>OY728126.1:600765906-603403406 GCA_963277665.1 Viscum album
TCTAAGTTTAAAAATCTATTGACCATATAGAGTGTGGTTATTATACCCACATACACAACATATAAGAAAAATAATGGGACATTACCAATACTAATTGAAATGGATGGATTTAACGGAAACAACCATAATAATGTAATATATGATCCGTCATAATATGTATAAGATTATGTATAAAAAATGAAAAATAAACTATATATAAATAATAATCATGATAAAACCCATGGAAATATAGTGGGATTAATAATATGTTATTATGGTAAAGATGAATGTTTTCCCCCAAAGATTACAAGAAGATGATGGAATCAGATTCCATGATTTATTCATTTTTCATTTAATATAATCATCTGTATTGGACATGGGTATTAATTTTTTAATTTAATTAAAATAAAATATTAATAGTTATAATAAAATGAACATCTTAGATGATGCACTATTTGAAATAATTTAAGGAACATTTAAAGAAGAAAGAAGAAAATTATTTTATCGTAAACACACAGTCAAATTTAATATTATTTTGATGAAATAAATATGATTTAAAAAAACATCATTGATTAAAACATTTTATGGGGGACATAGTTGACATTATTTTATACAAAGGGACGTTCACTTAAAAATCAGGTTCTCTTAAAAGAGAACAATTTGTAGGGATATAAAATTTCTATTTTATCCATAAAATACTATTAAATTTACATTGTTTTATATTTAATGAGAAAGTACATATATAATATGGATGATATAAATGAAGATAAGTTATTTTAAAGTGGTAAAAAAATAATGTAAATTTGTAAGGAATATACAATGAGGGATGTTTGAAGGATCATTTAGAAAATAATAAATTTTATAAATAATAAACCCCTTGAAAGATAGATATATCATGACGTTTATGTTCAAATACCATAAGTAAATATAACAAATGTTATTTTGGCCTCAAATTTGTATTATTGACACCATTTAACATACATGAATTTCATAAATGAAAATGTGTTTCAAGGAAGGAAATTTTGGGGCGAAACACAGATGACGTTAGTAATTTTTAGTCAACATACATTCGATGCTTGAAGTCCATATCATATAACATAACTTATTTATAAATCCTTTATAAATGAAAAAAATTAATGAATATTATAATCAACATAGAAAATTACTTCTGCATAACATTAAAACGTATCTTAATAATGTGAAATTGTGATAGAAACTGTCTCCAGGGTCCGAAAGCATTCTGCACTCAAAAATAATACCCAAAATAAAAATTTTATATATATTTTATATATAAAAATTACTCTAATCGTATATATATAGTTTTTTTAATTATGTTTATTACCTTATCATAGAACTCAATGATATTTTTTCCCTAATAATTGTTACTTGAGGTTATTCAGACAATTTCGTCTTTATAAATTTTGTTTTTGTGAATAATATAAAATGTGTTTTTAAAATAACATAATGATCTATAAAATTATATACAATTTATTCTTAATTTTATCCTTATAAAAATTTTATTTAGTGTAAAATGATAAATGAAAATTTTCCAAATATAAATTCTGTCCTGAAGAGTACACTTAAGGTTGTTAATGTTACCATAACATTTTAGTGTTTTTATTAATTATATATATTATCCCATATTATATTTAAAAATAATAATGGAATGAAAAATATTATATAATACAATAATATAACATTTATAACCTACTCTTTAATGTGGCGATGGAAATCTGGTCCCCTCATTTATAGGAGCGGTAGTATGCACAAAATGAAGATGATGTTTTATTTTTTTTATAATAATTTTCGATGTATGAATTAAGTGAATATTAATTTAGTAAAAAATATTTTTGTATAGTAACATTGAAAGTGTTATCATATCTACCATGAATGAGGTTATATGTGGGTGTAAAAGTAGAAACTAATTTCGAATGGTTGGGTTGATGGAATTACCATTCTGTTGAATGTTCGCCTTGGGGAAACTACTTAAGACTATTTATATTTTTATTTCAGTGAGAATAATATGTTAATGGTCATGGTAGGGTGTTTATGAGAGACTATGGTATTTTTTTGGGTGATACAAGTCTTTTTAGTGGGCATAAAAAATGGGAAGGGTTGTTGACAATTTATAATTGAAGAAAATGGATCTTTTCTAAAAACACATTATTTTTCAATGGTATCTCCTCATCATTCAATGAAATATGATAAGAAAATGGAAAATAATAACATAGGGATATATATAAATCCTATAATAAATAAATAATTTAATATTATATATTCTTTTCACTTTTTTTAGCCACTTGTACATGGTTGAAACCATTTTTACACCAACTTACCCTTACCTCCATAATTACAATTTCAGCTTGTGAAACTAATTTTAGATGAAAATATTTTAAAGTATATTTATTCAATCACCTAAAAATGAAGATTAAAAAAAGGAAAATCGTATCAATATAATATTTTTATGATTTATAGAAATTAATTTTATTACTAGAGGACATAATGATTAAACTTTTTTTAAAATAATTGATTTTTAAGCATAATATTTTTTTAGGAAAAAATTGTAATTGAATATGATTATATTATAAATAAAATATTTTATTATTACTAAAAGAATTAATTAAAAATAAATAATTATAATATAATCAATTATGTGATTTTAAGATTAATTGAGATGAGTAAAAATATTTTCATTAAAATATTATCTAAATTTTATATAATGATATGAATGTGTTTATATATAAAAATTGAATTTTAAAATAATAAATTTAACCTTAAATAGATTTTCTGAAAATAGATTCAATATATTTCACGTAATCCTTGTATAATAATTTCATAAATGGTATATTAATAGGAAAATTATTAATATTCACTATTCACCAAAAATATATTATTTTAGAAAATTCCTCAAACATTAATCCCAAAATAATTTACATATGATGACTATAGAATAGAAGTAATTTTAATATATTATAAATATATGTGTGATCAAAATTAGTGTTATATATAACTATTTAAAAAAAATAAATAATTATTTTTTAGAAAATCTAACATGAGTTCTAATATGTCAAAAATAGGTTTTGAAATTGGATTTTTCTTAAAAAATATTAAAACCAATGTATAAAAATACATAATATTTGTTATATTTTTTTCATTAATTTATAGTTTATCCTTGTATACTAATAATTTCATTAAATTATCCTTATCTATATGAAATTTACATTTCATTATTACCCTAACAATTGATTTTTTTTTAAAGACAAAAAATTTCAATCTTAATATAATGTTGAAAAAAATGTATTATATTTTTAAATATTCCATTTACAGAATATTGTACTTATCATTTATTAAATAACTATTAGATACAATGATAATATTATTTTATGGGAAAATAAATTTTTAAAAATATATGTTCGTGAAAATATAAATTTCTATAAAACTATAATCATGATATAATGAATCACAAAATTTCATAGTTTCTTAAAATAATAATTTATAATTGGGATACTAATTTTTATTTATTAATAACCCAAATTATAAAAAATATATTCATAAAAAAATAATGTCTATAATAAAAATTATATATATATATATATTAATATATTTTATAATTTGGTTACTCCTATTTATATATACTAATTCAATAGCTTGGTTTTTATTGTATATAAATATCATGTTTTCATTTTAGTTCTGTATTTTAGTTGGTGTCAAAAATTAAATATTGTTTACTTAGTTAGAGTGAAGAATATATTAAAATATTGGGTTGTTTCAATCAACCTCCCCTAAATAAATTGCATCATATCAATTTTAATTTTTCCCCACTAATAAAAGCAGGTGATGATATAAATAACTTATTTTTTATTTTACATATGACATCCACTGTGATATATACATTACTATCTTATGATATATAAACATACATATCTATATTAGGAAAATTTCATATTTTATAGCCAAATAATAAATTCAACATTGTATAACATTATTAAAACTATTAATGTTTCTGAAACATAAAACAAAAGTGAAATTTAAATTTTAAAAAAAATTAAATATATATTTAATTATCAAATATTTTATACAGATTTTTGTAAAGGTAACTCACTGGTTAAAAGTTATCACAATCCCAAAATGGAGCAAAATTTCACAAAATATTTTGTAGAGCGCTATTTCATAAAAATCAATTTTCAGACAACCAATACTATCCTACTCAATTTTCTAAAAATTAATAAACCCTTTACTACCTCAACATCAATATTATATTAATAATAATATTTATCCATAAAATAATCACATATTAATATATTGCTTTCGAAAAAAATATAACGTTATAAAATTAGTTTTTTATTGTCATTGGTTATATTTAATATATCTTATAAAACATTTAATGTAGAACTGCAGAAGGGAAATTATTATTTTTATTACATATCTCATATAAATATTTATAGAATTCTAAAATAACATCTATAAGTATCCCTTTCTAATATAAATATCTATGACTATCAAAACATAAATTATATTATAGTATGAACCCCATTAAATTCGATTAGACTAGGAAGTTCCCAATTTCCAACATCACCAAAATGTAATAGTATTTTCATCCATTAATATATACTTCCTTATATAGTTATAATAAATTATTATTTTAGGATAAATACCTATATTATATTTATCCTCATGATTCTGTTTGAAAAAAAATCTGGGAAATAAATTTTTATGCAAATTTTGAAAAGAAACAAGTTATATGAATATGAAGGATTAAACATAATATGCCACATTCAAAGAAAACACCATTCAATTATGGTATATGTTATTTTTGAATGATTCATATATATTTATTCATATAACTCTTTTGTTTTGAACTATGTTAAATTATGTTTTATTCTCTCATAATTGTTAACATAATCCAATTAAGTAATTTGAAAACAAATAATTCACAATTGAGCATAAAGATAAATTTATTGACCAAAGAATATATCTCATGAATTCCAAAATACATGTTTAGTTTGTAAACTTTTTCATGAACTAACTAACTACTTATAAATACCCAATACTGCCTTTTTGGAGTTATCACACCTAGTTACATATTTTCTAGATCCAATATCCACATTTATTATAAATATACGATTTTTTTGGAGGAAAACACATAATCAAAATATATAAGAGTTTCATGATGTTATCCAAAACATATACTTATCCATTAAGCATTTCCCATGGATATTTACTACTTTAATATAATCCCAATCTCTAAAAATAACAATTCCCCACTCTCTTACCACCATTACCAATATAAGAACCAAACACTATAAATCGTGATTTTTTAGATATCATTCCCAAAAATATAAGACACGAGTTCGGATTAATATAGTTGTTTGAATACTAATACATCGTCACAATCAAATTTTTTTTTAAAACATAAAATAGTTCTCCTAACTACCATTTATATTTTAAAACAACCTACCATACATTGTAGATAATAAATTTGGAATGTGTAAGTTAGAATGACATGCATGGGAATAATATTGGAAATTAATGATAATATGATAGTTAAGATTCAAAATGTGATATCTTATAGATAATGATTATAATGGAAACATGTAGTACGGATATGAAATCATAATAACATGTAATCATAAAAATATGAAATTTCTTAAATCTAGAAACCATAATTAAATGTAATAAAAAAACCTAGAAACATAATATAGTCCATATTCAATAATAATAATGGTATTTGTTGTCTTAATTCTTTTGTAACATATTGTGCTTGGGATATATTCTCGTGCACCATAAATATTATGCTTAGTATAACCACATGTTCCTCATACATGTCATCTCAAGAGACATTAACATATACCACTACATTCAATTGATAAATAATATCCACATATAATAGCTTATGATATCATTAATAATAATATTTTTGAGTAGTTGTTTTATAAAAATGTAATAAAAAACCATACTGAAATCATAATCATGATAAAAACTATAAAAATAAGATGGGATTCATTATCTTGTCATAAATAAAAATTGACGGATATATCATATGGATTCCAAGGAGATAATGAAATAAAATAATGTTGGATATTTATTTTTAATTAAAAATGTACACTTCAATAACATGGTGTGTCATTTTATAAAATAATTCTTCAAACAGTTTAATGAATATATAATATAAATAACAACTTAGGTGAAGATTATAACAAAGTAAATAATAGAAATGTTGAAGAAGAAAAAGAAATAATTATTATTTGTGGAATAAATAGTTAACATAAAAGGTTTTTCATGAAATAAATAATCCTTCAGGAAGAAAATGAATATTTTAAACATTTTATGGGGTGATAATAGATAATACAATTTACTAACGAATGATCCTTATATAATATGAATCACATTAATGTGAAAAAATAGTAGAGAACTAAAAAATGTTTTCTCCCATGAAATCAATGATAAATTGAGGAATCAATATATATAATTTTCACATATATAATGAATATAAGGATATACATAAGAATAATTTATATGAAATTGTTGAAAATGAATGATTATGTGTAACCAAATGATTTTGTGGGTGGTTACAAATACCCTTTATATCCTAAAAAAAATAAAATAAAAATATCATCAAAGAGTGTAATAGTGAAATTAATGTAAAAATATATTTACTAAATTTATTCCATGATATTAAACAACCAATTGGTAGTAATTCATAATAATTTATTTTATTGAAATGAAAATTTTCTCAATGAAATAAATATTGAGAACGAACCCCTACAAAATTAGTAATTTGGTAATAAAGTTATTTATAATATTGAAATTTATTTGGTAAATAACATAAATTTTATCGTGTATTATTCCATATATAGAGTAGTATATAAAAAATTGAAACTATAAATTTGTGTATAAGATTAAAACATGTCTCCATTAAGATAAATTGAGACATAAAACCTTACCAATATCTGAAATCATTCAATATATTCACCTTCCATAAAGAATAATTAAATTATGATTATTAGATGTATATACAAAAATATTTTTCATATATATTTGTTTAAAATTATATATAATATCTATTGGTACAAATTTTTAAAATAGTTTCCCCATTTGTTAGTTACTCGAGGTTGTTTGGTTAGATATTTTATTACATTTCTAATTTGTTCACCAAGGTAAAAGTTGATGTAAATTAAAATGATGATATACCAAATTGTTTAGTCTTATTTCCAATATTATTAAATTATGAAAATAGATACACATTTTCAAGGGTTTACCAGAAAAGGACCAAATTATGATTATTTCCCTATAATGTCCATTTTTTGAGGTTAAATTTACAAAAATTGTTTAATTTTTAGGACTTAATGTTTTTATTGTATTGTCATTAAGAAAATATTCAATCTATTATATATATAATCTTATTCAAATATATATCCACTCTAAAACATTCATTTAATGTGTTGGTGTAAAATTGATCATGTCATTCATGGAGATAGAAGTTCGCACACACACATGACAATGTTTCAATTTTTGATAATTATTTTAGAGGAATTTATGAAATGGATATAATCTTAGTATAATAAAATTTCATCATGGAAAAATACACGGTGATACCAGTTCATTAAGGATATAGTGGTTTTTATGGCTGAAAATGAAGAAAACAATTTACAATTGTTTGGTTGTAGGTATTTTATTTTCCTTAAATGTTCTCCATTAAGAAAATCCTTAAGTCTCATTACCTTTTTCTATTACATGGACCAATTATTCAATTTAAGGCAGGGTAAAGGAGATACTTGTGAATTTTTTTTAAATCATGTCCTTTTAATGGTTGGATAAAATTCTAGGATGTGGTCTTCATTTATAATTGTTAAAAACAGAACATCTGTATAAAATTTATTTCTCATTGATATCACTACATAATTGGAGGCGAAACACTCCGAAAAATGGATAATAATGATTCATGTATTCTTATAATGATGAAAATACCCTCAAAATTCAATATTATATATTTTCTCACATGTAATGGCTGCATTCCTATTGCTAAAATAATTTTATAAAAATTTACCCTTACCATGAAAACTACAATTTCACCCTCAGAAACTAATATTATTAGAAAAAATTTAAATTTAAATTGTTTTGTTATGTTAAAATTTTGAATTTAAATATTTTAATTATTTTTTAAAATAAAATTTCCATGATCTTGAGAAATTAAAATCATTATTAGTGCACAGAACACATAAAAAATTGTTTTTATAAGATTGTTAATTTTAATGATATGATATATAACTAGGATAAGAATATCAATGTTATTGATTCTACTAAAATTATTATTTTTATAATTATAAAATAAATACTTATATAATATGTATAGATTTTTAAAAACTATTTCAACCATGAGAATTTATTACTTAAAAAACATAAGAAACTATAGATTCCTTTAAATGTTACTAATATTTTATAAGATGTAAAACATTAGATTTATATAAAAATATATTATTTAAAAATACATAATTTATATTTTAAAAATATATTTTATATTTTATAATTATTTTAAAAATATGTCATGGAATCCTTGATCGATAATTTCATAAATGTTATAATATTATTAAAATCGATATATTTCACTATACTGCTTGGAAAAACTATTTTAAGAAAATGATAAAAAAATTAATCCTAAAAACATTTTCACATGAATAATAAATAATTGGATGTAATTTTATTATATTATTCTTATATTAGTGATATAAATGATGTTTAGATATAAGTTATTAAAAAAATAAAATCATTTTTTTTGAAAAATATGACTTTTGTTTTAAAATATCAAATTTGAGTTTGTAAATAATTTTTTTAAATTATAAATTAACATATCAAATAATTTTTTTTCTTAATAATGGGTTCCATGAATTTCAAATTAATACTCATATACTAATAATGTCATAAATTTCATGTTATTTATAAAAATACTTTTTTTATTATTGTCCTTAAAATCAATCTTATTAAAAATAAACAGAAAAATTCATCTCAAACTAATATTAAAATTATAAATAAAATATTTAAATTTAGGTTATATAATTAAATGTAAAAAAATTTATATTTCAACTTATAATTAAATATATAAAATATAATGGGAAATTTTTAATATAAAAATATATATAAAAAATACTAGCTGTTGTTATTCTTAATTTTTATAAAATACTAATAAAGATATAATGAGTTACTTAATGTTATATATTATTAAAATCATTATTTAAAAATTATCTATTTTGTTTTATTTATTTATATTAAAAAAAATGTAATGTTTCTTGAATAAAATAATGAATTAAATAACGCACACACACACAAAGACATATATATATATATATATATTAATAGATGTCATAATTTAGTTACTCTTATCCATACATATTAGATAACCATGTATGATTTGATTATCGAAATATATCATGATTATATTTTAGTTTGGTCTTTCAAGTGGAGAAATCTATCAAACATATATGAATAAATCAGATGAAAACATATATTAAAATCTCAAGACCTCACATTATACCCCCTAAAATAAAATTTTTCCATGAAATTATAATTGTTTTCCACAAATGAATGTTATATAAGATTACTAAAATATATTTATTATTTCAGATAATTATTCTAATGTGGAATCTACCTTTCCATCTTAATCTACATTAATATACTTTTATACCTCAAACAATAAAGGTTGTTTATACCATATCAAATATTATCAAATGTATACCATTATTGAAACTACATAAGTCTGCAAATTATAAAGTAGTAGTTAAATCACATATTCAAAAAAAATAACTAGATGTTTAATCTTATGATGGTATTAAGAACTAGTTAAAATGTTAGCTCTCTATTGATAAAATATCACAATTCAATAAATAGCCTAAAATTATCAAGATTTCATGCAATTATATTTGAAATATTTAATTTGAAGGCTATAACTATTTTCTATATAAATTTTTACAAAATTATTCAAAAGTATAGGACATCAAAATCTGGATTATGATATTTCTAATACTTATCAATACCTAAATTATATGTTCTTTAATATCGATGAACCATAATATAACCATGTGATATAATAACTTTTCATGTTTATTAATTCCAATTAATATATATTCCCTAACAACTAAATAATAACTATTGATGAATAACAATTAGATGTTTCACATAATCATTAACATGTTTTACAGTATTCTAAAACATAATCACAATTATCAATCGCTAATGAAAATGACAATTTTTATAAAATTTTAATTTCTATTATGATATCTACCGCACATAAAGTGTTGAGACATGGGAACTCATATTTTCTATAAAAACATTAATATACTAATATTATCAAAAATTCAATTATTCTTCATTATACATTCATAAAACATAATTCTTTTATTTTCATAAATATCTTTCTCATATTTAACCTCATTAACTTGTTTTATAATAACATTAAATCTAAAATTTTTATGATAATATACTAATATTCATTCTTTATGAATATTAGATATCATTGAAAAAATTTCTTCTATAATGAAAAGTTCATTTATTTCACTGGATACATTAATTTCATCTATGGCATACATTGCTAATTGTATAACTTTATTGGTTCTTCCTAGGAAATTTTAAGTTGTTTTCTATCATAAATTTTTTCTTAATTATTTATATTTATTGGAATAACTATATAAAAATTATTTGTAAAGATAATTTCACGAAACAAATAATATACCCTTGGAGATTCAAACAATGAATGGTTTTATTTTTCATTATCTTGAACCTCGTGAAAATTGAGTAAATACCTCATGATCAATTATTTTGGATTATTACTCTGATTTAAATCTTTTTAATATCATGAAACATGGTATATTATCTAAAAAGGGATATATTTATTTGGAAGAATACATTATCAAATATTTCCAAAATTTTATTATGTGTTTATATACATAAAAATATCCCTCAAAATATTCCATTATATTTCCACTTTCATTCACTAATTTGAATCTCAAAAATAACTATACGTTTTTTTGATAACAACTATTTTAATCAAATATCTAAACATATTGTAATTTATGATTAATGGAATTAATCCCCTATAATAAATTATACGGATCCACATGTATACTATATTTTGAATGATATGTTATTAAATAAATCATCTTAAACACAAGGAACAAAATAATTATTTAGTACTCAACCTTTTTATCCAAACTCTCAAACATATAAAATAAATAAATAGGATATGGCAAGGATGATACATAACTAAATGGGTGAGTTATAAATAAAAATAAGGGAATAAAAATGGAACATAAAAATGACATAATAGTCATGTGGAAAAAATTATTTCATAATGAAATTATATGATCATGGAATCATGACCAATTGGTAACATCATAAATATTTAATTTATATGAATATGTTAGGTAAAACTATCAATATTTCATAATATAGTATAAATTACATTATAATCAATGTACTCCACAAATATATTACATCATGATATAGTGTTTATTAGACAATCACTTGTTCTCTATATATAGTGTTCTTAGGATTACCTCTTGTGTACCACACATAGCATATCAAAATAAAATTTACATTTTCCAGGTATATTATAGACCCATCCATCACAAATATTTTTAATAAAACTCATAATATTTAATGGATTATGTGTTCCACTAAAATAAAGATAAAGAATATCTAATTAATATGCATGATAAATCCCATGAGATGTAATTGGGTTTAAATGTCTTGATTTAACGAATAAACGAAAGATATATCATTTGGATTCCATTGTTATGTAAGAATCATATTTAATTTAATAATAATTTTGTATTAAAATAAATAATAGTTTGTGAACATGGGTAGATTTATTATAATATTATTTTTAAAATATTTGGAATATGTGTGAACAAAAATAACCTTTTAGGTTATGTTTTTTTTGAAATTATCAATCAGGGTTTTAATAAAGAAAAAAGAAAAAAGAAAAATATTAAAACAAGAATTAATATTTAAATGGTTTTAAATATATAAATAAATTATTTATTAAAATTTTCAAACATAAAACATATGATGGTGGTGATATTTTTCATGATTAAATTTAAGGGGATCTTCTTGTAGAAATATGGTTCACTTAATCAAGAAAACATCAATGGGAACATAAAATTGTACATTACCCAACAAGGAATGATAAATTAAAATATATTTATATGTAATGATAACATATATACTATATAGGTAAGATATAATAGAGATTAAAATAATTTAAAATTTGGAAATAATAATACATTACATTACCAAAATGTGATGACTGTGGGTTGGAGGACCCCTTACGAATTAATAAATTTTCAAATAAAAATCAATGTATAGAGAGATGGATCATGATGTTGTAGGGAAAATAACGTTAATATTCTCATTAAATAATATTAAATATCCAATTTTCAATATATAAAGTTTGTTAAATGAAATTTTGTTTATAAAATAATATGTGATTCAATGAAGAAAATTTGGAGACAAACCCCTTACGATATTGGAAATTATTTATTCAAAATTACATAGAAGAAATAAATTCATATGACTATATAATTACAATGAAATAAATCATGTTTTACTATGAAATAAATTATATAATAATATTTACACCATATAAATAATAATTTTTTGCATTATAATAATAATCAAGTCAACAGATTGGAATTGAGATAGAAACTATTTCTAGTGTCTAAACGAATTATACACATGCACATAAAATCTTGAATTATTAATTATTTTTAGTATATATATTCAAAATAAATGTATTAATCTATATTTAAAATACTAAATTCAATCTATTGTCTCTTGTTACTTATTATTAATTTTGTCTTCTTATATTGGTTACTTGGGGGTTGTTTGGTTAATTTATTCATAATATTTTATACTTATTGGAAACCAAGAAAGGTGTTTTAAAATTATATCTCAATACTAATAATAGTGTATGTTTAATTAATTATTATTATAAAAGAGCTTATATATTTACTTATTGTATAATAAAATTAATTAAATTAAGAAATGTTCCTCGAAGAGACCATTAATGTGGTAACGATAGTATAAATATTTATTTTTTTATCATGTATATAATTTTAAATATTATCATTAATAAATATTAATGGAATGAATGATATCATATTATTTTATTACCTAACCATTTATAGAAAACCATATATGTCATGACCCGTCCCTCGGGGCCCGTGCCATGACTACCCTAAGCTCGCCTTCCATAGGCCTGGGGCTGGAGACCTGCACGAAAGGCATAATTCCCTAAAAAAGGGAAGGCATTGCCTTTATAACCTGTAAAGACACACAACAGAGCACACAGTTGACTAAAAAACACTAACTAATCTATATAAAAAAAAGTGTTTTGAAAAGTAAGAGGTATGGGAAATAAAATCCCAACTGTAAAGTACAAGGATCTTAAAGTACAACTATAAAAAACAAAAACTACCGCTGGGTCATCCTCCAAAGTTCCAACCAAAAAGGTAGGTAAATATCACCTTATCAGCACTCCAGGTCCATCTCTCTCCTCCTTGTACCGTCACGCCGTATGGCCTACCTCCGGGTACTGTTTGGTCTTGGTACTCTCAGCATCAGTCAGTGTTATCCGTCGTCTACATCCAACACTATGAGGTGCGGGCATATCCCATGCTGGGGGTGAGTATAACGGTACTCAGTAGGGACCATGAGACCCTCATGGTCTCACAAAATCAAACAAGGATAATCCAAAATGTATGAAATCAACATATAGTCCCACTTAGGTATATGACCATACATATACCTAAGTTATCATGTAATCCATCTCAGTCAAGAGGAAATAAGAAAAGTTACTAAAATAGCTTAAACAATGATTTATTCTTGGGGTAAATCATTCTGAACCCTCAGCTGCTATAGAAAGCCTCCTCCATCGAGTATTGTGGGCCTGCAACTACAACCAATTGCTTCCCACTACCCTCGGACTACTGAGGTTCTCCTCTAGTTGAGTACTGTGGGTATAATGTGTCACATAGAGGTTCTCCCCACAATAGGTCAACCGCCACAACAATGCACTCCCCCGGATAGATTGCAGAAGTACTCCTCCTGACGAGTACCATGGGTCTTCCACCAAAACTAGGCGCTCCTCCACCATGGGACTGCCGCCACAACCAGGTTCTTCCCACTGGGCCATACGAGTCACTCCGATTCGATCGGTCACCAGTCATCAAGTCTCAGCCAGCTACTAGGTTGCCACCCAAATTCTCACTCACCACTAGAAGATCTGCTCCACAAGGTTCTGGTCAATGCCCCAACCACCACGATGTCTGATGAAGAATTATCCCAAAGGTCTGCCACATCATAGGGTTCTCAAGGCAACTGATGACGCGTCAATTGGATGCCCGGTCTATTAGTTATTATCCTTTTAGTCCTAGGGCCTGGTTAGATTAATGAATGATCCAACCTAACCGTATCTCAACTATACCACAAAATTCAATGGAATATACTCAAATGGATGACCAAGATCCAGGATTACCAACTCCATTGACAGTTCCTCCAACAGACATCTGGTTCCAAAGATATTTTTCAAAAGAACGTGAATGTGTCGTAATGAGCTCGGGTCTGGTCCGACCCAGTCTGACCGACCTGGACCCACCTTGTCTGGGTCAACCCAGCCTGACTTGTTGGGTCTGGATGGGCCTGTTGGGCGAGCCAACACATTGCTTTCTGCCCAGCCCGCAGGGCCCAGCCTAGTGGGCCGCGAGGGGCCACGGAGGGTCGAGTGGATGCAGACTGGCCGTGAGGGCGCGGGCAGGATGTGGGTCGGCGCGAGGTTAGTTTGTCCTAGAGGTGCACTGAGGGTCAGTTCAGCCAAGGCTCCTTGAGGTGCATGCCGGTTCAGCCAGGGCATCCCGAGGGGGTGGGTGGCTAGCTCGGCCTGGGTGCCGCGAGGGGCACGGGAGGCCGGCTCGTCCCGATGCAGCGAGGGGCGTGGCATGGGTGGCACTTCCCGGGAGGCCGTGGCCGGTCGACCAACGACGGCGTGGGGTGTGCGGAGCCGCGAGTGCATGGGGTGCGCGGGGCAAAAAAACGGTGGAGCTGCGGGGCACGCTGGGTGCAGGGATGTTGGGAGATGGTTCATCCAGGGCACGACGCGGCTTATCCAGTTCAGTGTGGGTGGTATGGCCAGCGGACAATGTGGTTCGGCCTAAAATGGGTCGCGATCGGTGGGCAGTGCGGCCGGGGCAGCTCGCAATCCATCGGGCGACGCGGTTCTGCCCAGGGCACTAGACTGTCACTATGGCGGCAGAGGTTGCGGAGGCTACGGGTAGTGCGGTTGTTGCCTCTATCACCTTCATTGTCTCGTCACCTCATCACCATTATGAATAATATTATAGAAAATAACAACAGAGGGGTTAGTCATTTTTATTTGTCCCTCACCCTCCACGTTTTGGGTGGTAGAAAATAGTTCAATTCATTCTTGAATTTCAAATAATTATCAAGAAAAGAAGATTAAATAAATGAAAAACTATCACCACTCATCATTGTGTAAAAAAAAAATCCCAACCCTCAAGGAAAATCATCCACAATGATGCTTTGTTTTATATGGGATGAATTAATGGAATAATATCATATTCAAATAAAACCCCTTCCTTGATCGTTGTTCATCGAAAGAGTCATTGGGAAGAAGAATAAATTTTCTTCATTCGTCACATTTGCCACACACTTCTAATACATGATCGTGCGTCAGTTCGTTGACAATGATGAGGAGGGAAGGTCGGCCGTCGAAGATGTCCCATGTCAGTTGCCTCTGCAATGTGCTTATAAGGAAGAAGTCGAAGGAGCTCCTCACCGACGTTATTCATGGAGGAAGTTCTTTGTTGGAAAGCTATCTCCCTATGTCATTCTCTCCCATGTTCCACCATGTTGAATATTCCAATAAAAAATAATAGATTATGTTTATATATTATTTAATTATTGGCATAATATTCAAAAAAATTTAAAATAATTATTTGATGTGCTCAATTAATTAATGGGGATGATTTGGCACATTAATGGAAAGTGATCTGGAAGAATTAATTGGGTATAGGAGGCCAATAGGCTCCCCCTCATTAAGGAGCAGAGTTCAGAGGTTTTCTACAATTAAAATGGGGGTTTAGTCCTAGGTTGTCCCCACCATCATAACCTATAGTGGGAGGTTAGGTTCAGTTGGGCCCCACCTCCATAACATCTCATAGGAGGTTATGGTTGGGTGGTCTCCCCACGTCAACTACCATGAGGAGGTTTAGTTCTGGTGGACCCCACCTATAACTTCCACATGGTGGCTCAAAAATAAAATAAAGTGTAGTTCATTTTATTTTATTATTTTCCACGAAAACCCCAAAAACTATCATTTATTCTTATCCCACGACCAACGAGGTGAAATACTACTTTAGTGAATATCGACGCTGTGAGTTCAACGGTCCCCTCATATTTCAATTTCGAGAAATGGTTCGAACTTTATAAAAACTATCTATAACATTTACTGAACTTACATGAACAAAACATTAGAAATCGATTCTAGGCACATCGGGCTTCAGAATCACATGCCGTCAATTTTCACATACTCATAATATTACCAATTATTTAAAAAAATTACATGGAAAATCTGGGTTTTTACATTCTCCCCACCTCATGGATCTACGTCCCCATAGGCCACAACTCATAATTGTGGGAACAAGTGGGGGTACGGAGCATGAATGTGAGCCTCCCGCTCCCATGTGCTCTCCTGGAGGTTCTCGTGCTGCCTACGAATGCATACCAGAGGTATCAACCATCGATGAAGGACCCACTCCACTCTATCCTCAATCTCAACTGGAACCTCCATAAAAGTCTCCCCATCGTCGACGTCCTTCTCTCCATGGATGATGATATGAGAAGGGTCATGCACGTATCTCCCCCGCTATGATACATGGGATACGTCATGCACCCGGTGCAATTGAGGTGGAAGATAAAAGCAGTATGCCTCCCCTCGAACTCTACCAAGGTCCTGAAAAGTTCCGATGAATCTTGGAGATAACATTCCACCTCGACCAAATCCTTGTAGACCTCATCGGGGTGTAACCCACAGAAATATGTGGTAGCCATCCTTGATATCTAGATGTCTCTATCTCTTATCGGCATATGGATTCTTCCGGCTATGTGTATTCTTCATCCGCTCTTGGATGATCTGTGCCTTCTCTATTGTAGCTTGTACCATCTCTGGTCCCACCAGTGCTGACACCCCTTGGTCAGTCCAACACAAAGGTGATCTGCAAGTTCACCCATACATCACCTCAAATGGTTCCATCCCTATGGTCGAGTGATAGCTATTATTGTATAAAAACTCCAACCAAGGTAAGTAGCACTACCAACTATTACCGAAGCCGATGACACAAGTACATTGCATGTCCTTGAGGGTCTGAATGGTCTGCTCAATCAAACCATCCATCTGAAGATGTAAGGCAGTGCTCAAACGAAGCTATGTACCAAAATCTTCCTGCAACCCCTTCCATACCCGAGATGTAAAGCGTGTGTCACGATAAAAGACAATCATAAAAGGTACTCCATTTAGCTGCACAATATCTTACATGTAGTGGCATCCCATGCTATCAAATGAACACTGCTCTCTGATTGGTAGGAATTATGCTGACCTGGTGAGTTAGTCAATGATCACCCAAATCGAGTCGTGACCCCTAGATGTATGTGGAATCCCATCCACAAAGTCCATGGATATCCCATACCACTTCCACTTTGGGAACTCTAAAGGCTGAACCAAGCCTACTGGTACCTGGTGCTCTTTCTTTCACTTGCTGACAAATGAGGTATCGAGAGACAAACTCTATAACTACATTCTTCATTACTAGCCACCAGTGATATGGTAAAAGATCCTAGTACATATCTTCCACTCTTGGATGTACCGCTAGAGGGGATGTGTAGAACTCCATCAACACTTCCTCGTGAAGTGACACCAGTTCCATGGAAATCCTCTGAAGTGGATGGCATGATCCTAACCATCAGAAAATTTATTAGGTGCATGCCCTTTGGATTTCTAAGAATGGAATGTCTCACTATCAGTGTCCCCACACTGCACCTCCCTAACTTTCTGATGAAGTGGGGTTGGTGGGGGGGGGGGGTAAATTTAAGAGATTTAAGGAAGTCTGCTCCATCTCTATCCACAATGGATATCAATAAAACAACCAGATCCTCTATTTCCTCTCCTAGAAGTTGTATACCAGATCTCCGGCTATGTGCATCTACAACAACATTCTACATTCAAGTAGTATATATTTTTTTAGTCATAGTCCTGGTGGAACTCAAGCTAACGTCATTGTCTCAGGTTTAGGTACTTCTAGAAAAAAAATGTACCTGAGCATGTTGTGATCAGATTACATGGTTAAATTCTCACCCATCAGATTGTGTCACCACATCTATAAGGTGAAGACCACTGCTCCTAACTACAGTTCATGAGTAGCATAGTTCTGCTCTTGTTGTCTCAGTTGTCATGAACCATAAGTGAACACTGGTCGATCCTGTATCAGGACACATTCAAGTCCATTCTCTAATGTGTCACAATAGACTATGTACATAACACATTCCTCTAGAAGCCTCAAGATAGGGGCACTAGTTAGCCTCTACCTGAGCTCCTGCAACCTCTGTTGGCATCTCTTCGACCGCAGAATGGATTTCCCCTTCTTCGTCAAGGATGATAGTGGTGCTGAAACTCATGAGAAATCTGGCACAAATCACTAGTAGTATCTAACCAAACCCAAGAAACTTTGTACTTCCTTAACACTCTTGGGTGGCTCCTAAGAAAGTAACACCTCAATCTTCACTGTCCACTACAACTTCATCCTTCAAGATTGCATGTCCATAATGGTGAACCTCCTAGATCCATAACTAACACTTTGAGAGCTTACCGTATATATGGTGCTCTCGGAGTGTGTGCAGAACTACCCACAAATGGTAGGCTTTCACCCCCTCAGTAGTCGAGTGGATCATAATATTTTCGATGAATACTATTTAAATGATATCGAGGTATGGCTGGAAAATCCTATTTATGAGCCCCATGAACATTGCTGGAGAATTGGCCACACCAAAATGCATAACAAAGAACTCATAGTGGTCGTACCAACATCTGAAGGCCATCATTTTTACATCCTCATCTCGAACTCTATGCTGGTGATAGCCTAATCTAAGGTCTATCTTTGAGAACCAATGTGGTCCCTTCAACTGATCTATGAGGTTGTCAATCCTTGAGAGTGGGTACTTGTTCTTCACAGTCACCTGGTTTAGGTGAATATTGTCAACACAAAGCCTCAAGCTCCCATCCTCTTTCATGGTGAACAGAATCAGGACTACCGAGGGAGAAACACTTGGTCGGATGAATCCATTCACCTGTAAGTCCTCTAGCTATACCCAAAGATCGTGATGCTCTGCGAGAGCCGTCTCATACGCTGGTGTAGATAACGGTGTCGTCCCGGGATACAAGTCAATGTAAAGGTTCACCTCTCTGTGAGGAGTTAGACATGGGACATCATCAGGGAAAACATCTATGTACTATTCCACCACTATAGGATATCTGAGAATCTCCACATCAACCACTCCAAGGGTAACCGAAACCAATTGACGACTGATCGGTTTCACTCTCCCCTGTCCAAGCCATCCTACGCTATAAAGGTTCCCTACTCACCCGTGATGGTAAAACTGGTCCCATTCATGTAGATACACAACAATTTGAACATAACATAGTCTATGTAAGCATGTAATGTAGATTTCAATCCATATGCAAGATGACGTCGTAACGCCTCGAAACCGCTACTTGGAGATCCCAGCCGAATCTCTTGCCTCCTAGAGTATGTTCACACTGCCGGCACCAGTACATAATAATCAAATTTTCTCCCGTAGGAGACTCCAACCGTAAGGATCGAGCAAACGTCTCCGTCGGAATCTCCAAGATCTGAATGAGGGTAGTGGAAATGAAAGAGTGATTGGAACCTGTGTCTATAAGTACTACAGCTATGGTGAAGTAGAAACAGATCGAACATTGAATCATCCTCAGAGCCCCATGATTGTATGCCTCAGCTGCCTAGAGATGAGATCTCCACTGTCCACATGCTCCCTGCAGTTGGGGTGGACCTCCTGGTGGTGGGGTGGTATCACCTAGAAACATCATCCACTGCCAGCTGTATAGCCAACTCTTATGCCATGTCCTCCTATTCCTTGCAGACCGCCTCGATCGAATCTTCCTCTCTCCCTAAGCGGTCCTTTGACCGTCTGCTGATCATCTGAACGACGGGTAGGACAATCAAGAACCATGTGACCCTTCCTACTACATGAGTAATATAGGCCACTCTCGTTATGTCTATCTTGGCATCAGGTGCTCCGCACAACTGATCCTAAGTCATGTGGTCGTCCACCTGTAGGTCTGGTCCTCTTGGACCACTGCGAAAACTGTCTGCTACCAGCTGCAGAAGTGTAATGACCCAATGTTTTTTAATATAAATTCCCTTATTATAATTATTTCATAAAATCACATGAAAACCCAACATAATGAAATAATAATTTCTAGGTGACCTCTAAACATAAGTTTGTCACTTCTGTATTTGGAATTTTGAGAATCTGATATACACAGTTGTGTTCAAGAAGATTTTTGGAATCTAATATAAAAAAAATAATTTTCGGTGAATAGTAACCTACACTTATGAATAGTAACATACCTTATGAATAGTAATATGACCCTTATGAATAGTAAATCATCCAACATAAGAGTAAACTTACCCATGAATAATTAAATTAAATTTAGACATCATAGAATGTGACAATTTGACCTTAGTAAACGTTTTGGTATTTCATAAGTCATAAATAACTAATTGTAATTAATTAATTAATCTAAAAGAAATATTATTTTCTTAAAATGTGTTTATTAATTATAAAATCAATATCTTTTAGTTTTTATATAATTTTATAAGACACTACGTAATTTTTGAATGTACTAAAAGATCACAATTAATTTTAAAAAATTGTTTTTAATGTAAATTATGATTTTAATTAAATAATACATTAATAATATTTTGAAATATATTTATGAATAATGGATTTCTCTTTTAGATTCTAAACATAAAATATGGAAGGGTTATATTCTTGTGATTTTTCTGAGACACTGGAATTTTTTATGAATATTGAAATACCATAATTTGCAAAATAAGCTAAATAAGCTAATTATAGAGTCATGTGTGATGCTCTACTGATGCAAGCCCACTTGGTTCGATATAACATGATAAAAATACTATTATTTTTCATTAAAGACTCATTATTCTTTGTCTTAAGGGAAGTTAATAATGTAATGAATTTTATATTAAGGAAACCCCTCTCCCCTCCACTATAAAAACCACCCTTCACACCCTCATTTCCTCACACCTCTCAAGCTCTAAGCCTTTTATAAAACCTGACCAAAAATCCTCCCTAGCCCCTTTCCCACATTTAGGAGTTGTTGGTCTCATTAAATGACTATGCCTAGCTTCCTTAAGGAGGATCTGAAGAGGAATATTTAAGAGGTAACTTCTCTGCCTCTTCTCCTTTATTTTCCTTTCATGTTCAAGTTCATTTCTTGATCTCCCCCCATCTATCTTCATCCAAATTCTTTTTTAACTATAGTATTATAAATATAATGAAATTTGATGATGCAAATGGGTTATTATATCATCCATCCCCATTCCATCTTCCTTTTTATTAAGGATAATGTTGTTTGTGAGGTGTTAATTTATCACCTTCAAGAACGACAAGTTTTCTTCATCCATTTCTACATTCAGATATGATCATGAAACCATTTTTATGGTTGAAATAGAACATTATATAAGTATTATTTCCTATTTAATGTTCAGTAACTAACTTATGTAGATATTACTAACTGATAAATTAAAACAAGTCCTTTTTGTTCGAAAAACCACCCAAATTAAACCAAACAATCTTCATTTAATTTTTATTTAATGTTTCATCCACATGGTATATAATATAACTCATTATAATATCATTTTAAATTCGGTAATGTCATTGATAACATGTAATATTTGTTCTGTATGTTTACCCATGTTCAACCCAAACATCAATTTATGAATATAAGTGAACCACGCAAGAAAAACCATAAAAATAAACATCCTCAAACAATGTTTTTAAACTCTATAAGTCACAAAAAAACATAAAATGACATAATGAAACCATAATGAACCTTATTCATGTATAAAAGGTTCTGGTATTTCTAATTAATGAATATATTCTCAATATACAGGACATTAAAGAGAAAGAAGAATTCAGATACAAGGTAAGGGAAAATTCATGAACCCAACGTTCATCCTTCGGCTTATCCCTCTTTCACTTAATTTATATATGGTTACTCCTTATTGATAATTTGTTTATCATTTTCGTTACATTTCTTGGATATACATGTTTTTCACTTGTTTTTTTGTCAAATAAAATCTCATCCAAATAACTCTTCTTTTAAGAACACTCCTTTTACTTCTCACTCAATGTGGAAGGTTCTTATATCAGGTATGTTATTCCCACTTTCATTTGGTAACCCACAGCTTATGAATGTGTTATTATGAGATGAAACCCATTCCATTCCATGGGTTAGTTATGTACATTTTTATACGTGTTGTATATGGAATGCCCGATGATGACAACGTTATGATGTGACGGGTGTGCCCGAAATTATACAACGCTCTAATGCATCGGGTAAAGTGATGAACCTAATGAGTAAATGTGAAATGATTTGGGAAAATTTTCTATATTTGTTCACATGTATGTGTGGTGTTTAACCACTAATACATGATGTTTCATTTTTATACATTTCCACATTTCATGTCTTATATTTATCCTTCCTCTCATGTTTATGATCTTTTTCTCATTTTATTATTTTGCTCACCCCATACTATATTGTTCTTATCTATACTTTTACTAGATTTTTAGCTCACCCCTTTTTATGTATATCCACAGGTGGCTATATGTACTAAGGAGAGGACAAGTTCTAATAAGAATCGAGAGAAGAATAAATTAAATAAATGTTTATGCATGATGTTGTAATCGTTATGCATGGTCCTAGTTTTCCCAAAATGGTAAACTTGTGAATCCTCTATGTGTAATACTAGAATGTTGTTTATATTTTAAATTATGTAATAGCAATGTAACAAAAGGCTGGGTCATTATAGTTTGTATTATAGGATAGTTTTAGTTAATTTGGTAATTAGGATTAGTGAACCCCTGAGAAAACCTATAACATGAGACTAAGTACAAATATGCACACAAGAGTATTTAAATAGGGATCCCATATGTTATGCTTTTAGTATAAATTCTGAGAATAAATAAGTTATTTATTCCTGAAATATTTACTTATGTTTTTTCTGTCCTTTTCTATTTTAGAAAATGGTGGGAACCTTGATAAATCATGCCAAAATCTCATGTGATTTCCAATTCAACGATTGCCCGAACGACATCTCCAATGATTTGGGAGGTGAAGTTCACATCATCATGATGATTCTTACCAAATTACCACTGGTTATGAACAATAACCATAATAATAGAAAACTTCATCCTTCACCAAAGAGGGAGAAAGTGGCTATCGAATGTTGTTTGCAGAAACGACCACCGACGTTTAGTGGATCCTCTGTTCCACTAGTTGCAAAGTAGTGGGTCAAATCCATGGATAAGATCTTTTATGTTCTTTAAAATTCTGATAAGTATATGGTGACCCAAACCATTTAACATCTAGATGGACAATCTTATCAATGGTGGGCTTTGATTTTGAACACCAATCCAAGGTAGGAAATTGAAGAGATGGAATGGGAAGACTTTAAGATAATGTTTCTTAACAAGTATTTCCCAAGAAAAATTCACATGAAGATGGATATATAATTCATAGAGCTCATGAAAAAAGAAGGATAATATGTCACAACATACTAAGTGTATTTCACAAGGCTTGGAAGGTACTCTTTGGGTTATGTTATCAACAATGAACAAAAAATTGATAGATTATTTAGTGGATTAAAACCACACGTTCGTAAGGCTATTGCAATTAGAGACATTGGTATTTATGAAGAAGTTGTTCGATGTGACCTCAATGTTGATATGGAGTTTGGAGAATGGTCCATGAATATGGTGATAAGAAACGAAAGATGGAGTTTCAAGCTGGTGGATCTAATGATAAAGGTGGGAAGAAAAATCAATGACCCACATGCCAAAATGTGGAATGTTGCACCATGTGAACTACCTCAAAGGGATGGGAAAATGTTTCAAGTGTGGGAAAGAAGGAAATAATGATCAAGAGTATCTAAAAGACATGAAAAGGAAGGAGAATTTTCCCGATGAAAGGAGATAACCTCTCACAGTTCAATGCTACAACTGCATGGAGCTAGGGAACTATGCAAACCAGTGCCCTAAACCTCGAGTTCTCATGTGTAATTAGCATCAGTAGCCACCTATGCCAGAGGAACAAGGGAAGGATTATTCCATCACTACTACGAAGGTGGAGCATGATAATAAAGTCTTAAAAGGTACACTTCCTATTCAGTAAAGAATGGAAAAAGTCTTTTTTGATTCTTGTTCTACACATTCCTTTATCTCATGAAAGTTTGCTAGAACTATAGAATCGAATCCCTGAAACCATGAAGTAGAGATATCTTCAAAAACACCAATTGGTGAAATCCTTGAAACGCAAGTGTTTGACTCCTCTCCTGTTGGCGTATTTGGGAATATTATTCTGTAAAATCTCATAATACATCCCTAGGTGGAATTTGATGGTATAATTGGAATGGATTGGTTCTCATTATATAGATCACATATCAAATATCTGGAAAAGGAAATATCTTTTCATATTCCGATCCATCCCCTTCTCCTCTACACATGCAAGGAAGATCATGAATATCCTTTGAAAAATCCTTTAATGGTTTTGGTGTTGATTCCCTATGAAGAAGAATACCTCTCCCATATGGTTGAGTCTAAGGAATGTTCCAACCCTGCTGAAATTCCAATTATGAGGGAATACGACGATGTATTTCCTGAAGAGTTACCCAGAATTCCCCCGGATCATGAGGTAGAGATCTCAATTGAACTCATACCAGGATCTACTCATATCTCAATGTGTCCCTGTAGGATGGCTCCAATCGAACTGGAGGAGTTAAAGAAGCAGTAGCAAGAGCATCTGTACAAAGGGTTCATACGCCCTAGTGCATCACCTTGGGTTGTACCAGTGATCATTGTGAAGAAGAAGGATGGAACAATGCCGATGTGTATCAATTATCAGGAACTCAACACGATCACTATAAATAATAAGTATCCTCTTCCAAGGATTGATGTCTTTTTCAATAAGTTAAGAAGAGATCAATACTTCACAATGGTGGATCTTCGTTCTGGATATCATCAGGTAAAGGTGATGAAGGAAGATATTCAGAAGACTCCCTTCTAAACAAGGTATGAGCACTATGAGTTTTTGGTGATGCCCTTTGGACTTAATAATTCCTCTGAAATTTTAATGTGTTTGATGAATAGAGTCTTTAGAGATTACCTCGACAAATTTTTGGTAGTTTTTATCGATAATATTCTCATTTACTCCAAGAGCAAGGTGGAACATGAAAAACATCTATGACTTGTGTTGGTGAAATTAAGAAAAATGAATTTGTATGCCAAGTTGAGAAAGTGTGACTTTTGGATGAAACAAGTAACATTCTTGGGACATGTGATCACAAGTGAGGGTATTTCGGTGGATCCTTCAAAAACCAAAGCTATTGAGGAATGGAATGGTCCCTCTAGTGTCACATAAATCAGTAGTTTTCTTAGATTAGGAGGGTACTACTAATGTTTTTTGAGGAACTTCTCACGATTTTCAAGCCAACTAACTAAGCTAACAAGGAAATGGGTAAAGTATGTATGGACGGAAGAATGTGGGGGAGGCTTCAAGGAGCTTAAAAGAAGGCTGATCACTGCACCTATACTCACACTACCGAAAAGTGGAGAAGTTTTTGTGATATACAGTGATGCTTCAAATAACGGATTGGGTTGTGTACTCATGAAAAGTGATAATGTGATATCCTATGCCTCACGACAGTTGTTGATCCATGAGAAGAACTACTAGACACAAGATCTAGAGCTGGAATCCATTATTTTTCCCTTGAAAATCTGGTGGCACTACCATTATGGTGAGAAGCGTGACATATACACCGACCATAAGAGTCTAAAGTATATATTACCATGAAAGGAGCTCAACATGCATAGAAGGAGATGGTTAGAGCTAATAAAAGATTATGATTCCTCTATTCACAATTATCCTATCATGGCGAACAAGGTAGCTAAAGATTTAAGCAGAAAACAACCTGCTACTCTATCCATGTTGTTGATTGAAAAATACCCTATCTTCCTAGAAATGCAAATTATGGGTTTGGAAATCATAAGTGTAGGGGATTCATCCTACCTTACCCAATTGATTTTCCAACCATCCATCCAGGATAATAATAAGGAAGCACAAAGGGATGATGTAGAGATACAAAAGAGGGTGAATGTTGTAAAGGAAGGGAAGCTGCACGAGTTCTATATCGATGATGATTGTGTGATTCAATTTGGAAAGAGACTTTGTGTGCCTTCATGACCTGGGAAAAAGAAGGAGCTATTGGATAATTCACGTAGATCAACATTCTCAATCCATCTTAGGAGTACCAAGATGTCATGTGATCTCCAAGAAAACTTCTGGTGGGATAACATGATAAAAGAGATTGTGGAATATATATCACAATGCTTGGTATGTTAGCAAGTTAAATCTGAGCATCAAAAGTCCAAAGGTATGATGCATCCATTGCCTATACCCTTGTGGAAATGAGAAAACGTTTCTATGGACATTGTCACAGGTCTCCCAAAGACGTCAAAGTTAAATAATACGATATGGTTTGTAGTTGATCGACTCACCAAGACTGCCTATTTTATCTTTATTCGGGACGATATCTCACTTGAACAACTTGAAAAGATGTATGTGAAGGAAGTGGTTGGACTGTATGGAGTTGCACTCTCTATTGTCTATGACCGTGATCCTAGGATAACATCTAAATTCAGGAGAAGTCTTCAACATGTTTTGGTATTGTATTATATTTCAGAATGGCCTATCACCCCCAAACTGATGGCCAGTCTGAAATTACTATTCATACACTTGAAGGTATGCTAAGATACTTCTATCTAGAATTCAAAGGTGGATGGGATCATCATCTTCCATTGGTTGAGTTCTCATACAACAATAGATTCCACTCGATTATTCAGATGGATCTATATGAATCTTTGTATGGAAAGCAATATAGAATCCAACCTGTTGGGATGAAGTTTGAGAATGAAAGCTACTTGGACCTGATCTTGTTCAAGAGATGACAAAGAAGGTTCAATTCATCAAG
The DNA here is from genome assembly GCA_963277665.1 of Viscum album. Lineage (NCBI taxonomy): Eukaryota > Viridiplantae > Streptophyta > Magnoliopsida > Santalales > Viscaceae > Viscum > Viscum album. The sequence continues at coordinate 600,793,317 of OY728126.1, forward strand.
AAACAAATAAATGCTACTCAAAGTTAGAAAAAGAGCTATGCTGACAACTATTGAATGGACATGGAGTTCGACATTGGAGATAAATCCTTCTTTCGAATATCTCCATTGAAGAGAGTCATGAGATTCGGGAAGAAAGGGAAGTTAAGTACAAGGTATATTGGCCCCTTTGAGATACTTGACCGCATAAGAATTGTGGCCTATCGTCTTCCACTTCCACCAAATATTTCCCAATTTCATGATGTGTTTCATGTATCACTACTGAGGAAGTACATACCAGACCCCTCACATTTACTAAACTCAGAGGTGGTACGGCTGGAAGATGATCTCTCCTATGAGGAGAAGATAGTAATGATTCTTGATCGGAGAGATAAGGTGCTTCACAAAAAGACAACCAACCTTGTAAAAGTTTCTTGGAGGAACCATAGGTTTTGAGAAGCTACATGGAAATTGGAAGAGGTGATGAAGGTGATGTACCCTCACCATTTTGTGTAAAGTGAAATTTCGGGGGCGAAATTTCTCAAGGGGGGAAGAATTTGATGGCCCAATTTTTTTAATATGAATTCCCATCTTATAATTATGTCATAAAATAACATTAAAACACAACATAATGAACTACTAAGAGCTAGGTGACCTCTAAAAATATGTTTTTCAATTTTGTATTGGGAATTTTGAGAATCTGACATACACGGTTGAGTTCAAGATGATTTTAAAGTATAATAAAACAAAAATAATTTTTGGTGAATAGTAAACTAGACTTAGGAATAATAATATTCCATTATGAATAGTAATATGACCCTTATGAATAGTAAGTCATCCAACATAAGATTAACCTTACCAATTAATAATTAAATTTAATTTATACATCATAGAAAGTTACAATTTGACCTTAGTAAACGTTTTGGTATTTTGTAAGTCATACATAATTAACTGTAATTAAATAATTAATTTAAAAGAAAAATAATTTTATAAAAATGTGTTCATTAATTACCAAATAAATGTCTTATAGTTTTCATATAATTTTATAATACCATACCTAATTTTTGAAAGCACTATAAAATCAGTTTTAATTTTAAAAACTATTTTTTAAGTAAATTAGGATTTTTATGAAATATAAAATTAATAATAAGTAAATAATTATTTTTGAAAATTGGAATTCATTTTTTGATTCTACACATCATAAAATGGTAGGGTTAAATTTTTGGGATTTTTTTGAGACACATGAATTTTTGATGAATAGTGAAATACCATAATTTATAAAATAAGCTAAATAAGATAATTACAGAGTCATGTGTGATGTTCTACTGATGCAATCCCACTTGTTTCGGGATCACTTGATAAAACGACCATTATTGGTCATTCAAGACTCATTATTCCTTGTCTTAAGGGAAAACAATACACTTAGGAATTTTATATTAAACAAACCCCTCTCCCATCAACTATAAAAGCCACCCTCCACAACCTCATTTCCTCACACCTCCCAAGCTCCAAGCCTTCTCTAAACACTGCCCAAACATCCTCCCTATCCCCTATCCCACGTTCCCGAGCTTCTCGTCTCATCAAAATACCAAGCCTAGCTTCCTTAAGGAGGATCTCAAGAGGAAGATTTAAGGGGTAATTTCTCTCCATGTTCTCCTTTATTTTTCATTCAAGTTCAAGTTAATTTCTTGATCTCTCCCCATATATTTTCATCCAAATGTTATTGTAACTCTAGTATTATACATATATAGAAATTTTATGATGTAAATGGGACATTATATCATACAACCTCTTTTCCCTCTTCCTTTTATTTTCATAAGGAGAACATTGTTCGTGAGGTGTTAATTTATCACCTTCAAGAACGAAAAGTTTTCTTCTTACATTTCTACATTCAGATCTGGAAATGAAACCATTTTAATGGTTGAACCAGAAAAGTTTATTGGTATTATACCCTATTAAAAGTTGTGTAACTAACTTATGTACATATTTCTACTATGTGATAAATGAAAACAAGTCCTTTGTGATCGAAAAACCGTCCAAATTAACCCAAACAATCTTCATTTAATTTTTATCTAATGATTCATACACATGGTATATAATATAACTCAATATAATATCATTATAAATTCTGGAATGTAATTAATAACATGTTGTATTAGTTCTGTATGTTTACCCATCTTCTACCTGGACTTCAATTTTTGAATACAAGGGAACCACCCAAGAAAAACTATAAAAACGAACATCCCTGAACAATGTTTTTAAACTCTATAAGTCATAAAAAGGAACATAAAATGACATAATGAAACCATAATGAACGCTATTATTGTATAAAAGGTTCTGTAATTTCTAATTATTTAATATAATTTCATTATACAGGACATTAAATAGAAATAAGAATTGGGATACAAGGTAAGAGGAAATTCTCAAACCCAACATTCATCTTTAGGGGTCTCCCTATTTCACTCCATTATTATATGGTTACACCTTAATGAAAATTTGTTCATGTTTTTTCATTCCTTTTCTGGGATATACATTTTTTTCAATTGTGTTTATGTCAAACAAAATGTTTTCCAAAATAACTCTTCTTTTATGAACACGACTTTTACTTCTCACTAAAAGTGGACGGTTCTTGTAATAGTTATGTTATTCCCTCTTTCTATTAGGGACCCAAAGATTATGAATATGTAATTATGAGACGAATCAAATTCCTTTCCATGGGATAGTTTTGTACATTTTTTATATGTTATCTATGTGTCATGCATGATGATGATAATGTTATGATGTGACGGGTGCACCTGGAATTATATAGTGCAATATGAATGTTTCAATGTGACAGGTGCACCCGTAATTTTAAAGATCACCAATTCATTGGGAAAAGTGATGAACCTCATGAATAAATGTGAAATGATGTGTGAACATGATTCTATCTTGGTTCAAAAGTATGTGTGGTAGTTAACCACTATGACATGATGTTTCATTTTTATGCGTTGCCACATTTCAAGTCTTATATTTATGATCCCTCTCATGTTCATGATATTTTCCCCATGTAATGATTATGCCCACACCATGATATATTGTTATTATATATCCTCATTCTGGGATTTTTTTCTCACCCCTTTTGATTTATATCCTTAGGTTGCTGCATGTTCTAAGGAGTGGACATGTGCCTATAAGAAGCTAGAGAAGAAGAAATTAAATAAATGTTTATGCGTGATGTTGTAATTGTTATGAATGGTCCTAGTTTTACCAAGACACTAAAACTTTGGATCCTTTTTTTGTAATACTATTATGTTTTTTTTCTTTAAAATTATTTTATTGTAATGTAATAAAAGGTTGGGTCTTTATAAGAAGACTCTGCTACGTGTCGACTAGTGGTGGATCTCACTAATGGAGACTGCTCAGCAAGGAATCTCTCTACTGGGAGGGCTCTCTCTAGCACTCCTACCAGTGTTGGGAGGCTAAGTGAGATCATCAGAGCTCAAATCTCTTGTCTAAGCCATTGTTCGATGTTATGGGCCCTGAAGAATGGGTCCCACACCATATCAGTGGCGTAGCATGAGAGGTCAGTGAACCTCAATGAGTACTGAGCTACAGTCATGTAGCCCTGCGGCAGAAGAAGTAGCTCCTGTATGCACACTACTCGAAGAGTATCTAAAACAATATCCACCAGAAACGGGTTCTCAATGTATGGCTAGAGTATTGCCATCTCATAATGATCCTACATAATCATGCTCCAACATCTACCTGATGCTGCATTTAGAAGGCTGGAAGTAAAAATCACCCTGAAATCGACTGGTGTCCCTTCCAGTTGAAAATATAACACTCCAACCTCCATCCAATCCACTTCTGCCTGTGGGTCCATCTCTCCCTTCATACTAGGTGGCCTCTAGGGCTGGAACTCATGAAACAGGCTCGAGCGGCATGCATCATCTACTGCTGAGCCTGGTGGAATCGGTGGCCCAACAAGGAGAGGTACCACTAGTGCCTCTGCTGGAAAAGGACCATACACCTAGGAATATTCGCATGGTGGGATATCTGTGTGTAAAACTCTTGGGAATCAAGATGGTCTTCCATGTGGAGGAATCATGATTGAAATAGACAGGGCATGGTAAAAATGTAATACATGGTGAGTTGACCTAGTTGAGATGACATAAATAATACATTTGAAATCACACACACAATCACTGTTTTCGTGTACTGAGTCGGAAAATAGAAGTCAAGGTCCTGGTGTATGGATTCGTTGGCCGCCGCACCAACACTGGACTCCCTGAACAGAATACCACATTTTTTACCCATAACACTATTGCTTCACAGAAAAGATCAGATTCATATGTTCTGCTGTTGAACTAACTCCTCTGATACCATTTTTTCACGACCCATCCACCAGGGCCCGTGCCATGACTACCCCAAGCCAGCCTTCTAAAGGCCAGGGACTGGTGACTAGCACCAAAGGCGTAATTCCCTAAAAATTGGAAAGAAATGCCTTTAAAACCTATAGAATCACAAAAAAAATCACACAAATGGATACAAAACACTATGTAAACTGTATAACAAAAGTGTACAGAAATGTAAAAGGAGGTGAAAATAGAAGCCCAACTGTATAGTACAAAAAACTGAATGTACAACTGAAGAAAAAAAACTACAGCTGGGTTGTCCTCTGAGGTTCCTACCTGAAGGGTAGGTATATATCACATCCTCACCACTCTAGGTATGTCTGTCTCCTCCGTGTACCATTATGCCGTATGGTCCACCTCTAGGCACCAAAGTTTCATGGTACTCTTAGCCTCATTCACCATTGTCTATCGTCTGCATCCAACACAACGAGGTGTGGGCATGGACCATGCAGGGGGTGAGTATAACTATACTCAGTAGGGATCCCGAGACCCTCAAGGTCTCATAAAATTCAACAAGGATAAACCAAAATGTTTGAAATCAACTGATAAACCCGCTTAGTTATATACCCATATATATACCTAAGTTATCAAATAATCAATCTCAATCATGAGGAAAACACAAAAGTTACTGAACCAACTAAAATAAAAATTTATTATAGAGGTAAAACATTTCGAACCCTTGGATACTAGATAACTCCTCCCCTATTGAGTACAGTGGTCCTGTCTCCACAACTATGCACTTCCCACTAACCTTGGACTACTGTGGTTCTCATCCTATTGTGTTCTGTGGGTCTACTATATCACACAGTGGCTCTCCCAACAATAGGTCTTCAGCCACAACCAGGCGATCCCCTTCATAGCGTGCAAAGGTAATCCTCTTATCGAGTATCCCAAGTCTGGCACCACAACTAGGTGCTCTTTAGGAATGGGTCTTCCTCCACAACCAGGCACTCCCCACTGGGCCATACAAGTCTCTATGAGTCGATCTGTCAGTAGTCGACAAGTCTCAGCAAGCTTCTAGGTTGGCTCACAAATGCTCCCTCGTCTCTTGAAGATATTATCCATAGGCTACTGGTTAAACTTCCAACTACCATGAAGTCCCCCGAAAAATTATCCCAAAGGACTGCCACATCATAGGGGTCTCAACGCAACTGATGGTGCAACAATTGGACGCCCGGTCTGTTAGTTGTTATCCTTTTAGTCTCGAGGGCTCGATTTTATTGGTGCACGATCCAACCTGACCGTATCTCAACTATATCCCAAAATCCAGTGGAATATACTCAAAGGAACTGCCACACTCTAATATTACTAGAGCCGCAGAAGGTTAATCAAACAGACATCCTTTGCCCATGATATGGCCAAAATAAAGTGAACGAGTCATAATGGGGTCGGGTCCCGCCCGACCCAGCCCGTCCGACCTGACTCTGTTCGGGTAGACCCGGTCTTACCTGTTTTGTCCGGCCTAGCCCATTGGGCGGTCTGCCCTGTTGGTTTTCTGCCGGCCAACTGGGCCCAGCCTAGAGGGTTGCGAGGGGCCACGGATGGCTGAGTGGACGTAGACGACTGTGAGGGCGCAGACAGGCCACGATTCGGCGCAAGGGTGGTTTGGCCAAGACACGCTGCGAGGGCCGGTTCAGCTTTGGCGTCGCGAGGGTGTTGGCCGGTTCAGCTGGGGTGCCACTAGGGATGTGGGACGCCGGCTCGGCAGGGGTTCCGTGAGCTGCGCGGGAGGCCGGCTCAGCTGGGCGCCGCCAGGGGTGTGGCTTGGGCGGCTCGGCCCGAGAGGTCGGGACCAATTAAGCCAGTGGTGGGGTAAGGCTCGCGGCACCACGGGGTGTACGGGGTGCACGGATGGAGGAGTCACCTTGCACGCGGGGCACGCGGAGGCCCGGGGACAGTTCACCCAGGGAGCGGCGCGACACGGCTGGTTCAGCATGGGTGGCGCAACTGGCGGGCGGAGAGGTTCGACTCCGCTGGCGGAACGACGGGCGGGCGGCGCGGCCGGGGCAGCTCGGAAGCCGGCAGGTGGTGTGGTTCGGCTCGGGGTGCAGCAACAGCACAGTGGCGGTGCGGGTTGCAGAGGCCGCGGGTAGTGCAGTCGTTGCCTCCATCGCCTTCATCATCTCATCACCTTGTCGCTATTCCAAAGAACATCACAAACAAGAGCAGAAGAGCGGTCATTCCATGTTGATTTGGACTCCACCCTCCACTTTTAGGGTGGTATCAAGTGGTTCTATTCTTTCATGAATTTCAATGAATTGTCAAGAAAAGAATATTAAAGAAATAACAAACAAACACCCCACATCATCCTGCAAAAAATAAATCCCAATCTACAATGAAAATCATCCGCAATGAATCTTTGATTTATATTGGAATAATGAATGTAATAATATCATATTCAAATAGAACCCCTACATTGATCGTTGTTCGTCGATGGAGTAGTGGTGAAGAAGACAGAGTTTTTATCATTCATCGCATCCTCCACACACTTCCAAACCATGCTCGTGCATTGGTTCATTGACGATGATGAACATGGAAGGTCGATCGTCAAAGACGTCCCATGCCGGTCGCCTCCACATGGTGCTTCTATGGAAGATGTCGAAGACGCTCCTTGTCAGCGTTCTTTGTGGAGGAATTTCTTCATTAGAGTTCTTTATCCCTATATCCTCCTCTCCCAAGTTCCACCAAGATGAATATACCCATACAAAATAATAGATTAAATTTATCTATTATTTAATTATTGTAAAAAAATTAAAAAAAGTTTAAAAATAATTAACTGATGTGCTCAATTAATTAATGTAGATGATTTAGTATATTAATGGAAAGTTCGTGGGTAGAATTAATTGGGTAAAGGAGGTCAAGAGTCTCCCCCTCATTTATGAGGGGAGTTCAGAGGTTCTCCCCAGTTAAAATGGGGGTTTAGTCCTGGGTGCTCCCCCCCCCACCATAAGCTTTTGCGGTAGGTTAGGTTCGGGTGGGCCCAACCAACAAAACATCAAATGGAAGGTTATGGTCGGGTGGTCCCCACACATCAACTCCCACAAGGAGGTTGGGTTCTAGTGGACCCCATCTCCATCATCCACATGGTGGCTCAAAAATAAAATTAAGGTAGTTCATTATATTTTTTATTTTCCACAAAAAACGCAAAAACTATATTTTATTCTCAACCCACTCCCATCGAGGTGAATGTCTCATTAATTAAATATTGGCACTACGAGTTCATCGGTGCCCTCATATTTCAATTCTGAGCACCGGTTCAAATGTTATAAAAACCAGCTTGTTCGTTTACTAAATGTACCTAAAAAAACTTTAGAAATTGATTCTAGGCACACTGGGGCTTAGAATCCCGCAGCATCAATTTTCACGGACTCATAAAATTCCCATTTATTTAAAAAAATAACATCGAAATTTCGAGTCTTTACAATATAATTCGGATATTGAAAATTAAACATGTTGTTCATGGAGCCAGCAGTCCACCCACCCAAATTATGTTATTTGCATTTTTATAAATAATGTTAAGTGGAAGAAAAAAATATATCTTCCACTAATATATCAAAACATTATAATGGAAAATATATGTTGTTATCATATATGAATTGATACATGGGTCATTGTAAGTGTGGAAGTAGAATATAATTTCGAAATTTTTTGTTATGTATATCATGATTCCCTTGGAAGTTTGTTCTTGGGTCACTACTTAAGACCATGTTGATTGTTTTTCTAATGAAATTCAATGTTGTGGTATTGGATTTGAGGGGAAACTAGGGAAGAGTTAATTTTATACCCAAACACATATTTTTTAGATAAGATTGGTTGAAATAGTTTAATTTTATAAGTGATGAAAATAGTACTTTTTAAAAAACACAACATTTTCTAATGAAATCACATTATTATTCAAGTAATAAGGTTGATAAAGTAGATAATTATTGTATCAGGATACAGATATATTTAATAATTTCCCCACCATTAAACGAGTAATATATTTTTTAGATGTTTTATCTACTTTTTTATTGTTTAAATCATTTAAACACTAATTTATCATAAAATTGATAACTCTAACTGCACTCGTTGAATAATATTTTATTACAAAAAAATAAATTTATGTTTTTACAAATTTAAAATTTTTAATATAAGTTAAATATATCAACTTATAATATAATATTACTAATATTTAGAGAAAGGTGTTTTATTCTTAGTGTAATAATGTGTAACACTACATTTAAAAAAGTGTATTTTATAAATAATATTTATATTTAATATAATATTATCTATTTTATAGTATCTATTAAAAAACATTTATTTACTAAATTTATAATTTATAGTAAAATAAATTTAATATCAATTTCAACCATGTAAAAATAGTTTTACAGAAAAAAGTGAAAATATAATAATTACAACAATAAAAACATTTTTATGTTGTTAATCCAATGATATATATATATATATATTACAACAATGTATTTTAAAATGAATAATTTAACATTTTAGAATATATATTTTATTTTTAGCTGTTTTTCATAAGATTTAATCTCATTATAGTCTAATAATTTAATAAAAGTGTGAATTTTACAACAATAAATATTTTCATGATTCACCTCGAAATTAGTAATTTCAAAAAATACCTAAAAATTAATCCAAACTTAATATTACCATGATTAATAATAAATGGAATTTATTTGAATATATTACAAATATATAAGTCATAGAAAATATATTTAGATATATTTTCTTCATACAAAATTAAAACAATGTTTAAAAGAATATAAATTATTCTCTAAAAACAAAAAACCAAATGGCAAATTGAATCCAATGGAAAATGCTATACCCAATAGCCAGTATAATTAAGTCCTAGAGAAAGGTCACCACTGGATCATAGGTGTGACTCCCCATAGGGAAGATGATCCTGAATAGCAGTCCAGAGCTACGAAGAACCATTAGAGAATTTATACCTACTCATTTTATTAAAACAAAAAATAATATTAATATCAATAGATGTTGTAACCAAAAAGAACAATAAATTGAAAAAATATTACATAATCCAAAAAGTAACCAAGTATCACATTCTATAAAAATAAGATGAATATAGAACATTTCATGAAGTCTTATAGTGAAAAGAATACCAATCCAAATAGAAAACAAATACATAGTTTTGAGTCCCACTCACTCCTGAAGTCCCATTATCAAACCTAAACAGCATATCCTTATCATAAATGTGTAAAAGAATGAAATTATCTTTTACTCATGTACCAAAGTATTGTGGTGGTTTGTTTACTGTGTTAGTAAGAACCAGTAGGAAACCAACTTTAATGGATAACAAAATGCATAATCATTTCAATCCTATGTGTAGAAAATCCTATAAAATAAAATAAATATATAAAAAATATAAGGGGTTTAACAGTTAAATAATTATTGATTAACCATTTTATATTTCAGGTTCTATAGTTTCAACCATCCAATTCACATTTTTATTATCATTATAAAAGATAAATACATAACTTCATGGATATACATACTTTTATTCCTAAATTTGATTTCATTAATAAATTCTATTAAAAAATGAAATATGGATCATTAGTCCATGTAAACATAACATATACATTCCTTTGGAGGATAGATCCTTAGCATGAAATCATTACGATCATAGAGACACATTCTAGAATCCAAAACATGGAAACACATTGATGGGGAACTGGGCCTTTCTCTAGACCGACACAAACATGAATATCCTCAATTTAGTGGTTTAGTAATACTGTATATCAATGGGTCCTAGTGTCTCAATCCAGCCTGACCCAAACATATTGATCTTCAGTCCAATAATATAGTAATACAACACATTAGTGGGGCCTAGATCATCAGTATTTCTATAACTGTATGATTACATCCAAAATACAATACACCAGTAATATCATTTACCCATATGGACATACATCATCAAACATTTTTTACAATTACAAACATTTTCATTTTATTTACCATGGTCTTGAAGATCCCTTAAAAACAAATTACGGTATACAACAACATAACCCAAAACATTTTAAAAAATCTCTATATGTCAACCATTTAATCACATGCCTTACTTTTTCAAAATATAAACCATTACACAAGTATTCCATTATAAATTATAACCATTAAACAAGACATTAATATAATTCCAATAGATAAGGGGAACCATGCCCAAATTCGAAATCATTATTTTAAATACAATAAGAAAATAAATTTTTAAATCAGATTTTGGTTAGTAAATATTTTTAAATATTTACCCACATCCAAAACATAATTTTTGTTCATTTAATGATACAAATGGACCAAAATATGACACTAATAATTTTATTCATTTTTAGAGGCCTCCAAATAAATTCACAAATGCTATTATATAATCATTCAAATCATCTCATTATAAATTCCTAGGATATATATACCAACCCCTAACAATTCAATATCATAATTTACCTAAATCAATGTTTAACTATTTATTTAAACATTTTACGGGTTTGGAATACCCGATCGGTAGGTTTATATTTGGTCTCTAATCATCAAAAGAGCAAATGGGGTTGTGATGGGTCTCACACCTCAATCACAGGGAAACATTACTTCATATATCTAAAAAAACACCTTATGGAAGAAACATCAAAAAACTAAATACAAAAATTAAAAAATCAATACTATGAGAGATATATTATAGGCCACATACCTCATACTCATATACAACCACTGATCCATCCATGGAATATAATAAAATAACAAATAACCATTAGTATTCAAAAAAATAATCTACTAAAAAATAAGATTTTCAAGTTTCATTACATGGGAAAACAAATAAAAATTAATCCTCTATAAAATGAAATTAAAAAATTTAAATGAAATATTTGGAACTTTTATTCACACCCAATGACAATATGATATCCAATGAATCATCAATGGAACATCAATTTTTAAAGGGGAGGTTGATGTTTCTACACCACATATATATGGGGTTGAATGGTGTTGATATTCATGGATGAAATAAAAAAATATTGGGAGGTAAAAATTGTAAAACCCTACCTTTAGTGATGAACATGGTTTGTTCACATGATTTTACAAACTGTATACCAATTATGTGGTTCACCGATCAATGAAGAAATCAAGTTTCACAATTTTCATGGCCACCCACATAGTTTTATGTATTGTGTTATAGTCATGTGATCACTGGTATACAAGGGGACCTAAAGTCACATGGTCTCCATGGCCACCCTTCATGGTTTCCCTAAACCTCCACACCCCTTATACTGGCCTCACATTTATGATTCACAACTAATATAAAATCTCCCCCCCCCCCCAAATTCTATCTGCATAGATAATTCACTCTTCCACACATTCTATATCCTAATCCTATGGAACACCCCTAGATCTATAATTCTCTAAAAAAATTCCATTATAACAATATTAAACTAGGATTTAATGTATCTCAATGTCAGGATCTTAGAAACTCCCCAATGTATAACATCATGTCATCATACTGCATTACCAAGAATCCCAAAGCCTCTAAATTAATTATTCAGGATTCCAGACCCACATATCAACATTTATGTCATGATATTCCACCTCAACAAGGTTATTTCATGAAGACTCTTTGACATTGGAAATAGTAATACAACATATATTTTTTTCATTATGATTATATCACAGATCCAAGGATTCTCAAAGAAAACCTACACCTCAATCACATTATTACTAATATTTATAAAAATATATAAAATATAGGATTCACCAATAAAAATACTAAAAATGGGGAGTCAAACTAACACATCAGAAGCCTAGGGGAGCTAATCAGGACACCTACAACCAAATTATCCACACCAACCCAAATAATCTCTAAAAATATGTTCTAAATTGTCCCCTTTATAATCCTATCAAAACATATCTAAAAACCCATCAAACAAACCAAATATTTATTCAAATTTTAAAAATAAACCATCCATGTGATGATAATAAATTAAACCACATCTTCTAACCATTGTTAGTCCACTACTCAAGGCTTACTGATAGCGTTCCATATATGAATTTCAAAAACACAACAAAAAAGTACACTCTTCTAAAAAATTTAAATTGTCAAAACCAATGATAACACCTATTTCTATACCAATAAAACCAAGATGGATTTTCCCCAAGCTTTCTGAACCCAAAACACCGATCGTGTCCTCAGCCGAAAATTTTCATGTTATGGTGCATCTGACCATATTATTTATTTCATAACTACTATCTTCTTGTACATGAAACTCCCATCATCATATGTATAACTATAAAATCAAATTAACATGTCAAAAACATTACTAATACATTTCCCAACTCACTGAACCCATACATACATGAGAACACATTCAAACATATTTATCCATGATTTCCAATGTAAACAAAGATAATGGATGTAATTCTATTGTTCATACATCATTTAAATTGAAGAGATTCTATCCTCCAAAATATTTTTATTATATAAAATAAAAAATCGTCTAAAAAATCCATCTATGGTGACTTACAACCAACAACATCAAATATTCTTTACTAGACCTCTCAGAACATCCCCGATCAACACAACATGAAATGAATTTCAATCACAATTTGAACACTTCCACTTCAGCTGTCCATGATGCCTTCAAACTTATGAAATTCCACTATCATATGACACACTTAAAAAATTCTATATCTAGATACATATGAAATTACACCATTGAATAACTCACTAACACATGTTTGGAGAAAACAACTCAAATTGTTTTTAGAACTATCCTAACTCCAATAATTAGACTGTTCCGGATCAACCACCACATACATGATTCACTTATCCATCCCTTGAACCCCAGATTTGTTAAATGAACGTTTCAGTTTACATCCTGATTCCACCACATTCAATCAATTAGGTTCCCTAAATATCTAAAAATAGAATATCACTCCCCATCTTAGGAGTAATATTCTAATAACATTACATTAGCAATTCCAACCATCAACATTCACTATCTAATGCAAGAGACTGAGTAAAATAATGTGGAAACACCAATATCACCTGAGTGAAAAAACCATATGTTAACCCCCCTCATTCCATCATCATCTAGGGACATTACTCATGGAATTTTCAAACTCAAATTCCATCCCAAGAACCCTACTCGCAACTACTCGTAGTCCACGCCCTAAAAATGCTTAAATTCTCATAATACTCCTTGAATACAAACTCAAATATGATCTCCATGAAACCAAAATTAAATCATTATGTAGGTTGGTATATAGAAAATTTTATCTTTATGTAACCATGATAATTTAAATATTTTTCGAATGATCATCTTTGTCTTGAAGAAATCTATGATATCATTAAGGAAAGACAACACAATTGATTCCAAACAAAACTTTCACTCACATATACATCACAAACCACATTTGTCTCATGGAAAACAATAATATATTACCCCTGATAAACATTGTTACATGTGCTAAATGTAATAATATATCAATATAAAATGTATAACAACCATTACTAAAAAGACCCATCGAGGTCAAAGACATTCGTCATGACACTTACTAAATCAGAATCTAAATCACTAGATCCATACATCAAATGATCTAGGACGAAATTACAACTCACAAAACTAAACATGTCTCCTAGTCCCTCATGATCATGGAATATGAGTCATTCCAAAACATCCTTTTCAATAACCCAGCTTTTAACACAAAAATTCCTTACCACATGACCACCCCTCACCCTATGTGCCACATCCACTATAAATGTTTCCCTCAACACTTTGGTCACCCATAACTGGTCTTCCTAAATAAGACATCATGTTCATTAATAATTTCATCCAAATGGATAGTCCAGACACCCAAATGTTCCTACATATTCTGAAACCAACCTTATAAAAAACTATATGTACCAGAGTGCTTCCATGAAAAGAAACCAAGGCACAAATATGATCCTTAACCAAAATTTGATGTCACTCACCATGCATCAACCCTAACTCTCAAGAACATACCCATGATTATGATTACAAATCACCATCAATGTTAGTATAACGTCACTAAAGGATACCCTTGATTTCAAAATACCATCGGAACATACACACAACTCAAGGCATATATCAAAAGTCAATGACATTCCCACCTATCCCTATAACCCAAAATTATAATATAACTAAATATGGGAATGTCACAATAAAAATATCACAATATCAACATATGCCTTACTCAACCAAAAATAATAGAAACCGAACCGATCGGTCTCACAAGACATCCTCAAAAATTTACAATATTGATTCACTATTTTGGAGTCACATATAGTAAATGTTGTTGGATCTCGCTCTATATTATACACTTAAATATTCATCAAGACACATATTATGCATGAAATTCATTCCCATGTTTTAAAACACATAATATATAATGAAATAAGATAATGTTCTTTATAAGTATAAAAAAAAAAGATACACACCCACATAAAAAAACTATGAACCAAACATACACTCTATGGTCCAATTACAAACATACAAGATATAAATCCATATGAGTAAGCACATCCATACTAACAGGAAATTATTCACCACCCAAAGGTTACAAACTAAACAAAATGAAAAATGAGAAACATTACACTATTTGGAACATCCAAACTTATCCTATCCTAACATTCTCGAATCCCATGTTCTCAAAATCTAATTCAATCTCTCTTCCGAGAAAAACATACACAAGATCAATAATAATATAAGATATACTCAAAATCATTTTCCTTATAAGGATCCACAATTTCAATTTATTTCAAAATATATTTATTATTACAAAACATAATAATTAACATTTCAAATCATCCACAATTCAAAACCCAATGATTTATACTTTCAATACATTTTTACATTCCAAAAATTTTGGAAATAATTAAATTACTCAAATTCATGTTTCAAAAAAATTTAGTTAAAATATATTTTAATGAAAACCCATATGGAATAAAAAAAATATAGAATATTACACCACTAGAATATGAATCCTAAGGAATTATCACACACTACAACCATGAAAATGAAATTATCAAGAATATGATCCTAGCATGATGCACAAAATCAAAACACAATACCATTCCATACTAGGATATGATATAAAACCTCATAAATAAGTAACATAACATTAATGTTCACCACTCGAGGTGGATGTGTTAGTCATCCAAAAACATATAAAAGAAAACATTAATTCCCACCCTCTGAAATTAGGTTATTCCTCATTCATGGGGCTTTAATAACCAAGAAAAAACTCATTACCAATACCTAAAAATACCTTGTATCATTTTTACCAATCCCAATTAGTAAGAAAAAATAAACCACATATGATACATCATTATAAAATACCCAACATAATAGACACAAAAATTAGTTCCCCAACCATGGTCATCACGTGACCTTTGAGACGTGTCCCTATATTCCATAGTTTGTAGACTAATAGTGTGGGTACATGAAGATCAATTAGGGATACTATTAAAATTTATTAGAGTAAGAACACAAAAAATTTAATAATAATTGGGTAAATAACTTGTAGGAATAGTAAATGGAAAAATATTGAATAATCCAATAGGTAAATAAGTAACACATTTTAGAAAAATATTATGACTACCCATCAATTCATGAAGTAAAAAAATCAAACCAAAAATAACCAAAAAATCAAAAACCCATAAATTGTTCTATGTCCCTCCCCATACAAACATCCCATGCTCCGACCAAAAAACCAGGATTAAATATTGAACATCAAATAGAATTCAAATACCATCTTTTCTCGTACAGAAGTGTCAAGGAGGACTGAATATAGTGTATGTAAAACATTGTAGTCTAACCCCCAATGGTATCTAAAGAAATGAAAAATATTTAATAGAGTGTAAGAATTAAATATTTTTCAATAAATAACCATAGAATCCAAAGTAGTAGGTTCTCATTTATACAATTTTTTAATGATCATTTCATATATTCATTATTATAGTGTCAACCAACAAATCCAACTAGCTTTGTTCAATGAAGGATCATAAGATATATCCTGAAGGGGATACATATGAGTAGTTAAAAAATGTTTTTTATTAATCAATTGATTTTATCTAGTCAGGTTGGTGACTCCGATCAAGTAACAATAACTTGTATATACATTGGGAATCTATTGACACTGTATGAAATCCCAAACCATTCCATTTTTAATAATATAAAGGCTTAGTCAAACATACTATAGTAGTATAGTCATTAGTGTGGCCTAGAGCCTCTGTATAGGATAAAAAAAATATATCCAACCTTGTTCAATAATTTAGTAATAATACACATAGGTGGGTCCAAGAGCCTTATTCTAGACTAACAAAAACATAAGGAACCTCGGTCCAATAATCATGTAATACACTACATCAGTGGGGTGTAGATCATCAGTATATCCAAACCTCATGGGTAAAAATACTAGATCAAATATCCCACTAATTTTTTTTAATCATATTAGTTTTCTTTTCATCATTTTATTACATTAAAAATCATTATCATATCATTTACCATGATCTATGTAGACCATTAAAATCAAATAATGTCATAAAACACTGAATACAAATACTCATTTTTGAATCCTCTGGAAGTGACCTTTTAAAACAGGGGTCCTCCTATATGAAAAAAAATCATTTCCCAATGTCTTCATTACTAATAAATACTATTAAAAAGGTTAATTTGTGTAATTTTAACAAATAATAGTAATTACACTCTCACTTTATATCATCATCTCAAATACATTGTTGAATAAACTTTTCAAATCACATTGAGACCAACATCTCCATTTAAAATATTACAAACTTTAAAATCATCATTTTCCATCTTTTAAAATAACCCCGAATCAAAATTCAACACACATCATTTAATAAAATTTCAAATAGCTCCATTGAAATTTACAAATTCAAGAATATGAATATTTCAATAACCCCCCTAATCGGTTCCAGTAGCTATGTATAAAATCTTACCCAATCATTCTAATAATATCTATATCTCGACGTTTAAATATATATTCCACCGTTTTCAAGGGTTCAGAATACCCCTGGGTGGCCCAATATTCTATCTCAAATAATTATGGCACTTAATGGGGGCATGTGAGGGTTTCACACCTTAATCTAAATTCCAAATTACATCCCTTATCCTAAGACATAAAAAACCAGTCAAGGAAGTGACATGAAATAACTATATACAAAAATTAAACAATAATAACTGTGGGTGAAATCATATAGACCACCGAACTCATTCTAATAGACAACCACTCATTAGAAAATTACCCTCGATTATATCACAAACATGATATTTTCTTCCAAACAAATAATGTTTTAGAAATAGAGGGTTTTATTAATTATATCTGGGAGATACCAGCCAATATGAGATCCTCTAGAAAATGGAATAAAACAATGTTTATGACTCTACCAAAGTATCGATTCACACAAAATTTCACTACAAATGCCTAATATTAAAAAAACTGATGGAGAATGGGGGGATTCTAGTTTATAACTCTGGATGTTGGGGGTCATATGGAGGAGAAATTTCGTAAAATAAAATAAAATATTTGTCATAGGGAATAACTATAAAACTAAAATTTTAATGAGGTGAATGTTTTTAAAACTAATGCTCCATCCATATTATTCCCAATAATCAATAGAAAAATAAGATACACATTATTCTTGGACAGCTGAACTATTTAATAAACTATGTGGTGACTATTCATTTAGCACTATCTGAGGGGACCTCATGTCTCACAGTCTCCAAGAAAACCTTCCATGGTTTCCGTATCCTTGCACACCATTTCCACATGCCACATATTTATGGTTCATAGTTACAACTAACCATGCTCCAGTCATGATATTAGAAAAAATGTTATATTATTCTCCCCTTCCATGTCTTGAACCCCCTGAACAACCTCGTGACCAATTCGACTCCATGAAAACATTCCATAATCCAGAAAATTATATCAGGACATACCTTATCTCATGGTCGATATCGTAATACCAACAGTTTTTTAATTAAAATTTCACTTATAAAATAAATATATCTTTTATAAATGTGATTCATGATTATTAAATTCATAATTATATTCTAATAACATAAAAAATTCCATGTAATTTAATAAAACTATATTATTCATTATTCTCTTCAATATTAGTCTTTGAGAAAAAAATCCAAAAATTCATGTTAAAATAATATTGAAATTACATTACCAAAAATTGATATCTATTTTGTAAAACTATCATTATATAATAAATTATTTTAATTATTAATTAACATAATAAAATACAATGATAAAATTTTATTGGAAAAGAAAATTTTAAAATTTCTAGTTGTTCTTATTTATTATTTTTATAAGACACTAATAAATCAACCTATAAGAAATCAATATTATATATATAATCAAAACCATAATTTTCATAACAATATATATATATATATATATTCAATAAAACTAAAATGGGTACAAATATTTATTCATAAACCCAATAAATAAAAAAATATCATATATATGTGTATATATTAATATATTTTGTAATTCTGTTAATTCTAGTAATACAGACTAATTCAATTGTTAGGTTTTAACATTAAAATGATATTAATGTTTTATTTTAATTTATTTTTTCTTGTGGGGAATTCTATTAGCCGATTTAAAATTAATTAAATGGAAAAATATTTTTAAATATCTAGTTATTAATGTTGCACAATATAAACCCCCTATGTTATTCTAGATGGAAGTTATATGTTTTGATGTATGACTTTATAATACATTTATACACACTCAAGAAACATTAATTATCCCATATAATATGTTGTACAATTTGAAAAGTATGCTGAAATCTTTTAAAGTCTATAGAAGGACATTCCTTAAAAAATAAAAAAATATGAAATTTTTTAAAAATGATGAAAAATGTAATGAAGGAATTTTCCTAGTATAATAAACTAATGAACAGATATATAGGTGATCAAATATATGATTATAAAATATCATGGTAGTATTGGATTTTAATTTAAAATAAATTGAAACTAAATTAAAGGTATAAGTTAAATTTCAATCAAATACACCATTGAAGAATTCAGAAAATATTTCCTATGAACATGTGATCAATAAGAAATTCATAAATTCAATATTGGAAAAAAAATTCTTCTGAATCAATTAATAAATAAGGTTCTACTGAAAGTGCAAACAAAAAATTATAAAAACTATAAAATCAAGTTTAACTATGTAATATTACCAAATACAGTTAATAACTATATAATATTGGGGGAATATAGAGAATGTACAATAAATTACTTTTTTATCATTTCAAAAATTCTTTGGAACTAAATATATTTAGACACATGTAATTGTTAACAACTATGAATGATGATATGAATAATATTAAGTTGATTAAAAGATTGGAACATTTTCTGATTATGGATGGAATTAAAATTATCTAAACTAAATTGGTTTTAATGAATAATTATAGTTAATAATGATATACTTCATATAAATGTGTTGTTAGTTTGTACAAGATATTCATATGATTTATGACTTATTTTGTCTAAAATAATCAACCTGATTACAATACATTAGGCCACCTGATTATTTTTTCTTTTGTTTAACAAAAAAAATTATATTATATTAGATATATTTAAAAAAAAATTATTGAATGTCAATTTTGATGCATATGTTTAAATTTAAAAACTAATGATACTGATACATGATGAGGACGAAATATGATTACTATACTCCTATAATATTTATATAGGTTGAAAGCAACCTTGTGTGAATGGGATTCTAAATGTGATAGTATCTCAAGGATTATTATATTCTCTATAAAAGATGTTTAAAAAAATTTATATATGAACTAGTAATGTTCTATAATTCTGATATACATTGTTTATATTGAAGAAATAATCATCGCTGGTGATAATAACCATTCATATTATGTGTTCTATGAAAAAAATACAGTATAGTAGGAAATGTAATTATTATAAATATGGGTTTTATTCAAATAATTGAAATTATAAAAAATATATATTAACTATTATAATTAAAGGAAATTTATACTAGGGTTATATACTGAAATATTAAAAAAGATAATTCTAATGATTTTTCATCCCTTCTCATTATTTAAGTAAACCTGATCAAAGATAAATATGTTAAAAGTGTCAACAAAATAGACCTAAAATATTATATTTTATGTTTAATAAATCTAAATAAATCCAATTTGTGTGATAGATAAAACTGTTTTTATAGAGTCACACCTAATATATAAAAATCAATTTTTAGGTATATCAAGGGAATAATTATCATTAGATTATTGTATCTGAGATGGTAAAATTAGTACTTACATTGGATCAAAATTCAAATTGGGATAGTGATTTCAATGAACAATATCAATACCCAGTGGTATATTATGAATGTTATACATTTTTATATATTAATATAGAATGATGAAACAACTATTTACATTTAGTATAGTGGAGTTGGAATATGATTCTTCCACCCAAACTAATACTCTAATGATGAGGATTATTGTATACATGGAAGACATGAATCTGAATGTTGATCATACATTTATTTTTTTATGATAATATAAATTAAATTGATATGTCAAATTAGCCATCTCAATATAATAAATCAAAAAATATTAAATTTGTGTTCCATATAATCATGATTTTTTTTGCAGGTGAAGATATGGTTGATGATATTTAAAAAATGAATCAAATTTCATATATTTTTAATTAATCTTTTACAAGATAATGGCCTAAAAATTATTGATGGATCTTTACTTATAAAATTATCATACTACATAACCTATGTTTTGGAGACCATGTCTCCTTTATTGTATATATTCTATTTAATAAGGGGTAGGTATGTGAAACTATTTTATAATAATAAGATGTAAGATATTTTATGTATTCTACTTAAATTATGTAAGAGTTAAAATTAAAAGGTCAATAAAGTGGTTGAATTGAAGAGTATATGTTGACCAGTTGGAAAGAAATATCATTTCACCAAGATAATGATGTCACAAAAAATTTTATTTTTATATTAATTTGGGGCCATGATTATTATCCTTCATAAAAGGTTATGATTGAATTGGATGAATAATTGTATTTTCCGATAAAATTTTTCGGTTTCAAAATAATAACAAGGGGGATATTAAAATTACACTTGTTATTTAGAAGTGAATAATTAGTTATTAACCTCTTATTAGTGAAAAACTTATTTTGGGTTGTAATGTTTTTAAATATAGAATACTAATTTGGGATGCTTTCATAATTTCACGGGATAAATATATTTAATTTCATCAGATATTTTTTTTATTTCACATGAAGATGAATATTTGTGTGTTCATGAATTGAAGGATTGCGAGTTCATCCAATTTTTTTCACAAAATTAAAAGAACATTTTTATCCACTTAAATCAAATAACTATATCCTTAGTAAAAATTAATCATTGTTTGATTCCCTATGTTTTATGACTGCACCATATGTATATAGTAGTTTCTATCAGAATATGGAAGAAATATGTACATTAATATTATATGAACAAGATCATACATGAACAAGTAATTTCATAAACATCTCATGAATAAGTATAATGAATAATATAATGTTTTAGAATTTAGTATTTTGAAATATTTGGAATATGAGATGGTACCTATGAATATTGATCCATGATATATTAGATTATCATTATTGAGTAATGATCAAATGAAAAACAAAAAAAATGCTAATTCTTGAATGTTGAACTAGAGGCTTGACATTGAAGGTTAGTTTTACTAAAGAATGTTATAAATATTATTATATTAATTAGAATGATGGTCAATTATATTTTTTACTTTTCATCATATAATCCTTATGATGTCACAATAATTGTGATGATATTGCGATTTTATTTCAATGTTTCAATATTCACATATGTAAAAATAATTATTATATCAATGATATATATATAAGATGAAGAAAAATTATTCAATGTTTCTTTGTGATATATACGGGTTAAAAATAATACTAACTATCATAGATATTTAAGGGTTTAAATTTACAAAATGATGTGTGTGTGTGTTTTAAATTAGAGCCCATGATTTATTAAAATTTATTAAACATATTTTTTATAAAAAGGATGAAATATGTTCCAAAAACATTTATTGATTGTTATATTATTATATTTGATAATTTAATGTAAATAATATTACATACTAACCAATATAATTTCATCATTATATATTATGAGTCAATGAAGGAGTTATTAAATTTTCAATCCATGATACTCTAAAGGTAATCCAAAAACTGTTAAATTGCAGAAACTTGTATAATAATTTAAAGATGGTAATTTTTTATGATTTAATAATCTATATATTATGATCACATCCCATGGAACTCTAATTATTTATGGATAATTTTTAAAAATCCATGTATTAGAAATATTTATGGAAGTATGGATTAGTTTCCTTCATTGGGACTAAACCTTATATGTAACATTCTTCCTTACATTATTTTTCACAGATCAACATTTTTAGAATGTAGTTAATTATTTATAAGAATTAGTCATTACCCTAAAAAAATTTGAGATTAAATTCATGTAAACTATTGTTTACTGAATAAGAAAGCCTTGACTGAACCCCTTTCTTTCTGGTTCATCCCATTCATGAGAATTACAATAGAAAAAATCAATATGGTATGTGGTGTTTGTAAGAATTGATGAAAATAAGAGAATAAAAATAATATATATTGGGAAAACACCCGAGAAATATTAAATAACAAATAAAATTATTATTATTGGAAACCCCTTAGGAATTTACATGATATTATCTTAGACACACTCATGTGGAAGAAACCATTGGCCAACATTACATTTCAAAATAAATAACAACATGAATTACTCAATCAAGCCTCTGCGCATATACTACCATAATAAGGTATTAATCAACAATATTAGAAACAATATAGTCATGTAATATAAGATATATATTTAATATATATAAATGTCAATGTTTCATTTTTTCCCCTATAATCAATCTTGTGGGCCAAATAAAACATATTAATCAAAAAATAATTAAATTTACCAACAATAAAACATAAAAAAGTCTCTTGTATCACCTCAAATATCCTCTCAAAAAAATAACCCATATTAATATTTGAATGAATCACAGAATAATTTTTTTCATTTAATAGAAGGAAAATTTCAATAAAATTTATAATAAAAAGGGGATCAAATAAGAATGTCACAACAATTAAAAAATACCATTTTATAAGGTTCCAATCAAAAAATAAAAAAACATTTCTAAACCATGATATATGATAATTATACAAAATATTAGCCATTAAATAAAATTTTATAAATATTTTTGAATTTTCCACACTACATATAATTATTAGAAAACATAATGATGACTACTAAGTCTTAATAATAATCTAGTGATGTCCAATAATAACTATTTTTATAAACAATCCCCTTGGAAAATATAAATCCCCATTCTTGAAATAAAATACAATGTCAAAAACAAGTTTTCAAATTAACATAATTTTAATGGTCCCCTATGAAACAAAAAAATTAAACGAATTTCATAATATAATAGACCAAGAATCCCAAAATATTAAAATCAAAAAATATCACATTGTTTTTTGTGTAGAAAAATTGAATCAATTTTATAAATACATGAAGGTTATCACATATAGGTATAACATGATATGGACTTATTTTGGAATCTTCACCCATTTAAATTGATGTATAGAAGAATAAATCTCACAAAAACAACATGTAATATCGTATGAATCTATTCACCTTCAATGGGAAAATCCCAAACGAAGGAATAGATGGTCTATACCATCAATAGAAAACTATATCCTTAATACATGGACATATGAAGCCCTATGTTCAGCAATCATTGCCATTATGGTTCATAGTTGATGAGGAGTAGAGATGACATGGATTAAGGAATGGTAATTTTGAGAAAACGACTAATCTATAAAAATAATATTCTTGAAGTACGTGGATATATATTATTTAATGTGTGGTGAAGAATTAGAGAAATTTTTTTGAGATCCCAATCATTTGGACATTTGAAATGAAGTGGAGAGGTAGGAATTTAGGCAACATTGATCATTGTATAGATGGAAATTTAAATTTTAATATTATAGGTAGCTCTGATATTTTTGATTCACAGTTTACCAAACCATGCCCCAAATGTCCAACATCCACTATAATAGTGTTCGAACCACTAATACTATTATATTTCATAGTTTACAAAATGATACAAAAATCATTTAAGATATATGACGTATATGGGTGGAAAAAAACAACGTAACTACTAAAAATAAAATAGTTTATCAAAAACCACATGGTAACAGTCATCCATAGTGTGAGACCAGAAATAAGAGAAACTAAAACAGTTTATCATTACATAAATGTCTTCTGATTTTTTTTCAAAATAGTACAACATATATAAATATTCCATTATTGGAAAGACTTACATATGTACAATTCTACAATGTTTTAACTGATCATTAGGTTTCCATTTGGTAACCACACACCATAAAATTCATAGAATAATATTATTATTTTTTATATACCAATAAACTTATACATTTATTTATAAGCTATTATTGTAATTAGGTAAAAAAATAGATTTGATTGACTATCACTTCATGTGTGAAATTTTTGACATCTACATGAATATGTTCTCTATCCCGTTATATTAACATCACAAAAGATGTATTTTCGATCATTTTTAATCATATTTTAACGAGATATTGTAAAAATATGTTGTTTCCAATTAATTTAAATCATTATTTATTATATTTATTTTCCTAAATTATGAATATCGAGAATCCAAATTTATGTCTATTTTTAATGTTACTTGAATTTTTTGGGTAATTTATTTTTAATATTTGTAATCATAATCAAATTATTATTCATGATTTTATATGTGGAAAAAAATTTGCAATCATTTGAGTCGTCATTTATAATAGGAGGTTCATCATACCAGTATTGGTTTACCTAACCAAGAAATTCTGAATTAAATTATTTAAATTTTTATTTTAGATTATATTTTCAATACTATTTTTACTCCAATATTGATAGTAATATATAGAAAATAAATCATTTTTATGTAATTACAGTTTTTCATTAAATATTATATTATTTACTAATTATTATAAAATTTCAAAAAATATACTTGTTGAAATGTGATTTTTAGGAGATATTTCAGTAAATTGTTTTTGATATGTTACAAACCATTAATTTTAGGTTATTCAATGTATTTTTACACATATGTATAATTATTTTTATTCATATAATTTTTGTGTGTGTTTATAAATATTAAAAAATATGTGATAGTTTTATTTTTATATAATTATAGATAATGATGAGTTAGTTCTTTCTATAAATATTATTATCCTATAAATTTAATGCATGGTGCCTTAAATTTTAACTGAGGTTCATAATGCAGTGTTACATCAATCATGTCACTGTTTTGATCTATTTCATTATATGCATACAAAACATAACAGATGGAAGTTATAATTAACATTTATAAACATCTTCAATTGATGTTTGTGTACATTTTCTTTACATTAAGCAGTATAATCATATCTTAATCATATGATCAATGAAATGATATATTCATTAAAATTACATCCCTAATAAAATATTATATTCAATATTGAAATGTAAGTTTTCAAAAATATGAGGTTTGTTTGGAAGAAAAATCATAGATGTGTGTTACACTTATGTAAATGATAAATCATTTTATAGCTCATGGATTGATATTTAGCTGGTTCATGAATATTAAATTGTTAAGTATTTTTTAGTAGAAAATTCATGTTCTTAATTGTTAAAACACATTATTATTTATATTATTCATAGTAAATCAATGATTATTTAAAATTAATAATCCATAGAGGGAAAATATTAAAGGAATTAATATACTATTAAGATGAAAGTGACAACTTAGAATATGTAAGAAAGATGTTTCCTTATTTATTGAATATTTATTCATTATCAACAGAAAAAAATGAATTTTTAAAAGTGTAAAAATGAATCCAATAAGTAAAATTAAAATTCGGGGGATAAAATTATTTGTATTGATTTACATAGTTTGTGATCGAATCTGTTGTGTAATTTTTTATACACAATTCACATTGAGAAAATAATAGGATAAATGTTCCATTCAATTCATGTAAATTTAAAGGGTCCGAACAAAGATAATTTATTATCTATGAATACTATTTTGTATTACTGTATTAGTCCAAAACCATTCTTATTATTATACTTGAAAATTTATATAAATTTTCATATTTTTCAGATTTAATGAAAATAGAAGATAAAATGTATATTGTGGATGTACTAGATGTTATCATGTGTCATATTTATTATTCACATAATATATTAGAATGGATAAATAGAGGAATGGTGAAACATAAATCAATGAAAAGTTTTAACTATTATATCCTTTACCCAAATATATTTATAGTAAAAATCCATCACCTGTAGTCTAATAAGATATCAGTTATGATGATATTATTGAATAATGTATTGATATATTTTTTAAAATGTTTTCTATATATTTATTAATATATGATGATTCCCAAATTATATTTTGAGAGATAGGGAAATATTAGGACTATATTTTTCTTATAATCATGATGCATTAAGCTATCTATAATTCAACATAAATACTTCTCAAATGATTATTTTTCAGTAGTCATAACCTACATAATGAAATATGTACATAATGAAGAACATTAATCTTCATAAGAGATTCATTGTAAAATATTTTTTAAATTAGGAATATATGGATTTTTATTTGATTTATTCACCTAATGTGAGAAGAATATATATATATGAAATTAAAATTAATTATTATTACTATGATAATTTTTATACCGCATTCCATAACTTAGTGAAAATGTGGGAATTATGTATCATTTACATTGATTATATTATTACCTGATTGGAAGCATATGGCTCATCACATGGTCATGTTCACTAATAATTTCTTTCAATGACTAAATAATTTATAAAATTATATAATGCATAAAATATATCATTTTAAATTATTGTAAATACATCATAAAATAATAAGATATTGAAATATATTTAATATAAAAAGTTATATGTATAATTATTCATAAGTAAACTTTTATATTGTTTTATTTTAAGAAATTTTGAGTTAGAAAATATTTGGTTTTAAATAAATACATAGCACACAAATATATCGTTTTATTTTAAATACAATGATAGGCTATTATGAAAGTACACCAAATTTCCAGCCTCTCTATGATAAATTGATTTATAGTTGTGCTGTTGAGAAATTATTAATACTGTATTATTTTGATCATATTCAATTTTATTTGTGAATCAATTTTTTTTGATTCAATGATGTAAGAAAGATATTTATTTATAAATTTGGATATATTGTTATTTACCAAACTATATTATATGATACCAATGATCCATATATATTTGCATCAATGGTGAAAAAATTTATTTCATATGAATGATTTCCAAAAACATGATTTTAGTTTAACTGAAAAATTGTTCCTGTTAAATATTTTTTATGATGGTGGGCAGAAATTTGAAAACATCAATAACACAATTAATATTGACTAAAATTTTATATATGTTGAATAAAATAAATCAAAATTTAGATACATCTGTATTATTGATGTACATGTTATAAAATTATAGAAGAACTAACACATTACCTAAACTCTCTTTCTTCATTTAAATCATTCCCATTGGTGAATTTGATTAAAATTTTAAATAATAATATCATTTATACCATTATTTGGTGTAATGGAATTAATTTTTGATATCTTCATTATATTTCTATAGTGATAATAATCAATCAATATTTTTATCTATAATAATATATATAAAAGAAAATATGACATTAATCAAAGATAAATCTATAGTATTGACCCAATAAATTTTGGTAATTCATGTCAATTTTATTATACAATCTATGAAAAAAAATTAGTATTGTATTATTTATCTTATATTGTTTTATATATTCAGTTAGATAAGTATAACTAAATCATAATAGGCATATATATAGATATTATCAAAACCTTATATTAATCTATAATTAATAAAATATAGTCTTAAAAAACATTTATATAGTTTTCAAGTCAATTCTTTAAAATCCAAATGATTAAATTCAATTTTTTGACTTCATGAATTATTAGATATTATAAGTAAATTTATAAAGAAACAAGTATCACATGTATTTGGAAAATATAACTTTGTTAAAATATATAAGTAAAATATAATATAAATGTATCGGTTTGACCCAACACTATACTGATTTTTTATAAATTATTTAATATGTGAATGGATAAAAAGTTTATGTTATTGCAAAATTGTTATAAAATAAATTATTTTTATTTATAAATTTAAAATAACTCTTCAATTAAAATTTATATACTCAATGTATTGTCAAAAGTAAATGTTAAAAAATATATAATTTAATTAATATTGCATTATAATATGAAATATATTTTTTTTATTTCAAATTTTATATAGAAACCACGCTATATCCTACAACATACAATTATTTTGAAGTTATATTAATTTTAACATTATTTTTAAGACTGTAATTTTATTACTAATCATAATTACAAAACTATTAAAATCAAACAAATGTTTTAATTATATAAACATTTTATATTTATATATTGATATATTTTTTTGTAGGAACATGTTATTAAAAATAAAATACAAATTTGTTAATTACTAATTAATATAATTATTTTATCAACTCGGATATGAAAAATATTATGGAACTTTATTCATGATAATTTAAATTCATTGATTATGTTATTAAATATTTTATATATTTTTTCATTAACAATATCGATTTGTAAAAGTATATCACATACTTTTCATTTAATATATTTATAGCAAATTAATTTATGCCATAAACATTTCTTTGTTTTTAATTCACATTCATTTTATTCTTCAAAAAAATTTCTTCTCTATCCTTTTCAAAATATGAAAAATAAATAAGTAATACATAGAACTATATTTCTGAGAATGACTGAGAAATGTGTTGCATAGGATGGTGTCCTTCAATGAACATAACACACACACATATATATATATATATTTGTGTGTTTCTGTGTATATATATTTATTATATAATATTAAATCTAATTTATAATTAATTTTTAAATTTATTTTACCAACAACCATCTAGGATACAATTGTTCTCCATTAAAAATACTGACTATGCAGAGACGCATGGTCGATTGAGTGGGGATTATAGAAAAAAACATTTAGTATGAATCATTACTAATTTAACCCATAACCTCTAACCCTTATCCATCCTACCACATTTTTTAATCCCACAATTACACTTGATGCACCATAGATATTCCAACCTATCATTTTTCAATTATATATGATGGGGGAATGAGAGGGGAATTTTTAATATATTATTTAATAAGTTACATTATATTCTCAATATATTAAATCAATTTAATTAATTTGAATATGTATAATATAGTATATATATAATATTTAATAAGTTATTTCTTACCTCATCAAGACATGAGGGGTGAATGATTTATTCACATATTTATCTTGTACTGATGAACCATTTTTTACGATATCCCACTATGTACCTGGATATTAAAATATTTATGTGAACTACATAAAATCAACCAATGTAAAATTTAAATGTGATGAATTTAAATATAAGATTCTTTTTAAAAAAATTATTTCTAATTAAGGTATTTCCATTATAAATCTACAATTAAAATGATTTTTTATAATATAAAGTAGTACATGGTTTAAAAAAATTGAAACATATACATATTTTATGATTATTGGACTAGGTAATTTATTTATATTATTTTGATACATTTACTTTATGATTTATTTTTTGAAAATAGTACTTATATTGTATCATAATTAGTTACCATAATAATATTTCTCTCAATTATAGTTAACAAGTTACTATAATAATGGTTCAATTAAAAATCTAACTATCATATTTAGAAATAATTCATTAAAAATTTACTATGTTCCTATATTTCTTCTAAATTCTATATATACCTCTTAATTCCATAATTATAATCACATAATATTTAATCTAAATACTTAATGTATTTATTTTATAAAATTACTATCATATTATAGTTTTTATACATTCTTGGTATCCTATTGTTGAAATAATTAGAAATTTATGGAATACATGAGCCATAAATTTTAAAAATTATATTTATTTAATTTTTGTTAATTTATTATATATTTATATGTATACTAATCATATATAATATATTAATCTATTTGTTGTAATGTTCAATTATACAACCAAATGATATTTTTAATACATAGTGCATATGATTTGTAATGACTAAGATTTTAAATTATGTTAACCATAAAAGAAAAATTTTGATAATTGGATTTTATACAGGAAAAACCAATCCTATTGACTTGATTATGTTTTATTATTTGACATTCCAATTAAAAAATTTATGTTAAAAAATAATTATAAATTAATGTTACTATATCCCGAAACCAATTAAGAATGAAAAATATAAATGGTGTCCAAAAGAATAAGACATATTTCTTGAATTCAATGTATATAAACATTAAATCATGGTATCTTTTATAGGGTACTTCCACAACAACAAAAAATCCAAACACAATCAATTTTAGTTTGATAAAAACCATAATACAGATAATCACATGATCATATAGATTACCACAAGGTCGTTACAGGCTAAACGACATCACAAACTACAAGAAGTTGTTAAACGACGTTTATATATTGTGTAGATATCATAAGGGTCTATGTAATTATAATTTAAGAGTATATCAAAATGTTCTAAAATATTTATATAAGTATATATTGAATTTATTAATACTCAGAAACTATTTTTTGTTAAATTCACTTTGTGATAGAAAATATATTATTCGGATATATTAATTTATTATATAATTATGTTTATTTTAAATAAATATTAAAACTATATATTAAAATAGATTAATTAATTATTTTTTTAAAAATTTACCTCTTAAACAAAAATTCTTCTTAATATAAAAACACATGTTGCTAAATTTTATCATAATAAATAAATATTAATTTTATAATGTTTATAATATTAAATTGAAAATTAACCTCATTTTTTTCATAGTAATTTTATATTAGATGTATTTGTTAGATTTGTATGAAATATTAATTTCTTTTTTGAATAGTAAAAATAATAATTTTATTAATGTCTTCAGTTTATTAAAATGTGATTGTTGTATAAATAAATAAAATATGTTTTAAAAATTGTCAAATTAAAATTTATATATAAATTATATTGAAATATAATTATAAATTTATGAAGAAATTAGCATCATTTAGGAATTTTTGAAGCATTTTAATGATACATATTTTTTTCTATTTTCTATTATAAACATTATAATTTTAACGAAAACATAAATCTTTTTCTTTAAGAAAAGACATTTTAAAAATTATTTTTTTCACATTACATTAATTTATGCTAAAATTAGCATTGCAAAAAACAATATTTTTTAAAATTAAATATTATATTTATAACGATATATTCGAAATTATATAATAAGAATTATTTTATTTTTATCCTTAGTAGATACATTACGATTTAAAAAACTAGTGAGATTTGTGAATTTTTTTGAAAAAATGAGTAACCTTAGAGGTAATGGGAATAAATTGTATAAATAATGATTCATTTTTAATTGAGGATGTTTTTGGACACATTATTAAATGATTTTTTTTAAAATTTCAGTGTAACTTTTTTTAATTGTGTCATCCATCTATTAAATAGTATTGGTTATTTACAATAATTCCAAACATTTTCAATTATTAAAAGGGAACTACACTCCTAATTCCATATCACAGTAAAACCACCCAATTTCAACATAAAATCCCTAAAACCATCCCTATGTTCACTTTTCCACCATAATGTGATTCTTTGTTCTCAAAATACAATACTTTATGGTTTAATCTCTTTCAACAAAGAGATAATCCCAAAATATTGGTATAAGTTCCTAAGATCTCATTATCTTTTCTATTTAAAAATATTTCTCCTTATAAATTAAATTTTTATTTTCTATATCATAATGAAAAATTGCATTCATTATTGTACTTATATGTTATGATATTGATGGTAAAATCAATTACAATATTATTATTTTTTATTAAGTAAAACTAAATCATGAATTGTTAGTTTTATGGACTAACTTCTCAATGATGAATCTTTTTTTTTTGATTTCCTTCACCACAATATAGTAATGGTCCATATTGTGAATTTAATATATAAATATTTTAGTGATTATATATATTTTTATTTGTAAATTTTAATTCATACTATTCCATTGTTTTGTTCTACAATAAAATTGTCAACACTCTATACGTATGTACTACCCACTCCAATGAATGATCAATTAAGATTTTTTTTCACTGACATACATGGTGGATTTGTAGGCCATTTTAAGTGAATAAATTTTATTTTTATGAAAGTATTATCTATTAGTTTTGAAAAATTGTAAATCCTATCAATGATATGATTATAAAAGTCATAACATAAATTATAACATTTGAAAACATGCATACTAAGTGGATAATACTTAATTCAAATTATTTACTATTCTTATATCCATTAAATCTACTTATAAATAATTTATAGTTATTATATATCATACTAAAAATATTAAATGATATTACCATGCTATTTGAGAAATAATATTAAAACTAAATCACCTCTTAAAGTTTGATAATCATAGCATGTTCATGTTTGTGTTGGTTTGACTATATAATTGGCCAATGATATGAAATTATATCATGGATGATTATGAAAAAATAATTTTTCTTTTAATTTTATATAAATTACTAAATTATTTTTTTATTTCAAAAAATATTGATCAATATTTGACTTATTAATAATGAAAATAGACATTTTTATTGAAATCACTAAAAAATATTCATTGTCAATTTTACCTTCTATGATAATGAATAACATACTCCTGAAAGGAAAAGCATATTTCATAAATAAATATATTTCATAAAAAATAATAATTAATGTTTAATGATGATATTTAGAACAAAAAATAATACTGACAATGATCCTATGAAACATTTACAAACAGAAAAAACTATAGACACTCGATGTTTTCAAAAGAAGGTAAAAACTAGGTAATATAAATGAGAATATTTATTTTAAAAGGGAATTTTAAATAGATTAATCCATGAATATAGTTATAAAATAATATATTAGATATTTATTTTTATTTTATTGATGTTTAGGGAGTATTTACCTTTGTAAGGAAATATTTTAATGGGTTCATTATTTGATATTTGAATCCACCGTGTATTACATAATGTGTAAAATGTTTTTAATTTTCTATTGTGTAAATATTTAATATATTTCATATTGTTTCAGGATTCTAAAAAAAGCATGAAATTTAATATTATTTAATTAATATTTCTTAAGGTGATTTCATCGAGATATTAGAAAAGCTATAAGGGGATCTCATGACTCAAATAATTTATAGGTTTAATAATCTGTATTACTAGACTATAATCATGCATGATCAATATATTATCATATATGATTATGATAATTTATATATTCTTGTACATTAATCATTAAATTTTGATCCACTCTAAAGAATCATTCGTTGATTATTTTGTTAGTTATAATGTGTTTTTTTAAAATAATTCCCATTTATTTTGATGTATTTTTCTTCAAAGTCCATTTATTAACATCCTACCAACGATATCCATTACCTATTCAATAATAAAATTTATTTTACCTATAATAATTATTTTATTAAACTCCATAAATTTTTAAATAAAGTATGCACCATGTATATAATAATGTCAATTTTCAACATTGTTATTTGAAAATGTTTTTATATACATTAAATAAAAATGTTTTTCTAATAAAATATTACTTTTCATTAGATAAAATTTATATATTATTCCATGATCTTGTTACTAAATATTATATTTAAATTTAGATGACATCAATTTAGTTTCGGTAATCATTTTTTGAATCATCATTTCATATTGAGGTTCCTATTTTTAATAGATTATATTTAAATTGTAAAAATTTACAATGTGTATTCACTTTCCATTTCTAAAATAATTTGTGTTAAATTAAAAATTATTAAAGTGTCTATTAAAAAAGTGGTATTGAATTTTTTTACTCCTAATTTTAAAAAAATCTTTATTTACAATGATTTATATTTGGATCTTTTTATAATAATGTTTTCAAAAAGGAACTATATTTTTATTCTTAACGATTTATTATTGATATTAATATATAAGTCATCTTTTATGGACATTATTTAAAATATTTCTTGAATAATTTGGTATTATGATATAAAATTCACCCCTTGCGGTCTTCCCTGGACGTGAGGTTTTATTCATCCTCTATATGTTATTGTATTATGAATTCATTTGGTAAATGATATTTGGATAACCAATGAGATGTAAAATTAATTTTATGTGACATGTTTCTAAAAAGCAATCTTCTTAAAATGATTTTATATATTTTAGTGATTGTTGATTTTAAGAGGTACACATATGTATAGATGATGACAGGTGGGGATATATGTCACCCTTCAATGAAATCGCATACACATGTTCATAATGATATATTTAAGAAATAAAATAATGTGTTTTTTACAAAATCCTGGTCATGATAAGTTTAAACACGTTTTCAATGGAATTAATGATTTTATTTACATATGGGTTAGAATAATATGTTTTCTCACCTATTTTCATATTTCCATCTTTATTCAATATTCCATTGTTTATTATCATGTTATTACAATTTCACATGATACACCATGTTTCCCTTAAATTCCATGTCTTCATGACCATTGCTTATTTTCAATTCTTTACACACTTTTATATCTCGCCACATGTTATATAGTTAATTACATGATATTGAGCCATATAAAATATTTTATACTTCCTTAATAATATTTTTATGTTCATATGTTTCTCTAAGAGATTTTATGTTTATCAATGATTTAATGAAGATATTTTACAATGTTATTTACGAGTTCTTCATATTCTTTCCAATGGTTATAATATAACACATTATGATATTCCATTCTCATTCTTGGAATTATAGATCTTCTCCTTTATATGAATCCAATCACAGTTAATGAATATTATTATAAAAAGTGATATGTAATGAAAGGGTGTAAAAGATCATGATTACATATAAAATTAATCTACTATATTAAAATGATATAATTATGTGTTTAATATCAAAGAAAACAAAAACTTTTATTCAATGGATTATGTGTCTATTTGAATGATTTACTGTTAAAATTGTGTGATCAATTTTTATTTATGTTATATTTATGTCTGGTATTTATAGTTTATATCAGAGTAAAGTTTAGATATTTTTAGATATTATTATATTTATTTTTTAAATTAGTTTACATATCAATTGTAAAATACTATATGTTCTGTCTATGTATAGTGTGATATCCAAAAGTATTGGTAAAATATTGATCAATTGGTTTTCCAAAAAAAATACATCATATCTGGATACTATAAGTTTACATAGACTCTTATATAGGTGTGGCTCAGAGAAAAACACATGAAGAGGGTGTGTTTGTTTTCTACTCAATCATCACCTTAGGCATGTCAAAGAGGAATGACTACAAACCTGGTTTGACACTCCTAGTGGATATGGTTTGTTGATCATATTATTTTTATGAACAACTATATAAAGATTGATTTTCTATTAACATTGATGGATTGGGTTGGGAAGAATATAAAAACCTAACTTAAATAATCCTTTGTCAAAATAATACATTTTTTAATATATGAAAAAAATTCCAACATGATATTATAAAATAACTAGATGTTTTTTCATGAAATTAATTTTGTGATTATGATAATATCCCCATTTTTAAATGTCTTTCCACTCTTGAAAATTTATGGAGAATATATTTCTGGAAGTCTCTTTTTGTTGAATTTTTTTGACAATGCATAAGTTTATTGATAATGGTTCATTTTTGAAGGAGGCATGAAGTGTGAGTTGGAATGTATAAATTTGTATAATGGATCATATATGATAGAATTGATCATGTGGTGCATATATGTCTGGTATGATCACATGTATCGTCAGTTCCATAACTGATCATTCTATCCACAAATGTCATAAGTGGTCACATGAAGGAGTCATATATTGCACTGTATGATTGTTAGAAAAACTCATGCTGAGATCATTAAAAACTACTAAAGTAAAAAAATTGCCTTCAATGGATCTGATGTTGAGGTCATAGGAAATGGAAAAAATAATAATGTCTATAAATGAGGTATACATCATGAGGTCATTAAAAATCATTGGGCTTAATGATTTCCCTTGTATATAATGATGAGATCATGTGATGAAATCATTTTTTCATTAAATCATGATATAAATCTTATGAAAATTATTTGTATCATCATAACCCCTGGAGTAATTCATCATGTGATGATAAAATGAGTGTGTGACATGTGGTAAGTGATCTTGTAGAGTGATCCGAAAATATTTCATTGTCTTTTTATTCTGTTGGGGGGGGGGGAATGGATAATATGGATTTGCAGAGTTACAATTATGGATTTATTCCAATAAATTGTCTCTAAACCAACCTTATTAGTTAGAGAGGTTTTTTTATGTGGTTTTATTTTATTCAAAGTATTTCATATGATATGATGTAGGTCCTGTGATGGAATCATGCAATTATTGTAATCTGATGATGATATCACTATAATGTAATTCGAAGAGGTCTCAAGAAGGAATCATGTTAAGGGAAGAAATCAGATGGTGATTTTTGATATATGTGAAAACATTTAATTCACATGATCCAAAGACCCTAAACAATGTCCCGTTATTGTGTTATTTGATCCAAATAATCAAAATAATGTCATGTGATGTGCATGAATAGAAAAAATACATGTAGTCTGCCTGAAGAGACCGATGTATTGAGATATACCTAAAACAATTTATAAAGGAGGAGTCTCATGGAGAGTTCTCATATAAGATTAATTCATAGAGGTATCTGGAAGGAGTATCGAAGAGTGGTATCACATATGATACTTGGTCCATATTCTTGTATAGGGGTCTCGGGACGGGGTATTATATATGGATCATGATCTCCCATCAGAATAGTCTTGATTAAAGGTTTTATAATCTCATCAATTTATAAAGATATTAAATGGAATCAAAAGTGTAAATTATCTAAGAACTAATAGTTATATTTTTATACTAGAGGTTTCATGTGTTCACTTATGTATATATAGTACTGACCATTCAAATTGTTAAAGGTTTCAATCCTGGAGTGAACATGATTCCACCCATTACCTTGTAAAAGGAGTGTGATTTAGGGTAATATGGTTATTTAGTATATTTTTTTTATCATTTTTCATATCCTAGTGAGGGTAAAATAGGTAAATCTATTTTATTATATTGATAATTTAATATCTTTTTTTCTATGCCATGTTAATGACAAAGAAGATAGTTTTTTTAATGACAAAAAATATTCATACAGGATGGTTAGTTTTAACATAAATACATTTATTCTCATCCATATCATGTTATTTAATTGAGTTGGGATAAATATCGGTTTCAAAGGATAGGGTAAATGTTGGATTATATTTATTAGTATAAATAATGGATGTTTTTTAAAAAATGGATTATGATTTTTGTGGTATACTATTTTCACCTGTAGAAGGGTTAGTTGTAATATTAATTTTGAACATTTAGTTTTGTATTTTTTATAATAAATATTCTTGGTATTTATGTTAATATGGATAGTGCCTTTTTATTAAAATCATATAAAAAATAATTTGATGCTTATGTAAAATTATATAATGACATATGTGGATTTTTATATTGAACAATCTACACAAACATGATATCATCTAATTTATTACATCCCATGTGGGAAAACTAATAAATATTTATGAATCATACCCCAATATTTCATGAAACAAAATTATAGATTCAATGGAATAATTATAAGGACCTGATAATGAAACACAGAGGGATTGTAGAATCAATCATAAAAAAAATAAATTTTATTATATAATGAATTCATGCACTTGATGAAATTTTCTATGATGTAAAGATCATAAAATGTACTATGATATGAATTCCATATATATTAAATATGAAAGTTTCTATAGTTATGATATATATCCACAGCTAATGATGTCGTATAGCTTATACCATACTGTGGTCGCAGGCACGACAACAAATGATGACAATGTGTCTATGAAAAAAAAGATGTCCAAAGAGGTGTAATTCAAATCAAAGAATAATATCACTTTAGAAGATGGCCAAGAATAAGAAATTGAGTATGGGGTTATTTCATTTCATTACTCAAAACATTAAAGGG
Organism: Viscum album; assembly: GCA_963277665.1. NCBI lineage: Eukaryota > Viridiplantae > Streptophyta > Magnoliopsida > Santalales > Viscaceae > Viscum > Viscum album. The sequence continues at coordinate 600,832,064 of OY728126.1, forward strand.
TCAATGTAAATATTAGAGAGAATCTTTATCTAATATTCATTTTTTATAGAATGGGTTGATATATTGTATAAATGTTTACAAAGATGTTTTATGATTATGTTGATGTTGACAATGAATCATCCAAAAAGAAGTCATCAATTAATATGAATGTTAATAAAAATACAATGTGATAATAATTCATAATTTTTTTTATAATTCAGTGTAATTGAATGGTTATAAGATTATGAGGTTGATGAAATTTATGACTATAAGAGTCATATATATGATTATTTCAAAGAATTTTTGGGTAATTCAAAGTCAATATATGAAAGATCAATTGATGAAAGAATATTTGGCCATCTTGTTGAATTAAAAATCTTATTGAGCTGGCAGACCTTTGGGGGACCATAAAAAGAAATCCAAATTAGGGGATCATGATTACAAACTCTATATTACACTACATAAAAATGGAAGTTTGAGATGAATAATAAAATTGAAAAGACTATATAAAAAATTTCTGATAACTCAAATAAATAAATACACTTCAAACACAAATTTGAAGATCAATGAATGGTTATATGTTGTCTAACTTACAAAATAAAATATCAATCAACCATATCTATGATTATTTAGAGGATATTATGGGCCTATGAAGAACAGTGAAGGAATAAGAAAAAATATTGGATCCAAACATGATATTTGAAAATAGGCATTAATATTTGATAGAAAAGTGGACATACAATTTGATGTTATTTGATAATTGTAAATGGATGTATGGATAAGAGGTTTCCAGATCAGAATGACATTTCTTTTATTGGATGTGACAGAAAATAGAAAGAATTAGATTTAAAAAATTAATATCCCAATCTGAATTACTTGAGTAAATTTCTTATCAATCAAAATTATATAATTGTGAGAAATCACGGTATAATAATTTGTGTAAAAATTATGCACATTGGAATACCTCGTATCTGGTGTTTTATTTTCTGGAACAATATAAAATTTTTAAATTAGTGTCCAATATCCATAATCTATTAATTGGTTAATAAAAAATAAGAGATTCCAAATATAGTTTAGTATTACATGTCATTGTTTTTGGAGTGGAAGATTTAGTCACGTGTTGAGGTATTTCATATTGAAAATGAACGAAAAAGTATTGAACAAGGGAAAAAGTGTTTTATTAAGGAAACCCAATGGATTTTTGAATGATCTAAAATTAAAAAATCAATTTATTTAAATTCAATATGATTTTAGTCCACCAATCTATGTAAATATGATGAATATAAGTTAGTATCATGTATGAAGTTAATGAAATTATAATAAAAAAAATGTTGAGTAGTTAGTGGTTTCATATATTGTATTAATGAATCATAATACATTGGAAAATTGATTATTGGAGTATATGAACCAACCATATGAAATGAAATAATATTCAAGTTTTCATAATTAGTTACAATAAATATGTTTTCATTATATATGGTAACGATGAAGGCCTCTAGATTTTTGGCTAATGAAATGTAAATTTTGGTTTAAAGACGTAAAAATTATGGATTTCATAGTGGTTGATGTTCTTAGAAATAACAAAATATGTGTCAGTAAATTGTGTGAATATGGAATTAAAGATGCTTTAATAAGATGATGTCTATCATTAAAATAATTTATGGAGCAATTTTTTTCCATGGAAAGAATATGAAGGGGAATCTATGTCATGTTAATTGAGAAGAATACATGTTCATTCTATCCAAGAGAGTGGAGAAAATATTGTTTCATATATATACTAGTAATATCATCCAATCCTTAATTGTATATCTGTCGAAATTTTATGCATCTATTGATATGTCCATGTTATCATGTGATCAAACTAATTCATGGACTACATTCAAACAAAGAAATAATACTCAGAATTTCACATAATATAAAATACTAATGGTCGATGATAATGCTATGATATTTTATATTTGATGTATGATAAACTAGTTCACATTGATATATTGATAGAAATATATAATATATCATTTTCAATTATGATTACAATCAAATGTAATGTGTTTTGATTATCGGCCACATGTATAATGTTTTCTATTGCATAAAAATTTATTAGAGGAAATATTAATATATTCCTGATCAAAAAATCAAGATGTTTATAACTAAATATTGAATAGAGTTCAAAAACATTAATTTGGATGAATATGTCATAAAAAATCGGATACAATTTTTTTTTAAAATTTAAAAAATCCCCAAACAAATGTATTTATTGAGATATAAATCTATATTATCAAAAACAGTTGAAGAATATAGATTATTTAGAATGAAATTATCAGGATTTTTTTTGAAATATCAAGTGTTGATATCTATTTACATTTCAAAAAAAATTATATTATGCCCAATTAGAATAGTCTGTATGATAATTTGTATATAAATAAAACAATTTTAATGTACATTGGGGTCTTCAAAATTAAGTGTTTCATTTTAAATGTGTTGAAAGAAAATATGTTTGAATATTGGGTGAAAAAATTTATATTTCATGGATAAAAAATATAGAATAAATAATAAATATGATTTAATAAGTTTTTGGGAAAAGTTGTAAATTTTATAGATGTTTATGCGTTGATAAATGAGAAGAATGATCATCCAACATTTGAATAGACTCAAGAGGATAGTTATAAATGGGTAAGATGTTTAGGGGAAGTGTAAAATCTAGAGGAAGATTCAGATGAATATTCCAATGATTAGAAGAATAATGGTGGACCTATGTATATATAGAAACATATGAGCCGAGATGTAATTGATTAGAAGGACATACTTTTTATTTAGAAATCACTGCTGTAGATAGAGGATAATTACTCTTTAATAATATAATTTGTATCAAAAGTTGAGAAAATGTGTTTTGAAGAAGATTTAAGATATTATATTTATGGTCATGCAATGAACTATGACATGAAAAAAATCAAAAAGAATAATACATGGTAGTTGGTCTCAATTATAATTGGTAACACTATGATTGGTTCCATATCAGGTTTCTATAACATACTGAAAAAATAAGGAATAGTAATTTGAAAACAATCATGAATGGTGTGACATGAATACTCACAAATAAATAGTATTTATGTTCATGATTTATTTTCACCTATTGTAAGAATTGATACAATTCAATTATTATTTATCATATTATAAAAAATGAAATTCGATGTTTTCCAAATGTATATCAATTCATCATTTTAAAATGATATTCTAAAAGAAGTATTTTATATTAAATTCCTAGATGGTTTTCTCATTTATCAAGAAGATATCAATGTACTTCGGTTAAGGAAGGCTCTATATTTGTGAAAGCAGGAACAAAGACCATGGTATTCACGGTGTGATCAATATTTGATGAAACTCTATATCCAACATATTGTAGTGGATTATAATATCGGTGTTAATAATGGGATTAATGAATGGATTACAGTTATGGTATATGTTGATGAATAATCATTGGTGGATCAAATAAATCGTAGTGAAAATAGTTTTTAGAATTTATGAAATGCATGTTTTGAATGAAAATGATTGGAGATATAAAAAATTTCTATTTTTTATAAGTAACACATTGAATATATGACACATTTATTTCGTAATCAGATAAATTCAATGTAGGTTCTTAGATGTTTTGAGATGTAAAATACCAATTAAAATACAATTCTAGTTACTTAACTAAGGATATTTTCATGTGATTATGAAAGAAAAATCTATCAATATTATAGAATATTGATAGAACATTTTATGAATATTGTATGTAATATTGAAACTGTATGATATTGTATCGAACATATGATAGGAATCATAATATCAAATTTAACCCAAGGATATATTGTTGATATTTTTCATAATAATTATTAAGGATATCAATGAGATGGTAGATTTAATTTTACAATAAAATTAAATATTGTACCAATAGTTATTTGTTTTTACAGATGAATATTGGTATAGTTATAAAGGTAATCTAAAGTCAAAATTATGTGGAGCATTCATTTATGGAAGACATTGTATTTCATGGATTTCCATGAAACATGATTTCATTTCATTGGGCACTGCATAATATGAATACATCGAGGAAAATTAATCATGTATATAGTTAATGTGGATGATTCATCATCTTGAAGATATGGGAGTCAATTATATCAAAAATAAGAATATATTTTGATAACCAATGGGAAATAAATTATTGAGAAAATACAATACATCACTAATAATTATATAACATTAAAATTAAATATCATTGTATCTAAGAGATTGTTTGTATATCCTTATCAGTATGTATTATGTTCTTAATAATCTATGAATAGCATATGTTCTGATAAATTACTTAAACAAAGAATAATTTAAGTGATAGGGAAATGTTGATTTAGTTTAACTGTCTCCCACCACTGGAGGGTTTTCAATGTTGGTCCAAATATCCCTAATATATGCAGTTTTTAACTATGTACTTATTTGTTCTATTTTAAATCATAATGTTCGGAAATTATTTACATTGGATATTTTTATAAAATTTTATGAAGGTTCCTTGTTCTAACAAAAATAGCATAAATTGATTAGGGGAGTAGTAAAATATGGCGATTTTTAAATACAGTGGATCTATAAACAGTTTATCATTGATGAAGAAGCATGGAAATTTTTTGGTGGATGTTTGAAGGATAAAAAAATTCATTAATCAACGTTGAATGATAATATTGTGTCTCGTGATGATTCTAAATCATATGGGTGTAGAGTACAACTAATTGGCGTTTGTGATCACTATTTTTGGTCTCTGAAGGAAATTTATTTTTTATGTTCATGGCTTGAGAATAGGTTGGTTCTTGATGATTATAAATTTTTTCAACAAACCCATTGTGGGGAATTGTTTGTAAATTTTTTTTATTGTGGATCATCTGGGTTGATTGTGTTTTCTGAAAAATTTCAAGGTTGTTGGGGATGGTTGGTTGTCAAAGGAGGCACACAGAGTTAGTATGAATGTATAAAATGATCTTGCGAAGCATGAATATTAGAACTGATCAAACAATGTGAATATATTGAACTGATAATGTCTAGTGTTAATGTCAAAACTATTCATATAAAGTGTGATTGTTATAAATGACCATATGATAGTTTCATTAAAATAATTTCCTTATTTTTTTAATAATATTTTATTGATATATTGGTAATCCATTGAAGAAACCATATGATTTTTAGTGGATATCATTATGAGATCATGTGAAATCCAAGATGGTTGGAATGGTGAAAATGATGGAAATATATTTTAGTTATTTTTAATCACATGACCTATTTATTTCCTATGTATATTATGATGATATCATGCAAAAGACTCGTAATTTTTATTGAATCACATGAATAACATGAATCCAATTATAGTGATCAGTTGTAGTGCTTGGAAGATGCATGTAGTGATCAGATGAAGCAATTGTGACATTTGACATGTCATGATATGAAGAAATCATGCAAAACATGTAATTCTATTCTCTATGGAGGTGAAATAGAAGGATAAACAAAACTTGTGGAGTTAAAGAAGAGGATTTATTCAAATAAATAACCCTTGAACATCATTAATATGTAAATAGGTTTTCATAAGTTGTTTGATATGGTGATAATTATAATTCATATGCTAAATAATTTATTACATCAGAATCATGCAATACCCATAATCAGAATAAGGTCATGTGATGGAGTCTTTCAGAGAGATATCACAAACTAATCATAGGAAGTGAACTATGTGCATGTTATTTTGATTCATAGGAAGAAAATTTTATTTAAAATTATTCACTAAACATGAATAAAGTCTTTCTCTACTTTCACATGATCCGTATGCATAGAAAAAGAAACACCATCAATATGAACTGTTCAGTGTCACATGATCTACATGAATAGAACAATATATTTCAATCCACATGAAGAGAGAATGGTCTCAAGGAAAGGTCTCAACAGGGAATCTCATAATGAGGTTTCATAGAGGAGTCCCTTTGATGGTTCTCACATATGAGTCTTGTGGATTGGTCTCATAGAGGTGTCCTGTGAATGGGTATTGTGTAGGGATCACATGATCCTATATGTAAAGTAATTCATATATGTGGTGGTCACATTGATAATGAATAAATACAATCAATAATCAATAATTTTTGAGACAACATATAACATATTTTTTGAATCTATTATAAGAGGATATGTGTGTTCACTTTATGAGAGAGAGTATCGAAATTTCAGTTTTTCAATTGTTTTAAACAATAAGGTATAGTGAGCCTCTTATTAACCTTGTAATATAAATGTTTTTAGGGAATTTAGTATATCATCATATACTTTTGTTTACTCGTTTTATGTATCCCATTGATGTCGAACAATTTAATAATGTTGTATCATATGTAGTTTTAATATATTTGTTTTAGTTCTATATGAAATAGAGATAATACATATTTGTTAAATAATGAAACAAGATCCCAAATGGATAGTTGTTTAAATCTTCCATATGCTAATTCTACCAAATTGAATTTTACTTAAACTTGTTTGGAAAAATACACTTCATTCATTAGTAATATAGTGAACTATGTGGAGGCATTTTTGTATAGTAAAAAGTATAGATTACCATAATGAACAACCAATCAGAATGGGATACAGAATGAGAATCCTTTTTTATTCCAAATAAGCTACTCTAAAATCCGATTAACACTGTGTACATAGTACAATCCCTATTAACAAAAATAAAAACAATTAGGGAGTCTTATAATGATTTATGTGGGAATGATAATGAACAAAAAATATACAATTTACTATATTTCAAAAATGTGGAATGTATTATATTGTTAATTGACTAATGGGGTCTATATTATTTTTTACTTTTGGAATAGGGGACTGTTAAGAATCAAATAATGGTATTAAAATTGAAGTGGTTAGTTACATCGCAGAGAATGGGAAAAATCCAAAGGAACAACTAAGGATTTGACACCCAATTTTTTGAAATAATTGTAATTATCCAAGTCAATGTCATAAATATAAAGACTATATTAATTATTGTATTAAATAACCAATAAAATTTAGGGAACATGTTGGGTCTGTTCGTTGAATTTTTTGGAGGATTATTGTGATAACTGAATACTACACTATATAATTGTGATAATGGGATCATTATTCTAGTAACAATATTTTTTATATCGTTAATTGTGTGTACCATGCTAATGATTTTTTTATCAAGTAAAATATCTAATTATATAATAGTTCTAATTGAAAATTATGCTTATTAGAATATAATTCGTGGCATAGTTCTTTTAAATGGGTTTTAGATAATATATTATGTATTTAAATATATTATATATATTCAATGATTGTGATCAAATTTCCCAAAAAATCATCACTATTAAAAAATAACATGTTCAAAATATGAACCAACAAATGTTTTTGAGAGAAAATGATGTCAGAAAAACAATAGATCACAATATGTAATCATCCCTAAAATCATTTTTCAATGCATGAGAACTGAGAATATGCATAAATATTTATAAAATTTAAATCACCTTTCCAATGGTGGATTAACAATAAAATTACCCTCCATCACAACTAGTTTCGGAAAATAATGTGTTTTTGAAATTTTTTACCACCTATTGATCATTAGGATTACACTATTTCTACAACTATGTTTTATTCCCCTAAGAACATGAAGACATAACTCAAAGATTGGGCATAGTTTTTATGTAGGATGTTTTTATATGGACATGTAAAATACCACATGGAGTGTATGTGGTGAGGAATCATCCCCCACCATCCTTTAGTCAATCGCGTTTCAAAGAGTGTGATACACTATCACTATTAGAATTGGTGGGTGAATAGATGGGTTGTTATCTGCTTTAGGTTGAAACCCATAAGGAATACAATATGGATATTGTGTAGGAAAATTCTATAATTACAATGCATACCAGGTCCCATTTAGATAGAACTGTGTTAGGAAGAATTTACCCTAAGTCCACGTCTATAGGCCAGGGGCTAATAACATGTTCTAGAAGACATAAAAAATAATGGAAGACATTACCTAATTCCCCTATATAGACACACATGACCGTATTCATAAAAATTTGAAAATGATTATAAATAATAAAACTTATATATAGGGAATAACCATTCATTTAAAACATGTCGGAAGTAATAGAGTGTGTTACTGTAATATAAAATTTAAAAGTAAAAAATGCACACCCAACCGAAAATATTTCCCAACATGAAAATTTGGAAAATTAATGTGTGGAGATAGGACAAACCAATATCAGAAAAAAACCTACCACCATACAAAATCATATGTACAGGGGTGCTATATACTACAATATAATCACCACTATCATGTTCATAATCCCCATAAAAATGGAAATTGTGGGAAAATCCCCATGATTCGTGATTATATACATTCCGAGAACAATGCCACAAAAGCTAGAAGGGGACTGGTCAGAGTCATGAAAATAATATACAATTCATCCAATAGATAGATATTTAAAAAATCCAATAATAAGTATGAAAATATATTTTCAAAAAAATAATCTCAAACGGGAGATAAAGGGGTTCTCCATATCATATTATATCCTAGGAAAACTGACATATATCCTTTATAAGGGTCAATTAGTGATTCCCATCATCAAACTTGTCTATCTAAAGGATTATACATATAGATGGACCACTCCTGGACACTTTAACACGAAGTTGAGGGAGAAAATATCAATGTAGAGGAACACACCCTTGTGCATCCGTGTGACTATCACGTAGTATAGAGGTGAAATGAACCATATCTGATAAGGGGTAAAAATCCATGAATAGAGGAATAAAACCCTTTCTGATTATAGGTTAATAATTATTAAGTATAGGGTATAAAATATAATTCTATATAGGTATCCATATTATATACATATGACATGAACCCAAAATCCATAGGTTTATTACTTAGTATAAGGATGACTTATGCCCTATTCTAAAGTGAGTACCTTTAGTAGGTAGAGGATCCATGTCCTAATTGCATAGGGGGTACCACTATGATAATAGATGACCCACACTTTGTTCAACAAGGGGGTAACATTGTAATGATCATGTATGATCAATTCCATCCTTGAACATCAACTGTAGAAGTGTCACACTAGATTTACCTCTCATTTTACCTCAAAATACACTATGAATGATGAAGTCACATTCAACCTTGAAAAACACTGAGGATCAGTAATTTTTTTGAAATACTCTGCTTCATGAATATGGGGTATGAGAGGTATAGTATTTCAAAAAAAGGATGGGTTTGTGGAGGGTAAGGTGATAGTCAGACATGTGGTCACACTCTTCTACCCAGATGTTTTGTTTTTTGTAAATATATTATTTCCAATGTATCCTTCACATGGAATTTCGGGAGACTACATGGTTAGCCTCATCCACTTGAGGACATTCCTGTGTAGCTATTCATGTCCATGTAATCTTACCCATGCCCATGAACTTCAATTGAGGACATGTCCTCCCATATGGGGTCCTTTCAATCTGGTTCTTTAACATGTCAGGTATACCCATGGAAGGTCAAAAGGAAAGCTGACCAAGCATAATGTGCTTCTTCCGTAACTTTTTGAAATTTATAGAATCAAAACCATAAGGGTAGTAAAAATCATGTGTTCATTATCCTATAATTTGTGCATATTTTTTCACTATAAGTTGGACCATCTTAGGATATTTTGGATCCAGCCTCCCTACTATGAGAAACTAACTAGTTTTTTCAAAATATATAAGTTGTTGGTCTATTTTCTTCATTTCTGTCATTCTAGTGGAAGGATGATGGACATCCATCGATTTATCTAACACATTTATATTCCTCTCATTCCTATAGTTCCACATGAACTCCACTTCGTATCATATTTCTATGAAGAATTATATAAAAACCCACTAATCATCACAATCTGTACTCAATTCATCAATCTATTCATGTCATATGATCCTTTCATGAATTGGGGAGGGGTTTATTTATCTCGATCTATCTTAGAATTGTAGATCGATGGACTAGTAGTCCAATTATGATTAATTTAAAGGAAAAATATGAAATATTTACAAGTAAAGGGGTGTAATAATCATTGTCTAAGACTTATTGGACAACAAATAAATTTTAATAATGGTAGCATGAGAAACCTCGAACAACTACAATATAACCTATTATTAATTGGTATATTAGAGCATTGAATGTTTCTTAAATGATTTAGATCAAAGAAAAAGAAATGATCATTCTCAATATTTTATTTATATAGAGGGGAATCAAAAAATGATGATTCCTACATAAATTTTGATTATTCATTGACAAAGAACACACTCACAATATATGAAGGGATGTTTCTAGGGCTCATGGAGTAATGATTCACTTTGACTTGTATTATTTTTTTATTGTGATCAATACATTCCAATTATGGTGAGTGGTGGAACTTCCTATAAATAATCCTAGGATTATGTTGATCTCCCTAGAAATATTAAAAAATAGATTACATGTAGAGGAAACATAATCAGTTAATTTAAATTATATAATTAATGTAATCAATAATATTAATTTTAATGCACCCTCTAATGAATTCTATATACAAATTCCCAAAATTGAAAATCTCTAGTTCGATCCAAGAGAATATATTACTTTTTCGATTCAATGGCGATATCATACTTTCATAATGATTCATCATTTATGATTTAACCCATCATTTATAAAAAACAATGTAGAGATAATAAAAATATATATTTGAATTTTTTATAAACATAATTTTGGACACATTAGTACTTGGAATCACACATCATCTCAACAGCACACATTGAAAATATTTCTTGTTATATTTAAATTTATTAAAAAGGAAAAGATTCTATATATTTATCTATCCTATAATATTTTCATCCCCAATGTGTGAAAATAAACTAAAATGTTGATATAGATAGCTAGAATCTGGATCTCCCTCTCTTAGGAGCTCTCTTTAGTTATTTTGTGTTACCAAAACACATGAGCCAAGGGGATTTTCTATCCAAAAATTTTCCACTACCATTGATCCTTGATCCAAACAAAGAGATCAATATAAGTTGATACATCCTCTATGTCTAGATCCCTCTACTCAATAATGCCTATAGTGAAATGTATGTATCTTCTATGACTCATGAAAGATGTCTGGAATCCACTACATGTGCGAGGATAGGGTGAGGTGGTGTGTAACCTCACCAACAATTTAAAAGATTAATAATGACCCGATGAGAATCTGGTATATCCATTATCCATTTTCTAATCACAAAAAATCACATTGTGGGTTGACTCTAAGTAAAATCTGAAATCCCCTTTCATACTCCAAGGGCCTATAATGTTGATATCCTTATGATTTCATCCATATATGAGATGTCCTCATAAACTTGCAGATGATTTGGATGATTTCCAACATCACTTGCACCAGCTATGGTACAAAATCAGATGCCACATCAATCTCAATCCTGCACATGGGTTTCATATAGGGTCTCCCCTACGTGGCTTCAAAAGATACCACAACGATATTAGTGTGGTAACTATTATTTTATTGAAACTATACAAATCTAATGTTACCCATGTAGGTATAGACAACATATAATAAGCTATCACATTTGATATCCTTCATCACCTAGATAGTGCACTCATTTTTACTATCATTATATGGGTGGAAGGCAATAGTCATCCTTATTTGGTTCTTGAATTCCTCTTATATGCCTCTACATATCTGTGACATAAACTGCACATCATGTCTAGTGAAAATTGTTGAGGGAACCCATTGGTGGTGGAACATTTATTGTATGTTCAACTACCCCAGACACTCCAACAAAATATTCTCACTGGTTGAATGGAAGTTTTCTATCTTCATCTGTTATTAAACTATCACCCAGATAGAATCGATGCATCTCACCATCAATGGAATCCCATTTGTGAAGAACATTGATATATATTACAACTTACAATTGAAGATATCAGTAGGCTAAATCAATCATATCTAAACTAGGTTCTCAACATTCACCTAATGATAGGTGAGGCACTGATATATGAACTCATCTATTTATCCTCTCATGCCAACCAATGAAAATTGATGATGAATGACTTTGTATATCATCCAAAAAAAGATATTTAAAACCAAAGGATATATGTGATACTCTCTAAGCGCATCCGCCTATATTGTGACTGGGAAAACTATTTATCCCTATAAAAGGAAGGAGTGATTACCTCCTTCACAAAATAAATATGATGAATAACTTAAAGATACCTTGTCATGTAAGAATGCACAGTTGATGTCCCCCAACTGGGACTCTCTAATACGATGGATGAGAGGAGAAGTAAACATCAGGGAATAATGAAAATTTTTATCCTTCTTTTCAATAGGGCGCATTTAAAAGGACGATATCTACTCTAATACCTCTTTCACAAAAAATAATGAAACTTCATGTTAGGTGAATCTTCATCAATGTCTCCCTACCTTAGGGTATAGAAAATCTAAAATTCATAATCATGTAGGAACATTAACACGATCATCTAACTTGTGGATATGTCTCTATATGTAAATAAATATCTAAGGCTCTAACTGTATGAGTGAACAACAAAGAACACTTCTAAAAGATAGTGCCTCCACATCCTTCAACGGAGGAATACCATTGAATATTCTATGTCGTGTGTCATGTAATCTTTTATCATGTGTTCTCAACATCCTCTGTCCATATATTATGAATTCCTCTATCAACTTAAACATGAATACGAGTCCACCACCAAATGCATCATAATATTATATGTACTCCACATCGGCCTCTTGTATTCTCAATAAATGAGAACTAATCAACCTTATCCCCAACTCATCTTGAATTTCTAGAACATGTCATTCAAGGTAAAAAAGTACCATTTTTTCATTTTGGTGGTCAAAGGTGCTTCAATCCTTGTGAATTATATCAGAACCGTCTAGTATTAATCCTCCCAACGATGAAAAATCCATACCTTTGACATACTATTAGGTGATTCTCAATCAATCATGACATAAATCATTACTCGGTCCATATATAATCCATATCACAAATGACCTCCCCTTGAATTTGAATCACAAAGAACATGAATTGTAATTTTGAGAGCTTACCATAAATCTTATGCACCAAAATAAAACCTATGATCATCTTCAATTACTCTTCGTACTCTTCCTCTGACAAAAAATACTGATGTTTTTAATCAATGAAGAAAAGAATAAATTGGTCCAAGAACGACTTTATGTTCTGCCTCATAAAAAGAATAAACATTTCTTGAGAATTTGTCACACACAAATTAATCACTAGGAACTTATAGTATTTTTTAGGAAAACATAATTCTAGATTCAAAATATTAGGCTTATGACCATTCAATTGGTAGAAATGATACATGTGATCAATCATTTCGAACCATCACAGTCCTCCATACTGGTCAAAGTGGTTTTCAATTATCAGAAATTGGTAGATGTTATTTATCATGTCTAGGATTAGGGGATGATAATCTACACAAAACTACATGTATCTACATTTTTTAAGAAACAATATCTGGGCTACCCGGGGGGACACAGTAGATATGAAAAAAACCTTACCTCGATGGCCCTCCAATTTCAACCACATATCCCAAATCATGATATGGGCCCTCTTATATGGAATATAAGATATCAATGTGGTCTGGTGGATCAGTTAGATACAAAACACCATCTCCCATGTAATAGGTAGTCTCATAACATCTTAAAATAATATCTCCATAAATTCCTCCATGAATTCTGGAGTACAAATACTTGAACATCCTATTACAGTAAGGGTTATACCTTCCACAGAATTGTAGATGTGATGCATCATTCTACTCGGAAAACCCACTCACCCATCCATTATATATATCTCACCCACAATTGTGAATGTAATCACATTACTGAGATGTTATTTGAGTTATCTACACTAAAAATATTTCTATGACCATATCATGTAAGAATAGTACATACCCAAGGCCATGTCATATGGTCCCCAAATGATGACCAAGAGGGCCCATGAGAACACATCTGTACCAATAAATAGCTCCCACTACTAGGAGATGAAAGATATAGGAGAAGTGTTCCCTATAGAAATCTAAGGAAAATTATGATGGGATAAATCCTCAAATGGGATATAAAATTCCCACACTACTATTTAATATATTATATAATTACTCACAACTATGCCTTCTAATATTGATCTAATACTATAGTAAATATATAGTGTACCGCTAATAATATCATTTACTACTGGGTCATACAAATCTAAAGCATTTAGGTATCTCAGACCATGACCACTAGATCACTGAGATGGAGATGATCCACCTGCTGTTGGATGTGAAAGGATATCATATCATCTTCCCCAAACAATAGATCTTATCCCAGATACCCACCTACTCATCTACCTTCTCTACCTTACTAGGGGGCCATCTTTCCCTAACCAGAGAGACCAATGATAATGGGGATTCATCATCCATGGTGGTACATATACTATACACCTACCCAACATAGTAATCAGTTCCTAAAATCCAAAACAGTGTGACCTATCAAATTACAAGAATAACAGAACCCATGTCCATGGTTCTATGGTCCACTACATGGTTCTTATGTTGCATGACCACACATTATATTCTAGTCTTTGTGACGTCTCATGTGTTGAGATAATACCATCTAGTTTAAGCTTGATATTTTAAATAAATAATCCACATGATGAAAACTTCCATCATAATATTCATGGATTCCATATAACATTTATATTTTTGGTCAAAATTACATTCTTCAATACTCATACATAGGTAGAATGCATGGAGGTTCCACACATGAACAAATGGATCAACAGCGACCCTACTCCGACTTACGTGACCTGAAGTAGCCATCTTGGATCATATCAAGGGAGTACCATGTAAGGTATATAAACATAATTTATTAAATTTAATCTATTAACCATCCATACTATGGATCATGATACTCTTGAATCTTAACTAAGAATAAGAATGGGTGACAATTTTCTTAAAAAAAAGTTACAGTGAGCCATGAATATTACTATTGAATCATTATGCATATCTATAAATAGTCACTACTAGTGCCCTTATACTTCATCGAAAGGATGGATTCTATTACAACCACCTAAAAAATTTATGTCTGGATAAGCCAAAAAACATGGATCATCGACTCTATCCAGCCCTCTATCTCAGGGGGATCTAGATCACCAAGAAACATTAGTAGCCTCTAGCACTGGAACTCACAGACTAAGATACAACTAAAGGCTTCTTCATCCTTATCTCTTGATATTATCTTTTAATCAAAATTTGGGGGTTCATTTAAAAATATACTTGGAGGAAGGATCTCACATGATGATCCCTAAACATAGGTCGTATCAATGATCAGTTTTCTGATATGATCTCAAATTGGTATCCAATCTGCCTATCATTGTGCAGGAATCTTGAAAACTCAATCAAAGAATAATGTAGTCAGTTTATCATATAATTATACATGGGTACCAAAACAATAGGTAATGATTATTAATCTATGATTTATGATTCAAATACCAATGTTTAATGATGCTAATATCGAAGAATATTGAGTTGAAAATCAGGTGTTAAGGTTCCAAATGTATAGATATTTTTGTCATCACAACAATACGTAGTTCCCTTTCTAAAAATAAAAACTCATGAATCACTGAATTTGTTCCCCAAAATACCAACCAAATCCTTATAAGGGGACAAATACAATAAACATCCATTATAATGAACCACCTATGAAACAAATCTATCTTCACTTGACCCGCCAAGGCCTACCAATCAACTCAAAGTTGAGATGCAACAACCATAATACAATATCCATAACCCAAAGGATGGAAATAATAATTTAATGAAATAACTAATATGGAAGGTAATTTCACAAAGTACATATACACATATACCCTACCACATCAATGCATAAGTGCGGATTAATAATAAAAAAATTAACAAATAGAGAGTAACCATTCATGGTCAAATTAACTAGGGTATCCCTACGATCTATTGTAATCGATGTTTCCCTATCAATAGACGTTATAATATAGAACACATGTTGGAAAATACCATGCAGGGGTGAGTATATACATGCCTATTAGGACACCCCAAAATATAAAGGGGTAGTAAGAGATATTATAAGAATAGAAATATCATTCCATTTCAATAGAGTAACTTCATCCAATAACAGCGATAAAAAATTAAACTCAACAAAAGAATATCGAATGATAGATAAAGGGGATCTTCATCTCCCATAATATCTCAAGAAAATATTTTACCACTTGTTTAGATAGTCCATAAGAGATTCCCAACATCTAGCGTGTTTTATAATAGGATAAACTATTTAGAAGGGCCACTCCATGCCACTATAGAACCTAGTTATACGGAGTTTAATCCCAATGAAAATGATGGATTCCATATCATTTCAAAGGGGTTACACATAGTCTTAGTATGAAACACACTAAATAAAATAGGGTTAACCACAAATTTTAAAGAGGAACCACACCCTATTTGATATGGGGTACACCTTAGTTGGTAGGGGAACCATTCTCTAATTATCATTGGGGTAACAATATGTAGATTGATTTATTTTTCACTGATTCCATAATAGTTAACAATTTCTATAAATATTTCCCATTCCGTATAAAGTAGGAAAGAACCATAATGTAGGTACAAGACCCATAACCTAATTCTATAGGTGGTACAAATCAGTAGATAGAGGATAAAATTGCTTCTCTATTAGGGGTACAACACGAATGATACTACCTTATAACTATCATCATCGAGCATCACATAGTTAGTTTCACTCGGTGAAAACATTTCATCTTATATAAATAGACTATAAAAATACATCTATCCAGTTATATATGAAATTATTCTCAGTATATGCTACTCAGATAAAATACTATGAGTCATAACGAAGGATATAATAGGGGAAATTTTTTCCTAAAATAGGAATGTAGAACATTGTGTAAGGGACCCATGTGGCACATTATCTCACCCTACTATCTGGACATGACTTTACTGGTACATGGATCATTGAAAATGTATCCCAACATGGATTTTAGTAGAACTATATGTTGTACCTAATACACCCGGGGCCCTTCCCTTTTTCCAGGCATTGTCCATGTAACCTTTCTCATGCTCATGTATTTCAGTACATGAAGTTTCCTCCCAAAAGAGTTCATGACCATATTCTTCTATCAAATTTCTATTTTACCCAGGGAGAATGAAATGGAACGTCTCCTATCCACAAAAAATTTGATCCTTATTATTCAAAAACCCCAATAATCATGGTTGTAGGGGTACTAAATTTGGTATATTTATCATTCTATACTTCATGTGGAATGGTTTTTCTATGAAGGAATTTCATTCCCCACTAATTACTGATATGGAAACTCTGATACATGAAACAACATAGTTTTTACCTAAAATCAAATGGGGAAGTATATGTTCATTGTTTTCGTCCACCTGGTAGCATAAGATTACACTTCCATGGTTTATTCAAATGCAATTTTATTTCAATTCACACTTTTTGTGCCACACCAATACTGCATCAAATATTGGATGTAAAAACAAATCCCCCAAAACCCATAAATTAAACCCATTTATTCTCTTATCACCAATCAATTAATTAGACATGAATCATCTATGATTTAAGGGTTCTGAGCATGATTGATGAAGACTTTAAATGTCAAACCATGATCATATAGTCCAATGATAAAGACCACAAAAAACATTCATGACAGAGGAACATAAAAAAGGTGGAAAACTAATTTCCATTTTTTATAGATAAGAGAGTCAACTAAATTAATATTGGGGAAGAAACATGGAACAAAAATATATATAAGAAATTGAAAAAAGGCATTGGAGTTTATGGAATAGTTTATA
This sequence comes from Viscum album, assembly GCA_963277665.1. Classification (NCBI taxonomy): domain Eukaryota; kingdom Viridiplantae; phylum Streptophyta; class Magnoliopsida; order Santalales; family Viscaceae; genus Viscum; species Viscum album. The sequence continues at coordinate 600,849,960 of OY728126.1, forward strand.
AGACCCATATATAAACTATAAGAAAATGATTATGATCAATAATCAAATAATGTGTAGATATATAACAAAATGATGAGCCCTACATCGATTTGGATCATTCATTGATGAAGAGTGTGCTCACCAACGAAGAAGAGAAGTCATTTTTATTATACGTCATGATTCACTTTGATCAAAATGTTTTCATCATCTTGTATCGATTCTGTAATGTTGGATAGTGGTGGAACCTCCCATAAATAATCCCAATGTTATTAGGATAAACTTGGAGATTTTTTGTAATGGAATATGAATATAGGAACCATAATTAGTTAATTTAAATTATGTAAGGTATCCAATAAATTAATTTAGTTTAAACACAGTCTCCAATGGTCATAAATTTGAATGCCCCCATCGACCTTGTTTATGCCAGGCATGAAGTAAACAATGAATTATAAATTCAATTGTGATTATATATTTTTAATCTGAGACTGAATTTAATATTATTCTCATCATTTCTGAAAAAAATCACACATGTTAAAAAAGTATATTTAATATTTTATGAAATGAATTATAAGAAAACAAGGACTCTGAATCGTGTGTCGTATCATATCATAGATTCAAAAATATGTTTACATATATTTAGATGTATTATAAAAAAATAATAGGGTCTCTATATCAGAAATGGAGATAAATACTACCGAATTAATTAGGTGGGTATAAACATGGATCATAATGAGCCTTATAAAAATGTGTACAAATCATCATTTAAATCATCATTTGACCTTAATATTCCAATGAAACTACAATTTTGAGGAGCAATGTGAGTTGAGAGATAGGGGTGATTATGTTCAGCTATTTTAAAAATTGGGAATCAAATTACATTTCATAAACCAATTTGTGATGACTTTCACTCTAGGTATAAACCTTAAACTTAGAGGAAAATCAAATAGTTATAAAAAACCATTCGACAAAATTAAATTAAATGGTTAAGTAGAAAAAATAATTGTTTTATTAATTTTATAAGTGATTATATGTGATTAATTTGTCATTATAAATTAAATAATTTTCCATTTCTAGATAACATTTTCTAATTTTATTATAAAGATATTATTAAATATTAAAAAATAAAATTTTCATATGGGGAGGTGAATTTAACAACTAGATATTTCACATTTCTTAACCAAAAATAAATATTTTTATAATATGTTTTAACACGCAAATACATTATATGGACTTTGTTACATTTTTAAAAATATATATGATTTCAAAAAAATAACCTTTATAATTTGAAGTAACGTGTCATAAAACCAGTTAAGTGAGTAGGATGAAATGACAAATGGAATAAAAATTATACATTATAAAGAACATTGATTGAAAATTTAAGGGAGGGATATTCAATATGGTTTCACTTGATCACGTATATATTGAAATCATGAAATTCTTAATATTCAAAAACCATACACAGGAGAAGTTCAAGATTGTGGATATTTCCATAAGGTCTATGTAGGATGAACCTATACCTTGAATAGAAAATAAACCATGTCTGAATCATATGTATTACATTGATTCCATAATGTTTTATGTTACTAATAATTTTAAAAATATCAAAATTTAAAAAACATGAATTTATATTTTCATCAAAAATTCAATTTTGTTAAAGTCATATTATGATGAAAAATGAAATTTTCATAAATATGAATTTTATATTATAGAACTATTGTTTTCATGATTCAATGAAAATACAATGGACAATTTCTATAGTAATTTAACAAACAAAAATAGATTTTTTGAGATAGGCTTCAATTTAAAATTCATTATGGATGAAAAAATCATCATAAAAGGATTTTTTTGACAAAAATTCATAAATAAGTTATCTATTTCCGGTCGGTCCCCCACTACTAAAAATCATTTTTAACTAGATTATTTAAATTTTATTTTAAATGGACCAAGTGACGTATACAAAAACATTATATGTGACGATAATACATCCAACTGTAAATATGTTAAAAAATAAAAATAAAAAAATAAAAAAATTTAATTAATAGAAAAAAATAAAAATAATTCAAAAATTTAATAAGTAAAACACTAGTCATCTAAAATAATAAAAATATTACGCAATTTATTTGGAATAAAACTTTAACATAATACATATGTACATCACTATGTAGGTGTGGGGGATGGGCGGGATATCTAAAACATGATGTATAGGGAACTTTGTCCAACCACACTAAGTCAGTCATCATATATACAACATCATCATATTATACTACTTCTAGTACTATCATAACATTTCATCCTCCTAATACTCATTCTATCTATGTATCTCTTCCTGCTCTATATGGATTCCCTATATAATGTATCTCTATGCATGTAGCTACTTCTCAAATTGTGAGATTGAGGATGGAGACTATCAAAATGTTACCCTCATATTGGACATTCACCATGAAGTAGTACAATAAAAATTATTATCCATCAATTGAGAATCGATAACAACCACTCAATCTTTATCAAAAGAATACTTATTCACCTCCATCCACACTATATCGCTAAATCATACCACATAGATGGAAGAAATATTAATCATGACATGACCCTCATCTTGTGTTTGAGATGTCGTGATCTTATTGGAACTCATCCAATCTCAATTTGAAATTAAAATCGTAAAAATTTTATTTTCAATAAACTCTGTAACTCAAAAAAAATATGATTGAAACAATATGATGTTGGAAACCATAGATAATATATATATACTGATAGTATTTTTGTAGATTACATTATAGACATCATACTCTAAATTATCTTTTGGTTAAAATACATATATGAGTCTTAGATAAATAGTTTCAATTTAATGTTATATAAATTAATTAAAAATATACTTACCATATTTTATCGATGCATACATAATGAACAAGTACCAGCTTAATGAGTCAACTAATCCTTCCCACGAATTATCCTACCTATTGATCCACTTTTTTAAAAACAATCTACCATCTAGTATGAACATTATAGATCAAAAAATGAGATGATATGTAATCTAACCACTGGTTGTAGCAAGACTAATAAAAATTCTTGATTCGTACTAACATCATGGATATAACCTCATACTTTAATGAAACGGTGACAATGATAACACATAATGAACATCAATGCCTCCCATATAGAGATATATATTATTAACCAATGAGATCATATAAATCATTCATATAATTAATAATCTAAATTTAATAAAAAAAAGTAATTTTAAAATAAATATTTTTATTTACATATCATCCAATAATAAACATATGGTGTCAAACGAAAATGGAATCTCATATCACATCACTCATGTTCCAAGAAAAATAGTCTTCAATAATAACACTCCCTAGTATAACATATATATGAATTAATCTATGAAAAAAGGGAAAAATAATCCAACAATTAGTAAACAAATAAATTATTGAATTTTAATTAAAACTAACTAAAATACACAACTGAACATACCTTATCATGTGTGGATCTAACCACAGGAATTGTCGTCACATAGGTATATGGCCGATAATAATTAATCTCAGAAGCCCCTATCCCCTCCATGTCGATGATGAACTTTTACAAACATAAGGGTCATATGATAAAGCATCATTGTCCTCACCATGGAGGATAACATCCTCGTGGATATGGATTATATAATCATAACCCTCTTCATCCATCTAAATCAAAAGAGGAATGTGGTCATCAAATAGTTGAAATTTACTATTATGTATATACTTATTTTGAAAATTACTAACAAGTAATTTTTTCATTATTCATACTCATCCTTGTCTTTGTATACGATGGTTTGAATAACATCATATTCCACTTTAGAGTCTTCAATTTATAAAATATTATCATCTTCATCATAAATTTTTCATTATAATATAGTTGTTACATCACTGAAAAAATATACATCATGTACCTACAATTATAAGGGTTTATGATTGATATTCATAAAAAATCATTAAGAGGATACATTTTGTCTTATCACATGAAAATATTCATTTAATTTCACTTCAATAGAACAATAATTACATTGTTGAAACTAATATTCATGGGATTGCATTTTTATAATTCTCCACCAATTAACTAACACTCCTAAAGTTTCATAATAATTAATGTAATATATTTGGTATTCTTGATGGAAATACAAAAATGGTTCATTAATTGCATGAAGGATTTAATATTCAATACCAATAGATTCATTGAGTAGATATACATACACGCCTCTATCAGTATCAAACCAACGAAATTTAGACATATTTACATAATTCTATAATAGATAACAGAACTCAGTTATTTCATGAAGTATTCCATAAAATTAAAATTCACAATCTCAATGATGAGGTCCTCTCAAGGGAACACCACAATTAATTTTTTTTAATTCACCATTTTCTCATGTATGAAATAAATGACATTTCAACAAATTTGATTTATAATATTTATCAATTTTGGATGCTTGGTTATTGAATACACATAATCAATTATAAATTTTATTATAACAACCAAATTGAAAACAAAATTACCAAATAAAATACAATAAAATTATTTCATATCGTTGTCCATATAAAATTTACATTATTATACATTGATACAATTATGAAAAATTATGTTTCAAATGTTATTCATTATTAACATCTATAATTTTATGAAATTTTTTCTTGATATGATAAACATATAAAATTAAAATTAGAAAATATTTCTTTATTTTAATAAAATGAAATGAATTCATGGTTGTATAAATCACTATAAAAATTATTTCATTTCATCAGAGTTAATAAAAACATATGTATGATCCCCATGATGTTCATTATCTAAAATCCACTGTATGTGATCTTTAACAAAATTTTGTTCAAGATGATTAGAAAATGATAATTGAATTTTTAGTGCATCATAAACATTTCCCTAATTATAACCTATTTTGTTTTTTTTGAAGGATATTCTGGTTGGAAAAAATGTTTGTATAAATTTTTTAACTATAGGTAATAATCTACAATTTAACCATTAAATAACAATTTTTTATGTAATGATTTCTTCATTTTTGTTTACATATCCCATATGGATACAAACATCAAAACTTTTATGTCCCTCCATATATTTTTTCATACAATAAATGTAATATAAAAAGCTCTATTAAATTAATGAAATTAAGAAGAATTGTTTTTCTAGTTTATATAAAATTAAAAAAATCTCTATTTCTAGTCAACTAAGTTTATCATAGTCTACCATCACCACACATATGTATTAAGAAAAATTTAAAATTTTGATTATCACATCCCAAATTGAACAATTCATAACACCTCTATATCTAATCAGAAAATATATTTCCAATATAACATGAAAAACATGAGTCTTGAATATGGTAATATAGATAATTCTAACACACCGATCCTAATCAAAAACAAAATAATCCAGTAGTTGAAAATCTTAAATGTACAGAAAAAATAACAAATTTTTTTTGAATGTGTATTAGAGAATTTCGGCTTCATTAACTTCAAGGATATGTCATTTTTAATTAATAAAAATATTGAATCCACATTTTTTTCAACGATGTTATCATTCCTTTACATTATCATTGTTCATTTTATGTGTGCCCAAAACTGTGTAAAATATATTATCAAACCAATTCTTATAAATTTTCATGAAATCCTACTTGTTTTAGGCTAAAAAATCATAACAGCATTAGAGATAAAAAAGTACTTTTTTTATTCCAACTATAAAATTTCCCAAATCAATTTTTTATTATTCTTTTATAGTAATTACAAATATAGTGAGAGCTAATGAAGATAAAATAGATTATTAATTAATACATGACATCATTATTGAAGGTATTTCTATTTCAACTGTACCATTTTAAATAAATCTATTCCATGATAAATGATGTTAAATCGTAAGAAACGTGATATGACATTAAAAAAATAAGGTTATATTTTATTTATGTGAATAGACGATTTAAGGTCACTCATAGAGTTCCAAATTGACTTCAGACCATGTGTACACCATCCAGATAACATTCCATATGATGCGAAGACACAAATTGTCCACATTAATTAATCAATAATTAGAAATTTTGGTGTCACCACAACATAATAAGTATATACATATTTACACCATTGTAAATTTAAATCATCAATCAATGTCTCTAAATAAACAATGATATTCTATTTTGGAAGTACTAGAAATAATAAGTCAAACTCTATTTATGGGTCATTAATCATCATCTATGGGTGTAAATCATATGGAGTTATAAAGATAGGAAAATAAATATACTAACATTCATAATAAAAAAATATATGAAATCTATTAGTAGAATGACCCAATAGCATGATTTTTCTTATTGAATAATAAGATAGATGTAAATAGTAAAAAAAACTAATATGAATCACCATCACAAAGATGATTTATGATTTTACAGGTTGAAATAAATTTTTACCTCTACATTAATGACATCATGTTTTGAGAAATAAATAAAATCTAAAATCTTGGTATAAGTACTAAATATATCAACAGTGAAATGGGAATCAATCCAGACGTCCTTAGTTGAGTATTATTATACCTTAATTATCTACATGTATGACAAATAACTAATGCTCATTTTCACCATAATATAAGAAGAAATCATTTTAACAGGCATGGATATGCCGATAACCAATAATTATTTTTACATATATAATTTTTCTCAATGAAATATTTAGGAAACCAATTATCTTCATCTAATAGTGTAATAAGGAATGAGAATATCTGCTCAAAATATCTATTTTTCTTTCAATTATATGAGATAAGATAGATATATCATGTCACTGTATCAATGTTTCTTATATCATAATTAGGATATAAATTATACTGACCAATAATTATAAAGATATAAAATTGATATGGTTACAATTCATGAGTGAGATAAATATCATTCTGTATTTCTGTTTTCTGAAAAGAAGAAACAATTGTATCATGCACTGTTTTTTGAACCCCTGAATGATATAGAACCAGAATATTAAAATATTCTCAAGATCTCTGATCAACAATTCAATACCAAAAACATAAGCCTTTCCAAAAAACAAAATAGATGACCCCCCAACTTTTTCAAATGTGTCAAACATACTGAGATCAGATTTATTAAATGGAATCAAAATGTTCCCTTTGAAAAACAATTCTTTTTTCATGATGAAAATGATAAAAATATTCAACAAAAACAATATATACAAAATTTATAGTAGAAATTTTTGGATTCCAGCATAGATATATCCTATATCTATCTTATAAAAAAGACTATTTTCACCTTATTTCGCATTTCTCGAAAAATGTAAAATAAAAAAATGCTAATGATAAATTTGATATAAGAAAATGACAATCAAAAAAGTGTATAAAAAAATTATTTAATAGAAGATATTATCAATTTAATCAATATAACACTAATAATTATTAATTATTGATTATTTTTTTACTAGTTAACATTAATTTCTATAAAATATATGTAAGTTGAAATAATTATAAATAATTATTATTAATTACCATTATTTTTCAGTAATCACTATTAATTAAAGTGTATTAGAACTATCTGACATATATTATAGGTAATTATTTTAAATTATTCCAAAATGATGTAAATTATTACTAATTACCATAAATTATTACAAATTACATTTAATTTTTTGAAATCACCTCTAATTTTGCGTAATTACCACTAATTTATTATAATTACCTCTTGTATTTAGTAAGTAATTATATTTTCTAATAATAATTAAATTTTTTGTAATTACAAAAAATGTTTCTAAATAACAATATTTTATATTATGTAGCACTAATTATAGGCACTTTTTACTAAGTAGTTTTAATTGAATCTAAATTTTTTACAATGTAATGATAATTATAAATAAAATTTATACTTACAACTAATAAATATAAATTTTATTTAAATTTTATTGATCGTAGACAAATTACTTAATTTAAATATTAATTACCACTAATTATTAATAATTACGTCTAATTATTTCTAATTATCGCTTATTAATGTTGGTTAAGTCTTATAATTACAAATTAAAACTAATTTTTATTAAATGATTCTGATTTTTATTAAGTTCCACTTATTGTTTCTATGTGCCACTAATTATAAACAATTTTTACTAAGAACCACTAATTTCCACGAATTTTATGAATGTTTTACTAATTAATACTAATTTTTACCAATTATCTAACATTGATATAAATTATCGATAATATTTAATAATTACTAATATTTTTTCTAATGACAACAATATTTTCCTATTTGATCCTAATTTTAATAATTACTACTAATTTTTTGTCATTACCTATAATTATGGCTAATTTTTAAAATTTTCAACAAATTAATACTAATTATTGTTAATTATTATTATTTATAGGTATTGTTTCCTAAGTACTACAAATTTTAGCTAACTACAACGTTTTACTAAGTACCTTTTTACAAATTAACACAAATATTTCCCAAGTACAACTATTTTTTACACATTACCACTAATTGTTAGTAATTACCTTTAATTGTAATTAGTTTTAATATGTTACAAAAAATTATTACCAATTATTTATAAATATTCCTATTTGGTTATAATTTTTAGAAAGTACTACTAATTACTACAAACAAATACTTATAAATAAGTACCATTAGAATTATTCATGTTAATTCTATCTTTTTACCACTTATTTTTACAAATAAGTGCTAATTTATAATAAGTACCACTAATTATCGAAATATTTTAAAATATATTGAATATTACGGATCATTTTTAATAAATACCTTGAATTGTTACTAATTACCTCTACTTACAACTAAAATTCTTTATGAACCTCAAATTTTTACAAATTGCCATAAATTTTTACTAAATACCATTAACTATTGCAATTGATTTGAAAAAATTCAATTTTTACCAAATACAACTAATATTTAGTGATTTACATTATTTTTTACAAATTCCCACCAATTATTAGTAAGTATCACTAATGATCAATTGTTTTAACTAAATAATCATAATTACTAATCATTTTAACTAAATAACTCTAATTTTAATTAAATATATGTTTTTTTGTAATTACTACTAATTATTGTTAACTACCTCTTATTTTTAATAAGTACAACCAATTTATGATAATCATTACAATGTAATTCTAATTTAATCTATTTCTTACAATGGTTTGGATATTACGGATAATATTTTAATAATTATCTCAAATTACCACTAATTTTTTGACGTAACTTCTCATTTTTACTAATTACTCTTATATTGTATTAATTACATATAATTTTGACTAATTATTGCTAATTTAGAGTTATTACTCCTAAAATTTTCTATGTACTACTATTTTTTTAATTACTAATAAATATTAATATATACTGCTAATTAGAGTTAATTTTTACTATTTTAAATTATTATTTACTAATTAGCAATAAGTTTAAGTAATTGCGACTAATTTTTATTAATTACTGCATATTTTTAATACTTAATAGAAAATATTTTTATGAGTTACTAATTGCCGCTAATTTATATTATTTACCACTAAATACATTTAGTTTTAATTAATTATTTCTAATTTTTACTAATTGTTACTATTTTTTATTAATTACAACTAATTATCAATATTTATCACTAAATACCACAACTTTTCACTAAGTACTATTATTTTCTAATAATGAACTCTAACTATATCAAGTTATTACAAATTCATACCAATAGTTACTAATTACGTATATTTTTTAATTAATTACTTATATTTATAATTTTTACAGATTACAATTAATTTTTACTAATTACCACTAATTTTTAGTATGTACATATATTTGTCGATAATTTTTCAAAATTATTAATAATTTTTACTATGTACCTCAAAAATTTGGCAAATTTTTTACTATGTATCACTAATTACTACTAATAATTAGTAATTATCTATGATATTTACTAACTATAGCTATTTTAACCAATTACATATATATATTACTATTTACCAAAAATTTATACAAATTACTTCTATTTTTAATAGTTACCCCGATTTATAGAAAATTTTTACAAATTACCACTAATTATTACTAATTACCACTTATTATTATTATTTACCATAAATATTTTGTATATATCTCTATTTTTTACTTATTATCGCAACTTTATAGAACATATCGCTAATTTCAAATTATTATCGTCAATTTCTAATAATTTTTTCTAATTTATAATAATTATAATAGATTTGTAATAATAACCAATGATTTCAAATAATTAATTTTCATTAGTAATAATTATTTCTAACTTTTACAGATTATCACTATTTTGATGATAGTAAAGCTAATTTTTCCTAATTGTTTCATAGTTAATAAAATGTAATAGTTATTGTTAGAAATTTCTATTAATTACTAGAAATTATTAATTACTATTATTTAATATATACTAATTAAAATTATTATCATTTTTCATTACAAATATGTATAAATTAGTACTATTTTTTGTTAATTCCCTCTCATTTCAATTCTTCATAAAAAATTTCATCTTTTTTATGATATTTTTCACTAATTAGTCATATTTTAATACAAATTACTGATAATTTATAATAACTAACAGCAGTTTCTATAAATTATATTTAATTACTAAGAATTAAAGATATATATTCATATTTAAAACTAATTACTAGTATTTTTAATAATCTACATCTAAATAAAAAAAATTATTAACAATCAAAACTAAGTATACTTCTATATAAAAATAATCACTAATACCTAAAAAATTATTGAAAAGTAAAACTATGTAATAATAATTAAAACTAATTAATTATAAATAATAATAATAATAAATACTAATAGAAAAAAATTAATTAAAAATTTTAATCGTTAAAAAAATACCTTAAAACTATACTTCTTATTGGTTTCAATGTTCAAAATTTTTTTCCCTGTAAAATTTAAAACATTTAAATGCTTAAGGAGAATAAAATGATATGATCAGAATAGAACATAGATCAATAGATGGGAAAATGAAACATTATTCTTGGATAGTGTGGGGTATATTTAGGTAAGATTTTTAGTTATAGGAATATTTGGAAGGTTTCCAATCACAATTTTTCTTCATATTACTGGTCTCGTCGGAGCCATTACCCAAGTTAATAGCCTCATAATTGGTTCAAACGGTATTTGTGGTTGGTAGAATTGAAAATTATATCTGGGGACAGTTTTTTTCTGATGGAAATTAATTCTTGTACAAATAACAATAAAAACAATATAGATTTCCGATGGGGGGAGGGGTTCATTCCCATTGTAAATAATTATCTCATGGCTAGGCGCACAAACCACATTGATGGTGTTTTTCACATATTGTGTGTCTCTTCGCAAATATTCCCTTGTCAAGGACTATTTGAAATGGGTGACGTGTCCCTCATGAATCTCAAGTCAGAAACAACTCTTTTTTTATAGTGATAGTATTTATTTCAAATTTCTTATTAAAACAAAATACATTTCATAAGAAAAAATAGTTTTTTGAAAAATTAATATTTTCAATTAAAAAAAAATGTGTAAATTTTATGATGTGAACTTATAAAAATTTAATTTCATAATTTGATTTATTCTATTTATTTAATCTAAATATTAGTTTTTTTAAAACAATAAATGTTCCATTACAATGTGAAAATATTTATTTTATTAATAATGTAAATTTTTTAAAAAAATTTGGATTATATAATTAAATTGATTTTTTAAACAATTTTCATCTAAAACTATAAATAATAAAGTATTTTTAAAATCTATTTTTCTTTATAAATTGATGATAAAAATTTGAAAAATATTTGTATCAATTTAATGAAAATTATTTTCAATTTTTTTAATTAATTATTAATACCAGGATGAAATGATGTTTTTGATTCATTTTTTTAAAATAAATATCATTGTAATTATCATATTTATTTTACATTCACTTTAATCGGTGAAATATAAAATTATATCTTAATCAGAAATATTTTTTTGTTCATAACATCCCTTTTCAAAAATAAATTTTTTGAATTTTACATGTCTCTGTGTCAAAATTTATTTTCCCTAAAAAGTATATTTTTTATTTAAAAAATTTGGTTTTATATTTACAATCATATTTTATTGAATATCTGATAAAAGTATTTTTATTTGTTTGCTTAAAGGATAAACTAATTTTGTAAAAACAAGTTACTCTAGTGATATCTAAAATGTTAAAAGTCTTTATCCTTAGAGTAAAAGGGAAATATATTTAAAAAAATGATTCATTATGAAAAGGATATGTATGGACCAAACAAATCATCCTTCCACTCTATTGATGATCAAATTTTTTGGAATATTTTTTTGAAGTGTCTATCCCTTATTGAATATTTTTTGTTATTTAAAAAAAGTACTCTTTATAACCTATAAAGGGGAAATCCACTACATATTTATCTAGACACAAAAAATCCCTCATTTTCAGAATAAAATATTCCAGAACCTCTCTTTTTTAATATTATAAAACTATATGATGTTTTGTTATTCTCAAAATACTACCTCTCACTCTTTAAGCCTCATTAAAAATGATATAATTCAAGTAGAGACGTATAATTTTCCATCCTCTCCAACTCTTTTTAATTTTGATATGTTCTTTCCTTCTCTAAAATTATTGTAAACACACAGTAATTATTACATAAGTTTTATTATTATATTTATAAGTTATTATAATTACAGTACAATCCTCAACATCCATCCACTTTTTTATTAAGTAAAACAAAAACATGAAACAATGTCGTACACACTACTATATACATGACATGTCAATTTTTTATTTTCTCTTATCAGTATAATAGGATGGTCCAAATGGAAAATCAATTATATTATTATTTTATAAATGATATATAATATATTCTTAATTTATAAACTATAGTGTTCCTTTTTTCCATTCAATGGAAAATAAAATCTTTAACAATGCATGTGTGTGGACTATCGCTTCACTAGAAAAATAAATTAATAAATTTTCATTTCATCATTTCATAACATGGATGGTTTTGAAAATGGTTTTAAATGTTATTTTATAATTATTTCATTAAGGTTCTATTTTGAAATTTTTTAATGTTATTAATAATATAATGAAAAATAATAACAAAATATTCTAACATTAAAAAACATGTACACTAAGATAAAATTATTTTTCAAATTATTTGATATTTTCACATCCATTGCATTATATGATTGTACTTTTATAATTTTGATATGTCACACTAATTGATACTAAATTTTATCATCATACTGCTGGTGAATTTATAATTCTATTATGTCATAATCATTGATAATCATGATATGCCCATGTTAGGGGTGGTTTGAGCACTGATTTGAAAAAATGATATGAAATTATATTATACATAACCATATAAAAACTACATTTTTTATAATATTATATTAAAAATAAAATAATTATTTTTATGGAAACAATAAATCACTATTTAACTCATTAATTATGATAACACCCTTTATTTTATAAAAATCAACGAAAATTATTTATTGCCAATTTCACCTTATAGTATGAAGACTAAGTTTCTGATGAAGAGAAATCTATACTTTATATGTTATTATATTTAATCAGTTGAAGTATAGTTAATGAAATGTGAATGATTAATGTTTTGATGATGAATGAATACTGAAACCACTCTTATCAAACTTTTACAAATGGATAATACATTAAACAACTAATGTGGGAATGTATGAAAACAACTACGTTACATATTTATATAAAATGATTAGTTATTTAAATCAAAAACTGTTTTAGGTATGTATATAATTAGGTAATATTAGATTAGAATGATTATGTTTATTATACTATTTTTTAGTTCTCATTTTACTAAGTAGGAAAATAGGGCCAGATTTCCTCTATATCAAATTTTAATCCCATCAGAAATCTATAATAAATAATCAATGATTGCTTTTAAATGTTGTAATATAACCATAATTTCATTTTGTATCAATATTCTCTTATATTTAATTATATTCAACATTATTAATACATTTATACCTCAAATATTTTTTATTCTAATTTTACCATGTCTATTAAGGGTGTGTGAGACTCAATTCATATACTAATGTCATAATAACTCTTCTTTGAAAATAATCATTAGAGATAGATTTTTTTAACCAATGAAGATTTTATCTTGTATTTCAAAAATATATACAAGGGAAATCAGTATTTAAACAAAATAATTCTTCCTGTATTATTCTATTATTTCATTGAAATTCATTTTTTAATTATAACTATGTATCCATTTAACGAACTTATTTTCTTTCTCAGTATTTTTTTCATCTGACCAATTTTTGACATTCCCTAGTGGAAATTAAAACAATATTTACCCTTAATGGTTCTTTTTATATTCAATTCTTCAAATCAATACTATTGTTTAACTATATTATTAATGATGTGGGTTTTTAATTAGGCAATTTAAAAATTTTCAAAATCATTTTGTTTCATATAAAAATAAATTGTTATATCGTGTTCCCAAAATTTTATTTTGATAATATTTATATATTTTTTGATGATTTCTTTATTAATTATCCTATTACAAATTTAATGTTATGATATAATTTTATATTCCCCATTTCATTTAAATTACATATCTTTAAACATTATATTATTATATATTATTTTTTGAAATTAAAAATCTACAATATTTTTTCAAACCCCCCATTTGAAATCATTATGTATGTTATTCTATTCATTATTGATAATTGATTTTAAAAAATAAAATTATTTTATATATTCCTTTTTAAAAAATTTTACATTTATAGGTTATTTTTTAACTATTTGTAATATTGTTTTTAATAAATATATTATATTTCTCTTCTAAAAAATATACTTGTGATAGTAATTTACAATTCAAAACATAATAAATATTTTTAAATGGATTTAGGGCCCTTTAATTTGATATGAGTTGATTTATTATGGTACTATCATGCGACTTCTTAATAAACACCATTATTCTTTCATGTGGTTTTCATAGTATGATGATGATTTCATTATTGTGAAACATGTATGTATGGATGATAATTGGTGGGGTCCTATATCACCGTATAATGAATTTTTATAAGATTGTATATCATGATATATTTATGTTTTTATATAATGGTCTTGTTCATATAGTTGTGACCGTGATGGGTTTTCTCAGATATCCAGGCATGGAATAATGAATTTTTCGACATAGGATTGAAGATAACGTGTTTTACCACAAAGGATCTAATATTCTTTTAGATGGTCCAAAATCCTATGTTTTCTATCATGTTTGACTAATTTCATAATTTACATTTAGTTTTCAATAAATTAATCACTCACACTATTATTACATATTCTAAATTTATTACACACTTGTATATGGTACTCACATGTTTTATGAATAATGATATAAGTTTGAGCCATGTAGAATAATATTTCCCTCCTTATGAATCATTTTGTGATCATATATTGGTCCATAATGTTTTATGATTTTCACACATGCTCTTATGATATTTCATCATGTTATTTTGGATTTTCATCATATTCATCTTCATAATTATTATCTACAACTTCAAAATATTCCATTTTTCATATAGAACAATTGATATTAGCCATTTCATATGATTCCAATCACAAGGTTAAGATAATTATTATATCATTTAAGATTTATTGAATGGCTCAAGAAGTGTATTATTAGGAATATACATTTTTTAATTTTTTAATATTTTTATTACATAGATAATCTATAAGAGAGTAAAACATTTAGTGTTTGGGTTATGTGATAGTTTTTGAGATTTATTATTAAAAACATGGAATTTGTGTACTAATTAAGATACATTATGCTTGATTTTCTATATGAAATTTTACTGTATGTTTATATTATTTTTATTTAATAAATTTTTTTAACTATGAAATATATAGATTTTAGAAGAGGATATTTCATATAAAACACTCAATAATGGATTATTTTCCACATAAAAATTTAAATCCATGAAATGTTAATTTAAAATCTCATAATAAAATAGATGATGTGAATTTTGATTCATTGAATCATTATATTATCATTTTTTCTCTTCATACTATTATATTCTCCATCAAATATTGGCAGGATGGTTTCCTTGATTTTTTATATTTATTTATATTGTACCTGATCTTCAATTACATATCCTCATGATAGTAGTTATTCTATAACTATACCTCCTCTATAGTTGATCAATGTAATAAATTTTATATATTCATCCTTGTTATAGATATTTGAAACAAATTATATTGTATATATATGTTTTATTTTTCAGTTACATATGATAATACAAACAATAAATTTTATTGATAAAGTAAAATAAGATAATTTACATTAGGAATAAAAATTAATTGATTGAAATTTGAAGTAATATCCACTATAGGGAAACCAAATATGAATATAATAACAATCGTCATACTCTGGTATTTATCAATAAAAATCATAATAGTTCTTTTATTGTCAATTTTATTCTCTCATATATTATTGGATAGAGCATACATTTTTAAAATTCAGATATAAATCTTGTTCCTTATATAATCATTCTCCAAGTACATACCATTATGTTATTGATATATATTTCCTTCCATAAATTGTTTCATAAATTCTATCTCTTTTCATGATAGGAAAATATTATTGTATAAAAATTTAATTATAGACATATATAGATCCAATCGACAATTAATGTCTATAAATATAGAACTGATCATCTATAACTTTTTTTAATTTAAGTTATAGATATGAAATGTATTTAAGGGGGATATATGAAACTATTTATCATCTTGATATTGAATTTATTTAGAGAATAATTTATGATGTTGATGTAAACCTCATATCTCCATTATATAGAACCAGATGTGGTTCAATTTTATTCCTCACAATATCCATAATAAGTATAGAGGGAGGTTTTTTATTTCCATGAGATGTCCTATTTAATGAAATGATTGTGTTCTAAATAGTAACATCAATCTTCCATAACACATTATGAGTTCATTCCTATATCAGTTCATGAATAACCTATTCTAAAATAAGTTGTTATTTTTTCCCACATGTAATTTCAATGGGTTAATTTTAATATTTAGAATTTTTAAAATATTCGTTATCATTATAAAAATTATATAACATTGATTTATTTTTATAAATTTCATTCTTCATACACACACTTGAAAATTATTGCATTTATCATGTTTTATATATGAATTAAGAATTTTTAGGTATTCACATAATCAAATATATCATTCTTTTTCAGAGAATAGATGGTATAAATTACTATATCTGAAATCCCCCAATCCAATATTTGTCATTGTTTAATTTTAAAACCCCCATTCCTATTTTTTATTTATTCATATTTTATTCTGTAAATCAATATTTAATGTCCCCTGATTTTCTATAATATAAAATGCCTAGTAAATAATTTTAGTGTGGTGAGAAGACACTTTATCCTCTATGTTCCATACAGATCCAATAAAAATTCAGGATGATTTGATATCATTCTTACTTTTGTGAGGACATTATAATGGAAATTCCAACATCATGAATCTACTAAAATTATAAAAAAATATTTAAAATTAAGTAATTTGGTAATTATTGAATCTTATTATCTAAATCCAACATTTATGGTTCATGTTAATCTTATTCTTTGTGGATACACAATCTATAGTATTGTGGGAAGCATACAGAACTCACCTATTAGTAATGTGATAATGCCTCTAAATATCCACTTCCTGTATTAATATTTCTAATTCCAGATAAGGACTCACATAATGAATCCCATGGACAATTATATATGTATTGGAATAGTCTAATAATGTATACATTTTTTATTACACAAACAAGCCCCATTATTAAAGAATCATTATATATAACAATTATTACCCAAAATTATTGTTCTATTAGTATAAGAAAGGATAAAATAAATCTATAAAACTCTATGAATATATATTCAAATTATTTTATCAAGACATGCATTACATGATTCATATTAATATATGTTTTTAGAATTTAAAATAAAAACAAATCACCAAAAAATTTCAATTTTACTTTGGTAATTTGGGAGTACTATGTATCTAAATTACTGATATTGGGTTTGGTCATTCATTATTCATAATTCCCTTGATCGAGAATCAAATAAAACATTTTATCTCATTAATATTCCTATTAATGCATATTCCTTAATGCTGAAGTAATTTATTCGATATATTTTCTAAAACATGTTCTTTTAGAAATGCATTTAATATAACTGATGTACACATTTCTCATACTTGATTTTGGAATATATGAGACTATAAATAGTCAAGAGAACTGAAAATTTTTAAGGTAAATAATAAAGAATAATAATCATTTTAATGAAAATTTAACAACCATTCACGTGTCTTAATGGAATAAATTTTAAATCACTGAATTTTTACCTTAAATGATGGGTAATGTTTTTTAATGGCCATATTTGTTTTCTACGAATAGGTATATCATAGTAAAAATTAACATTTTAGAAGAATAATTCCACATGTACAAGAGATTTTTTCTAATCTATGGTTGAGTGTACTTGTTAGTAATCCTTATCATTTCAAGGTATTAAAAATAAATTTAAAGAAACATTAACCTATTATATGCTGTAATAAAGTGGAATAATGCCCCTGTAGTGTGGATCTACGGAATATATATCAGTTGTATCATGTATCTTTTTTTCATATTTAATTTTTATAGTTCATTAGTGGATATATTGCAATGATATATTTATATTGGTATATATATTTGTATAACATGCCTGGAGAACACCGTATATATCATTCATGTGGAAACCCATGAAACTCTTCTAGGATTACATCAACATATTTCCTCATAATTTATCTATCATGGATGATGATATTTTCCTTTTAGTCAATAACATCATATAGATTTGTTTTATCATAAAGTAATTATATATGTAGTTTTTAAAGAGTAATAATATAATATTCATAATATTCTTTCTAATAAACTATATGTAAATGATTGTTTGGAATATATATTGATATTTACCTTTATTTATTGCTGGAATTCGATATATATATATATATATATTTAATTATATCAAAGAATCAAATTGTAAATGGGGGAGAAACATTATAAATATATTAATTATCTACTGAAAATTAATTAATATGAATATGTTATATTCCTAAAATGAAATTATTATAATCTGTTGTGTATTCCCTGATACGTTAACCTCCATTTTATGAGGTTATGGTTTTATATTTTGAGAGTACGTACATTTTAAGAAATAATGTGGAATATAATAATTAAATAGGATATTAGATAATATTGAATAAATAATAATTTTATATATGACCACATTATTTATTTACTAAATATCAGTTCAAGTGATTCATATGCTCATTGTAAATCATTTTTTTAATAGAGGTTTTATAAAATTTTTATCCTCAATAAACATTGACTTAGTGCATTTGTTTTTGGGTTTCAATGAGACGGAATGATGAATTAAAGGGTGAATATATATTTTTTATAAAAAAAATAAAAAATATTATCAAATTAATAAACAGTGTAACATAAAATATTCATAAAACAGAAAATAATAACCATATAACACTTCAAATAGTTTATATATTGATGAAAAAAATAATTTCAAGATTTCTCATTTAACGAGCTGAAGTAAATAGCTTCTCAAGATGGTACCTGACTCAGTCGGTCACATACATGAATGGAATTTTTGATTCCCACATGATGGTGTCTAGCAACTAGGAATCAAAAAACAACTCTAGAGAATGATTTAACCCATGATAAATAAACAGCATGGCATATATATACAATAGAGTCAAAATTAATAAAGTTACAAATATTCCAATACTAAAAATATAGACATAGGAAGTGTAAAAAGTCAATAGTATTAACAATATCCAAGTGTTGGTCCAACCAAAAAGGCAAACAAAAAAGGTAAAATCATATACTCAATATGATAATGTAGTACGATTCCCACCAACTCATCACCAACTACAAAACTCAGCTTACATAAAACCTCACTACCACGCTATGGTGCCTTTCTTTTCCTATCATCAAAACACATTACCAGTTCTATGTACTATCGAATGATTAAAAAGGCGTTATCTAATAGTCATGACAGGGTCTAAACAAGTATTCCATAAAAAGTATCAAAAAATAATCCACACACGCTCAAAATTATATAATATAGGGGTTCATAACTAATTATCATTTTTTATATCCAATGTATATAGAAATAATTTAATTTCCCATTTTCCTACATTTTAAAATAAATATGATAATTTAGTTTCAAATAATTTTTATTCCATAAATCGCAGAAGATACTTCTTGTCACAAAAACCTAATATCAATCAAATATCATATAAATCCATAGTAGTACAATGAAAATAGTAATAACAAAAATAAGAATCACATGTAACATCACACCTAGGATTAGGCATGGTCAGGGTAGTAAGGATACTCATTCCTATCAATGAAAATCATCTATGAATCAATAAACTAGATATATTAAACGAGTCTAGTGGGAAAAAACCCCATCAAGTGAAAATCCCAATATATCATTCATGCCCCAAAATTAAAAGGCCTTGGGAGAAGAGGAAATCCCCAAGAAAACACCCATGACAATGGACAAGTCAATTTATTATACCATATAATAATGTACACAAGGCTTCCAATGTGATCAATAATAAAAATATTTAAATTAATCGATTTTGATGGAACCATTCATTGAAAACCATATCATATATAATTTAACAGTTCTTTAAAAACCCTATTATATTTACTAAAACCAGTTGAAACCCCATTTTTTATTAAAATAACCTATTTCTACAAACACAAAATTATCATTCTATCATCCAATTCAAATTATTGAAACAATTTATCTAAAATATGATCAATGAAGTTCAAAAACAGTTTATAGTGATGTAACCACCTACATAAATACTTTATTCACACATGAACACTATGAAATACACCAGAAGTAAGCAATAAAAATGTATAACAGAGTGCCATTAATAATCCTTTATATCTCAAAACTAATCCAACATAGAAAAAAGGTTTGTTGAGAAAAATAATTGACATACCCCTGAAGAAAACACACATACAACCAACCACAAAAACTTCCCCAGGAACAATATCTCAAAACTGATCAATAGATAAACAATAATAAATGATACTATGGTTCAACAGATTTGATAATGCTATGAAATAGTTCAACAATGATCAAACCAAAAAAGGGGAATACTATATTATGAAACTAGTGGGACAAAATCCAACTGTAACGGTGATCAATTACTGAATGATTAAAAACTTATTGAACATATACTAAGAAAGTAACTTCTGAAGGGATCTACTTCTAGAGAAAGGAAGGAAAAAAAATAATGATTAAATCGATGAGAAACCCTAAAATACGACCTCTTGATTATTACTCATTGTGAAAACCCTATACACATCATGTAATATATGTTGTCATAATATGATGAAACACCTTTTAATTTTTATTAAAAACCTAAATTTGGTCGTTATATGGTGTGTATTATATATACGGAATGTAATATATTCATGAAGTTTACGAGGATCATGAATCCATTTATATTGATAAAAAAAAATTTTAATCCAACTACAAGTTGTGTATTTGATCTATAGATTTAAAAAACATTATATTCTCACAAAAACCATAATCAAACATTGTAATTCCCCAAACATGGGGAGAACCCTATAATTCAATTAACAAACATGTACCTAGATTCCATTACATCAATGTAACACACATCAATATACATTAGTTCACATTTATGAAAAAATGTTTTTCATCCTTGGGATTCCCAAGAAAAAAAAATAAATAGTAAAAGATATAAAAAGAATATAAAATACCATAAATATGGTAACATGATGTTAAAAAATCCCCACCATAAGACATTATATTTACCAAATGTCATGTGGAGGAATGTAGACTGGTAATGTTTTATTGTCATTACTCCCTCATCAAAGTATCATTCTACCATGGATGGTGAGAATATAACATGTGCCGCCATAAAACACTAAGAACCAAAATAAACATACCATGGTGTATTTTCACTTATGATTCAAAAATAACAAATGGCTATAGAGAAAAAGAAACACCTTTTTTAATCTAAATCGCATACCAAGTGAAAACATGAGATGGTTTAGGAATATATTTCTCACAATGAAATATGAGGAAAGAATCACGTCTGTAGGTCAACAGAATCGATAATTCCAACCAACATAAAACATGACTAACCCAATCAGTGACCTTTAACTGTCTTACATACCTCAGAGACAACATTCCCAATTTCTTAATCCAATAGTGACCCAATCATAGATAAAATTTAGAGAAACCCCAAACACCAATGAAATGATCCAATAGAAGATGTCATTAATCGAAATAAGACATCTGCTGACTCTACACTATATCCATATACTATCATATATCATGATTCCTCATAGATTTCTCCTGTTCCACTCTCTATCCCACAAAAGAATATTCACCCACCACAAACAAATAAATAACTGATCTACAATGGAAAATATGAACTGCCTCTAAAGGATGAATTATAGTTAAATAATGGTAAATATTATTATATGAAAACACAACAAATCTATTTGGATAACCCAAGATCCACCAAAATCAAATACATATGCATGAATCATATCATCGAGAATCTGAATAGAAAACTCCATCTGAACAAAATTCTATGAATGACCAGTTTTAGTCAATATTGCATGAGTCTGTATTTTCTCATGGATATTTCTATAGGAAATCTAAGTAAACTGATGTTCCCTATCTCAAATAATGTCTTAGTTACCCTAGAAGACCTAAAAATTTCTTGGACATAAAACATACCCATATCATGAATTTTGTTATTTATATGTTTATAATAAAATGATTTTACATTGTTAGCCTATCAATTAAAAACTATATTGTATTCTTCCATCAGATAGTACGTGGTATTAATACAAAAAAGTCTGTGTATTCCTCAATGAATTTAAAAATTAGCATTAGAATAGGTTGGAGAATACCAAATGTTTTGAAATTATTTTCATCTACCTTATGTATGGTGTAATAGTGGGACCAAAAATAAGTAATTTCCTATGTCATACCTTACCACTACATTAACTATCTCATATAAGAATACATCTTCACTGTGACAATATGAACATAACACAAATAAATATGAAAATTTAATAAAACTAAGCTCCTCGTATATATAAGGATGAAAAATGATTCCTAAAACAAATAATATCATGTGAATATAAGGACCAACCTGAAATGGTTTCCCTAATATATATGGTTTCATAATTTCATTTTAAATAATATTCATGAAGCTTAATATAAAGAATAGAGTCAATAAGATATTTTCATTACTGAAAATTGTTAAAAATCATGCCTCAAACATATACCTAAGATCTCGATGAAACTTTAAAAAAATCTTCAAAATTTTCCTCTCATCCTCTGATTCCAAAATATATTAGAACACAAATTTCCTAATAAGAGCATTTGTAATGACATTTCCCTTCCCTGGAGTGTAAGTGGTATCAAAATGAATCATATATACTAATTAAAACCACTGTATTTGTATAAGAATCAATTATCTCTATGAAAAGATTTATCCCAAACTATTATGGTTAGAATATATTATGAACATTTCCCTATAAGGACAATGGCCACCAACACTATGTGTATTCATAACTGTGGAAGTTGTGAAATCATTAGTGGTGTAATTATTATCATATTTTCAAAGTTGATGATTGTTGTAAGATAACACATGAAAAGTTACCATAATCACATTATTGAAACATGTGTTGGATGAATCACCAGAGAAATCATACATACTACTGGGATCAGGTAAGTTCAATATATTATCCAATGTCTGATTTCATTTTAGATCATCAAATAAATTTTTTTACCCTACATCCCATTTTAATTTCATTCCATTGGTTGTAAGGGAAGTAAAAAGTGATTTAAACATTAAAATATTATTAAATAACTATGAATAATATTTAGAATGTCCAATAATGAGTAAATCTCAATGACATTTCATGGCACTTCCCATGAAAAAATAACAACTTTCAAGGAACAATAGATATGATATGTTCAAAAATAACATTCCCTATGAATTTAAATTCATTATTATAAATGTTTAATATAAAAATATTCATATAAATATGGTGACTTCCTAATATTTCCAAATCCAGAATCTAATGGTGTTCACGATCGTTCTCAAATATTTTGTAAAAAAATATCATATATGAATAATTGCATAATAATGTCCAGATATTGATGAAATAAATGATTCACAAAATCCATTATAAAAAAATGATCATTTGTCTGACCATGTATAATCAATATATATTCATAATGGTCATAACTACTCCTAATATACTTCTTCGGTATATCACACTTCCATATTATGGAATGATGATAACATGAATACATATAAATATTTAAAACTATTTTTTCCATGTTAACTAATAAAATAACATCAAAATGAAAACATTGATTCATGTTAATAAATGATAAATTTTTTATCTTTTGAAAATTAAAACATAACCAGAGTGAGCCATCTACCTTCTTAGTAATGATAACTGGAGAATCCCAAGGGGAAAAAGGTGAATAACACTTCAACACTATATTCTCCAACTAAATCACATTCAATTTTATCTCAAATAGTTCCATTATATTTGAATGTATTGATTATGTCTATGTTTCTAAAACCTTATCAATCATTAACTATACATCTCTCTATAGAGGGTGAATCGATAAATCATTTGGGAAACCTAAAAATATTCATGAAATTTTTTTTAATGGTAAAAAACATATGGAACCTTATCATGTTAAAATAAAATAGAAAATAAATATCTATTTACATCAAGGAGAGATGGTATATTATAACCATACCATTAACTCTCTACCATTGAAACACACATTACCTTCCATAAACCACATAAAATTTGATACACTGATGATAAAAATAAACCTCAGCATGACGAGTGAAAAGCCAACCCATTCGGAAATGACATCAAGCTTATCTAAATCATGAGTAAGAAAATCCCATTCTAAATCCACATCAGTGACTTATTGTGAACAAGGTCACAAAGAACCCTACTCTTTACCCTTCCCAAAAGGTTTCTCTAACTCCAAAAAAGGACATTAGATTCATTGATAGGATTAAAATATAAAAAAACTACTAGATATAAACACACTGGAAGCACCAGTACAAAAAAAACAAACGATGAATAATCATAAAATAAAATTACCTTGTAATTTTAGTATACCCACATCGACCTTTTCTAGAAAATTTTACATTTCGTGAAGGTGCTTCACTCTTGAGGAATGTTACTAGAGCCCTATATTCATTGAAGCATCTAATTACACCACATTTTTTTAACGTGGAATATCCCTGATCATATCTTGGTGTAGAAATATCCTGGTAGAACTTTTATACATGACCCTAATATACAAAAACTAAAAAAATATCTTAATGTTATAGAGATCAATTACTTTTTTTGCTGCCATTTCTATACGGATAACACGTTAAAGTCTCACTGATAGCTACAAATAGTGGATATGAAGAGGCCTACCTCTGAGAATGACCACCACCACTCCTTTGTTGATCCTTTCACATTCTATTTTCCATTGGAGCAATAATAAAGACTCCATTACGTAAAAGAGAATATGTGTAATATCAAATCAATCCATCCATATTATATTATGGTATTATATACATATCTACACTATTACCATTGGTTTAAATCGTGAGTATTAAAACATAATATCTATTCCCAAACACTATATGTACATATATAATTTCTTGTAGTCATTCTTCATGCCATCTAATGAAAATTTATAGAGAATTTTCCATCACCAGTTTCTTGGGAAAAATTACAACAATAAAAGAGCCTTAAAATCATTCTAGACAAATACCACATGAAAAAAGTACATTTACCATATAATCCCACTATCACTTGTCAGCATCCCCAATGTCTAAATTTCATACTATTAACTATGATACTCATAAGTGTATCCTAGACGTTGAAGATAAAATTTACTTTTTCAATCTAGTGTTTCACAACATGGGTTCATTGATACCTATAAATATAGAGAATTATCAGGAAATAACTCCAATGATTGATATATTTATCTTATAACTCATTTTCATACCTCGAAAATATGTTTTCTATGATTGTGGAACATTTTGGTAAATTTTGTAAACATCTTGCACACTATAATTGATTATGTTCTGATCCATCAAATAATTCTATGGTGGATAATAAACTTCACATTCTTAATGAACATATAGAACATGTCCTAGAGGCATAATATTGCTCACCAAGACAAAAATAATAATTATAAAATCATAAAATATCTTTTCAATCAAGATATTACATAATAAAAAAACAATATTAACAATAAGATATCAAAATATGAGACACATATCCCAACATCCCATTGTACCCTTAGTCTCATCCTGATAATAGGTGTCCAAGAACTAATTTCAATCTACCTCCCATGTCCTGAAAATTATCTGTCAAATATATCAAATGTTCTGTGAAAATGAATCTTGAGGGAAAATCAAATATGTAGTGAAATTTTACAAACAAACACGAATACCCTCTAATTATGGTACCTAATCCGACTAATCGCTTAAACAAATGATGTTACTAATCCCCAAGGATTGGTGAATCTCACAAGAAAATCAGAAAACTACTGTAGGGAATGAGTTGTACCAATCTAATTCAATGTAATGTCTTATAAATACAATATATACAATAATGGAAAAGATAATCATATTCAAAAACTAAACACATACACATTAATAACCAACTAACTCATGTGAGAAAACAATATAAAGGTACATGTCTATCCAAATTAGAATCAAAATAGGTAAAAATATATTCTCAATATGATACTGTGTGGAGACACCCACCATCTCACCACCAACTACACACCTAATATTATAAACAAACTTCACCTCCACACTAAGGCACATGATATTTCCATACATGAAAAGAAATTATAATGATTTAAAATACAGGAAGGGGAGAATAGGGTGAGAGCTCACATGATTAGTATGTTCTGACCTTGTTGTGACATATCATGTGTCTAAACTATAATCTATCCATTCTCAATTGTAATGAAAACATAGGAATGATAATAGTTAAATATATTTTTTATCTAAATCATGAAAAAATAGTTAAATTTTCCATTATTGAGAACTTTAAATTAAATTAGGTAAATTGTATTCAAACCATTTTAAATTAATATTTGTTAATATATATGTCCATTCAAAAAACCCAATGAATGAATCAAAAATAATATCAATTTCACAGTGTTATCATAAAAAATTTACAAAAAAAGTAGATGCGCGTGTAAAATCATGCAAGGGATCATATAAGGTCAGGATAGCAGGGATACATATACCTTAAAAAATCTTGTATGCTTTATATTAATTGAAAAATTTATATTATCTAGATATAATAAGAACACACTAGTAAGTGAACGTCCCAAAAATGTTTAACAATCATCTATAAAAACATGAATATGGATTTTTGTAAATACTGAAGGGATCCCCCCTTAGTGGATGAGGCATATTGATATAAATTTCACATAATTACCCAAGGCTTCTCATGTGCTCTATTTTCCAAATCAGTTCTTAGTCGATTTTCATCATATAATTTTGAAAACCATTTCTCATTTATTGGAAATCCCTATTACATTTACCAATGTCGGGTAATATAAATCTTCAAATAAAATAGTACTCCACACCCAAACAAATGATTTTAGCATGAAATTTAATTTAATATATAAAATTTATCAAAAATATAAAAAATTATGTTCACCAAGACTTCTTAGATACTCAATTTCAAACTTCAAAACATTGGTTTACCTCTCTCACAATGGAATCTGACATAACAAAAAACAACATCATCAAGGTATTCCCTATAATAAAATTATAAATATAAAAAATGGATCTATTTTAAGAAAATGGTTGATTGAGAAATGAATTTAAAATGTACCTCAAGAATGGACATTATCCTCTTGACAACCAAAAATGAAGAAAATACTCTATGAAAAAACTACATAATGGATCTCAAGACAAATAATAAGAAACATAAGAACAATTAAGAAGATATGATAACAAAATACAATAGTGATACTATGATAAATGAAGTGACGAATCATATAGGATTAATCACTCGTGAGATAAAATCAAACATCATTTGTGGTCCATCTATGAATGACTCGGTATATTCTAAAGAGAGACACACAAAATTTGTGGAGAAGAGCTCTAGGTTGAGAGAAATTATAGATATGTAATATTGAAGGATAATTCAACTGATGTAGAACCCTAAACGTCGAAATCCTGATAGTTACATGGAATGTAAACCCTTTACATTTCATGTAATAAGAGATGACGATATATGGTAAAAAATTATATTCCATTTCTTAAATACAATCCTTTAAATGTTGCAATATGTGAATTCTATTCGTGAAGTGTACTCTATTTGTGTAATATACTAGGTTCACAAAACCATCCTTGTAGACGACATGTGTCATGTACTCCCATTACATTTTATTTATTTATCTTGAAGTCTACCAAAATTATGGATTCCAATAAATATAATAATCTAACTCATGAATTCTAAAAACAATAAGAGAACTCTATTACTCTAATAACTCATTTAATATTAAAATCCATTAATTCACACAAACACACCTCCATGAATATTAGTGAATTTTTCCAAAAATCTATTCTCCATCATCATGATTCCCTTTAAAGTCCCAATAAAAGAGGAAAATAGAAAATAAATGGGAAAATACGAGAAGGAAGGTAACCAGATGTTATATACATTTTTTTTAAAATAAATTTTTGAATAAAATAATGTACTAGAGATAAAAAAACAGATTATATTTTACAATAGGTATGATCAGTAATATTCAACACCCACACATAAATATTCCTTTCATTGTGAGAATATTATTATCTACTACATTACTCACATTTTATAGGGAGTGAAAACCCAATTATAGATATACATATTCTCTCATGGATTTATAAACCAATTATAAATTTATGTTCTTCTCACAAGAAGGCATAACCAATCAACAAATAATCAAGACAAAACCCTCACCCAAAATGACTCTTTTTCTTGCAGTGACCCCCTGACCATCCTTTAAAATTGGTGAAATAACATAGTAAGGCCAACTAATAAATTGGGAAAACATAATCCATCTATTATAGATGCCACAAAAAAGATGAATATATGAAACAATAAAACCCACAAAAGAATAAAAAAATTAGAGTGATAATAGTATCATAAAAACATATGTAAGGTCAAAAAATCATTTTCACGTCTTTTTAGTATTTATATGATGTATTTTGTAAATTTATAATTATGAAGTCATTATTTAGTGATTATTCAATCAGCAATGAGAACTAATTATTTCTTATGATATCGGATTTCCATATAACATGGGGTATTATTAAAATCATTATTTTTTATTGTGTAATTTTAATTTGAAAAAGGTAATTTTTTTTAACTGAAAAAGTAAAATTTATATAAGTATTAAATTTTGATAATTTTCTAAAAAGATAGATTTTTTAATTTAGTGAAAATAATGAATTTTATTTAAATAACTATTTCCATTCTTTGTATTTAAAATTATATATTATATTTTTGTATTATTTTTAAATCTTTTTCTTAATATTAATCATTCATAATAAAAATATAATCTTTGGAAGAAATTTTATAATTGAATTTGGAATAAAAATATTTTTATACGTAATAATGCATATGTCAAAAAAATAAATATCATCTGGTTGTAAGAGTTGAATATTAAATTTATTTATTCTTTTTAGATGAAATAATTAATTAAAAATGAATTAATAATTTGTTTTTAGTTAGTCCAAATTATGTAAAAATGTCCCCTTTTAGTCAGTTTCAATAGTAACCTCAATACTGTTATAACCCTGGAAAAGAGAACAAGGTAAGTAAACATATACATATTAGGATAAGAACAAAAAATGAAACTAAAAGATAAAATTGATAAATTATATAACTATAATTCATACATAAATATTCTATATTTTCATATATTTCCTTTCATTTTATTTTTCATAAATATTTCCTTTATAATATTTATGTAATGGAAAATGTCAAAAATGTCAATATCATTCGATTCATATCTACGAAACATTCTAATATGGATAAAAACAACAGAATTTAGTGATTAAATATTAATTTATAAAATAAATAAGTTTGTTCATCTTAATTTATTTTTTATTATCAAGGATGAAATCAATACCATAAATTATAACGCAGCACTGATATAGTGTTTATTGAATTAAAAGTAAGATAATAAATTTTATTAGAAATTTTAAATTAATATAATACGAAATAATTAATCTATTAATTGATTTTTGAAGATTAATATTACATTATTAGGATGTTTGGAGGTGTTTGATTAAAACTCATGGTGTTTAATGATTCATCATATTTATATTAGATTAGTTTTTCAAAAAATGAGAATAATCATATTTTATAATAAACATTATTTTATTAAATGAATTAAAATTCTTTTAACTCTTATATTTGGAAAATATATTGGGGC
Source organism: Viscum album (assembly GCA_963277665.1). Classification (NCBI taxonomy): domain Eukaryota; kingdom Viridiplantae; phylum Streptophyta; class Magnoliopsida; order Santalales; family Viscaceae; genus Viscum; species Viscum album. The sequence continues at coordinate 600,880,555 of OY728126.1, forward strand.
ATGGTTGATAATATGAACCATGTAACATAATGAATATTTTTTATTTTATTGTAACTAAATTATTCTCAAATATTTTTAAATTTTTTCACAGTAATTACCGAATGGGTTGACGAAGGATTAAAACAAAGATATAAGGTTGAAAAAATCAGATAAACATGTCATCATTTTAATATAAAAGAATATTTAGACTCTTAATAATATAATTTTATGAATTATGTTGATTTATATGTGCATTTATGTTATAAATAGTTTGTATTAATTTAATAAATTATGAAATTATAAGAATTCTCTCCCCTATATTACAAATGGGAACATCCTCTCCTTATTTCATTATAATTTGAAAATATTTTTTTTTGTAAAGGATGAACCTAAATACCTTTTTATAATACATAACCCCATATTATATGTATATTATTAGGTTTAATAAAAGGTTTTATTGTGTAAAGGAAGAGGGGTTGTTCGAAGATGATGTATATCATATAACATGTGTTTTATTATTTCATCATCCACCTCCTGCAAATCCATGTCAAACATTATGATATAATAACATCAATATATCTGACATATATTAATTTTATTATATCAATTTCATATCATATATAATTATCCTTCTTCTATGATCTGGTAAAATAGCTCATCATCAATGTGTATGGAAAATTATCTCCTCAGGAACCGATGCAATTTTTTTCCATCACCACCTCTCACATTTGTATATAATTATTGATTTAATCCTTGTGTATATATATGATGTTAATGAAATATTTATATTATTATAAATATATTGAATAATCTACTCTATTACACCTCTATTCTATAACAATGATATTTATTTTATAATTATTATTATTGAATGATAAAATAACACATACAATCTCTCTATCATGACCATTAAAACATTTAAGTGCTACTCTTTAATTGGTAAAATATACCATATTTTTCGGTTGTATCATTGTTATTTTTTTATAATAATAATGTATTTTAGTTTTTATAATTATAATATATATATATGTATATAGATATATTTTATAATTTTGTCATGATTGTTATTTTTTATATGATGGTATAGTTAACTCATGGACGTTATTCCACTTATCATTTTCATTTTGGACATATGTGTCTAATATCATCAAAATGATATAATAAAAATTTAATTATTTTGAAATTTAAAAAAAAATTTAAATTAATTAAAGAATTTTAAAATATTCTTATGAAAGTAAATAAAATACATATGTTTATTAATCATGAATATATGGAGCCAATTTGTCGATTCAAACTCAAGGTATGGTTTAATTTAATAAAAACATTATTTTAAATGTTTTAAAAATTATAAATATATATTTATTTATTTATTCCATTTTATATAAAAAATATAGTTTATATATTTTTATATGGGAAAAAAATTAATTACAATGGTAGTTTTATATAATTTTTAATGTTGTTTTAAATGTTTTGGAAAAGATTTTTTTTTCAAAAATTTTCAGAACATTTAAAATTTCATTATAAAAGAAAAAGAAATATTCTACTTTAATGTATATTACATCAACATATATTCCCACCACCACCACCATTATTTTAATTTCTTATTTATTAATATGATTGCAAGTTTTCTTTAAATAATTCATCCATGTAGTTGTTTAAGGAATTGTAGATTTGAAAATGTGATTTTAAAATAAATGGATTCATCCAGATCTAATTTTTTTTTCTTATGGGTGTATTGAACGTTTTTTACTGAAGGATTACATGTATTATGATTATGTTATACTTATTTAAATGTATATATGATTATGGATGTATCAATTATATATAGAGGATGGGATGTTCCATTGTATACCAAAGAAATGGTGGCTTGGTTATTTACATTTATTTTAGGTCAAAATTGATACATAATACCTATATGTGTTCAATGTAATTCATTGTAGTCATTTTAAAATAATTTTAGATAGATAAAAATTTTATTGAACTTTTCACTGTCTTTTACCCACCTCCTAGGAGAATTTTCAAATGTACATAAAACATAATTTTACCGCTTCTATGAGTGTAATTTTGAAAATCTGGGAGACACGGTTAATATCATGGAGTAAAATGTGGTTCAATAATAGAAAAATAATTTTTGGTGAAGAATAACTTTTTACTTTTATTTACCACGGTTAAAAGTAAACAGGGTAATTAAGTGTTAAAATGATATTACTATTACCCTAACACATGTACTAATTCTATTGGATAAGTTTAATTTGATCAAAAACAACCTTTGAAATAAAATATTACCCTTTATGTACAATTGTATTTGAGTAGGACATTAATCATTATTTTATTTAAAGAAGTGTTAAAATAGTTGAAATCAAAGTTTAATAAATAAAAACATTTTTAATGTAGGGTTATAAAAATAATAATTTCTACTATAAATATTAATTATAAAGCTAAAACTATTTCCTACATAATGGTTTTTTATTTATAATTTTTATAAGTTAAATAATTTAAATTATTTATGACACAATAATGATGTAGTAATTTCCTCATTTATGAAATATTAACATAATTGATATTATAAATACCCAAATAAATTTAATTTGAGAATTTTTATGAATTAAAATAATTTTATAGGTTAATATAACATGTTAATATTTATTTAATTTACTTTTTTCTAACTAATCATGTTTTTATGAGTATTACAAAAATCAATTACCAAATATTTTCAAAATTGACATAAAAAAGATTTTAAAAAAAATATTATATTAATAATTGTTATTATATTCTGAAAAATCTATGGTTCGTCCTAATAACTTAGACAAGGTTATATATATTAATAACTAACCAATTGGGGTTCGTTTGGCTTGTTATTGTAATTTTACTAACCATAGAGTGTAAGAAAATAATAAGACATAGTAAAATATAAAATATTTAACTTACAGTTAAATCTAAATTATAAGGTAAAAAAGGTAACCTAAACTTGTATAAAACCTATTTTTTTAGAGTATTTCGACCCCTACCCACTTTATCGCTTCAAAATAAATCAATTTTGAGCTATTATATATTGAATATAACTTTATTATAAAATAATACTTTAAGTTTTTTCTAAGGTTCCTCTCTCCTCCCTTATAAAAGGGCACCTTCTCCCTCTCCTCTTCACACCATTTTGAGTCTTCAATCTCGTCCAACCACTTCCCATTTCCATTCTAAACTTCCCTAGAATCATACTAGAGTCCTGGTCTTCTTCAAAGACCAATTTAATTGCCCTAAGTGAAGGTTTCAAAGAGGCGTGTCGAAGAAGAGGTAATAACTGTTACAGATTCTTTCAAATTTATTTCTTCTTCTACTTCCTATTCTTTAGTTTTTTCATTATGAAGTAATAACATCAGTATAAATAATATACTTATATGTTATTATAAATATGAAACAACCATATTTCACCTTATAACCATCCTATGGAGAACGAAATCACCGCGCGTTCGTACGTACAGAATACCATCTCCACACCGTGGGGTAATCTCTTTTCCACCACCACCTTACTTGGATGTATATAATGATGTAAAAAATAACTATATATGATTATTGTAATGTGATATTTATTCTGAAATAGTATACATACACTTCAATACAATTCCATGATCATGGGAATTATATCATCGCTCGTGTGTACGTATGGCCTACCGTCTCCACGATGTGATGCGACTCATTCTACATGATCTTCATTGAATACAGACTATATAAATGAATTGAATGAATAAATATGATATCTATTACACTAATACAATTCTAGAAATCAGTTATCTATAACCTAAAAAAGAATAATAGGAATTTCTTTGACTGAACATGCATAAGAACATAAAGCAATGAACACCCAAATAACAAGTAGCAATGAAATATTACTAATAAGAAGAAAAATATGACCATATATGATATCATAACAATGAATATGATTCTGTAATAAGTCAAAGACATTATTTAAATGATTATACAGGAGGTTCAGATATGTACAAAGAAAAGCGGACGTAAGGTTTGGGAAGAACTCACAATCTCATTTTTATCCGACATTGTTTATACATCAGAATTTAGTGGGGCATATTTATCATCCTCATCCATGTTTCCCCATTTTTTAATATTATTTCTATCCTTCTACAATTGTTTAAATCCAATTTTACCTATTGGTGAATTTTATAAAATGATATGAAAGCAATTTTTTTCGTTTTTAGTACGAGATACTTTTTGGATTTTTTGGCCAAAGTACGAGAAGAATGTTTTTTTAACTTATATGACATGAATGGCTTTTTATGATTTCAGATAACATTATTTCCATGAAGCTTCCATATTAAGTTTTCAAGGTTATTTTTATTTAACTTCTTTTAGTTTAAAATTGTATGAAATTTCAATAAAGGAAAATTGTTTTTGAAGTAGAAAGGATATTTTCCTCATGAATGGAGTTCAAGTGTATTATAAAAATTATTTTCCATATATGATAATATAGGGTTCTATTTCTATCCTATTATTACATTTATCTGATTATTTTATGATGTAATTATTTTTATGAAGTCCTTTTATGGATTATGTTATGATGGCATGATGTTTATGAATCCCAATTTTATTACATGGGTTATGCTATGATGTATGATTAATGATTTCATGGCACACATAAGAATGGTTTCATTTTGAGATGGGTGATAACTATATCTCCTTCCATTGCATTAGGTAAATATTTATATCTCATGAGATATACATGGCTAGAATGACAATTTAATCCGATTCAGTGATACAGGACTGGAACAAGGAGTGAACTCGGTTCAGTAATGGACATTGTCCGCTATGATGCTCTTGGAAAAGATCCTTCTCTAATATGAAATTATTTTCTATTATTATGTGTGTATTCCACAATGTTTCATGTTTTATGTTAGGATTATTGGGATTACATTTCACTACTGTTATTTATCCCATGTTATGGTATTATGATCTTTTTTGCAGGTTATGATTTTCAAAATATTATCTTCTAATGAATATGACATGATTGATATATATTTTGTTTACCCTTACTAAGAATTTGTTCTCACCATTTTGTATGTTTTCTTTTCCCCAGGTCAGGAATAAGGGTATTATGTAGGATATGCCAAAAGTTACTCTAGATATGATGAATTGAATGGGAGTCAATTTAGATGATTTATGAATCATGTTTTTATGTTTCCTTGTTTTTAAAGACACTATACCTATATGGTCCTATCATGGTTTTGTTATATGTTGTAATAAGTACGCTTCAATTCTGATGTAATAACAATGTATTTAAAGTAGGGATCTTTATAAGGAGTTCCTTGATATTATGAAAATTGATGATGAATCCATTCGTATCGATGAAAAAAAAAGACTTGTAATATATTATCCTAGATTTATTATCCCACTTAAAATTAAAATTGATTCACTCTTTAATGGCGCAAAATCTATGTCTTCAAAAAAAATTACCCATAATGGAATTAAAAAGCTATGAGTAAATTTTTTGATGTTCTCTCAAGGTTGATATGGATATTAGAGTATCACATCATTCATATGGGTTTGATAAGAAGAGAAAATTGGAATTCTATGGAGACTATAAATACCACAATAAAAAAATATGAGTTTTTCCATATGCTCAAAGTGTGTGAATTACCATGGAGGGAAGTGTCTTACAAGGACTAGTTAATGTTTTATGTGTGGAAAAGAATTTAATCGGATAATTGAATTCCTCATTGATGGGAAAAACATTTCTACTGATGAAAACACATAAAATGATACAAAAAATACACCTCATACACTTCAAAGTTACATGTCCAAAAAATGGGTCATTGTTCTAATCAATTCTCTAATAAAACAGTTATTAATAATGATCGATGTCAATAAGCACATAAGACTAATGGGAAATAAATGTCACATGAAATATCAATCGAAAATGTAGAGTATGATAATGAAGTGGTGAAATGTACACTTAACATCCATTCTAATGTAGAAAGTTTTTTATTAGATTCTAGATCCACCAACTTTTTTATTTCTAAAGAATTATCTATGGGTATCATTGTATTACCTAAACAATTAGATGTTGATTTATCTATGAAAACTCATAATGGAACAAAAGTCGAATCAGAAGATTATAATTGTTCTCCAGTTGATATTTTTGAGAAAGTGCTTCCGGTGAATATTTCATTCCTTCCTATATTGGATTTTTATGTTATTCATGGAATGGATATGCTTTCTCTATATGGAGCTCATATCAATTTCCAAGGAAGGTATGTCTGATTTCCTATTCCAGATTAATCTATGATCATCTATCATTTCAATTGTGAATATAACCATACAATTGAAACTTCATTCATCCTATGGGTCATGATTCAAATAAATAAATGTTATTTATCTCATATGGATGTGGATAATCTCTGGGTTAAAAATACATTAATTATATGTGTGTTTCAATATGAAATTCCAAATGAATTTCAATGTCTTCCACTAAATCATTATGTAGAGTTTTAAATAGAACACATACTAGGTGTTATGGCCATTACATACACACCTTATATAATGGACACATTTTAGTTGTAGTAATTGAAGAATAAACTACAACAAAATCTTCACAAATGATTCATATGCCCCTGTGAATCACAGTGGGGAGAACATGTTCTATTTTTTAATATGAATGATGGATCAAAGAGACTCCTCATTGATTATCGAGAACATCACAAGATCACCAAAAAGAAAAAAAATCATCTTCCATGCATTGATGACTTCTTTGACCAACTAAACTGAGCTCATTACTCATCCAAGATTGTCCCTTTTGAAGGATATCATCAATTAAGGGTCAAAAAGAGGATATTCTAAAGGTTTCATTCTGTACAATGTTTGGACACTAAGAATTTATTTTGATGCCTTTTGGTATTACTAATTCCCCCTATATCATCATGGATCTAATTTATAGAGTCTTTAAGGACTATCATAATTAGTTTGTGGTATTCTTTATAAATGATATTATTTTCTATTTAACTAGAAAATAAGAAAATAAATGTCACTTTTGAATTTTACTAAAGAACCTGACAAAGGAGAAGCTTTATGCCAAATCTACGAAGTATAAATTTTGGCTTCTTAATGTTTCAATTTTTGGGTCACATAATATAAAGAGAGGGGATATGTGTGGACCTACAAAAAAACGTGGTTTTTGAAAGATGGTTGATACCAACAATAGTAACTAAGATCTGATGCTTTCATGGATTGGATGTTTATTATCATTGTATTGTGAATGATTTTTCATGATTATCTAATCCACTAAACCTATATAATGAGAAAGGAGTTATGTTCATTTGGACGGAGGAGTGTGAAGTGAATTTCAAAGAGCTAATATGAAGGTTAACCAGTGCACATGTTCTCACACTACCATGTAGTACAAAAATGTTTCTGAACTACAATGATGCATACAAGAAGGGTATGTGGTGTGTTCTCATGAAAATTGATATGGTGAGAGCTTATTCAAAATGAAATTTGAAAATACATGAGAAAATTTACCCAACTCGAGATTTAGAGTTAGCTGTGGTAATTTTGGAATTACAGATATTGTGGAGTTATTGTTATGATTAATGATATGATATTTATAAGGATCAAAAAGGTTAAAAGTATATTTTATCACAAAAGGAGATGAATATGCACCAAATAATATGGTTAGAGTTGATTAAATATTATGACAACTCAATACATTACCACCCTCTGATAGAAAACAAGGTTCCAGATGCATTAATTCAACAAGACCATTCATGCCTATCACAGATAAGGACCAAAAAAAAGCAATATTTATGGATTTTCAGAGGATGAATATTGAAAATTAAATAGAAGGAAAGAAATATTATCATTCTCAAATAAGTGTTAAATCATCTGTAAAAGTAAATATCAATGAGAAACAAAAGTTATATGTAGAGTAAAAATAAAGTTGATAAATATTTATGAATTCAACAATTATTGTGGTGAAATAATAAGGTTCATGAATCAGCTTTGTATTATTCTTATGCCAGAATTAAAGAATGAGGTATTGGATGGGGTTCACAGTTCTTAATTATTTAATTAATCTTGAAGCACAAATACGTACAAGTTTCAAAAAGATTACTTCTATTGGGATGGCATGAAAATTGATTTTGATAAATATTTCTCTCAATTATTTGTTTGTAAGGAGGATAAGGTCGAGACAGAAAATTATTAGGGGATGTTACAAACATTATCCATACTATAGTGGAATTGGGAAAACACCACGATAGACTTTGTCACTAGACTTCCCAAAACATTCATTGGAAATAATGATATCTGGGTTATGGATGATCGTCTTATGAAGTTTTCACCCTTCATTACAATTAGGGAAGATTCCTATATTTATTGTAAATTGATATATAAAAAAGAATTGGTATGATTTTTGTAGTACCACTCTCCATTTTATCAGATCAATGTTTGAGATTTACCTCAATGTTATGGTGAAGCCTTCATCATGCTCTGGATAAAGATTCAAGTCTCAACACTTCTTATCATCCTCCAATATACGACCAGTTTGAGAGGACAATTAAAAATCTTGAAGATTTGGTGAGAGTTTTCTATATGGATTTCAAAGGTGGATGGGATCATCACATACCATTTTTGGAATTTTCTAAAAATAATAGCTTTCACTCCAATAATCAGATGTCACTTTATAAATCCCTCTATGGAAATAAGTCCAGAACACTTATTTTATGGGATGAAGTATGTGAAAGAAAGATATTAGGACCCGATCAATTTATGAAATGTCAGAAAAGTTCAGATCAATTCAACAACACATAAGAGAATATCTACATCGACCAAATGATTATGCTGTCAAATGAAGAAAATACCTAGATTTTGAAGTTGGTGATATGATTTTCCTAAAAATATCTCCTAGTAAAAGAGTAATGTGATTTCGAAAGAATGAAAAGTTTAGTCTTAGGTATATATGTCCTTCTGAAATTTTTTATCATGTTTGGATGGTATATTACTGAATGAAGCTTCCACAAAATCTATCTCAAGTTCATGAAGTGTTCCATGTATCTCTAATAAGAAATTGCATACCAGATTATTCAAATGTACTAATCTTTGATGTCGTACCAAAGAGACAAGTTCTTCCTTATGAAGAAAAACTGATAGAGATTATAGATCTTCTGAAAATTGTTATACAAAACAAGAACACTTTATTGGTTAATGTATTATGATGGAACCAAAAATTTAACAAAGCTACATGGGATCTATATGATATGATGAGGGAGAGGTTTCCTCATCTATTTGTTTCCATGTGACAAATTTCAAGGGAAAAATTCAGTTTAAGGGGGGTAGAATGTAACACCCTTATGTTTTTGTTGAATTTTTTTATTTAAATAGATTTTATTCTTCATTAGCATGATTTTTACACGATAGTTTGATTAAATGAGCTTCAATATTCCCTTATTATAAAATTATAATTATATCCTAGCCGTTATGTTAGTGAGAATAATTATTATTAACATCTGAAAATGCATTTTGAATTATTTTAATATAAATTATTTATTAAAAATATAAATCAATTATATATATTTATTTTTTAGTAAATTTATGTTGGTAATGAAATAAAATATTTTTTATCTTCATCCAATGGATAATTTAGTCATAGGTTTTGAATAAAACCCAATTTGATGTATAAAAACCTATTTTTTACCAATTTTAATGTGGAACTGATATAAATTTTATATTTTTACATGTTAATAATTTCAATATAAAAACAAAAACATGTTATTTTGACATGGGATATTATATTTTTCTTTGAATAAATTTCTGATATTTTTCTGATAACATTCATGTTTTAATTAATAGTGATAATAAGCTAAATTTTAATTAAAAACAACTTTTTATACCGACAAAATTTATATGGTTAAATTATAATATTAATGGTATGTAAAGTATAAAAAGAATATATTTTTATCATTAAATATAATTTTTGTCATTATAATTGTTTTTACATAGAAATCTTAAGTAACAATTTTCAATCTTTTACAATGTTTTATCTTTTAAAACCAATTTTTCCAATAATGGGATTAAATTTATACTAATTAATAAAAATTCCGTGTTTTAAATTTTAAAAAATGGATTCCATAATTTAAATCAGAAGGTCCAATTAATGTTAGTAGGTTACGTTTATTTTTGGGCATTACGAATAGTAGCTTTGGAAATTATTTTTATTACTATGGTTAAAGGTAATCAGGTCATTAAAGGTAAAAATAATATTATAAAAATATAGTAACACCTGTAAAAACCCTATTGTATGACTAAATAACACGCTTATAATCTATTATAGTAAACTTAATCACTTTATGGTTACATACCAATGAATATGACATGAATGTAATAAAAACTAATGATGTGACAAAATGTCACAATCTAATTTCATAAAAGTATATAAATTTTAATATAAGGTAAACTAGAGTATAATACTAACAATGGATAGTATCTGTAAAAATAAAATAATTACCTATATTATAAGTATTTATTTATAATATTTTGATATTAAATATTTACCATTAATGATGATAAAATATTGATTTTTCACTTATTTTATTAATAGAATTAAAAAATAAATCTTTTAAAAATATTAAAAAATATACTATTTAAATATTAAAGTACTCCACCAACTTTAAATGTGTCTATGACATGATATGAGTGTATTAAATATAATGTTTTAAATTTTTATTGATTGTTAATTTTATTTTAAGTCAAATAAATGAATATAGAAAAAATTGAAAATACTGACATTTTATAAAAATAAATATTAGTTAAATTATTTAAAAAGCGTAAATATATTTAAAAATTAAAAGGTGTTAATTATATATTCTAAAATATCATGAAATATCCATTTTTTTCAAATTAACAACATATATCTTAATATTTAAATCCATTAAATATTTATAATTTTTTTACCACAGTTAAAATTAAATAGAATAAATATGTGTTAATTAAACTTATATTTTGTAAATTAACATATAAACTTGTCTAAAATTTATTTTTTGATGATATTACAACCATATATCATCTCATCATTTAAATTGGTATGTTTGGGAGGATATTATGTGGGGTTTTATTTTATTATAAATTAATAGTTTTGAGGATTCCAAAAGTGCCCCTCACCTCAACTATTAAAGGGAACCACCTCCTTAACCTCGGCACCACATTTGTGCCTTCAATCTCTAAATCCCCTACCATTATCCTTCTCGAATTCCATATTTTCATTCTAGAGGTCCTGGTCTTCTTTAATGACCAACTCCAGTTCCATATGATAAATTTAACGGAGGCACCGTGGAAGATGTAATCTCTTATACTCGTTCATTCAAATTTTGTTTGTCATATACTTTATCATAATTAGTTGATTCATTATAATGAAAAAACATCAGTATCACTCATATTATTATATGTTTTTATAATTATGAATCAAACCAATTTCAACATTTATTCATCCTACGAAAAATGAAATCATCGCGTGTGCGTATGTACAACTTACCGTCTCCATATCGTGGAGTAATCTGTTTTTCACCACCATCTTACATGGATGGGTATAATGGGGGTAATAATAACTATAAATTATAATTTTATGATATTAATTATGAAATATTATACATCATCCACTTCAAAACAATTCAAAAATTCTATTTACGATATCGTCGCTCTGGCGTACGTATGGCACACCCTTTCAACAGTGGATGTGATTAATTCTACATAATTTTCATTAAAGCATGATTTTATAAATGATTTGAATAAATAAATATGATATATATTTTTCTAATACCATGAAATAAATTATATTAATAGGAAATAAAAATAGAAATGATGAATTATCATATAAAACATGCATAAGAACACAATGAAGTAGATACCCGAATAATGAGTAACAATGAAATGTTACAAAAAATGGATAAAAATATGATCATAAATGTTATCATAAAAATTATTATGATTCTGAAATAAATCAGAAAAAATATTTATTTAGTTATATAGGGGGATCCTATATATTCAAACAATATCAGAACTATGGTATGAAATAACATTACAAATCCCAGTTTTATACAATTTTTTTAGTATTATGTATTTACATGGATATAATTATCATCCACGTTCATGTTTTAATAAATTTGTACTTTAAAATATTATTTATATCCTTATAACATTATTAATAGTCAAATTTACCAATTGGTATACTTTTTCAAATTATTATGAATGGAATCTTCTGTTGTTTTCTATAAGAGGTACCTTTTGACTTTTCCAACAAATGTAGGAGAAGAATGTTTTTTAACATGTACGACATGAACTAATTTTTCATCTTTCATAACATATTATTTCGTTGAATATTCTCCAATAACCTTACATGTTTATTTTCGAATTAAATTATTTCTTATAAAATGGTTTTTCATTATGCTAAATAAAATTATTTTCGAAGATAAAAGGATATTTTCCTCTAGAAATAATTTCACGCAACTAGAAAAAATTGATACTTACCTGAATAGATAACTACTATTTAAAAAATATTTCTATTTGTGGATACGACCTCGGTTATGAGTTTTACAATCATGGTTGTAAAATCGTGGATTTATGACATTTTTTTGATGGTTTATAACAACAGTTTTGAGAACCATTGTTATTGGTCTCCCTCCCTTGCACGAGAGAAATAACTTTCTTCCAAAAAATAGAAGGAAGAACTATTTACATGTTTTTAAAGATATTTATATTATTTTTAATAATATATATAACATTATATATATATATATACACACAAGAAGGCCTTGGAGGTGTAGTGGTTAGGTTGCTGAAATGTGAAGTGAAGGTGCAAGGATCAAATCTATTTAGGCAAACATTATATTTAGGATATTAAAACAATTTTATAGGCTAATATCCTTTGTTGAAACCATGGTAATTGGGAACATAAGTTCATGGTAAAATCCATACCCATATGTCTACTCCCAAATTTGACAATGAAGACACATATCCCCACATTTTTCATAACAGTGGCAATCGGACACCTATTGCAATGGTTAAGACTATGACTATAGGAAATACCTTGCTACCATTGAGATACCACCCACGATAGGAAAAAAGTGGTCTTATCCTATATCCACAACATTGGGACTTATTTCCATAGTTTCAATAACCCATTTTTGTAGTTGTGTCAAGTGGTTTATCAAAATTATTTTCCATCTATTATGACACTATTTAAGTAGGGATATATATATAACTTTGTTATTACTATGATTTTATTTTTTTTAATGATAAAATGATATTTTGGAAATCAATTTGTTTTATATCAATTATTATTGAATGATGTTTATTAAACCAATATGATTTCATGGGATATGATATAGTTACATTTTTTTTGTTTTCTGTGGCACACATAGGAATGGTTGAATTATGTGATGGGTGGGACCTATATCTCCCCCCAATGCATTAAAAAAGATTTATATATCATGATATAGACATGACTAAAATGGAATGTATGTATACTTAAGTAATATAGGGATGGAATGTGGAGAAAACTCGGTTCAGAAAATAGTTTGTCCGCTATGATGGTCTTGTCAATGAACATTGACTTATATTGAAATATTTTCTACGATTATGTGTGTATGCCACAAAATTTCTTGTAATATGTTATTACTATTGTTATTTCATTTCATATTTATGACTCTTCCCATCACATGATATTATGTTATTTTATTTGAAGGATAATATTTTCAATTGTTATTTTCATATGAATATGATATTTTTGATAATTCAATTGTTTAGCCTTACTTATCATTTTAGATCACCATTTCATATGTGGTTTTTCATAGGTCATAAAGAAGGGTATTAATTATGATATGTAAAAAAGAGTATAGTTTTAATGAAATAAACATTATTCTATGTAGATGTTTTTTGATCCAATTTTTTATTTTTCCTAGTTTCTAAATACACTTTACCTATATGGTCCGATTATGGGTTTTTATATGTTGTATTGAATATACATCAATTATGAATAAATATCAATGTATGTAAATTGTGGTTTAATATAGAAATTTTTGACATCATATTTAATAATCATTTATGATATCAAATTTCTAATTATATAAATTGATAAATTTATTATAAACACTCATAATCAATAAAAAACCTTTTTTTGGAAAATATTGTTTTTCAACATTAAATTTATACATAATATAATATTATCACTGTTACATATTTAAATTTAATAATTTAAAAATCAAAAATAAAATAAATTTTAGTATTCATCCAACTCATGATAAAACAAAATAAATTTAAAAAATACTTCATTAAAAGAGATTACCAAAAAAAGTTTTCATGAAACTCTAATTTAAATTTAGTTTAAAAAGGATTGTTTTTGGATTTATTAGAATTATTTCTTTATTTATATTAATTATTTTATTTATTAGATACATATTATAATATGTAAAAGTTTATCTAGTGTTTTATTTCATTCTTACATAATGATAAAATCACATAAATTGTAATTTTCAAAAACACCATATTTTCACTAAAAATTGAACTTGTTTGAGAGGGTAAAATATTTATACTATGTTTTATATTAGAACAATTTTTTAAGAGGAAATTATTTGAAAAAAATTGATTCCAAAATGTTAAAATATTTTTTTTAAAATAAAATATATAATTAAATAAAAATGATTTTAGAGAAATCATTTTTAATGATAAACATATTTATTTTTTATCATCAAAATGTAATATCATTCAATTATTTACCATATTGGAGTTTTTAATATACTAATTAAAAATTATCTAATTATAAATTGTAGTTTATTTACATTTGGTGTAGCGTGTAATTAAAATTATCAATCATATTAGTAGATTTATAATTTCTAGAAAGTTACATCGATATATTTTACCCCATAAAAAATTATATCCTCGATATTTTACATATAGAATAAAAAATTCATGATAATTTGGACTCATTATATCTCTAGGAACCAATGTGACATCCCCATAATTATGATTTCTCTATAGAACCTTGACGGGATGGGTGGTTTTTTCTATAGAACCATATTCCTTTGATCAATGTTCTCCATGAGTTTTTCTTCTCAAGAATGTTCATTTTATTGTCCCCATGATAAGAGTTTTGTACATGTGATATATCTAGTACGTATATTCCCAAAAACTACTACAAGGAAGACAAAATGAAATTGGTGGAGGGGAGGATGGTGTAGTAATTGATAACTGTGATCCTAACATATTTAATGATCTTGATATGATTAATCATTATAGTTCATTACAACCATATCTTCGAAAATCTCACAACCCATTTAAATAGATATATTTAAATAAACTAACTATCAACAACATAAAAATAATATCTCTCTGAATATTATCAACCTAAATCTTCTGTCAAAATTTTTTGGGTCAAATTTTGTTTAATTTTGTATACTTCTTATGTAATTTACTAAATTGTGATAGGTCAAATGAAAATATTCCACCAAATTTATCCCAACACAGTGTAGTCCTATATGTCATTTGAAATAGGGAATCATATAGTGGTAGTTGGACATTAGAGTAAATATTTTTCTTTAATGTTAACTTTATTAGGGAAATATATTTATCACAATTTCCATGTATGTAAATTTAAAAAGATCACACAATATAATATAGTGGTTTAATTGTTTTCTCAGATTGAACATTTATCTGATGGTGTCAATCGTTGATAAATATCAGCTCAAACCCCAAAATGCGTTGAATAATTTTTTAGAATAATTACCTAAAACTCTGATATCAATATGATACGATATAGATTGGCATTCCATGAATTCTAAAAACCAATTTTATGTATATCATGTCATGATATTTTATTTATAATATATAAAAATATAAACAAAACCACACTGATGCTGTAAGATGATTGATTACAACCCGTATGAAATTATAACCTTTATATATGAAGGGGAAACCTATGTAGAAGTCAATGGTTATATTTTAACAATTATAAAACTTTATGGTTAATGGTTGGATCATACCATTATTATTCTTCTTCTCTTCCATAACATAAAAAAATACATTCATCAATATATATACTCTATGAATTCAACATTTATATTTTCCCAGAAATGATTTTCTCTAGATATTTATACATCAATGTGCCTCATGGATTAGTAGTTATGGATTAGATATGGGAATCATAAATAATATATTTTATTTATTTTTTCATTTAATGGTACACGTAACTAATTTCCAAATAATATGAAAATTATTTTTTAAATTTAATCTTTATAATATTCTGAAATGTCTTTTTGTACATTGAAATCATATGAATGTGTTTCCTGGATCCATATATGAATAGAAGGATGAGAAGAAATATAAAGGTATCATTTCCACCTTTATTTATGAATTCCATATTCATCCTTTATTGAGTGAATATTATTTGGTCTTTTTCAAACATCATCATGGAAAATGTTGAATGATATTTTATACACATATAATCAGCCACATTTTTTTATTTCTTGGGTTGTAATGCATTGAGTAGTCATAATACTTAACTAGATCTAACCATGTCATTTTTTATAATTAAATCTTTATTTGTGAAAATATATATCATGAACTTATGATAAATTTATATATCAAAATTCTAAAAATAATAGTAACACTACCAAAATAAGGAATTATAAGATCACCACTATGAATTTTAATTCATTTGTTATGTTTGTTTTCTCACTATTATTTTAATAGTTTGGGCTGTAATAAATTATATTTTTTTATCATGAGGATGCATAAATTATACTTTAAATATGAATTACTATAAATTACAAGACCATCACCCATATAGTCAAATGTAATAATATGTGAAATGATGATAAGTTTATTATACTTGGTGAATAGTTATATTCATATATTAAATAAAAACTTTCCACATACCATGTTAACATGATTAAATTATTTTATAGTTATGAAATATTTCTGGATAAGTGTCAGTAATATCTACATAACTCCTAAAAACTAATAATTTATACAATGTGGTTAGTGTACAATATATTAAAATAATCTCAGCCTTTCATAGAACTATAGATATGTAATAACAAGTGTTGATAGGGCCCATGAACCAAAAGAAAATTATTTCAAAAATCAAATTTTCAATGATTTACATATAGTCACTTTTCCTCATTTTCATTAACAAAATCCATGAGTGATCTTCACAATATTACATTTTTTGAAATATAAAAGGATAATATTCAAAATGGGGAAAACGTGATCTCTGCTTTTATAACTACAAAATATTTTTATCATTTGTGAAGATATAATATAAATTTTTAACACCAAAAAACACTTCTCTATTATCATAGTTTCCATTTTTTTGAAATATTGAACATCATATATTATCCAATTTACACTGAGTTAATAATATCAATTCTATAGGATAAATTTTGAGAAGAAATGTTCTATGATAGAGCTTATATTTTGGAAATTTTTAATATGAATTACAATTTTTAACCCTCCCAATTTAACTAGTTGAGATTATATGGATCAATTTTGGAATTATAATGAGTTTTGGGAAAAACATTATTGGTGATTATTTCTATATTTTTGATAGATTTTCTACCACAAGGTTATTTTTTCATTTAATAAAAAATATAATTCCAAATTGAGGGATTATTTATTAAAAATACAGGATATATTTCCTAAAAAATTTTATTCTTGACCATGGACTAATTTGAGCAACATGAGGCACTAAAAATTCATTGATGTCAGAAACATTTCTGAGCGAACAGCGTGGAACCCACCAACGTAACGAAACAACAACATGGTTTACACACCTCCAATTGATGATATTATACCTGTAATGGAAAAAATATTTATTTCCATGATATTTCAATAAATATAATTGATTTATGAGTTTAAATATGTGTCCTTTGAGTGAAATATTTGTAATAATTCTTCCTAGAACCAACATCAATAATGTTATAGTCAATAAAAAATTTATAACACCTACATCACATGTCCAATTAAAATGAAATTATGATGGTGGAATTGAAACATGTTTTGTAACAACATTAATGAAGTATTAATCACAATATAATATCATTAATTGGGAGAAGAATGTGAAAAAAATTAGAGGAAAAATTATGACTATAAAATGAGGAGAGATCATACATCTCAAATAATCACATTTTCCATAACATTTCTTCCAATGCACCAAGGGGGAGATCTCTAACGTGGGAGGCCATCAACAAATATTCCCCTTTTACATATTCTTAGTATATTTATAAATTATTATTTTATATTTAATTTGTAATTTAAAATTTATATAAATTCATGCTTGGTTTTTATTTTGGTGTTTTCCTCCACTCAATCATCCATGTTTCTTCTCCAAATATATCTGAAATTTTTGATTTTCATCTTTTCATTTTATCCACAATGATCTCTTTCCCTAAAAAGTGGGGATAACTTTAGTCATGTCTTGGGGGAGATATGTTTCAATTTAATTTATTTTGATCTAAAATTATTCGGTTCTATTTTTTTGTGATGAGTAACAGTAATGTGCAAAAGTATAGAAATTGTACACAAAACTACTCAACTCAAACTCCTTTCCCTATTTTATTAAATATTTACATCTATTCTAATGGATAAAAGCTATTCATATGAAGGAGTTGAGGCATTCTATGGATGAATAGAGCATATTATGAATCCATGTATTCGACAATTTAACACTCTTGATCGAGGAGTGAGATCAACCTAGAATATAGAAGGAGGTGATGTTAATATTGATAACTGAATTCACAATTTCACACCGTTAAAAAATGAATAATAATTCATCCATAATATCTCATAATCTAGTTATAAAAAATAAATTAAACACTAACAAGGAGAATAATGGAACCCAAAAACCCACCCGTAAAGGCCATGTTATTTATTCATTATTTACATTTTGTCATTATATTTTTGTTTTACCTTAATTTACATTAAAATACATTACATTCATAGATTAAATAATAAAACCCAAAATAAGCAGTTAATGTGAATATGATTAATTTAGTGAACAATAGAATAATATCCGCATGTGAGATGAAAATAGTTATCCTCTTTATTTCATTAGGGAAATAATTTTCTCGTCATAATCTATTCAATAATGGTGCACTAAAACTGCCACTATAGCTGGGGAGTTAATCAGTTTAACACATTAATTTTTTAAATTTCAAATTCTAGATAGCTTTCATGGTTTTTTTAAAAAATCCATCAAAACAATTCTTATTCCATGTTGTTTTTAGGTCATAAGTCTTTAAATATATGGAATAAATACTCAATGGATCTGGTATATGAAATAGAATATACTAAGGAGGGCCTCAAAAGAATGGATGATACCTTTTTGAAATAGTCTAGAAGAATCAAAGAGAAATATCAACATGGAACAACCCTTATGATTTTATTACCATGAACAATGAGCCCCAAACTGACATACAAATATTCAAGGACAAGATTTGTGGGCCCCTAGTTTTCCCCAATTTTACTAAAGACATCCAAGATATTGTGGAAATACTCAAGGAATATCAGTATCCCATCCATTTTAAGATCCAAATTCAAGATAACCACAATGATCTAGAGTGTATACATTATGAGTAAGAGTTACCTATTGTGTTGTGTGAGAAATATCAACAAGATATTAAAGAATCATGGTATCAGTATGAGGTAAAACATGATCTACCTAATACATATAAAGTAGGAGAGTAAGTAATATTTCATTCCCCTCTAGACATGGAAAGGGAGTAATCCCCAACAATGATGCAATTTTAGGAAAGGATGAAAGAGCTCGACTACATACTTCCATCCACTAATACTCTCGTTTAATTGGAACTTATCACTGAAGAAGTGATTGAACCAAACCTCACTCAGAGATTTTATCATTTAATAAACTCTATATTTTCATATTTCATTCTAACTAATTTGATATCACTCTTTATGGTTTTGAATTTTCATATTCATTCAATATTTTCTTTGCCGAAGAGGAAGATGAAAAAACTAAACATGCACATATTGAGGAAGTCATATATATCCATGACATTATTGAACATGAATTTGAGGAATCCCATGAGGAATTACAAGATGCTATGTTTTAAAAAATCCATATATATGTTTATCATTTATAAAGGGAGAATATCATTTATAAATGAAAATATAATAGTCATCATTAAAATCTACCTTCTTACTTTCCCATTGAACATTCAATAAATACCAACCAGGTTAAGCCATCACATGAAAATAAGAGAAGTTTCCACAAGTACAAACCAAATAATGGGATGATCCATACATCATCCTACCCCTATAATAAATGATGTACCGCATTATAATTGGGGAGGATCTGCTGTAATATATCCATGTAGTCCCCCTCAATAAATTAGATGAAGACCAAGTTAGATGGGTCCACATGTGGTGGTTCAAATCCAAGAAAATCTACCCACAAAATGATTTTGGATAAAATATGGTTCTAGCCTTATAAGGTAGTAAAAGAAGATAGGGGCACTTGGGGTTTCTACGTAGATTAATCCTTTAATTTCATTCTTGTAAATTTATTTTAAATCCTATGAATTTATATTTTAATTTAATTTCATAGAATGCACTGTAGTATGCATCCCCCTCACTCTTAACTTATTGGTATTTAATGACATTATCCGTGTACTTAATTGAGTTGATTTATTTTATAGTAATATAATGTATAAAAGACGACTCAGACAGTGAGTGGTAAATACTAAGATTCATGAGAATAGGATTTCAATTTTATTTTCAATATCTATAAATCCATACATTTTATTTCAAAAAAATGTATTCAGATATAATGATATGAATTGAATTCTGACACATGAATTAAAACATTAATTGAATTATCTAGGATACATGAGTTTCTTAAGGATCCAGTGATTTCATGGTTTAGAATTCAATATAATTGTGATTTAAATATCGAAATGGAGAGTTGAAATTTTAAAAGTAAATCACAGATATTCAATAGATGACTCTGATTTGAGGGAATATATTGATTCATATAAATGTAATTTCCCAAACATTTATCTGGGTATGAATTTTTTGAATTCAGGTAAAATGATTTTTTATTATATATCATGCCTTGAGTTATATAATTATATTTTATATCTTTTTCTTTGAGTGGATTTCTAGAGTAATTATTTTCTATGATATCTTTAGCATGTTTTTTAGTGATCTAGGGACATGTGACTGACTAGAACATGCATTTCAACACTTAAAAGCTATATATGTGAATAAAAAAGTTAAAATGTTGGAGGAATTTCTGAAAAATTATTATCCTTAATCAAAACATTTACAACAATCATTATATAACTTATAGAATCCCTGAATGAACTGTATAATAATGAGCCATGATTAAACCTATTTTACCCAATTGTACCCTACCCTTGGTATTTTCATTATGTTTTAATGTTGAAGTGTGGGGGTGGATGTAATAATTATTTAAAGGATTATTGAAATTACAAGGATAAATAGTGTGGTTCTTATTGTGGGAATAAATAATTTTTTTCATTCATTCATTTTACTATTTACTGTTTTCCCCTCTTTATGAAAAAAATAGAAAAAGATACCAAAAAGGAAAAATTTGTTTTAATTAATGAAAATCAAAATCACCATTTCCAATATCGAAGAACTTCTGAAAATATATTTTCATTTAATAGGTGTGTGGTTAGATCAAGTCATATCTATTAAAAAAAGAAAATGATATTCAAAAAAATTAAAATATTCACGAGTTTACACAAATCATTCATAATGATTTTTGATAATAACCTTTATTTTTATTTTTGTGGAAGTTGGTGTTTCTAATTTGAATTGAGGAATTTCATTATATACTCAACTATTAATATCATTCACTATTTTTATGAATTAAACATCCTCCTAATGATTTATTTTTTAAAACATATAATTATACCAAACTTATGACTTAGAGTCATTAGAACATTTATTTGAAAATTTCTCAACATGATTTACGATTTTGGTCTTTACAATGTAAAATAATTATTTCATTTAGAAGACAATAGATAAGGAACATATTATAGTGATTTCATAATAAATCTAATAGATTTTTATCATGAGTAATGAGAGGAATGATTCAAATGTGAGGAAAATCATGATGGGGTATGCTTACTAATACTGAATTCTGGGACTTGAATGAATGAAATAATAATGTCAATAATTTTAAAAAAAGGAAAAGTAAAATAAATTTTTTTATTGATATATTGAATAATGGGATATTAACTTGATATTTTGTGTTTAATATTTAATAAAATTTATTTGAAATTTATTTTTTTATGTTATTACATTGGAATTTGAATATTGTTAACAATGGTGCCGTCTAAATTACATATTGTGATTTAATACTTTAGAAATGGTTAATATGTGGGGTAATTGAAGAGATTATATTTTTTTAATATTTATATTGAAATAAATTTTTTTTACCCTCCAACATTTTTCTATTTTAGCTTATATGGATAAATATTCTTTATATGGTATGATTTGAGAAAAATTGTTAAAAGTGCTTAATTCTATGTTGTTTCCAGATTTGTACCACTAGTGTAATTTGGTAATTTATTTAATCATATAATTCAAAATTGATTAATTTTTTTTGTTGTAACCCCTGATTTATTTCCAATATCTTTTTTCTTATAAACCATGGTTTAATCCATGCATCTATATTCTCAAAAAATTCATTGTATTTGTAAAATATTCTATGAAGATTTCATCGAACGCACCATTAAAACAGATGTAGAAGTTATTCTACACACCTTCAATTTAGTTTATTCTACCTAAAACAGAATAATGACTCATATGTTCATTTTTAAAATAATATTCATGGAGTTATGAGATCAGAAAGGTTTCCTTTGATCGAAATATTTTTAATGGTTTTTACTCAAACATTCATCTAGTGAATGTAAAATCCAATAAAAATTCAAAACACCTTCATCCATTGTAATTTAAAGCTAACATTGTGAGGGTAGATGAAAAAAATATTTTGGAATAATATTTATGAATGATTCACCATATGATTATATCATTAATTGGGCATACAGTGCAAAAAATATTAGAGGAAAAATTCTTCGTATTAAATGAGTGGTGGATCCTACCTCTAAAATAATAAAATTTCCATCTGATTCCATCTATGTCACCAAGGGGGAGATATCCACTTATGGAGTCCATCCAAAAATCTTCTATGTTTCATCTTTAAAATTTATCGGTTTAATTTAGTTTTTTACTTTTCCTTTTTAATTTAAATTTCTAATTTATTCATTTATGGTATTTTTGTTTTAAAATCCACCCAACCACCTTTCTTTCTTCTCCATTTTCACCATTTTTTCTTATTTTATTCTTTTCATCCTATCCATTATGATCTCTTAACCTAAAAAATGAAGAGTTATCTTGAGTCTTGGCCCGAGGGAGGTATGTGGAAATGAAATTTATTAGATGCTTTAATTATAATGTTTTATTATGATTCTGATGATCAAGAGAGATATGAATGGTTGTGGTGATCGTCCACCACAACACTAAACTCAAATTCATTTTTTTTATTTTATTAAATAATTTTCATACCTTATACATGATACAATATCTTCATATTATGCAGTTGAGCCATTGTGTAGATGAAATAACAAATGATGAAGTCGGGTCTTCGAAGATGCCACACTCTCAATCATGGTGTTCCATAAACCATGATTATACAAGGATGAGAGGATTATTTTACATAATGAATTTTTGATTTAAATCCTTTTAAAAAATAATTGTAATTCATGCATGAGATCTCAGAATTTATTTATCAAACATAATTAAAAAAGATACCTAGATAATGTTAGAACCCATAGAACAACCCATAAATATCATGTTCTTTCTTTATTATTTACCTTTTTAAATTACACATTATTTCATCTTTAATTTAATTTAAATTCTATAATGTTCCTAGATTAAATAAAAAAAATAAGTAGTTTAGATGAATTATATTATGTTAGTGAAAGACTAAAAAAGATTATCATGTGAGACGATCCTCATCAGCCTCTCTGATACCTTAGGAAAATAACTTCCCTTTTCCATACCCTATGATAGAAATGAATCAAGATCCATCGAGAATAGTTTTGAAGTAAACAATTTACTAAAGATAATACTTTTTGTTGTTTATTATTTCTTTAAGTTAATTATAATCAATTAATTGAGGAATTCATCTATCCTTGATCTGTAAAAATAGTATTGATTCACCCCATCATAATTCCCTATGTAATAAAAACACTTATCAATATTACTCTATCAATGTTTATCCAATACCTACAATTCAATAATAACCATTCCATTCGGATAATTTTATAATGAAAATGTTCCATGGATGAGTTAGACTGATAAATCAATAACAATTTTTTTGTACACCATTGACTTCCATTGGAAATATATCATCATATTATTGCACAATAGTAATTTTTATAAAAGTCAATATCCTCCCAAATAATATCATATAGGAACCCATTTTTCTAGTTATTAAGTAACATATTCGATCTTTTTCTTCCAATAAAGGTGCATGTCAATCCTTTAAATGATACATGATAACTAAATAGTTGAGGGTATGGAATGATATTTTTATTACTCTACAGTTGAAATGTTCCTCATATAAGGAAATCCATTATATTCCATTTATTATGTCACATTTTATTATAGAAATAAAAATATATATTATTGAATTTTCTCTCTAATAATCATGAATGGAGATGATTTGTACACCTTAGATACATTCAACATTCTGCCAATTTGTTTCATATATATCTAGATATTGAATGTTAGGAGAGTTGTAGGATTGAAATAACGATGTAGATACTCAATATACAAGAGTGGGGGTGAATTTTACACTTTAAAAATTTCCTTAAACAATGAAAGATCTAATTTTAAAAAAGGTAAACTAAGAAAATTCACAACACCTTTAAAAACAATTGGAGAATTGGAACAAGGTATGAAGTTACAAACTGCTAGTTCTACACACTTTCTTAAATCTGGAAGGTGATTCCGAAAAATATGTTCCAGAAATATGGATCTGGAAATTGAAACATAACCATGGTTTACAAAAATGAGATTCTACCATAAATCATATAGAATCTAAATTAATCAGACTACAAGTTTAAGGAAATATAAGAAGGTTATACTTTCCTTACAATACAAAATACAGCAGAAAAACAAGTTATAAAACTACAAGTAACAAGATATAAATATTTTAACCCAAAGAGAATGGTATACAACAACCATGGATAAAGGTACCTTTATTTATAATTTCAATAAAGTTTGTCTTACCCACACCAGGGTAAGCCCTTGATACAAAGATTAGAGTCTTTGTCTTGTTATCCCCACAAGCCCTCAACTTCAAGGTAGTTGGAACCTCTGTCTTTCTCATCAAGGAGGCCATCAACTTTAAGGTGTTGTAACCTCTGTCTTCCAATCCCGGAAATCCCTAGAATGTAATCACTAACAATCGGAGTCGTACGAAGCAATCTATAAAAGTCAAAGTTTGAAAAGGCTGTTAAATCTTTCTGCACGATGCTTTGTGAGTTGATAAGAGCCTCTCTCTCTAGAAATAACTTCAACAGTGTATAAGCACAGATGTCAAAGGTGTCGAAGATAAGTATGGATCTTTTCAAATGTGCTTCTATTTATAGGAATAATTTCAATGGTCAGCTCTCTCCTCCAACGGTCATATATCTCCTTGAATTTCGGAGGGACCTATAAATGTGTCACTCAACCAACAGTTAATTATAAATAGAAATGTTGACATAATTTTATAACAAAACATATGTAACTGAAGGAATGACATAGTTTTACAATGAAATGAGTGTAAGCATATGAAAAACTAAAATTTGTAATGTAATAAAATACATGTTCAGAGTCTAACCAAAATGGAATGCTGAGTTTATAATAAAAGATTATTCAGATTCTGTTTTATAGGAATTCGGAATCTGAATTCTGTAGAAGTCTGGATTCTGAAGTTCTAAGGAAATTCAGAGTCTTGTTTAACCATTTTTCAGCATCAGAACTTACAGAGTTTGGAGTCAGACTTGTAGAATTTTGGTGTCGAACTAGTTAAATTTCAGAGTCGAACTAGTAAAATTTCATAGTCGAACTAGTAAATGTTCGAAGTCCAACATAGTAAAAGTTCAGAGTTGAACTTAGTAATTGTTTGGAGTCGATCTATGAAAAGTTCAAATTCGAACATAGTAAAAGTTTAGAGTCCAGAATTCGGAGTTGAACTTCCTTAGAGTTCGTATCCATTATTTGGAGTGGAACGTTTTTGAGTTCGTTTCCAGAATTCGGAGTGAAACTTTATTAGAGTTCGTATCTAGAATTTGGATCCTAAAAGAAAATTCTTTATACCATAGCATTATATGATTCTGATGTTTTTGGTATGAATCCGATTTTTATACATATGAAAAATATTGCTATGTATAAGAAAATCTAGGTTAGGGTAAATTTCTTTATGGAAAGAAATTTTCCTTATAGAAGTAAAATATAGATCTTCTTTGTTATAAGGTGTTTGTGATTTTCAAAATAAGAAGGAATGGAAAAGTCATAAGGGAAACCTTATTGACTCAACAAGAGTAAAGTAAATCTTTCCAAAAATAATGATCTCATATGATTGATTATAGAGAACCATAGTCAATAAATGTATTTATGTTTCTAGATTTAATAATGAGTGTACCTTTCATCACATAGTTTTTATGGTATGCCTATATTTTAGTGATGATAAATTACCTCTTTCACCATTAGAACAATAGGTTTATTTTACCAATTTCCATATTTTACTATAGGGGTGTCTCATTGACTCACAGAATTCCAAAACTATTATGAATTTGAAGCATTATAGAGTCGGCTGATAATCACTGAGGGACATTTCCCCCTTAGTTGGGTTAGTCAGTCACTTTCGATTTCCTATAATCTCATGAACCTAGTAACCTATATTAACACATTTTAATAGTATTTGAACTCATATGAAAAGTAAATCTGTGTTTCCTCATTCAAATTTTACTTGTGGGGAGTTAATTTTTTTTACCAAAATTGGCCATTAGATTATGGGTTCTAGGAAAATACATATTCCCTTTCCATTCTACAGAATCAAGTGGGTATCCACATTTAATATCAATGTTAAGAGAAACCTCAAAAATTCCCCATATCACACAAAATATATTATGGATAATGACTTCAAAATAAATATTTTTCTTCCACTAATAAATTGATTAATAAAATTTTTACTTTTAGAGATAGATTTTGGGAAATCACTTAAAAACTAAATAATGTTACCTCATAAGATCCAATAGAATCATTAAATTATATTTGTATTTATGGACATTTTCATTTCTAACATGTCAGATGAGTCTATGGAAAATATCAATTAAATAATAGTTCATTTAAAGACACACACTATATTCAAAAAAATTACACTATTATGGTTATATTATTAATTAGAATCCAACATTGGTTAGCCTATCCTTCTAGAAATTGACAACAAAATGTAAATATCTCAAGATCTAAGATTTTATGGATTGAAAATATATTTTCCATCTCATTAATTAATTTCATAGAAACTAATGGATTAAGAGGAACATTAAAGGATGGAATAATTTTAGTCATAGTGTATAAAATATTAAGGTTCCCTATTATAAGTTTTTTATGGCTATCACCCATATATATATTATTATTCAATTAGAGACCCACCTATAATTTCAATGACAATTTAAACTTCAATTCACTTATATTTTTCAAATTAATATTATTTTCTTTTACATTCATCATTAGAATGGTTCCTTTTAGTTCAAACCATATCCTCTATATAGGAATGTTAATTGAGAGGATCATTGATATAGTAAACATATAATGTAAATATCAATGATTTTAGATAAAATAAATATAAAATAATATTTTCATTCTTCTTAAACGATTCACTAAATTTCCAACTAGGTTATCCAGGTTTATTTCCCTAATAGTTGTTCTTAATAATTCAATTTAAAATGATTAAATAAGTCGAAATAAATTATTAATAAATATAATTATAATTTTCCAAATCATGTCACCCATGAAGCTTTTCTAAGTGTGAAAATATAACTTGTTGACATTCAACGACTCATATTTTATTTAATACCTAACACACACACATCAGATATACTACTACCATGTATAATATTTCATGATCCTCCATCCAATTAAATGTATCCCAATGATTATGTATATACTAGGTACAATAGATAATACATTATTGTCCAAAATATAATGATGTTACTATAGACTCACACATAGGGATTTCACTAATGATATATAATCATCATCTCAAAAATTAAGAAAACCTCTCTCCAAAACATAATAATGTAAACAAATTTAAGTATACATATATTTTACACTGGTACAATGGCATAATTAAATATTATAAAAACTAACAAATAGTAAGGTCTTGAAGGATTATTATCTTAGAGTATAGAAATTCTAAAATACATTTTTTAATGTTATGAAAATTTCACCATAGACTAAACCACCTCATAGACATTCGATGATATGTAATTATATTAAATAACATATGCATGAGAAACCATAATAATGGGTGATATTTCATATAAAGACATTTCCTTAAACATTAAATAGTCTTGAATTAAATAGATAATTCACAATGATGACCTTTTTAGGTCCATATTTATAGAGATTTAGGTCATAACATTTACATAACAACATTAATATTACATGTAGATAATTGTACTTAGTATCCATTTAATTCATAAAATAAAATCTCTTGAAAAAAAGAGTCATTTCTAGTTCCATGTTTTAGATAGTACAAATTTTCCTTGATCCCATCCATGACCCTAATTCCTCATCAAGTCATGTGGAAAACATTTAAAAAACATGGGATGAGCTTAAAAAGATCAGTAAGGGATATAAACTAAGGAATTAAAAAATTATCCAATCAATAAATAGAAAACAATGAGACCATACTTTTAAATCATAACATACCTCATGAAATCATATGATTTATCAATAACACACAGAAATCATAAAACATAACGGTAACTTGTGGAATCTATATAAAACATACACTCTAGCTATCAACACTGCATATGCAGTCACATTTTGAATACCCATAATTGTATATTCCCTAAATCTCTTTATAAAAACATTAACATTTACCTATGTCACGTTACCCAATGCATTGGAGTGCTATCTCGGGCTCACCCACCATAGTTTTATCACGGAACCTCCCATATACGTAAACAATGACCAATAGCTATAACATATTCATAGACCATAAAACAAACATAATGGAAAGATAAAATTTCCACATTGTAACCATAATATATCATTTCAAAATATTGACAAAATCAAAGCTTTTATCAAACCATTTTCAAAACCTTTTAAAATATTAAATAAGGAGATTTTTGAATCAAAGTGTCTCATACCACTTTGAAGCTTTTGAATGAAATTTCAATTTCAAAACATTCATGTAAATTTTAAAAAATCCTCAAAACCACATTTAAAACATGGAAATTTATGACAATGATTTAGAAGAATAAATTTTTAAACTATTTAAAATGATATTTTAGTTAATGAGTTTTTAACAAAATAAGAGATCCTAGAATATAAATAATTGTGGTATAACATTCAGTCAGAACATAATAATATCATGAGAATAAATCTATTCTGGATATAATATGCTAAATGATATTATATACACTATATAGGAGTGAATTTGTGCATAACAACAAAGAAGTCCCAATGGAAATGTAAATTGAGACGAAATCCCATATAAAGAAGGTATCCTTAGATTAAGGATAAATCAATTAAATAATTATGTGTGAAAAATATTAATACACCCAATATAATTGGATATTAATTTTAATACAATAATAGGTTCTTCAATCATTTTCATAGAATAATATAATAAATAAGTGTATGTTTAACCCAAAAATTGAAATTGGTTAATGATGTTTTCTTACAAAAATTGGAGAGCCTTACGGCATCACATTAAAATTTAGAATATAATTTGATGAGATATAAAATGATATCTCATCACTTGGACATAAAATTTATGTCAATAAGGATATATAAAACATATCCCAACATAATATAATGTAAATTAAAAGACATAACAAAATAAGTTATTTAAAAAGAGGAGGGAAAAAGGTTCCCTTACCTATTTTGTATCATACTAAAAATACACCCCATGAAAGAAGGATCAAACAATGAATATTTAAATACCCATAAATAAAATTATATTACACAAATAATATAATAATGGTCAGTACATCCGCCACAAAAATGAAATAGTGGTTAATATAGAATGAATCTCACGGGAATAAAAAGTGAGATGAAAAACCTTACCACGTAGTAATCAATCGATTCGTATGAGAAAAAGTTAATAACCACTATATTAATCACAAGAATACCATGAATATAAATAGAATCATGTTAATATAAATATAATGGCTGTAAAAAATACACAATATGCAATAAATAAGTGCTGAATAGTGGAAATCTCATGGAATTAAAATTGATATATGAAATCACTTCGTGTCCAACTTGACTCGTATGTTACTTGTTATTCATAAATAATAAAAATAAGTTAATTTATACATGATTCATAAACATTCTAATGTTTATTATTACTTTTATATCACTTATTACATTTCAATAAAAGTTAGTTAAGTATTTGCGTTCATATCCCACATTTAGTCGATGTTCAGATTTGGAGTTAAAAATAAACTTTTTATAATTACAGTTTGTCCATGTGGTCAAAACTCCATTATCTCCAGAATGATTATAATAATTTAGTTATCATATATATCATATATTTCTAATGTATATATATATATATAATAGTACATAACATATAGAGATAAGAAATAAAATAGACTGTCCATAGCGATGGTAAGTCGTACGTACACATGAACGCTACATTCATTTCTATTTAATATTTAATGGAATGAAAAATTAATGATACATTGGTATATTATAACTCCATTATAATATCATATGATATATATGTTACATAATTTCATTAACTCAATCTTTACATGTTCCATGTATGTCATGAACAAATCATATCACCTTGAGTTGGCGGTAGTCCAGACTTCCTGAAATAAAATTATCGCGTTTAACCATTATGGAAACCATAAAGGTATGATATAAATAAAAAATAAAGAATAATAATGACAACATAAACATAATATATATCATATATAAATGTATTTCCATCATAATGGACCTAATGAGAGGCGGTATGAGTTAATTGAACAATCATCATTTCGTGATGCGTTAGTTTTCCATCCACAGAAACATTATGTTAATTACCTATTAGATGGAGGTGTGTGTACGTTTTGTTCAAATACCTCTCATAAAAACATCCTCGTATATTTAGTATAATGTTGTTTTTATAAAATAATTAATTAAAAAGTGATTAGGGGGTTGGAGAAGTAAAATTAAACAAATGAATTTAAGAGAAGACGTTGTCTTTAAATCGAGTAACTCCCTTTAGTTTGAACCAAATGTGATTCATGAAGTGATTTATGCCTAAGGTAAGGCATAAAGGATGAAGAGAGAGATCTATGGAGCTTATTAGTGCAAAGTATGTATGATCCAAAGTCTCGATAAGTGTAAGATATGGGTAGTAAGTGAGGGATTTTTATAAGAGAGAGGAGGGGCTCTTTAGGAAAGTTTGAAAGAATTATTTTATAAAAAACTCTTCTTATGTTTTAAAAGGTCAACTAATCGTTAAATCCGAAGTTAAGATGACTCATGGTAAAAATAAAATAATCCACTAAGAATTGGATAGGTTTTGAATATTGATATAATATTTCTAATTTTATTTATTTAAATAAGTTTTTAATGAAATAAATATTGTGTCATTATTGTGTAATAAATAATTTAATTTATTTAATGTTCAAAAATTATAACAAAAACACCATGATGTAGATAATCATCATAGATTTCAAATAATATTAATATTCAAAAATATGGCTAATATAATCTCATGTAAAAAATTTATTTACTAAAAGATATTTGTTTAAGTCATTTTTGCCTTTACATTATATTAATTAATATAAAGTGTCATTATTAATCCCATGTGGATCCATGGGGTCCAAAATTCGACCCAAGGATGCCCATGGTCCGCTATGTATCATCCAATAGTATTATGAAACATGTTTAGGCAATTTATTATTATTATAGTATTATATTTTACCCTTATTTACTATATTTATCCTCTAATGATGGTAAATAAAATATTTACAGTAGTAAATAATTAAAATGTCTTAAAATAAAAGTTAACTATTTATTAAATTTCGACCTACTGATTCCAAATATGGAATCCATTGTTCTAAATTCAAAACACAAAAGTGGCAGAAATTAATTTAAAATTAATTCCCATTGTCAAAACATAAAGCGTGTTTTTATGAAATAATAACTATCAAACGATTTGCAATTTCTTATGTCCAATTTCAATGTAAAAATTATTACAATGTCCAAAATTGGATTAAATGGTAAAAATATATTCTAATTACACATTCGAGCTAATTAGAAAGATAATCTAAACATTTAAATAAAATATATTAAATGGAACTTTTTAATTTAAATACAGTATTTTTCACTATTAATTAAAAAATAAACTTCATCAGAAAAATACCAAAAATGTACGAAAAGTAAATTTTGATGTTCCAAATCTAATGAAAAATTATATATTGTAAAATAGAACATATAAAAATGACCAAAACTATTTTTAAAGATGGTACACCATCAAAAGGAGGTAAATCAACCTTTTAAAAAATATCAAGGTATTTTTTCTTAGATTCATTCAAATTTTAATCATGTATATTTTATTAGATAAAGGTAAAAACATTTAACAAACCTGTATAATCATATTTCATTTAGTTATATTTATTCCTACCATTATAATGGATATGAGTTAACTCCAATTTGAAATAATAATATTATATTATTAGTGTGCAACGTAAGAGTTCAAACAAACTTGTAGTTAAATATCGGGTATGCCATCAATCATAGAATCCACTTTAAAGTAAAATTAATTTTTATTTAACAAATATTAATAAATATGATATATTTCATGTTCTTTATTTACCTGGGATGTTACATCCTTCCCCCTTTTGGAAATTTCATCCTCGCAATTTTAAAATTGGGCTTAGAAATGTCATTTAATATCTCACATGGGAAAAAGAATCAATAAAACTATCACTTGAAATAATGAGAAAGAAACACAAACATTACCTGTAATAACCTATAATAGGATTTGATGTACAAAAACAAGGACATGGAAGATAAAACAAAATCTCAAGTTCTTATTAACAGTGATAGAAAACATTATTAAGAGAATGTTAACCACTAGAAAATCACAAACGTGTGATGTGTTAAGCTATCTTTGATAACCTAGTAGGAAACATAAATTGGAAACGTTTTTGTTTTATGTTCCTTTTCATATTTTTAGAAATTCATTTACTACATAGGATAAGAACATAATAAAATATACTTACCTTCAAGTAGAGTATCATCCTTTAATAAGTTTCTACCAAAAAGAAATATTTTATCCAAACAATGATTATTAAAAATGACTTGGTCACATCTAATGAACAATAATAAACATCTAGATAATCCCATCATCTACAAAAGTAGAACTATATATTTCCCTTGTCATTAGACATCAACTAAAACCAAAATGGTTAGTACTAGATTATATAATCCCCAAATGGATATTACTTTATAAAAATAAATACTACTCTTAATCTTTAAAATTATACATAAAGTACCCAAAAATCAAGAAATACCATTAAATACACAACTGGGCTTAAAAATTTTCAAAATAATCCAAACTAATATTGAAACCCAAAATAGAGATGGATTTAATCACATATTCTTCCATTGTAAATATTATCATCTAACTCTAAAAACATATACTAATCGTAAAGTCTTGTACTGAAGCATAAATATCCAAATCACATATTATCTAGGATAGGTTAATCATTTCCATAAATAACCAAAATAACTATATGTCCAGATAAAAATATTCTTCCAAAATAAAATTCTACCATTACTCTTCATTGGAAATCACTAAGTATTCTATTTTCGATAGGCATATAGTGTTTCCCATAAATAGATAATATATTCCTTTATCAATTAATCACTGAATCATTTTCATATATTAAGGATATCCATTAAATAAAACATAAGTTCCCTAGAATCAAAATATTCTCGATCGATAAAATCATTTAACTAAAATGAATATGTCATAGAAACCATGAAATTCATGTATTCTAGTACTAGGCGATAAATTTCAATTTCACATTGGTTGTGGGTTTGATTCTTCCAGTATTTTATAACACGATGGGTTGTCACACAGTCAGTGTGTTTTCCTTTTTATAAAATTTAAAAATAAACCTAACTTGTTTTAACCTCATTGGTTTCCTTAAACCTCTCATTTTCATCCCAAATAATTATGATCTCCATATCATAATTCTTGATTTCATATATATATTGTAATTTTTTTCAAATTCACCACCATATGATAAAATTAAATGATCCCCCGGATAAAGAATATCATAGCTTGATGATGGTTTCTACTTGGTTTCATCATTATCTTATTTAAACAGGTAGATGGTCCATTCATTGCAAGAATTATTTACTGATCCTTAAAATCATTTTATTCATTCATCCTAGTACACCTTGAACAACTAGGGTCATAAGGGTGTTCGCAAAAAAGTTTATTTGGAAAATAATCATTTATGCCATATAATTTATAAACATTTGATAAAAATATATTTTTATAAAACAGTCAGACTGAGTGGGAGTTGATACTTTCAATCAGTGGTCCTTTTAAAATTCCATTAGTATGTACTATGAGAAAATATTTATAAATAAAATATAAATAGGTTGTGCGAGGGTCTCTTTCTTCAGAACCTATTTCAAAATCATAATATGCTTCAAAATTATGTGATAAGGTAAAATATTTGAATATTCCTTGAAACTATTTACCTTTCTTGAAAATATGAGTTTTTTTGTGAAAAAAGGATTTGATTAAATACATCCCATTATCCATGATGATATTGAGGTACAGTGGAGGTGTTTGATATCTCAATCAATTTCTTTCTAGTGAGTTGTATGTTTGAGAAAGTTTCACAATCATCCGAACACGACTTTGCAATCATTATTGCAAGAAAGTCATCTAGAAGAGATTGGAATGTCATTTGAGATCCTCCTCCTTCAATTTGTAACACACATTCCATAATCTGAAAAAGTTACAAAAATAAGGATTTAACTTAAATAATAGACATAGAGTCTGAACATGTATCAAAAAAAAACTCCTAATCCCTAATGTTGTCTAAATTGAACTCTGATGCGAACTATAAGGACCCATCCTTAAACATTACATAATCTTGAATTAAATGGATAATTCACATTGAGGTTATTTTCAGGTTTAGAGATTTAGAGAATTAGGTCATATCATTTACATAAATACATAAATATTACATGTATACAATTCTACTCTGTACCCATTTTAATCATAAAATAATATCTCGTGATAAAAAGAGTCATGAATAGTTCCATGTTTTAGATTGCATGACTTTTCCTTGATACCATCCTTGACCCTTATTCATCTACAAGCCATGTGGAAAACATTTCAAAAACGTGGGATGAGCATAAAAAGCACAGTAAGCAATATAAAATAAGGAATGAAAACATTGGCCCATCAATAAATACAATACAATGAATCTACACTACTCAATCATAACATACCTCCTGAAATCATAAGATTTATGAATATCAAGTAGAAATCATAAATCATAAAGGTAACTTGTGGAATCCATATCAAGCATACATTGTAACTATCACAACTATATAAAGAGTCACATTTGGAATACCCATCACAGTATAATCCAAAAATCTCTTAGGAGAAACATTCATGTTTACCTACTTCACGTTATCCAATGCATTAGAGGGAAATCTCGGGCTCACCCACCCTAGGATTATCACAGAACCACCCATATACGTAAACAATTCCCAATATTAATAACATATTCAAAACCCATATGTCAAACAAAATAGAAAGATAACATTTCCACATTAAAATCACAATAAATCAATTAAAAATGTAATGACCCATAAAATCCAAGGAATGTTTTTTCTAAATTTGCTTCGGGATTTTACAAGAACGCAGTTTCTGACGTCACCTGATTCCGAGTCCCGGTGTGCCCAGAATCATGTTCCAAAGTTTAGCTCGGGTACGTTCAGTGAACAAATGAGCGGGTTTTCCTACCTTTTGAACCAGATCTTGGAATCAAAATCAGAGGGCACTGATGGAACCGCATCGCCAGTAATTGCTTAAGAACACATTTTCTAGAGTTGCGTTTTCACTGGTGAGGTTATTAATTAATTCGCATAACTAAGGAATAAAAATAAAATATTGTGTTTCGATTTTATTTTTATTCTAAGTAACCTAGGCATGGTGGCTGGAGTAGGTCCCACTAATACCCTAATTCCTAGGTAGGATATTAGTGAGGTGGGGCCCCCATGAGCCCCACCCCCTTTATTTCCTTTTTAAATCCCATGAGAATTTAATTTGGTAACTCACCCGCACCCCCTCTTTAATGCCAAGTCAACTCTTACGTTTAATTGGATTATTAAACGCCTCATTAATTGGGAAACACACGATAATTAAATTGTGTTTTATTTTTGAATTTCAAAGGATATAATGAGTAATAAAATAAGGGAAAACCTTATTTTATTATTATTTCTGTGTTGTGCGAGAAGATTTGGGGAGAAAATTCTCCAGTCTTGAAGAATGTCATTCCTCGTTGAAGAATGCGAAGAACGATGAAGAACGCCGACCTCTGATGAAAGATGACGAAAAACTCATGTTCCTCAGAGAATGACGACGCGACGTCGTGTACTGCGATGCCAATTATCCTCTTCTCCGTGACGCCGTTTACCACGACGCAGACGATCCTCTTCCATGACGTCGTCTTCTGCGATGTCCCTTTCCCGCGAAAAACCTCATTCGACGACTTCATTGAGGTTGGAAGTTTGGTTTAATTTTATTTATGTGGATTATATCCTCGACATGTGATTAAATTGTTGGAAGTATTTTGAACCCCTAATGGAGTGGGTGTGGACTAACGAACAAGTCTGAACCCACCGATTCTTTGTTCTTGATGCGTGGGATGTTGGGTGACGATGAAACGGGATCGTTGAGTGATTGGAGGCTGTCAGAGTAATCTACAGGTCCAGAGACGACCCAAGGCATAGACAGAAGCAAGAACGGACCACCGAAGAGACTCTAATGGCCCGTGGACTTCACCGGCGGCGCGGGGTGCCGGTGCGGCAGTGCCGGAGGCTAAAGGTGACGGCGTCCCGGTATGCCACTGGGAGGGACTGTCGCGGCTGAAGCCGCACTGGCAGTCGACCAGTCCCGCGGCCGCACGGGACCCAGGGGAGATGTGGCACCCATCGCCGCGTCCACTGGCAAGGAGTGGCCCCCATGTGGGAGCTGCAATTCAATCAAGGGGGGGCATCCCCCCCTTTCCAAAGTGGCACGGCCAGCACTGCGCTGGCCGTGCGGGGTGCGCCTGCTCCGGGCAACCTGGCCGCCCAGGCCGCACCGGGCCGGGACACCTCGGCCGAGCCATGCCGTGCCGGTGGTGCCGGGTAGCGCCCACCAGTCCAGGCCGCGCCCAATGGGACGGACCCGAACCTGGTTCGGGTCAACCTGGTTCTGGCCGACCCAGGGGGTCTCGGTCCGGGCCCAAAACCCCCTAAAACCTGGAAAGTTCGTTCTTCTGCACATATCATGGTCTACGGACCGTCGATCGACACACCATCAGTTGTGATGTGATCCATGGATATAGGAAGTCGTTTCGGTATATTACAATAAATGTTTCAGAGAACTTTGGGTATGACCGGGTTGGTTCGAATACGAAACAAACCGGGGCCTCGGAGCGGAAAAGCTTATAACTTGAGCTTCGAACGTCCGGTTGACATGCCGTCGACTTTTTGGGATTCCTTTTAGTGAGACGGACCATTCAGATTACTTTTATTGTGGTTTGGATGTAGTCAGCGTGCGTTCGGGTTGGTTTTGACTTAAAAACCAACCGGGCCCGTGGAACGGAAAAGCCAATAACTCTCAGACCGGGCGTCCGATTGACGCGCCGTCTTTCACATTGAGATCCAATTTTCGAGACGGAACATTGTGATACATCAACTCTGGACTACGTGTCAGTTGATTTATCGACCCCCTTTGGCTCGTGGAGTGGAACCTCACGGAAACGAGCATGCTGTGTGCGGGAACCCTAGAGTTGGTTGTGACTATGACGACTGCACTGAAATCCTATGTGGGTTCGGCAGCGATGAAGAATGTACTGAAATACTCTGTGGGTTCGACGGCAATGAAGACTGCACTGAAATCCTATGTGGTTTCAGCAGCGATGAAGATCTTACTGAAATCCGCCATGGGTTCGATGACAGTGAAGACTACACTGAAATCCTATGTGGGTTCGGCAGTGATGAAGACCGTACTGAAATCCTCCGTGGGTTCGATGGCAATGACTACTGTTCTTGCATCCTATGTGGGTATGGCAGTGTTTGAATCTGTTCTTTCTATCCTACGTGGGTCTGGAAGAGTAGATGGTTTGTATTCTATGTGGGTCTGACAACTTAGATGGTTTAGTATCCTACGTGGGTCTAAGCATAGATGAATTAGTGGCTACATATGATCATCTCTATCACCAAAGAAGTATACCTGTGTGAGATTAGTCTTGACATTCAATCAATATCATCGATAGGATTTACTTGTTCTCCTATTCGGATCAGGTTGTTTTATCCTGTGTGGTTTGGGTTCTACTATCCTATGTGGACTTGATCGAACTTGGGCGCGGGTGTTGGAGCCGAACTGGAATTAATGACTTAGGTGTATGTATGGGCATATACCTAAGTAGTGATGGAAGTTACTTCTTGAGTGTATCTTTCCTTTGTGGATTCTGGGAGACCTTAGGGGGTCTCGGGGTCCCTACTGTGTAGCATATACTCACCCCTGCGTGGGCTATGCCCGCACTACATTCTGTTAGATGCAGACGACGGACAGCGCTGATCGTGGTTGAGGCTTGTGGAGCAAGTCGGTACCTGGAGGTGGACCACTGGGCGGGACGTACACGGAGCGGACGGCTGGACCCGAGGAGCTGAGGAGACTATCTATACCCACCCTTTAGGTGGGACTTTCAGTGGACAGCTCGATGTTACTACTTTAATTTCTATTGCTATACTTTATTTTCAGTTGTACTTTACATTCAGTTTGGGTTTGTATTCTGGATCATTTACTTGCCGCACTTACTATTGTAATGAGTTTTACTTAGTGATTACTTCTGATTGCTTTCTCTGTGGTTTTTTTTATTTAATAAAGGCAATTCCTTTCCCTTTTTTGTCGGGATTTATGACTTGGTGGTAGTCTCCAGCCCCTGGCCTATGGGAGGCGAGCTTGGGGTAGTCACGAAACACATCCTGAGGACGGGTCATGACAAAAAATATTGACAAAATCCAATCTTTTATCAACCCATTTTCAAAATAAATTGAAATATTAAATAAAGATATTTTTAATCAAAGTGTCCCATACCACTTTGAAGCTTTTGAATGAAATTTAAATTTCACAAAAATTATTTTCATATGAATAAATCCTTAAAACCATTTATTAAACATGGTCATTAATGTGAAATATTTTGAAGAATAAACCATTCAAACATTAAAATGACATTTTAGTCAATACGTTTTTAACCAAATGATATATCCTAGAATAAAAATAAATAAGGAATAAAATTTAATCATAACATAATAATATCATGAGTATAAAGTTATTCATGATATAATATGCCAAAAGATAGTATTCAAACAATATTAGAGTTAATTGGTTCATATCAACAATGAAGTCTCAATGGAAATGTATATTGAGACAAAATCCCTTATAAAGAAGGTATCCTTGGATTTATGACAAATCAATTACATAATTATGTGTGAAAAATATAAATACACCCAATATAAGTGGATATTATGTGTAAAAAAATCAAAATTTATTCACCCATATTCAAAGCATGACATAATCAATAAGTAGATGTTTATCCCAAAAATTAAAATTTTGATAAGAAGTTTTCTTATAGAAATTCGACAGCCTAACTAAGTCACATTAAAATTTTGAAAATAAATTTATGAGAGATAAATGATATATCATCACTTGGTCATAAAATTTAAATCAATAAACATATAGAAGAAAAAATCCCAACATAATAATATGTAAATTAAAATACATAACAAAAAGAAGTCTTTTAAAAAGTGGAGGGTGAAAGGTTCCCCTACCGATTTCGTAACTTACGAAACATACACCCCATGAAAGAAATATAACACAATGAATTTGTAAATACTCATAAATTAAATTATATTTAAAAAATTATAAAATCATCGGAATTACATCCACCACAAAAAAATGTGGCTAATATATCATGAATCTCACGTTAATAAAAAGTGATATGAAAAAACCTTACCACGTTGTAATCAATCGAGTCATATGTGAAAATTTTAATAACCACCAAAATAATAATAGAATACAATGAATATAAATATAATAATGATAATATATATCAAATGGAAATATAAGATACACCACATGCAATAAATGAGTGGTGAACAATGGAAATCTCCTGGAATTAATAGTGAGATAAGAAATCACTTACCTCGTGTCCAACATGACGCGTATGTTCATTTTTCTTCATGAATAAAATACATAAGTTTATTTATACTTGATTAATAACCTTTTTATTCTTTATTATTAGTTTTATATAATTTATTACCTTCCAATAATAGGTATTTATTTATTTGAGTTCATATCGGACATTTTGTCGATGTTCATAATTTTAGATAAAAATGAACTTTTTATAATTACAATTTTTCCATGTGGTCAAAACTCCATTATCTCCAAAATGATGTTAATGATTTAGATATCATATATATCATATATATCCATTGTCTATATATATATATATATATTTAAAATAGTACATAAAATTTCTACATACGAAATGAAATGCACCATTCATGAAGATGGTAGGTCGTACGTACGCATGAACGCTACTTTCTTTTCTATTTAATATTTAGTGGAATGAAAATATAATGATAAATAGGAATATTATAACTATAGTATAATATTATATTATATATATGTTACATAATTTCATTAACTCCTTCTTAATATGTTCCATGCATGTAATGAACGAATCATGTCACCTTGAGGGGGCGGTAGTCCGCACTTCTAAAAATTAAATTATCGCGCTTACCCATTATGGGAACCATAACGGTATGCTATAAATGAAAAATAAAGATTCATAAAGAAAACATAAACATAATATATATCATATATAAAAATAGTTTCATCATAATGGACACCATGAGAGGCGGTAGAAGTTAATTGAACAATCATTATTTAATGAAGCGTTAGTAATCCATCCACAGAAACCTTATGTTCTTTACCAATTACATAGAGGTGTGTGTAAGTGTAGTTTGAATCCATGTCATAAAAATATAATAGTATATTTAGGATACTAGTTTTTTTATAAAATAAAGGAATAATAAGAGTGTAGGGGGATGGAGAATTAAAATAAAACAAAAGAACTTAAGAGAAGAAGTTACCTTTAAATCGGGTAACTCCCTTTGGTTTGAACCAAAAGGGTTTCATGAAGTGATTTATGCCTACGGTAAGGCTTTTAGTATTAATATAAGGATCTTGGGAGCTTATTAGAGTAGTGATTTTACGATCCAAAGTCTTGAGAAGTGTGACAAATGGGTTGGAAGTGAGGGCTTTTTGTAAGGGATAGGAGGAGCTCTTTATGAAATTTTGAAACAATTATTTTATTATAAATTCATATTCAGTTTCAAAATGTCAAATAATCGTTAAATTCCAATTAAAGATGACTCATGGTATAAATAAAATCATACTAAAATAATTGGACTGGTTTTTGATATTTTTTTAATATTTAAAATCTTATTTATTTAAATCATTTAATAATGAGGTAAATATTTCATCATTATTGTTTCCTAAATAATGTAATTCATATGATGTCCAAAAATTTAAAAACAAATACCATGATGTAGAAATATATTTATATTTCTAAATAATATTTATATTCAAATAGATAACATAAATAATCCCATTTAAAAATTTATTTACTAAAAGATATGTGTTTGTGTCATTTTTGTTTTTACTTTAAATTAATTAATATAAAGTGTCATTATTACTCCCATGCTACTCCATGCGGTCCCAAATTTGACCGAAGGATGCCCATGGTTGGATACATGTAAGAAAATAGTATTTGAACACATTTTAAGGTAATTTAATATTATTATAATATTATATTTTACCCTTATTTACTATATTTACCTTTAAATGATGGTAAATAAAAAATGTACTGAAGTAAATATTTAAAATTTAATAAAATAAAAGTTACCTCTTTACACAATTTAGAAATATTGATTACAAAAATAAAATCCATTTTTCTAATTTCAAAACACGAAATTGCAAGAAATTAATTTAAAATTAATTCCAACTATCAAAACCAGAAACGTGTTTTTATGAAATAATAATATCAAAAGATTGCCACTTTTTTATTCCAATTTCAAAGTGAAATTAATTAAAATGACCAACATTTGATTAACTGGTAAAATTATATTCTAATTACACTTTTGTACCAATTAAAAATATATTATAACCATATAAATAAATTGGATTAAAATACTCTTAGGAATTAAAATACTATATTTTTCACAATTCATTAAAAATGAACTTTATCAGAAAAATACCAAAAATTTACCCAAAGTAAATTTTGATGTCCCAAATCTACAAAAGAATATTATTTTGTCAAATAGAACATATAAAAATGACCAAAACTATATTTAAGGAGGTTTCACCATCAAAAGGCGTTAAATCAACCTTTTAAAGAATATTATAGTATTTATGCCTAGATTCTTTCACATTTTTAGCCTCTAACTTTTATTATATAAATTTTAAAACATTTAACAAACCTGAATAATCATATTATAGTTAGTTTTATTTATTCTTGCCATTATAATTTATAGGTATTAACTACCATTTAAAATAATAATATTATATTATTTGTGTGTAACGTAAGATTTCAACTAATCTCGTAGTTGCATATCATTTACGCCATCAAACATAGCTTACCCTTTTAAGTAAAATTAATATTTAATTCACAGATATTAATAAATAAATAAAATTCATGGTCTTTATTTACATGGTATATTCTATTTATTTCTCAAACGGGTCCAACATATCAGTGTTCAAATTTCATTAATGATAAAAATGTGGGGAAGCATAAATAAGGTAGAATGAATTATTGAAAAGAATGTAAATCATGATGTGTTAACCATTTGAATGATAGATATTTATATAATCTTAAAAAATAACTCTATTACCATGTGATGAGAAATTAAAAATTGGTGAATCATACACTATCAATGGAATATATAAAATTTTGGGGTAGAATCATAAATGAATTATTACATAACATTATGAACCTATATACCTTCCAACCCATTCAAATATAAAATTATGTGTATAGGTAACAACCGTCACCCTCACCCTCACCCTTTTTAAACATAGGTAGTTCTGATGATATTAATTTTCAATATCTATGTCATTAGATATAATCCCTTACCCAATGAATATGAATCATATATAAGTCCCACACTTCTAAAAATCCAAACAATTGTGTGAGACCTGAAAAAAAACATAGCAACATAAAATATCCCAAAACAAATCGACTTCATGACATTATCATATACTATCTCAAAAAATAACATCAAAATAAAATGAAATTAAATGATACTAAAATTATTAAACCAAATGAAATATATTATAGTGGAATATTGAAGTTGGAAAATGGAACATTATTCTATATGATATATGATTATTTGTGAAAGATAATAAAATGGAAGAAAAAAATTATAAAGAATAAGTTCATTAAAACACATAAAAATTATTTGTAAAGTGGAGTATTAAATAATTTCCAAGATATATTTTGTAATGTTTCTCTAATACATTTGAAATATTATTTATCTAAATAAATAATTTTGAAATAATAATAATATCGTTTATGAAATTTTGGGATAAAATAAAAAATATAATAGTTAGAAATTAATGTCTTGTATATAAAAATAATATAATTTTCTCAAACCCACATTACATTTAGTGTAGAAATATAATAATGTAATATTTATTAAATGAGAAATATGAGGGTAAAATGATATAATACATAATACCATTTTAAATATTGAATAAATTTTTTGAAGGAATGGAAAATACGAACCTAGAAAAAATATATTAATTATAATATACATTTATAATTATATAAAACATCAATATTTTGTAAGGAACAAACTACAAACGATAAGGTTAAAAAGTGGGTAGTATAACACAATAAAATGTAATTGAGTAATTAAAATGCTTAACATGTGTTAATGCTAAAGCATCCTTTCTCTAAAATTAGATATAATGAACATAAATAATATGATTACTTTAGTTAGGATCTTATTCACATGTTATGATCATTATTTATATTCGTTCCTCCTTTATTAAAAATATATTAATTTGATATTGATATTTTCCCAAAC
Source organism: Viscum album (assembly GCA_963277665.1). Lineage (NCBI taxonomy): Eukaryota > Viridiplantae > Streptophyta > Magnoliopsida > Santalales > Viscaceae > Viscum > Viscum album. The sequence goes on from OY728126.1 coordinate 600,925,267, forward strand.
CATAGGAAAATAATTATCTTTTTTTGTATTGTGATCCTATCATGGAAAAAGTGTTAAATCAAAAATGTGGAACCATGATAGTATTTAATTTATTATTCAATATATAATAATATTATTTTTCAAATTATTCGTTATTATTTATTTCTATTAAGTGAAACACATGAATACATATTTTTTAATGATAATATTGATAAAATACTTTTTATATGCATAATAATTGAAATCTGGTAAATTAATAAGTATTTAAAATATTAGCAACACCCTTAAAGAATCATAAAAACACATTAAATTAATTATTATTACATGTAATCTCAATTATTTTCATTCAATAATAGTTTCTGAGATAAACATTATAAAAACTTTCAATTTGGAGAAAATCATTTCTATATAGTGTCATTTTATAGTATTTCAATAAATATGATGATATATTTAGATAGATATGTTATGAAATTTTAAAAATATGAATAATTTTATGATTATAATATCTAAAAATAATTCTATAAATATAACCATCCAATTTGGTCGGTCATGATAAATAAAATTCATTGTTTCTTTGGAGGATGTAGTCCACCATGAACATGATTGACGATCTAATTTATCAATGAATTGAAATAATGACGATATATGAACAATTACAATTATATAATTGTATTAATGAAATAGTTAAATTATTTTCTCATCAAATACATCCTTAATAATAACTTTTATAAAAATTCAATAAATATTAACAACATCACTTCATATAGGTGCTAATCTAAAATGTATTCACGATCAATGTCATTTTTTCCATAGTGGATTGAACTGATTTAATTATTTCTTTATAATTAATATAATATCAGCTTATTTTAATTATTATAATTATATATTTATATGGATAACTATATATTAGTATATTTTAGTAAAAAAGTATGACTGAAACACTATGATGATATTGACACTCACCCTAGGGATTGAATTATTTCTGGGAATTGTCATTTGAAATGATGGTGTTATGATAAAATAAAGAAAAATGTATTTCAAAATTTGATGATGGTTATATATGGTTAATATAGTATATATTAAAGGAAAAATTAAAAATTGCATGACAGTCCAGATGTTGTGTAAGTGATAGCTATATATATGTGAAGAGAAGGGTTGTTTTGTATGTGACCATTATTTTTTAATAATATACTATTACAATTCATTGTTTAATAGAGAATTAATGGATAAATATGAAGGGAATACGTATGTAGGTCAGAAATAACCTACACCTCAAATTTTAATACATTTGTGGCCTATTTTTTATATTTCCCCTTTAGTAAAATATTTGTTACCATTATTTATTATCACCAAAATATATTTCATTAACTAGAGTAAATAAATTTTAAAAATATCAAAGTTAATCTTATTTAAACATTTGAAGTATTTTATTTAAATTTTAATTTTTCTAATAATATAAAATTTATAATGGTGTAAATGTTTTTTTATAAATAAAATAAATTAAATCACATAAAAAGTGTTTTTTAAAATTATTTTTTATTCATTTAAATTATATGGATGATTAAATTTTAAATACTATTTATTTAGATGAAATAAAAATATATAGTATAAATAAAATAAATTGTGTTATATTTTATAGGAAATTTAGAACCAAATAATTTAACGACCCATTATTTTTATATTTTTTCACTAAATACATAAAATAAGTTCCATGGATAGTTCTACATGAATCACTAAAATAAAATTAAAATATGATTTAATTAGAAAATTAAACAAATCCATTGGATTATTATGTATGAATTTTAGTATCTCAATTGTAAAATCATATAATATATATACAAAATAACTGAATTTATTATTATGATTAAGAATTTTTATTATTTATTCTATACATTTTATTAAATAAAAATTTGTATATTATTGTTAAATTATGATTTTATTAAATATATAATACTAAATTACAAATTTTGGTAATTATTGTATCATAGATATTAATTATAAGAACAACATATATTTTGAAATGTTATTTTTATAGAAAATTATTTTCTCATTATATTCTATGATTTTTGATAAATGTAAAAATATAAAATTATTAAAATTTAATTTTAAAATGTATAAATCAATATTTATGAATAACTAAAATTTTATTATAATATTAATTATTGGTTTTTATAAAAAAAATTATACTTCACCAAATAATTAGAAATATCATTTTTATAAAAAATATTTCTATTATGCCATTATTTATTTAAAATTATAATTTGATTGATAAAATTATACCCATAGTTTATATTCAACAAAATAGATCGGTAATTGAGGCTCCTCTTGAGGGTTAAATCAATGTTGAAATTTTTTTCATTGAACATTGATAATGTTGAAAGACCTGAATGTTTTACCAAAAAAATCATCATGCTCTTCTAGGACATTATGCAACATGATGTCATTAGTGATGTTGGGGAATTATTAAATCCTACTTATTTTCATTATGGTGTCAATTCTAAGGTATTTTCTCCGAATCAAAAATATTTAAATTCTCTGGATTTTAAATTACTTTTGGTTCATTTAATGTTTGAATACTATTTCATGTATAACCAATAAAATTATTTCCTATAAATTGGGTATTATATCTAGGGGCATTATAATTCCTAAATATTTTTTGTTTCTACAAGGAAAAATATCCAAATAATTCTTTTCACTACCTCTAAATGTATAAACATAATGAATAAATACATCACTGATGAAGGTTATCCACTAAATATAGACCTCTTAATGTACTTTAATACAATTATATGGAGTTTAATTTTTCATCTACTCAAAATACATGTGTAAAGACTCAGAATTTTCTTTTATTTTTATTTAATTAAATGAGAATTTTACGAGTCTGCAAAAATTGACGACGAGTGATTCTGAGGCCCAGAGTGCCCGAAATTAATTTCTAATGTTTTTTGGGTTTTTTGAGTAAACCTACGAGCATGTTTTTCTTACATTTGAATCGGTGCTCGGAATTGAAATCTGAAGGCACCGTTGAACTCGTAGCGCCAGTTTTCTCTTAAGGAGGCATTCATCTCGACGGCAGCTGGTCAAGGGTGAAAGTTAGTTTTTGGGTTTTTCTTGAAAATAATAAAATAAAATAAACACATGTTTTATTTTATTTTATCTATTATAGCCACCCATGTGAATGTTTTTGGTGGGGACCACCACACCATAAACTCTCATGAGAGGTTATGGTGGTGGGGACCACCCGAGGCCTAAAACCCTTTTTCATATTTAATTGTGGTGGGGACCACACGAGTTCTAAAAACCTTCCAATTTGAATTTGGGAGTGGGGACCACCTGACCCCCCATTAGGGGGGGAGTGGAAAACCTCTCAACTGCCTCATTTATAGATAGGACCCTCTTGAGCTTCCTCCACATTAATTCTACCAATGCATCAATTGATTGTGCCAACTCTCCGTTATTCAATTCAACCATTTCGAATATTATGCCAACAACATAATCAGTTAGTTTGAGGCTATTATTTCATTTTGATGAAATTTGGGAGTGGATAGAGCTTGGTAAAAAAAAGTTCTCCAATGAAGAACTTCAAATCCCAACGAAGAATGCTATCCTGACGAAGAACACTCCACCGATGAAGAACAACCTCCATCAACTTATTCCTTGGAAGGATCTTTCAGAGGCAACATACGTGGGACATCTTCAATGAATGTACTTCTCTCCACATCATCATCATTGAAGTGACGCAAAAGCTAAGAATTGGAGGTGTGTGGCAAATGCTAAGAAAGATAACAACTCCGTCTTATACTCCGTGTCTCCATCGATGTATCATCTCGAAGTAGGGGTTTATTCATTATTTGATAAAAACATACCATGTTCTGCCCTATTTTTATTAGAGGGAATGGGAATTGAAATTATTGAGGAATTATGGGAAATGGAAATATCATCATGCATGTTCTGGACTAGTTTCTTGGTGAACCTCGTGCTACCACTCTACTGTGGAGAGTGCGGGCCAAACTAACATGGTCTTTCCTCTCTGTAACCCTTGAGTTGATTTGGGGTGTTTTTTGACATGGAAGAAGGCGAAAACGGTGTTGAATGCGATGACGACAATGATGGAGACCACATCGACGAAGGTGAAATAAGAAACAGTCATTCCCCCTGCGGCCTCCACGACATGCGCCACCCCTGAGACGCTCCAAATCCCCAAACGAATAGCCCTCACGGTCTCCGCCCTTCAGGCTGAGCCGCCTCAGACCGAGACATGCCACCCTGGCCGCACCGTCCATCATCCAAACTGGCCATGGCCACCCCGGCCTCGTGGTTCCCTCCAGACCAAACTAGCCACACGCCCGCCGGCTGGGCCAGCTTCGCCAACCACCGGCCTCTGAGCCGCCCTGGCCGCACCATCTGCCGACCACCGAGCATCCCCGGCCACGCCAGCCACCAGCCTCCCGAGCCCCTGGCCGAACCAGTGCCCTTGGGGAGCCCTGGACGATCCGGCCTCCCGCACCCCTCGTGGCTCCCCGCCCGAGGCCGGCCCCCCGCCTCTGTCGCAGTGCCCAAGACGAGTCGGCCTCCCATGACCCTCGCGGTGCCCCGGCCAAACCGGCATGTGCCCTCACGGAACCCTCCAGGCTGAATCTCCCACATGGCACCCACCGAGCCAAACCGCCCTCACACCGACCTGCGGCCGGACCGCGCCCTCTCGGCTCTCTGCGGCCCCTCACAGCTAGCTGGGATGGGCCTAGTGTGTGGGGCCAAACCCAACAAGACGGCCCGCCTAACAGTCCGGGACAGATACAACGGGTCGGACTAGGTTGACCGGAACATGGTCGGACCGGACCCTGGACAACTAAGACCATTTACTTTCATTTTCCCATATCATTAGCACGGGACGTCCGTTTGACGAACTGTTAGCAGCGCTGGTAATCTTGGATCATGACGGTCCCTTTGAGTATACCCCACTAGTGTTCGGGGTATAGTTGAGATATGGTCATGTCAGATTGTACACGAATCCAACCGGGCCCCTGAGACTAAAATGCTAATAACTCACAGACCGGGCACTCAATTGACGCACCGTCAGTTTCGTTGAAACCACCATGACATGGAAGAACTTCGAGATACTTCTTTGTGGGACTTCGAGATAGTTCAAGCATCGACTAGTAACTTGTGGAATAGACCTTTCAGAGATGATCGAGCATTTTTGCGGGAATCTAGTAGCTGGCTGAAATTTGGCTAATGTTGACCATTTGACTCGGAGTGACTCGACTCACTCAGTGGGGAGCACCTGGTTGTGGCAGCAGACCCACGGTGGAGGAGCGCACTTGGTGACACGGAAGACCCACGGTACTCAACAGGAGGAGTACCTTTACAATCTATGAGGGGGAGCACCTGGGATTGGTTGTAGCCCCACGGTGGGGAGTGCCTCTTTGTGATGTAGCAAACCCACGGTACTTGATAGGAGGAGTACTTTAACAGTCCAAGGTTAGTGGGAAGTGCCTCTATGTGACGCGACAGGCCCACTATATTCGATTGGAAAGGAGTTCTCCAGCATCTGAGGATTAAATAATGTGAATAAATTCTTGGTTGTGCTGAGTCAGTACTTTTTTGTTTCCCCCATGATTGAGATGGATTACTTGATAACTTAGGTATATGTCTGCGCATATACCTATGTAGGGTTATATGTTAATTTCTTTATCTGTGGTTTATCCTTGTTGGATTTTGTAAAATGTTGATAGTATCAGGGTCCCTACTGAGTATCGTTATACTCACCTCTGCACGGGATATTCCTGCACCATGTTGTGTTGGTTATAGACGACAGACAACGCTGACTGAGGTAGCGAGTGCCAAGACTATATGGTACCCGTAGGTGGACCTTATGATGAGTCAGCACACTAAGGAGACTGACGAATGTGGAGTGCCGAGGAGGATATTTGTGCCTACCCTTCAGGTAGGAATCCTGGAGGAGGACCCAACAACTATTTTTTCCATTCTTTATTTTTACTTGTACATCCAGTTCCTTGTACATTACAATATGGATTGTATTTCTAGGCCCATTTACTTTTTAAAACTCTATTGTTATATAGTTTACCTAGTGTTTTGTATCCAGTTGTGTGCTCTATTGTCTGAATTTATAGGTTATAAAGGTAATGCCTTCCCAGTTTTAGGGAATTAAATCTTTGATGGTAGTCTCCATCCCCTGGTCTATGGAAGGCGGGTTTGGGATAGCCACGACACCAGCCCTGGGGGACAGGTTGTGACAAATTGGTATTCAAGGAGTTACTTCTATAGGAAAACTTATGACTCAGATCTATATTTTCTATGAAGCAATAGTGTTAAGGTTAATGAGTGTGGTTCTTTGGTCAGGGAGTCCAGTGTTGGTGCACTCTACAAAAAATGGGAAAGAGATGCTCTTCACTTTTATCAGCACTAAAAAAAAGCCCTGATATAGGGGGCCTTTATCAGTGCTAAAAAAATACCTGATAAAGGGTCTCTTTTATTAGCGCTAAAAAAAGCGTTGATAAAGTCCCCCTTAATCAGTGCTTCTTTTTAGAATTGATGAATTCCCCCTCTATATCATCACTTTTTATCGCTGATAAAGGGGACCCCTTTCTTAGCGCTTCTTTAAGTAGCTCTGATAAAGGGGGGATTTATCAGCGCTTTTCCCGAGCGCTGATAAATGTTAAGTTAAAAAATATATTCATGACATTTTTTTGTTATATATGTATATTTATATAGATATAAATACAATATAAATTTCTTAAATATGTTATAGATACATATAAATAGTCTATTACATTTAATATATAAGAAATTTAGTGAAAATGGCTTCAAAATATTTTAAAAAAATTATTATTAATTAATATTTTTCTAATTATTATCGATTAAAAATCATTTAATAACAATTTGAGGACATTAAAAATCAAAACAATTAATAAAAGATCTAAAATATGTTGAAAATGGAACTCAAACATCAAACGGACATAACTTTTGATCTGGGTGTCCATTTGTGCTCTAAATCATATCAAATCGATGCCTGCGATGAGCTGTTCAATCTAGTGACTGAGGCAAAGACACTATCACATTTTTCTATCTCAAAAATATCCCATAAGGCCTCCAAAACTATGTTTTTAGTCGGGATACCTTCAATTTATAACATTTAAACAAGTATAACTTCTGATTCGGATATCTGTTTGGCCGGTACCACATATCATATCGAATATTGATTTATTTTCTTCGATTTGACTAGTTTAGGAGTTGATATGGGGTTATAGATTATATGTTATGGTCGTTTTAACATTCTATGGCTTTTCAAATACACATATATATGTACTTATTTGTAAATATATATGTGTCTCTGTGTGTGTGAGTGTCTATGTGTGTGTGTGTGTTGTATATATGTATATATGTATTTATTTATTTATTTCCTTATAAAAAAACATCAAAAATAAATTTTTTTAATAAATTTATTTAAAACTAATCTTATAAGTACATTATATTGATATTTAAATACACATATATGTGTGTTTATTCGTAAATATATTTTTGTTTATGTGTGTGTGTTTCTATGTGTGTGTCTGTGTTTTGTATATATCTATGTATGTATTTATTTATTTATTTATTTATAAACACACATAAAAGACATATTTTTTCATAAATGTATTCAAGCCTAATCTTATATGTATATATTAATATACAAATAAATATACGTATAAAAGATTATAAATATATATATATATAAGAATTAATATATATATTAATGTATGAGTAAATATATTTATATTAATATGAATCTATATCAATATATGAATAAATATACCTATATGTATATATCATTAAATAGAAAACAAAATCAAATGGCTTAGTGGTAAAGGTGTATCTGCGAAAGGGGGGAGGTCCTGGGTTCATGTTCCGGTGGAAGTGAAGAGGGTGCGAGAGTATGAGGATACGCGGGAAGGGTAGCATGTGGGAGACCTCTTAGTGCTGATAAACGGGGTGTGAAGCACTGATAAAAGCACCCCCCGCATTATTTTTAATTATTTTTAATTTTTTTTAAATTTTTTTGACCTTTATCAGTGCTAAAAAAAGTGCTGATAAAGGCCCCTTTTATGAGGGCTAAAAAAAGTGCTGATAAAGGGGTCTTTTATCAGTTCTTTTTTTAGTGCTGATAATAATGGCCTTTATCAGTGCTTTTCAAAGTGATGATAAAAGAGAAACACCTATATTAGTGCTTATCATTACAATGCTTTTTTAGCGCTGTTAAAGTCATTTTTTGCGCTGATAGAGACCCTTTTTGTATTAGTGGCAGCGGCTGATGTATCCATACACCAGCACCCTAACTTCTAATATTCGACTTAGTGCACAAAAACACTAATACTGTGTGTGTATTTGAATATTTTCATTAAGTCAAATCAAACAGGTCAGCTCAAAAGGTATAACTATTTAACCGTAGCACACCTGTTTCTTTTTAGTATGCCTCTACATAGACAACACTCTAGTGTTCAGATAGTTTTACACACTGATAGCCCACCAAGCGACGAGGCCCCAGTACGGGGCCCTTTTCCATCATAGGAAACAACAGTACCACTCCCCATTGGGCAACCGATGCCACCAGCCCCAGCAGCAGACGATGCATGCAGTTTGAGCGCATTGCATGAGTTCAAGTGCCAAAGACCACCCAGTTTCAAAGGAGAGATGGACCCACAGGCGGTTGAGGATTAGCTGGAGGCTATAGTTAGAGTTTTCCGACTGGTAGGGACCCTGGTTGATTTCATGGTGATCCATGCCACTATCCTTCTATAGGTAGCATCAGGAACACGGTGTATCTTGATGGTCCAGGTTCATGACGTGATGACACTTCTATGGGCAGAATTCAAGAGCCTGTTTCATGCAAAGTTTGTCCCAACGACCCTTCACGCAGTGCGCATATGGATGCTACTTCATCTGTAGCAGGGAATCATGACTGTAGCTTGGTACTCATCAAGGTTCATAGTCCTCTCGCGCTACTCCACCGATATGGTGTGGGTCCCATTCATCATTGCCTGGACCTTCGAGCAGGGGCACAAATGGGAGAGTAGTGCTTCGATGGTCTAACTCAGCATCCCGATGTAGGAAGGGGTGTTAGAGAGAGCCCTCTTGGTAGAGAGTTTCCTTGCTGAGTAGACTTCAGCAGCGAGATCCACCACTAGTTGACATGTAGTGGACTCTTCTTTAGCAGGTGGCACACAACTGTCGCAGAGGTCCAAGACAATCAAACCTACCGGTGGACGACCACATGACTCAAGATCCGTTGTGTGAGGCCTGAACTAGGTGAAAGATGGGAGCTTGAGGCTTTGTGTATAATATCGGCGCCTAAACCAGATGACTGTGATGAACAAGTACCCACTCTTGAGGATTGAAGATATCTTTGATCAGCTTAAGGGAGTACTGTGGTTTTTGAAGATAGACCCCGGGTTAGGCTATCATCAGCTCAGAGTTCGAGATGAGGATGTGCAGAAGACGACCTTCCGGTGTTGGTACAACCATTATGAGTTCTTGTTTATGAAATTAAGTGTAACCAACTATCCAGCAGTGTTCATAGGACTCATGAACAAGATATTTCATCCATAACTATATCTCTTTGTCTTCGTCTTCATCAACGACATTTTGATCTACTCGACTACTGAGGAGGTGCATTCATATCATCTGTAGGTAGTACTAGACATATTCTAAGAGCATCAGATTTATGGTAATCCCTAGAAATACTATTTTTCAATCCATGAGGTTCTCTTTTTATGACATGTCATCTCTAAGGACGGAGTAGCATTGGATCCAGTGAAGATTGAGGTGGTACTGTATTGTGAGCCACCCAGGAGTGTGATGGAAGTACAAAGTTTCTTGAGTTTGGCTGGATACTACTGGAGATTCATGCCAGATTTTTCTAGAGTTGTGGAAACACTATTATCCTTGATGATGAAGGGAGAATTCTTCATGTGGTTAGGGAGATTCTAGAAGAGATTTCAAGAGCAGAGGAAGAGGCTGACTTGTGCCCATATCATCAGGCATGCAGAGGAAAGAATAGGGTACATAGTCTAATACGAAACATCAGGGACCAGACTCAGATGTGTCCTGATACAAGAGCGAGTAGGGATGGCTTCTTGTTCTCGGAAGCTAAGACAACATGAGTAGAAATATGCTACCCATGATCTGGAGTTACTAGTAGGGTTCTTCCCATTGCAGATGAGGAGATACTATCTAATGGGCAAATTTTTTTCTGTGTTCTTTGATCATTAGAGTCTCAGGTATATCTTCTTTAAGAAGGAAATAATCCTGAGACCACAACGTTGGTTTTTGTTCCTCTAGAACTATGACTTGGAGATAGTCTAAATTCCTAGAAAGGGGAACGTTGTTGTAGATGCACTCAGTAGAAGATATATTATATAGATACTAGGATATGCAACAGATCAACTGGATTCTTTATAGATATCCTTTGTGGATTGAGATGGATCATCCTTCTTTCAGTCTCTTACAGTCACTCCCCCACTTCTTTTGTGAGTCAAGGAGGCACAACATGTGGATGTTGACTGTGAGACACAACGTGATCAGATATCCACAGGGCATGCACCTGATGGATTTTCTGAAGGTGGGGAGAATTCCATCATCTTCAGAGGACGTACCATAGTACTAGTGTCACATAAAGAGGAAGTGTTTATGGAGTTCCACACATCCCCTCTATTAGTACATCTAGGAGTGGAAAAGATGTACCAGGATCTTTGACAACAAAACTGGTGGTCATGAATGAGGAAACTAGCTGCGGAGTTTTTCTATTTATGCCTCACATGTCAGCAATTGAAGGTGAAGCATTAGGTACGCGCAAGCATGGTTCAGCCTTTTGAGGTCCCACAGTGGAAGTGGGATAGGATATCCATGGATTTCATGATAGGACATCCACGTAAATCCATGGGCCATGACTCTATTTGGGTGATCATCGACTGACTCACCATGTCAGCCCACTTCCTACAGATCAGAGAGAAGGGTTCAGTAGAGATCATGGGACGACTCTATGTGCCGGATATTGTGTAGAAACATATAGTACCTTCAACGATTGTCTCAGATCATGATGCATGTTCTACTTCCCGGATATGGAAGGGATTTCATGAGTCTTTCAGGACGTAACTTAGTTTGATCATCACCTTCCATCCTCATATGGATGTCCAGACTGAGCGGACCATTCAGACCCTCAAGTATATGCTCCATGGTTGTGTCCTATACTTCTATCTCAGTGGGGAGGATCACTTACCTTAGATGGAATTTTCATAAAATAACAAATATCACTCCACCATTTGGATATCACCTTTTGAGGTGTTATACGGGCGACCATGTAGATCACCTTTGTGTTGTACTTAACTGGGGGAGTAAGTACTAGTTGGACCATAGATGGTACCAGCTACCACAAAGAAGGTCCATATCATCCAGGAGCAGATGAAGACTTCACTGAGCATGCATAAGTTCTATGATGATAGGAGATGGAGATATCTGGAGTTTGAGGATGGTGACCACATCATTCTATAGGTCTCACCACAATGTGGTCTACGAAGATTTATACAACGCGAAAAGTTATCTATGAAATTAATCTGACCTTTTCAGGTCCTCAGAAGAGTTGGAGAGGTGGCATACTGCTTAGCTCTTCCACCTCAGTTGCATCAAGTTCATGATGTCTTCCACGTATCACAGCTGGGGAGATACTTGAAAGGCCCTTCTCACATCATTGACCATGGAGAGTCAGACATCGACGATGGGGAGAATTTTATGGAGGTTCTGTAGAGATTGAGGATCGACAGATGCAGATCCTTTATAGATGGTCGATACCTCTGGTGCGCATCCGCTGGCAGCATGAGAACCTCCAAGAGAGCACATGGAAGTGGGAGGCACATATGCATGCTCAGTACCCCCACTTGTTCCCTTTGTTGAGTTATGGCTTATGGGGATGTAGAGCCCTGAGGTGGGGAGAAAATAAAGACCCATAATTTCAATGTAATTTCTTTTTTAATTAAATGGTAATTTTAAGTCTACAAAAATTGACGTTGTGTGATTCCGAGGCCCAGAGTGCCTAGAATCAATTTCTGAAGTTTTGTTCTTATACATTCAGCAAACGTATGAGTGGGTTTTTTTTCTAAATATTGAACCGGTACTCAATTCCGGAACTTTTCATTACAAAAAATTTAGTTCAAGAAATTTCCATTATGAAAATTTCAGTTCTGAAATTTTTTTAAAAACTCGTTTTGAAAATAAAATTAGTTACAGAAGTTTGAAAAGAAAAAAAATGACTACAGATATTTTGATTATGCTAACATCAAAATGTACTCCCCCTATGAAAATGGGATTAATTAATGTAAAGAGAATTGTCCAATAAGAAGTTCATGAAGTAGGATTACCTCACAGTTATCATTTCTAACTTCTGTTTAATGTATTGAAATCTATCGGTGGGTAATGATTTTGTGAAAATATCAGCAAGTTGAGCTTGCGTTCTGATAAACTGAAAAATGATATCTTCTTTAAACAAATAAAACATTTGAAATCAAGGTTTTACGAAGAAGAACAATATTACTTATACCAACAATTTCTCCCTAAGAATTATCTCTAAAAGTTACTTTTCCCCCTTTCAACTTGATAATATTTTCAAAATTGTTTTTGTTGCCAGTCATGTGCCGGGAACATCCACTATCCTTGTACAAAGTATTTTTGGTGGTACTTTCCCTATTTTCCTGAAAATAAGAAAAATTTAGGTCTTCGGAATCAAGATGTTCTCGGTTTCCGAATTGTTAGATAACATAATTTTGGGTATCCACATTTGTTTAGAAAAATAAGCTTTATGAAACCCAAGAGATTTAACTTTGTTTAAGGATTAATTTTTCCTCTAATGGCCACCACTTTGACACTTATCGAAAAAAGGGGATTTATAAGGAACAAAATAATTATTTTTGAAAACTGGTCTTCAGTGAGTACAACCCACTCCAGTATTATTTCTTTGATGTTTAATTTGAAAATACATTTTGTAAAAATTTTCCTTCCCAGAAGTAAATATTTCATGAAGATTCTTTAGAGAAAATATTTCATATTTTAGTATAATGACTAAATTTATAACCTCATGAATCATATCCTTAGAGTTATATTTTTCCTAAAAAACTTTCACCTTTAAAATAGTATTATTATAAACATTAGAAATATCTTTCTTATCAGAATTTGATTTCTCAGGGTCTTTAGAATGTTTTTCTATAAGTTCTTCTTTATTCCTAAGATCATTGGAAATATCTGAAATCTCTTTAGTATGAATTTCCATCCTAGTATTTTACTTGTCTAACATTTTAGAAATTTTACAATTTTTTACTTCAAGTAACTTGGAAAATATAGACACTTTTTCATATGAAGGTAAATCTTCATTTTATGAGGATGAATTATTTTCATTAGAAGTACTATTTTTGGAGTAGTAATTCTTATTAAGAGATAAATTTGTTAAGGCATCGGTAGATTTTACCTTGTCCATAAGAAACGTATTGGGGAAATAAGTAGTAGAAATGAATCCCATATTCCTTTGTGAAGATGAATCATATTCAGAAGATTCACTTTCTGAAGAGTCTCCAAAAATAGCACTACAAGTATCATTAGATTTCATACTTTTCTTGTGCTTTGATCTATAGAAATTCTTCTTGTTCTTATCTAAATTCATTTCCTTCTTTTCATTCTTTTTCAACAAAGGACAATCAGGTCTGAAATGACATGTTCTTCTACATTCATAACATGTGACTTCACCATCTTTCATATCTCTGTATTCTTTCTCCTTGTACTTATTCTGATGGTTCCTTTGAGCTACCATCTTGTTCATCCTCCGAGAAATATTCGCTAATTCATTCTCTAATTTTTCTGTATCACTAGATTCTGACTGAATAATAACCTTCTTTGTCTTAGATCTAGTTACACTTTCTGGAGTCTTGACTTTCATATGATTAGAAGTTTTAGTAAAATCAACTCCTCCATTCTCATTCTTCTTCTTCATGTTTTCAACATCTCTCTTCATTCGAGTATCATATTGAAGAAGAGTTCCAAAAATTTCATCAAGGGAAATTTGAGTTACCTTTTGGTTCTCCTAAATAGCAGTTCTCTTTGATTCCCACTCATTAGGAATAATATTAATGATCTTATCAACAAGAGCTTCACCATCCAGGCCTTTCTCTCCCATGGATTGTAAGCTATTTACAATAGTCATAAATATTTTTTTCACCATACAAATGGGTTCTCCATAATCAAAGTAAAAAAACCATGGTATTCTGCTCTCAACATAGCTCTTCTTGTCTCAATTACTTTAGATGTTCCAAAATGAGTAACTTCAAGTTTCTTCCATATACAATTAACTGTTTCACAAGAAGAAATTTGGTTATATATGTTCTTAGTCATTGAACATAGTAAAGTATTGTGTACCTTATAGTTGAGTTGATAATCATGATTCTCTTTGTTTGTGAAAGTACTAACATCCTTCCCAGAAATTTGATAACCTCCATTAAGCGTAACAAAATTTTCTACTCCAGTATTAATAAAAAATGTCGTCATTCAATCTCTCCAATACTCGTAATCATTAACATCAAAAATTGGTGGTCTTGTAGGATTTAGTTTGTCGATAGAGCCAATATTCATTACTACCATCTTAAAATCATTCTACACAAAAACATGTTAATAACAAAATATCAGATTCAAGGAAAATATATTCCTAAGAATGGAAAAATATAGACGAATGAAAAACTGAGCAAGGAAAACTTATATGTGAATATAAGTATTTCAGAGACCTCCTCTAATACCAATTGTAGGATCTAAATAACGATGTAGGTGCTCAATATACAAGAGGGGGGGTGAATTGTACACTTGAAAAATTTCCATAAAGAAGGAAAGATCTATGTTTAAAAATGTTACACTATGAAAATTCAAAAACCTCTAACACCAATTGGAGTATTGGAACAAGGTATGAAGTTATGAACTTCTAGTTCTACACACTTGATTAAATCTGGAATGTGATTCCAAAAAATTGGTTCCGAAAATATGGATTCCGAAAGATGGATCCGGAAAACTGAAACTTAACCAAAGTTTACAGTATGAGATTCTACCTTAAAGTGTATAGAATCAAAATGAATCAGAGTACAAGTGTAAGGAAATATTATAAGGTTATATTTTCCATACAATCTAGAATGCAGCGGAAAAACATCTAAGTAACAAGATATAAATCTTTAAACCCAAGCAGAATGGTATCCAACAACCTTGGATAAAGGTCCCTTGATTTATACATTCAAGAAAGTGTGTCTTACCCACACCCGGGTAAGCCCTCGATATGAAGATCAGAGTCTCTATCTTGTTATCCCCACAAGCCCTCAACTTCAAGGTAGTTGGAACCACTATCTTCTTCAGCAAGGAATCCCGCAACATCATGGTGTTGGAACCTCAGTCTTCCTATCCCTGAAAGCCCTCGAATGTAATCATCATCATTCGGAGTCACACTAAGCAATCTGAATGAGAATTTTAGTACGCACAAGGCATAAAATTCTTCTCTCACTAGAAATCACCTTAAAAATGTGTGGTCTCTAGATTGATCAACTTTAGTTATGACCTCTTTCAAATGAGCTCTTATTTATAGGCTCGGTTGGAACGGTCGGCTCCCTCCTCCAACGGTCATATTTTCCTTAAATTTTGGAGGGACCTACACACATGTCACTCAACCAATAGTTAGTTAGAAAAAGAATGGAGGACATCGTTTTATAATAAAACATGTGTAAGAATAAGCATAACTAAAGTTCAGAATGTAAGAAAATAAAATTTCAGAGTCTAACCAAAAATGGAATTAGAAGTCTATAATAAAAGAATATTCAGATTCTGCTTTATAGGAATTCGGAACCTGAATTCTGTCGAAATCTGGAGTCTGAATGTCTAAGGAAAATCAAAGTCTAGTTTCACCATAGTTGAGAATTTGAACTTACATAGTTCACAGTCGATCTGGTAGAAGTTCGGAATTGAACTCATAAAATTTTGGAGTCGAACTTATAGAAGTTTAGAGTTGAACTCCTAAAAGTTCAAAGTAGAACTAGTAAAAGTTCTGAGTCGAACTTATAGATGTTTGGACTTTAGAATTCGGAGTTGAATTTTTTTATAGTTCGTATCCTGATTTTGGAGTGGAACTTTATTATAGTTCTTATCCAGAATTCAGAGTAGAACTTTATCAGAGTTCGTATCCAGAATTCGGAGTGGAACATCATTACAATTCATATCCAGAATTCGGATTAGTACTTTATTAGAGTTCATATCCCGAATTTGGAGTAGAACTTTATTAGTGTTCGTATCCAGAATTCGGAGTAGAACTTCATTACAATTCATATCCAAAATTCCTATCCTAAAACAAAATTCTTCATGTTTAATCATTATATGATTCTGAGGTTTTGATATGAATCATATTTTTACACCTATGAAAAATATTGATATGTGTAAAGAAATCTAGGTTAGGGTAAATTTCCTTAAGGAAGGAAATTTTCCTTATAGAAGAAAAATATAAATTCTGTTAATTATAAGGTGTTTGTGATTTTTAAAACAAGAAGGAATGGAAAAATCATAAGGAAAACCTTATTGACTTAAAAACCCACGATGGGGAGCGCCTCTATGTGACACATCAAACCCATGGTACATGACAGGAGGAGTACCTCAGGAGTCAAAATTTTATGGAAAGATCCTCTGTGTGGCATAGAAGGCCCAATGTACTCAATTGAGAAAGAGTTCTCTAGCATCCAAGGTTTAGATAAAGTGAATAAAATCCTTGTTGAGTTGAGTCAGTACTTTGGTGTGTTCGTCATGATTGATATGAATTACATGATAACTTAGGTATATGTATGGGCCTATACCTAAGTAGGCTTATCTATTAATTTAATTCTTTGTGGTTTATACTTGTTGGATTCTATGAGTCCATGAGGGTCTCAGGGTCCCTACTGAGTATTGTCACACTCACCCATGCACGGGCTATAGCCGCATCTTGTTGTGTTGGGTGTAGAAGACAGACAACGCTGACTAAGGGTGAGTGTACCAGCACTGGACGGTACCCGGAGGTGGACATTATGACGAGTCGGTACATAGAGGAGACTGATGTATGTAGAGTGTTGAGGAAGCTATCTGTACCCACCCTTCAGGTACGAATCCTAGAGGATGATCGAACATCTGTTTATTCCATTCATGAGTTGTACTTGTACTACTAGTTCATTGTACTTTACAGTTGGGCTTCCATTTTTTTCCCCTTTTACTTTTCAGCACTATTTTGTTATATAGTTTACGTAGTGTTTTGTATCTAGGTGTGTGCTCTGTTGTGTGTGTTTATAGGTTATAAAGGAAATGTCTTCCCAGTTTTAGGGAATTACACATTTGGTGCTATTCGCCAGCCCCTGGTCTGTGGAAGGAGGGAATGGGGTAGTCATGGAACAATCCTCAGGGGATGTTTCATGACCACATGGAATCTCTCAATCTTACATTTATTTGGCCAAAACTATTTATAATAGTTCTACACACTCAATTCTAATTGATGGGACATTTAGTGTTTATTTGAAATGGTCCAGATATGATAGGAAAGTGAATCCCATATCTATATTTCTCATTGAGTTGGATGAATATTATTTTAGTTATTGAATTAATAACATATTTCTAATTGGGTTATATGGAAGAATAAAATTAATATGGTACAAAATTTCACCACCACAGATTATCCATGGCGATGAAATACTCTTGTTGGACATGGTGACAAAGGAACAATATACTATATTACAAATATTTGTTTCATTATAATGATGTTTATGGATAGGTGATAAGCTAGAATATTCCCTTTTTTGATTTTGTAAATTTTATGACTGGATCCATTTAATATAAAATATCTAGAAATAATAGAGTTTTAAAAGAGGCTCCTTCATTCAATTTTCATAGAGTTCCCCAATTATGGGAAATGGTTAAAATATTCAACCATGAATTAATATATTCTAGAATTATTTATCTGACGGACACCTGTAAAAGAAATACCATGTCTTATGTATGGAAAATTTTCTATGTTAACAAGGTTATAAACACATTGTTTATCTGTGTTTTCTCATTCTATAGGTGGCATAAAACCCTTAAAATGGTATTATGTATTTAATTAGAAAGTTAATTTTGTAATGGATCCATTCTTGATAATAAATTCACCATTATTGAATTGCTGGACTATATTAAACCCATTGATATGGGGGAATGGGAATAAAAAATTTGAATGTATTCAATGATGCTCTCCTTAGTAAATTTACATGGAATCTCTTGTCTATAAGTTAAATCATTCTAGAGTTTCTATAGAAAATATTTATATCAAAAGTTGATAATATATAGTATGTGAATGTTTCCTTCAATATATAGCCATCCATTAAGTGATTATATCATGAGATCATTTATTCTTTGAAATAGTATGTTGGAAAATTGTTTGGCCTTTATCTTGGCTTTATTAGACAATCAATGAAGATATTGTGGTGCAACCTCTAATGAAAAAATTTTCCATTAATTATTATATAAATAATTTTGTTTTATAAGGGTTATTTACTTCTAATATCATATATTATTTTCATATATATATATATATATATAATATGACCTAGAATCTGATTTGGGTTCATAACCCTATTGGACGCTTTAACTCTAGGTAATTTTTCCAGAATCTCTGTGATGGTATTCCCAAAACACCAAAATAGATGAAAATGTTCAGAATAATATACATTGATCCCTCATATTATAATATAAGAAATATATTATAAAAGGTAAGGTCACATATGCCAAACCAGCTCCAAAATTTTGGTGGTTGTCTATAATCTACTTTTTCTTCATGCTTAAATAGTAAATAATCTATTAATTACATTTTTATTTTTTGAATATTTTCATAACGGTTATAGAAACATTTTGAAGCCTTATTTTGTATAAAAATAGGTTTGAAAAAACATGATGATATAACAATATTCATCCATAAAATATATTAGACTGACCAAATAAATGAAATTCTAGTCATTGTAGTTGATCCTATCATTTTCAGGAGTTCAAAGTTAATATATTCCCTCTCCTTTTAGAATTGGAGACTGCTATTTCAATTTGGAAGGAATGTTGTTTACCATGAATTCATGTGTGCTATGAAAATTTGAAAAACATCAATGAAAAATAGAATTTCAGATTTTTACATTCTAAAATACATTGTAGTTACATGAATTTAAATCAAAACTATGGTACAAAAATCCTTTAGATAGATTCAACCAATCTGAGTGTGGTAGAATATGAATGTGGATGGGAATTATCAGGGGTACCATGACCCTCATGATGTGGTGGTGTCTTCCACCCCTATGTGGGATTCAATAAGGATTTCTTCTACCAATATATATTTAATGGATCAGGCATTGAAAAATAACTATGGTCTATGATCAATGAAATAAGGTGTGTTATTAATCATGGTTGGATATATCTATCGTCGAAATCTGAATCCACCACAATGGATATTACCTTAATAAATGGATCTAATAATTTTTCATGGATAATGAATTCATTGTGGATTCAATTCCCCGAATTTATTTAGATATATCATTTCGATGTCACTCATTCTTATAGGGAGGCCAATGTAGCTATTGATTCTCTATACAATAATGTAATTAATATGTCCTTCTCGAGATGTTCATTTGTTTTTATGGTTTTTGGTTCACGTATTTTTGACATGGATTTGTGTGGAGTGTTTCATTTTAACCATTGTAAACCACATAATGTTGTGATTTTTTTATTTTACAATATATTTAATAATAATGTGCTCAATCGGCTACTGAATTGGATTGATTAAAAAAATCAAATCAACTTTTTAATTAATCATGTGAATATTTTTTTTCAGATTTAATTGGAGTATTTTCTAAATAAATTATTTTTTGATGATTTTTGAAAAATAAATTTTATTCCAATAAATTAATTTTATCACATTAATAGTTAATAATTATGGAAATTATTTTTATAAACCCATTTATTTATGAACCATGTTATTATTTTTATTTTTAATTTTTTTAGTTTCTTGATATTTTTTTTATTTTAATACATCGTTTTCTCTATAATATTTTTATTGTAATAAAATAATTGTTTTTGGACTTGTACATTAATTTAATGTAATTTTGGTAGAATATTTATTGATTTATAATACATATAAAATTTATGTTTTTATAATAAAGTAATTTAAATCTTAATAATATTATACATTGATAATATTATACAATAATAAATTTTATGCTTTAAATGAACTTCTTCTATATAAATATTTTAAATATATTTTCTCTGATACAATAATTAATATATATATATAATATAAATTTTATATTATAAATTTCATTCCATATATTAAATCATTGTGTTAAAATTATTGAATAATTCATTTTCGTTGTGTTAAAAATTTCATCACTTTGTGAATATGGAGAAACAAAGGTAAGGGTAAATTTAATTGATTGTGATTTAACATAGTTAAAAAGGTTAAAACCTACTAATAACATGATTCATGTTGAGGGTATAAGAGAGTCAATATATTTTCACATTTATAGAAGTAATTACTATAAATATTTATCCTCTAACCTAATATAGGGGAGTGATATTTTTTAGAATTAATTAGTATGTCATACAATGATATTTTCCTCACTTATAAATGGAGACTACATCCTACACATTTATCTGCAAATTTAAATTACTTTTATCAAACTAAATTATTCCATAGCTTGTCATAAATAGTCAACGCTTTCTTTAGAATCAAGGGACGTCCCAAAATACCTATCTGAAGAGCCTCTAGAAGTTAGCCAGTGGAGAACTTCCAACGGAGAGGTTATAATCTACCCATAAAATCTCTATCTATTTTATTATTCTAATCCCATAAAACCCCATCTATAAATTGTTGTATGATCCCAAAAACATATATTATGTTCTTAAATATTGTTATAAAAATGTAATATCCCCTTTATACCTTCCACTAGAACCTATATGAAAATATAAAACATCATTCTGTATGTCTCCTGACTACTACCACTATTAATGAAATGATTAATTTTCTATTAACATAACAAATGTGCTTAAAAAATATATATAATTAAATAATATAATATTCATCAAACAAAAAAATATTACCAACGAATAATTTTGGTTATTATATGTGTTTTATTAGCAATAAAATGTTGTTGTAACAATAACCACTATAAATGGACTTATGAACGAAACATTCATAATTTTGATCTATCTTTATATAAAATTTAATAAACTATATTTATTATCATAACTGAACAATTAAGTGAAAATTAATTAACTATTATTTATAGAAAAAAATTATTTTACATAACCATTGATCACTACTAATAAGATATAAGTGTTTTGAATAAATTAATAAATAGACAATGATTATTTATCAATATCAAATTTAAATATCATGAATGATATAATACAACCAGATCAACAAAAAAATTAGTTGATAAATATAATGAAAACATTTAAGAGTTCATTCAATTTTTTTTCTCAATCTAAGAATCTCCCCAATGAAATGTTTTAAAATCATAATTTGGCTGTAAAATACAACAATTATTCTATATATGACACTCATGGTTAAATTTTAGTTTAATTTAAAATAAAATTATATTTACTTCTTCAAAATAACATTAAAAAGTGTATAAATCATCACCCTAGGGGTTTGTATTATTCATTATTATACCTCTAAAGTCTCATTGATATTATATATTGAAACAAAAGTTTTAAAAACAATACCCCTTTTTAAATTATGAATGTTAAAAAATATATAATTCATTATTATACTGTGATTCATTATTATTTATACATTATTTATATAAATTATAAATATGAAACCAATTTCATTCATATAGATGTGATAATTGTTATTATTTATTATTGAATTATATTCATCATGTTGCATTAATATATTTGTTTTAATTATATTATTCGTTAAAATTAAATTAGATATAACTTACATGAATTGAGTACTTATTTATCCTTCATGAAGTGGTATGTGATGTATTAATGAGTTTTCTTAATCAAACATTAGATTTTTCAATTCCGTTAATGTGAATGGGTAGAGAACATAATCCATCATATGATATTTTACACATTTTAATTATTTTCATGAGAGCAACCGATGGATTATTTATATGATTTATTGTTTTATTTTTATTTACAGATATTTCATGATTCAGTATTATTATTAAATTAATTATATAGTCCATTTTTCATGATTATGATAATTCTCTTATGGTATCATTTTATATATCATGAATATATCATTTAATGTACTATTTACATATTTATTACATTACTATGATTAATATATCACACTTTTACTTAAATATTTTCACTATAGTGTACTATATTGATTTTAAAATTTATGGTTGTTAAGAAAAATATATTATGTTTAAAATAATAATGATTTTGTTACATTTCTGATGATTAAATTGGGAATTTAATAATAAATAATAACTGGGCCCCTAAATCCCATTATTTTATTGATGAGAAATTATGTCATATACAATGAATTAATTTTTTTATAAGGATTTGGCCTCTATTTATGGAATCAGATTTCATTGTTATCAATTTTCAGCTTAGGATTAGATTACATCAGTTGAAAAACAAAGGATAAGTTTAAGGTATATCTCTATGAATATGATTACATCTTCAAACATTTTTGATGATTTGATTATGTGGTCATCCAATCATTGAAATACTTTTCTAGATACTAGAAAATATATATAGTATTTGATATTTTTTAACCTAGTTGAAATAACCTGTAAGAGGTCATGCTGGGTACAAACTCATTGGTGACCCTATTCATTACAAATAGGCTTAATATCAATTATTGATTGAATACCCTATGGGATATTATTTACTTAACCAAAAATTTTTAATTTAACTATATGAGTGATTGAAATTTTATTTAGATTGATGGTCTTTATGGAGAAGAATATGATAACCCAATATATTTAAATTAATGATAAAAAACAATTCATATATAATAAAATAATATAACTAGAGGCTATATTAATAATATAAATTTGATAAATAGTTATATATTTGAATCAATTCATTTTCATTGACACTGACATTCTTCTTATGTTTTAAAATAATTTTAAATAATTTTAACCCATTTTGGTTTAGTGGGGAATTAAACCATATGGAATTAAAGTAATCCTGGTTACAAGGGACAAAGAAATTATTATGTCAATGATTAACTCATAAAAAAAACTGATGAATTTAGAAACATAGTGATTAATATATATTGACTATAATTGTAATATACATATATTATAATAGGTATTACAGTTCTATGGTTCTTTTTTTATATTTTTTTGATTCTATTGTGTTCCTAATAATTCATTTAATTAATCATGAATGAAGGGTTTAGTGCGAGGTCCTTATTATTTATTCAGTGTTTTAGTTGTGACTTGGGTGGTTGGTGAAGGTGTGTAGATGAAACTGTTACTATAGGAGGTATTGTTAGTCCACAAATATTCTAGTTAGTGCCACTGAATATCCGGTGGAAGGTTTTATTTATTCAATTCCTCGAGTAATTCCTATAGAAAACTAGTGGAATACTACCATTATAGCTGTGGGATTCCAAATGCTACAGGTTTTGTTATAGAATCATCAATTGGCCCGAGGAAGTCACCAACTAGTCCATATTGTTTCTACATTCCCAAGAATTATGTTGTATAGTGTCATATGTCATTTAATATTTTTACCACGTCAAAATACCCTTTTAATTCTTAATTTATATCCTTTGAATACAATTTCACTCAGTTAACATATAGACTATCTTGGGGAATTTATATTTCTCCCAACAAAATTTTGTGTTAGATCAATAAAACAATTGAATATGTATAACTCTCTTTGTATATGACCTCTATTTTATTCATGTATATAATTCTTCATCTAATTGATCTTATTTCTCTCTATAGATAATCTTTTTCACTAAAGGATAAATAATTTATCTGGGTTTCAAATCCAATGCTATTTAGATTTCATTAAAAATTGAGGGTTCTGGATTGGATCTTCATAACTTATGGTTTGTTCACTAGGAATTTTATTGTTATGTGATCCATTCATTTTACCTTTATTCTAGAACATTTATTTTTGGGATTTATTATTCTTAATTGATAATTTAAGAACCCTTCATGATTTAAATGGACATATGCTTATTATTTCCCATTTTTTGGATGTGAATTGTTATTTATCATCTTTTTAAGGTATATTGTTTTCTAATATTGATTAATCATGGGATCATTGTTTCCTTATTTTATATATTGATTTTTTATAATTGAAAATGACACAAAAAATGATTTTATAAATTATTGTTGTTTTGGTTATTGTTTTGTAATTTGATAATCCTTTTCTACTGTTAATATAAATCCTTTTAAAGAAAGTATTTGATGGTTTAAAATTTGAAATATATTTTCACAAAATCTAACATAATAACTTAAATTATAATTAAAATGATGTAGGGAACTATTATAGAGGATGAGCTATATCCCCTATATTTGTTCATCTAGGATTATTTGTACATCATATTTTTTATCTTTTGGAATGGATTCAATCTCATGAGTGTATTATTACCCTGTAAACTATTTTTTCCTTAAGTGATTACAATGTTACACACAATAATTTTATGTTATGTTTTATTTTTAAATTAATTTTATCTCTTCTATAGATTACGTTGCAAGAATAACCAATCATAATTAAACTAAGATATATTATTAATATCGTCATTTAAAATGATATTACCTTCTATCTGATAAATTGTTAGTTATTAATAGGATTAGCTAACATAATAATATTTTATATTGATTTAATTTGTTACTATTGAATTATAAATAAATATAAAACCAATTTAATGTAAATATTATGTTTAAATAAAGGCTTTTTAAATGTGAAAAGGTGTATTTTATAGATATAATAGAAAAACAGAAATTTTTTGGATTATATTAATGATATATATATATATATATAATATTTAATATAATGTTTAGCATCCATATTATGTTTTTATAGCCCTAATATCTTGACGAATAAAATTTTACAGATACAAAAAGTATTTTTCTTGAAACAATATTTTATGGATTTTGATGGAGCAATTATTATCAATAATGTTTGGAATCTTTTATAAAATTGATTAATCAATATAATAATTTTTTAATTATTAATATAGAGAATTATTTTGGTTAATATTTTGTATTTTTAGGACATATTTCATGTTTTTATAAATATTAACAAAATATTTACTATTATTTGAAAAAAAACATTCTTCTAAAAATTTATGATATTATGTTATAATTTTTAATTTTTTAAAATATCAAACGATTAATTTTTTAATAGTTAATCTAACTTAGAGAAATATAATTAATTTCAAATTGAATTTGGATACAAAATATTTTCAATCTTTTGAACATTTTTACTTTAATACCTCATTTACTCATTTCGCCAACATGATTAATATTAAATAATTTTTTTCTAGTTACGTTTTTCCAATTTTTACAAATTGATTACATCGTTCCAATCATAATGTAAAAATTTAGTAAATATTTCTATTTAATTTGTCAACAATGTGAAATGTATATTTAGTATTTTTATTAATTTACATAGTCAAGGGTAAATTGAGTAATTAATGGTAAAATACTATTATAAATATTATAAAATTATCCTAATACCTGTCCTATTATTATTGGATGAATATTTTCACCAAAAATCCATAAAGTGTCGATTTGAGACCATTTATATAATTTTTTATGATAATATATTTTTTATAAAATTATATTCAAATTAAAGTCAATTACGTCATACTTTTGTTTTTAACAAAGGAATTATTTTCATTTCTTGGAAATATGAAGGATTTTTCAGACTAAAAATAATATAAATAAATAAAAACAATCATCTACATCATTTAATTTTATTAATAATTTTAAAATATAAATTAATTAACATAAATAGTGGCCCATTGATGATGAAATAATTGTTTAATTAATGGAGGAATCAAATAAATAATTTTAGAAATATTAATATAAAATTAAATTGACATAATTAATGTCATACATGAAATATTTTGTTTACATTAACATGTAAATGATGTGTTAAATGACTTTTTTTTAATATATAATGTTTTTATGAAATTTTTAAACTACATGTTTTGAAGAGTGTCAATATTGACATTGATGATATATTAAAATAGATAATATTTTATTAAATGACACAAAATTTATGAACATACAATGTTTAGAAACTATATTTTTATAAGGCATTAAATTTTATAAATTAATCATGTATTGGTTGGTTGTATTTTTATAATAATTATATTAACCCTTAATGTGTGAATTGCATGATATCGCGATAAGAATTAAAAAGGATAAATAAGGGATAACGCTAAAGGTTAAGGATTAATAAAAATTAATTAACTATAAAATTATGATTATATGAATATATCTAGACACAAATCCACCCAACTTTCTAATTTAATATGGCTTGAGAGATTTTTATGAGAAAAATAATTTTTAGTAATTAAATATTTTGATTAGTTTGAATAGTGTACATTCAATCTCTTATAAAAGAGAATATATTATTATATGTCACTTATCCTTATAAACATAATTTTTTCCATCCATGTTCTAACCAAATAAATTTCTAAAATCCCTCGCCACATTATTGATGCATGAATTTGGGAATAACTCCTTCTTTAATGGTGTTTACGTGTCAATGATTGAAGATTGTTCGAAGAAAATGTATCATTTTTAATTAAGTATATATATATTATTTCTACATCAACATCATTAAAATCATTATCAAACATTAGAAAATAATAAATAGTGTATCAATAATATAATGACTTTTTATTATGTAAATATAACCTACAAAAATCATCTCCACATTCATTATATTGGGAAATAATTATTGTTTGTTTGTACCGCGAACTACCACCACACGAACTGATATAACGTTTTCCATCACAATCTCTCAATATTGGTTATAATTATGGAATAAAATATTATTTATGATATTAATGAATTATTTATAATTATTAAAATATAATATATCATTTTATTTTAATATTTAATTTTATGGGAAAAATTATAATATCATTCGTGGATAACTGTGAAGTATCACACCTACAAAGCGATGTGATTCATTTTCCATCATTACATCAAATAAATTATATATATACTTATTAAGATATAAAATCATAATATGATATTAATTAGTTTATATTTCATATACATATATAAAATATGGAGTTAAAAGTATAATTTTCCCCATAAAAAAATTAGCATTTCATGATTATTTTTTTGGTTATTTTGGAAAAACAAACAATTTCACTATATATATCATATGAAATCCATTTTGGACTCAAGTACCATATATTTTTAAAATATACGAGGTGAACATAAATAATTAGTTATTTTTTCAAACATGGAAATAAGTGTTATAATATGAATAAAAATTTATAAAATTTCTTGAAGAAGATAAATACCCAACATATGTTTATTTATTACCATGATAACAATTTTATGTTATGATTTATACTCAAGGTGAGGATTTTATTTTCTAACAAGTAGTTGCATTAGATATATGCCATGTTCCGCACTTATTCATTTTATGTTGCGTATGTATCATTATTTAATATATAATATCGTGAATATAATTATCATAATGATATTATATAGTTAATTAAATATTAATACTTCATAGGTATTATAATTTAAATTTTTCATAGTGGTATGTGACACTTTGGGATGTTTAAGAATTATTTTACAGAAGAAATTTTCAGTGGTCACATTTAATGGTATCTGATTCTACATCAAAATATATTGTTGAATTTTTTAAATCACTATGTTTAATATCATATGATACCATATATAATAAATTTTTTACAATTTTAATATTATTTTGACTATGGATGTGCAATTGTTTTTACTATTCACAGTTTACTGTTAAATATTTCACATTTTGTATGCTAGAATTTCAATGTAAATGTTTATGTTGTTTATGATTCACAATCATTATATTAGGAATTTAGTTGACTTATTCAGTTCTATGTTGGTCCTTTTATATCCCCTTGATATGTTTTTATGTCTAATTAGAGGAATAAAATATGAAATTGGAAGAACCTCGAACAATTATATTCAGATATGGATTTAGACAGGGCTATAATAATTTATTTTCAGATGTTTGGGCCAACTTCTTGAGATTATGATTGAAATATCATGATTTATGATGTCTAAAACAATTATATTATTTATTGATATTATATATAATTAATATAATATTATAACATCCAAGATTCTGTTTTTTATCACAATTTGTTACTTGAATGTACTGTGACTTAGTTATTTAACATTCAATATTGTTTATTCAATATGTACTTATAGAATCCAATGTATTCTTTCCATTAGTAAGAATTTGATATGAACCTATTCATTTGTTTTATATTATTCTAATTATTCTATTAAGTAAATTATGACTACATTAAATGGTTAAACAAATGGGTAATAATGAAAGAATCAGTGAAACTCAATTTATATTTTATGTCTTAAAATGTAATGTGGACTTCAAGTATGTATATAGATTACCAGGACTACTAAACTATTAGTTTCTATTGAATTTAATTACATACAATCATTCCAATGTAATAAATTAAAGTACTTGCTTCATGCTTCTAGGGCCCGGATCGTCATAGTTTGTGTCAATTGAATTTTACTAATGACTTTGGGAACAAGATTTTGGAATTCATGGATTCAAAAACATAACCCAATGAATGAATTTATGGACAATTATATGTGTAGTATATTATCATATATATTTTTTAATACCATGGATAACCATTTTTAACAATATAAAAACAGACTATGGAATATATTTCATGATTTCGATATCCTATAAATGGTTTTTTCATAACTATATCAATATAATTAGAGTCTCAAACTTTGTGATTTGGGTTTTTATTAATGGTTACAATAAGTATCAATATACAAGTAATGGTTATATTGATAATGCTAATGATATTAAAAACAACAAAATGAAATGAATGAGATATTGTTTAAATTGTTAAAGAATCATAGTTAATGTTATAAGATTAATTAGAATGAATAAAATTCACGTGTTTTGTAGATTTAGGAATTATTTCATCAACAGTTCTATGGTTATATGAATCATGAGATATATAAGTATTGAACTGAAACACTTATTTTTTAGACATATGTATAAATTATTGTTTTGATTATGGTTTATAATGGGATTAAATATTTGGTATGAGATAATAAGAGTTAATTTATTTGGTTTAGATAATTTAATGTTAACATTGATTTTGAGTATTTTGCGGCCATCATTATATGTTTGTTGTAATTGAAATGAGAGAGAAGTATCATGGATGAGTATTCTGGTAACTATATATGGAATTGATTAACATGAAAATTGGAGATTATTTTTTATGGTTAAAGTATGATTTATCATATAAGATAATCTATGCTCTCCATTTTAGATTCATTAAATATTTAAATGTTGATGGAATGACTCGTGGATATTATGACTCATAGAAGTGCTTTTGTTGTGATAAATAAATCTTCAAATTTAATTTCTTTGTAAAAAAGATGAGGTGAAAATATATATAATCACATCCAATGAATGATATTATGATTTTAAAATTTAAATTTTATAATGTATTATTATTTCCTGAAGTGATTATCTAGACACTGAAAGGGACCCTCAACTGAAGGGAAATGATTTTTTAACAAAAACAATTTTAATTTATTATTCATTATTAGAAATAAATGTTATTTTACCCTATAATTGATTATCAGTTTTGTGAGGCATAAAATTCTAATGACCATGTTCTATATCACTCCCCATCAAAACATGAAATTTTTTTTTCAATTCCATGTCCATGTTTTCACATCCCTCTATTGTTATCCTATTCAAAATCATTATGTTGTAGACTTCATCGTATTTCCCGTTCCATCTTATTAAGAGGATTTTTTATTGTCCCTATTTCAGATTTGAGTTTCTCACAAAATATAATTCAAGTATAAACCTTCAATTATAGAATTTAAAATTCAAATTTCAAGGGAATTATTTTTTTATGGTGGGGAAAATTTTTCACAACAATATTTTACAAAAATTTTTCTTTTAAAATAATATAGTCTCTATGATCTCTTATGTTTCAAGAAATATGAACCAAGAAAACAGTGATATACTCTTTATATTATTATATAAAATTAAACTAACTCATAGTCATTAAATTTGTGTTAATTAATATAACTATTTACCAATAAATTAGAAATAAACATAGAACCCAATTTAATATAATGGAAATTTTATCTTAATAACTACTTAAATACACATATGTATTCGTTTTCCAAAAAAATATTTGATTATATTAACGATATATATAAATATATATAATATTTTATCTAATATTTAAAATTAATCTTATGTGTTTTGTATATATAATATGAAAAAAAATCTAACTTCATAGATTGATGAATTATTTTTCTAAAAATAAATATTAATCAACTTGTGATGGATGACATGTTTTAAATCATTTATTTAAACTCCTTTAACAATTACATATTAAAAAAATAAACTTATTATTTTAATAATGAATATAAAAACATACTTTTTTGATATTTTGGTATTCTTTTAACATGACTCATTTATTGATAAATAGAAATAAAGATATTACATTGTAATTAAAATCATCTTATTCGTCTATATAATTTATGGTTTTATGTTACATTTTTTAGTTTTTAAAAAATTATATTTAGAAAAATTTTATATTAGTAAATATAGTCTAGGTTATTGGAATCAATTTTATATTGAACATATTCAAAAAAAAATTTAATCTATTGAATGTTTTACATTTACAACACATTTTTTCATTTGTTCAATGGGATTAATTTTTTATATTTTTAGCAAATTTTGTTATTTCAATTTATCAAAATGTATTACATAGTGATAATAATAATTATATAGTATTATATGTAGTCCCCTTTTGTTTTTTAGACAATATTAAAAATAATATCTCTATGTTATTTAAATTTCAACTTTTAAGGGTAAATATGGTAATAAAGTACAAAAATAATACAATAAGTCTTATAAAATTACCCTAACACATGTCCTAATTTTATTTGATGAATATTTTTAATCATTATAATGAAAACATTAGTTATGAGACCAATTATGGACTTTTGAATAATAACATAAAATTTTCAATATTGTAGTCCAAGGAAAGTAATCTTTGTCATAATTTTATTTTTAAAATGAAGAAATATTTTTGATTAGGGGTTACATAAAAGAATATTTTTGAAGATTAATAGTATTTTGAAAAATTGTAGTATAATATAAATCATGGTAATTTTTTTTTAATTTTTAATGATAACATAATTACCTTAAATGGCTACACATTGCAGATGAAGTAATTATTTAATTAATGGTATAAAAAAATAAAATATATTAAAATTATTAAAATAAATATGTATTAATATAATTATTATCATACATATATATTATTGATTACATTGACATGTTTGTGTTGAGTTATATGTTTTGGTTCTACGATCTAATGATTTTATGATATGTTTATAAAGTAAGATTATGAATAGTGTCCAAATTGACAACAATGATATTTTAAGAAAAAATAATATTTTACTAAATAATATAAAATTAAAAAAAATTAAAATTCATATAAATTATTTTTTTAATTATTGAAATGTCATAAATGATCTATATATTTTTCCTTTATAATTTTTTTGTAATAATATGAACCCTCAAAATATAAATCTCATGATATTAGAGTATGAATTAAAAAGTCTAAATAACGGTTAGTTCTAAAAGATAAGGATTGAAAAAATTTAAATCATATACAATTTTATATGGATTAAGTTATGGAGACCCAAAAAATACACCTATATTTAAATTAATATGTTTTGAGAATTTTCTATTATAAAATTAATTTATATTAATATCATATTTTGATGATTTTCAAGAGTGCCCCACCCCTCTCTTATAGAAGAGACATATTCTTCTCCCTTAATCCGACATAAAAACCAGTTTTTATTAGAAATGATATTACAAAATACATTACTATAATCTATCACTATATTCTATAGGAATTAGTTTATTCCTAACATCTACCTTATGTGTGTTAATGTGTTAATCAGAGGATATTGCCCGAAGAACATTTATCATTTTTAATTAAGTATTTATATGTTATATCTCATTAGAATTCATTAAAATAATTATCAACCATTATGAAATAATATATATATTATCCTAAAAAATTGATATGTTGTTATTTTAATACCATCACCTAATTTCATCTCAAATTTCATCAAATTGGAAAATTATTATCATTTGTGAGAAAGGTGAACTACGGCATCCCGAAAAGATATAATTGTTTCCATCACTCTCTCTAATGATAGGTAATAATGATGGAATTTCTGTTTATATGTAATATTCCTTACATATTTATCATTATGAAAATATAATATATTATTGGTTTTCTAACCATTCTGTGCTTATAAAAATGATAACATCAATCATTTGTATATGTGAATTATCGCCTCCATGAATCGATGTGATCCGATTATCTTCAAAAAAATCACTTGCATGATATATATATAATTACATTTAAAATATTACTATGATATTAATTATATTATTATCATTATATGAATTTTAAATAATTCCTACCTTCTTTCAAAAATCATTATTGAAAATGGACATGTTACTCAATCATACTTATGACTTTTATCTCCATTATTATAACTTGATCATTTTCATATCAGTATCTTATTGATAGATTTAGTTGAATAATTTAATTGTAAAAGTGATTTTAATTTCATTATTATATTTTTATATGATTGATTGAAGACCAATTTGACTATTGAAATCATACCAAGGTAATTTTGAAATCATGTATTGGACATTTTCAAAACATTCTATGTGATCTCAAATAATTAGGTAATTGTTATAAAATTATAATAATTGAAATAGAAGAAAAAAAATATGAAAATTTAACTAAGGAAAGTAAATTATTAAACAATGTGTATTACTAAAGAAGATAAAGATTTATCTATGACGTTTCATACTCAATGTAAGGGTTTTCTCATCTCACTATTACATCTGTGAGGTATATGCCTTATTCACCAATAATGAATTGATTTCGGTTCATGCACCACCCATTAAAATATAATTAAAAAACTATCAATATGATTATGGAATTATATGATTAATTTTGTATTATTTTATCTTAGGGATCCTAATTAAAATGATTCAAATATGTATTAGATAATTAAGAATGTTTACGTACTATTATCCATAATAATATTTAAATGGAATCATTTAAAATTTTCATCATCTATGTCAAAAATTAATTATTTAATATTATACTTCATTAAGGAATAACTCTTATTATTCCATATTTCATATGTTATTAAAAGTTTTATGATCATTTCGATTGTGGATGTGATTTTCAAATACCTTTCACGATTTATTGATAATGTATTCCCATTTCTTATGCTTGTTTTTTACTATGAATGTTTTATTTTTTATGGTTCGCTCTCTTTGTAACAAGAATGTATGAGACATATGATGTAATGAAGGGTTACCTATAGGCCCTAGATGCCTTAGTATATCTCAGGAGACAAATTTTATATGGACATCGTTAGGGGCATGAACCATTATTTTCAGATATGGATTTGGCCAAGGCATTAAATATTTATTTTTAGATGTCGTGATTGAGGCCTCAATGGAATGTTTCATATTTTAACCATTATTAATCCCATGATTATGCAATTATTAATTGATTTTACATTTAATTACTATACTATTATAACATCCATGGTAATGTTTCCTAGCTCATGTGATGATTTAAATGAAATGTGTTGTAATTATTTTCCTTTCCATATTATTTATAACATATTTACTCATAGATTTCCTTGTATGGTAACCCTTAATGAAAATGGGAGATCACCACTTTTATATGATTCATTATTTTCACAGTATTCCATGATTTATATTAAGACTAATATGTAGGATTATATAATGTGATAATAATTGATGACTCAAATAAAATGTTCATTAATATTATATTTCAATTTTTTTGTGGATTTCAAGTAAGTATCTATTTTTCCAAAACTAATAAACAATTTAGGCCTTTAGGATTTTATTCCATCGAATAATGACAATGTATTAAATTAAGTCGCTGGTTATAGGATTCATGGGTTAGGGTCGTTACATACAAACTTGGTGGAGTACTAATCAAGATAATTCTAATTGGATCCTCATTGACATGGATGTTTTGTTAATATTGTGATTTTCATCTAAATTCATTATATTTTAAATTATGTATTTGTGTTTGTAAAAAAAATCCTTAAAAATCTTATTTATTAAAAATACTAATTTTATTTTCAAAAAACCTAATTTATAGGGGCTTTATGTTTATTTATATCTCATGATTTGTTTTCCTGCGAATAAATAGTTTTTTGTACAAATCATGTTTATGTAACCATGATGGTAATAATTTGGGTTCTCATGTTCAGAAACTATTTAAACCATTAGTTTTTCTGTAGATACTATATTATTATTTTTTAATGTAATGTTAGCATAGGATGGTGGTGGTTTTGTTTGTTTTCCAATTTTGGATGTCGGGAGTTATATTCACAACACATAGAATTGGAAATCTTAAACTATCAAGTAATTTTATTGATCATTTTCATGGATATTTATTAATAGAATTTTTGTATCATCCCACCAGATTCATAATATTAGCATACTAACATTTTTCTCAATCCATAACCATAATATTAGAGATAAATGTTGATAAATAATTTTGAATGTATTTATATAGTTTCGTATGGTCTTTTGGCCAACCTATAGGGATTAGAAATTCCCTTCAGGTCACATAGGATTGTATTATTATATGGCTTATTATATAACCTAGGTTGGTTATGTAATAATTAAAATAAATTTGTTTGTTTATTTTTTTCATTTATGGAATGATTTTTTGTTTATTGGTGGATATTAATTAGGAATAATCTATCATAAGGGTTTGGTTGTGATATACTTCCTATAAAACATTCACTAAAAAAATATAAAGCTGCCACACGTACATACAATGTGTACCTTTTTGGATTTGGAGATTTTAAATCCCAATGTTTTTTCATATTTTGGTAATTCATGATGATCTATGATATTCTATAAAATACTTGATTTGAGGAAATTAGTTTATTTTGTATATTTACATGGTGATGTTTAGTACCATGCCCACTATATTAATACTAATGACTCCTTAGGAGGGTATATCTATTTAAATATAAATTAAAATACGTACCATTTATTAGAATATGATATATGTTAGGGTGATCATGGTATTATCAATGTACCAAGGTATACAAACTAACCATTTTGAATTAATAGAAGAGTAACCTTGATGGGATGATGATAAAAATAAATCATAGAAACTTATCTTCTGAAATGAAACATTATTCCAAGTAATGAATGATTCTCATGTGGTAGAGTATTTGATGGGAAATATTAAGAATTTTTTTGAATTCATAGAGTGTCCAGACCTTGTGAAGTAATATGTTTTGTGAAATATAGGGTTCTACTGATAGAGCATTTTAATGGAGATGTTTTAAATAGATTAGGTGCTTCTAGCTAATATGGATATAAGTCCTACAACTCTGAGATGTACCTATCATATTTCTATAACCATAAAATTTATTTATTTTATATAGGTTCATCTAAATCCTTGATGTCAACCATTGTATATAAACATCAAAAACAACCCATATAAATCATTCCATTTATTATTTAATTGGATACACCTCTAAGAGAGAACAGAGTGGGGGACATCAATTTTCTTATGAGATCGTTATTTATGTATAATATTGTGATGGTTATGTAATTATTGTTTCCAAACGTCATCCTCTTCTATTTTATTATTGGGATTTATTGGGTTTTCACTCTCATGGATTGGGTTGATTATTATCATCAATAGGTGTTTTTCACTACATTTTATGGGAGATCACTAGTTTTAATGGATATTAGGATCTAGTTTCCAATCTAGTGGGTTCATCTCAAACAACGATTAATAAGTTAATGATTTTTTTAGAATAAATTATTAAATAGAAATATAGCAAGTGAAGATAATATATAATGTAAAATGAGTTTCAAAATGATTTTATAAATGAGTTAGTAGGTTTTCATCTAAAGTTAGAGGTAAAATAATCAATCAAAATGGTGTACATAACTAAACTAAAATTGACATCATCATTCCATAAGCCTCCAGCTACATTTTAATGTCTAAAAATTCAGGTCAATTATTTATGATACTAGGTATTTATATGCCAAATTGTTTTTCCTTGTTAATCCTTCAACAATATATCCAAAAGTCTAATGGAACCCTTCACCCATTAATTGATTACCATAATCTCAACCAAGTGAAAATCGATAAAAATATCCTTTTCCTCACACTAGTTATTTGTTGGAAATGTGTAAAGGGGGAAATGGATTGGAAGAACTAATTTAAAATATTTTTATCCTCAAAATAAAATCAATTAGTCATATACTAAAAACACATCCTTATAATGTAGTTATATATTTTTCATGTACTATATGTTGTTGTTTGCCCTGACTAATTCGACAAAATACATTATGGAGATGATGAAATGAAGTATACAACATTATACTGATTTTTTTTCCTAGGGTTCATTGATAAAATCCTGGTATAATATATAATTGATAATGATCACGTGTTTCACATTGGGAAAGTGTTGTGAATTATGATGGATCCCCACTTATATTATTTTTTATAAAATTTCTAGTTCTGGATATGTAAATACACATTGTTGGAATATTTTATCATAGAGTTTATTATCTTATCCACTCCTGAGAATAGGAAAATACTTATGTCACGTGATGGTCCACAAAACATCATTGAGATTCTTAGATTTCATGGATTGGTAGGTCATTATTAGTAGTTTGAACTTGATTTCTTGATGTATGTTTCCCTATGGGCTTCACTCACACATAGGGTTGTGATGATTTGGATGGATTATATGTGTTGTGTATCCTTCGATGAACCAAATTAGAATATAACCTCATAAATATAAAATTATCATCCAAATCAAAGATTAGGTCAGTTTTTTACTAGTATAGTTTTATATTCATTTTGGGATGTATCCTTATACAAGGGTTCATGTAGTGCATTATGGATCATGTTATATTTTAATGTATGTGAATAATTACTGCCTCATGACTTGAATAATTTAATTATTGTGTTTGAAGATAAATTTTAGGAAAAATATCTTCTATAGGAATGTTTAATTATGTAATATTATCACATATGTTTTGGTTATATATTTTCCCTTAAATATTGGAATATATATATAAGATGATATGTGAAGGACCTATAGTCCACCTACCTTGTTATCACATATTCAACATGAAATGTTAATGTAGTGGATAATTATATTAAAAGAAATACAACTTCTCTAGTTTTATTCAATGTGACAGTTTATTGTAACATGATGTTAGTTTTTATCATATTCCTGTGGAGGTTAGGGTGTAGGAGTCTAGTGTTGTTATGTAATCTTTTCTTCTAACTTACTGTATCAACTAGATGATTCTTCAAGATAAATAGTGAGATAATGAGTTAAAAAGAATATGGGATCCTTTATATGGTATAGATTTCATTAGAGATTGGTCTCTCTCATTAGGGGGTGTCATTTCCTTCTGGATCAATAATGTATTCCATTCATATACAAGAAAGTCATTTAGTGGATTTTTTCATCAATCAATCTTTATTTTCCACCTTGTAACAACAATGTTGTTTTATAACATGAAACATAATTTTGGTGGACTTGTATTAATTGATACATATTTAACTTTGTATCTCATTTATATACATTCCAACAGATTAAGGATAAGCATTAAAAGGCATCTTAATTATTCTAGTAATTTCTTATACCCGTGTTGAAGTGGAATGAAATTTTTATGGATTTCAATGTTGGATTACCACAGACTCACTAAGGGTAGAATGATATATGGGTTTCTATCAATCAATTGAAAAATAAAATCCTTTAATACTGATTAATGGAGGCACTAATATTTAGTACCACGTAATTTTATACATGGAATATATTGTTTTTTCAGTGGTAGGTGATGGAACCGAGAGGGGAATAATCTTATTCAAATTAATGTTTTCATCCATTACAGTTTGAAGTATGTGATCATGTGTTTTTCAATGTATCTCCCCATTTAGTTCTCAGATATCTTAAAAATAATTAATCCATTAACATATGGGTTTGAGAACATTTTGTATCGTGTAATATCTCTGAAATGTTGACACCCATGTTTTTACACCACAATATTAAACAATTCACAGTGACTGTTATGGATCATGACTGAATAAGTTTTCTCTATACCCATCCCATGTTATGAATTGGTAATAACACAACATAAAATGTGATATTTCTATAACTATGGCACCTTTTCTAGTTGTTGATTCTCATGTGAATGTTTTACATGTAAAATATATACCTCCCCTTATACTCTTTAGGAATTATGTCTCTAATTCTCATGATACATGGGTGTGAGAGTCTTCGATGAGGTAGTAGTGGAACCATCTGGATTACATCCAAAATCTCAGGACTATATTTTTTGGGATAAAAGAAATTTAGTGGGGATAGTTGTAAAATTCCCATATTCCTTTCTTACACAAAAAAACTCGTGTTCTTATTTTCCAACACCCATTGGTAATTTCATGCTTATTCAAAAACTAAATTTTCTTATATTTCAAATTTATATTGATTTGTGGCCTTGATTATTGTTTGATAGTTAGAAATAAAAATTAGGTGGTTGGTATAGTTATGTGAATAAAACATTTTCTAGAACAGGTAACGATAATATATCTGAAGTCTAGTGTGGTACACTAGTAAACAAGTGGATGGCCAGAAGTAAGGAATACATATAGAAATTTCTTCTAGATGGCTAGTATAATCCAACTATCTATATAGTAGGTGGCTCATGGTGATGGAATACTTCCTGGTACCACCATCTAGATGATGGAAGAAACTAACAAGCCATTTGTTTTTTAAAAAGCACTTGATTTTTTAATAGCACAACTAGCTAGCTGATGCTTTCAAGATGCATCATGTGGAATTATTTTTCACAGGGAAATCAAGGTGAAATTGTGTCTATATACAACATTTAATCCCCAATTAAATTATGAATATATATTCATAGACTCTAACACAACTCATTATACGAGGATACTACCTGAAGAATTTTGTGGATCTCTCATCTCATTTCTGTTATAGATCAACTAACTGATTGAATCTTTATAAATCCAAGGTTGTGTTGAACCTAATTTAAAAAATGGATCACCTTTTTTTCATATTATTCTTCCTTCTTTCCATTTATAAGATTCATAAATGGTTTATAGTTTTTATTAGTGTTTGTAATGAATATATCATTATATTTATTATAGAATTTAAAAGTCTTGATCATATCTGAAATACGTATAATATGTTAATAGATATTTTTTTTATGCAGTCCTTTGGAATTTTTTTGTATTAAACATGTTAATTTATAGATTAATGATTTTGAATTCATTTTTATGATATATTCACCTTTCATAAGGAACATGGATATGATGATGATCTATAACTATGTTCCTTGTGTTTTTAGTGTGATTCTAGGTAAGGGGTTTTACAACATGGATTTACCTTGTGATCCTTTGGTACTTTATCTTCCAATTTTATAATTGAATGTTTCTAGAGTAATGATAACTTGTATTATAAAATATATTTGTTCTAAATATGGGTTTCAAAATATACTATGCAGTTTGTGTTTTGAGTATATATTATTTTGATATAGGTTTTTTTGGATTAGAAGATGAAATTCACTTTGAATTACACTGATATCGAAAACAATAATGTGATCAATGATGTGGTAGAAATCAATCCTCTTGGATGAACACATTCCCTCTATATATGATTTGATATTTTAATGTTTACATCAGGTTTCATTTATATTAAAAATTATTAACTCTATGGAGTGTATTCTTACAACAGATACGTAATCATCTATTATAATGTGGACACGAGATGTCCAACAAATCATAATAATGTAAATAGGATCCTCATTGACCTAGAATTGACGATAATTATGAGATTATTGTTTTAGTTCTTATACTTTACATTTTTATTTGTATTTTTAATGAAATTATTTTATACCCTATTTATTCAAAATATTATCATATTGTGAATATCATTAATTTATTCTTGATTTTCATTAAATTTAATCTAAAAAATTATTTAAATTAATGAATTATAATTGGTTTATTATATTAATAATACATATAAAACACATTTTAAAGCCCCAATAAGAACTTTTAATCACGCAATCTACAAACATTTGGCTTTATTTTGACCTAGATATATCTAATTCGGATAAGTAAATGTTCCATATGATGGTGGTGGGTCAGTTCATTCAGTGGGATTTGGAGTGGTGAGGTAAAAGTATGTCAGATAGTGATGGGAATTAAAAATAATAATTCTATTTTTGATGATTCTATCTTTGATATTTTTTATCCAACACTTGTATCCATTCACTTGTTGTCTCATTATTGTAATAATGGAATTTTTTATTATAAATTATAATATTGTTACAGGTTCATAGGGATAAATCATTCCCAATGGTTTATTTTGGATTCCAAATTAGTTATCACGATCTCATGGGGATCAATAATTTACTTCATCCTATGTTAGGATCAATTCAGTTTAATATTATTTGGGTTACCCATGTTGGTTAATGAAAATCATGACACATGATAATCAATATAACAAAATATTGAATAATATATACACCAATGAATAGATGGATGAAGTATCATGACATTTCTTATGAATAATATGTTTAATGGAATAAGAATCAATTAAATTCATGATAAAATCTGGTAGGATCCAATATGGGTATTTACTCAATTCGATCAAAAGATTCTTTACTTCAAGGAGAGGCGATCATCAAGCAGAAAACCACCTTTATAAAATTAAGATTCAGGTTAACATGATAGTATGAAATATATTTCATACAATGGTACCATTATTAATGTAATGATTTTTGGGTCATTGAATATGGGAATTATCCATGCCTATACCTTAATCAAAGGATTATCGTAGATGAATAGCACCACCAATCTCCAATACCAGGATGAAAATGGGATTTCATTGAATAGACTACATAATATTGGATCCTTGTATATATGGAACATGTAATATCCATTCCAGAGTTGTAGATATCGAGTTTTAATTTGATTCTATGAACCCTAATATAACTTATAATTGTTATAAGAACATTAAATAACCTCATCAATGATTATATAATTAATTTATACTTATAGTTTCATTAATATTTGATTACATATTGATAATTATTGGAGTGTGCATTGTGAAAATATTGTTATCCTTCCACTAGATGAATTCAGTGTGATTTTGGATGGTTATTTGTTATATCCACTTCTAGAAAAGAATATTTATAATAAGGAGATAATATCATATATCAACCAATTATATTATAGAAGAGGATTATTTTCAGTAAACACATTCCTTAAATGGTTGGATAAAAAATAATTTTAACGAATAATGAATCTTTGAGGGAGACGATATATTACATATATTTATAATTTCATCAACTCCAAAAAATTACTCTTTGAGTCATAAATTCTTTTTATATTGAAAAACTATTCTAATTATCATGTGATAGTTAATATTTCAAGGACGAAATTTATTTAGTTATGGGGTTATAAGGACCTATGACATTAAAATGTGTCTTCCTCTAATTATGTCATTTTTTTCAATATCTTTTTCCATATAAAACATCAATGTAAAACAAATCTAGATGTATTATGACCATTTAAACTTATCTATTAGACTAGTATGAATGCATAAGGGTTTTTAAATAA
The DNA here is from genome assembly GCA_963277665.1 of Viscum album. Taxonomy (NCBI): domain Eukaryota; kingdom Viridiplantae; phylum Streptophyta; class Magnoliopsida; order Santalales; family Viscaceae; genus Viscum; species Viscum album. The sequence continues at coordinate 600,967,310 of OY728126.1, forward strand.
GCAAATATATATATATATATATACTTGTATGTCTATTTATAATGATTATTTAATAAAAAATTTATCCACTATTTATTTTTTTAGGAATAAATATTTTATCATGTTGTTATTTTAGTTAATGAATAATAATTATATTATTGTTAAATGATTATTTTTTTTTAAAAATATTTATTAGTGTAATATTTTCTTTCTCTTAAAAACAAAAATAAAAAACTAGTATTTAAAAATTATTTTTTTCTAAGTAAAATAATTTATATTTTATTTATTTTAAATAAATTTCAAATGTAAATATTTTAGAAAATGTTATTTTTACAAAATATGCCACCTTTAAGTTAGAATTTTCAAATTAATTTAAGTTTAATTTTTGGGTTTTCCCTAAGAAGAATTATTTATATGCAAATTAGGGTAAAAATCATTTTTATTAAAAAAATCATCAATTAATTTATAAATATTTGAAATTGAATTAGAAATTAATAAAACATTTTCTTAAGAAACTTTTATATTAATAGTGAATTTATAATTTTAAAAATTTTACATTTAATTTAAAAATCCATATTTGACATTTCAGAATATAGGTGATATTTTTAAAATTAATATTTTTGATACATTATGTTTATTATATTATGAAAATATTTTCAATCAATTAAACTAATAGAATTTTATACAAAATATATCCATTTTATGATTCATCATGTAAAAATCATATAATGAATTATTTTTTGTGATTTTCCTAAAATAATTGATTTTTATATGAATATATAAAAATATTGTTTTACTTAAATAGTCAATTTTATCACATTGTTATTATATAATGGAGGGTAAGAATTTTATAAAACTATTTTATTGGAAATATATTAATTTATAGAATAATTATATTCAATTTAATATTTTTTTAAATTCATAAACCTATTTTAACCATAATATTTAAATTCTAATTTTTTATAATTTTCCATCAATTAACCATTAATTTGGTGTTAGTTTTTGGAATTTTTTGAAAAAAAAATAAAAATTAATTGTTTTATAATGAACATATATATTTAATTAATATTTAAAAAAATGATAATATTATCCCACAAGTAATATGTATACCTAAAATAAACTATGTCTAATAATTTTCTTGTACATGTTATTTTCTATAATAATGAAATTAATTCCCATAATATATTGAAATTTTATATTGAAAAATGACTAACGTATTTGAAATAATTTTTTTTCATATTAATAAATATTTTAATTTTTTTTTCTAATAAAATTAAGTTCCAAGGGTGAATGTAGAGTTACCATGATAAAGGTGGATTAAGGATAATGTTGATTAACATAGTTGAAAAGATGAAAACTATGAAGAAAATTTTCTAAATTTAATGGTGGATGGATTATATATGCTACCTCTATTCCTAAACAATTAATTTCTGTTTTATTCCATATTCCTTGAATAAATGTGTTATCATAATGAGAAATAAAGAGTTTACAAAAACGGTGCTTTTAATTACATAAAAATGTAGACCAAAAAATTATTAATTCTTCATAAATTTCAAATATATAGATCCACCAAAAAATCCTTTGTTTTCTCTCATCGACGCGCATTCAATTCATTCGAATAACTGGTCTCCCAAAAATTCCAATCATAAAAGACTTGAGAAGTTACATAAGAGAGAACATCCAATGGATGTGTAATACTCTCAACCCAGCATCTCAAGCTATTTTATTCTTTTACATTACTAAAATACTCTTTATCCATTATTGTACTAAAATACCATAATTGTTACAATGGGTGTGTTTTATTATACTAAGTGAATATTTATTTTATCATTTTCTATGAAATCATTATAAAATCGATAACATCATCATGATTCTATGGATTACTACCTACATAAATTACATTTTCAATTTCCATCACCAGAGTAAATGGTAGTTTCAAAAAGATTGTCGAATTTAATAAAATTATATTTTGAAAAATATTGATATTATTGTATTATAATACTGGTCATTTTAGGTATAATCTTTTATGTATTCTTAACCATATTATTTTTGATTTATTATATGTGTTTAAGTTTAAATTATTTTGAAATTTTTTATAATATGTTAACAACTATTTATTATTAAAATTAGTACTTATTGGTAAATATGACTATTATGTTTTATTTTATGCTTAAATTATCCTCCAATATTCATCATTTAGTTATTTAATAATTTTATTTTAGGACATTCATATTATATTTTAATACTTACAATTTTTGGTTCATTTTGGTGTTATCTGAATAATATTTTAATTTATATTTATTTTTGATTAAATTAATTATTTTTTATAATTATAATTTTATTATTATATGCTAGTTTTATATTATGTTATTAATTTTTATTTTATTTCACAATTTATCTTTTATGTACTATAAATTATTAATTTATTAATTAATTATTCTTTTATAATTTTTATTATAATTATTTAATCCATAATTTTATAATTTAAATATTTTTAATTTTCAATTAAAAAGATACATCTAGTTAATGTGGTCATAAATAATTTGAAAACATTTAATATTAAATGAATTAATGTTTATAAAAATTTAATTTAACTAGTTTATGATTAATTTCTTATATACGTTTTCCTTTTTTTTATGTGTTACATGGTCGATAAGTATGTGGTAAATTAAAAAAGTATTGAATTGATTGAAATTAAAATTTAATCCACCTTATTTTAAGATTATATTGATTGTTCCAATTAATTTGAATAATTACTTCACCCACCCTGAACCTCACTGGAGATGCACTTCCAATTGTATATTTACATTTTATAATGTTTACAATCGACTGAGATAGTTAAATTGAAGATGCAACATAGACAAAAACATAAATTAATAATGGAATTACAAAATTCCATCAATTGTGCGGGGATATTATGACACAATATAGGGAATATATTACATCAATGACAAGATAGATCCAAATGACGGTACCCAAAAATAAAATATACATTACAAGGCTATGATATTTCTTCATATTTCATGTGATTTATGTTGATATTGTATCAATTAAAACTAGTGAACGATATGGCTAATCATATGAAAACATGTTTCAATAAGGACAATTACAATTCACTTAATCATACTGATGAATCTGGCCATGATCATTGTGAAACCAATCACTAAGAAATCATTGAAATTAGAGAAGATAAAATTAGACCTCTTTACTTACAAGATATTATGATTGTGATCAATTATGGAACTAACAACCACTAAAGTAAATCAAGTGATTCTATTTTTGGAGATAATGGTTAATAAAGTATCCCACTAGATACGTACAAATATTAATGAAGAATCATGAATAGATGATTTTTGAGGGGATTCATTTCACTACCATGGTTACACTTGAGTCTGAGATTCCAAAAAAAATGGAAGCATGTGATTATAAATAATATTCCATCAATGTTTAAAGATAGTGAATATAGATTATCTATTGAATAATATTGATAAATTTGTCATAGCTTAGAATTGTAGTTGGTCAAGCCATGCAAACCAAATTTGTAATGTAATTTAATATTAATATTCATATAGACATTTTCCTAGACATATCAATGAATAGAATAATTTATATTCCTTAACTAGGCTAGAAGATGATCCTATAATGAAATGGATGATGATTATTTGAGCTCTGATATCCCATATGGATAAATATTATAGAGTCAGAAAATAAATTTCAATAATGAACGATATTGTAGATTTGAATTCTGTACTATTTCATTACAGGTGTGGAGAGAATATTTTAATAGGTGATCACATAGGTTTTGCGGATGAATAATCCACAATTATAGAAGTTATAATAAATTCCTCATAGAAGTCACTATGTTGAGATGCACGAATGACATGAGGTTGAGTTTGTACTTGTCAGGAAGGTTGTATTCTTACTCGAACAAGTGATTCCTCTAGTTCGAATATTGAATTTCGTGGAGAGTTATAATATAATCCGTTAAGGATCTAATTCCTTGTAGATTCCTCTTAATATATGGGAAGTTTAGGCCATCTAAGGATCGTGCAAGGTCATTTTTACATCTGGGAAGTTATTAGGTAATTAAAATAATTTGGGGAAAAATGAATTTATTCTGTAAGAAGAACATTTTTTCCCAATATGAGGTATCATAATAAATGTAACTCTAACCCAATTTTTGGGAGTTCTTAATTCCTTTCATTTATAGGCTTCAATAGACTGTAGTTGAATACATGTGTTATATATGGTGAAAAAGTCAGGAATTTAGTTGTTATATTTATCTAATGAAATGGTCGATAAGAAATTATTGAGTTTATTTATAAGTCCCATAGAAAATGTATAAATTCATGAAAAACATCTCAATGAAAGTAATAACTGATTTTTGGATCTCAGGAGAAGAGATAACCAAAAGTAATTTCATATAGATAGGAAAAATAATATCAACTGTACTAAATTTTGAGGATTAATGAGAGTAAATAGAATCTTTATTGATAGAAATGTTGTTATTTTTTTCATTTCTTATTATTAATATGTTTAAAAATATATTGGTTAATGTTTTTTTTTCAAATTTCACACTTTAGATACATTTTTTTTGGGTGAGATTATAATTGGTGATGTTATTTTTGATTTAATGTTCAAGAAAATTCCATCTATTTTGAGACCTTATTTTTTCCCAAAGAAATCCTAAGGATGATAAATTTAGTACAGAATTGTTTTAATATATATCTTTTTTAAATTGAAATCAGTCATCATGATCAATTATTTTTCTTTAATACATTAGTTTTGAGAAGGGTAAAAACTATAATCTCGGACATTGTAAATATTTTAGTTGCATTAGTGGGATTCCCAAAATTTATTTTCATGTACCTCTATCTGTTAATATAAATATTAATAAAACTAACAACATTATATTTATCTTCTTATAAAAATATAAATAACCAATCTCTTATAATTTATATTCCATTTTTTCATATTCTGGAATTTAAATATATTGTGATGTCCCGGACTAGAATTTCACTTAATGGGTGCCCCGAGACTGGTGGGACACATGGCCTCAAGCACATCTCATCGAACACTAGAGTCTTATGAGTTAAAGTGATATCCTAGGGTGTGTCTAGGGGGATAATACACCCTAATTACAATATTTTAGCATCATGGATGAATGTACAAATTGATAAATACCAGAAGAAATATAACTACGACACAAATCGGTTCCGCTTCAATGTTTACAATACTGTCACTTTTAATTGTTTTGTGTAAGGGATAATGAGTGAGTATTATTGATTCAAATCTTACGACGAGGAAAATGGAATAAATTATATGATTTCCAAATAGGACTTCTCAATAATTCTATCAAGGAAGCATCAACATCCAAAGGGGAACGATAAGCTCAAAGGTGCAAAAGGGTCTAAAAGACAATACACCATTGGGATAACTATATAGGGTTTACAGAAGGCAGAATATAGAAATAAGAGAGATAAGAACAATAATAATTTAATCCACTAGAATCACATTCAACAATTGATGAAATGTCATGTCACATGAAAACTAGAAAACATAGATACAAGATAGTAGCATCACCATGTTTCATAAAAATATAAAGGAAATCAAAGACTATCCTAAGCATTAAGAGATCCAAATAGGTCCTCTTATATCAAGATACATCCTAAACTGTAAGAAATATTGTGTCTGAAGCCATATTCTTCTCTTTATCAACACAATAAACCATTCAATCTACACCAGATATCAAATGGCACCCTAAGGGGGTGAGAGATAAATCTTAGTGGGCCACCTCCAATGATATCTAAAACATCCAGCCCATGTAATGGAAATATAAAAGTGTAAAATAATGTGTATAGAAATTTGAGATGTAAAATGAGACTAAATACACAAGTATATTCTTCAAGACTAGGCTAGTGTTTGAACATGTAAACAATTCATTATTTTTTTATTACCGTCTTATAAACAAGACACATGTTAGTTATTGATATCATTCAAAGTCGTATCAAGAGAACCTATAATGATATATAATAGTGATGTATGAAGGTAATAATCAAGGAGACGTCAACCTCAAGGGTCATCGACTCAGTAAAAACTGTAACCTGGAATGGGTGTGACAGTAATCTAGTGATCATAGCCCATGGAATTCCACAATGAGGTGACTAATGAATCAAATGTGATCATCCCAAGTAAAATGAGGTCAATCAGGGACATGGCTTTAGCTGTAGTTACCATGGAATAGACATATCTATAATGGATCAAATGAGAGTATTTGGTGCATTCTAATATGATATGTAGGGATCCTATGGTGTCATACCAGCCATACTAATAATAATCTAGGATCGAGATTGAGGTTGTTCTCAACTTATGCATGTCATATCCTTGAATTAAAATGAGGTTTGCAATTGCTTCGGGAATTCTCCAATCAAGATCCCAGGTGAGCTCGAGTCAGACCATTCCAATTTTTATAATGATGTCATATAAAATATCATTTCGTTAATTTCTTTCTTCTCATTATTGTGATAAGGTTATGTAGAATGAAAACTTTTAATCAATCAATTTGGTTCACGTCATGCCTATCATTAGTGTGACAAGTCCAACTAGCTTCCAACCATTCATTTAACTCATTTTAAACATATTTCATATTAAAGTTTCATTATAATACCTTCCATTAATGAATTGGTGAGGGGTGGGGGGATGTTCTAATGAAATGAAACCTACGATTAACATACATATAAGGCCAAGTAATATACAAAATATAATGGCCAATTCATAAATCACATTTATTTATCAATTAAATCCCTTGCATTTTGTGGGTAAACTAGTGAGCATACATGGTACTTTCCGTTAAGAAATTTTGAATATAAACAATACATTTAATAAAAAAAATTCTTACACTTATAATTTTCAATCCAAGGTACACCCAAACTGTGGAAAAAAATGACAAAAACCTAAACAACAATTTTGACATAACCTTCTACACGGAAATGAATAACTTATGGGTGTAACCACCAAAAAAATCACATATTTGGAAATATAAAATCCATATAGTTACATTGATTATAAACACGATATGTAGATTCTATAAATGACACCAGATTAAATTGGTTGGCCCGACATGAAAAATCAAAAATCTATGAACTTGAGGGATGAGTTGTAGACCAACCACCTTAAGCTTGTATGAATATCCTCCTCTAGGATTGGCCCTATATTTGTATTGGATCAGAGTATATCTATAAAAAGGATAAAAATAGTCATTCACAGATTACTCAACTGAGTGAAAAGAAGAAGGATAATGGCTCAGGAGGACTTGATAACTTACCATTATGCATCCAACATGATAAACATATTCATAATTGGATCCCAAATGAATTAGATCCCTTTAATCATAATCTAAATCATCAAATGGGTCGAAAATGATATCAAATTAGGTAAATTTCATTAATACAAAAATTAAGAAGGAATATTTGTTATAATTTGATCATAATGGAAAAAAATGTCATATAACCCAGAAAAAATGGATTCTACGTTGTTTTTCCACATAGTTGCCTAGGAAGAAGGGGAACCTGAAAATCTATGCTTCATGACCATGATAAAACCATGCAAGGTGGATCTATTAAGAAAACCACCATCCACATGTCTTGGAAAACTATGTGTAAACCATGTTCCAACCATGTGACATGGATAATTTCCACAAAATGATGGGTTCTAGTCATTAAACAAGCCTTAGACACCATTGGGACCACTTCTACCACTTTTGGACTCATTAAATGATCCACAATATGCGTTATATTTAATATAAATGGATCCATGCCTGAGTTAAAACACAGGTTCTTACAATAAACCCCTTTAAAGGAAATAATCGTAATGTTCACCATCCAAAGTTATAAAAACACTATCTGCTAAAAATTACTCTAACAGAGAACATATGTCACAATATTGTTTCAATATTTCATATTTCACACAACCAAGATGCCTGTAAACACATACTAGAGGGATATACTGACCTCAAATAACCATTATGCTCATGTCAATGATGCGTACTCGATAATCCACGATGGTAGAATTAACAAGAAAATTAACATCCTCATGTTCCAAGGTATGAGATTGGTTGACATGAAACCTAAGAAGTAGTGAAATGTGGAGGAAATCCTTCATTGAATGGTACAATTAATGTAGTTTCAGCTGATAGGTTACCAGCTGGGCACTCTCTAGAATTTCAAATGAAAAAACGAAATATTGTAATAACTTCCCCTTATTTTGTAACAATCTAAGCCCAATACTCGGTGGTACTCGAATGAAAACATGACCCCGACCTCAAACTGAATAGGTCTTTAATGGTGATTTTCATATGATTATTTTCTAGACTATGAAAAAATCATACACTTTATTATTAGCTTAAAATTCTCTGATATCTCTTGAATATGACTAGGACCTTGTATGGATGGCTCACCTACCTCTATCTGGCACATGGGTGAATGAAATACTAAACAATACAATTCCAAAATAGGATCCATCTTAATTGTCCCATTGAAGTTCTTATTACATGAGAAATCAACGAGAGAGATAATTTTACCCCATGAACCACTAATATAAAAGACACATTCTTGAAGAATATCCTTTAGAACCTGTATTGTCCAATCTAATTGTTCATTGGTCGGATGGTGACAAGCTATGATAGGAATCACATGCGTTCCCATATCCTTTTGCGATCACTTCTAGAACTATTATGTCAAACAAGAATATATATCTGAAATGATAGTATGAGTGACCCTACGGAGTCGTATGATCTCACATATAGACAGTCTTCTCAGCTAATAGACTGAGATGGTCTTTCAAATAAATTGAAGCATTTTGATTTCATTAGTCGGTTAATGAGTTCCTAAATAGCCTCTGGGTTTTGAACACTGTATAACCTTCACCTTCTACAAGATAGAATTGGTAACTATTAAGGATGAGAGTTAAGACTACTCATCACATCTTGGAACTCCAAATGATGCTCGGAAAAGAAGAAAATTAACTTCCATTCATCAATGGCATACCATATGGTGGGGCGTTAATTTTCCAACTTAGTGCATCAACAACACAATTCCCTTCGAAGGAATATATAAAAGTTCAAAATAAAATGATTGTAGATATTCGACCCATATGCACAATTAGAGGTTCATGTCACATGGAGTAAAGATTTATTTCAGGATCTAGTGGTCTGCATACACCATAGTGGAGTCACCCATGAGATAGTGTCTCAATCAATGTATGGTTTGGACAAATACTTCTAGCTCAAGATCATGAGTTGGGTAATTCGTATCATGGGACCTCAACTGATGAGATATTTACACAACTATTACCCAATACATCATCGATAATCCTAGTCCAATGTCTAATGCATCATAGAATATGAAATATTCTATACCTAGCTTCAGAAGAGTCACAATCGGTGCTGAAACAAGCCTCCCTTTCAGCACCATAAATGGTTTTCTAAATGCTTCAACCATTTAAACATTGAACCGTTCATTGAAATGCTAATAATAGGTGAATAAAGGATGTACAAGTCTTATATGAAACACCTATAATATCCCTCCATCCCCACTGAACTCAATATATTAAAAATATTCATGTGATGATCCACTGAAAATAAACCACTAAACTATTCGAGGTCATCAAATTCTCTTGTTCCCGATATTATGGGACCTATGATGTGGAACATTTCAATCTAAAAGTAAAACATAGCAAGGTGAGTTTATAGATGATGCTCACTCAGTGTACATAGAATGATCAAACGATGTTTTGAATTGTATATAGGGGTGTGAGAATAAGACAATATGTCGTCCACAAATATAAAATTAAAGAGTCCAAATAGGGGTGGAAAATTATATTCATCATATCCTTAAAAACTGAGGGCATGTTCGCTATACTAAATGACGTATCAAGGTACTCATACTGACCATAAATTCTGAGAAATGTTTAACATGGACTTTTTGATGGTATAAATTGTACATGATGATGAAATGAAATTTGTTTGATCTCAAATAAGACCATTTCTCATCCGAGTTAGTTGAAGATATCAACTATTAGAGGAAGTAGATACTGATTCATGACCATAAACATGTTCATACTAATATAATCCACACATAGACATAAGGTTTCATATGAATTTTTTTTAATACATGGGAGAACCCCAAGGGGATGTGATGAGCCATGTAAATCCCTTGACTACTACCTAAGCAATTGATGCTCAGTAGAAACTAGAGCTAGTCATGAAAGAAGCTATATTTTAAACTCTTCAACTCTCTCCTGAGGTAGGACAAACTGTTTTTTTAGAAATACATCCCTGAAATGATGCAATATTAGAGGGGAAATCATAATTATCTTCACCCTGATCCCCCGTGGCAATATTTTCAATTCGGGAAGTCACTCAACTTAGTCCATGATGCTATGGCCCATCACTACAACCCTTGACATCCCACTCACCATTTTTTATAGAACATTTTCTCTATTATAATGTCACCAATACCATTTAGTGATAATAGTCTACAAAATCATGATAGTGAACCAACTAGTCCATCCTAATAATGACATCTACTCATATCATCTCGAGAATGAAGAGGTCCTAAAATAAAGGGCAACTACATAACTCAAGGGAATATTCCCTAAACATGAATAAACCCTTTCTTCATACCCCAAACTAAGTATTCAAGGTCATTACACCATGGTGTTAATGTATCTATAGTCCAAGAAATTATATGATATATATAAAGATATAAAAGTTGGAAGAACCTATATCAAATAAATATGATACTATAGTAGCAGGTACTAGAATAGTAACTCATTTTTTAGGATGTCCCACAGTCTAATCCTAAATTATAGAATTCTGTGCATGAAAATGGACAAATCCAAAACTATGTGTAACAAATGGAAATCCATTATGATAAGTGCTCTACTAGTGTTTCTGGTGGTTTGGGGTCTTGCTACCATGACAATGACCACCTCATCGGCCAGACCTATCAATTCTTTTATAACTCCCCTCTCGATAAAGAATAAAATAACCCACTCAATAAGGTGTAAAAGGTGTGGATCATTTTCCAAAATAAGCTGGTTTTGTTGTCCTAAAAAATGCTACAAATTCCCCATATGACTGCAAGCCCGAAACTCCACTCGGTCTCTGTCATAATGAGGCTTCCTGTTGTAACATTGTGGATCAGGGAGCTGCCAAAAAGTGCCCCATACCTAGTTGGTCTCATGGAATAAAGTGCATTTCCCAGAACTCCAGAGACTACTGATTAACAATGAGGGACTTGTGTGATATAGTTGGATAACTATTCCCATATTGGCAGAGTAACATCGTTGAAACAAATAGTAAACAGTAGTGGAAGTAGTAATACTAGGAAATAAGGGTAAATAATGGAAGAACGATTTTAATAAATCAAAAATATAACATATATAAATTATTCATGTCACATGTGACTAGAAAAGAATCAAACCAAGTCACAATGCGGGAAATACAATAGTAAATCCAGACTATATAAATTTAGTAAGCTAAAAAAGTATCGTAAGCCTCATCTTGGTCACATTCTCTTCACCTCCAACATCAGTAAATTATCTAATGAAGAAGGGAAATTACCCATATATATAACTGCAGCAATATAATATTTTTTGGCCCGAAGGCCTGCCCCAAGTATGGTGTGATACCAATCCCATTAGGGAGCCACCAAATGATTTTCACCTAACCGTCAGTGAAAATATATATATCAGGCAATATGAAAAATGACGAAATAAACTACTAAGTACTCAAGGGGAAAAAATCTTACAGTTTCGAATTACATTCATTTACATTCATTAATGTTTTAACCCGTTTAATAAAGAATCTTGGGATTTAGACAATTCTCTATATCCCTCCTTGTTATAGTAACAATAAACATCTCAGAAGACCATCGAAACAGTCAAAAATACAGAGTCCAATCATGTTCTTTGACGTGGAAGACATGTCACAGACAGAAATCAATCATTCATAACAACCCTATTATAATGCTCTCACAGTTTATCTCATTTTGTTTATCAAAGATCTAATCAATTGAAAATGACCACCTCAACAACTCTGACATACATTACACATGGGTCCACATGGAATCAATATTTCATACACAACATTAGGGTAGATCTCACAGTCAATACCCTAGGGTCAACGTCAACACAAAGGGTACCATGGTCATGTGTAGTAATCATTGAAACACCCACGATTTTCCTTTTACAAGGCTCTCATGGTCCAATAGAATATCAACACACATATCATAAAAAAAGTAATAACTTATAATCTATAAAAACTACTTTGATATCATTCACAAGAATAATACATTAAATTTGAATACTCAATAAAACATCATCTAAAACAACTAAAAGCATAGAAATTGTGTATTTCTCTATAGGAAACCTAATACAAATGGCCATGAACAGTCAAATAAGGGAAACACACTGATATGGTGTCTCGTAAAAAATGAATCAAAACTTATGCAAAAGCTACAACTCCTAAATCCATATCAAGTTTAAAATGGGGATAAAAAAATCTAAAACTTGTAATACCCCAACATGGGTATTTCTCACCTTAATAATATATTATTCAAAGGAATTAAATTAGAGACACAATACCACATACCATGATATTGTACAAAGAAAACTCTTGAATGTCTCCCTTGAATCATCATACCATGACGTAGATCTACTAAACGGATAAAAATGATCAAACCTTGATTACTCATGAGTGAGGAAGAATCTATAAGAGAGGATCTTGAATAAGTAATAACTCACTAGTAGGATTCCAAAACCCCCATTGGAGTTCGAATTAGACCTTTGATAGAGAAGCGGTAGATCATACTTTGATTGTCACATTAGTCTCTCCTAGACAATACAATGTTAGAAGAAGGTATTTTTGGAGATGATACGCAAACCCACAATAATTAATCAATTAAAAAATGACAATTTCATGACAATTTCATTTAATGTATACCCAGTGTACGAGACTCAATGGACCCCCACTTTAGGCTGTCTGTCAGGTCACCCTCACAGCCATGTACTCAACCATTACACAACTAGTACAAGTCCTAATAAGGAAACACAGTACATAGTGTGTACTAAATAACACACAACATTTACATAGAAACTTTTATAACTCTTCATTTTACCTCAAAAAACAACCCGAAATAAATATCCATACACAAACTAATGATACTTCTTCTTACGAACATACACCCTTAATGATATTCATCACCAAATTTTCCTTGTATGGGTGGTGAAGAAGAAACATCAAAAAACACTATCCACTATGATCGTATGTCGACCTTCCTCTCCCAAGTCACGTCATGTACATGAATGTGCTTCCATATCACCCATACCAAAGGAATCGACTGACCACAAAAAACATTGTGATGGGATTTTGAATCTGAAGAGAGTGCACCTCTAAATATGCATACACCTCTAACTCATCCTCATTAGGTTGACAAACATGAGATGAGTTTGAAAAATAATGTCGTAGATAAGAAACATCATAGACGCCATGCATAGCTTGGTACCTTTGAGTTAAGTTTAACCGATATGACATTAGATCCTCCCTCTCCGAAACCTCAAATGGCCCAACATATCTTGTTGATAGCTTCCCATAAATAATAATCATCCTATGTCTCAAACTCAGTTAGACTTGTATGAAAACATGATCTTTGGCCTCTAACACTAGAGGTCATCTACGTCGACCAATATTTTTTTTTCCAAATTAGGCAATAGACATCCTTCCCAAATAATCTCCATATGCTTAGTGGTCTCCTGGAGAAGATGAGGTCCCCAAATAGCTGCCTCTCCTTCCTCCAGACAATATAAGGGTGATAATCATGCCCTACCATACAATGTCTCATAATGTTCCATCTGAATCATTAACTCTAAACTGTTATTATAGGAAAACAACACTAGGGGTATGTGTATTTCCTATGACCCATCGAAATCTAGGATGCATGATCGAAGCATGTCCATAAAAACTTGAATCTTTCCCTCGGAATGACCATCTGTCTTGGGATGGTAAGCTATACACAGAGGTACCTGTGTACCCAAAGACCTATGTAGTCCCTCCCAGACACGAGTTCTAAATTTGGAATCCATGTATGAAACCATAGATTTTGGGACCCTATTAAAATGTTCAATCATTAGGATATTACACCATTCAAGTTCATCATCACTGAAGGTTTCCTTAATCAGAAAGAAATGTGAAACCATAGTGAGCCTATCAATAATGACAAAAAATGAACCATTCCCTTGAGCAGAACTCGGTAATACCATCACAAAATATATCAATGCATCATTCCGAATCCACTCAAAATGGGAAAATACTATAAAATCCCTACTCATCACTGATGCTTTACCTTCACCTACCTACAGGTGTAACATCTCCTAACAAAATTAGCTACATACTTCTTCATACCTAACCACCAATATTGATGATGTAGATCTCTATACATATTGGTGGCACTAAAATGAACTTCCCATGACAAGGCATGAAAATATTGCATAAACTACTCATGCATGTCTGCCGACACACATACACATCCATGAAAATTCAAGACATCAGCGTCACTTTTTTCCCCACCATGAGTAGTGTCCTCTCCTGACACAAACTTATATAGGACTAGGAATTTATAATATAATAGATGCCTTATTCACACACGGTCCAGTAGAATAGATGTAATATCTATAGAATATAGAAACATCTACTCATGTAAGGCGTGCACCTCCAAATGAATCTCAGAGAACATATCCATAAGCTTACACTCACTGGTAACCTTCTAAATGACTTGTATTTGTGTTCCCCAGCTCAATGCATTATCCAATGTGTTGTCTTTCCCAGATGTGTAGGAAATATCAAAATTAAAATAATGAAGGTACTCAACCTTCCTTCTCTATCTCAAATTCATATCATGTTATGTAAAGATTTACTTGAGGATTTTTTGGTCAACGTACACCACAAGATGCTCTAACAAAAGATAATGTATCCAATAGTGAAAATCATGCACAACTTCTGGTAACTTGAGATCATTTGTTTGAAAGTTACTATCAAGTGGCCTCAACTATCAAGACCCAAACAAAAAGAATATTTTCCACTGCATAAGAACTGCTCTTAACCCAATACCTGATGTATCATAGTAAACAATGTAACGCTTTCCTGGATCATGAATAACCAGTATCAGTGCTACAGTAAACCTCTATTTCACATTTTAGAAGGTTGAATCATAGGAATATGTCTATGTGTACTTTGTACCGTTTTTAGTTAGGATTTTTGATGGTGTTGATAAATGTTAAATGACTTGTATAACGCACAAGTATTAACCATATATCCCCAAAAAGCTCTGTACTTCAAATAAATTCATTGGATTCTCCTAGGAAACTACAGCTCGAACATTCTTGGGGTATACTGTTAATATTTTCTCTTTTATAACATGACAAACAAATTGAATATAGTCCATAAAAAAGTGGAATTTTGAGATCTTAGCATGGAAATGATGCTCTCTTAGTTGAATCAAATAAATCTCAAGATGGGTGGCACGATCGTGTCTAGAGTGAGAGTACACCAAGATATCATCCATCAAGACTAACCAAAAAAATACATGTAAGGATGAATCAATTGTTTCATCAATTATATAAATATTGTTTGCATGTTCGTTAGACAAAACTATATAATCAAACACTCTTATAGAACATACCTTCTCCAAAAGACTATAAGAGGTATATCTGATGGTCAAACATGCAACTGATGATAACTAGATCTAAATACAATCATTGAGAACATTGGGCTCCTCGAATCTGATCAATGTGATCATCCATCCTCGGGAAGTGATATCAGTTCTTGGGTTTCAGTTGGTTTAGCTTCCTATAATCCACACAATGTTTGATGGATGTTTTTGCCATATTTGCAAAAAGGGAAAGGGAGACAAAAAAAGAAGTACTGGGTTAGATAAAACCCACCACCTACAATTCCTCTATCTACTTATTAAGCTCCTGTAACTCTACTGTATCCATCCTATATCGAGGAATGGACACCAGTGCCTCTCCTAGAACATGTTCAATAGGGAAATCTACCTCATGATCCAGAGGTAAACCTAAAAAGTATTTAGAAAGTCATATATCCAACGATCCACCACTGGAGAAATGTATATTTGTAAAGACCCCTGGTCATCTAGATATAAACTATCAATCTAGGTTGTAATTCCTCCAAAATCAAGATGATCGAGTCCATCTCTACTTGTACATACATCCCATTATCCCTTGTTTATAAATGAAATTCCCTCGGGTGTTGTGAAACTCAACATATGGAGATAGTAGTCAATAGAGGTAATAAATAAGACTAAACAGTCTAATCCTAGAATGACATCAAATCATGTCATATCTAATACAGAAAAGTACAATAAAAAGTGACAGCCACCAATCTCATGAGGAAACTCCTTACACTGATGAACACTTGACGCCCAAACTCTTAAAAGAATGTGTAGCATCATAAAATTATTAGAGGTTAAGATATAGATACCAGGGACATATATAATGGAAACTGATATGTATCTATGGTAAGCCCCTATTTAAAAATGAGTTATAGCAAAAACAATAAGGAAACTACAATCATAACTCTAACCATAAAGGGTCTGGAATCCTCCTCCTAACAATTCATATCCACTACAATATTTTTACTTGTACCACAACCCTGCGACCCTTCCTGACTACCCTGAGCTAATCTCCCTTGATATATTTGGATTCATGTCGTCTGGACACCACAATAATGACTACCTCCTCCTCCGGAATGGCCTTACAACTCTATTTTTATGACTCAGAAGGAATTGGTGGCCCTTGTCTTGAACATTGAGTAAAAAATATCCCATATCACTAGTTTATGATGATAAAAAACATAAATAATATTGAAGATTACCCATCCTTCAGCATTATCGGTGCTCAAATGGGTCTTTCAGGTATTGAGGACTCGTATTACGCCTGTTACCGCATACATAGAACCACACCTAGATACATGTAGATTCATCCCTTATACTAGAATCACCAAGTGAAGTCTCTTTATGACTCCTCCTACTATCATATGATGAAGTACAATCGTTGGATGTTGAACCACCCTAGCTCGCATCTTCAAAATCCCTCCCATTACACTCCGTAATAAGCACCCGGTTCCCTATAGATGTCTCTTAAGATTTCCTGATGTCATTCACCAATGATCAGATGTCATACCTAAGACCATCATCAACTCTCCAGGCCAATGATATCTTGTCACCTCCTATAAAAGTTGTGAAGGACTCATGCTCTGTAAAAAAAGAAGAGTAATCCATCACTAAAATTGAAATGTGCTCCCAATTCCTGACATCTCAGGCTCGACCTGCACTCAACATCGTGCGGTAGAAGTAATTGTAGAGGATTATCTGAAATTATTTCCAAGCCATATCACAAATAATTCTTTCATGTGTCATGACATTCCACAATATCTTGGTGGAATCACATAGAATGTACATCGTAAGCTTCACCCTCTTATCCAGAGGCATATCTAGATGCTCAAAGACAACATTAAAGGACTACGACCACGACATTTTAGCATGTTGTCCTCCATACCCTAAAAATAATGTAGGATGATTTTTCTAGAATACCCTCACCAACTATACCATGGTCGAGGTAGGACATGGTGCTCTCTGAAAGGCCAACACCATCCTCATAAATCCTTCACGAAGCATTGCATCAGCACCTGTGTAGGTATAATGGTTGGTGCCTAGGTGTTCATGACATGAGAATAAATGGGTAGTCCCTTATATATTCTTTCTGGTGTATGGTAATTTCCATGCACCTAGCCGACAACAGAATCAAATTTAGGTGGAATGAATCTACCAGGTTATGTTCACAATTCATTTCAATATTATGAAGGACTGAAACATAGTAGTTAAAGAATGGATTAGGACACTAAATAATCCATGTCTTACAAAATAGGAATACATGGTGTGTGTAACTCCAACCTGGCGTGTTCCCTTCAAGCCTTAACATGGATGTATACCTCTTCCAAACATGGTCATGTAACACCCATACACATGTTATGTTCCGCTTATGACATGACAAGTAGATTAATTTTCCCTCCCACCTATGTAATTATACATGGCTGGAACTACTTGATTCACTCCTAGGTATCACTACACGATGTGTCCAAACTAGTCACAACATGTACTACTTATGTTTCATCCACCTATATTATTATTCACACGGCCAGACACACAGTCTTTATGGCATGGTGTGTACTCCCCGAAAACTATGAGTTCAACCGAACATTACCAAACCCCATGTTTCTGCTCACACAGTCAGTGATATGGTTAAATACTATTAAATGTATACATATAGTATATAGTGTGTACTTATGAAATGGTGTTTCTTCCAGAACAGAAGAATAAATAATGTTTGTTCACAACATAATATGCCATGATATATAGTTTTCATGATATTAGACATATTAATCCTTTCTATAACCATTAAAAATATATCTTTTTTTCCATACCCTGTCAATTTTAGACCCATGGGAGCCCATACTCCCAACACATAAAATTTTGGCATCCTTTTTCACATCATAACTAGATAAAATTTAATTACTATTCAAACATCATCCAATAAATTCTGATCCAGGATGGCCTATAACACATCACTGACCAATGATTGATGTCCATACAAATGAAACATTACTATTACTGATACCAAAAAAAATTTGTATTCTATCATAATCTCTATAACAAAATCATGAATATCTATCACTTTATCTATCACAATAGAATGCAATAATTAATTCACCCTTAATGGCATGATGATAGTACATGAATTGTGATTTATAGAAAGTTCCTATATAATGTATATGATGGAACACACTCATATCACTGGGTTTCAATAGAAATAGAACCCCAATGACATCAACAATAATTGCACAAAATAAATTCTTCACCAAATAGTTAAATTAAATATACTGTTAGAATTAAAAAACATAAATAATTTCAATATTTGAGGTAAATTGGATTTTCCTTGTACACACGTTTGCTACTCCTATAAAAAGCATATTACCAACTGCACATTCATTCCTATCCTTGCCTATAGGCTCAAAATAGTAAAAAAACTAAAAAATTGTGTCCCTTTGATACAACATATTGTCATCCTGGATCCGAGTGCTACCCAATGGTGCATTATACATCGTTGGTCACACGGACTCAACAGCATTTCCCTGAACACCAGAGGATGATGACTAGAAGAGAGGGCCTTGGGTGCGATAATGTGAAATCTATTCATTCATTGGCATAGTAACACAATGGAATTAAATAGTAAACATTAGTGGATGAAGTAATAAGTTTAACTATGGTAAACAATAGAAGACTAATAATAATAAAACAACTAGAGGACATATATAAATAATTAATGTCATATGTTTCTAGTAAAGCATCCAATCATGTAACAATTCTAGACATACAATACCATAATCTAATTATAGAAAATAAGTAAGCACCAATAGCATCACAAGCCTCAGATTGTTCTCATCCTATCTACCACCAATAACAATCATATACCTGATGAAGCAGGGAGCGTTCCCTTTTATACACATAAAAAAATATAATCTCCTTGGGCCCAAAATCATGACACAAATTGCGTGAGAGGCGAATCATAGTAGGAACCACCACTAGATCTGCGCATAACAATCATTGAATATATATAGAAATCAATATGAAAAATTGTGCAATAAAATATGACATACTCAGTGTTAAACAGTCATACAGTTTCCAATTACATTCATGTATATTTATTAATTTTTAAAACATTTAATAATGAATCATGGTATCTAACCCATACTATGTATGCATTCATTTAATAGTAATAATAGACATCTCAAAAGATAATATAAATGGTCAAAACAATTGAGTCCATGTTTGTGATTTGGATTGGCATACACATCAGAAACAATAAAAAATCATTCATAACAACCCTCAAAGAATGCTCTCTAAGTTTAAACCTATTGGATTAACATAGCACTAATCAATTACAAACGACAACTTGGGAAGCTTTAACGGCCAATACCCAGGGGTCCACATGGCATTAATAATTTATACACAACATCCAAGTAACTCTAATGGTCGATACCCACTAGGTCAACATAGTATAAATAATCATAAACAGCCACCTGTGTATCTATCATGATCAATTACCATGGGTAAAAAGTCTACAAAAATCCTCCAAAAATACCGTATAATAAACATAGAATCCCCCATGGTTTTCCTTGTACAAGGCTTTCATGATCCATTTGAATATTATCATGAAAATAAAAACAAGAAATTACTTGTAATCTAAAACTACTACATGGATAAAATTCAAAAGCATAACTCATGCAATGCATATAATCAATCAAACTCAATCCTAAAAAACTCAAGGCATGGAAACAAGGGATACCTCATAGGCATCCTAGGAAAAATGACCAAAAATATTAAAACTAGGGTAATGCACTGATGGGGTGTCAGGTAAGCAAGGAATTAAACCTTACACATAACATACAACCCCTTTTTAATCAAATAAACCCTAATATTGAGATAATAGTTCTAAAAATTCAAAACACACAAAACCCCAACATGTGTATTCATCACCTTAAGAATATATTATTAAAAGGCAATTAGATAGAGGCACAAACCACCTACCTTGATGTTGTACGAATAAAAATCTTGAATGTCGGCCCATGGATCGGCCTAGAATGACAAGCAACTACTAAAAGGGTAAAAATGGTCAACCATCGGTAGCTCATGAGAGGGACGACATTAGAAAGAGATGATCAAGAAGAAGGAAGAACTCACTGGTGGAATTCTGATGCACTCACCAGAGTACAGATCAGTCCATTAATGTAGAAGTGATGTATTGGACATTGAATATCACTCTCGGTCACTACGGTATAATCAATGGATCAATGAATTTATTTTTGTAGATGAGACGCGTCTCCACTCCGATTAATGAATTAAAAATAAAATGTACATCACGTGTTCATTTAATGTACATGCGATGTACTAGCCTCAATCGGACCATGCTTTAGGTGGTCTTTTAGGACACTTCATAAACATGTATTCGGAAGTTGCATGGCCAGTATATGGCTATATGCAGAAAAAGAGTACAAGACATGTCCTCAAAAGTACATGGTGTGTGATTTTAAAATTTCCCAACATTTCCTTATTCCTCAAAACAACACAAAATAATTTTCCATACCTGAAATGAAAATTGAGTTCTTATACTTGTGCCCCCATATTCCACACTAATGTAACTCTATTGAACTATATAAATGGGAACTATGGTTTTCATTTTCTACAGGAGATACCTCGAGGGAACGTTTATGACCATCAGAAGAAGTACTGGACTTCATCGGTATTGATCCTCTATACCAAGTACTATTTCTGTCAATTAACAAACACTCAATGATATGATCCTGATTGAAAATTAGCGAAAAGTAAGCAGGAAAAAGACATTAACCTACATTAGGAAGGAATATTGGAGCCCATCCTTCAAATTCCAAGCACAAGAAATGTCATCACTAACTAGAAGTGGTGAAATGTGTTGAAACTCTGTGAAACACGATAAATATTCCATAACTGACCTAGAACCATGCTTGAGATGCGTAAAATATATGACTTTATCTACTCATAGAATATGAGGAAACAACTGATCATAGGAGGATGTTTGGAAATAAACCCACAACATTTCCAGATGAATTCTGGCAAGGTTAATCATATCACTCCAAAACATGACCGAATCCCAAAGCATGAATGTTGAAATCTTGACCCCCCCCCCTATGGAGGGGTCTCTAGATGCTCCAAGAGTAGATATGGGGGATTATAGCCATGAATTAGTAGCCTATGGACTTCCATCCCCTAAAAAGGTAAGTGGATGATGCTACTAAAACTCATGTGTCACGACCCGCCTTCACCGAAATGAGGGAAGGGTCAGCAGATTGCCAGGCCCTTCATTCTATAAGTTGAAGGAGAGATAATGACCCATGAAACCTACCTTCAATAGGTCCCAGAGTGGCAACCAGCACCAAGGTCATGGAATCACACACCAAATGGGAGGCATTACCCATTTTCTTTTAATATGATCGGGAGATAAGATAGTGAATCCCACAACACCAAGACTAAAAGTAAAATTAAAGCCTAGAACAATTCCCAATGCATGCTACAAAAGTAAAATCCACAATGTATAAGGAGACTACAAGGAAAAGTACCAAAAGAAAAAACAACATCAACTGCAATGATCTGTCATAAGGTCTGAGCTAGTACGGCCCAGCATGATCCCTGAAGTCCTCCTAGAAACCTGAAAATAGTTTTATATATGTAGGGTGAGCATACAAGTATACTCAGTAGGGAAAAACCAAAGACTCTCATGCACAATTGGGGAGGCATACTAATTCCATGTGAGAAAAGTGATAACCAAACACCCAAAAAGAAAACTAACCACCCCAAATCTCACCAAGGAACACTCCCCAAATAATGCAAGTCATGTAATATATAGTAATAGAACATCGATGTTTGGGTACCCCGTGCCACTTACCCACTGGTTATTGAAGACATCCTATGCATCGAACCAATCCCGCCATTCTCACCGTAGTCCCACTGCCTCACCCTACACACACACACCTGGTACATATCCTCACGCAGTCCCACTGCCAAACCCCGACCACAAACACCTTGGACACAACTGTCATGCATAACCACGCCTGCAAACACCTAGGCCAGAACGACAACCACCACACCTTAAGACACCTGGGCTAAAATAACCACTCCCACGCATGAAGACACCTGGCCGTCATCCCGAAGATACTTGGGAAACCACCTGCCCGCACACACCTGGGCCAACCACCATGCAACCATGCCCGAAGATTCTAGGGCTAATAATGGAATTTAGGCCGTCACAGCTTGCCTATAGAGTCTCGGTCTATTTGGGAAAGGGAGCCGAAAATGAGCTAATAACCATCCACTCATAGAAGTGTTGGAAAAAACACCCTCCCCCATGAAATGGGGGTGTTCGGCACTAAGTTCTCAACTTGGGTGGGGCGCGAACAAGAAACACAAAACTACATGTATATGTATAGGTAACAAGCACTCCCCCAAATCTAGGATTTTCTTCAACCATCCTAAAGAACACAATCAGCACCCATGTCCATGTCACAACTCACACTAAGAGAAAACTCATTTGTCCAATCCTTTTTTTCATGTTCAGTAATAACGTTAAGTAAGTTTCGGCACCTACTTGGGAAACTAGCAAGCAAAAGCACAAGATGAGGAAAGAGTACAGTCAAATGTCAACTTAAACATTCACACATGGTTCTCTTGTAAATTCACAACCACAAAAATGGATATGTGAGATACCTCAAAGTACTGGAACCAAGTAAAACCCCAAGATACTACCCCATGTTCCCAAACCCAGGAGCAAACGATTTCTCAACAACAGAGGATTCAACCCCAATTCTTTATATAAGAAAAGTAACCACACTACCACACTACCTCAAATTCACAACCAGCAAAACCATAACCATACGGGATCCCATCCCCACCAACATCACCCAACAATCAGCCCGTGAAATAAAAACAACCTAACCACTAACACCAACACTAAGTAGTCCTATGCCTGTATTTTCAGATTTAAACGATTTAACACACTCTATGATTCCAATTACGGTGTACTTTAACCGGGTTTAACACATAAAAGGATTTATCCTAGTGCTTTCAATGTATTTATCCGAATATACGTAATTAACCAATTTCCTTTACATTACCAACACAAGGAGTAAGGGTTTACTAGTGCACAGAGAAAGACCACCAACATCCATGATTTTCATTATCGTAAGCTCACACAAATCAGAAATCATTAATCATGAGGAGGAGAAAAACATAGCAGCATCATCGGTCACACCCCTCCCATGTATTCTGTAGAATCTGTTAATTATCTTCATTAAAGTTTGGTTCATCCAATTCTACAGAAGCAATAGTGTACCCACCCTGCAAGATACACATAATGGAGAGACGAAGGTGAAACCCTTCGTGATTGATCAACGATAGAAGCTCCTCTTCATGGGAGAGGAACAACGGATGCGCAAATTTCAGGGGTGTGACCTCGGGAACTCAAGGACGAGTAGACGAATCGATCGCAGGGTTATCAAGAAAAAGAAACCCCGGGAGAACGCGTTAGTTTATAAGGGTATAAGGGTCGGGGATGGTTGAGATACTGATATAAGAACGTGAAAGGAGCGGGGTCGTGGGTTTACCACACGGCCCCACACGTCATTAAAGGGTCCCCGCCTTTAGGGGCGGTTTAAACTGATGCACATGAACAGTTAATTAAACACCATTAATGGGCGTCATTGGGTGTAAAATAGGCTTAAAGGGGTAAAAATAGGGTTTAAAACCCAATTTGCGAAAAAAGTAGGCGCTACTGGAAAACCCGTGGGGGTTACCAGTATGCTAGGTCTACCGATTACCCGATGCTACCGATAGGCGGAGCTAGTGGTAGGCTGCGACTACCAGTAGACCGAGCTACCGATAGGCCAAGGTACCGGTAGGTCGTGGCTACCGGTAGACTGAGATAACGCTTGGACGAGATACTGGTAGGCTGTGTCTACCAGTAGACAGAGCTACCGGTAGGCCGAGCTATAGGGAGGGTGAGGCTGTCGGTAGACTGAGCCACCAATAGGCCGAGCTACCAGTAGGTTGTAGCTACCAGTAGACCGATCTACTAATAGTCCGAGATACCGGTAGGCTGTGGCGACCGGTATACCGTGCTACCGGTGGTCCAAGCTACGGGTAGGCCTGCTACAGGTAGGCCTTCTACCGGGAGGCCTGCTACAGGGAGGCCTGCTATAGGGAGGCCTGCTACCGGGAGGCTTGCTATCGGGAGTCCTGGTACTGGTAGGCTAAGTCTACCAGTAGGCCTACCGTTAGTGGTCAAGCTTCACCCCTAGACTACCCGGAACACCAAACATCAGATTTACACCAATTAATGGACCCCAAAACCATGGGCCATTACATCAGATACTTCTCAAACTATTCTTTCCCCCAAGAATGTAAGAAAAAACCAGAAAGAAGAATATCGGGGTTCGAACAACCACCCTCTTAATATAATTCTCAGGGGAAACCCCTGAGTTGTTCGAAAGCTATAACAGAACCCCCATACATCTAGGAATACTCACCCAATAGTTATCAACCAAAACATTCATAACAGGCACAAGGATCACACTGTACAACACATGATTCAGGGAGTCCCCTCCGACATGTCAGGATATTATCCGCTTTGGTCGGCACTGACTCGCCCGCATGGGTTTAATCGCATCCACAATAATTCATCTTGATTAGTAGTCAAGTTTTCCCATCGTCACGCATTCACATAGAGGACAGGGAATAGATCATCTAATAACTATGAAAAACAAGAATTTCATATATTAAAGAGCATGGTAAAACATCTCAATAAGGGTTAGAACAAAAAACAACAAGGAAGTCAGAACAGCTCTGGATACTGGATGCAGAACCGGGGCTCCCGCTCCCAAGTGCTCTCTTCCAGGCCACCATGCCTCCACAACACACGAACCAAGGGAATTTTTTGTCCACCAAGCACTTTCTCCTTACAATCCTCGACCATGTCTGGTCTCTCTAGGAAGGTCGGATTGCCTTCGACATTCAACTCTCCCCAATCGATGACGTGGGAGTCATTCTGTAGGTATCAACGAAGATGGGAGATGTGAAAGATGTTGTGAACTTTATCCAACTATGGTGGCAACGCCAACTGATACACCACCTCACCAACTCATCCCAACACCTTGAAAGGTCTGATGAACCTATGGGAGAGCTTAATCCCCTTCTCAAACCTTCGGTGTCCACACTGAGGGGAGGCATTCAAGAACACGTGGTCTCCTACCTCAAACACCAAAGGTCTTCTCCTACTATCATCATACGACTTTTTTTTATCTTGAGCCACCTTCATCCTTTCACGTATAAGCTGATCCTTCTCCATCGTGCTCTACACCAGCTCTGGGCCAAGTATGCCCTCCTCTCCGACTTTGGTCCAACACACAGGTGAGCGGCATGGCCTCTCGTACAAGTCTAAAAACGGAGCCTTACCAATGGTAGAGTGATATCTATTATTTTAGGTGAACTCTATCAAAGGTAAGTGTCTCACCCATGATCCTCTTGAGTCTATAACACATGCCCGCAACATATCCTCCAAGGTCTGGATGGTGCGCTCAATCTTTCTATTTTTCTGGGGATGGAAAGCAGTGCTAAGACGTAGCTGGGTTCCAAAAGCATGGTGAAATCTACTACAAACTCGTGAGGTAAACCGTTCAACCCTATCCGAGAGTATGGACCTCGGAACTCCATGAAACCACACCACCTCATCCACATACCTTCGGGCCAAAGCATCCACTACACTCGACTCTTTAATAGCTAGAAAGTGAGATGATTTCATCAACTGGTCCACTACTACCCAGACGGAATCGTACCCCCCTTAAACCTTGGGTAGTCCCATGACGAAATCCATCGAGATGTCCACCCACTTGCCCTCGGGGACATCTCGGGACTGCAGCAGCCCGCCTGGAACTCATTGTTTAGACTTCACCTGGTGACACACTAGCCACTTGGCCACAAACTGTGCCACTGCTCACATTACTCCAGGCCACCAGAACTGTCTCTTCAGACCCTAAATCAACTTGTAAACTCCTTGGTGTACCGGTAGGGGTGCGTTGTGGAACTCACTAAGAACATTGACGAGCATCGCCTCTAGAACAAATAGCTTTCCCCAGGA
The DNA here is from genome assembly GCA_963277665.1 of Viscum album. NCBI lineage: Eukaryota > Viridiplantae > Streptophyta > Magnoliopsida > Santalales > Viscaceae > Viscum > Viscum album. The sequence continues at coordinate 600,994,145 of OY728126.1, forward strand.
AAGCATCTGGTTCTGACCGTCCTCTACCCATACTTCTAGAGCATTTCTCTGGTCAACTCTGTCACGCATCACATAGCACTCTGGGTCTTCCCACTGAGACTCCTCCAATTGCTGAAACAGAGAAGACTGCACTGTCATCTGATACAAGAAATCTCTACCTCTCTCCATCCTCACATCCAGGTGGAAGGCAGCCTACTCCTCCATTTCCTTCCATAAATCTCCTGACTCTCGGCCCACATCCTTCTGTGATCTCTTGCTCAAGGCATCAGACACTAAATTCCCTTTCCCTGAAGTTTAGGAAATCTATAAGTCGTAATCCTAGAGGAACTCTATCGACCTTCACTATCGCAAGTTTAGGTCCCACTGGGAGAAGATATATCTCAAACCTGTGTGATCTATGAAGAACACAAAGCATTCTCCGATGAGGTAATTCCATCATAACATTAGCACAAAAACGACCATTGCAAGATCCAGGTCGTGGGTGGCATAATTACTCTCATGAGGGCATAGTTTCCTAGACCCATAAGAGATCACCCCTTGTCGCTGCATTAACACACATCTGAGACCATGCCCTGAGGCATCACAAAACACTTTATATGAAGCCTTTTCTTCTAGTAGTCTCAGCACTGGGGCACTATCCAACTTCTCCTTCAGATAGCTGAAGGTTGTCTCACACTTCTCAGTCCACACGAAAACCTGGTCATTCTTGGTCAAGGATGTCAAAGGGGCTGCAACTCGGGAGAATTTTGGTATGAACCTCCAATAGTAACCCTCTATCCTAAGGAAACTACGATCCTCTGCCCCATTCTTGGGTACTTCCCAAGAAACAACTGCCTCAACCATTGATGGGTCCACCACTACCCCCTGCTCGGACACTACTTGCCCATGGAAGTGCACTTCTCGCATCCAGAACTTGCAATTTGACAACTTCCCATAGAGCTGGTTCTATTGAAGGACCTCCAAAACTGTCCTCAGGTGATCCGTGTGGTCCTCCTCTGATCTTTAATGGATCAGGATGTCATCGATGAACACAACTATGAACCGATCGAGGTACTCTCGGAAGTCGGATTTCATAATCCCCATGAACACAGTCAGGGCATTTGTAACACTGAATAGCATGACTAAAAACTTGAAGTGTCCATATCTGCACCTGAAGGCTGTCTTTGGGATGTCTCCCTCTTTCACCCTCAACAGGTGATACCCAGACCGCAGGTCCATCTTCCAGAACCATCCTTCCGATTTCAGCTAGTCGAAAAGATCATCTATCCTCGGAAGAGGGTAGCGATTCTTGATCGTCACCTGATTCAGCCTCCTGTAGTATATGCACTACCTGAGATAACCATATGCCTTATTTCAGAACAATACTAGAGCACCCCATGGTGGTGCAATTGTTCGAACATAACCCATCTTCATCATATCGTCAATACAAATCTGCAACTCCCGTAGCTCTGAAGGTGACATTCGGTAAGGAGCCATCAAAATCAGATGAGCACCAGGCTGCAAGTGTATCCCAAACTCGATATCATGTCGAGGGGTATATTAGTTACCTCCTTAGGAAAGACATCCATAAACTAACTGACGATTCCTGGAACCTCTACCATCTAAGAATCTACTGACTCTAGTGATAGCTCGGCTAATAAGGAGAGGAGGGGTGCCTCTCGCCTGCTTCCATTCTGAATGCTCCGCTCGCCGGTGAAAGTAACATGTCTGCCACCCATGTCTGAGAACACAACCCTTCCTCGGAAGCAGTCGATGATGGAACACAAATAGAATAGCCAGTCGATGACTAGAATGACATCATATGGTTGTATCTATAGTAGTATTAGACCCCTGACCGAATGGCGTGGCCCTATCATCTGTCTGTATCCTCGACGAACATATAAGAATTCGGTCTGACCTCCGACTGGTGTTCTCAACACCAAGGGCATGGGGAGTCTCTCAACGTCTAGTCTTAGGTCACGGGATAGACTGGGTGAAATGAAGGAGTCTGAAGCCCCGGTATCGAACAAGGAGAAAGCAAGGTTACTAAACAAACCGATCGTACCTCGAATGAACTCTGGTCCTGATGAGACTACTGCCTCCATGGCATGCGACTACCCACGCCAAGCTATCCTACCCCTCAGCTATCGGCCACCTCCCCGACCATGCCCTGGTCGAGGTCCCTGAGGTGCGCACTGAGGTTGGCCACCTCCTGCAACGTCTGCCCTCGGAGGAGCGGGAGCTCACTACCCCTATTGCTGCTACTAGAAGGGCCTAGCTGGAAGCTACTGCTAGGGAGGTTGCTGGGCCTATCCACCACTGTTGTACAGTACTCAGTCCGAGCACTGATTCCGAAGATGTCGATGGAGCCCACAGACGTAGCACCTCGGTCCCGGTCCCAAAAGAAAAGGGTGAGGATCGGGGGACCGGAACTAGAACTGTTGTGGCCTGCTCCCTGCTGGTTGGAACCCAGATGGTCATGATGCTAGTGGTCTGGTGATGAAATCTTTCCCCTTCGATGATCCCAGCTGGATCCCCTCTAATTACACACCTCCTAGATCGTCCATCCTCTCCACCACTTATGCCTTCTTCTGGACCTCCAAGTATGTCGGTAGGGTGAAGGGGGTAACAGCTTACTTGAGGGAGGGTCGGAGAGCCTCCTCTAAAAGTCTTTCCTGAGAATCCTCATCTGGAAATAGATCCGGAGTGAACCGAAGAAGGTCCTTGAACATGATTCCCTGCTCTCTTATTGCCATATTCCCTGCTAGAGGGAGAGTAGATCCTGCCTCTTCTCCGCCTTCATCGTGGAAGAGAGGAATTCGGCCCAGAAATCCATCTCGAAATCAGGCCATGCCACCTCATCCTCTCTCCCCTCCCCCAGGTAAAGCATCCACCACAGACGCGCTTCTCCCCACATCTGGCTGACGGCCAGAGGAACCCAGTACTCAGTCGTGGCCCGAATAATGTCGAAATCTATCACCAACTCCTCTAGCCAGCTCTCCATCTTCATGTCAGAGGTGTTTCCCTCATACTTCTCGAGGGTCTGTTACTGGAAGTATCTATGCTTCTTCTACCACTGGTCATCCTCCTCCTCTCGATCAGCCCTCTGCCGATCAGCCAAGTCAACCTCCAAGGCCTCGATCGCCCGCACCGCCCATGGTCACCTCCCAGGTGCCACAGCTGCAAGGTAAACAAGGAATGCCTAAGGCCAAGTAGTGAAAAATGTTGTTCTTAAATTTATTAAACTTCTTATTGATTTAAATTCCCAAAAAACCCATGAAACACAATAACACAAGTCACTATGATGCATGTACCTTTCCAAGGGTCTCTGCCCTGCAATCAGTGTGGCCTCACTTGGTCATTCGGTAGGTCCAGAGTCAATGCATCAGATCACGTGGGCCCCTTAAATCTTATGTCCTAGCCGGTCTTCCGTAGCCTAATTCACACACCAAGGTCACCCAACACTGCTGCCCTACCATCCCATGCAATCCTTACTATGCCTAACTCCAGAATTCATCCTATCTCTCAACCTCCCTCTGATACCATTCTGTCATGACCCGCCTTCACCAAAAGGAGGTAAGGGTCAGAAGATTGTCAGTCCCTTCTTTTGTTAAGTTGAAGGAGAGATAATGACCCCCAAAACCTGCCTTCAATAGGTCCTGGAGTGGCGACAAGCGCCAAGGGCCTGGAATCACACACTAAATGGAAGGAATTACCCATTTTCTTTTAATAGGATTGGGGGATAAGATAGTGAATCCCATAACACCAAGACTGAAAGTAAATATAAAGCCAAGAAATATTCCCAATGCATGTTACAAAAGTAAAATCCACAATGTAAAAGAAGACTATAAGGAAAATTACCAAAAGAAAGAAAAACAGTAATAACAATGACCTGTCACAAGGTATAAGATAGTACGACCCTGCACGATCCCCGAATTCCTTCTGGAAACCTGTAAATAGTTTTATATACGTAGGGTGAGCATACAAGTATACTCAGTAGGGAAAAACCAAAGGCTCTCGTGCACAAGTGGGGAGGCATACTAATTCCCTGTGAGAAAAGATATAACTGAACACCAAACAAGGAAACTAACCACCCCAAACTTCACCAAGTCACACTCCCCAAATAACGCAAGTCAAGTAATATATAGTAATAGAACATCGATGTTTGGGTACACTGCACCACTTTCCCACTAGTTATTGAAGACATTCTATGTGTCGAACCAATCCCACCATTCTCACCACAGTCCCACTGCCTCACGCCTCCCGCACACACTTGGGCCATATCCTCATGCAATCCCACTGCCAAACCCCGCCCACAAACACCTAGTCCACAACTATCCCACGTAACCATGCCTGCAAACACCTAGGCCAGAACAACCACCGCCATGCCCGAAGACACCAAGGCTAGAAGATCTACTGCCACGCCCGAAGACACCTGGGCCTCATCCTGAAGACACATGGGAAACCACCTGACCACACACACCTTGTCAAACCACCACACAACCCTGCCCGAAGATTCTTGGGCTAATAATGGACTCAGGCCGTCACAGCCTGCCCGTAGAGTCTTGGGCTATTTGGGAAAGGGAGCAGAAATGGAGCTAATAACCATCCACTCATAGAAGTGTTGGAAATAACACCCTTCCCATTGAAATGGGGGTTTTCGGCACTAAGTGCTCAACTTAGGAGGGGCGTGAAAAAGAAACACAAAACTACAATTATATGTATAGGTAACAAGCACTCACCTAAATCTTGGTTTTTCTTTAGCCAGCCTAAAGAACACAATCAGTGCCCATGTCCAAGTCACAACTCACACCATACCAAAACCCATTTGGCACATCCTTGTTTTCATGTTCAGTAATAAAATTAAGTAAGTTTCTTCAACTACTTGGTCAACTAGAAAGCATATGCACAAGCCAAGGAAAGAGTACAGTCAGATATCAACTGAAACATTCACACCTGGTTCTCTTGTAAATTCAAAACCACAAAAGGGATATGTGTGATACCTCAAAGTACAGGAACCAAGGAAAACCCAAGATACTAACCCATGTTCCCAAACCCAAGAGCCAACAGTTTCTCAACAATAGAGGATTCCACCCCAATTCGTGATATAAGAAAAGTAACCACACTGCTTCAAATTCACAACCAGTGAAACCATAACAACATGGGATCCCATCCCCACCCACATCACCCAGCAATCAGACCGTGAAATAAAAACAACCAAACCACTAACACCAACACAAAGCAGGACTATGCTGGTATTTTCAGATTTCAAAGATTTAACACCCTCTATGATTCCAATTCTACTGTACTATAACTTCTTTAACATAGAAAATGATTGATCCTGGTGCTTTCAATTTATTTAGCCGAATATACGTAATTAACCAATTTCCTTTACAAGAACAACACAAGAAGTAAGGGTTTATTAGTGCATAGTGAAAGACCACTAATGGCCATGATTTTATGTAGCGTAAGCCCACACAAATTAGAAATCATTAATCATGAGGAGGAGAAAAACAGAGCAGCATCATCGGTCTCACCCCTCCCCATCATTCTTTAGAATCCGTTTATTATCTTCATTAACGTTTGGTTCATCCAATTCTACAGAAGCAATAGCATACCCACCCTGCAAGATACACAGAAAAGAGAGACGAAGGTAAAACCCTATGTGATTGATCAATGATCGAAGCTCCTCTTCACGGGAGTGGAACAACGAATGCGCATATTGTAGGGGTGTCACCTCGAGAACCCAAGGACGAGCAGACGAATCGATCACAGGGTGATCGAGAAAAAGAAATCAAGGGAGAACACTTTATTTTATAAGGGTATAAGGGCGGGGGACGGTTGAGATACTGAGATAAACACGCGAAAGAAACGGGGTCATGGGTTGACCACGAGTCCCCACACGTCATTAAAGGGACCCCGCATTTACGGGCGGTTTAAACCGATGCCCAAGAATACTTAATTAAATGCCATTAATGGGCATTAATGGGCTATAAAATAGGATTAAAGGGCTCGAAACAGGGTTTAAAACCCAATTGGTGAAAAAAGGAGGTGCTACTGGAAAACCCGTGGGGGTTACCAGTAGGCTAGGTTTACCGGTTGGCCGGGGCTACCGGTAGGCAGAGCTATCGGTAGGCTGCGGCTACCAGTAGACCAATCTACCAGTAGGTCGAGCTACTAATAGGCTGCGGCTACCGGTAGATCGAGCTACCAGTCGGCCGAGCTATCGGTAGGCTACGGCTACAGGTAGACCGAGCTACCGGAAGGTCGTGCTATCGGTAGGGTGTGGCTACCGGTAGACCGAGATACCGGTAGGCTGAGCTACCGGTATGCTATGGATACCGGTATACCAAGATACCGGTAGGCCAAGATACCAGTAGGCTGAGCTACCAGTAGGCTTCGGCTACCTGTATACCGAGCTACACGTAGGTCGAGCTACTGGTAGTCCTGCTACTGGCAGGCCTGCTACCGGTAGGCCTGCTACCGGTAGGCTAAGGCTACTGGTAAGCCAACCTTTAGGGGTTAAAATTTACCCCCAGACTACCCAGAACACCCAACATCAAATTTACAACAAGTAATGGACCCCAGAACCCCGGGCCATTACATCATGAGTTATATTGGCCATCATAGGAGCATTCCATAAAGTACCTTGCATGGACTACATCAGATTTATAAAACTATAAAAAGCATGGGAATCGTTTCCCATATCAAGTACAACAGTTGGTTCCTTGAGTGGAATTCTTTGAAGTAAGGCTGGAGGTTATGGGCCCACCCGTCATAGTGTTTTTTCTTCAAAACCCTCTTAGCGTACGATAAGAGGATGTCGTGGTAGCATTGGTTCTAGAATTATATGCACATGCCTTAGAACAAGATTAAGAGGAAATATATCATCACTAGAAAAATATGAATGTATGAAAACCCACTGACTAATGTATAGTATGTAATCTACCATATTAGATGACTATGTATTAGTATGATCTCAAGTATATGTTTCATTTCATTTTAAAATTAATTACCATGTTCACTCCTGTACATTTCATAAACATGAAAAAGGGGGATAATGATGTGAAATGAATTTATTTAGATGTCATGATTCAATTTATTATGGAAATCCATTTTTTGTGAATTTGTACCGTACACTATCAAAAGATATGAGAACCATTTATTTATAACATAATAGATCAACTTGTGAAATTACTTATCCCAACCCACGAGGGACCATACACCTATTTAATTGATATATAAAATCACACAATTGTAACCAACAATAATAAAATCATAAGCTAAAAATCACCACATCACTAATAATCACATGCATATAAAGCACTGAAAAGTAGTGAAATGCCTCTATAAGTCATGGAAGTATGTATGAAATGAATAATATCAGTTCCTATAATTAATCATGTAAAAATTATCATCTCTATCAAATCATCAGGCCATGGATGAACTAAAATCCTCAAATAGATTAATAATCAACAACACCACACAACATGTATGTCAGTCAATGGTAAAATAATAAATACTGAAATGGGAAAAAGTAGAACAAATATTACAGTTTAAAAATTTTTAATTTTACCAAGATCATGTGTTCATGATACCCTAGAATAGATTTTGTCCATTTCCCAAACATGAATAATCCCTAATCTATTATCTCTGATTTATAAATCAAGAAATTAATGCCCTCAGATACCACTTTTTGATGATCTAGACCCATATTCTGCATAATGAGTGCCCTGAGCCCGGTGGGCAACATAGTATCAAGTGAATCTCCATGAACTATGGAGACTACTGACCAGCAGTGTGTAACAACCAAATATTTCCAAGAAAGTTATTTTCCTTAATGTAATTCAATAGCTTGTGATACACGCAACACTGAGTTCAAGCACACCAAGACCTATCAAACTAGCCATTTAGAACGATATTATGAATAGTAAAAAACAAATTTTTTATTTTATTTATATCCCATATAATTTTAACATTCATATTTTGTGTTTCTTAATCATAATATTAGGACAAATTCAATTTATCCGATGAAAAGAGTATTTTTTTTAAAAAATGCAGTTTTCCCGCCATTTAATGGAGAACCATTTCTAAATCCAATATTTGGAACTTTTTTATATTTATTTTTATGATATTAAATTATTCATTAGAAAAAAGACATACATATTTAGTTTGGATAGATTTTTGTTGTTTTTTTATAACATTCATATTTTGATGATTAGTGAATGGTACTAAATTTTAAATGAAAAAAAAATAATCCAAATAATTTATACTGTTAAATTATACATTTGAATGGTTTTAATTTATAATTAGATTATATTTTTATCATTTAATCCAATTTTTTTCCTTGTAATTAATTTCACTTTTAAACCTGACAAAATCACATATAAATCTTTTGATAGTTTTTACTTCTCGAAAACCCGCTTTCTGGATTTGACAACATGAATCAATTTTAAATTAATTAATGAAAATTATATGTTTTGAATTTGGAAAAATTGATATAATTTTTGGATTCATAATATTAATGTTATAATAGTGTTAAATTTTAGTATTTTTATGAAAACATTCAATTTTTGATGAATAGTTAAAAACACAAAGTTATTGTTTATAAACCAAATTTTTATTTACATAATAATTTATTTTATTTAAATTTATTTTACTTAAAAATAGATACATAATACCTATATAAGTTCAAATTAATTCATTTTAGTCATTTTTAAATAAAATTATACGTATTAAATTATATTGAATATTATAAAATCTTTAACCCACCTTCTAGGAACATTTGCAATTTTGAATAAAACATAATTTTACCACATCAATAAATTGAATTTACGAAATCTGAGAGACACAGTTGACATGACTTAGTAAAATGAGGGTCAATAAGATGAAAATAAAATTTTTTGAATCAAATCTTTTGACTTTTATTTACCATAGTTAAAAGTAAATAGGGAAAATAAATGTAAAATGATATTATAATTAACATAACACATTTCCTAAATCTATTGGATAATTTTTTTTCGACCAAAATCAACCTTAGTAATAAAATATGTTCCATTTTGATCATCTTTGATTAGATTAGGACATTTGTTATTATTTTATTTAAAGAAGAGTTTACAGTATTAAATTCAAATATTCATAACTAACACATTTTTAATCTAGGGTTATACATGAGACAAATTATACTAAAACTATTTATTATAAGTATAATGAGATTTAATACAACATGGGATTTTATTTATAATTTTTAGAAATTAAATAATTCAATTTACTTATGACACAATGACGATGATGTAATTACATTATTAATGAATGATTAAAATAATTGATATTATCAATTTCCCAATTAATGTAAATTGGCACTTTTTTCATTCCACTATTTTTCATGATTACTATAACATGTTAGGGTCGATTCAAGGAATTATTTTCAATGTAATCATGCTATTATGAATTTCACAAAACCAAATAATAAATAGTGTCAAAATTTACATAAATGAGTTTTTAAGAAACATATTATATTATTAAATGATATAACAATCCGAAAATCTATTATTCTTAAAATTGACTAATATAATGATAGATATATCATTAATAGATCACTTGATGTTATTTTTTTTGTTTATAATAATATTATCAACCACATAGTGTAAGAATACCTGAAGACATCGTAAAAGATAAACTAATTAACTATGAGATAAATTTCAAATATAAGGTTAATATGGTTACTTAAACATTTCTAAAACCTATTGGTGGAAATTATTTCTACACATACACAACTTATCCTCTAAATTAATATATTTTTAGTCATTATAAACCGAATATGATTATATAATTATATAATATATTAAACTTTTCCTAAAGTGACGGCCACCTCTCTTATAAAAGAGTACTTCATTTCTACTAATCTCTCCTATCCCAAGCCATTTGGATCATCCACACACTACTCATATATCTTATAAACTAGTCTAATTGCATCCTAAAGGCATTAATTTGATCATAAATATTACATATGGTTCCCTTTTGATCAGATCAAAATAATGAACCTGAAGAAGAGGTAAAAATATCACCACCTCTTTCAAAGATCTTTTCCTCTTCCACTTTCTCTATATTTGTTGTTTCCAAAACAAAATAATAACTCCATTACCATCTATATAATGTGATATTATTAGAAATATTGTAACATCCTAGGTAAATGAATAATAATAGATCTTAATATTTATTAATATTTGTGAATTATATATTAATTTTACTTTAAAGGGGTTTTTATTTACGATAGCGTACCCGATACACAACAATGGGTTTCTTTGGAATCTTACGTTGCACACTAATAATATAATATTATTATTTTAAATAGTAGTTAACTCCTAGCCATTGTATTGGAGGGAATGAATGAAAATAACTACAATACGATTATACCTGATTGTTAAATGTATTTACATTTATCCAATAAACGTTAGAGGCTTAAAATGTGAATGAATCTAATTTTAAGCATAATTTACATTAAAAGGCCGATTTACCTCTTTTTAATGGCCAACCCTTTTTAAATATAGTTTTCGTCACTTTAATACATTCTAATTGACTAAATAAAATCCTTCTTTAGAATGGGGACATCAAATTTTACTTTTGGTAATTTTTTTGGTATTTTTCTGATAGAGTCAATTTTTTAATGAAAAGTGAAAAATAATGTAATTTAATTCAAAAGTTCCTTTTAATCTAATTTATTTATATGGTTAGATTATCTTTTTATATGGTTTTAAAGTTAAATTAAATATATTTTTACAATTTAGTTCAATGTTGGTCATTGGAAGTGATTTCACTTTGAAATTGGACATAAACAAGTATCAATATTTTGATAGTTATTGTTTCTTAAAAACATGCTATTTGTTTTAACAACGGGAATTAATTTTCAAATTAATTAATTTCACTTCTATGTTTTTAATTTGGAAAAATAGACATCATTTTTGAATTCGTAATATCAAATATATCTTAGGCTGAATTTTGGTTGTTATTCTGAAAAACTTCATTTTTTGATGAATAGTGAAACCACATGGTGGTAGTTAACAAAACTGACTTTTTCATTTAAATGAAATTCTAAAACATTTGTGAATTGAATTTCTAAAATACGACATACATGGTTGTTATTAATAAGTAAAATGTGGTTCAATAAGATGAAAATAATTTTTGGTGAATAGTAGCTTTTGACTTTTATTCACCACGGTTAAAGGTATATAGGGTAAATTAAGGTTTAAAGAATATTCTAATAATTCACAATTACCTTAACACTTATCCAAACCTTATTGTATGAGTCATGGACACCCATGGGAATCTTTGGGTCGATTTTGGGACTCCATTGATTTAACTGGGAGTGAAAATGACAATTTAGATCAATTAATTTAACGTAAAGGCAAAATAGACATAAACAAAAATAGTTTAGTAATTAATTTTTATATGGTGTTATATAAGTTCTATTTTAGTCTATAAATATTATTTCAAAAAATAAAAATACTTCCTATATCATGGTATTTTTTTATAATTTTTAAAAATCAAATAAATTAAATTATTTATGACACAATAATGATGCAGTATTTACCTCATTAATAAATGATTTAAATAAATAATATTATAATGATTAAAATATTATCCAAAACATGTCCAATTATGATTGAATGATTTTATTTCGAGCATGAATAATATTATATTTGACCTTATTTATTTTTGGACCATTAGAAACTGAATATCATAATGTAATATAATAATTGTTTCACACTTTCCTAAAGAGCCCCTCGGCCCCCTTATAAAGGATACCATGTCTAACCAATTCCTCGCACCTCTCATGCCATTTGACTCGTCCAGACTCTGCCCAATTAAGTTCTCAACATCCCTATCCTCCTCCTAGAAGACATACCTTAGGCAGAAGGCCCTTCAAAAAATCATTTTGGTTCAAACCAAAGGAAGTAACCCAAAATAAAGGTAACAGTTTCTCTTAAATTGATTTCTTTTATTTTACTTCTCCAACACCTATACTATTTTTATTTACATTATTTTGTAACAAAAATAGTATCCTAAATAAACTTGGATGATGTTATGAGAAATATTCTAACTACACTCACACACAACTCCATCTATTGGATGAAGAACATAATGTTTGTGTGGATGGAAAACTAACACCTCACGAAATGATGATTTTTCAATTACATCATACCGCCTCTCATGGTGTCCATTATGATGAAATTGTATTTATATATGATATATATTATGTTTATGATTTGATTAAGCTTCTGTACTTCCCAATTATATCAAACCTTTACTGTTTCCATAGTGGATAATACGATAATCTCATTTGAGGAAGTAAGGACTACCGCCCCATCGAAGTGATATTAATGCCTTATGTGGGATATATAAAGGATAGAGTTAATGAATTTATATAAGATATTATACTGGAATTATAATATACTTATGTATCATTATGTTTTGATTCCATTAAAATAATAAATATAAATGAAAGTACCGTTGATTCATACGTACGGCTTACCGTCTCTATGAACGGTGCATTTCATTTCTTACCTGCAAATGTTATGTTCTATTATAAATACATATATATACTGAATATATATGATATATTTGATATTTAAATCATGAATATAAATTTGGATATAATGAATTATTGACCACATGGACAACTTGTAAATAAAAGGTGTTCATTTTTGACTCAAGTACGAAATATCGACAAAATGAACGTTATTAACTTAAATGATTACATAATGTTTATAACATGGTAATAAGATATATAAAAGAAATAATAAACTTGAAAAGGTTCATAAGAAAGTAAAAATTAACATTAGTTTATTATTTAGGAGATTGAATAACGATCGAGGAAAATTGGACGCGAGGTAATTGACTTCATCTCAATCTCCATTCATTGAGGCATATTTTGTTTTAATACACGACTTTCTTTTATATGCTGTATAAACACCCTTGAATTTTAAAAGGGAATATTTTTCTACGAAGTGGTTCACTAAATGAAAAAAAAGTATGTATCTATTTAACGTATGTGGTGACAATGATCTTTCCGCCACCGCGAGTATTATTTGATATTTGGATTCCTCAACAATCCGTAATGTTTTTAAAAGAGAATAATTACCTTATACTCTTTTACGTATTTATGGTAATGAAAATGGTTTCAAAAATGGATTTGTTATGTCAATATATTTAAGTGATATATTTTTATAGAAATGTGGAAATTTTTTCTTTCTTTTATATTTTTTTGATGTGTTGTGATTTTTGTTGGTACTTGAACATTTGACGGGTGGTTACATGATAAACCAGATGACAGGTGGGGTCGTGAATACCAGGACGGGTGGTTACGTTATAACCTCTAATTCATTGGGTATAGAATTCGACCGTATGGCTATTCCATTCAGTGATATATTTGGAAGTTGACCGTATGGTTATTCCATTTAAGTATGTTTATGTCCCATGTTACCTTTATATTTTATGTGTTCTTTATACGGGTTTTATGGTAATATTTTTGTTACAAAAGGGTAAGTAATGATATTTTTTAGTGAAGTGTCTTTAATTCTTCAAAAAAGGTAAAAATTATTAATTATTATTAAGTATTCATGGTTTATTTGTAGTTTTGAAAAGCTAACAGTTTTCCTTCTTTGTGTATCCCTTACTGATATTTATATGCCCATCCCATGTTTTTGAAATTTTTTTCATAGGACATAATGTGGAATACGGTCAAGGATGGAATCAAGGAAAATTCTTGTTGTCTTAAACATGGAACTAGACATGAATCTTTTTTTAAAAGTTCATGTTTGGTAAACAAAGGATACTGGGTAGAAGTGTCTACTTTGTAATCTTTTGATATGTAATAGTTATGTCCTAATTATCTAAAACTATAATCCTAAAAAGATCATATACGTGAATTATTCATTTAATTCAATATTATGTAAGGTTTTAAGGTCGGGTCCTTATAGATGGTATCATAGATTGGTTTACATAACTTTAGGAGTCAGGGAATTGTTAATTTAATATCCATATATTAATTTCTGTTAATATTGATATCATATAGCATTTACATATTAGCATGTAGCTTCGCCTAAGATATTTCTGTTTTCAGAATGGTTTTCCATTGGGGAAATAGGGATGCTATGTTGGGACGACATCAAGAGGAAGAAAACCTTCCAAATCAGCAACCTGAGATTTTTGGAATTGGAGCTGAATAGTTTGTTGCAGTGATGGCACAGTTGACTCAGGCGATAAATGGTGGTGGAATCCATGCACAAGATCAGCCAGATCACCCAGATAAGAACATGTCAGTAGTGGAACAATTCATGAGGCAACATCCCCTATCATTTAGAGGATCATCTGATCCGGTGCTATCTAAAGGATGGATTAAAGAACTGGAGAATATTTTTGATGTCATGGGTTGTTTAGAACATCAAAAGGTTTATCTTGCAGTTTACCATTTTTAAGTTGAAGCTGATCAGTGGTAGTCAATGGTGAAAAATATCAGGGATAGTGAGGAGATTGATTCTCTTGATTGGGATGAATTCAATGTTACGTTTCATGAGAAATATTTTCCTAATGTGGTTCGTCTTAAGATGGAAAACAGATTTCCTAGAATTGTGGCAGGAGGATGACTCAGTGGTTGGTTATGAAGAAAAATTCACTCTACTGGAAAGGTATGCACCAAATTTCAACCGAGATATTGATAGTAAGATAAATCGATTTTACTCAAGACTGAAGCCACGATATCGAGAGTCTAATCCTCTCGTGAGTTCAAAAGTTATGAAAATCTTGCTCGATGTGTGGAGAAGGTGGAAATGGAGTTTGCAGATGATCAAGCGTTCTTTGACAAACAACAGAATAAGAGGTCATGTTGGCAGGCAAAGGGGAAAAATTCATCAAAGAAGCATTGAGGTAAGAAAACTAAATATCCAACTTGTGAGGAGTGTGGTAAAAAGAATCCTGGAGAATTTTTATCAAAGACTGGAATGTGCTTCTGGTGTGGTAAGTCTGGTCATATTGCTCGTAACTGTAAGGATGATGAAAAAGAAGGCAATGAAAAGCCATCGCTAAGATGTTTTAAGTGTATCGAAATGGGTCATTATGAAAATGAGTGTCCAACAAAGAACTCAACTGAAGGAAAGCAGCCAGAATACAAGTGGAAAGGGGTGGAGAAATCCTTTGAAACTACTTCAGTAGATGTTGGGCCATCAAATGAAGTTGTATTAGGTACACTGTTTGTTTGTTCAGATTATGCCAATGTGTTGTTTGATTCAGGGTCTACACATTCTTTCATTTTTGAGAAGTTGTCTAGTAAATTGGGAATTTTATCTCATGATATGAATATGGAACTTATGGTAAAAACACCTGGAGGAAATGTTGAGACAAAAAGAAAACATAAGAACATTCATGTCCTTGTGTGTGGAAAGAATCTACCTGAAACCCTTATTTTTTCCCTCTAGTAGAGTTTGATGTTATTTTGGGCATAGATTGGCTTTCTATTTATCATGATATGATTGACTGTAGCGATAAAGAGGGTTCTTTTCAGAATTATTTTCAGATTATATTAAAAAATTAACCCTTTCTATTCATAACATATCAGGAAGAAGAGAAACTAGTAAAATATGGAAATTAATGTTACCTAGAACATAATGTTGAAAACAAAGGAATTATTCAGATTGATGATGTGCAAGTGGTAAATGAGTACCTTGATGTTTTTCCTGATGAGTTTTCTAGTATTATACCTGATCGAGAAGTTGAATTTACTATTTACTTAGTTCTTGATGTGAAGGCAATTTCAAAACCCCCTTATCGAATGGCTCAAATTGAACTTTTAGAGTTAAATTAGCAATAACATGAGTTATTAGATAAAGGTTTAATTCGACCTAGCACGTCACCATGGGGTTCTCTTGTCTTGTTTGTTTAAAATAAATATGGTTCAATGATACCTTTCATTGATTAAAGAGAATTGGATAACATCACTGTTAATAATAAGTATCCTTTTCCTCATATCAATAATTTGTTTGATCAAATCCAGAGAGCTCAGTTTTTTTCAAAGATTGACTTGAGGTCGGGGTACTATTAGTTGAATGTAAAGGAATCAGACGTTCCAATGACCGTGTTTTGTACTAGATATGGCCATTATGAATTTGTAGTTATTCCTTTTGGGTTAACGAATTCACATGTTGTATTCATGGATCTTATGCTTAGAATTTTCCATGAGTTCATGGATAATTTTGTGGTTGTGTTCATTGATGGTATTTTGGTTTATTCCAAAAGTAAGGAAAAACATGAATGTAATTTAAGGGTTGTCTTGAAAACCTTAAATAAAAAGAAACTTTATGGTAAATTCATCATGTGTGAGTTTTGGATACCAAAAATTTCATTCCTTGGTCACATTGTTTCAAAAAATGGCATAACTGTTGATCCTGCTAAAACAAAAGTTGTTTAATAATGGTCAAGACCGACAAATATAACAAGGATTCGTAGTTTTCTTGGTTTGGAAGGTTATTAACAATGTTTTGTAGAAAAGCTTTCACGTTTATCTAGTCTAATGACTATGTTAACTCGAAAAGGTGTTAAGTTCATTTGGACAAAAGAATGTGATGATTGGTTTTAGGAATTGAATATAAGTTTGGTGAATGCTCTTGTTTTGGAACTTCCTTCCATAAATGGTGAGTTTTTTATCTATAGTGATACTTCGTTGAACGGACCGGGTTGTGTCCTAATGAAAAATGATCAGGTAATATATTATGCTTCACGTCTGTTGAAACCACATGAGTTAAATTACCTTACACATGATTTGGAATTAGCTGCACTTGTTTTTTCTTTAAAAATTTGGAGGCATCATTTTTATGGAGTGAAGTGTGAAATATATACTGATCACAAAAGTTTGAAGTATATATTCAATCAGAAAAGAATTGAACATGAGACAGAGGAGATGGTTGTAATTGATAAAGGATTATGATTTCCTGATCCTTTATCATCTGTGGATAGCAAATAAAGTGGCTGATGCTTTGAGTTAGAAAAGTAATGTCTTATTAGCCATGCTACATTTGGAACAAGATCATTTGGTTTTTGGTTTGATGAACTTTGGAATAGAAGTTGTTGGTGCAGGAAATTCTTCTATTTTGTTTCAGGCATCATTGAGATCATCTTTATTAGAAATAATAAAGCAAACGAAGATTGAAGATAGTTAGTTGCTGAAAAATGTAGAGTTGGTTCAGAAGGGTATGTTTCCTGAATTTAACATTGATAATGATTGTGTTTTGAGATTTGGGAAGAGATTATGTGTACATTGTGATTCACAGTTGAAGAATGAATTGTTATGTGAATCTCATAGTTCTCCGTTTTTAGTTCATCCTGGCAGTACTAATATGTACAGAGATGTTCGGGTGTATTTCTGGTGGGATGGAATGAAAAGAGATATTGCTAATTTTACTGTGAAGTGTTTGACTTGTTAGAAGGTTAATGTAGTCCGGAAGTTACCAAAAGGGATGCTTTAGCCTCTACTGGTGCCAGAGTGGAAATGGGAAAATATATCCATGGACTTAGTTGTGGGATTACCAATGACATCTCGAGGTAATAATGCAATCTGGGATATAGTTGAGCGATTGACTAAATCTTCTCATTTCCATCCTATTAGAGATACTTTGTCTCTAGATCAAATTGCTCGATTTTATGTTAAAGAGATAGTCAGTTTGCATGGACTTCCCCTATCCATTGTATTTGATTGTGATCACAGTTTTACTTCTAACTTTTGGAAAGGCCTTCAGATGTCATTGGGTACTGAATTAAAATTCTTTACAGTTTTTCATCCTCAATCAGACGTGCAGTCAAAATGAAAAAATCATACCTTAGAGGATATTATACATGTTTTCTCAATGGATTATCAGGGAAGTTAGGACCAACACCATTATTTGGTTGAATTTTTATATAATAACAATTTTCATTCTAGTATAAAGATGGATCCCTTTGAGGAATTATATGGAAAGCCTTGTCAAACTCAAGCTTTTTGGGATGAAGTAGGTGAAAGGAAGCTAATGGGACCATAATTGGTAGAAGGGATGATAGAGAAAGTTCAATTGATTTCAAATCGCATCAGAACCACTCAGAGCAGATATAAAAGTTATGCTGGTAACCAGAGGAAGGATCTTTCCTTTGAGTTAGGTGATCATGTCTTTCTCAAATATTCTCAATGGAAAAGTGTGATGTGTTTTGGTAAGAAGGGAAAATTTAGTCTTAGGTTCATTGGACCTAATGAAATTCTGGAGAAAGTTGGATCAGTTGCATATAGAGTGGATTTACCTCCAATTTTATCCCAGGTAGACAATGTTTTTCATGTTTTGATGTTGAGAAAGTATATTCCAGATCCATCTCATGTTTTGAACCTAGAGTTAGTTCAGTTGGAAGAGAATCTCCCTTATGAAGAAAAAATATTCAAAATTCTTGACCGTAGAGAGCTGGTGTTGCGGAATAAGGTAATTCACCAGGTAATGGTTTTGTGGAAAAACCTAATGGTTGAAGAGGCAACATGGGAATCTGGAAATGCTATGAAGGATAAATTCCCCCATTTATTTGATAAGCGAATAAAATTGTGAGGACGCAATTTTCAAAAGGGGGGAAAGATTTAACATCCCAGGTAAATGAAGAATAATATATTTTCATATTTATTGATTTTTGTGAATTAAATATTAATTTTACTTTAAAGGGGTTTCTAAGTTCGATAGCGTACCCGATATGCAACAACAGGTTTCATTGGAATCTTACATTGCACACTAATTATATAATATTATTATTTTAAATAGTAGTTAACTCCTAGCCATTGTATTGGCTGGAATGAACAAAACTAACTAAAATATGTTTATACATGATTATTAAATGTATTAACATTTAACCAATAAAATGTTAGAGGCTTAAAATGTGAATGAATCAAATTTTAATCAAAATTTACATTAAAAGGCGGATTTACCGCCTTTTTATGGAGAACCCTTTTTAAATCTAGTTTTAGTCACTTTAATAAATTCTAATTGAAAAAATAAAATCCTTATTTCTAATGGGGACATTAAATTTTACTTTGGGTAATTTTTTGGTATATTTCTGATGAAGTTCATTTTTTAATGAATTGCCAAAAATATTGTATTTCAATTCAAAAGTTCCTTTTTATATAATTTATTTATATGGTTATATTATCTTTTTAATTGGTTTTAAAGTAAAATTAATATATATTTTAACCATTTGATTCAATTTTGGTCATTTTAAGTAATTTCACTTTGAAATTGGACATAAACAAGTATCAATCTTTTGATAGTTATTGTTTCTTAAAAACATGCTATTTGTTTTAACAACGGGAATTAATTTTAAAATTAATGAATGTCACTTAAATGTTTTTAATTTGGAAAAATTGACATCAATTTTGAATTCGGATTATCAAAAATAGCTTAGGATGAATTTTTGGTGTTTTTCTAAAAAACTTCAATTTTTTATGTATAGTGAAACCACTTAGTGGAAGTTAAAAAAATAACTTTTTCATTAAAAGGAAATTTTTCCACTTCTGTGAATTGAACATTGAAAATCTGACATACATGGTTATTATTATTAAGTGAAATTTGGTTCAATAATATGAACATAATTTTTGGTGAATAGTAACTTTTGACTTTTATTTACCGCGATTAAAGGTAAATAGTGTAATTCAAGGTTAAAAGAATATTATAATAATTCAAAATTACCTTAACACTGGTCCAAACCTTATTGTATGATTCATGGAAGATCATGGAAATCTTTGGGTCGATTTTGGGACCCCATTGATCTACTTGGGAGTGAAAATGACAATTTAGATCAATTAATTTAAAGTAAAAGCAAAATAGACATAAACAAAAATCGTTTAGTAATTAATTTTTATATGATTTTATATAAGTCCTATTCATGACTGTAAATATTATTTGGAGATCTAAAAATATTTCCTATATCATGGTAATTATTTTATATTTTTTAGAAATCATATACATTAAATTATTTATGACACAATATTCATGCAGTATTTACCTAATTAATAAACGATTTAAATAAATAAGATTATAAATATTAAAATATTATCCAAAATAAGTCCAGTTATGATTTTATGACTTTATTTCGACCAATAATCATCTTATCTTCGACCATAACAATTTTCGGACCATTAGAAATAGAATATCATTATATAATAAAATAATAGTTTAACACTTTCCTAAAGAGCCCCTCCTCCCCCTTATAAAAGGAGACCACTTCTAACCAGTCCTAACACCCCTCAAGCCATTTGGATCATCCGAGCTCTTCCCAATGAAGCTCTCAACATCCCTATCCTCCTCCTAGAAGCCTTAACGTAGGAAGAAGGCCCTTCAAGAAGTCCTTTTGGTTCAAACCAAATGAAGTTACCCAAATTAAAGGTAACAATTTTTCTTAAATTGATTTCATTTATTTTACTTCCCCAACACTTATACTCTTTTTATTTCCTTTATTTTGTAACAAAACCTGTATCCTAAATATACTAGTATGTTGTTATGAGAATTATTCAAACTATAATTGCACAAAACATCATTTAATGGATGAAGAACATAATGTTTCTGTGGATGGAAAACTAACGCCTCACGAAACGATGATTGTTCAATTACATCTTACCGACTCTCATGGTGGCCATTATGATGGAAATGTATTTATATATGATATATATTATGTTTATGATTTAATTATGCTTCTTTACTTCCCAATTATATCAAACCTTTATGGTTTCCATAGTGGGTAAATACGATAATCTCATTTGAGGAAGTGCGGACTACCGCCCCCTCAAAGTGATGTGATTTTTCAAAGCATTGTGTTGGATGTATAAAGGATAGATTAAATGATATTATATATGATATTATACTGGAATTATAATATAACTATGTATCATTATGTTTTAATTCCATTAAAATAAGAAATAGAATTGAAAGTAGTGTTCATGCGTACGCACAGCTTACGGTCTCCATTAACTGTGCATTTCATTTCTTACCTCCAAATGTTATGTACTATTATAAATACATGTTCATAATGAATATATATTATATATATGATATTTAAATCATGAATATAAATCAGGATATAATGGACTATTGACCACACAGACAATTGGTAAATATAAGTGTTCATTTTTGACTCAAGTACCACATGTCGAAAAAATGAATGTTATAAACATAAATGATTACATAATGTTTTTAACATGGTAATAAGTTATATAAAAGGAATAATAAATTATAAAAATTTATTAATAAAGTATAAATTAACTTTACTTTATTATTCAATAGATTAAATAATGATCGAGTTAAGTCGAATGTGAGGTAAGGGACTTCATCTCAATCTCCTTTCATTGAGACATATTCTTTCTTAATACACAACTTTCATTTATACACTGTATAAACACCCTTGACTTTTTAAATGGATTCTTTTTCTATGAATCATTTTACTAAATGACAATAAAAGTATGTTTATTTTTAATGTATGCGGTGACATCGATCATTCCGCCACCACGAGTATTATTTGATCTTTGTCTTCCTCAACAAGCCGTAATGTTTTTAAAAGAAAATAAATACCTTATACTCTTTTACGTATTTTTGGTATTGAAAATGGATTCGAAAATGGATTTTTTATTTCAGTATATTTAAGTGATATATTGTTATTGAAATGTTGAAATTTTTTCTTTCCTTTATATTTTTTTATGTGTTATGATTTTTGTTGTTACTTGGACATTTGACGGGTGGTTATGTGATAAACCAAATGACGGGTGGTGCCATGAAAACCAGGACGGGTGGTTACGTTATAACCTCCAATGCATTGGGTATGGAAGTCGGCCGTATGGCTATTCCATTTAGTGACTTTTGTGGAAGTCGACCGTATTGTTATTCTATTTAAGTATGTTTATGTCCCAAGTAACCTTTATATGTTATGTGTTCTTTATATGGGTTTTATGGTAATATTTTCGTTACAAAACGGTACGTAATGATCTTTTTTTTAGTGAAGAGTATTTACTTCTTCAAAAAATGTGAAAATTATTACTTATGGTTAAGTGTTCATGGTTTATTTGTAGTTTTGAAAAGCTAACACTTTTCTTTCTTTGTGTATCCCTTACTGAGATTTATATGCTCATCCCAAGTTTTTGAAATGTTTTTCACATGACATATTGTGGAATAGGGTCAACGATGGAATCAAGGAAAATTATTTCTGTCTTAAACATGGAACTAGACATGAATCTTTTTTTAATAGTTCATGTTTTATAAAAAAAATGGATACTAGGTAGAAGTGTCTAATTTGTAATCTTTTGATATGTAATCGTTATGTCCTAATTCTCTAAAACTCTAAACCAGAAAAGATCCTCTACATGAAGTATTAATTTAATTCAATATTCTGTAAGGTTTTAAGTCTAGTTCCTTATAAATATTGTACAATCATATTCATTATTCTATCATTATTATTAATGATAATGTCACCATACGTGTGTACGTACGACTTACCGTCTCCATGTTGTGATGTAGTTTGTTATACAAACATTCATTTTTGTATGGGTATAATAATGAGTTCAATAGATGCAAATAATAAATAAAACATGATAATGATTATGTATATATGATATACCATCCAATTACTTACAATTTTAACATCAATTTAATGATATTGTCACTCGTTCGTACGTCAAGATTATCGTCTTCACAAACACGATAAGATTCATTCCCCATTATAACTATTCAAGAATAATTTTCATATGATGATTCAAAAATAATTTTTAAGAATATAAAATCATTCTAGATATGATTTAAATATATCTTATATATAACAAACATTACTTAGGTAATAAAAAAATATAATGGAAAATGAATCAGTTAAAACCCAAAATAATGATACTACTAAAATATCATTAACAAAGAAATATTAGATGATCATATATAGTATCATATTTATGTATTTGTTTCATTTATAAATTAATAACAATTATTTCACAATTATACAAGAGTTTAACCTACCTTATACTAAAGAAATGAACCTGCTAAAGGGTTTTCATCTCACATTAATTCTCGGGGGATTTATACTATATTTTCCACTAGTATCGTTTTTGTGGTGTATGTGCACCCCATGATTTAAATGTTTTAATAATATAATATAATTTATGGATATTTACATAATCATTGTATGATCTTTATTTCATGGGGTGTATGTTTCGTTATATAACAAATCGTAAAGTGAATTTCAAATTTCAATTTCCACTCATTGGATTTTACACAAAGATCATTTATTATTTTACTCTACCATTATGTATGAAATTACTATTTGTTTATTTATGTAGTAATTTGCACTCCCCATATTGTTTATATACTTTTTATATACATAATCACCCCATTTATATTTCTCAATTCATTAATATGAACTTGATAGGAGTAACATTAACTCAATTACTATTGATTGAGTTAAACATCCAAATCGATGGTGTTGTTTTTACAGGAATATCTATGAATATCCTCTGATTTATTTATATATAATATAAAATAATATTGAGTGTATGTATATTTATCACAAATAATTGTTTCATTTATTTATCCTTAAGATAAGGATAAAGTCTTTATAACGAATTTCATCTCAATTTACATTCTATTGAGACTTCTTTATTGTTATGCCCCAATTCAATTTTATATGATTTATATAATATACATTGACATAATATATCATGAATACCTTTATTGTCCTGATATTATAATTTTTTATTAACTCAATTTTATTTATTCAATATTCTCTCATTTTGTTAGGAACTCTACCTAAAACATCATTTTAAATGTTTTAAATACTAATTCTTCTAAATATTTCCCATTAAGGTCCATGTTTTAAAAAAGAGTTTTACATATTTATTTTTATTAGCATTAATGTGTCAAAATTAAATTTCCGTTCAATAGTTTAAAAGTGGAATGAGAAACTTTGATCCAAAAATATATTTTTAATATCTTTTTAATAAATATTGAGACTTTTAAAAGTTTTCAGGAAAAAGGCTGTATTTTACTCTAATAGTTTCACTGGTTATTTTCATCTATGTAAATAACATTTATTATTCTGTATTGAGGATGATTTACTATAATAAAAGCTTCCATATTGTATTGAGTGAGGTATGATTGACTGTGGATGTGCTATTTTAATACCATTCATGGTTTTGGGTTAAAATATTGAAATTGTGTATGCTACTTTTAATATGAATGTTTAGTTTATGTTTCAAGCTTTTCATATGAGGAATGAATTAGACTATGTAAGTGACTGCTGGAGTTAGAAACAACTCCACGATGAATTGGTAGGTCTAATGAGACAACTAGTGTCTTTCCACAAGGCCCTGACAAAATCTTATAAGTAGTTTTAGCACGAGGCGTTGACTATGTGGTTATGATGTCTGGAATTATGCATTCCATCATTATGAAATTAACTATTGATGATGCATGGGATTATTCGACTAGTATAATATCCATGTGAATAATTAAATAGAATTATTCTATTTATCTTTTCCATATTATTGAAAATATTTTGTTTTAAAGTCTTGGTATTTAGTCTTTTACATTGCCTTAAATGATTATGCATATTCATGAATGAATCCAATTTATTTTTATCCTTACTGAGCATCTAAAATCACTCTTTTCTAAGTTCTATATTTCCCCACGATGAAAAAAGTGTATCATGATTGACCAAAAGGAATAAGAAACGAGATATGATTGTGTTGAAAGGGGACATAATTTTTTTTCATTATTTCACGATGTAATGTAAAACTTATGTATGTATCTCATTACATCCATGGATGCTTAACTAATCTGTCATTCATGACATGATCTCTTGTGGTTATGCCAATGATATGTAATAATTCACTGACTATGGGTTACTGGGGTTGGGGCATTACAGTTGGTATTAGAGAGAGTTTAGTATAGACCTTGGAATATAGATTCAGAAAAACTCCGATTAAACAACACTTCCCTATGATAGACATTGATGATTATTATAGACCCAAAAATATTTGAAATTTATATATTATTTGTTTTTTCCAAGAAATACATCCCAATATGGATACGAGCAGGTAGAGGTGGCTCTAGCACAGAAATACCTAGGAGTGAAAACTCCAACAAGGAGTTTTAGGTTTGAGCCAGAGTATCCAGTTTCACGACAACTAGCCTTGCTTCACTCTTGGTTACGACACTCTCATGGGATATGCTTAAGATAATTCACATTTTATATACAAACCGAATGTAGTTATTTAAATATAAGATGAAAAAAAATATCCATGGTTAATACTAAGGTGTATTATATTGAGCATAAGGTTTCATTATATTCACTAAATGATTTTATGACTCACAACTATGCTTTCTTATTTTAGTCAATTACTAGATTCCATGGAAGTCATAGTAACATTGAACATGATGTACAAGGTGGGTACGATGATGAAAATGAGAAACTAAATTGAATATTGATAGGTGTAAAAGATATTGTCTTCACGATGAAGTAGGTTTACAATAATATGATCAATAATATATACATTAACCCACTCCGAATCTCATCAATGAAGAGAAAGGTGAATAATGATAAGAGTTCCAAAAGTGGATACCGAGGAGAAAAGAAAGCTCAATTTCAATCATGCCAGAAATGTTAAAGGAGACACCCAGGAAAGTGTCTCAATGGAAAATTAAATGAATTATGTGTTGTAGATAATGACATAATGTAAATAATTGCTGAAAAAGAATGAAGAGTAATATGGAAGAAAATAAAATCAATCCTATGAATCCAATCACATTTATTTTATATAAATGTAGGAGAGCATGGCATTACTCAAGTCAATGGACTCTTCTATTGGATATCCTATAGATCATGGAAGAACCTATTTGGAAATAAATTGATGTAAAATGTTTAAAAGTATAAATACTCTTTGTTTATGGGATTACATTTGAAGACTATTCTCTTTTATGTTTAACCGTGCAGTTTTTTATGTTGAATACCTATTTGAGGATGAATTGTATTTTTTTGGATATATTTATAAATAAAGATTTGGGTTTATATGATCCTAGAATTTGTGGTTATTATATGTAATTAATTTTTTGGATGAAAATTAAAGTTATGAGATAAAATTTTGGTTAAACTATGTTATTTTTATTCAGAGGAATTTATATCATTTTGGTATTGTTATAAAATATTGTTTTTGAAAAAAGAAAACACGTAGAATGTGTGAAAATTCTTCTCATCCGAATATGATTTATGTTTCCGGTTACTGTGACTAATTATTTTATGTTAAACGATTTTATTAATTAGTTGTATATTGATTTTGGATCTTATGTTTAATCAAATTGATATCCATCGTATAGGAAAATGATTTGGTGATTAAGTGATAAAGTTTATTTTGGAAGACGTACACTCTTTTAGAAACACTATATTCCCAAGAAGAATAGAATACCTTGGAATTTCATTTGAGGAGAACTGATGTATTTTTTAATTTTTGAAGAATCTATGTTTTTAATAGAGATTCAGGTTATTAATTGAAATAATTATTCGATCATAGAGAATATATGATTTGGTTAATTACAATTATGTATGAGACATTAAGAGTAGTTGATGTTAATTGGAGATAAATGTTAAGATATACTATGGAAGACTTTGTGATTAAATTCTATTGAGTTTTGGGTTTCAATCATATTGTGGATTATAATGAAAGACATTAAGGACAATTGTTTATTGAATGTACATTCTTGAACGTTGGGTATTATTTTTTTAAATTTTGAATATTAATATTAGTAATTCATTCTATAAAAGATTATCCATTTTGAATAACATCTAATCTTGTATGAACCATTTGGTTTTGGTTAATCTCTATAGAAAGTAGAAATATAAATATTATCATTTGTGAATTATGTGACTCAATATATGATTATTCTAGCAATTCAGGTGTCAACAATTCATCTTGAATACTAATCATTTGGATAAAATATGAGTGAGTGGTATAAATTTATTAAAGGATGAAAATATAGTTAAAATTTATGTATATATCTTTACAATCATTGTCAATATCATAAATATATTCCTTGATGTTATAAAATGAAAGTTATTTTTTTATGACTACTTTTACAACTAGGAAACTAATAACTGTTTAACCCATCACATGTTTGTGGTTTTGTGGATGTTTAATTTCTCCTAATCTTGTTTTCTATAGCAGTCCATCAGAACATGACAATTAGATTATCTTCTATATCCATGTTTTCATACATGGAATCCTCAAATGGCTTATATTTACCATTGTACTTCTCTTTCCTTATTTAAAGTGATAGTTTAATAAACTCTTTTTACACTATAGAACTTTCAATTATGTTCCCATGCTAAATTTTAAAATTTTGAGGATTCAATTTCCAAATGTGGGAATAATGTAACACCCCATGATTTCATAGTAAGTTATTTTCAACAAAGTAAGTCAATAGCTTGCTTTACATGCACACTGATTTCAAGCGCACCACGACCTATCAAACTAGACAATTATACGTTTATGAATATTAATAACCACATTTTTAAATATATATATATATACCATATAAATTTAATATTCATATTTCGTCTTTCTTAGACATAATATTAGAAAAAATTCAATTTTTCAGATAAAAGGAGTATTTTTAAAAAAGGTAATTTTTTCGGCTTTTAATGGGGAACCCTTTCTCAATAAAATATTAGACACTTTTATATTTTCAATTTAATGAAATTGAATTATTATTTATAGGAACATAAAAATTTAGTTTGGATAAGTTTTGGTGTGTTCGAATATCATTCATATTTTGATTAATAGTGAAATATCCAAAATTTAAATTGAAAACAACTTTTTAAATAAAAATATTTTATAGTGTAAAATAATATATATTAATGGTTTTGATGTAAAATTATATTATATTTTTTTCATTTAATCCAATTTTTTTCATTTGATGTAATTTTAATTTTAAATAGGACATACACACATATCAATCTTTTCATAGTTTTTACTTCTAGAAACTCGTTTTCTCATTTTCAAAACGTGATTTAATTTTAAATTAATCAATAAAAATTCAATGTTTTGAATTTGGTAAAATATAAATAATTTTAGGATAGTGAATATTGATGTTATATTAGTGTCATGTTTTGTTATTTTTTTGAAAACATTCATTTTTTGATGAATACTGAAAAACACAACGTTATTTGTTTAAAAGTGGATTTTTATTTAAATAATTATTTATATTATTTAAATTTATTTTAAGCCTAAATAGATATATAATACCTATATTATTTTAAAATAATTAATTGGAGTCATTTTATAAAAAAATTAGATGTATAAAATTTTATTGATTATTTAAATGTCTTTACCCACCTTCTAGGCACGTTAGCTAATTTGCATAAAACATAATTTTACCGCTTCTATAAATTGAATTTCCAAATTTTCAAAGACACTTCTGAAATAAGTATGTAAAATGTGGTTCAATATGATAAAAATATTTTTTCCATGAATAGTATCATTTGACTTTTATTTACCACCGTTAAAAGTAAATAGGGTATTTATAATGAAAAATGTTATTATAATTAACATAACACCTGTCCTCATTCTATTAGATCAGTTTTTTTCGACCAAAATAAACCTTAGGAATGATATATATTTTTCTTGGTTCCACTTGGATTAGATTAGAACATTTATTATTATTTTAGTTATACAATGTTAAAAGGAGTTAAATTCAAATTTTCATAAATACATCATTTTTAATATAGTGTTATACATAATATAAATTCAACAATAAATATTCATTATAAAGAGAAAAATACTTCATACATCATGGTATTTTAGTTATAATTGTTAGGAATGAAATAATTAAATTTATTTTTGAGACAATGATGATGTCGTAATTACCTTATTAATGAAGGATTAAATAAATTGATCTTACAAATATCAAAATAAATTTAAATTAATAGTTTTGATGAATTCAACAAATTTTATGGAGTATTATGAAATGTTAGGGTTGATTAAATTAATTTTTTTCTATGTAATCATGTTGTTATGAATTTCACAAACACCAAATACTAAATAGTGTCAAAATGGACATAAATGAGTCTTTAAAAAAAATAAGATATTATTAAATGATATAATTTTCCTGAAAATATAATGTTCTTCTTATGGTCTTATATAAGGATATATATATATGATTAATGAACCACTTGAGGTTCTCTTGGCAGTTTAAAGTATGTTTTTTAATCATATAGTATAAGAATACAAGAAAACATGGTAAAAGTTAAACTAATTAACTAATAGTTAAATCTAAAAGATAATCTTAATATGGTATCCTAATCTTTTTTAAAACCATTTGGATGAAACTATGACAACCCATACCAACTTTATCCTCGAAATAAATCCATTTGGTGTCATTATAAAACAAAAAAAGTTATATAATAAAATAATATTTCATGCTTTTCCTAAAGTGACCCCCACCTCTCATATAAAAGGGTACATCCCTTTCTCATAATTTCACACCTCCAAAGCCATATGGCTCAGCCAAATCCTTATTATATATCATACCAACATCCATAAATTCATAATAGAGTCAATAATTTTATTATAATTCCAACCTATAGAGCCTTTTTCATCAAATCAAAAGGAAGCACCCGATAAAGAGGTAATAATTTCCCCACCTCTTTCAATGTTCTTTTATTTTTCCTCTTCCTCTTTCTCTATTATTTCATTTCCAAAAAAATAACTCTAGTACCTTCTACATATTGTAATGTTACCATAAATATGGTACCAACATATTTTTTATTCTATCCATCCAATGAATGACAATATCTCCATAGATGTGTACATACAACATACAGTTCCATGTTGCGGTGTAGTTTGTTATTCAACACATCATTTTTGAATGAGTATAATAATTAGTACAATTAATGTAAATAATAAATAAAACATGTAAATTAATCGGTATATGTAATATATAATCTAGTTACATATAATTTTACCATTAATTGAATAATTTTGTCACTCGTGCGTATATACAGATTAACGTCTCCACAAACGTGATCATATTCATTCACCATCGTAACCATTCACGAAAAATATTTATCTGATAATTTAAAAACACATCTTTATAATATCATATAATTCTATGTATTAATAAAATACCTCTTATACATAACAAACATGACTTTCATAACAAATCATATAAAATAAAACGAATAAGTTAACACCCAACACAATGATACTACTATAATTAAATTAACTATGCAATTTTAGAAGATCATATATGATATCATATTCATGAATTTGATTTTTTTATAATTTAATTACAATAACTTAACCATTATACAGTATATTAACCTACCCTATGCAAAGTAAATGTTCTAGGTAAGTGCTTTTCATCTCACTTTTATTCCTATGAGATTAGTGCGATATTTTCCACAATTACATTTTATTTGGTGTATGTACCTCCCATGATTTTAGTATTTGTGTAATATAAATTAATTTATGGGTATTTAAATCAAAATTTTATTATCCTACTTTAATTGGGTGTATGTTTTTTATGTTACCAAATCGTTAAGGGAATTTCTAATATCAATTTTCACTCATTGGTTTCACAAAAACAATTCCTTGATTATTTTATTACATGATTGTCTATGAAATCACAATTTGTTTAATTATGTAGTAATTTACACTCCCTATTGTGTATATATAATTTTGATACAAATAATCACTCCATATATATCTCTCAATTCATCAATATGAACTTGATAAGTGTAATCGTAACTTGATTTCCATTAATTGGGTTAAACATGAAAGTGGTTTTTGTTGTTTTTACAAGAATATGTGTGGATGACCTCTGATTGGTTTAAATTGAATATCCCATCATATTGAGTGTATTTACATTTATCACACATAATTATTTCATTTATTTATCAATAACATAATGATACAGTCTTTATTAAGGGTTTTCATCTCAATTTACTTTCCATTGAGACATATTTGTTGTTATGCGCCAATTCACTTTTATAAGGTGTATATACTATACATTCACATAATATATCTTGAACCCCCTTTATTCTAATGATATTATAATGTTTATAAAAAATAATTTATTTATATTAAAGCATCTCTCATTTTGTTAGGAACTCTAACTAAATTATCATTTTAAATGTTTTAATGATTAATTTGTATAAATCGTTCTCATTAATGTCCTTGTTTAAAAAAATAATTTTTCAGATTTATTTTTATGGAAATGAATTTTTTAAAATTAAAATATTTTAAAAATATTAAATGTAGTATAGAACACATTGATTAAAAAATCTTTTTTAATATCTTCTAGGTAAATATAGATAATTTTAAATGTTTTCAAGAAAAAGAGGATATTTCACTCAAATATTTTTTCTGATTATTTTAATATATGTCAATACCTTCATTATTATTGATTGATAATTATTCATTCTAATACCATCTTCCATATTTTATTGAATGGGTTTTTTTTATGGTGGGTTTGTTATTTTTATACCACTCATGGTTTGTTGTTAAAATATTGACATTTCGGATATGATTTTTAATATGAATGTTTAGATTATGTTTCAAAGATTTTATATGAGGAATGTATTGTACTTAGTATGTGATAGGTGGATCCTCCTATTACTCCACAATTCATTAGTAGGTCTCATGATACAAACTACTAACTTGTCACAATGCTTTGACAAAATCTTATTAATAGTCTGAGAACAAGGATTTGACTATGTGGTTATGATGTACGACATTATGCATTCCATCATTATAAAATTGGATATTGATATTTCATGTGATTGTTAAACTATTAGAATTACCATGTTAATATGTACATGGAATTAATCAATTTATCTTTTCAATATGATGATGATGTTTATGTTTAAAAGGCTTGTGTTTTAGTTTTAAAAATTTCTTTAAATGTTTATGCTTATTAATGAATGTTTCTGCTATATTGTTATCCTTACTAGGAATATGAGATAACAAATTTCTATGTTCTATTTTTCCCAGGATGTGAAGAAGTATATCATGATTAACCTACAGGAATAGGATTAGGGGTATGAGTCTGTTCAAAGGGGACATAATGTTGTTTTTTTATTTCATGATGTAATGTAAAACTAATGTATGTATCTTTTACTTACAAGAATACTAAAATAATATGTACTTAGGTACATAATCTACTGTGATAATGACAATGATATGCAATAATGTACTATCTCGGGGTAACTATGGTCATGGAATTATATAGCGAGTCACTAGGGTGTGTCTATGGGGAGACTACGCACTCATTAGCAATGTATTGCATAGGGGATGAATGTAAACATTAGAAAATAGAGGAATAAATATATGTAAATAGAAGGAAAAAAAAATAATAGAGTCCAAAGTAATAATGAATAAAAAACATTTATCGAATTTAAAAATTGATGATATTTTATGTCCCCATAATACAAGTAATGAAGGATACAAGATAGCTGGAATAACATGCTTCACAAAAATATAAATGAAATAAAAGGAAATCCCAAGCATATTATTATCCAAATAGGTTATCTTTTATCAATATTCATCCTAAAAAATAAAGTAATCAATTGTTCGAATCCACAACCTTCCCTCTATCTAAACCTATAATAATGTAATCTACTCTGGGGATTAACCAACGCCCAAAGAGTATGTGAGATAAATATTATTGGGCCACCACCAATGATGTCTAAAAAATATGTCTCATGTAATAGAAGTTTCATTGGGTTAAAAAAATGAATATATAGTGTAAATAAATACAACGTAACTAAATATCAAAGTACAGGCTTAATCCATATGATAATATCTAATCATGGAAAAAATCATTAAATATTTCCTACTAGTTTATAAACAAGACACATGTTATAAATTGAAGATGATTCAAGTTGTAACAAGGAAACATGTAATGATATAACATAGTGAAGTCCTAATGTAATAATAGAGGTGATGTAGACCTCAAGGACAAAAGACCTAGTAAAAACTATAGCCTCAAATGGGTATGAGTGTAGTTGACGGAGAATAGTCCATGTCAATTGACAATAAGCTACCTACCAAATCAATATTGATCTTCCAATATAAAATAATGATAAGAACAGAAAAGGCACTATTGGTTGTAATCATGGAACAAACTTTTCAATACTATATCCATGGAGTCTATCCATTGAATTCAAGTATGATATGTAAGGGATCCTAAAGTGTCATACCAAGAATCCTAAGAGAATATAGGAATCAGGATCTTGGTGGTTCTCAACCTATGCAAGCTGTATCGTTCAAACAAAACAAGGATCATGAGTGCTCATGGAATTCCCCAATAAAAATACAAGGCGAGCTCAAGTTAGGTCATTCCTATATGATTATGATTTCATGCAATATTTCATTTGATTCAATCATTTTTCTTTAGTAGTGTGATATGCTCAAGTCGCATGCAACCTTTTAATAAATCCATTTGGTTCAAGCCTTTCAATTATTTAGTATGACAAGTTATAGTAGCATTCATCCATTCATTTAAATCCTATTATCGATATTTCATAATAATGGTTCATTCCTCTACATTCCCTTATTGTGGTAATGAGTGCTATATATATGTAAAAACCTATTCATTTACATTTAAGGCCATGTCATATACTTAGTATACATTCTAATTTACATTTTAAATTTAATTATAAATTGAAGCACATAAATTAGGTTGGTAAACTGTTGAGAATACATTGTACATTCCATTATGTGATTCTCATTATATGAATCCATTTAATATATAAAATCATACCCATTGAATATTCATGTCATGAACATTCGAACGATGGAACAAATGCATGAAAACATTGAAAAAGTATTATGGAATAACCATAGATAATAAAATGATTGAGTGGTGTGTGTAACCACTATCAAATAATAACATATTTGGTAATTGAATAACCATATTGTTTTAATGACTATAAACATGACATATATATTTTAAAAATGGTACCCAATGAAATTGGTGGGAAACACACGACAAATCCAAAATCAACGAACTTGAGTGATGAGTTATAGAACACTCACCATAGACATGTACAACTATCCTACTCTGGTATTGGACCTTGAGTTGTATTGGATAAGTGTAGATCTATGAAAATGTAAAAATGTCTCATACCCTGATAACTTGGTCAAGAGACAATGAGAATGAGAAGAACTCTGGAGGTCTCAAGAACATATTGTTGCACATTCAACATGATAAATGAAATCTCAATCAGATCCATGATTAAGGATATCACATTATTCCTTCCTATGATCATAAGATGAATTTAGAATTAGTAAAAAATACTTTAATCTTTCTGAAATATTGATTTTAGAGGAAGAGGTTTTTAATTAGACCATTAAAGGAAAAATTTTCAAATCACCTAGGAATAATGGAATGTGCACAGTTAATCCACACCGTTTGAAAAAAAAGTGCACAAATAATGAATAGTTTCACAGAAAGAAAGAGAACATAAATATTTAGGCTACATGTCCATGCACCAACCCTGCGAGCTGAATATATCGGAAAAAACACCATTTGCATGGTTATGTAAACCATTCACTAATTGTGCGCCAACCATACAACATAGTTGGTTTCCCCAAAACGACAATTTCCAGGATACTAAAATGTCATGGAAAACCTTAATACTATTAGTTACCCTTTTCCATGCTCAAAAGTTCCAGGATAATGGGTCATACATAATATTTAAGGATCCATACATAAGTAAAAATACGGGTTCTTACATATACCCCTTGAAAATGCTCTCATATTCCCTTAGGGTTGACCATTCACTACTATAAGAGTATATGAGTATAATTTATATTTGGATAGAGCTGATGAATTCTTACCCTACATATTTTTTAACCATTTCATTAGAAGGAAAAATATTTAGTGGTTTTCTATAAAAATATAATAAATTTATAATTATATGTTTGTTTAAATAGACATTATATTTTACTATCAATTGATTTTATTTTATATTTATTCTTGACTATTATGAGAGATTAAAAATTATATACTTTATTTTTATTATAATCAAATTATATTATTTTTAAATACTAATATGTGTTGTCTTTTTTTCATAGACTATTTTTATTGTTTCTTGAACATAGTTTCATAATATATCAATAAAATATACAAGTTTTTGATGTGGGATTAAATAGAGAGAGTGTTAATGTGTTTTTATGGATATTTTGAGAATCATACAAGATTTTATGACTACAAAAACCATTATGGGAAGAAAAAAAGAATAAAGAAAAATTTTATGCACCTAAAAACATATATTATTGAAAACCGGATCATGAAATGGAAAATTATCATTCAATATTTGAACCAAAAGGATAACAATATAGAATATTAAAATTACTAAATGAAATTTTAGATGTTAAAGAATTTTTAAAAAAACAAGAATAATTTAATTCTAGTGTGAAGGATAATTATATCATTAATTTTGAAAATGAGAGTGTGGTGGATAGTGAGGATATAATTAATTAAAAACTTATTTTTCAAGATGAATATAATTTCGAAGAAGAATAATATCTTAATATATCAAATAGTCATTGTCAATAAAATAATTGTGATGAATTTTTGAAAAATATATGTTGATTTTAGTTACAATATATTGAAAAAATTAACTTTTCATTAAATTACAACCGCATTTTTTCATGATTCCAATCCATGAAAATGTTCATTATTATTCAATTTTTTATAAAGTGATAGCTCAAGATGAGAAAATTGATCTATAATATGTCTTAAAATAATAAAAAACTAAATTTTATTTAGTTAATTTTTGATGTAATTATTAAATAGAACATATAAAACCATTTGAATAATAAAACGTAATTAATTCAATATTATTAAAAAAATCAGACTATTGATGAATGTGATATTCAAAATTCCAAAAATGAGAGCCATATGATTTTGAAATTTATTTTTTATGAAGATGATGTAACAGTGAAATTATATAAAAAATACATTATTAATATTATTCATTATTATCAATTCATTAATGACCCCACTAATTAAATGTACAGTGAAAAGGATAACATTATTATTGATACAAGATTAAATTGTTTCAAATAGAATTCATTATAATATTATTCAATTGGAATTGAAAAAATAATATTTCCATTTAAATTGCATTGAAAAAAATATTTTACATTCATAAGAGGGTGGTAATTATTTAATTGATATTAATTAATAGTTTGAGAAAATATTTTATTATTATTACATTTTTTTAAATGATTTAGTTTATATTTTTTGATTTTGAATTTTTAGAAGAAGGTAATTTTTTTGGAAATCATAGATTATGGATGAAAAAAGCAAACTCTTCTATATATTTCAATGCTTCCTAAATAAATTTTTGTTATTATTTTCATCTTACAGATATGAAATACCTCTTAGTGTAAATTCTCATGATTTATAATAATTATAATTCATCGTATAGAACTTTTTTTTACAAAACCCTTGAACATGTTTGTCAAAACGAAGCTCATTTCAATAATCATTTTATTTTTATTGATATTAAGAAAGAGATAATAATTTATGAATATCAATCTAGATCTGTAGTAGTGCCCTCTTTGCTACTTTTCCTTCAAAAAAATTATAATATTTCTTAATATAAATTTTACGTTGTAAATAGGCAATATTCCTTCCCAATGTTTTTTCCAAAATTTATTTTCAAACGATGAGATAAAATAATAATTATTTTAGATTTATGGAGTCATTTATTATATTGATATCACTGAAAAATTTTAGATTAGGTGATGATTTTTATTCTCCCCATAGAGACTCATTTTTTAGTCACCTAAGGATAATGTCTTCCTCTTATAGTTTTTTCAAATGTACGGAATATTTATTGTTCATTTAGATGTATATGTTCCCAAATAATTAGTTTATTTTATATTAAGAATAATGGTAACCATATATGGTTGATTAAATAGGAATAAACACAACCTCCTAGTGTTCATATATAGTTTTTATGGGACATTGAATAAAGATAAAATAATTAACACTAATTGGGAAGCTACCTTATTTTTTGATCCATTATTATTTATTTTAATATCTTTAAAAATACCTCATATTGTTATTCTAATTATCACATAAACCCCCACTCACATTTTTTCTGATGTTGGAGTTGGTAAATATTCCTTTTAGGCTCTAAATATTCAATGATATACACTCATATTCTTAACATGATCTCATTTTTTTATATTAAATGTGTGGATTTAATGGGATTTATTTTTTCCATTTATGGGGAATTTATCGAGATACAAGGATATTTTTATAATTTTTATAATGTCATCATTGAGTCTAGTTATATTGATTTCCTATTAATGTTTTTGGGGAATAATTATTTCAAATTCATTTCATTATGTCTTAAATATTGGAATACTTCTTTCAATTGATATATGCTACCCTATTAGTTAAATTTTAATTATAATATTTCAATTATAGAACTTTATGTGGGGGAAAATCAATCCTCTTTATATAATTTTTTAAAGTCAGTTCTTTAATTCATTGTGGTGAGTATGGTCTTATGTGCTTTGTTGATTTTATTTACAAAAAAAAGAGTTTTAGATTCATGATAAATTAAAATCATCCTTATGATATTTCTATGTTGAATATCTTTTCTGTAATTTCATTATGTAAAAGATGGTATTTTAAATATTTATATTATTGAAAATATTAAAAATGTGTGAATGAATATTTTTTATCATTTATAGTGACCCGTATTATTTAATTTTCTTCATATATATTTCAATTTATTTATAATATATAATCTATATTGTTTCATTCACCATTTAATTATACAATTTGAAATGTATTTTATTTTACATTTCACGTAGGGGTTCATCCAAAAAAGAGATAAAATATTCATTGATGTAGTTATCATCGAAATCTCATTTTGAGAAATTATTATATATTATGCTTCATTTAGGTATTAGTAATATGTAAAATTTAATATAAAATCTTGAATGATGGGATTACACATTGATAAGGTTAACCTTTATTTTCGTTTTGTTCAATTAGGTGTAGTTTTTTCATAACATACAAAAATGACATGTTCTTGATTAGTTTAACAGTGAATGTTATGAAATATTCATTAAATTGGAAACATTTTTTTGGATCAAACTTATATGATAACACATTATATGAGTTATATAATTAAAATATTATATGGGGATGTATATGAATTCCTTAATTTATTCATTCTATTAATCTCCAAGATAAAGCAAGTTTTTTGGGGTATTAATACTTCCTATTAATTATAAAATAATATTATAAATTTCTCATTTTTTATTTCATTGTATTTTTTATCTCAGAATGATATAAATAGATGATAGTTAGATACATTTAAATGAAAACTAACCATTTTTTATTTTAATCATAAATTATTAAAAAAAATATTCATTTTTTAAACATTAAATAAGTCATAATATAATGGAAGATTAATTAAATATGTAATTCAAATAATTTTACATTATTTTATTTTGGGTAAATATGTTTAAAATATTATTCATAGTTTAAATTAAATTTTTAACAATTATGTTTTTTTCTATAATATATGACTAAATGATTTCTCAAAGGCAAGCATAGTTCATTGATTGGGGGTATTTGATGTGGATTATTTTTCATATATTTTTCTACATTATTTACATTAAATTATATATGTTTTATTTTTAAATTATAAATTAAATGGTTACTAATAATTTATTGTTCATTTTATATTGAAGTTAGTAATAATATGTAAATATCATATTTATCTCTATTTTTAAGATTAAATAGTTATTTTATTATTTTACATTTTTTATTTAATTAATTTGTTAATGAATAGTCTATTAGATTATTAATTATTAGCATAATTGTTTATTTTTCAGATTATAGGGATTAAGAAGTCGTTTATGTCATTTTGGAATTTATTTATTGATTAATGAATATATGTTCAATTTAATGTTAAATATCATGTCTTAAATGATATAACAAATAGAAATTATAATATCCAGATTTTTTAAATCTATATTATTTCTTAATTCATTATTTAATCAATTATTTTTGGAATTTTGAATTTTGAATTTTATTATTTATTTTTACTATTTTAACATTTATTTATTTTTTATTCAAAAGTGTGTTTTGTAAATGAAGTAATAATTACATTTAAATATGTTAATTATTATTGTTTTATTGAATATAAATATAATTTTTTTGTGTGTTTAAATTGTTTTCTTTGTTTTCTTTTTTACCATAGAGTAGCTTGTTATATCGGCATGTGCAAAATAAAAAAATGTCATTGAGTGACCACAAGGGAAATATAAATTATTATATTTACTGATTCAATTGACCATTCCGATGAATTTTTGAAATTCGCACACCTACCATGAAACTAATTAATGTTTTTTTTTCAAGTGAATGTTATAATTTGTTATGTTTTTTAATTGATGATGAGTATAAATTTTATCTTGCTGCATGACTAAGATGTTTGAGGAGTATTGGGATTGGGACATTCCTTCACATATGTAGTAAAACATAC
The DNA here is from genome assembly GCA_963277665.1 of Viscum album. Classification (NCBI taxonomy): domain Eukaryota; kingdom Viridiplantae; phylum Streptophyta; class Magnoliopsida; order Santalales; family Viscaceae; genus Viscum; species Viscum album. Next base: position 601,033,718 of record OY728126.1, read on the forward strand.
AATCGACTTAAGGGAACACAATATGTAGACCGCATGATGGATCCAAACTACCACCCATGAAAATCAAACTGACCACTTATGACTTTGGGTGTTACTATATTTTTGATACCATTTGTAATGACAGATTATATCTATTTTGAGATGTATATATTTGTGTAGGTAATAATGAGGTTCTATTAGACTGAATTACTATGTGTCTATTCTTGGTGAAGAGGTTGAATAAGTTCAACATGAAAATTTATGTTGTTTAATCCTAAAATAGGAAGAAGATGATATTCAATCTCATTTTAAACAAGGTTTTCTGATTCTTATATATTTTGATGATAAAATTTAATCATTTAATGTAATCACCACTATTCATAAAATAGATCATTATCAAGGAATCAATGATGACAATTCTCTAATAATGATGACAAGAATATCTTATATGATTTTTGGGGGTTCATTTTAGTACCATGGTACACTAGATTTTGAGATAGTAATTGATAATCTACGGCAATAAAGTTAAGGAAGAGTCAAGATGTTGCTGATGATGGTGAAAATATCATATCTATTGATGAATAATGAATGAAGAATCTGAGTTTAATGTTCTATTTTATTGAACTAGGGGAATCCCATTGTAATAGTTGAAGAACACTGAGTGTCAGATAAACCATTGAATCCCTCTATAAAGGAAGAATCCAATTTTCTTTCTTCATATATTGTAGAATATTGTAAAAGATTACTTATTTTGATGATGATATGAATTTTGTTTTCTAATAAAGGTAAATATTTTGTATAGTCAGGCCGCACAACTGTGTATTGATGAAGATGTGTAAATTCGATTACATGAATATTTGAATACATATTTTGAAGAGTATAGGTGGAACATTAAAGTACTTGTTGTGATGATGGTTAATCATTTATTATTTATTAAATAAAATATTACACAGAAAATTCATTATTATGAGACACCTGGAATTCATGAGGATGAGATTAAATATGCAATGGAGTTTATGTTTTGACTCACACCAATACTACATGTGGTTCAAATACTAATTATAATGTGGAGTAATATGCTGGCTGATTAAGAATCCAATGCCTATAAAATTGTTCTTAATGGTTTTCAAAAATGTTTTTTCCTGAGTGTCAAGGGATATTGTGTTTTCATTATGGGGAATGGTGGTAAATTTAATTGAATCCATTGAAAATTGTTTTGACTTTGGAAGTCAAACGTACACATTTCACATAAAGAGTTATAAGAATGAATGTTTTCCTAGAACATTTGATAAGAGGGATTAAAACATGTCACATGTAAGTTATAAAAGACTAAAATAGATGATACTTGGTATATGATGATCGATAGACATCGATGAGAATGAAGATATAATTTTTCTTCTTACATTTTCTTTTTTTCAGAATTTTTTTTCATGTATCACTTATAATTAATAAATTTTATATGTAAAGATTTTAAGGAATTATAATTGAATATGTTTTTTCATGTGATGTGTTTGAAAAATCATTACCTTCTACCACCAAATGTTTTCAATCATGAATCACGGTAATTATTTTATCACTACACAATTTGTGATAATGATTTTCAATTTTCATATAATAAACATAATCAAAATGAGAGATTAGATCATAAATAATGATTAAATTTCCATAAGGGTAAAGTCTCTTATCATGAATATCTAATTTTCATTAGATAAATATTTAGGATTCCTTTAATTTAATCTCATATTCCATTATTCTATACAGTTTTTTGTATTAACACTATTACTGATTCATTTCTCACATTCTTCACAAATTGAAATCCCAATACCCCAATATTAATATTCTTAATTTACATCGATTAGAATTTAAATATGACCTTTGATAACTCTCATATATTCTATTGGGTTCAGTCCTTCACTATTACCCTTGAGTAAGACTATAAAATTTATTTTCATTTTTAAGATTACCTCCAACCATGTCAATATTCTATATCCATGATTAACATGAAATAATAATAGTTATATTAACCACCATAAATTAACAAACTGTAATAGGTTTAATAATATGATATATTTTCCAATAAAATTTTAGGATACATCATTAAATCCATAATAGAATAATAAATGACATAAACAATATTTTTGGAATTTTAAGATATTTTCTAATAACTTTTTCAATGGTAATGAAACTATAAGTGTTATGATGAAGTTAAATAAACAACCTATACTAACTAGTATAAGGGTAAAATGTAATAAAAAGATGTACCAAATTATAATTGGTATAAAATATCTAATTATATATATATTAATGAATTTAATGGTCATATATCTAATGAACTTAATTTAAATATTCACAAATTTTATTTCAAGGGTAGAACAATATCTTATATAAGGTAAATCCTTCGTGTCAATATTTCATTCCATGAAACATATTTTCTTTTTTGATCCTAATTTTTTTAATGGTGTGTAATATGAAAAAATAAATATATAATAACATTAATTATATTTATTCATGGTATTTTAATCTCAATACATATGTTTATCACTTTTACGGGGTTCTATTGAAAAACATATTTGTTTTTAGGAGATTACATGGCATTCACCATTAATTATTATATGATTTGAAATTGTGAATAAATTATCATTTATATAGTTTATTTTATTACCCTATGTCTTAAAATATCATAATATATTTTTTAAATTGGACACATTAATTTCATTCATGATCCTCCTAAATAGTGGCTACGATTTCTCTCTTCCATTAAATATATGGATCTTTCATAACTAAATATGTTTTATAGATAAAAAACATTGATCATTGACATTGATATTTCGTTTCATATGATATATGAATATCTAAATTATGAGATAACTTTATTTTCAAAACACCATTCTGTTATGTTCTAAAATTTTTTATATGAAACTGTTTTATCAATAAATATCATCCACTTAAATTATTATTTCCCCTCATTCTCCATGATTTCAAATCCAACTAATAATAAATTTTTAAATTAGAAACCCTATTAATATTTATCTTATAAAAAACCATTATTACATTCTCATATTATAAATGGAAAATTTATTATCATATTTAACAGTATGGTATTTCAAAAAATAAGTTTTATAACAAAAGAATGGTTCTTAATTACATACCATGTGGCTTACCAGATACACATTATCATTATTTTTCTCAATTTTATAAAATATAATTCTTATTGACCTCTTACATTTTTATATTTATGTTTCCTAAATATATACCTACTTAAATATTATTGTAACGTTTTAGGATATATATATATATATATATATATATTTAGTTCCATTATAAATTTACACAGTTATGTAAGCCTGCTTTAGAGTGACATTCCTCTATCTTGATTAATATAAATAATTACCATTACAAAAAATTTTAATACATAACTATATTATAAAAAATTTATATTATGTGTAGCCATATTCAATTATCTTGGGTTACATCTACAATAATATTCAATTTCCTTCATTAATAATATTTTTATTATTTTATAAATAATTACCTATGTTTTTCATTTTTTATTACATATCCCAGATCTATATCATTTATGTTCTATACTAGAAAACCATCTTTATAAATTATGTCACTTTTTCATCTACTAATGTTCAGAATGACTTAATTACATATTCCCTGGAGAATTATTATAACTAATAATCTGTTATATTGTAATGAATATTAACAAAATTTATTTGTTTCTCAAGGGATTCATAATTCATTGGATTAATATATATCACCATTTCCTCATGTTGAATACATATATATTATTTGAGTTACATTATTTGTGGTACATGAATTATATAATAATTTATTACAATGGATAAATCATTACCTCTTATGACATTTTTTGATCGAGATTAGGGAGTTAAAATAATTTTCCATTGGACATTATCCAATACATATGCGTGAATAGGGAGATAACACAATCCTTGATGTGACTTTGTCTAATTTATAATAATGGTCTTGTGTGTAAACCGTGACTTATGCATATGATTTCATCTTATTCATTGATTCCATTATCTTTTTCATTATTTTAATTGTATCATTTTTTCAACAATATGATCATTCTATCTGTGATATCATGTTGTTACTCTAGAATCTCTCATGTTATAATTTATTTCCAAGTTGATCTCCTTTTCACGATTTGTGGATAATAATTTTACTTATGCTTTTACCCTCATATCCTATACAATATTAAATGATATATGGGTGTTTAGAGTACTATGTGGAGTTTGATTTTTTTTTTGTATTTATGACGATGTAAATTTATTAATCATTCTAAAAAAATAAAACTATAAATCCTGAGATTGAATTATTTATACAAATTTTTTAAAATATTTATTTAATAGGTGATTATTGATTTGATCTCTGAAAATATAACAATGAAATTATATAATTCAATTAAAAGATATTATTTTTATTACAAAATAATTATAAAATAGATATAATATTGTTGGATATATGATTTATATATTCAAATAATATAATAAGAAGAAAAAATTATTTTATTTAAAAAAGACTGTATTACATAATAGTTTTTATATACATATATGTGATTCTTAGGTAATTATATATTAACAAAAATCATGAATTTAATTTAAAAAATTATATTAAAAACATTCCATTTCATTGGATATAAAAATGTTTAAACAATGTAAATCTTCATGAGAATATTTTGAAAATATGTTTCATTAAAAATAGTTAAAATTATAATAACATAATATATAATTTTTTTAATTAATTAAAATTTTTAAGGAAATCATAATTTAATTATATCCCTTTTCAAAAAGAATACATATTAATTTTTTATTTTACAAGGAAATAGTATTTATTTTCTTACCACACTAATTACAATTATGGATTTATTAATATTTTCATTCTAATCATATTTAGTTCTTTTCATTTTTATTATCTTGCATTTCATGATATCCAGCGTATTAACAATTTTAAGAATTTTGGTAATTTCAATTCATTACAACACTTCTCTATTACTGATAAAATTTATTATCTTATTGGTGACCCATATGGACATGTATCCTGAGTATGTTGTGCTTATAACATAATAGGACACCACCATTGACTTAGCTAAAATTATTATTCAATATTAATGTTCATTGAAGAGTTCTATAAATTAATTTTTTATATTTTACTAGTTTATAATTTTTAATGTTAAAAGAATAAGAGAGATAAATTAAAAACTGAAAATAACCTCAAATCCTTAACAATATGGAGAAACTAAACATCAGTAAATTCCTTGTTTGGATAGATCCACTAATTCAATGACCACTACACTCTTCATGGAATGACTGTTCCTATTCATTACATCCTATGAAACCACAATCACAAAAAATTGATTGAATACACATTTTCCAACATCTAATTACCACATAAAAAATCCTATTATAAATACAAGGTGGTGAAAATTATAATTACCCTAAATTTTTGGACAAAATACCCCAATAAATCATTGTATTAAATTCCTGTTGATTGCGTTTGTTGAAAAAGATGGTTTCCAAGATCGGTAATGGATTACCAAAGATATTTTTAACATTTTTTGTTGACAATGATCCACAATAATGGAATGGATTCCTTATAATTTCTATTTAAAATTACATGTAAATGGTGGTGGTGCGTCGTAGGGTTTTTCAAATTTTTGGAGTAAAAAATTTGGATTATGTGTCAATCTTCATTAATGTTTTTTTCAATGAATGAATCCTAAAAAATAATAATGGAATTAGTTTCATTATTAATAGAGTTTCATAAAGGATTTGTGCTTTATGATTGAATTTTTTATTACAATGGAAATGTTCACAAAGGCATAAAGGATCATGAAATTTAGATGGAAGGATAGTAACTCTCCATGACTATGTAAAGATACTTGAATGGGAAAATTGACCTAGTGCTTCAAGAAAAGTTGGATATTTACAAAAGGGATTGGAAATCATTTAGAAAAGGTGATGAAATATATGTAAGTATGTGGAATGAAAAAAAAAACTATAAATATGCCTCTACCACCTCATAAAATTAGAGAAAAACCTAATGAACAATCATAGTCATTGAATTCATGGTGATGATTTGCAGAGGTTCTTCATAGGAATATGTATGTGATGAATGGAAGTAAGTGAATGAAATTAAAGATGTATTATTATCATAAACATCATGATTTTATCAATATTATTGAATTATATGAAAACAAAACTGAATGATATGTGCTTTTTGAAGGTTTGGTGATAATCATTATAGTTTTTGATAGAAAAAAAAGAGTTTCCCTTCTATAGGATTCCTATAATTCGATAAATATTCAAGCATCATTGTTTTAGTAAGGATAATGATGGTAGTATATAATTTTAATGAATTAACATATTTTATAAAGGATGTGTGTTATTTTTGAAGGCTATGTGTATCATGAATGTTTTGAAAAGGGATTTCCTAGTAAATCATTGTTAATGTGATATTCATCAAGAGGATGAAATTTGAACTTTAATGGATTTTGTACCTCCAACTGATATTGTATTAATTATTTTTAATGAAGGTAACTACATTTCAAAATTTTGTGTCCAAATCCATTCAAGAGAAGTGATCAAAGGAAGGTAAATAAAATGATCATTTCCACTAGTAGTGAGACATCATAGAGGATTGAGGTATTGCCACCTAGTTAATAATGATATTCCCCTAAATAGTTGAAAGGATGTAATTTTAGGCAGATATTTTATCTAGTAGGTACATTTAATTTGGATGATATCCTTAGTGGATTTGGTATAATTTCACATTACCAATTTATTATTGTTAGATGTAGCCCAGCGAAGGTAGACTGTGTAAGAATAACTGTGTAATTGTAATTTATCTCATATATTAAATTCAATTCATTATCATCAGAAAAATATGGAACGAATGAGATCAGTATAAACACTTTATAGAAAATAAGGACACCCTTATAATAAAGAGGTTAATATACAATGGTGCAAGAATAATTTTCAAAATAATATTCATAGGCTAATTCAATCCATCTTAAGTATCTAAAACCACTTTGGTTAAATAAACTGGTATTATTGAAAATGGATAGTTTTGGAAATTTTTTTCTTTGCCTTTGTTCATTTGTATTTTAAATAAATGTTTCAATATTATCTAATCATAATATATGATGGTAAGAGAAAGAACATCATATAAGAATCAATACCATTGTTTAAATACTCAATGTGTATGTTTCTAGGGAATACATGTGATATAGTTAAAGTAAACCCATAACATATAACACTCTGAGCGTATTTCATAAATAAATAGTACTAATAAAATGAATAAACCACATGTTATTAAAAGTAGTATTATAACTAAATAATAATAAGAAATTTTTTCAATTCTAATAATTAATGATTTTGACAATAAAAAGGAATTGGATCTGAAATTAAATGTGTAAAATAAACCTCATGATATTTAGATCCAAGTACTAGAAATTGAGGTTTACAAGCTAAATTGATTTAATAAAAGTATTATTGTTGTGTCTACACATATAAGGGAGAATAACGATTTAGAAGAAAAATAATTGTACAAGATGTATACAAATATAGAAATGTTCTGGGATGATGATAAGGGAAATAATAATAACTCAAAAAAAAGTTCAAATTCATGAATCCAAAATTGGTGATCATTTTACATAGTAGCAAGTCCAGTTTTAGGATAACCGGAGAATAGAGTAGGAGGATTCATGTTGTAATTATTTTTTATTAAAATATTTCAAACAATAAATTGTTAATATGACATGATAGAAAAGATATCTTCAGATTTTAAGGATGAGATGACTAGTGGGTAAAATCTCAAATGAGAACATGATGGTCAAGATGAATATGGGGACCATAATATTCAACAATTGGTAGAATAGTTAGAATCAGTCAAGAATGATGTGGGAAAAACTGAATCTAATGGAAAGCCAAAATTGTTGGTTGATTTCCAATTACTAAATTATTATAATTTGGATGGTGACAATGATTTGAAATGAAATATAATATATCATATAAGAAACATGAAATGAATATCTCATCCCAATGGCCCTGGATTTTGTGAAATTTTGATAGTGGATAAGATTATATATCTCCCATGCATGAAAAGAAAAGAGTTGTGAATAGATAAAAAAATATAAAAAATCATATTGGTAATGGAAGCATAGATAAAAATAATTATACAAATTATGATGAATTTTTATTTTTATTTTTATGGAATGGATGGTCTTATTTCATGTATTTTTTCATGTATTAGAATAAATTTGATATTGTGAGGTCATAAATATTGAAAAATTTGATATTCACAAAATCTTCTAAAGAATTATGATTGTAATTTCTTGAAAAAGAATGTATCTATAAAATAATATTATTGTGGATGATTGAGAAACACTATTAGGATGTGTCATGAATCCCAAGGACTCAATATCATAAGAATGAAAGCATTGTATGCATTAACATCACAACAGATAAATAATGGTTACATGTATTTTTTTAATTGCATATTCTTAACATGTTCTTATCATGAGAATTTGGAATTATATTTTTGTTAGAATAAAAAATGGATGGAAAATTAACTTAATAGGATATCCCAAACCCAATCGGTGTATAATGCGACATCCTAGACTTGATGATAAAAAAGATAAATCAATACATATGATTAAATACTATAAGGAAACACATGGATAGTAATGGAATGTATATTGGTAATATCCTATATGAAACTCACATCAACTATCTTGTAAATACGGTGAACGGTTATGGAATAAATGAGAGGATATACCCTCATTCTGTATATGAATGATGTAGGTTTAGTAAAGCACCCACTACAATCATGAAACTGTGTGGTTAAATACATAAATAATAAAGGAAAATGAATAATGAATGTCTCGATAAACACTCTTTTCATTCCATATGGTGAGAAGTTATGATAGGAGATTGATTTATCCAATGGGGGAAGAATGAGGAGAAGAGGACTACTAGATATATTTCCTATTAGATAATAAATCATGACATATACCATTAATGAGGATCAACATAAATGGAAATTTTTATTACCTTCTTTAAACCCCAAATTGGGAAAAAATAAATTATATAGAATCCATATATTAGAATAAGACTAATAATGTGGGGGAATAATGTCATGTCATATGGCCTGAAAAGATGGTGTTAGTTGGTTAAATGTAAGAAGTAGAAAAAGATTACAATTATTAGCAAGAAATTATCAAAGGGATGGACAATTTAGATCAAATAAAATCTTATTCTAGATCATTCTTGATTTACCTGTCTCCTAATTTGATAAATTGTTCATATATATATTATATTTCTACAAGTATAAGGGGGGAAACAATCTATGTTGTGTATGTGATTAAAGTGAACAAGTGAACCAATTTGAATGTAGATACATGTAATAAGATTATTTTATAGTCATTAAATTAACATATTGTATTGGATTCATGAACTGGGGTTACACGAAACCTCCATTACTAAAATTTTGTTTGAATGATTTTTGGTCTCGAAAAAGTTATATTATATGATTAATAGTCTTATATGAAACTAAAAATATTTCAAAGATATACATGAATGATATAATGTTTCCAATTTTAATATAATAATCAACTATTGGTATAGTGGATATTTTAAAGGGTTTTATGTACACTAAGGGAATTCATGTTTCGAGAGAAGGATAAAAGAAACTATTTTATGAATATATAGTTTTTTGTGTCATGACCCTTCCCCCGGGGCGCGTGCCGTGACTACCACAAGCCCGCGTTCCATTGGAAAGGGGCTGGCGACTGGCACCGAAAGGTGTAATCCCAAAAATGGGGAAGGCATTGCTTTTATAACCACTAAACACACACAACCACGAAAATAATAAGATACAAACACAAGTAAAATAAATAGCAAATAGAGTGTGTATAGTAAGTAAAAGGGGACAAAATACAAGCCCAACTAGAATGTACAATAAATTGATAGTACAAGTAAACTGGAGAAAAAAGGAAGATGGATGATGGGTCATCCTCTAAGGTTCCTACCTGAAGGGTAGTTACAGATTCCCTCCTCAGTAATCCATATTTGTTCGTCTCCTTGGTGTACCGAGTCGTTAGAAGGTCCTTCCCTGGGCATCATCCAATCCTGGTGCCCTCAGTCACAATCAATATTGTCTGATGTCGTCCCCAAACAAAATACGGTGCGGGCATAGCCTGTGCAGGGGTGAGTATAACGATACTCAGTAGGGACCCTGAGACCCTCATAGTCACAAAAATCCACAAAGGATATACCTCAAAGCATGAAGTCAACTGTCAATCCTTCTTAGGTATAGGACCATACATATACCTAAGTAAAAAAAGTATACCCATCTCGATCATGAGGAAATAGAGGGTCCAACCCAAAATCCCAAATCACAACTATTCTACAAAGGAATGAAAACCCGAAAGGAAAGTACCACCCAGTTACACCACACAGTATAATACAAAAAAGGTATTGCCACAATGAAAAGTACCACATAGTTACGAACATAGCTCACACCATAAATGACATATGTATAGTAGGAGAGAATACTAGACGTAACTACTGAATAATATTACTCTATAAAGAAGATGACCAAGACATGATCGTTAAGAGATGACCCACATAGGATCAATAGGTTCTGACCACCACATGATCGCTAAATGATGACCTATACAAGATCTCTAGGTTCTGACCCACATAGGATCTCTAGGTGCTGACCCACACAAGATCGTTAGGATCTAACCTACACATGATCGCTCTTTATTCTTCTCGTCATAGCAAGCTACTGGGTTCCTACTAAGCCTACTCATCTCTAGGAGGATCCACTCCACAAGTCACTGGTTGATACTCCAACTACTATGTAGTCCCATTATGAGGTATCTCAAAGAACTTCCATGCCATAGGTGTCTGAATGCAACATACGTCGATTCATTCAGAAGCCCGGTATGTGAGTTATTAGCCTTTTTGTCCTGAGGGATTGGTTTGATTTGTTCTTGATCCAACTTGACCATTACCCAAATTAATCCAAAACTCTAGTGCGGTATACCAATGGGGATTGTCTCACTCCAAGGATTCCATTTCCACTGATGGTTCGTCAAATCGACGTTCGGTGCTAATGTTATGGCCCAAGTAAAGAATAAGGTCCTATCTGGTCTGGGTACGGTCTGATGTGGTCCAAACAACCCGGCCCGAACCGACCTTACATGGGTCGACCCATTTCGAGTCAACCCGGATGAACCCCTTGGGTTCGGCCTGACAGGCCTCGAGGCCGTGGGAGTGATGGGAGGGCGTGGGGCGGCTTGGCCGCAGGGGGTGCCATGAGGGCCCGAGGTGGCTTGGTTGCGAGGGTTCCGGTAGAGCATGGGTCGGCTTGATCACGGGGGGGGGGGGGGGGGGGGGGCTGTGTCGCATGGGCACGAGGCCATGGGGTGGCTAAGCCAGAGCAGCTCAGCGGGGAGGGTGAAGACATAGGGGTGGATCGGTCGGAGCGACTCTACATGGAGGTCGGAGGCTGTGGGGCTCCTCAACTAAAGCAACTCGACCAGGAGGGTGGAGGCCTCGAGGGCAGCTCGGCCAAGGCGGATCGGCTGGGAGGGCGAAGGATGCGAATGCCACAGGGTGAATTGGCCGAGGTAGTGCGGAAATGCCGCAGAGCAGCACAGAGAGGCCAGCGGGTGGTGAGGGCTGTGGAGGCCAGAGCACCGTGGGGCGTGGAAGCCAAGGGGCGGCGAGACGTCATGCCTTTGTCGACAGTTCTCAAGTTCCACTAGTGCCAACCTCCAGCACAGGTTACCTTCACAAAACTCACCATCATTAATCATGAATGATGCACCATTCAAGAATAATGGTGGAGGGGTTGGGCCATTGTTTATTTGGCCCGCACCCACTGCGTTAGAGGGGTAGAAAGTAGCTCAACAAGAACAAGGATATCAAGAACATGTAAAGGAAAATAATTCAAACAACCTCCCTACAACCCTCATCAATAACAACTCCAAATCCCTCAAATGAATTATATGTGGAGAACATGGGATGTGATAATCATATAGATGTAAACCCATACACCGTACATTTTATTCATTGAATATTTCTGGCGGGGAAGGAGATGAAGTCGATGTGAAAAGACAGACGTTGGTGACATATGCATTTCCTCGAACATTGGTTTGTTGATGTTGATGAATTTTCTCTTCAAGTAATTTCCCATGGAATAAGTCAAAGTCGAAGTCTGCGTTCTTTGTTGGTGTTCTTCATTCTAGAGATTTATCCCAAGGCTCCTTCCTCCCAATTCCACAAAAAATTCCATGTAGCCAACATAATAGTTTTTGTTGTCTATTTATTTCATTGGCATAAATTAATAAAGGAATAATTAATTATCTAGGTTGGCATAATAAATGTTGGAGGAGTTGAAGAGGCTCCCCCACATTTAATAGGAATTTTGAGGGTTTATCGATTTAAAGGGGAGCTTAACGGGGTTTATTCTTGGGTGGTCCCCACCATCATAACATCTCAATGAAGGATTAGTTTAGGTGGTCCCCACCGGTGAAACATCTACATGGGAGTTTCAAAATAAAATAAAATAAAATGTAACACAATGTATATTTCATTTTATTCTTTCACAAAAAACAAAAAAAAATAACTTTCACCCTCGACCATCTGCTATCGAGGTGAAAGTCTCCTTTAGTGAATATCGGCGCTGCATGTTCAATAGTGTCCTTGTATATCAATTCTGGGAACTAGTTCAAAAGATATAAATTCTCCCTCTCACATTTACTGAACATACCCAACAAAATGTTCAGATATTCATTCTGGGCACTCCGACACTTGGAATAATGCACCGTCAATTTTCACGGACTTGTAAAATTCCCAATTAATAAAAAACAATTACATGGAAATTTCGGGTCTTTACATTATACCCGCCATAAGGATTTACATCCTTATAAGGAAAAAATCAAACTAAGGGAACAAATGGGGGCACTGAGTACGCATTTGAGCCTCCCACACCTATGTTCTCTCCTGGAGGTTCATGTGCTACCAGTAAACACGCATAAGAGGTATTGACCATCCACGAAGGATCCTCACTTGTCGATCTTCATTCTCAACTAGAACCTTCATAAAAGTCTCCCCATCATCGATTTCTAGCTCGCAATGGATGATGATGTGGAAAGGGTCTAGCACGTATCTCCACAACTAGGATACATAGAAGATGTCGTGCACTCGGTGCAGCTGAGGTGGAAGAGCTAACCAGTACGCCACCTTTCCAACTCTACTGAGGACCTAAAAAGGTTCGATGAATCTCGGAGTAACATTCTACCTCATCCATATCTCTATAGACCACTTCTGGGTGAGACCCATAGAAAGACATGGCTTCTATACTCGATCTCTAGTGGACTCCATATCCTATCATCATAAGACTTATTCTTACTCTGTGAAGTCTTCATCCTCTCCTAGATGATCTGCACCTTCTCTTTGGTAGCTCATACCATCTCTGTTCCAACGAGTACTAACTCCCTTGGGTTAGTCCAGCCCAAATGTGATCTACAAGGTCACCCATACAAGGCCTCTAAAGGTTCCATACAAATGGTGGAGGGATAACTTTTGTTGAATGAAAACTCCACCAATAGAAAGTGATCCTCCCATCTGCGACCGAAATCGAGGATAGAATCATGTAGCATGTCCACAAGGGTTTTAAAGGTCCGCTCAGTCGGAAGATCCATCTGAGGATGGAAGGTGGTGCTCAAATGATTCTGTATCATTAAAGCCTATTGCAACCCCTTACATAGATGGGTAGTAAAATGTGAATCATGTTCGGAGACAAACATCGAGGGTACTCATTATAGCCACACAATCTCTTGCACATAGAGGCGTCCCAACCTCTCTACTTACCCCTGTTCTCTGATCGGGATGAAGTGGGCTGACATTGTGATTTGATCGGCGATAACCAAGATAGAATCATGTCCCCTTGATGTACGTGGATTTCATGTCATGATGTCCATGGATATCCCATCCCACATCCACTCTGGGATCTCTAAAGGGTGAACGATTCCTGCTGGTACCTAATGCTCCACCTTCACTTGATGAAATGTGAGGCATCAAGAGATAATATCTGCTACTAATTTCTTCATTCTCAGCCACCAGTGTTTTCATCAGAGATCTTGGTACTTCTTCGATATGACGACCCATCCTCGGGGCCTGTTCCTTGACTACCCCATGCCCGCCTTCCATAGGCATGGGGCTGGCGACTAGCACCAAAGGTGAAAATCCCAATAAAAGGGAAGGCATTGCATTTATATAAGAAAACAAATACAACATAGTACGCAAGCTGTAGTAAACACTAAGTAAACTGAGTACAAAATTAAGTGCTGGGTAGTAAATGGGCCAGTATACAAACCCAACTGAAAGTATAGTACAACTGAGAAAAGTAAAGTACAACAGCTGAAAAGTAAAACAGCAACCACTGAGACATCCTCTGGAAATCCCACCTGAAGGGTGGGTACAGATGGTCTCCACAGCGCCTCGAATCCGTCTGTCCAATACATGTAAGTCCGGCCTATTTTCCACCTATGGACACCGTCCTGCTCCACAAGTTTCAGCCACGATCAGTACTATCCTTCATCTGCATCCAACACAACGTAGTGCGGGCCTAGACCATGTAGGGGTGAGAATATGATACTTAGTAGGAACCTCGAGACCCCCGAAGGTCTCCCAAAATCCTCAAAGGATAACCCACAATGGAAGGATACAAATACAAAGTATCAATAAACACTACTCAAGTATATTCCCATACATATACATAAGTCAAAAATTATAGTTCTGCTCTAACTCACGAGCCCAAGTACAACCCAATCCACACATGAAAGCATAACTCAGTCCACATAGGAAAGAAAACAAATCATATCGAAGATAATGATTCAAATTCAAGACTCAGCACACATAGGTATACTACTCACGAAGAGCGGTGGATATTATTAGATGTAGCCTCTAAATCATCTCTTCTGCCGAACCCACGTAGGATCCAAGTACAGAAGTCGTCACTTCCGAACCCACATAGGATCCGAGTATAGTAACCATCACTGCCAAACCCATGTAGGATCCAAGTATAGTCGTCATCACTTACGAACCCGCAGAGGATCCAAGTATAGTCGTCCTTGCTGCCGAACCCACGTAGGATCCATGTATAGTGGCCATCGTCGTCTCAGTCGCAGCCAGCTCTAGGGTTCCCGCACACAGTATGCTCGATTCTGGGAGGGTTCGCTCTACAAGCCAAGGGGGTCAATATATCAATTGTCACAATGTCCAGAGTTGATTCATCACAAAGTTCTGTCTCGTCAATAGTAACACAACGCGACAGAAAGCACGTCAATCGGACGCTGGGTCTGAGAGATAATGGCTTTTCTGTCCCAGGGCCTGGTTGGTTTTTAAGCTAAAACCAACCCGACCGTACTCCAGCTTCTTCCAAACATCATGTGGAGAAATCCAAAAGAACCATATCACTAAGAAGAATTCATCGAATTTGATGGCATGTCATTCAGATGTCCGGTCCTTAAGTTATATGTGTTTTCGCTCCAAGGGCCCTGTTGGTTTCGGTTTCGAACCAACCTGGTCATACCCAAAATTCACTGAAACCTTGAGTGTAATATACTGAAACGACGGTCTCGATACAAGGATCGCTACTCAACTGATGGTGTGTCGATCATAGGTCTATAGCCCATGATATGGGCTTTTGAATGAACCTAGACTGAAAATAGGGGGTCTGGGCCCGGTCCGACCCGACCCAATACCCCCTGGGATGACCCAAACAGGGTCGACCCGACCCGGGTCCGGGTCCGGCCTGATTGGCCGCGGCCCAGCCCGCGGCTGGGTACGGCCTGGCCCGACTAGCACGATCGGCCCAGCCTGTGCGGCCGACGGCCCGGCTCGGAAGTCGGACGTGGCTCGGTGCTGGCCGAGCGGGGCGCGAGGGGTGTGCCCCTCGTTTCTGGAAACGGCATACACTATGGGGTCCACCCTTGATGTTTGTCAGGGGGGGGGGGGTTACACTCCCCCCCCCCCAGTTTCTAGGTAATGGACGACGTTTATGGCCAGCAGGTTGAGCCACAACGGGACCCTTTAGGGTCCCGCATCTTGGAGACGCATGCGGACGGTCGTCCAACCGCCTCTACCTGCTCCGTCGTGGCCTAAGGCCCCAAATTGTCTCACCGGCACAATGCAACAGCGCCGCGCACCACCTCCGCGGCCGCCCCTAGGCAAGGCCTCCTTCGGCCTCACCGGCGCCGCTCACCACCAATGCATCCCGCTCCAACCGCAGTCCTCTTCGTCCCTGCGTGGTTCAACAACACCACGCCGACTTCGCCTCAACCATCAACGAAGAACAAGAAGAAGAAGGGGAGGAGAATCAGTCGTGTTTGTGCGGTCTGATCGCCTCCTGTTACGATGATAAAATTCGGAAAAGTCTAGAACAACTAAGGGCGATGATTCAACTTGATCAAAATAATTAATTGCTACCTCGTGACGTGATCACTCGACTGATCTACGGAGAGGCAGCGTCTTTCATTGACGTTGAAGTGGTGATGTCGTTGTTTGTGAATTTTTCATGGTAGTGTCTCCTCCCTAGATGGAGAACTGGGAAGCTTTCTTCGTTGAGAAGGATGGTAGTTCTTCGTTGGAGGAAGGAGTTCTTCAACGCTTTAGGGCTCTCCCTCCAAATCCTCCACACACAACAATTCTAACCAAAAATAAAATAAGCTCCTCCTTAGTTTATTTTACCTTTCCATGCATATCAAAAACGTAAAATTAAAAATCATAGTTAAATAAAATGATGATGTTTAATCAATTAATTTACTGTGTGTTGGCGTTAATTAATTTGGTAGAGGAGGAGTTACATAATTAAGTTCAAGGGGGTTTCCAACATTAAACACATGGAGTTAAATGAGGGTTCTAGGGAATGTGAAGGGTTAGGGATCATGAGGGCCCCACATAACATTTATCACCACATGGGTAGTTAGGAAACTATTGGGTCCCACCCTAACTTCCCCCATGTAGGGTAAAACCACCTTAGTTAGAAATAAAATTGTACCACAATTTTAGTAACTCTTTTTATTTAATCCAGCTTTTTTTAACAACAACTCCCAAGAAAATTCATCTTTGGTAAATGTCCTCCTAAGCAATTACCGGTGTTGGGGTTTCATTGGTGCCCTTAGATTTCAATTCCGAGTACCAGTTCGAATGATAGAAAAACACACTCATTTGTTCACTAAGCTTACCTGAGCTAAACTTCTGAAATTGATTCCGGGCACACCGGGCCTCGGAGTCTAGTTCTGTCAGAAACTACATACTCGTAAAATCGAAAACAATTTAAGAAAAAAATTTCCTTTAAATTTATGGGTCTTTAAATTACTACCTCCTCAGGGCTTTACATCCCTGTAATGCTACATCATAAACAAGGGAAACAAATGACGGTATTGTGCATGCATCTGAGCCTCCTTCTCCCTTGTGCTCTCGTGGAGGTTCTCGTGCTGCCACCTGATGCGTACTAGAGGAATCAAACGTCCACGTAGGACCCGCTCCAGTTGATCGTCGATCTCCCCTGGGACCTCCGCAAAAGTTTCCCCTTCCTTGATGTCAAGCTCTCCGTGATAAATGATATGTGTCGGGTCGTGCACGTATCTCATCCGCTGGGATACGTGGAGGAAGTCATGTACCCGGTGTAACTGAGGTGGAAGAGCCAGGACATAAGCCACCTCACCTACCCTACTGAGAACATGAAATGGTCTGATGAAGCGTAGAGATAACTTGTTGCCCCGACCAAATCTCCATAATCCATGTCGAGGTGAGACCCATAAGAAAATGTGGTCGCCATCCTCGAACTCTAGTGGTCTCCACCTCCTATCATCATAGGACTTCTGTCGGATCTGTGCAGTCCTCATCTGCTCCTGGATGATTTGCACCATCTCTATCATAGCCTGAACCATCTCTAGTCCTACGAGTGCTGACTCCCTAGGGTCAATCCAGCACAGAGGTGATCTGCAAGGTCGGACATACTGTGCATCGTATGGTGCCATCCTGATGGTAGAGTGGTAGTGGTTGTTGTACGCAAACTCTACCAAGGATGGGTGATCCTCCCAGCTCCGACCATGGTCAAGGACACTTGCACGGAGAATGTCCTCGAGTTTCTGAATGGTCCTTTCCATCTGGCCATCCGTCTGAGGATTAATGGCGGTGCTCAAGCGTAACTGCATCCCAAAAACCTCCTGAAACCCCTTCCAAAGCCGGTAATTAAAGCGAGCATCTCAATCAGAGATGATAGTCTATGGAACACCATGAATCCATACGATCTCTTGAACGTAGAGGTGTCCCAAGCTCTCTACTGATCCCTGCTCTCTGATAGGTAGGAAGTGGGTCGACTTGGTGAGTTAGTCGACGATCACCCATATGGAGTCATGTCCTCTGGATGTACGTGGAATCCCCGTCATGAAATCCATAGATATCCTGTCCCACTTCCACTCCGGGACCTCTAAGAGTTGTAACAAGCCTGGTGGTACCTGGTTCTCCACCTTCACCTAATGGAAGGTGAGGAATCGTGAACCGAACTCTGCCACAACCATCTTTATACCCATCCACCAGTGCTGTCATCTGAGATCCTGGTACATCTTCACTACTCCAGGATTCACCACCAGTGGGGAAGTGTGAAACTCTATCAGCAACTCCTCTTGTAATGCAACTGGCACCATGGTACATCCCCTGAAGAGGATGTCATGCTCTCCTTTTATTGAAAAACAATTAGGTTCATGCCCTGTCGAAATCTGAGCATGTCGCATCTCACAGTCAACGTCCCCACACTGTGCCTCTCTGATACACTAAAGTAGTGGAGGAGTGTCTATGAGGAAATGTAGGAAGGCTGCCCCGTCTCAATCCATGAAGGATATCTGCAACACGACTAGCTGCTCTGTCGCCTCTCCATGTAGCTAAATGCCTGATCTCTTGCTGAGGTCATCAGCTACTACGTTACCCTTCCTAGTAATATAGACCATCTCAAAGTCATAGTTTTAGAGGAACTCGAGCCATCGTAGTTTTCTCAGGTTCAAGTCCTTCTGCGAGAATATATACCTGAGACTCTAGTGGTCATAGGATATTTTAAAGTGCTCGCCAATCAGATAGTGCCGCCACATCTTCAAGGAAAAGACCACTGCTTCAAACTCCAGGTCATGGGTAGCGTATTTCTGCTCGTGCTGCCTCAACTATCATGAACCGTAAGCGATCACTGCCTGCTCCTGCTTCAAGACACACCCGAGTCTGGTCCATGATGCATCACAGGAAACTATGTACCATACTCCCTCCTTCGGTAGCCTCAAGATGGGTGCACTATTCAAGCTCTGTCTCATCTCCAGGAAGCTCTGATGACATCTATCTGACCACACGAAAGGTTTCCCCTTCTTCGCCAAAGCTGAAAGTGGTGCTGTAACTCTGGAGAATTCTGGCACAAATCTCTGATAGTACCCAGCCAGACCTAGGAAACTCTGCACCTCCGTCATGCTCCTGGGTGGCTCCCAATCTAGTACTGCCTTGATCATCGTAGGATCCACCGCAACTCCCACCTTAGAGAAGGCGTGCCCCATGAAGTGGACCTCCCAAATCCAGAACTGGCACTTCGAGAGATTACCATAAAGTCGGTGCTCTCGGCGTGTATCCAGTACAACCCACAAGTGGTAGGCATGCTCCTCCTCAGTAGTCAAGTAAATCTAAATGTCATTGATGAAGACTACAACAAATCAATCTAGGTAAGGATAAAAGATCCTTTTTACGAGACTCATGAACACTATTAGAGCTTTAGATATGCCGAAAGGGATAACCAAGAACTCATAGTGACCATACCGACACCTGAAAGCCGTCTTCTGCTCATCCTCGTCTCGAACTCTGAGATGATGATAGCTTGACCTAAGGTCTATCTTTGAGAACCATCGTGCTGCCTTCAGTTGATCAAAGAGGTCTTCAATCCTCGTAAGTGGATACTTGTTCTTCATGGTCACCTAGTTCAAGAGACAGTAGTCGACACACAGTCGCAAGTTCCCATCTACCTTCTTGGCGAATCAAATTGGAGAAGTCCAAGGTGAATCACTGGGTCGAATGAATCCCTTGCCCTGCAAGTCCTCCAGATGTACCCATAGCTCACAATGCTCTGCGGGAGCCATCCGATATGCGGGTGTCGATATCAGGACTGCCCTGGGGTATAGGTCAATATAAAAGTCTACCTCTCGGCAACGAGGTATTCCAGGTACGTTGTCGGGGAAAACGTCACCATACTGATCTATCACAATAGGAAATGTAACAGCCCGAGATTTTATGAAAAATATTCTTTTTAATTTTATTAATGTCTTGAGATTTATGCTACACCAAAAGGAGCTTGCACAACACGCATCCTTGACTTTCCTTGCATTACACGCAATCACAACCTTCCTCGATAGCGTGTGTAGTACGCAATACTGGGTTTCACGAAACAACGATATGCTATTAAAATATTATTAAAATTAACCGTTATGAATAGTAATAACCACTTTTTAAAATTTTAGAAATTTTAGCTCTCAAAATGGACTTCATTTTTGGATTCGGAGTATCGAATTTAGCCTAAGGTGAAATTTTGGTACTTTTCGGATAACTTTCATATTCTGATGAATAGTGAAAATTACTAAATTATAATTAAAAACAACTTTTTAATCAAAATAATTAATTGTGATAAATTATTAATTTGAGTTGTTTTAAAGTATATTTAGAATATATTTTTACAATTTAATACAATGTTGGTCATTGGATGTAATTTCACATTTAAACCAGACATAATCGAGTGTCAATCTTTTGATAGATATTGTTTCTTAAAAACACGCTATTTGTTTTAACAGCGGGATTTAATTATAAAATCAATTAATGCAATTTCTATGTTATGAATTTGATAAAATAGACTTCATTTTTGAATTCGGAATATGAAATATAGCTTAGGATGAAATTTTGGCATTTTTCTGAAAACTTTCAATTTTTTGATGAATAGTGAAACCACTAAGTGGTAGGTTAAAAACTAAATTTTGCATAAAACTTAATTTTACCGCTTCTGTGAATGGAATTTCGAAAATCCGACAGACACGGTTAATATCAAGGACTAAAATGTGGTTCAATGAGATGAAAATAATTTTTTGGTGAATAGTATCTTTTTACTTTTTTTTACCACGGTTAATAGTAAATAGGATAACTAAGGGTAAATAAGATATTACTATTACCCTAACACATGTCCTAATTCTACTGGATAAGTGTAATTCGACCAAAAACAACCTTATGAATATAATATGACCATTTAGGTCCACTTGGATTAGATTATGACATTTAATATTATTTTATATAATTAATAGTTAAAATAGTTAAAATCAAAGTTTAATAACTAAAACATTTTTAATATGGGGTTATACATAAGATAAATTCGACTATAAATATTAATTAGAAAGCTAAAAAAATTTCCTACATAATTATATTTTATTTATAATTTTTAGACTTCAAATAAATTAATTTATTTATGACACAACGATGATGCAATAATTACCCTTTTAAGGAAATATTAACATAATTGATGTTATAAATGCTGAAATGAATGTAATTTGAGACTTTTTATGAATTTCACTAATTTTTTAGGTTACTATGATATATTAGTGTTGATTTAATCAACTTGGTTCGAACATATAATTCTGTTATGACTTTCACAAAAATCATATATCAAATAGTGTCAAAATTGACACAAAATAGTTTTTAAATCAAATATTATATTATTAATTGTTATGTTATTCCTAAAAATCTAAGGTTCGACCAAATGACATAGATAAGGATATATATATTAATAATAAACAATTTGGGGTTCGTTTGGTATGTTATAGTAAGTGTATTAACCATATAGTGAAAGAAAACAAAAAGACACGGTAAAAGTTAAATTATTTAACTTAGAGTTAAATCTAATTGATAAGGTTAAAATAATACTCTAAACTTGTCTAAATCCTATTGGATGATAGGATTTCGACCCTTTCCCACTTTAGCTTCGAAATAAGACCCTTTGGAACCATTATAAACCGATTTTGACTTTAATATAAAATAATATTTTGAGATATTCCTAAGGTGCCCCTCTCCTCCCTTATAAAAGGGCACCTCCTCCCCCTCCTCCTCACACCAAATTGAGTACTCAAGCTCGGCCAACCCCTGACATTTTCTCCTCTCCACTTCCCTAGAATAATCCTAGAGGTACTGGTCTTCTTCAAAGACCAATCTTAGTTCCCTAAGTGGAGGATTCAAAGAGGCGTTCCAAAGAAGAGGTAATATCCATTACCGATCTTTTCAATTTCTTTCTTCTTCAACTTCTTCTTCTTTAGTTGTTTCATGATAAAGTAATAACATCAGTATTACTTACATTATTATATATTATTATATGTATGAAAAAACCCTATTTCACCATCTATCCATCCTACGGAAAAAGAAATAACCGCGCGTGCGTACGTACGGAATACCGTCTCCACGCCGTGGTGTAATCTATTTTCCACCACCACCTTACATGGATGGGTATAATGGTGTAAAGGATAACTATAAATAGTTATTACAACATCATATTGATTCTGATATATTGTATAATCCACTCCAATTCAATTCAATAATTATGGAAATGATATCATCGCTCGTGCGTACGTACGGACTACCGTCTCCACGACGCGATGAGATTCATTCTTAATGATTAACCATTCATGAATGATTATAAAGTATATATAATAAGTACTAATGAAATATATGACATAATAATGATACTGGATTTATGTATATATATATATGTATTTCATCTACTTACTTCCATTCAAGACAATAAGGAAAGAAAAACAGCGTTCATGCGTACGTACGGACTACTGTCTCCATGAACGGTGTTTTTCATTTTATTTATCTATCTATTATATATATATATATATACTGAATATATATGATATATAAATCATATTTTATATTCTGGAAGTAAGTAAATCATGATATAAGTAATAATGATGTAAAGAACAACAAGTCAAAACACCTACGATAAATGAAACGATTTTACCCAAAACGCTTCTTTAACATGGAATTTACAAAAGAACGGGTAATATAATGTCATAAGTGAACCATATATGATATCATAACAATGAATATGATTCTGTAATAAGTCAATGACATTATTTAAATCATTATAAAGGAGGTTCGGACACATACGCAGCAAATCGGACCTAAGGTAAGGGAAATATCACAATCTCATTTTTATCCGAGATTGTTTATACTTTAGTATTTACTGGGGTGTATTTTGTCATCCAAATACATGTTTCCACAATATGTAAAATTATTTCCATCCACCTACAATTGTTTAAGTCCAATTTTACCCTTCAGTGAGTTTTCAGTAAAGGATATGAAAGGAATTTTTTTTCGTTTTTCATACGAGGTACTTTTTGACCTTTCCGACAAAAGTACGAAAAATGTTTTTTTTAACTTATACGGAAAGAATGGATTTTTAAAAAATTATTTCCAAGAATATTCCTTTATAAGTTTTCAAGGTTATTTTTAATCAAATTCTTTTAGTTTAGAATTGTATGACATGTTAAGAAAGGAAAAGTGTTTTTGAAGTAGAAAGGATATTTTCCTCAAGAATGAAGTTCAAGTGTTTTATCAAAATTATTTTCCATCTAAGATAATAAAGGGTTATTTTTTTATCCCTATTATAACATTTATTTGATCATGTTGTGATGGAAATATTTTTATGAATTCCTTTATCTTATATGAATTGTTTTATGATGTCATGTTGTTTAAGAATTCCATTTTTATTACATGGGTTATGCTATGATGTATGGTTTATGATTATGTGGCACACATAAGAAAGGATTCATTATAAGATGTGTGGGACCTATATCTCCCTCCAATGCATTGGGTAAAGATTTTATATCTCATGAGATAGACATGGCTGAAATGGTAGGTTATACCGGTTCAGTGAAACAGGACTGAAACGAGGGTTACTCGATTCAGAAAGGGACTTTGTCCACTAAGATAGTCTTGGAAATGAGTCTTGACTAACAAGAAATGATTCTCTATGATTATGTGTGTATGCCACAAAGTTTCATGTTTTACGTTATGATTATTGGGATTTCATTTCACTACTATGATTTAACCCATGTTATGAAATTATGCTCTCTTTTGCCGGTTAAGATTTCCAAAAGTTATGTTCTTATGAATATGATGTGATTGATTTTTATTTTGTTTACCCTTACTGAGCATTTTAGCTCACCCTTTTATGTTTTCTATTCCCCAGGATATAAAGAAAGGTTTTAGGTAAAAAAAAGGGAAGATCTTTATGGGAGATATTGAAGATCTTTCACCATGATTAGAAGATTACGTTCCGAGTTTCCAAAGACACTAAACTATTACGATCCTTGTGTGTGTTTTTTTTATGTACTATGTATTCCGCAAAAGTAATGTAATGTCCATGTATGTAAAGTATGGGTCGTTATAGTTGGTATTAGAGGAAAGGTATAGTCAACCTTTGGAAACTAGGATGTGAAAGCCTTAGTAAGAACCCTAAGGATAAGACTAAGCATAGAACACAATCTTAGTGTTTTAGAAATGGCCATGAATACCCTAGGATAAAACCTTAAGTGTGAAATTTTATCCTTGATTATGTGGTTTTCCTATTATAATTAGTGTTGCTCACACTATTCTTCTTGGTTTTAGTCAATGGATGGAACCCGAATGAACCATGTTAATGCGGAATGCGATGGGAAATGCAATGATTGTCCCCCTGAGCAACCAAACGATATGGGAGCTGGAATGAAAAATCTTGTAGCCATGCTCACACAACTTTCTCAAGCTATGAATCATGCAGGACTTCCAAATGAGCAAAGGAAGGAGAAACATTCTGTTGAATCCTATATGAGGCAGCGCCCACCTTCTTTCAGTGGGTCTACTGATCCATTAGTTGCTGAACAATGGATTAGTACTACTGAAAAGATATTTTCAGTTCTTCAATGTTCTGAACATGATAAAGTCATCCTAGCAGTGTATCGTTTGGAAGGAGATGCTGATCAATGGTGGAATCTTATGAAGAATACGAGGGAAAGGGATGAAATTGAGTCTATGGAATGGGACGAGTTCAAGAACTTATTTTTCAATAAGTACTTCCCTCGTATTCTCCGAACAAAGATGGAGAAAGAGTTCCTTGAACAGAAGCAAAGGGATGATGAATCTGTTGGTACCTATGAAGCAAATTTCACAAGACTTGCAAGGTAAGCTTCTGGTATTATTATCCAACCTGAGAGTAAGATCGATCGATTCTTTAGTGGCTTAAAACCAAGTCTTCGAAGGGCATTAGCTATAAGAGACTTCTGTATCTATGAAGAAATTGTGCGTTGTGCTATCAAGGTAGAAATGGAAGTTGGTGTTACATATCAATCTCGTGGTTTTGACAAGAAACGAAAGATGGAGTTCAAGGAGAAATCTCAGAATAATGGTGAAAAGAAGATGAATGTTTCCTTATCCACAGAGTGTGGAAAGAAGCATGGTGGAGATTGTCTTAAAGGGACTAGGAAATGTTTCAAGTGTGGAAAAGAAGGTCATCGAGTAGCTGAGTGTCGAAGTAATAGAAAAAGGGTTTCTAATGATGTGAATAAAGCAAAGACTACAGAGAACGCACCACCAACACTTCAATGCTTCAAGTGCAAGGAAATGGGGCATTATGCTAATAAATGCCCTAATCCAAGGGTTAGTGATGATCGACATGAGCAACCACTTATGGCAAAGGACAAAGGGAAGTCACATGCGATCACCATTGGCGATGTTGAATATGATAACGATGTGGTGGAATGATTATGTGTTTATGTAATGGGATTCCAAAATAATGTTGTATCGTAATGTATTTATGTATTGGTCTAATGTGGTATTCAAAGTGATTGAGATATTTTTGGAAATAAGATGATATGCTCATAATGAAGGGAAAACGAGAAAACAAAATGTCTAACAGTATTCATGAGCTCATGATTGATATAAGGACTAAGTGATATCATGGTTTGAGTATATACAATTTTGAGGATTTTGGTATGTGGAAAGTGTTAACTATTAACTGCATTCAAGTTTTCACTAAGGTTCAATGGGTATTCAAGAGAATACATGATTAAGGACTTTGAATGTTTGGAATGTGACCAACAAAACATATCTAATGATATATGGGGTTCAACGATGGTATTAAATCTCTGGTAATCGTTTTCAATATGTTATGAGAGTGGACTGCAGTATTATGGATAAGCCTAAAGATTGGAATGGATTATGTTGGAAATAAGTTAGTATTGTTTAAGGATAGAAGATTTTCGATATTATTGATGGGATGTTATAGTAATGTAGTTTTAGAAAAAGGACAACCTACAGGACGGGCGACAGCCCATCGCTTCGGACAAGGCTGTGGGAATCGAATCCACAATCAAAGTGCGACTGGCCTTTATCGCCTACCACTAGCCTACAGGAAGTCCCTGTTTAGTATAAACTAGTTTTATTATATTAAGCTGTATGACATATGATGTATAAGTCCATTTTAGGAACCATATATGATTAATCTAACTATAGATCGACTTATGTATATAATTTTTTACTAACATTTTGTTTGAGACAGATGGAATGACCCGTCATTCTATCACATGATCTGCTAACACTTCAAGAATAACAAATTCAACTTCATTTATTTAAGAAATGAAGTGGAAATTGTTAAAGGCACGAAAAACAGTGAGATTGTACCAAAATAAAGTAAGTATTTATTCTAATTCAAATTCTTTAACTTTAGGGAAACGATCTTGAAAACCAAAAATGTTGTCCTAGTGATCTTATATCTGATTAATCAGATGGTACCTTAGATTGTCACGAATTTATGGCTTTGTGATTACTTGATTTTCCATAGCCATGTTCTCTACCACTCTCCATCATAACATGATGGTTAGATTTCTCTTCCATATCCATATTTTCACCTATGTGGAAACCCAGTGATTAGTTTATTTGGGTAACTGTTACGTTTCATACTTTTGTTTTTAAAGATTGGTTTTTATATTCCTTTTTACGATGTGGGTTTCTATTAAAGAAACTTTATAATAGTAAACCATTTATAACCCCGACGAATTTCGAGGGCGAAATTCATTTTAAGGGGGGTAGAATGTAACAGCCCGAGATTTTATGAAAAATATTTTTTTTAATTTTATTAATGTCTGGAGATTTACGCTACACCAAAAGGACCTTGGACAACACGCATCCTTGACTTTCCTTGCATTACACTCAATCACAACCTTCCTCGATAGCGTGTGTAGTACGCAATACTGGGTTTCACGAAACAACGATATGCTATTAAAATATTATTAAAACTAGCCGTTATGAATAGTAATAACCACTTTTTAAAATTTTAGAAATTTTAGCTCTCAAAATGGACTTCATTTTTGGATTCGGAGTATCGAATTTATCCTAAGGTGAAATTTTGGTACTTTTCGGATAACTTTCATATTCTGATGAATAGTGAAAATTACTAAATTATAATTAAAAAAAACTTTTTTAATCAAAATAATTAATTGTGATAAATTATTAATTTGAGTTGTTTTAAAGTATATTTAGAATATATTTTTACAATTTAATACAATGTTGGTCATTGGATGTAATTTCACATTTAAACCAGACATAATCGAGTGTCAATCTTTTGATAGATATTGTTTCTTAAAAACACGTTATTTGTTTTAACAGCGGGATTTAATTATAAAATTAATTAATGCAATTTCTATGTTATGAATTTGATAAAATCGACTTCATTTTTGAATTCAGAATATGAAATATATCTTAGGATGAAATTTTGGCATTTTTCTGAAAACTTTCAATTTTTTGATGAATAGTGAAACCACTAAGTGGTAGGTTAAAAACTAAATTTTGCATAAAACTTAATTTTACCGCTTCTGTGAATGGAATTTCGAAAATCCGACAGACACGGTTAATATCAAGGACTAAAATGTGGTTCAATGAGATGAAAATAATTTTTGGTGAATAGTATCTTTTTACTTTTTTTTACCACGGTTAATAGTAAATAGGGTAACTAAGGGTAAATAAGATTTTACTATTACCCTAACACATGTCCTAATTCTATTGGATAAGTGTAATTCGACCAAAAACAACCTTATGAATATAATATGACCATTTAGGTCCACTTGGATTAGATTATGACATTTAATATTATTTTATTTAATGAATAGTTAAAATAGTTAAAATCAAAGTTTAATAAATAAAACATTTTTAATATGGGGTTATACATAAGATAAATTCGACTATAAATATTAATTAGAAAGATAAAAAGATTTCCTACATAATTATATTTTATTTATAATTTTTAGACTTTAAATAAATTAATTTATTTATGACACAACGATGATGCAGTAATTACCATTTTAAGGAAATATTAACATAATTGATGTTATAAATGCTCAAATGAATGTAATTTGAGACTTTTTATGAATTCCACTAATTTTATAGGTTACTCTGATATATTAGTGTTGATTTAATCAACTTGGTTCGAACATATAATTCTGTTATGACTTTCACAAAAATCATATATCAAATAGTGTCAAAATTGACACAAAATAGTTTTTAAATCAAATATTATATTATTAATTGTTATTTTATTCCTAAAAATCGAATGTTCGACCAAATGACTTAGATAAGGATATATATATGAATAATAAACAATTTGGGGTTCGTTTGGCATGTTATAGTAAGTGTATTAACCATATAGTTAAAGAAAACAAAAAGACACGGTAAAAGTTAAATTATTTAACTTAGAGTTAAATCTAATTGATAAGGTTAAAATAATACCCTAAACTTGTCTAAATCCTATTGGATGATAGGATTTCGACCCTTTCCCACTTTAGCTTCGAAATAAGACCCTTTGGAACCATTATAAACCGATTTTTACTTTAATATAAAATAATATTTTGAGATATTCCTAAGGTGCCCCTCTCCTCCCTTATAAAAGGGCACCTCCTCCCCCTCCTCCTCACACCAAATTGAGCACTCAAGCTCGGCCAACCCCTGACATTTTCTCCTCTCCACTTCCCTAGAATAATCCTAGAGGTCCTGGTCTTCTTCAAAGACCAATCTTAGTTCCCTAAGTGGAGGATTCAAAGAGGCGTTCCAAAGAAGAGGTAATATCCATTACCGATCTTTCCAATTTCTTTCTTCTTCAACTTCTTCTTCTTTAGTTGTTTCATGATAAAGTAATAACATCAGTATTACTTACATACTTATATGTTATTATAAGTATGAAAAAACCCTATTTCACCATCTATCCATCCTACGGAAAAAGAAATAACCGCATGTGCGTACGTACGGAATACCGTCTCCACGCCGTGGTGTAATCTATTTTCCACCACCACCTTACATGGATGGGTATAATGGTGTAAAGAATAACTATACATAGTTATTATAACATCATATTGATTCTGATATATTTTATAATCCACTCCAATTCAATTCAATAATTATGGAAATGATATCATCGCTCGTGCGTACGTACGGACTACCGTCTCCACGACGCGATGAGATTCATTCTTAATGATTAACCATTCATGAATGATTATAAAGTATATATAATAAGTACTAATGAAATATATGACATAATAATTATACTTGATTTATGTATATATATATATATATATGTATTTCATCTACTTACTTCCATTCAAGACAATAAGGAAAGAAAAACAGCGTTCATGCGTACGTACGGACTACCGTCTCCATGAACGGTGTTTTTCATTTTATTTATCTATCTATTGTATATATATATATACTGAATATATATGATATATAAATCATATTTTATATTCTGGAAGTAAGTAAATCATGATATAAGTAATAATGATGTAAAGAACAACAAGTCAAAACACCTACGATAAATGAAACGATTTTACCCAAAACGCTTCTTTAACATGGAATTTACAAAAGAACGGGTAATATAATGTCATAAGTGAACCATATATGATATCATAACAATGAATATGATTCTGTAATAAGTAAATGACATTATTTAAATCATTATACAGGAGTTTCGGACACATACGAAGCAAATCGGACCTAAGGTAAGGGAAATATCACAATCTCATTTTTATCCGAGATTGTTTATAATTTAGTATTTACTGGGGTGTATTTTGTCATCCAAATACATGTTTCCACAATATGTAAAATTATTTCCATCCACATACAATTTTTTAAGTCCAATTTTACCCTTCAGTGAGTTTTCAGTAAAGGATATGAAAGGAATTTTTTTTCATTTTTCATACGAGGTACTTTTTGACCTTTCCGACAAAAGTACGAAAAATGTTTTTTTTAACTTATACGGCAAGAATGGATTTTTAAAAAACTATTTCCAAGAATCTTCCTTTATAAGTTTTCAAGGTTATTTTTAATCAAATTCTTTTAGTTTAGAATTGTATGACATGTTAATAAAGGAAAAGTGTTTTTGAAGTAGAAAAGATATTTTCCTCAAGAATGAAGTTCAAGTGTTTTATCAAAATTATTTTCCATCTAAGATAATAAAGGGTTCTTTTTTTATCCCTATTATAACATTTATTTGATCATTTTGTGATGGAAATATTTTTATGAATTCCTTTATCTTATATGAATTGGTTTATGATGTCATGTTGTTTAAGAATTCCATTTTTATTACATGGGTTATGCTATGATGTATGGTTTATGATTATGTGGCACACATAAGAGAGGATTCATTATAAGATGGGTGCGACCTATATCTCCCTCCAATGCATTGGGTAAAGATTTTATATCTCATGAGATTGACATGGCTGAAATGGTAGGTTATACCGGTTCAGTGAAACAGGACTTAAACGAGGGTTACTCGATTCAGAAAGGGACTGTGTCCACTAAGATAGTCTTGGCAATGAGTCTTGACTAACAAGAAATGATTCTCTATGATTATGTGTGTATGCCACAAAGTTTCATGTTTTAAGTTATGATTATTGGGATTTCATTTCACTACTATGATTTATCCCATGTTATGAAATTATGCTCTCTTTTGCAGGTTAAGATTTCCAAAAGGTATGTTCTTATGAATATGATGTGATTGATTTTTATTTTGTTTACCCTTACTGAGCATTTGAGCTCACCCTTTTATGTTTTCTTTTCCCCAGGATAAAAAGAAAGGTTTTAGGTTAAAAAAAAGGGTAGATCTTTATGGGAGATATTGATGATCTTTCACCACGATTAGAAGATTATGTTCCGAGTTTCCAAAGACACTAAACTATTACGATCCTTGTGTGTGTGTTTTTGTTATGTACTAAGTATTCCGCAAAAGTAATGTAATGTCCATGTATGTAAAGTATGGGTCGTTATAGTTGGTATTAGAGGAAAGGTATAGTCAACCTTTGGAAACTAGGATGTGAAAGACTTAGTAAGAACCCTAAGGATAAGACTAAGCATAGAACACAATCTTAGTGTTTTAGAAATGGCCATGAATACCCTAGGATAAAACCTTAAGTGTGAAATTTTATCCTTGATTATGTGGTTTTCCTATTATAATTAGTGTTGCTCACACTATTCTTCTTGGTTTTAGTCAATGGCTGGAACCCGAAAGAACCATGTTAATGCGGAATGCGATGGGCAATGCAATGATTTTCCCCCTGAGCAACCAAAAGATATGAGAGCTAGAATGCAAAATCTTGTAGCCATGCTCACACAACTTTCTCAAGCTATGAATCATGCAGGACTTCCAAACGAGCAAAGGAAGGAGCAACATTCTGTTGAATCCTATATGAGGCAACGTCCACCTTCTTTCAGTGGGTCTACTGGTCCATTAGTTGCTGAACAATGGATTAGTACTACTGAAAAGATATTTTCAGTTCTTCAATGTTCTGAACATGATAAAGTCATCCTAGCAGTGTATCGTTTGGAAGGAGATGTTGATCAATGGTGGAATCTTATTAAGAATATGAGGGAAAGGGATGAAATTGAGTCTATGGAATGGGACGAGTTCAAGAACTTATTTTTCAATAAGTACTTCCCTCGTATTCTCCGAACAAAGATGGAGAAAGAGTTCCTTGAACTGAAGCAAAGGGATGATGAATCTGTTGGTACCTATGAAGAAAATTTCACAAGACTTGCAAGGTACGCTTCTGGTATTATTATCCAACCTGAGAGTAAGATCGATCGATTCTTTAGTGGCTTAAAACCAAGTCTTCGAAGGGCATTAGCTATAAGAGACTTCAGTATCTATGAAGAAATTGTGTGTTGTGCTATCAAGGTAGAAATGGAAGTTGGTGTTACATATCAATCTCGTGGTTTTGACAAGAAACGAAAGATGGAGTTCAAGGAGAAATCTCAGAATAATGGTGAAAAGAAGATGAATGTTTCCTTATGCACAAAGTGTGGAAAGAAGCATGGTGGAGATTATCTTAAATGGGACTAGAAAATGTTTTAAGTGTGGAAAAGAAGGTCATCGAGCATCTGAGTGTCGAAGTAATAGAAAAAGGGTTTCTAATGATGTGAATAAAGCAAACACTACAGAGAACGCACCACCAACACTTCAATGCTTCAAGTGCAAGGAAATGGGGCATTATGCTAATAAATGCCCTAATCCAAGGGTTATTGATGATCGACATGAGCAACCACTTATGGCAAAGGACAAAGGGAAGTCACATGCGATCACCATTGGCGATGTTGAATATGATAATGATGTGGTGGAATGATTAAGTGTTTATGTAATGGGATTCCAAAATAATGTTGTATCGTAATGTATTTATGTATTGGTCTAATGTCGTATTCAAAGTGATTGAGATATTTTTGGAAATAAGATGATATGCTCATAATGAAGGGAAAACGAGAAAACGAAATGTTTAACAGTATTCATGAGCTCATGATTTATATAAGGACTAAGTGATATCATGGTTTGAGTATATAGAATTTTGAGGATTTTGGTATGTGGAAAGTGTTAACTATTAACTGCATTCAAGTTTTCACTAAGGTTCAATGCGTATTCAAGAGAATACATGATTAAGGACTTTGAATGTTTGGAATGTGACCAACAAAACATATCTAATGATATATGGGGTTCAACGATGGTATTAAATCTCTGGTAATCGTTTTCAATATGTTATGAGAGTGGACTGCAGTATTATGGATAAGCCTAAAGATTGGAATGGATTATGTTAGACATAAGTTACTATTGTTTAAGGATAGAAGATTTTCGATATTATTGATGGGATGTTATAGTAATGTAGTTTTAGAAAAAGGACAACCTGCAGGACGGGCGACAGCCCATCGCTTCGGACAAGGCTGTGGGAATCGAACCCACAATCGAAGTGCGACTGGCCTTTATCGCCTACCACTGGCCTACAGGAAGTCCCTGTTTAGTAGAAACTAGTTTTATTATATTAAGTTGTATGACATATGATGTATAAGTCCATTTTAGGAACCATATATGATTAATCTCACTATAGATCGACTTATGTATATAATTTTTTGCTAACCTTTTGTTTGAGACAGATGGAATGACCCGTTATTCTATCACATGATCTGCTAACACTTCAAGAATAACAAATTTAACTTCATTTATTTAAGAAATGAAGTGGAAATTGTTAAAGGCACGAAAAACAGTGAGATTGTACCAAAATAAAGTAAGTATTTATTCTAATTGAAATTCTTTAACTTTAGGGAAACGATCTTGAAAACCAAAAATGTTGTCCTAGTGATCTTATATCTGATGAATCAGATGGTACCTTAGATCGTCACGAATTTATGGCTTTGTGATTACTGGATTTTCCATAGCCATGTTCTCTACCACTCTCCATCAGAACATGATGGTTAGATTTCTCTTCCATATCCATATTTTCACCTATGTGGAAACCCAGTGATTAGTTTTTTTGGGTAATCGTTACGTTTCATACTTTTGTTTTTAAAGATTGGTTTTGATATTCCTTTTTACAATGTGGGTTTCAATTAAAGAAACTTTATAATAGTAAACCATTTATAACCCCGACGAATTTCGAGGGCGAAATTCATTTTAAGGGGGGTAGAATGTAACAGCCCGAGATTTTATGAAAAATATTTTTTTAATTTTATTAATGTCTGGAGATTTACGCTACACCAAAAGGAGCTTGGACAACATGCATCATTGACTTTCCTTGCATTACACTCAATCACAACCTTCCTCGATAGCGTGTGTAGTGCACAATACTGGGTTTCACGAAACAACGATATGCTATTAAAATATTATTAAAACTAGCCGTTATGAATAGTAATAACCACTTTTTAAAATTTTAGAAATTTTAGCTCTCAAAATGGACTTCATTTTTGGATTCGGAGTATCGAATTTAGCCTAAGGTGAAATTTTGGTACTTTTCAGATAACTTTCATATTCTGATGAATAGTGAAAATTACTAAATTATAATTAAAAAAAACTTTTTTAATCAAAATAATTAATTGTGATAAATTATTAATTTGAGTTGTTTTAAAGTATATTTAGAATATATTTTTACAATTTAATACAATGTTGGTCATTGGATGTAATTTCACATTTAAACCAGACATAATCGAGTGTCAATCTTTTGATAGATATTGTTTCTTAAAAACACGCTATTTGTTTTAACAGCGGGATTTAATTATAAAATTAATTAATGCAATTTCTATGTTATGAATTTGATAAAATAGACTTCATTTTTGAATTCGGAATATGAAATATAGCTTAGGATGAAATTTTGCAATTTTTCTGAAAACATTCAATTTTTTGATGAATAGTGAAACCACTAAGTGGTAGGTTAAAAACTAAATTTTGCATAAAACTTAATTTTACCGTTTCTGTGAATGGAATTTCGAAAATCCGACAGACACAGTTAATATCAAGGACTAAAATGTGGTTCAATGAGATGAAAATAATTTTTGGTGAATAGTAACTTTTTACTTTTTTTACCACGGTTAATAGTAAATAGGGTAACTAAGGGTAAATAAGATATTACTATTACCCTAACACATGTCCTAATTCTATTGGATAAGTGTAATTCGACCAGAAACAATCTTATGAATATAATATGACCATTTAGGTCCACTTGGATTAGATTATGACATTTAATATTATTTTATTTAATGAATAGTTAAAATAGTTAAAATCAAAGTTTAATAACTAAAACATTTTTAATATGGGGTTATACATAAGATAAATTCGACTATAAATATTCATTAGAAAGCTAAAAATATTTCCTACATAATGATATTTTATTTATAATTTTTAGACTTTAAATAAATTAATTTATTTATGACACAACGATGATGCAGTAATTACCCTTTTATGGAAATATTAACATAATTGATGTTATAAATGCTCAAATGAATGTAATTTGAGACTTTTTATGAATTCCACTAATTTTCTAGGTTACTATGATATATTAGTGTTGATTTAATCAACTTGGTTCGAACATATAATTCTGTTATGACTTTCACAAAAATCATATATCAAATAGTGTCAAAATTGACACAAAATAGTTTTTAAATCAAATATTATATTATTAATTGTTATTTTATTCCAAAAAATATAAGGTTAGACCAAATGACTTAGATAAGGATATATATATTAATAATAAACAATTTGGGGTTCGTTTGGCATGTTATAGTAAGTGTATTAACCATATAGTGAAAGAAAACAAAAAGACATGGTAAAAGTTAAATTATTTAACTTAGAGTTAAATCTAATTGATAAGGTTAAAATAATACCCTAAACTTGTCTAAATCCTATTGGATGATAGGATTTCGACCCTTTCCCACTTTAGCTTCGAAATAAGACCCTTTGGAACCATTATAAACCGATTTTGACTTTAATATAAAATAATATTTTGAGATATTCCTAAGGTGCCCCTCTCCTCCCTTATAAAAGGGAACCTCCTCCCCCTCCTCCTCACACCAAATTGAGCACTCAAGCTCGGCCAACCCCTGCCATTTTCTCCTCTCCACTTCCCTAGAATAATCCTAGAGGTCCTGGTCTTCTTCAAAGACCAATCTTAGTTCCCTAAGTGGAGGATTCAAAGAGGCGTTCCAAAGAAGAGGTAATATCCATTACCGATCTTTTCAATTTATTTCTTCTTCAACTTCTTCTTATTTAGTTGTTTCATGATAAAGTAATAACATCAGTATTACTTACATACTTATATGTTATTATAAATATGAAAAAACCCTATTTCACCATCTATCCATCCTACGGAAAAAGAAATCACCGCGCGTGCGTACGTACGGAATACCGTCTCCACGCCGTGGTGTAATCTATTTTCCACCACCACCTTGCATGGATGGGTATAATGGTGTAAAGAATAACTATACATAGTTATTACAACATCATATTGATTCTGATATATTGTATAATCCACTCCAATTCAATTCAATAGTTATGGAAATGATATCATCGCTCGTGCGTACGTACGGACTACCGTCTCCACGAGGCGATGAGATTCATTCTTAATGATTAACCATTCATGAATGATTATAAAGTATATATAATAAGTACTAATGAAATATATGAAATAATAATGATACTGGATTTATGTATATATATATGTATGTATGTCATCTACTTACTTCCATTCAAGACAATAAGGAAAGAAAAACAGCGTTCATGCGTACGTACGGACTACCGTCTCCATGAATGGTGTTTTTCATTTTATTTATCTATCTATTATATATATATATATACTGAATATATATGATATATAAATCATATTTTATATTCTGGATGTAAGTAAATCATGATATAAGTAATAATGATGTAAATAACAACAAGTCAAAACACCTACGATAAATGAAACGATTTTACCCAAAACGCTTCTTTAAAATGAAATTTACAAAAGAACGGGTAATATAATGTCATAAGTGAACCATATATGATATAATAAAAATTAATATGATTCTTTAATAAGTCAATGACATTATTTAAATCATTATACAGGAGGTTCGGACACATACGAAGCAAATCAGACCTAAGGTAAGGGAAATATCACAATCTCATTTTTATCCGAGATTGTTTATACTTTAGTATTTACTGGGGTGTATTTTGTCATCAAAATACATGTTTCCACAATATGTAAAATTATTTCCATCCACCTACAATTTTTTAAGTCCAATTTTACCCTTCGGTGAGTTTTCAGTAAAGGATATGAAAGGAATTTTTTTTCGTTTTTCATACGAGGTACTTTTTGACCTTTCCGACAAAAGTACGAAGAATATTTTTTTAACTTATACGGCAAGAATGGATTTTTAAAAAATTATTTCCAAGAATCTTCCTTTATAAGTTTTCAAGGTTATTTTTAATCAAATTCTTTTAGTTTAGAATTGTATGACATGTTAAGAAAGGAAAAGTGTTTTTGAAGTAGAAAAGATATTTTCCTCAAGAATGAAGTTCAAGTGTTTTATCAAAATTATTTGCCATCTAAGATAATAAAGGGTTATGTTTTTATCCCTATTATAACATTTATTTGATCATGTTGTGATGGAAATATTTTTATGAATTCCTTTATCTTATATGAATTGTTTTTTGATGTCATGTTGTTTAAGAATTCCATTTTTATTACATGGGTTATGCTATGATGTATGGTTTATGATTATATGGAACACATAAGAAAGGATTCATTATAAGATGGGTGGGACCTATATCTCCCTCCAATGCATTGGGTAAAGATTTTATATCTCATGAGATAGACATGGCTGAAATGGTAGGTTATACCGGTTCAGTGAAACAGGACTGAAACGAGGGTTACTCGATTCAGAAAGGGACTTTGTCCACTAAGATAGTCTTGGCAATGAGTCTTGACTAACAAGAAATGATTCTTTATGATTATGTGTGTATGCCACAAAGTTTCATGTTTTAAGTTATGATTATTGGGATTTCATTTCACTACTATGATTTATCCCATGTTATGAAATTATGCTCTCTTTTGCAGGTTAAGATTTCCAAAAGTTATGTTCTTATGAATATGATGTGATTGATTTTTATTTTGTTTACCCTTACTGAGCATTTGAGCTCACCATTTTATGTTTTCTTTTCCCCAGGATATAAATAAAGGTTTTAGGTTAAAAAAAGGGAAGATCTTTATGGGAGATATTGAAGATCTTTCACCATGATTAGAAGATTACGTTCCGAGTTTCCAAAGACACTAAACTATTACGATCCTTGTGTGTGTGTTTTTGTTATGTACTAAGTATTCTGAAAAAGTAATGTAATGTCCATGTACGTCAAGCTTTGGGTCTCTACAGGAAAACTCTAACTCCACACGTCAATTGATCCAAGGATGAGACTAGCGAATTGATGGGTGATAGGCTGCCCTCTCTTATGTGAGAGTCCATCCTGCGCTGCAAAGGCTCCCTTCTCACTGGTGAAGGTGAACCTACTGCCATCTGCGCGGACACACCGCACCTTGAGCCTAATACATTCGATCTTAGCATGGACTCTAGATAACCAATCTATGCCCAATATGACATTGTAAGGCCTCGACGCCGCTACAAGAAGATCCCCGCTAAAGCTCTCGCCTCCTAGAGTAAGCTCACACTGCCAAAGCTAGTGTGTAATCACCGAATCTGCTCCCATAAGAGTCTCTAGCCACAAGGATTGAGACAACGGATCCGTCAGAATCTCCGAGCTCCGAACAAGGGCAGCGGTAGTAAAATAATGACTCGCTCCTATGTCTATAAAAATTGCAGCAAGGGTTTATTAGACACAGATAGTACCTCGAATTATCTTAGGTTTGTAGTGGTCATAAGACTCCACTACCTGAAGTTGATCCCTCCTCTATCTGCCAGCTCCCTATGGTCGGGGTGGACCTTCTGGTGGTGGTGGTGGTAGAGCCTCAAAGCGTCTCCCACCACCCATTGCTCGTCCAGCTCCTCTGCATCATCCGCTTGCTTCATGAGGACCGCCATGGCCGAACCACTGCCTCTGGCTAGGTGGTCCTTCAACCGTCTGTTGCTCCTCTGCATGGCGGGTCGGGCAGTCACGAGCCATGTGGCCCTGCCCGCCGCATGCATAGCACTATCTGCCTCTCGTATGACTGGCTCTACTGCGTGTTCCCCACAAATCCAAACCAGTATCATGAGGTCTCCCACCTAATGGTTTGGTCCACTTGGTCCTCTGCGACATTTGTCTACTGTCGTCTATAGAAGACTCCGCTACGTGTCGCCCAACGGTAAGTCTCGCTACTGGTGTAGGCTCAGCAAGAAAGCTCTCCACAAGAAGGACTCACTCCAGTACTCCTTTCTGCGTCGGAATGCTGAGAGAGATCATTGAATCCATGATCTCATGCCTCAATCCCTGCTCGAATGTACAAGCCCAGAAGAAGGGGTCTCATACCATATCCATGGATTAGTGCAAGAGATCAATAAATCTCACCGAGTACTGGGATACTGACATGCTGCCCTACCGCAGCTGTAGTAACTCCTAGATGCGCACCGCACAGAGGGTGTCTGGAATGAACTCTGAGAAGAAGAGGCTCTAGAATTCCATCCAATGTAGAGATGCCTCATCGTGCACCTAGATCATCAGGATCCAACATCTACCTGCTGCTGCATGGAGTAGACTCACCACAAGGATCATCATAAGTTCAGCTAGTGTCCCTACTAATCTGAAGGCTCGGACGATAGCCTCTAGCCAATACTTAGTTACCTGAGGGTCCCTCTCTCGGCGGAACCTGGGCAGCCTCGGACACTGAAAATCATGTAGTACACTCAAGCGACGTGCACTCTCAGCTAATAGGTCTGGTTGAATCGGTGGCTTGGCTGGTAGACGTACCATCGATGCCTCCGCTGTAATGGGGCCCTGAACCAAGGCCTCGTCGCTCGGTGGGCTACCATCTCGCACAATGCTTAGAACCCTAGCTAGTTGTCATTGCGGGGCCATCCGGAAAAGTAACAGGTGCGGAATGGTTAATACAATATACATGGTGAGCTGACACAATGTAATCACAAAGAATCATTTTGAAACACACATGCATTCAATGTTTTTGGGCACTGAGTCGGAAATCAGAAGTCCGGGTCCTGGTGTATGGATATGTCAGCCACTGCACCAACACTAGACTCCCTAAACTAATAACCACAATCAATACCCTTAAAACTAATGCTTCACATAGAAGTGACTATCATAGTAATGAGTTATGCTATAGAACTAACTCCTCTGATATAAATTTTTCATGACCCGTCCTTGGGGACCGTGCCTTGAATACCCCAAGGCCACCTTCCATAGGCTGGGGGCTGGCGACTAGCACCAAAGGCGAAAATCCCAATAAAATGGAAGTAATTTCCTTTATATAAGAAAACAAACACAATAGAGTACGCAAGATGTAGTAAACACTAAGTAAACTGATTATAAAAGTAAATGTTGGAATGTAAATGGGTCAGTATACAAACCCAACATAAAGTACAGTACAACTAAGAAAAGTAAAGTACAACAGTTGAAAAGTAAAACAGCAACCACCAAGACGTCCTCTAGAAATCCCACCTGAAGGGAGGGTACAAATGATCTCCATATATCCTCGAATATGTCCGTCCGATCCATGTAAGTCCCTCTTGTTAGTCCACCTCCGGACGCCGTCCCGCTCCACATGTCTCAACCACGATCAGTGTTGTCCATCGTCTGCATCCAACACAACGTAGTGCAGGCATAGCCCGTGCAGGGGTGAGTATACAATACTAAGTAGGAAACCCGAGACCCCCAAAGGTCTCCCAAAATCTATTATGGATAAACCACAAAGGAAAGATGCAAATACAAAGTATCAACCAACTCTACTTAGGTATATGCCCATACATATACCTAAGTGAACAATTCCATTTATTCTCCAAATCACGAGCCGAAGTACATCCCAGTCCACACAGGAAAGCATAACTTATTCCACATAGGAAAGAAAAGAAATCATATCAAAGATAATTATTGAAAGTCAAGACTCCGCTCACATAGGTATACTACTCACAAAGAGGGGTGGAGATGATTAGATGTAGCCTCTGAATAATCCCCTTTGCCCAACCCACGTAGGATCCAGGTACAAAAGTCATCACTGCCAAACCCACGTATGATCCAAGTACAGTAACCCTGGTTGCCGAACTCAAGTATGATCCAAGTACAGTCTTCATCACTGCCAAAACCACGAAGGATCCTTGTACAATCTTCCTCACTGCCAAACCCACGTAGGATCCAAGTATAGTCACCATCGTCATCGCAGTCACAGCTAGCTCTAGGGATCCTGCACAAAGCACGCTCGATTCTGGGAGGGTGCGTTCCACGAGCCAAGAGGGTCGATACATCAACTATCAAAAAGTCCAGAGTTGATGTATCACAATGTTTCATCTCATCAATAGGAACTCAACGCGACAGACGGCGCGTCAATCAGACGACCGGTCGGAGAGATAATGGCTTTTCCGTCACAGGGGCCCAGTTGGTTTTAAAGCTAAAACCAACCCGACCGTACTCCAGCTACGTCCAAACCTCAAGTGTAGTAAGCCAAAAAAACCTTCTCACTAAGAGGAATTGATCTTATTTGACAGCACGTCATTTTGACGTCCGGTCCTTATGTTATAATTGATTCCGCTTCAAGGGCCCGATTGGTTTCGGGTTCGAACCAACACGGTCAGACCAAAACTATGCCGAAACCTCGAGTGTAAAATACTTAAATGACCATCCCAATCCAAGGATCCCTACACAACTGACGGTGTATCGATCGGAGGTCTGTAGCCCACGATATGAGCATTTGAACGAACCGGGTCTGAAAATAGGGGGTCTAGGCCCGGTCCGACCTAGCCGAATACCCCATGGGTCGTCCCGAACCGGGTCGACACGACCCGGGACCGGGTCTGGCCCGATTGGGCGTGGTCCGGACCGGAGGGCATGGCCCTGCCCACAGCTAGGTGAGGTTCGGCCCGGCTAGCGTGGTCGGCCCAGCCGTGCGGCCTACGGCCCGACTCGGAAGTCGGATGCGGCTCGGCGCTGGCCGAGCGGGGCATGAGGGGTGCGCCCCTCATTTCTGGAAATAGTGGACCCTGTGGGGTCCGCCCTTGATACTGGTCGGGGGAGGGGTTACACACCCTGGTTTCTAGGTAACGACCGAACTTTATGGCTGACTGGTTGTGCCGCCGCGGGACCCTTCATGGTCCCGCCATCTGGAGACACCGATGACAGGTCGTCTGGCCGCCCCTGCCTGGTCAGATGTGGCCTAAGGCAATGGATTGTCTCACCGGCACGGCGCGAGGGCGCCATGCCCCACCACCGAGGCCCACTTCTGGCTGCGACCTCCTTTGGCAACACCAGCACGGCGTGACGGCGCCGCTCACCCCCGCCGCGGCCCACTCCGGCCGCGGTCCTCTTTGTCCCCATGCGTTGCAACGACACTACACCGCCTTCGCCTCAACCATCAATGAAGAAAAATAAGAATAAGGGGAGGAGAATCATATGTCTTTGTGCGGTCCGATCTCCTCCTGTTATGACGATAACATTCATCCAATTCTAGAACAATGAAGCAAGATGATTAAACTTGAACAAAATAATTAACCCCTACCTCATGACGTGATCACTCGACGGATCTGCTGAGAGGTAGCTTCATTCGTTGACATCGGAAAGGTGACATCTTCGTTTTCAAATTTTCCATGGCAGCGTCTCCTCCCTTGATGGAGAACTGGGAAGCATTTTTCGTCAAGAAGGATGGGCGTTCTTCGTCATAGGAATGAGTTCCCCAAAGCATTAGAGTTCTCTCTCCAAATCCTCCTCACACAAAAATTCTAACAAAAAATAAAATAATCTCCTCCTTATTTTATTTTACTTTTCCATGAATTTTAAAAACATAAAATTAAAAATCTTAGTTAAATTAATTGAAGAAGTTTAATCCATTAATTTAGTGTGTTTTGGCATGAATTAAAGTGGGAGAGGAGGAGTTACTTAATTAAGTTCAATGGGTTTGCCAACATTAAACATAAGGAGTTATATGGGGGGTTTTAGGGAAGGTGAAGGGTTGGGGATCATCCAGGCCCCACCTCACATTTATCCTCACATGGGTAGTTAGGATACTAGTGGGTACCTCCCTAACTTCCCCATGTAGGATAAAACCACATTAGTTAGAAATAACATTGTACCACAATTATATTCACTTTTTTATTTAATCCACATTTTTTTAACAACTCCTCCCAAGAAAACGCATCATTGGTAAAGGTCCTCAAATGCAATTATCGGCACTGTGGTTTCATAGGTGCCCTAAGATTTCAATTCCGAGTACCGGTTCAAAAGATAGAAAAACCCGCTCATTCGTTCAATGAATGTACCCGAGCTAAACTTTGGAAATTGATTCCGGCCACACCGGGCCTCGGAATCAGCTGCCGTCAGAAACTGCATACTCGTAAAATCCCAAAGAATTTATGAAAAACATTTCCTTGAAATTTTCGGGACATTACATTCTCCACTCCTAGATGTACTCCTTTGGGGGATGTGTGCAAATACCTCAACACTTTATCCCAAATCGACACTGGTATCATTGTACGTCTTCTAAAGAAGATGAC
This sequence comes from Viscum album, assembly GCA_963277665.1. Lineage (NCBI taxonomy): Eukaryota > Viridiplantae > Streptophyta > Magnoliopsida > Santalales > Viscaceae > Viscum > Viscum album. Next base: position 601,077,316 of record OY728126.1, read on the forward strand.
GTGCTTCCCACCATCAAAAAATCTATTAGGTTCCTATCTTGTATATATCTGAGTACGTTATGTCTCACAGTCAGTGTACCCACGTTGTGACTCCATGATTCGCTAATGAAGTGGGGGAGTGACTATAAGGGACTAAATAAATGTTGTTCCATTTTTATCGACAAAGGATATCTGTAAAGTGGCCAACTGTTCCATTGCCTCACATAGAAGCTGTATTCCAGACCTGCTGCTGAGTGCATCTTGTACAACCTTCCCCTTCATATGAGTATAGACTATCTCAAAGTTATAGTTCGGGAATAACTCAAGCCATTGTCGTTGTCTCCAGTTCAAGTCCTTCTAAGAGAATATATACCTGAGACTCTTGTGATTCGAGTATACTGTAAAACCATCACACATCATGTAGTGCAACAACATATTCAAGGATAAGAATAGTGCAGCTAATTAGCTGTTGCCTCATCTCCTGAAAACTCTATGGGAACTATCTACCTACTGCTGACTGTAGAAGGCTGGCGGAAAGGATCACAATGAGATCGATTGGTGTCCCTACCAGTCGAAAGACTCTCACGACAGCCTCCAACCAATACATAGCTTCTTGTGGGTCTGTCTCTCCGCTGATCCTGGGTGGCATCTTGTCCTGGAACTCATGCAACATGCTCAGGCGGCGTGCACCATCTGCTGCTAGTGTAGGTAGCATCGGTGGCCCAATGGGAAATGGTAACGCTGGTGCCTCCACCAGTTCCTCTACTGGAAGAGGGCCCTACACTAAGGCCTTGTCGATTGGTGTGATATCATTGTATACTACGCTGTAAACCCAAGATGGTTGTCTATGTGGAGGCATCCTGAAAGGAAACAAGTGTTCCATAGTCAATATGTTTTACCTGGTCAACTGACTCAAAGATATCACAAAGAAAACTCTTGAAAACAGACACACAATCGGTGTTTTCATGTACTGAGTTAGAAATCAGAAGTCAGGGTTCTGGTGTATAGATATGTTGGCCACCGCACCAACACTAGATTTCCTAAACTGATAACCATAATCAATACAATTAATACTATTACCATTAAAAAAAGTTCAGAGTCATATGTTCTATGGTAGAACCAACTCCTTTGATACCAGTTTGTCATGACCTGTCCCCTGGAGACTATGCCGTGACTACCCTAATATCACCTTCCATAGGCCGGAGGTTGAAGACTAGCACCGAAAGGCGTAATCCCCAAAACTAGGAATGAATTGACTTTATAACCTGTAAAAACATGCAACCAAGTACTCAACAATATACAAACACAAGTAAACTGAATAATAAAGAGAGTTAGTATAGTATGTAAAAACGGGCCAGAATACAATCCCAAAATTAAAGTACATGAAGATAAATGTACAATTAAACTAGAAAAAAAAGTAATACATCTGATGGGTCGTCCTTCGAGGTTTCTACATGATGGGTAGGTACAGATCACATCCTCTGCACTCCATGTCCATTTGACTCCTCCATGTACAGACTCATCAGATGGTCCTCATTCGGGCACTATCCGTTCCCAGTACCCTTAGTCTAGAACAACGCTATCAAACATTTTCACAAAACACAACATGGTGTGGGAATATCCCATACAAAGGTTAGTATGATGTTACTCAGTAGGGACCCTGAGACCCTCATGGTCTCACAAAATCCAAAAAGAATAATCCTAAGAGCATAATGTCAACAGTCATCCCTAATTACGTATATGCCGATACATATACCTAAGTTATCAAGTATACCCATCTTAATCATGATTAAACACAAGGTCCAACACAAAAGCCCAAATCCAACATGTTTCAGAAATGAAGGAAACCCACCATGGAAAGTACCACATAGGTATGCCTCACCAAATAATACCACCAAGGTATTACCATAAGGGAAAGTACCACACAGGTACGAACTCAGCTAACACCATGAATAAAATAAGTACAGTAGCAGAGATGATTATATGTAACTACTAAATCATCATACTCTATAATGAAGTGGACCCACACAGGATCACTAGGATCTGACCCCCACAGAATCACTAGGTGCTGACCCACACAGCATCACAAGGAGCTGACCCACATAGGATCGTTAGGTTCTCACCCACATAGCATCGCTAGGTGCATACCCACACATGATCTCTAGGATCTGACACACATAGGATCTCTAGGAGCTGAACCACAAATGATCTCTCTTCATTCTTCTCATCAAAACCATCTACTAGGTTCATGCACTACTTCTAATCATCTGAGGGAGGATCCAATCCACAAGTCACTCGTCAAAACTCCAACTGCAATGAAGACCCACGAGGGAGTATAACAATGAACTTCTATGTCATAGGGATCTCAATTAAATAGATGACACGTCATTCGGATTCCCAGTCTGTGAGTTATTAGCCTTTTTGTCTCGAGGGCCAGGTTGGATTCAAGCTTGATCCAACCAGAAAATTCCCCATGTTAATCCAAAAATCTTGTTGGGCATACAAAAGGGGACCGTCTTGCTTCATGGTTTCCAGCACCACTGATGGTTTGTCAAACCGACGTTTGGTGCCATTGTTATGGCCCATGTAATGTATAGGGGTATATCTGGTCTGGGTCCGGTATGACTCGTTCGGCCTGGCCTACTGGTTTCTGCCTGACAAGCTGCAAGGGCTAGGCGGTTATGGGCGTGCTGCAAGGGCATGGGGTGGCTCGGCCGTGGGGGCACCGTAAGGGCGCAGGGAGGCTTGGCCATGGGGTGCGGTGAGGGAGCGTGGCGGCTCGGTCACAGGGGTGTCGTGAGGGCGTGGGGTGGATCGGCTGCAGGGAGGTGTTGTGTGGGTGCGAGGCCACGGGGTGGGTTGGCTGAGTGGGTGGTGACCGCTGGGTGGATAAAACGGAGCGACTCGACATGGGGGGGATGTTGTGGGGTGGATTGTCCGGAGCGGCGTGGCTGGGAGGGCGGAGGCCACGGATGTCGCGCGGCAACTCACCGGGGGAAGTGCAGTGAGGCCGTGAGGCGACACGACGAGGCCGCGAGGTGGTGACAGCTACAGACGGCGGAGCGCCGTAGGGCGGCAGGACGCCGTGCCTTCATCGGTAGTTCTCATGTTTTACCAGTGCCATCTACCAGCACTGGTCACCATCACCAAAGTCACATTCTTTCATTAAGAATGACACACCATTAAGGAAGAATGGTGGAGGGCTCATGCCATGTTTATTTGGATCACACCCTCTTCATTAGAGCGGTAGCATGCAGCTCAAAAAGAACAAGGATATCAAGAACGGTTAAAGTAAAATAATTCAAACACCCTTCGAACAACCCTTGTCATTCACTACTCCCAATCCTGTAAAATAATTAAAAGTGGAAACAATGGAATTGATTATCATACAAATGTAAACATGTACCTCATTTGTTTGATTCTTTGAATAATTCATACAGGGAAGGAGGTGATGTCTTAGGGAAAATACAGAGATTGGTGAGGTCGGAGTTTCCTTGAACGATGGTTCGTTGATGTTGGTGACGTTTATCGTCAATGAATTTCCCATTGAAGAAGTCAGAGTATAAGGCCCAGCCTTAAACCTTACATAATATTTAATTAAATGAATAATTCACATTGAGGATCTTTTCATGGTTTAGAGTTTTAGAGAATTATGACATAACTATTACATCTCAATATATTACAAAGTAGACACTTCTACTAAGTTTCCATCAAATAAAAACTCTTAAAAAGAAAAATGATTATTTCCATGTTTTAGATAGCATGACTTTCCCTTGATCCCATCCATGACCCTATTCCACATTAAGTCCTATTAAAAACATTTCAAAAAACTTGGGATGAGCATAAAAAGATCAGTAAGGGATACACAAAGAATGAAAACTGTTAGCTTTTCAATACAACAAGTAAACCATGTATACTTTATCAAAGTAATAATTTTCACCTTTATGAAGTAGAAAAAAACTCTTCAATGAATAAAAGATCATTACTTACCCTGTTGTAACAAAAATATTACCATAAAACCCACATAAAAAACACATAACATAAAAAAGGTAACTTGGGACATAAACATACTTAAATGGAATAACCATACGGTCAACTTCCACACATACTTAATGGAATATCCATACGGCCGACTTCCATACCCAATGCATTGGAGGTTATAACGTAACCACCCGTCCTGGTATTCATGGCACCACCTGTCATATGGTTTATCACGTAACCACCCATAAAATGTCCAAGTACAATCACTACACATAAACTATTGAAAATATAAACATTTCAATTACAACATTTCATTTGCAATCACAATAATTAATTCCATGATATTGAATTAAGCAATACATTTTCAAAAACCATTTAAAAGAGATTTTTGAATCAAAGTGTCCCATACCACTTTGAAGCTTTTAATGAAATTATAAATTTAAAACATTAATGTCCATATAAATAAATTCTGAAAACCATTTTGAAAACAAGTACATTAAAGATAAAGATTTAGAATAATGAATCTTTAAAACATTTAAAACAATATTTTTGTTAAAGAATTTTTAACAAAATGAGAGACTCTTGAATACAAATAATTGCATAATAACATGTAATCTGAGCTTTATAATATCATTATAATAAAGGGATTTATGATATAATATTTCAAAGGATATTATACACACAATATAAGAGTGAATTGGTGCATAACAACAACGAAGTCTCAATGGAAATGTAAATTGATATGAAATCCATTATAAAGATGGTATCCTTAAATTAAGGATAAATATATCACATAATTATGTGTGAAAAATATAAATACACCCAATATAAGTGGATATTATGTGTGAAACAATCATAGTTCATTTGCATATAATCTTGGAAAAACAAAACCAATGACATAGATATTTAACTCAATGGAATGAGATTGACTTATAATTTCCCATACAAGTTCGTAAGAATTTATTAATGAGATTATTATGTGTATAAATACTATATCAATAGAAAGGTTTGTGTAAATTACAACATAGAGATTACACACATAATCATGGCATAATAAAATCAATAATTCAAGGTTTAACCCAAATAATTGAATGTGGGATAAGAAGTTCCCTTACAGAAATTTGATAGCCTAACGACGTCACTTTAAAATTCAGAAAATGAGTTGATGAGAAAAAAAATGGTATCTCATCACTTGGACATAAAATTTACATAAATAAGGATATATAATAACATATCCCAACATAATAGTATGTTAATTAAAAGACATAACAATATAAGTCTTTTAAAAAGAGGAGGGTGAATGGTCCCCTTACCGAGTTTGGTAACTTTCGAAACGTACACCCCATGGAAGAAGGGTCATACAATGAATATGTAAATACCCATAAATGAAATTATACTAAAAAAAGTGTATAATAATGGGAATTACATACACCACTCAAAGTAAATAGTGTCAAACGTAGCATAAATGTCACGGGAATAAAAGTGAGATGAAAAATCTCTTACAGAAATTTGGCAGCCTAACGGCACCACTTAAAACTTCCAAAAATGGATTTATGAGATCAAATAGGGTATCTCGTAATATTAACATAAAACATACATAATGAGGAATATAAAATAAGATCCCCAAACATAAGAAAGATGATCTTGAAAGAAATGACATAAAAGGGTGAACTGAAAAAGAAAGAGAGAGGTTGGATCTCTTACGAAAATTCGGCAGCCTAACGGCGACACTCAATACTTCCAAAATGGATTGATGAGAGAAAATAGGGTCTCTCATCATATGAACATAAAACGTATAGTAATAGTAATATAAAATAACAACCCAATCATAATAAATATGAGCTTAAAATGAATGACATAAAAGAGTTTACTTAAAAAGAAACAGAGAGGTAGGATCCCTTACCTCATGTCCGACATGACTCGATCATTCTTTAATCTCCTGAATAATAAAATTTTGTCAATTTATAATTTCTTAAGTACCTCCTTTAAATATTATTATTCAGTTCATATCATATATTATAATTTTATAATAATTGGTTAGTAATGTGAGTTCATATCAGACATTTTTGTCGATGTTCGGTACATGAGTAAAAATTGAACTTGTTGGAAAAGCATTTTCCATGTAGTTATAGGTAAATCATCTCCAGAATAGTATTAATGTTTTAAATATCATATATATCCAGTATATATTCATTTTTTACAATTCCATATCATTTGGAGATAAAAAATTAAAAGCACTGTTCATGGAGATGGTATGTCGTACGTACGCATGAACTCTACTTTCATTTTTTTTCATATTAATGAAAATAAAGTTAATAGAGATATATATATATTATAATTCTAGAATTATATCCATCATTTAGATGTAATATATGAAATATATATCCATTATATACATGTACTTATAATAGTACATAACATTTGGAGATAAGAAATGAAATGTACCGTTCATGGAGATGGTAAGTCGTAGGTACGCATGAACGCTACTTTCATTTCATTGTCATATTAATTAATAATAATTGAGATATATATATATTATAATTCCAGTATAATATATATGTTATATAGGTCACATATGTTCATTAATTTCATTCTTTATACATTCCATGTATTGCATAAACGAGTCACATCACTTGAGGGGGCGATAGTCCACACTTCCTCGTATGAAATTATCGCATTTGCACAACATGAAAAGAATAAATTCATGTTTTAAATATAAAATTAAGAAGAATATAAAAAACATAAATACCATATATATCATATATAAAATATAGTTACATCATAATGTCCAACATGAATGGTGTTAAGAGAAGATTGAACAATCATCATTTCTTGAGGTAGAAATTCGCCATCCACAGAAACAGTATTTCCTTTAACCATTAGACGCAGGTGTGTGTAAGTGTAGATCTAATACATCACATAACAAAATCCTAGTATATTGAAGATACTTGTACTGTTAAAAAAGAAATTAATAAAAAGAGTTTAGAGGGTTGGAGAAGAAAAATAAAACAAAAGAACACAAGGGAAGACATTACCTTTAAATCGGGTAACTCTTTTTGATTTCAGCTCAAAGGCTTCCTTGGAAAAAATTATGCTCAATTTGAGTCTTCAATGATGAAGAGAGGGTTGTGGAGAGATAAAATGGGCAGGGGTTGGCAGATCCAAAGGCTTGGGAGGTGTGTGTAAGGTGGTAGAGGTGGGAGCCTTTTATAAGAGGAGAGGAAGGGCACTCTTGGAAAGTCAAAACATGTTACATTATTTTCAAATGAGTTTCGAATTTTAAAGTCCAAATATTGATATATTTCGACGTTAAGGTGATAAGGGTTCAAAATCTACCCATCCAATAGGTTTTTGACATGTGTAGGTCTTAGATTTTACATTATCTTTTCATTTTATTTAACTCGTTAAATAATGGGGTAATCTCTACATCATCATGATTTCATAAAAAAGTTAGTTTATTTATGTCAAAAAACTATAAAAAATAATATGATTTAGGAAAGCTTTTTATCTTTCCAAATTCAATTTATAGTAAAAAATCTGACTTGTATAACCCCATGTAAATTTTTTTTAGTAAAACAACTCAGGTTTGTGACATTTTTATTTTATCTTTAAATAAAAAGTTATTTAAGTCATTTTCCTACCAAAGTGGCTCCATGTGGTCCCCAAGATGACCCATGGATATTATTGGTCGGCCATGACACATACAATAATGGTATCACATTTTTCTAGGTTATTTCATATTATTAAAACATTATTTTTACCTTAAATTACACTAATTACCTCTAATCGCTATTAAAAACATAAAAGTTAATATTCACCAAAAATTATTTTAATGAAATTAAACCACATTTTACATCCAAATGAAAACCATGTATGTTGGATTTTTGAAATTCAAATCACAGAAGTGGTAGATTTTCATTTAAACGAAAAATCAGTTTTTAAACTACCACTTAGTGGTTTCACTATTCATAAAAAATTGAAGTTTTTTAGAAAAATACCAAAAATTAACCCTAAGATATATTTGATATTCCGAATTCAAAAATGTTGTATATTTTATAATATACACGACATATATGTTACATTAACTAATTTAATAATTAATTCCCGCTGTCAGAGCAAATAGCGTGTTTTTATGAAACAATAAGTATCAAAAGATTGACACTAGTTTAAGTCCAATTTCAAGATGAAATTAATTCCAATGACCACTATTAGATTAAATGGTGAAAATATATTATAATTTCACTTTAAAACCAATTTAAAATATAATCTATTCATATAAATAAATTAGATTAAAAAGAGGTTTTGAATTAAAATACAATATTTTTCACTATTCCTTAAAAAATGAACTTTATCGGAAAAATACCAAAACATTACACAAAGTAAATTATGATGTCCCGATTCTAATGTAGAATATTATTTTGTCAAATATAACACATAAAATTGTCAAAAAGTGTATTTAAAAGAGGTTCGTCCTCAAAAGGCCATTAATCAACCTTTTAAAGAATATTAGAGTGTTTACGCTTAAAATTGGATTCATTTTCATTTTACTCCACTAACATTTATTGGATGAAAGTAAAAATATTTTACCAACATATATAATCATTTTTTAGTTAGTTCCATTCTTTCCCACCATTACAATGGCTAGGCGTTAACTACCATTTAAAATAATATTATTTTATTATTAGAGTGCAATGTAAGATTTCAAAGGAACTCGTTGTTGCGTATTGGGTACGCCATCGAGCATAGCATTCCATTTAATCCAATATTAATATTATATTCACAAATATGGATAAATATAAAAATGTCATATTCTTTATTTACCTGGGGTGTTACATCCTTCCCCCCTATTGGGAATTACGTCCTCGCAATTTCAAAATTGGGCTTCGAAACTCCATTGAATGTCCCACATCAGAAAAAGAGTAAATTAAACTATCACTATAAAAGAAAGAAAGAAAGGGAAGTACAAAGGTCACCCGAGTTAACCCATACTAGGATTCCATGTATGAAAATATTGATATGGAGGAAAAAACAAAGGGTCATGTTCTGAGGGAGAGTGATAGTGAACATGTCTAGGAGAAAGTTAACCATAAGAAAATCACAAACATGTGATGGGTTAAACGGTATTGGATTCCCCAACATGAAAAGTTAACAGACATCATTTTTGTTTTAAGTTACTCTTCATTGAGGAATTTATTTTTTATCTTAATTAAAACATAACGAAACATACTTACTTTTCATGTTGACTTTCATCTTTTACTAGATTTCTTACACGAACTCATAGTTTCTCCAAAAGATGAGTATTTAGGATGACTTGCTTACATTAAGAGAGCTAAAATTGACTTCTAGAGAATCACATAATCCAAAAAAGAGAACTATATACTTCCCATGTCTTTAGACCTTAACCAAAACTAAAACCAAAAGGTTAGTATGAGATCATATTATACCCAAAAAGGATAATCCTTTATTAAAAAGATCTATTCTTAATCGCCAAAATTTGTCAAAGAATACCCAAAGTTCAAAAAATACCATTAAATAAACAATTTGTCCATAAAATTATTCAAAGTAAACCAAACTAAGAATGAAACCCAAATATTTGAAGGATTTAATCACATAGTCTTCAAAGGTAAAAATTAACATTTATCTCCAAATAACACTAGTTTCTATTAAAGTCTCATATTGATAATTAATTAATCTAATCACACATCTTCCATGGTAGGATAATCATTTCCATAGATAACCCAAAAAAAAACTTACTCTTGATTTCAAAAATCATCTAACAAAAAAGAATTAGTCAAACTAACCAGGTACTTCACATAGTCCAGTGGTAGGTGATAAATACCCGTCACACTTTGGTTGTGGGTTCGATTCCCACAGCTTTGTCTGACGTGATGGGTTATCACACGGTCTACATGTTTTCCTTTTTCCAAAACTAAATAATTCTTAAAACATTCCCCAAAACAAGATAAAATCTTCAAAAATGATCATAACATATTTTAACCTCATGTTTATCTCATGCCTTTCATTTCCCATCATACCATAGAATAACCCATAATTACTTAAAAAGTATGGATCATATAAACCCTAATGGTTACCTTTATAATTATTACCTTAACTTCCACATCGAGTTGGTTATCTCGTACATGATGCAGTAGAGAACTCACCAAGGTTCAAGTGGTTGATCATTAATACTTGATAGTTGGTTTAGTGCAACCACGAGACTCCTCATTTAATCCCCCATTTCATCCAGTCTCTTAATTAGAGAACCACCACAGTTTCTATCAAACCCATTGTCACTTTGGTGCCTGCTTGATCTATCCATTTACTAAAAACAGAAATGTCAGTGTGCATATATCAAAAAAATCATCATGTACTAATGAGGAATATAAACACTAATATATACTTACTCATTCATATTATCTAAAACTAGGACTCTTTCTGAAATCCTAACCATTATGGTAATGTCACTAATGCTTAGAGAATACCCTAACCTCTAAAGTTATCTAAACCGACCTTTGATACCAACTATAAGGCTCAGCCTTAAACCTTACTTAATATTGAATTAAATGAATAATTCACATTGAGGATCTTTTCATGGTTTAGTGTTTTAGAGAATTAGGACATAACTATTACATATCAAAAGATTACAAAGTAGACACTTTTACTAAGTTTCCATAAAATAAAAACTCTTAAAAATAAATATGTTTAGTTCCATGTTTTAGATGGCATGACTTTCCCTTGATCCCATCCTTGACCCTATTCCACATTAAGTCCGGTGAAAAACATTTCAAAAACATTGGATGGGCATAAAAAGATCAGTAAGGGATACAAAAAGAATGAAAACTATTAGTTTTTGAAAACAACAAGTAAACCATGTATACTTTAACAAAGTAATAATTTTCACCTTTATGAAGTAGAAAAAACTCTTCAATGAATAAAAGATCATTACTTACCCTGTTGTAACCAAAGGATTACCATAAAAACCATATAAAGAACACATAACATAAAAAAGGTAACTTGGGACATAAAAATACTTAAATGGAATAACCATACGGTTGACTTCCACACATACTTAATGGAATAGCCATACGGCCGACTTCCATACCCAATGCATTGGAGGTTATAACATAACCACCCGTCCTGGTATTCACAGCACCACCCGTCATATGGTTTATCACGTAGCCACCCATAAAATGTCCAAGTACCATAATTACACATAAAATATTGAAAATATAAACATTTCAATTACAACATTTCATTTGCAATCACAATAAGTAATTCCAAGATATTGAATTAAGCAATCCATTTTCAAAAACCATTTAAAAGAGATTTTTGAATCAAAGTGTCCCATACCACTTTGAATATTCTAATGGAATTATAATTTTAAAACATTAATTTCCATATAAATAAATAATGAAAACCATTTTGAAAACATAGACATTAAAGATAAATATTTAGAATAATGAACCTTTAAAACATTTAAAATGATATTTTTGTTAAAGTGTTTTTAACAAAATGAGAGACTCTTGAATACAAATAATTGTGGAATAACATGTAATATGATCATTATAATATCATGAGAATAAAGGGATTCATGATATAATATGTCGAAGGACAGTATACACATCATATAAGAGTTAATTGGTGCATAACAACAATGAAGTCTCAATGGAAATGTAAATTGAGATGGAATCCATTATAAAGATGGTATCCTTAAATTATGGATAAATCTATCACATAATTATGTGTTAGAAATATAAATACACCCAATATAAGTGTATATTAAGTGTTAAACAATCATAGGTCATTCACACATAATCATGTAAAAACAAAACCAATGACATAGATATTTAACTCAATGAAGTGAGATTGAGTTATGATTTCCCATACAAGTTCGTAAGAATTTATCAATGAGATGATTATGTGTAGAAATACTATATCCACAAAAAGGTTTGTGGAAATTACAACATAGAGATTCCACACAAATTCTTGGCATAATAAAATCAAGAAGTAGAGGTTTATCCCAAAGAATTGAAAGTGGGTAAAGAAGTTTCCTTACAAAAATCCGACAGCCTAACAGCGTCACTTTAAAATTCAGAAAATGAGTTGATGAGAGAGAAAATGGTATCTCATCACTTGGACATAAAAGTTACATAAATAAGGATATATAATAACATATCCCAACATAATATTATGTGAATTAAAAGTCATAACAAAAGAAGTCTTTTAAAAATATGAGGGTGAAAGGTCCCCTTACCGAGTTGGGTAACTTTCGAAACGTACACCCCATGGAAGAAGGGTCATACAATGAAGATATAAATACCCATTAATGAAATTATACTACACAAAGTGTATAATAATGATCATTACATACACCACTAAAAGGAAATAGTGTCAAATGTAGCATAAATATCACGAGAGTAAAAGTGAGATGAAAAATCCTTTACGGAAACTCGGCAACCTAACGATGAGACTTAAAACTTACAAAAATGGATTTATGAGATAAAATAGGGTCTATCATAATATGAACATAAAACATATAGAATTAGGAATATAAAATAACATCCCCAAACATAATAAATATGAGATTAAAAGAAGTGACTTAAAATGGAGAACTTAAAAAGAAAGAGAGAGGTTGCATCTCTTAAGAAAATTCGGCAGCCTAACGGCGCCACTCAAAACATCAAATATGGATTGATGAGAGAAAATAGGGTCTCTAATCATATGAAAATAAAACTTAAAGTAATAGTAATATAAAAGAACATCCCAATCATAAGAAATATGAGCATAAAAGTAATGACATAAAAGAGTGTACTTAAAAAGAAAGAGAGAGGTAGGATCCATTACCTCGTGTCTGACATGACTCGATCATTCTTTAATCTCATGAATAATAAAATTTGGTCTATTTATAATTTCTTAAGGGCCTCCATTAAATATTATTATTCAGTTCACATCACATACTATAATTTTATAATAATTGGTTAGTAAAGTGAGTTCATATCAAACATTTTTGTCGATGTTCGGTACGTGAGTAAAAATTGAACTTGTTGGAAAAGAATTTTCCATGTAGTTATAGGTACATCATCTCCATAATAGTATTAATGTTTTAAATATCATATATATCCAGTATATATTCATTTTTTACAATTCGATAACATTTGTAGATAAAAAATTAATAGCACGGTTCATGGAGACGGTAGGTCGTACGTACGTATGAACGCAACTTTCATTTTTTTGTCATATTAATGGAATTAATGTTAAAAGAGATATATATATATATATTATAATTCCAGAATTATATCCATAATTTAGATATAATATATGACATATATATACATTATATATATGTACTTATAATAGTACATAACATTTGGAGATAGGAAATAAAATATACCGTTCCTGGAGACGGTAAGTCGTACGTACGCAAGAACGCTACTTTCATTTCATTGACATATTAATTAATAATAATTGAGATATATATATATATTATAATTCAAGTATAATATATATGTTATATAGGTCACATATGTTCATTAATTTAATTCTTTATACATTCCATGTATTGCCTGAACGTGTCACATAACTTGAGGGGGTGGTAGTCCACACTTCCTTGTATGAAATTATCGCATTTGCACAACATGAAAAGCATAAAGTCATGTTTTAAATATAAAATTAAGAAGAATATAGAAAACATAAATACCATATATATCATATATAAAATATAGTGACATCATAATTGCCACCATGAAAGGAGTTAAGAGAAGATTGAACAATCATCGTTTCGTGAGGCAGAAATTCGCCATCCACAGAAACAATATGTTTTTTAACCATTAAACGAAGGTGTGTGTATGTGTAGCTCGAATAATTAACATAACAAAATCCTATTATATTGAAGATACCGGTGTTGTTACAAAATAAAGGAATAAAAATATTTTAGAGGGTTGGAGAAGAAAAATAAAATAAAGGAACACAAGGGAAGACATTACCTTTAAATCGGGTAACTCTTTTTGATTTGAGCTCAAAGGCTTCCTTGGAAAGGATTCTTCCCAAAGTGAGGCTTCAATTATGAAGATAGGGATTTGGAGAGATGGAATGTGCAGGGTTTGTCTGAGCCAAAGGCTTGAGAGGTGTGTGTATGGTGGTAGAGGTGGGGTCTTTTATAAGAGGAGAGGAGGGGCACTCTTGGAAAGTCAAAACAAGTTACATTAATTTCAAATGATTTTCGGTTTTTAAAGGTCCCCCATTGATATATTTCGAGGATAAGGTGATAAGGGTTCGAAATCAACCCATCCAATAGGTTTTTTACATGTGTAGGTCTTAGATTTTACATTATCTTTATATTTTATTTAAATCGTTAAATAATGAGGTAATCGTTTCATCATCATGATGTCATAAATAAGTTAATTTATTTAATGTCTAAAGATTATAAACAAAATACAATGATGTAGGAAATATTTTTATCTTTCCAATTACTATTTATAATAAAAAATCTGACTTGTATAACTCCATTTAAAAATTGGTTTAGTAAAACAACTCATGTTTGTGACATTTTTATTTTAACTTTAAATAAAAAGTTATTTATGTCCATGGGGTCCCGAAGATGACTCTTGGATTTTCTTGGTCGGCCATGACACATCCAATAATGGTAGGAAATGTGTCTAGGTCATTTCATATTTTTAAAACATTATTTTTACCTTAAATTACACTAATTACATCTAATCGCCATTAAAAACTTAATAGTTACTATTCACCAAAAAATTATTTTAATCCCATTGAACCACATTTTACATCCTAATGAAAACCATGTATGTTGGATTTTTGAAATTCAAATCACATAAGTGGTAAAGTTTCATTTAAATGAAAAATCAGTTTTTAAACTACCACATAGTGGTTTCACTATTTATCAAAAATTGATGTTTCTCAGAAAAATACCAAAAATTCACCCTAAGCTATATTTGATATTCCGAATTGTAAAATGATTTATATTTTACAAAATTCACAACATATAAGTTACATTAATTTATTTAATATTTAATTCCCACTTTCATAGAAAATAGCGTGTTTTTATGAAATAATAAGTATCATAATATTGAAACTAGTTTAAGTCCAATTTCAAGATGAAATTAATTCCAATGACAACTATTGGATTAAATGGTAAATATATATTCTAATTTAACTTTAAAACAAATTCAAAAGATAATCTAATCATATAAATAAATTATATTAAAAAGTGTTTTTGAATTAAAATACATCATTTTCACTATTCATTAAAAAATGAACTTTATCGGAAAAATACCAAAAATTTACACAAAGTAAATTTTGATGTCCCGATTATAAAGTAGATTTTTATTTTTTCAAATATAACACATAAAATTTTCAAAAGGTGGATTTAAAAGAGGTTCGTCCTCAAAAGGCGGTTAATCGACCTTTTAAAGAATATTAGAGTGTTTACGCTTAAAATTGGATTCATTTGCATTTTACGCCTCTAAAATTTATTGTATGAAAGTAAAAATATTTGACAAAAATATATACTCATTTTGTAGTTAGTTCTATTCTTTCCCGCCAATACAATGGCTAGGCATTAACTACCATTTAAAATAATATTATTTTATTATTAGAGTGCAATGTAAGATTTCAAAGGAACTCGTTTTCGCGTATTGGGTACGCCATCAAGAATAGAGTTCCCTTTAAAGTAATATTAATATTTTATTCACAAATATGGATAAATATAAAAATGTCATATTCTTTATTTACTTGGGGTGTTACATAGAGTCTATGTCGGTGTTCTTCATTGGTGTTCTTCATTGGAGAGATTTCTCTCCCAAGGCTCTTGCCTCCCAATTCCACCAAAAATGCCAAGTAGACAACATAATAGTGTATTTTATCCATTTATTTCATTGTCATAAATTCAAAAAGGCTTAATTAATTAACTAGGTTGGCATAATAAATGTTGGAGGAGTTGAAGAGGCTCCCCCACATTTAATAGGAAGTTTGAGGGTTTCTCTCATTAAAGGGTATTTCAATAGGGTTTATACTCGGGTGGTCCCCACAAACATAACCTCTCAAGAGAGGTTTAGTTTAGGTGGTCATCACATGTGAAACATCCATATGTTAGTTTTATAAAAAAATAGAATAAAATGTTACACAACTTTTATTTTATTTTATTCTTTCATGCAAAAACCAGAATTTAAATTTCACCCTCGATAAATTGACATGGAGGTGAAAGTCTCTTTAAGTGAATACCAGTGCTGTGAGTTCAACGGTTTCCTCATATTTCAATTTCTAGAAATGGTTCAAAATTAAGAAATTATAGCTCAGACATTTACTGAACGTAGTCGAAAAAAAGTTCAGAAAATCATTTCTGGCACACCAGGACTAAGAATCACGTGGCGCCTATTTTCGCGGACTCAAATAATTCCCATTTTAAAAAAATTACATGGATGTTCTGGGTTTTTACTATTTATAAATAAGGGTATTAAGTGACTCATTTCATGATACCATGAATCTGTGAGATAAGATCAAGAATAGATTGGGAAATGTTTTTAATGTAGTGATGTTGCTGTGATATAAAATGAGATGAATATTGAGAAACTTTATTAATAGTTTCAAGAGAATTGTAATGAAGATATAAGTATTTCATATTGAGTTATACTACCAATGGTAGATATCGAAAACAAATAATTGATGAATGTAAACATATATCTACATAAGAATCAATGAGTTGGGATAAAATTGACATAAAATGCATAATATGATATTAGAATGTGATAATGAAGACATGGATGTTGAAGACACTACAAAATTTATATCTATTCTCATTTGTAGAAGAAAATTGTTTTGAAGAGTCATCTATAGATGAAAACTATGTTCATGATTGGAATGTAGAATTTGAACAAATTGTGAATAGTAAAATATGGTAGATTGAATTGATAATAAAAGATAAAAATATCATTGGGACCAAAAGTGTTTTTGAAAATAGATGAATGAATATGGAAAATTGATTCTCAAATAGAACAATTAGTTTAGAAAGGGAACCCCATTATAGAGGTTATTTAGGATGATGAATCATTTAACATGATTTAATTCTAGTGATGCTCATATTATTCATGTCCATAACATTTGAAAAAATGTTATATGTTTTTTAATGAATTTTAATTCAAAATTTCAAAAAATGGTTATAGAAGTATAATTTTATATTGAGTGGTTTGATGTTTTTCCTATTCTTGAAGATGAAAAAATAGTTATCTGGTTGAATACGAAGATATATGATTTTAATCAAGCATTGAGAGTTTTTAATTCAATAGGGGTCATTTTTTAATATTATTTAAATTTAGGGTGCTACATTTGATAATAATCCCTATGTTATCTAATATAGTAATCAATGGATTGTGGTATTTTTAAATGTCAAAGTCATTATTAATGATGGATCTGATGAAGCGTAGTGATGATATACCACTAAATTCATGTAATGTGAGTTTAAAATTTTAATGATTAGTGAATTGACCTTTTCCCTTTGATTTATATGTGATATAAAGAAGAATGAAACATTTATTTTGCAATCCTGAAATTCCAAGGAGGCATTTTAATGATTTTTAAGGGATAATTACAAGCAGATAAAAACATTGGATGCTACTAAAATGAAACTATAATGAGATGATGTAATTAATGTAGATGATTTAATCGAATTTAGAAGATATTTGGTTTTTTTTTGTACATCATATTGAGATGTTCTAATATATATTTTTTCAAAATGCCAAGAATCATGAAATCAATGAAATCCCAAGGAAATCCACTTGGTTGTAGTGAAAAACATTACATAAAAATATTAAGGAAAGAATAGATTTTAGATTTATGTATAATGAAAAAATATCTATAAGATTTATTGGTCTATATA
This sequence comes from Viscum album, assembly GCA_963277665.1. Lineage (NCBI taxonomy): Eukaryota > Viridiplantae > Streptophyta > Magnoliopsida > Santalales > Viscaceae > Viscum > Viscum album. The sequence continues at coordinate 601,095,167 of OY728126.1, forward strand.
GATGAATATTGAGAGTGATCACAAGATATCTTAAAATCAAAATTATGTAGTTCATCCTATACATGAGGGTTGCATATTTCTTGGATAATAATGAAATAATATTTTATTTCATTGTGAAATGGTGATTCTAAATATACATCATATTTTCAAACATTCATGAATTTATTATGGATGAGGAAGTATCAAGATGGAATGGGAGTTAAGTGAATTCTCAAATTGAAGTCCATTATGATTATTCAAGATATATAAATTTTAGAAAAATATATATTTTATCTATCCAAGGTAATGAACAATTAAATTAAGTACCATTTTCTCATTGAGAAGGTAGAGCATAGGAATGTGATGTTGGATTATGTTTATATATAAATATAGGATTTAGATATTATGATGAATTCTTTATCCAAAGTGGCATTTGAGAGGTATAATTTGGAACATAGAGTCCAATCAAATTAACACATTTAAAAAAGTGTGGATGAAAGACCCCCTACACAAGGGAAAGATGTGTTTTACCTAATTTATTATGATCGTTCTTTATCCAATGGAATACCATAATGGAGGGACTATTGGGTTCATTGAAAAAGGGGAATAAATTATAAATATAAAAGGGGGAGAAATGACTTAATCATTTTATAGGGAAAAGCTAATAGGGGGGAAGCTTGATTGGTTAATTAATAACTAGGATGATGCTTATGGTGATCAATCAAATAAAATATATCATAGAATATTATTTTAATGATGATTGGAGTAAAATAGTTTTGGAATGATGTGATTTATTGATGATCATTTCATGCTTCTAATTTTTTTAATGATGATCATGTCTCATGTAGGATTAGAGTTTCATATGTGTAAATCATTGATCATTATATGAATTTGTAATTCAATTTGTGGAAGAATATGGTATAAAATTTATGAATTATTCAAAATTTTATGTGTTTTCAACAAAAATAAAGGTAAGTATATTTGGGGAAGATATACTTCAAGTTATAATTACAATGTTATTGGTTGATTATGTTTATTGATAAATATGTTCTCAAAGGTTAATTATGGAGTTCCGAAGAGATTATTGACACATTATGTTGATAGTGATTTAAGATAATGGAATAGAAAATTTAGTGTATGGATCAAACATCACGAAATTTGGATTTCCATGAATGCATCATATAAATATTGTCAGGTAGTGAGTATCATGAATAATAGAGTTTTTAGAAGGAATGGATAGTTGATAATGAAATTTTTTTCAAGAATAATGTGTTTCATGTATGTTTGGACGATCTCTAAGGTGCCAAAAATGAAGATAACACTCCACGACTTGAAGAATATTCACAAATGGTTAAACATAACTAGTGATTCTTTAAAATAAGGGACTCCACAAAAGATATTGTAGAGAATCACAAAATTGTTATTACGAGGATGCAAGCTTCTTGAGATGAAGGTAATGATTATAAATTGGCATATACCCACTTAGAAATGTAGAGAAATGTTTAACAAAAATTCAACGTCTCTAAATTTTTTATATATATTTGAAAAGTTATTGCATTACGAATATTTCAAAAATAAAATAATTTCATGAAGTCTATGACAGATGATCTAATTTCATAATCATCGAGAATTTATTTATGTTCATGAAGTCTATAAAAACAAACTAAATGTTTTTGTCTTAGTAAAGGATGGGTGAGATTTGAGAAACTTTTGAAGATTCAATAAAGTATTTTTATTCATGAATTGTAGTTTATATTCATGAAATAGGTAAGATTATTTAATTTTTTGGGTTTCTTGAAGTATTTATATAATTATTATTATTTAGACAGTCTCACTGTGTCTATGTGAGTTTCAAGAAGTTTACATGAATCAATAATTTTTTGATAACTGATTTCCCATTAAATCTGTGTTAAATTAGTATTCGCTATGTGGATGAAAGTAAAATTTAAGTAATTAATATACATAAAAATGGTGTTGTATTTATTATTTCCAATGAAGTTACCTGCATTCCCATAACTATGTGTGATTCTGTTTTGTTGTAGTGAGACAAGTGGAAAAAGGATATCATTTCCATTTAATGTTACCCATCAAAGGAAAGATTGTGTGAGTGACCCTTTTTTGTCACATGAGATGTTTGTAAACATTTTAAAGGAAGTGAGATTGGGAATGAAAGTGATATTTTCTCATCCTTGAATATAACATTTAGCCTTATTTTTTTCATACAATAACACATTGTCCTTGTGTGACCCATGGATACAGCCCAGTGATCAAAACCCCAGTAAATATCTGTGAGTCACTGTGCATTCTCTCTTACATTACCATTAATAAATCATCATCCGATTAAGAATGAATGAATAATATCTTCATAAACACCAAAAAGAAAAATAGTTTTACCCTTATAATAAAGAGAGAATGATCTAGTTGGCCCTGTAAAATTATGAAAACAAAATACATACCCTTATTCACCACCTTTCATGGATTCTAAGAAAATTTTGAGATTAACACTAATACAATATACTTGTTTGAACTCAAGGAGACACACTTCATATTCAGAATCACAAATTGATTAGAGACCATTATTGATACATGGGGAAATCCACCAAATAAACGAATTCCAAATATAAGGATATCATCCCATGACATTCAAGAATAGTACCATATAAAAATTCATGACATTAATATGGTGAATTAAATACATATATTAATAACCCCAAACATAGGTAGAAGTGACCCATGGGGATTCAAAATAATAATGATATTATCAATTAAATTCCATGATGAATGTATTCTACAACAACATACCTCAATGAATTTAGGGGACTCATTCACCTTGAAATTAAAATGAGTCCCGTAATGGAATCTAGGGTTCACCAATAGAATTTTATATCTATCAAGTCCATTAAAAATCAATTTAAATTAAAAAGATAATTTTTTAAAAACACCAATTCAATAAACGTAATTGAAATCAGTTGGAAAAATGATTAATTCATTAAATCCTAATAAATCACCACAATAAAATGCATATTTAATTTTGTAACAATGAATATACTAGGTAACCATTTTATCACAGCTATAGTAATAATAAATTTTCAGTTTTTAACATGTTACATATATACACTTATATTGAATATTGTACGAGATAATAAGTTACCAAAAATCCAATAACAATTCAGAATCTCAATTTAAGTCCCATGTCCTGACTAAAATTTACACTGAGGATACCATTTTTTGTGAAATTATATTTTACTAACATATACATAATCATGATATCATTTCAACTATATAAACATAAAACGATTTATTTAATAACACAAAATGGTTGTTCATTATTGATTTTTGTAACCACGTCCCTAAGAATAATCATAATTCAACAAAGACTAATTATGTTATGAAATAAAAAAAATGAAAAATATATTTGAAAACCATTTATATTTATTCAATTTATAATAATAAAAGAATTTTAATTGAACAAGTAACATCCAAGTAATTTAATTAATACTATATTGATGTGTCGTGATGCTGACATGATGCACACTAATGAACATATGAGAAAATAGAGAGACCGTGAGATTATTTTAAATTAAAACCAACCAAATCATAATAATATATATTAAACTAATAAAAAAATATGATTCTATCTAATATGAGATAAGCATTAATAGTATAAAATTCCCTAAATGTGATGTATGGGAAGAAATGAAAACATTATTTATTGTAAAAAACTGATGAAAAGATGATGCTAGAATCATTACCTTACCATAATCTCTCCATTACACCAACTGAAAATCGAATAGAATATTGGGTGATAGATATCCATCCAACCATTATATAATTGAGTAAAATGGAAAAGTGGTGGCTCATTAGTGAATTTGGGATAAAAACCCTCATTATGGTGTTAAGTTGGTGGGTCTGGTTATATTATCAGGATTCCCCCATTTTAAAAATAGTCATCGGGACCCATGGATCACCATTGGTCCTCAATTGGGTGGATGGGGTTTCTAGTTTCAATTATAATGCTCATTTATATGACACTGGGTAGCCAGTAGAAATAAGTAGTCTTTATTCAGGTCGTGGTTCCTCCAAATAACATCATCTTCCTCCGTGACCATGACACCCCCATTAAATATCCAGATAAACCAACATCAAAATTTTACAATCCTTTGAACACAATTACAATTTTTTATAAAATATACCACCGCAAGCATCCACGATACATTTCTCTTTAAATAATTCAATAGCATGCAAGGTACGCAACACCGAGTTCAAGTGCACAAAGACCTATCAAACTTAACATTTAAAAATCCATTATGAATTCTAATAACCATATTTTGAATTTTATATATATCCCATATAATTTTAATGTTCATTTTTATGTTTATTAGACAAAATATGAAGAGAAAATCATTTTTTAGATAAAAGATGTAATTTTCAAAAAATGCATTTTTCATCCATTTAATGGAGAAACCTAATTAAATCCAATATTTTACCTTTTTATATATTCCATTTAGAGAAATAAAATTCTTCTTTATAATTGGAACATAAAAAATTATGTTGGATAAATTTTGGGCACTTTTCTGATAAATTTCATGTTTGGATGAATTGTGCAAAATACAAAATTATAACATAAAACAATTTTTTTAATCGAAATAATTAATATTGTTAAATTATTAATTTCAGAAGTTTTAAAGTATATATAGATTATATTTTTACCAATTAATTAAAATTTTGTCATTAGAAGTAATTTTACTTTGAAATTGGACATAAACGAGTGTCAATCTTTTGATAGTTATTATTTTATAAAAACACTATTTTTGTTTTGACAACTAGAATTAATTTTAAACTAATTTATCCACATTTGTGTTTTTAATTTAGAAATATTGATTCCATATTTGGAATAATGATATCCAAATTTTTTAAATCGTTATCTTTTATTTTTTGACATTAGAATTGTTTACTTCAGTAAATATTTTATTTACCATGGTTAAGAGGTAAATCATGTAAATAAGGTTAAAAAAATAATATTATAAAAATATTAAATTACCATAAAATGTGTCATATTCATACTGATTGATAAAAATATGAAAATGGCCATCCTTTTGTCGATTTGAAGACCCCATTGAGCCACTAGGGAGTGATAATGGCACTTTATATTAATAAATTTAAAAATAATGACACAAATGTCATAAACATATATCTCTCAGTAAAAACTTTTTTACATGGTGTTATATAAGTTATCTATTCAAATATAAATATTCATTACAAATATATAAATACATCCTACATTATTTTATTTTATTTATAATTTTTATACATTATATAATTAAATTTATTTATGACACGATGATGATCCATTAATTACATAATTAATGAAAAATTATGATATTTGATATTATAAATATCCCAATAAATGGAGTTTGATACTTTTATTAATTACACTAATTTTTTAGGTTAATATGACATTCTATGGTTTATTAAATGATTTTTTTTTCAATGTAATAATTCTTTTTTTACTTTTCCAAAAATAGAAAACCCAATAGTGTCAAAATTGACATAAAAGAGTTTTTAAGACAAATATTATATTATTAATTGATATAGTATTCCTAAAAATATAAGTATTATCCAAATGACTTAAATAGTAATATATAATTCATTAATTAACCACTTGGGATTATCTTGTCATTTTATTGTATGTTAATTAACAAATGATTATAATAATACAATAATATATGGTAAATGTTAAAAAATTTAAGTAAGAGTAAAATCTAAAATATAAGTTTAATATAGAAACCCAAAACTATCTAAAACCTATTAGAAAAGATTATTTCTACCCATACCCACCATATCTTTGAAATATATCATTTTTGGGCCATTATAATTCGAAAATTATTTTATTATAAAATAATATTTCAATCTTTTCCTAAGGTGTCCCTCGCCTCTCTAATAAAAGGGCATATCCACTTCTATTAATTTCACAACTACAATGCATTTTGTATCTACCAAACCCTGAGAAAATATCCTCTAAACATTCCTCCCTTCATCATAGAGGCGTTTCTATGGTCGTAATTTCAGCCTACGGAGCCCTTTTGATCAAATCAAAAGGAAGAACTTAAAGAAGAGGTAAATATTTCACCATCTCTTTCAAGTTCTTTTCTTATTCCACTTAAACATTATTTTTTGATTCTATTATAAAATAATAACTCCATAAAATTCTATATACAATGATTTTATTACAAAAATGGTACAACTATATTCATTATTCTATCCTTCTAATAAATGACAATGTCACCATACGTGTGTACATACGACTTACCGTCTCTGCGCCGTGGTGTAGTTTGTTATTCAAAAACTTCATTATTTACATCAGATATACACATTAGATATACAAATTATTAAATTGAGTCAGTTAACCCCCAAAACAATGATACTTCTAAAATATTATTAACAAATCAATATTAGAAGATCATATATGATATCATATTTTTTGTGTAGTTTATTTATAATTTTAAAATAAATTTTAAACAATTATAAAAAAAGGTTTACATACCATTTACTAAGGAAAAGTACATGGTAATGGTTAATTTCACAATCACTTTATTATACGATGTTGTTTTTATGTAAGTATCTACTAGGACCTCATTATCATCCACATCCATGTTTTCTTAAAAATGTATTTCAAAACATTTTTACTATTTAAAAGAAGATGAGTTAATGTCATTTATACCCTTATTTGACCGTATATATTTTGAAAGAAATTTTTCCGTCATTTTCCAAACAAGGTACATTATGACCTTTTCAAAATAAACAATGTTAAGAATGTTTTTTACCTTATACGGCAGGAATGGCTATTTTCTACCATTATAACATCATCGAAGATTCCCATACAAGAATATAAGAATATTTTCAAAATTAATGTTTTATTTTATTATTATGTGACTCTTAGACGGTTTTAAAATAGAAATATGTATTTCATTCAAATAGTTTTCATTTCATCTATCTCAACATCCTTTGATGGATTGTAATATTGATTGAAGTTGAATTATTATGATATAAATATTCCACGTTATTTTTATGGTTTTGTGATATGTTTGACTATGGATGTGTTATTTTTATACCATTCATGGTTTATGGTTAATTTAATGACATTTCATACAAAAGTTTTAATATGAATTTTTATGTTATTTTTCACCATTTTCATATGAGGAATGTATTTGACATAGTATCTGATGGGTGGAGGCCGTTATATCTCCTCGATTCATCGGTAGGTCTCATAAGAAAAATAGATGTGGAATTGGCTAAGGCTATTCCCAATTGGATATTTAGTTTTGGTTGAGGCCTAAATCATTTTTAGACATCTTGGTCGAGGACTTGAAAACAAATTTCAGAATGTCCATAATTATAAATTCCCTCATTATGAAAATAATATTTATGGTTCATGTCATTATTCGACTAGTAGAATACTTTTTACTATGTATTATTATGGCCTTATTTACTCAGCTCATATTCCTGCCATTATGTGTTCATTTTTATTATTTGTAAAGGCATGTGTTTTAAAATATTCATCATGCCTAATGTTTATGTAATCTTCTACTATATTTCTTACCATTATTGAGCATTTGAGATCTCCCCTTTCTTGTGATTAATTTTCCCAAGATATTAAGAATTTATTTACAAGTGAATTGCAAGCATAATATAGGATACTTAGATGATTCTAATGGAACAATTCATTGTTGTATTTTTTTCATGTTATAATGTTGAACTTATGTAGGTGACTTGTTTCCAATAATATTAAACATATCAATCATTAAAGACACGATTCCTTGTATAATTCCAATGTAATGTAATAAAGCACCGACTCTGGGTAACTAGGGTCAAGGCGTTACAGTTGGTATTAAAGGATGTTTAGTACAGTCCTTGGAATCTAGATTTATAAAAACTTTTATTAGAGAACATTACCCTAACACAGACTTTGAGGATTAGTATAGAATAACTTCATAGAATTTTGGTACTGTCGAGATTTTGTGATTTTTCAGGCAATACATCCCTGTATATATACAAGAAGGTAGCGGTGGCTCTAACACAGATGTAGCAAGGGGTAAAACCTGAAAACACTGCTTTGAGCTATACTTTAATGGGAACTGGTCCACAACAATGGGCCTTGTTGCACTCTTGGTTACGACACTCTAGGGGGTTATGAATAGAATATGACTCATTTTCATTAAAACCCATTATGAAGGATTTATGAGTATATACCTCTTCAAAGAAGGTTTTCTATGATTATGGATTAAATCTATATACTGTTCAATTTTTGGTATGTGTTTTACATGTTTGGAATTATATATTCTGGTTCATAAACTAATATACTGTATGCCATTATATAGAAATGAAACATATTTAAAGTAATGGAAACTGCATCAACACACATAACCCATGTAGGTATTTCCATCCTTCTCAAGATAACTATAGCAGAGCTAGTGATGGAACTGGTGCTGATCAGCTTATCACCATATTGGGACAACTCACACAGGTTATGAATAATAACATTACCCATACCGAGCACCCTGATCCACAATGCAGAGGATCAACGTTAGATCTATTCATGAGGAACCAACCATAAAAAATCAATGGATATACATATCTATTTTTAGATTTATTGTGGCTAAATTACTTAGAAAAAATATTTCATGCTTTGGGGAGTAGCAAAATGGAAAATGTTGTCATGACAGTTTATCGCCTCACAAGTGATGTTGATCAATGATGGCCATTAATTCAAAACAAAAAGGAGGATGAAGAAGTATCAATTATGTAATGGAGATAGTTTAATGATTATTTCTTAGTAAAATAATTTCCTCATGACCATCGAGCGGATATGGAAAGGAAATTTCTAAGTCTGTGACAGAAGGAGGAAGAGAATGTCACAAAGTATGAGGTTAACTTTACAAGGTCAGCTGGGCATGTTGAACATTATATACATAACCAAAGAATTAAGATTGATTGTTTAATTCATTGTTAAAACCAATTTCTAAGTTAATAATTTGTCTCACATTCATTCTCATCATACGCATATATTGTCTCATGTGCTTCCAAGGAAAAATAAATTCTCTATGTCTAATGACTTTAAATAAAATCAAGGGAAGAAGAGATCCGATTAACACTCTGGGAAATGAAATAAAGAAACAGAGAATAAGGGATGATTTTAGTTTCCACCCTATGATAATTGGGGATTAAAGCACCCCGACGGCTGTTTAAAAGGAAAAAGAGTATGCTACAAATGTGGAATGAAAGGTCGTCTTGCTGGTGAATGTAAGTGAATGAAAAAGGTTGTCAACATTGAAGGCTACAATTGTAGAGAAATTGATCATTATTCCAATGAATGACCTAAGAGACAAGGAATCTTACATCAGAAAAGGAAAAGGGAGCAATGCCAAGCTTATACTATTTCTACAGAAGAAGTGGAATAATTAATGTATTTGTGGTTTTGGAATCAAGAATTATTTTCCTATTATATGAAGAATGTGATATATATAAATAATGTATTACAGTAATTTTTTGATTTCAATAAGTATTTAATACATTAATGTTAATCATATTTCTACTAGGTTTCAATATGAGTAACATTACATTGTTTGGGAAATCTGATGTTGCGATTGATTTTAGAATTTAAAAACCTTTTAGAGAGAATATGGGAAAGAGTATTTTAGATAGCTATAAATGTTGGAATGGATTTAGATGAACTTTTTATAGTATTTATTAATATTATTTTTTGGAATATTATAATACTATAGTTTTATAAAAAGGGAAACCTGTAGGTTGGAAAATTACCTGTCGCGTCAGAAAAAGATGTAGGAATCGAACCCACAAACAAAGTGTGACAAGGCTTTATGACCTACCACTAGCCAACAAGAATTCCCTGGTTATTATAAATTATTTTTCATTATGGTATATGTTTGGAACCTTATACGTTCAGGATGAATATAATATTTTTGAGTTCTATTATCATTTTGAGTGAAAGAATAGATTGTAGTAGAAATTAGTAAAAGGATGTTAATGTACATGTCAAATATATATATGTATATATATTTCCACATTACTGTATGAATGTAATAATTCTTAAACATTAGGTAAGGGATTTTAAAACCAAAAAATTGTTATCCTAATACCATATGTTTTGTTGAACTAATGATATTTTTAATAATCCTAGATTAATGGATTTGCGGCCCTCAATTTTACACATGATTGTGATTGATGACGTCAATCACTCCTAATAAATATTTATATTTTTATCCAATAATGTGTCTATAATTTCTCTCCAATTTTCTCATATTCTAAACCCTAATTTTGTGGTGGCTTTTTCATTTCCCTTCCCCACTTATTAAGACTAAATTCTATTAACCCTATTTCTTATTTTGGTTTTCCATAAAGGTATTTTCAATTTTCAACCATTTGTTTTCAAATAACAATTTCAAATTGTGAGAACGCAATTTCTTGAAAGTGGTAAGAATGTAACACCCCAAGATTCAAAGGTACATTTCTCTTTAAATAAAACAATATCGTGAAATTTATGCAAAACCGAATTCAAGTGAACCACTTCCTATAAAACTAGTCGTTTAAAAAGTGGTTATGAATATTAATAACCATATTTTGAATTATATATATATCCAATATAATTTTAACATTCATATTTTGTGTTTCTTAGGAATAATATGAAGACAAATTCAATTTTTTTGATCAATGAAGTGTTTTTTTAAAATGACGTTTCCCTCCATTTAATGGAGAAACCTTTTTAAATCCAATATTTTACACTTTTATATATTCAATTTAGTGAAATTAAATTTTTAATTAGAATTGGGACATAAAATTTTAGGTTGGATAAATTTTTGTTACTTTTCTGATAACTTTCATATTTTGAAGAATAATGAAAAATATTAAATTTTAATTTAATTTTTTCTTATCAAAATAATTTATAATGATAAATTATTCATTTGAGTGTAATTAAAGTATATTTAGATTATATTTTTTCAATTTAATCCAATTTTGGTCATTGGAAGTAATTTCACTTTGATATTGGAAATAAACAAGTGCAATCTTTTGATAGTTATTATTTTAATAAAACACTGTTTTTTTACAACAAGAATTAATTTAAAAAATAATTTCTTCCACTTAGGTGTTATGAATTTGTAAAAATTTATTCCATATTTGGAATAATGATGTTCAATTTGTGTAAACAGGTAAATTTTATTTTTAGACATTTTGAATATTTACTTCAGTAAATATATTATATACCTTGGTTAAAGTGAAAATCTTTTAAATAAGGGTAAACAAATATTATTCTTATAATATTAAAATACCCTAAATTTAGTCATATTACAACTGGTTGATACCTCTCTGACCTTGGGAATCCTTGGGTCGATTTTGGGACCCCATTGAGCCACTTGGGATTGAAAATGACACTTTATATTAATTAATATAAAGTAAAGTCAAGAATGACAGAAACATATATCTCTTAGTAAAACTAATTTTACATGGCGTTATATAAGTTATCTTTTCGAATATAAATATTCAATTGAAATATAAAAATATTTTTAACATAATGGTATTTTATTTATAGTTTTTTGACATTAAATAATTAAATTTATTTACGACACAATGATGATGTAGTAATTACAATATTAATGATGAATTAAAATAATTGATATTGTAAATATCCATATAAATTTACTTTGATACTTTTGATGAATTACACTAATTTTAGAGGTTAGTATGAAATTATATGGTTCATTAATTTTTTTTTATGAATTAATCATGTTGTTAGGACTTTAAAAAACAATATAACAAATAGTTTCAAAAGTGACAGAAAAGAGTTTTTAAAACTAATATTATTTAATTAAATGATATAGTATTCCTAAGAATATATGGATCAGAAAAAAGACATAAAAAATAATATATATTTCTTTAATGAACAACTTGTAGTTACCTTGGAATTTTATAGTAAGTCTTTTATCCAATTATTATAATAATACAATAATACATGGAAAAAGTTAAACTATTTAACTAAGAGTTAAATCTAAAAGATAAGGTTAATATAGTGACCCAAACCTGTCTAAAACCTATTGGTTAAGAGGATATGGACACATCTTCACAATATCCTAGAAATAAATCATTTTGGATCCATTATAAACCGAAAATGATTTTATTATAAAATAATATTTCAATCATTTCTTTAGGTGCCCATCACCTCTCTTATAAAATGGAACTTACCCTTTTTTTAATTTCACACCACCAAAGCCTTTCATATTGGCCAAAACCTACCCAAATATCCTCCAAAATTTACTCCCTTCATCCTAGAGTCCATCCTTCAGTCATAAAGACAGGCTAAAGATCCCTTTTGATCAAATCAAATGGAAGAACCCAAAGAACAGGTAAATATTTCACCACCTCTTTCATGTTCTTTTCTTCTTCCACTTCATACTTCTTTATTGTTTCCATTCTAAAATAAAAACTCCAGTATAATCTATATACTATTATGTTATTTTAAAAAAATTTCAACCATATTCATTAATCTATCTACCTTATAAATTAAAAAGTCACCATACGTGTGTAGGTACAGTTTACTGTCTCCATGTTGTGTTGTAGTTTGTTATTCAAACACATCATTATTTGTATGGGTATAATAATGAGTATAAAAAATGTAAATAATTAATATGTGATGATAATTATTTTTTATATATGATATAACATAAAATTAAATACTATTTCTCCATCAATGATATTGCCTCTCATGCATACGTATGGATTACCGTCTCCACGAACACGATGTGATTCAGTTCCCCATCGCAACCATTCAAGAATAATTTTATTTTAATGATTAAAAATAATTTTTAAGAAATTAATATCAATCTGGATATAAATCAAATACATCATATCAAATAACTAACATGTATTACTTAACCAAGCATAAAAAGGAAAATGAGTTAGTTAACACCCAAAACAAGGATACTACAAAAATATTATTAACAAAGAAATGTTAGAAGATCATATATGATATCATATTTATGTATATAGTTATTTTATAATTTAATAATAATGTTTTATCTATTATGCAATAGGTTAAAATACCATTGAATAAGTATAGTACAGGGTAAGGGTTTATTTCACAATCTCTTTATTATTCGAGGCTGTTTTTACGTATGTATCTACTAGGACCTCTTTATCTTCCACATCCATGTTTTCCCAAAAAAGTAATTCAAAATATATTGACTAATTACTAGACTATGGGTTAATTTTATTTATACATTTATTTGACCATATATGTTTTCAATGTAACCATTCTATAGTTTTCCAAATAATGTACTTTATGACCTTTTCATCAAAATTAACAAATGAATTTTTTTTAATTTATATGGTGGGTGCAGCTATTTTCTGCCTTTATAACACCATCGATGCTTCCCATACATACTTATAAGAATATTTTCAAAAAAAAAGTTTTCCTTCATAAGTATGTGACTCATAAATGGTTTTCAAAATAGAATTATTCATTTCTTTCAAATAGTTTTAATTTCATCTATGTCTACATACTTTGATGGATTATAAACATGTTTGAAGTTGATTTATTATGATAAAAATCATCCATATTGTATTGATGGTTTTGTGATATATTTTACTATGGATGTGTTATTTTTATACCATTCATGGTTTATGATTAAAGTATTAAAATTTTTAATGCTAGTTTTTATACGAATGTTTATGTCATGTTTTAACATTTTCATATATGGAATGAATTGGTCATTGTATGTGACGGATGACACCCGCTATAGCTCTTTGAGGCATTGGTAGGTTTCATGAGACAATTAGACATGGAATTGGCCAAGGCCTTTCCCAATTAGATATATGGTTTTGGCCGAGGACTAAATAAATTTTAGACGTCTTTGATGAGGCCTTGACGAGATCTGTCAAGAATGTCTGGCATTATACATTTCCTTATTATGAAAATAATATCGATGGTTCATGTGGTTATGCGACTAGTATAATACCAATTACTTTGTTTTGTTATGGAATTATTTAATCAGCTCATATTTCTGCCTTATAATTTTCATTTTTATTATTTGTAAAGGCATGTGTTTTTAATTATTCATCATGCCAAATGTTTATGTTATCTTCCGTTGTATTTCTTACCCTTACTGAGCATTTGAACTCACCACTTTCTAATGTTTCATTTCCCTATGATATGAAGAAGTTAGTTCTGAGTGACTTGCATTGATAATCTAAGAGATATGGATTTTTTTAATGGAACAATTTAGTGTTGTATTTATTTTCAATTTGTAATGTTGAACCTATGTATGTATCTTGTTTCCAATAATACTAAACTGATCAGTCTTTCGGGACATGATTCCTTGTATCATGACAATGTAATGTAATAAAGCACTGACTCTGGGTAATTGGATTCGGGGCATTACATAATTAATTAACCATCAGCTAATAAGTTGAAAAATCTTACAAAAATATAGGTTTTCTACCTCCCCATATAATGACTACCATAAAACCACTAAAAATAAATTTTCACTATCATAAAACCAATCTATGTTCAAAGTTCATGCTCGAGTTTCATAAAACACCACAAAAAAACTATATGTTGGATTCACCAAGAATTACTTCCCTCTCCCAAATATATGATCCTTTTTTCATAAAATTAAGGAAATATTTTATAATCTCCACTACCAATCCTCCACCCATAACCAAATATGATTTTCTATACAGTATGAATCACATGAAACTGGATAACCATTATGAATTTTTAAGAGGACCACTCATGTAACCTATAAATTTCTTCATGATTATTGTAACACAACATAAAAAATGATTTTTACACCATTAAACAATTGATGGTCTAATTTGCACCATCTATCTCACCCTATATCACTCATAGGGATCCAACCCTAATGGGTCCCGTAAAAAACCATATGTTTCAATACTCCAAATCCATTCCCCAACACATGTCAAGTCATCTTCTATAAACCTTATTAATTAATAAACATGTTCAATGATACAACTACATCTGACCCTTATATGCCATCATCCACTACAATAGGGAAACTTTAACTTCATATCATGAATCCTTAATATATTTTTTCTACTTTCATGTTATCAACTCTCACAGGTCCACAAATCATGTTTTAATTTCTATGAAATCCAACCAATCACGTGTTTTGAATAACCAATTTGGTGACCTAATATTTTTTAGACATATCTAATGTTATCCCAAAATATCTATATCCTCACGTTCAATGAAATAATTTCCACATCATTCCTCAACCTATATATAGGGATGCCTTATTATTTATGCATCGTGATTGTAAATTTATAATCACCGAATTCCTTTTGACTGAAAACATAATACATCCGCAATAATTGTGTTGCTCCATGATTCTATTGAAGATCAATGGTTGCATAATTTTTTGAAACCCAATGATGATGACCTAGAAAATGTTCCCTCAAGACACATTTTATAAATACATTGGCAGAAACATCACCATAAAAAAATTACCCCATAGTATGTCGACCTCTCTATGTGACTAAAAATCAACTTTTCATAACTTTATATACTCTCCACAATTACCCATTCATTATTCCACTCATAGGTTGATTGTAATTTCAGAACATGAAGGATATAAACATGATACACTCATCTAATATTCAACTACATGGGATTACCATTGTCCATTCCATGAAAATACTCACTTGTATCATATAGGGTGGAGAATCATAGTTATCCTACCATATTAAATCGGGCATAATTCTAAAATATTCTATAGAATTAATATACCCTTATTATAATATTTTTAGGGTTCCTAAATACATTCTAAAACAAGAGAGTAAAAAATATCGAAGATTCTGATTAGCCTATACTACATTGAAATTTCACTAGGAATAAATAGATCAATCACATAGTATTAACCCACACCAAATAGGATATAAATCAAACTACATTGATCCTTGGTAGTCAAAATTATAAACCCTGCATAGTATATAACAAAGATAAAAATCATATTTAACCTACCCCTACATCCTAGCCTGATGACTGAGTGCAGTACCACCCATGTTCATTTTCAATGAAAATCGGTGGAATACACCATGCATAATCCCTGTATATAGAACAACCCTTCATGTGGTAATGTTATAAACTGAATCATCTACCCCTACATCATGGATTAATGAGGTTTCATGTACTCAAATAACTCCTATAACGGGTCAACATCAAAAGAAACGAGGAACCAAATAAAAATACACATTATCTCATAAAGAAGACCACAATGATCCCCTGCCTTTTCTAAATTTCCTATAATAATATGCTTAAAATTCCTAGTATAGAAGTCACCCCATGCCAAGGACACTTTGCACCTACAATAATAAACACCCACTAAGGGGACTCATAAAGTTACCTAAATATAACCATTCCTTCCACAGTTACCTTATATGAAACCATCATGGTTAAAAAATGCACTACACATATGCTCATCAAAATAATAAAATCAATATCATAAATATATCACAAAACTCAGGTGTTCTCCGAACCCCATTTAGCCATATATAAATATTACCACTTGGTAACCTCTAAGACAAAGTTATAAACATATAAAATGATCACATCATTAAATTTATGTTGAATTTAACCAAAACACTGAAAAAATAATCTAAAATAAAATAAATTTTCTTAGATCCAAATATTTTAGGATATATGAAATTTATTAGATAGCTTGTGATGCCCACAACACAAAGCTTAATCAAACAGTGATATATTATTGAGTATTATTATTTGAACAAGTCCATTATAATGATGACATCAAATTGACATCTGTGAATAAAAAGAAATATTTTACGCAATTATTATGAAGTTTATATTTTATTTAAATTTAATAAATAATTATTAAAATATTAAAATTCAAAGTTTAGTAATGACATTTTGTATGTTTTCTTTAAAAATGTTTTCCATTACTTATTATGAGAAAGCAATGTAATTGTATTCTTAAATTTATGGAAACTATAAATTAAAAAATTAACCAAATTTTATAAATCAACCTATACAATTTATATTTGGATGAAATATTGAGAATTTTCTAAAAATAGATATTTTCCAGTTAATAATTAAAAGTACTAATATTTAATGAAAACTATAATTCTATTTCAACTGATGTAGTGATATATTTTTTTTAAATTTTTCCATTGTTTAATTAGTAATTTTATATTATAAATAACCAAATTATGTTCATTTTATTAAATTTCAAACATGAATTGGTAATAAAAAATATTTTACACATAATTTCAAAATTTTTCTTCATTATCATTTTTATTGATTTTTTCCAGTTTATTTTTAAAAAATAAATTCATCCACTTATATGTTTTTAGTTATGAATAATTAAATATTAATTTTTTTTCAGGAAGTTAAATTTTTAGTAAATTGTTCCTTTATATTTTTTTTCATAATGAATGGGAAGAATATTAATTATTATTACAAAAGTTATTGGTAAATGGAGTAATTAAGTGTAAAATAATATGTTATGGATTACAAAATGAACCTAAAAATTTCAAAAAAAAATTATTGCATGATTGATTTTTTATAAAAAATTATTCCATGTTTGATTATAATAACATTTGTTTCAATTTGGATATGACTACGATATTTATAATATTTTATTTAATTATATGTCAATGATTTCAAAATCATGTTTTTAATGACTATATCATTTTTGATATGGTGACATAAAAAATATAAATTTGAATATTATTATTATATTTAAATATAAAATATATTTATAAACCATGGAAATATATTTTAAATTTTTTTAATCTATATTTTTGTTAAATTATTACTCAATGATAATGTAGTAATTATTCAATTAATAGGTAAATAATAATTCATATTAAAATATAAAAAGTTAAATAACATGAATTAGTTAATGAGATCAATGAATTTTTCAGATGAGTAAGAAATATTATGTATGTATTAATATTTTCATGAATCTGTATTGTTTTATTGAGGTTATTAAATTAATTGTAATGTATAATGCCTAAATTTACAATAATTATATTTTAGGAATACCCTATTTTATTTAATTATCTAAAAATCGTAAAAATAATTAATAATAAGAAATCAGATAATATATGACTGAAATTTTCATCACATGGGAATTTATAGTCCATTTTTATGTATTTAACTCCAGAATTGAATAATTATAATTTTTTTTTTAAATTAAAAAAGTGATCCTCACCTAAATTATTAATGGGAACCCCTTCCTCTAGTTTATTACAACCCATTTAGTAATATAAATAAAAAATATATATCCATTTCCCTTCATGAAATAATTATATATGTTATAAAAGGTTTTTATCGCAATTTACAAATCATAGATCACATATAAAATTATATAAATCATGTATGGCAAAGAATAACTAGTCGTATTAACGAATTATTTCATGTATATTTAATCTTCAAAATCCACTTCATATACTCTTTAAATTTTTTTAAGAAATATAATATCATATATATACTTATATTTTAATACGGTTTTAATAAATCATTATTAAATGTTTTATAGATATATAAAAAGTATTCCCCGTGAATTTGTAGATACGACTTATTGTTTCCACGTAGTGCTGTAATTCTTCATTCATCATTACCTTACATAGATGGGTATTGATATTGATTAAATAGAATAATATGATATATATTTCATAATATTTATTATTAAAAGGTTATTTATTCTTTACTATTGTTTTGTTCTACCTATTATAAAATTAAATTATCATCCATGCGGTGTTTGACCTACCGTCTCCTTGAGAAGTGTATTAATTTTTCAATATCAATCCTTATAAGTGACTCAAAATTTCTATAAAATTAATATATACAATATTTTAACAACAACAAAAATTACGATTTTTACATACATATATAATGAAATCATTCACGATAAAAAAAATTCCACCACCATAAATTGTGATTTTAATAATGAAATTGTAATAAGCACGTCATAAAGTATTATCAGTAAAAAAAATCTAGATATATATATATATTTGTGTGTGTGTGTGTTGTTTTATAATATATGTATGATAAATATACATTTTTTATCTTGGATATTAAAACACGTATAACTGAATTTGAACATGTTGAATGGGATTCATCTCATTTTTCGTGCATTCGAGGTATGCTTTAATTTTATGGACCCATAATTTTTTATAATTTTTATATAAAAATATTTTATAATGTTATTACATAATTATATGTATTCTCATGATATTTTTTGTTTTTAATTTTTACTCATTCATGGGATACATGATTCATCTAATTATTAAGTCCTAATGGTCTCCGATTACACTTTTTCATCAATGGGACATCTCCTATATTCAACACTTATTTATTTGATGTGGTGAATATACATATCCTTTATTATTATATATAATAAATTAATTTACTTAAATATTATTTAATGATTCATTGGATGTTATTTATTTCATGGTTTTATTAGTCAAAAACACCACCACAATATGGGTTTATTTTATAATATCCTCGTTACTCAAGATTGTTTTTATGAAGTCCATCTAGGTAAATATTTCTCTTCCATTATTATGATTTAAAAATAATATTTTTAATACTATGAAATTAATATTTTTTGATAAATGTTACCTTAGATTTACTTTTTAAAAAATGAATCTTCTTAAATTTTTTCAAAGGCTACATTGGTACTTTTTAGAAAAAAGAATGAAAAGAATGTGGTTTAAATTTATAGATAATAAACTGAACTTATAAAAGACATGAATATTATATGGTTTTAGGATTCCATTAAATGATTATAATTTAGTTATCATGTAAAATGTTTTCTTTATTATTTGAATATTTTTTAGAATTTAAAATTTACATATTGTGTAAAATTTATTATTCCACATGAAATAATAATGTAACCTTGTTAATGTATTTTAATCTATGTAAACATAATTTGGTGAATCATATATTGAGGAGATACATTAATCATACTGTCCATCATATTTAATTTGATATTTTATGATTTTTTTATTGGGAATTGACTGATATTTTGTATGGCTAGTTCATCTAATAGAGAAAATTATATATTTTTTAATGTATAATGATTTAGTATTATTAGTTATTCATATGAGGAATAAATTTGACATAGTATGTTAAGGGAGGGTCCAACTATAATCCCTTAATGAGTCATAAGGTCTCATTATAGAAACATTATTTGGTTTTGGGTATGGTCATTAATTTTTTTTATTCATGGAATGAAGCAATGATGGTATTATATTCATGAATTTTTTTTTGGTGTTTTATTATTAGTTTTAACCCTATGCGTTATTAAACTCATGGAATTAATACTTAATGAAACAATTAATATGTCCCATATTATGAATTCCATCATTATATATACTTTTATTTGTATACCATATAATTTTAAATATATTATAATATTGATGGAATTATTCATTCTTAGGTTGTTATTTATTTGGAATTATATGATCATATATGATCTGAGACATATTAGTTTCATGTTATTGATTAAATTCCAGGATTTTCAGTTATATTCTTAAAAATATATTTTATTACTTATATATTCACATCTTCTTCTATTAGTTTACCCTTACATAGAATATATTCTCACCCCATTTTCATTTTTTATTTTCTATAGGATATCAGGGTGTTTTTTTTGATATATAATGTTAAAATAAGGGTAATAATGGAATTCTGAAATGAAATTATTATTTATTATTTTATGTTTTATAATTTATAATTTATTTTATTTTTCAAATATATATATTTTATTTAAAAAAAATAAACCATACGATCATTTTAGAAGTGGTTCCTTTAACTTTATACTATGGAACAGAAGTAACCATCAGCTTTATGAATCTATAGGTTGGGTCATTACAATTGGTATTATATTAAAATTAGTAGAAATAATAGAAACTAGATTTAGGAAAAACATAGATTAGCGAACATGACTGTAATGGCCCGGACCTCTACGGCACATTCCTTTGTCAAAAAGAAGGTCAGGAAGTGTTCTGGAGGGTAAAATAGAATTTTCCCACGCTTTCCTGAATTTTGAAACTACACATCGTGTAGTTTGAGTACACGTCGTGTACCCCCTTTCTGCGTATACACCATGTTGCAGGTCGTGTCCTCGCCATGAGATGTAAATGGGTACACATCGTGTGTCTGATACTACACGTCGTGTAGCCCTTCCCCGCGTACGCGTTACTAGTCAACGGCTGTGTGCCGTGTTGGTGTTGTGTCCTTGTCTTGTGCAATAAATGGGTACACGGAGTGTGTCCAAACTACACGCCGTGTAGTCCCTCCCCACGTATGCGTTACCCTCAAACCGTGTGTTGACTAGTCAACGGTCATGGAGCCGTGTTGGAAGCCGCATGGAGACCGTGCGAAATAACCTAGTACACGCCGTGTACTTTTTCTTTTCTCGCCTATAAAATTAGGGGTCCCCTCCTCCTTTCAACTCACCCCTCTCCTCCCCTTTCCTATGAGCAGAGTTCTCCCAAGAGACTTGAAGGCTCTTTCTTCCATAACTTCTTCGTCCGAGCTCCGATTTACGATCCATCTGCAGCCACATGATCATAATGACGAGGCGGAACTTCCGAGCATGGATATGTTGTCTTTCCTTCAGCCTTTCCTTTCCTAATTCCACCCGAGGAGTTTTTTCTAGGACTCAACGGAAGTGACGGACACCGACAGACATCTTCTAAAGTTGATACGGGGGATTGTTGTGATCAGAACCTGTTGAGTTAGGGATCTTATTTTCGTCTCTCTAGTTTGGGCATCATGTGGGGTGGGTTTTCTCTTGTTTATGTGAAAAACATTTGAACTGGTTTAATAAATATAATAATTGCCTTATATAACGGGTTTCGGAAGTTGTGATTGTTGTGATCTTTATATCCTGTGATATTATGTTGTGAATTCAATAGGCTTATGCCTACAGAAAATCACGGTTGTTGCGGGCCTTTGCGAGCGCAATTAAATGTTTCCCTATATTTCTAGACCATTTTTGTGGATGGAATATTGTGGAAAGTGGAAATTGGTATATCACGTAAAGTTGGCTGTTTAAAATCTAGAACCCTTGTGTTATCACCACGGTTGAACGAAAAAAAATAATGAACAGGTGGGTGTTGTCTTGGATACATGGCATGTGATGGGGGGTTTTGTGGGTTGTTGTGGATCGGGTGATTAGTGGGGCTGCGGTTGGCTTGGTTGTGGGTTGGTGAGAATGCTATGTTGGATACGGGCATTCTGGCTGCGATATATGGTATTAAATGGATAATGATGTACGATGCAGTTGTGGTTATGATGGTTGGCAGCGGGGCTGCAGGGATGGGTTGGAATATGAACGGACTATGGGTTGTGAATAATAAAAAAAAGTGGAACAGTTAATGAATGGTGGGTCATGGAAATGGAACGGGATTAAAAATCAATGGGGTTGGTTGGTTGATAAGAAGGGTATGGTTGTGCTGCTTGTGTTTTCCTAACTTGATTTGCGGATGGCAGGGTTATTTTTTACGAGTGATCGATGTGGTTAGTTGTGGATAGTTTCCCAGTAGTTAAGGAACTAAATAAACTAATTCTGCTGAAACGTGAAAACCTAAATGGGGTTGGGGTTGTTTGTTGTATGCATGCTTCATAATAGTAGTTCCAAGGCACGTGCTCAGTTTCTCTGTTTAGAAGCCATAGGTTGGGCTGTGTTTTTGGTATACATATATATATCTGTATCATTTGTGTTTTATCGCACCCCACCCATGTTGAGAACTTAGTGTTGAACACTCCCATTTCATGGGAGAGTGTGATTTTTCCTTAGTTACTAGCTCCTTCCTTCTCCTTCTCCCCTAGGATGTGATGGCTTCAGGCAACCTTACACTTGAGTCTCTTTGGGTAGGTTTCGATTGGGGTGGTTTTAGCCCAAGTCTCTACAGGCATGTTCTAATTTTTCCCAATAATCATCGAGATGAGGCCCAGGTGTGTGCGGGCGGGATACATGGTTGTGAGGCCCAGGTGTGTGGGGGTGGTATGCATGGTTGGGAGGCCCAGGTGTGTGCGGGCGGGATACAAGGTTGCGAGGCCCAGGTGTGTGTGGGCGGGAGACATGGTTGTGTGGCCCAGGTGTGTGTGGGTGGGGAGAGTGTGGCAGCGTCAGGACATTCGCCGTTAGGAAGAGTATCTAACTAAAGGGAAATGGTGTGGGGTACCCAATACTCTTGTTCTTATATACTACTAACTGTTGTGATTGTGTTTTTTGTGAGTGTGGCTGGTGAGGTTGGGTGGATAGAATTCCTTACTAGGTTTATTCTGTTGTTCTCATGGGACATTAGGATGTCTCCCCACTTGTGCATGAGAGCTTTAGGTTTCCCTACTGAGTATACTTGTTTGCTCACCATACTTTTACTTTCAGGTTTCCAGGAGGACTACCAGGGCCGTGCGGGACCCTACTAGTCGGACAGTTGGAGTTTTTGCTATTTTTTTACTCTTTTTTTCTTTCGGTATTGTACTTTGAGCTTTCTTGTACTTGCACCATGTTATAAAATTGTTTAAACATGCATGTGGGCTTGGTTTTGGTTTATTTCTATACACTTGTTCTTTTCATTTTTGGTGGTTGACTCGTCTTATTTCCTGATCTTAATGTAATAAAAAGGGTAATGCCTCCCATATTTGTGAAAACTCATACCCTTGGTGCTAGTCGCCAACACGGGGCCTACTGGAGGCGGGACTCAGGGGGTCATTATATCTATTTCTCCACTGCCAGCTCTGGAGGGGTATCTTTGGTACGAGGGGGTCGTGATAGAATGGTATAAGAGGGAGGTTGAAAGATAGGATGGAGTCTGGAGTTAGGCACAGTGAGGATTACATGGGATGGTAGGGCGACAATTTTAGTTAATCTTGGTGTGTGACATAGGCCAGGGAAGACCGGATAGGACACGGGATTTTAGCCCCCCCCCCCCCCCCCCCGTGATCCGATGCAAGGAATCTGAGCCAACCGAACGACCAAGTGAGACTACTTTGATTGTAGGGTAGAGACCCTAAGAAGGTACATGAATCATCATGATTTTGTTTTACTTGATTTGGGTGTTCTTGGAATGAAATTGAAATAAAATGATAAAAATAAAACCTTGAGTTTTTTCTTACTACTTGGGCTTAGGTGATCTTTGTTTACCGTACAGCTATGGCACCTGGACGTTGTCCCCGGGTGGCTCAGAAGGTCGAGGCCCAACTGATCCAGGTGGTCGATCATTTGAGGATTGACCGAGAGGAGGCAGATAGCCAGTGGAAAAAGACTCTCCGTTCTTTTCAGCGGCATACCCTCAAGAAGTATGAGGGTAGTACTTTGGATACGGAGACGGAGGGGTGGCTTGGGGAGCTATGGATCGCTTTTACCTTGATCTGTAATCCGAGGGAGTATTGGGTTCCCCTAGCATTCAGTCAGCTGAGTGGTGTGGCACGACAGTGGTGGACTCTCTACCTCAGAGAGAGGGTAGAGGCAGAGATCTCATGGGATGACTTTGGGATGGAATTCCAAGAGGAATTCTATTCTTCCATGATCAAGGCGGATAAGCGGCAGGAGTTACTCTCCCTTCAGCAGGGGAGTATGTTAGTACGAGAGCTGAGGATCAAGTTCAAAGATCTCCTGTGCTTTTCTCCGGATCTCTTTCCGGATGAGGAGTCTCGAGTGAGACATTTGGAGGAGGTGCTTCGTCCTTCACTCCAATATGTTGTCACCCCCTTCACCCTTCTGACGTACTTGGCGGTACAGAAGAAGGCAGAGGTTGTAGAGAGGATGCACTCGTTGGGAGGTGCACCCCGAGAGGGGATCCAGCCAAGCTCGTCGAAGGGGAAGGCAGTCAGTAGCAGGTCTCCTATGACGGGACCTTCCAAGTTTAGGCCAGTGGGGAGAAGGCCCCTACAGTTCCAGTTCAGATCTTCAGGTCCTCGGCCCTTCTTCACGATCCCAAGACCTAAGTGTTTTTCTTGTGGAGGTTTCGGGCACGTTCAGAGTCAGTGCCCGACCCGAGATCAGTACGGTGGAGGTGGGCAGGTTCAGCGCCCACCTCAGCAGCACTATTTGTTGACGAGGCCATTCCAGCAGCAGCAGGACCATGCTCCTCCGAGTGAAGACTTTGCGGGAGGAGGCCGACCTCATGGTTCTCCTCAGGGACCTCGACCAGGGAGTGGTCGGGGAGGTGGATGACATCATAGAGGAAGAGGAGTTGGGCGTGGATAGTTTCACGTAGCATATTTGACAGCTCCGGCAGGACCAGAGGTGGTGCGAGATATGATTTGTTTGTTCAGCACTCTTGTTTCTGCTTTGTTCGATTCCGGAGCTCCGCACTCCTTTGTTACACCTGGTCTATCCCATGCTTTGGGACTAGACATAGAGAGACTTTCCGTACCACTGGTGCAGAGTACACCGATTGGAGGCCATACCAGCGTATCTTGTGTTTTCTAGGGATGTGGGATAACGTTGGGACCACATCGATCAAGTAGGAACCTTCTTCTGTTACAGATGCAGCCATACGATGTCATCCTAGGCATCGACTAGTTGTTTTCTGTTAGTTCTATTATCGACTACTTCTGGAGAAGAGTCATGTTCTCCGACGTGGATGGGCAGCGCGTATCTTTTGTTGGCGAGAGGAGCTATCAGGTAGGAAGCCGGTGTGTGGAGCCTCTCCTTTCCTTGTTAGGTGGGTTATCAGTGATCCCAGCTGATACAGAGATGATGGATATCCCGAAGGTTGTTGGGGAGTTCCTTGATGTTTTTCCTGAGGAGGTTGTGACTCTACCCCCCCGATGTGCGTTGAGTTCGGGATAGACTTATAGCCTGGTGCCCGTCTGGTTTCGATGGCCCCTTATCGGATGGCACCTTCGGCGTTACGGGAGTTATGGATTCAGATAGATGGTCTGATGGAAAAGGGTTTTGTTCGACCCAGCATATTGCCATGGGGTGCTCCAGTTTTGCTTGTGAAAATTTCAGATGGTGGTCTCAGGCTACGTATAGACAACCGAAGGTTTAACGAGGTAACGATCAAGAACCGTTACCCCCTTCCAAGGATAGACGATCTCTTCGACCAACTAATGGGAGCAGGTTGGTTTTTCAAGATTGATCTATGATCTGGATATCATCAGCTGAGGGTAAAGGACAGTGACTCTCGAAGATGGATTTTAGGTGCAGGTATGGGCACTTCGAGTTTGTAGTGATGCCGTTTGAAGTTAGGAATGCACCGGCTGTGTCCATGGGACTTATGAACTTTTTCTTTTGAGAGTTTTGGGACCAGTTTTTCATTGTGTTTATCGATGAAATTCTAATCTACTCAAGATCCGAGGAGGAGCATGTTGAGCATCTCAGGGAAGTCTTGGAAGTCCTTCGACACCACCAACTTTATGGGAAATTGTCTAAGTGTATGTTCTTGACACAAGAATTACTCTTCCTTGGTAACTTGGTGTCTCAGCATGGAGTGACCGTGGACTCGTCGAAGGTGGAGGCAGTTGCTTCTTGGGCAGCACCCAAGAGCGTGGCAGAAGTTCGTAGTTTCCTGGGGTTAGCAGGTTACTATCGGAGGTTTGTTTCAGACTTCTCTCGAGTTGATGCTCCATTTAAAGCTTTGACTAGGAGGAACGAGGTCTTCCTATGGACCCGGCAGTGCCAGAAAGCTTTCGACTACCTGTAGGAGAAGCTGGTCACCACTCCCGTACTCAAGTTTCCAGAGGAAGGGTTGTTGTATGAGGTGTTTTTTGATGCTTCTAGCCTTGGTCTGGGGTGCGTGCTGATGTAGAAGAAGGGAGTGGTCTGTTATGGTTCTAGGCAGTTATGCCCTCATGAGCGTAACTTTTCCACCCATGACCTAGATCTTGCAGCAGTAGTCTTCGCACTGAATTTGTGGCGACATTACCTCTTTGGAGAGCACTTTGTGGTCTTCTCAGATCACAAGAGATTGCGTTATATCTTCTCCCAGCGTGACCTGAACCTGCGGCAATGGATATGGGTTGAGTTTCTTCAAGACTATGACTTTGAGATCTCTTAAACAGAAGGTAATGGCAACGTTGTGGCTGAAGCCCTGAGAAAGATGTCGCATTAGGAATTGGTTCAGGAATCCACTAATGCTTGGAAGGCGATGGGAGATTTTGATGCCTTGAACTTGGATGCCATGGTAGAAGGTGTTAGAGGTTGTTTGTTTTAGATGATGGTGCAGTCCTCCTTGTTGCAGTAGGTGGAAGAGTTTCAATGGGGGGACTCCGAGGCGGAAGTGATGCGGGATCGTGTCGATCAGGGGAAAGCTCCAGAAGTATGGTCAGAGGACAGCCGACATCATATGATTTTCCATGGAAGGTTGTTTGTCCCATAGACAATGCGTGAGGGAGTTCTCCATGAGTTCCATAGCTCAGCCTTGCCGGTACATCCAGGAGTTTTAAAAATGTACCAAGGCCTAAGGGAAGAGTTTTGGTGGCCCGAGGTGAAACAGGTAGTGGCAGAGTTTGTGGATAAATGCCTAGTGTTTCAGGAAGTGAAGGCTAAACACCGTGTTCCCAGTGGTTTATTGCATCCTTTAGATGTCCCTGAGTGGAAGTGGGATGACATCTCAATGGACTTCGTCACTGGACTACCCGGAGCTCTAGGTGGTTATAATGCTATCTAGGTAGTGGTGGATCGACTGATGAAATCAGCTCACTTCTTAGGAATTAAGGAGCCAGGCCCAGTGAGAACATTAGCACAGAGGTACGTAGATGAGGTTCTGCGGTTGCATGGTGTCCCAAAGACTGTCATCTCAGATCGGGATACTCGGTTTACCTAACGAGTCTGGAGGGGGTTACAGCATGATTTTGGAACCCAGATACGCCTTAGCACTGCTTTCCACCCCCAGACTGATGGGCAGATGGAGTGGACTATCCAGACATTGGAGGACATGCTGCGAGCATGCATTCTGGATTTCGGAGGATCATGGGTATGACACTTGCCTTTATTAGAGTTCGCCTACAACAACAGCTTCCACTATACTATTGGCATGGCACCGTTTGAGGCTTTGTATGGAAGGCCATGTTATTCACCCAGTTGCTGGGAAGAGGTTGGTGAGACAGGTTCTCTTGGGCCAGAGGTAGTGGAAATCACCACAGAGAAAGTCCAGCTTGTAAGTGAGAGGATGAAAGTGGCTCAGGACCGAAAAAAGTCTTATCTTGATCATCGGAGGAGGCCCTTGGAGTTTGAGGTGGGAGATCATGTGCTCTTGATGGTTTCCCCTCGACAGGGGTAGTGGAGGTTTGGTAAAGTGAGAAAGCTCTCCCATAGGTTTATCGGACCTTTTGAGGTGCTGATACAAGTCGGTGAGGTGGCATATCAGCTGGCCCTGCCACCTCAGTTGGAGAAGGTTCATGACATTTTCCATGTCTCCCAACTTTGTCAGTACTTGCACGAAGAATCTCACTTTATCGACTGGGGAGAGTTAGATATGGGAGAGGACGCGACCTTCGAGGAGAGACCAGTCAGAATTGAGGATCGTAAAGAGAAGGTGCTCCGTGGACGAACCATTCTGTTGGTTCATGTGTTGTGGAGGCATGTCGGCCTCGAGGAGAGAACTTGGGAGTGGGAGACCCATATGCACGCTCAGTAACCGGAGTTGTTTTGACTTTTGTTTTCCCTTGTTCTTCTGAGATTTTTGTTGATGTTGCTCTTTTTATCATTGATATATCGAAAGCTCGGCTAGTTGGTTGTGAGACCTTTTGATTCCTTCTTTTCTGGAATGTGTGACATGTCCAGATGTGTGGGGAAAAGGGAAAAACATGAACCTTAATCAAGACGCATTAATGCGGATGCGATTGAACCCATGCGGGCGAGTCAGTGCCGCGTAAAGAGGATAATATCTCGACATAGGAGAAGGAATTTCCCAAAAACCACATGTTCGGGAAGTGTGTTGGTTGTGTGGTGTTGGGGGTAGTATGAGTTGAAAAAAAATCCTAATGTATGAAAGTGGGAAGACCCAATTATTAATCGAGATGCATTAACGAGGATGCGATTAAACCCGTGTAGGCGAGTCAGTGCCACCTAAAGTGGATAATATCTCGACATAGGAGAAGGAATTACTAACGTATATGATTAGGGTTGTTGGTTGGGGTCCGGTTATAATGAGAACCCTAAGAGGTATCTTGTTGGGTTTCCTCTGGGTTGGTTTTTGAATTCTCGGGGACGAGAATGTCTTAAGAGGTATCTGATGTAATGGCCAGGACCTCTCCGGCCCATTCCTTTGTCAAAAAGAAGGTAAAGAAGTGTTTTGGAGGGT
This sequence comes from Viscum album, assembly GCA_963277665.1. Classification (NCBI taxonomy): domain Eukaryota; kingdom Viridiplantae; phylum Streptophyta; class Magnoliopsida; order Santalales; family Viscaceae; genus Viscum; species Viscum album. Next base: position 601,124,465 of record OY728126.1, read on the forward strand.
AAAATGGACTTTTCCCACACTTTCAAGAATTTTGAAACTACACGCCGTGTAGTTTGAGTACACTCCATGTACCCCCTTTCCTGGTATACCTCGTGTTGTAGGTCGTATCCTCGCCGTGTGAAGTAAATGGGTACACGTCGTGTGTCCGATACTACACGCCGTGTAGTCCTTCCCTACGTACGCATTACCAGTCAACGGTTGTGTGCCATGTTGGAGCTGTGTCCTTGTCGTGTGCAAAAAATGGGTACATGTCGTGTGTCCAAACTACACGCCATGTAGCCCCTCCCCGCGTATGCATTACCCTCAAACCGTGTGTTGACCAGTCAACGGCCACAGAGCTGTGTTGGAATCCATGTAGAGACCATGTGAAATAACCGAGTACATACCGTGTACCATAAAGTACATGTCGTGTACTTTTTCTTTTCTCTTCTATAAAAGGAGGGGTCCCCTCCTCCTTTTAACTCACCCCTCTCCTCCCCATTCCTCTGAGCAGAGTTCTCCCAAAAGACTCAAAGGCTCTTTCTTCCATAACTTCTTCGTCCGAGCTCTGATTTACGATCCGCCAGTGGCCACAAGATCATAATGACGAGGCGGAACTTCCAATCTTGGATATGTTGTCTTTCCTTCGGCATTTCCTTTCCTACATCCACCTGATGAGGTTTTTCTGGGACTCGACCGAAGTGACGGACGCTGACGGACGTCTTCTAAAGTTGATCCAGGGGAGCGTTGTGATCAGAACCTATTGAGGTAGGTATCTTATCTTCTTCTCTCTAGTTTTTGCATCATGTGGGGTGGGTGTTCTCTTGTTTATGTGAAACACTTTTGAACCTGTTGACGAAAGATAATAACAGGCTTATATAACGGGGTTGGGAAGTTGTGATTGTTGTTTTCTTTATATCCTGTGATATTATGTTGTGAATTGAATAGGGTTATGCCTACTGAAAATCACGGTCTTTGGGGGCCTTTTCTTGTGCAATTAAATGTTTCCCTATATTTCTATACCGTTTTTGTGGGCGGAACTTTGTGGAATGTGGAAATTTGTTGATCACTTAAAGTTGGCTGTTTAAAATATAGAACCCTTATGTGATAACCCCAGTTGAATGAAACAGAATAATGAACATGTGGGTGTTGTCTTGGATATGTGGCATGTGATGGGGGTGTTTTGTGGGTTGTTGTGGATCGGGTGAGTAGCAGGGCTGCAGTTGGCTTGGTTGTGGGTTGGTGTGAATGCTATGTTGGTGACGGGAAATGTGGCTACGATAAATGGTTTTAAAGGGATAATAATGTATGGTGTGGTTGTGGTTATGGTGGTTGGTGGCGGGGCTGCAGGGATGGGTTGGAATATGAACGAACTATGGCTTGTGAATAATAAATAAAAAGTGGAAGAGTAAATGAATGGTGGGTCATGGTAATGGAACATGATTAATAATCAATGGGGTTGGTTGGTTGATAAGAAGGGCTTGGTTGAGCTTCTTGTGTTTTCTTAACTTGATTTGTGGATGGCATGGATATGTTTTACGAGCGATCGATGTGGTTGGTTGTGGATAGTTTCCCAGTAGTTAAGGAACTAAATAAACTAATTCTGCTGAAACGTGAAAACCTAAATGGGGTTGTGGTTGTTTGTTGTATGCATGCTTCCTAGTAGCAATGCCGAGGCACGTTCTCAGTTTCTCTGTTTAGAAGCCATAGGTTGGGCTGTGTGTTTGGTATACATATATATATCTGTATCTTTTTTGTTTTATCGCACCCCACCCATGTTGACCACTTCGTGCCGAACACTCCCATTTCATGGGAGAGGGTGTTTTCCCTTAGTTACTATCTCCTTCCAGCTCCTTCTCCCCTAGGCTATGATGGCTTGAGGCGACCTTACACCTAAGACACTTTAGGTAGGTTTTGATTGGGGTGGTTTTAGCCCAAGACGCTTCGGGCATGTTCTACTTTTTTCCAAGAATCTTGGAGATGAGGCCCAGGTGTGTGCGGGCAGGATACGTGGTTGTGAGGACCAGGTGTGTGGGGGCAGGATACTTGGTTGTGAGGCCCAGGTGTGTGCGGGCGGGATACTTGGTTGTGAGGCCCAGGTGTGTGCGGGCGGGATACGTGGTTGTGAGGCCCAGGTGTGTGCGGGCGGGATACGTGGTTGTGAGGCCCTGGTGTGTGCGGGTGGGGAGATTGTGGCAGCGTCAGGACGTTCACCGTTAGGAAGAGTAGCTAACTAAAAGGAAATGGTGTGGGGTACCCAATACTCTTGTTCTTATATACTACTACCTGTTGTGATTGTGTTTTGGTGAGTGTGGCTGGTGAGGTTTTGTGTATAGAATTCCTTGCTAGGTTTCTTCTGTTGTTCTCACGGGACATTAGGATGTCTCCCCACTTATGGATGAGAGGTTTAGGTTTCCCTACTAAGTATACTTGTATGCTAACGCTACATTTAATTTCAGGTTTCCAGGATTACTACCAGGGTCGTGCGGGACCCTACTAGTCGGACAGTTGGAGTTGTTGTTGTTTTTGTACTCTTGTTTTCTTTCAGTATTATACTTTGAGCTTTCTTGTACTTGCACCTTGTTATAAAATTGTTTAAACATGCATGTGGGCTTGGTTTGGGTTTATTTTTATACAATTGTTCTTTTCCTTTTTGGTGGCTGACTTGTCCTATTTCCCGATCTTAAAGTAATAAAAAGGATAATGCCTCCCATATTTGTGAAAACTCATACCATTGGTGCTAGTTGCCAACCCGAGGCCTACTGGAGGCGGGAGTCGGGGGTCATTATCTCCCTTTCACCATTTCCAACTTAGGAGGGGCATCTTTGTTAGGAGGGGGTCGTGACAATGACCCTATAGTTGATGTTGAAGATAAGTCAATGTGTATGATAATATCCAACATATTCTGTAAGTACCATGTATAAACTAGGTTAAATCTAATAATTCATATATTTATAAGGATTAAAAATTTAGAAAACTTATAAATTAATCTTCATTACAATATGATTTACTTCTATGAATAGTGTTTCAAACATTGGGGAATTTTTTTAGTCAATAGATTTATTCAAAATTAATATCGAAAAATAAACATTCAATCAACAATGTGTTCAATGAGAAACTAAATCATATAATAACTAGTGTTAGGAATATTGAGATTATTAAAAATCATTTATCACTATGTTTAATTAACAACATGAAACTTAACCAACTATAAAACCCAGCAATGAAAAGTGGTACAGGGTTAGATGTGTTCTCAATAGGTGGATACCCTATAGGTATGAATATCTAGTTTCCAATATGTCACGAATTGTAGAAGAAACACCCATGTTATCATCATATATGAAGGATAATATTTTTTCTATATGGAAAAAAAGAACATATGGAAATTAATTCCTAAAGAACAATGAAATTTCGGGTTAATGTAATTAATTAAAATAATAGTCTTCAAAAAGTAGAATCAATAGATGAGTTTTTTTAATATAATCAATAAAAACATTAATGTCTAGGGGGTGACAGTCATAATAAGAATCAGAATGTTTATATGAGTAGTGGTTATATTTTTGAATATTAAGATACTAAAAGTGAAATATGAAAGGAAAGAGGTATTAAAGAGATATATGATCAATAATATTTAATGGTTTAAGAATATACTAGAATAAGTAATTTGATTATGTTTTTATTCATGAAATATTTTATTAGAATATTTTATCATTGATATAATGGTTATAAGAATTATGAATCATTTTAGGATTCTACTATAGTAGATTTTCTTTAAGGATTTTAGAGCAAAGGATGATGGATACTAATGAACATGAAAAGTGTTTTACATGAAAGTTAGTCACTTATATAACATAAGATTTATGTTATTTAACTCTTAATATGTTCTTGATGTTGAGAAAAATATGATGAAGATATGTTTATGGGATAATATTTGTGAGAAAAAATGTGCTAATTGATTTTGTGATTGATTTTATATTTAAATATATTACTACATGTTTAGATTTAAGTATTATAATAAAAAATTAATTTTCTAGAGAATATTTTATTTAATGTTTCAAGGTTATCTATATATTGATAAGGTTGTTACATGACAATAAGAGATACATTGCGATGTTTTGGGAATCTTATGGTAAGATGATTTTGAATATTTAGTGACATTTCATATAAATTAATACACAATGAATTGGGAATAAATTTATTTGTTAGAGTATTAATTGTAGACCCTTACAGAATTAATTAAAAATCATTGGACATTATATATAGTGGATAATGTGTGTTTTATCATATTTGTAACTTTTTAGAACCATTTAGGTTTTTTGAAAAATGTAGAGGATGAAAGAATTACTGGTGGACCATATGATTTATTAATAGTTTTTTAGTAATAATATTTCTTTCTTGAGAATCAATATTCTGGTGTAATAAGTTACGTTTAAACAGATAGATGTACAACCAAAGGATGGGATTATGAATATGAATTGGAATAAAAAAAAATTTATATTCTCATTTTAATTTCTAGAAAAATAAATGAATCCCTCAACACTAAGAAATGTATTTTGGAAAAAAAATCCATTTAACTTTCATAATTATTTATAAATGGTCATTAAACTAATCCTAGATTTATGCTTTGGTGTTTGTTAACATTCTCACCATCATGATCTCTATCACTTTATATATGTCCTTGTTAGTATTTTTCTTTTCAATGTCGATCATTTCTCTTTCCACTAATTTTAGCTTATATGTCAGCATAATATTTTTTATTATAGATTACATTCATATATCCATTTCATTTTTTAATTTGTTTGTTCTATTGACCCTTTTAACAATTTGGGATTTTATAAAAGGAATTTTATGATTTCATGCCATGATTGTAAATGTGATATGTTAAATGATGTTTGAATTATTAATTTGAGTTTTGTAGAATTTAACATCACCTTATTTAAGAAAATTAATATTTAATTGATAGCTTGGGATGGACACAAAATCAAACCTAAATAAAACATGATATGCTATTAAATATTTTAATTTCAACACCAACCTCACAAAAAATCCATTAAATTATTTTCTTTCTTTTATAATAACTATATTATTACATATATGTAAGTTTTTTATTAAATAAATATTATTTATCAACTCTTTGGAAATGAACACTCGAATTTTAGTAATGTCATTTTATATTTTTTCATCAAATATGTATTTTATTATTATCTATGGGAATTTAACATCAATACTTTTTATCAAATTTACGATAAAATATTTTTGAATATTAAACATATTTTTTAAATAACAAATCCAAATTATCATATGGTGAAATAATCTATTTTTTTGAATTTCTTTTTCTTCCAATGAAGGGTGAAAATGAATACTTTAATTTGAAATATAAATATTAATTTCAAAAACATTAATGAATAATTTTATTTAAAAATTATTTAAAAGAAATATTAGCAATGTTATATTGTATATAATATAATTAAAGATATTAGATTAAATTTCAATACTGAATTTGGAATAAATATAAATTTATTCATAAAAAAGTTAATTATTCAGAGAAAACATTTTTCAAAGTGTTTTTCTTATTTTTTTTAAATGAAATTCATCAAATTATTTGTTATGAATTTTAAAAAATGTAATCCATATTTGTATTTATTAGGACCATATTTAGTGAATAGAACCTTTTTATTTTTTATAATAATGAATAGTAAAAAATTATATTTTTTATTACAATGGAAAATGGAAAATTGTGTAATTAATGGTAAAAATAATATAATTAGGACAATAAAATGACATTAAAATTTTATAAATTTTATTGGACTATTATTTTTCATAAATAATCATTCACGATGTGGTTATATGACTATTTATGGCTATTTGGATTGGATCATGAGAACTATGATATTCTCTATCCAAAATTCAATGATTCAACACCGTTCTTTTAATAAGTATAATATTTCTAATATGGGGTGATATAGAGGTCATGTTCAACAATAAAAATTTATTTAAAATATAAAATATTTATCTACATAATAGTAATCTTTTAATTTATTTAATGAAATTATTACCATAAATGATTACACAATGATTATGTAGTAATTAATCTTATGTAAATGTCCAATAATTGCTATTAGAATTTTAAAAACTAAAATACATTTAATTAATAAATTTTATACATGAATTTTATTGAATTATATGACATATAAGAAATGTATTAATTTTTTTAATCAATTTTAACCTATTTTAATGATTTTATAAATATCGGTGTAATGAATACTGTCACAATTGTCAGTAATGATATTTATTGAAGATAATATTTAAATAAATTATTTTGAAATAATAATAAATATTAATTATAACATAATGGATGATATATGGTCAAAATGTTATTTCATTTGAATTTAGAGGTAATTTGGATGCAGTTGGATCTTGAATGGTCTTATTATTTTTTAATATTTTTTGAAATTTCATAATTGCACATCACCCAAATTTTAATATGGCACCCATTCAAATATTTCGATACAATAAATTGAGATATATAAATTTACCATAATCATCACATTTATATTCATATAATTTTTAAAAAGTATTATTGGTTTAGTTATTTCCATAAGACAAACAATAAGACCCTTATAAGAGATATGGTGAAAGACCACTGAATAATATGTATTCATAGTTACTATCATTTTGTTAATTATTTATTATAGTTTCTATAATTATTTTATGTCTATATTAGTTAGATAATATAATTTAATCTATATACTTAGATGTTATCAGTATTATGAGACAACCATTTTCCAAATTTTATCCAACCTATGATAATTTGATGTACCCTGTGTATGTACATATTACATGTCACCTCCATATAATAGGGTAATTTTATTTCCATCACCACATTATTTGGATGTGTATAAATATAGAACTATTATATATATATATAATAAATTTAAAACCAATTATTCTTTAATGGTTAATTAATATTTTTGAATTCATTGATTTTGTCTATAAAATATGAATACATTATTCATATTTCCGTACGACTTTCCTTCTAGAGGAACAATATAATTAATCATTTTATGTATCTCAGTTTGGATTACTCTAGATATCTATATATTTAATTATTTTATATCAATAACCTAATTACTATTTTGATGACGATGTGGCTCTGTTAAAATTAAATGATTTCAAAATAACGAATCAAAACATACAAGAAAAAATAAGTAGTTACCACTCGATATAGTGATTTTAATAGTGCATTGGTAATAAATGTTTGATAAAATATCACAACTAAATAATATATAGAATGATATATATGAGTATGGTTATGAAATATATGTATAAAAATATATAATTATTTTCCAGGATATTTTAACGCCTACAATTGATGTTGAAACTATGATAATGGACTTCATCTCAGTTTTAATTTATTAATTAATATTTTCATGTTTTGCAAATATATTATATGTTGAGGTGTATATAATTAACCTTTTAAATATTTTTCCATTATTTTGTTATTCTTATTATATTTAGAAAATTTTATAATGTAATTAATTCATGGGACATATGATTAAACTAATTAAAAATTCATAAGTGTATATCGTCTCTATTTTACATCTATTGTACATTAGCCTCATTTCCTACAAATTTATTTTCTATAATAAATATAAAACCAATTTGAAGTGTTATATAAATAATTCATTTATCTTTAAATTATTTCATGTTTTATTTTATTTTGTTTATTTCTTCGGTCTTACTAATCAAAATTAAAACCTTATTAAGGATTTTACAGATGGTCTCATCATTAATCGAGTTAATATCTATTTAATTATCAATGGGGGAGTATTTATGTTATAAAAATACGTGTTATAAAAAGGTTTTTAGAAAAATTACAATTATAATACTATTTTTTTGATTTAATTTTTACTATTTATCTATTTTTTTAAATTAATTCATCAATTATTTTTCCAAATGAGTTACTCTGTTGTATTTGTGACAAAAGTGTGAAATTAGTGTTTTTAATATATATGGAATGAAATGAATATTCAGCCAAAATGAAGACACAATTATTTGATGCCTCCATTAAAATTTGAAATATTTTATTACAATGAATATGGATTCTTTATTATGTCCATATTTTTTAGATTTAAAAATTATTATCATTGTCAAATTGGAATTTTCTATAAGAAAAGTTTTATTATTCTCATTATTTCTATGTAATCTATGTTTAAATCCATTATTGAATTTTATATTGATATTAATTTATTATAACAACCATTATAATATTTATTTTCATGGTTTATGATTCATTATATTAAGAAATCATTGATATTCTAAATTACAAGATCTTCCAATAAATACAATTAATAAATTTTTAATGAATGTTGATTTAGTTTTATTATTTATTTATATGAGTAATGAATTCGACTAACTATGTGAAGGGAAAGGATGACTATATAATCTCAATATATTAGTGGTCCTCATGAGAGAAACTAGGTTATGTTTTGGCCTAGTACATACCAATTATTTATATTTTTGGAACGAATACTTGATGGTGTTTTATTTTTGGCATAAAGGATTAATAGCATTAGATTGCTATATCAAAGCATAACTGGTATATTTTAGATTTCCACTATTATTAATTGCATATTTATTAATTCAGTTAATTACATAGAATCCGAATATTTGATAATATTGAATATCAATGGTAGTGTTTCATGCTCACATGTTTTTTTATATAAAATTATTTGATCATCCTTTTTTCTATTATATTATCCTTATGTTATATACTAAATGGAATGGAATTTAATTATTTACCATGAATAAATTTTTTATATTATATTTATTTATTTATTCATATGTATGCTTACCCTTACCAAAATTATGATCTCACCAATTTCTTGAGTTTTATTTTCCCTAGTATTCAATGACATGTTTTTTAATTGATATGATGGGATACAGTAATGAGAATAATTTCATTCCCAAAAATGTAGTTTTTTATATTTTTTAAAATGAAATTGGAATTAAATTTATATATCTAATTCATCATGATTATTTAAATATTCAGTCCATTGGAATGTGATTACATAAATATTAATATAACGTAATAAATTAACCATCTGTTTGGAGATTCATAAGTTGGAGTGGTAAAAATGTATTCTACATATTATTAAAGAAGACACTTTATGTGATTAAATTCAAATTTTATTTAGAAGACACCATGTAACATATTATAGTAATAACCACACAATTTAAATTATAAAAAGTCAATAATGTAGATATTTTCAAAACTAAGGCTTATGTAAATAGTATATCTATTACATGTTATAGATGAAACCCATATTTATGTTGTAATTAACATTTAAATTAAATGATTCTTCATAATAATCAATCCAAATTAATTATAAGTCATCAATTCATCATTTAAAAGAATTTTTTAGTTAAATGAAATAATAAACTTTTATAAGGTAACATGATATTTATAGTAGCATATAATTGAAGTAGCTAACTCATAACATAGTACATGTAATCAAATATTAAAACATTAGTAATCAAACATTTGATAGATGAATCATACACGGATGATATAATGAATGATCAAGTAGTATCTATCCAAATTAATCTATGAGATAAAATCACATTAATCAATAACCTAAAAATAAGGCGCATCACTCGAGGTGAAATTAGTTCAAAAATAAACGAACAAATCATGAACAAATAACCTATATCTGGAATATTGGTCTTCTCTCATATGTGGGCTGGCCAGTCCCAGAGCAATGTTTTTTTATTTTTCCTTATGCACTACTATTCCCATGCATACCTTTCATAAATAATATAACAAAAGAATGAAATCATATAAAACCAATTTTTAAATATCTAACACCCCATACTAGTTTTCATTTCCTAGACTCAGGGTCACAATATTGCCTCAGGAATCCCTCCCCATATTTCAGATGATGCAAACAAGTAGCGCTAGTCTAAAGAGGAATGTTGTGGAGACTATACCCATATATCATACTAAACCAATATAGAAATAATATAATTACAAAATATCTATATTAATATTTCACTTAAATGAAACAATTGAATGTTATGATAATAACCCAAATGAACAACAAAATAATAGATATAGTATATATCATATATTTCAGGTAGTCACTCTACAAACTGCATGACCAAAATAGAAAACTACCAAAAACTATTTCATTGACTCTTAATTCTTCTCCATGTCTCAAATCCAATTATCCATCCTAGAAACACAAAACAATACTATAAATCTTGCACCATCCAAAACCTATTCATGAAACAAACTGTATTTTTCTCAGGCACCCAAGTGTTATGGAGTCCTAGGTAGGGTGTGAGAAAATCTCAATTGGACACCACTAATGGCATCCATTAATTAATGAAATTATACTAACATGAATTAATTATATCGATATATTAAAATTTAAACAGTTTACTAGATAAATATTTTAATAGTTAATAGATTGATCAGCATATATAAAAAATTATTAAAATAACTAGAAATGATTGATTCATGGTGGCACTCAATATTGTCCAGTGTGGTAATTAGCTAGTACTACTGAGTATCTAATCATGATATACATCATGATTAAACTAGTCCCAAGAAACACTACCAGGGAAACCATTATAATAATTTACATGGGTATCCATATTTTCCAATCAGTAAGTCCCTCTTAGAAAATATCAAATATAATCCAAGGGAATGACCATATTAATTCCATTTATAATTTATAGAAGTTTTATTCGTGGATCCATCCCTAAAATTCATAATCAAGACTTTATAGAAATTAGTTACTGACATGAGAAAACTTTTCCCTAATTAAATACTATTTTTTGTGGGGTCACGTTCAAAGAAATTCATTGATGGTATACTATAAGAATCTATGAAGTTAATATATAGAATTTTATATATATAGACATAATTATAAATCAAATTGAATTCTTCCAAATGAAATTTATGGTAATGAATATAAATTTTACCCAATGGATTGCTCAAGTAATTTCTTGTCATCATCCATCAAGGACTCTGATGGTGTCATTACACCACAACATTCATTTGAGTTCCCAACGTAAATTGGGGTCTCATTCATGAAATTAAACTTCAATTAGGTATTTGTTGAATATAGGTAATTTCTCCAAGTCATTCGTGTAATACAGAATATTCAAAAAAAAATATGTACCACTTTTTCAAATTACTCATTCATAACATCTCATGTAATTAGAAATTTAAAATAGAAAATTATATTATAAATGTATCATTAACTATATAACCATGTTATCAACCCTACCTAAATCAAGAATAATCATTTATAATTGTGTTACCTATATCCCACTTCATCGACCATTCTACTAGTAATTTTGTTAGTCGCAGCCCACTTATAATTCCATATCTCTCTTCAAGATTGTAGAAATTATTAAATAATACTACATGGTAATCTACTATAATAAAATTCCATTAAATTGTTTTTGATTTAAACATGATATCACTTCTTACATATAACCATTATATAATGAATTTAAAATTATAAATTTGTGGGACATTAATTTATTTTATACTCAAAAATAAAAATATAAAAACTATTTTAATAAGTCATTAAATATTTATGATAGAACCAATGAATAAATTATGTAACACGATTTATTAGGAATCACGTTATAATTAGAAAATCATTGGACCTAAATAAGTATTAGAAATTCATTTAATTAATACCATTTCAATGTGATGTGATACCAACATGATAAACTATCATGGACTTATATGCATAGGTGAGATTGTGGATTTAATTTTAGAAACCAATTACTATAAAAATAGTGTGTTAAATTAGATAATATAATGATATAGATTATCTTAAAATTATATAAACGTATGAATAAAAGAAATCTCTTAAAATTGGAGTTATTTGAAACACAAAAATAGACCAATATTCATAAAAAATATAAAAAAGAAATTATTAGAGAGGATTTGTAGCCATACATTATTCTCACCACTGTCAAAGACAGATGTAGTTTTAGACATTTTATAATGTTTTTCTATCCAACCCTTGTAGAGGAGAGAAAAAAAGGAATGAGGGAATGATATGTATTAATATGATTAAATAAATATATGGGGTGTCAAATCGGTGGCCATGATAAAACAATATAGATTCCGTCATTTGAAAAATGGTCCTTAGGACCACAGAAAAGCCACTCATTCCCTATAGTCTAATTGGTGGTTATGATCATGAATGTTTTTGGAAAATTAAATATCTTTCTACAGGTTTTAACTCCACTTGAGCCCTTAACATGACTATAAGACCATAATAAACCCCCATGTTAAATAAATATTTGAGTTTTTATGGTGTTAATACCTCTAAAACATATTACAAACATTACATATACGAAACACATTTAATATTTATAAAGATCAAAATTCATTTAAATTTTAACACCTATAAAGACATAGTGTATTATAATCAAAAAGATTCACAGGTGGTAAAGGGAATAATGAATATTTTTTTGGAGTAAAAAAATAACGGGTCATTAATATTGGATTAAAATGGAAATAATTATCATATGAAAGAATCAAAAAGAATTATTTGTAAAAAAAATTCATTATTTAAAAAACATATTTTTATTATAAAAAACGGTTAATTTTTTTCATATTTGATGATTTTTATTAATTAATTCTAAAAATTTTATTTAAGAATAAAAAACATTTGAAGAAATTTTCATGATAATATTATCTTCATTAATTTTAGAAAAATAATAATTGAAATTGAAATTTCATAATATATTATATTTTTTGTACATTTTAATTTATTTTTAGAAATATAATCTCAACTATATGACATTGGTCATCAGATTATTCTTCATAACATAATTAAAATGAATATGTATTGAATTTTGTTCCAGAAGATTGAAATTATTACTATGTTTTTTATGACCTATAAATATTTTCACTATCATTTTAGAATTATCTAACATTTCATACAAATATTTTAAAATCAAAAATGAATTTAATTAAATGAGCCATAGACTGCAACAAATTCTACTAAATTTTATCAATGTTTTATCTAATAAATAATTTTTTAGATTTAAATTTATGTCATGATTTATGATAAGTTGTATAAGGTATATTTTAATATCATTCATCAAAAATATTCTTCTACCTATTTCATTCATGATCTCTATTAATATTGAAGGTAACATCACAAAATATTTATTCCCGTTTTTTAATTTGGATATTTTAAATAAATAATCATTAATTACCTCATCATCAATAATATATTTTATATATCCCATTTATATTGATTTATCTAGGAAAAATATTCATTTATTTTTTTTATAAATAATTTCTCACCAAGATTACTTTGTGATGAACCATTTTACAATTTCACCCTTATCACCATCTTATTTAACTAGTTTGGAAAAAGTATTTCCCTCAATAATTGAGTTTTACCTCCTTTTATATTGTAATAACATTTTATTTAAATTATATGAAATCATTATTCCATGTAAAACAATATAATTAATTGACACATCCTTCAACTTCAACATAATTTATATTAATAGAAATATTGTAAAATTTACCAAATGAAATAATCGAAATAGGTCAATTTAATATTTCACCAATAAATGTTATTTCATTTTAAGCTTTTCACTATGAAAAGAAATATTTGTTTTTCAAAATTTACCACAATTTATTTTTCCAAAGAATTTTATTCGACTTAATTAACATTCTTTTTAGACATCTACATCTAAAATAGTTCTAATAAAAAAAATTACCCTTAATTCATATTATTAAGTATGTTCTATTCTAAATACTTTACATGATCGATATATACTACATGGAATCTAAGGTAAATGAATTAATAAAATTAAAGCTATGTTATGAATTGTTTTTGAAAATAATTCATTCAATATAGGATTTATCTTCATAGAAACTATATATATTTTAGAATGTCATTATGATTATTTATAAACAATAAAATTAAATTTTATATTTTAATTCAATAATTAAAATCAACTACTTAATTAATATAAATATATTCAAATTTCATAATAAAACTTACAATCTTCCTTCATTTCTTATATCCTTCCCAAGATGATTATTTTTCAACTTATCTTAAATACCCTCAACTATTATGATCCCCAAAATTTCTATGAAATCATTGAATGAAAATTATAAAAAGATATTTTTAATTTCATTGATATAATTTCCAATGTTTTTCATATAGAGTTTGGTCATTGATATAAGTTTTATAGTATGAGTGAAAAAATAGATGTTATGTATAGTTTTTCTATACATAATTATAGATCGTATGAAATTAAATTATCATTAAATAAAATGAAATTTTAAATACTAAATGTGGAAACACCTTTTTTCATTCACAAAATTGATATGACTTATTTTGGAGATTAAAATTATAAAAATAAATTGTCTCCAATAATATATAACTTATAAAAATATAAAAAAAATCAAAAGGTAACCATGAATATTTTGAATTTTAAATGATAAGGATCCTTTTTAAGAGATCATAAATGTTCTAAAAAGTTAAATTTGTAAAATATTTATTTAAATTATATTCTATTGATTTAGAAACCTCTATTTTAACTCATTAATTAGTTATATTATGATTACACTAATGGTAACATTTTTAAAATCGTTCTTAAAAATCACCATGCAAGAAATAACAATATACATGGATTAATGTCAACAATGGACAAAAGAAACATTTTTATGTCCAAGAAACAACCACGGATGAATTATAAACAACAATATTTTATACAAAAGTAAATAAAATGTGAAAATTTAATCTATAAAATTAAAATATTCAAAATAATTATATGATATTACAAATCTATATTCTTAAATCAATGGAAATATAAATGGAAAATTATTTAAAATTTCATCTTTTTCAATTTTAAAGAACATCTATTTAATAATTATTCATGTCTAACTCCAACATAATATTTTTCATGATTATAAAAATTACAAAAATACCCATATTATTTCATTAAATTAATAAAATATTTTTTTCATCATAAATGTTTAATTAAAACACCATCATTAATATTATCAAAATATAGGGAAATATTAATTACTTATCTTACATTATAAATATTCAATCATTCAAAATAAACACTTTCTATGGTTGAGTCACTACTCAATCTTTATAATCTATCATCATGAAAGTGTTTAGGCACATGGAATCCACTATTATTGAAGGCATTGAAATATATTTAAATAATTTGAATAGATGAGCATAAATCCTCCCATTTTAGATTAATAACTTTAATTATTATATTCAAAATCTATTGTTGAAAACTACCATTATATGTAAACATAATTAATTATAATAATTTTTATAATGCAATAATTCATTCTAAAAAAATATTATAACTTTAATTTCAATGACATATATATGCGGAACACCAACTATAAGTTATATAAAATTTATAAAATTTTTATATAAATAATTTTTCTAACATCAATAAAAAAGATTTTGTATACTGAAATGGTTATTGTTTTCAATGATTAGCTTTGTTAAAAAAATATTTCTTAATACCAGAGTACATTATATTTAATATAATTTTTCATAAATAATATAATTATAAACAAATTATTAAAAATATCAAACAATGTGACTCGATGAAAAGGACAGACATTAGAAAAATTATGAGATTAAAAAATGGTAAATGGAAATCTAGTGGTGTTAGGAGAATATATCATTATATTTGGAATAATTGATAAATATGAACACAGATGAAATTTTATATTTAATGGAATAATATAATGGGATCATAAGAAATAACCATGAGGTATGATATATTTTTAATAGTCATATAATATAATTTTCAATCCATAAATGGATCATCCTAAAAACATAACATATTCCATGTTTTATGAATTTGAAAATTTTCAAAAATAATAATAGTCTACATATATATAACATCGGACTATGGTACACAAATTAAATAGAAAATAATTAAATATTACAAACAATTACCAGTGGGATATAAAAATCAATGTTAAATATTCAAACAACCTTTTTCCCAAAAAAAATAGAGAAATGTGTACACTCAGGTCACATAACAAAATAGACGACACTAACCCCCAATGTTTGATTTTAATCATATTGGATATAAATCATCACATAATATAATTAAGGGAAACAAATTCTATATACACTCATCATATAATGAAAAATCATATATATTTGTGGATGTAAAATACATTATATAAAATATGTTGATTTAAAAATAGAGAAATGGTTTAAAAAAATTTCACATAGAATAACATAATAAAAAAGTCAGGAATTAGTATATACGATACCAAAATATAAATCATCACAAAATTAAAATGAGAAATATTTTTTATATTGATATGTACGATATATGTAAAATATTCATAGGTATTGAATATTCCAAAAAATTAATGTAAAATAAATAAAAATCCTGATAATATTTTTCATTATGATCTAGTGTTGTTGTCCATTAAATGAAAAAAGTCACAGTAAATATAATATTAATAAAATTTAAATTTTTTTCAATATTTTTAATAATATACATATTCATAAGAGATCTATTATATTAATTATTCCCAAAATGTATGTGATGTGTGGTTAACTAAAAAATGGTAATATAGTTTAAGAAATAATTCATAATTTTTTTCATTTATGAAGTAAAACCTATCAATAATAATTTAATACGTTTATAATTTTAATAAAAATGAAGCGATAGAATAATTTTTTTTATATAATATTTTTAATTTTTGCGAGTAATAAATTTAAACATTTTTTCAGAATGTAAATAGACAAAGAATAAAATTACCAAAAAATAATGGATAAAAATGATCATAATAATAACTTATTTTATGATGTAAGTGAAAATAAAAAGGAATATTTGGATAAGTATATTAAATTTACCTATTAATATAACTAATATAAATATAAAATATACTAGGTATAGATTTTTTCAAAATATATGGGGATATAGTAAACTAAAAATGATTATAACTCAATAGAATAAGACTATGTTAAAAAACCCATCACATTGGATTCATACATAAACCAAGTAATGCTGTCATATTTCATAATGAATATTTATTCATTAGTAATATGTTTATAAAACACACACATATATATATATTAATTAAAAACATTTTTTATCATTTATTATTAGCCATATTTAATGTTTTTTATTTATTATTATTTATCATGAGTAAATTATTCTGTAATACATATACTTTCATTTGTATTGTGGTTTCAAATATAATTACATTATATTGTTTTCATCACCTAAATATGTTTGATATAATTTTTATATAAGTTTTTGATTGTTTTTTAGTTCCTAGTGATTATTTCAGGGATGTCACGATATTATTTTTTAATATATAGTTTTAAATATATTTTTATGAATTTTTAAATGATAATATTTATTGATTTATTGAATGTATAAACTTATATTTTAACATTAATTGATTATAATAAATAATAAATTTATGATTAAATGAAACCATGACAATGTTTTTCTTTATGTAATAATTTATGATGAAAATGTTTCACTTATAGGCCCAACTGCCTCCCCTTTTCCTTATCAGCCGAAGAATACTTCCACATGGTACTCTATTAACACCAACATATTCTAATTCCTTCAATTATTCTATATATTGTTCTTTCCACAAATATTATAGGGAATCTTTTTCATTTATTTTGGTCATGTTGGTGCCATATCCTTAGGTCTCAATTATTAATGGATATCCATCTCACTCTTTATTTTTAAAATATCAAAAATCCAAAACCTTCTTTGATTAGTGGAATACAGAATTTTTTTGTGGTGTTGATATATTGATTATAATATTATATTAGAACACATTCTTTTATCAGTTTATTACATCCCCAATCATCATCTCGCCTCTATATAATATTTCATTTGTTATTTTTATATTCTCTAATTAGGACATTATGAAGTCAGGTATTTGCATTTGGGGATAGATCCTCCTTATATATATGTCTATATTAGTCTTCTAAGATGCCTAAATATTGTTCATAATTAATATTTTCTTAATTGTATCAATAACACCATTTGGATTTTTCTTTTTTCTGCAATCATAACATATTCATAAAAGATACCATAATTATGCACATATATGTGGTTATTCATCTTTTAATGAAAAAACTATTTTTTGATAGTTTTATGCGGGTGCCTCCATTTAATTTCATCAAAATATTCTCTTTCACTGATGATTATATTTTATGGAGAGTTAATCATATAGGGTCATCAAATCTCAAACTGTATGAAATGTTTTTTATAGTATCAAGATATTCATTATATTGAATATCCCACCACATCTATTGTCTCCATCACTCTATGGAATCAAATTGGAGAATGTAAGGCTCTAATTGATTCATAGGGTTGGTATTATGAGTATAATGGATTTAGTTTTTGATATAATGATGATTTCATAGCTCTGTATGGTGGTCATAAGCTATAACATTCATGATACTGTATTTATCCACATTGTATTATGTTATCTAGTGGTATTATATTTGTAGTCTTGGTTTTTTCATTTTAAGAGAATGATTTTGTTAATTTGTTTGATGCGTGATTTTTTTTCTCAAGTTATTATATAATTATAAGTTGATAAGGATGGTGGATGCATCGAGGACAATGTTGTAGGTCTCCCTCTTCAACATCCAAATGTAGTTAACAATGTTTTTATTTTTTCTAATTACTCTATGGTCATCATGGGCCATCTGTTTTGGTATGGATTCCATAAGGCCTTCGAGAAACCCCTTACATCAACTTAATAAGTCATTCAGGAAACTTCAATGCAATTAGGCCACCTCATGTCCTTCGGTACCATATTATAGTAAGATGCACATATAGATTCTACAAAGAACCAGCTCGAGAGGAGGATTGAAGAGCATGATGCATTCTCTGGTGCATGGCCAACTGATTTGGTTGGAAGAGAGGGTATGACATTTCCATCAATACCAGCCATCTATATCTCTTCATAGAACAGCTACCCTAACATCAATGCAATAGTGGAGAGCAGATTACGATACAGATGTGAGGGCGAGGCGATTTAATGTAGTCATAGTTTGTATGATTTCCATAAGACCTACGGGTCCTGTAATGTCTGCAAGCCTATGGAAAATATAATATCAAATCCTATGGGGTTTGTAAGGGTTCCCTTATACCTTGAAAGGGGGTTATCAAAAAATATTTAAAATAATTTCCTTGAGGATATTCCGGATAATAATATCATTATGCTTTCATTTGAGGTAGAGGACCTCATAAATCATGGTTCTTTGGATTAAGTGGTCAGTCGTTCAATGGTTTTGGGTTATTAACCAAGATTAATGGATACCATTTATACAAATACGTATATATATATATATATATATTCATATTGTCTTAATCAATCTCTGATTAAGGAATTAAGAATCATGGGATGGCTAGGCTCATTCTATAAATTATAATGATTTCATTAATGGTGTGTAATGCTTTGAGAATTAGGCATCATTATACATTTTCCTACATTGAAAATGGTTATCATTCTATAAAATATATCATATTATCTATCTGAGATACAAAATAAATGGTTGAGTTCATTAAATTATTTTTAAATAATAATTGTGGTGGTAATATCTTGTATTACTACCCAACTAATAACAATATATAAATGACATCAATTTCTATTCTTTTAGTTGACAGTATTTATTACCAAGAACAACATATCACTATCAAGGTTAATGAAAATAAATCCTATTTCATTATCTATAATCATTTTGAAAAATATTATATATTATAGAGGGAGGGAGTTTCGAAATGTTTTATAGATCTTAATTAGGATCTATTCCAGGGTTCATCAATATTAATTTCAACATTATTATTGATAATTCAGAATTTAAATGAGGAATTATGTGTTTCATGAAATCCATTCATGATTTTAAAAACATTATAACCATAAATAATATATTTTATATGGGTCTCATTGGTCACTTGTTTACATGGTGGAAGAAATATAAAGAGAACTAGTGAATTTAGATCCACATAGATTGTTTCAACTGAAACAAACAGGACATGTCCATATATTTGGATACATTTTTCTCTAAAAAATTTCAATTTCATTCATACCAATAAAATTTTTAGTGAATTATATGCCTAATAGTAGGACAAGTAGTCATTTATTTTTTTATTTTTTTAATAATATTGGTATTGTTTTCTAAACAATTAGTATATGTGTTTAAAATCCCTTGTAGTTCTATGTGTGGGTTCTATTTAAAAAAACATTTTAATATCCTAAATATGATTTCATTCAATGGAATAAAAGACTGCCAAATTTATAGGATGACATTACAGAACCCAAAAATGAGATAATTTATATTGAATATAGCCTCTAATAAAAATGAAATTATAAGGTCTTAACAATTTTTATGACCAGACTTGATATGATTTTGAAAAAATATATTGAGACTGAAGATGAATAGATATGGTGATTATAATTAATTGTTTTCAATATATGTTAATATAAATACATATTTTTTCCATTCATGAATAAATATAAAATATTTTACTATGGCCAATAATTATAAACTTGAATATGATATGTATTGCAATCACATAGAAGTATTTAGAATATGAGTTGTTGTACGATATCAGGGTTTTTTGTTGGTTTTATTTGTTCTAGATGTAGGGTATATCTGAGGCGAAAAATTATTGTATATTTTTAATAATATTTTTATACATATGATGTATTATATGAAAACAAATATAATTATTATTATTAGGATGTATGAGATCAAGGAAGTTATATTTCATCGAACTCTAGTTGTGCACCTAGACTATATGAATTTTCGTTTAGTTATAAAAAATATAATGGGATATAATCAAATATAACTCATTGATGATGTTACATATTTAGTCATCAGGATCCCATTCATTAATTTAATGTGAAACAAAACTTTTTTTAATCATAAAAAAGAAGGATTCTCAATCTTTAATAAAATACAAGATGATTTATCTTCTTAATTTTTCATACATGGAATTGAACATGAGAGTGTATAGTCGGATGTATCATATGTTCCCCAAGTTTATTTAGAGGGAATTACATAGATTTATTAATAATATATGAATTCAAGGACCTATTGGTATGAATAATGAGATGGTATGTGAGATTGAATAGAAAATGGTTGGTTCTAATATTCTGGTTTAAGTTTTTATAGATAAATCTTATTACTTGGTTGAGTCGAAATTTATTATCAAAGCTAATATAGGATTAAAAATTTTTTGAGGACTTATTTGTTTTAATTATTCAATGAATATCGGCTCTGTGGTTTTTTGGTATCAAATAAATATATATATATATATATATATATTCATGTTGATGTGTTCTCTTCACCAATGTGATCATATCTAATATTATATTTCTAAAATGGAAAAATATGTGTTTAGTTACACCATCAACATATAAATTCAATAGATGAAAATTTATCCTTTTATAGGAATGATTTATTTTTCTGTAGTCTCTGACACCATATTTATAATGTTTTTTTTTCATCGATTCATTTTCAAGATCCATCTATGGGGTTGTCCATATGATAGATGAATTTGAAAAATATGGTGGAAGATGATCTTAAATTACAATATTTTTATACATTGTTCCAAATAATGTTAATGAAAAAGAGTGAACGGATCTATAATGGGATGGGAAGGGTTTGTAATAACATTCCAATTAATTAATAAGGGATCCCATTCTATTGTAATAACTTGAATCAAAATTAATTTTTCTTTGGTGAACTACATGACTTATAAAAATAAAAATTGGAATAGATGGTTCTTATCAAATAGTTGATACATTACATTGTTGAACGATTTAAATTCCTTGATTAAAATATATTTCCAATCTATGATTCAAGATACTTAATATTTTATCCGATCCATTGAATTAATCTCGAGTAATTTCACTTAGAACTCCAACCGTGATATACGGTATCATAGGGAAGGATAGGATACAATGTAAAAACAAATTAATTAATGTGGGGAATGTTGATGATATTTTTTTTAGATTTTGGTTAATAATTTTTTTTTTGATATTTTTGAAGTTCATACCCTCTATTCTATAGGTACATGGTAGAAACAATATTTTATTCACAATACATCATCATTGGCACCTAGTAAATATTTGGTGCATAGAAGATACATAAAAGGTCACATCCAAATACTTCACAACCAAATTTTATTGATCATCGGGTAAGGTTATGATTGTTTCTAGAATAATAACTATGTTGGGAATAATATTTTATTTATTATAATTCCCATTATATGTTGTTATATTTATGAATATAATTATTTCTCTTATATTTATCCATGATATTCATATCATTGAGAAAAAATACTGTGAGGATATATTTTTTTTATGAATGAACACTTGTGTGTATTCATTTCTTATTAGTTAGTGTCTTTAATGGTGGAAGGAATCCAATGTAGATTAATTACGCACTTAGATATTAGGGTTTAGATTGTTATGGTATTCAGTAGTGGAATTATTTTTATGTATATTTTTTTGGAATAGAAAATTCATAATCATGTTATTCCAATCGATTAAATTTCATAAAACTATCGCATATAAATAGTTTCAAAATATTGTTTTATTATATACATTAAAAGCTTATACCATGCCCCATATTATTGTTGAAGGTTAATAGGAATATTTTTTATGAATATGATTGTATTTTTATTATGGATTTATTTTTATATGGTTAATTTTTATGGTGCTCTAGAACAATGTGTTCATGTAACTAGAGTGTCCACTAATAATATTGTGTGTTGTCTATTTATTGAATTTGGATTCCATGTTATCATTAATGATAGTAATAGTGTAGGAAATAATGGATATCATTTCTCCTTTATAGGATTTAATTTTAGTGTTTTTCTTATCATTGGGGATCTTAGTGTCTTTATAAAGAGTGGTGAATGATTTCTTGTCATTAAGTCACTAACAGGGTAATTTGAAAATCACCTGTATCCCATAAATGTGTGTAGCCACGGGGATTGATTAAACAGTCACTCATTAGGTTGGAATCATAACTCTATTGGGTCTTGTTATATAATGATCATGAGAGGTCGTAGGCTTGTGAGAAACCAAGGGTGTTTATAGGAGGTGGATTATAGTACCTTTTATAGGCCATTAACCTATCTTCTAACATCAAAATAACCCATCTTAGTTTCCTTCTCATTTCTATGATTTACAAAATTAGCATTCTAGAGTTTGATATGGATTCATATTTTCTACAAAAATTTCTCATTGTTATTGTTTCTTATTATTGGTCAATTATATGTCAAATTATATAATGAAATTGAATTATTGAACCATTTCATTGAAATCAGACACACTACAAGAGAGGATGATACAGTTTCTATTTTCTAGTTTATCAAGGGTCGTTGGAGTAAACTCATATTATTTAAGTATGTATTGGTCCAAATAAAATTTATTCAAGAAATTATATAATAATACATCATGGGGTACATTTATTTTAATGTGTATTAATTTCCATGGTGTGGACTTTTTTTTAATAAATATTAACATGTTTCTAGTGGTTAGTTTTATACAAATATTTACAAATACCCACTTCTTAATGTGTGAGGAATAATTTTTTTAAGGTAAATGTATATATATGTTTAAAGAATTATATTTTTTTTAAATAAAAACGTCCTCCACAAAATTTATTGAACTAATAAAGGGATATGTTATTACATTATCAATTATTTTAATTAATTTTCACCACATTGCCATTGAATATTTTAAATTATTTTTTTACAAAGTTAACATATTTTATCTTTATAATAAAAATGAAATTATTACCTTGTATTGGCATGTATATTACAAATTTTAAATCATTTTAAAAAATAAAAATATAAAAATATAATTATAAATATTTTTAAAATAAGATTATATATTGTTTTAAATTATTTTTTTGAAAAGTTAATTTTTAAACATTAAATGAAATTATTCTTATTTATCACCAAATAAAAATATTTTAATTTTTTTTAACAATATATTATCAAATTATAAAATAAATTTTATTAAATTTTATACAACAAAGATGATAAATTTAACTATTAAATGAATCTATCAAATATATTAAATTTACCATGAATCATTACATGTTTATTCCATATAATTTCATTTTATTTAATTTCTTTTATTTGTATATTTGTTTACGATATTTTTAATATTACAATTTCATTAATTTAAAATTCATTATTTAAATTAAAAAAAATAATTACAAAAATTTCATTATAAAAAAGGGATTTGAAAAAATGAATTACTATTTTTTTAATATATAAAAAATAATTTATCATCTTCAAACATGCTAAATATTATATTTACAAAAAAAGTTACCATATATACTATAATTAAGAAATATTTAATATTCCAATTAAATACTTTTATACCTTGTAACCATATATTCAATGATCGTATATAAAATTACCCTATAGAAACCATCCTATATTCAATTCCCATATAATGATAACATTACATTTCTAAATAATGACTTTCATTCATTGATAATATCATTCATAATATTTATTTAATCAATATATCTATGTTATTTGTAATGGTGTTCATTGTATCTAATTTTACACTCTCTAATATAAAATACTAATGAGACTATTATGACTATGACTCTTAGATTATAGTATTTATATATATATTTATGATGTTATTTTATATTATTTTACAAATAATTATATATTTATCATTATTATAACAGATTTAATTCAATATTTCCACATATTTACTTAATGAAATATTTTAAAACTCATTTAAGTTAAGGGTTTCTTGTATTAACCAATTTCTCATTCTTTTAATTTAATAATGGAAAATTAAAACTAAAATAGGGTGTTAGATTCTACTGACCATAAAATATAACAACATATAAGTCTTATTACACCTATGAAAATTGATAACTATTATTTTATATATTTTAATTTGTATATTCCCATGTTACTTTAAAAAAACATATGATTTCTCCATATAAATATAACCTAATTATTGGTCTTGTTTTATATTCCATTATCACTGCAATCCAAGATTTCGACATGATTTTTCTCAAAACATTATCTCATAACAATCAAAATATGTAGAATTAATTAAATGTTATGGATAAAATTTTTGATTATGGAAATATTGTACATGGAAGAAAAATTCTCATAGGATTGGTCTGGTGGAATATCTAGTTGGTACACTATAATACCATAATGATCATGAGTCATTAAAAGATTAGTGAATGGTTGGAGCAACATTCTCATATTCTAAAATATCATAAAATTCATCCTCTGTGATATAAAAAACCTTACCATTAATCAAACATAAAACTATTTACATCAAATAATGTTTTTACCATTGATCTAATATCTTTTTTTGGAAATAATATTTTATTGGATGATATTATCCACTTATTTCATATCAAAATAAATATTTGCTACCAAATAATTTATATCTTAATAAAAATAATATTATTGCAGGGGATACTATGATTTCCATCAAATCACCACAGAGAGTATCATCTCAATTATTGAGTGGAAGTTGCTGTTATATGAGAACTAAACAACAAAAATATACTAATATCATCATAATTTTAAATAATATAATGTATATCATCATGATGATTAAAAATGAAGAATCGTCTATTTATATTTGTCATCAATATTTGGGTGATACAATAATTATAGGTAGACCAAGAAAAATGATGTATACTTCAAACCCTCCTATTCATGTAGTCTCGCTATATAATCCCTTTATGATCTCTAAACATTATTTTGTTTTCTATTTTAAAAGATTATGTTGACTATTATGAATTATATATAATATTATTCTTTATCTCTAAAATGGATGATTCTTATATCGTAGCTGAAAATATCCTAAATCCATATTTATCATTGTTAAACCCACAAATATTTCCAACATAATTATATTTTTACATATCATCCCTTTATTCGCCTTTAATTATCCATTATATAAATAGTTTAGAAATAATTTTAGAAATATAGTATTCCATTTTATCCATTATCATTTCCATGTACATCATTGAATATCAATTCAAATAAGATATATATCAAAATTTATCTTGGAAAATGATACATAATCCCCCTTTTCAATGAATGATCCACTATATATTACTTCATATGAAGATAATGTACAATGAAATTATAATACGTGATATAATTTTACCATTTCATTTGGTTAATATTCATCACTCTATATGAATATATAGTTTCTGCTCATATGATCTGTATAAACATCTCTATTCAATCCATATAGATAATACCTATAAATATTATGGGTATTAATTTCTATTCCTTTCATTAAATCACATGTTATGTAATATTTATAAAAAAATCATTAAAAATATTTATAATAACTTGTCACCAAATAATTTAAAATTATTACACAACACATGGAATTATGTTAAGAAATACTATATATTACAAGACATTCTCAACATCATAATAGCATGAGTACATATATGGGGACTAACCTATTTTAATTTTTCTTAAGGTTATGTTTATTATTATCAAACCACTAAAATAGTAGATTTTTATTCACTATCTATGATAGGATATTAGAAAAATATTAATATATTTATCCCAAATCAATGATACTGTGATTTAAATTAAAATAATCTATGAATATTTATTAGATAGTCACTCTTAAATAATCTCTATCATTAAAGGATCCATAGATTTACCCATAACATGGGTTATATGGACAAATAAGGATAATTTTTTTAGAAAAAATCTAGATATGATAAATATACAATTATTTTTTAATTTCTTATGGTCTCTAACATAGTACACAATTTCTCTTCATATTCATCCATATAGTTTGAATATATTAAAATATAATAATAAAATAACATAAAAAATATATCTATCTAATATATTAAGTATCTATACATAAAATGGGTGATGCTAGAAGGTGAATTTCAATGTCTAAAAAACAATTACAATGAAATATTATTGTACATGTATTTAAAACAAGGATTTCGTTTTCATGAAATTCATTTTAATATTAATTTAATGATATCTTTGTTAACATTAAACCTACAAAATATCATTGTCTCTTATAATTTTATCAACTTGATCATTAATACACGGCAGTCCATACTTTTATTTGATCATGATTTTGTTAATATCATTATATAAACTACAAATTAGCATTAACCCGGCAATTTATTAATAAAGTTTAATGATGCCAACCATGGTGAAGAACATTGGTATATAAATATTTGTCCAAATTCATTAAAATTTCATCTTAAATTCCAAAATATTATTGGGGTCACACGTTGAAGACTCTTGGACATATGAATAACACCATATATGAGTTGAACTAAAAAAATAAACCTTAGGATCTTAGTGGGGACTTTGATAGGATTATGAAATAAATTTAAATATTTTAATATTATTTTGATTTAATAAATGATGAGTTCATCCTTAACTATTTGATTCATACATCATTCATTATTGGGGATCAAGATATGTATTATTGAAATAATTTGTAATGTAATTTCTTTGTTAGACTTAAATTGATATATTATCATGGGAGGATATGTATAGGAAATAATTCCATATCCCAAAAATTAATATGATTTCTATGTTGAAAAAGATAATCATTTCCAAATATCACAGTTAAATATACCATGCGATGAATAATTAGTTTTATTGGAGTTATCTTCCAACATAAATCAATAAAATATAATTATATACATGAGATATAATAAACATATATTTGAGTGTATTTATATTTAAATAAATATCAAATATTTTACATCATGAACAATAATTCCGTGTAGGATTAATAGATATTTAGAACTGAAACATTTGATCCCAATATCCCTAATTTTTTAAATCGTCCTCTTTATGTCTCCCACAAACAAATAAAATTGATTTAATTTGAACCATGAAATAAAATATATTTCTATCCCATTAAGGTAATTTCAGGTATTATTATTCCCACATCTTCATTATATATTTATTAATACCATCCTTACTCTTCCTGATTTATCACTTAAATATTAATTGAGCTCAATTTTCCCTTTCATAACCCAAAAATTTTAGATGAATGAGATCCTATAACTTCAATTTCAATATTTATTTTGAATCAATCAATTTTCTTATAGAAACCAATGAAAATTATTATTGAGTATTTTTAGAGATGTGGAATTAATGAAATAATGAAATGATGATATTTTTGTTGGGAAGAATGACAAAACCAAAAGAATACCATAATTCAGTTTTGAGGATTCCATCATGGGAACTTATAGACTCACAATAATTTTTCTAATGATCATGTAATTCATGAGTCATATGGATGTGAAGAGTTTAAGGAAAATATTTGATGAGAAATGTTTTCTTAAACCCCTAAAATTCAATGGAATAAATTTAATAGTTTTTCATTATATTTAAAATCAAATTAAACCATTATTAAGAATCAAATTCATAGAGAATAAAATTTTCATTTTCATGATATAAGAATCAAATAAATGAAGATAAATTAAACATCACATTGAATTAATAATTAATAATTACTATATTTAATGATTTAATAAAGGATAATGGTAATTGTTTTATAAAGGACTAGATGATGATTTTTTCATTATTTGATTCATTTATGAGCTCAACATAGTCCATGTTGTTATATATAAACTGATATTTACTAATCATGAATGTTTGCAGGCCTTCTAACATCTAATCAAATAATTCATGAGGATAATCATTAAATTATCCACCACATTAATTATTCATTCATTACATCATATTTGAAACCATTTTTTATTACTAACAATGTTAACATGAGTAACAAAAAAATTAATTTAAGATAATTAAATTGAAATAAATGTAATTAATGAATAAAATACATATTACATTTTATTGTATGAATCATATGCCTAAAACTATGACAATGTTGGATTAACTATTTTATTTATTATGATTTACCTTGATATTCTCCATAAAATATTCATAAAACTTACTACACGCCACATTGATACAAAATAATATTATCAAATAATTAAATATATATAATTTAAATAAATTTCGATATTAATTCATTTAATATCTAAATTTATACACACTCATAGAACAAATTTTTGTTTGACATTAGGGATCTTCAATGAGAAATAATTATTTTAAGATACTTATTTATATTCCTTAAAACAATATTCAACATAAATTTGTCCCATAATAAAATTTGATATAAAATGTTTTTCTGTTTTACCTAGGATGAAATATAAATTTTTTAAAATGGAGAGCTCAAATTACCTTTAATGGGAATAATATTTCAATGATTTTTAGTGAACAATTTATTATATCATAATTAAATTATTAACATGAACAATAATAAAATGGAATAATTAAACTAATAAGATCATCTAATCATAATAAATGATCATAATGCATTAAAAAATGTAAAAAAAACATAAGAATGTGAAACGATTTGACACTACTCATGTTCATTAAATTCTATTTACTTACTATTTCATAATCCCTTTTAGTTATATTTATTAATTGAATGTTAATTATTCTATTTCATTCATGAATGATTCGGTATATCTGTCTCAATCACAATTTATTTCTATTCAATTTATCATGTACTAAATGGTCATGGATAAGACATAAATTTGTTTTTTTTTTGGTTATTAATGTCACATCATTACTCCATTTATGTAACAAATTTTATTTATGATGAGTCATTAGAAGTTATCAATTATTTAGAATATAAATTAATAAATAAATTATTTCCATAAAATATATACATATATATATTATAATTTTTTGTTTTAAATTCACTTTAATGTCATAACTAATAAAAAGTTTTTAAACTATTGGATTATTCTCAATAATTTATGTTTATTATTTTATTAAATCATTTATGAAGGAGGGAAATCATGCCAAAAAAGTATTATGTTATAAAAAATCAATGACTTAGAACATATATTTTTATAAAATATATATTTTAATTATAATGATGAAAATTATATATTTTCAATGTAATAAATATTGTAATACCATAGGTTGTATAATAAGATAAATAAAAAAATTATATAAAATGAGGTAAATATTATGAAGAGTCAACAACCTTATAATGACCATCTCAGAAATGAATTTTTTGAGGATCATTATTTCGAAATGATGATTTAAAAAATGAGAGTGTATTTATAGGGTGATAAATTATAATAATAATATTGAGAAATAAAATAATTTAGTGTTGTTTAGACAAGGGGTAAGAGACTTATTATAGGTTAGATGTATTAGAATATATGCAATTACCCACTCTTTATTGTGTAAGGAATGTAATATTTATGGGAAACTGATTATGAAATTGTGATGTAAAAGATTTTGGTCATGGAGAGCAATATACACATATTATGGAGATATGTTGTAAGTTTGTTTTTTATTACTACCAATTATTTCAATAGATTTATAAATATTACCCTTTATCATGAAAACTCAATTTTTACCTCATATTTTTTTCCCTAAAAATGAAAATGAAAATATTATTTTATTAAAACATTTTATCACATATTAAACTAAAAATGGAAAATAATTTATAAAAATGTGAAAAGAAATAATTGTTAGTATGATTACGTAATTGAAAATATTTTCTTTATAATAAATCATCTTTTTATATATTAAAAAATCTTCTTCTTAAATCATACTGATTAATAATCCTTAGATGAATGTTAAAACCGTTGATTCTATATATACATAAAAACATTAAATTTCACTAATCTTCAAATTCAATATAATTTTAATTTTAATTTTAAATTAAAAATATATAAAATAATTGGATATTATTTTCAAATAAAACATAACTTATTGACTTTTGGTAATTGATTTTTTTTCCTTATAACTGCCTATTTATTTATTTGTTGTTATTTAAATATTTTCAGGAAAAGTGTGTCTATATATATATCAGTCATTATTAGTAATAATTTTTTTAGAATATTTTCTTTAAAATAATAGACAATTTAAATAGTTAATTGGTGTAAATTTATATTATTAAAATTATATTTTTTATTTGTTAGTATAAATTGCAATATAATATTTATAATAGTTTTACAAATTTAAAATTAAATTTATAAAGTCATAAAGAAACATATTATGGAAATGTAGACAAAATAAATATTTATCAAACAATAATATAAATAATGTCCATTTTAAAAATGTACATACAACTATTTACCATATAATTAATAGATATATTAAATAATGTGTTCATATATATGTTGTACAATGTAAATATCATTGTGTATGATATGAAATATTATAATTTCTTGATATAAGAATTCGTACATGCTTCCAATCCAGGAAATGTTTTAAAACTAGATGTATCAAATTTTGTTATATTATACTTTATGATTTACTTTGTGTATTAAAGTTTATATGGAAATAAAATAATAATATTTAATATATATGATGACCTTAAATGGAATACATTATTAAAATAAAAAATTTAGTAAGAAGGATTTTTAGTAGATTTTTTATATGAATACTATATACCCTTTTGGTATATTTCCATTAACCCATCAATATAATAATGTGTGACATAATGAATTTAATGATATAGTTGATTTCTAGTGAATATATATGGAATCTCACATCATGAAATGGGGTTAGATCCTGCCAAATACATTATTGAAAATTCACTTATTACTCTCCTCTATTACATTATTTTCATCCAAAGTAACTAGAATATTATTTGTGTAAATGAAATTCCCTCATATAAATGAACGAATCATGTTTCTCTATGAATACATCCCAGATGGGAAAGTTAATTATATATATCTAATTTATATTCATCATGAATTTCTAATTGAGGGATAATATTTTATGAATACTTTGATTATATGTTAATCATTCCTAACAAACACATCAGTGATATCAGAGTTTTACAATACAATATGATTTAATAAATCACCATCTAAATTGAATAATATAATTTTTTTATTTGAATTCATATGATGAGAAGTTAAAAAAGAAATTGATTTGGAGCAGATGAAGATGGATGATATGGAATATGATAATCAAGTGATTTGGTTATCTTTGATGAAATGTAATATCATAGGTAAATAGGCTATTAAAAATATTATACTTATTCTTATATTATGATATGATATATAATATCATTTGTTATAAAAGAACCATTGCATGCACGTATAATAGTGCATCATATTAATCTAATGATGTATTTTCATATAATTTTATAAAATTTCAACACTAAGTAAATGTTACATCGGTGACAATGGTATTATATCATATCAAGTGTGAAATTTGTATATCATATTCATGATATATTATATGTTATAGGTAGAGGCATAACATAATATTTTAATTAAATCAATGCAATTTTTATCAGATATAGGCTTCATACACATTGCGATATTATTACACATGTCGAATATCATGACAAATGGATTCCATTCAGGTTGAATTATTCATGAAAAAGAAAAAAATAGTTAGTATCTCAGCAGGAAACATTATCTCTAATATTTTATAGTATATTGTTTTTTTAAGCAGCGAGATGTTCATTACGATTTGAAAAAAAAAAGCATTAATGAAAAAAAATAATAAATATATTTTTTTTAATTTGAATATTTTATTGAATAGTATAATATATAATGTCGATTCAAATTATTAAAAACATTATTTTTTGGAAATTTACATAAATTATAATGGTTTTGAAAATTAAAGAAATATAAAATTATTATAATTAATTAATTAATATTTTATGAAAATTTATTAAATAAACTATCTTTAATACATAATTTTAATTTTAAAATTAAATATTCATATATTATAGAGGGTTTAATATTTCAGATATAAAATTTTTATATGAATTTTTTTGGGAAATTTATAATATGTTTATAAATTTATTAAATGAGGAATAATTATGAACAATTATATGTATATAATTTTAAATTAAATGTAACTATTATTTTGAAATTTACAATTTAAAATAGTTGTATACAAATTTCTATAAAACATATCAAAATATGGTGTGATAATTGATGTGATAATGGATTAAATAATATAAAATATATGATCTTTTATTATTTTTAAATATTTATAGATGTAATTATAATAAAAATTTATTATATATCATTTATAATCGTATATTTATTTTAAAATTTCATAGAATGAATAATACGATGGATTTTTTCGTAACTGATTTATACATAAATTTAATATTATATACATAAATATAAGAATTATTAATTTATCTACTATATTCTACACATTATTCAATATTAATTTTTTTTAAATATATAATTGTTCTGTATGATTTTTTAAAATATATAATGATTATATAAATTTATATATATGTATCTAATGAGATTCTTGCTCTATATAAAAATTGATATCTCTTTCATCATCATTAAATATTACATATACAAATATATTTGATAGAATTCAGGGGAATATTATTGTTTTTTTGTATTTGGTTTTACAGTTATAATTGGATTAAAATTTATTTTTAGGAAAGTATCTATGGGTACATATACATTGGCTGAGACCACTCATCGATTATGAGGTTTTTATACTTTATTAAAATGTGTGGAATGGATTTTTTTTCAAATTCTTACTTTTATTGGAATTATTGATTTGGTATTATTTTAATTGTGTTTTATAATTGGTTAAATGTAAATTATATATATGATGACTTTAAATATGCATGAATATAGTTGGATATGTTTTTTATCAAATACAAATGGATTTAGTTGAGAAACAATTTATACAACATTATGGTTTGAACATATTGGTGGTAAAAATAATATTAATAAATAAATTATTATATGAACATTAACCAATAAATGAAATAACAATTGATAATATTGTGAGATTATATCCCCATTAAAAATTATACTAATTTCTCGAATCCTTCAAAAATTTTAATGGAATGATTTTGATTATCCAACAGGGTAGGTTTATGCATATGATGGGTGTATATGGATTATATTGATTACAACAGAGAAGATGTAGAAAATCATATGATTTAGGTAAAATAATCTCATTATGATTATTGGTATACAATTAACTCGTAAATAGTTGGGAATAAGACCATAGTAATAGGATTTACATTATATTAATATTATGGATTTGGAAGAAATATTATCCAATAATCTTTCAGATAGTCATATATCAGTTTACTAGAATCATGAAATGGAAATATAATTAATTTTTTATAGAACTTATATAAAAAATTAATTTCTTATTTATGTATAGATCATGGAACACTTGTAATGAAAAAAATAATTATAAATTATTTTACATTTTTAAATGATTAAATTCATTGTTAACTAATATTGTAATAGAAAACACATACCTTAATGTTTTCATTTTGGGCCCTAATAAGTTTTGTAATAATTAAAATACAATTATTCATCATAAATACTGATTATATTTCAATATCAAAATAACTATAAAGATAATTACATGAACATTTATGATAATGTATAATTCACAATGAAAAAGGAAGTGATGACCTCGACCAGTACAATCAAACACTCTATATCCTATTAAATTGAACATCAAAGGGATATAATATCACTAGTAATTTCTCATGACTATTAACAATCCATGTTGCATCAATTGGAATATAGAAATAACATTTTATGAGATATGTTCTTGATCATTAATATGATGACCCTAACCATGCTCATTGAAGAACTGCTTAATAATATCACCATTGCACATATTATCCATTGATATTTTGTAGGTGTAATAATCAGATATTTGTCCAAACCCTAGCAATATGAATTTTTTAAATTATTTTATTAAAAAAAATGATAAATTTTAATCATTTTTAATATTAATTTATTTATTAAATAAAGAGTTAAAAATATATTTAGATATGATGAAACATAAATTATATTTAGGTAACTATATTGTTTCATAAAGACACAATTTTCGATGAATTCATAAATTTTGAAATAAATTTTATTTCTATATTTATTAGATAATATTTATTAAATATAAATGTTAACATAATATTATGATGTCAAATGTAATTGTTAGAAGGGTAAAGTAAATTAATTTCAAAAACATGTATTTTTTAAAACAAATTGGGTTTTTTTATTTCAATGAAAAAATTATCATACATATATAAATACATGGATAATGTAATTATTATTCTTGAAATCACTATGTGGGATTTATACAATCATGGTTTTTTCATAATATTTATAGAGATATGAGTTTTTGGATCAAAATTATATACAATATTAGATTATGTTGTGTATTATGACATCATAATGATGCAAAAATGATGTAATATATGACATAAAAGAAATCCATGACAAAATTTTATTTACCATTAATTTTTTTCCGGATATATGATTACCTTTTTCAAACCCTATAAAATCATCAAAAACTACTATTGTATTTTAAGGATTTAAATTTAATTATTTATAAAAATTACTCGAATAAACATCATTAAGGGTATTATATTATTGATTTATTTCTTCGAAATGTAAAATAATGAAAATAAATCTTCTTTGGTTTAATCCACGTCCTATCTCTGGGTAATGTTTTTTGGTTTTGATTAATTTATCAAATAGAGTCTGAATACTATGTTTTATAATTTATAATGAAACAACCTTGCTATTTTTTAAATAAACCCACTCAGATACAGTTCAATATTCACTGAACACTCCTAGATCATGAAATTATTCTAAAATTAAATATCTATATCCCTATAATTTTTTGATCATGATCATAAGATTCTCCTCCAAATTTTTTAAGAAAAATATCATGGGAGGGGATCCTCTCATTTTCCCCTTTATTAAAGATCTACCATTACATAATTCATTGTGATTTAAACATTTTTACTTTTGATAATTTTTATGCATCAATATTACTATTATTATTATACATATGTTATTGGATACCCATTTAACACTCATTCACCCCTTATATAATCATTTATGTACACTTGATATGCTATCGAAATTTTCCATTAATTTTCAATACCAAACATTTCTATATTCAATAACCATTTATAATTTCACTAAGGTTTTTCTCCTGGTAGTAACTATCATTCACTAATTCACGAATGAAATTTATTTCACCTCAACTCTTGAATATTGTGTTTAATATTCATGAAATATATGTTAATGTTTTTTGATCTATGTGGAAAACTTTTGTATTAGCATTATTAGAATGTGACAGGTGGGAATAAAATTAAATAGCCCTACAATGCATTGGGATCAGTTTTTATCTCTAGAAATTCCATGATTAGTAAATGGAAGGTTATACTATGGAAATAATTTTATATTTTCTTGGTAATTATTCTTTACTTATACTTATGTAATTATTTATTCTATTGACACATTACAACATTCCCTTTATGTATGGAGTTATATCATGCATCATTATTGATGAGTATAAGTATCACCCATCTTATGATACCTTGATATACCCAATGGAACACATGTACTAAATTATTGAATTATTTTATTTTTAACTCCATTACTGAGATTTATATATCTCCCATTTATTATTTATGCCCTCATATTAACCCATTTATTTATAGAGGATCCACTAAAATTAATGGCATCTTTCTGTGTTTTTTAATAATGATGGTGTACCCATGGTTCAGTTTAATTTTGTATTAACATAATTTGAAAAACTCACTTAGACTCCCATTCTTACAGGGTTATATTAAGAATATCGTTTTCAAATAAATCATGAAATAATATTTACTAATGATATTGGTTTTAATATTGGGACATTGAGTAAAGACTAGTTTTTCTGTATTATGATAAGATAAATATACTGAATCCCTTAGGGAGAACACTATAAAAAATATCAACTTTTTTGAAATTTATAGATTAATTAGTTTATAAGAAAATTCATCTCATTAAAGACAATACAAGTATATTTAGCTATGGAAAAGTTTTACCTATTGGTAATAACTCCAATAATGACACATTGAGTTGGACTCAATTGTCACTAGGTTGATGATAATAGGACAATCTACACATATGGTATGACAGTCCCAAGGGATATACATAGGTAAATTATGAATCACCTTACTAAATATTTTTAAGGTAACAAAAATGAACAAAAATGTTTAATTTATATAATTTATTTTACATAACTTATAGTAAAACATAGAAATTCCATGGATAAAAAATATATGTGTAATATCCCAACCTGAACCTCCGTGTCCAAACTAGAAATCAACATGACCTCATGCATGTGACCACTAACACCAAAGTATTACGACTAGTAGTGAGGGTTTATGATCACCAGTTGGGAGACTATAACCTTGTAATATTTTCATATTATCTTGAATAAGTTATTATAATATAATAGGTAATATGATTAATCATTTTGGAAATAATTGTGACACATTTAATGAAATTAAAAATGAATTAAAGTGTGGATAAACCATTCAAAATGATAAAAATAGATGATATGTATTATAATTTTTGGGTCCTATATTGTCTTTCCGTGTCCACCCATGATCCATGCTCATCATGCTCAGCCATCCACCATAGGGGACATGTCATTAATTCAGTCTTTAGTTAAATGTACATGCACAATGAAATGAAGGAGTAGTGTGCGAGTGAAAGACTTAGCGGGATTACATAAATGTACCCATAACCATATGTGCTCATGTATTAAAGTGTATTTTATAAAATAATAAATGAATGAAGTTCATATAAATAAAATCAAAAACATAGTGGTCGTGCACTAAGTAATATTCCATAACACCCAGTGTTAACTGCTTCAGATCCATGTGTGGAGATTACTGAATGAGTCGGATGAAGAAAACCAGCCCTTATACGATGTCCTACAAATATTTTTTAGGTGATATCCAAAATCATTTATCCCTCAAGTGTACCACATCACCCAGATCATCTAGATGAGGATAATAGGTACTCACATCGACTAGGATATCTTGTTTTGTAATGAACATGGCATCAACACTTCAATGACCACAATCTCAACATGATTCGATGGAACCCACATAACTGCACACTATACTCAAGTAAATAATTGATAATTTTTAAATCATGAATTATCCCCCACTAATGAATATTATTTCATTATGGTCCACATGTTTCAAATACTTGTAAAACCGAACAAGTCCCGGTAATACCTATATTGGGTGAGCACACAAGTGGGCATGATATGCCAAAATGAGTATATAGTAACATACACAACAATATGTGAATATAAAGATAATGATAATGATATTATAATATCACACATAGAGTCTTAATAGTTTTCATGGGGTACCAAAATAGACACAAGTACGATCACAATTAAATAGGATCAATAAAATTCTAACAGTAACACGCTGATTTTTATTGAACTTTTTCCAAATAAATAATGATTTCAATTATCTATTGAAATGAATTGTGTCAAAAAATAAATTAGCATGGAATACAATTGGTGTATTTTACAAAGAAAATTGAATCAGTTTATGTTGCGAAACAACACCAACTTGGGCAATGTTATACGAAACACTGATGTTACTATAGAAATTTTTTTTGATGTTATATTTTATAAAATGAGATAATTATAACATAGTTAGTGAATTTCATAATAGAATTTATAATAACAACTTAAAAAATATTTATTTAATTTTTATATATTTAAAATAAATATTGATAACAAAAGATATTATTTTCAGTAAAGTCCTTTTATGTTTACAAATACTATATTATTGAATAAACTAATTTTAAAAATAAATATAATTTTATAATCATTTAAAAAAATTATGTTATAAATAAAATTTCAATTTTTAATTTAAAATTTTTAAATTCTATTATGGTTAATTTTGTGATTTTTCTAACAGACATCATTTTCGGATGTATAGAAAAAAATACAGGGCTTAATTAAAAACATCATTTTCATATAATGTATATATATATTGTTAAATAATATTTTAAACAAGGTTAAATGTTACATTAGATTATATTTCTATAAATATAATCAATTTAGTATATTATAAAAAATATAACATTCATATATTATATAAAAAACATAGCCAAATTTTGATCATTTTAACAAGAAAATCCCACATTTCTGACCTAATATTGGGATTTAGTTTGTATTAATTTATACACCTTTTATAATTAGAATTTAGAAAAATGGATTCCAAATTTTGAATAATTATAATTTCTAATTTCTAATTCGGTCAACATAATTTTTCAACAAAAATATTAGTGAAAGGGATTATAATTATGTATATCGATTAAGGTAAAATAAAGCTTAATAATAGATAAAACGATAAAATTATGGAAAAAATGACCAAAAAACGTATCAAAATGATAGTTTATGGCCATATTTATAATCTATAACCACTTTTATAGACTTTATATAATTTTTTTATCCCAATGCAACATAAAAAACGTTGGTGGAATTGTCTCTTCAAATATTTTCAAGAGGTTCACTCCTCATTCACTATAAAAGGTCACCACCTCTACCTTCTCTTAAAACCACCCTTACCACATAGTATTGGACACATTGTACCCAATACATATCCAAAAATATCTCCCTTCCTCATAGTATCCTTTACTTAGGTATAAATAAATCAATGTAATTTTTTTCGCATAAACAAATGGATTTACCCGATTAATAGGTAACAAATTTCTTAAGATCCTTCCTTTTATTTTCCCTGTACACCCACAACCATCTTTTTATTTCTTTATTTTATGAAATCACAGCTACAATAAATATTCTAGTATGTTTTTTAATATGGTTTCAATATTTAAATACCCAAAAATCAATCAAATGGGTAAGGAACAAACTGATTTTGTGTACGATAAACTATATCCTCACTAAACAAGGATTGTTCAATTCTCCATACCACCTATGATGGTGTAAATTATGATGTAAAATATGATTTTATATGTCATATATTATTTCTATTATGTATTCAATCATATCTATTAAATTTTACAACAAATATCCTTTTTTATTCAATTTTTTATTGTTAATAAAATTTCATTTGACGAAGTGTAGACTACAACCCCCTCAAAGGGATATGACTCATTAATAATCATAATGAAATGTATTAATAATGGTTTTAGTGATTAAATTATATATATATGATATCATAATGATACTATAATATTGATATATATACAAACATATATGTCAGTTTCTTCCTTTCTTTTAATATGAAAATAAATATAGAAACAACATTCATGTGTACGTATAACAAACACTATCCTTAAATGGTGTATTAAATTTTGTTTTTATATATTAAATAAATTATTATAAAACACATATAATGTATGTATATTTAATTTATATCACATTTTACATTAATTAAATCATGTTATAAAGAATAAGTGCATATGATATAATGAATTAAAGCATGTGCAAAGAAAAAAATATTACCCAAAGGGAAAGCTTAACAAATGATTGTTGAAAAGAGGGTAATATAAGGTTGTAATAAAACAATATGTGGAATTATTTATAAAAATATTGGTTTTTAATAAAATAAAAAAAATTATATTTATTTTACAGATTCTTTAAATGACTACTATTGTAGTCGAGACCCAAGGTAAGAGGATTTCATATAACATTTTTGTGAGATACACACAATGATCACAAATATTTATTTTCTTCTATATATTTCTCATTATTGTATTATATGTATATTATACATAAATTTATGTTTATTAACATATCCATTAAACAATCTTTCTTTAATGGGGTATATGTTTAAAAAGACACCAAATCGGTAAAATAATTTTGTCTCGATTTTCTTTCACTGAGACTCATGTTTGGGTATTTACCTAAATTCTATTTCAAGGAGAATATAAATCCATTTTTCATTTTATATCTTGTATTTAACTAAATTCATGATATTTTAATCATTATGTAATTTCCATTTCATACATTGAAATTATGATCACTTGTTACAATGTTATAAGTGTATATAGTGAAAACGTCGTCGTATTTTTATATTTTTTATGATTATGCTTCCTTTGATGAAATATTATTATACAAATCTCAATAACAGTCAAGATAAACCTCACACATTTTTTTCAAGATATTATGATTTATTAGTACCATTTTTCAAATCATTGGTACATAAGATAATGTTTTCATGTAAAATCTGACAGTCACTCTCTTCAGTTCGAAATCAATTATATTTTAAAATTTTGATTTAAAAAATATATCCAAAACTATTTTAAAAAGAGATTTAAGTCACATATTCAATGATAAAATTTATTTTAAGTTGGTTTTATCATTTAATACTTTATTTATATGTTTCCAAATCTATTTTGGATGAAAAATGTTTTCCAAAATCTTTTAGGTATTAAAAGTGTTTTCATTGCAGAAAAAATATATTCCTCCATTAATATTCCAAAAATATCATTAAAAAATATTTCCAATTGATGATAACATACACTGGTGTTAATGATTCCATTAGTGGAAAACTATTCAATATCTCCATTCAAATTTTTTCTCTAAATGTATTATTTTTTATGGCATGAAGTTGATCAAACCATTACCACTTTTGCATGTTATATTTTTTTGAAACTACTTTTTTCATCTGGTAACATTTATAATGTAATGATTATAAAAATTTTCATTTTCCCAGGTTATGATACCAACACATGTTTATAAAACATGTGTCATATCATGGGTTATGATATGATTTTTTTTGTCATTTATGAAACATGTATGTATAATTAATTATGTGATGGGTGGGACCTATACCTTCCTCCAATGAATTGGGTAATTATTTAAATATCATGAGATAGACTAATATGGTATTGGGAATGAGACATGACTACTAACATAGACATGGGAGTGAACCATGAATATAAAATGGTACGTTTATTATACTTCCATATGATTCATGTGTCCTAAACATCAAATATTACATTCAGGATTCATATATATGATCTTTGATATGCATTTTATGATCATATATTAACATGGTCATGTTCTCAGGCCATTATGCTCATGGTTATGATTACATAGATCTCATTTCTAAACAAATTGATCATTTTAAATCACCCATTTTTATATTTCATTCCCATGGTTATGATGATATTTATTTTGTTATATGTGCTTAATAAGTGTTATAGTCAAGAAAAAAATGGTAGTAGATAATGAGGAAGACATATGTATCATTGTTTATGATTCCATGTTTCTAAAATAACTAGACCAGTATAGTATTTGGTCTTCTATTGGTATATTTTTTAAGTATTCCACAAAAATGTTATCTAATATTAATGTATGAAATGAGAGGGTTGATATAGTCTATATCTGAGAAAAGGTTTAGTTTACCTTTGGATTATAGGTTGAGAAAACCATAGTGAGAACCCTAAGGAATTGTCTAATGATAAGTCTAACAATGAGGAAAAATATAAGAAAATGGCCTAGAATATTGATAAATGATAGACTGACTGGTTTCTCAGTAATACACCATTCTATGGACACTATAGGTGGATGTGTATCTGGCATTGATGTACTTAGTGGTAATATCTCGGACATGATGTTTTGGGTCATTCATGGTGTAATATATTACACAACAACAAGACTTCTTTTACACCTTATTTGACCCACCCAGGGGATGTGGTTGGTTATTTAATAAACTCTTTACAAACCATTATGAACACATTAAATATAATTTTCCTATGAACAACCTAGGATAAACCTACGTTGTAATCGATTACATAAGGTTTCATAATTTATTCATCATATAAGTTATTTTTCGTGATTACATGGTTCATTACTATAATAACTATTTCCTAATTTATGATTATTTGTTTTCATCAATGGATGGATCCGAAAGGAACCATATTAATAGTGATAATGACAAACAATGAAACTATTTGTTTCTTGAGAAACCAAATTCAATTTGAGCTAGAATGGAAAAACCTGATTCTATTCTCACATAGCTTTCACACACTATGTATCATGGTGAAATTCCAACTGATAAAAGTAGATAACACCAATCTATAGAGTAATTCATTTGGAAAATACCACCTTATTTCATGGTTCCCTTTGATCAAATTGACTTTTAATAATGGATTAGTAATATAGAAAAGATACTCTCCATTTTCTATTTTTCATATAATCAGATTGCCGTTATTGTTGTATATCTATTATAAGGTGAAGCGCACCAATGATAGAATATAACCTAGAATATGAGGTGGTAAGGTGAGATGGAGTGCATGGATTGGGATGAGTTCATGAACTTATTATTTAATAAGTACATTCCTTGGATTATTTGTATCTTGTTATAGAAAAAGTTCCTTTAGTTGAAGTAAAGTAGTTATGATTATTTTAGATCCTACAAGGTTAATTACATGAGACATGTGAGGTATAATTTAGGAAATATCTTCCAGACTGAATGTAATGTTGACATGTTCTTTATTGGTTTAAAGCTAAGTCTCCAAAGGGAATTGGCCATATGACACATTATTGACTATGAAAATATTTTGTGTTATATAATAATGGTTGAAAAATATGTTAGAGTCGTGTATAGATCTCATGGTTTTCACAAGAAGATGAATATGAAGTTTAATGTAAAATATAAAAACCATGAAGAAAATAAGTTGTGATTCCCTTCATTATCAATGTTTGACTAGAATCCTGGAGGAAAATATCCATCATGGGTCTAATAAATGTTTTTATTTTGTATGGTAATTCCATAAGGCAAAATATTGATTAATTGATGGTAATATGTTATATAACATTGGTAACATGGAAAATGTGATAGAGAATGCACATCCCATGATTCAATGTTACAAATGTAAGAAGAATTGGCATTATGCTAACCAATTCCCAAACAGAAGGGATTATTATGAGGATCGACATCAACTCCCTCTTAATCCATGGTCTATTT
Source organism: Viscum album (assembly GCA_963277665.1). Taxonomy (NCBI): domain Eukaryota; kingdom Viridiplantae; phylum Streptophyta; class Magnoliopsida; order Santalales; family Viscaceae; genus Viscum; species Viscum album. The sequence goes on from OY728126.1 coordinate 601,168,338, forward strand.
GGAATTATAATGAAATAACTTTTTCTAATGAGGGGTGTAATATCAGAATAGTGTATGTTCAACATACCATCCACTCCATAACTAATAATGTCACATATTATTATAGATCTACCCACACCTTCATATCTAATGAATTTTTAGTGGGTGTTATGATTAAACAAAAACAATTATATTTATAATTTTTAATTAAAACCACTAATTTTAATATAATTCCATCACAAGTCTATTTATCCTCTTTAATTGATGTTTGTGGGAAAATTATTCTTTAAAATATTTTCATTATTCATTTGGTTGGATTTGAGGTCTTCTTGGAAATGGATTTTCTTTCTCTATGTATATCCCACATCAATTACTGAGGATGGGAAATTATATTTTATATTTCAAAACCTCATAGGATCATCCACCCATGTGATGATAATTATGAACATACTATAGGTATTACATCCAATTTATGGGACATAATTCCCATTCATAATGTAGAATTAACTCAAATGGTTAGGGAGAAAATCGAATTCCATGATATTCCCATTGTTAGGGAATTTGTGGATGTTTTTCTTGATTATTTTCATAATCATCCACCAAAAAATGCATCTATGTTTTCAATATAAATCATAAATGGTGCCAAAAAAATTCCAAATACTCATAATATAATATAGTGACCCAACAATTTCTTACATTACTACTACATTATTTTAAGATAAACTACACAATAATATTACAAATAGAGGATCCAAAGGTTTAGTGTCTTGGGAAAACTAAGACCATACATAGAAATTACATTATCAACCATAAACAATTATTTAATTTCTTCTTCTATATATTCTTATTGGAACTTGAACTATCATTATTAAATTTATCCACCTAAGGATATACATCAAACGAGGTGAGCTAAAATCCTAGTAATAGGAAAGATAAGAACAATATAGCATGGTGTGAGCATAATCATAACATCAGGAAAAGATCACAAACATCAGATGAAGAATAAATAAACGAATAGATGTGTGGAAATGCATAAAAATGAAACATCATGTCTTAGTGGTTAACTAACAGACATAATTTTGAACAAATCTAGCATATTTTCCACATCATTTCACATTTACTCATGAGATTCATCACTTTACCCAATGCTTTGGAAAGTTGTATAATTCTGGGAGCACCAGTCACATCATAATATTATCACTATCATGAATGACACATAGAACATATATCAATAATGAAAATAACTAACCCATGTAAAGGAATGGTTTTCATCTCATAATAACACATTCATAAACATTGGGTTCACAAAGCAAAGAGGGAAAAACATACTTGATACAAGAACCATCAACCTTGAATGAGAAGTAAATGGTGAGTTATTAAAAGAAAATGTCTTTTGGAAAACAATTTTTTTGACGTAAACAATAGTGGTAAACATTTATATTCCAAAAATGTATTGAAAATTATGAAAAAATTATTTTTTTGGAGTAAGCATATCAAAATTAGATTGAAAGAGGGAGAACCTAGAGATTGAAATTTGGGTTCGAGAATTTTTCCTTGCAATGTATCCAAATGCTTCCTTCTCTTTAATGTATATTATAATGACAATATATTCGTTAATTAGAATTTATAGAACCTTCTATACATTAATAGGGTTCATTTTGGTTTTGTTATGTCATTTCTTGATCCTTTTGATGTGTTATTGAGTTTTAAAACATTGTCCGGGAATGTGAGTTTTAATGGACTTCTTGAGTGGTTAACTTGTATTCTTAAATGGAAGTTCAGGTAGAACACTGGTAAACATACATAACTAATATTACATGTTATTAATGATATTACACAATTAAAAATTATCTTATAATGAATTATATTATATACCATGTGGATGAATCATTAGATAAAAATTAAATGATGATTGTTTGGGTTAATTTTGGTGGTTTTTCGATCACAAAGAACTTATTTTAATTTATCACTTAGTAATATGTACCTAAATTAGTTCCAGAAATTATAATACATATAAAATATTCAGGTTTAAGCATAAAAATGGTTTCATGACCATATATGATGGTATAAATGGAAGAAGAAGACATGTTGTTCTTAAAGATGATAAATTAACACCTCACGAACAATGTTATCTTTAATAAAATTAAAAGATGAGAAGAAAGGAGTTTGGATGATATAATATCTCATTAGCATCATAAAACTTAAGTATATGTATGTTACTTGAGTTACCATACAATTTGGAAAAATATAGGGGCTGAAAGAATAAGAAAAGAACTTGAAATTGAAAGGGGATTAAAGTAGAAGAGGGAGAAAAATTACCTCTTCAATCCTCCTCTTTAGATCCTCTTTAATGGGACTAATATTGGTATTTTGATTAAGCCAGTATCTCTTGGGTTTGGGAGAGGGGATATGGAAGATGTTTGGGAAGATTTTAGGCAAGGCTTCAAGCTTGAGAGGTGTGAGGAAAGGAGGGTGTTATGGGTGGTATTTATAGTGGAGGGGAGTGTGGTTTCCAAAATATAAAATTTATTATTTTATTAATTTACCCTATGACAATGAATAGTGAGTCTTAAATGACCAAGAATAGTAATGAGGGAATGGGAGTTCTAAATTTAGGTTCTTACATCACTTTTGATCTCAGTAATAGTGAGTTTATATTATAATGTATTTATACGGTAAATTAATGTATTTTACTATTCACCACAAATTCAAGTATTTCAGAAATATCCCAAAAATTTACCCTAGCCATTTATCAATGTTTAGAATCTAAAAATGAAGTCCATTTTTCAAAAATAATTTTTTAAATATTATTTATTTAATATTTAATTAAAATCATAATTTATTATTAAAAACTCAGCTTTAAAACATTCATTTACTTATTTTAAAAAATAGGTACATCATAATTTCACTCGAATATTATTTTTATACTATCATAAGTAAGGTTACTATTCATTAGGGTATATCACTATTCATAAGAGTATGTTTCTATTCATAATGGTAGGTTACTATTCATCAAAAATTATTCTTGTTTTATTAGACTCCAAAAATCATCTTGAACACAACTGTGTTTGTTAGATTTTTAATATTTATAATATAGAAGTGAAAAAATTATGTTTATTAATCACTTAGCACTTAGTAGTTCATTATGTTGTGTTTTCATGTGATTTTATGACATATTTATAAGAAGGTAATTTCCATTGAAAAACGTTGGGTCGTTATATTCCTCCCCACTTATGAGATTTCACACTCAAAATTTCAATTTAGACAAACAGGTTTTGGTACTTCTCCTTCATCACCTCTTTTGGTTCCCAAGTAGATTATTCAAACATAGGGTTCCTCTAAAAATCTATGAAAAGGTTGGTTGTCTTGGTGCATAGAACTTTATCTCTCTAGTCCAGAATCTCTATTGGATGCTCCTACCAAGAGAGATAATCTCCGAGTTGTACCACCTCTGAGTTTAGTATATGTGGGGGGTCTGATATATACCTTGTCAGGAGAGATACATTGAACACATCATGAACATTATCCATATTCATTGGAAGTGAAAGCCAATTGGCCACGGCTCTTATGCGGTCAAGGATCAAAAAGGGGCCAATGTACCATGGTCTTAGCCTGCCTTTCATTCCAAACCACATGACTCACTTCCATGGTGATCTTCGAAGGAAGACTTTATATCCGACATCGAACTCCATGTCCCTTCGACGGTTGTCAACATAGCTCTTTTTCCAGCTCTTATAAGATTTGATGTGTTCTTGGTGGACTTGAACCTTCTATGTCATCTCTTTCACATGATCGGGTCCAAGTAGCTTTCTTTCTCCAACTTCATCCTAACAGGTTTGAGTTATACATCGATTTATATACATAGCTTCATATGGAGCCATTAAAATACTCGAGTAGAAGCTATTGTTTTATGAGATCCCAACCAATGGGAGATGCTGATCACATCCACCATTGAATTCTAGATAACAGGCTCTTAGCATATCTTCTAGCATCTGAATAGTATTTTCAGACTAGACATTAGTATGGGGGTGATAGGTCGTGCTAAAATTTAATTCAATACTCAAAAAATGTTGAAGGATCCTCCAAAATTAAAATTTGACCCTTTGATCATGATCAGTGACAATTGATATTGGAACACCATGCAGTCTCACCACCCCTTTCACATATATCAATGCAAGTTGTTCAAGTGAGATATCATCCCAAATAATGATAAAATGGGAAGACTTGTGAGTCATTCAACCATAACCCATATAACATTATTTCCCTTTGACATCTTCGAGAGACCCATGACAATGTACATAGTAGCATTTTCCCATTTCCACTTGGGTATAGGCATTAGTGGCATCATCCCTTTGGACTTTTGTCTCTCTGCTTTAACTTGCTGACTTTCTAGGCACCATGTTATATATTTTGCAATCTTCTTTTTCATGTTATCCCACTAGAAGTGTTCTTGGAGATCACAGTACATCTTGGGACCCCCAGGATGGATAGATAAAGATGATATATGTTCATTGTCCAATATATCCTTTTTTTTATCCCATGTGATGAAGGCACACCAATCCATGTCCCAAACCGAATCACACCATCATCGTCGATATGGACATCTTTCTTCTTCCCTTCCATTACTGCATTCACCCTCTTTTGTATATCCATATAATCCCTTTTTGATTCCTTAATCTTCTCTTGGATGGATGGTTGCACAATCATTTGGGAAAGGTATGATGTATCCCCTTACCTTATGATTTCCAAATCCATCCTTTCCATATATAAGAATATAGGGTCTTTATCAATTCGTAACATAGATAGAGTAGCAGGTTCTTTTATACTTAAAGCATCAGCCACAATGTTTGCATTTCTTGGATGGTAGTGAAAAGAGAAATCATAATCCTTGATTAGCTCTAACCATCTCCTTTGATGCATGTTGAGCATGTTTTGTGTGAATATCTACTTTAGGCTCTTTTGGTGAGTTTATATGTCACACTTCTCACCATAAAGGTAGTTCCGCTAGATTTTCAATGAAATAATCACGGCTTCCAACTCTAGATCATGCATCGGGTAGTTATGCTCATGGATCACCAACTTTCGTGAGGCGTAGGCTATCACATTGTCATTTTTCATGAGTACGCAGCCTAAGACTTTCATTGAAGCATCACTGTATATCACAAAAATTTCACTATTTTTTGGCAGTGTGTCTACTAGTGAAGTGATCAACCTTCTCTTTAGCTACTTGATGCTTTCCTCACATTTTTTTCCATATATAATTTACCCCTTTCCTTGATAACATAGTTAGCAGGCTTGACAACTGTGATATGTTTCCCACAAAACGTCGGTAGTACCAAGCTAATCCAAAAAAACTACAGATTTTTGTGACATAAGAGGGCCTAGGTTATTCCTCAATTGATTTTTTTTTAGGGATCCATAGAAATTCTCTCACTTGTGATCAAATGTCCCAAGAACGTGACTTGTTATATCCAAAAGTCACACTTGCTGAACTTGGAGTACAATTTCTCAATTCTCAATGTCGCCAACACAAGTCTTAGATGTTCTTCATGTTCCTCCATGATCTTGGAGTATATGAGAATATCATCAATAAAGAATAACAAAAAAATTTAGAGGTAATGTCTAAAGACTCTATTCATCAAATCCATGAAGATTTAAGGGGATTTAGTATGTCCGAAGGGTATCACTAGAAACTCATAGTGCCCATAAATTGTACGGAATGGAGTCTTCTGAATATCTACCTTCTTCACCTTTAACTAATGATATCCAGAATGAAGATCCACCTTAGAGAAGTATTGATCTACTCTTAACTAATCGAACAAGTCTTCAATCCTTGGAAATAGATACTTTTTCTTTATGGTGATCATGTTGACATCCTCACACTCGATACACACCTGCATTGTTCTATCCTTCATCTACACAAATAGCATTGGCGGACCCCAAGGTGATGCAATAGGACATATGAACAATTCATACAGATGCTCTTGTTGCTGCCTATTTAACTCCACTAGTTTGACAGGAGCCATCCTATAAGGATAGTTCGAGATAGGAGTGTCTCCGGGTATGAGTTCAATTGAGAACTATACCTCGTGACTCGGGGGAAATCCAGTTAACTCTTCGGGAAATACATCACCGTATTCCCTAACGATTAGAATTTCCACAATTTTGGCACCTTCCATTGACTCAACCATTTGGGAGAGGTATGTTTCTTCGTAGGGAATCTACTTCCACACAAAAAAAGGGTTTTTAAAAGGAGATTCATGTTATTCCATGAATTTGTAGAGGTACGTGGGATGGTTCACAATATGAAAAGATATTTCCCTTTCCCAACATTTGATATGTGCTCTATATAATGATGGCCAATCCATTCACATTATAGCATCGAATTCCACCAAGGGAAGTACTACAGAATTTTCTAGTAGAATCTTTCCACATACACCAATAGTATAAGAGTCACACACTTGGGTTTCAATGATTGCACCACTTGTTATTTTTAAAGATATCTTCAATTCAATGTTTCGGGGCATCGATTCTATAGTTCTAGAAATATTACCAGATATAAAGGAATGTGTTGAACCAGAATCAAATAAGAAATTTTTCCATTCTTGAGTGAATTGAAAAGTGTACCATATAAAACATCATTATATTGATATACATCTACAGTAGTGATGGCATAAGCCTTCCCTTGTTCCTTTGGAATTGGTGGTTCCTGATGTTGATTACCCCCGAGAACTCGAGGTTTAGTGCACTCTCTTGCATAGTGCCCTAGCTCCCTATAGTTGTAGCATTAAACCATGGCTGGTTCTCTCTTTTCATCCACTACATTATCCTTCCTTTTCATGTCTTTTCGACACTCATGAGAATGATGTACTTCTTTCCCACAATTGAAGCATTTCCCCATCCCTTTAAAGTAGTTCCCATTGTGTAACTTCCCAAATTTCTGGAATGTGAGTCATTGATTTTTCTTGCATCCATTATCATTAGATCCACTAGCTTGAAAATCTATCTTTTGTTTCTTATCACCATATCCATGGGACCATTCTCCAAACTCCATCTCCACTTTGATATCACACCGATTAACTTATTTATAACTCCCAAAGTCTCAAATTTCAAGAGCCTTTGGAAGGAGTGGTTTTAATCCACTAATGAATCTATAAATTTTTCTATCATTGTTGATAACAAAACCCGATGTATATCATTGAAGACTTGTGAAATTCACTTCATTGTTTGTGACAAAATATCCTTTTTTCATGAGCTCTATGAATTCTCTCTCCATCTTTGTGTGAAGAGTTCATGGGAAATACTTATTAAGAAAAATTAACTCAAATTCTTTCCATTCAATCTCTTTAATTTAATCCATTGGCTTGGGGTTCTTAATCAAAGGCCACCATTGATTAGCCTATCCATATAGACAATAAATGGATAGAGTCACCTTCTCCATATCAGAACAGTGAAGCATAGAAAATATCTTCTCCATGGAGTTCACCCACTGTTCTGCAACTAGAGGATCAGAATATCCTCTAAACAACAGTGGTCGTTGCTACATAAAACATTCGATATCAAGTTGCTCTCTCTTTGGTGAAGGAGGAAATTCCCAATTATTATAGTTATTTTTCATAACTTGAGATAAATAGGTAAGCATCACCATTAAGTTCTGAACATCACCTCCAAAATCACTTGGGATATCATTCAGGCAATCATTGAATTGGCCCTCGCCTGAGTTGATGGCTTGTTTCCTCCAAGATCCCACAATTTTCTAAAATAGATAAGGTTAGAAAAAACTGTAATTCGTCATTTCATGAATACATATCTTATTCATTTTCACAATTAATAGAAAAATCATAACATATGGGATCCCTATGTAGAGATTCTTGTGTGCGTATTTGTTCTTAGTCTCATGCTAGAGGTTTTCTCTTGGGTTCACTAATCCTAATTCCCAAATTAACTAAACCTTCCCTCGGATACCAACTATAGTGACTCAACCATCTCTTAAATTACTATTACAATATTTTATGATAAACAACGCAATAATATTTCAAATAGAGGATCCAAAGGTTTAGTGTTTTGGGAAAACTAGGACCATACATAGCAATTACATCATCAAGAATAAACATTTATTTAATTTATTCATCTTTAGATTCTTATTTTCACTTGAACTCTCCTTAGTACATGTATCCACATAAAGATATACATCAAATGAGGTGATCTAAAATCATAGTAATGGGATTGATAAGAACAATATAGCATGGGGTGAGCATAGTCATAATCTGAGAAAAATATCATGACCATGAGAGGAAGCATAAATAAATGACTATAAGTGTGGAAATGCATAAAATGAAACATCATGTCATAGTGGTTAACTACCACACATAATTTTGAAAAAATCTAGAATCTTGTCAACATCATTTCACATTTACTCATGAGATTCATCACTTTACCCAATGCATCGGAGCACTGTATAATTCCGGGCACACCCGACACATCATAATACTATCATTATCTTGCATTCCACATAGAACATATATCAGTAACAAACATAAATAACCAATGAAAAGAAATGGGTTTCAACAAATAATAATACATTCATATACTTTGTGTTCCCAAAACAAAGATGTAATAACATACTTGATACAAGAACCATCAAACTTGAATGAGAAGTAAAAGGTGAGTTATTAAAAGAAGAGTTATTTTGGTAGACATTTTTTTAACATAAACTATAGTGGTAAATATGTATATTCTAGAAATTGAATTAATATGATGAAAAAATGTTTATTATGTGTAACTATATCTAAATTGGAGTGAAAGAGGGATAACCCAAAGGATGAAATTTTGGTTCGAGAATTTCCCCTTACCTTGTATCTGAAAATATCATTCACATTAATATCTCATATAATGACATTATATTCATTAATTATAAATTCAAGAACCTTTTATACATTAATAGGGTTCATTTTGGTTTCATTATGTCATTTTATAGGCCTTTTGATGAGTTATAGGTTTTAAAATCTTTTTTCAGGAATGTTCGTTTTTATGGTGTTCTTCAGTGGTTAACTCGTACTCTTAAATGAATGTTCAGGGAGAACAGGGGTAAAAATCTAGAACAAATATTACATGTTATTAATGACATTAAATAATATAAAATTATGTTATAATTAATTATATTATATACCATGTATATTAATCATTAGGTAAAAATTAAATGATGGTTGTTTGGGTTAATTTTGGAGATTTTTTTATCACAAAGAACATGTTTTAATTTATCACTTAGTAATATATACCTAATTTAGTTATAGAACTAATAATACATATAGAATATTTAGGTTCAACCATAAAAATTGTTTCATGACCATATCTTATTGTCACAAAGGAAGAAGAATACATGTCATTCTTGAAGGTGATAAATCAACACCTCACGGACAATGTTCTATTTAATAAAATAAAAAGAATAGGAGAAAGGTTGTTTGATGTTATAATATTCCATTAGTATAATAACATTCAATTATATGTATGTTTCTAGAGTTACCATACAATTTGGGAAAATATATGTGGGAACTGAATAAGAAAAGAACTTGAAATTGAAAGGGAATTAAAGGAGAAAAGGGTGAATAATTACCTCTTGAATCATCCTCCTGAGATACTAATTAAGGGGCCTAAGAATGGTATTTTTATAATACTAGTAGCTCTTGGACATGGGGAGGGGATATGGAAGATGTTTTGGAGGAGTTTAGAAAATGAATCAAGCTTGAGAGGTGTGAGGAAATGAGGGTGTGAAGGGTGGCATTTATAGTGGAGGGGATATTGGTTTGCATAATATATAATTATTTAGTTTATTAAATTCACCTAAGATAAGTAATATTGAGTCTTAATTGACCAAGAATAGTAATGATTCATTTGAGTTCAAGATTTGGGTTCTTACATCAAATTTGATGTCAAGAATATTGATTTTAAATTAAAATGTATTGATATGGTAATTTAATGTATTTTACTAATCACAAAATATTCAAGTATTTAAGAAAAATCGCAAAAATTTACCCCATTGAGATTTTGATGTGTAGAATCCAAAAATAAAGTCCATCTTCAATATAATATTATAAATTTTATTAATTTAATATTTAATTTAAATCATAATTTATTATTAAAAACCATGTTTTAAAACATTCATTTTCTTATTCTAAAATACAGGTACATCATACATTCACTTGAATATTTTTATACTATCATAGGTAATGTTACTATTCATTAGGGTATATCACTGTTCAATAGGGTATGTTACTATTCATAAGGGTATGTTATTACTTACCAATTTTTATTTGTTTTATTAGACTCCAAAAATCATCTTGAACCCAACAGTGTGTGTCAGATTTTCAAAATTCCCAAAACAGAAGTGAAAAACTTCTGTTTAAAGGTCACTTAGCACTTAGTTGTTCATTATAATTTATTTTAATGTTATATTATGACATATTTATAAGATGGTAATTTCCATCTGAAAAACTTCAGGTCGTTACATATAATGTCTCCAATTCAGTTGTATAAATTAATGAATAAAGTCCAAGAAAACAGTGATAAGGGATTCATACCTCTAATTGTGTCACAATGTGGTGCACCATAATTTTTTTATGTGAATGAAGGATGGATCAATTAAACTCTACATTGATAATCATTTGATTAAAATGATCAAATTCCAGAACATCTATCCACTTATCTGTATTGATCACCTGTTTGATCAAATGTGTGGAGCTCAATAATTTTCAACGATTGACGATCATTCTGGATATCAGTAATTTGGGGTCAGGAAAGAGGATAAACACAAGATGATATTCTATAAACTGTATAGAATCTATAAACATATAGTGATTCATTTTGGTCTTACTAAATCCCATAGCCAACATCGTGTATTTAATTATTTGATCATTAAGATATTACCTCGAACTATTTGTGATAGTCATTATTAGAGATATTCTTATTTGTGTAAATAATAAGTAATATAATAAAGATCAATTTATAATTATAATGCATACCCAAATGAAGGGGAATCTATATGTATATGTTTAAATGTCAGAATTTTGGTAGGAAAATGTTTCATTTTTGGGTGATGTTATATTAAGAGACAGTATTGTTGTAGATCCATCAACGATAGAATCTATTGAATTCATTCCTGGTCCGACCATAATGAATGAGATAAAAATCATTCATGGTGTTTCTTGATATTATTGAATGTTGTTGGAATATACTTCGAGACAATCTAATCCTCAGTCCAAGTCATCTCATAATGGTTTCAAGTTACTGAATGAAAATGAATGTGAGGGAAATTTTGAGGAACTAAAGAGAATTTTCTTCAGTTCACCTGTGATTACATTACCCTGTAATGGAAAAGGGTTTGTAATATATAGTGATGCACAAAAGAAATGATTGAGATGCTTTCTTATGTTTAATATTATTGTTACAATTAATTCCTTGGTAGAGTTGAAGATTCATGAGAAAAATCATCAAAGTCATGATTTGGAGTTACAAACATTTACATTATTTTTATCATTGTTATAGAGGCATTATCATTATAGACAAATGATTAATATATATAGCAATCATAAATTTCAAAAATATATATTCACACAAAATTATGTATACATGTAAAAAATATTATGGTTAGAGTTGATAATTGATTTTGACTGAACAAAACATTACTTCCAAAGGAAGGAAATCAAGGAGGGTGATGCTTGGAGTCAGAATTATCATGCTATCATAACTGTGATGAGGATCTAAAAAGATAAAATATTTAAGGATTTGGAAAGGATGGATCTAAAAATCTGAATATAGGGGGATGAATATTGTCTTCCTCAAATGAAAATTGAACCCTCTTTTATTTTGATGGATAAGGTGGGATAGAAGGGAGGTGAAGAGCAGAGATAAAATATAGAACTGTTCTTGACTTTAACATGTATTTGGATGGAATTATGAGGTTCGTGAACATTTTATTTGTCCCTTCCACTCCATATTTGAAGAAGGATAAATTAAACGTATATCATAGTCTTTCATTATCTATTAATCAGGGATATACAATGATGAACGGGGAATTCAAGGAGTACTTCTGGTTGGATGTAATAATGAGAGATATCCCTGATTTTGTATCTTGGTTTTTGGTACAATGAAAATTAAAGGCTAAAAGTAAAAAATTAAAATGTTATGTTGCATCCATTATGCATACTACAAATGAAATTGGAGAACATCACAATGGATTTTTTTCATTTGACTACCCAAAACCTCTAATGTGTTTAATTATATATGGGTGGTAGTATATTTCTGTACTAAGTCATCATACTTCATTATTATCAGAGAAGAGTTTATTTTGGATTATTGTTTAAAGATATACATTACATAAGGTGTGAGGTTACATGGATTACAACATTATATTGTATCATATGGGGATATGAGGTTTAACTCGATGGTCTGGATACGTTTTAATTAACAACATGATACCAAATTGAGTTTCATCACTATATATCATCATATTTCTGATGGACATTATGAATTTACTATTCAAACCCGAGAGGATATTTTGATATATTGTTCTCAAGATTTAAAATGTGGTTGGGATCAACACCTTCCACTAATAGTGTTTTCCAATAAAAATAACATTCACTCCAGAATTAATATTTAACTACTTGAATACCATTATGGGAATAACTGTGTGGCTCCAAAATTAAGTGATGATGTTGGTGAATGAATGATAATCATACTTGATATAGGTAAAAAAATTCACGAATGTTTGAACTATACAGTAGAATTTCAAGGAAGCTCAAAGCCTATAGAAGCATTTTGATGACAACCACAAACATTACCTAGAATTTGTCGTTGGTGATAAGGTGCTTCTATGAATATTACCCTCGAAGAAATTTATGAGATTCAGTAATAAGGGGAATGTGTGACATATGTGTATCATTCTTGTTGAGATTCATGATCATGTCAGAAAGGTATCATATCGCTTGGAACATTCTACAAATATCTCTCATGTCCATGATGTTTTCCCTGTTTCTCTCATAAGTAAGTATATTCAAAACTCATCACATGTACTAAATTTAGATATTATTCTAAGAGAGGAGGAACATTTTTACGTGGAACAACCTATTGAAATTATGGAATGAACCATGAAGTTCAACAAAAAAATTACAATGACCCATGTTTTATCAATGTAATTACATTATTAATGTTATTTCTAAACTTATAATATTTTAATATTGAATATAGAATACAATTAATACCATATAAATGGTGAATGAGTAAAATAAAAGGTATCTTATGAAGCTAAATAAAATTTAGCAAAGAAATTTTAACTTGAAATTTGGAATAGTAATGTGACCATTTTGAATAATAAACTAGCCAATGACATAGTAACCTCAAAAATGAATTTATAACTAAGTATTACCCATCATATAAGGTTCAATATAATATAATTTTATCATAATAAATGAAAATATATATTTTAAAAATTATTAATTTTGTGTTGGTATTTTTGTAAGTCTTGTACATTTAATTATAATACTATGATTAATTTATTGAATAAAAACATAATTTATTTTCATTAAATTTATAAATAAAATAATATTTTTAGGTCTTATGATTATAATATAATTTTATGAGACCATAAATAATTTTCCAAAGTGTTAGAATGGTTGTTTTATTTTTAATTCTATATGTAAATTATGGTTTTTTTAGAAATAAAATTTCTCATATATAGAAAATTATTTTCATAAAATGGTGTTCATTTAGGGAATCTATACATTTAAAAATTGTGTTGGGGAATTTTTTGGATTTTTCTAAAATAATTCTATTTTTTGTGAGTTGTGAAATTCCGTAAACTATGGTATATATACATTATATCTTAAATACACTATTTATTGAGTCATGGATAATGTAAGAACCATTGGTTCAAACTCACAGGATATGATTTCTATATTTACTCCCAATAAACATCATTATTTATATTATTGTGGAAAAAAATAAACTACTGAATTAAATATTGAGAAAAACTCCCCTCCCCTCCACTATAAAAACCAACCTTAATAACCTCTCTCTACCCACCTACAAAAACTTGTGAATTGCCAAAATTATACTCAACAATATCCCTAATACCCTCTACCATTTGTAGGAGGTATTGGTATAATCAAAATTCCAAAACAACATCCCTATAAAGGTTCTTAATTTGATGGAAGCAATAGGTAAACCCCTCCTCCATTTTCCGTCAGTTTCTTTTCAATTTCATTTGTATTATATTCTATCATCACATCTATTCATAAAAATGATGTGTTTACTCTAGAACCTTAATTGTACTGGAATTGTTTTATTCCAATGGAATATTTCATAATCATATCATCTTTCCCCCACTAATATACTAAAAATGGAATCACCACCAGATATGTGTTCATTTATCACATTCAAGGTTGACTAGTTTTCAGTTTCATTTACCATATTAAATTATTATCATGAAACAATTTTTAGGGTAAAAAAATTATTATATATGTAATATATCACATTTAATGTTATTTAATAATTTTTTACTCATTATATTAGTTTATAAAACAAAATGACTTTATTGTGTTCAAAAACCGACCAATTAACTCAAAAAATTATGATTAATGTTTTGATTCATACGCAATCCTAATAACCAAATGAAAATTATTAATATCTAATCATATAGATGTTCTATAATAACATGTAACATAAATTATATAAAATCAACTTCATCTTACATGATTATCATAACTTGTATATATGTAAACTGATCATGAAAACAAAGGAAAAAACTCTCCCAAACATTAAAATTGAAAATCTTAATCCATCGAAATGATCATGATTGATCATAATTGGTTTATAATAACAAAATTAATGGTTGAAGATTTACAAGAATTATTAATTAATGAATATAATTTGACTATCCAAATAATTATTATCAAGTGAAGAACATATTCAGACATTATGTAAAGGATTCTATCTGAACCACCATTATTCCATCAAGTTTCTCAAAATTTTATTTTTCCCAAATGAAGTTATCATTTATTTGTATGTATGTATTCTAAATTATGTGTATATGATCTTAAATCTTTTATCATGATCCATTCACCTCTAACTTTCATGAATATATGTATTTTTATGTGGATACCTTCCCAATTATTCTCATCAAGATTTCTTATTTTAAGGGAACATCGTGAAATCTTACCCAATTTAAAGTTAACTCAATAATTTGTTGTTTGAAACCTTTTTTTCTATAAAACAAGGACTCTTATTTAAAATTTATTCCCCTTATATTTATATATAATAGATTATTTCATTTTCTATATTAAAAACTCTTCATTATTTTCCTTTAAACCACACTAAAATATCTTAATGCTTAAACTTCATAATTTATTTTACCTATTATCACATTTATTTGGAATCACATACCAAGAATTATTCAGATTTTCAATTATTAATTTCCATTTATGTTTTAATTCTATTCTTTCATGGAAACTGTATACACCGTGAAATGTGTTCCATGCACTTTTCATAAAGTGAAGATATGATTCTCACATAGACAACGAATTTCATGTATGAGTAAAGATTTTGTCACCATGAAGATATAATATGCATGATGGATTTCTATGTGCCAAAATACAACCCCACACCCGATGAATAAGTGGAATGATTCCCCCTTATATGAGTTTGTAGTGGATCTCCAGGATTGAAGATGAAAAGGTGTCGACACATTAAATTCAATTTGTGAGTTTTTTCTTAGGAGACATGGAGTATTTACGATCTCAAGAAGTGTAGATCACTTCAGAATAATCAATTTTACTAGTATCAGAATCCTAACAAACATGAGGATCAAAAGTTATGCCACATGGAAGATGGATAAATTTTACAAACGGACCTATGCAGAAGATCTACCTGTGGGACCTATGCAGAGGACCTACGTGGTAAATAAAATATTTACACCCCTGCGCTGATGACCTACATGAAGGACCTGCATAGATAACCTATGCGGTCAACATCTATTTGGCCATGTACCCTTCTTTTTTATAAATATGACCTTTGGGCTCCCCATTTCAAAGATAAAAAATGTTAGAAGACATCCCAAATCTCCAATTGTGTATCCCTTTCGCCAAGATCCCCCAATTTTTCTCAGGTAGCTCTATAAAACATTATAGAAGATAGAATTAAATGGGGAATCATTGATCGATGTCCCATCATGGTCTAGAACACATGGAGTTGCATTGAGAACCTTTATGGAGCACCTGTGTGGAGCACCTGTGCGATGAAACTTGGCAGAGAATCTGCGCAGAGCACTTGCACATAGCACATGGGTGGAGCCCATTCGCGGAGCACATGTGTGGATCCCATGCATAGAGCACATGTGTGGAGAACCTGCGTAGATAACATCTATCATTAACCCCCATGAAAAATGGAGAGTCGCACTGCGAAATTTTCAGATCTGTTCAACTTCCTTTTCCATTGCTTCCTTTATGCAGCCAATCATCCATCCTTGGAAAACCATGATCTAAGACACTCCATCACACTCAATGAAGTACCTTTATTTGACTTAATATTCTTGTTTCCATTCACATTTTATTAGTTTTGAATCTCATTATGGATTCCTTGAGTACCTTGAGTCGATAGCATCCTCAATAAATTCCTCAAACCATATCACCTGACTTCTTTTCTAGGTTAAACGTCAAATGGGAATCCTCCTTAGGAGTAATCCTCAACCAATCTTAAATAGGAATAAACTTTTAGTGTAAGCCCCAACCAATCTAAAATGGGCATCCACTTTAGGAGTAAACTCCATCCAATCTCAAATTGGCATCCCCCTTAGGAGTAATCTCCCACCAATTTCAAATGGGCATCCTCCTTAGGAGTAAGCCCCAACTGATTCCCAAAATGTCATCCATCCTG
The DNA here is from genome assembly GCA_963277665.1 of Viscum album. Lineage (NCBI taxonomy): Eukaryota > Viridiplantae > Streptophyta > Magnoliopsida > Santalales > Viscaceae > Viscum > Viscum album. The sequence goes on from OY728126.1 coordinate 601,185,240, forward strand.
GTGTAATCCCCTCACCTTCATCCACTCCTCCTTACATTGGACCATTTTCCAATGTAAATAGAATAGAGGTCAGACTTGTCGCCTTTCCCTCTTCTACGGTCGACGTGCCCACATCCATTAGTGTATATGGAAAAGTGTGAAGGGTCATTGTTAAATCTATCACATCCTCTTTTTTCTCACACCGAGCATGACTCACGTGGGATTAGATATTCATGACGGTTTCAACATGTGCATAAACACTCATTGGAAGGAACTACGAGAAATCTGATTCCAGTTCAGGATACGTAGGAAGTTGTCTCAAGGCCCGAGCTCACTAGGCATCCTCCGTAGGAAATACTCCCCAAATTTAATCTTCCAATCATCAAGGAATCCATTTCATGAAATAATTCCTATCACATCTTTCATTGAGAACCATACTCTCCTATGAGATTTATTGAACTATGTGGGCTTTTATTCCCATCTATCTGGGATATGTAGGATGCCTCTTTTAGGTTCAAACCCAAAACATCAAATCATCCATATTCTCCTTAGGCCCTATTCCCATTAGGGTCTGATACTACTTAAAAACTCATATCCTTTCCAAGTTCCTTAGTCTGCTTCACCGTAAGTCCCACACTATGTTTTGACCATGCATCATTCTCTTATATGTCCTTATCACATGACCATAAAATGTATGATGTGTTCTATTAAGAGACACCAAACTACATGTGTTCTGATTCTTTTAACAAGGATACGTTGGTAGCCAGTTTTACATGTGTGTCCCCAAGATCAAAACCATCCTTCGTCTCCCTGGATGAAAATAAATTCCAGAGTGACCCACTGAGTGGCTTATAAACAAATATCATCACAATGATGATTAAAATAATCTCTAATAGGTATATTAGTGGATACCATTGACGGAGAACTTTTTATACATACAAATGTTCTCATTGATGAAAAATACTTGAATAAAAAACAATGATTTTAAATTTTACACCTCTTAAATAGTGATTTTAAATTATAATGGATACTTATGATATACTTGGTTAATTAATAATGATTCATACAAATATCTAAAATTTATCTAGAGTGTTCTGGAGGAGAAAATAATTCCACCAAAAAGGGTGTGATGAGTTCGAACTCCCATCCTATCAACAAACACATGTTCTTAAGTATCATAAAGTTCAAACATAATGAATTACTACCTTTAAAAATAAGGCCCCCTTTGGATAATGAACTATTGTAAGTTTCCTATTCCATAAATAAATCCAATTAAAACTGCCTATAAGTAGTAAATCATTAATCTATAACACATGTATCAAGGAACTACGAAACATACATTATTATTATATTCTAATTTTTATGCTTTATGACATGATTATGAGAAAACTTTATTTCGATGGGCACCCTTATGTTAATGTATGATTTATTATGTGTGATTCATTATATGGAAAACATATTCATGAAAATATTATGATGGGTGATCCTAGCTACCACTCTAATTTATTATGTACTATCTAGTCTCATGAGATGTTCTTTGCAACAGTCTTGGGGGTTTGCCTTAACTCATGATCCATGTGCAGAAGTCTTGGTGGTATACCTTTATTCGTGATAAAATATGTTCAATGGGCCTTGAATTACGATAATGTTATGTTTTATGTTTTTCACACATTATTATGATGTTATGATTATATGATCTCATGTTATAAATGTTATGATTCTTTTTATTTAATTATGTACCATGCCTATTTAAATCATTATGTTATACCATATAACCCATGTCCTAATATTTATTCTTTTTTTATTCTCTTAATGGTATTTTAGCTCATACATTTTCTAATGTAATCCCGAGGTTTTCATATTAATATGAATGGGACTAAAGGATTTTAGGATATCTTAATGGTTATTAAATAATGAAATGTTTTATTTTGTCCCATGTTATTAGTTTTATGTACCTAGTATTTCATGACACGAGATTCTACAATCCATGGATTGTAATTTAATGATCAAATACCTTAAAATTCATGTAATTATATTTTTAAGAGTATAAGGTCTCTATAGTTGGTATAAAATAATATTCGAGTTATTTATGGAGATTAAGAATAGAGGGATTTCATAAAAACCAAACAGATAAGACTAAATATAATAAAAATTACATAAATTTTCTTACGTATAGAGTAATTTGTTTATCAAGAAAATACATTCATACCTTGGTACTAAAAGTATATATTGTTTAGGAAAATATGTACCTATGAGTGGAAACTCTGACAAGATGTTATGTGCCTGAATCAGGGTAACCTTGTACATGACAATGCGCCTTACTGTACACCTAGTTTGAAACTCATGGGGAATATGATATGGTAAATTTAGAAGCTCATTATGAAAAATAATTAAGGGAACCAAAAATGGTCCCATTAGAATATAAGATAAGAAACTGATCAATGATAACAAAGATTTAAACCTAGGTAATGTGATATGGAATGTTAGGATTTCCCTAATGATATTCCATATATATTAGGAACAGGTGATCAAAACATCATGAAAGTAATAGATAAAATGGCTCATGTTTTGAATAATAACTTGAATTGTGTAGAAGGAAATCCATCTCCATGGAAAGAGAAAGATTATATTGAATCCTTTATGTGGAAAAAGTCTCCCATGTTTGGTGGATATTCTATTCCTACCCTCACGTAACTATGTATTCACTCCATTGAAAATATATTCTCTATCCTCTAGTTCTCATACGAAGAGAAATTTGTATTTGATGTATATAATTTTGATGGATAAGTTGATCAGCGGTAGAAACTAATCAAGAATATGATGTCCAAGGAGGAAATTTATTTCAAGGACTGGGATGAATTCAATAAAATTATTTCAATCAATATTTTTCCCGAACCCTCCATCTCATGATAGAAAAAGAGTTCCTCGAACATAAGAAGAATGATGATGAGTCTATCGGGGTGTTATAAAAAAAACATTAAAGGCATGAATGGTACACTACCTGATTTTTCATGAACATGGAATGAAATTTGGATCACATAATAAGAGGGCCATAAAAAGAGTGATCAAAAAATTTTGTAAATTCAATAATTTGATTGTTAAGAGGAGATTTTATATTTTGTACTTATAGATGATATTAATATCATATAATATAAGTGGTCTCATAGGACTGGATAAAAAAGTGTAATTTTTTTCCTAAATTGTTGAAAAAACAAATATATTTTCTAATATAAATAATATCGAACATCCCACATGTCAAAATTGTTGGAATAATAATTCCGGAAACTATCTAGAGGTTACTAGGAATTTATTCAAATGTGCAAGAATGGGACATGTAGCTTGAAACTACTAAAGGTATATAAATAATTCAACTAATGTGGATGAATAAATGACGGTTCATATCAACACTTAGCCATTAGGGTACTGTTTCAACTAAAAGAAACATGTGAATTATGTGAACAATTTCAAAAATACAATGGTTGTAATAGGAAATAAATAACAACCTCCAAGGAAATAAGAGAAGGATTATTCTATCACTACTATTGAAGTAGAGTCAAACAGTGATGTGGTGACAAGTATGCATGTTATCCATTCAAAAATAGAGAACACCAAATTTTATTCTGGTTATACATTATTTCATATCATGAATGTTTAGTAGAACTATTCAAACACCAACTCAAAATTTCAATTTTAAGTTATATATGATAATAGAAAATGGTTAAATTATATCATCCAAATTATGTAACACCTCCTCGGTAATTTTTTTTGGTTTGGAGCTTCCCAGAAAATCTCTTCATACTTCTTATTGTATAGTTTGATGTTATTTTGGGAAAGGATTGGCTATCTTTATATGAAACCAACATCAACTCTGGGGAATGGTAGACCACATTAAAATAATGTAACATTTTCCAATCCTGTACAAGTGTTAGGAGAATGATTAATATCAATTATAATCATTGTCTCATGTGTTGATATTGTTTTTATATGAGATAACATATCATTATCAAATGATTCTGGAAAAGGATAGTATCTTACATGAAGACATTACCATCATGAGAGATTATACTGATATATTCCCCTATGTTTATCATAGTGTTTCTCTTGAACAATAGGTTGAGTTCTCACTTTAACTTATTCATGGATCTCTTCCTATATTAATGACACCTTATAGAATGGCCACTGTTGAACTAAAATTGTTAATGAAGCTGTTACAATAGAATTTGGACAAGAATTTTATACTCCTGAGTGCTTCATCATGTTATGAACCAGTCCTCCATGTTATGTAAAAGAATTTATCAATGTTATAATTCCTTTATTAACATGAGCTAAATAAAATAATTATGAAGAAAAAATATCCTTGGATACATGACATGTTTGATCAGCTGTGTGGGATAGTTATTTTGATATGGTAGGATTTTGGTCGGGATATTAACAATTAAAGTTGAGGAATGAATATATTTCCAATGACGCCTTTTGAAAGAGGTATGAACTCTGTGAGTTCATTGCGATCCACTCTAGAGTCAATAATACTCCAAAAATTTTCTTGGATTAATGAAAAATGTTTTTAGAGATTACCTCGAATAAATTGTTGTAGTCCTTATTTTTGATATTCTGATTTACTCTGAGGGAGAGGAATATGAGGATAATTCTAATACATTATTGAATACATTGTAGAAGGAAATACATTATGAAAATGTAATGTAAATGTTAGTTCTGGATGGAGGAAGTATCATTCTTCGGGAATGTTATAACTAGGAAAAGTATATCTGTAGACCATTCCATGATAATAGAAACTGAATAGTGGCCAAACCATCATTTGTAATAGAGATCCACAACATTATTGGTATAGCTAGGTATTACTAAATATTTCTGAAAAACTTATCATGATCATCAAACCGAATATCAAAGATAACACATATGAGAGTGAAGCTAGTCTAGACCTATGAATGTGAGGAATGTTTTGAGGGTCTCAAAAAGTGGATTATCAATACACTTGTAATTACACACATGATAAGAGGTGAAAAAAATTTGTTGTACAATGATGCTTCAAATAAGTTTTTAGGTCATTTAATGATGAAAATTGATAATGTGATTGGATATTTCTAAATGAAGATAAACATTAATGAGGTAAACTATCCCAGTTAAGATTTGGAGTTAACAATTGTGATACTTGCATTAAAATATGGCATAAATATATATATTTGGAGAATATTGTGATATATAATGACCAAAAGAGTCACTAATATATATCTACATAGGTGGATCCTTATAATGTCTATTATTTTGAATAAGATGAAAAAGAAAGGGAAATTAAAATTTTCTTTTAGCAGGGAAGGCTGGTTATAAATCGGAGAATCAAAAAAAAATTCTCTCCATGAGTTGATGCAACAATGTGTGATTTTAATTAAATAAATTAAAATTATCAAATTAATGTTAAAATGGGAAAAAATTATGTAAATCTAATGGGAATATAATAATTAATTTTTTAATGATAATTATTATTTAATCATTAATTGATTTCTATTATTATTATTATAAATATTATAACATTTATTATTATTATTATTATTATTATTATTTATTAGTTTAGATTCTTTTTTATAGAGACTCATAATTGTAATCTCCGTCTATATATCGCGTTCCCCCTTGGTAACCCTAGGTTTTAAACCATAATCATTCTCCTCTCCTCCATTGTTGTGATCTCATTTAAGGTCCCTCGGGAGGAACCCTATGATGTGATCATCCATGGATGTGAATATATAAAATAAAACCCGAATATGAAACCCCTTTCACAAATATGAATCATATATCATGTATCCCCTATCCCTATGATCCCTCTTCATCTGTTGATTTTACACGATTCCTTTATTATTTGTCTCTGAATCTTCAAGGTAAAGCTTTCTCCATGATTTTCCTTGACATATTTATCCATTTTTTGTGTAACTGTTTCCCTAGGAAATTTATTTGTAACCAAATATGTGGGTTTGATTCTGGTTTTTTTGTTTCTTAATGTTTTAGGTTATGAAAATTCATGTTTGAGGTCATGTTCATTAATATGAAATCAACCACTGCCGATGGTAATGCAATTCGGGATGCTTCCTTTCACTGCCACCATCCGAGGTGAGGTATTACTCATGTTTCCTCATTATGAAAACCTCATATTCAGGTATTAATTTATTTTAAGCCTCCTTGAAATATATTTGAGGTTTTTTTGTTCTTGTGGCATTATTTTTGGATCCTATGATGATTTATAATTCCTAGATTTAGATCTAAGAAGTTTTTTATTAGCATTGGTAGTCCATACACGTATGTGTGTTGGTATATATGTATATATATATATATATATATATCCTCAAGTAACATATTCTGTCATGGAGTAGGGAATTTGTGATGTGGGATTAGGGATATATATTTATATTAAGGTATGTGCATGTCTATGGAGTTTTTTTGAGTGGTCCCTAGCAAATCAGCCATGTGTCAAAGGTAAAAGTGGTCCTTGATTAGAAGCAACATCCCCTTCAGTTCCCATTTAATTATAGTAATGAATTTATTAATTTCATATTGCCTCATTCTGAATTTAAAATTTAATGTGAAATGGTTTTTAGATTATATGTATTCTTTTGATAAATTTCATGAACTCATTAAATGTCATAATTGATTTTATTTATAAGAAAAGTCATTGTTTTATAATAAAATCCTTCTATTGTGGTGTTCTTCATTCAATATAAAAATTTATTAATACATATTTATACATTAATTCTATAATGCATTAGTTTATGTTAATGGTTTAGATTATAAATCATAAATGACACACTTTTACAATACCCTTTTTGGTAATTTGAAAAAGGAATTGATTCCCAAAAAAATGATAGATGAGCCCAAAAACAACCTATGTGAATAGGTCAACATGTAATTATAATTCCCATTATAGGGTTTCTACCATCTTCATATTACATTATCGCTTATCTCATATTTCACCTTTATTCCTTTCAGTGCAACCTTCTGAATTTTTTTCGTCATATGATATAAAATTTTTTGGTCTGTTTTATTATGCTGTTGTGACCTTCAGTTATGGAGAAACCCATTCAGGGTGTTCACCTAGGCTCTTTTCCACCCCTTTAGATGTACCCAACCTAAATGACCTTTTTTCAATTCAATTTATTTTATAAATGTAATGTGATGGTTTTAATTTAATTCCATTTATTGAACAATCATGATATATTATATTATTTAATTTCATTTATAACTTATGGCTCATGGAATGTTCATTCCGTGTGATTTTGTTTTTGTTATACTGCTCCTGAAGGTGCCTAATTATTATCCAATATTATAGAGGCTTGATCTTCATTCTATGATTGTTAACATAAGATAATAAAATGATAACAATTTAATGTAACTATTACGTGGCAAATTTTGTGCTAAATTAATTATTTAATATAGATGGGTTTGATTGTTTTAAAAGATCTATTGAGTATCTTGTGTATCACGATGCTTGATTTATTATCATATTTTATGTATTTGTTTTCCATTTTATATATGTATTGAGGTTTTCCTTGCCACATGTTTTGGATGTTATTATTCACATGATTCATGTTGGGAGAGAACATGGGTTAGGTATTGAGGACTCATGGATGAACAACCATGTTCGATTGGTTATACAATAATATGTCGAGGGAGATGAATTGAATTTCTATGTGAGGGATTCCTAGGTAGTTTGATATACTTTTGAGTGATACTAGTTCTATATGGGAGAAAATATGGACAGACTCATTGGCAGTATGGCTACATCACTCCTTGGGTGATACTCGGTCATCTAGTGAAATACCTGGGAAAAACTCAGAGTCACCATGCTATGAGTAATACTTGGTCTTTTGGATTATTTCCCTAGACTGGCCCAGTGGTATTAGTTAAATTGAATGATATCCCATTGTGATACCTTTGGGATGAGATCTGAATCCAACCCTATATTTCTTTAAATTGCATTAAAAGAATGGTTTGGAGGAATTTATTTTTCTATAAGTATTGCTTCTATTTATATTTGAGTCTCCCCTTAAAATTTTTATTTCATTCATGTTAGAATAATTGTTAGATGGCATGGGAATTAGACACCAAGCCTATGAAAAATCTTATGGGTTCACCTTTTTAGATGATTTGTTACTTTTCAAACTGATACACATATTATTCAGGTACATGTACCTCCTTTTAAAATCCAACATAGGACAATGTACGTGGTATGAAAAAGTTATCCATTTTGGAATGAAGATCATGTTTCTATTACTAACTTATTATCACTATCCATTTATTTTTTATTGTACACTTCTTAATTTATATTTCATTTTCTGGTCTGGGCTAGAATCGGTAGTTTCCAGATACTGAGATTTATATCTCACTCCCTACTTTGTAACCAATTGCAGTAGTTTAAATGAGTATACTTTTATTTTTTTCACAGGATTACGAACTTCAATTGATTGATTATGATGTTCTGTTTGAACATGGATGTTATGAGAAAAAGACTAATCTAATTATTAGGATTCCCATGCAGATACTTATAGGGATTTGGTGTCTTTTCTTTATTCGTGATATATATTGTAGGGAATGATATAATGTTTACTATTTTTAGGTAAGTATCATAACCATGTAATGCATTCATCTATTTTATAATTTTACATGTTCCACATTTGTTAAATTTGGTTATCAATGTCATTATATTCATTGTCATTTATTTATTACTATTTCTACTAATTTCAGTTATTCTTATGATTTTATCTCTATAAGATATTTTTAATCATTGTGAATACTTTAATATGTGAGGGAATAGTCTCCCCACAGAGACCCTAGGCCATCGCTGATAGTTAGCAACCTCTTGAAATTGGGGGATGTGGTTTAGGTCATGTGACCCATCGGTCCAGCCACCATCATAGAGGTGATCTGGGTTTGGATGTCACAAATTTGCATGATAGGTGGTATGTTTCCTTTGTCTAACTATTTTGGGTTGGTACATAGAAGACTAAGAATGTGTCATAGATTGGTTTACATTCATGCTAAGGACAGATGACCCCATATATGGGAAATAACCATGTAGATAGGGATATGAATTAATATTCATGCTTTTCAATATTACATTCCATACGATTTCACCTCATGTGATTTGTGTAATTTCTCCTGCATATTATTTATGGAATATTAGGAGATTTACCATTTTCCTAGTTTAGCGAGGATAACAAAAAACATGAAACACATTATGTATATAAAAATTCACATTCCATGCATACAATGATGTCATGTAGTTTCATTTTAGGTTTCATAGTGATATGATTGAGTGCATAGAATGACAGGTCGGGGTTTCTATAATTTAACATGCCTATTAGATACCATATTTCACCGATATATTTATCATGATAGTCTGTTTCTATGATACCTGTTCACTAGAATTTTTTCCTTCTATCATGGTTCTACGTTTATTATCATGTATTTATGTATAAAATGTAACGTTTATTTGAATACTACATGTTTCTCCATGTTAGATTCTTATAGTGACATGCTAGATTTTTTTGATATTTAATAGGATTATTTTTCTAAAATTTATATTTTTTAGTTTAAATGGAACTGAATGAAACAAATAAAGTGTATGAGAACTTTATAGATCTATAGATGTCTATCCACATGACTGGATTGTTGAAAATATTTTTGTTTTTTTAGGAAATTGCTTTAATTTTAAAGGGTATTGAAATTGAACCTCTAGTGTTGTCCTCTAGTTAACAATCTAATGTAAGGGTAGATAATCATTCCTTGAGTTTCCTTGAAATATAGGAATAAGTGTTATTCATAGCTACTATTTCTATTAGAAATGACATAGATTATTAATTTTTTGATCCTAGTGAATACTATTATCATGACCCAATGTTAAGGTCAATGCCACTTCATTGTATGGGGCATGCCCATGGTAGGTATCACACATATAATTTAAATCATTACTAATTCAATAAGATTTCTACCTTTTGGTTCTATTTTCATTCCATTGTAACTTGTTGGAAATTTACATTATAAAATATCCCATTGTTCAGAAGGTTGATCATGGGGTGTATTACATTTTTTTAGGTTTGATCATTAGGTAACACTAATTTTTAAAAGATTATATATTCCTAGGGAACAAACAATTGATTTATAGGTGGTTCGACCAACTCTTCCTCACAGTGATAGATGACTCGTTTTTTATTTATCCAAGATAATATCCATATTTATTCAGTATCACCTTAGGGTTGTATGCATTCACCTACACGGTTCCCGTCGAGTTCTTAATGTTGTTATAAACTAGATGAGTTCAGTGTAATTTTTAATCCCAGTGGTGTTAAATATGTTTCAGTTAATATCTATAATAGAGTGACTTGGGAACTAAATAAATCATTTTCATCCCAATAACTGAGATGAATTCTAGAGACTTGGATATTATTACCCACCAGTTTGTTTGGATTTGGTTTTCATGCACATAGTTTAAATGTTTATTCTTATTGAAGTTCTGACCTAGCACACTTTTGAGAGGCTAGTTTGCCTCTTATTTTTGAGATTAGGGATCTCTTATGGTGGGGAGTTCCATATAAATTTTCATAAATATGTTTCCTTCATGGAATAATGAACAGAACTAATGATGACTGTTAGAAATAGTCGGCCTGACATAAATTCACTGGGGCTTGTGAACATTCAATCATGTTTTAGATTTTTGAGAAACATGATGCTGGTGTCGTTGGTGGTGTATGAAACTACTTAGTATCATCATTGATTGTGGGTGGACTATGTTGGTAAATCATGAACAATATAGATATTTATTAATTGTAAAAGTCATGGAGATTCATTAATTATAGTTCATCGGTAGGTGTAGTCATTTTTCGTTCAATGTATGTAGACCGGTTATTGGTCAATCGTTATTCTTTCTAGTTTGGTTGAGTTAAATAGAACCTGTTCAATCCTTTTAGTGTATCCTACTGAGTGATGAGAATAAATTATATCATGACATCGTATGTGTACGCTAAGAGAGCATCAGTCTTACACCACACAAGTGTTTTAAACACTGTCAGCTAGATTGATTTTTTATTAGGGTTTATACACAAAATGTGTGGTTCTAATAAAGGATGGGTTTTTCTTAGTTACATTAGGGTTCTTGTTTAGAAATTACTATGAAGGTATATTGAACACAAATTGTTTTCCTTGACATGGTCACTAAGGTTATGTTGCTCTGTGTTTGGTTAAATCTAAGGAGTTGTGATTCTTTTCACTACACCAACTTCTCACTCGAAATGTCTTTTCCTTGACATGGTCACTATGATTTCCCTCTTTTCTCAAGAATCCTTACATTGAACCCCCCAAGTGAACCCCCACTTAGGCATGACACACCATGTAGTGTGCAACCCCTCTACTTCGGGATCCCTCACTGCCTGTCGGTTAGATGTGATTCTTTCATGCTTTGTCTCTAAATCCTCAAGCAAAATATTTATCCCAGGTTCTACTAGATCTCTTTGGCCTAACTCTTTCTCTAGGCCCTTCGGTCGAAACCTTAAGATAAGGTCTGATTTGGGGGTTTTTGGTATCATTCGGCTTTTGGGTATGCAAATGGCCTCTTGGGTCCTATTCGTTCATATTATGACCACCACCACTAATAGAAAATCCATTTGGGATAATTTGGTTTATCGCTTCCATATGTTGTGAGGTTTTTCTTAGGTGTCTTTGTTTTTCCACATCCATATCAGGGTATTTAAATTTATTTAGGGATCCCGGTTATTTATTTATGGTGTGTTTGGTCCTTTCTGCATTAATTTTGGATATTTTGATGATTTGGGATTCCTTGATTTTTATTGAAGAATTTTTTATCCTCTTTGGTGGCTTGTGCACACAAGTATCTATATATCTATATAATATAATAATATGTATATATATATATATATCCACCCTACACATATTCCCTCATGGTATTGGGAATATGTTCACTAGATTAAAAGATATATATATATATATATATATATATATAAAGGTATGTCCATGTGTGTGTGGAGCAGTTATGAGTGATTGTTGATAAATCAGTCAAGTATCGAAGTTTAAATTGGTTCTAATTTTGAGGTAGGGTACCTTGCCTTTCCCCTTTAGTTTTGGTAAATCATTTATTAATTTCATATTTCACAGTTCAATGATTTTAAATTAATTCATTATGGTTTTTAGATTAAATATTTACTTTGATAATGTTTATGAACTGATTAACTGTGATAAAATAATCTTTAATATGAAATTTCAGGGTTTTATTAAAAACCCCATCTGTTGAGGTGTGCTTCCTACAATCTAAACATTTAGTTCTATAATTTTATAATTTCGTAACAAAATGGAATGAAATCTCTTTCTTATATTGAGTAAAATTATTAAATGTCATTCTTGTACATGACCATTATTAGTTAATTAAAAATTACAATGATTCCTTAAAAATGAAATATGAGACAAGACAATTACTAAGTGGATTGATAAACATGTAATTATAATTCCCACTTTATTGAGTATACCCTTTTCCCTTTAATTCATTACTAATTTTAAGTTGCACCTTATTTCTTCTCCCTACAACCTTCCGATGATGCATTTTTCACTTATTAAATTATTTGGTCATTTCTATCATACCGATGTGGCCTTCGATTATAGAGAAACACATTCGTGGTGTTCTCTTTTCTTCATGGACACCCCTATGCATGTAACCAACCTAAATGTAATCTATTCAGTATGCATTATGTTATAAATGTGATTTTATGGTTTGAACTGAAGTACATTCTTGAACAATATTTTTCTCTTGTATAATTTAATGTCATTTATAGCCCATGGTTCACTGCATGTTGATGGAATTTTCTTTTGTTTTTATTATAGTTCTCATGCATGTTCCAAATTTTTAATGCCATGTTTTATTAGCCTGTTAGGCACTCAATGTATGTTTTGTCAAAAAATTAAAATGCTAACAATGTATAGTAACTGTTACATGCTTAATTTTTTTTCTAAATGCTTTATGAAATATTGATAGAATATATTTATTTAATTGTTGGATTGAATAACATGTGGCTCATGGTTCGTGTTTGATTATAATTTTTTATGTATATTTTTTCCATGCGATATATGTATTGAGGTTTTCTAATAAATGTGTTTTGGCTATAATGGTTCACTTGATGCGGGAGGAGTGAGAACATGGTTTCCATATTAAGAAATCTAGATGAACAACCATTTAAATGTGGTTATACAATGATGCATCATAGGATATTCTTTGGTTTTCTAGGTGTGGGATTCTTGGACAGTTTAATATACTCTTGAGTGATACCAGTTACCTAGGGGGTAGACCAGGGATGGACCCCTGAGAAAGATGGATATTCCATTCATTTGGTGATATTCAGTCCTCTAGTGAGATAACTAGGATGGACTCATACTAACCATTCCACGATCTATACATTGTCTTTCAAAAGTTTCCCATGCATGAGATCATTGGTATTTGTTAAAATGAATGAATCTTCATAGAGATACATTCAAGATGGGATTATAATCTAACCCAATATTTGATTTAATTACATTGAATAACATTGTTGGTTGAATTGCTTGTGCTATACTTATTGTATCTTTTTATAATAGAGAAAGAACACGGGAATTTTTTCTCTTGATTGTTAGTATACATATGTGATGTCGTTGGAATTAGATACCAAGCCCATGCATAATCTTAGGGGTGATCTTTTTTAGTTTCCTTATAACTTTTGGAACTGGTACACATATTATTCTTGCACATGTGCCTTCATCAAAATTATGGCTGTGGTCGAATTAAGATGTATGGTAAGGGTGTCCATTTAAGAACCTCAACCATGTTTTATTACAACGATCCTATCACTCACCATTTATTTTATATGTCACACTTGTTAATTTATATTTCATTATCTAGATTGTGATAGACACTGGTGGTGATGACAAACTGAGATATATATCTCACACCCTATTTGGTCCGCTATTGCATTGGGGTACCTGAGTAGACCATTCTTGTTCACCAGATAATTGATCATGATTGATTTTTTATGTTGTGCTTTTTGTACCTTGATGTTTTGAGAAAAGATATAAGATAGATATTGGGATACTTGTCAAGATCACCATAGGGGATTTGATGTGTTTTCTTTATTATTGATCTGTGTTGAAGGGAATGCTATATTTTTCACTACATTCAGTTATGTTTCATCCACATGAAATGCATTAATCTATTGTATAATTATTCATTGTCCACATTTATTTAATCGTTAATTATTGTCTTCAACTGCATTGTCAATTATTTCTTACAATTTATTCAGATTTTTAATCTTGTAATGATTTCACTATCTATTATATGTTGTCAATAATTGAGAATACTCTAATCTATGAGGGCATAGTCTCCACACAAATAGATCCAAGTCCCTCGCTGCTAGTTGACAGCCTCTAGCATTCAAGGAGATGTGTTTGAGTTCATGTAACCCAGTGGTCTGACCACCATCTTGTAAGTGAGCCGAGTTGGGATGTTAAAATAATAATATTCACCAGAGAAGATGATTATAGCTCATACATGATTATGAATGCTCAATACAATACCACCCCAGTAAGAAAAATATAGTAGTGTATTGTATGATTACAAAGGAACATGCATCTTTATCAATGATGGAAATTGAGAAGGAAACATATTCAAATATGTATAGAGGATATACATTTAATTCACGGTGAAAAGAAAATCATCAACCCTTTCTCTAATGATTTCTCAACCATACCTCACAGAGAAAATAAAGTATGCTAAATAAAAGATGTGGAAACTCTAAAGAAGTTGTAAGCTATTAGAAATGTGAAATATTATAAATTCGTGATTGATGACGATGGAGTTTAATGATTTGTGTCACGACTATGTGTACCATCTGATCCAATGATAAATAAGTATCTTCTAAATGATAAAAAGAGATCAACATTCACTATTTAACTAGGTGAAAAAATGATGTAATGAGATCATCAAAAGATCTATTGTTAGGAAAATATGATGAAGGATGTTGCTTAATATACATCAATGTTCCTGGAATGTCCACTGGTGAAGGATGAAACACAAAATTCTAATGGGATGATGGAACCACAACCCATACAAACCTGGATGTTAGAGAACATTACCATGGATTTTTTCACAACACACCCAAAAAAATCTAATGTAAATAATTATATATAGTTCATTTTGGTCCATCTTACATAGTCATATCTCTTTATCCCAATTCAATACGGTTTCTCACTGAATTAACATGCACAAAAATATATTATAGAGGTGGTAAGGTTTCATGGAGTACCAAAAACTATTGTATATGATCAATCTATGATGTTCACCTCAATGTTTTGAAAATGTATCTAACATGAATTAATCATTGAACTGAACCTATTCACGAAAAATCATCCAAAACTGATGGACAATATGAGTGAACTATTGAGAAAATCAAAGACATGGTGAGATCATATTATATAGACATGAAAAGAGGATGGGACCATTATATTCCATTGTTCAAGTTCTTATAAAACAATAGTTTCCACTATATCATCTCAATGGCTCCATATGATGCCCGTAATGGGAAATGTTGAAAAAATTGGAGTGGAATAATGAAATCAGTGAGAATAAGTTAGTAGGACCTGATATGTTCAATGAAATTATGTAGAAGGTGAAAACCCTTCAGGATTACATCAAGGATTCCCAAATTCATCAAAATAGTTATGCATACAATAATCCACGTGACCTTTAATATAATATTTTATATGTGGTATTCCACGGTATCTCTACACGGAATAATGTCATGAGATTTGGGGAGAGATGAAATCTGTTTTCCAGGTACCTTGGCCCCTTCGTGATCCATAATCAAGACGGAGTCATGGAATATCCATTAGCACATCCACCTACCATGTATAAATAAAATAATGTATTACATGTATCCCACTTAAGAAATTACATACAAGATTTTACACATGTACTATCATCAGAGGTGGTACGTTTGGGGAATGACCATTCTTATTGTGAGAAGTCAGCGAAGCTTTGGGATAATAGAAATAAAGTTCAGCAGAACAAGATTACTCATGTGGTCAATGTACTATTTGTAACCATTAATACAAATAGGCAATATGTGGAACAGAGAATGTGATGAAGGAAAAGTACTGACACTTCTTTTCAGATTATAATGTAAAACAATATTTCAATGGATAAATTTTATAAGAGGGGTAAGAATGTAATTAACAAATTTTTTATCAATAGATTCATTTTTTATATATATTTATTAATGTATAATCACATTGGATTACATATATGACACAATACATTATTTTTAAAAGAATAATGACTGAAATAGAAGATATACCTTGAAGTTAATGAACATTTCTTAATTAAATAGTGACATGAGATTTGGAATATAAATGTGACCATTATGTATTGTAAAATATACAATGGAATATTAACCTCCCCAATTATTGTATTAATAAAATATATACATATTAAAAATGTTAATAGGACATAATTATATCATAGTAAAATTAAATAAATATGTTAAAAAAATTATTAATTAAGTGTTTGAATTTTTGTACATCATATATATTTAATTAAAAATCTATGATTACATTAATAAATTAAATGAAAATTTATTTTGATAAAATGTATTCATAATAAAATATTTTTATTTCCTATTATTACAAGACAATTTTATGATACCTTAATTAAATTTCAATGTTCTAGAAAAGAAGATTTAATTTTAAAATGCATTTTTTAATGTAAAATATAGTATTAATTAAAAATAATAATTTTTAATATTTAGAAAATTATCTTCACAAAATGTTATTCATTTTTTTATTCTAGAGGTCAAAAAATTATATGGCATAATTTTCAAGATGTTTCCAAAATACAGGAACTTTTGGTGAGTAGTTAAATACGGTAATTTATGATATATATACATTTAGGTTAAAAAACTATTTATTGAGTTGTGACTAAGGTAAGAACATTTTATTAAGAATCAAATTTTATAATTACTAAATTTAGAATCAATATTCCTCATTGTTTATTTTATTGAGAAAAATAATAAAATAATGAATTAAATATTGAGAAAACTCCCCTCTCCTCCAAAATAATGACCTCCTTATCCCCACCTATTCTCCTCAGATCTCTTAATCCATGTTCCTTATCCTAATTCTAATAAATATTCTCTCTATTACCATATTTTATTTTCAGGATCTCTTTTTCTCATAAAATATGTATAACATCTCCCCTAAGGAGGACTTGATGATGAAAGAATCATGAGGTAATACCCTCTTCCATTTTCATTCAGTCTCATTTCATGTTCTATTGAATTATTTTATATCCTCAACTCTCCCCATAAAAATAGTTTGATATATTTAGTAACATAAACATATTGAAATTTTTTATTCTAATTTAATAATCCATCATCATCTCTCCTTTCCCCTCCCTCTATAATAGAAAAGAATCACCATATTAAATGTGTTAATTTATCACATTCAAGGACAATGGGTTGTCACTTTCATTTATCTTCACCAAATCTTTTCATGAAACAATTTAACGGTTGAAATAGATTATTATATATGTTATATATCCTATTTAATTTTCTTGAATCATTTTTTACAAATTATAATAATTTATAAAACAAAATCAATTTGTTATGATAAAAAATAGCCAATTAACGCAAATAGTTATCATTAAAGAGTTGATTCATCCTCACTACAAAAAACCAAATTAAATTTATAACCATTTTATCATATGGATGTTCTATAATAAAATATAACATCAAATATAGACAGTGATACTCATTTTAAATTATTATACGTACATGTATACAAGTAAACCGGTCATGAAAATTACAGAAACAAACACTCCTAAACAATGGAATTGAACATCATAACCTATCAGAATTCCTTGAATGAACATAATAATTATTAAATAAATTAATTAACTACAGATGTGGTATGTTAATTATTTATTAATTAATATAATATTATTATCCATGATTTTATGATCATGTGAAGAACACCTCCATACTTAAGGTATGGGACTATACCCAAACATCCATTATTCCATCAGGTTCAAATATCATTCTTTTTACCCAAATTAAGAAATATTTTATTTTAATGTATATCATATAAATTTTATTTATATGTTCTAAATTATTGAATCATTATCCCTTAACCATTCTATTTTGAGAATATACATATTTTTATGTGGTTCCCTTCTAAATTCTTCATGATAAACATGTCCATTTTAACGGAACTTCCAGAAATCGTACCAAATTCCATGTGCACTATATCATCTATTTTAATAAACAATTTATTTTTCAAAGTAATTATTTTTATTATAAAAACCAATTTTTCATGCTATATTTATATATAAAAGATTATTCCCTTTTTTATTTTACATTCCCTAGTGTGTAATTCATAAAACCACACTAAATTATTTTAATGCTAAAATTTCATAAATATAATTTCTACATGTTATCACTTCTATTTGATATAAAATACCATGAAATATGAAAATTATTCTATATGTATGTACATATATGTTATAATTACATTCATTCATGGACACTTGTTTCATATGTCAATTTATTATTCATTAAGACATGATTACGATACTCATTTCTTCCCAAGGGTACACTTATGTTTATGTATGATTGATTATATATGATTCTTTATGTAGAAAACATATTCATGAACATGTTATGATGTGTGCAACCAGATATTATTCTAATTCATTTTTAAATGTTTACACTCCTGATACTTTATGTGCATCGGTCTTGGCAGTTAGCCTCGACTCATGCTCCATGTGAAATGGTCTTTGTGGATAACCATGACTCATGAAAATCTATTGGAAACAAGCATTTACCCATGCTAAAGTCTTGTTTAATGTTGCATACAAATTATTATGATTCCCTTATTATATGATATCATGTTATAAAAGTTATTATTACATATAATTAATCTTGAATCTTTCCTCTTTATATCATTATGTTATGCCTTCTAAGCCATATGCCCAGCTTTATTCGTAGGTTTATTACCTTATTGGGATTTTATCTTCTCCCATTGTTCATGTAATCCTCAGGTTATCCTACGATGATGTAAAGGATAAATGGATGTTATGAGATATTTTTTGAGAATAAATAATGAAATGTTTTATTTTTTCTAATTTTTTAGTTTTATGTACCTAATCTTACAAGAAACTAGACTCCATGATCAATGGCATGTAATTTTCTATTAAAATATGTTTAAAATAAGGTATTGATATGTGAACAAGGATAGGGTATCTATAAATCACCACAAAGCTACTCAAAATATTTTTGTGAAATCACCAGTTAGAGGATTCTATGTGGTAACATAAAGATATGATGAATAATAATTATCCTTTTTAGAGTAATTAATTTATAGGACAAAATTCATTCAGGTGGTAGAATTTAACACTATTAATGTTTAAGTATGAATTTTTAAAATAAATTTAATTTAAATTTATGTTGATTAATGCACTATGTCAAAAATGCCACCCATATGGAATGTACATGTTAGTGTAATTACATGAATCATCCACTCGGGGTACATTACATGCAACACTGATTTGGCCTTTGTTACATGCATAATCGATGTTTCTACAAAACATGATTTTGTGATTAAAATTTTTAAAATGAAAATATTATAACCTAGACATTGAACAATGTAATATGAATAATAAAAACTAATTTTTAATGATTAATTATATTTTTCTATTAAAATTATACAATTTGATAATAAAGTATATGATATTTGATAAGTCCGTGTATGATTAAAAATATTTCTTTTCTCAAATTAGTGAATTTAATAATAAAAATTGTATTAATCATATTTAGAAATTTCATTTTAAAAATTAAGATATTTTTTTGGAATTTTCAATGTCGAAAATAGATTATAGTGAATTTTGGGGTTTTTATGAGAAACTTTATTTTTTGATGAATAGTGAAAAATATTAAATTTTAATTCTATATATTATTTTCATCTAATTCATTTATATGGATAAATTATATAATAATAGGTTTTACGTTTTGTATTATATTTTTTTTAAATTATTTCAATTTTTGCTAATTAAAACCAATTTCACATGGTAATTAGATATAAAATACTATTCTGTCTTTTTATCAATATTATGTTAATACATGAATTGTCGACATGATTACAGGTATAATTTTAATTTAATTTCAAAAAAATTTAATATTATAATTTCAAAAAATTATTTCGATATAAATAATAATAATAATGTTTAAATTTATAAAATTTCAACATAGGTTTTTACCAAAATGATTAGTTAATCTGATTAATATCAATTAAATCAATTATGGTTAAATTGAGCATAATGGTGGACTTAACCACAACCTTATGTTCCTAAAGAAGTATAATAATATCAAAATGATATATTGTGGCCATATATACACCGTATAGTAGCTTTCTATTACATTTTTTCATTATTGGATACACTTTAAATGTGAATAACATGGGTGTGATTCACACTTCAAATATTTACAAGAGTGGCATTATACCTTCTTCATAAAAGTCCACCACCACTCCTTATGCATCACACCTCTCAATCCACTTCTTAATAGCCATTATATTCCCAATATACATTAAAAAATATCTCCCTTACTCCTTGAATCCTTCTTGTGGGCGTAAGGCAATCCAATTAATCCATTTGGCACGAACTAAAAGAAGTTACCCGATTAAGTGGTTACACCTTGTTCCAAGATCCATACTTTTATTTTCCTTATCCACCTCATCCACTATATTTATTTCATAAATGTATAAAAAATATTATAATAAATTTAATAGTATTTTTTTCTATGGTTTCAACCTATAGATACACACCCCATACAATGGGTAATGAACATATTGTTTATATGTTCGGTGATCTACTACTTTACAAAATCAGGATTAATGAATTTTTCACTCCACCTATCATGATGTTAATTATGATTGAAAATGTTTTTATATATTTCATACTATATATTGTTTTATGTATTTAAGATTATGTAATCCTTTTTATAACACATAAATGTTTTACAGTAAATTTTGTGTTAACACAATATTTTTATTTGATGATGTGTGGACTACCACCTCTCAAAATGATATGATTCGTTCATACACTACATGAAATGAATTAATGATGGGTTTAGTGTTATTATATTATATATATTATATCAAAAATATATTGATAACATGATATAAATATATTAATTTTTTCATTTTATTTATTTCTTCATGTACAACAATAAAAATAGAAACGACATTCATGTGTATGTACGACATACTGTCTCCCAGAACGACGTACTACATTTTGTAATTATATATTGTACAAATTATTATAATATAAATAAAATGTATATAAATTTTATTTATTTCATGGTTTAAATTATATAAATCATTATTTAAATCATAAGCACCAAATATATAATAAATTAAGACACCTGAGAAGAAGTAAGTGAATATTTCCCAAATTGAAACCTTATCATAAGATTGTTAAAAAGAGGGTAGTACAGTGTCATAAAAGAAATAATGGTATTAGATATAACAATATTGTTCTATAAAGGATTTATAATAAAATAGTAATATTTTATAAAGGTAGTTTGAACGAGTATGAGGAGAGTCAAGACAAAAGGTATGGGGATTTCAACTCACTTTTTTTCCCATGAGATACATGCTATTTTCACCACTCATTCCTATTGAAAGGTGAATGTATTTGACTTGATTTTATTATATGAATACTATAATTAAAATTTTTGTTATTGAAATAGAAATTATATGATATTTCTTTCATGGTTTTTATTTTGAAAAGGATACCATATCGATAAAATATTGTCGTCTCAATTTTCCTTCATTGAGACTCATGTTTCGTTATGCTCATAAACTATTTTTTTGAGGTGTATATACATACATATTACTTTTTATATCAGGAACTTAATTTGATTCATGATATTTTATGCTTAATTTAATTTAAATCTCTTACATTGAGATTACGATCCCATGACACCATGTTTAAAGGGTTTATTGAGACAATATCATCATTTTTTATATTGTTTATATCAATGATTCCTTTAATGAAATGTTATGATACATTTCTCAAGAACACTAATTATTTTCATTCTTCTATATTTTTTCAATATATATTGATATATTATTTCCATTTTTTTTACTATTTGGACCTTAATATAATGATTTTAATAAAATATGTCTATATCTTTCATCGTTCAATAATATATTGAATTCAAAAAACTCTATATTCATAAATGTTAAAAAATGTTTTTAAAAGTTATTTGACACCATTATTAAAGGAAATGGAATGCTAAAAAAGTTTATGGGGTGGAAATATTCATTTATATGTATTTAAATAAATTTTTAAATATAAAAGTTTTTAAAAAAGTTTTATTTTTCAAGAATCATTTAAATGAGAAATGATATTATCCACGATAAATTATTTTAAGTGATCTTTCAAATGTATTTCCCATATAAGATAAAATACATTAATTATTTTCATTCCTTTAATGAGAAATTATCCAGTTAATCCATTCATATAATTTCTCTGAATGAATTATGTTTTTATTGATTGATTTTCATTAAACTCGTTTCTCTTTCACGGGATATATGCTTATGAATCATAATTCATTTCATGGGATACATTTATGATTATATGGTAATGAAACCTATATTTTTTTCTATAGGTAATGATATTAGTAAATTTATTTGAAAACCATTTTCATTTCATGGCTTATGATATGACTGTTTATAATTTTTTGTAACATGTATGTCTGATTTCAAGAGATTGGAAAAGTCCCAATGATGGATAAAGGTCCATTTTTTTATTTTGAATATGGGAGTGACCTATTAGCGATTGGTTTTTTTATATGTCCCAATTATTTCTCATTAAATTTACTCAGGTTTTCATCTATTTATTTCTCCCATGTTTTTAAATATAAATTTTTCATTGTTAATTTTTTATTTTACATAGAACCAGATTCAAAAAAAAGTCTATGAATTTCAAGTTTTATTATGTCAAAGGTAGTATTTATCAACATGTTTTTGAGGAGTATTTACTTAGGAAAAATAGCCATCTCATCTTGGGAACTATTGAGTACCCCATGTTCATCGTTTCAAAAACCTTCACTATTTATTTCTTATTTTTTTAATATTGTATGTAATTATCCATTTTTATCATTATTGAAATTTTTATTATGATATATAATAATTCATGTTGAATATTTTTCTAAAGTCAAATAAATTAATGTATTGGGATGTTGGAATTTTTATAAGGTTATTTATCATTACATTTTTGATTTTTGGGAAATGTTTCTTTATCTATTACTTTTATACTTGATTATAATAGTTAGTTTTTTCATTATATAATTGTACGAATTCTATTAAAATCCCTAAATGACCATTACATATTGATTTTTTTAATAGAAATGTTCATTATTTAATATATTAATTTGGGTATATGTATCTATATTATGAAATTTTTCAAACAAAAATTCTATTATGTATTGTATGAGAATTAAATATTTCAAAATGTACATTCCATTATATATACACTGATATGTTTTAATGATACTATTACATACAAATTTACATCCAAATTAAATTAATATTATATATTGAGGTACTCTGACCAAAAAATATTATGTTTGATTTATTTGGATAAAGTTAATATTCAATAATATAAATGAATTTTTAGTTTTATATAAGTTACTTTCATAAAATTTCAAGTACATATGTGTTTCTCATGATGTTTTGTAATTTTTTAAGTATATTTGTATGATTAAAGAGGTAAAGTCTTACATATTTCTATGATTTATTTTATTACTCGATCTTTCAGGAAAATAATTTACCAATGTGCAATGATTTTAAATGTTATGCTTCTATAGATAATATGTTATGTGATATTAAAATTCTTATTTTTTAAATTTTGATAAAGCTATTTTCACATGATTGTATAAATTATTTAAACTTTTTTTTATTTTGGATTATTATTCAGTATGTTTAATTAAGAATTTAATAGATTATACATTGATGATTTAAATAATATATTTGTAGAAACATATAAAATTAGTTTCTTTGATCTATGGATATTAAATTTAAAATATATTGTTTAAATTATGGTAACTATATTATTTCCTTAATAAAATTATTAGACTAGTGCATTATGTAATATTTACAGATTTATTGATGATCATTAAGATTGTTACTATTATATTAACAATTGATGAATTGATTACATAATGGTCAATGTAATAGGTAAGTGATTAATAGTATGATACATTTTATTTTAAAATAAATAATATGGTATTATTCTTGAGTGATAAATTATTTAAAAAATGCAATACCAGTACACATCTTTTTTTATTTTTTCCACTACATAATCACGGGATGTTAAAAAACATTATGCATGATCATCCCATCAGAATCATCAAATATTGTAATTATATTATAAATTAATTATATTTTATAGTGTTATATTGTATGATAATCAAAATATCAAAACAAAACTCAAAAAATTTATTAAACAGTTAATAACTATTGTGTGGGTTCTTCAAATAGAATACATTGAAGAATGAATGGTCATTCAAGAACCTAATAAACAGACAAATATATGTTAATAATTATCATTTTAATGTATCTTTTTTGTTCTAATTTGAATAAAAATATGTGATAATTTGGGATGAAATGGTATCTCATATTTTATATCCATGCACTTGTTTTTACTATGTTTTAATTAGATATAAGATTTTTTGGATCCAAATTAATTTATAATAGGTTTCCCTTTTATTTGTGTATAGTTTACTTATTATATATGACTTTTTAATTTGTTTCATCAACTAAATCCTACATTATTTGATTAACATCAGTAATTATTTTAACGTTTAAAATTCATATAACCTTATCACCTATAATGTCTTTATTGAGAACTAGCAATTTTTTTAGGCCTACATTTTATGATTTTTTTTCCATACATCATATTGATATAATAATACTTGGTATTAGATAAAATAATTTAGATAATTAACCATTTAATTTCATTAATAAAAAAAATTATTATTTATAAATTATAAATCTAGTCATTTTGCCCATGCTATAAATGTTGTTTTTAGATTATGTTTTTTATGGGTTATAATAAATGAATATTTATAGTGAATGATTTTATAAATTTATCATGATAAATTAATTTTATCAGACAAATCATCTATTCATTTAATATATAAATCCAATACAGTAGGATCTTTAATCTTCTATAATGAAAAAGTATTAGAGAAACTTTTAAAAGAACACGTTTAATTGTTTTGAGTCTTGTTGATCATATTCAAGGAGATGAAATCTATCTTGTAATTTATACTACATTGTAAAACCATTTGATATACCTTCGACATATTATGATTATAGAAATGATATTAATTATAATAGACCTATTTATAAAGAGTGAAATATTATTTTTGATCAGTGTTATGTATAAATATAAAATCATAAAACTGTATAAAATAGTTTTATTATAAAACATATGAATTTTATATACAAAAATTAGAATCACTTTATAAATAAAAAATGTTTTAATGATACTATCACTACGAGTTCTGGATATGAGGAATTAAAGAACTTTAATTCCATTATGGATAATATTTTTCAGTTGAAGAAATAATGAATAATTTTAAAGTAATAAAACAAAAAATTTATATTATACTTATTTATCCACTAGTGACATAGTTTTTCAAGAATTATAATCTATTCCAAATTATAATTTCATTTGAATAAGGGACATAGTAATAATTATACAATAAACATATTTTATTGAGAAATATTACTTCTATTATTGCTATATAATGGGTAAAAATTATCCACCTAGTTCAATTTAAGAAATGTGATGATAAAATTAAAAGATTGCTTTTATTATAATCTTAATTGACTTATATTTTCAATACATTGTAATTTTAAATATTATTGTTGTCAAAAATTTATATAGAATAATTTTTATAATAATTGATTTATTTCTATATGTTTAATGGGTTCAAATTTTAAGAAAGATCATATATTTTGGGTTTCCAATGGAACTATGAATTTTCATGTGGTGGCTATAACACTACATTTTCTCATGTGATGTGTTCATATGGAAAATTGAAATACCATTTTAGTTTAATTAATTTCAATATTTTCATATAATTAATTTTATTATTTTCTATTATGTCATGTGATTGTTTATATTTTTTTTATTTTTTTTATTTGAGGGACCATAATCCTTGTTAAATTATAAATATATTATAATATATTATAATTAATTTAATATCTTTAACTATTTTAATAGATCATAGTGTTGCTTTTATATCGGAGGACCTTTAATGAGGAGGATTCATTGTCTTATAATTCTTATTGGATAAACCATGAATTAAGGAGGACTTTTTTTATTATTTTGTTAATTTCATAAAATATTTTATATATTTTTATTCTTTGAGATTTTAGTTTAAAATATTCCATAATCTATTTTTATTTTTTAGAATACTTTTACAAATATTTTCATTCATCCTATTAATGTTTATTTGAAACATGATTATTGTTGTTTACTAGGATTTATTGAATTAATATTAGAATGAATATTATTAGTTATATTTCAAAACCTGGTATCTTTTTCTCATCACAATTATTTAGTATTTTTCATCAATTATTCAATATAGTGTAGACTATTGTATTCCAAAACCATGTTTCTTGTCCGTGTGAAAAAATGTGAAGTTGTTTGGTCAAGGATATATTTAGGGTATTAAGATATTGGAATAAGTCCCAATGATAGAAATATGTAAAATTTATTTATTTTTAAAATGGGATTGACCTATTAGTGATTGGTGTTTTTATAGGGCCCCATTAATTATTATTATATTTCGTTTTTTGTTCATCTATTTTTTTCTATCATTGTTGTCAGTGAAAATTTATCATTGTTAATTTTTTATTTTACATCCAATATGATTCAAAGGAAAAATATCATTAGTGTTGGTTTTCTTCCCCTGATTCTAGTATCCACCCTATAGTGTATTAGGATTCATGGTTTAGGAAAAAAACCACCTCATCTTGGGCACTATGGAGTTATCCAGGATCAGCTTTTTGCAATTTATCATTATTCTATTATTATGTTATTTTATTATATGTAATTATTCATTTTTATCAATATAGGAATTTTTATTATGATTTATAACATATCATGTTGAAGAATTGTTCAACGCAAACTACCTTTATGTATTGAGATGTTGGAATTTATTTAAGGATTCTTATAATTAAATATTGTATTTCTGGGAAATTTGTCTTTATCTATATCTTTTAAATAATATTATAGTTGTTAGTTTTTTCTGTATATAATTTTTTTTATTATAGTAACATCTCAAAAGGAATATTACATATGAATTTTAGGTACTGGAAATGATAATAATTTACTATATTAGTTGAGGGGATTTATAAATATATAATGAAATTTACCATATAAAAAGACTATTTTTATATTTGATGAGGTTGAAATATTTTAAAATGAATTTTCTAGAACATATATGCTACCACATTTTAGTGATACTATATTACATATAAACATAATTACAAAGTAAATTACTCATTTATATTTACGTACACTCACATAAAACTATAATTTTTTATTTATTTCGATAAGGTTATTTCTCAAGAAAATAAATACATTTGTATTTTTTATATCTTATGTTCACCAGATGTAAAGTATATATTTGTTTCAAAATATATTTTATAATTTATTTAGTGTATTTGAATGATTAAACAAGTATACTCTAATGTATTTAAATGGTATCTTTTATTCATATATCTACATGGAAAATGATTTACCAATTTCATAGAAGGACTATCAATGTTATGCTATAATAGATAATATGAATACTGATATTAAAAATTCTTATATTTTGAATTTTGATTAGGCTATTTTCACATTATTGTATGGATTTTTCAAAAAAAAATATAGATTATAATTAAATGTGTAAAATTAATAATTATTTACACTTTTTAATGATATTTTATTAAAAGTATTTGCAGGAAAGAATAAAATTACATTATTTAATATTTGGATATTAAATTAAAAAACTATTTCTTGAAAAATTGTACCTATATTATTTATTTAATTAAATTATTAATCTATTACATTATGTTATATTGACAGATTTAATGATGATCATGATGATTCTTACAATTATATTATCTATTGAATAATCTCGGATGTGATGGTCAAAATATTATGTAATTGAGTAATATTATGATACAATTGGTTTAAAAATAAATAATATGGTACATTTATTTTGAGATTAATATTTTAAAATATTCATTACTAGTTCAGCTATTTTTTAATTTTTTCCACTACATCATAAAGGGTCATACATCGCTTCTTCTATATGACCATACCATCATAATCATTAATTAGATTAATTATATTAAAATTAATTTATACTTCTAGTTTTCTGTTATATGATAAGAAAATGTCATAAAAGAACTCAAAAAAAGTTATTCCACTATTAACAAGTAATGATTGAGTTATACAAACATAATAAATGAAAGAATGATTATTCATTAATGAACATAATAAATAGACCAAATTATGTTAACAATTATAATAGTAATTCATATTTATTGTACAAATATATATAAAAATATGTGTTTATTCTGTACAAAATGGTATCTCATATTGAATAACCATGCTCTCTCATTGAGTGTGTTTTTACTAGAGATAAGATCCTTTGGATCCAAATTACGTTAAAAATATTTTTCTCTTTTATTTGTGTTTAATTTTATCTTTATAAATGAATTGTTCATTTATTTCATCCACTAAATTCTATATTATTTGTTTTATTACTCTAATTATTTTATTATTTAACATTCATATCATGTTGTGTCTTATATTATATTGGTTGGGAACTAACAATTGTTTCCAGGGCCCACATTTTATGACTTTTTTTTAATTGTATAGACAAATATAATAATAAAAGGCATTATAGAAAATCATTTAGACAATAAACCATTTAAATTCATTAAAGAAAATATTTATTATTTCAATTTTATATATATTTTCATTTAGTTTATAATATAATTTTTTATTATAGATTATGTTTTTGATGGTTTGGGGTAATGAATATTTATTGGGAATTATTCTAGGAAATTAATCACAATTTATTAGTTTTATAAAGAAAAAATTTGTCTGTTGAATATATAAATACAAGTTAGTTAAAGCTCGACATGTCTATAATGAACAAGGATTAGAGAAAATTTTAAAAGAAGATGTCTAATAGTTTTTAGTCTTGTTATTCATCTTCTTGGGGATCAAATCAATCTTGTAATTTATACCACATTATAAAACCATTTTTTTAACCTTATACATCTCATGATTATAATAATGTTATTTATTATAATAGGCCTCATGTTAAAGAGTGAAATGGTATTCTTGAAAATTAGTGTGTATATATATAAAATAATATAATAGTATAAAATATATTTATAATAATATATAAGATTTTGATTTTGGAAAATAAGAATATGTTAATACATAATGAAAATATGAAAGACAATATCTCCAAGTGTTATGGTGAAGGGGGAATAATGAAATATGATGTTATTATGGATTATATATTTTAATTGAGGAAATAATGCATAATGCTAATGTAATTAAACAAAATTGTTATGTAATACTTATTTATCTACAATTGATATGTTATGTCATGAATTAGAATCTATTAAAAACGATACTGGCTCTAGAATAAGGAACATGATGATAACTATATAATGAAAATATTTTTTGAGAAATATTATCTCTATTATTTCAGTATAAAGGGTAAAAAGTATCCACCTAGTTCATTTTAAGAAATGTGGTGATAATATTAAGAGAATTTTTAATTCACCTATTAATTAACTTAAATATTGAATACATATAATTTTTGCATATGATTGTTGTGAATGTTTTGTAAAGAAAAATTATTATAATTTTTTTTATTTATATATTTGTGATAAGTTCAAATATAATGAAATTTCATGTAGTTTGGTATCACAATGGCACTATGAAATGTCAGGTGACGGCTACAAAACTAAATTTTTCCATGTGATGTTATAATATGGAAAAATGAAACACGATTTTTTGTATTATTATTTTTAGTATTTTTTTGTAATAAATTTTATGATTTTTCATTTTGTCCTATAAGTATTTCTTTATTTTTTATTTATTTTATTTGAAGGATCATAACACCTGTAAAATTATAATTATATTATAATATATTAATATTCATCTGATGTCATTAATTATTTCATAGATCGTAGTGTTTTTTTATATAGGAGGACTTTTCATGATGATGATTCATAGTCTTATAATTCCAATAGAAGAAATTATGGATTAAAGAGAAGCTTTTGTAGTATTATTTTTTGAATTTCATAATATTTGTTATATGTTTTTATTCTTCACGAGTTTAGTGGGAGTTATTCCTTAATTATTTCTTATTTTTTGTATCATAATTTGACTAATATTTAAATTCTTCTTAAAAATATTTTTTTTTAATTTGATTAATATTGATTAATATGATTTATCTTTTTAATATTAGTATGAATATTTTAAGTTGAGTTTTGAAACCTTTTTTTCATTATATTTTATTAGTATATTTCATGAATTAATCAACATATTGAAGTATATTGTATTCAAAATTAATGTTTTCATTAATGTTATTAATTTTATTAATAGGTCTTTGAAGGCCATCTTCAATGAAAATTATTTTAAAATTGTTTTATGGGTTTCAATTCTTCCCTTATATGTTTTCATATCTATTTTTAAATAAAAATGCTTTCAAAATATTTAATGTGTTTATAATCATTTTTCAATGCAGAATGGATTTTTTTCTCAAATAATTTTTTCCAATGATACATAAAAACTATTTCCCATCAAAGATTACAACTATTTCTATTACTCATCCATTTATGCGTAAATTATAACATGTATCCACTAATATACATTCTTTAAATGTATTATATTTCGATAGAAGGGTTTTTTAAAACCCATTTCTCTTTAACGGGTTATATGATTCCAAAACCCTATTGTTTTCACATGTTATATTTTTGATGAAGTGATTGTGAAAAATGTGACTTTTCCCTGGTAATGATTTGATTACATGGTTATAATACCCATTTTATTTCATAGGCTATGAAATGATTATTTATGATCACGTAGAATGTGTATGTAAGATTTTATTATGAGATGTGTTAGACCTTTATCTCCCACTAATGCATTGGGTAAAGATTTATATGTCACGAGATAAAGATTGATGAAATGTGAAATTAACTTTGTTAAGTATTATTGGGCTAAATGAGAAATGAAATTGTTTCCTTATTATCGGGGAAGAACAGGGAGTGAACTCAGTTCTCTAATACAAGGATGGAATCAGGTGTTAACCTGATTCAGTATAATACTTTGTACACTATAATGGTATCAGAAAAAATGTGTTGAAAAATATAGAAATATATATATATAGGCTTATATGTCTATCACAATTCATTGTTTTTATCTATTGTTATGTATTCATGGATTATTTTTTTATTTTCTTATGAATCATGTCTTATAAACTACCACGATTAATTCCATTATTATTTTTTATTATCTGTGATATGTGAGTTATGATCGTAAATGTTCATGATCATGTTATCATACCCTTATTCTGATGATTATTTTTTCATATGTCCGCTGTTTAGAATTAGTTAGTATCATTGATAACAAATTTTTATCATTCATTCCCCATGAATATGAGGATATCTATTATTTTTATAGGTCTAGGAAGGGTGATACTCAATAAGATCCGAGTGGGAAATTATTTTTCTTATTTATGTACTAGTGTGTATGTTTTCCATGTTTCCAAAGGCACTAGGCTAGAACAGTAATTGGGAATCTATATGTAGAATGTATTACATATACTTACATGTAATGAAATTTTAATAAATGAAAAGAGTGGGGAACTATAGTGGGAATAATTGAAAACTATTCGTGATGATTTAGAATCTAGTATGAGAAAACCACATTGATAAACTTGAGGAAATGTATATGTATATGTTTAAGGATGAGGAAATGTATAGGAATTTTTCCTCGAATTTTGGATAAGGATAGGGTGAGTAGTTAATTAGAAAAAAAATCCATGTCTAGATACTACATGTTAATGTGTATATTGATTATATTTCAATTGGGGTACCAACTCTAAGAACATGATCCAAGTCATAAATTGGGTACCCTTCTTCATGACAATGGGCCTCGATGAATAACTGGTATGACACTCTGGGGGGGACGTATAATGAGAATTCATAAAATCCTCACAAACCCTTAAGAAGAATATTAATATTAGTTGGATATTAAGAACAAATAACAAACATATGGCCTCTTAGATTAATTAATGTTTCATAATTAAAAATTCATGTAGTTACTTATCATGATATTCTAGTCCCTTTATATGATAACTATTTCCCACTGTATATTTTTTTTTAGTCATCGTTTGAAACCCAAAGGAACTTCTTTAATCGTTATTTTGATGGGTAATGCATAGTTTTTCTTCTAGAGTAACACAATTCTATAAGAGATGAAATGAAAATCCACATTTCTATGCTATAATATACTTCTTGGGATATGAATCATGGTGGTTTTCTAAATGAGAAAATGAGGGAACAACTTTCGGTTGAGTCATTCATGAGGCAACATCCACCATCATTCAATGGGTCATATGATGAACTTTTTTACAAACAACAGATCAGTACTACTAAAATTATATTATCCATTAATTAGTGTTCAAAGCATGAGGAATTCATTCTGGATGTTTATATGTTCGAAGGTGAAGATGACTAGGGATAATATCTAATAAAGAATTTGAAGTCACAAGATGTTATTGAATCCATTAATTGGGATTATTTTAAGAACCAAATTTTTAATAAATACATTCATTGGATTCATCATAACATGATTGATAACGAGTTCCATTAGTTTATGGAAAGGGATTATGAACCTATTTGTACCTTTGAGACTATATATATAATACTTGTGAGGTACAGTTTCGGAATTATCATCTTAACAGAATGTAAATCTTATAGGTTATTTAGTGGAATAAAGAAATGTCTTTAAAGGGCACTGTCCATAAGAATCATTAGTAGCTACAATTATATTTTTATTGTTAATATATATTAAAATAGTGGTTTGGGTCATGTATTAACCTCATAAATATGACAATAAAAGAAATATGGTGTACAAGGATACTTTAAAATCCATGGAGAAAAGAATATGATTTTTTATGCTCTAAATGATCGAAGAGGAATGGATGAAATTGACATAATGTGTCTTGTAAATGTTTTATGTGCAGAAAGGAATGTAATTGGGTAATTTATTTTCCATATAATGCGAATAATATATGTGAAAATGATAATAGAGACAATTATTCACATAATGAACCTCCCATGATTCAGTCCTAATACTGTATGGAGAATGGTAATTATGTTAACCATTAACCAAACTTAGGTGTTGGTGGTGATTATTGATTTCATCAACCTTTGATGGGGAGGGAAAATTAAAAATTTTATATAATCACTATTTATAATGTGTGGTTCAACAATGATGTGATGAGAGTTATAGTCACCATGAACTGTAGAACTTATAATGTCATATTTGATTCTGGATTTACTCACACTTTCATATAAAATTAATTTTATAAGGGTGTTAAGATTCCACAAAAATAATTACATGATGAATTAGAAGTGAAAACCGCTAATGGTATGATAATTGAATCTCATGTTTATGATACCCCTCATATTGATGTTTGTGGGAATGTGGTTCCTTCAAATATTTTCATTATTAGTTTTGTTGAATTTGATGACATTTTTCGCAAGGATTCGATTTCTCGGCTTAAATCAACAATCAGTTGTGATGGAAGGGAAGTATCTGATGATATGTTGAAACCTCATATGATCATCTATCAATGTGAATATAAGCATGAATATAATGGGGGAGATTACATCTATTTTATGTTTGTTCATTCACAATAAAAATGTTTGTTTATCTCAAATAGTTGGGGATAAAATTCACATCAATGATAGGCCTATTGTTCAGGATTTTGTGGATGTCTTTCAAAATTAGATTCTTAGTTTTCAATCATACTTTGATGTTGTGTTCTCAAAAGAACTTATACCTGGTTCCACACCAATATCAATATCTCCTTATAGATTTGATTAAATTTATTTATAGTAATATTATATTGAATAATAAGAACAAAATATTAGGGAATCATTCCTCCAATGGGAGTCACAATTGGGTAATTTTTTTTGAAAAAAATAATCGATCATTTAGAGTTTTTATTAATTATCGATATTTGAACAAGTTCACAATCAAGGATAAGTATTTTATACACTGTTTTGTTGACATGATTGATCATCTATGTATATTTCACTACATTTACATTATTGAATTTCATTTTGGATATCTTTATATGATTGTCCAGAAGGTGGTTATACAATGAAGACATTCCATAAAAGGAATCTACACTCATAATATACAGTTTTTATTTTTTTTCTTACTAATTGTTTGGATATCATAATCAATTTAATGAATATAGTCTTTTGAGATTACCTCAATTCGATTAGTGTAGTCTTTATTTGAGAAAATATTATATATTCCAATATAATTTATGTGCATGAAGATCAAATGAAATTTAACTAAAGACCCTATGAAAGAAAAAGATATATGAAAATTTTACAATGTTTAAATTTTTGTTGTAAAAGGATTCATTTTTGGGTTACATAATCTCGAGATATGGTATAAGAGTGGATTCATCAAAGACTGATGCTAATGAAATTTGGCTTAGACCCACCATGTTGACTGATAACCATATATTTCTTTGTATATGATGATATTATTAATTATTTTATATGAAAAAGGTTCAAGACTCTTTAATCCTCTAATGATGTTAACATGGATGGTTGTTAACTTCAATTTAATATATGAATTTTAGGCATATTTCAAGGAAAAAAGGGAAGTCTAGTCAGTAAAACTATGTATACTTTTCCATGTAGTGGATAAAAGATATTAATATATAGTGATGCATCCATGATGTGATTGGAATGATTTATTATGTATAATAACATGGTTGTTACTAATTACTTATAGTAGTTGATTGTTCATGTGAAACAATACCTAACTCATGATTTAGAGTTAGCAGTATCTTTGAATTAATGATTTAGATGCATTATCTTTATATAGAAAAGTGTAATATATATACCAATCATAAATGTTTGAAATATATATTCTCATAGAAGGAGTTGAATATTTTCTTGAGAATAATGTTTGAGTTGATAAATTATTTGACTCTATCAATGAATTACCACCCTACGAAAGAAAACTAGGTGGAAGATGTGTTATGTAAAAATATTTATTCAAGATTATCCTTGATGAAGTTCAAAAGGGGTCCAATATTTATGAATTAGAATGAATAGATTTAGAAATACTAAAGGAAGGGGAAAACATAGTCTTTCTCAAATGAATGTAAAACCTTCTATCCATGTATTGATTAAGATGGAGAAATATGAAGATATAGAGATAAAAAATAATGTTAGAAATTATCTGAAATTTTAGCATTTTCAGGAAGGAATAATAGGTTTAGGAACCTTGTATGTGTTCCTTATATACAAAATTTGATAAAGTGGATGTTAGATAAAACATGTTGTTATTAATTCGGTATTCATCCAAGATGTTCAAATATATATAAAGACATGTAATAATAATTCTGGCCAAAAAAGTGATAATGTAGAGTTTTATCTCTTTTCTAGGTATGCTAATAGGATATGACAAAAAGATAAAAGTCAATGTGGATGTTTCACCCATTACCCATATCATAATTGAAATGGGATAATGTCACTTTTGATTAGGTCATTGAACTACCCATAACCATTAAAATGGTTCAATGCTATATGGGTGGAATTTGTTCTTATTTATATGTTATAAGATTTCATCAATATCATAGAGTAATTCCACTTGGTTCAACATTCTTGGATATAAAATAAAAAATGTGAGTTGGTTGTATAGACTGCCATATTCAATTTTATTGGATTAGGATTTGAGGTTAACATTCATGTTCAGGTGAAGTATTCAGTAAGAACATGACACAAAATTGGTTTTGACACTACATATCATTCTAAGAAAGATTTTCATTCTGAAAAATCAATTCAAACCATATTAAATGTTCACTTCTTATTCTATGGATTATAATGGAGGTTGGGAAAAACAACACCCACTATTTGAGATTTCATAAATCAATAATTTTCACTCATGATTTTAGATGGCACGTTTTGAATCCCTTTATGGGAAGAAATGTAGAGGTCCAACATTCTAGAATGAATTTAAAATAAATAATTCTATTGGGACTTCAGATCACTGAATAAATGGTTTAGATGGTTAGAACAATTCAATATCATATCGAGGACAATCAAAGGCGGAATAAAAGATACAATAATAACCATCAGCACAACCCAAAATTTGATGTTAATGATAATGTGTTTCTAAAAATATTTCCCCTAGATAAATGTTATGATATTCATCAATAAATTGAATTAATGTCATATATATAAGTATATTTTAGATTCCATATTGTATCAGGATGGTTTTATATCACTTGGAAATTCCTCTAAATCTCTCTAAATTCCAAGATTTTTTACATGTATCTCTACAATGTAAGTACATAACAAACCCTTAAAATGTATGGAGCTCGGAGTTTATAACATTGGAGTAGGATTTATCTTACAAAGAATAACTAGTTTGAATTTTTACCCGATCAAAGAAGGTTATACGATACTTGACCATATACCTGGTAAATTGTTTTGGGGAAATCACTAGTTCTAAGAAGCTATATGGTGACTGGATGATATGATGAAGCATAAGTGTCATCATTTTTTTACCCAAGTATGAATTTTGAAGATAAAATTCATTTTAATGGTGGTAGATTATAACACCTCGTGTTTTTATGGATATTTTAGTCTTGAATAAATTAATTTTTCATTTATTCCATGCAACGCACTATGTCAAATTACTTTCATATGACACCAATATCGAATATGTTTAAATTAACCAACTCATAATATGTTACAAAAACCTTTAACATAGTGTACGTTACATGAAACTAATAAATGGAATATATGACACACAAAATCGACTTGTCATATATTATAATCAACATTTATGATTCTATGAAACGCATTTTTGTTATAATAAATTTTTAAATGATATAATCACAACAAAGCCATGAAAATTTGTTTTTAAATAGGAATAAATAATTTTTAATTATTTTGTATCATTAGATTATATAAATATAACATATTTATAATTAATGATATGATTTTTGATAATGTTATTTTATGTTTACCAATACTGTTTTCTCAAATAATATTATTTTAATTTCCCTCAATGAAAAATTTTAAAATTAACCTTAGAACAATAAAAATTTTAATTTTTAAAATTAATATTAATTTATTTATTTATTATGTTGAAAATATCCTAGGATAATATATTTTTGATTTTTTGAAAAACATCATTTTTATTTGAATAATGAAGATATATCTGATTATAATTAAAAAAACTCGTTTTCATAATAAATTATTTATAAGGATAAGTTTTATTTTAAATCTTATTAAATGTTCAATTAGAAAATACATTTATCAATTTATCTAATTTATTTCATTTTAATCAATATAAATTTAAATTTGTTAAAAAAAATACTACCAAACCATGGGATGTTAGTAATTTAAAAACCTATAGTGTAGTCTTATTCACGAAATTAATTTTGAAATTATTTTCTAACACTTTTGACATTTAAATTTTAAAAAATTGATTCCATATTGAGAATCTATAATGACCTAGTTTTTTGGTCCATTCTTTTGAGAAAAAAAAGTATTTATTGTGTTCTAGGGGACATCAATGACTCATTTCGAAAGTTAGGAAAAAATCAAGTTCAAATGGTCGGTATATGTACGTCAAGGGCTTAATCATCGATGAGTTAGGGGAATCATCATCAGTGAGTCAGAGGTGTCATCATCAGTGAGTCATGGGTGTCGAAATTAGTTATTTAGGAGTGTCGACATTAGTGAGTCTGGGGTGTCACTATTGATGAGTCAGGGGCATGGATGTCAGTTAGTTCGATGTGTAAGTGCCAGGGAATCGATTCTTAGGCGTTAGTTATAGGATGTCAATGTCAGAGCATTGGTGAGTCTTGGATTTTATGATTCATGGTGTTATTGATTTGTGGTGTTAGTAGGTCGCGTCGGCATCTCACTTATTTGGGGCTCAGCATCAGGGACTCACCTATCGGTGACCCATTTCCACATTATTTTTCTAGTTTTTCCATGTTTTCCAATTTGAACCCTCTTATGTTTTATCTGACATAAATTGAGTATAAAGGAGTTTTTGAGAAATGTTTATGTCTTTTAAATGTATATTAATTATATCATTAAAATCCTTACAATACCAGTACATTGAAACCTCCAAGACACTAGGTCAAACCACTATCCTAAATTTAAGTATTTTTGAAATTATCTCCCTAATTTTATGGTGTGGCCCTTCCTTGAGATTAGATAATCTATTTCATATAGACTTTTTGTTTTCCATTTTTGCACCTAGATCTTTTACCATCCACATAGTCGTGCATCTGTGGAGAAGTCTTCTTTGGGTTTTCATGGAGTACATTCCTGCTACTCGCGTGATCCATTTTTTTGGAGCAAAGTAGGCTTTGGGTATCCTATTATTTAATAGAGGTATTTATTATACCTCCCATTAATTACGTATTATGTGGGGTGGTTGTACTAATAATTACTTATGAAGAACATGGGAATACATTTTTTGAAATGAGAAATAAATAAGATGGAAATAAGATCAAAAGATAATAGGGGTAAAAAATGGTTTGGGAGTGGTTCTATGTTTATCACATGGTTTATTAGATTATTTGGGTTCGTTTTGGATGTATAACTTATGAAGATTGTGGTTTCCTGGGGACATTTCTTCTGTACTAGTGATTTTAGGTGTTTTGTTGTGATGCTTGATAAATGACTATAACATGAGATCTTTTTAATCATATATACATGTCTTATAAAAATGGATTACCCATTAATAAAATATTTTTTCACCATCCAAAATATATTAAAATGGAATTAACGGTCCCCTATTGCTAAACCTGAATATTATTGGCTTATTGGTTTGTTTTTGTCCGATGATTATTGGTTCAGTGAATTGGTTTGTTATGTTTATGTGGTGGGTCAATGGTTTGAGTGGTTGTTGTTGTGGACCTTGTTTATGTAGTGGTACATGGGGTTTTTTGGTATCTCAGTTTTAGATATTTATTAATTATGTAATGGATGGACTTGTAGGCAGTGAGACTACCTTTTGTTGTGATTTATCCATGGATGAATGTTGGGAGGTGGACTGTTTTGTTGTTATGAACTTATTATGTGGTGGGACTGAATTTGGGAAATGTTTGGGATGTGGAACTATAAAAATGGGTTGTGTTGTGAATTCGTGTTTATAGGTATGCTGAGTGTGGTTTTTTAGGGAATCGGGGATTTTGGTCCTTGTTATGAGTGGAGTACTGTGAGGCATAACATTAAAGAATGATATTTGTCAATAATTGAATGATTGTATAGAATGAATAGGTGGGTGTGTTGTAGGGATCTGGGTTTTTTGTTCATTGTTATTTTTATGAATGGTTGTAAAAATGGAAACGATTTACTTTAGACCCTCTTCCCTTCTTTAATGATGTAAGTGCTAAAGATAGAAGTGAGTTGGTTGTTGTGTGTTTTTGTAATCAGGCTCTTCAACATCTAAGATGGTTTCTGATGTTGTGTTTGGTAGTTTCCACATTTAGTGATTGAATAAACTAAATAGAAACCCTTAATTAATAAATGGAAAGTGGTTAAACGAGAAAGTTGATGGTTTATGCTTGTGAAATGGTTGTTTGAGTGGTTGTGTATATAAGGGTAGCATCACACATGAATCTATTGTTCTAGATGTTTGTTTTGGATACTCATTGGTTTGGCTGAGTTTTTGATTACTTATATGTATAAATTTTATTTCCTAGTGATTTCAATATGCACCCCACATTTTTTGATCACCATGTACCAAACACCCCCATTCACGGGGGAGGGTGTTTTCCCTAACATCATGATATGAGGATGAATGTATGGTTTCTAAATTTTTTCCTCACACACTCTTATAGGTTCTTAACGCTCGACCATATCTGAGAAAGTTGTAATGGCATAAGTCTTACCATAGTCTAATATTCATTTTCCACGTTTCTTGTGGAAGAGTGGATTAGGTTTTTTCAAGCCATGCTTGATTTCCCATGTGTTTGGGATTAGGAACAAGTTTCATTAGGCGAGAGGCATGGTTGTTGTGGCTCAGGTGTCTACGGGTGAGATGTGTGGTATAATTGAGGCCTAGATGTCTCCAGGAATTATTTTGAATGTGGTTTAAGTCATAGGTGTGTTTAGGTGGGATATGGCAGTGTTACTTCATTTTGAAAGTTTGGTAGAATCGTGATTTTAGTCTTTAATAATGAGTAGATAACCAATGGGAAAGTGGTGTAGGGTACCGAAATGTCGATGTGCTTATACTACTGCTTTACTAGACTTGCGTTATTTGGTGAGTGTTCCTTGGTGAGTATGGAATGTTTATTAATCCTTGGTTGGGTTTTTGAGGTTCCCTTATTCTCTCATAGGGGCATTAGTATGTCCCCCCACTTATGCATGTGTAGATTTAGTTTTCCCACTAGAAATACTTGTTTACTAACCGTACATTTGTAAAAATATTGTTAGGTTTCTTGAAGTCAGAACATGGTCATCATTATTGGAAAAACATGGTTGTCATTATCTCTCCTTAATCATAAGAAGGAAGGGGTAGACACTGTATTGTCTATTCCATCATAATGAGGATGTTTGGTCATAACAGTATGGTATTATAGGTAGATTTGAGAGATGAGATGGTCTTTAGTGTTGGGAACGTGGAGAATTTAATGGGATGGTAGGTAAACAGTTTTAGGAAATCTTGGTGTGTGACATAGGGCTGGAAAGACCAGTTAAGCCATTTAATTTTAGGGTCCCTTGTGATCTGATGAAAAGACTCTAGAAATACCGAATGAACAAGTGAGGCTACACTTATTGTAGTGTACATACCATAAGAAAGGTACAAGTATCATCATTACTTTTGATCTTGTGTGTCTTGGCTATCCTAGGAATTTAATTTATATAATGAGGTAAAAATAAATCATACAATATAGTTTCATACTCATAGGGATTAGGAGTTCCTTGTTTGACCCTTTCAATTATGGCACCCAAATTTCAACCATGTATGGTATGAGTAGTTGAGGCCTAACATGTTTTTGTAGTTTCTCAGCAGAGGGCCGATCAAAAGGATGTAAATAACATGTGGAAAAAGAAACATTTTTCCTTGTAGGAGAAACACTAAGAATGTATAAATTTAGTGTTGTAGACTCAAAGATGGATGGCTGACATGAGGATCTAACAATCACCTTCACCTTGATATGTCCTCCAAGAGAGTACTGGGTTCCTCTGGTAGTGATCCAGATGTAAGGAGCAGTGCCTCAGTGGTGGATGCATTACCTTGGGGAGAGGATAGAAACAGTTGTCTCGTTGGATGACATTGAGAAGGAGTTTTAGGAAGACTTTTATTCCACGATGATGATGGATGAGAATTGTCAAGAGATCAGCTCCAACCAGTAGTGGAGTATGTTGATGAGGGAGATAGGGATCATGTTCAAGGATATCATACACATTCTTCCAGATCTATATCCAGATGATAAGTTTTAGGTGAGATCCTTGGAGGAGGCACTCTGAACTTATCTTCAGTATGTCCTAACACCCTTTACCCTATCAAAAAACATTGATGTTTAGAAGATAGTTGAGGTAGTTGAGAGGATGAACTCACAGATAGGTGTGTTGTTAGAGTGGATCCATTCGTGTTCATCAAAGGGGAAGCCAGTCAGCAACATGTCTATGACATTAGAGCCTTCTAGGTTTTGGCTAGTGAGAATAAGGCCTCAATTTTATCTAGTTTTGATCCCCTTGTCCTCACCCTACCCTCATGGGCTCAGGACAGAGGTTCTTTGTTTGTGGAGGCCATGTACATCTTCATAACTAGTGCCTAGTTCAAGCAGAATATAGTGGGGATGAGAATGTTCAACGTCCACCTACGCCTCAATAGTTATGGGTAAGAGTTTTCTAGTTGTAGGTGAATCCAGATCCCACTCCACCTAGGTAATAAGGTGATGGGGGAGGCCAACCTTAGGTCACTACTCAAGGACCTCAAACATGGTGTTATTGGGGATTCCATCGATAGCAGAGGGGTATAGGATCTAGTGTTGGGTAGTTTCAAGGAACCATGTCACTAGTTCCTGTAGGTATAGAGGTTGTTCAAGGTACAATGAGCATTTTTAGTAATATTGATGTGAATTGTTTGATTTAGGAGCTTCACACTCCTTTGTTGCACCCTGTCAGGGCCATTAATTGGGACTTGGAATTGAGATATTTCTGTGCCCCTAATATTGATCACTCATTATGGAGGTCAGAATAGTCTGTTTGATGCTTTTTGTGGATATAGACTGATGTAGGGGCCACATCGGGCATGTTGGGATCTGTTTTTACTAGAGATACATCCATATGATATCATTATGGGAATCAACTGGTTTTTAATGTGAATTCATCCATCTACTACTTCTCAATAATTGTCTTTATATTCAAATATTACAAATCATCGTGTAGTTTTCATTAGTGAATGGTGATGTTAGGTGGGATGTTGATGTGTGGAGCATATTCTCTCTATTTCAACCAAGATGTCAGTGGGATAAGAAAATGTAGAGATGGTGGAGTTTCCAGGTGTTCTCAGAGAGGTCTTGGATGTCTTCCCAAAGGGTGTTGTGCTGATACCCCATTGATAAGATGTTTCATTAAAAATAGACATGCATTCCAGTGCCCATCCGATTTTGATGGCTACATTGAAGATAACACCACCCGAGTTGTGGGAGTTACATATTCATATTGATGAACTGATGAATAAGGTCTTTTTATAGTGGAGTGTGTCATTGTGGGGTGCTCTAGTAATTTTCTTAAAGTAGGAAGATAGTGGTATAGGACTGAACATAGAATATCAGAGACTAAATCAGGTGATGGTCATGAATCATTACACAGTACTTTGGATCGATGATCTTTTTGACCATCTAAAGGGATAATGTTGGTTTCCTAAGATCAATCTATGGTTTGGATATCAAATGTTGAGTGCGAAGGAGGGTGACATCCTAAATACTACTTCCAAGTGAATGTATGGGAACTTAGTGTTTCTCGTCATGCCCTTCAGTGTTACGAATGAACCAACAATATTCCCCGTTCTCATGAACTATATATTCTTCAAGTTTCTAGAGAGTTTTGTAATCATGTACATTGAAGACATCCATATCAACTCAAGGTCAAAAGAGGATCACGCCGAGAATCTGATTACTATCTTGGAGGAACTATAACACCACCAGATCTATTTGAATTTATCAAACATTGTGTTCTAGAAGTGAGGGGTTAAATTACTTTTACATATGGTCTCAAAAAATAGAAAATAAGTGGACCATAAATGATCGATGTGGTTGTTTCATGGGAAGAAACCATGAATGTGGAAGAGTTTTGTATATTATGGGTATTATCAAGCTATTACTAGATGTTTGTTCCTAAATTATCTCAAGATTCAGCTTCTTTGATTGATTTTACAAGAAATGACTAGGCCTTCGTGTGTAATTAGTAGTGTTAATTAGCTCTCAACTTTCAGAAAGAGATGAGGGTTAGTGCTCTAGTGATCATGATGCCCATTGAACGCATGATGTTCGAGAATATTATGATTTTTTGATATATTCTTGGGATGTGTGATGATGCAGTATTAGTGAGTGAACAGTTATGGTTATTATAATTTATGTCCTCACAAACATAACTATTCCACCCATAATCTAAAGATTGTAGAAATCGTATTGACACTGAATCGGCGACGACATTACCTCCATGGGGGAGTTTTG
Organism: Viscum album; assembly: GCA_963277665.1. Classification (NCBI taxonomy): domain Eukaryota; kingdom Viridiplantae; phylum Streptophyta; class Magnoliopsida; order Santalales; family Viscaceae; genus Viscum; species Viscum album. The sequence goes on from OY728126.1 coordinate 601,229,384, forward strand.
TGGACTCTACCAATCATAAGATCATGAGGTACTTCTTTTGGAAAATATACATGAACTTGAGGTAGAAAAGGTGGATGAAGTTTCTCCATGACAAAAAATTCTTGATATCTTACACCTCTAGAAAAAGGGAATTTCTTTGGTGGCCTGAGGTGAAGTTGATAGTGACAGAGTGTTTTGCATGGTGCCAAGTGTCTGAGTAGGTGAAGGTTGAGCACCGTGTTCTAAGTGGACTGTTGGAGCATTTATATATTAGCAAATGGAAGTTGGATAGGATAACTATGGATTATATCATAGGATAACCCATGACTTAGGAAGGACGCAATGATCATTGTGTAGTAGTGGACCGATTGATGAAGTGTTGTCACATCCTGGCGATCAATGGGTCGAGCACATTGAATTCTGTGACACAGACATGTGGGGATGTAGAAGTGCATCAACATGGAGTTCCATGATCCAAAATCTTGGAACTAGATACACATTTTACATATTGAGTCTGGAGGGGATTTCAGGATGGCTTTGGCACCATGTTATGACTTACCACTTCTTTCCACCATCAAATAGATTGGAAAATAAAGAAGATCATATAAACATTGGAGTAAATGTTATAGGAATGTGTTCTGCAAATTAGTGGTTCTTGGGTGAAATATTTTCCCTCGGTACTGTTTTCTTAATACAACAGATATCTGTAACGCCCCGACCCTAGTTACCCAGAGTCGGTGCATTATTATATAACATTGGAATGATCACAAGAAATATCAAATCTCGAAATATCGATTGGTTTAGTAGCCTTGGAAACACTAGATATATTCATAAGTTTTACATTACATCATAAAATGAAAAACTACTACAACAACATAATATCTCCATAATCTACACTCATATCCCCACATAATATCCCTGCAGGTCATTCATAATTTACTTCTTCACTTCCTGGGAAAAATAAAACATAGAAAAGGGGTGAGCTCAAATGCCCAGTAAGGATAACAATATAGCCAAAACTTTCATAAATAAGAATAAACATTTAAGGCAATGTATAACTAAAACAAAATCCTTTCAAACTTGAACTTTCAACATCGTATGGCATAAATAAAATGAAATAATTCCATTTACTCATTCACATGGATATTCTACTAATCGAATAATCACATGAAAAATCATTAACCACTTTCATAATTTTGGAATACATAATGCCAGACTATCATAACCACATAGCCAAGGCCTTGTGCCAAAACTACAAATAAGATTTTTCCAATTCCTTGTGCCAAGACACTAGTTTGTCTCATGAGACCTACCAATGCATCGAGGAGCTATAGCAGGCTCCGCCCGTCACATATTAAGTCCAATGCATTCCCATATGAAAAGGTTTAAACATAACATAAACATTCGTATTAAAACTAGCATAAGAAATGTCAATAATTTCACCATAAACTATGAATGGTATAAAAATAGCACATCCACAGTCAAACATATCACAAAACCTTCAATACAATATAGAAGTTTTGTATCATAATAAATCAACTTCAAATAAGCGTAAAATCCATCAAAGGATGTTGACATAGATGAAATCAAAACTCTTTTTAGAGAAATATCTCTTTCTATATTTGAAATCATTTAATATCCATATAAAATAAAACATTTTCTTTGAAAATATTCTTATAATCTTGTAAGGAAATCTTTGAAGATTTTATAACGGTGGAAAATAACCGCACCTGCCGTATAAGTTAAAAAAACATTCTTACCTTAATTCTGTCGAAAAGGTTAAAAAGGACCTTGTTTTGAAAACGACGGAAAGAATCCTCTTATAAAAAGTCAAACAAGGGTATAAATGACTTTAACCCATATTCATGTAAATAATAAAAATGTTTTGAAATAAATTTTTTAGAAAACATGGATGTGGATGAAAAAGAGATCCCAGTATATTATTACATATTAACAACCTCGGATAATGAAGAGATTGTGAAATAACCTTTACCTTGTACTTTTCCTTGGTTGGGGTAGGTTAACCTTCTGTATAATGGTGAAATAATTGTTATCAAATTATACAAGAATCATATACATTAATATGATATCATATATTATCTTTTAATATTGATTTAATAATAATATCTTAGTATTATCGTTGTTTCGGGTGTTAACTTACTTGCTTTATTTTATATGTTTTGTTACGTAAGACATGTTTGTAAAGGATAGGTTTTATATTATTTATATCCAGAATGATATCAAGTCCTTAAAGATCATTTTTTAAATCATCAAATGATAATTATACTTGAATGGATACGATGGAGAATGAATCTCATCGCGTTTGTGGAGACGGTAGTCCGTACGTACGCACGAGCGACAATATCATTCTTTTGATATTAAAATAATAGATAAATGGATGTTATATCATATATAAAGAATCATTAACATGTTATATTTATTATTTACATGAGTTACACATCATTATTATACCCATCCAAATAATATTATATTGAATAACAATTACACCACGACGTGGAGACGGTAAGTTGTACGTACGCACGTATGGTGACATGTTATTCAAAGGGTGGATAGAATACTGAATATGGTTGTACCATATTTATAATAACATAACAGTATATATATGATACTGGAGTTATTATTTTATAATGGTAACAACAAAGGAAGAAGAAGTGGAAGAAGAAAGGAACTTGGAAAAGGGTGGTGAAATCATTACCTCTTCTTCGGTTTCTTCTTCTTGATTTGAACAAAAGGGCTCCTTAGGTTGGCTTTCTGATCAAACTAAGGACTCTAGGTTGTAGTGAGGGAAGTTGGGAGAGTATTTGGGAAGAGTTTGGCCGAGCCAAAAGGCTTTGAAGGTGTGAATAAATGAGAAGGAGGAGTGCCCTTTTATAAGAGGGGTGAGAGGCACCTTTGGAAAAGCTAGAGATATTAGTTTATAATAAATTCATATTCGGTTTCCAATGGCTCCAAAGTTGACTATTAAAAGGATAAGGTGGGGATGGGTCGAAAAAAACTCAACAAATATAATTTAGATAGGTTTGGGTACTTATATTAACATTATCTTTAAGTATTAACTCTAAGTTATTTAGTTTCACTTTTACAATGTCTCTTTGTATTTTTATATAATATGGTTAATAAACTTACTATATATAACCAAGAGACCCCCATGTGGTCCATTAATGATGAAACTATCATGATATAAGTCTCTTTGCTGAACCTTATATTTTTAGGAATTTAATATCAATTAATAATATAATATTTTTTAAGAACTCTTTTATGTCAATTTTGACACTATTCAATAGTTGATTTTTGTGAAACTCATAACAGATTGATTACTTAGAAAAAAGTCAATTAAATCAATAATAATATATCATATTATCCTATAAAATTAGTTTAATTCATTAAAAGTTTCATATTATATTTATTTGGGTATTTATAATATTAATTATTTTAAATTTTCACTATTATAGTAATTAATTCATCATCATTGTGTCATAAATAAATTAACTTATTTAATGTCTAAAAATTATAAATAAAATATCATTATGTATGAAATCTTTTCATATTTCTAATGAATATTTATAGTTGAAAATCCAACATATATAACCCTATGTAAAAATTGTTTTTCTAAAAGATATATGCTTGGGTCATTTTTGTATTCATTTTAACTTAATTAAAATAAAGTGTCCCTATCACCTACAAGTGGCACCATGGGGTCCCCAAATCGACCAAAAGATGGATATGGTAGAACATGTATCAACCAATAAGTCTAGGACACGTTTTAGGGTAATTTAGTATTATTATAATATTATTGTTTTAACCCTTATTTACCGGATTTACCCTTAACCATAGTAAATAAAATATTTACCGCAGTAATTATTCAAAATGTCTAAAAATAAAAGTTACCTATTTACACAATTTGAACATCCTGATTCCAAATATGGAATCCATTTTTCAAAATTCAAAACACAGAAGTGGCAGAAATTAATTTAAAATTAATTCCCGCTGTCAAAACAAAAAGCGTGTTTTTAAGAGATAATAACTATCAAAATATTGACACTTGTTTATGTTCGGTTTAATTGTAAAATTATGTCCAATGACCAACATTATATTAAATGGTAAAAATATATTCTAAATATACTTTAAAACCACTCAAATTCATAATTTATCACTATTAATTATTTTGATTAAAAAAGTTGTTTTTAATTAAAATTTAGTAATTTTCACTATTCATCAAAATATGAAAGTTATCCGAAAAGTACCAAAATTTCACCTTAGGATAAATTCAATACTTTCAATCCAAAAATGGAGTCCATTTTGAGAGATAAAATTTCTAAAATTTTAAAAGGTAGGTATTACTATTCATAACGGCTAATTTGATTGGTTGTGGTGTGTTAGAACTCGAAGTTGCGTAAAACACACTCTACTATATTATTCAAAGTAAAGCGTAACGTGGAAGCTTGGGATGTTTCATTTTAAATTTTTTTGATGTCCTCATTTAGTCAAAAAGTTTAAAATATTTCATTTAAAAATGTTTCACTATTAAAAGTTGATAAAATTGCAATACTGAAAATGAATCTGTTCTTGCATTATGTCTAAGAAACTCATAATATGGATTCTAAAATTATAAGGATTATATAAAGTTTAAAATTTTGTTAATACTATTCATAACCTCTTTTGAATGGCTTTTTTTTGGTAAGTCATGGTGTGTTTGAACTCGGTGTTGCATGTAGTGCATGTTATTGAATTATTTTGAAGAAATAACACACTATGAAATCTTGGGGTGTTACATTATCCCCTCCTTCAATAAATTGCGTCCTCGCAATTTGAAATTGTTCTTCGAAAATAAAAGGTTGAAAATAGAAAATATATTTGTGGGAAAACCCACATTGGAAATTGGGTTACTAAAATTTAGTCTTAATATGAGGAAAAGAGAAATGAAAGGGTCACCACCAAATTATGATCTTGATTAGGAGAACATTGGTGGAAATTAGAGACATATAATTGGAGGAAAAACGTAAATATTTATAGGTAGTGATTGAGGTCATCAATCACAAACAAGTATAAAATTGAGGTCCTTAAACTCATCAATCTATGATGATTTGAAATACCATCGGTTCAACAAAACATAGGGTATTGGGATAACACATTTTTGACGTTTCAAAATATCTTAGTTGAAATCCCACATCGAAAAATGAATTAATGAGGCCTCTATTTAAAATAAAGAGTGGAAAGTATGAAGATTACCGAAAATAACACATACTAGGGTTCCATGTAGGAAAATCTGGATATGGAAGAGGAATCTAACCATCAATTATCTAATGAATAGTGGTAGAGAACATGGCTATGAAAAGGCCAACAATCCCAAAGCCATGAATTAGTAATGATTTAAGGTACCATCTACGAAAACATTTTTGTTCTAAGTTCCTTTTATTAATGTTGAGGAATTTATTTATGAGATTGGCTAAGATCATAAGGATATATACTTACTTTATAATTATAGTTTTATCCATTAATAAATTTCTACCACAAACTCATCTTTCACTCTAAAGGATAATAGAACATAAAAAAAATTTATATTTATACTATTCGTACAGGGTTCCAAAATAAATTAATTTATAATTAATCTACCAGATCTTTTAAAAAAACTACATTATTTAATCCAGGACATCTCGTGGGCCAGTGGTAGGTGATACACCCTTGTCTCCCTTCGGTTGCGGGTTCAAGTCTCGCAGCCTTGTCGGACGCGACGGGTAGCCGCCCGACCTCCGAGATGTCCTTTTATGGCAATCCAAAATAATCCAAACTAGAACTATCCAAAATACTTCTGTCCAAACTCACAGCCCAACATTTATAAGGAAGGTAAACATAATGTAGATCCTTTTTACCCCGTAATAGCATATGAATGCCTTCATCATGTATTCTTTTAATACACTGAAACATCCTGAATTACCATATTCCTTATTGATTACATTCATGCTCCCTTATTCTATATAGAATGCTGGATATACTTCATCAGTCCAAAAATGTTTTAAACCCCAACAATGATGGAATATACAAATCATTAATCAGTTCCAAGGTAGTCAAGAATATCCAATATAATTTATCCAAAAAAATCATGTATTATTCCAAAATCACTACCTCGGTATCAGAACTATATTATGGGTTATCATTCTCTCAACCATATATTTTCCAAAAATTTATCCTGATATTGACTCACTTTTCGTTGTTCCACACAATCTCAAGTCCTTAATGAAATAGTACTGCAGTATAATCCTTATATACTCCATAATTATTATAACAAGTACATTGTTGATACAACACTCAATTGACATAATCAACATAAGAACTCTAATCACTCCTCTTCATCTGTGGTAGTATCATAACTTGATTATTATCCAATAGAATAATTTGCGGCATAGTCTGATGACTGGGACATAGGTTCGCGTAGTGTCCAAACTCCTTGCAAATGAAGCATTGTACATTTGAAACCATTTTCTTACCCTTGCAGTCACGTACTTTGTGCCCTTTTCCTCCACACTTATAACAAACTCCCATTCCTTTCAGGCAAGTTCCAAGGTGTTTCTATCCACAGTTATCACATATGGGAAAATTCTTCTTTGCCCTCTTCCCTTTATCCATATTTCTCTCTTCCATCCTTTTCTTCTCTTGCTTCCCTTCAAAGCCATAGGACTTAGTAAACTTTTTACTTATCTTATCAACACATGATATTATTTCTTTATATGATGATAATACATGCGAGACTATTTCTCTTGTAAATTCTAGCTTAAGACCATAAAATATATGATCCTTCTTTCTCTTTGTATCATGTGCATTGCTAGAGTTCTCATTCCTTCTACTGGGCACCATTTATAAACAATGGCATACATTAGATTAGTTTATGAATAACAATACCTAATCCCAAACTTGTAAAACACATAACATAAATTAAATAGTTTTTTGATATAATCCATAATCATAAAAATGACTCCTTTGAGGAAGTATATACTTATAACCCCTTCATAATGATTTGTAAATAAAATGAGAGTTATCCTAAGAATATCCCCCAGGAGTGTCCTAACCAAGAGTGCAGCAAGGCCCGTTGTCGTGCACCAGTTCCCGTTCGAGTCTAGCTCAAAGCGGTGTTTTCGGGTTTTACCCCTAGTTACATCTGTGCCAGAGCCGCCTCTACCTGCTCGTATCCAGACAGGGTTGTATTGCTCAGAAAACTCACAAAATCTCTACAATACCATAATTCTAGGAAGTTCTTCTATACTAATCCTCAAAATTCATCTTAAATCTATGAGCTCTAATCAGAGTTTATCTAAATCTAGCTTCCAAGGTTTGTACTAAACTTCCTCTGATACCATCTGTAACGCCCCGACCCTAGTTACCCAGAGTCGGTGCATTATTACATAATATTGGCATGATCACAAGAAAGATCAAATCTCGAAAGACCGATGGGTTTAGTAGCCTTGGAAACACTAGATATATTCATAAGTTTTACATTACATCATAAAATGAAAAACTACTACAACAACATAATGTCTCCATAATCCACACTCATATCCCCACATAATATCTCTGTAGGTCATTCATAATTTACTTCTTCACTTCCTGGGAAAAATAAAACATAGAAAAGGGGTGAGCTCAAATGCCCAGTAAGGATAACAATATAGCCGAAACTTTCATAAATAAGAATAAACATTTAAGGCAATGTATAACTAAAACAAAAGCCTTTCAAACTTGAACTTTCAACATTGTATGGCATAAATAAAATGAAATAATTCCATTTACTCATTCACATGGATATTCTACTAATCGAATAATCACATGCAAAATCTACAACCACTTTCATAATGTTGGAATGCATAATGCCAGACTATCATAACCACATAGCCAAGGCCTCATGCCAAGACTACAAATAAGAATTTGCCAAGGCCTTTTGCCAAGACACTAGTTTGTCTCATGAGACCTACCGATGCATCGAGGAGCTATAGCGGGCTCCACCCATCACATATTAAGTCCAATTCATTCCCATATGAAAATGTTTAAACATAACATAAACATTCGTATTAAAACTAGCATAAGAAATGTCAATAATTTCACCATAAACTTTGAATGGTATAAAAATAGCACATCCATAGTCAAACATATCACAAAACCTTCAATACAATATAGAATTTTTGTATCATAATAAATCAACTTCAAATAAGCGTAAAATCCATCAAAGGATGTTGACATAGATGAAATCAAAACTCTTTTTAGAGAAATATCTCTTTCTATTTTTGAAATCATTTAAGATCCATATAAAATAAAACATTTTCTTTGAAAATATTCTTATAATCTTGTAAGTAAATCTTTGAAGATTTTATAACGGCGGAAAATAACCGCACCCACCGTATAAGTTAAAAAAACATTCTTACCTTAATTCTATCGAAAAGTTTAAAAAAGACCTTGTTTTGAAAACGACGGAAAGATTCCTCTTATAAAAAGTCAAACAAGGGTATAAATGACTTTAACCCATATTCTTGTAAATAATAAAAATGTTTTGAAATACATTTTTAAGAAAACATGGATGTGGATGATAAAGAGATCCCAGTAGATTATTACATATAAACAACCTCGGATAATGAAGAGATTGTGAAATAACCCTTACCTTGTACTTTTCCTTGGTTGGGGTAGGTTAACCTCATGTATAATGGTGAAATAATTGTTATTAAATTATACAAGAATCATATACATTAATATGATATCATATATGATCTTTTAATATTGATTTAATAATAATATCTTAGTATTATCATTGTTTCGGGTGTTAACTTACTTGTTTTATTTTATATATTTTGTTACGTAAGACATGTTTGTAAAGGATAGGTTGTATGTTATTCATATCCAGAATGATATCAAGTCCTTAAACATCATTTTTTAAATCATCACATGATAATTATACTTGAATGGATACGATGGAGAATGAATCTCATCGCGTTCGTGGAGATGGTAGTCCGTACGTACGCACGAGGGACAATATCATTCTTTTGATATTAAAATAAAATATAAATGGATGGTATATCATATATACAGAATCATTAAAAAGTTATATTTATTATTTACATGAGTTACACATCATTATTATACCCATCCAAATAATATTATATTGAATAACAATTACACCACGACGTGGAGACGGTAAGCCGTACGTACGCACGTATGGTGACATGTTATTCAAAGGGTGGATAGAATACTGAATATGGTTGTCCCATATTTATAATAACATAACAGTATATATATGATACTGGAGTTATTATTTTATAATGGTAACAACAAAGGAAGAAGAAGTGGAAGAAGAAAGGAACTTGGAAAAGGGTGGTGAAATCATTACCTCTTCTTCGGTTTCTTCCTTTTTATTTGAACAAAAGGGCTCCTTAGGTTGGATTTCTGATCAAAATAAGGCCTCTAGGTTGTAGTGAGGGAAGTTGGGAGAGTATTTGGGCAGAGTTTGGCCGAACCAAAAGGCTTTGAAGGCGTGAAGAAATGAGAAGGAGGGTTCCCTTTTATAAGAGGGGTGAGGGGCACCTTTGGAAAAGCTAGAGATATTAGTTTATAATAAATTAATATTCGGTTTCCAATGGCTCCAAAGTTGACTATTCAACGTTTAAGGTGGATATGGGTCTAAAAAAACTCAACCAATAGAATTTAAACAGGTTTGGGCACTTATATTAACCTTATCTTTACGTATTAACTCTAAGTTAATTAGTTTCACTTTTACAATGTCTCTTTGTATTTTTATATAATATGGTTAATAAACATAATATATACATCCAAGAGACCCCCAAGTGGTCCATTAATGATGAAACTATCATGATATAAGTCTATTGGCCGAACCTTAGATTTTTAGAAATTTAGTATCAATTAATAATATAATATTGTTTTTAAGAACTCTTTTATGTCAATTTTGACACTATTCAATATTTGATTTTTGTGAAGCTCATAACAGATTGATTACTTAAAAAAAAGTCAATTAAATCAATCCTAATATATCATATTATCCTATTAAATTAGTTTAATTCATTAAAAGTTTCATATTATATTTATTTATGTATTTATAATATCAATTATTTTATTTTTTCACTATTAGAGTAATTAATTCATCATCATTGTGTAATAAATAAATTAACTTATTTAATGTCTAAAAATTATAAATAAAATATCATTATGTAGGAAAGATGTTTATCTTTCTAATGAATATTTATAGTCTAAAATCCAACATATATAACCCTATGTAAAAATTGTTTTGCTAAAAGATATATGCTTGTGTCATTTTTGTATTCATTTTAACTTAATTAAAATAAAGTGTCCCTATCACCTACAAGTGGCACCATGGGGTCGCCAAATCGACCCAAAGATGCCTATGGTCGAATATGTATCAACCAATAAGTCTAGGACATGTTTTAGGGTAATTTATTATTATTATTATAATATTATTTTTTTTAACCCTTATTTACGGGATTTACCCTTAACCCTAGTAAATAAAATATTTACCGCAGTAATTATTCAAAAATGTCTAAAAATAAAAGTTACCTATTTACACAATTTGAACATACTGATTCCAAATATGGAATCCATTTTTCTAAATTCAAAACACAGAAGTGGTAGAAATTAATTTAAAATTAATTCCCGCTGTCAAAACAAAAAGCGTGTTTTTAAGAGATAATAACTATCAAAAGATTGACACTTGTTTATGTTCGGTTTAATTGTAAAATTATGTCCAATGACCAACATTATATTAAATGGTAAAAATATATTCTAAATATACTTTAAAACCACTCAAATTCATAATTTATCACTATTAATTATTTTGATTAAAAAATTTGTTTTTAATTAAAATTTAGTAATTTTCACTATTCATCAAAATATGAAAGTTATCCGAAAAGTACCAAAATTTCACCTTAGGATAAATTCGATACTTTGAATCCAAAAATGAGAACCATTTTGAGAGATAAAATTTCTATAATTTTAAAAGTTAGGTATTACTATTCATAAAGGCTAGTTTGATTGGTTGTGGTGTGTTAGAACTCGAAGTTGCGTACAACACACGCTATTGTATTATTCAAAGGAAAGCATACCGTGGAAGCTTGAGATGTTTCATTTTAAATTTTTTTGATGTCCTCATTTAGTCAAAAAGTTTAAAATATTGTATTTAAAAATGTTTCACTATTAAAAGTTGATAAAAGTGCAATACTGAAAATTAATCTGTTCTTGCATTATGTCTAAGAAACTCATAATATGGATTCTAAAATTATAAGGATTATATAAAGTTTAAATTTTAGTTAATACTATTCATAACCTCTTTTGAATGGCTTTTTTTTGGGTAAGTCATGGTTTGATTGAACTCGGTGTTGCATTTAGTGCAAGTTATTGAATTATTTTGAAGAAATAACACACTATGAAATCTTGGGGTGTTACATATCTTTCTCCCATTGGTGTGGATCAGTTATAAGATTTATAGTGGAGGATGTATCGTTCACCATTTTTCTAGATAGATGTTTTGGAGGCATCCATTCTTGGACTAGAGGTATTGAAAATCATGTAGAAGAAGGTTTTGATTGTATGTTATAGAATAAAGGAGGCTCATGACTGGAATAAGTCATATTCTAATAATATGAGGAGGATTTTGGAGTTTGAGGTTGAGGACATGTCACTTTGAAGGATTCCCTTGGCATGGGATGTATAGGTTCTATAAGAATAGAATTATTTCTCCTAGATTTGTAGAAACTTTTGAGGTGTTGTAATGAGTTGGTAAGGAAAATATATGATGGCATTGCAACTATAGTTGAAGAGGATCCATGATGTCTTCACTATGTCTCAGCTCAGTCGGTACCTACATGATGACTCCCACATCATTGACAAGGAAGACTTCGATATCAAGGATTTCAAGACGTTTCTGAAGCATACAATATGAATCGAGGATTGAGACGATAAGTTTCTTCATGGATGGATCATTCTTTTGGTCCATCTGTTATGGAGGCATGATGGAATTAATGAGAGTACTTGGGAGAGGAGGTACTAATGTGTTCCCAATCCCCAGAGCATCTCTATGTTTTGTTTCATTGTTTTAATTTTGTTTTACATTTCTTAATGTAATTATATAACATGTTCTCTATCAGATGAGTTGTTTCCCTATTATTTGAATGTATTTGAAGAGTTCTAATTTTGTTGAGGGGAGGTCCTATGACAACGGTACTTTTCATTACACACATAATCATGATTTATTACACTAAATCTTCACTTGATAAAATATTGATGATCGATATGTCTACTTTCATTGGAGATGAGGAACATTACAAAACTAATTTTATAATGAAACACACATATTTATTGAAATATTATTTTACATGACCACAAATATTCGTAAGTATTTAACATTTCATGGGATAACCTGAGGACATGCATAAGAAGAGGGAGTGCTATAAAGCCCTATAAGGGAGTAAACAAGGAATAACATTAAGAATATTGTTATTGTTATGAAATATGAATATAAAAGGAGAATAAGAGAAACATGAACCAAAAGGCATTATATAGAGAGATTATCATAACATTGAAATGTGGAAATAATACTTAACATGATATTAGTATGAGCAAAGGATCATTTCACATGGAGCATCAGTAAAACCCAATTTCACTTGAATTAGTAAGATTAAATCTTTATTGCACTTGATGTATCTTGTTACTAATCTTTACCCAACACATTGAAGCACTGTTAGGGCACACCCTTCTTAAACAATATATTTTAGGCATAAGTGTGCCACATATATCATACAACATGGATTCATTGATCATCATCATTTATTCTACGATAAAGGATTGTGGAATTGATACATGGAAATAAATAATAAATAAATAAATGTACATAAATTTTAATACCCTTGACTGAGAAAGTGGCATGGTATTCCCTACACACTGACATTGGCATGAGAAAAATTGTGGTGCAATATTGGCAGCATAATGGCATGACATAAGAATTTATAAAAATTGTTGATGAGAGGGAAATGGGTATCTAAACATATGTACATGAAATATATAGTAAGGGGTTTTTATAGATACATGTCCCAAAAAATTAAAGGAATTTATATTTATAATAAAATACAATTTCTTGAATGTGAATGGGTAGAGAGAAATTCCTTATATAATTTTAGCATGGTAACAAGTGTACATGGGAGGAATTAATGCGCGAGAAAGTGGCCTCTGTTCACTTAATCATATTTAGGAAGTATTGGGGAACTGAAATATCATTCCACAAAATTCATCATTGAAAATAAAAGGGAAGAAAAACATAATTAAATTTGGAAAAACATTAGAAAGGAATAAGTCCCTTACATGGAAGTGTGACCCCAATGGCTTGAGAAAGGTTTGAGAGAGGCTTATTGGGAGCATGGAATGCCTTAAGTAGATTCAAGGTAGAGATGGTAATAGGTTAGTTGAGCTCCAATATCATTGAATTAATAGGAATTGGGATCTTGGGTGGGATTATATAACAAAAGGTATGGAATTCATTATTTTTTAGGTTTGGACACTAAAAATTAATCTAATCAAAACTGCAATCTAACCCATGGGTTTTTCCCATGCTCTGTTCCAATGGGAAGTGAGAAAAATTAATTTATATGGAAAATGGCCTAACAACCTATTATATTTGTCTGGTTTATGTGATGCTGAGTCACACTCTCAAGGAAATTAATTTAAAAAGATAAAATGTTTTATAAGTTGTGGAGGGTCTACTAATTCATTGTAAAATAAATAAATCAAACCTACAATTACATTATTTTAATGGTAAAATATTTATTTCTTGAACATATCATTCATATTTTTCTATTACATCACTATTGGGTCAAAATGATGTCATAAAACAGATTTTAAAAATAAACAATATTTACTTTTTACCCAAAAATTTGATTTTTATAGAAAATAATGAAAAAATAACCATTGGATAATTATGAAGTCCTCATTCCATAAATAATATCCATTTTATGTAAATAATATTTAAAATAAGTTATTTTTTAATTTTAAAATAATAAATGATATTTATTAAAAATTCATGGGTTTTGTTAAAAACTACTTTCAAACCATAATAAAAATCACAATTCAAAAAAATTATATGATCATTTATTTTTAATAAAAAATAATTTAGTTATAATATTTTATTAAAATATTATTTAATTCAAAAAAAATTCAACAATTCATTAATATATATTTTATAATTTATTATTAACTAAAAATTCTATTTTTTCTTTAAAAACATTATATAAATTAAAAATAATAAAATGATTTTATATTATCCATACAAAAATAATATACATAATCATAGTGATATAGTATTCTAGCATTCCCCCATATAACACCCTTATAGGAACAAAGGGTAATGTGTGCGATGGTGAAGACTCATAGGGTGGCTCAGATAACATCTTTCGTGTTGTAATCTCTGTCAACTTCCACTTATCTCATAGGTGGTTCCATTCGAGCTTAGCATGTTGATTATTGGATTAGTATTGGTCAAGAGAAAATCATGTTGATGCCACCTCATTTATGATCTCTGAAAAATGGGATTCGTACAGGGAAATTTTACTTCATGAGGCCATCATTTCCTTTGTATGAGTAAATTTGATTTTTTAATGCCCTATGTTTATTCTAATCAGGTCATCACTATTCAATTACTATATTAGCAATGGTCATAATTAGAAATGGTATTTTTAGAATCCAAAATATAAATCCAAGGAAGTTTATATGTTATATATTCATCTTACATAATAATTCATTTAATTAAATTTAAGAGGAATTTTCATTAATAAATTTTAGGGTCATAATAATATTCCCCCTTTAAAAAATTTTCCACTAAAATTTTCTTTTCCCACACTAAAATAGATGTGTGTAACTCTTCCTCCTCACTTCATCTGATTCCCATATTGCCTCTTCCAACTTGTTTTTTCCCCATAACACCTTGACGAGGGACATGATACTATTTCATTTAACGTTTTTTATATGCTCTATGATCATCACCATCTTCTCTTTATATTAGTGGTCATTCTCTAATGGTATAACCACTCGATTGAGTACATGTGATGGGTCATTTATGTACTTCATCAAGAGTGATACATTGAATACATCATGTATTGATATAGGTTCGGTGGTAGTCCTAGATGATAGGCCGCTACTCTAATTTGATCATATATCTCAAAAGGGTCGATGTACCTTGGAATAATTATTCCAATCCTCGGAAATCTCATAATTCTCTTCCTCGGTGATATATGGAATAATACCATGTCTCTGATGTCAAACTCTCAGTCTTGTCGTTGATTTTCAGCATAGCTCTATTTTTGACTCTGAGAAGCATTAATGTGATACTATATTGTCATAACCTTCTCCCCATATCATCGACCATTTTAGGACTTGGGAGTTTTCTCTCCCCAACTACAATCCAACATGTCTATGTTCTTCACCTATTCCTATATTGGGATTCATAAGGAGTCATTTGGATACTTGAGAAAAACTATTATTTTAAGAGAACTCAACTGGAGGAATATAATTATCCCATCCACCTTTGATGTCCATCAAGCATGCTCTCAACATGTCCTCAAGTGTATGGATTGAATTTATAGATTGGCCACCAGTTTGAGGATGACAAGTTGTACGGATGTTCATCTGTGTATACAATTCAGGTTGAATACTCTTCAAAAACATAAAGGTGAATCATGGATCTCCCCTAGATAAAATCGATAGTGGTACTATGTGTAGCCTTTCCACATCTCTGATGTACATTCGGGCCAGTTGATCAAGTGGGAAATCCTAAAAAATTGTAATGAAGTGTGAAGTATTTGTATGATTATCCACAATAACATTGATAGCATATATTCTTTTGGATTTCTTTAGGAGTCTGATGACAAAGTCCATGGGGATGTTGTCCCATTTCCATGGTAGTGTGGGTAATGGTTGCATCATCCCTTTAGACATCTACCTCACATTTTTTACTTGCGGACATACCAAACACTTTGATGTATATCCAGTTATCACCTTTTCATGTTATCCCACCAATAATGTTCTTGGAGATTAAGATAAATATTTGTTTTTCCTGGTTGAATGATGAAATTTCAACTGTGTGCATCATTCAAAAGTTCCTTCATTAACTCTGGTTTCAATGGAAAACATGGTCTTGACAAAAAATCTCACAATTCCTTCTATATTGACGTTGAACTCTGTTGATTTCCCATTTTTGATAGTTCCAACCTTCTACTGAATTCCCACATGATCCTTTTGAGCATCCTTTATTCTTTCTAAAAGAGGCAGTTGAGAAATCATTTTAGAAAGGGTAGATAATGTTCCCTTCTTTATGATTCCTATTTCTATCTTCATGAAATCTAAGAAGATGGGATCCGTTTCAATTCTAATTAATGACAGAATTGCTAGGTCTTTTCTAAATAGATCATCTTCCACCATGTACGCTTTCCAAGGGTGGTAATGGATTGATAAGTAACAGTCATTGATCGGCACTAATAATCTTTGTTGGCGCTTGTTCAACTCTATATGTGGGAATATATACTTGAGGATTTTGTGGTCCATATATAATTCACACTTATCCGTAAAGAGTTAATGCCTCCAAGTTATTAAATCAGAGATCATTGTTTCCAACCCCAGATCATGTTTTGGATAGTTTTTCTAATGAACAATCAATTTTTTTGAATCATATTCAATGATTTTGTCATTTTTCAGAAGCACAAAGACAATTCCATTCTTAGAAGCATCACTTAATACCATATGACATTCTCCACTTATGGGTAATGTAAGAATGAGCATAGTTATAAGCCCCCTTTTTAACTATATGAATATCTCTTCAAATTTATCACTCTAATAAAAAATTACTCCCTTTCATGTTATCTTTGTAAGATTGTTGGACAATTCTGAGAAATTTCTCACAAATCGGAGATATTATCTAGATAACCCTAGGAAGCTTCTAATATCCATTACTCACATTGGCCTTGGTAATCCCTCAATTGCATCTATCATGGAGAGATCCACCGATATGACGTTTCATGCGATGATATGACTAAATAATGATACCTACATCAACCATAACTCTCAATTTCTATAATTTTCATAGAGCTTCTCATTTTTCATGGTCTATATTACAGTTCATAGAAATTCATCACGATCCTTTAATGTTTTGTAGTATATTATAATATAATCTCTAAAGGCTACCACAAATATTTCATGGTAATATTTAAAGACTAAATTCATCTTGAATAGATGGATTTCTTGAGAATTAGTGAGTCCAAATGGCATTACTATAAATTCATTATTACCGTATCATGTACGAAAAGCAGTCTTGGGGATATCCAACTTATTCACCCTTACTTGGTAATATCCAAACCACAAATCCACTATGGAGAAGTATTTTTCTAAATTTAACTAATTAAAAAATTCATAAATTCAGGGAAGATGATAAATTATCTTTATTGTGATTTTTTTGACATCACGATAATCAATGCAATGGTGCATTTTCCCATCCTTGTTCAAGACGAAGAGGACTGGTTCTCCCCATGGAGAAGCATATGGGTGTATAATACCTTTATCCAAATTCTTCTATAATTGTTTATTCATATCCTCAATCTCCATATTATCCATTATATATAGAGACTTGTATATTATAAATGCCCCAGGTATAAGGTCAATATATAAATCAACATCTACTCGAGGAGAAAGACAAGCCAATTCCATGGGAAATACTTAATTGAATTACCTCACAATAAGCATGTCTTCAGGGATGGTTTCTTCTGTGAAATCAATCATATGATCTAGATATTAATTATCATAGGGAAGTAATATTCATGATTGAGATGATGGTTCTATAGAAGATTCATTCTCCTCCTTGAACTTATACAGAATCAAGGGTCGATTTTCCAAATAGTGTTTTATTTCCCTCTCATGTTAATTTATGTTGGCTCAATATAAGGATATCAAATCCATGATATGAATTGAATAAAATTCATCCAGAGCGAGTATGATGAGGTTTTATGGGATGTTCAATTCTCAAATTATGATAGGGGTGGAGTATTTATCATGGGATGTAATAATTTCCCCATTTTCCATTCTCACCAACATCTTTAATTCAATGATTTTAGAAGTGTTGGGATTTTTCTACTAAACATTCGGGAAACCATATAATGTGTAGAACCAAAATCAAAAAGTTAATTCACTATTATTGAAATAATTACTAGAATACCTATCACCAAATCATTTTCGAGGGTTCACTTTGGCTGTTGTGATGAAAAAATATACCCTTTCAAGCCTTTGAGGTGTTGGTTGCCTCCGAAAACCATCGGATTTTGGAACTAATTAGCAAGGTGACCTGGTTCATTGTATTTGAAGAATTGAACAATGTATTTAGGGTCAAATGAACCATTTATCTCCTCTATTGCAGCCATAGGTTTTTCTTGTTGGATGTTTACGGATAGTGCTCTTATCTTCCGCACCTAATCCATTTCCTTGTCCCCTTCAGGAAATTTTTTGGTTTCTTCATTCCTCACCATTGGCATGTTCGGTGATGTATTTTCATAGAACCTTTTGATTTATCAATCAGATTTGAAGAATTAAATTACATCATATGCTTCATATCCCCATGATACCCATGAGATTCCCCAATATCCATTTTCACATTGAGGGATGATCATAAAATTTCCTCATAGATCTAAATGTCACGGATATCTAGTGCATTCCTTAGGCTAGGTTTTTTCCCACCAAGGATGTTTTCAACATTGCATTCACTGATAGCAACATTTCCAGAGGAATATCATGAAATCCTTTTGAGGTTTTCCTCATATTTCTGACGAATTATTCATTATTTGTCATGAGGGAAATAAATTCCCCTTCCATCTTATGTTAGAGGGTGCATGGAAAATATTTATTGAAAACATTTTCTGGAAATTCGTACATTAGAACGTCTCAATCTCTTCAATAGGGATCTTATTTTTGATCAATGTCCACCAATGATCAGATTCACCTTTCATATGATAGCATCCAAAAGAACCTTCTCTTTTTAGGAACATTAAAGAATTAATAAGATCTTTTCAAATGATTTTATTCATTGTTCACTAATTGAGAGATCAGAAGATCCATTAATATTTGGAGGCCTTTGCCACCTGAATCTCTGGAATGCACCTTGTTCTTTATTGAGGGGGGTTGAATGATCCACTTGTCCCATTATTCTATTCCTAGGTTGAGGTAACTAAAAGAGTATCGTTACAATGATTGAAATTCCAGCTCCAATTATATTGGACATCCCATAAGAAATATCATCACATTGAACTTCGCATCAGCTGTTTTCCCATGTACTCCAATTACCAGCCATTTTCTGGAATAAAAGGAAATTTAGGGGTAACACATAATGGGTAATCCATGGAAAAAATGTATGACTTATAAATAAATATTATATTAATATCTTATGAATCTATAGGATTCAATCTATGTTATCCACTATCCACTTCCCAACATATATTTTTAAGGCCATTTGTATTATAACCTTGACAATGGTTCATACTAATCTTATGAATTTATCAATGAATAACCCCCAGTAGTGTCATCACACCGAGTGCAACATGGCCCGCTTTCATATACCATGAAACCCCAGGTCAAGCCTGAAACTCTTTGTTGGAGTTTTCACTCCTAAGGTACAAATGTTCCAGAGTTTCCTATAACTCCTTGTATCTAGAAAAGGATGTATTTGATTGATAAAACACATACTCAATACTCACAAAAATTTAGGGAATATTATTTTTATACTTCTAAGTCTTATTCCTAAGTCATTCACTATGGATTTTTTTTCTAATCTAAAAAACAACTAAACATATCATCTCATTACAACTATCACACCGTAGCTTTTGTTTACACACATAAACATGATTTATTGCATAAAATATTCATTTAATTAAACATATAAGAACAATATTTATATTTTATTTACTGATTATTAATATTAAATAATGACTTAAAACATGAAACCCACATCTTTATTAAAATCATCTTCTACATGAAAACCCATTTTCCTTCTCACATAGTTGTGCAATGGATTACCTGAGGACATGACTAAGAAAAGGATGGGCTATAAATCCCAGTAAGGGAGTAACCATGTCATAAAATGAATATTATAGAACATGGTATGGAACATCCATATCAAAGGATCATTAGAGAAACATGAACATAAAGGCATGATATAACATGACTAACATAACATGGAAATGTTGAAACAACATGTAACCTGGTATTTTCATGTGCCCAGGATCATTGCATATGGAGCATGATTAAACCCTCATTGAACATGAATTATAATGATAAAAACCTATTTCCACTTATTGTATCCTGAAACTAATCTTTACCCAATGCATTGAAGTGCTATTAGGGCACACCATTCTTAATCATTTCATTTCATGCATAAGTGTGCCACATAGATCATCCAACATTGATTCATTCAAAATAATCATTTATTAGAAGATAATAAAATGTGTAATTCATACATGAAACTATATAATCAATAGGTAAATGTGCATATATTTGATTACCGGTGATAGATAAATGGGCATGATATTAACTACACAATGGATTTTTCTTAAGAAAATTTGATGTGCACTTTCGGCAGTATAACAACGTGACATATGAATACATAAAAACGGTTTATTAGAGAGTATGGTGTGTCTCAACATATTTAGATTAAATGGAATGAATTGGGGTCTTATAGATACATGTCCCACCAAATTTAATGTAATATAGATTCATAAAACCAAACAATTTCTAGAATGTCAATCAGAAGTGAGAAAGTCCATGTGGAATTTCGGCATGGTAACATGTGTAAATGAAAGTCATTAATGAGAGAAAAATGATCATCTCATCACTCAAATTAAATAAGGTAGTATTGGGGAGGTTCTAATTTATATAGAAATATTTTCAGTTGAAAATAAAAGGGTATAAAAACTTGATGAAAATTTGAAAAATATGAGAAAGGATGAAATCCCTTACATGGAAGTGTGATCCCAATTGCTTGGGAGAAGCTTTAGAGGGGGTTTTTGGAAGAATGGGGTGCCTTAACAGGATTCTAAATATGGGAGGGTAGAGTTTGGTCGTTCTATAGAGGCGTTGAGTAAAATATTATGGGATCTTGGGTGGGTTTATATAATAATGGGTAGGAATTCTTTATTATTTAATTTTTGGACAATACACATTGAACAAATCAAAAACAAAAAACATACCATGGTTTTTGCGGATATTTTTTGTAAACAGGGATTGGAAAAAATTAATTTATATGTCCAATGAGCTGACTATTTATAATATTAGGCTTTCTTATGTGTAGGTGAGTCACACATTGAAGGAAATTAATTTAAATAGTTAAACAAGTTTATATGTCTTAGAGGGTCCACTTATTCATTGAGAAATAAATAAAAAAAATACTAAAATAACATTATTTTAATAATAAAACCTTTATTGTCTTAACATCACATTCTTTGGATTTTTTTACATCAATATTGGGTTATTATGATGTCAAAAAGCAGATTATATAATTAAATGATATTTAATATTTACCCAAAAAATATATTATCTCAGAAAATTATGAAAAATACATTATTGTATAAATTCAAAATACTGATTCCAAATATATTATTTATTTTATCTAAATAATTTTATAAATATTTGAATATTTTATTTTAAAATAAAAACAATCATTTAACAAAAATTCACGGGTTTTGATAAAAATGGCTATCATACCATAATAAAAATCACAATTTATACAAATTATATGATCATTTATATTTAATAAAACAAATTTTAGTAATAATATTTTATAAAAATATTATTTAATTAAAAAAATTCATTAATTCATCAACATAAATTTATTAATTTAATATCATCTAAAAATTCAATTTTTTTCTATAAAAACTATTTAAAATGTAAAAAAGTTAAAATGATAGCATATTATCTATAAAAAATAATATATATAATCATAATTCTAAGGTATTCTTACATAACCCCATATAACACCCGTATATGACTGAAGGGTAAGTTGTGTGATGGTGACATACTCTTGGGTGGCTTGGATAAGATCACTCGTGTGATAATATCTCTAAACATCCACTTCTCCCATAGGCTGTTACATTTGAGATTAACATGCTAAATCCCAACATGGTATTGATCAAGAATGAATCCCTGTGACGCCACCTCTATTCCGAGCTTTGACAAATGGGAATCGTTTGGGGAAAGTAAACTGGTTGAGGCCATCGATTCCATTCTCTAAGTAAATTGTATATGTTAAATCCCTATACTTATAGTAATCATATGATCACTATTCAACAGCTATATTAGAAACTGTCATAGTTCATAGTAGTATTTTTAAAATAAAAAAACATAATATCAAGGAAGTTCATATGTTATATAGCCATCTTAAATAATAAGAAAATTAATTAGAATTATGAGGAATGTTCATTAATAAATGTTTGGGTTGTTATAGTACTTGATCTCTAATTGAGATTCATTAACAGAGATGTGATTAAACCCATGAGAGTGTGTCAGTGCCACATAGAGTTGATAGTATATTGATATAGAGGAAGGAGATCCCAAATCCATGAGTCTAAACAGTTTCACCATTTGTGTTTGTGGTTTTTGGGCAAGTGGGACCTGGTTTTTGTAATGGTTTTAAAGAGATATATGTTAATGAGGTTTACTTGGATATCAAGGTTTTCACTCTAGCTTTTGAAGAACACAAGTGTGGTTTGTTCCTTGGAGGTATCATAAGGGGTGGTTATTCCAACCTCACTTATCCTAGTTTGGGTTTCAAATTCTTAGGGATGAGAATATTTTTGTGGTATCTGATTTAATGATTCATATTTCACGGAGTAATTCCATTGTGAAAAAACAATGATTTTGGTGTTCGGGGGGGCATCAGTGACTCATTCCGAGAGTATTCCAAAAATTCTAGTCTGGACCATCGATATCTATGAGACAAGGGCATTAACATTGGTGATTTTAGGGAATCATCATCGATGACTTAGGTATGTCTTCAATGGTTAAGCATGGGCATCAAAATCATTGAGTCAAGGTCATCGACATTAGTGAGCCAGGGGCGTCAGTATTAGAGACATAGGGTCATCGGTGTTAGCATGTTGGGGGCATCAGTGCCAGGGTGTCAGTACTAGGGCATTTGTATAAAGGAATCCTTTATTTAGATTTTCAGTGAGTCATGGAATCAATGAATTATTGTGTAGGTATCTTAGTGTCGGTGGCATTACATCGATAGCTCGTGTTAGTATCTTAGATGTTGGTGGCTCAGCATCGAGGACTCTCCCATCGATGACTCATTTCTCGTTTTTTTTCATTTTTTCCCA
The DNA here is from genome assembly GCA_963277665.1 of Viscum album. NCBI lineage: Eukaryota > Viridiplantae > Streptophyta > Magnoliopsida > Santalales > Viscaceae > Viscum > Viscum album. The sequence continues at coordinate 601,252,777 of OY728126.1, forward strand.
AATTTAAATTTTTTCCCTCTCACAATTTATTTGATGGTATGCTTTTTTAATGGCCTATTTGAGAATTTTTTATGACTTTTAGAAGTAAAATAATTATTACTTTAATATCCTAATGCTCCCTAGAAATGGAAACCTCCAAGCTGCATGGTCAAAACATGATTCGAAATTTTAATATTTTTAAAATCATCTCCCGGATTTTAGGATCTGAACTATACATAAGATGACATCCTCTCTTCCATAGAACCTTTTATTTTTCCCTTGGGGAATACAGAGATTTTCCCCTCCCCAGAGTTGTGCATTTCTGCGGAATTCATCATTGGATTTTTGTGAGTTATTTCCTCCAACTCGTGAAATCCCCTATTTTTTCCCCTTGGTGGGGTTTTGGTTTTATGTTGTTTCAAATAGGGATTAATTATACCTCTATTGAATTTTTCATCATTTAGGGGGGGTTTACTAATGATTCCCTATGAATAATGAGTGAATATATTTCTTAAATAAAGAAATAAATAAGAAGGGAATATGATCATAATATAATATGGGTTAAAAAAATAATGGTCTGGCAGTGGATTTATTTTGATCTCATTATTTATTCAATAAAATAATTATTTGGTGTGGCTATATGACTTTTAGAATTCATTTTTGTTTGTATAACTATCTTTTTCACAACTGATGTACTGTTTATGAAGTTATTCTTTATTAATGGATGTAACATGAAATATTCTTAAAGAACCCCTCATTCAGAAAATGAATATGTGGGGTTTAATGGTGTGGCAGTGTATCGTGCTTATTTGGTTCTATGAGTTGGTTTGTTTTGTTTGTTCTTTGGGGATACAGTTTTATAGGTGGTTTTTTGTGTGATTTGTGTATGGGGTGGTTTATGGGGAATGTTGCTATCTTAGTTTGAGGGACTTATTGATTATAGAATGTATTGACTTATAGGCAGTGGGAAAACCTTCTCTTGTGTTGTGGATGTGGAGAGACTATGGGAATTGGGACTGTGGTGTGGTTATGGACTTGTTTTGTAGTGGGAAGTATTTGGGAAATGTTTTGGAGGGGGGCCACTAGACTTGGTTGTGTAGAGACTTCATGTTTATAGGAATGTTTGGTGTGGAATTGTTGGTCAACGAGGTTGTCAGTCCAAGTTATGAGAGGTGGATTGTGCTGTTTAACATTGACGAATCACATTTGCAAATGGATGAACATGTGTCTAGGAAGAATATGATTTTTACAATATGACTATTTGATGGTTGTCCTCTATTGATTTTATGAATGGGTGTTAAAATTTGAATTAATTACCTTAGTCCCAATTCCATTGTTCAATTTTGGTAGCACCGAAGAGAGAAGTGACTTGTTTACTATGTGTTTAGTTAAACAGGGTCTTCACCTTTGAGGAGGGTTCAAGTTGTTTTTCTCATTATTTTCCTCGAGTAGTGCTAGAATAAACAAATTTAAACTCATTAATTAATAAATGGAAAGTTGTAAATAAAAAAAGGTTTTAGGTTATGCTTTGGGAGATGATGTTTATGTGGTTGTGCATATAGGTGTCGTAGTAAAAGTGGTTCTCGTGGTATAGTTCATTATTTTGGGGAACCATAGGTTGGGCTACATGTCTATTAACTTAGATGAATAAATTCTAAATCCTTGTGATTTATATATGCACCACACCCTGATTGAGCAACATATTCTTAAAAAACCCATTCACGGTGGGTGGTGTCTTTCCAAACATCTCGGTGGGAAGATGGTTGGCTTGTTACTCAATTTCTTCCTCACAACATATTCTATGTTCATACCACCCAAGGGTATTATAGTAGGTTATTATTTTTTGAATCTAACCATAGTCCATGATCCTTAATGTATATTTTTTGTGGATGAGGGGATCATGTGAAGGTAGGCCTAGTATATTTTTCCCAAGTGTCTTTAGGATGAGGCCCATGTGTTGTTGGGTGAGAGGAATGGTTTTTGTGGACAAGGAGTCTCTGGGTGAGATGTATAGTTTGATTGTTGACTAGGTGTTTTTTTGTGGGGTTTTGTGTCTAGCTTGAGGCCTAGTTGTGTATGGGATGATTGTGGAAGTGGAACGACATTTTAGAACAGTGGTAAAGGTCAAGACATTTGTTTTTAGGAATGAGAATTTAACTAGTGGGAAAGTTGTAAGGGGTACCCATATGTCGATGTGATAATACTTATACATTACTTGACTTGCGTTGTTTGGTTACTATTCCTTGGTGAGGCTGGTCTAGTTTGTACTCCTTGATAGGTTCTTCAAGTTTCTAATGTTCTCTCATAGGGGAATTAATATGTTTCCCAACATATTCATGGGTAGATTTGTTTATCATCCTGTGTATACTAATAAACTCACCCTACATTTGTAAAATAGATTTTAGGTTTTTATGAGTACATTGAGGAACATGATGGACTTTACTAGATCAATCATCTTGATAGTTTTTGTGTTTATACTTATTATCTTTCTTTGGTCCATTATTTAGTGCTTTGGTTTTAATTTTGGGGTAGTTTACATTTAAACCATGCATGGGTTGGATTTTTGTATATATTTATATAATTGTTTGCATTTGTTTGGGTTGTTTACCATCTTATCTCCCGATCCATTTTTCATTAAAAATGGTAATTCCTTATATAATGATTGAGATTCTATTCCATTGGTTCAGGTCAGCACTTTAGGGCATTTTGATGGTGGGGCTTAGGGGTAATTATTTCTCATTCATCATTAAGAAAGAAGGGATGACACTTTTTTATCCTATCTCAAATCATGAGGAATGCAGGTCATGATATTATCAAAATAATTTATAATTTCTAATATGTTAAACTTATATTTTTTCCTATAATATTAGTGAAATTGCCTAAAATTATTTATAACCTTTATGAGAAAAATTAGGTTAATAAAATAATAAACCATAAATATATGTCCGAACAAATCCTAGAAACTTATCCAATAGCCATTGGTAGGTCATAATTCATCCATGTCCCTTCCATTATAACGTTTGGTTTGTTTGTTACAACAAATTTTTAGGAAAAAATGTTGGTATAACTAACTTGTTTTAAAAAATTCCATGTTCTTCCTTTCACATTCTTATAAAAGGACACCATATATTCTTCTTCATAACACCTATAAATCCACATATTATATTCCATTATTTTCCAAATACACTTCAAAAAAATTCTTCCACTACTCGCTAAATCCATCCTTTAGGACAAAAGTCTTCCAAGGATGTCTTTTGGATTTATCCGAAAGGAGTTACCCAATTAAGAGGCAACACAGTATCTAAAGATCATTTCATTTATTTTCCTTGTTCTTTACTCTAATCTATTTATCAAATTCATGTATAAAAAATTTTATGCTAAATATTTTAGTTTTTTCTCATTCTAAGGGTTCATCATAAACTTATAAAAACCACCATTTAATGGGTAAAAAACATATTATTTACATGTATGACAAACTACCACCTCACTAAATGATGATTGTTCAATTTTCATTTACTGAACCTCATGATAGACATTATGATTAATACTATATTTACATATGGTATATATTATATTTATTATTTATTAAGGATTCTATATTTCTGTCATAATACATTTCTTTTTTACATCCCTGTTGATGTAAATACGATAATTTTGTTTGATGATGGGTGGACTACCATCCCTCAAAGTGATATGATTCATTCCACATTACATGGTATTTATTAAGGATGGGTTTAGTGAAATTATTATATATATGTAATTATAATTCTACTTTAATAATATTATATACATATATACATATAAACCATTTTCTATAATATTTTCAATATGAAAATAAAAACGGAAACAACGTTCATGCATACATATGGATTACCATCTCTATGAACAGTGTATTCCATATCATAATTCTATATTCCATATATTATCATAATAATAAAATAATTACAATAAAAGGTATTTATATCAATGTTTATATTCTATAATCATGAAAAATGAATAAATACAAATGATGTAACATATTAAGACACATGCAATGAAGAAACAGAATATTACCTAATGTGATACCATAACATTGGATTATTAACAATACGGTTATATAAGGTCATCATAATAAAATATATGATATTATATATTATAAAATTATATGATAAAAGGCGTTTAATAAATTTATATTTATTTTATAGGTGTTTTTAATGATTATAATGAGATTCATGATATATTGTAATGGGATTTGATCTCCCATACTATTTCCATGAGACACATGATTTTTTCACAACCCATTCATTTTGTGTGTGGTTTATACATCCCATCTATGTATTCAATAATTATTATTCTTAAATATATGGGTATTAACATAACCATTTTATAGTCATTCCTTTATGGGGTTTCTGTTTACAAATTTATCTAATCATTAAATTTTTTTTCAATTTGTTGTCTTGGATGGTCATGTTTTATTATGCACCGACATTATTTTTTGGTGTGCATATACATCCATATTACATGATATATCATGGATCAAATTTTTTTCATTACATTTTACACTAAATTTAATTTAATTCACTTGCATGAATATTATCATCCCATGCAACTATGAGGTATGTGTTTGTTGAAACAATATAGTCACTTGTAGATATTTTTTATGAATATTTTTAAATTATTGAAATACTAAGACCCATCTCTGAAGAAGACATATTAATTTTCTTCTCCTCTAGTTTTTAAGTATATCCTCAGGGTTTTTACCATTTTTTCCACTCTCTAACACATAACATAATGTTTTATGTACTATTTTATTATCTCTCTCTTTCGCCAAAAATATATTGTTTCCAAAATATATGTTTTGAGAAATGATTTCTAATTTTTCCAGAAGTTGATTGAATCCCATATCCTTGGAAAATGTATTTTTAATAAATTTCATTGTTTTCAATGCTTCCCTTTTAATTTTTAAAACATATTTTCCTAGAAAAATGTTCTGATATAGTTTTATATTTTAAAAATGGTTTTTGAATACATAAAAAATATTTTCCACAATAAATGTTTTAAAAGTTGTATCAAAATTATTTACCATGTAAGATAACAACCTGTGATGTTAGTAATTAATTTAGGGTGGAATATTCCAATTATTCTATTTATATTCTTTTAATAAATGGTTAGTGTTTTAGTGGAATGATGTTTATGAAACCAACTTATCATTCGTGAGTTATATCCATACCAAAAAACATATTTTCATTGGTCATGTTTATGGTGAAATTATTATGAAATCTGTCTCCCTCCATAAGGTATGATATGATTAGACGTTTAAAATACACAGTTCATTTTATGGGTTACGATATGATTATTTATGATAATTAGTCATATTTTTATATGATTTCATTATGTGATGGGTGTGACCTCTATCTCCCTTTGATGAATTGGTAAAGTATTTTTATCTTGTGAGATTGACATGGATAGTAGATGAAATGAACTCTATTCGGTATTATTGTTCTATAATGTGGAATGATATTTGTTCAATATTATAGGGTTTGAATGAGGATTGAACTGGGTGAAACAATAAAGTGGTGAAATAGGGTGTGAACCTAGTTTAGTAAAGGAATTTTTTCACAATGATGGTCTTGGCGGCATTGCCTTGACTGTAATAGAAATCATAATATATACTTATCTATATTCCACCATTTTACTATTTTATTCCTTCGTCATTCTTTCATGTATAATATATTTTTTATTTCCTTGTGATCCTTTTATTGTGAATAAAATACTTATGAAATTGTTTTTGTTTATGAATTATTTATACATGGTGTGATCAAACATTTTCATGATCATCTTCTCATGCCCTTATGATCATGATTATGCTAATTTATCTCCCTTGTTTACCATTCCTAAACATTATACCTCAACCCTTCTAATAATTTATTCCCCTAGGTTATGAAGATATTTATTTTATCTAATGGGTCTAATAATGATTCTATTCAAGAAGAACCTAGTTGGAGATGATGTATCTCATTTTTTTGCCAGTGTTATTGTTTTAAAATGATTCCAAAGGAACTATACAAATAAAAACATTAGGCATCAATTTTTATAATTATTTATGTAATAGAGAAATGTTATCTAATGTTAATTTATGAAAATATATGGTCTCTATAATGAACCCATGATATATAATTATTTATAGATGATTATGGTTATGACCATTCTATGTAGAATACTAAAAATAACATAGTGAATACCAGAATTGACCAATCTCATTTAAATCAATAATATCCCTCATATAATATCAATTTAATGATCATCATAACAACATAAATGAATAAATAATTTTAACAAGAAGAGGAAATTATGATATTACTGAAGTAATATATCCTATTTTAATCATTCCAATATTACAACATTAAATTTATGAAATATATAAGCCTTATATGAATTTTATTTTGAAAATATAAATCCTAGTATGATTTTTTCCCAAAAATCCAAAGAACTATAATCATTTTAAGTTATGTTGAAAAAATATATAAATTACTGTAACCCAATATTCACTAATTAGATTCATATTTTTCATGATATGGATCCAAACAAGGGATTTCAATAATCATTTTATTATCAGAAAACCATATTTAATAACTTAAATAAAATATTCTCTATGCAACCTAGATTCTCATTCTAAAACTTATTAAAAAATTATTAGGTTTTAGACCTTGGAACATGATAAGAAAGTAATTTAAGAAATATATTGATTATTTATAATGAATTATCAAAAAACATAATAATATAGTATTACATAACATGAGAAGTCCAAAATGTGATAAGGGAGAAGTTATGTCTTGGAAACATGTCATAGTTCACAATGTTCAAATCATTCATCCATCAATGATAGTTATATTGAACCATGTATGAGGGACTCACATATATTACAAGATCATGTGAAAATACTACGTACCACATACTCAACTCCAACTTTTCTCCATTAACTATGAAACCTGTTAAATAAGATATACAACATTAGTACCTTAAGATTATTAACATTAGACATCAAAATAAAAACAGAATAATTAATGATAACCAAAAATACATGACACAAAATAAAACATCACATGGAACCTAATGGAACATACTAGAGAATCAAAAAACACCATGCACACACCGACCACTAAAATTTTGAAAAACATAAATCCAGTATTGAAGAACCACCCGAATGATTAGTGAACTCTATGAGTCTTGTACCTATTAATAAAAGAGGGTCTAAAAATATTTTCACAAACCAAAATAGGACACCCTCGAATAGGGCACTTGAGCTCAGATTTAAAATACCTAGTGTGCATTATATACCTCCTGATGTAGGTGATAATATAATGGGATTCACATATAGGAAAATGGGGAATTATTTATATGTATAATAATTGTAATAAAAAATATTTAATCTTTATTTATTTCAAACATGCTACTACATTAATTTCAAATATGATACTTTAATCGGTGATGTAGTAACCTTGAGAGGAATATAATGATGAAATATGAGTTCCCTCATCCATGGATTCTAACATATATATTTTCATCTTTACAAAGCATAACAAATATAGTTAATTAATTCATGTGATACGTGTTCCTGAGTCTATCTTGAGGTGAAAGCTGATTAATTAAACATCATTTTTCTTTATAGGTAAGACACCTCATATTTGTAGAGGTATTAACATTGGGTATGATGGGAATGTATGAATGTAGGGTAGGTTGGGAACCCATATCTTCATCCAATAATGGAAGTTCATCTCATGCCTGAGGCATCTTAGGTATAAAACCCAATACTTCTAATACCAATCATGACATAGTTGATTTTAGGGTCCAGTTTAATTCATAGGATTTTTTCCTTATAAATTCCACATTTATTGTATTGTATAGGGATTAAGGGTCATGTCACATGTTTAACATATTATAGATATGATTTTTTTCACATGTTTATCATCGTGTGATAATGGTAGAGTTGTTTAGTGTTTAAAATTATGTATTGTTTTACACAAAGGATTTTATTGAGTTTGTCCCCTCAAGGAGGAATATTTCACAAATGGATTTGGTGGAGTGTGTCCCACAAAAGGGGAATACATCCAACATGGATGGTGGAGTGTTTATATCAAAATGTGAAGAAGTCACCATTGTATGGTGGAGTTTGTCTCCCCATGGGTTGAAGATTTTACACATTGATGGGGGAGTGTGTCCCCCCCAGGGGGAAGAATTCAAAAATGGATGGTAGAGTATCTCCCCCAATGTGGGTTGATTTTCCACATGGATTGTGGCGTGTTTCACACAATACAGCTATGATTTCACACATACATTGTGGAGTATCCCACCCCCAATAGGAGGATTTCACACAAGGATGATGGAGTATATCAACCCTAGGGGGAGTTTTTCAGGAAATTATTATGGAATGTGACCCTCTATGGGGGAAGATTTCAAAGATTGATTGTGTAGTGTATCCACAAGGGGGGATTTCATAATTACTTGGTCAAGTGTTCCCAAGGAAGGTGTATTATATCACACATTGATGTTCTCAGAATTGATCCTCATGGAGTTTCTTATATTCCAATCCAAAAATAGCTACCAAAACTCAGATATTTATACAACATTGAATCCACTCACCTGAAAGAACATGTTTACATAGCTTAATGTCATCTGGTAAGGATTGTTGTGTAATTAGAGGATAATAAACATGGGATGGGGTAGGGATAATGTGTATATGAGTCATTATGGTGCTAGAAGAAAGGTGAAATCCTATGGAAGGGGCGGTGTGTCATTCAATAATGATGGCACATAGGGAATCATGTGTTCATAATCCAGTATAAGGCTAATTTTTACATCATGTAATGAAGATATTATCATGTATTTTAATTAAATATGACTCATACATAGTTCTAGATAGGCTTATATCATAAATTTAATCCTTGATGGGTTTTACACGTTGAGGGTGACTGTATCAACATGAATGGAATGTCTTGAAAAAATAATCTCTATTGAGACAAGTTAGTCATTTTTCTCAGTGATTCCACTAATGGGGATTTCATTACAACTACTCATTCACCTATGGGTGGGAAATTCCATAGACACTATCATAGAGGAGTGGAAATTAGGATGTATAATGTTAGGGTTCATATTCATATGAGAAGAAGGAATTAGAGTACTTATTCATATTATAAAAAGGCATGTTAATGGTATATGTTGCACCTATAGCATTGTGGACAATAAGTCATGGAATAGGAATTAATTTCCTATAACTATATTATATTGGATGAGAAAATTATTTTTATTAACCATGGGATCTAGAAGATGCCCGTTACATGGATTTGGATGACATGGGTGCACACAATGTTTGAGGATTCACATAGATTGAGATTTCCAAATGGATGCATCTCTTACACAAACCCAATTATACCAATGATGATTTTCACAAGGAACAATTAAACATAGGCCCTGGAACATTTGTTCCCATGGTAGATCAGCAATGCATATTCTTAATATTTGAGGGCCCATGGTATTCTGATCATGCACGATGTCATGGAAGAGATATTTGGGTCAATGATATCATTGATTCATTTTACAATAATACCCATCCCAAATAGTTGTTTTGAGGTTCTATTTATATCATAAATTTTCATTATGTACCCCTATAACTTTTATTCTTAGGGTTTCCATTAGAGCACAAGTCTTTCATGTACAAATATTAATACTTTTTTGTGGTATTCTATAGTTTCAAAACACATTTTCCTCTTCCCAAGAACTCCCCATCACAGTGGGTAAAATATTTATTTAATTAAAAACAATATTTCTTATAGTGATATTTTCTTGCATCAACAGAACATTTTGTCATTGAAATTAGATCAAATGGGGGACGACACTGTGTGTATAAAAAGGAAACAGAAAATTGGATGTTTTATTTATGCAAGTTTTCAAAAATAGCATAATGGTGAGTTAAAAAAATTGATTCTCTTTAACGATGATAGCATTATGACTATAAATAAAGAAATAGTAATTTTTTATGTTCACAAAAATTTCATGTATGATATGCAATATCTTTTTCCTGGAAGTAAATAAATTTCACAAAACACAATAAATTCAACCGTGAAATTCAAACAAAACTTATAATTAATGTGAATAATTCTTTTCTTTAGTATGAATTTTCTGTGAGCACCTCAAATTTTTTGCAATGTGGATGATTATCCTAACCAAATCCCAAAATTGTTTTATGTAATCTTTGAAACCATATATCAATACAAAAAAATCCACTCGTATTGATCAAGATGGAATAATAGAATCTACAATGAATAAACACAATGAATTGGAAGGGAGTCCAACAATTTTTCATGCTAGATGAGTTTTTTTCTACAATAGGGGGATTTTGGTCCAATAAATTGAAACTCATAAGGTAAATATACAATGGAACATCTAACCACATATATCTCATGTAAAATATGGAAATCTCATCCATTGAAGGGAACAAGGTGTGGAAATGGTTTTCTCATTTGGATTTTTTACCCACTAGAAAATCTCAAATAGTCATTATACATGGGAACAAGAAGAAACCAATCCCAACACTCTATATTGATGGACAATGATATCCATGGTGAACTTCTATAGAATTAAGAGTTTTTGGACTGTTATGTGATCATATTCTCGACAATAATCAATAACAACAACATATGATATTATAAATAATGCAACTTGAGGGAGAGGGAAATATTCCATAGGAGTGGCAAATAAATTTACTTTGTAATTTATACTTTTCAAATGTATTGCATCGAGCCACATCATATCAGGTTGTATGATACATTTTTGAGGTAACAATTCCATGTTTTTTTTCAATAGGAGACACTTTCAAAGATTTATACCTGCTGGTCCCCAGAAACCAACATATTCATCCTCCATCATAGGGTGGTGGGAATTACCATGATATACATTCACTATATTTTCAAAATCCCACTTATAAGATTTTTAGATGAAAAATACTCTACATCATTGAATTCCAATGGTTAAGGGGTGAAGACCCCCATTATGGAACATATTTTATTTGATTAATTGACCTAGGTTCTCAATCATTACCCCCTTTCATCAGTACAATGATTTGAAGAACATAGAACTTATTTTCTAGAAAAAACTTACAATATTTATTCTAGGGTAGAAGAAACATTGTCATTTTTTTAAATAGAAGGATAATTCATGGTCATATTATTGAATCAAGTAAGATGGGTTCTAATATGAATGGGGATACAACTTAAATAATGGGTACCAATTTGTAGTCCAAATTTATATGTTTTTATACCATTATTTGTTTCTGGATGATCCCAGTGTGGGATGACCACATTCTCTTCTACTGAAAGATTCCTGTAATGGTAGAAATTAAGGAATCTAACATTCGACTGATCCTATTTGTAAAATCCCAGGTAAATAAATAATATGGAATTTTAATATTTTTTAGTATTTCCAAATTAATTTTTAATTTTACATTAAATGGGATTCTATGTTTGATGGCGTACTCGATACAAAACTATGCGATTCTTTGAAATCTTACGTTGCACACACACTTGAGTTATACTAGAAAATAATAATATAATATTATTTTAAATGGTTGTTAACACCTAGTTGTTGTATTGGTAGGAATATACAAAAATAACTAAAATATGAATATACATGTTTGTTATATGTATTTAGATTTATCAAATAAATGTTAGATACTTAAAAACTGAATGAATCTATTTTTAAACAAAAATACTCTAATATTAGTTAAAAGGTTGATTTACCGATTTTTTGATGGCGAACCATCAATAAATACAGATTTATATAATTTTATATGTTCTATTTTAAAAAAAAATCTTCTTTATAATCTACACATTAAAATTCACCTTCAGTAAAATTTTGGTATTTTGACGCTAAAATTCATTTTTAACGAAAAGTTAAAAATACTGTATTTCAATTCAAATCTTCATTTTAATCCAATTTATTTATATTGTTAGAATATTTTTTAAATTGGTTTTAAAGTTTAATTAGATTATAGTTTTAACATTTAATGTAATGGTGGTCATTTAATTAATTTCACTTTGAAATTGGACATAAACATCTACCAATATTTTGATAGATATTTTTTCTTAAAAACACACTATTTGTTTTGACAACGAGATTTAATTTTACATTAATTAATGCAACTTATATTTATTTAATATTTTAACATATATATCATTTTTTAATTCGGAATATTAAATGTAGCATATGCTGAATTTTTGGTATTTTTATAAAAAAACATCAATTTTTTTGAATAGTTAAACTACTTAGTAGTAGTTAAAAAAATTGACATTTTCATTTAAATGAAAATTTACCTATAATGTGAATTTAATATCTAAAATAAAAAATATATGGTAGTTATTAGTATGTAAAATGTGGTTAAATAAGATGAAAGTAATTTTTTGTGAATAGTAACTTTTGACTTTTATTTACCACGGTTAAAGGTAAATCGGGTAATTCAATGTAAAAAGAATATTATAATAATAAAAATTTACCTTAACATTTGTCCTAACTTTATTTGATGAGTCATGGACGCCCATGGGAATCCTTGGGTCTATTTTGGGACCCCATGGAGCCACATAGGAGTGATAATGATACTTCAGATTAATTTACATAAAGTAAATACAAAAATGGCATAAACAAATACCATTAATAAATTAATTTTTACATGGGGTTATATAAGTTATCATTTAGACTATAAATATTATTTTTAAATCTAATATTATTTCCTATATTGTTATATTTTTTCAATTTTTTAGATATCAGATAATTTAAATTATGTTTGACACAAAAATGATGCTATTTTTACCTCATTAATAAATGATTTAAATAAATAAGATTATTGATATTAAAATAACATCCAAAACCATTCCAATTATTATTGAATGAATTTATTTTGACCATGAGTAATCTTATATTCTACCTTAATGACTTTTTGACCTTTAGAAACCAAATATCATTATATAATAAAATAATATTTTCACACGTTCATAAATAACCCCTCCTACCCCTTATAAAATGACCTCAATTATGACCCATTTCTAACACCTCTTAGGCCCCTTTTATCAACCAAATCCTGCCCAAATAAGCTCTCAATATATCTCTATTTCTCCAAGAAGCCTTACCTTAGGTATAAGGTACCTCAAGATGTCCCTTTGGTTCAATCCAAAAAACGCTACCTGAATTAAAGCTTATAGTTTCTCGTAGATTGTATAATTTTATTTTACATCCCCAACCCCTAAACCCTATTATGTAATTTCTTTTATAACAAAACCAATATTCTCAATATAATAGGTTTTTTTATGAGATTTATTAGAACTAAACATACACAAACCCCCATCTAATGGGTAAATAACATACTGTTTCTGTGGATGGAAAATTAATGCCTCACGAAATGAAGATTGTTAAATTATCTCATACCACCTATTATGGTGGAAATTATGATGAAAATTTATTTATATATGATATATATTATGTTTATGTGTTCTTTAAGATTCTATATTTTAAATTTATATCACACATTTATGGTTTACATTATGAGTAAAAGCAAAAATTTCATTAGAGGAAGTTGGGACTACCGCCCCCTCAAAGTTATATGACTTGTTCCTACCATACGTAGGACATATAAAGGATTGAGTTATTGAAATTATATATGAAATTATAATGGAATTATAATATAACTATTTATCATTATTTTTTCATAAAATTTAAATATGAAATAGAAATGAAAGTATCATTCATGCGTACGTATGACTTACCGTCTCTTTGAACGGTGCATTTTATTTCTTATCTCCAAATGTTATGAAATATTATAAATAAATATATATACTTGATATATATGATATATATTATATCTAAATCATGAATATCATTCCATATATAATGTACTTGTGACCAAATTGACAACTTGTAATTATAAGGTGTTCATTTTTTACTCAAGTACCAAATATCAACAAAACGACCATTATTAAGATAAATGATTACATATTGTTTAAAACATGGTAATAAGTGATATAAATAGGATAATAAACAAGAAAAATAGTTCTTAATCAAGTCTAAATTAACATATGGTTATTATTCAGGAAGGGAAAGAAACAAACAAGTCATGTCGGACATGAGGGAAGGGGTTTCTTATCTCACATTTAATTCCGTGAGATTTCCATTGTTCTCCACATATTTATTGCATGTGGTGTATTTTGTACTTCCATTTGATATATATTATCATGATTCTCTTTATATTTATTGTATTATGTGAATGTTTTTGTGGTTATTAACTTTTTTTCATATGAATCTATTGATTACAACGTGGTAAGGGGATTTCATCTCACTTCTTATTCCAGTGACATTCATGTTGTATTACCTCTATTTCCTTTTGTGTGGTGTATGTACTGTCCCTGATTTTATTCCTTGTATAATATAATTTAATCTATGGGTATTTAAAACTTCATTTTATGATCCTTCTTTCATGGGTTTTATGTTTTTTAAGTTACCAAATCGGTAAGGGAACATTTATACCCAATTTCCCTTCCTTGGGTTAATCTTCTAATTCATAATTATGTCATGCTATGATTATGTGTGGAATAACTATTAAATTTGTTTTATTATAATTTACAGTCCACTTTTTTTGGATATACATTTGATACAAATAATTACTCCATTAATAAATTCTCATTTCATCAATATGAACTTTATAATTGTAATTATAACACAATTTCCATTCATTAAGTTAAATATCCAGGTAATTGGTTATGTATTAAAATGAACATGTGTGAATTTACTATGATTGATTTAAACTGAATATCCAAATATATTGAGTGTATATATATTTTTCACACATTATTATTTAATTTTTTTCTCCTAAATCTAAGGATATAGTTTTTATAAGAGATTTTTTCACAATTTACATTCTATTGAGACTTCATTGTTGTTATGCAACAATTAACGTTTATAAGGAGTATATACAGTCATTTGACATATTATATAACAAATCCCTATATTCTCATGATGTTATAATGTTTTTTATTTAATTTTATTCCTCGATTAATGGTATTTAATCGTCTCTCTTTTTTTTAATAACTCTTTAACAAAAATATAGTTTTAAATGTTTTAAAGACTTATTCTTCTAAATATTTCACATTAATGTCCAGGTTTTCCAAATCGTTTTTACGATTTATTTATATGGACATTAATGTATTCAAATTATAATTCATTTAAAATATTCAAATTGGTATGGGACACATTGATTCAAAAATCTCTTTTTTAAATGGTTAAAATGGTTTTGAAAATAGTTTGATAAAGCATTGATTATGTTAATATCTTAAATTGGTATATTTTGATTGCAATATGGAAATGTTATATTTACATTATAATTGTTTTACATGTTATAAATATGTAATTTTAATTGGGAATTGTTTCATATATTGGGGGTTTCATGATAAACCTAGGGCGGGTGTGCCCGAGATAGCTCTCCAATGCATATGGTAATGTGACAGAGATAAAAGTGTTTTCTCTACTAAGAGATTTAGCGAATATATTATGATGGGTATTCAAATATTAACTTCCTACATAGATGTGATAGATATAATTTATGTTTGATATGGATTACATAAGATTCCATTATGATTTATGATTTTTTTGTGTTATTCAAAAATCTTATGATTTCATGAGTTATCTTATGATTGAAAAGTGTGGTTTCATTGAATTGTATTTATATAAGGGTATTGTTTATTTGAACTATTTTATAAACCATAGTTATATTTTTATGCTCATATTGTGTTTTTGAAATGTTTTTCACTGGACATAAAGATGTATAGTGTCAAAGATGTGATCAAGGAAAAGTCATGTTGTCTAAAACATGGAACTAGACATGTCTCTTTTCTTCAAGAGTTGCTATTTTATGAAAAATGGATTTTGGGTTTTAGTGTATACATGTAATAATCAATTTTTTATGTAATAGTTATGACCTAATTGTCTAAAACTATATACCTGAATAGATCCTCAATGTGAATTCTTGACACAATTCAAGATTATGTAATGTTTAAGGCTGACTCCTTGTCACGAACCAACCCGGGTCATCCCTGAACCAGTCACTTTAGTTCAACTGCGACACGACCCATGGGGGGTTTCTGATCCCCACGAGCTGACAACTAGTACCAGGAATCAAAACTATACAAGTGAGAACGATTTGACCAATAAATGAAAGACAAATAAATTAAAAAAACTGAACAATGGAAATGAAAATTAGGTGCATCGAGAAAACAATGTCGTACATACCTCCTTGTGACCCTATGGGTCACCACTAATCTCAAACAAATGAGTCACTATGGCAACTGAATCCAAGCAAGGAATAGCATCCAAGGCTAAAAAAATGGAAATGAATAGGCGTGAGTAATAAAACTCAGTAGGTAATCCCAAACAATATTTTCCAATATGCATTTCCTTTAAATAAAAGATCCATAAATTTCAGGTTTGAAATACAATATATAAAAGTAAATAATTCTATATGTTACTCAAAAGGAAATTAGGAGTCATTTGACTTATTGATTTCTCAAAACCCAAATCAATATTTTAATGAGACATTAGCATTTTTAGAGGGAAAGTGTTGTTTATATTTTCATATTTGTACAAATAGGATTATCCACTTTCATTTGATAACCATTTTTAGAAACTTAATCAAAACCAGTTTACCACTTTCCATGGAATACAATATAAAAAATTTCACAAAAGAGAACACAAATCAAGGGAAATTTTGGTATACACATAATCATCATAATCACTACCAAAAGCAACCAAATTCGAGTAGACATAGGTGAACCCAGGAGATCGAGAATAATCCAGAAGACACCAATACATGAGGCATGATCCTCGTTGACATGTCACACACATGAAATCAAAATTCCCAATACTCTTGACCATCGTTTCTCAGGTAGGTCGAGGGAAAAATCCCTTAGTAATTAAACCAATTTATCCACCTATAATGGGCCACTGTTCAGTACCATAACCTACTAGTACATCAATCATTCTCAGAATATTTTCTAAATATGCTAGCTTCCAATGTCTCATGTATTTAGAAATGGTGTGGGCATACCGATGCCATCTGATAATCCAATCATAGTATATATATAACAATATAGCACAACATGTAACACCCCCGACCACCCCAAGGAATATGACCCTCTCCTTCCTACCATTGATCACAGGGATGTCCTACATAGCAGACCCCCATAACATATAACTCAACAAAAGCAAGGGTTTACATCCGAGAAGAATATTCTTGATATAACTATGATTAAAAAAGTGGAAATAGGGCCTCACATGATTTTCATTTCCCATTCCATTTCTTAATAATTACACACACACACCACTTTGGATACTATAAATACACTAAAAACTTATTTATGAAACCCAAAAAATGATTTTAAATCTAAAACACATTCCTAAAGGAAAAAGGGTCATTTAATCAGGTAATTAATCTGAAAACATGATCAAACCATTTATTGAAACCCACTACATGAAATAAACCACTCCAATTCAAGGCAGACAATTTACCAACAGTTATATATCAATAATTAATATTAGAACTAGGTGTGAAAAGCATGAAATAAATGATTCTTGAATTTAACAGAAAATGAAAAGAGATCTGAACTCAACATTCCGCATTTTGAAGACAACCACTCGAACCGACCCTTCGCGCTTATACACACATGAATTTATACACACACACACAGATATATATATATATATATATATATATATATTGCCCTTGATACACTGCACATATTCCCCACACCATGAGGGAATATGTACAAAGTGGGAATATATATATATGTCTTACCCTATGCATATACATGTAGGCATTCGTTAAACCCGCTACTCGAGACCACAAAGCAGAGTTCATTGCACTACACAACAAATACTACAATCGTTAAAACAAATAAAGTCCCTAATTAAGATGGTGGGAAACCAAAAAATAGCATAAAATCCATACCTTGGATGGTAGCGGCGAACCAAAATATTAGGAACTACCTTTCCTTCAGCAGCGTTTAATGGAATCCATAAGAATAGGTCTCAAGGGACCACTCACACAACCTTAAAACGTAGGAAATCGCAAATCCTGAATCAAACCCTAACCTCGGGTTTCAATTAATTAATAAATTAGTCATTCCATCATTTAATAAATCAAGTTAAATCAATATCACATCACAAGTGACAACCAGACCATCACACATATCAATTATATTTGGAAATTAATTTTTAAAACAACTTGATGTTTAGGCTCAATTCTAATGAAAAGTGCACATACCCTCGAACATAACCAAATAGCACAAGGGAACTCCATTTTCTCTTTATAAAACCAAAACACCCCTTCAAGGAAAGGAAAACCCTTTAAACACAAAATAATCCCACTCAACAAAAAACAATTTGGCCTAAAACCCAATGATGAAGTGTATTTCATAGCGAAAACATTCATTGATATTTTTTTCAAACATAAAGAATGCATAGAACCTCATTGGAATATAATTGATAGATGCCATTTAAATTCATTCAGGGGAACAACTCAATTTAAAACCAATACACATTAAAAGAACATCTTTACCCAATGGAAAACCCAACCGTCCAAGACCAATTTCCCCACTTTAAAACCATTTGAAAGACACAAATTCATTTTTATGGAAATTCCAACACAATTAAATGTTCCAATTTAAATCATAAAACAATGACACAAGAAACCACCATTTTTTCAACGCCATGAACTAAAATGGGTTGAATTATATCAAGGATTCAAAATATATTTATACATATAATAAAATAGAAAAATTCATATGCATAATAGAATTATAGAAATTGATAGATAAGGGAGATGAATCAAATCGGAGAGAACCGAAATGGCCACCAGAGGATGAAGGGGATGTGTCAGTCCAAGGTGTTGTGGGCAGCCGCTTGGTCGGCAAGAGAGTGAGAAGAGAGGGTGTCCGCTGGACATTTTTGTGAAGGGGGATTGAGCCACTGGAACAGGGGGATTCCGTTGGGTTGTGCACCTCTAATGGAAGGGGGTGCTGCGTAGGAAGATAGGATGTCTGGCCAGAGTGGGGTACCATCGGGGAGATGTCGGGGCAAGAGAGGGAGTTCGGCTGGGTAAAGTGCATAGAGAGAAGGCCGGAGCAGTGGGCCACTTCCACTGGAGTAGTTCAGCCGTGATGGAAGGAGGTCATGCCCCCAACGCTGGTTGGAGTCAGACAATGTTTGAGCACAAGGGCAGGGGGAAACCATGTGGTGGTGTGAGCAGTGTGGAGGAAAAAGGTGGGATAGTGCAGATCTGGAGAAGGATTATGGAGGAGCGCAGGTGCGCCATGGGAGGAGCAGGGAGGAGCGCTACTGGACTGAGGGAGAATAAGATGGATGGAGCACTGGTGATGTGTGATGTGCTGGAGAAAAAAAAGCGTGGTGGGGAGCCTCGATCGCGCCACACCAAGGGGGTGCGTCATGCCACGATAGGGAAGAGAGGGGGTGGGGAGAGGCCCCTCCTAGGGTTTCCTAAAAAATAATAAAATAAAAACATTAAATAAACATTTAGAATGAAATAATAATATAAAATAAACAATATACACTAATAATGTTATTATTAATAGAAATAATAATAACATTATTAATATATACATATATATACAAATTATTATTAGTGTTGAGGATTATTTTAATTTATTTACTAATTCTTGTTTTACATCGCATTTTATATTCATTGAATTTATTTATTTAATTTTTTATAACTTGGGCGACTGAATGATTACCCCTAACTTTGTGGGCTGACTACACAAAAAAAGGCTTCTGAAATATTAAAACACGACATGTCTTCTACCGAAACTCAATATAATAATTAAAATAATTTAAAATAATTAACCAAAATGGTCAGGGAGTGGAAATTGTCCCCACCATAGACACTTTGTGCCCCCAGAAAGTCACCATGTCAAAATATATCCATAACTTGAGTCTATGTCGGGATAGAGCCAAAAAGAAAAATCAAGAACCATGGTTTGATGATTCACACCAAAATTCACACCTGATAGGTCACGAAGAAACCATGACATAAAATGAGGGGAGAACACAAAAGGATTCTCCCCAACACAAGAACTCGACTAAAACAAAAACATTAAAACCCATACACAGGAACCCGAGGAGGGGAAAATGAGGGAACTCCCAACCTGAACTTACCAACTTCTCCACTTGAGATGAGCAAGACCACTAAGACTTAAACATAACATCACTACAAGGCCACCCGGCATATAGGGGCACCAAAGAAATGAAATCCCTATAACAATACCGTTGGAGCTAAGAATTAACCATACCGATTTAAAACTCATAACACATCCAACTCCATTAGTAGAGCGATACACCACTTCCACTAAAACCCGGAACACTCGGCACAAAACAAAAAAATCCCAACACTCACATCTCTAAACCATCACTAATGAAATTAGGAACATCTCACACAAGTCCAAATACCCTTTTAAGAAAAACATACATTCATATAGGCCACACTCAGAAGAACGAAACTACTACGGTCATGAAAGAATAATTTCATCACACTATTACCACAACAGATGAACTTAAAATAGAAGGAAAAAAAGGACAAGGAAATCTGGAACATCTCTATTCCAAGATGAATGATAATGAACAAAGAAATGTTCTCATATGCCTTTAATGCCCTGACTATGTGGGATCTTCACCCTGAAACCTGAGGTTGGGGCTCTGATGGATGAAGCATCATATGCCTCACAGGAACACATGAACATCCCCTGATTAGAACACCTTCATCGAACAAAACTTCTTTCGGATGCGTCCCCAATGACCTAAACGATCACACAATAACAGGACTTCAGAGGGATGAGACAAGATGGTTTAGGATGTTCGAAATGGAAACACTGATGGCACATTAGAAAGTAGTCTGACAAACCAGAAGTCGACACTAGAAAAAGGTGATTTCTTGAAATTCAGGTTCATCTCGTACACCCTGCTCGCAAAATCGGAAAACGTTACGAATGACGAGAGGTTCCGTTTTTTTTTTCAGGGACATGCACTCTAGTTATCGACTCCTTAAAGCGGCCGACATAGGCCTTTTCCAACCACTGGCCCTGTTAAGTATGGACATGATCTCACCTATTTTCACCTTCACTGCCTCAGGTGTGATTCATTGGATAAATACAAACATTAACACCTTCCACACCATCCCAATTCTATCTATGATGAGACATCCACCTCCATTGGCCCAAGGCTGGACCCTCCACTAATCCCAAGACAATACGATCACTAACAAACTCGGGAGTTCCCAACCACCCGAAGGCATGCTCAACACCCCTAAAACTGCTTCACATCCCCTAATGAACCCTGGATTTCTCGAAAGAAAAGAAACAATCAATAGAAATAAGAATTGGCACGAATCATTAACAAGTTTTGAGGACATTTCTTGGTGGCATATTCAGAACAGCAGTAAAAAAAATAAAAACTGGCATCAAGACAAAACTCAATCAAAATAAACACCCTGAGTTGAGACAACCAGCCACGAATTCTGAACTAGCATAAACACAACCAAAATCTAAACCTCAAGCAAAGGGTAATAGACTCATAAATCAAACATACACAAAAACAGGTGAAATAAACTTTTCAAAATACAAAAACCCACTTTTCATGAAAAAACCAATTCTCGAAATCATCTTCATCATTTAAGTACATTTTAGAAAAATCAAGACAACCTTAGATTCAAAAACCCCACCAATGGAATCCTATGAACTGTTTCATAAGCCTTCATCCCTTTTCCACTCAAATAACCAATACATATGTGTCAATGTGCACTTCATGTATCTAACCACACATATTCGGACGATCCTAGGGAATACCCTGGGGTTCACATTACATTCCACTACCAATTCCAAACATAAGCGAAAATTTCCCAAATCAAAACACTTACTCTTTAGAAACCCACTTCACCAATTTCATAATAACATAAAAGAAAACACTTTTTCACCAATTTTAAAACCATTAGATAAATAACCCTTTCAATTCAAAACCACCTACATTTCCAAAAACACTCTAAAACCAACCAAAATCAAGACAAATCACAAAAAAATGGACAACCAGAGTGAGGAACTAGTGCTTATGCCTTACCCAATGACATGGCAGTGAGCCACACCCCATTTAAGACATAACACCAGAGGACCTTGAATCCACCACCTGAGCTCCACATGGGTCACTACTCAATGTGGGGTCAGATTCTGACACCGAGTCACCTCTATTTTCATCCCTCAATCCAAAACAAATACAAAAGACTCAAAACTCAGACTACCCTGGTTTCTCAGGTCTCGTCACGAGTGGTGGTGATCAGGAAATTACCCATAAAATACCTCCTGAGTTCCGACAGTCATAATCTCTTTCCACTAGACACCCCAAATAACAAGAACCACCTATGATACCATTTTGTCACGAACCAACCCGGGGCGACCCTGAACCAGTCACCAGAGTTGGCCCGCGACATGGTCTGAGTGGTGTTCCATATCCCCATGGGCTGGAAACTAGTTCTGGTCATCAAAACAATACTAGTGGGAATGATCTGTCCCATAAACGAAAGACAAATAAATAAACAAAAACTAAACAATGGAAACGTATACTAGGAGCAGTGAGAAAACAATTTTGTACATACCTCCATGTGTCCCTAGGGGTCACCACCAACCTCAAACCAACATCGTGCTATGGAGAAGGAATCCAATCAAGGCGCTGCAACCAAGGATAAAGAATGACAAAACTATAGTCGTGAGTAATAGAACTCAATAGGCATGCCCAAACAATCTATTCCCATAAGCATTTCCTTTAAATAAAATATCCATCATTTTCAGGTTTGAAATAAAATATATAGAATATGGCTTTCTGTATGTTACTCAAAAGCAATTTACAATTCATTTCCCTTATTAATTTCTCAAAACCCAAATCAATATATTAGTGAGACATTATCATTTTCAAAGGGAATGTGTTTTTTATGTTTTCATATTTGTACAAAGAGGACTAAACACTTTCATTTGAAAACCATTTTTAGAAACCTAATCAATACCAATTTACAACTTTCCATGGAAAACAATATACAAAAATGAAAAAAAGAAAACAAACAGCAAGGAAAATGTAGGTATACACATAAGCCTCATAATCACTACTGCACACAACAAAATCCAAGTAGACATAGGTGAACCCAGGAGATCGAGAATAATCCAGAAGACACCAATACAAGATACCTCATCCTCTAAGACATGTCACACATGATGAAATCAGACGGCCCAATACGGTCGACCATCCTTTATCATACAATCCAATGAAAAAATCCCATAGTAATAAACCCTATACATCCACCTACTATGGGCCACTGGTCAGTACCATAACCTATAAGTGCATCAATTATTCTCAGAATATTCTCTCAATATGTCAGGTTCCCATGTATCATGTATTTAGAAAGGGGGTGGGCCTACCGATGCCATCTGATCGTCCAATCAAAGTATATATATATAATAATATAGCACAACATGCAACACCCCGAGCCACCCCAAGAAATATGCCCCTCACCTTCCTACCATTAATCACAGGTAAGTCCTCCACAGTGGAATCCCATAACATATAATGTAACCAAAGAAAGGGACCACATCCAAGGAGAATTTTATTGATATAACTATTTTTACAAAAGTTCCAACTGGGCCTCACTTGATTTTCACATGCCAAACCATTTCTTAATAATTACACACACACCACTTTGAAAATCAGAAATACACTTCGAAACCCATTTAAGAATCCAAATCCCCAATTTTAAATATAAAGCATGTTCACAAAGGCCAAAGGGTCATTTAATAAGGTAATTAATGTGAAAACACGATCATTCCATTTATTTCAACCCACTATAAGAAATATTCCACTCTAATTCAGGGCAGACAATTTACCAATAGTTATATGTCAATAATTAATATTACAACTAGGTGTGAAAAGCAAGAAATAATTGATTCCTAAAATTAAATGAAAATGCATAGAGATCTTACCTCAAAATGCCTCTTTTTGAAGACGATCACTAGAACCGACCATTCACACTTATACGCATATTCATTTATACATACATATTTATATAAATTCCCCTAGCTGCATTGCACATATTCCCCGTTCCATGGGGGAATATGTACAAAGAAGGCAGATATATATATATATCAGTCTGTGTGTGTGTGTCTTACCCTGTGCATATACATGTAGGAATTCATGACACCTACACCTCGAGACCACAAAGCACAGTTCAATGCACTTGACAAAAAATACTGAAATGCATAAAAAAAATAAACAACCTAATTAAGATAGTGTGAAACCAAACAATATAATTAAATCCATACCTCTGATGGTAGAAGCGAACCAAGATATTCTGAACCGCCTCGTCTTCGGCGGGGGTTAACAGAATCCACAAGAATAGGTCTCAGGGGACCATTCGCATAACCCTAAACTGCAAGAAATCACAAAACCCGAATCGAACCATAACCTAGGGTTTCAATTAATTAATAAATAAGTCATTCCAAAATTTAATAAATCCAGGGAAATAAATATCACATCACAAATGAATACCAGACCTTCACTCTTATCAATTACATTTGGAAATTCTTTTTTAAAACAACTTCATGTCTAGAATAAATTCTATGGAAAAGCGTACATAACCTAGAACGTAACCGAATAGGTCAAGGGAACTCCATTTTCTCTTTATAAAACCAAAACACCGCTTTAAGGAAAGGAAACCCCTTTAAACACAAAAAAGGTCACTCAACAAAAACTAATTAGTCCTAAAACCAAATGATGAAGTGTATTTCAAAGTGAAAACATTCATTGCAATTTTTTTCAAACATAAATAATGCATAAAACCCCATTGGAATAAAAGTGAGAGACCCCATTTAAAGTCATTCAGGTGAACACCTCAATTTAAACTAAATTCACTATAAAAGTACAACTTCACCCAATGGAAAACCAAACAATAAAAGGCCCATTTTCCCACATTAAAACAATAAGAAAGACACAAATTCATTTTTATGGATATCCCAACACAATTAGAAGTTCCAATTTAAATCATAAAACAAGGACACAGGAAACCAACCATTTATGTAAAGGCCAAGAACTAAAATGGTTTCAAAGCTACTCAAGGATTTAAAATATATTTATACATTAAATCATAGGAAAAATTCATAAGCATAATAGAATTCTAGAAATTTATAGAAAAGGGAGATGAATCATACTAGAGGGAACCACAAAGGCCACCAGAGGAAGAAGGGGATGCGCGTCCAAATGTGTTGTGGGCTACCACTAGGTCAGAGAGAGAGTTAGAAGAAAGGTTGTGGCTAGATAGGTGTGACAAAGGGGTTCGAGCCACTTGAACAGGGGGATCACATTGGGTTGTGCACCACTAAAGGAAGGGAGATGCAAAACAAGAAGAGAGGAGGTCTGGCTAGAGTGGGGTACCATCGGGGAGATGTCGGAGTAAGAGGTGGATTCTGGCCAAGGAAAATGCCCAAAGCGAAGGCCGAAGCTGGGGGTCACTTCCACTAGAGTTGTTTATCCATGATGGAAGGAGTTCGGGCTGCCGATGCTGGTTAGAGTCGGAAAAAGTATGAGCACTAGGGGAGGGGGAAACCATGTGGTGGCGTGATCAGGGTAGAGGGAATAGCCTGCTTGTGCAGATCGGTAGAAGGATTAGGGTGGAGCGCTGGTGCACCAAGGGAGTAGCAGGGCAGAGTGCTACTGGCCTGAGGGAGAAGAAGTTGGGTGGAGCACTGCTGATGTGTGATATTCCAGATAAATGAAAAAAAAGGGTGGTGGGGAGGCTCGATCGCACCGCACCAAGGGGGTGGGCAGCACCACGAGAGGGAAGAGAGGGTGTGGGGCGATGCCCCTCCTAGGGTTTCCTCCAAAAAACAATTAAATAAAAACAATAAAAAACATTTCAAATGAAATAATAAAATAAAATAAACACTCTAATATAATAATATTATTACTAATAGAAATAATAATAACATTATAATTATATATATATATATATATATTATTATTGAGGATTCTTTTAATTTATTTATTCATTCTTGTTTTACTTCACGTTTTATCTTCATCAAATTTATTTGTTAATTTATTTTAACATGGGCGATTGCATGATTACCCCCAAAAGTGTGGGAAGACTGCACAAACAAAAGGCTTCCAAAACATTAAAACTCGACCCGTCTTCTACTGAAACACAGTATAAAAATTAAACTAATTTAAAATATTTAACCAACATGGTCGGGGTGTGACGCTCCTTATAGTTTTTATCAGAGGGTGGTTTAGATAACTTTAGAGGTTAGGGTGTTATTTAAGAATTAATGACATAACCATAACGGTTAGCATATTAGAAAGAGTCATAGTAAATTTATATAAATTAAATGAGCTTAAGATAACATGGATAAGTATATCATAGTGTTTACTGTCCTAATATGATATTATATGATGATTTTACTGACATACTCATATTGACCTTTTTGGTTTTATTATGTGGAAGGATATAGAATGCACCAAATTGACAGTTGATCTGAGAAAAACTGTGATGGTTTTCACTATGAAAAACTGATTGAAATGGTAGCAGTAATGAGAAATCTTGTGGTTATTCTCAACCAACTATCTGGAGTAATGACTGAAAACCTGAACATTAGTGATTTTTATAATCCATCGTATATTTGAGAAACAAATCCCATAAAAATTTCATATAATAATACTATAGGTAAGTATGTTAAAAAACCTTTGTGTCAAGGATGTGGAATGAAACACATAGTAAAATGCACCAAATGTTGGAGAAGATGCTACAGATGTCGGAATGAAGGTCATAAAGAAATAACCATACATGAAAAAATGAATCTTCCAATTGAAACTATGAAAGGGATAGAATTTTTTTTCCGGGGGATCAATTGAATGTTATAAATGTGGTGTGCATGGTCATTATAAAAACAGTTTTCCTATGAAGAAGTTTCATGGATGGGATCACAAGGATCTTATAAATTTTTGTTTATCAACACCTAAATCCATTCCGATTGAGGATGATGAAACTGAAAATGGCCAATAAAAGGTATGGATTATTTCTTAACATATGTTTTGATATTATTTAGTCTTGGGATATAATTCAATATTTTTTTTGTCAGGAACAAGTATTTCAGAATAATTTTGTAAAGAATGTTTAATGGATCATAAAAACTTTAAATGAGTAATAAGTCAACATGTAAGGGATTCAAGAGTAATGGTAGACTTTAAGACGATGAAATGATTAAAATTATTAAGGATTTTTTGATGATGGGATTACATTGGAAGACTTTTTATAGTATGTGTAACCCTGAAGTTTGAAATATGAAAATGTAATTCATGGAATAATTATCTTTTCTTATGATGAGTAATGGTGGAATTTTATTTTGGAAGTATCTGTGTTTTTATTATGGACATATAATGATTTTTATCATTTTTGTAAACTATTAACCTATCATAGATAATATGTGATTAGGTTAATTACACTTCATAATGAGACATTAAGAGTAGTCAATGTTTTTTGAGGTAAATGATAAGATTTACTATGGAACACTAAGTGATAAAATCTTTCTGGGTTCTGGGTTTCAATATTATATTGGATTATTTTGAATAATATTAAGGACAATTATATATTGAATGGTCTTTCTTGAACTTTGGGTACTTTTGGTTGAATTTTGGAGAATAAGAGAAGTACTTCTTTTTATAAAGGATTATCCTTTTGGGGATTATATGATCACGTACTATCCAATTTTGGTTTTGGATTATGTATAATGATAGGGGAAACATATGGTTCATATTTTATGTATCATGTTATTATCTATAAGTTGATTATAGTGCATTAAATGTGAACAAGTCATCTTGCATACAACTCATTTAGAGAAAATATGATTTTGTGGTGTAATTTTAATAATATATGACTCTCTACATAAAGAGTAAGTATATTTACATACGATGTTTGTCTAGTTATTAATAAAATTCTTCAACTCTATGAAAAAGATATTGAGGTAAAAATGTTATCTGCTCTCTTTTTTCATCATTCTATTACCTAACCACAAATTTATGGTATTCTGGTGGTAAACATTTCATGATCAAGTTCTCTATCACTCTATATTAATCTATGATAGTTAGTTTCTCTCCCATATCCATGTTTTCATGGAATCCTAATATCTGTTGTCTCGGGTAACCTTTGTAAATCCCTTCATTTATTTTAATGTGATAATTTTATTGACTCTTTTTATGATGTGGGACTTTCAATTATGTTTCTGGGCCCAATTCTAAAATTTTGAGGACGCAATTCCCTAAACGGGGGAAGGATGTAACATCCCAAGTAAATAAAGAATATAGAATTTTCTTATTTTTTAATATTTGTAAATTAATTATTAATTTTACATTAAATATGATTTTATGTTTGATGATGTACTCGATACACAACAATGAGTTTCTTGGAAATCTTAAATTGCAGATAATATTGAGTTACACTGAAAATTAATAATATTATATTATTTTAAATGGTAGTAAAAACCTAGCCGTTTTATTGGTAGGAATGGACAGAACTTACTATAATATGCATATACATGTTTTTATATGTTTTTACCTTTATCCAATAAAATTTAAAGGCTTAAAATGTGAATGAATCTAATTTTATGCATAAATATTCTAATATTCATTAAAAGGATGATTTACGTCCTTTTTTATTGAGAACCCCCATTATAAATATTTTTGGTCACTTTTATATATTATATTTTACAAAATAGAATTCTTCTTCACAATAGGCACATTAAAATTTACCTTGGGTAAAATTTATGTATTTTTATGATAAAATACAATTTTTTTAATGAAAAGTGGAAAATATTGTATTTTAATTCAAATATCCCTTTTAATCTAATTTATTTAAATTTGTATTTTATATTTCCAATTGGGATTAAAGTGTAATTAGATTATTTTTTTACTATATAATCTAATGCTAGTCATTGGAAATAATTTCACATTGAAATTGGACATAAACAAGTGTCAATCTTTTGATATATATTGTTTCATAAAAACACGATATTTGTTTTGAAAAATGATAATTAATATTAAATTAATTAATGAAACTTCTATGTTTTGAATTTTTTAAAATAGACATCATTTTTTCATTCATAATATCAAATATAGAGTATGTTGAGTTTTTGGTATTTTTATGAAAAACAGTAATTTTTGATGAATAGTGAAACCAATTAGTAGTTGTTAAAAAATGAGTTTTTAATTTAAATTAAATTTTACCACTAATGTGAATTTAATTTTGATAATCCATCATACATGTTTTCTATTACTATTTAGTATTTTATTCAATAAGATAAAAATAATTGTTTGGTGAATAGTAACTTTTGACATTTATTTACCACGGGTAATGGTAAATAGGGTAATTTAAGAAAAAAATAATATTATAATAATAAAATCTTACAATAAAATTAGTCCTAACCTTATTATAGGATTCATGGCCAACCAAAAGCATCCTTGGGTCTATTTTGGGACCCATGGAGCCACATAGGAGTGATAAGGACACTTTAGATTAATTACCTTTAAGTAAAGACAAAAATGACAAAGGAAAAAATATTTTTGTAAATTAATAGTTACATGGGGTTATATAATTTATCATTTACACTAAAAATATTCTTTGGAAATATAAAATAATTTTCTACATTATGGTATTTTTGTATAATTTTTAGATATCAAATAATATAAATTTTTTATGACGGAAAAATGATGAAGTTTTTACCTCATTAATAAATGATTTAATTAAATAATATTATTAATACTAAAATAACATCCAAAAACTGCCCAATTTTTTTTGGTTGAATTAATTTTGACCATGAGTCATCTTATCTTCGACCTTAATAATTTTTTGATCTTTATATACCAAAAATAATTATAAAATAAAATAATATTTTCACACATTCCTAAAGAACCCCTTCTCCCCTAATAAAAAGTCCTTACTTATATCCCATTCCTAACACCTCTCAAGCCCCTTTTCTCATAAAAATCCTCCCCAAATAAGCACTAAATATCCCTCTATTCACCCTAGAAGCCTTACCTTAGGTAGAACTCACTTAAAGAAGTCAAGTTGGTTCAAACCAAAAGAAGTTACCCGAATTAAAGGTAATAATTTCTCTTAAATTATATTCTTTTCATTTACATATCTAACTCCTAAACTCTTTTCTTTACTTTATTTTAAAGAAACAATAGAATCATAAATATACTATGATTTTTTTATGATATGTATTCAAGCTACACTTACACACACCACCATCTAATGGGTAAAAACATAATGTTTCTGTGGATGGAAAACTAACGCCTCACGAAATGATGATTGTTTAATTATATCCCACCACATATTATGGTGGACATTATGATGAAACTATATTTATATATGATATATTTTTTATGTTTTCTTTATTCTTTATTGTTTCTAATTTATAGAATATCATTATGGTTTCCATTATGAGTAAATGCGAAAATTCCATTTGAGGAAGTGTTGACTACTGACCCTCAATGTGATAGGACTCGTTCTTACCATATGTGGGACATGTAAAGGTTGGAGTTATTGAAATTATACATGATATTATAATGGAATTATTATATAACTACGTATCATTATGTGTTTATAAAATTAAAATTAAATATATAAATGAAAGTAGCATTCATGCATACGTACGACTTTCCGTCTCCATGAATGGTGCATTTCATTTCTTATCACCAATTGTTAGGAACATTAATAAATAAATATATATACTGGATATATATGATATATATGATAACAAATTAATTATTATTATTCTGGAGGTAATGGGATTTTTACACTTGGACAACTTGTAATTATAACGTGTTCATTTTTTACTCAAGTACCAAATATCTATAAAATGGTCATTATTAAGTTAATTGATTATATATTATTTGTTATATGGTAATAGTTGATATAAAAGGAATAATAAAAATGAAAAAGGGTACTTAATCATGTATAAATTAACTAATGTTTATTATTAAGGATGAACAGGGAAAAAAAAAT
This sequence comes from Viscum album, assembly GCA_963277665.1. NCBI lineage: Eukaryota > Viridiplantae > Streptophyta > Magnoliopsida > Santalales > Viscaceae > Viscum > Viscum album. The sequence goes on from OY728126.1 coordinate 601,283,918, forward strand.
CAAGTCGGACATGAGGTAAGGGGTTTCTTATCTCACTTTTAATTCTGTGAGATTTCCATTGTTCGCCACGTATTTATTGCATGAGGTGTGTTGTATACTGCCATTTGATATATATTAGCATTATTCTCTTTATATTCATGGTATTATGAGAATTATTTGGTGTTTATTAACTTTTGGTCGTACGACTCAATTGATTACATCGTGGTAAGGGGCTTTCATCTCACTTCTTATTCCCGTGAGATTCACATTGTATTGCAACTATTTCTTTTTGTGTGGTGTATGTACTATCCATGATTTTATTCCTCATGTAATATAATTTAATCTATAGGTATTTAAAACTTCATTTTATGATCCTTCTTTCATGGGTTGTATGTTACGTATGTTACCAAATCGTTAAGGGAACATTTTAACTCAATTTCCATTCCTTAGGTTAATATTCTAATTCATAATTATTTCATGCTATGGTTATGTGTAAAATCACTATTTATTTATTTATATTGTAATTTACACTCCCATTTGTGTGGATATACTTTTGATACACATAATCACTCCATCAATAAATTCTAAAGTCCTAGATATGAACTTGATAAAAGTAATTTTAACTCAATTTCCATTCATTGAGTTAAATATCCATGTAATTTGTTTTTTCTTAAAAAGAACATGTGTGCATTTCCTATGATTTATCTACACTGAATATAAAATAATATTGAGTTTATTTTATTTTCCACACATAATTATGTAGTTAATTTATCCTAAATCTAAGGATATAGTTTTTATAAGGGATTTCATCTAAATTTACATTCCATTGAGACTTCATTGTTGTTATGCACAAATTAACTTTTATATGGTGTATATACTATCCTTTAGAATATTATATCATTAATACATTTATTCCCATCATATTATAAAGTTTTGATTGAATTTTATTCCTCAATTATTTGTATTTAAGCATCTCTCTTTTTGTTAAAAACTCATTAACTAAAATATTTCTTTTAAATGTTCTAAAGAATTATTCTTCTAATTATTTCACATTAATTTCCATGTCTTAAAGATTATTTTTTGGATTTATTTATATAGACAATAATTTTTTCAAATTAGAATTCATTTAAATACTTCAAAGACGTATGAGACACTTTAATTCAAAAATCACTATATTAAATGTTAAAAATGGTTTTGAAATGGTTCAATAAAGCATTGAATATATCAATATCATAAAATGTAATATTGTGATTTCAATGTGTAAATTTTGTCTTTCCATTTTTTTTACATGTTATGAATATGTAATCTTTATTGTACATTCTTTACGTATACAGGTGGTTTCGTGATCAACGTAGTGCCGGTGAGCCCGAGATAGCTCTCCAATGTGTTGGGTAACATAAAGGAGGAAAATGTGATTTTTTTTTCCTAAGAGATTTAGGGAATATACTATGATGGGTATTCCATGTGTAACTACTTATGTATCTATGATACCTACAATGTATTATTGAGTTGGATTCCATAAGTTAACTTTATGATTTATGATTTCAATGTGTTATTCATTAATCGTATGATTTCATGAGGTGTTTTATGATTGAAAAGTACGGTTTCACTGATTTGTATTTATTGATGGGATAATATTTCATTTAATTATTTTACAAACCTTTCTATGATTTTTATGACCATCCCAAGTTGTTTAAATGTTTTTCACAGGACATAAAGATGAATAGGGTTAAGGATGAGATCAAGGAAAAGCCATGATGTCTAAAACAAGGTAATATGCATCTATTTTTTTTCAAGAGTGTTTATTTTAGGAAAAATGGATGCTGGGTTGTAGTGTCTACATTTAATATTAAAGTTGTTATGTAATAGTTTTGGGCTAAAGGTCTAAAACACTATCCTGAAAATATCCTCAATGTGAATTCTTGACATAATTCAAGATTATGTAATGTTTAAGACCATGTCCTTATACTATTAACACTTATTCATTAACATTTCTATATACATACGGAATATGTAGTAATAGGATTCATTAATAAGAAGAAATTTGATCAATTAAGATTATATATAGGTTTATTATATTGTATTTAAAGGGATTATGATTTACAAACACCAATACCCCTCCAAACATTTACAATTTCTCATCATTCCTCTACATTTAATGGTTCCAATCAATAATTATCAAGTATTTTGATGTTAATCTCAGTGTATGAAACATATAAAAGGTTAATTATCACCCATTCTCAAATCCTTATAATGATATGGTGGATAATCTAGAGGGAATATTAGATAATCCAGAGTAGCTTTAGACCTTCCTAGTAGATGTATTGGTCTCCAGAATAGATGGTAATAGTTATTGTGACCATTATAATATATGTCAATATTCATGGAAATTAAGACAAATTCAATATATTATTAATTGATTATACACAAAGATTAATGTGGAAATGATTTCATATATCCATCATCAATTGAGGTGGATGTTTATGAGCACAATCACAAGGGGGTCATTGTGTTGGAATCCAATAATGTCATTATTAGTCTATCACATCCCAATTATAGTAATTGGATAACAATGTATCTAGGAACAATATTTAATCATCATGTGCGGAGAATGATTTCATTATGATAGGAAAAAGAGTAACAGGGAATAATATGTGATGTTCCCCATAATACTCATCAACCATCTATGGATATAACCATGAATGAAGTTGGGAGAATTGAAGGTTTAGTTTCACATCTACAACATTTAGGGGAGAGCATAAATTAGAACCAAAAGAAGAATAAGTTAGTGATCCATGATACAAAGACCAAAAGGATGATTAAGTCCCCATGTTTTTTGTAAAGGAATTTTTTGAATATTTTTACCGATTCTTTATTTCCCTCATTTTGGGATGTATGTTGAATGTTATGAATGACTCAAAGATTAGAAAATTTGTATTACATGATCACTTATGAGTTAATAAACTGCTAGTGGTGCGATCAACAAAATATATAGTATGATTACCTAATATGTTATGCTTTCCTACCTAGATGATATGGTTTCATTTTAAAAAAATTAAGGTAGATAATATTTCAACATTCTAGGTTCATGTGATGTTCGACAATGATTTTTAGGGGAGACTACAAAATAATCAATACATAAGTTGACATCTCGTTTTAATGATACACATGGAACCCTTAAATAATAATCATTGTTATTATTCCCAAATTAGAAAACTACCTATGATAGGGAATAGTTCACCCTTAAGGATAATGATTTGACCCTGATTTTTTTCAAGGATTTATTCTTAGATTTTATACATGTGTGTATCATATTCCATTTATTTTTTTATATCTAACAAGGATATAATATTTTATAAGATCCATATGAGGATCACAATGTCCCAATTGTTGGTGAAGAGGGTAACCAAATATGTACTAATTGGAACACCTCAGTATTGGTCCATGAATTTGTCACAACATGATGAGTATATGAAAAGGTTATAAGGGTGGATTTATATCCCCCAGTAATCATATACATTAACATGGGATGATTCCATAACATTTAAAAAATTTAATATATTTCCATCAGTCTAGATTGTCTGGGTGACTAATCATTGTGATCACTATGTCATGTGGTATTACCTAACAATAATCCTATAGGTTCCATTCAAACATTCCCACATATATTTTATTCTATTTCATCATAATTTTTGTTTATTTTATGAATCATCCTCCCAACTCTGAGAGTAATAATGTTATCTTTCAAAATACACATTATTATCAGGTTTCATTAGTTGTGGAGTGTCCTTCAGAAACACATGGACAATATTTTTTCCAAATATTTCCCATGTATCAATCATATTCACTTTCATGATCCCTTATTGTAAAATATATCAGAACTGGTCAAAAAACAAGAATTGTTTTTAATTAAATCATTGATAAACATGATGTACTTCAAGAAAATTTATATGGTTTGGGAAACCAAGGATCCTCATCCAACAGCTATTCTAACAATCACAGAGTCGGTCATTCAAGATGGTACTACCCAATTCCTAGGAGGGTTGTCTTACATAATGGTTGGTGATATAACCTGTGATATGGATCTTGAGGTTAGTATAAATGGTTTATACAATGAATATTTAGATGAAGATAACCTCCCACTTGACTTAGCGCCCAACCCATCTGATAGGATCCCAGAGGAAGGACCTGCATATATTTCTCTCATTACATTCACAGAGTATGAACCCTAAAATCAAAATAAAAATTAATATTATGATTCTAAATTTAATTTGGAGAACTAAATCATCATTTTATGTGCATGGAGGGGTAGGAAAAACATTTTTACCAAATATTCAGAGCCACACTGAGTGCGTCAGATGGGGTCCTTCCACCACTAGCTACAAAACATTTTAAAACAAGGGGAGAATGCTCATGATCTTCATTAATGGGTTCATAAAAACCTTATCAGGTGGGTTCATTATATAATTAATGTATTTGGAATCACTTAGATCCTAGATAAATCTAATGGAACCCTGATACTCTTTGAGGCCAATAAGTATCATTAACAACTAGAATATAATGTTAAAGAATTTGTTACTATAACTAATTCCAAAAAATAGATCATCAACCCATTGAGGGCTCATATGGGGATGGTAGGTGCATAATAAGAATACATTATATCAAGGATAACTTATTTCCAAACATAATATTTCAGGGTGTGAATAAGGGGAAAAATAATTATCACATGCACAAGGAGAAAGTGGTAAATATCACTAGGATGAATCAAGTAATAATTGTTAAGCACCATAGGTTGGATATTAGGGAGTGTCAAATTTATGATATGAATCTCTATGAAGAATTATTTTTATAGAAAAAATATAGAGGCTTCAATGTGTAGTTTATCCTCACAAACTATTGATTTTTTTAAAAACTCCATATATGCTTGTAAATGTTTCTTTTTCTTCACATTACTACCTTAAATAAATCACATTAAATGGAAAATAAATGATTATTCTCTATGCTAAGGGTAATCATGATTTATGTGATATATAATAAAAAATCATGAGATTTATAACAGATACATGGTTGTTAGTAAATTGTCGAACAATTTGGGTCTGGATATGCTTAGTGACCACCGTGAGTTTCGTTTCAATGATAATCGTTTTAGGATAATGGGAATTTATAATGAACCAAAATTATTTCTCAATGAGCACTATTAAATGAATATGGAAATTATAATGGAGTTTAATTCTAAACAAAAAATTATGATTAAAATAATTAATGAATTTTCACATGATTTGGAACACAATGGTATGGGCTTGAAGACAGAGGATAAATACTGACCATGTTTGCAAAACAAATCCATTAACAATTTACTGATGGTGGGGATATCAAATGAGGGTCTGCTATTGACCATGATCGAAACATGTGACCTATATTAAAATGTTATTATGAGTCATTAAAGGTGTGTTCCCATGAAATTATGTGAACTGTTATGTCCATGAACCATTCTCATTAACGGTGGCCTTTTCAGATGTGGAGGATAGTGGGGATTTGTATCCCGGGACACATGATGAATGAGGGATAACTGAGGGAATGTTTGAATGGATTTAAACATTATTGGAATTATTAAACTACATATATGGGAAAATTAGATTGGTTTATCATTCTAAGAAACATTTAGTCTCTTATTTAAGGGGGAACAATCATTTTTATAGTTTTATATTATATTGTTAGGATGTGGTGTCACATAGTTTAGAGTCATATGGTAATATTGACTTATTTCAACATATAACATCATTTTATTGGGCAATTCATAGGAAAATTTCTATCATGTTCCAAGGACATGTGAAATGACATGAATAACACCTTCCTAGCCATGGTTTTGGGGGTGTCATTGGGTAACACAATGGGGTTACCACTAGAGGGGATCTTAATGAAATGGTAGAAAAAAATTAACTCAATATGTTTCCTAAACTAATGGGTTTAGTGATCATATTTACGGCTTTCTGGGTCTATAGTGGTTCCCCACAATCTTTTATCCTCTTCCTATTATAGCATAATATTTCAAAAGTCTCTTGAAAGACTTGGATTGGGGGGGGCAGTTCAAGTAATTCTCAAGATTACCCTATGGGTTATAAAAATTATAGATTTTTTCCTCTATCCATTCATAGTTTTGAGTCATACTATTGTTACAATAGAGTTTCAAATAATTTACTGTCATAATTAATAGACCCCGACTTCTAGATTCAGGTTATGGAGTATGCACAATAGGGTTTCAAATAGCTTAATGTCATAATGATCAGACCCTGACTACTTAATTGACATAATTAATTTTCGAACTCAGTGATACAAACAAAATGTGGTATAAATTATTGAACTTAATTTGGCTCACTCATTGCATGATTCTTATTATGTCATATGATTCAAAACCAATAGAAATGATAGGCCTTAAAGACCCTTCATCGAGAAAGATATTATTGGTTGAGTCATGCATTGTTTAAAGTCAGGATTATTCTACCATTGGGTGTGTATCTCAAGGGGATGTGTCTGAAATAGGGGACATGTAATATAAATTTAAACGTGTAATATATGAATCCATTCAACATATAATATCTTATAAATATCTTGCACAATGATTGGGGTTGTATTTCGTCGACCTAGTCTCCTTGATTATGGATATAGATTTTAGAACTAATTCAAATAGTATAATACCATAATTCATAGACCATAGGGGATCACGTTTAAAAGTAGTGTTCTTAAAATTGTAGGTATGTGATTTGATATGAATCAATGGCTATGGATTACCGATGACATATGATACATACCCATGTCCACTAGCATATATTCTAATGTCAAGATGGTTGTAATTTAGATCAATGTTTAAGGTTGTGTATTTCCAACCATTGAGTGGATCTATGTGTCTCAATCATTATTGTTGAAAACTGTAAAAAAAACTACTTGGTCTTTATATGTTATGCTTGATTTGAGAATCAAGTAAAAGAATAAAGTTTTAATTGCTTGTAGGGGTGAATAATTAAAATTTAAAGAGATACTACAACATCTTGTGAGGATATTTCATGATATTCAAGACTTCGATTTTTAAGCATAGATGACTAGTAGTCGGGAACTGCTATTGAACATGGATTAAATGAAAATTCTATAACTCTTCTAGTCATAGATGGGTAAGGAAAAATAGTGTTTGAAAATTGACCAATTAAAAAACATGGTAGCCCATATATATTAATGACTATCCATTGAAGCAAGATCCCATGAAAATAGTTGAGATACTATGCACCGAAACAATTTCCCTTAGAGATCCCATTTAGATAATGAGGATGTCAGTTTTCTGAATAGAATAAATCATTAATTATAGAAGTGGATGTGAGGAATTTTATGAGGATAAATTTTTAGTTTCCTAAATTATATACCACCACATGTTAAAATCCAATAGAAGAGAATGTCATTATTAGATAATAAAGCATACCCAAGAAAGGGGGATACCATGAAATGATATTTTTGTAGTGATGGACCATAATATGAGGTCTAGACATTCATATGTATTCCATGAGGATGGGAATCCGACAACATATAGTCTTATAATGTAGTGTGGTTAGATAATTACACCAGAGGGATGACAACCCCTCTAGAGAGGATATTGCATCCTCTTATATTATAAGGCATCCCAGTCTTTTATCGCGTAATGATATATATTAACATCATGAGATGATGAAATTTTATTTTTCCATCCCATGTTTGTCATTTTAGGCCTCCCAATATTATATAGGACATAGTTATATTTTAATATCATGTGATGATGATATAAGGAATAATTGTTTTAAGTTAATTAAATATGTACTAATACCACTACTAGTTTATTGCCAAAATTATTTGAACATAGAGGAAGCTACGAGTTTAATTGCATATATGTTGGATCTAAGGGTCTTAGGTGTCCTATTCTAGATTATTCAGCTTGAAAGAGTAATAAACTGACATGATGGGAGGAAAAAAATCTTCCAAAAAAATCATATACATATTTTCTCAATGATGTTGGGTAAAAAATGACCCATATTGGGTCGATGAAGTGATATGATGAAAACATATTATATTATATTAAATCTACATTTTTCGTTGTAATTGTAATCACAAAACCCATAGTTCTATAATATGGTATGTTACGAGTTCAACATAAAATGGGTGATGCCCTATGTGGAGATGATTTTGAATAATCTCATGTTATGATTAATATCTGTTTAACATGGGGTAAGGATAAAATATGACATTTTTTGCTGAGGATGTTGGAAATAATGTAACATTTATATTTTGATTCTTTTTCTCCTCTTGTAGGTTTATATAGTAATATTTTCCTCCTAACCGGTCATTGAATATAAATGGGGTTTATATCTAAATAGGAGGACCATAAGGGTATTTTGACGAAATATCTCTAATGAAAATGGGTGTTTTTTTGGTGAACATGTGGATAATACTTGAGATAGGATGTCATGTAATCAATATATTCCCTTTGGAATTGGAATCAATTATCATTTTTTTTTTGCACTCGATTAGAGAAATAACTTTTTAAAACACATGATATGGAAAAACTCTTATCATAATTTGTTCATGAACATATTTTAAGGTTAAAAATATAATATAGTGTTTAATAAATTTGGTGGTGTTTACATGGATGTTAATAGTTTCATCATGTAATGATGTAGTGGTCCAAAAATCATAGCATCACACAAAGAAACCTTGGAACGAGTTTCATTTTGTTTATAGTCGTGATGATTGGATCAGGGAATTTGGAAGGTAGATTAAATTATTGTTGGTTGGATAGGTGGAATGTTATTTAATTATATTTTATTATAATTTAATTGGTAAAATTGATTTTAAAGGATTTCTATGCTGGCATACATAGAATATAAATATATTTAAACAAATTGAACATAATTTATGATCGTAATTCTTGGACCATATGTTGGGCCATAGGGGAAAATACATGTGAATATACTCCACACATGGAAATGGTTGATAATGATTTATAAGCTAGACATGCTAACATAGGGTTCCTAATTTTCTACATATCTTAAGGTAATGGGATTCAACCCGCACATCTCTCTAGGACACGATGTGGTGGAAGAACAAAAATAGAGGATTATTGTCCATTCTAGTCAGGAATATGATTTATCCCACTATTTCCATGGGGCATTCCATATTTATTTAATAAGTTTAGGCTAAAATTTATCATAATGTGAATAGGATTATTTTGGCTCTCTAACAATTGTTAGGAATGTCATATTATATTTATTTCAAAGGGATAGATCCCATTTTAATGTCATATGTCTATGGGACATTGGGATATGTAGTTTAATGCTACATAGCTGGATGTTTGGTTGATAATATTCTAAAATATCATAGATTAGTCAATAACTGGGATTAAAATATGTTTATTTCATTATCAAATAACCAAAATGCCTTTTTAGCTGATGGTCGATGAACATGGATCCCAATTGCCATAGTTTATTCTTGAATAACATTGAAAATTACTATTATTTTAAGATTATAGTATTTGGGCCAAATTGAAATAATTATAATGTAATAATACATGGAAAATAGGTTTCCAAAGAATAATTTCTATAGAAACATGGTGTTGGTTTGATGTTTTATAGACTCTCCTTTCATAGGGATTTAGATTCATGCTCCATGGGAATAAACCTCATGGAAAATTAAAGGTCCCTCCCACATTGGATGAAAATTTATTATATTATTTAGGTATTATTAGATTTCTAAGAGCATGTACTAGATTACCCATTATAACATATTTGAGGTGAATAACATTTTTGAAATAAACCCCTATAATATTATAGTGCATCACCATATTATATATTACTAGATGCATATTTTACTCTAGATTATCCATATCAGAATGATGGACTTCTACAATTTTTCTCATGAAATTGAGGGACATTAATATCCATTTAGCGCGACAAAATATGAACCAGAAATTGTAAAAATACCAATAGTTCATAAAAAATAAAATATGTGATATCCTTGGTGGAATATAGATATGTATTCTGATAAATATATTTATATATTGAGTACTTTCCATGCCCACAATTGTTTTCCACCCTGCAATTTTTCTCAAGCTGTTAAGAGGGTCTTTTTGAACTCCTCGTTTTCTTATTTTTTTCCAATCATGAATTAGATAGGTAGATTTAGAGAGGATATTGTAATTGTCATATAATTTCTTCAGATCAATCTCTTATAAATTGGTTATATGGTTTTTGATAATAGCATGAATAACATCAAATCAATGGGTAAATTTGGATATCATGAATGTGGGAACTGGCCTTGTTTTGAATTATTTGAGTGTAATTGATTCTTATAGGTTGGAATATATGACAATTTCATTCAAAATTAACATTTATTGTTGAGTATTCTCTGGTGTGTAGGGTCCCACAATGTAGAGTCCCCATACTACAAATGACCAATAGTAATTGGTAGTGTGGAGAGGCTCTAATAGTATATGAAGAAAAGATAGTGCGGATCATGAATGTGTGACGTGATTTGGTAAAATCAAAATAGTCATAATCCATTGTAGTCCATAAGTAAAAAAACTATTGAATTAAATTGGATGGATTCAATCCTCCATGATAGGAACCCATGGATCCACCAATGTCCTCATGTATAATGAAATGTATTTCATATCCTTTGATAACATGGAGGATATTTCAAAGATCCCACAATTTTAAAAATATTTTTCAAGGCTTGTAACACTCAATAGGGAAATTATTTTTTATATCTAGTAGATTCCCTCAAACATTTCATGGTCTAGAGGAAATATTCTATGCTATATATACATTATAGAGGTTGTTTTTCAATCATGTTATTCCATTGTTGGAGGGGGCATGAGGATCCAAGAATATAGGAATCAGTAAACATCTTATTGAGTTGTTAGTTTCCATCATATTATGTGATAAGGTCTATCACTCCCAAGTGATCCACATAAATAACTGGGTCATATTGGTTAGGTTCTATAAGGGTTTTGGTTAGAATTTTTAAGGAATTGTCTTGACCATTATATGACAAATTCACTTAGGTCAAAGTTGGATGGGAGTTGAACTATGCCATAATCTTATAAGTCTATTATATGTGTGTCACTAGAGATTTATTTATGACGACATATTCACCCATGATCTTCATGACGACAAAATGGTTATCTCCCTTCATGTGAAAAAAGGGAACCTCAATATCAAGGGGCTAACATATAAAATTAATTATATCATTACACTGTTCATTGTCTTTGGTGTACCATTCAAATAATAGGAATGATTATAGCATTATGGAATATTATTGTGTGATGACAACTATTCCCATGAGGACCCTAATAATCGTGGGGTCATTGAGATTGCTTGGGGGTGGAATTTTAGAGGTACTATCAAAATGAATCATCCTAATTGTTAAAATAATATCTAATGATATAATTTCATTATATTGGATATCAATATCAAGGATATTTTCTTCACAGGATAGAAGTGAGATTATAACATCATCAAATTCATAGTCATTGATGTTGTTTTGTAGAGAAATCATAATGTAGAACTTCTGTAGGGTCACCACATAACATGAAAATAATCTATCAGCATAGGGAGAGTGAGGAAATAATTAAACATGTATACACGTGATACAAAATATATATATATATAAATTATAAAAATTTGTTTGTAACTCCATAACGACAGTAAAAATATATAAGAATCCCTTATTAATATTTATTTTTTATCTCCATATTGAGTTTTATTTAAGTGAGATAGTAAACTCTATTTCCCCACCATCACTTTTTTATGGAAAAAAATGGGATTGTTGGACCTTTCAAAAGTGGTAATTTTGAAGATCAAAGTCTTTTAGAAGACGCTAGGCATAGAAAATGGCAGATGTAGGAGGTACATCATGTTATTCTCCAGGGATGTCTAGCACTCCACATCCCACAAGGAAATGATTCCATTTCTCATGATCTATGAGAATGTTAAACACATTATATCATATTTAAAATAAATAAATTTATTAATTTTATGATGTCTTCAAGGCCCTAGAAAAATAACATATTTATATAATGGATTTTACTTTTTAATAAGATTCATACTATAATGGTCAACCATGATGCCTGTATATTTTATGGAAACTATGAGAAATTATCCAAATGATACTCTTGATGCTCAATTAATTGTGTTCTTCATGATGTTCTAGAATATGAGGAATCATAAACAATTATCATGATATTTGATGTGGACCTAACATTGGTAGTATTTGACCACAAGATCATCCATTTAAAATTTCAAAAACATCATGAGAGTAATGATGAGGATGTGTTAGATGGAGTAAAGGTATGTTTTTCTAGACTTATTTCTTTAAAAATAAATCAACCTCCAGTGGAGTGTCCCATGGAGAATGAGGCAGGAGGTGGAATACTCATCCTTGTGGGAAATCTAGATGTTATTATACATGAAGTATCCTACAATGGAATAGTGTTCCTAGAACCTTGATACAACATTAATAAATAGATATAACATTTAAAGGGAAAATTAACAGACAAAAATGGATTTTGAAGGCTGTAATGTTTATTTAGATAAATATATTTACATTCATATTATTAATTGGGAAATTTTTTCATAAAACACGGGGTATTATACTTCATTGAAAATTGTAGCTTCATCGAGATTCTTATCTTCGTCATTGGTCATGTCACCTTTAGAGGGGTTCATCTTTATGGGAATCCTTTTGAGAATGTGATTTCTCATGGGGAGACAATGGAAACAAAAAATTTATTGAGGGTCTAGTACTGTAATCTTCTAATAAATAATGAAGAATACATGTAGTGTTGTTTCAATAATGCTACAAACTACTACTACTCCTTTGAATACATGGATTCACAAATCATCATCATCCTTATATTATCATTATTACCATTGTTTACAAGGATTAACTAATCAATAGTGATGGAAACACCCTCTTAAAATGTAGGAGGTCTTTCTCACAAATCCCCATAATCATCTAATATATGTGAATTAGAAGTATAAGGATGCATTGATAGAACATAAAACCTAAGAGGAACACATCTTCCCACTCTGACAGATACATAATTCTGCATGGGGGTTCATATTATATTTAGAATTTTTTCACATATGATGATAAACCAATTCTATTATGTTTCTAAACATGTGTTATTCTGTTTTTATCAATGTAATGATGATCTATTTTACTTATTCAAATCACACATTATTTGTGGAATATGTTATAATGTAATGGACCAATGGACACAGGACAAACCACCTATAACCTAACACAATCAGTAATTTTTGTATCAGATGATCCTGATGACAATTTTATTATACGTTATCCATTGTTCTCTCCTTTTTTCTTATAAATAATTTAAAAACCTTTAATTTGTAGTGTCATTGTTTCAACCAAAAATATTTCAAGAAACAAATTCGTTCAAGTGTACACATGGATTTTTTGCAGTGGAAAAAAAATTGGGACATTTTTACTATCATCTTTATTAGTCTGGACCTATTTTCTTCCATTATGTTTTATTTGACAACAAGATATTCTGTCAAACAGCTGCCAAATGGGGATGAATTTCCCTGTGGTACTGCTAATCAAAAGTCTATGGATTTTTTTTCATTGGTGATATCAGGAGGGGAATTCATAATCTAAATGAATCAAGAGTCTTCCCAACAATGTGATTTAGATTATATCCTTAGATAATACCATAAATTCAAATCATGATATTAGACCACTAATGAAAGTTGTTTAAAAATTCAATGTGGTTTATGCATACACTTATAAGAAAGTAAAATCCTAATTTCCAAGGGACTTATATATTTTTTGTAATGTCCTAACTAATTGAGTGGTTGTTTTACGATGAGGTTGATCAGAGAGCCAATATTCACAAGGAAGTTACATATTTGAATGCAATTTAAATTACATTTTTTATATAGTGGGTGTTTGTAACCCTAAATGTTAACACCATCATCTTCACTAGGGAACCAGATAATAGAACAATATTACATATTTTCGTCCTCCTCTATATAGTAGGGATCATTTGTAGTTACCTAAATATAGAATAGAAAGGGGAACATCACAGCTTTGGAAAGGGACTCACATATCTCTTCTTATAAGTGGATAACCTCATTGATTGAGGTAGTCACTTGTATTCTATTTATGAAATTTAGCACATCAAAAATTAATTAAAGGGTAATACATTTTTATAGAGGGAAATTATTTGGATGGGGGCCTAGTGGATGTGATTGGAAAAGGTGTTTAAGATTGGATAATACTGGGGATATTATGATTCTAGATAGTCAGACTACTATGAAAAAAATGAATGATGGGTGTCATTTGGATAAGGTGGGCACTGGATAGGCATGTATTATCATTTCACATTCATGTCATTGATGAATTTTCATCAAATAATATTGATTGTGGGGAAGTACATGATATGTAGTACTAGAAGTACCAAACTTTATGATCTCTTTAAGAAGGTTTCATCCTGCAATCAGAATCCTAAACAACCTATCTTAATGAAATATCTAGAGAATTTTGATGGATCTCATGACCTCTACCTCTCCATAATCGATGTTAGTAAATGATGGATGAAGGGTTCACATGACATTCTTCGATTTTAGGCATTTTAAAAAGTCAAACCCACTCAATGGCCTTTATAGTGGCATATTCATTTAACTCATCAGTGGAATAGTTTAGCGATAGGCAAAACCGTGGAATAGCTACCAACATTATATGTATGAAATCACCAATGTTGTGATCAAGCTTTAACACTAGTTAGGGAATCATACATAAAATGAGTTTTTTATGAGTTTATTTTTAATAATTTGAATGATACAATGTAAATTTCGAGTCAGTGGTTAGATGAGGAATAAAAAATTTTAGGTTTTGGAATTCTCATTATAGAATATATAATACTATCGATGTAATTGAATGTCCAATTATCCAACCATTCATCATCCTTTTATATCCCACTGTTGGGGACTTATTTCCCCTCAATGGATTGATAGTTTTCTCTATCACTATTAATGGAGACATGTGATACCTATGCCATTAAAAAAATCAAATTTTTATAATCCTTGATTCAAATGGTTCTTGAGCTAATTATTAAATATCAATAATCTTTTTTTGGTTTTAAATATGATCCAATGATTTGGTAAATGATAGGGGAAACTAGTTAGTCCTGTATCATGGGGTGTCTTTGAATCTTGAAACGTCAGGAGTACATTTTTTGAAACAGAAGGAATAGCATAAATTCTATGCATCTGAGAAGAAATTAGTATTGGTACTTTCTTCAATTAAAGTCATCAAGGTATTTTGTCCATGATGGGGTAATGATCCATATTCCTTAATCTGGGTGGATACAATTTTAATGGTTGTTACCTGAAATGATACACTAGGTGAGGTTGTTCCTAGAGAGGATCATGTGATAGATAAGATAGAATATAATACCATATCAAAGAAATAACTATTTAAAATTTTTATTATACCTCATTTATTGGGCCTTCTCCTAGGATGTCCTAGGGGAAATAGGTAGGGATATTTTTTACTCCAATGAAATGATTCTCCCAGATAGTGAGCCCTTCCAATGAACTATCAATGAGATTATTTATTGTCGATGCACCAAGAGTGGGGTTCAACATGGATTCTGTATCTACTCAATACTGGGATGACTCTAGGAGGTGGAGACACCATAAAAAACATGTCCATGTTGAATATGGTGTATACCATTTTATAATTATTGATATTGGATGTATCACATTAAAACTAAATTAAATGATAACAATTTTATAAGGGTTTTTTAAAGGACATAACAACAATCCAAACACTTTTATGGAGGAATATATCTAAAAAATTGATGGTGATTGAGATGGATACACTGAAATTATTTGGAAGGTTTCCAAAACATCATCCACCTTCACATATATACAAATGGATATAGGTATATTGTGGTCCCCATCATCTAGGATACTAAGGATTTATTACACGGTTATATTCCATAGTGGGGTGAATGTTACACTATTGATTCATTTGTTTCATCTAAATCTAAGAGGTCAATGATGATATGAAACTTCCTTGGGACTATCCAATGAAAATGTGATACATTTCCATAAGATTTTTGAAGAGAATCACATGGGTCCACCTATGTGTTACATCCTGCACCATTGGCACATCCAATGCAGATATTGTTTCCCTCCTAAAATTGGATTGTTCTTCGGAGAATGTAATTTCATTGGAATTGGAAGGTCCTATGTGCTAGTTGGTGTTGGTGCAGGTAAGGGCACAAAATTAGTTTTTTATGGTTCTTTATGGACATAAATATTAGTTTTATATGTTATCATGAGGTAATACATATGAATTTTTTGTATTGTGGGTTTAACATTTGCATTGGTTGTTGGTGGTGTAGCGAGAACTCCTCATTGATTCTTCTAATCGAAAGATGTCTTGTAATATTACTTCGGTTGATCTAGGAATTGAACGAGTCAACATAGACCACTTAATAGGAAGTCGTATTCACTATCCCAAGAGGGAGAATAATACTCCCCATTCAACTACTATTGGGATCTAGTTGGATATGTTAGTGGCGATATGGGCCACTAGAGATGCAGAATATGCATCTTTTCTGTAAATCTCTAGAATCATCCACCATTATTGATGGAGTGTATTCAATATTGAGGATGATGGAACACAGATGAAGTCATCCTAAAAAAAATCTATAGAACTTTCCATTGATGATGTTAAAGTGACCTATTGGGAGCCCTCATGAGAATCTAATGAATGTCTAGAGAAGAATAACATGCTCTATTTTCTCCATTAGAATGTCTTTGCATTAGCATAGTACCGAACCAGGGGTTGATGGGTTTGGAGGGGTGTTTATTCCTTTAGATCTCATTTGGAGATATCCTAGTTCATAATGAACCCTTTAAATTTATTTATTTGAAACATAGATTCATTTTACCTCCTAAAAATGATCTCATTCAGTGAGAAGTGTAATGTGAGACATGTAGCTGAAGTCACATTGAATATAGTGGAAGTATTATTTTCTTTTTGAATTTACAAACCAATGGTTCCACTTCTCAGGAGAATATTATTTCTAGGACCACAATGTTTTATAGATTGTGTCCAGTGATGAATTTAGATTCTCCTGTTAGAACATATACATAGTAAATAGTTACCAATGCCCAATGTCTGCAATTATAACTAAAATAATAATTGATTGACATTTTCAATTTCACATATTGAGGATTCCCAATGTTATCTTTACCATGTTGCTGGAGAGTTTTAGGATGGTCCTGCCAAATTCTTGGTGGAACCTAGCACCAAATATTTGGAACTGGTGATAAGAAACTCTAACAGTGTCCATACAATAATAGTCCCCATAGTTGATGGAGAATAGTTTCAATTCAAGTTCAAATTTTTTCATTTCATTTCTATGAATAGGTAAATTACATCATTCACACTTCTAGTTACATTTCATTTCCACATTCCAATGACAGGAAATGTTGAATAATTTATTGAAACATAATGAGGGGATGATAGATATTATTTCCATGAATTCTTAAATTGTGATCATCACACTTCCTGGGTCATACTCATATATTTAAATCATTTTCACAAAACTAATCTGTGGTTCCATATCATGGAATTCTCCATTTTATTACTCTCATGCTATATCGATAGGGAAGAAACCTTCAGTTACGGGAGGTAGTAACATTGGTCATGTTGGGAAAGTCTTAAAATCATATAGATTGGAATCCTATAATGTCTTCTTATTTTGTGAGGGAATCTCATGTGTATGCATCTTTGGAACAAAAACCAATTAATCATTTGTCACATACGAGGATGTTTCCTCTAGGGGCGTAAGTCTTCCAAGTATTTTGTCCCAAAAATAACCAGTGTATTGTTTGAGATATGGATTATGGATCCGGTCAAAAGCATAACATATTGGGAAAATGAGTAAATCACAATATTACTATATTGTGAAGGTGGATAGGTGGTTGTATGTTTACATAATTGGAATATTCCATAGTCAAGATTTTATTAAAGGTGTCCCCTAAGGGGGGTGGTTTCACACTTGGTTATGGTTGATTTTGTGCCCCCACGTTTGAAGATATCTGTGTTGGATGGTGGAGTGTGTCCCCTAAGGGGGAGTATTTTGCACTTTGAATGTGCAGTTTGTCCCCATGAAGGGGAAGATTTCATTATTTCATGGTGCAGTGTATCCCCCTATAGAGGAAGAATTCACACAAGGTTTGTGGAGTGTTTCCACAGAAGGGGGGATATTTCAACAAACATAAAAATGGTACACTTTTAAGTCATTTTATAACTATATTCTCATGTTGTTTAATTTAATATGAATGTGACATAGATATTATAAGGACTCATCCTTAAACATTACATAATATTGAATTAAATGAATAATTCACATTGAGTATCATTATAGGTTTGGTGTTTTAGAGAATTAGGACATAACTATTACATCTCAAAAGATTACAAGGTAGACATTTGTACACAGATTTTCATTTTTTTCATAAAATAAAAACTCTTGAAAAAAAGAGTCATGTCTAGTTCCATGTTTTAGATAGCATGACTTTTCCTTGATCCCATCCTTGACCTTATTCATATTTATGTCCTGTGAAAACATTTCAAAACATGGGATGAGCATAAAAGGCTCAGTAAGGATTATAAAAAAATGAATGAAATAATTTGTTCATAAATGCATACAAAACATGAAACCTTTTACTTACCTCATGAAATCATAAGATTTATGAAAGAGACATAGAAATCATTAATAATAAAGGTAACTTGTGACATCCATATCAAACTTACATTGTAGCTATCTTAGCTACATAGGGAGTTACTTTGGAATACCCATCACAGTATATTCCCTAAATCTCATAGGAGAAAAATTCATGTTTACCTCCGTTACGTTACCCAATGCATTAGAGAGCTATCTCGGGCTCACTTTCCATAGGTTTATCACAGAACCACCCGTATATGTAAACAATTCCCAATAACCATAACATATTCATAACATATAACACATGTATAAAGTAAATATAACATTTCCACATTCCAATATATCAAATAAATATATTTAAATAAACAATGTTTAATCAAATCATTTTCAAAACCTTTTAAAAGAGATTTTTGAATCAAAGTGTCCCATACCACATTGAAGAATTTAAATGAATTATCATTTGAAAACATTAATATACATATAATTAAATCCTAAAACCCATTTTGGAAACATGGACATTAATGAGAAATATTTAGAAGAATAAATCATTAAAACATTTAAAATGATATTTTAGTTAAAGAGTTTTTTTTAACAAAAAGATAGAGACACTTGAATACAAATAATTGAGGAAAAACATTTAAGCAAAACTTTATAATATCACGAGAATAAAGGTATTCAGGATATAATATTCCAATGTACAGTATATACACCATATAATACTGAATTGGTGCATAACAACAATGATGTCTCAATGGAAATGTAAATTGAGACGAAATCCCTTATAAAGATGGTATCCTTAAATTAAGGATAAATAAATAACATAATTATCTATGACAAATATAAACACAACCAATATAAGTGGATATTAAATGTAAACCAATCAGATTTCATTCACACTTATTATTTTGATGACATATTCAATGAGTACAAGTTGAACCCAAAGAATTGAAATTGGGTTTAGATGTTCCCTTGTAAAAATTCGACAGCATAACGACGTCACTTTAAAATTAAGAAAATGAGTTGATGAGATAAATAAGGGAATATCATCACCTGGATATAAATTTTACTTCTATAAGGATATTGTAGAACATATCCCAACATATAATATGTAAATTAAAAGACATAACAAAAAGAAGTCTTTTATAAAGAGGAGGGTGAATGGTTCCCTTACCGATTTAGTAATTTACAAAACATACTTCACAATAAAGAAGGATTATAAAATGAAGATTTAAATACACATTAATGAAAGTATATTAAACAATTATTACAATCATGGACAGTACATATGCCACACAAAAGTAAATAGTTGCCAATATAGCATGAATCTCACGGGAATAAAAGGTGAGATTAAAAACCCTTACATCATTGTATTCAAATTGAATCGTATGACTACAAGTTAATAACCACAAAATTAATCACAGAATACAATGAATATAAAGCTAATCATGGTAATACATATCAATTTAAGTAAAAATTACACCACAGGTAATAAATAAGATGCGAACAATGGAAATATCATGGAATTAAAAGTGAGATCAGAAAATCCCTTACAAAAATTCGGAAGCCTAAAGACACCACTTAAAAATTCATAAAATGAATTGATGAGAGTAATAGGGGGTCTTTAATCATATGAAAATAAAAATTACAGAATGGTGAATATAAAATAACATCCTCCAACATAATAACATGGATCATAAAAGAAATGACATAAAAGAGAGTACTTGAAAAGAAAGAGAGAGGTCGAATCCCTTACCTCGTGTCCGACTTGACTTGATCGTTCTTTAATATCATGAATAATAAACTAAAGTGAATTTCTACTTGATTAATTAGACTTTTCAAGTTTATTATTCCTTTTATATCACTTATTACCATGTTATAAACATTATATAATCATTTAAGTTAATAACGTTCATTTGTCCATATTTGGTACTTGAGTCAAAATGAACACCTTATATTTACAAGTTGACCATGTGGTCAATAGTTAATTATATACATAATGATATTCATGATTTTAATATCATATATATCATATATATCCATTATATACATGTTTTTTTTATAATAGTACAAAACATTTATAGGTAAGAAATGAAATGCACCGTTCATGGAGACGGTAAGCCGAACGTACGCATGAACGCTACTTTCATTTATATTTCTTATTTTAATGGAAATAAAACATAATGATGCATAGTTATATTATAATTCCAGTATAATATCAAATATAATATCATTAACTCTATCCTTTATACATCCCACATAAGGCATTAATGAATCAAATCACATTGAGGGGGCGGTAGTCCGCACTTCCTCAAATGAGATTATCGTATTTACTAACTATAGAAACAATAAAGGCATGCTATAAATGGGAAGTAAAGAAGCATAAGTAAATCATAAAAATAATATATATCATATATAAATATAGTTCCATCATAATTGCCACCATTAGAGGTGGTAAGATGTAATTGAACAATCATCGTTTCGGGAGGCCTTAGTTTTCCATCCACACGAACATTATGTTTTTCATCCATTAAATGGAGGTGTGTGTAAGTGTAGTTATAATCCTTCTCATAAAAACATAGTAGTATATTTATGATACTGGTGTTGTTACATAAGAAAGGAAATAAAATGATTTTAGGGTTTGCAGACGTAAAATAAAAGAAATCAATTTAAAAGAAACTGTTATCTTTAATTTGGGTAACACTCTTTGGTTTTTACCAAAGGACTTCTTGAAATGTCTAATGAATATATTATGGCTTCTAGGAGGAGGAGAGGGATGTAGTGAGCTTAATTGGGAAGATTTTGGACAAGCTAAATGGCTTTAGAGGTGTGAGGAATTGGATAGAAATGGACTCCTTTTATAAGGGAGAGGAGGGGCTCTTTAAGAAAGTGTGAAAAAATTATTTTATTATATAATGATATTCGGTTTCTAATGGTCCAAAAATCAATAAGGTCGAAGATAAAAAAACTCATAATCGAAATAAAATTATACAATCAGAATTGGACACGTTTTGGATAATTTTTTAATCATTATAATCTTATTTATTTTAATCATTTATTAATGAGGTAAATACTGCATCATTATTGTGTCAAAAATAATTTAATTTGTTCAATGTCTAAAAATTATAAAAAAATAATATCATGTAGTAATTCTTTTTTAAATTTTCAATGAATATTTATAGTCGAAAATAAGACTTATATAACACCATATAAAATTTAATTACTAAAATATTTTTGTTAATGTCAATTTTGTCTTTACATTAAATTAATTAATCTAAATTGTCATTTTCACTACAAAGTGGATCAATGGGGTCCCAAAATCGTCCCAAAGATTATCATGGTCATAAATGACTCAACTAATAAGGTTTGGACAAGTTTTAAGGTTATTTTGAATTATTATAATTATCTTTTAACCTTGAATTACTCTATTTACCTTTAACTGTGGTAAATAAAAGTCAAAAGTTACTATTCACAAAAAATTATTTTCATCTTACTGAACCACATTTTACATCCTAATAACATCCATGTATGTCGAATTTTCTAAATTCAATTCACAGAAGTGGTAATATTTCATTTAAATGAAAATGTCAGCTTTTTTAACTATCACTAAGTGGTTTCACTATTCATCAAAAATTGAAGTTTTCCTGAAAAATACCAAAACTTCTGCCTAAGATATATTTGATATTCCGAATTCAAAATTGTTGTCTATTTTTCCAAATTAAAAACATATAACTGAAATTAAATAATTTTAAATTTAATTGTTGTTGTTAAAACAAATAGCGTGTTTTTAAGAAACAATAACTATCAAAAGATTGATACTTGTTTATGTCCAATTTCAAAGTGAAATTAAATCCAATGACCAACATTGAATTAAATGGTAAAAATATATTTTAATTTAACTTTAAAAACAATTAAAAATATAATCTAACCATATAAATAAAATAGATTAAAAGTCACTTTTGAATTAAAATACAATATTTTTCACCATTTATTAAAAAATGAACTTTATCGGAAAAATTCCAAAAATTTACGCAAAGTAAATTTTGATGTCCCCATTATAAAGAGGGATTTTATTTTCTCATATAAAATGTATTAAGGTGACCAAAACTATATTTAAAATGGGTTCTTCATTAAAAGGTGGTAAATCGACCTTTTAATGTAAATTATGCTTAAAATTAGATTCATTCACATTTTAAGCCTCTAACTTTTATTGTATAAATGTAAATGCATTTAAAAAACATGTATAATCATATTTTAGATAGTTTTGTTCATTCTCCCCAATATAATGTCTAGGAGTTAACTACAATTTAAAGTAATAATATTATATTATTAGTGTGCAACGTAAGATAACAAGGAAACCTGTTGTTGTGTACTGGGTGCGCTATCAAACATAGCAACCCCTTTAAAGTGAAATTAATATTTAATTCACAAGTATTAATAAATATGAAATATATCTTATTCTTCATTTATCTGGGATGTTACATCCTTCCCCCTTTTGGGAATTGTGTTCTCGTAATTTTAAAACTGGGCTTGGAAACTTCATTAAAATCCCAAATCGAAGAAAGAGTCAATAAAACTCTAACTTTAAAATAAAGGAAGAGAAGTACAAAGGTTACCCGAGACAATAGATACTAGGATTCCATGAAAACATGGATATGGAGTAGAAAACAAACCAACATGTTCTGATGGAGAGTGATAGAAAACATGTCTAGGAGAAAGCTAACCACCAGAAAATCACAAACATTAGATGGGTTAAACAGTATTTGATTTCCCAGTATGAAAATTTAACAGACAAGGTTTTTGTTTTATGTTAATTTTCATTGCGGAATTTATTTTTGAGATTAACTAAAAACATAAAGAAACACAATTAATTTTCATTTAGACTTTTCTCCTTCACTAGATTTCTAACACAAACTCATATTTCCTCCATACGATGAGTATTCATGATGACTTATTTACATTAAAAGTTCTATAATCATCTTCAACAGAATCAAATAATACAAAAAAGATGAACTATATATTTCCCTTGTCTTTAGATATTAACTAAAATAAAAAAATTTAGTACAAGATCATATAATCCCCAAAAAGGATAAAATTTTACATAAAGAGAAACTACTCTTAATTTCAAAAAAATTCTTAACGAAACCCAAAGTTCAACAAAGACCATTCAATAAATAATTGTCCCTAAAATTCATCAAAAGTAATCCAATATTTAATTTTTAACCAATTCTCAAAAGGATTTAATTACATAGACTTCCAAGATATATCTTAACATTTATCTCCAAGTAACACCAGTTTCTCATAATGTCTCAGATTGCAAAGTAATTAACCTAATCACATATTCTCCATGATAGGTTAATCATTTTCATAAATAAATAAAATCATCATGTGTCCATAATAAATTTATATATTCTTCCAAACTAAAATTTCAACCATCATTCCACAAATGAAATACCATAGTATTCTATCTTCCTTAGGCATATAGTGTTTTCTAAAAAGATAGAACATCTTCCACAACAACCTTTTATTAGTTAGTCACTAAATCATTATTCAATACTAAGTATTTCCATTTGATAAAACATAATTTCCAAAAATAAACTTATTCTTATTCCATGAAAACATTTTAATAAAATTATAAGTCATACTAACTAGGGACTTCAAGTAGGTTACTAGTAGGCAATGTTCCCCTGTCGCCCTTCAATTGTGGGTTCGATTCTTGTAGCCTTTCCGGAGGCGACGGGTTGTCACCCGTCCTACAGTTTGTCCTTTTTATAAAACTCAAAAATAACCCTAACATGTTTTAACCTAAAAGGTTTCCTTATAACTCTCATCATAATCCAAATTCATTATGATCTCAACATCTTAATTCTTGAAGACTTATTTCACCACCATATGATAAAATAAAACAATCCCAAAAATGAAGAACATCATACCTTGATCATGGTGTCCATTTGGTTTCATCGACATTTGGTTCACGTAGGTAGAAGGTCCATGTATTACAACAATGATTTAGATATCCTTCAAAATCATTTTCTTCCTCCATCCAAATACACCTTGTACAACATGGGTCATATGGGTGTTCACAGACTAAAATTTTTGGAAAATAATCATGTATGACATATAATTTCAAAACATCTGATAAAACATGATTTTTGTAAAACAGACGAACCAAATTTGAGTTAAAAATTTAAATTAATGGTTATATTAAAACACCATAAGTATGTGCTGAGAGACTATATTTTAAAATCAAACATAAATAGGTTGCGAGAGGGTCCTCTTCTTTAGCACCTTTTTTATTTTCATAATATGCTTCAAAATCATGTGATAAGGTAAAAAATTTGAAAATTCCTTGATAATATTTACCTTTCTTAAAAATATGAGAATATTGTGAAAATAGGATTATTTTTAAAATAAAAACCATGACCCATGATGATAACGAGGTATAGTGGAGGTGTTTGATATCTCAAACAACTACTTACATGTGAGTTGTATGCAATAACAAGTTTCAGAATCATCCGAACATGAATATGCAATAATTATTGCAAGCATGTCATCCGGAAGAGATATGAATGTCGTTTGAGATCCACCTCCTTCCATTTGTAACTCACATTCCTTGATCTGAAATGTTATAAAACAATGATTTAACTAAAATAATATATCGGGACTAACCATATGTCTAACAAAAATTCTTAATCCCTAATTTTGTCTATACCGACCTCTGATACCAACTATAAGGACTCGACCTTAAACATTACATAATATTGAATTAAATGAATAATTCACTTTGAGGATCCTTTCAGGTTTAGAGTTTTAGAGAATTGGGACATAACTATTACATCTCAAAAGATTATAAGGAAGACATTTCTACACAGATTTCCATTTTTTTCATAAAATAAAAACTCTTGAAAAAAAGAGTCATGTCTAGTTCCATGTTTTTTACAGCATGACTTTTCCTTGATCCCATCCTTGACCCTATTCATCTTTAAGTCATGTGAAAACATTTCAAAACATGGGATGAGCATAAAAGGCTCAGTAAGGGTTATAAAACAAATAATGAAATAATTTGTTCATAAATACATACAAAACATGAAATCTTCTACTTACCTCGTGAAATCATAAGATTTATGAAAGACACATAGGAATAATAAATTATAAAGGTAACTTCTGGTATCTATATCAAACATACATTGTAGCTATCTCATATATATAGGGATTCAATTTGGAATACCCATCATAGTATATTTCTTAATTCTCTTAGGAGAAACATTCACTTTTACCTTTGTCACGTTACCCAATGGATTGGAGAGCTATCTCGGGCTCACCTGGCCTAGGTTTATCACGAAACCACCTGTATACATAAACAATTCCAAATAAACATAACATAATCATAACATATAACACATGTATAAAGTAAATATAACATTTCCACATTATAATATATCAAATCATGATATTGAAATAAACAATGTTTAATCAAATCATTTTCAAAACCTTTTAAAAAGAGATTTTTGAATCAAAGTGTCCCATACCACTTTGAAGCTTTTAAATGAATTATCATTTGAAAACATTAATTTACATATAAATAAATCCTAAAACCCATTTTTAAAACATGGAAATTAATGAGAAATATTTAAAAGAATAAATCATTAAAACATTTATAACGATATTTTAGTTAAAGAGTTTTTTTAACAAAAAGAGAGAGACACTTGAATACAAATAATTGAGGAATAACATTCAACCAAAACTTTATAATTTCATGAGAATAAATGGATTCATGATATAATATGTCAAAGTACAGTATATACACCATATAAGAGTTAATTGGTGCATAACAACAATGAAGTCTCAATGGAAATTTAAATTGAGACGAAATCCCTTATAAAGATGTTATCCTTAAATTAAGGATAAATCAATCACATAATTATGTGTGAAAAATTTAAACACACCCAATATAAGTGGATATTATGTGTAGAACAATCAGAGGTCATTAACACATATTCATTGGATTACATATTCATTGAGTACCAGTTGAACCCGAAGAATTGAAATTCGGTTCAGAGGTTCCCTTGTAAAAATTCGACAGCCTAATGGCGTCACTTTAAAATTAAGAAAATGATTTCATGAGATAAAAAAGGGAATATAATCACCTGGATATAATGTTTAAATCAATAAGGATATTTTAGAACACATCCCAACATAATAAGATGTAAATTTAAATACATAACAAAAAGAAGTCTTTTATAAAGGGCAGGGTGAATGGTTCCCTTACCGATTTTGTAATTTACAAAACATACGCCACATAAAAGAAGGATCATAAAATGAAGATGTAAATACTCATAAATTAAAGTATATTAAACAAATATTACAATCATGTACAGTACATATTCCACACAAAATGAAATAGTGGCCAATATAGCATGAATCTCACTGCAATAAAAAGTGAGATGAAAAACCCATACTTCATTGTATTCAAATTGAATCGTATGACCAAAAGTTAATATCCAAAAAATGAATCACAGAATAACATGAATATAAAGATAATAATGTTAATATATATCAATGGCAGTACACATTACACTACATGTAATAAATAAGTGGCGAACAATGGAAATCTCACGGAATTAAAAGTGAGATCAGAAAACCCATTACAAAAATTCGGCAGCTTAACAACGCCTCATAAAAATTATTAAAATGAATTTATAAGAGTAAGAGGGTGTCTATAATCATATGAAAATAAAAATTACAGTATGGTGAATATAAAAGAACATCATCCAACATAAAAACATGGAGCATAAAAGAAATGACATAAAAGAGAGTACTGGGAAAAAGAGAGAGAGGTCGAATCCGTTAACTCGTGTCCGACTTGACTCGATCATTCTTTGATATCCTGAATAATAAACTAAAGTTAATTTCTACTTTCTTAATAATAATTTTCAACTTTATTATTCTTTTTATATCACTTATTACCATGTTATAAACATTATGTAATCATTTAAGTTAATAAAGTTCATTTTATCGATATTTGGTACTTGAGTCAAAACGAACACCTTATATTTACAAGTTGTCCATGTGGTCAATAGTTCATTATATCCAGAATGATATTCATGATTTGGATATCATATATATCATATATATCCAGTATATACATGTTTTTTTATAATAGTACATAACATTTAGAGGTAAGAAATGAAATGCACCGTTCATGGAGACAGTAAGTCGTACGTACGCATGAACTCTACATTCATTTCTATATTTTATTTTAATGGAAATAAAACATAATGATACATAATTATATTATAATTACATTATAATATAATATTTAATACTGTTAAATCCATCCTTTATACATCCCACATAAGGAATTAACGAATCAAATCACTTTGAGGGGGCGGTAGTCCTCACTTCCTCAAATGAGATTATCATATTTACCCACTATAAAAACCATAAAGGAATGATATAAATGGGAAGTACAGAAGCATAAGAAAATCATAAAAATAATATATATCATATATAAATATATTTCCATTATAATGTCCACCATGAGAGGCGGTAAGAATTAATTGAAGATTCATCGTTTCATGAGGCCTTAGTTTTCCATCCACAGAAACATTAGGTTCTTCATTCATTAGATGGAGGTGTGTGTAAGTGTAGTTGGAATCCTTCTCATAAAAACATCTTAGTATATTGAGGATACTGTTTTTGTTACAAAAGAAAAGAAATAAAAATATTATAGGGGTTGGAGAAGTAAAATAAAAGAAAACAATTTAAGAGAAACGGTTACCTTTAATTTGGGTAACTCTCTTTGGTTTCAAACAAAGGACTTCATGAAATGCCTTCTCCCTAAGTTAAGGATTCTAAGAGGAGGAGAGGGATCTCGGGAGATTAATTGGTCAGATTTTGGTCAATCCAAATGGGTTGAGAGTTGTGAGTAATTTTATAGAAATGGTCTCCTTTTATAAGGGAGAGTTGGGGCTCTTTATAAATGTGTGAAAACATTATTTTATTATATAATGATATTCAGTTTATAATTGTCCAAAAATCATTAAGGTAGACGATAAGATTACAAAAAATAGAAATAAAATCATTCAATCATAATTGGACATGTTATCGATAATATTTTAATCATTATAATCCTATTTATTTTATTCATTTATTAATGAGGTAAATACGATATCATTATTGTGTCATAAATAATGTTATTTATTCGATGTCTAAAAATTATAAAAAATGACTATCTTGTAGGAAATACTTTTATATATAGAATTAATATTTATTGATGAAAATAGGACTTATATAACACCATATAAAAATTAATTACTAAAAGATTATTGTTAATAACAATTTTGTCTTTATATTAAATTAATTAATCTAAATTGTCATTTTCACTCCGAAGTGGATCAATGGGGTCCCAAAATATACACAAAGATGACCATGGTCGTAAAGGACTCAACCAATAAGGTTTTGACAAATGTTAAGGTAATTTTTAATTATTATAATAATCTTTTAACCTTGATTTACCCTATTTACCTTTAACAGCAGTAAATAAAAGTCAAAAGTTACTATTCACCAAAAAATATTTCCATCTTATTGAACCACATTTTTCTTCTTAATGATAACCGTGTATGTCGGATTTTCTAAATTCAATTCACAAAAGTGGTAAAATTTCATTTAAATGAGAATGTCCATTTTTTAACTATCACTAAGTGGTTTCACTATTCATCAAAAATTGATATTTTTCTAAAAAATTCCAAAAAATCAGCCTCAACTATATTTGAAATTCCCAATTAAAAATTGATGTCTATTTTTTCAAATTTAAAACATAGAAGTGGGATTAATTAATTTTAAAATTAATTCCATTTTTTTTAAAAATAGCATGTATTTAAGAAACAATAACTATCATAAGATTGATACTTGTTTATGTCCAATTTCAGAGTGAAATTAATTCCAATGACCAACATTGGATTAAATGGTAAAAATATATTTTAATTTCACGTTAAAAACAATTAAAAAGATAATCTTACCAAATAAAAAAATTAGATTAAAAGGCACTTTTGAATTAAAATACAATATTTTTCACTATTCATTTAAAAAATGAACATTATCGAAAAATTCCAAAAATTTACACAAAGTAAATTTTGCATCCCCATTCTAAAAATAGATTTTATTTGGTCATTTATAATGTATTAAAATGAACGAAACTAGATTTAAAAAGGGATCTCCATTAAAAGGCGGCAAATCGGCCTTTTAATGTTAATTATGATTAAAATTACGTTCATTCACATTTTAAGCCTCTAAATTTTATTGGATAAATATAAATACATTTAAAAAATATGTATAATCATATTGTAGTTAGTTTTGATCATTACCTCTAATACAACAGCTAGGAGATAACTACCATTTAAAGTAATAATATTATATTATTAGTGTGCAACGTAAGATTCCAAAGAAACCCGTTGTTGTGTATCGGGTATGCTATTGAACATAGAAACCCATTTAAAGTAAAATTAATATTTAATTCACCAATATTAATAAATATGAAATATGTCTTATTCTTCATTTATCTGGGATGTTACAGATATAGTACATTTTACATCATACAGGTTGGTTGTGTATGTGGATTACACAATGGGGAACCACATGAAGGATAAAGTATGATCTAGAAAAAGACTTTATACTGATATAGGTGAGCCAATTCCCTCAGTGATTCAACCCCATTGTCTTACATGCCTACTAGTCATTCGACTATTAGTGGGGAATGACATAAAAATAACTATACAAGTGTTTAAACATGGATGTGTAACATTATGGTGTGTATTATTATGATTAGAAAGAAATATGTAACCTATACATTGGATATAAATGTAGTGTAATGTTAAAGGCCTCAAGTGATGCATAGGGGGTGTAAGTTTAGGGACCAAAAATTTATTTCAAGAAAATTTTGTCATATTAATCCAAAATAGTGTTTCAAAAAACATGGATTCTAGAGAAAGATAAAAATATGGATTTGGGAGGACTGGGTACACAAAATATCTGGTGTTTTCTATATAGTAATGTTTCATAATAGAATCTTATCTTTTCGGAACCTGATTAACTATATGATGTGTAGAATTAGGAAATTTCAACCACGTGCCATGAAATGTTTGGCCCCAGGGGAGGTCGATCAGGAATGTTTTCCACAATTGAGATTCCATGGTATTCCATTGTTTTTCTTTGTTATATAAAATATTTTTGTGTGAGTGAGGGAATCACTTTTTATTCTTGATATACCCAATAAAATGTTTTTAGGTGAGGTTTTATTTGCAACTGAAATCAATGGTCACTATTTCAAAACAATATAGTGGGTAGAACATGGTTTTAAACTCCCCAACCCATTTCAACTAGATCCATATAGATAACTATTTGATTTTAACATCTCCTTTCTTGTGCATCATGGTAGTTACATGATGGTTTTCATTCAATGCTATCCATTTGTGCAAATATGCCTTGGAGATCACTTGCAGCTACATGAGTACCCATATAATTTCTATCACATGTCTTGTTTTTTTCATGATATTCCATTATAATTTAATCCAAATTGTTTAGTGATATTCTCTATATATTTTTGGTAACATTATCCTCATCCCCATATTTTTATTTTAATGTTGGTTCTATATTCGGTAAATGAAAAGCAATCCTTGGGAGGGAACATTTTCAGCAAAAAAATATTATATTAAAAATATAAATATTATGTATGACTATTAAAACATGGACCTTAAAATTTAAGAATTGAATTAGTATATTAAATTTATTAAATATTTTTGGAAATAAAATAATGGATAATTTCAATTGTAATGACTTTAAATTAGTACAACTATGATAATAATGAAAATAATTAATAAAAAGATTTTTTAAAAAGAGATGTTTTATTAAAGAATTTATGTATAGTAGATTACATAATAATATATGATATTGTTACTAGGAATAATATTTTAACAATTAATTAATGATTAATTTATAATAAATAATAAATATTAATATGTTATATATTAAAAAATCTATTTTCATATATGAAATGTTTTCAATTTTCTTTAAAGATCTAATATAAATATAGTATAATAAAATTTTAGAAATTTAATATTAAAAAAATAAAATTATTTTTATAAAAATAAATAGTAATATATTTTAATGATGGGTTATTTTTCTTTTTCCTAAAATTAAGTTTTTATAGGATTATAGTGTGTAATACAATTTTTCAAATTAACTTGAAATTGAATAAAATATTTTTATATATGCGTGTATATGAAATTAGGGTAACATTTTTCTATAAAAAATATTTATTCAATAGATAAATTTATTATTTGAAATATTTTTTTAATTTAAGAATCCTTATTTATTATTTTTGAGAATTAGTAATATTTTTCTGAAAAATATTTTTCAATAAATTATACTTTTTAATTTCTAATTAAATTTTGTCAGATTAATAAATTTTACCAAATTAAATTGATTTCTAATTTTTAATATATAGTTTCAAATTATATAATAAGGTCTAAATTATTTCTAGAAATAAAAATTATGTTACCTTATTTAATTATACTCATTTTGGTAGAAGCTAAAATATAAATAGTAATAACAAAAGGGGTAAAGGGATTGAAATAAGAAAAAAATCCCTATAATTTATTGTAATATTTTTATATTGATATTGTCTCTTACCCACTTCATTATTTATCAATTTTTTTCTAAATGACATGTTTAACATGTGTTATATTTATATTTAGTTGAAATATATACAAAAAATCCATCCCCACCACTTATAAAAGGAAGCTATCAGGACCGCTTCATTTAACTAATTATAATATAGTCTCTACTAGGATAATTACTCATTTTAATTACCCAAGAATATCACATCACACTATTGAGATATCTAGAATCTTCGACGGAAATCTCATCATCGTCACTAAGAGTAATAATTTATACTTAACTTCATTATTTTTAGATATATTTTAGAAATATAATTTCCACTAAACTATAAAATTAAATATTTATTGGTTATTTAATTAATATATTTATTATATATGGATAAATAATAATCAATTTTTTGTACTAAAACTATATACCCAAATCCCTGTGTTGTGTAGACTACCATCTTCACGATGAAACATATATCATTTTCTTCACTAATTTTACATGATGTTTCTAAAAGGAAATTGAATAAATTATTAATATATTTATATCATTTTTATTATTTAGAAATAATAAAACATATTACCCCCACTTATTCAATGAAAATGAAATCATCATCCATGTATATGTGTTGACGGCCACTACCATGGAATGATATGTTCTGTTTTCCGTTATTGACTTACTCAGTTGGTCATGAACATTTTTTTTAATTGTAAAATATGATTTTTATTTTAATATAATGATTATTTTTTAAAAAATATAATATCCTATTAATGATATGGTCACCTAATGGTCCTTTCATATTTATTAATTTTAAATTAGGTAATTAAGAGAAAAATAGATAATTCTCTCTAAAAAATGGTGTCATATTAATTATGTCCCCATTATAAATAATTCTAATTTGGTCCTTTCACATTATTAATCAAAAATTAAGGTCATTAATCATATGTTATAATCATTTTATAGCTAAAATAACAAATAATCACCCATTAATCATGGTAGATTCACGTTTGGGTTGTTTAACAACCTAGATGTAAAATACAATGAATTTATATCAGCTATGAAAATGATGACATATTTATTGGTATAATATGATATAAATATATAAATATTGTTTTGATTTTATTTTTGTTATGTTTAGAAAAACATTTACATCATTAATTATGAAATCACCATTTTTTAATTATGAATTATGAAAACATGATTTTCTGTTATTTTATCCCCAATGATGAAAACAAAAATTATATTGAAATAAAATTGTAGATTTTTTAAATATATATTAATATAAGTTATTTTATATAATATGATGTAATAGTCATTCAAAATATGAAATGAATAGATTTATACAACTCTTTTATGAAACATGTTTAAATTAATAATGATTACTTAAACAATGTGTTGAAAATTAAGAAAAACTAACTAATATATATATATATATTGATTATTTGTGAGGATTATAAATTATTTATGGTTTAGATAATGTTCTTGAGAATATAATTAATAAACATAATTAATTTTTAATGACATTCAGTGCATTTGTAGAATGAATCAGGATTTAGGTAAAAGTTTTTGTATAAAATTCTTATATTTGTTACATTATTATTATTATTAACCTAATTTCATTTTTATTTTGAATTTTTAGGTATTTAGATAGGATTCCATTAAGTGTCTCCCTGAGACTGGTTTTTCATAATTCACTAATCACATATCCCCTTCTACCAAAGGCTTCTAACTATAAATTAGGGTCTAGTGTGTGTCTATGGGGAGATAATTCCCTCATACTACAGTGTATCGTAAAGGTATAAAGGCATTCATGAAATAGAATAACGAATATAATGTTAAAAAAATAGATAACATAAAAAATATATAAAAATTCTAGAATTAATATCATATAATGATATTATAACATTTCTCTTCAATGAATCCAAAATTGTTATATAAAAGTACAATACAATACATGTATCAAAATGCCTGATAAATTCACTCTATTATGATCATGTTGGGATCCTCATCTCAATATCATGCTCTCATGCTTCTATACAAGGTACAAAATCAAACATCAAATTGTTTTTTTTTTTTTCACCATTCCATACCTATAACCAAATAGTCTTTTTGATTAACCAATGATATCCTGAACTGGGTGTGATATAAAATCACAATATGTAACCACCTAATGTTCTATAATAATTTATGTTGTGAAATATAATCGAAGAAATATGAATGTAATGTATGCAATAATTTATAAAAATGTAACATTCCCTTGGAATAAAAACAAAAAAAAACTAGTTATAATATATATCCTCTTGAGTCTCGTTGCAAAACAAGTGTTATGATCTTTTAGTAATGAAGAAAAAAACATAAAAAACTAAACACCATGATCATCCCATACACACCATATCTCATATAACCCACATCATTGTCATTCAACTATAAGTGTTAAAACAACCACATCAAAGACATATAACCATGAATCTGTCATTTAAAAAGGCTATGCTATATAATCAAGGTGGTAGACCCCACGAAGATGGATCCAAGGTATAGTAGACTGAGGCATAATCACCATGTCCAATGAGTATATATATGGAAAATGGATTTTTATTGAATTTAGATAGATGTAGTTTGTCTACAAAAAAATGTACACTACGAGCCCAATCTAACAATATTGAAGGGGTTTAAAATCCAATAATCTCATGGAATCAATAGAATTATTGAAATCAATATCCAAATAAATCAATACATCATTGAAGAACCATCAAATTAATCACATTTAAATAATTAAACATAGTATTCCAAGTGTATACACAATCATAATGAATTTCAAATTAAAAATAAAAAATTGATTTTTCCCAATCATATGAAATTTCCAATTTAACAATTAAGCAATTCAACAAAGTGCATCACATCGAAAAGGTGGAAACACATCTCCTAACAAACATATTATTTCATTTCATTTTATTCTGATCATCCTATAAATGGGAAAATAATATAACACACCCTGATATTAGTTTGACCATGTAAAACTCAAGGAAAACACCTCATGGTTGACCTTGGATGCTTCAAAAACCACCCACTTCTATCAAGTAATCTAAAATTCAATCACTAACTAGTTCATTTCAATTAACTAAATTTATTAATTTAATTTTGGGGTTAATTGAAATGTACGTAGGGTTAAAAAAATGTTAACTGTATGAACAATATCCATATTAAATTTGTATATTATAGACCATATACCATATGATGATATTAGAGTCATCATCTAGTATCTGTACTTAATTCAACACTGATCAAAATAAAAATGAATATAAAAAGGAAGAACACGAAATTAGGTAAAATTATCTTTCAACTTAATAGAGATGTTAATACCATGAAGAAAGAGGAAATACAAAAAAGGAATTGACTACTCACTAAAGTGGATTCAACTAGAAGATCATCCATCGATTCCAAGATCAGATGAATAAATGAGATCAATGCCTATAATTGGGCTAAAAAATCTCCACCAATGAATGTATTGTACAATTAAGAAGAATAATAAACACTTTGTTTGAAATAATGGATTAATTAGTGTTAATTTATCAATATTACTAAAATTATTATGTCCATGTCTTGTCCCCAAAATTGGCCAAACCCTGGACCAACCATGCACCCACTACTTCAAAAAGACAAACTCCACATTGTTATCTTGCAATGTTTGAAAAATAATTCACAAAACATTTCTCAAACCACTTAAAAAAATTGTTAATATTCCGCACAGTTGTTCCCATCATATCACATGCTTTTTCAAATCATGCTAGCTTTTCCATCCCTCCATCATGACTCAAAATATTATAAGTAACAATTTAACCTCCACCACATGATTTCTAAAAATCCAATATCATACCCCATCTATTCATAAATTATGGATTCCTAGCTTTGAAGAATCCCCCACATCCCTGATACAGTGATGACCTCAACGGGTACTCACAACAGCCCATAAGTGATCATTTAAAATGAAAATAAAAATATCTATATTTCATATGAAAATATGGGTACTTAACCCACATAAAGAAATTTATTCATAAATTTCCCTGTCATGGGGGGACACTTTTTTCTAAAAACTACTCTCACAAGTAATCTTGTTCTTCTACTGCTGTGACGCCTAAAAAATCTATTGTAATAACCTCTTATTTAATAGTAGGTATGACATGTGACACAAAGAGTATAAGGTAATATAATATCTCTATCCATTACAAAATATTTACTATAAAAAATATATTACATATATTTCTATGAATTAAACACAATGTTAGAGTGCATTACACATTAAATAAACCTTCTTCAATGCCTTGTGCTACATGCAAGAATGATTATTATAGAACAATAATATATAATTAAAATAAAATAATATAAAATATCCATTAAATTAAAAATATGAATATTAATAACTTAATTATGAATATTATGGATTATAAAAACACTGAATTAATTAATTGGTTACAAAATAAGGAGAAATTAATAATCCAAAAATTTAATATAACATGGAAATTTTTATGGAAAACCAGTTTTCAGATAAAAAATTTGTTTTACATGACAAGATATATTAATTACAATTAGTGGGTGATATTAATGCTTCATATATATATATATATCATATTTAATAATATATATTTGAAATTCATCCTTTAGGTTTGATGTGCATAAGATAAGAACAAACTATATTTTACACAATGAAACTAATATTTTTATAAATGGAATTTTACAGACATTTAACGGAAACCCCTTTTTAAATATTAATTATGACCCTATAATTGATTAAATATTTTATATTAAACATCATATTTTCAAGAACAAGATATAAATTAGGTTGTGGTGAATTTTTTAAATTTTTCTAAAACCTTTTAGTTTTTATTGAGTATTAAATTATTTTTAATTTTAGTTCAAAATGATGTTTCCTATACTTCATTTATAAGTATTAATTAAAAATTCAAATTATTTTAATTTCTTAATAGATAATATTTTTATAATTCAAAAAACTTTATTTGATTGAAATCAATTTCACATTGAAATTTATTATAAAAACATAGAAATATTTCTGAATTTTTTAGTTCATAAACATGCATTGTCATCTTGCCAATTAATTTAAATTTCAATTTATTTATGAAAATTTAATGAAATGTTTTCTGAAAAAATGGACTCTATATTTTGGATAAGAATAATTTATATTTTCTAACATGACCCATTTCATATTTGACCAAAATTATTACTAAATGTAATTAAAATTAATTTTAATAATTAAAGAACAATTAATCTTAATAACGGACAAACCATTAGATTTGGGACCCAAATGACCTAAAAAATAGTCCAATAACCATTTTCCGCACATAATTCATCGATTAAATAATAATTATTGTGTTCTGTTTGTTTTTAGGACTTTTTTAGGTAAAAATGGGTACACCTCATTACTTTTCAAAATTCCAAGTGGGTCCATTCCATCCACTATTAAAGGGAAAAAAATTTCCCCATTACTGACACGTATAAAACCACTTTAGTTAAAAAATGATCATCGCATATAGTTTTCCATCATCCTTCATTTTCCTTGAAGCCTCACATTGTTCAAAAATCCTTACACGGAAGACTTATGTTTCCAAACTAAACGAACATACCTAATTAAGGGGAAACACCTTCTCTCAAGATCTCTTGATTTCCTTGCATTATCCACCACCTAAAATAGATATATTCACTTATTATATAAAAATGATATTATAATAAATATAATAAAATGTTTTTATTGAATTTTTTTAACCATAAGTTACACACACCTCCATATAATCGTTAAATAAAATATTGCTCATGTGTTTAGTGAAATACTGCCACACAAAATAATGATTGTTAAATTTTCTTATACAACCCTCACGGTGTTTATTATTATTGAAACTATATTTATATATATTATATAAGATATTTTTCATTATACTTGTGTGTTCCTTTAATAACACATTAATTTAAAAGTATCAATTTTTTGTTAATATGATAACATCATTTGAGAATGTATGGACTAACGCCCCCCAAAAAAGTGATGTCACTCATTCGTAATCATTTTCCAAAAATGAAACACATGGTAATGGATTATCATATTACATTTTACATCCATGAGCTAGGATTCCTTTTCACCACTTAAGTATTTTTTTCAGGTATCTACTTCTAATTTGTATATATTATATCATGAATTTGTTTATGTTAATGCAATTTAGTTATTTCATCTAATATTACTCACTCGTGATGTTTACGATTTAAAATGTTTTAATGTAGTATATGACACTTTGTAATGTTTGATGGTTTATAAAAAATTTATCTCAAGGGCTCATGGATAAAGATCAAGAAATAGTTTACAATAGTGTAAAATATGGAATTTATATTTATAATGTTGAATGTAAGAAAGCATTTCACTAGGTAGGGAGGTAGAGTGGTAGCAAACCACTTTAGTCACTCTCGTATTTACAAATCCATCAGTAAGATAGTTGGCGTCACAATAGGTGTGTGTGATAATAAAGGACATATAAGAAATAATATCTATACAGTAGGATAATATTGTTTTCATCTACCATGAGATATGAACCTATCCCATCCTAACTGCATGAACAATGGTTGTAGATTCTAAATCAAACCATATGTTGTTCCAATTTTGTTGTCTAGTAGTGGAAACATCTTTGAAAAAACTAACAATTTCTGCATCAAGGTAATTAACATAGACAAAAGACCAGATGGCCCGAAGGCCTTATTTGATTATTTTATTATGTATTATCCCCCTTTTAAGGGTTTAAGGGGAAGCATTATATGTCCCATAGGCCCAAGGCACAAGGCCCGACTGATCCACAATACATGAACTAAAGCCCTAGAGGTATACCATCCCCATTACATAACCTGTAGGCCCAACCCACTAGAACAGCCTCTCCCTAGCTTCTACATCATTGATCACCTATCTCCCCACCAATAATTGAGGATCAACTATTAATTCCCAGTACAAAGCTGCATGGTGCCTGGTCCTGATGGCAGCTGCCTACCCTCTCATTCTTCCAATCCAGTTTTCACTACTTCTGGTGGATGCTACTCTTGATGCTCTAATCCTATTCTGGGGCATGTTCTATGTGAACTAGGATAATCCATAGTCCTTATGTCCCAAAGGCCCTGTGGCTCAAAGGCCTTTGATGACTCAAAGGCCCTTGAGACCCATAGGCCCAAACCGGTGGCCCGATGGACAAAATCGGGTGAGTAGTTCATGTAGCTACAGTACTGATGAGTACTACTATAGTTCTGCTATAGTACCACGAAAATTCTCCTCGACCCGGTTCTAATCCTGGTTCTCTTGGATGCCAAGAATGAGACCTTACCTATCTTGTATGATCTCATTAGTATTAAAATAAACAATTGGTTCATGGATTAATTCCACCATGTCCCCATTCTAATCCCAAAAAAAATCCCTAAACCCATTCGAACTGGGATTTCCCTTGATGCGCTATACATATTGCATTTGATCTAGATATGGAAGGGATAGGTCTATAAGATCTATGTCTTGCCTTTGGATTTAGAAATATTCCCTATGATTTTCATCCATTTAAGAATGATGAAATCATTCACTATATTGATACAAGATTCATCATGCAATGTGTTGT
Source organism: Viscum album (assembly GCA_963277665.1). Lineage (NCBI taxonomy): Eukaryota > Viridiplantae > Streptophyta > Magnoliopsida > Santalales > Viscaceae > Viscum > Viscum album. Next base: position 601,323,980 of record OY728126.1, read on the forward strand.
CCTCTTGTACGACATCAAGGATTTCTTCAATTGTACCTTCGACACTGAATCGTTGCATCCCATTTGTGGCTAGGTTTCATCTTCTCAATATTTAATAGAATATCTCTACCCATGATACCCCAAACAGTATAGATAGTTTCTTATAAAATTTTATTAAAATGATAATATATTGAAAAACATGAAGAGACTATGAAAAAAATGGATTCATATCAATCATATTAAATACATCATTCCATAGAGAGGTAGTGGTTTAACATCAATGAAAGATTTGATAGACATCTTCTCGGTGTTGGTTACAAAGTATACAATTTTAGTGAAGGGAAATTCCTAGCATTGTTTTGTTTCATCAACATGAAACTTATTGTAAAAAAGTCTCCATAACAATGTAAATCATTAGGTAAAAATAAACATCATATAACCAACATATCCAATTTCTAACTAACTAAAGCTAATGGTGATAGAAGTTTTTGGATTCAGTAATTCTATTAAGAGATGTCTCTAAAATTAAAAAGTAATCATGATTGGAAAAATCATTTTAAAAAAAAATATGTAGTAGATTTGTTATGAATGATGTCAAAATTTCCGATCTGGGACATTATTGTAATTCAACGGTCAATATTTTGTTCATATAGGTTACCTTGTTCAATAATTGGAGCTCCAATGCCATTTTGATACCAAAATTGTCGAGAATAATTATGGTTAATAACAAACATGTTTATACAAAGATTTTTGTAGCCACTATCCTAAGGACATGCCATGTGGAGGATTCAATTTAATTTTAGCATTTGAAAACATCATATCAATGAACCTAAACATATGGAATCATAGTGACTCAAAATCATTATGGATAACATCAGAAATGAATTTCTCAAGAATATAGTGATTGAAAAGCTGAATATTTTTTATTCCTAAACCACTTAGAGGACTGGTCAAACAACTCTTTCTACAAGAGGTTGGGTTATAATTTCTATCGAATATTATTCATCTCTAAAAAATGTTTATCGTCACTATATTTAATATTTTGATAATATATACAATCCAAGATTAAATGTTAAAATATTATATAAACTTTTAAACCACCACATACTTGACAAGGAAAACCCTTCTTGACATTGAAAGGGAGTTTCCCTTCTACAAGGAATGAGTTCTTGTAACATTGAACAAAATATTAGTGAAATGTGATTCCCTAGTATTTCGCCAAAAAGAGGGATACTATGGTAGTAAAATGGAAGAGAGACCTCCCTTATACCTAGGTCATTGATGATATAAACATTCATTGGGTCTGATATTTTCATTCCACTGTATATCAAGGATTTTCTCCACCTTATTTCCTAGCCTAAATCATTTTCATAGTGTGAAAGTGCTTACAGGACGTTTCTAATGTTTATCATGTTCCCTTGAGTAAAAATCATGAAATCATCAACAAAAAAGATATGTGGTGAAGAATATGTACCTATTTCTACCCTGATTGTATTAATATAGACCAATTTCAGTATATGAATAATGATCTTGTTATGATATTCCTCAAAAATAGAAAAAATAATGGCTGAGTGTGGGTCTCCTTTCCTTACCCCTGAGAGAATTGGAAATATCTTATTAGTGACCCATTTATGAGAATAGAAAAATTATCGGAACCATGTAATTATTCTATCCATTAGATGAAGTTGGTATTATATCAAAAGGCATGAAGAACATCCCATATGATTCCCTAGTCAATTGTATCAAAATATTTTTTAATTTACAGATTGAGGGAAACAATCCCCTCTCTAGTATTCTGGTAAATAATAATAACACACTCTGAGGTAGTGAGAAAGAAATCATGAATATTTATCCCTTTGAAAATCTAAATTTGTTCAATGATATTATTATTTTCGATATACTGTAATGTATATAGGAAATAATTTTGGTAAAAACCATATCGATGTTGTTAACAATGGAAATGTGTCTGAATTGAGTGATTTCACTATGATTTTAAAATATGGGAATTAAGGAAATAAACTGAGAATTGAATTATTGAGTTAAGGACTATCCTATGAAAAAAATATCTAACTAAGTTACAGACCTCCATCTAAATTACATCCCAGTGGCATTGGAAAAAATTAGTTGTGAATCCATCCAGTCCAGGGAGCTCAATTTTTTATGACAAAAAATGGCTTCCATAATTTCACATTTCATGGGATATGAGGTGAGAGGAGTTTTATCCTATTTAGTAACAAGCCATGGAATGACTCCATCCATAATTCTCACATTATATGGTAGTCCAATGAAGTGATTTGAATAAAAGAAAACTATGTTTTTTGGAAAGAGCATCTCATTGGTCATGAATGTGTTCACCATCTTTGAGAATGGGAATTGGCCTATTTTCTATTCTAACCCTTTGTAGAGAATTGGAAAATTTATTGTTTCTACCCTCGTCATCCAACTAATTTATTATGTATCCATACCTTCTAATATTTATTCTTATCTAGATGATATTTTACAACATATAAGAAACATCAGCTTTCTGGAGAAGACCTATTGATAACAAATTCTTCTTGATATCCTCTTGTAATTCCAGGAATGTGACATCGATAGAAATAATCTCTACATCATGTGAGATGATAATTTATTTACCCCCATCCTTTAGTCTGTATTTTAGCTTTTGGTGTGTATAAATGGAGACCAAAGTATTGAAGTTGGGATCATGTGAACACCACATGTCATTGATAAGTTGTGATCATTCAAGAAGGAAGGACCACACATAATTAAACTTGAATGAAACATGCCACTCCCCTATGTTGTCAACAAGAATAACCATTACTGTACCATGATAATATTTATTCTTATCCATTGTGTCAGATGAAACTAAGCATTATTTACCAACGATGACATCATTCACAAAGGCATTATCAATTCGAATTTCTCAAATTATGCCCATTTGCATTATGTTCCATGTGAATTTCACACTAATGAGATTAGTTTCATTAATGTTGGATTCCCCCACACAATTCCTGATGTATTTGAATGAAAAACTTATGGGTACTAGTCTACTTTTCTCATTAGCATAAAGTGTATAATTAAAATGATCAATGACCACCCAAGAGTTCATACACCCTATGGGAATGTTTTTCATTTGTGTCTAGAATTGTCTCTTGTCAATATAATTGTTTAAAATAGAAATTTTATAAATAAAATTTCATTCCCTAGTTTTTGATGTCGAACGTGATAATATGCTCATCAGTTTGGACAATAGTCGGTTTCTTTAGTCGACTACTAACTAAGAGCCATAAATTGTCCACTTCAGAGGCATATTGTGTGTGGGAAAAAAGTAAATATCGTCAAATAATAGATCGGGGACCATAGTTGGAGTTGTTTTTATTTTGATTAGAGATTTGAATTAGCTCATGTTTGTACTTACCAGTAAGGATCTTAAAGGAACCCTCTATGTTAGGGTAGGCTATTCCTAGAGAGTTCCATAACATAATCTTCATTTTTGTTTTTGTTTGGGGGGTAAAAACCCTTTTTTCTTTTTTGTCCAATTGTTTTACTCTTAAATTTTATTTATATGGTTGATTCCATCGGGTTATTAGTAGGATGAGTCCCCTTCAACATTTCATCATGATATTAATTGGTTTCCAATATGGTAGCTTTATTTCACACTGCATGTGCAACAGTTTTGCGATAATTTATCATTTATTAGTGTGTTGAGATACTTCCATAGTAGTCTATATTTTTTACTAAACATCAAGTAAATTATAATACATTGAATATCAGTAGATAAGGCATCAATATATTCATTAGATATGAGAACCAACATGTTTTTTTTAGTAGCATAGAGATTGCAGCTGAGGTAATGTGTGAGGACAACAATTCCTCTCTATCATTTTCCACTCTATGGTACTGAAAATATTTGAAAAATGTTTTGAGGAAAACCTCACTTCATTTCCCCCTTTAGTCAGAGATACTTTTCACTATTAAAACAAATGTTTTATTAAAATAAATCATAAATTGTTTTTCAATAGATATGTTATTGAATAATGTACAATTTTTTATATTTCAAATGTTTTCAACAGAATATTTATGTCCCCTTTAGAATAAGGATTTGTTTAAATAATTAACAATTCAAATGGAATGTTATTTTTACCATGTACGTCATCTACAGACTTACCCTACATCATTTATTTGATGATCCATTTGAATGATTAAAATGTTATCTTTTAAATACAATATTTTCAAAAGTTATTTTTAAATAGATGATTTTTCAAATGGGTTTTAAAAAAAGAGTATATCTTCCTCTTTTATGTTAAATTTAATTTTCTAATATTTTTATTCATAAAACAACCCCTAAATTTTACTCCACAAAGGGTATGTGGTATTGATAGCATTCGTAATCATCCTTTTGATGGTTTATGGTTGATTTTTACATGAATAGTATTCACATTGACATCCTTGATCCCTTTTGTTCCCTTGAAATATTAAGTAATCAATGATCATAGGAAATTGTGTTTCCTCTCATTTAACATATCCTTTATCATGGAAATGATCATTTAATAAACCAAATTTAATTTTTCTATGATGTTTACACTAAATTTCATTTTAATATTTGGGTAAATATTTACAAATTCGTATATATTAATACATATATATATTTTATATGGAACATTTCTAAATTTAATATTCGAATTATGATGAATGTTTTGGACTAGTTTGTAATGGGTAGGCCTAGTTATAGATATCCCCTCAATAAATCAGTAGTCCATGGAATGTATCATTTGGCAAGAAACCGTTGAAGGGTTTTTACTTAATATTTTACAAATTTTCTTTTCAATGGTCTGACGAAAAAGTTACCATTTACCTAGGAAACATAGCAACCAATAATAAATAATTTCCTACATATTTTTTTCACTTATCTCTCTCCATGATATTATTCATTGACATATATATAGATACAATTCATTTTTATTTAATTGATTAAATGGTATATGTTTTAGTTTATTACATTTCCATATTAATTTTTTATATATAATTATTTTAATGGAATGTGTTTCAATATATTCCATTTACATATTATTTATGAACTTCCTTTTATATTTTTAGGTTATATAGTATTTGTGTTCAGTTATTTACCATTCAATAATTACTAATGTCATTAATTCATTATTGGTTCAACTATAATTTACCATTACTGATCATTTGTTCTCACCCATATCGGGTTAATTTCCCAAATAATTCAATAATAATACTATGAAATATATTCATGGATTTACTAGATGGAATAAGTTTCTTCATGAAGTTATTTATTTAAAGAGAATAAATTATAAAGTAATTAGGGTATTTATTTTTAACACATGTCTCATTTAAGTTTTCTATTTACCGATATTACTAAACTAATCAGCCCATCATGATTTGATTCCTTGTATTATGCCAATGTAAGAGTTTCGGACATCGAATATGAGATTTCAGGTCTCAAGTCATTTTATTTTGTATTATAATAGGTTTTGTAGAAACCTTGGGATATATATTTACAAAAAAATATGTTTGAGAACTTGACATTAAGATAGAGTTTGATTATAAGTATAGAATAATAATCTAGTATTTAGTTATGGTATATATATTTTGGGTATTCCTGGAAAAACATCATTATCTGGATAATATATGTGGTTGTGGTTCTGGAACATATGCAACGAAGAGTAATAAATATGAAAAGGTTTTCTGGGCTGGACTCTGGGTAAAATGGAACTCAAAAACTAGTCTTACTGCACACCTGGTTTTAAACTCCCATGACATATGTATAGAATCATTCCCCTTTTCATTACATACAAAAATTATGTATTTAATAGACAATGAAAATTAAAAATAGAGGTTTAAAAATTGTTGTTTTAGATTTAAAAATATTGTTTCATGGTTGATCAATCTTTGAAATGATATTGGAGATCAACGCTAGACCAATAGATGACTTATGTGGTAATAAGTGTATGATATATCTATGTGTTGATGTTAAATTGAAAAGCATAGTGGAAATTATTTATTGATTAATCATAATTCTTGTATTTAAATCATATTTATCTTGGAAAATATGTTAAAATGGTTTTAGAAAAGGGAAAAATTTAATACTTGTGATAACCAATCAAATATGAAAAAACCAAAGGTCTTGGAACCATGAACCACGGATGATAAGGTTTTTAAACTAAACATTTACCTACATGATTTCATGGTTAATTATTCAATGTATTAGTGAAATAATTTCATCAATAATCGTTAATGTTGATTTAGTACAATCAATGTTGATTATTAGATATTAATATATGAACCATATTGGTTTGGGAATATTGTTAAATTTTTTTGACCAATCACTCTTTTATAGGACTTATGATCATTTGAAAGATTCTTTTTATGCATCAGTAATAAAAAATTCATTATTGGTAAATAATTTTTACAAATAAAGGAATGAAGTATAATTTGATCGAATAACAAGAAAAATATAGGATTTATCTCATGAATTTTAATCATATCGGGTATTAATATTTCCAAATATTCATGTTCTATGAAAGGATTTCCCAAAATTATAAAAATGACTTAGAAATAAAATATTTTTATAAGACATTAATTTATACTTAACCGATGGTCACTTAAATAGTCAAGTATTTTTTGCATTAAGCACCACAGCTTTCAATTGAATATTAAGTTGTTTTTGATTGATGAACACACTCAATTACTATAAATATTTACCCTTATCCTCCCAGTACATATCTACGCTTTCCACTGATGTTCTTTTATTTATAAACCTCATTGCATGGTCATCCATGTGTCCTTTGTACATCTCATTCTCTATTTTTTTTAAGTATGACTTATAAAACCTTCTCATAATGTGGGATTTAGAAAATATGAATTATAAAACCATCAATCAGTATAATGGAGTTTAAATTTTGAGGATGTAATTTTAATAATGTTGGGAGAATGTGAATTCTCAGAAATCTAAAGTAAGAACCTTATATTCGATATCATGTGTGACATGCAACACTAACTGTGTAAGTAAATATAATATCTAGATAGTTTATAAAATATTTTCTATTTAAAATTGATTAATTATATTTCAATTAAGGGAAGACAATGTTATCCTATGTTCGAAGCAAGGGTGACCTTCCTTGATGGCTTGCGTTAATGGAAATTTGAGTTTTATTAACCAATATTATATTATTAAAATATTATGAGATACAAAACACACATTATTTTAGAATATATTCAATTATTATAACTATCTAAATAAAAATATAGTTTATAAGAATATATAATTAATTAATTGGTTACCAATTAATTATATATGAATATAAAAAGAAATTTAATATATGGTAAATAGTTTAAGATAAAACTATTTTTTTTTCTAAAAAATGTGTTTTTCACGAATATATTAAATTACTTACATTCATTGGTTGATATTAATGTAATATATATAAATATGTATATATATATATATATTATTAAATTTATTTTTTTATATTCATCCAATACATTTGATAGGCATAAGATAATAACATTCTCTATTTTATACATGAAACATATATTTTTATAAAGGCATCATTACCAACTTTTAATAGAATTCCCATTTTAAATATTAATATTGACAAATTAATTGATTTTATATTTAAGAAAAAAAATTAATATTTTAATGAGAAACAGAATGATTAGGCTATGGTGAAACGTTTATATTATTATGAGATATTTCATTTTTGTATGAAATGTAAAAAATAATGAATTTTAGTTCAAAACATACTTTTCATATAATTTATAAATAAAATAAAGTTAAAATTTTAATTGTTTTTAAAGAATAATTAGATAATTTTTTTATCAATTAATACAATTTCTATCATGAGAAAAAACTTTCAAATTAAACTTTTTTAAAAAAACATCAAAATCATTAAGACATTTCTACTTTAAAAAACTAAACTGTCATCCTACCTCATGGATACATTTTAAATTATCTTATTATAATTATATGATTGTAATTTTGATAAATTTATTCAACATTTATAACAATCATATTTTATTATTTTTAATAATATATAAATTTTTTCTCCAAAATGATCAGAGAAACTAATAAAATTTAATTATAATTATTAAGAAAAAATGAAGCCCATTAAAGGAGTAATCATTTAATATGGAAAACCAATTGGAGAACACACGTTTATAAAACCCATTGGTTGCCCTAAAATATGTCATTAAACTCAAAATATTCATTTTGGATTGTTTTTTATTATTTTATTTTGTAAAACTATGGGAACACCTAACTTCTTCTCCAAAATACCGAGGGGGTCCTTTTCCTCAACTATAAACGCCACCACCTCTTCCAAATCCCCACACATGTAAAACAAATATTTATAGGTAATTATATGAAAATATTGTTCCAAAAAATGCATTTTTTCATCCTTTAATCCTCCAATTGTGTATAAATTCAATCAGGGAAGCCTTTTGGTAAAAACCAGGAAAAGTTACCCAATAATGATGTAACGTCTTCCCTCAAGCTATCTAGTTTCATTTCCATTATTCAAACAATATAATATCATTATACAATTATTATATGACAAAAAAATAATCATAAATATACTATTATTATGTTTTAATATGTCTTATACCTACACATACACACTCATCCATCAAATGGGAAACAAACATTTTATTTAGTGTACGATGAACTACTGCCTCATGAAACAATGATTTTTCATTTTTCCTTTAACAACCAACATTATGGAAATTATGATGAAAAATATATTTATATATTTTATATATTATTTTTATTATTTCATTATACTTATTTAATCCTATTATAACACATACATGTAATAAATTCTTGTTTTCTTTAATACAATTACACTGTTCAAGGAAGTGTTGAATACCAACCCCTTAATGTGATATGAATCTTTCATACTAAAAACGGAACATATTAAGAATAATTTTTGTATTATCATTCTTGATAATTCCATTATATTTTTTTTCATAACATCCCATTTATATTATTTTTTACCAGATCATAATACTATGATTTAGTTTTTAATGGTTATAAATTGGAATGTATTTTCTAAAATATAGTTGTATTCATTATTTTGATCATTTATTTATCTATTCAGGTTACTCTATATATTATATGTGAATTTTTTGGAAATATTATTCTATATCAAATTGGGGATTCATATGGTCAACCATAATTTAGTTAGCAACATTAAATTTCGTAAGACTCATCTCCATGTTGTATGATTCCTTAAAATTTTGATATATATTATCTAATGGATATTATGTTGTTCATAGGGACCTGATTTTGGTTTTATAAATTTTTTGAGCCCTATTATTTAATTAATGTGGTTTATTTTGATCATGGGTTTTAATTATTATAATGAGAAAATTTTAGATCATTTTTTGCTTGAAATTGAGATGATAATTATGGGTTATTAAATTTTATGATATCATTGACATATTTTTATTTTATATATTTATAAATAGTTATATATTTCAATAGGTTTTAGAGTAATTTAGTATCTAGTATTTTTTATTGGGTTTTTCTATGTTCCCACATTCTTAGGCACCTATGTATTGACATGCTCATAGTAATGATGGTGGAATTAATTTTGAAGGTGGTATTTTATGTATATTTAATGCAGTAAAAATTTAATAAAAAGTGTAATATTTATTCATTCTTGTATATAGTAAATTTTAGGTTTTATTTGATTGAATTTATCATTATTTATATAAATATGTAATGTTTGTTTAACATAAAACATTATCATTTATATATTATGAAAAAAATTACATTTATAAAAAATTTATTTTATCCATGATTTTTAATTACTTTAATGAAATAATATTTTTGTCATTGATGGAATATTTAGGAAAATATTATTAGATAACACCTCCCACATTGTGTATATGATTTCATGGTGTCGTTCACCTCTTTGTAGACATTTGGAGTAATTATTTGGGTGAAATTCTTGTTCTACTCATTAAACTTGTTGGTATGTAAAAGAGTTCATTCTGTGTTGTAAAACGTATATTGTAAAATAAAAATTTACCAGAATAATAATTTATACGGCATAATACTATTACTTTTAGTCTAACAACATGTGTGTATCCAAAAAAATTAATTGCCCTGATGAAATATATATTTTTAAATCCTATCTATATATTTTTGGAAAGATGTTAGGGATCATGAATTTGATTAATTTGGGTGTGTATATAACCTCATTCCATGGGCATTAAAATTTAAATACATATATTTCTAGGATGGTATGGTGGTGTATAGGTATTATATTGATAATTAGTCACTAATAATGATTAATTTTATTTGATTTTACATATCATTTTTTATAAATTTGGTGCTAAAGATACTTTTAACCAGAATTTAAAAAACCTATTTCTATATGGGTAGATGGAGACCCATTATATAGAAAATTGGACAAATGTCATGTGGCCTATGAACATTTTTTGAAGGCTGTGTGGCATGGAATATAGAATTAAGGATCCCAAAAAACAATTTAGTGGCCCATAGAATCTTATTATTAATTGTATCATTACATTACCTAGGCTCTAATAGTACCTTATATAGTATCATCACGACTACAATATGAAATACGGTACCCAAATCTTCTATAGATCCTCTATTAATACAGTTTATATACTACTATAGTACTGCTACAAAACTCACGTAGTCAACACTTCCTAGAGTTAAACATTTTGAATCATACCTTACTAATCCAAATAAACTATAACCTAATGGTGTTGGGGTTTAAATTAAACATGAATCAGCAGTTTAACTGGAAAAAATTTATTTGTAAATAATGATATGATTCCTTATCTTAATTACATAATAATTTTTTTGGAATATATCATTATCTCTTCATCTGAGATAGGATTAAGAGGTTGGATAGACCCATATAGATATTTCATAACTCTTAGGTGATTATTATTGAAGAAAATTTATTCAAATATGTTTTAATCTAAAAATAATAGTTATAAAAATAAGAATATAGATACTCAGATTGAGATTATTGTTTTTCTTCAATGGATGAGGATATAAAATCCTTTTTTAGAAAACACAATAACAGTAAAAACCCAATACAACGATAATTTCATTATGATTATAAGGATTTAAAAGAATAGGATGTAATAATTATGATTTAAAATAATTATAATAAAGTTCATATAGTTATAAATAAATTATCATATTGTAAGTTTATTTATTGTAATAATATATTCCCTAATATTGTCAAATATTAATCCATTACAATATTAATTCTATTTAGTACATCAAATTATTTCCATTAAGAAATAATAGAATCTAATTGTTGATGAGTTAGATAAATATAATTAAATGAATAATTTTGATGGACTCTATTGTAAATTTAATTAAAATTTTATTTTCCTCATTTTAAATTTTATTTTTAGCATCATATAATAATTAAAAGAATGATATTGAAAATATGAATCATTTATATTAATAATATGATTTACAAAAAGAAAGATAATTTCATATTTTAATTTTAAATGTGATCACAATGATGTAATTTATAATTTAAAATATTTTTATGAAATTTTTGTTATAAAAATTTATATAATTTTAATAAATAATTTTAAATCATATCATAGATAATTTATCAAAATGAAAATATATGGTAATTGATGGATACATATTTTCATATAAATAAATAGGGAAATTAGGCATAAAATCTAATTTCCATCACAATATTGTTTTGATAAATTAATCATTATTTATATAATTTTATATACTGAAATTCCTTATAAAATATGGAATGGTATACATTTTTACAATTATTTAACACAAAACCACTTTTATTATTTCAATAATTTGTATGAGTATTTATATATATTTAAATATCATATATAGAATAGTATATGATATGATTAACTTTATATTAAATTTTATATTTTATGTTTCTACATTATGAAAACTCTTGAGTAATACAGGGATGATTCATTTGAATATATAAATATTTCTCTCATCTATTTGATGATTTCATTTGAAAATAATTATAGTAGGAAAAAATTTAGATTCGATGAATAAGGGTCAGAAAATATGTTTAGTAAAATACTATTTCAACTATGGATACAATAAATTTCAGTCATTGATATGATATTTTATCATATGGTGAGGGTGCCTTCCCGTAGATATTCAATATCAAATATATAATGTTATTTTCTATAATTAAAATTATGTATATAAAACTGAAATAATCAATTATAGAAGATCCTAGATTGATGTTTTTGTTAAATAAACATTCATTATCAACATAATATATTAATATCTCCTTGATAAATTATTATTATTACACTTGTAAATAACTCATGATTTCATTGATGAACATAAAATTCTTATAATAACTAAAAATGTTTAATATTCCATTAAAAATATGGATGTTTTTTAAATAATATGAACATTGAATACAATGAAATTGATTACTTGACAAGTATTATTCCCTTTTATGTACTACAACATTATATATAAAGAATAAACATTGTCCATGTTCAATTTCTTGGCTGTAGAAATAACATAAACATTTATAGAACATGATTATTATTTTTAAGGGTAATGTACTGTGAAATTTTCCATTCATATATGATATTTAATTTCAATTTATATGTTATTGTATATCATTTTAGTTTCATGAAATATTTATTGGATATTTTTTATTTTTACTATATTTAAATGATTATTTGGATTCTTATTCATTATAAAACATCATTTGTTATTTTTAACATTATTGAAATATGTTTTTGATTTTTTTAAATGGTCCTGTAGTAGTTTTCATCCATAATATATGTATTATTATATTCGTATATATTATATTATAAGTTTTAATTTATTATTATTCATTAAAAATATTTTTTTAATTTATAATACCATCCCTTTTTATATTTCTATAAAATAATTATTTTACATTGACTTTCAAAATAATACTCCCATTAATTTTTAAAACTAATTAATGGCCTCCATATATTTTTCATAATTTACTATTTACTATTGTTCTTCAACAACAATTTTTATAAAAATAATTTCATATAACCTATATCAATTAATTCATCATGTGACCCAATTTCTTGGTATTGTTTTTGTTTATTTACTCCAAGTTTATTGTCTCTCCTTTATTTAAACATTTTTTATATAGATAGAGATATATATATCTCTAGCACTATTTTCATTCTTTTAAAATATTATATTTTTGATGAGATGTTATTTCTCTATTCAAAAAATATAATATTATTAAATGTCAAATAAATTTAATTATGAATAATTGATGAGTTATTATATACCTTTATGAAATTATAATATTATTCCGATGAAATAATATTGATCTTATTATAGGAGAACCATCACTTAAAATCATCAGAGATAAAATAATTATTCTATAGTTATGGGAGATAAATAGTTAATTATTTATAAATAAATACTCAAACAATGATTCTATTAATAGCTTTTTAAAGAATCAATTTCATATGATTGATAATTTGGTTCTAATAATATGTAATATAATTTTTTAAATCCTATTAATTTTCAAAATGAATACATTTTTCGGTGTTCATTTCTTGTAAGTTGGTACAACATGGATTGAATCATATAAACGATTGTTGTAATTATTTTCCATATTAATTATTCTGATTATGTGATATTATATATTTTATATTATTTATCTATCATTATATATATATATAACCATACTATATTTATATTGATCAATTGTAGTTGTTGTCAAATATTATATACAATATCAATTTTTTTATAAACATAAAAATTATTAATCATTATAAATGAGTCTATATGGACTATTACATGCTTCAAATTAATTTTATGTTATGATTTATAAGATTCATCTTGGATTACAACCTGAGAATATATATCCTATACAATGATGATATTTTTCAATATTTGTATTAATATTATTATATAAATACATCATCAAAATAAATAAGGATTCTAAATATACATATCTTTATATATACACTTTAACATTATTAGTATTCACTAATATATCAAATTAATTTTTTAATAGAGGTTATTAACTAAATAATTTATTCATTCATTTATGGGTTATCATTGAATTTGTTTTATTATAAGAAATCATGTGTTTATGAATCTAGGTTTGTATTTTAATTAATGGTTTTCATAAAATATTTACCTGTTTAATTTTTTATTGTTTCAAAATTATATATATAAAAATATTCCAAGAAAAAATAAAATATATATATATATATATTATTTATAAGATATTATTGGGGATATACATTATCATTATATTTGTCAAAACTATATGTTTATTACATTCATATATCCTAAATGGATTGTGTTTTATGATCTTTAATGATTCATCCCATGATTTATTCCTAAATATAAAGAGATTATATGATCAAATAATTTTTATTAGAAGACAACATAATAAATCATATGTGAAACCATTAATAATCATTGAAAACCCACTATTAATTGATTGTGTAAAACTAATAAATTAATAATATTACATGTTGTGTCAGGATTACTGGTTAATAGTTTTTAGTGTATCATTATAAAATCAAGACATTATTTATTATAGATATTTTCATATATTAGGTAGTTATTTATCAAATACAGTATTCATATGATTATAAGAATCATGATCTACATTGTGAACTATCATTTATATACTAATTTATTTATGTTATAACAACCTGAAATTATGTAACCATGTTACTATCCAACATGGTTACTCAACATAGTTAATATTTTATCATCAATCCTACCTATAATTTAATAAATAAAAGTTACCCAAATAATTTGTATAAATTTTTTTTAATAGAATATATTATACAATTAGATAAAATAACAACAAGTAAATTTTTTAATATATTGTCACACACATAAGTAATTAGGAAAAATATTATGGTTGCAATGATGGAATCAAAATAAATATAAATGATAAGAAATAAAAATAAAATCAATTAGAATAATTGACTTCTAAATCAACAACTATCAATGGAGAATGAATATAAGATTTCTAAAAACAAAAATTAGTTCTAAAATAATCCTTTAAATCCATTATTAAAATGTGAATATATATATATATATCCTTATTCATCTCTTCTATATACATAATCCGACTAATTTCCAATAATAAATGGAAAAATTATTCATATTCTTATTCATGTGTGCTTATTTCTCACTTCTATGGTCAAATGATCATGTGTTATTTGTATATAAAACAAAAATAAATGTTTCATAATTGATATATAAAAATCATAAATACTACAATGGATATAACTAATAAATGTACAGTCTATGATACATAATTTTACCTATATATATGCACAATATACTCAAATTAAAAAAATGAAAAATTAATCTTTACACATGGAGTTGATTGTCTATATCTGTCATTTTTTAAAATCGTTAACCATAATATGATGAATTTAATATCAAATCTACAAGAAAATATATAACACATCCCAAATCTATTAATCATGGAAATATAATTTTCAGATAAATTCTATAATAAAATTTTTGTCCCACAATTCACATTGTCTATGTATTATAGGTTTGTTTGGTAATTAATTAATTAAAAAATTAATTATATTTTTTTTTGAAATTTTCTTTAATACCATGTAATTATTTAAAAGAATCTACATTCTCTTCACAATCAATTGAATCATTATTCTTGTAAATATATCAAGATAAATTCTATCCTAAAAGAGAATATAAATATATTGTATACTTATATAAAAACTATTTATAATGAAATATTATTAGTTATTATTCCAATGTTTTTATTAATTTATATTAAAAAAATTCATTGACAGATTACATATTTTTTATTTTTTAAAATGTTTATGAAGGATTTCTTAAAAATAAATGACCTTTTATCTCAATGAATATTTCCATTATATCTTCTCCTATTAAAAATTGTGGGGAAACCCATTCCAAATAACATATTTAATATCTTATATAAATATGTGTTTGATAAATTTTTTATTATTTCACTTTTATTAAAACATGATTAGGTGACCAATTATTAACATAAAATTAATGTATGTTATTTAAATTTCTTATTTTAAAAATATGATTGATTTTTATCCTAATACCCTTAAATATTGTAATTTGATTCCATTATTGAAGGATTCTTTATCCATTATAAATATAGTTTAGGAAAAACTATATAGAGGTACATATTCTTGATGATTTATTGATCATGTTTCCATAAAAATATTTTTCGTATATTGATACAAAATATTTAATACTAGTTTATATTTTTTCAATAATGTATTATATTAATATAACATTATTTACCTTATCTATATTATTGGAGTATAATTGTTATGTTTATCATATACAATGGAAGTTAATATTATCTATCTGATACTCCATGAGGGATTCTAGAGGTGATCGAAAAGTGGGTGATTGAAATGTGGTTTTTAAGGCACATAATACTTGTTTTGGAATCCATTTTCTCTTCCATTTTCTATATGTGGGAAATTGTTCTTATCTATTTTCATAATTTTTAGGTGGGCACATTTTTAAAATTGGTGTTTTATGAGGGGATACAGATCTTTCATAATGTTTTATATCAATTGTCATAGTGGATTCCTCTTGTGACATTAGAGAGGTTTTAACATTTGTTTCGGAGAGTGTAGAATTACATATCCTTAGTTTTGAGTAATCAGAAATATGGATGGTTGTGTGATGAGTTTGGTTTAGAAGGTGTGGATATATTATGTTGATGGTTAGTATTTCTATGGTTCATGGTTTCAAATAAAATAAATTTGTTTTGGATGGAAAATTTTCATGTTTTGGGTCAACATATACTTTAATAATACTAGAACAACCATTTATAAGCCAAGGATTTTTTAAAGACCTAAATTTTTCGGAACTAACATAGATAGTGTTATAAATTTCAAATTTTTATATCACCAATATTTTTTTAAGATCCTTATATTTCTCTTTATTAATAGGGATCAACCCCTTAAATGGATTAAAGTTCCTTCATTCCCTCAAATACTTTCCAACCATAGGTCCTTGTTTCCTACTCCTATATATTCCCCTTAAAAATATATTCTATTTTCATGGTGGAATATATTTTCCTTTAATATGATATCTTTTTATTCCTCCCATTTTCCTTCATCTTGTTCTTTTTTTGAATCCGTTTATATATATTGGTTATGTTTTTTTCATAAGAGTCTTGTTTTGTAGTAATTTTTAGTAATTTCTTATTACGATTTTTTATCTCCATGTTTGTAATTGGAAAATATTTTCTTCTCTGTTGAGGAAAGGACATGTTATATAAATATTCTATTGAAGTAATAGATTTAATATTTTAAAATATTAATTTTTGTGTGAATCTTGAAATTTAATATCCTACGAATAAAACTCACCAATATTTAATTCTTATTGATTAACAAGGAGGATAAGTGAGAAACCCAAAACCACCCCATTAATAGGCTACATGATTTACAGAAGCATTGATGGTTTGAAAACCCATATATGATAGGGATTGACAACATAATCCTAGGAAGATATGATGAAATCCACAAATGAAATACAAAATATTTAAAATATATCCATTATTCTACAAGTTAATCTAATATTATAATATATAAAAATTCAAACAAAAATATGAACATAAAATCATAAAAAAGTGAATAAGAAAGAAACACTGAGACCCGAGTTAATATTTTTTAGCTTAATCACTAAATCCCACAAATAGATATCCATTAAATCAAAATTTTTGAATTATAAAAATTCCATTTTATGTTATATGGGAAACCAAAAATTTCCAAATTTATAAAATAAAACACCATGAGATATACCAAGTTCAAAATACACAACCATAGACAGAAATGAGCCAATTTGAAAATTTGAAAAACGACATCAATCACTACACCACCAAAAATGCCTTGGGTAGTGAGATACTTGATCAAAACTCCCTAATACCTGACACAAGTTAACATCATCAAAAAGCACGTCATATATAGTATATTACCACTATTGCTATAGCCACCCAAAAACTATTTGAAAAAATATCGGGGGTAAGATTTCATAAATGACTATGCAACCCATAAGGTGATGTCCTTCTGAATTTTAAAAAAATTAATACTAGAAAATTCATCAACCATTCCATTATCATATTACCTTATAATCGAAATGAAATAAAAAAACATTAGTTGAAACACCATTCGAGACAATCTTCTTGTTTAAAAATAAGAAAAATCACATATGTCGACGTGAACTACATCTGTCCTCGTATAATCATCATCTTATCAACAAAAACCAAATTTCACAACCAATACAAAAAAACAAAACCAAGTAGAATTAATCCAAAAAAATTATAAATGATGGAAAAATTATATGTGGATTAGACGATGTCCCCAGAAAGAAACAAAAAAGGCGCATAAGGAAAAAATAGAAAAAAAAATTAGAGATAAGCATAGATATCTATGCCTTTCCCTCTCTAGAACCATCCCATTATATTCCAAAACCTCTATCGACCTTGGATAAGATGGGGTTGGGCCTGATTAGTTGAAAAACAATGGAATTGAATTTGAAAATCACAGAATTCCACCTCCATCTCTGGCACAAACCGCCTGAATCACCCAAACATAAACCCAAAATGAAGGTCTGATACACAAGGTAAGATAGAATGAGGTGAGGAGAAATGTCCATCTTATTATTCATATGTACATCACTATGAAATACAGGAAGTAGAATGGGAAAAGGGAGTATAATACCATTGCATCACTATCGTATCAGGGTGAAAGTAGGAAGAGGTGGAATGGGGGAGAAAGAGTCGAGATCAGAAATGTTGTTGATCCTGTTCCATGTGATTTGAAGAGGAAACCATATGTGGATTAGATAAGAGAGTAAGAGGGGAGTTCCTGGAGAGAAAAGAGACATTATTTGTATTTTGGAAATATGAAAATATATCCACCAATTGATTTTGGAATCACACACACACACGCACATGTATATATATAATCGATGGGTATACATTTATACACAATATTATTAACACCAAATTCTCTAAAAAATAATTTGGATAAGTCATTATAATACATTATTGATTAAATAATATAACTAAAGTTAACCTATATTTGGTCAACTATCACTTAACCTCACCCTAAATCTCTAAATATATTTCAAATTTGATTAATTTTAACATTAGTAAAAAAAATTGTATAAAAAGGTACCCTAAAACAACTTCTTTAGTGTCCTAATAACTCTATGGAACTAGTTAAAAACATAATAATGAAATACATCATTTTATTATATAACTATGAAATAATTTTTAACATAAATAAAATCATAGAAACACTATCGTAGAAGAAAAGTTTTAGTAACTTCAAAAAATATGGCTCATACATTACCTAAATATATATAAAAATTATAATAAAAAAATTAATCATTCATCATAGTCCTCATAAAATCAATCTTTTTCTCTTTATTACATGTATTAACTTGAGTACATACATCAAAGGAATTGGATAGATAAATGAACAATAAGGGGATGCATGTCATGAATTGAATAAGAGAAATATATCCTTGGTACATGGGTGAACATAATGATCGTCGTCATATCATTGGATTTGAATCATCATCAAAATAATATAATAATTTGAAAAATTCAACTAATATATATTATAAATATTAATTAATCAAAAACCATTATGTTAAAATACTAAACATAATGATGAATAATTATAGAATCATATTAAAAAATAATCCATGGGAATAAATTATATCATTATAATTGTTTGAAAATATGGAATCATGTTCATGTATAATTCAAATAATATCATTATTTGTTCCACAATATCTAATGAACTTAAAGGATATACAATTACTATCCCAACCACCACATCATAAAATGTTCACAAAAATTCATTCTATAAGAAAATAAAGATATAACAATCAACGTAAGGAAATAAACCCTTAGAAATGAATGAGTTTCAAAACACTTTGTAAGTGAATATATTGATTAATAACCATTCATATTTAATAATTATTAAGGAAAATAAAATTTTGCGATAAAAAGAAATCATATAGAAATTGTGATGGAAAACTAAAGATGTGTTAATGTAGTTTTTTTGCAAGATAATGTCTTCTTGAAAAGTCTTTGTATATGACAAATAAATAATTTTTTTCATGGTAAAAAAATATACATAAAAATATAAGGTAATTTTTATTTTAAGATCATTTTATGGACATTAATGTATTATCCATATCAAAAATTATGTTAAATAAGAGGTAAATCAGAAAAAATTCGGATTCCGGAATCATCTTACCTAAAATCAATTATGTTTCTTCTCATTTACTACTCATGTATAATTAAAAATTTATTGTAATAACATGTAATTATAAGTGAATTATTTTTAATTATTTATCTATTTTTTAATTAAAGTTATTTTCTTTTATATTATAATATTTTATGTTAAACATAAATTCTTTTGATATCATGATTTTATTAAATTACCTTATTTTATTTTGATTTTTTATATTGTTTTCAAGGTCTTTAATACATAAGTAATATAATTACCATAATATAAAGTTACATATAATTAGATATTTATATATTATATATAATTGATATTATAAGTCCAAGAAGTTAGTAATAAGAAGTGTGTTTGCAATGTCACCTTAGGCTAACTACTATTAACGTGACATTTTCAAAAGAAGAGGAATGGAATTATGACATAAAAACTTCAATAATATATTAATTATATTATGTTAGGATCATTATTATATTATTAACAAATGAAAAATTCGATCAATAATATCTGTTATTGAGAGGAATATTGAAAAAAGGGGGATGAAAAGTGGAAGTGATATAAATGGTTCGTAAAAATTTACCTACATCTTTGTGTTGGTTATTTTATTTGACATCATAATCCATGGATGGATGTAGTTGAATTACATCAGAACACATATTATGATTATAAGGGTAGTATTATTGGGAATTCTGTAGATTAGTAGGTATTGAATTTTAGGGAAGATTCATTTTTAAGTGGTTATATAAGGTTTTTTATGGTTTTGGATAAGTTAATTTTTACGCGACAATAATAAAGACAATATCATATCAAAGGTAAACAATTCAACAGTTCCATTTTAGAAATAATAAAATATAATGTGAAAAAAATAATTTTTCTGGTACTTTTAGAAAAATATAATTTAATTTAATGAGTTT
The DNA here is from genome assembly GCA_963277665.1 of Viscum album. Classification (NCBI taxonomy): domain Eukaryota; kingdom Viridiplantae; phylum Streptophyta; class Magnoliopsida; order Santalales; family Viscaceae; genus Viscum; species Viscum album. The sequence continues at coordinate 601,345,162 of OY728126.1, forward strand.
AATCAATTGGAGGGGAGAAAAAGAAAACCATTTTTATATTGAAGATCATTTTAATCTTATAGGCATTGGAAATAACATTATAGGTTAAAAATAATTTTATTTTAATTAAATAAACAATTTATTTTACTAAGATGATTTTTAGGGAGAGATAAAATAATTAATGTGCATGAATTAATTATTTCATAATTATTATTCCATAAAAATGTTTTATTTAAAAAACAATATACCAATTGATATGAAAAGTATATTTATCAAAAACACTAATCAATTACCATTGAAATTTTTTTATTTTTAGGAATCTAAAAAATTAATTATTTTAATAAAATAAATTTCTAACAACGAAAGTTATAAAAATAAATAAAATTTTTTTTATTTCTATATAATAAATTAATAAAATTTTGAGAAATGTTATTTATTAATTCATGGAGATTTTATAAATTATTTTTTTATTTATTCATTATAATATTTATAATTTTATAATCTATACAATAGAATATTAATATAATTACATTATTCTTTTTTATGTCAATAAAATATTACAAATATAAATTTATTATTTAATATGGTCATGTTACTAGTCCTAATTTCTAGTTTATAATTAAAATAGTCACAATAAAAATTTATTCATAATATTACCATAGAAAAAACATTTCAATTTTTCATATATATAATTCATTAACATTCATACCAAGGTTAAATATATTACTTTTCAAAATATATTGATTCGGTGACTTGTATATCTATTATTTTAAATTTGGTTGTCTTTAGGTGTTATATTTATAGACAATAATAGTGATCCCAATTTTCTAATTAAATTACTTATATTTTAAATTTTTCTCTTATTAATATTTGGAATTTTTATTCGTTTAGTTTTTTACTCACATAATGATCTCCACTGAAAAAATGTGTTGTTCATTTATCCTTGTGAATTATTTTTATAGTACAACACTATATTCTATAATACATATTTATTTAAAAAATATTTCATTTAAATATTTTGGGACGTCATATTATTCACTCATTAAAAATTATTTCATAAAATTTTAATAGATTTTATAGGTTGAGAATGCATAATTATAATTCTATTTCATTTTGTCTCCAATTCCCATGCTACATCTTTATATATATGGTTCCACCACTTCCATAGTATATGGGGAGTTATCCTCATGTTTATAAAATTATCTCTTTAATGGAAGACAATCACAAGACTCACCTCATGTTTGATTTGATTCTCGTGCAATACAACCACTATATTAAATTAATTTTTTAGATTAGGTATGTTCATCCTTTAGGGTTATACGTGTAACACATAATGAACTTTAGCCATGTCAAGTGGATGTTCTAGCTTATAGGCAAGTACTCTTATATTATAATGTATCACAACAGGTCCAATATACTTAGCTCCAATAATTTATTTATTTCCAAAATCCTTGACTCTCATATAGGGTGATATTTAAAGGATCATATTTTTCCAACATTAAAATACATGTCCCTTCAACAAATATAGTAATACTAATTTTTCTAACATTGATAATATTTAATATGATATTTTATTTCATGAACTTTTGATATCATTTCATTCAAAATATTTGTCCATGTGGATTTTGTTCTACAACTTTTTCACACGATATAGGTTTTGTACGTCACTTCCCACATAGAGATTCACATCTGACCTTTTGAATATTAAAGAAGATATTGATTTTTTTAGAAATCAACGAATGATATATTTTAATCCTTTACACCATTAAAATATTTTGATGAGGAACATTGATGTGTACTCCATAGTATCATTCAATTAGTTTGTCACATGTAAATACTATTGGAGATCATTTTACTTCTTGGTACTTCTATACTAGATGGAGAAAGATAATCTAGGGGAATTAACAAACAAATATTCTTTTATATATGGTCATTATTCCAAAGAAATTATATTTCCAAATATAATGGAACGATATTTATTCATTTTATATTCATGAATATCCCTTTCATATACTACATCCATCTTATTTTGAATCTCCAAATCATCCCTCAATGCTTTATTGAAATTAACCTAGATTTATCATCCTTTATTTATTTTGGAAGTTAGGTCATTTTAAATAATATCATGATTTTAGTATCAATCATTTTCATATACAAGATTATAGGTTCTTTATCAATCCACTCCATTGGTATAGCTCTAGGTTCTTTCTTTTTAATAGCATCGGGTAACTTCTTTGCTTCATAAGATGGTAGTGAATATACATATCATTGTTCTGGAAGATCTCTAACCATATTTTCTAACTCTTGATGAAATCTTTTTTTTTGTTATTATATACTTATTAATATTTTGATAAGTATATATTTCAATCATATCAAAATATTGGTACTTCCATCTATCATTAATTATAAAATAAATATTTATAACACTAGATCATATATAGGGTAGTTAATCTGATGGATTTTTATTTATATAGATGCATGCAATATCCCTTTATCATCTCATGGAGTACCAAATCTAAATTGTTCACTAGAGTACCACCAAGTATCATATTTTTTTATCTAATTGAGGCTATAGTGAGTCCCGGTTAAATGATTACCTTCATGTTGAGTTACATAAATCCATCCTCACATTTTTATATTCAAAAATACTCTACCACTTTCCATGTTAATAGAGTCAATGGTATTGAAAATAGTGATAAATTTCTCACAAATCATTTGCAGTTTCAATGTAATTCATAAGAACTATCACTTTTCATGGAAAAATTATGCACAAGTCCATTTTAGAGTTCCCTTTATTTTTATAGGGACTATATAAATTCCCCAACTTATAATTTTACTTGGATATAATAACTTCATTAGATGATTATGGGAAAAAATATAATATGTTTCTAATATTTTAATTTAATTATTGTTTTACTTGATATATAATTTTTGAAAATGTATTTTATTTATCATTATATTAATTAATTTTACTTTTAATTTTTATATTATATAGTAATGAAATATAAAAAAATAATTTTTTTAGGTTTACGATTCATGTATAAAATGTTGTCATATAAATAAGATTTATTATAAGAAAATTAACATAATAAATAATTTGATATTATGTAATTGGTTCCCTATATCGAACCATCATACTCGTTTTTTATTATACCAAAATATTATAGTATAATATATTTTCATAATGACCATAAAATTTGAATTTAAAAATTATGGACATTAAACAAATACATAATATAATTTTTTACTTCTAGTATAAAAATTTATATTTTGAAATTACAATTTTGTAATTACACACATGTTATTAGGAATCAAAAGACCATTTTCATATCGATCAATAAATCCTTCAATAAAAAACTAATAATTTTTTGATATTATACAATCCCTTTTCAATTTCAAACATACCCATATATCACTTGATGATATATTTAATTAAATTTTGAATTCTACTATATCTCTATGACATCATCATACTCATATTGTAATTATAAAACTAATAATAGAAAATTGTAAGAATTTATACAAAAAGTTATGAACCAATTTACCATTTTTGGATTTTAAATGTAATTAATCAACAATAACATATTTATAGATAATTTATTATTATGAAACTAATATATTAATGAAAACATTCAATTTTTTCAAATGAATTATACCTTAAACAAGAAACAACATAGTCTCTAGTGGTGAAGATTTCTCAATGGCCTGTAATATTTCAAGGGTGTTTAAATCTATTTCATAATATCATTGAATCATAATATGGAGATGACTTAATGATATAATTATATTTATTATTAAAATTTTAAATAAAATTAATTATAACATGGTTATAATCTATGAGGTAGTATATATTGATTTAAGTATTCTTTGTATGGAAAAATATATAACATATAAACAATATGATGGTGACGGTTTGTCACTAAGACTATATTATTTACCCCAAGAAATAAAATATTTGTATTTAACTTATATAGTGGTTTATATTCATGGATAGAAGATGTGAAATTCCAGAATTATATTTCACGATAATTCAATTAGAGTGTTTCTATTGGCCACCGTTTTATATTTTTCATATGGGGGACCTAATACTATGATTGTTTTTATGGTCATAAAAATATAAATATATTTTATAATGTGTTTAATAACATGATTTAGATTTTATATTCATTAGTTAAAGATGTTTTGTAATCGTGTATCCGCATTTTTGAAATTTTATCTACATGATCACTCTTTGGTGTCATATTATTCTCCGTAATGTTCTTAGGGACATTTCATTTCACAATAGTCATATCAATAGTGGGTAACTAACTTTAATTTATATATATATTTTATAATTTATATTTTTTTAGTCATAGGGTCCCAATTTTAATTATTTTTATCAGTGAACCTAGTTATTTAAAAAAAATGTGTTTTTAATGATTTATGGTATGAATAATTGGGATGAGAAAAGTTCTCATTTTTTACATGATTTTGAGATGTCCCATTGAGGGAATTTAATTCTATGATATCATGAATAAAAATTACATTTATATATTTATTAATATGTATATATATCTATAGGGTTTGTACTAATTATGCCCATGCTATTTTTTATTTTTAATATATATGTTTACACTAGTATATGAACATTTGTGGTGACTTATTCATAATTATGTTGGTGGAATAAAAATTTTATGTGGTCATGTATGATATTGTAATTTACATAATATTTTATACAAATATTAATATTATTTATTTCTTTTAGGGAAAATATTTTATCATTTATATGATTTTAATTTTCATTCTTTAGTTGAATTTGTTATGTTTTTAAAAATAATCATGATAATTTAGAGTATATTATACTTATTAAATTCATAAATTCCATTACATTCACAAAGATGGTTTGAAAAAATTTAATTTTTTTTAATCATTTTCCAATGGTGATGTCTTGAAATATATATTTTGTTAATTAAAATCACCCCCATTTATTATATGATCTAGTGGTGCTTGTTGACTCCCTCTATTATTTCTGAGATAGGGTTGAGGTCACTTTCTTATTCATATCATTAAACTAATGTGTATCTAAAGTAGGTCATGTTTTTTCTTAAAAAATATATATTCAAATTAAAATAAATGAAAATATTTTTTATACTTGCATCAACAATTCCTTCTAGATTTACAATATTTTTGTATCCAAAAATATTAAAGGATCCAATGAAACATATATTTTGAAATAAAATCTAAATAATTAACTGAAAATTTGAATTTTCATTACTTTTATGTATTAGGGAGTAGATAACCTCATAAGATGGTAAAAAAATTTATATTCTTATGTTTACGTGATGTTATATTTTGTGTATAAGTATTATATTTCTAATAATCCCCTACAAATAAATCATTTTTCCTGATGTTACATTTCATTATTTTATTTTTATTATTCATATAAAATGTGGCCATTATTGTCCAAAAAATAAATAACCTAATGGATTTGTGGATGAAATTATACATGATTCAATTGTTTAATAAAAATACAGTAATTTTTATAATGTGTATTATTCATGGTTTGAATGAGATACTATATATTTATTGTAGTATATTATTATCCTTTTATAAGATACAGGATTAATATTTTAACTAAACCCCCCTCAATATTAGATTACCCTGATGTGGTTATATTATAAATAAATATATCTGAATATGTTTTAGTTGATGAATATTAATTATAAAATTAATAATTTAGATGCCATAATTTTGAGATTTATTTATCTTCAATTATTATTGATATAAAATATTTTTTACAAAACCCTGACATGGTTATAATTTGTTTGAATGATCATTTCACAAGGATTAATACGATTTATATAAAGAAAAATAAATATGTATAAAATAAAAAATTATATTAGAGGCCGTATTAGTGAAAATTTATAATTTTTATGTCAGTTTATTGATTATAAAAATGTCATCTATAATTTGGTTAAATATTCATCCATAACAATATTACATTACATTAACATTTCCAATGACTACTGTTTAAAATATATGGATGTTAGATTTTTATGAGTTATATAAAATATATAAATGAATCATTTTAAAGGATTATATATTAAATCTATTGATAATCATGTTTTCCTCCCTTATAATTCTTTGTTTTGATATAAATAGTCATTGATAAAATTTATTTATATTTTGATACGTTTAAATTAAAAAAGTAAATATCTTGAATGAAAATTCTATTCGTAAGTTTATTCTTAATGTGATTATAATGATTCAATTTATATTTTATAAAAATTTTAAGAATATATTATTATAGAAAATAAATATATTATAAATTAATCATTTTAAATAACATCGTATGTTTGTTATCAAAATCATAATTTTAGGTCTCTAATAGAAATTTAATTATATAAGTAAATATTGAAAATATTAATTAAATTAAATTTATATCACAAAATTATTAGGTTAAATAATTTTTTTTATTTGATGTTATAGAATCTGGATTACTATAATATCATGAAATGCCAATATTTTAATGTTTATTTAACACAGAACCAATTATAAATTTTTAAAAGAAAATTTTTTGTACCCTTAAATATGTTTTTATTTTAAATAGTTTAATATATGATATGATTTGATTAGTTACAAATTTCAATTTTTATGTTTGTACATTAAAAGAATTCTTGGGTAATATAGGGAATATTCATTGGGTTATATAGAAAGGTTCTTCATCTATTTGATGATTTCATAAAAATGTAATTTCTATTAAGAAAAAAAAATTGATTCTATGAATAATGTCAGATGATTTTTAAAATATAATTATTTTTATAGTATGTATATTATAATTTTCAATCATAGAAACCAAATTTTTAAATTTGGGAGTCCTTCTCATATATATAAAATAACAAATATTTAATGAAATTTTCCAAATATTGACATTGAGTGTATAAACTAAAAATATCAACAATATAGGATTAAACTATGAAGGTTTAATTAAATGAAAATTCATTATGATCATATAATATTTATTTTTCAATGATATTGTGTTTTAATAACATTTAAATATAACACATTCTTTCTATGTTGACCTGCGGTTATTTAAAATCAGATACATTGCCTAGGATTCCATTATAACAATGATTGTTTTTATAAGTAATGTACAAATTTAATACAATTTAATTGATTATTAGATACACAATATTCATTTTTATACATGTCAAAAAAATTTATAATAAGTAAATATTGGCCTAGTTCAGTTATTGGTGTCTAGAAATTTCAAAAAAAATATTATAGAAGTTGAATTTTTATTTTAATGGTAATTTTTTGTTAAATATTACATTAATATATAAAATTTAATTGAAAATATTTGTTTTTATATTTAATTTTAGTTCCATAAAAAATATTCAAGGGATTTTTTTAATTTCATTTATTTTAAATTACTAATGTTTTTCTATTCAACAGGAAACATCATTTTTTATTGTTATCAATCTTGTACAATGATTTTATATTTGTTAAACGGACCATATGTAGTGTATATACTAAAAATATGATGTACTTTCAATGTACATATTCTATTATAGAAAACAATTTATTAATTTTAATTTACTATTTTGGTTTAATGGAAAATATAAACAATTTATATGTTTATTAAAATTATTTTTTTTATATTGACATATAGAATGACACTCACATTAAATGTTCAAACTATATAATGTCTTCTATATTTGTTCTCAATTTATCCATCATCGCTAGTTATTGATAAAACATTTTGATTATTATCAGTTTATATTAAATACAACAATTTCAAGGTCATGTTACTTTACATATCACTAATTTTTCACATTTATATCGTCTAGAGTTCTTTTTTTTCTTTCATTTAGAAGTTTTTTATATATAGATATATAGATATATCTACAGCACTATTATGATCCATTTAAGCTATTGTACTAGCTATCACATGTTTTTTACATATTTTTAAGAATCATTGTTCTATAATATAAAATTAGGTGACATTTATATTTATGAAGAATTAGATCACACCTTGATAAAATTACAAAAACATTAATGTGACTTAGTATTAGAAATTTTGGAAGAAACATAACATCAATGTTAATCAATGATAAAATAGTCATCCTATTGTAATTTGTGTAAAACATCTTAATATTTATACATAAAATTCTCAAACGTTGGATTTATTATAATATTTAAATGAATATATTTTTAATTATTGTATATTTCTTCGATTTTAATTTTAAATATTTTTATTTTCTTCCTTCTAACTGTCACAATAATTATTTTTCATCGTGGTTCATTTTTACAAGTAGTTCCGGCATGGATTAAAATATATAAATAATTACCTGCATTCTTCGTTATATTATTTATTTTTATTATTTTGTTATATATTATTTAAATCATAGATTTGACATGATATATACTTCCTTATTATATATCAATTGATCAAAGGGAAAATATAAAATTTTCTAATTTTTTTAATTTTTTTACATCAAATTTATAATCATTATTAATTAATTTATATTTGATAATCCATGATTAAAATTCCTTTTGCGTTATGTGTTCTTAGTTTCAAATAGACAGAAAACCTGAAAATAAATAACATATACATTTATGGTAAATTTCTAATATGCTTGTTAAAATTTTTATATGAATATTTTAAAATAATTAATAATACATCTCAATGAAACAATGTTTATATATAAACAATTATGTTATTAGTATTCACCAACATATCATTTGATTTTTTTGAAATTATTTAACTAAATAACTTATTCCTTCAGTAATCGGTTAACATTCCAAAATTAATTGATTTATGAAATCATAAAATTACCAATATTGGATATAATTTTTCAAAAAATTGTTTCATTAAATGAATTCTATGTTTATGGACCATTATAAAATTAAGTATAAAATACTTTTGAAAGGAATAAGTCATCAGAGTAGATATTATTTATATAATATTATCATGGATTTCCATTTTCATCCTGATTATCCATGGTACTTGTTTGTAACTATCAAATATACAATATTAAATATTCCTTATAATATTTATTTATTCATCTCATGATCAATTATTACAACTCCATATATTTCATGATTGAAATAATTTTATTATTGGACATCATAATAACTATTATAGGAAAACATTACTACATATTTAAGGACCACCCTTTCCACTTGAATCAAGATCCATAACTAATTAATAGAATATGTAGCATGAATTATACAAATTAATTATTTGTATCATAAAATTATATAAATAAGACTTGATTTAATAAATAAAGTATCACATATTGGGTACTTGTTTTCCTAATACAATAACATGTGATTATTGGAACCACATTTACATTATGAACGTGCTATTAATATATTCTAAAATTTGTATATTTATGTAAAATGACATAACCTAACACAATCAATGTACCACCTAGAAAGTCAGCATAGCTAAGAGTTTATCCCCAAGAACTCCTATAATATATTATAGAAATGTCAAACACACTAGTGTTATTGAAATTCATGATATAAGAAATTATTATCTTTGATTGAATTACAAATAGAAAATTCCTACTTATATATTGATATATTAATATGTAAATAATAATAACCTAAGCAGGAATTGATTGAATCAAAATAATATTGAATTTAATTAAATATAAAATGACATAAATATCAATAATCAATTTATAAAACCCCAAAGATCAAAATATTAAGAACCTATGATTTTAAAAAAAAATCAATATTATATATTAATTAATATATAATATTCTAAATTGAAATTACAAAATAGGGTTATATATCCTTGTTCAACTCCTCTAAATACTGAATGCTAAAAATATCAATGAAAAATTGAAATATTATTCATTTTATAATGAATGTGGTAGTATTTATACTCTATATGTTCACATATAAATGTTATATTAATATTCGAAACAATCAAATAGTGTCATAATTGATATAGAAAACATATAATTCCCACGAATTAAATATATTATTATAGAGTTGTATATGATACATAATTATTCCCATAGATCACCAAAAAAATACTAAAATAAATTAATAAAACAATATTTATTACACATGGATTTGATTTTCTCTATGTATGTGAGTGTTTTTCTTCATCTTTCACCATAAAATTAAGAATTCATTTTGTAAATTACATGAAAAAATACATAATATTCCAAATTTAGGAAAAACATGGTTATTATATTTGGTTATCATATAATATAAAATTGAGATCATATATTCAGCATTGTTTGTGTTTTATGTGGTGGTATTCAAAATATTTTATTGAAAACAAAAACTAGTTTTTTTAGTTATTCACTTCCTTTCAGGCCAAGAATTTCCATTACACAATCTATTTTTTTCTAATGTAATGTTTACAAGTCTCTGATAAATATATCCATATGAATTCTATCTGTAAGGATAATATACAAAAGATATATATTTCTATCTATACGATGTACAATTAAATTTTTTATATATTATTTAAATATATGAAATAATTGTTTTAAACAAGTACAATGATGGATTATGTCTAATTAATATATTTCAATAGAGAGATATGAATTTTTTGTAAAAATAATTTTATTTTTAGAGGCTGTTCAATTTATATCTAGATTCATTAAACATTAGGGGGAAAACCATTCCCTTTAAACTATAATATAGAATATATTATTTAATTATAGAGTAATTGTTCTATCATTTGAATTTGATTCAAATATTATTATCTTACCCATGATTGTCATGACATTGTGTAATTTTTTCCTTGTAAATTCCTATGAAAAAATCTCTCCATGGGGTTACAACCAAACAATTGATGAATGAAATTTGATTCTCTTAAAGAATAAAATTCATTGAATGATAACCTCTATATCGGAGATTATATATACATATATGAAGTCATGATGAATTACATATCTCTGATCCATAAAAATAGTGGGGGTTTTTAGTTGTAAAATATTCAATAACACTTTACATTATTATTTCAAAAGTATTATATTTACAAAAATAAATATTGTTAAATAATTATAATTGGGAAAAAATTATAATATGTACCATAACTTTGAAAATCTAGTTTTTTTATTGGACGATCCAAGATGGATTTTTTAGGTGATCAATATGTGGGAGATTGAATTTAGGTTTAGCAATACCTAGAATACATGTTTTGGAATCCCTTTTCAGTTCCATGACAAATATATGAGAAATTTAGTCTATCTATTTTTGTGGTTTGGTAATCTTGTGGTGTCAAGTTTTGGTTATCATGAATAATGGAAATTTTTAGGCATCTTGAGGTCTAAAATGATTGTATTTGAGTTGGGATATACATTTTGGTGATGTTGTATTCTGAAGTGTCTTAGTGGAATCCTCAAGTTACATGAGTTAGATTGTAACATTTGTCTTATTAGGTTTATAAATACAAGACCACGTTATTGAGTAATATTCAATGTGATTGGCCATGTTGTGAATTTGTAATAGATCAGGAGGTTCTATAATATATTGGGGGTTTTTTGTTGTTCCGTGGAGTCATGTCCAATAAATATAATTTGGAATGAAAACTTTCATCGCCATAGTCAACCAATATTTCCATTGAACTATAACAAGAACTGATTTTCGTATATTTTTATGAATCCCTAGGATTTTGGATGCAACATACATAGTTCCTTGAAGGTACCATTTTTATATTACCATACAATGTTGATGATTCCATTATCTCGAGGACTATTGAACCATACATTCATCTTTTATACTCCTCAACCACCCCTTGTGAATTTGGACTTCTTGAGTAGTGGAATATATTGTTTTTTATTCTAATATTTATTTATATTCCACCCATTTCTTTTCATTAATTTTCTTCTTTAATCAAGTTCACATAGTTGTTTTTTTATTATGTTTAGTCTTGTTTTCAGTTAAAGTATGAGTTTATTTTGTTATATGGTGGTTCTCATTATGTTTTTATTTATTGTTCTAAGGTGCACTTTTGATACAATTTCATTTTATTTAAATATTATAATGAGATGGGTGATTCAACATTTCCCTTTTTTATGATCCTCTACCATTGATACTCCATATTGTATGAAACTGAGGTTGAGGGTGGCCACCAAAACCTACCATTATCATGCGATTTGTTGGATAATATCATTGGTGGTTTGAAAACCCATATATGTGAGCCATTGAACAAATAATCCCATAGATATATAATGAAAACCTCAAATGAACTCCATGTAACATAAAATAAACCCCAAATTCTCCAAATTCATGTAATATTATAAAATATAATATATAAAAACTAAAACTGAAATATTATAATATAAATATAAAATGTGACTCAAAAACTAAATCCATGATTCGAGCTGGTAATTTATATCAGAAACACCAATTCCTCCCTATATATATGAAAATCATCTCTATATAACATGGTTTAGAAAACATATGCACATTATAGGATCTTTTCTATATACTTTCCGGAAAATATAAATAAATAATTCTAATTCATTAGTTTTTAAATAATGGATCTGAATCTCATATACCTTAATAAATATAACACCATAGCTCATTAATGTTTTCACTATCCATTAAAACATACATATATTGTAACATAATTTCATGAGAATATGTATTAAAAATAAAATATAAAACAACCTATATAGTGACCTATTTTATCTCATTCACATGTAATAGATGTACTATAGAAACCAAAAGATTTAATATATTAATATTTAACCATTTTGAAGATATAATATAATAATAATACATTCTTGGAACAAAAGGTTTAGTATATCCAAATAATTAGGCTCATACTTCACATGTATATAAAAAATTTAAACAATATTTAATTTATTTATCATTGTACTCTTAAAATCACCCATGTTATCCTTAGTTCATTATTTCACTAGTTTATATACATCAATGTAAGGGGTTGGGAAAACCCAATAAGGGGAGGGATAAACTGATAGGAGCAAAAGAGATGAACTAATGGAAGTGGGTTAAGCATAATTATTATCATAAAATCATAATAATGGAATCAACATCATAATTAAGAGGACATTTGAATAAAAAAAATGATTGTAGAATATAAATAATAATGAAACATTGAATCATTGTGGTCCAATACCTAGTATAGTAATGCATAATTCTTACATCATGTTCATCCGTAAAATATTTGCATGAATCATTACATTATAATTTTCACAAATTTTGTAATCATACACATTGAAAACAAATAAATTATCAGAATATATTTCTACACAATGAATTGGATGGATTTATAATTTAATGAACACCCATTATATGAAGAAAAATATTCATAATAATGATTTCCATTGAAAAATAAAAGAAATAACAATAATGAAATGGAAATAAACTAATGGAATATAATGTTGTTCATAATGTTTTGGTAAATAATACCTTCATCAGTGATGTTTGGTTTTCCAAAATGTATAATGAAAATATGTTTTTTTGTAAAAAGGGTTATCATTCATGGAAGAAGAATAAAAAAATCAATAGGTGTCAATGTAGGGTTTGGGAAAATGTTGTCTCTTTAAAAAATAATCAATTTTTTCTCAAAAAATTATGTAGTTGTAAAAAACATATATTTCCTACTAAATAAAATTAAAATTACTTTTGAATATTCATTTTATTGATAATAAATTATTTTCAATTTGAAAAGAAATGTGAAATAGAAGGTAACTCAAAAGGAAGATATGGGTTACAAAATCTCTTATGCTTATATATAATTATGTATTATATTGTTTAATCCACCATTTATAATTATTTTTTTATTTTATAACATTAAATATAATACAATTTTATTTATATATATAAATATTTATCCAATATAATTATATAATTTAATTTAATAATTTTGTCCATTAAACATGAATTGATTTGATATTTTCTTATAATTAAATTATCATGTCTTGTTTTAAATTTTTCATTTATGTAAAAGGAAATTCATACATAAGTAAAATTAATTCCTACATCTCAAGATGAATATAATTAGAAATATTTATATTATATATTATACATAATATAAATATTTGAAGTATGGGATATAAAGGGAATTTTAAATGTCCCAATTGGATAACTGACTATTTATCAGACATTTTCAAATCAGTAGGTTAAGATGTGTGAAATTTAAAAAGTCAGAAATATATTAGTTACATTATTTTAAATTAATTATAAAATAATTAACATAATAATCAGGTGGTTATATATTTTTTCCTTTTAGAGGAATATGTAATTTTTTAATAGATTTATAAAATGATAGAAAATTCTGATGAATACTCCCCTAATTATCAATGTTTCTTAATTTATATGACATTGAAATACATGGATTAATGGAGTTGAGTTACACTATAACACCACTACATAAAATAAGTGGTATAAGAGAATGAATTTTTAATATATTTTTATTTGGTGGGTGTGGATTTTTTTCTGTGGTTAGAGAAATTGTTTTATGGTTATGAGTACTTTTATTTTTATATTATAAAAGTTAATAAATTATTATATATAAAGTAATCATTTAAATTGTAATATTATTGAAATTATTAAATATATTTATTTATTATATTAAATTCATGAGGAATCTCAAACACATTACATTTAATATTATTAGTTTAATCAAATGGAATGCTAAAAAATGAAAAACAAAATTATTTTATTATTTACATTAATATTTTTGGATTTGGATATAACATTTTAGGTTTAAAAATTAATATTATTGTACATAATTGAATTTTTTAATTATTAAATTATTTTTGTAAAGAGATAAAAAATTTATTATATAAGAATTTATTATTTTCTCATTATTAGTCTATAGAAACATGTGATATTTGAATAAAATGTTTTTACTAGTCTTGTAAAAAATACGGAAAACAATTTATCATATAATAAAAATTTCAAATTTTTTATGTGATGATTCAAAATAAAAATAATTTTATTTAGATAAATATATATCATGTGAATTTTTATTTATTAATACTATACTTTTGAATTTTATGAAATACAATAATATATAGTTCAATAAAAAATTTATTTTTAAATTTTTTGAGTTGTAGTACATGAAATTTATTTTTTGAAAATATAATATTTTTATTTTGAAAAAAAATTCTAGGACTCAGGCAAATAATATCCCAAAAAATTTATCAAATAAAATGAGAGATCATTATTTATAAGGGGTTTTTCATAAAACAGGTTAAAATACTCCAATTCTACCATCCTCCTCAATTGGTGCACAATAGTATAGTTCTCTAAAATCCCACACCGAATTCATTTTCCAAAATCACAGTATTTGATAAGGAATTTATCACTTGATTGGACTCTATATATGAAGGTTAAATATCTAGTTTAGGTTACATGATTTATTCTACACGTTTAATCCTATATGGTAGAATCTTCTATAGAACATCTCTTCTTCTTCTTTGTAATGTTATCACCTAAATTTTAGAGTAAAAATCCATCCATAAAGTAGTCCTGTTATGTTGTATAATAAGGAAATTTGAAAAAATCATAGCCTATAATTAATAGCCATATGATGTTTCAATTCAAATATATCATGTGAAGATAATATTCACAAAGCAATGGTGGGTATATAACACCCCTTCATACCTTGAGGGACCTAGAATCCCATTGTCCTCACCATATATGTTCAAATTAATCTAGGGAAAGATGATACTAATCCATCTAACATATATGAGAATTATAGGCTTCCTCATCCTTCCAAAAGCACCCATATTTCCCATAATTTTAATACCATCATTGTTAGTGCTCATAGATATTGTTATAACCCTTGGGGAAACATTAACATCCCTCTGGATCATTATTCAATATAAATTCAATGAGGATGGTATTTTATATATGTTTTTAGCATTAATAACATATAATACCAATTAAATAACAAATTTAGTAACAAAAAATAACAATATACATACTTTATTAATTCAGCATGTTGAGAAGATCTCCAACATTAAATCTTACTGCTGAAAAATAGTTGGCAAATGGCCACCAGAAGAAATCCAATATACTTCCAAAGAACCTATGAAAAATAAAAGTCAATGAATATGTGATTGTTGTTCTCTTCAACCATTAGAAAGAAGGGACAAGTATATATAATATGCATACCGTCTATATATAGCATACAATTTATGGTAAGACAATTCCTCCATATCCTCTATAATAGAATAATCAAAGTGGAATTTATAAATTCGATCATGAATTTCACCAATTATTTTGGTGGGGTAGTGTATCCTTCACATAATTATCATTAAAAATACTTAACAGTGAAATTCCTAATGTTTTGGGTCACCATATTATAGTTTCCTCATCCATGAATGTATATTTTTGAATCACCATCCTTGTTTGATAAAAAAAAGCCATCATATCAATCCACATGCTAAATTTACTCAACAATGGACATAGAAGCTCTCTCAAGTGTAACATTGGTGACATCACAAATAATATTTTTTCTATAATTTATTCCCAAAATCAAAGAATAATCCCCACTGCCAATCTAAAGAGTGATGTGGATAATGGGATTATTTTAATTCCTAATTGATACCCAAATAGATGATGTAAGGAGATTTGAAAATCCATTGATCAATTTATTTTTGAATTTTTTTGGGATGAAATCATAGGAATAACCATTAGATGTTATTTGATTGTACACTAAATTCCCAATTATCCCATTATTTAGAATCCTTGGATCGTTAATATTAATTTCTACGATTTCAATAGGCTTGATTCAGTTATTTTAGGTCATATTTATTAACGTCCTTTCATGAAAAAACTATTCTAGATGAAATTCATAATGAAATATTATAGGTCATTGATAAGGATTCTTGGAAACCAATAAATTTAAATGACTAAAAAAATGTGATATATTTTTCCAAATAGGTAAGAAAAATTATCCCCTCTTGGGAACTGGATTAATATTTTTATCTATCCATTTAATTGATGAATCAATATCATATATTCCTAAGGTATTGGATTTTCTCCTTGAAATAATAAGGTAACATGATGGTAGTGATATTTAATGTGGATTTCATTATCCAATAATTAAATCTATTTTTCCTTGTCATCCAATAGTTAATACCTCACCAAAAAACAATAAAGGATATGTTTTAACATAGGGCTTTTCTAAAAACTTCTTCATACATAAAAAATATAGCCTTTATATTGTAAACATTTTCCTTTATAGAATGAACAAACTGAACAATGTAATATGAATATAAATGGTGTGGTTGAGTAAATACACCTATTTCATCCTTGAATCATTTATAAATACTAATATGATCATTTTAATTAACAAATCTTATCCTACCATATTCTTGAATGAAAAAAAATATCTAATAGAGGGTAACTCTATCAAACGTCTCTAGTACATTGAAAAAATCCCTTAGTGATACATTCGTAATAATAGATAAAAATACACATTTAATAATTTTTCAGAAAATTTTAATGAATATCTTAAAATCTCATATTTTATTAAGTATCAAATCATAAAAATCCATTTTCAATGATTCAAAATCCATAGAGATTTCAATCCTATGTTAAAAATTACACTCCTTTTTTCCTCTTCATTATGTTCACACACTCTATGTCCAAAAAAATGATAGCATGGATGTTTTTTCATACTCAACCAAAAAATAATTTTAAGTGATATAGTCCTTCACAAATCATCCAAACATGGTTAGCTAAATTTTTCTACTAATTCTAGATATAATATCCCCAATTGAAACTAGCCTAATGTTTATAATGTCAATATCTTATTAGTTAATTAAACTCAATTTTATAGGATAAAATTCATTACACAGGGAGAAAAGGAGTGACTATAAACCCCTCCTTGCATTGGCCAATTCATCATATACCACATCCTAGTAAACCATAATGAATTAATTAGAAGAAGGAATCTGGGACTCCTAGACTATCTATATTTAAAATAAATTGGGCCACACTGATTTCCAATATAGAAGGTGTTGTGATTACTTCACTCTTATGATTCTCCTCTATGAATGTGGTCATGTTATCAATAGTTTTTATGATCTTTCCACTCCACCAATAGAGTAAAATAGCATAAAATAATACCCTACTGCAATGTATATTTTCATATTCTGAGTTGAACACACACCCATAAATACTCATGACATTATTTCCCACTCATATTATTTTCCCTTTATACAATTTTTGAACGATATTTGATTTTATATCTCAATTCTTAAAAAATTTTACAATTAGCTTACTATGGTCTAGTACATATTTAATGGGTATTATGAATTCTAACCTTTTGTGAGGTAGAATTTACATTCTAAAAGGGGGAGTTTTATAATGGTTCTTGATTTATAGTTTAGAGATGTCCTGGTCACCCTCCTTGAAGTCATGATCCATCTTAGAGAAAAGTTTTCTACTCTATTCATTTACTACACCTTTTTTGAATTTTAATTTCAAAGAAATAATCTATATTAAAAATCAAGTTTGATGGATTCTAAAAGCTTGTAATATAATAACCCTACATGTAGGACTGATAATCTATACATTGTGATGTTTTAATGCGATAAGTACTAACCATGTGATTTTTGAGGAGATGTCAACAATAATGGAGATGTGTTCTGAGTAATTCCATGGAAGAGTGTATCCTAAGTCCCTATTTTCAGCACTCCATTCCTCCATGTGATGTATATTTATTATAATATGTTGCATACTATATTAAAAATTAATTTAAGAAATTAATTTCATTTATAAATATTTGTTATTTATATTCTTCTCCGTTTAAAAATTACAACCCTAAAATTTAATCTGATGTTCATTAATGAGAATAGATAAGTGTAATTGAATTAATTATTTCCTTTAGTTATTATGTCACATATTCATATGCATGGTTTAACTATGATACTATTATATAAGGATTTATCATGATATATAGACCTATGTCTATATAATGCATTGTCTATACTGTATTATAATCATGACAGTGTTTATTATATAGTTATAGCACCTATATATTCCATACAATTCAGATCTTTGGCACATAATGTCATTAGAGATATAAAAATAACACTTTATGAACCAGATCAATGTTTATTAAAATTCATATATAATAAGAAACTATTACTATAAAATCAAATATCCCAAATAGGATAATGTAACTAGGTTGAATCATTCCCTTGTTTCCAAACAGCCTAACACACTTACATGGTGATATTAAAAGGAACATGTTTTCTTAAAAATAAAGATACATGTCCCATAAAACTGTTTTATTGCATGTATTAAAATTTTACATAATTGATTTTATAAATTGTTGGATTTAATTATCCTTCCCTTTAATTTCCATAATAATATTATGTCCATGTAGCTTCTATTCACCAAATTCCTTAGAACATGTAGGTATTCAAGATAATATCCAATATAGATCTTTATATATATCTATTTAAAACATGATTGGAATCTATTATATTTTAAAAACTCAAGGAATTAAATATTTTAATCTCATAATATTTTAAATTATAATGAGCATGATCTCTACATATCCTAAAGTGTTACAATATTCCTTTCAATTTTCATTCTATTTGGGTGTTATAAGCCACATTGAAGAAAATTTTAATATTAATAGAATGATGATGACTTATTTAAAATATATAATCATACATGTAACATGATCATGCATTATCAAAACTGGTTCCCCTGATATCTTCACCACTTTCGTTAAATATATCCTGGTACACTATTCATGTGATAAATCTTCCCAAATAATAATGATGTGTGAAGTCGTGTGGAGTCGACCCTCTACCACCTATAACACATTGCATCCTGTGTATGAAATTGAGATGCCAATAACAACCATTATAACAATGGTTTCCCATTTCAATATTTATAAGGTCTACGGTTAGAACATCCCATTGGAATCCTATAGAAAATTTCACAATTATTGTTCATATTATACATTATTTAATTTCATAATGTCACCAAAAAATATTTTATTTACCATCACATTTATATTTTATATTCTAGTACATTTTAATAACATAGAAAAATAATACCAAAACAAATTTAAATGTATTAACTAAATTATCTATTATTTTTATCAACGAATATTGAACGGTAAATTGATAGACTGAAGGAAATCACCATATGATCAAAGTTTTTATATCCAGAATGGAATTCTATTTGATGAATATAATCATTATTCATCTTAGTTATATGATATTTAGAAATTTAATATTCCATTTAGAAGTACCAAGATATTTTATGTTGACCAAATAGTTAATCAATTTTTTATTGGAATTAAAATAACTATAGGGATATTGTTGAGCTATCGACAATCAATTCACAACTACATTGTTTCTTAATATATCATGGGTGAAAGAAAATTATTACTCTAAGGTGGTGCACAAGGGTATTTAAAATTTCAATACATGATATATTGAATATGTTGATTTAATTACTCTAATTATATTTGGGACATCCTATAGGTTATTTGGGGGATACAATTGGCTCTCTCTTTGAGATATATTGGGACACTTACTCAGGATTTGGAGGAAGGATGAAAAAATATTTTTTGAATAAATTAGTATATTAAAATACATCTAGAAATTCTTCATGGTCAATGGTTTCAATTGACAAACATTTTTATTAATGATATAATTATTTACTAGGTATTAAAACTCACACCAATAATTAATTTTCCAGTGGATATTAATGATCATCATTTCATTTATAAAGGACCATTGGAGGATTTATTATATAAAAATAGATTTTTTGTCCAATATTTGATTTGATATCTATATAACTTGAGCCAATACATTACAAGTATAACATCAAATTTTAGTAATGTATGGATTAGGAGACTCATTACAAAATTCATTACATGTTTTATAATTATATAACCTTCAACACTTATTTTACATTGAAAAAACTAGTAGCTTTTTTATTGATACATCAACTCCATGGTATAGGAGTCATGATAAAATAGCTACATAATAACATATGTATATAACTGAATGTGTAGAACAAGAATAAAATAAAACAATTTCCATTATTTACTGAATAGGAAGAAAATATTGTATGATATGGTTTTTAGGTTCTATTATACTGGTTGTGTTGGAATGTGTTTTCCCTTTGCCCCAATCCTTTGGAGTTTACTAAAAAAATTACCTTAATGATATGTCGTTTTGTGTAGTAGATTTTATAATTACCATGATACCTACACATGATGAATTGGTCCATGTGTGGTGCATTGTTTGGTGACCTCATTTCAACCATCATTTTGTTCTTGCTCTTCATGTATATTTGATAGAAATTTTATTTGTGGCCATAGATATCAAACTTAATGAACTGCATTGTCCGTTTGAGAAAATTATAATTATGATTCATTCCACATAATTAACAAGAGAATGGTTGGTTCTTATTTCATTTTTTTTATTCAATCCACTAGCTTGAAATTTCATTTTCTAATTTCCTAAAAATATTGACTGTAAATCAAACTATTTCATCATGACTATAAAAATAATAGATATGTAGATTCATATGGAGTGAAGACATTAAACCACTAAAGAATATATCAATTCTTATATCATTGTTCATAATAATACCAGAGGAATATCTTGAATGCCTAGTGATACTATCCTTCTTACCCAATGAATATTCATTGTACATTTACTTAATATATAGAAGTTATTTTTCCATATTTTTTTAAAATGTTCATGTTAAATACATATTTTGATATTTGTAGTAAATATCACCCACTCAGAATCAACAATTTCATAATTCGGCATCGTATTCATTACTAACATCTACCTTTTATAATCTTGTCCATATATATGATAAATTACAAATGTAACCCAATATTTTATATAATATTAGAGAAATAAAATATTAGTACCTTTTAGTTATTACACTAAAAATTGACAACTATTTTAGACAATCGTGAATATATTTGTGGTAATTTCCATATAAATGAACCAAAGCCTTGTTTTTAAATCTTGCATGAAGGAAGTAATACCACATAGTTCTATTAGATTTTCATAGCCTAATTTTGAAATTTAACAATCACCATGATATTTTTAAATCCACCAATAATTTCATTTGGAATTTCATTTGTACAATCATTTAACTATACATAACATTAGTAATTATACTAGTTTCATTGGGTTATTTTCAATTTTGAAATAGAAATGGTTTTATAAATATAACACCTAATTAAAATTTATAAATTCCTTCCCATGAGAAAAAAAATTCTAAATTATTGTCTTATGGGATTCCTATATTCAATGTATAAATTTTCATGAATTATTCTTCTAGGATAATATATATTAATCTTCTTTAACATTAAAATTAATAATATCATTATTTATATATCATATATTATGGTTTATATATATCATTTAAATATCATATGCATATCACTAAGGATTGTTAAACATGAATTATATCAAGTCCTCTTCAACAAGTAGCATTTACAACCCACACACATACCTAATAATCCCATTTTGGGTAATTACCCATAGGTACATATTTCCCAAATCCAGATCCACATTTTGTTAAAAAACGGGGATTTCATTTCCTATAAACCAATTAAAATTATAATTTTTATAAAAAAGATGATGAAATGTTCATATATATTTTTTTATTTTAAACATATTTTTATATTTCTCATAAAAAAATTAATTATACCATGATATGGTACGTACTTTAGAAGCATTTCATTTTCTTAATTAACAATTACATTTTATTAATATAACGAAACTAATAGTAATACTTTCTATGATAAAATGGTTAACTATATTGTAATTTATTTTCTCATACATAACATGTACATAAAAAAATATTTGAATCATTTATCACAGTCCTCTAAAATTACATCATTCTCGGTATATTAAATGAAATGAGATGAGGAAATACTTCAATCAAAGTGTTTGGATAAATACCATTTAGGGGATGGATAATTTAAAAGTTATAAGAGTCATGAATGAATATTATATGGGTGATTGTAATCATAATAATAATAAACTAATAATTAGATCATTGACATAATCATGGGTGATCCATTATAAAAAATTATGAAATGTTGAATATTCTGAGTAAAGAAAAATCATGACAAGATGATCACAAAACCCTAAATAGTTGTGATAAAATCTAGTATCATGATCACATATAATAATGTTCATAAATCATAACATCATAATTTTAAAAATATATAACATAATATTGATGACTAAAAATAATATTCTCTATAATTATATAATATTACAGAAAGTATTGGATTCATATTCAACTATAGATCCACTTGTGACATCTTATAATGTTAATAATCATGCATTCCACATGGAAAAGGAATCATAAAATAATCACAGTCATAAAATAAACACTTTTAATGGAATTTATTTCATATTTTTTTAAAGATTTACTTCTTGAATAAAATTTGGTTTTACATAATTAATAACTGAAATCATATTTATGAATATATTAACATCATTCATGAGTGGTTAAACAATAGCTCTAGATGTTTCAATGAGAAGTTTTAGAAAATACAGTTTCATTCAAAAATTATTATGTTTGGCATATAAAACATTTTTATAAGGTAGAAACATGTGTATATTTATAAATAGAAGAGAGATAATATATGAAATAAATTATTAGGATATTATAGTGATATAAAAGATGGAAATTATTTCAAATACAGAAAATAATGTCTTTGGATCGAAAATACCCCTAAATTGAATCTAGTTATTTTCTTTGTAACTTACACCTCATGTATATTAAATATATATTTTTTATCATATGAGAAATTGATGGAATTAATTTTATTTATTTAATTATTTATCATATTTAATCCTTATATCATATTTTATGACACTCATTATAAAATGTGAATTTTTATTATTTTATGTTTTTAATAAATATTAAGGTCTTATTTTAGTTTTTATATTTTTATTGAGGGCCAACCAAGAATAAGAAAAAATAATTCTTGAAGATTAAAATACATGTAATTAAAAAATTATTTATTATATATAATTTATTATATACATCCATGAATGTGATGATAACAGGATAGTTGGAAATGTACTCACTAATGATTAACACACTGTTGACAATACATTATCAAATGTTTGTGAATGTGAAGTTGAATTTAAGTTAGGAGGTAAATATAATAATTGTAGAAGGTTAAATATATAAATATAATTTGAATAAGATAATACATTAATCATTGAATATTTTTCTTTAAATGTAATAGATAAATATAATGTTGATATGTTATAACCCCTCCCTCCAATGAAGACTATCCTAGTTTGGTATGGAAGGACTAGATATAATAACTCCTAGAGTCCCACCTCTACTTGGCCGCATGGTGGAGGCCATCACCAAGGGTATAAAATATCACAAAACGGTAGGAATTAACCTTTTTATTATAACCAAGATTTGGATATGAGATATACCAACCTTAAATATACATCATGACTACTTATATATATATATATATAAGAATGCCTAAATACACTCTATATTCATGTTTAAAATGTAGTTGATATAAAAGCTAGAATATAACAACCGTTATCTTTATTACACACATAATCATGATTTATTACCTAAACATGCACATAAGACAACTCTGACGATCGAGAGGTGAAGAGTGTTGGGAAATTAGGAATATTAAATAAAAAAATAGGCAATAAAATACAACATCTTTATTGAAAACTTATTTAACATGACTATGACATTTCTTTGTACATAGCAATGCATGGGATAACTAGAGGACATGCATATGAAAAGGGTGATCTATAAAGCAGAGTAAGGGAGTAAAAAAGGAATAACATGATGAATAAAGTACACATTAGGAAATAGGAATATTAGAAGATAATAAGATATACATGAATAAAAATGAATGATATTGAATGATTATGATAACATGGAAGTGTGATGTCATCATTTTACATGATATTAGAATGAGTCAAGTCTCCTTGCACATGAAGAATTAGTAAACCCTCATGAAAATTGAATTAGCCTATGTAAACCCTCATTTCAATTGAATTATCATCAGTAATCCCTCATTGCACTTGATGCATCATGATACTAATCTTTACCCAATGCATTGGAGCACTATCAGGGCCCTCCATTTTTAAATATTTCATGACGTGCATAACTGTGCCACATTGATCATAAAACCTAAAATCATTCAACATCAACATTAATTAAACAATAATGTAATTCTAAATGAAAATATGAAAATCAATAATCAATAAGTATATGTTCATAAAAGATAATACCCTAGATAGATTAATTGTTATGGAATTAACTTACACAATAATTTTGGCATTGGAAATTTTTGCAGCATAATGACATCAAATACAAATAATAAAATGGGTTGATGAGAGATAAAGGGGTATCTAATTATTTATACATGAAATGGATATTATGCGTGGGGGGAATGGATCATAATATCCCAACATATAAAACAAAATTTATATGCATAATATAAAAGAATTGCATGAATGCAAATGAGAAGAGAGAAATTTATTAATGAATTTCGGTATGGTAACAAGTTTACATTGGAGTAATTAATTAGAGATAAAGAAAAATATCATCATTAAAACATGAGTAGGGAAGTATGGGGGTGGTTCTAAATAAAACCCAAAAATTTTTAATTGAGAATAAAATGGTATAACAATATAAAGTAATTTGGAAAAAAATGAGAAAATAAGAAATCCCTTTCTTGGAAGTGTGATCTCAAAGACTTGGGAGGGGCTTCAGGAAGGATTAATGAAATATTGGGGTGCCTTGGGAGAATTTTGGAGAGAGGGGGGATGTTTAGGGTTGTGATCCAAGGATTTTTAGTGAAGAGAAGTGAGATATTGGGAGAGTTTATTTAAGAAAAGAGAGGGAATTCACTATTAATTTGGTGTTAGACTCTACATGTTAAAAAAATCAAAACCATAACAAAAAAATGGTTATTTTCCATGGGTTTTTCCAAATGGGAGTGGAAAAAATTATTTTATAAAGCCAATGGCCGAAATTATTAAATTATTTGGCTTTCTTATGTCGAAGTTTGTCACACAAAAACATAAATTTATCCAAATTTCATGGATTCTGAAAAAAATATCTTTTTAACCTTAATAAAAATTAAATTTTTATAAATAAAAATTATTTCATAATTTACATTTAATTAAAATTAATTTAGTAAATAATATTCTATTAAAAAATTATTTAATTAAAAATTACATTAAGTTATCAATATATATTTTGTAATTGAATATTAACTAAAAATACTATTTTTCATTTAAAAAAATTATAATGTATCAATAATAAAATGAATGTATATTAAAAAAATGCACATAATAATAGTGTTAGGGGCTTGTTTCATAACCCCTTATAAAACTCGCATAAGGCCTAGGGGTAAGGTGTACGATGGTGACATATAATTGGGGAATCTCATATAACATCGCTCAAGAATTAATCCCTATTATCTTCCACTTCTCCCATAAGAGATTCCATTCAAGCATAATATTCTTAATCTCAGCATGGGATTGGTTAAGAGAAAATCCCAGTGAAATCACCTCCTTTATAAGCTATGAAAATTGGTATTCATTTTGAGATATAATACTTGATATGGCCATCTCATCCATTATCTGGGTTAATTGTACTTGATGAAGACCTGTATTTATGATAATCATGTGATCATTATTCAAATTATATATTACCGATGATAACAATTATCAATGGTATTTTAAAATCCAGAAAACATAAAACCAAAGAAGTGAATATTTTTTATATAATCAATTTAAAAAATAATACATTTAAATAGATCAAGAGTAACTCTCATTAATAAATTTTTGGGTCGTTATAGTCTTACCTCATTAATAAATTTCTCCCTTGAAATTACATTTTTGCACACTAAAATAGACGTGTGTAATTCTGCTTCATCACTTCTTCTAATTCCTACAATTTCTCTTCAATCGTGTTGTTTCACCAGAACAACATGACCAGTGGAATTTTCTTATTTCATAAAACTATTTCCCTATAATCTAAGATCATCTCCAACATCTTTTCATAGGATAGGTAATTTTTCAATCGTACCTCCTCTAGATTCATTACATTCGATAGAACATGTATGTACCTCCTTAAGTGTGGTGCAAGGAATAAATCAGGTACATCAGACATTCTCAGTGGCAGTTATCGTTGATAGACCAGTGCTCCTATGAATAAAAGGATCTCAAATGTGCTGATGTACATTGGACTAAGCTTTACCTTCTTCAAAAATTTCATTAATATCATCCATGGTGATATGTGGAAGAATAAAATGTCTATAATATCAAACAGTTGGTATCATCGATGCTTATCATCACAGAACATTTTTTTACACTGAATAAATTTAATGTTTAAAGGAATGGATTATCCTTCTCTACAATTTTATCAACCACTTCTAGATCTAAGTGTTTTCGCTCCCCAACATCATCCCAAAATTCCAGAGTTATGCACCTCTTCCCATAAATGGATTAATAAAGATCCATTTGGATGCATGAGTGTAAAATTTTGTTTTAAAATAACACAACCAAGGGAATATGTTGATCCCATCATCCATTGAAGTCCATTGACCATGATTTCAATAGGTACTAATGTTTTTTCATAGTCCGCTCATATTGTCCATCAGTTTGAGGATGTAAAGTCATAAAAAAGTTCTAATCAGTATTTAGAGAATGTTAGAGACTCTTCTAGAGCATAGAAGTGAATCATGTATCACAATAAGACAAAATTTAAAGAGGGAATCACAGCGGCCTACCACTTCTATGATTTATGATCGTGTTATTTTTTCTAATTAGAAATCCTCCCAAATTTAAATGAAGTGTTTAGTATTCATAAGAAAATCCACAACAACCCAAATAAAATTCATTCCATTGGATGTCTTCAAAAGGACAGTGTAAAATTCCATGGTGATATTTTCCTATTTAAATGTTTTTTTGGGTAATGGTTCCATCGTACCTTTGGATTAATGCCTCTCACCCTTAACATGTTGACATACAAGTCACTTTGATGTATACTCCACAATCTCCTTCTTCATATTATCCCACAAATGATGAACTCGGAGATCTCGATACATCATTGTGTTTCCAGGGTGAATAGAGAAATCTGAACTATGTACATAATCTTATGGTTTATTCATTACCTCAGGATTTGATGGAAAACTAGTCTTGTACCAAATCTAAAAATTCATTCTTCATTAAAATTGAACTCCATGGATTTCCCTTTTCTGATAGTTCCCACATACTTCATAATTCTAACATCATCCTTTTGATAGTCCTTTAACCTTTCCAAATGTGATGATGGGTAATCATTTTTTATAGGATTGATGATTTTTTCCTTCTTTATGATTTATATGTCCACCTTCATCAAATCTATGTAGATATTATCCTATTCAATTCACATCAATGATAGAATCACTAGTTACTTTATTATTAGAGTGTCTCCCACCTTATTAACGTTCCCAAGGTGGTAATGGATTGAGAAATCATTGTCCTTGATCAGCTCTATCAATCGTCAATTGAGCATATCTATATCTATCTATGTGAATATATACATGAGGTTATTGTGATCCGTATATATTTCACACTTCTCCTCCAAAAGGTAATGTAGGAAAAATTATAAAGATAATATTAATGCAGCTAACTCGATTTCTTGTGTCAGATCGTTTTTCTCATGAAATTTCAATTTCCTTGAAGCATATGCATTTACTTTTTCATTTTTCATCAACACACAGCCCATTCCCTTCATTGAAGCATCACTAAATACCACATAATTTTCAAGACTTGTGGGTTGTGTGGGAACAAGTGCATTGATAGGCGTTATTATCAACTCCATAAATATAGGTTGGCGTTCATCACTCCAAGAGAACATTAATCCCTTTTTATTTAGCTTAGTAAGATGTTTGAGAAATCATGAGAAATTTCTCACAAATCAGCAATCATATACAACTAAACCCAAGAAGGCGTGAATATTCATCACCGATGTTGGCCATATCTATCCCTAAACTGTTTCTATCTCAGATGGATCCAATGATATCTCATTTCTTGTGCTCATATAACCCAAGAATGATACTTCATTAAACCATAACTCACACTTTTTGAAATTTTCATAGAGCTAATCATTTAGAAAGGTCTCTATTATAGTTCTTATATTATCCTCATACTCCTCCTTGGTATAAGATTATATTATAAAATTTCTTATAATGAATAAAAAAATCATGTCGAGGTAATCTATAAAGAATATATTCATCAATTCCATGTATATTATTAGAGAATTACATAGTAAGAAAACAATTACTATGAAATCATAGTTCCTGTACCTTGTATGAAAAGCAGTATTGGGTATATCCTCCTTCATCACCCATTACATGGTAATATTTCAACTACAGATCCACCATGGAGAAGTATTGTGCTCCACATAGATGATCATATAAGTCATCATTTCGTGGAATATGATACCTTTTATTTATAGTGATTTTGTTTAGTGCATGATAAAAATTGCCAAGGCACATAGACCCATCATTATTCATGAAGAAAAGGTCTAGTAAACCCCATTGTGAAGCACTTGGGCATATAAACCCTTCTTCTAGATTATCCAGTAGTTTATTCTTCAGCTTCCCAAGATCTACAACAACCATTCAATATAGATGGATGGATATTTGTTAATCCCCAAGTATCATATCAATATAGAATTCCACATATCTTTATAGAGGAAGACTAGGACATTCATCGGGAAACACTTCATTTTTCCCTCCAAATAAGAAAGTATTCAAGGATGGTAAATTCCTTACAATCAAACATCTGAATAATATACTCATGCTCATTGTGCATTAATATCCATTCTTTAGATGATGTTTCTAATGAATATTCACCCCCCTTATAACACTTGTATAGAATCGGGGGTCGATTCTCCATATTGAGAGTGATTTCCCTCTCATAGAAATTTATTTTGGCTCTATATAAGGAAATCAAATACAAGGAATAAATTGAATCAAATTACACTATAGGGAGTATGTCAAGGTTCTCCAAGATGTTCAATATGAAAATTATGATATGGGAGGAGTTATATTCTTGGGAATTAATGATTTCCCCATTTTTTGTTCTCACCGACATCAATAGTCCACCGATTTGTGGTGGCGTTGGGATTGTTCCACTAAAAATATGTATATAAAAGAATTCATAGATCTAGAATAAAAAAGTACATTCAAAATTATTTAATGAATAACTTGTGTACATATCACCACTTCGTTTTTAGGGTTCTCTTTAGTGGTAGTGATGAAGAAAGCTCTCCCTTGTAGCCTTGGAGGTGTTGGTTGCCTCCGAAAACCATTGGCTTAGGTAAATGGTTTGCATTATGCCCATGTTATTTGCAGTTGAAGCAATAAAAACACATTGAGGGTTTAATGGATCGTTCCTATAATATTTCACAATAGCGGGTTTTATCTTTTTAGTAGTTAATATCCAGTGCCCCTTTAATTCATCACAAAAATCATTTCCTCATACCCATCCGGAAATTTCTAGGGATCTTCTTTTAACACCGTTTGCATGTGGGGTGCAATATTTTATTATCACCATTGGATTTACCCATAGGACCACTAGAATTAATGTCCACCGTAAACTTCAGATCCACATGATACCAAATCGGCTATTTGATCTGCATTTCAACCTTTAGGGAACATCAGACAATTTCTTCACAACTCTCAAAGTCACGGATCACATCATATTTATATAGGCATGGTTTTATCCCACTAAATAAGTGGTCAAACTTGTATTCATTGGTAACGACAAAGACCAAGGAATATTGTGATAGCCTTCAGATGATTTCTTCGTACGCTCTGAATGATTCATCATCTTTTTTCTTGAGTGAAAATAAGTCCCTTTCCATTTTATATCATAGGGTGCAAAGAAAATAATTGTTGAAAAACATTTTCCAGAAATCCTTCCATTCCAAATCCTTGATCTATTTATCATGATTCGTATTTTTGGTCAATTTCTACAATTTAACAGCTTCCTCATCCATTAAATAAGCATCTAGAATAAAATTCTCTTGTTTAGAACATTAAAGGGTGGAGATCATCTTTTTAATATAGATGATCCATTTTTCGATGATTGAGGGATCAAATGATCCATTAAAAGTAGGATTCCTTTGTCTAATGAATCTCTTGATTGAGTATTGTCCTTTTGTGGGGGGGTGTTAGAAGATCCTCTTGACCCATGTTTATATTCTAAACATGAGTTAAGTGTGATAGTATCATGATAAAGATCACGAGTCCCGATCCCATTAGATTGGGTACCTCATTAGAAAATTCAACACATTGATCTTTTCCTCGGTTTTTATAATGATTCCACTTATTACCAGCCATTGGATAAAAGAAAAAAATATGTGTAACATATAAATTTTAATACAAATAATTAAACAGATAACATATAAATTTATTTTATTTCCTTAATTTATGAATTTATACACTTCAATAAATGATATCCATTCTCTACTTTGCAACATATATTATTAGGGGCATTTTTTATTCCAATAATAATGGTTCCTATTAGGTTTGTAATTAACAAAAGAATATCCCTCGGGTGTTTCGTATCCAAGAGTGCATCAATTCCCATTTTCGTTCACTAGTTCATATTCGAGTCTAACTCAAAAAGGTGTATTCATGTTTTTCCCATAGATAAATTTGTCCCAGAGCTACCTCAACTTGTTCATATCCAGATAGGGATATATTTTCTTGATAAACCATGTTATATATACTAACCAAAATTATGGGATGTTTTTATTATACATAGACTTTTCATTAAGGCTTTCATAATGGTTTTCTAATGCTAATAAAAAAATAACTACAACAATACTCTAATACCAAATATAGCAACCACAGTCTTTATTACACGCATAATCATGATTTATTATATAAACTCACTCTTAAGTCTACTATAGGGATCAAGAGGTATAGTGTCTTTGAAAATTAGGAAAATTACATAAAAAAGTATAATACAAAATAAATTATCATTATTGAAAACATCTTTTAAATGACCACAACATTTTTCATACTTAGCATTGCATTATATAACCTGAGGACATGAATAAGAAAAGGGTGATATATAAATCCAAATAAGGGAGTAAAAAATTCATTAGATGAATAATAAAATACATGTTAGGAAATATTCATATCAATTACTAATAATAGAAACATGCACATAATAGTATGATATAGAATTATTATCACAACATGGATGTGTGGAAAAACATATAACATGATATTAGCATGAGCCAAAGATCCTTGTACATGAAGCATTAGTAAAACCTAAATGCACTCGAATTAGAATAAGTGAAACCTCATTGGACATCAATTATCATGAGGAAAAATGCATTTCACTTTATTTATCATGATACTAATCTTTACCCAATGCATTGGAGTGCTATCAGGGCACACGCTTGTTAAACATTTAATTTCATGTATAAGTGTGTAACATGGATTATATAACATGTTATCATAAAACATAAAAATTTATTCCATTATAAAGGAATAATTAATTCATAAATAAAATTCTATAATAAATAATTATATGGTTATAAAGGTGAATATCCTTGATAGAGAAATTGGTATGGTATTCACATAGACAATGATTTTGGCATGGGAAATTTTCGTAGTGTAAAGATGTCAAATAGAATTCGTAAAATGTGTTGATGAGAGGGAAATGGGTCTCTCAATATTTATACCTGAAATGGACAGTAGGGGGGTCATGGAACATAATATACCACCATATGTAATGGAAATTATATGCATAAAATAAAATAATTTCTTGAATGTACCTGAGAAGAGAGAAATCCATTAAGGTATTTGGTCATGGTAGCGGGAGTTCATGGGAGGAAATGATGAAAGATAAAGTGGTATCTATTCATTCAAACATAATGAGAGAAGTATGGGGGTGGTGAAAAATCATACCCAACTATTTTTATTGAAAATAAAATTGCATAACAACCTAATGAAATTTGGATATAAATAATAATGGATGAAATCCATTACTTGGAAATGTGCTCCCAATGGCTAGGGAGGGGCTTCATTGGAGCTTGGGGTGCCTTGGGTGGATTACAGAGATAGGAGGTCAGGTTAGGGACGTGTTCTATGGGTTATTTGTGAAGATAAGTTGGTGTGTAGGTGGGTTTATATAGGAAAAGAGAGGGAATTCATTATTATTTAGGTTTTGGACACTACACATTCAAATAATCAAAACCAAAAAAACCAATGTTTTTTTCCAATGTTTTTTTCAAAAGGGTTGAAGAAAAAAGATTATATAAGGCCAGTGGCCAATATTATTATAATATCATGCTTTCTTAATAGACGGTTAGTCACAATCTCAAGTAAATCATTTTTAATAATTTAAATTGATTTATAAGTCTTGGAAGGTCCACTAAGGCACTAGAAAAATAATCAACATAATCTAAAATCATATTATTTTAATGGTAAGACATATATTGGTATAATAAATTTTAATAGTTTTTTATTACCTCAATATTGGGTCATTTTGAGGTCATAAAATATATTATATATTTAAACGATATTTAATTCTTTCCCAAAAATTCAACTACCTCAAAAAATTAATAAAAATTCACCATTATATAATTTCTACATAGAGTATCCAAAAATAATAATCATTTTATCTAAATAATTTTATAAAAATATGAACATTTAAACTGAAAATAAAAAATGGCATTTATCAAAATTTGACATGTTTTGGCAAAAACACCTTTCAAACCATTAAAAAATTTACAATTGTATTAATAAAAATTATATGATAATTTATATTTAATAACAATTAATTTAGTAATAAAGTTTTATTAAAATATTATTTAATTCAAAAATTAATTAATTCATCAAAATAGATTTATTTATTGAATATTAACTAAAAATTATATTTTTTCTTTAAAAACTATTTACAATGTAACTAAAATAAAATTAATGTATATTAATATATAAAACACATAATCCTATTTGTAGGGTCTTGTTACATAACCTCTTATAGAACCCCCATAAGACCTATGGGTAAGGTGTGTAATGGTGACAAACTCTTGGGGAGGCTCAAATAACATTGATCGAGTAGTAATCTCGATAATCACCAACTTCTATTGTAGGTGATTTAGTTTCTACATAATGTGTTTAAGCTCATCTTGGGCTTGGTCAAAATCGAATCCCAGTGACACCCCCTCCATCTTGATATCCTAAAAATGGGCTTCACTTGGAGGCATTATACTAGATGAGGCAACCACTTCCTTTATCCAAGTAAATTGAAAATTTTAAGTCCCTATATTTACAATAATCATGTGATCACTATTAAATGACTATATTAGAAACGATAACAATTCTAAATGGTATTTTAAAAACCAAAAACATAAAACTAATGGGATGCATTTTTTTAAAATAGCAATTTTACATAATAAGTCTTTCAATTAGATCAATAAAAATTTTTATTAAAAACTATTGGTCGTTACAAAGAGTCTCCAATGTAAGTACCAAACGAAATGCAGAACATTGACACAATGACCATCTCCATTGTCTGAGCTAGTATGGTCCAACACGTTCTACATAGTCCTCCTAGTAACCAAATAGTTGTTTTATATATGTCGGGTGAGCATAAATGTATACTAAGTAGGAAAAACCCAATGTCTCCTGTGAACATGTGGGGATGTATACTAATTCCCCAATAAAGAGATAGAATAAATAGACCCCACCTAACATGTTATAACAGCCACCCCAACCTCACCAAAGACATGCTAACAAAATAACACAATTCATGTAATGTAATATAGATCACATCGATGATAGTGTACCCCTCACCACTTTCCCATTGATTAGCCACTATCACACCATAACAAAAAACATCATGGAACACCCACATATTCCAAAAGTACAATATCACAATTTACCCACACACACTTACGCCGAATACAACACCACATCCTTTCCACATACACCTGGTCCACATACCTAATAACATCCCGAATTCAATCGAGAAATCAAAGCACATCTCATCCCAAAGTCACCTGACATATTACAATTCACTAATAAACACATAGGTCCCAAAAACAAACAACCTTCATGAAGGATATTGGGATAACATTTCATGGAATAGTAAGATGGGAAGAGTGGGTTGCCATCAAGCCATCCACCAGTCAGGATGTTTGGGAAAGTCACCATCCCCCATAATAATATGTGTATTTAGAACATATTGTTCTGCTAGGGTGACGTGCATATAGAAATTAGAAGAACGTACAGGGGTATATATATATATACCCCAAACAGTGAACCCTACCAATTTCTTTCTCAAAACCAACAACCATCCCAAAAAATCACCTTTATTAGTACTTCTATAAGTATAACAACACAGAATCTGCTTCAGATATCAAAACATGAGTTGATTCTTTTTCAACATTTATACTAATTGATGTTTTATTATTTTACTACTTTTATTCCATTAGAGAAACCTTCCCAACCATATCATTACTTATTAATCAAAAACATTTATCCATCCCATTACCACACTAGAAGCTAATAATCTCAACACCAGCATCAATTTTTTGATGTCTAGGAGTCACTAAACCTTCAACGTATGAAAACACACATATAAATAACCCACTTAAATTATCCACACCATTTAACACCCATTCAAGGCATACAAAATGATGATAACGGGACATAGGTGATGATTATACATTAGAAACATCATTCATTAGAGTCCTTAAACCCTGTCCTTCCACTTTAAAAGAAAATCCCAAACACACATAAAAAACACTATAATAAATCCTTTCACAACAAACCTGCCAGGCCCACTATAGAACAAAAAAAACTATAACATAATCGTAGCAGAACTCGAACTAGTATCCCCACTTCTCAAGAACATCCCATAAATTTCACAATCAATCAATTTCTAATCTTCAGATCACATTACCCCACCCATATTTTCCCAATAATAAATGTTCTATAAACCCAATCTCCACTCAACCTGAGAAGGCACAAAAAAGAACAAATCCACACACAACACATAGGCACACCAACAAATGATGGTGTATTCAGATTTATCAAATATCATTCTATAATTACACTTGGTTAATTTTAGGGGGATCACAGTAGGTGTAAAATCCCATGGAATCCATTTAATTAACAATATATAAGTGGTTAGCTAGTTTTATGCATATATGGGATTTCAAAAAATGGTCAAAAAATCAATCAAAAGTCATTTTGAGTGCACAAAAAAAGACCACCGATGACCACAGTTTTTAGTAGGCATATAACACATATAAATCATAGTATTGATAACAATATAACACATGCATTCATCACTTTTCATCAGTACCTATATAATGAGATTTAACAGATTCAATTATAATTGTTAATTTTTTATTCTTTAATATTTAAATGGAAACATTCATATTCCCACCCTGCATGATACACAATTAAGAGAGAAAAAATAAATACCTACCTCGAGAACAAGTTATTATAAAATCCTCGATTCTCCCCAAATAGAGGGTCACACAAAAAGTAGGAAAGACTCTAAGGGGTTTTTATTCAATGGCCACAACACGATACCTGACTCCATGGAGAATAAAGGATCTGGGAGCAACATAAGAGAATGGAAACACATAATTAAGAGTGGACATCATCACTGGAAAAAATAGATCCTATATCAACAAAAGAAAATGGTTTCAAAGGCCACGACTATCAGATCACGGTAAATATCATACATCTTGTCCATTTAAAATTATACCAAGCAATAGGATATTAAAAAGAAAATTCAAATCCATTGAAAAGGCCTTACAAATAATTAAATAGGATTTTGAAGTCCAATTATGTCAAATAAAATGTAAAGGTGAAAAATTGGAAAAACTGGAAGTGACTCGTCATTAGGTGACAAACCAATACAAGCCACTGATGCCACCTACTCTAGCCAATGAACGACTGTGAGTGCCCAAAACCACTCAATGATGGCACATACTGAATCCACTCATCAGTAGTGATCCTTTGATGTCGGTAACTAATAGAGAGTCACTTACATGAATCACCGATGCCACACAATGAGACCACATACCAGCGCAACTCACTAACAGAGAGTCAAAGACGTGAGTCCCTAATTCATCTCAATAATGCCACCTACCAATGCCAACCACCAACAACGAGTCACAGACTTGAGTCTCTTATAGAACTCACCCAAAATGAGTCACTGAGTCCACTAACAGACACCACCCACTTACATCATCCACTAACACCGCCAATTGATGCCACCTACCGTTACAAAAATGGGTATTGGAAAACACATGAAATGAGCTATGATTACATCAAAAAACACAACAAACACTACAGTTTAACAATGTAATTGATTAGGGTCCTCTGAGAAATTATATAACGCACATATAAAAATATTATTTACCTCGATAATTTAAAACCAAAATAATTGAATGTGGTGTCTGAAAAATAACCACAGGATATACCTATCAAGGATCTTTACACAATTGTAACACTTCTATTATCATCAATGTTCTATGATAAACCCCATTATGTTATTTTTAATATGGAGTGGACACTCAAAATCCATGAAGACCACCTATAACATCTACTACCCCAACTGACCACATGAAATCCCAATAAATTAAAACAACCAAACTATATAGATCACATGAAACATGGAATATATTCCTCCATGTCAAGATAATAAATTCTCGAGGTTGTACTAAATCACCCTCATGGGTTTACTAACATCTCAATTAATATGTCTTCATAAAAAATCACATTCTCTCCTTTCAAAGTATTAATAATTACTTGTAAATTCCACCACACACAACATAATGATATGATAATATCTAATATCATAGAGAAAAATGTTCATGAATCATATCACAAATAATAACACCACGATGTAAAACTCAGAACATATATTGGTACTTGGAATGTATTTTAATTTACATTTTGCAAGAACTCTTCTCTATCACATCATGGATCGACAACACACAAACCAAAGGTATGATCTTCCCATGAAGCACCCTCTCCCAACTATCATGGATCACTATCACCCACTCCATGTATATTGAGTCATATTTTATATTGAATTTTCCCAAATTGATGTCGTAGGCGTCATCATAAAGGTATCAATGAAAATTAGAGTCATGAAATACAGCATGTATCCTCTCCAAAGGTGGTGGAAATGCCAAATAGTAGGCCACTTAACCAAATCCTCCCCAAACCATCAAGGGTATGATAAACTTCAGATAAAACATTCTCAAACTATCAAAAATCTACTACCCATGATGTGGGGAGACCTTCCAAAAAATTTAGTACCCAAACTCAAAATACATGAGCCTATTCTTATGACTGAAATAAGGAATCATCTTGTCTGGTGATACATTTATCCTCTTATAACCAATCTAAACATTTTATATCATGGCACGCACCACCTTGGGACCATGAATAGATGTCCCTCTAACCTCTTTGAATTACGTAGGTGATAAAAAAAGATTCTATAAAAAAAATCAAATGGATCCATTCCAATGGATCATTAATATCAATTGATGTACCCAAAAAATAACAAGGGCATGTTTCCAACGCATTATCAACCAAAATCTAAGATGCATGCTCATAACATGTCCTCCAACACCTCGACGGTCCACTTTGACTGCCCTACTATTTATGGGTGGAAAGTAGTTCTGAAGTGTAACTGAGCTCCAAATCATGATGCAATCCCATCCTGACATGCGATGATAAATTTTTATCTTAATATCAGAGTATGGATCTTTAAACTTCATGAAGTCACACCACGTCATCAATATACCTCATGGACAAGGAATACACTATGACTTACTCATTAAACACTTAGAAGTTATTGTATTTCAATAGCTGATCCACTAGTACACAAATTTCATCACATCATCCCTGAGACCTGGATAACCCTATGATGAAATACCTCGAGATGACAATCAACATCAACTCATGGAAAGCTAAGGGAATAAACAAACCACCAAGATCACAAAGCTCATCCTTCATCTAATAAAACACTAAACTCATTGCAATAAACTCATATACGAATCCTTTCAATCCAATACACCATAACCACTCTATCAGTCATTTTTAATTTTTGTAAACTCTTAGATAAACAACTAAGTGTGAGATATGGAACTCGTGGAGTACTCCCTGTCACATTTCAACAAGAACAAACAACACCCCATGAAACAACAATAGATTCTGACCATCCTCTATCCACCCCAGGAGAATCGCCATGGTCGATGTGATCGCAGATCACGTCAGCCTCTATCTATCCTTAATAAGACTCTTACACTTAGTATATAATATAATACTACACTTTTATCTGGAAAAAGTAATATCGACCACCATCTATTGCTACATCAAAATAAAATTCATCCATCTCTTTCATTTTCATTCCTAGCATCCACTAATTCCCAAACAACTTCCTTTTGTGACAATTTTCCCATATACAAACCTAATAATTCTTCTTTCATAGGGGGAATGATATATAGAGGTCCAAGAACTAGTGAAACTGTATCCTCCTTTTTTGTTGCAATTTTAGATCACACTGGGAAAAGATATACCTCATGCTCTTGTGATCTATGAAGACACAAAGCGCTCTCCAATGAGGTAATGTT
This sequence comes from Viscum album, assembly GCA_963277665.1. Classification (NCBI taxonomy): domain Eukaryota; kingdom Viridiplantae; phylum Streptophyta; class Magnoliopsida; order Santalales; family Viscaceae; genus Viscum; species Viscum album. Next base: position 601,384,780 of record OY728126.1, read on the forward strand.
TCCTTATATTTAGCAAAAACATGACAACTGTTAGCACAAGATCATGCAAGGTATATCTAATTTTTTAGGGATGTAACTACCTAGACCCATAATAGATCACTTCCCAAGATTTCATTAACACCCATCCAATCATTGACAAAAAGCATCAAAAAACACCTAGAACATCAAACCTTCCTCTAGAAACTAATGCATTAAAAAATATGAAACATCTCCATAAATCATCTGAACGGTGCCTGAAACATCTCACTCCAAACGAAATGCTTATCTTTTCTAGTAAGAACAATCAATGAGGATACAACAGGAGAAAAATTGGGTACAATCCTTTGGAAATAGCCTATCAGATAGAGATAACATTGAACTTATGTGACATTATTGGGTGCAACACAAGAAAAAACATCCATGACTTTTTATAGGTACAATTTAAAACCATGTTGAGACACCACATGCCCAAGTATGTATACTTATCTTTTATATATCTTGAACATGGACAACTTCCTATTGATATGGTGGCCTCGAATAACTTCCATGATAATCTTGAGATGCTCAGTATTCTACTCTTATGAGATTGAGTATATTTGGATTTACTTATGGAACATGATGACGAAACAATCTAAGAACTCATGAATGAAAGAGTTCATCAGCCCTATGAACATGTTTTTTGTGTTCATAACACCAAATGACAAAACCAAAAACATGTTGTTCCCATATGTGTACCTGCGAGCATTCTTTGGTATGAAACCCTCATTTACCCAAAATTGGTTATATCCAAACCATAGATCGATCCTAGAGAACCAACTTCCTCCCCATAGCTTGTCAAAAATAATGTATTTCCTCATGAGTGAGTAATAGGTCTTGACCGTTACCTGATTGAACCTCTATAAGACTATGAACAACCTCATACCCTCATATTACTTCTTCACAAACAACATGGGGTCACCCTACAATGACAGAATGGGTTGGATAATTCCATTCCCCACTAAGTAATCAATATAGATCCTAAACTCCCAAAACTATTAAGATCCCATACAGTAAAGGGCCATTGATATGCTACTCCTTTGACACTAAGTATATTAGGGTGTCATCGAAGAATATGATAGAAAACCGGTCCAAGAACACATAAAATATAGAGTTCATAAGACCCATGAACATGACTAGTGAATTCGTAACACTAAAAGGAATAACCAAAAACTATAAGAGCCCACACCATTACATAAAATAATTATTTGGGATGTAACCCTAATTTACCATCAATTGGGGTTATTTAGACTGAATATCGATCTTGGAGAACCAAATTTCTCCCCTCAACCAATGGAATAGGACTTATATCCTCTGGATATGGTAATAGTTCATGAATGTTACCCGATTCGTCCTTTTTTAGTCTATGAACAACCTCATACAACCATCCAACTTATTAGAGAACAACATGAGAGAACCCCATGGTGACTCATTGGGATAGATAAATTAAGTCTTAATCTTGTCATTAATATGAATCATCAACCCACACATCACTAAATGTTTCATTTCATGATGATCCATTGAAATTTTACAAGCATCTGGTTGTAATTCAATCGCGAACATAATGTCACGTCAAGGGGTAGATTCAAAAAATTCTAGGGGATAACATCAATGCACAACCCAGAAAATCTGGGAACATCCACCATCATTTCATCTGAAAATTTTGTTGATAACTCAGCCAAAAACATGAACAAAATACTGACTACGAATCTAGAAAATACACTCACCAACAAAAACCATAAGCTGTGCGTAAACATATGAAAACATGACTTTCCTCTGAAAGCATCTCAAAATGGCATGCATAGAATAAAACCATGCTATGCTATGAATTAAATTGTTTGGATGCATCAGTATCAAGAATAGATACCCACATGGCTGATATGGTCACATCATTAGTCTTCAACCCTAACACACGTCAAACAAGCTTGTATAACTGTCGAATAGTGTACTCAACACCAGGTGCAAGAAAAGTATCTCGATTTATAGACATAGATCTGGAATATACTAGGCTCTTAAATTTAGTGAGAATATCCTCAATAATAGAAGGTTCCAACACGAGTACTAAACAGAATGATTTTACCTTGAATTACTTCTTTCCCAACTAGAACAACTGCCTCTGGGCTGTGCAATTTACTACGCCCAACTCAAATTCCCCTCTACGTAATACCGCCTCATCGACCTAACCCAAGAATAATACCTCTAAAAGAACCATATGGTTAGAATCTACCTACTCCTCCTCCCCACGGTGGAGTGTGTTACAATTGTCCGTGCAACTAGAACAACTTGGTTGGAAAATATTACTGAGGTGCGTGCAAGATCTTCTTACCCCTTTCATAATGAGCTTAGATGGCTATCAGGAACTGACTATGAATATAACCATTAACACCATATATAAGTCACACCGACTCTGTACCCATATGATAAGCACAAGGAATAAATGATCGAAATAGAATCTATTGAGGTCTCCTCTCTACAAGTCAGAACCTCAGTGGAAATTGCACATGAGATATACTACTAATAGTGTTTCCCTTAAAAGTTCTAATAAGACTCCCCTCTAGCGGTAAAACTCATTGTGATTCAATCCATTCGACCACCTTATCTTTCTTCACGACCAATAAATAGGTCAGAAAGGTAATGGGTGTAACCACATAATATAGAGAAGAGATAAGTCCTCTAATAGGAATCTCACATGAGACTCATCAACATGAAATAGATCTTGAGGAAATTGAAGGAGATATTTGAGCATGCTTCCCAGATCTCACACTGGGATACTCACATGTAGAATGGTGAGTATCTCTTTCATCTTCTTTTAAATCATATCGGATTAAATTAATTTCACCTAGAACACATTATAATATTCATCGCACAAAACATCAGCCTATTTTTTCTATCTTAGGTACTTTTTCAACTACTAACATGGATATCCCCACATATGGATCACTTATAACAAAACCCAGTACTCCAATGAATAAAAAATAATTCTAAAGGTGATTACAATCACCTTTAGCCAATTATCTATCTCTACAATAAAAAGTCTGGCCTCATACATTTCCAGAGTTTTTTGTGGGAATTCATGTATCAATTTGTTCAACTGGTTATCATCTTCTACTGAGTAAACACTCTGCAAATCCACTAGGTTGGCCTACTAATCCTCCACTACCTATAATACACAAGGATGTTGATTAGGATCCATAGTTGATAATGGTAATCATGAAAATCCTATGCTCGAGTAGTATGTTATTTAATTGAATATTTAATTTAACTCATTGTTTATTTAAATTCCTGAAAATGAAAAAAAATCTAATAGGAACACAAGTCATTATGATGTATGTATTTTTCATAGAGTATCTACCAGGAAAATGGTGTAGCTTCACATAGACATTTGGTTGGCTCATAGCCCTGGCATCAGATTATTGGTGGCCCTAATATCACATGCCTTAGCCAGTTTTCTCTGGGATATATCACACCCCATGATTACATAACATTATTTCCATGCCGACCCATGCGATACTCACTAATCCTATCTCCAAAATAAATCATATCTCTCAACCAACCTCTAATAAAATTTTGAAATTCCCCCGACCAAATATTCCCACCATGAGCTAGATTTGAAGGAAGAGAGATAATGACCCCCCCTATTGAGTCCCACATATTTTAGGCCCTGCGGTGGCGACCAACACCACGGTAATAGAAATATTTTAAAAAGGGAGGTATTACCAATTTTATAGTAACCAAGACTGGGTATAAGATTTTTCAACCTCAAAACAACACCATGACACTATATATTAATATAAAAGAATGCCAAAAATTCTTCCACAAGAATGTTTAACATTTATATGATACGATATAATGATTTTCCATAGTAAATACCAAAATAAAAGATAACCGCCAACACATCAACTGTCCCCAAGGTCCAAGCTATTAAATTACATCCCAGTCCATATATTCCTTATAGAAACCAAAAATCAATTTTATATTTTTATGGTGAGAATGAAGGTATACTAAATAACGAATAGCCAATGTCCCTCTTGCACAAGTGGAAAATAATAGTAATGCCCCTATGAGGAAACATCATAAACCTACACCACATAAAAAGGTATACTAGAAAGCCAACGTTACTAAAGAAAGAATCATCAAATAATGCATGTCAGGTAATAATATAGAGCACATCGATGATAGGGTACCCCCACCACATTTCCACTGATTATCTACTCTCAAACCCAATCAAAAAACATTATGTCACTCCCACATCTTCTGAAAGTACCACATTACAAACCACCAATAGACACATGTTCAACCAAACACACCACATCCTTCTTGCAGACACACTGACCATATACCACATCATATTCTCCACGCAGTCACTTGGGGCACATACCGCACCACAAACTGAATATACTTGGGAAACAAAAAAACACTTCAGAGCAAAGACACCTGGGAAAGCACAACTCCCATGCATACACCTTGAATCCACAAACCATAACCTTTCTAAAGGATCATGGGATAACATTTTTTGTAAGAGGGAGTAGGTAAGACTGGGTTTCCAGCCATCCATCTTCCTACACAATTTTTGGGAAAGACACCCTCCCTAGTAACAATGGTGGTGTTTGGCCCATGGTTTTTAACTAAGTTGGGTTTCATGTAGATATCACATGGAAATAGAATATTTATATATATAATATTGTCATCTAAAACAAATAGGTTTCACCAATCCAATTACCATCACTCAATACTGCATTTTCAACTACCTGTAAACGTACAACAACACACAATATACATCATAAAGGCAAATATAAGTTCATGCTTATTCCATTTTTACACCCATCCATGTTGTTTTGTTTTACTACTTTTATTCCGTTGGATAAACCTGCACAACATTTCCATATATTTTTAAAGAAAAGAATTTATCCTTCCAATTACCAACAAGGTACATAACAAGCACAACAATAGAAATTGGTTATTGAAGTAAAGGAGCCACATAATACACAACATAACCAAACAAAAATTCAAACAACCCAGTTCACATTTACTCAATATTTAACATTGATACGAGGCATATAAAATGTTATTTCCATGACACTATTGTTGTTTTCGACAATACCAACATCATTCATCAAATGTCATTATTCCATGTACTTCCTCTCAACAAGAAAACCCCCAACACAAATCGAAACCCCTAAATCAATTATCCTCAAAACAAAACCTAATAACCTGAGGCCTAATGTATAACACTACCACACCCAATAACATAAACATAACACAACCTGAACCTACATACTTACTGATCAAACATCGCCAATACATTTCACAATCAATCAACCTCTTAACCCGAGATTCCATTGAACCTCCTGTATTACCCTAAAAATATCCATGATATCAACCCTAGCACACCCCAAAAACTCATAAGTCATAAAATTGTACAATTTCACACACAACACACAACACACAAACACACCAACAAGTATTGTTGTGTTAATATTTTTCAATGCTTGTTATTTAATTCCACCTTGATAAGTTCAGGGTGATCATAGAAGGGAGAAATACTAGAGAATCCATTTATTTAAAAATATATAACTGTTTATCCCATTTTATGCATAAACTTATTTTCAACACATGGTCAATCAAATTTCAACACAATTAATTCCTAATGCACAAAAAAATATATCCAACATCGATGATTTTTAGTAGGAATATAACCCATATAGATCAAAATATTCAAAATAATAATACAGAAGAATGTATCACTTTCTCCCTGTCCATGTATTTAGATATTTAATTGACAAAATTATTTTTTCATAATGTGAAAATCATACATATTGAGAAGGTAAATATTCAAATAGAAAAACCCCAAGATAAATAGCTAAGAGAGTTGAAGTAAATACCTACATTGAGAACATACGATCAATACCTCCTCCTTGTGCCCAAAATAGAGGATCACCCAATAACCAAAAAAGAATCTAAGGGGACTGGATTCGAATCCCAAAACAAAACACATGACTCCATGGTGAATAAAAGCTTTGGGAAAACCAAGATAATATAGAATCAAACAAATAACAGAATTCCTCAACTGTAGAATGTCCTGATCATATATATATATATATATGGAAGGAATTGGATTCAATGGCCATTAAATTCAAATCATTTATACTACCACGTGTCTTGACCATTTCAATGTCTCCTAAGAATTATAATGTTCACAAAAAATTAATACCCTTTGATAGGACTGTATAAAATCTCAAACAAGGATTTAGACTCAAATTATGTCAACTAAAACATAACGGGGGGAAACATAAAAAACTAGAAATGACACAATGTGGGGGGATACAACGATATGAGTCACTGACATGGGTCAACGACACCACTCGCTGATGCAACATTCCGATGTCACTCACCAATAGCTAGTCAATGATGTGATTCACTAATGCGAGTCACTAACGCCACCCACCAACGCCAACTACATACACCACTCAATGAAAGTGAGCCACTAACGCCACTCATTGATGAAACTAATTGATGTTAATCACTAATTTCACTCACCAACAGCGCGTCACTAACACAATTAACCTTTCCCTCTCATTGACACCACCTATCGACACCCCTCATTCATAGCCAGTCACCAATTCATGTCAGTAATACCACTCATGGACACCACCTAACGAAGCCACTCGCTGATAGTGAGCCACTAACACAATTGACCAGTGCAATTAGACAACACAAGTCACCAGTGCCACCTACCAACGCCACACACTGAGACCACATACCGAATCCACCAACCATGGGAAAACTTCTTTTTTTGAAATCTCTTGAAATAAACTATTGTTGCCTCTCAGAACACCCAAAACACTATATTTTCCCAATTTAATGTTTTAGGGAGGTCAGGGCCATTACACGAAATGATGATGTAAACCAAACCTTTTCTTATTGTTACATATTGATTAATACAATGATTTCCATGGATTGTGGGTAATTGAGTTACTTGAGAGAAAACATAAGGATTCTATGTGGATTGAGGGACTCAACTTCTATAGATTATTAGATTTGGATTTTGGGGAGGATAGATTTCCAATGTGATTGAAAGTGGTTTTTTTGAATTAGGGAGAGGTATTTTTATATTATAATAACCAATAAATTTTTATATATATGTTATATCATTTGATGATAATATATTTTAAATTTTTAAAAATATTTGATTAATATTTTTTGAAGACTTTCAAAAACATCATAATTATAATTTATTAATTTAATAAAATGTATCGTACAGAAATATTGGAAAAATTATTCTTTAAAAGTACAATTCAGATGTTTAGACATTGGAAATTATATTCGATGTATAAAAATTAGGTTTATTATTGTTAAATTACCTATTAAATATTTTAAATTTATTTTTGCTCAAGATAATTGTATTTAAATTTAAAATTTTCATTACATAATTATTATGTCTTAAAAGATGATGTATATTGAAAAAATATATTATTTACAATTCACATAAAATTGATGTTTCTAATGAAATTTTAGAATCATACACTTAGTATAATTCTACATATTGATTATAAAAATGTTAAAAAAATTAATTAAATAATTTTATATCATTGTTAATATTAATTACTAACGTGAATATTATGTTTTTTATGGAATGCGTTAACATAATTGTTTTTAAAAAGTACCTTAAATTTCATTTTTTTAGTCTAGATATTTATTATATTGAAATATAATAATGATATTTTCATAAATTACACTAGATATATATCATTTATTTGAAATTTCAATATTTTGGTGTCAAATTATTTCTACAATGGTCATGTTAATATTTCCAATGACAATGTTACTATTCCTATGGGAAATTTTAAAATTAAAATGGATACATTAAAATCTAAACACTCATATAACCTCTAATAAATATTTCATTATTCATTTATTAATATGTTAATAAAATTATAGTATTTTTTATATATTTTAATTTTATAATATTTCCATTTTATTTCTAATAATTGGTTTTTCCCCTAGTTTTTTATAGGGAGGACAAATCTAACTAATGGGTTTATCTAAATTTTCCCATCCTAGATTATTATAACTAATTTTTATTCCATTTGAATATATATTATTTTCATGGGTTTTGTTATGGAATATGGCTATGATCTCTGTTAATGAAATAATGAGTTCTTACACTTTCTATGTGATATATATATTATATTATACAGTATAAAATATAAAATATTTTTTTGGAAAAACATTCATTTATAATGTCTATGCCATTACATGTTATGTGCTGAAATCAATTCTAAAACAATATTACTACATAACCACATAAAATCATTTTCATAACCACATATCCAAACACAAAACAACATCAAAATAGAAAATCACATCACCATCAATTTAGGGTAACATGAACATGATGTAAATTTACCTCCGTACCTCCTCATCCATGCATTTTCTACACAATGTAATCACATCAAAACCAAAAAACCATGTCAGATAGTATATACACACTATTTACATATCAAATTAGAATGTATATATATATATATATATATATATAATTTCAAATCATATGAATTACCATATATTAATGGATAGCTAGGAAGAAGTTCTAATAATAAATTTAATCTCTCTACAACAATAATATTGGGAAAAAACAATGAACCCATGTCCTTATATTGGAAATTTTATGGTTACCTAAATCAAGTGGTGGTGTAATCGAAATAACAAGATAATATAATGAGTAATTTATTCAAAAAAACCAAAATTGGAGTTAAAATACAAACACATTAATATTTTGAAACTACCTAGTCAACCAAATGACTATGAAATAGTAACTACTAAAATAACTATTTAATAACTATACAAGAGAAAAATACATATATTCTTGATAAAAAAACATTAATCAAGAAAAATAGATTCATACCTCATTTTTGTCATTAATTATATTATTTTGGTTATTTAAACCAATCCATAAATTGATAAAATTTATAAAATAATTTATCTTTTAATTACATGACATGTAATCAGATAAAGCCATCCAAAACCATTGAAATATATTCCTATACAAGGGAAAACGAGATAATGAATAAAAAGAAGAGTGGAAAACATAAGAATGCTTAGTGGTACTGATATTTTGAGGTTAGGGAAAAATAAAACCAATTAATACTCACTGATATCCATTGAAATAGTACATAGAAATTATAGTTTAATGGTAGGTGGGGAAATTTTTTATAATTTATGAAAATATTAATTATTTATAATAATTATATAAAAGGAATAGGATCATAGAATACGTGTTTTAATTAACTAAAATTAAATAATGATATAGTATCCTTGTGGTGATATCTATGATATATTAGTGGTAAATCCACCTTAAAACGATATTAATAAAAATAGTTAGAGTGTTAAACAAATTGTTAGGTTTGAATACTAGAACCACAATACATCATCAAGAAAATATAAAAATATTAGCCTCAATGATAGAAACCATAGATTTATAGCAATGTAAAACATCCTTCCTCAGATTGTAATGATTCCCCAAAAAAACCATAATAATTGACCAAAAAAGACGGCATAATGTAGTGAGTGTTTCCAATCCCAAATATCATACAAGAAATATTGAAAAAATACACATTTATTCTAACCAAGACATGAATTATATGAATATGATATTTCCCACCATACATATTTTTTTTTAAAAAAAATTATTCCACTAAATTCATATGTATGATTATCCCATGGTCGCATAGAGTGAAACCCATCGAACCATACCAATAAATGCATTTCCTACCGAAAGATAATTTATTATACATATCATGGTCACTTAAATTTAAAAAAAAACACACGTCACATTATAAGATTAAACATCATCATGAAACACAATACAATAAAACATCTCTTCCATAAAATAAAATATGTAACAACATAACACACTTAAATATTTTAAATCACACCCATTTAACAATAAATATTGAAAAAACAACTCTCTACCATGAATAAAACATTATCCCAACACCAAATAAAATATAAAGATTCAATGTAATCGTCAAAGGATAATAGTAAATCACATATGATATTAAAATAATATATTCATCACATTGAAACAAAATCTTTCCCAAGACAAAAAAATATGAATCCAAAACACCATTAGGATATATATATATCTAGAGAAATTAAATCAATAGATTAATAAAAAAAATATCTAATTAAAATTTAAATGATATCCTAAATATAAAAAAATAGTTAATGAAATGTTCAAAATAGATTTGGAGAATTATTGCACATATTTGAATCAAGATTCAATTACCTTTCCACCAGACCACCATTAATTGATGACTCCGCATGAAACAATTCAATAGAATCAAATGATCATTGAAAAAGTTTAAAATGTCGTTTTTAGATTTATATTTCATTATCCGTCAGTTTCATATAATTTGTAACACAGATTTCCCATAAATAAATTACATGGGAGCCATCATGATGATAATGATAAAACTAAAACACATGAAATGAATCATGTAATTAATTTAATTATATTGGAAAAGATAATTGATATTCTAACAAAATAATGTGTTTCAAATTTCAAAATTCATTATGAATTGGGGAGATAAAAATTCATATAACTGAGAATTCACTTTCCATGATATAAAGACTCAATAAATAACACAAGATCTATTACTTCAATCTGTAATGGTATTATCCATTCATTATAATGATGAGTGTAATGATCTAAATATTCTTTCATCCACTTGAGAACTAGATAATCATTCTTTGTCAGGATCTAAAACACATATGGTCTATGGATATAGATATTCTTAATATCGATCCATCATTACAGAAGTATTCATGTAAGATCATTAATTATCTTGAACTGATCAATTATGAAGGAAGAGTTGAATATACTATTATAGGAAAAATTTCAAAAGGAAATTTCTTCATCCATAGGTCACTAAAATAAAAAATGTATGAAAAAATATTTCCCCAATAATATGAAGGGATAAAATGGTATATTCAAAATTCTAGGGATAGATCACACTTAAAATGTGTAACTGATATGTAAAATATTTATAAAACCTCCAAAAATATGGGAGAAAGAATTATGATCCCAATTAGATGTCCAATACAATCACACTCTAACATCGAGAACATGATGATTTCATCAATTAAAACTTCATAAAAGGAACCCATTCTCTAAAAAATTGAATACAGTATCCCAAAATAAAAATATTGTGGGGTTTTTTATAGAAATGAATGGAAACCCATAATCATGATTGTCCTAAAATGACACAAACATGATTTTTTTGTAAAATCTTCCACGTTCACCCTCATTTTATGATATTCAAACCACATATCATTCGTGAAAAACTATTTAAAATCCATTATGGAATCATAAATATAATTTTCCATTTATTTGGATGCTCATTAATTATTATTGCAATTATTTAATTTACATTTGTATTCATATAATATATATTTGACAGCCAGCTTCATAAGATAGAGAATTAGAGGCCACAATGTGATACACTAGGCTATCTGATACGTTTCTATGTCAAATCATTAATCTAATTCGACAAATATGATAACATTGATTTACACATCATATAATGTGACATAAAAATTTGATTGACTATATAATACATCATTATTATGGATATATATAAAGGGTATAACAACATATCCCCAATGATGAAAAGATCCAAAATCGCCTCATACAATCTTGAAGACACCACACATTTAGATTTCATTAAACTATATAGAAACTCTATAATATGAGAAAAAAATGTGATTATATCATTATGATGGTGCCTCTTACTAATAAACATGATATGAGGGCTATCCAAATTAATGAAGAAAACTTTTATTTAGAATAAAAACATGACCATAAAAATAGAGTATAATTAATATATGAATGAAATTTACTTATATGGTCGTGTTTTTTCCATATGAAATCCACCATTGATCGATATTTTCCTATTACCACCTAAAACCCCTATAACACATCTGGAAACATAAATTTAACAATATTGGCCATAGTTTAAACCACTAGAGTTAGAATCCACTATATCAATATTCCATTGAAGGGGAATCTGTTATTAATAAGAAAAAATACAAATATATGGAATTAAATGTCATAATGAAAATAGTAGTGGGTAAGTAGGTTGTTCCATTAATAACTATAAGCTCAAATAACACTAAAAATCCCACAATATGATATTTATCCAACCATTCCATTCTAGATAACATGTACTATTAGAGACTATCTCTAAAGGCATGTTGATACCTCTGGAATGGAGTGGGAGATATATTATAATAACTTTCATTGATTGTTACATCTTCTCTTACCCAAACTGAAGCATCTAACCCTTTTCCTAGTGATCCCTAAGTGGTAATTACAACTATTTCTATAGTAGATTCTAACGAGCTAATTATTTTTTACCACAATAGTTAGTTTATCATAGATATCACTACTGTATAAATAACCCACTTGTAATAAAAATTGATAAAGGGATAATGTTTTACGTTTAGAAACTATGTAATCTAGACACAACATGCATATGACTATATTAAAGAATCCACACTAGTAAAAACCTCAAATATTGTGACCCAAATGACTCTACATCCATAGTTCAACTACTCAAGAAGTTATGATGAACCCCCTAACGAGTTTATCATGCTGAAAATGATATATTATTGATGATCTTTAATGTTGTTAATAGATCAAGTAATATCATCTTTGAAAATAGTGGGACATGAAACTGAATCATAGTTATATTCCTCTTAAAATATCAATTCAATGCATCATCATCTGTATGATTTTGGATGCATGATAATGATTATAATCAATATAGATTTAGAGATCACTCATTCTTGATTACCCTTTATAATAAAGAAGAAATTCATATTATTTTTCCACACTCAATAATGAAAAATGAAACAATAAATGGAAATTATTCTATACATATTCTGATATAGAGATTGACTCATCACACTCGCCAATGAATAGAAACTTCCAATGATGCATAGATCATCTTAACAAAAAGGTATAAAAAGTGTACTATACCCCTTCCTAGAATAGATAAAATTGTGATATATCATCATCTCTTCAAATAAGTAGCTCATTATTTGTTTAGGTATTCTGCCCTAATAAATTTTTATACTTTTATGCAAAAAATCAGAAAACATCATCCTTTTACACTCATCATTCCTAGACATATCAATCTATTGATTTTCAAATTTAAAATTATTATACACTCCTAACCCTAATATAGTGATGATAGATTACCACTAGTCATCTCTAGATCATAGGGAAAAGGAACTCATAAAAAACATATCCGTGAATGTAACATTTTATCTATTAATTAAATTCCTTTCAATTCATTAAAATCCCCCAATTCAAACATTTTAACAAAAATCATGATCCATGTATCTCTCCTAGGTATGTACCTAGTAATTATTATATTCTTAGATAGAATATTTAATAAGACTCTGGATATTTTATCCCTTTATATGGGGCCATAAAATCATCTTTCATAAATATAAAACCATATAATTCATATAAAATGTTCAATTAATATTATATATCTTAAATTTTTTTGGTTTCTCAGAAGTAAATATCAATATTATTTATCATAATAATCATTCACAGCTCTGATACCTCTCTATAAAAAACATCACCAACTAAGACATATCATGGTATGGTATTAATGATATCAGTATCCTAGAAAATCATACATCAAATAGGCATTGAGTTAGAGACTAACACCAAGGCTTTTAAGGAACACATATTGTACGAATTTACCTCATATTACCAAGAACATAAAACGAATTCCACAAATTTACTCCATAACATTTAAACATTATCTAATATCCCAGAAATGAATGTAATATATTCTAAGATAAATCCTAATAATAAAATAATAAATTTAACTCCTATTGAAGAGATTTAAAAGAATCACTGAAATATAAGATCACATTGTCAAACATGGAAACGAACTCTCAATTTAAAATATAATATATATATATATATATAGAAGTGTCATGACTATTCATGTGTTATCGATTGGATAATTTCAAAAATGCCACTTAAATATATGGAAGAATCAATATAAAACTTCAGTAACAAAATTTAATATACCTCACACACATATTAGTTTAAAAACAACCACCATCCTCGTGTCTCACTCGCCCAAGAACAAATAAATTTTATAATAAGATAATAATAATTAATATAAATCATTATGGTACATGGAAACCACATCCCCATTGATATGGTCACTGTAACACCACATCAACATATGTTGGTCACTATAATCCCATTTGTATCACCATATCCACATTGTACCATATAATGTCAACCACTACATCATATCAACAACTAAAACCCCATCATTATAGAAAAACATATATCCATTATATAAATTTAACACGAATAATAAGTAAATAAAACTCATTTATTTCTTAACACCAGATCACCCCACTCCATGTAATCCTATCATAACTAGATCACTACATAATCTATTATATACATACTATATCCACTAGCCATTATATTAAGTATATATGTACATGTTTTGTTGCACCAAAGCCTATAATGTGATTAAATAGAAAGGTGATGAAGGTGAAGATAATCATCAATTCCCCTTATAACATGAATTATGGGGAAAAACCTATAACACATATCATCTTACTAGAATCGTTTAGCTTATCAAACTATTGTGTTTTTATGTATGAAATAACTACAGATTACAATGAGTATAATAATAAAACACAAGAGTAATCTCATTGTAACATGGAATTAAATCACATCCATTCAATTAATATATTAACCTAGATACCACATAACCAAAAATACCCCCATTATTATTTAACCACCACAAATGACCACATCAAATAACCATAAATGAGAAGGAAACATCCATTTAGATTAAAACAATGCTAAATTCTAGGTTTCACTATTACCATTGACATTAAAATCACTTATCCATATTTAATGAGAACCTATTTATTAATTAATAACCTTTTTCATTTTAACCATTGTATTTTTTCCCATCCACATCTTCAACAAATTATCCCACTAATTTATATATTTATGTTTATTACCCATTCTGAATGTAATTAATTATTCATTTATCATTTTATAGAATTATGTAACCATGTTTCCATGAAACAACAATTCCAACACATCAAAATATCCACATTATCACATCATGTCAATCAATAATGAAATCATATATCCACCTCTTTTATATATTTAAAAATAATCAAAAGAAACCAATTGAAACAGTAATAAATGACCAAATTCTCTCTTTATGAAATAGTTATATGTAATTCAAAATGTCATACACAAGAGACGTCACTAAATTTAATAAGTTACCATAACCAGATTTCGATAACATATTTAATTAATTTTCCCATTTTTAATGGTTATAATAAAAAACTAAAAACTAAAAATGGAAACATGTCTCTATATTAGGAAACATAAATTTAAAATTTTCAAAATAAAAATAATATAACATCTATTAAAAACATAAAATAACCCTTTTTACCTATGAATTCATTAGTAATGATAATTATCATATTAGGTTTATTTTGAACATACATACTATGAATAAAAAGAATTGATAATTCCAGAATAACACATGAATAATAATGTCATTTTGTCAAACCCTCTTCGACAAATAAATATTTAATGACTAAAGTATATGATAATGTAGAGGAATTTATTAATTAGTCTCTAGATATATATGGTAAACCTCTAGGAAATAAAATATAAAAAATTAAATAAATCACATAGTATACCATTGTCGAAACAATACCAAAAATTAATAATTGATTATAAATAATAGAACAATAAGATTGAATGAATAAGGTAATGATATGATATAATTTTAAATCATAAAAAGATGTATCAAATGAATATATGTGATATAATCCACCAACAAACTCTTAATATTATAAAGAAATAATCCATTAATTACATAGATTTTTTATAAAGTCATAATAATAATAAATGTCAATATAGATACATAATTTATAATTAACTTGTATATGAATTAGATCATGAAAACACATTGGTAATCAAATAACAATAAATTCACAATCCATAAACTATGGTATGGTATACATCAAATATCAGGGGTAAAACATCCATAAATAATTTACTATCTATGAAAATTTAAAATTTTAAATCAAAAATTAAAAGTTAAAAAAATAATTGGTATTTATAATAATAGATTTTTACCATTATAAAAAACAAATTTTCATCATTGTAAAATTTTATGTTTATATTTTTTTAATTAATATTATTTAATACTTATATCTAAATAAAATAACTTTTTTTGAAAAAAAATATTCATTATAAAATAGTTCCTTGAGGGAGACAATACATTTCCCAAAAATACATATTTTTGGTTCAACATATCAAAATATAATTTTAATGAAGCTCATTATATAATAATTTAAAATATAATTATAATAATAAGGGATAAATAGTATATATATTTTATTGATTAAAATATAAAAACATATACAAGTAGGTCTATATATATAGTCATGTATTACACTAAAGAACGCACATAAGGTATGTTTTATGATGGTTTGATTTTGATTCGGTGATTTGGTAAACATGGTTTGGGTGGGGATCTCAATAATTTGAAGCACTCCAAAATACAAAATTTCTCATGCTTCTATTATGGAATATAATATTGGTATTGGTCTACTGTAATTCCCAGTAATGTTATATCCCTAAAAAGCTCTGATAAATGGGATTTTTGTGTATAATATCTCCATAAATGTCAATCACATTCATCATATGCATAAAGTTGAAATTATCATAACATTTAATATTCTATTTGTAGTGGTATTTTCATAATATCTATATTACCAGTAGTTCAAATTCATAATTCATTTTTAGTTATGATTTAGTATAGCATTCCAAAATCTATATTGTAGTTCATGTGGTTTCTATAACTATAATAGATAACAGGGTATCTATATAATCAAAATTGATTTAATTTATAAAACTCAACATCATTATAATAAATAGTGTAATATTTTAAAGACTATTTGAATGAGTGTGGAATAATATCAAAAATTAGTCTTCATAAAATTCCATTGATGTATAAAAAATTTAAAAAAATTATTCAATAATTATTTGAAATATTTTTATAATTAATTCTATCTTTTAATAACTCTCATGATTTATGGTATAGTTTATCGAAATAAGTGTATTAACTTTAAATGATGTTCTATATAAGTTAATAGAATAAATAATTCATAAGGAATTTATTATTTTTCAGAAAAATATATCTCTTATAGTTAAGATTTTGATTCACATGTTATTCATATAAATTTATATATTTTCAAAGAATCACTATAAAATCATATCAGTATTTACTATATATAGAAAATAATGTCATTTTTATTTCAAAACCATGACACAATGGCTAGAATCACTGGGTCAGAGTTATAGGTCCACATGTCATCATGTATTTCCCCCTTTATGGAAACATTTTATAAATAGTGGTGAGGGATTAATTCATATAGTATAACTAATACAACATAAATATCAAGTAACCATCATTCAAATAAATATTATAAACAACAATTAGATAAATAGTTAATGAAATTCACATTTTAGTAAAAAATGTAAATATCATCCCATGAAAATAAAAATGGGGAATAAATTGTAACACAAAAAAATGATCACCACTTATGGAAAATCAATATAAGAAAAAAATTAATAAATTAATATTGTAGTAATAGTAAAACAATTCCCATAGTATGTCATGAAATCACCTCAAAATCTCAATCAGCTCCGTGATCTCATAAAAAATTCTTCTATTCATTTTCCTTGGATTTGTCACTAAAAAAATATCTGTAGGTGAACCAATACTATTTTTTCATTATTAAACCTTTTAAAAATATAAAAAGAATCATATGAAAGATATGTGTGTGTGTGTGTGTTCATTCAGTAATAAAAATAATTTGATAAAAATTATATCTTTTTCGGACATTCTACACTAACCAGGATGTTATGAACCAGAAATATGAATTTTCTTGGCCTAAAAAGTGAAATTATTTTTCTATGAATCCCTAAATATATCCTATATCAAATATAGTAAATTCCCATATAATGTTTTTCTAAAAACATTGTCCCATATCATTCCCCATAATTAGAACCAAAAAACCCCTCTCGATGAAGGGATTTTAAAAATCATTCCCCTAAACAAACCCCCTTACTGAAGGGAGTCGTTACATAACATCTAGATAAGCACATATTACATAGGATACATCAAAACTCAAATCTCAAATCACCCACTCTCTCTCTGGGTACGTCCCTTTTTTCATCTACAGCTTGATCCTCTCAATCAAGTTGTCCCCTGAAATCAATAATATCATTCCAAAACATCCACACCCACCAACCCATATCAATGAATGAGTTCAAAAAACATATTTCCTAAAATGAAATTCAAAATATATTAGGAGAATCTAATAAATTATAAAATTTTAATATTAAATCTCTATTTTAATATAATATCACGACCACTATAACACAACAAGGAAAATATTTTATTTAGCTCTATAAAAACACCTATAGGTTATCCAAACTATCCATTTTTGTAAATCAACAACCATATAATGTAATTTGAATCATCAAGCATTCTTACATAACTACAGAATTTATTACTAATGCCTCTATTAAGATCAAACATCTCCTTCTAGAACAATTTCACCCAAGTGGACATACCATCCCCTAACCATTGAATGAGGTAAATAACTTTCATTTGTAATATATATTTCACATAGGTACCCTCTTTGTGGTATTCATATCAATTCACACCCACACAAATACCCTGATACAAAAATGCAAACAATATTTGTCAAAATTTGCCACTAACATTCATTTTAGTGCATACATCCACATATAACAATTATAACAAGGTAAGGAATTCAATACATTATTGTAATGAAAAAATGTCAATATTATGATCAATGATTCAATATAAGCCATTTTGACCATTAAATCATCCCCAAACCATCATAAATATTTATTTATAATTAAAAACCCTGAAATATATTTTAAGGGATGAATCTGATTTATAATTAGGCATAGCAAGTCACAAAGAGGATCCATGATAAAGAAAATTATATTTCTAAAGAATAATATTTGACAATCCAAAAATAGAAAAAGGGTACATTTATTAATTAAATATATTAGTGAGGGTCAATGGTAGATGAGATGGGGGTCTAGGGGGTTAATGGTATAATTATAGAATGGAACCCTCAAAAACTACCAAAAAGATAGGTTTTGGAATTACAATAGTGGTAATTATGAAATAATCCCTAAAAATTCTTCATTGTAAGATAAACCATCATAATGTCAAATATTATCCCTCTAAAAGAAATAGTCCATGATATTCCACATCCTGCTGTTAAAATGCGATCATTGATCTCGTAGTATTACTGTAAACTATATAGCTACATCCTGGGAAAAACACCCATGTTGTGGTATGGTTATGCCTAGAATTATAATAAAATATTAAATAGAACCACAAATTTCATAATCACACAAAAATATTACATGATTGTCCTAGAAACCATAAATTTCTAATCATATGGGTATTTCTAACATTCCACCAACCATAAAGATATGTCTCGGTCACCTTCATAAAACATATTGGTATTAACAAAACAATTATGGCCCTAATTATATACCACTAGGTCCTAACAATAAAAATATCTAGAAAACAATTTCTTTCATAGAAATGAAGAAAATTTTAAAACAAACACCATGTAATTTAATGGAGGATACAAACTCCACCTCCAAGGACATCTCATCTTCAAGAATAATATATTGGGGTCCTTTATAAATATATTTAACCATTGTGACAACACATTTTTCCCCCACATATATGTACCGTTCTTAAATTAACATACAACATCAATAAAAAAATCATCCAAATGATAATATTCATTTCCCCGTCCATTATATGTATTGGGCTCTCATCAAAAGAAAAATCTACCTCTAGAACCCCTAGTTCATTTTCAATCACATGTAATTATTTTCTCTTATAATTTTTATGGTGTGACAACTGAAATTCATATTTCATACCTCAATTTCATGCTTGATGAAAGGTTTTTTAAGAAACACCCCCAATCGTTCAAACAATCATGAATGACTCAACAATATTTGGAATGGCTTTTCTCTGTCTTCTCAGACATTGATTGCCCAATCAATGAGATAACTATATCAAAACCCTATTTCCCATGGTGATATCTAGGGCCCACTACCTCTTATAATTATATAAATATTTCATACTATATGTTCTCACAAACTACTTCTAGATAAAAAACACCAATGTGGAGTTTTCCTATGAAATGTAATGCACAATCAATACTTAAAGTCATACCTCCAGCCATCATATTAGTGAGAGGTATAGACTACCATAATGAGAATAAAAATAAATTATTTGTATTAATACAAGAAATATATTGTTATATGATTTTTTTCATTGACATAAGGTTAACACATGTTTATCCTAAAATAATAATGCACGAATTAGTAATATCATTAATTATCTGGATCATTCACCTGGATTGTCCTTTTTTCTATATATATATCATGTTACACTAATTATAAATTGAGAACATATGTATATTTAATAGTATACCAGGATAATTTATTTCAATTACAAATCACATGTCAATATTATTCTTCTGGGAACCACATGTAGATGTACTTTATCCCTCTCAAATATTCTTCCAATATCAATCAATTGCTGAGTTTCATAAATAGATAAGAAGTGTGATACCATCATTAATAACTACAAAATTGGCCATATTGTGTCTTGAAATCATATGATTATAGGTAGTCCCATTACATATTCCATGATAAACTCATCGTACATCAATACTGGCAATAGATGGTGATAAAGTAATCCACAAAATCACTCATGTTCAAAATATATCTTCTATCTATAATGGTTCTGATCAATAAACCTTCTGATATCCTTAAACATATACTACCACAATAAATAATTCACAATGGTGTTAAACAACTGGGACAACCATTTATACCACCCATCACAAATTTTGAATGAACCTCATAAATACCTCTCTCAATGATTTTGGGACTACCATCATACCATGGATATAGATAAAATCATTCATCACCCAAAAATATCCTAGAACAAGGTCATTTCCTTATTTACATAATAAATAAAGGAGAATGAAGATACTATATATCCATTTTGGGATCCACTTTTGGATATGTAAATACTATTTTTGAACGAGTCACAACCTGTCAACCCCCAAAAACAAAAATATACTATTTATTGTTCATTTTTTAAACATAGTTTCATTATAAGATTTAAATAATTTCAAATTATGAACATTATATTATATAGAATAAATAATTAAATTAAACTTTCTAATGGATTTTTACATATCATAGTTTATTATCTATATATATTGAACCCATCATGTCTATCAATGGTTCTTTTCATACAATGAGAATATTTATAGAACAATCTGGTATACTATGTAGAATAAAAATCTCTCCCCAAAGTGGTAATGATTCATTCATGTGAAGGTCTAATCCAACACAATTATCTCGAGGACATTTTTATGGTATTTCCACTCATGAGATTATATTTGACATGATATATAAATGCATATCAAATCATCTAATGTCATAAGTGATCCACAACCATCCATTGAGGCATCATAATAGTTTGTATAAAATTTTCCTTGATATGAAATAATTATTTTCATTATATATTTCAAAATTATATTCAATTGATAGAAGAAATATTAACATAAATCAATCAATTAAAACATCACTCACATTTGGGTCACGCATTTCATCAGTGATATGATGTAAGAGAAATAATGATTGAACTACCAATAAAACTATACCAGTACATTAATCATATTGTTCATGGAAATATTTCACAGTTCTCCCTATGAAACAACCACAAAAATATTATTTTTAGATTTAGAGACCCCTCCTATGAAATCATATTCTTATTAATGAATTCTTATGGATTCTAAAAGTAAGACACTATGTAATGGAATATTTTTTTAGGATCAATGTTTACTCAAATGGATATATAGGTCATATTGTTGTAGCTCCATGTTATGCATGTAAAAAATATGTGAAAATTAAAACCATGACAAAGTTGTACATGTATTAATTGAAGATTTATTTTATGAGTGAATTGAACAATTCGTTTGTATTATTTCAATCACTTGGAAGTACATTTTACTCATAATACCCTAAAATTATTTTAAATTATAATTTCACTATATACTCATTCTAGACCAATAACTGGTGGTATAATAATAGAATTTCATTCAATGAGAACCACAAATATCCCTTCAACTAGTGAAAAATATCACTTATCCAGGTCAATGTATTCATGTTCTACACATTGACATAATTAAGATTCTCTTAATCCATTAACAAATTATTTATATAATTCTTATATCTGTTGTTTAATATATGGGAACCCCATAGTTAGGTTCTCAATAAGATAAAACACATTTCTCAATGTTTCTTATGATACACATTTAGCTCCATCAACTCCATTATTTGCAATCTATAACATTCCATAAGTGAATCAACCATTAAATCATGAAGATAAACTTTATGCTTGGGGTATCAATAAAATAGAAACACCATTAATATCAATAGCTAGAAAAATATTTAAAATTTTCTGACACCACAAAATAAGATAAAAAAATTTATTTGAGGGTATCAAGTGGATTCATCTCTAGGGTGAACATAGTGGATAATCCCAAATGATTTGAAATACATATTGATATTATGTAATGAGTCCCCACTATATCAAAGATTGTTAAAAAATAATTTAATCAACAAACATTGTTACTATGATAACAATAACCATTCTTTTAATCACATAAAAAAATGGTCTAAATAATACACCCCTTATGAATAAATTTTCATCACTAATAAAACAGACATATAAATATCCTAGGGAATATAAATTGAATATTAAATGGATAGTAAATTCCAAGATTCTATTTTCTAAATAAATGACATAACCTCAAAAATTATTCCCAAATTTTTGTATGAGGTCCCCCTAATCAAAACATTTTCAATATTTCATTCCTCTAACATCTTCCTAAATCCCACAAATTCATCCTCACAAAAAAATTTATTGGTGACATATCAATATATAATTATATAACTCAATGAATTTAATCATGAACTTTTTTGAAAAATTCCAGGTCCTCCCACATATATATCATGTTATGGGAACTCCTCTCAGAAATGACCCTAAAGATCCCCTTCTCGACATTGACTAAATATTTTCCCCTTTGTAAATCTCACCATACAAAACATTTCAGTATTTTATTAGAGTCCGTAAAAGATACACCATAGAGGACACTACATGGACAAGTAATAAAGGGACATGATTCCACTATACTATCCCCAACCTTGACATTCTCAACAATTGTTGCGATTAAAACCATATCTTAGGTAGATATCATGATAAATCCTGATCATACATCTATCTATTGGTTAAAATTCTATCTCATATTTATAGGCATCTTAAAACTCATTCTCTACTAATAATATTGAAAACCACAAAACAATCAATGAAACAAGTATCACAATCTATTATAGACATCGTCCCCAAATATACCCCAATTAAATTTAAAAATTACTATGGATATAGTTACTCTTGGATCAAATAAATAATAATTTGGTTCTTCAAGGCCCTCACACCATCAAGACTATTCAATTTCCATGTACCATCCCCTAGGGGTCATTGGGTTATATAAACCACCATCATCAATTTGAAAATTAGGTTGTTTGAAAATCTGATAGTATCCCTCAATAACATTGATTATATTTACAAAATCCCATGAACCATCCATAACCTTGAAATAAGAATGATTAAACATATATAAGTATTGGGAAATTTTCATAACAGTTAGTCTATATAAATTTTCACTTCACCGTCCAATCAATATAATATGAATCACCCCTTACTGAATAATCTCCATTTAATGAACCACTAGGTCATCCTCAAGAGAATACTATGATAATATACTTTTAACATCTATAGGTACAAAATTAGAATTTTCTAAATTAGATATATGCAAAATATTTTCCATATTTAGAACAAATTATTGTTATCACGGTGCCATTTTATACAATTTTGAGATAAATACTCATAGACTACTTAATTAGCTCAAATATTTAAAATTTTTAAGCACTTAATAAATGAAACAGAACAAAAATAACATGAAGAAGACTCCTAAGGGTCTACAATTAAACACTTGAAAAAACCACACCCAATAAACTAAAGGAATAATCCCTATTTCACTAATACATAAATGTTTTCCAAATAAATATATAAAAAATAAGTACATTCTAAATTTAAATAAATTAAATTAAAACAATTATAATGTTGGAAGAAAAATAGATTTATTATTTTTATAATTTAATTTATTTAATAATATATCAATTAATAGAAATGAATTACATGGCATATTAACCAATATGATGAATTCTGGTCTATTATGTCACCAACTCTCACCACCGAGGGATGATGAAAATAGAAAAAATAGTAAATTCCAAGCATCAATTTTAAATAACAAACAGTAATGAAAAAATAACATATAATAACAAATATTGTTCCTCTGAAAATTAAATAATTCAATATAAATGCTCTTTTAAGAAAACAAATCCTAAAATTACACTTGAGTATCCACCATCTTATCTATATTGGACCAATCCATAAATAGATGATAATGAAAGGGGATCTAAAAACTTTTTAAAATTTTGAAATTATAATTACCAGGATTGAACTAGTACATCACAAGATCGTCTTCACATTTCATAATTTGATTGATGTACTTTACATATGTAAAAGGAATAAGTAATATAATAGAGAGAATATTTTTTTTTGATATAGGTAACTATCAATCTAAAACATAATTTCATTTGTGGCAATAAGAATAAAAATTATATAGAATGATAACAAAAGAGAAATAATTATTATTATACCATATAATATTAAAATGAAGAATGGGCATTAAGGAATAAAAGTATAACAGTTACCTATACAGGTTGGATCAATAGAGGTAATTAAAAATAAAAAATAATAATAATAATAATAATTGTTCACAATGTATGTATTGATATCACCAAGAAAATTCAACTAGTACCACATTATTTATTTCGTTTTATACTGCCTTTTTAATTTAATGGATACAAGAAAATAAATTTTTTACATAAATCAATTTGAAAAAGTTGGGTTTCAGTAAAAAATCATCAAAAAATCATTATAATATGTGTGGTTGATATATAAAAATGAAAAAAAGAAGATAAATATGTAAATAAAAAAGATGAAATGATATCATATAATCTTGTTCTATCCCAACATCCATGAATCCTAGATATAAATAATTAGACCAAAATCTACTTTTGATTTTCATCTAAAACCTGAAAACAATCTGACTATAAAACCAATAACTTCTATCCTATGGTATTGACCCAAATCATTTATTACATCAAACCCCTCCTCAATAAACAGACCTATAACACCATAAGATTTTATGAAATAATTTTTATAAAAATAATATTTTAATCTAGATATTTTTTACTATAAAAAACATTTATTTTAGATATCATTATATAGAACACTAATTTTACAATTTGATATAAAACATTTTGAGTTTAAATGAAGCATGATGTTCTGGTAAGATATTATTCTTTATTATGATTGTTATCACATATCCTTTGGAATGGATTGTATAAATATGGAAAAATAATATATGGAAATATATTATTTTAAAATGTATATAAAATTAATTAAATCATGAAAAATTAATTATAAATTAATATAGAATCCTATTTAAAATGGAATGAATATTTTTTGAAAAAAAACTATTTTGTGAATAGAAATAATTGATACCATAATTGAAAAGATAAATATATTACAGTTAATTTTTATAATGATATTTATGTATTATACATTAAAATAACAATTGAACACTCATCTTATAAATTCATTAGCTATGTGATTTATAAAATAGTATTTTTATTTGTAAAAATGTAATTTTTTTAAAAAATATTTTATTCAGCCTTTTTGAGAACATATTTTTAAAAATACATTTTGAATTTATTTAAAACAAAATAGAAAAATAATTTTAGTTTTTAGTTGAAAATTTCAAAATAATCTTTTGGTGAATTTTTATAATTATGTGGAATGATTAATTATTTGATAAATATTTAAACAAAATGATATTTGAAAATGTAAACATAGATTAAATTGATTCTTATGATAAATTATAAATGAAATTAGTTATCAATTATAATTTTTTGTAAGAAACCAACCAGGAATACCCTATAAACTGATACCAAAGATGATTCGCCACGTACCCAATGAGAATTATCAATATCTAAGGGATGATGAAAAGAATCTAGGTATTAAGAAAATCATTGGGAATGAATTATCCATAAATGTATTTCAATGAAAGAGTGAAATTAGGAAACATCACCATATATATAAATCAATACATACATATTATATATATGGAGACACTATGAAAACTGAAAGAAAACCAAAACTATTAAAACCTATCTCCCAGTGGTCCAGTACCACCCACCATGCCCCAAGTCACCCACCATTGGTCTTCCATGCATGATCCCACAAATGAAGGTGAGAGCACAAACAACTAATATAGGATAATAGATACTTCAAACACAACTTATTATAGTGACGGTGTGAGATAAATATCCAATTATGATTCCACCAATGAGTATATGCAATTACTTCATAAGGTAATTAAAATATGACAATATTGGATTAAAAATGTAATTGTATACAAGTTAGTTTTAAAAATAGAGTATTAATAATTGGAAAATAATTTATTAAACTAAACATGAAACAAATTGAATTTCAAAATTTTTAAACTAGGAATTTTCTTGAATAGATTAGAAAAATATTTCATTAGATAAGTACAAATAATCATTAAAATATTAGAATATGAATGATATTAATAATGATGAAATAGAATCAATAAAATATATACAATGTGCATCATAACAATAAATAATGAAGGAATGGAAAATATGGTCCCATGTGGTTAGATATGGAAGTAAAGATCATTTTATTTTAAATAAATATGTTTTTAATTTCAAAATAATATTTATACAAATAATTATTCACATTTCAAATTATTTAATATTTAAAAATATTAATTAAATTATTTTATATAAACTTGTTTATATAAATTCAAAAGGCATGTAAAATATTTTAAAATAGTGTAATATATATACATTTAAAATTCTAACACCCGAGCAACATGTTTATGATCCAAATAGAAACTTTAGATCCATGTTATATGGACCCAAAAACTTGATTATATAAAAGTATATACATTCTTCCCTTGAACCAAGACCATTTAGACTCATCACCATTATTTAAGCAATTGGATATGCTAAAATGATATTGTATAATGATGTAAATTATATAGTGTTTTCCAAAATAAATCATGAACTACATAAGCCTTTCCTATTTTCTAATGTAAAAAAATTTATTTAGAATTTATTTTTATACATCATATAATTCAATTAAATATGATTCTCAATTTCAACATACCAATTTTCCTTTAATAAATATAATGGGGTTTTAATAAAAAAACATGTCTTTTTCATAATGACACCACTAGTTTTCAATCAAAACCATTTTAAAGTCATTTTTCACAAACCTAGATATGAAATTAACTCTCCATTCTATTTAACATTACAATTTTATAATTATGTTCTAAAATAAAATTTTCTTGATAATTAATCAATTTTATCACAAATACCCAATTCAATTTAATTGGGGCTTTTCACAAATATTCCCTCAAATCAATTTTTACAATTAAATTCAACAACTAATTTTATACAATTCCCACTAAAACAAAAAAAATCAATTAAAAATATTTTAAAGAAATAAAACATTCCAAAATGGTAGCCATACCCACTTTGTTTGAAAATTCATTGTTAAAATTACAAACGGGGCATTAATAAATCATCAATTCATTCCATCTCCTTTTAAAAATTCCAATATTTAAAAGGATAATAATAACAGAATCATTAAAGAAATAATCATCAAAATTCCACATAGTCCATTTAAATAGTCATTAAATTCAAAGAATATTAATTCATTTAAAGAAAGTATTTCAATATGAAAAGGACTGAATAAGTTAAAAAATATCAGTTTACACCCTCTTTCCAAGAAGATGAATCATTTTTTTCAAATAACAGGAGATCACAAATTATAAATAAATTTAAAAAAATCATTCAAACGAAGATCTGAATCATTAAATTAAATTAATAATTTTATACCAGTTAGAAAACATCAAATTGTTCAATTTAATTTATTAAAATCATGGATGTTTTTTGTATAAATCAAATCCCATGACAAATCTCATTTAATAATTCAAAAATATTACCAAAGATATCAATTTAACCAAAAAATATTAAAACATTTTAAAAATAAATATAAATAATCTGTGCTTTTAAAAATTCAAAAAATTATTTGTGAAATCATGGTCAATGATATTTATTACATTCCATATCCAGTTCCACGGGGAATTGGTAAAATAATCCTATTTGAGGAATTAAATTGACAAATATCATTTAACATGAGTTAATATTTATTAAACATGTATTTATGAATTATCTAATTAAAATGAATCAACAAATAGAAAATAATAGAAACACATTAATGGAAATTAATGAATCCAACTACATCAAATTTGATAGTTTTCACCTTCTATGGTGATCACCAGATCTAGAAAAGATTTATTTTGAACAGAGAGTGGGGTTATACAATATATACAATTTCACATCAATCAATAATGATCCCACAATACTCAAGGATCTCAAAACTTTTATGAATAAGTAATGATGAGGAGAAGGGATATCTATGATCAAGAAAATAATAACACACCAGAAGATGAAAACCACTTCGATTGGTGCTTAAGTCCACCATGATTTTAGGTTTAGGAAGCCAAAATAAATTTAGATGGATCCCAGTATAAAAATAATATATTTAGGATTTAGTGGGATGTGTTAATGGTAAATTTGGGTTTTTCCATGTCAATAATTCCAGTTTTGGGATGTTTATTTACCATGTGAATTATTTCCTGCGTTAAGTTGCATGGTTTTCACTAACCATTCAAAATACTAGAACCTAGAATATAGCCAATGGAAGTGTTTCATGCTTTGGATACATAGTTTATCAATTTGTTCAAGAACCATGTTACCCACCATATTTGGGATTAAATACTTTCAAAACCATGGATATACTATTCGCAAACTATGCACAACCCAAAAAACATTGAAAAATATACTGAACAAATATAGAAATGACCCATAAAGATACCTAATAATATGTTTATCAAATCATAGGGTTAAAAAATATCTAAATAGATAGTAGGATGATTCAAGACCCCCACCAATGTACTATTGTTTCCATATAAAAAATAAAATATGAATGATAGAACATGATGACACAAGAAGAAATCCCACACTCATATTTTGGGGAGGATGTTCTGTGGCCCAAAATAGAGACTCACCAAAAGGAAAACAAGACACAAAATCCCAAGATCAAGACACCAATGTCATAACATATATCAAAATAATAGAAATATTGGAGGTTATGAATATGTGTCCCCGCCATATAAAGATTCACCAAAATGGTGTAAGATAAGAAAATAATTTCCATTAAAACCCATAGAAGAGGCGTCAACCACTCACAAAGGAGAAACATCCAAGATCAAAAAACAACAGAAAATGTAAATAATTGATGAAAATACTCTCATGTATATATACTCAACAATAACTGAGTATTTTTATGTTTTACCTCATACCTCTATGATCTCATTAATAAAAATTCCACCACCACTGTATGACTGGTCTATCAAAAATACAAATCATCTGATTTACCCTAGTATATTCCCAAGGACTATCCATGTAAAAATGGAGCGAGCATAAAAATAATGTATAGTACATGATAGGTCATTATAGTCTTATGAGGGATATCATCAATTAGGATTTAATTTATATCTAATAAATAACTAAACACAATAAGAATACCAAGGAACATAAAAAAAATATCAACTATGGGAAACCAATATTACCTAAAAAATCAACAAATGACTCCAGCTATAGTTCATAATTTGTCATCACAAAGAAGCCAAAACCAACGGTTTCCCAAAATAGAGAATTGACATGAATAAAAAACACTACCAGTTTCAACTACCCCCTTAGAATCAAAAAGTTGGATCAATATTAACCATATCATTAATCTAAATTCTGAAAAAAGAAATCTCTTACAAAATGTGAATAGTTTCACTTTGATGACAATGGATGGAGCCCTATTATCATGAATCATCTTCTACCCCATATTCCATAGTAGATATTCCAGACTTAAATTTCCTTTTTTCTCCAATATATCAAACCATATATTTTTACCTAAGGGTTAACACTATATAAAAGCATTTACAGATTAGTGATCACAACTTCTTAGAAGGACCAGGTTCTCCATAAAGAAAACACACAATAGCCTTTTCTTTTCTAGAGGATTTAGAACTATCTAAATTAAGAATATGGAATTTACCTATTCATATTTTTTTTATATCTCCACATTGGTAGAATAGTACTTTTCAATCATCATTGGATAAAAGGACAACCATTCCACAGGCATGGAAGATACAAGGTTTTAGTGAAATATGTTTCTAAAATATTAATCGTTACAAAATTCATTTCCAATAATACCATGAATAAATCATACCAAATATGATACCTTCATTTCATAATTCACTAATTATAGATCTAATTGACTAAAACAAAATAACTCAGAATCAATCACCTTTTCACTTCATTAGGATACATCAATTGAATGAAGAAAAACATGATGTATTCCAAAGGTATTATTTCATAAAAAACATCAAATCATCACACCACAACTATCTAGGTCCAACAAATAAAGAAAATAATTACTTGAACTTTATAGATTTAGGAGTCTTGAGAGTATAAATTATCACATCAACTTCATCATGCAATTGTACTGCCTAAATAGAATCTCGTTAAACATTATTATAAAGTTGGCTTCAATTAATAAATTCAATGACAGGGTTCAAAGGATGGAATGCCAATAGCTCCAACACTCAATATGATGTATTGGTAGTGTTTTGACAAGGGATTAAACTTCCATAAAATGTGAGGAACTTACTAAAGGTACTTACCATAGGACAAACAATCTATTGTTCACAGAGGACTTCTTGATACACATTTTTTGATATTACTGACCATAATCATATCAATTCAGGCATCGAAGAACACTCAAAAAGATATCAGGGAATTTTAAATATAGTGATAACCCATTTTAATGAAAATATTATTGATTTCAAAACACTCATGATATAACAACATACAAACGTTTCTCATTAATTTTAAGGTGATAAATCTTGTTAGAAATCATTTATAGTTTCAAAATCACTTTACCAGAACATTTAAATTATTCAATGCTTTCAAAAACAGTAAACCCAATTTTGAAATATTAATACCTTACATATTTTAAATCAATTAAAATCCATAAGTCTTTCTTCGAACATTGTTTTACCATGTCACATAATAGTCTTGAATATATATTTTTCCAAACTAAAAATTCATACAAATCTTTTTTTGGTATTTGAATAAATATATTAAAGAGTGTAACCAAAAATTATACTATATACAATTTATTTTCCACAATATATATAATTTTATTTAAAATTTATAAAATTTTAAATAGACAAATAATATCCTCAAACATCACATATCCATAACCCATGTAATAATCCAATCATAACTAATGTAAGTTGTAATAAAATGGATAATAATTCTTGTTTATAACAATGTTATAACATATAAGGGATGGGTCATATGGGTGGGTAAACTATACACCATCCTCAAAACTCATCATTGTATTATTTATAAATCATCCACGTTGATTCCTCATAGTTTACTAGATAGTAAAAACATTGTTTCAATATCGTCATCCTTCTATTATAGATCAAAAAATCATAAAAGATTATTTAAATCAAATATATTATAATTGGTAATATAAAAATAATTTATCAAAATAAAACCAATAAAATAAAAACAAATAACATATACATAATATCTCAGGTAACTCTAGTATCACTATGATGGGGTGGTGATGAAGAACCTACTCACAGACTGCCTCTTGAATGCTGATATACTCTTAATATCTTTTATACCATGAGTCACCCTAATTAACATATTGATTTAGAAGTAAAGTATTTACATTTTTGGAATATCCTCCTTCGATATAATTTGTAATGAACCAACCCAAAATACCATCTGAACTGATAACTGAGTTGACTGGCCACTAACATGAAGAGAGTTCTCGATTCCCACTAGACAAAGGCAATAATTTGGGAATTATCAGAAAACATTGGGAATGATTTTTCCCTAAAATAATTTGAATAATTTATTATAGTGGGGAAACATTACTAGATATATATATATATATATATATATATATATATTAATACAGACATATCTAGTATAACGACATGAAAAGAAATTAAAAAGAGGAACACATCTACTAGAACTAATCTCATTATAGTCCCAAAATAAGAACCATTCCCCAGGTCAGACACCCTTGTTCACCAACGAAATAACCCACAAATGATGGTGATAACACGAACACCTTCTATAAGATGTCATAGGCTAAAAACACAAAAAGAGTCAATCAGGGTGTGAGCTAAAGAGCCCAGTCAGATTCCACAAAATATTCATTTCAATTACTTCAAACTCATTTAAAATATTCAAAAATAAGAGTAAATAATATGTTTCATAATTTCAAAACCATTTCACATAATAAGGTATGAAATCAAAAAAAGGGTAGAATCTACACATGATATGTAAATTTTAACAATATTCAATATAATAAATTCATGGGCATAATAATAATAAGTTATGAAATAAAGATAAATGTTGTAATATATGGTTTAACATTAATGTATTGATAAATACTTTTTAAATAATATGTTTCATTATTTCAAAATAAAATTTAAAGAAATCATTCATTTCCATTAAAATGATAGAATACATATAAACAAATGGATGAATAATAAATTTTATATAAACTATTTTATATAAATTCTCATGAAATATAAAACTATTTGAAAAAGTCTCATATATATATATATATAAATATTCTATGTAAACAAAGGAAAAAAACATGGTCATGTACCAAATAGTTACAATAGTTCCAAGAACCATTTATCAATAACTTGGAATATAGAATATTATATTCATAATTCCCTTGAACCATTGCTGATATGACAAATCACCATCACCTATTTAATGGAATGTGATAATACGATGTTTTAAAATATTGTAAATCATAAGGTGTTTCTGAAAAAACTCACTAACTACCCATGCCTTGCATGCAATCTAATGAAACACTGTATTGGGATATTGATTTTCATAATTATTTAATGAAAATTAAATCCCATTTTTCATTTCAATATACCAATTTTCTATATTAAAAACCATAACATATTTTTAATAAAAAAATTCCCTTTTCATAATAAAACCACTGGGCTTCCATCGAAACCAATTTCATGACATTATTCATAAACAAGGATTTGATATTAATTCAGTATTCTATTTCACAATACAATTTCAATGTCAAATTCAAAATTTTGAATTTTCATTAAATTTTATCAATTTTATCAAAACCCCAATATTCACTCGAATTATGGTTTTTCACAAATTTTCCAAAAATTCAATTTCTAAAATTAAATTCAACAAATTAATTGATACACATTCTAGGAAAAACACATATTTCAATTTAAATCCATTAATGTAATATCAATAATCAAAAAGGTTAAATATACCTACTTCCTTTCACAATTCATTATTAAAATTCCTAACATTCCAATAAAATAGTCATCAATAAATTCTACTTCGATTTAAACTATCCAATATTTAAAAGGGAAATAATACCCACTTCCTTTCACAAATAATCAACAAAATTCTATATAGTCCTTTAAAATAATCATTCACTTCAATTCATTCGTATGAATTTAAATGAATTATTATTATTTTTAAATGATTTAATAAATCTGAAAACATGTTTTCATGCCCTCCTTATATGATCATGCTTCATTTTTTTTAAATAGCATAAGAACACCAATTACAATAAATGTTAAAAAATACATTCAATGGTACTTCTTGGTAATTTAATAAATTAAATCATTTTAAACTATTTAAAAATATAAATTTTTTCTACACATTAAATTTATCTCATGGAATTTTTTTGTAAAAAAAATCCTAGGAAAAAACCCATTTAATAAATCAAAATATTGACAGCGATCTCAATTTAACCAAAACATCCTTTAATGACTCTCTAAAAATAAATATAAACATTTTTTAAATATATCATTTCACAATAAATATATAGAAATCAAATTCAAAAACATTTAATTTATTCCATATCCAATTTCAAGTAAAATTGCTCAATGATGATTTTATGAGTAATTTAAAAGAATTAATCATAGAATATGTATTGGAAATTTGGAAACTTGTATATATGAATTATATAAAAACAATGAATCACAAAAATAAGGAAACTCATATAAAAACTATTGAGAATATAAAGAATCCATCCACAACTAATACAATATGAGTCAACTTTTTATGGTGATCCTGAGATATAAGAAGTTTAATCTTAAAATAAGAGAGAGGAGATCATAACTCTAAAATTTCACATCAGTCAATCATGCTCTCACAAAAAACGATGATCTCACAACCATTAATAATATGAAATAAAAAAGATAATGTAGATCCTTCACCATGAATAAAATTACTCATTGGAAGAAGATCACCGCTTCGATTTATGCTTCAATCTGCCAGGATATGAGATTTAGGAAGAAAAAATGTATTTATAGGGATACCAATATCAAAATAATTAATTTATGATTTAGTGTGAAACTGATATGGTTAATAATTGTTTTTTTATTTCATTAATTTCAATTTTTGAATGGTTAATTACTGCATGCATGTTTTCCTATGATAAGTCACAGAGTATGTGATATGTATGTACAAACTCTGCACCTAGAATAGAGCCACTAGAAGTGCTTCATGGCTTGTATGAAAAAATTATTAAAATGTGACCCAACCGTGATATCCCCTACTGTTTGTACTACATACCTTGACAAACCATTCTCAAACCATGTGAAAACCATGCACAATCCTAAAAACCTTCTATAAATCCATAAAAACTCCTGAAATGAACTTTGATGATACCAAATAATTGGATAATAAAATAATTTCGTACAAAAATATTAAAATAGGTAATTAAATAATATATGTTCAATTATATATCTATTAATGCAATATATTTCATTAGTAACATTTATATTTTTATTTTTTATTTAACAGTAATATAATCTTTTGAACATTTTATAATTGATAAAAACTGCTTTCTTACCATGAATGTGGACTAAACATGAAATTAAAACATT
Organism: Viscum album; assembly: GCA_963277665.1. Lineage (NCBI taxonomy): Eukaryota > Viridiplantae > Streptophyta > Magnoliopsida > Santalales > Viscaceae > Viscum > Viscum album. The sequence goes on from OY728126.1 coordinate 601,420,354, forward strand.
CCATTTATATGAATTCCATTTGTAAAAATATATATTATATTTTGAATCAAAATATTATATATTATATACTAATTTAAACATAATTTGCGGCACAAATTATTATTTAAAATAGTATAAACTAATTACTACAGTTTTGGTAGATATTGTTTTACTAAGGGATACACTAAAATTAAAAGGTTAAAAATTACCTAAAAACATTTAATAAACACATTATATTTAACTTTATAGACAATATAATGTATAATTAAATTTTATACCCCATTTCTGAGCCTTTTTAATGGTAAATATGTTTGTATATCTTTTTATTTTCCAAAAACAAAATTCTGCAATTAACTTCACTTATAAAGCATACCCCTTATAAAATCATATTCACACATTAAAACACATTTGGTTAATCCCTGATATTCCCAAAAACACTCCTAAAATTTTCTTCATATCATCCAAAAATAATTAATTATTTCTTTAAAATAATATAAGAATATTTCTTATGCACATCTAAGGAGTATATCTGAAGAATATGTAATGTTTTTAATAACATTGTTTATATTATTTCCCCACCCACATCCTATAAATATTGTTAAACCTTTATTATATAATAAAAAAATTAAATTAAATATAATTATTTATTTTTATATATTATTAGTCAAAAATAACCATCTCATTATTCCTCAAATTGGTTATGAAATCATCATTTGTGTGTATGGGGGACAACCTCCTCGCAACTCGATGTCATCCTTTTAGCGCATATTCACGTCTCACAATAGGGTACGATTCAGTAGTATAAGCATATATATAAGATAGTTATTAAATAATTATTCAACTATATTAATTATATTATAAAAAACATTTTTTACTTTAAATTATATATTGAATACAATATCATCATTCCAGTGTATGAACAACTATTGTCTCATAATGAGATACAATTTATTTTCACTAACAATTTACATGTAACATAATAAATATAAAATTAACAAATAAATACGATATATATAGTATAATTATGATATTAATTTCATGTTAACCATTTTAAAATGTGTTGATATCATTTTTTTCATACCATCTCACTCACTGAAAGATGAAAACATAATTATTGTATGTATGGACTACATCTTTCCAAAAGTTAGGTGAATTTAAATATTCACTACCAAACAACATAATTGATTTATAAAATTATATTCAAATACAAAACATGTTAAATATTAAATATTTATCACTTTTTTTTTATATCTACTTTTCATAATGATTATTGAGAAAGAAAGCATTACTCATGAAAACATACCTTCTATTGTCTCTATGATCATAAAATTCATCATTTAAAAACCATATTTTTTATTAGTTATAAGATTAAAATTGATTTATAAATTTTATAATTATTTTATTTTTTATCTATAGATATTTTGGGATCACGATAAATGTAATATGAATGAAAATTAAAAATCAAAATATATATGGAAAACAAAGGGTTCATTAGAAAAAAAATAATATAAACATAATATTAGTAATAAATGGGAAATGAATGGTAATAAGTAAATAATATATTTTATTATATATATAATTATGGTTCTAAAATATTTTTATTATAAACATATATTTATTATATAGGATGTTTGTATTTTTATAAAGGATGTAAAGAGTAACAATTAGACATTTATATTCTCACATTGATTTTTGGGAGGCATATGAAAATCCACATCTATTTTATTTTGTATAGATTAAATACATACCCATTTATATTTGATATCCTGAATTTTTAAATTTTAAGGATAGTCATGGTTTTATTTAATGTTATTTTTTAGTGCATACAATTCAAAAAATTACTACTATAGTATGGGTTTTCAATCTCACATGTTAGTTCAATGATGTGACATCCTAGGTAAATTAAGAGTAATATATTTCATATTTATTAAAATATTTTAATTAAATATTACTTTTACTTCAAAGTGGGTTCAATTTTCGATGGCGTACCCGACATGTTAAAACATGTTCTTTGAAATCTATTATTTCACACAAGGAAGAGTCATACTGAAAAACAATAATATAATATTATTTTAAATTTTAGATAACTTCTAGCCATTGTATTGGAGGGAATGAATATAACTAACTAAAATTTTATTATACATGTTTTTAAAATTTTTGGACAATTATCCAAAAAAATAGAAGCTTAAAATGTGAATGAACATAATCTTAAACATAAACACTCAAATATACTTTAAAATGTCGATTTATCACATTTTTTTGGATAAACCTTTTTAAATATATATTTTGTCACATTTATATGTTATATATTACAAAATAAAAATATTCTATAGAATTGGGACATCAATATTTACATTGGATGAAATTTTGGTATTTTTCTGCTAATGATCTTTTTTATGAATAGTGAAAAATACTTTCTTTTAATTCAAAACTACCTTATAATAAAATTTATTTATATGGATAAATTATGTTTTTAAATGTTTTTAAATTTCAATTAGATTTTATTCTTACCAATTAATCTAATTTTATACATTGGATGTAAATTTACTTCGAAATTTGACATAAACAAGTGTCAATCATTTGATTGTTATTCTTTTTTTAAAACACACATCATTATTTTGACAATGAGAATTTATTTTATATTTATTTTTTCCACTTAAATTTTTTGAATTTGGAAAAATGGATTTCATATTCTGAATTAAGAGGATAAAATTGTGTAAAAAGATAACTTATAGTTTTAGACATTATGAATATTTACTTAAAAAAATTATTTTCCATTTTTAAAGGGTAAATATGGTAAATAAGGGTTAAAAAATATTATTATTATAATATTAAATTACCCTAAAATGTGTACTATTCTTATAGATTGATACATGTCTGAGCATGGTAATCTGTGGTTCTTATTTGGGGACCTTGTTGAGCCACTTGGGATTGATAATGAGACAATATATTAATTAATTTAAAGTAAAGACAAAAATGACATAAACATATATCATTTAATAAATAAAATTTTAAATGTGGTTATATAAGATATATCATTGACTATTAATATTAATTTAAAAAATCCTACATCATGGTATTTTATATATAATTTTTAGAAATCAGTTAAATAAAATTATTTATGACACAATGATGATCCGGTGGTTACCTTATTAATGAATGTTTTAAATAAATGAGATTATAAAATTTAAAAAACTATCCAAAACCCATCCAATTTTTACAAAAAAAAATTATTTTGAACCATAGTCATCTTATCTTTGAATTTAATGAGTTTTGGACCTTTTTAAAGTGAATATAATTTTATTGTAAATTAATATTTACAAACATTCCTAAAGATCCCCTCCTCTCCATTAATGAGGCCTTCACTTTTAACACATTATTCACTCCTCTGAAGCCCCTTGTATCATCCAAAATCAGCCAAATTAAGATCCTGATATCCTTAATTTATTTCTAGAATCCATACCTTAGGAAGAAGGAACTTTATCGAATCCTTTTCATTCAAACCAATTGGAGTTACCCGATTTAAGGGTAACGTCTTCCCTTAAGTTCTTTTCTATAATTTTACTTCCCCAACACCAATACTCTCATTATTACTTTCTATTATAAAAAATAGTATCCACAATATACTAGGTTGTTGTTATGTGAATTATTTGATCTACACTTCTGCACACCTCTATCTAATAGATACGTACATACTGTATCATTGGACGACGAACTAGTGCCTCACGAAATGATGACTGTTCAAATATTTCCAACCCCTATCATGGTTTCCATTATGATGAAATTGTATTTATATATAATATATATTATGTTTATCTGTTTCTATGATACTGTATATTTCATTTATATAATATGTTTAAGGATTTTATAATGGATAAATATGGTAATATAATTTGAGGAAGTGCGGACTACCGCCCACTCAAAGTTATAAGACTCGTTAATACCACACATGGAATGTATAAAGGATATTGTTAATGAACACAGGTAACATATATTTAATATGATATTATAAATTATTTATAATATAATTTTGTATCATATGGTTTTCATTCAATATAAAATAAAATAAAAAATAATGGAGGTAGCATTCATGCGTAGATACGGATTAGCATCTCCATGAACAGTGCATTTCATTTTCATATATCCAAAATAATATGGGATATTATAAATACATATATTCTTGATATATATGATATATATGATATATAAGTCATGATTATCATAATAGAGATAATTTAATTTTGACCACATAGACAATTTATAATTATAAAAAGTTCATTTTTAACACATGTTCCGAATAGCAAAAAAATTTCAGATATGAACTCAAATAATTAACTAATTGTTATAACATGGTAATAAATCATATAAAAGAAATAATAAAATTTAAAAAAGTTCTTACGAAAGTAGAAATTAACTGATTTTATTAATCATAAAATTAAAGAACAAATAGGGTGAAGTCAGACATGAGGCAAGGGACATCGTCTCAATCACCTTAATTGAGGCATGTTTTGATAATATACACCTCCTTCTTTAATACTCTATATAATAATCCCCTTTGAAATTTATTTTAATTAAAAGGGAATATTTTTTCTATGAAACATTTTACTAAATGGTAGAAGTAATTTTTTAACCTTCGTGGTGACATTGACCTCTATGCCGTTGTAATCGTTAGTTGGGTTCCTCTAAAAGACATAAATTTTTAAAAAAGGAAAATAAATCCCTTATTCTATTTATGGGGGTTTTTTTAATTGAAAATGGTTTTTGAAATTTATTGATTATTCCAATATCTTGAAATTATTTCTTCTGAGTGAAAATGAAATTTTATTTGTGAAATGTTTATATATGCAATATTTTATGTGTTATGATTTTATATTAGTAATTGGACATTTGATAGGTGGTTACGAGATAAACCAATTGACGGGTGGTGTTGTGATAATCCAGGAAGGGTGGTTACTTTATAACCTCCAATTCATTGGGTAAAGAAGTCATCCGTATGTCTATTCTATTTAGTGATATGAGTGGAAGTCGATTGTATGGCTATTAGATTTAAATATGTTTATGTCCCATGTTAGATTTAGATGTTATGTGTTCTTTATATAGGTATTAGGGTAATATGTTTTTTTACAAAATGGTAAATAATAATATTTTATTTAGTGATGTGTATTTATTACTTAAAAAAGGTGAATCTTATTACTTATGATAATTTATTTAAGGTTTACTTGTTGTTTTGAAAAACTTACAGTTTTCATTCTTTTTGTATCCCTTACTGAGCTTTTTATGCTCATCCACGGTTTTTTTAAATTTGTTTCACATGATTTAACTATAAATAGGTTCAATGATGGGATCATGGAAAATTTGTAATGTATAAAATATGTAACTAGACAAGAAACTTTTTTTCATGAGTTTTTATTTTATTAAAAAATGTGTACTAAGTAGTTGCGTCTACATGTAATATTCAAAATGTTATGTATATGTTATGATCCAATTATATAATGCTCTAAACATGAAAATATCCTCAATTTGAATTATTAACATAATTTAATATTATTTAATTTTTAAGGACATGTCCCTATAGTTGGTATCAGTGGTTGGTATAGAAACATTATGATTTATGGTATTGTTAAATTTCTATACATAAATTTATTTTATTTTAAAATTTAAATGATATGGAATTTACATACTACCATGTTTCATTGTCTAAGAAATTTTTATGAAAAAAAGGTTCTTTTTAATGTAAATAAGATAGATTTGATGGGAAGGAATACCGAGGGAAATGACCTTCCAAATAAGCATCCTTGGATTGTCAGAATCATAATTGAATAGTTTTTTGTAGTGATGGATTAGTTGAATCAGTTGATAACATGTGGTTTTGTTATAGATTATGTTTTGGTTTATTCAAAAAGTAAATAGGACCCTAAATTTCATATAAGTGTCATCATGTAAACCATTAAATATAAGAGACTATTTGGGAAATTTAGCATGTGTGTGTTTTGGTTACAATAAATTTTTTCCATGGTCACATTATTTTATAAAATGGAATAACTGTTGATCGTACTAAAACAAATGTTATTTAGGAATGGAAAATACCTCGCAATATCACAGGTATCAATACTTTTCGTGGGTTGGTAGGTTAATACTAGAGGTTTATTGAATTTTTTTTACTGTTATCGAGCCTAATGTCAATGTTAACTTGAAATGTTGTTAAGGTCATTTGGACAAAATAATGTGATGATTTTTTTCAGGAATTGAAAAGAAGATTGGTGAATGATCCTGTTATGGATCATTTATCCAAAAATGGTGAGTTTTCCATCTATAGTGATGCTTTGTTGACAGGACTTGGTTGAGTCATAATGCCGGATGATCATGTAATTTTTTGTGCTTCACATTAGATAAAGCCTATTGAGTTAAATTACCCTACACGTGATTTGGAATTAGGTTTTGTTTTTTATTTAAAAATTTGGAGGCATTATCGTTATTGAGTAAAAATGTAATATATGCTAATCACAAAGGTATAAATAATATATTTACTCCAAATTAATTAAACATGAGATATAGGAGAAGCCTGGAATTAATCTAGGATAATGATTTCACGATCTATTAACATCTGGGAAAGTCAAATAATGTTCTTGATGCTTTGAGTAGAATGAGTAATTCTACATTAACCATGGTATATTTGGAAAAAGTTTCATTGATCAATGATTTTATGAACATTATCATAGAAGTTTTTGGTGCAAGAAATTCATCTATTTTGATTCATGTGTCTATGAAATCATGTCAATCAGACCGAATTAAGAATTTACAGAAGGAAGATAGTGACTTCTAGGAAAAGGTATACATGGTTCAGAATTTTTAGTTACATGAGTTTAGAATTGATAGAGATTGTGTTTTGATGTTTTGGGAAAGGTTATGTGTTCATTATGATTCACCGTTGAAGAAATAGTTGTTATGTGAAGCTGATGGTTCTTCATTTTCATTTCATTCTGGAAGTAATAAGATGTACAAGGATGTTCAAGAGTATTTATAGTTTGATAGATTGAAAAGAGATATTTCTGAATTTACTATGAAATGTTTGACTTGTGAACAAAGTAAATTAAAGTGGCAGTTATCGAAAGGTACGCTTCAAACATTACTAGTTCCAGATTAGACATAGAAAAAATATAATCATATCCGTCGTTGTGGTATTACTAAGATAATCTTGAGGTAACAATGAAATCTAGGTTATTATTTATTGATTGACTAAATCATCTTATTTATTTCCAATTTGAAATACGTTGTCTCTAGATCTACTTGCTCGGTTGTATGTTAATGAGATAGTCAGGTTGCATGGAGTTTCCCTCCCCATTTTATATGATCATGATCCCAGTTTTACTTCTTATCTTTTGGAGAGGCCTTTAGAAGGATTTGGTACTGAATTAAATTTCAGTATATCTTTTCATCCTCAATTAGATGGGCAGTCAGAATGAATAATACATAGTATGGAATATATGATATGTGCTTATTCCTTAGGTTACTATGGATGTTTGGACCAACATTTTCTAAGATTAAATTTTTATATCATTACAGTTTTCATTCTAGTATATAGATGCCACCATTTGAGGCATTATATAGAAAAATATGTTGAAATCCCGATTTTTCGAATGAAATAGGTGGAAGGATGTTGATGGGACAAGAATTTTTAAAATAGATGTCATAAAAATTATTCTTATTTCAAAATTATATGAGAATATCTCAAAGCAGGAAGAAAAGTTATTTGGATAAACAGAAGAAGGATCTTTCTTTTGAGGTAGGTGATCATGTATTTCTTAATTTTTATCCATGGATAAGTGTGATGCATTTTGGTAATAAGGGAAAGTTGAGAATGAGGATCATTGGTCCCTAGGCAATCCTATAAAAAGTTGGATCAGTTTCCTACAATGTGGATTTCCTTCCATTGTTATCCCAAGTACACATTGATTTTTGTGTTTCAATAATTAGAAAGTATATTCCAGATCCATCTCATGTTTTGAGTCTATAGGTAGTTCATTTGGGAAAAAATATATCTTGTGAGGAACAACCAGTCCAGATTCATGACTGAAGAGAGAAAGTGTTGTGGAATAAGGTAATACATCAGGTAATGGTTTTTTGGAAAAACCATATGGTTGAAGAGGGAACATGGGAATCTAAGAATTCTATGAGGGATAAAAACCCACATTTATTTGATAAGTGAAAAAAATTTTGAGGACACAATTTCCAAAAGGGGGGACAGATGTAACATCCTAGATAAATAGAGAATAAGACATTTTAATATTTTATAACATTTGGGAATTATATATAAATTTTACATAAAAAGGATTATATGTTCAGTGGAATACTCGACATGCAACAACAGGTTCTTTGAAATCTTATGTTGCACACAAGGCTCAGTCATAATGAAAAATAATAATATAATATTATTTAAAGTAGTAGTTAATGCATAGAAATTTTATTTTCGAGAATGAATTGAAAGAACTAAAATATTATTATACATGTTTTTTAAATGTTTTTACATTTATTCGATAAATTTTATATTCTTAAAACGTGAATAAATCCAATTTAAATCATAATCACTATAATATTATTTAAAAGCTTGATTTACCGCCTTTATGATAGTGAAAAAATTTTAAATAGAGTTTTCTTCATATTTATATGTTATATTTGAAAAAATAAAATTAATCTTTAGAATCAAGATATCAAAATTTTTGTTGTCTAAAATTTTGTTTTTTCTGATAATGTTCATTTTTTATGAAAAGTAAAAAATAATATATTTTAATTAAAAACTACCTTTTAATCTATATTATTTATATGGATAGATTTTATTTTTAAATGGTTTTACTGTGTAATTACATTATATTTTTACATATTAATCCAATTTTTGTCGTTGGATGTAATTTCACTTTGTTATTGGATATAATCCAATTTCAATCTTTTGATTGTTATTAATTCTTAACAACACACTTTTTGTTTTTACAACGGGAATTAATTTTAAATTAATTTCTTCCACTTATTTGTATTGAATTTTGAAAAATGGATTTAATATTTTGAATTAGGTGGTCTAAATTATTTTATTAGGTAACTTTTATTTTTATACATTATGAATATTTACCTCAGTAATTATTTTATTTAACACGGTTAAAGGGTCAATCTAGTAAATAATGGTAAAAAATATTACTATTATAATATTAAATTATCCTAAAGTGTTTCTTATTTCTATTAGTTGATACATGGATGAGAATGGCCTTCTTTTGTTCGATTTGAGGACCCCATGGAGCCACATGGGAGTGATAATGACACTTTATATTAATTAATTTAATGTAAAGGACAAAATAACATAAACATATATCGTTTTGTAAATAAATTTTTACATAGAGTTATATATGTTATCTCTTCAACTATAAATATTTATTAGAAATTTAAAATGATTTTCTAAATCATCTTATTTTATTTATTATTTTTATATATTAAAGAATTAAAATTATTTATCACACAATGATGATCCACTGATTACCTTATTGATGAATGATTTAAATAAATGACATTATAAAATTTAAAAAACTATCTCAAAACAACCCAATTATTATTGGATGATTTAATTTAGAATATGTGTCATATTATATTTTAATTTAATGTGTTTTAGACCTTTTGAAACAAAAAAATCAAGTTTATAATAAAATAATATTCTCAAACATTCCAATATTGCCCCTCCTCTCCCTTATAGAAAACAATCATCTCTAACCCATTACTCACACCTATCAAGCCCCTTAGCTTGAAAAAAATAATTCCTATAATGCTCCCTTCAATCATATGTGTCTCCTTGAAGGTTTATCACAAGAATAAGGAATTTGAAGGAGGCATTTTGGTTCAAACCAAATGGAGTTACCCGATTTAAATGTAACATCTTCTCTTAAGTTCAATTTTTTATTTTACTCCTCAAACCCCCTATACTTGAATTATTCAATTAGTTTATAAAAACAATAATATCCTCAATATAATAGGTCATTTTTATTTTAAGTATTCAAACTAAAATTCCACAAACCTCCATCAAATGGACAAGAACATAATGCTTCTGTTGACGGCAAAGTACTACCTCACAATACGATGATTGTTCAAATTTCCCCAACCGCATTTCATGGTGGACATTATTATGGTTCTAAATTTATATATGATATATATTATATTTATTTAATCTATACTATTATATATTTTTCATTTATATCTTACCTTTAAGGTTTCCATAAAGGGTAAATATGATAATTTCATTTGTGGAACTGCGGACTACCTCCCCCTCAAAGTGATATGACTCATTCATACCATAAATGGAATATATAAAGAATGGTGTTAATGATCTTACGTAACATATATAAAATATGATCTTATAATGGAATAATAATATACCTATGTTCCATTTGGTTTTAATTTCTTTAAAAATTAAATAACTGAAGTGGAAGTAGCATCCATGTGTACGTATGGCTTACTGTCTCCATGAACAGTGTATTTCATTGTCATATATCCAAATGATATTGACTATTTTAAATACACATATACTTGATATATATGATATATATGATATATAAATTAAAAATATAATTCTTTAGATAATATAATTTCGACCAAATCGATAATTTATTATTATAACAATTTCATTTTTCAGTCATGATTCAAACAACATCAAAATGTTTGATATGAACTCAAATAATTACATAATTTTTAGAGTAGGGTAATAAATAATATAAAAGTAATAATAAACATTAAAAATGTTATTAATCATGTAAAAATTAACATAATTTTATTATTCATAAAATTAATGAACGAACTACTCGAGTTGGACATGAGGTATGAGACTTCACATCAATCTCCTTTCATTGAGGCATGTTTTGATAATATACTTCTCCTTTTATTTATACAGTGTATAATTGACCACATTGACTTTATTTTCATTCAAAGGGAATAAGTTTTCTACGAATAATTTTACTAAATAGCAAAAGGAATGTTTTTCATGTTGGCAGTTACAATGACCACTCCACCACTATAATCGTTAGTTGGCATCCTCTATAAGACTTCATTTTTTTAAAAGGAAAATCAATCCCTTATTCAGTTTTTGTGTGTTTTGGTATTAAAAATGGTTTTTGAAATTGATTTATTTTTAAAATATCTTGAAATTATTTCTTCTGATTACAAATTAAATGTTATTAGTGAAATTATTATATTCAAAATATTATATGTTTTATGATTTTATAATGGTACTTGGACATTTGACAGGTAGTTATGTGACAAACCAAATGATGACCAATTCCATTATTAACTAGGATGGGTGGTTACCTTATAACCCCCAATGAATTGGTTATAGAAGTAGGCGGTATGGCTATTTCATTTTGTGATATGTTTGGAAGTCGACTGTATTGTTATTCCATTTAAGTATGATTATGTCTCATGTTACCTTTATATGTAATGTGTTATTTCTATGGGTTTTATGGTAATATTTTTGACACAAAATGGTATGAAATGATATTTTATTTATTGAAGAGTATTTAAAACATAATAATGGAGAAAATTATTACTTATGATATTGTCTTCATGGTTTACTTGGTGTTTTGAGAATCTAATAGTTTTCCTTCATTGTGTCTCCCATACTGTGCTTTTTATGACCATCCCATGTTTTTTTTGAATTTTTTTTTATAGGACATAAAGAGGAATAGGTTCAATGATGGGATCAAGTAAAATTCAGGATGTCTAAAATATGGAACTACATATGACTCTTTTTTTCAAGAGTTTTAATTGTATGATAAAAATAAATATTGAGTAGTAGTGTCTATATGTAATATGAAAATTTTTATGTATATGTTATGATATATTCCTATAATTCTCTAAACATGAAAATATTCTCTATGTGAATTATTAAATGAATTCTATATTGTGAAATCTTTAAGTCTGAGTCCTTATATTTGAGTTACGCGCCTTATTCACAACATGATTCTTAAATGTTGTGTATATACATTCTAACATATTATTTTTAATTTATTCAAAAAAAATTAGGTATTTATATATTCATTTAATTAACAATTTTTATAGACATTATAATTCAAATGATTCCCAAGTGCCAATAAATTATTGTCACAACTTTCATGCAACGAGAAAAATGTTATGCCACAAACTTATCATCTATTATAGGTGTATATACATCCCACTTATCTTCAATATCACTTATTTTTTTATTATCATGAAATTTTAGTATTTATTTTCATTTATTTTATGATGGGGCATACAATAAAATAAACCATAGCCGTATATTGTTTGTTCTATATTCTCATCGTTTATCTAAATTTCTAATTATTTTGATTCCAATGATAATTGTTTTAATCTAAATATATATAAACACATGTAATTCCTTATCATCGGGTCATTTTTCGATACTACATTATTTCCATCATTATTTAATTTCTATTTACTCTTGAGTCCATGAAAATGTATTTTTAAATAATCATATTGATTACAATCTGTGGTTGAAATTAATTATTCTTATAAAATTAATTTATAAATTTTTATAATAAATATTAAAATGAATTACTTTGGGAATTTTTATCCATGATTTATTTGTTATTGTTTAAAAATTAATATTTATTGTTTTTCCTAAACAATTCCCATATTTATTTTCCCAAAAATATGAATCAAACTTTTTTAACATGAAAAACATGAATGAAATATGTATATTATTAATATTATTTTCATTTATGCTTACTATAAATGTTTTCTTGATTTTTTTTTGGGAACATTATTTTGAAAAAAATTTATGTTTTAAAATGTTTTGTTGACACTAGTAATGATATTTTAAACAATAAATATTTAAAAAGATTTTTATAATCTTCTATATATGTTTTCTTGTTTATTTACAAATTAATGAATTTTTTTAAATAAATTATTGGAATTAATTTTTGGAAATTATATTAAAATATATTTCATTTTCTACAAATAAACAATCCATGTGAATTTTTATTGAAATTATTTTTTCATATAATATGATAGTATTCCATGTTTCATATTATTTATTTGATATATGATACAAAGATAACAGTTTTATTCATTCTCATAATGGATTATTTTTATTACAATATGATGATTAAGAATCATATTTATCTTGACTGTATATACCATGATAGAACTCTTATAAAACATATTTTTTCCGGGGTTATAATATAATGAAATAAATAAATGATCAAGAAACATGTTCCTTTCACACAGGTTATGATACTATACAATGATTGTGAAACCCATTTAATTTTATGATTTGTGATATGACCTATTTGTTATGATATTCTGGCACAAATATGTAATTTTTTCATCAAGAAGTTTGTGGTTCATATATCTCTATACATTAGATTGGATTTATATCTATATATCATGAGATATATAACACTAGAATTTAGTTTAAACTTGGTTTAGTAAGGGATTTTATTTGTAATAATTATCATGGAAGTGAACATCAACTACAATGATGGTTTTTGGAGGGATCTCATCACAATGTTATATCCCTAGATATAAATATTTTTCTACTATGGAAATTATTTTCTATTAATATGTCTATGGAACAATATTATGTCTTGTGACAATGATATATTCTAATTGCTCATGTTAATTTATTCCCTTCGGACTCGGGTCTTATAATCTACAAATAATTAATAAATGACTACTGATTATGATCATTGGTATGAAGAGGATTGTTTTAAAACGTAATGTTACAGTTCTCATACCCTTATTTTCATGTTACAATTACATATCCTAATTTCTACGCATAATGAGCCTCCTAGTCACCCTTTATTATGCTTCCTTTTTTGAGGTTATGAGGAAATCTCTTATGATAGGAATGTTTTTTGGATGTTAAATAATGGAAAATTTTATTATTAGAGATGTTGATGATATTTCACCAAATTAAATGACTGTGTACCTTTTCATCAGTGATAATAATCTATTATGGTCTTAGGGACTGTGTGTTTTTAAATATATTGAATAATCAACTAAAAATATTTAATATCACTGTAAGAAAATCATTGGTCACTATAGTTCATAACAATGGAAACGATTCATTAACCATTATAATCTAGAATAATAAAATATTAGTGAAACCCCTAGAAATACTTCAAATTGTATTTATAGAGACACATCTAAGAATAATTAAAAGGATGAGATAAGGTATTGGGAAATATACTAGAAAAATGGAATGGAATAATTTATTTGATTTCTACTAAATTTTATTTCATTATAGATAATAATGGTGGATTTTACTTTGGCACATAGAAACCTATGTGTAATAAATATGAAAAAAGGGTGTGTTAAGATGGACTCCTTCATCACCTAGTACTTGACAACGGGCCATGTTGGATGATTTTTTCAAAACTACTAAGGATATGATTTGGAAAATAAAAAATTCATTATGAATAATCATGAGAGATTTATATGGATGATGGCTGATAATGAGTTATGATACATATTCGGTGATCTTGAATATTATAAAAAGTGTTCTATTTTAAACATTCTACAAGTAAAAATAATCATTATTTATCTTCCAATTATGATTATCATTTCTAAAAATATTCGTTTTTATTTAATTCAATGGTCAGATCCCATAAGAACTAGGTTAACATAGAATTTGAGGGAAATTTTAAAGAAGAGTAGATAAATGTGATGATAAAAAATTGAAGGATACTGTGATTATTCCTAATTAGTTATCATGTAATTATATTAATATCATCCACATAAAATAGATATTATACTCGACCCGGAAGAGAAGGATAGAGTTCGCTGTGATTTAGGGTATTGGATACCATGGACGAAAGATGATTAAATTGTTTATATTTCAAAAATGTGGAATGACGCATGAAATGTCATTTTTAGAGGGATACAATAACATCTACTAAAAAACTGATTTTTTTGTACTAGACCTTATCATCGATTGCTAAAATAGATGATAATGAAGGGTCGTTATCATTTCTACAAAAATAACAGATAAAGGTGTCTTATCAACTATAATTAAAAATCACTTATATGGGGTGTGGTCTTATCACTACTAATAAAAGAGAACTGATAAAGAGTTCCCATTATCTATGCTAGATAAAAGAACTGATAATGGACCCTGTTATCAATTATAGTAAAAAAGCACTAATAAATGGGGAGCCATTATTAATTATTTTATTAAAAGCACATATAATGAACCCCTTTATCAGCATATTTTACTAGAACTGATAAATGGTGTATTTCCAAAAAAATCATATTTCATTAAAATGTATACATTAAAATATAAATATATTTTTATAGAAAAAAATATATTATAGAATTCTAAAATTTCATTTTGATAATTCAAAATATGAATATACACTTAATATATAATTTACACGTAGGTTGAAAACATAACATCATCTTAAAATGTGAATAACTATTGATTTTGGATCTATATTGGCTCTTTCACATTTCAAATTGAAGCCTATGATTAGCTCTATCCCTTGGTTACATATGGATCCCATTACCACATTTTTCAAGGACAAAAAAGACACACAATGCATCCAAAACTGTGTTTTAGTCAGTGTATAACAATTTTTCTAGCATTTGATGAAATTCCGTTATTGATTGAAGGTGTCTTATTGGCTATTTTCAGTGGGGGTGAATTTTTTCTCACATCTTACATTCATTTTGATATTATATTTTGAATATTTTATCATTTATTATAATTTTATATCCCTTATAATTATATATATATATATATATATATATTTAAATATAATTAATCAATTGTATAAATTAACAGTTAAACATTATTAAATAAAAATGTATTTTTAAATATTAAAAATAAATATTGATTATTCAGTTTATTTTAATTTGAAAATTATTTAATTTATTTTATATTATAAAAATAAATTAAAATGTATATATATACATATACAAGATGTTTTTATATACAAAAATGTGTGTATGTCAATAAAACAACATATGTATATTCACATACACTTAAATAAAAACATATTATAGGAATATTTTTATGTGTATGTGTGAAATATAATAGCATACTTTTTTCTGGTATAAGTGTGTGTGTGTGTGTGTATTATATATACAAATCATATATAAATTCATTTTTACAAATAAATCATTATTGTTACCATTAATTATATTATGAAAATGTATTTTACTGTAAATATTTAGAAATAAGTTATAAAAATTATATATGTAACAATATGATTAATTTTTAATATGTACACATATATGTATTTATGTATTAAATTGAGATCTATATATTTAATATATATAGATAAATTTTGAAAATGTATTTAAAACAACTTCAGACCATTTATTTCCTTATATAAATATGACTATATATATTTTGTATATCCATATATTTATGTATAAATAATGTAGTATATGTTTATATAATATACCAAAATATTTAAAAGAATATTAATATATAATATATCAAAATAAATATAAGTATATATATCTCTAACAAAATCACAATAACCAATATTTTATAGATCTGTTTTAAAATAATTATATGAATATATTAATATGAAATATATATGTATATATATATATATAATAAAATATTTTTTGAAACAACATGTTAGAGTGGTAAATGCATTATATTTATGAATGAATGTTAAATTGATCAAATTTATGTAAGAAAAAGAGGATAAATTTATGAAAAACACTGATATAGAGAGGTGGTGGTGGGAAGTACCCATGTGACCTATTGAAAAACGTTAATAATGAGGGGTAGTAATAAAATGGGGACATGGAGATGTAAGAACGGAAAAAAATTTCCACCGTTATTAGTGCTTAAAAATAAGCACTGGTAAAGGGGACCTTTAATATCAATTTATTAGCACTGATGTTGCAACACACTAACAAAGCAAAAATATTCAACTGATAAAGGGTTCCTTTAAATATTCAAAAAAGGAACTAATAAAGTCCCTATTTATCATTGTTTATTTAGTGCTATTAGTGGGTACCATTGTCAATGCTTCTTGTGGACACCATTAAATCCCACCCTTTAAAGTAACATTAATTATTAGAACATATACAAAGTTGATAAATTATTATTACTAACACTGTTAATGGCCAATTGTTTTCTCCAAGATACTATAATCCACAATTTATCAATAATTTATCATATATTTTGAGGATTTGTTTCAAATCTACATTCATATAAATCCCATTCTTAAGTCAATATATTCATTTCTCCTTTAGGAGTAGTAAATGTATATCATATTTCGAATAATCTATGTAAGTTTATGAACTGGTAAATCACATTATATTGATGAGTAAATTGAATCTATTCATCTATTAAATCATAAAACACCACTAATTTTCATTTCTATAAACTACTACCACATGTTTAACTCTTATTTGATTAAATTATACATCCATTCAAATGGGTGCTTCACGAAAATATACATTTTCAACCAGATTAACTTAAATTTTGTATCATACATAAAATTGTGAATATATAAAACAATTTGAAATTTATGTGTCTAATAATGTATAAGAATACATAGATGGTAGTATATCTATACCATTTGAAGAAAAACATGCATATATTTTCATACAGCACCTGATCTGGCACATAAAAATTACATATGCCAGTTTTATGGACTTTCCACATAGTTCAATGTCTTTAAAGACACTGATTATTTCTTATAAAACATTGAAATTTATTATGGAATTTTTTCAAATATATTCATAGGGACAGTGTGAGATTTCAAGGCCTAGTACACAAGGAATTAATTTTATAAATATTTTAAATATATTTTATATCATGTGAACAAACATTTTCATAAATAATAAATATCTCTATTACATATTCCTGAATCGAAAATACGAGACCAGAGTTTAAAATTGAGAATAAAGGTACCATAGGCCTGGCATAAATTTAATTAGTGAATGATTATCAGATGAGGCGACCAGATGAGTGTATTTAATGTGGATTAATTAATTTATTTTAAAAACCAATTTCCTTGTACAATTAGAAAAATAAGGAAATTCTCTAACATTGTCAAAATTAACATTGGATCATTTAGAGGATAGATCATCATTCTTCATTAGTAGGTCTAGGTCATATGATAACCAGTGATTGTATCGATGTTGATTATTATGAAGTATTCATAGCAGATCATCCTCATCACTATAAAAGGAATTATTCACAAATTAATTATCCAATCAGTATGTACGAATCATTAATTATGGTTTCATCCTTTTGATAAATGACAGATCATGTTCTTATCTTGTAATCATTGATCTTTTAAATAGTTATTCATTCACATGATCATATGTTTTAAATTATATTTCATCATCAATTTATTCTCTATTATTTTTTTTATCATCCTAATCAGACCTAATCAATGATTTTTGGATAGAAATTCTCATCTAAGCATTAATTCTCAAAAACATGTCTAGAAGTAACAAAAGTCAATCTCAGAAATTAAAAATGCTTGATTTGGGAAGGAGACATTTGATCTTGTGAAGACATTATTAAACTAGTTTTTCTATGAAAAACAAATGTACATGGTGTTTAGTCTGATGAAAAAATGACTGGTATCTCCTACCACCTACAATGGATAAGATTTTAGGGAAGGTAAGTATCACACAATAGTGTGTTGAGGCCATAACTTATGGGACCCTCTATGGATAGCCATGTGGTGTGCTAGATGCACACACTCAAAACCCCTTGCAGGAAGACACAAAGTATACTATTTGAGTGAATGAGAATGTTCTAGTACTCGAGCATCATTGTATGTATGGCCATGTATAGATGCATATCATGGAATAAACGTTCATGAATAAAAAAACATGGGATGGCCACGTGTGGCTACTACATGATGTTTATCCTATAAATATTCTTTGTATATAGACATGGTCCCTAAGTAATTTTTTGGGGATGACAACCATTCATAGGATCTGGACCTCATACCATTTTAGAATATTACATGACATGTACTCTTATTTTGATATAAAAATTTCAATTTATTTAGAATATAATTTAAGATCTGTAGTATCTTATGATGTTGTTTTTATACAACAAGTGTGACTAAATTGTTCACATTGGATATTGAGATATAATTTGATAGGTTCTGAGCATTATGCTTCTTTAAGAAATTTGTGATGATGACAGTGATCATGATAAATCATTTGATATTTGATATGGATATGGTACACCCCTGTCACAGTAGGGTTGTGGTCCTCCATTTTATTTACATAGGTAGACAGGGTACTACCCTATTTCAAATTGTACATGTCTTATATCCATGGATATGTTACTCTCCAATCACACCACAATGTGTATCCACGATACTCTTTTTGTTGATAGAGTATATACTCCCATATTGATGGCATGATTCCTCTATTCTTGGAGATTATCACACCATGGCACGGTTCCTCTACACTCATTGTTCATATTTAGTGGGTACTCCCCTATTGTGGGTGCATTTCCTATAACCATATAGATATTACTCCCTTTTTTCACTAGAGATTGGTTCTTTCCTAGTCATTATTCAATGAAGAAGTAGTAATCCAAAATCATACTAGGGTGTGGTTTCTCTAATGATGGGGATGGTACTCCTTGACCACACATGGATGGTCAAACATAATCTATGAAAATATATATATATTATACTACACTAAAAGTAATGGGTCATTTATATACATAGTGTAATAATCATGTCATACCTGGTCATGGGTGTTTAATATTATTATATCGTGTCACAAGGGCTATGTAGCTTTGGAAAAGTATGATCCCACCATATAACATCTCTGGATAGAATGAAAAGATGTTATGTATTGATTATAGACCTTTGAATATATAAGATGTTTCAACATGTTTATATTGGATGTGATATGGATATCCAAATTATGTCTAATATGTGATTCATATATAATCACATTTATTTGTTATTGGATTCCATTCCCCTATTTTTTTGGTTAGGATGAAAACTTCTATCATGTATTATATTTCTACCTCTTTAGTTTTGATTGAATTATAATTAGTATGTATATTATAAACCATTAATGTTATTATACTAAACATGTGATGTTTTACTTATATGAAATATTTCTTGGTGGTAGGATTGGTGGATATTAGGGATACTTGGGTTCATAGATCACATATTGTGGATGTGCATACAGATTTGGAGTCGGGCCCTATCAGCATTTCATTTCTAATTCTTCCAAGGATTGGAATTCTTTTATTGTTGGGAATTAATTTTTTACATTTTAGATTATTATGTCATAATTAATTTTAATCCCTATAGGTTATTACATGAATTATTTTTTACTATATATTTTCACTGATTTTATTATTATTTATCTTTAATTATATATAGTGATTCTTGAGTGGATGATCAAATATTTATTTTTTTAAATGATCACATTTTAGTTATGTGTTATGGGAAATTGTATCTATTCTATGGCCTATGTAAGAGGGTTTCGAGTTTTTGTGGACGAGTTTTCCATTTTCTTTGTGGGACCTGATGAATCAGATCAGTACAGACATGTATCAGATGTGGTTTGACCACATGATAGTGTTTAGATTTTATTTACGTTACAATTTTTATGTAGTAATTTAGGGAAATGATGAAAGAGTGCTCAAGTGTGGATTATAGGCCATGGATCCTGGTGTAAGTGTAGTGACACTGAATTTGTACTTGATGGCAAGGAATACATAGATATAAGCCATAGGTAACAATAAAAAATAAATAATGTTGGATTGAGTCCATTAATTATCCATCCCAAGACAGCCCCCAAAAAATATATTATCATCAAACGAGGTATGTTTTGAATATATTTAGGATTATTAAGTAAATAATACTAGATGGGATACTATTTTAGGAATTCATTGATGATCTGATGAGTTATTGAGCCTCAATTCAGAGTCAATATTGTGAAATATTTTCTCTGGGAAGGTAATTCGTAAAACCCCCACCTTTCAAGAAAATGATTATTCCAACACATTATGCTATAGATAAATATAGGTTTAGCACATACCATGAGTTTTATTTACACAGTCCACTAAGGTCGTGAGTGGAATATATCACAAGGTAGAAGTTGGATAAAATGAGTCAGTGATATGCATTTTCACAATTATTTGGACACCGAATGATTAGATGGTTGTGCTAGTAACCAGCCTTTTCCAAAGGGGATATGGTTGGTTATGTATTCTAATCACGCAGATACATAATGAGAATACACCAACATAGTACAACATATCGTAGATATTTCATGTGGATTAATACACCTTTTTTCAATTAGTTTCAATTAATGAGGTCTTAAAGATGAAATGGGTGGTATGTGAGTTTCTATATAAGAATCCCAACATAATCTAGAGTGTTGAAGAGGGTTCTAGGGATATATAGATTCATATTTAAACGATTTCATCTAGATTTTTTCAGTAGTGGGAAGCCCAGGGTAGATTCTTCTATAGTTTATGTAAGGAAACAATATCCAAGGCATTGTAAGCATACATATTCGTGGACTTTGGAATGCATTAATTCACCTCAAGAATATCATACAGTATTTGTGGTGATTAATGAAGGTTGATTGTATGCATATTATATATCCGGTAACATGGAATGTGTCTACAATAACCAACATGCAGAGGAGGCTTGGTATATAGTGGATGGACAATTATTGTAGAGGAAGTGGGGTAATATGGATTCCCCCATGAATGGATAGGACAGCCCATAGGGAGCTAATTCTTGCATAGGAAGATGTTGTGCCCCCATAAGGGGATCCAATGGTGGAAGATTACATTATTCAATACATCAACCACCATAACTATGTGGCAACACTCGAGGCTTACGGAGATGGCGGATAGGGCCATAGGGAGTTGTTTTATATGAAGGATTCAGACACAACATATAAAAATGTTATAAAATATAAGTTATGTTTTTATTATAGTCATTAATTATTCTTATTAGATCATTTGTGATTTTTTTTTCATTTTCTCACTCCTGGTTCCAGAAATGGAGATCTCAGGAGAGAAAAAAACCCAATAACATTTTCTTTGAGTTCATATGGAGAAAGGTTTTTTGATATATATTAAATTACAGTAGTCAAATATATATAACTTTGAGGATTGATTTTATCAAAATTCTACCTGGTAATCCCAAAGAGACATTATAGTATAATCTAGGATATGGAATGATTTTCCTAGTCCAATACAATAATAACTATAACCAATGAAAATTTATATTCCTTCGTTTATATAGGATGAGAATATCCTTTTTAGGGAAAGGGAGATCTCATAGTGGAGAGAGAGGGTATTGTGAGTAGGAAGATGGGGTCCCTCACCCAACAATTAAATATTTTTTCGCTTCCCATAATTGGCTATTACGGCACCTGAAATACATTGGTCATGGAAGATTATATGGATATATTCCCTAAATAAATTTATGGAATTTCATTGAGTTGAGATATGGAGTTTTACATCAACATGAAGTTATATTTTACACGGATATATTTTTTTTAATATCAGGTATCCACTGAAACGTTCTAGTAGATGAGGTTGTAGTTGAAGAATTTTGTGAGAATGGTTTTATGGGTCTAAATGTGTCCCTCTTGAAGATATGGTTCAATATGAGAAATTGGGGGAAATAAAATTGTGGTAATTTATTGATTTCCATTTCATGAACCAGGATAATATAAAAAACAATTAACTATTTCTGTGGATTGATGATCTATTTGTTTAGTTTTGAGGCATGATATAGTTATCAATGATCAGTCACATGTCTGAATACCACCAGTTGAGGTATCACAATGTAGACATTCCATTGCGGTAATTTTAATATCTATTTGGACTCTATGAATTGATGATGATTCATATTGGAGTGATTAATTCCCCTACCATATTTATTGTTTGGATAAACAGGTTATTTCAATAATACTTTTATAAATTCAAGGTTTTCTCCATTGATAACATACCCTTCTATTATACATTATATGAAGAGAATATAATAATTTTTTGATGGTCATATTCATTATTGGAGATAACATATTTATTATAATCTCTCAATATTATTTTTCAGTATATATGGTGTTTAAAATATAGGGAATTAAAATTTTTTCATGGATTTACAGTGTTACCGGAAAAGATTAGTGAAATGATTTCTTGGGATCTCACGGTGATATTTTAATAGGTGGAAAATTATATTTATTAGTGTGGTAGAATTGGTTTTTCGTGGAATAAATCTCTATCATTTCATCCCCATTGATACCCTTGATATGGAAAGGGAAATAGTTTAGATAATTATTTTAGTGTTAGTGATCCATTGATGACTTGATGTTGAGGCTAATGGTAGATCCTATTTTAAGAGAAATAGAAGAGGGTATGGAGTATATAGTGTATTGTGACACATTTGGAGTTTGGATCATTTGTTTCTTAATGTAGATGAAATAAGTGATATAATATAGTCTAATATGTTAATTCCCAATGGGTTTAATTACATGAATCAGGATCTGAAGTTTGTGGATATTGAATTCTTCAATAAGGATGTGGAGGAACTATCTTATGGTAGATTACTTTCTAGTTTAGATAGACCCAAATAGTCTCATTTATATTATTAATTTATATAGTTATGAACCTGAGATATAAGTCACTAATAAGAGTTATAAAAATCATTCTTTTATATATTTTATACACCTAGGAAGGGATGAATTGTGGTAGATTACCTTAGTAGGAAGTCTTATTATCATCACATAGAGGATAAATCTATGTAGTTGGCATCTTTACTATTACCCATGTTAGAGTAGAGGGTGATATTTATCATCATTTGACGGTTTTGACTCTCTGGTTCTCCATCATGTTATAGTGGATCATTTAGGAGACAACTATTGAGATTTTATTCATGTCTAGATATCCTCCAATTATTAATGAAATGAATTCTCACAATCAAGGACTCACATCATCTTTTTTAGGGATGGATGGTCGGTTAATACATGAGGTGAGTGGTGGTGATTAATAATTTTCATAGTTCTTCTTCTTTTGTGAAAACCAGTGTAGGTAATATCTGTATGTGCCTTTAGTTTTGGTGGGTTTGGATAAGGTGGAAAATTTCAATGATCATATATTATTGTATCTCATGCCATTAGGTGAAAGGCGAGCACCACATTGTTGAAAATTTTATATAGACTCTTAATATTAGGGAGTGTATATTGGATGGAATATCCATGGACATTATAATAGGGATTACGTGGATTGAGGGTGGCCCATATTCTATCTGGTTGATAGTAGACTGACCACCATGTAGTAAAATTCCCTTGATATCATGGTGTAAATTTTTATTGATATTTTGGGGATGTTGAAAAAGATATAGACCCCCTATAATTATGGGTTAACATTGATGATTTTATTCCACTATGATGCATATTCCATATCCCATTTTTTTAGGCCTTCATATGGTATTTGGGACCCACTTACATATAAGTAAAACCATTTACCCCCAGATGGATGGGAAGCTCGAGTGCACTATCCTAGTGTTGGAGGATATATTTATGGATTATGATTGAGACTTTTCCAAAGAATATAAGACAACATAACTATAATATATTTTTTAATTATAATAGATATCACCCATCTATACTAATGGAACCTTTTGAGAGACAATATCAGAGACCATACATGTCATCTTAGTGCCGGATTGATATTAGAGAGGAATAAATTGTTGTTACACAGATGATTTAGGTGACTATAGTTAATGTAATAGTGATCCCTTATTTGATTAGTAAATCCCAAAGATGATTTAAATATTATGATTATCGTTATCCTTAGTCCTTGGATACACAGTTGGGAGACCACAATTTCCTAATTTTAACATCATGATAAGGATTACAGATATATTGTTTGAGAGAATGATTATCCCCAAGGTTTATTAGGTCATTTGGGATCTTTTATAGGGTTGTTGTGGTTTCAGATATCATTTACTTACCCTCACCATTGAAGTACGTGAATGGAGTATCCATGGTGTCATTTCTAAGGAGATTAATGCATGATCATCTAAATGTTATTAACTAGGGATAGCTATAATTCATTTATAAAAACACCTTTTTAGAGTACTCCATGTTGATTGAGGATTGGAATGAGAGGATCCAGTGATTATAGACAATTAAATTGGTTTGTATGATGTTGTATCATGGGATAATATTGGATAATACCTAGGAGTTTGAGAGAATGAAATTCGCTCATTATCCCTATATTTTTTCAAATATTTTGCTTTTCATGGATGAAAATCATGGAGACATGATTAATATTGGGACCCTTTCTTAAAGATATGAATTGTAATTATATTAATAGAAATTTTTGGATCCTAGAGATTAGACAATGTGAGATTCCTAGAACCATTATTCATGTAAATACATTTATAGAACTATTAAAAATATTTTATATCACACATGTTTTGATTTATAGAAATAATGGAATGTCTCCTACACAGAGTCTCAAATAAGAAATCGGTGAACATGTTTCAGTTTGTAGTTTTGGTTTGACCCTACACATGGTATATAGTTGTCCAGAATTAGACATTCATATGATGCATCCATTGGTAGGTACAATATGTGGATTAAAAAATTATATTATTTATTCAATTCATTTAATGATAAAAACATAAGTCCCTTTATAATTATCATTCTATAATAATTATCTAGGGTCATCTAAATATCAATGGTATCATTTAGATGTGGATTCTTAATTATTCAATTGTATATCTAAATTAGAAAATTATCACTAACTTGACTGAGTACAATCAATAGAAATGGGATGCAAAAACCATCATCATTTACATAAAACTCATTATTCAAATAATATTGATCAATCATGAGGTTGGTATCATGAATTATAGTTCACTCCATTTATATAAATATTTATTAGGTTATTATATTATATTAATTTTTCTATTATTAATTTATACCATTTCATGAGATAATCTATCTTAAAAACATTCCATTAATTTATTAATTATTATTAAATGGTTCTCACACCAAATATCACCAATTCATGATTGTTGGAAAATATTTCGTGAAAAAATATTGATGAACCAATAATCATATGATGTTACCCCATCTGTTGTATTCGTTCTTCACCATTAGGATATGGGTCCATGTTTCAACATTAATGGTCATGTCAGAGTGCAATTAGACCCTCATATTAATGGTGGATGTGCACTCATCAATTAGATCTATTTTTTATGGACAAATCATGATGGGACATGGTTAGAGATTCATTGATATATAATCTTGAGAGAAATTGTGATATTATTCACATGATGCGTGTGGGGTCTTCGAGTGATGAATTAGATATATGTTTTTTTATTAGTCACTGGGTAATGATGTCAGGATGTGACAACCATTGTTTTCAGGAAGTAAAGAGTCATGATTCATAAAAAAGAAGAATGATCTACTAAACAAATGAATAAATTTGAGTAAATAAAAATCAATACCATTTGCAAAGTATTATTAGGAACACATTTCATATAATTACTAAAAATGGGGTGTATAGGATTTTCAGAAGAAAATTATTTTTAAAATGTAGATATTTTAATAAACATGTTTTACCATCCCTTGATATCCAGGACGTGTTCTATATATGCATGTTTAGGGCCCCATGAATGAGGATGTTCCATGTACTCTAGATGTAAAAAAAATTATTCCACTACCTAAGAAAGTCAATTTACATGTCCATATTCATGACCATGGATTAGAGGACAATGGACAACCAGGACCACATGAGCATACCCCAGGTGGTTGAGAAATGACTTGTGGTCTCTATAAAAACTATTTTTTGTTACATTGACAATAATTTGAGACCACTGTAATACTCTAACAAGTAGTAGATAAGGGACACATGTCATGTGGGTCCCTTACACGATTATTGTTCCCTTTTTAGGAAGAATCATTAATTATTATCTCCATTATTTGGAATCAGGTCTCCCCACATGGGTATCATATCCTAGGATTTCCCCATGTTGAATATGACGGTATCCTTTAAACTATATTTCATGATATGATCTGATATTTTCATAGCATGGAACTGCATTAGTGAATGTTCAATGATGAAAATTATTGGTAAATATCATCCGAGAATTTAGATGCAGATGGTGCTTCCCGATCTATCTATTGTGTGGGTTCTCCATACACTTTTCTATGGTATAGGCAGTACTCTCCAAACATAACAAGGGTATACTAATATATACATGTAGTTGGTACTCCCTAATCTCGGCATGGTGTTGGTCCTCTATACTCTATATATAGGAAAAGGTAGTATTTTGATATTATGGTAAAAGGTAACTATAAATGAATAGTTTACCCCATGTTAACAAATTTAATTGGTAATCCAAACATTTTTTATTGATATGGGAATCCCCTATTGAGGGTTCATGCTATATATCAAATGAGTTGGTACTCCCCAATTGCACTAGGGAATTGGTCCTCCACACTCATTATTCTTTATAGAGACAACACTCCATAATCATACCATATTAAGGTTGCTCTATTAAAATTATAAGTAGTCTCATGTTGGACAAGGGAGCCTGGCCCCCCATATCCTATACCAAAATTTATAGAGAGTAATCCTTTACACTGGTAAAGGTCCTATATCAAATGATATTCATCTTCCTATTCAATAAGTTCATGGATCCTCTATCATTAGGTGATTTCATTTTTTTCTCTTTGTAGTAGTGGAAATGTGTGATCCCTCATCATGAATTCTCTTGATAAACATTAGATATTTTTGGAATCAATGATGGAACATTGGAGATATATCAAAATTAAACAATTGGTCTGGTCTGTGACATATGAACTTATTTATCTATCATGTGGGATTCATATATGAGTATATATCTATGTTTTTATGCTTCATTTTAATTTTTCTATTTTTCATATGAAATAATTTGTCACTTATAATATTTCTCCATAATTGATTATCATAGCGTCGTACTAGGTATGTAAATACTTTTATATTCATGTGATTTTCCATAAGAGTTATTACATATTATGTTAATAAACAAGTTAGAGGTGTCATTAATTGAGATGAGGGATAATCATGTAAATAAACAATGTATGATGTTTGGGCCTCTATATATATTTGGAATCACAAATTTTTAATATCAATTATATTTTGGGTTAGGAAGACCTTCCTGATTGAGTGTGTATTTTTTTCATTTACTTTTCTTATTATATTTTAGTAATATTCTATATTCATTATGGTTTTTACATTCATGGATTCAAAAAAAATTACAATATTTTATTATAATGAATATATACTTATAAATTGGGGTAGTTTGTTTTACGTGTATAGGAATAGACATAAAAGGCCTCGCATTTTAGTTATTCCTTCCCAAAACCTATTGATAGCCCCTAGACATTGATGGTGGGAATGTGGTTGTGGAAGTCAATTATTAAATAGTCCATTTGGGTCATAGTTGGTAGGTTCGTTAAATAAAAATAATATATCATTGAATCTTATTGATTTTTATCTAGTTTTATGATTCCATACCCATATCATCATTGAACCTCATTGTCACACTCATGATTGATTTGGTAAAATATTTTAATATTAAATCTATTACCACATCAATTAATCTTTTTATCATTTTAAAAAAAATTATAATTACATTAATAACTATATTTTTAACTCATAGTATCATCTTTTCTCATAGAGATATATAAAGATCCATTATTCTTCTCTAACTGACATTTTCTAACCTAGAAAGTGTCATTTAACTTCATCTTCCTTGAATTAGAAAAGGATCCCCATACACCACTGGTGAGGCCAATCACAATTCTAATAAGATATTGAGGATATCCTTCTACCCTAACCACATACAATCCCTTCTCTATTATTATATACATTCTGAGAACATTTGATTGTATTTTTAGATAAAAATTTATAATATGAAACAGCAGATCTTGTTAAAAAATAGGACATCTGATATTTTAATGACATATTCTTAGCCAAAATAGGATAAAAACTAAAAATCTCAACAAAAATAGTAGAATAATAATACATTATAACCATCATATATAAATATTCATGATCACTTTAACATGGTATCCCCTAAGTGTGTTAGTGAATACTTCTATATAGAAATATTTTATTATTGTAGACGATTTTTTACCCTCAAAACACCCAAAAAGTTATATCACACACCACAAACTTTTATTAGGTCCGTAAAGAACAAAGGAATCAATTTTGAAAAATAAAATAATATAGAGTATCCTCAAATTCATAATTTATCTTGATGATTTATTTCCTTCCATCTGTTCCTTAATGGTCTTCTTATTCTCTGAAATATTTTAGAATAGTGATGATGGAAATATTGATATTTCCCTCCATCATTTCCTTAACGGTCATCATGTTTCATGAAATATTATGGGATAGTGATGTTGGAAATATTGGTACAAAATGAACAATGTAATACCACATCCGTGTGCACATTAAAAATTTATTGGCCCCAGTAAAAATTAATTGAATTAAATTTTTTTATATAGATCCCTAGAGTTAATAATTGATAATACACATCCAGATCCTAATATGTAGATGAGAGTACTATAACAACATTTCCAAAGGAAGGGACATCTTGAACATGAAAAATGTTCTTTTTATTACACATTTTTTCTAGATTTATTACATTAAAATACACATAATAAAACCAAAAATATTGATATGTCTACAATATTTGATAATTAGGTACATTAAATATAAAATTATAGATATTAAGTATGTGGGTTTAAATTTACATTAAATACACACAAACTAGGCACAATGATTGGAATGGAATGCTATAATCACTCTAAGGGATATCCCATCCATCAAAACATTTTTATTCAGAACATACCCTGATGTTATAGTTGGAATTAAACCCTTAACATGGACCAATGGTCCACATACTGGAATTAGGCCCAGTGAAAGATCATGTTTTCACTATGCAGGTGCTACCATATGTGTACATCATTAAGGTGTCACTACCTACATTCTTCATGTTTGTTTTATCACATGCCCGTATAAAATCACTCCCACCAATATTTGAAAAACGGTTTTGTAATGGATTACGATGAGATATTACCATTCCTGAAATCCCCTAAATTACTATATAAAAACATTAAAAATAAAATAAATCATCATTATTGAAAATAACATTGATTTTCTCATACATAAAACTTCATGGAATAACCAAAGAACATATGTTGGAAAAAGGGTGATATAAAGCCCCAAATAGGAATATTCATTGAATTAGATGAATAATTTAATACATTTTAGAAAATGAGAATATCAATGGGTCATAAAGGGGTGATAATTACAATCCTAAACAGCGAGGAACGATATTGAATGATAATTATAAAGGAACCCACAAAAATGTGGTAACAACATAAAACACTGCATCATAGACATAGATCAAGCCTAAATTCAAATACATAATGATTGAAAAACTATTGTGATAGATTAGGATCTCTCACCAATCACTTTAATGAAATCTAGTTCAACTAAAACATTACACAATGAATTAGAGTGCTATGTTATTTTGAGTGCATCCATGAAATTCAATTGATTCTAATGCTTAAATCATACATATATATATTAAGACATTTATTCATTAATAATAATATTTTATTTCAAATTAAAGTTGTCTGTAATTCATACATGTATATCCCCAATAAAAAAGGTATAAATTAATAACGATGAACACCCTTTATAAGAAAATGATATGGGTTTTCAACACAAGTTTTTTTGTTTTGGAAAATATTGGGGTAATTTATGTTACATAAATAAGGTGTGTAAAGGATAAACAAATGGATTAATGATAGTTTAATGTGTATATCCTCATTTAGTAATCATAATGGTAGTAAAGGTGATATGTAATATCGTATTCTATCATTAGGAATTGATAAAAAGGGCATAAGATAATAAAGATAATTGAATAAAGAGGAGAATGAAAAGAAAAATTATTGTGAGAGTGTGACTCCAAATGCCTTGAATGAACATATAGAGAGAATGGGGGAACCTTTTGAGGACAACAAAAATGGTATGGTATTTTATTGATGCACTTAAAAAAATTAGTTATGAAAATTGGAAGACTATGTGGGTTTGTATGGGAAATAAGTGGGTAATTCTTTAACATTTCTCAAACATATGTTTTGGACCATATATAATAAAACAACAGAAACCACAATCCTTCAATTGGATTTTTCAATAGATTTTTAAAAATTGGAATGGTTTTCATTATTTTACATATCAAGGTATGAAAAAATAATATATTATCCCTGGTGATGTGGAGGTGAGTCATACTCCTATAGAAATGATTTGAGAATCTTAAACTATATTATAAGCTTGGGAGGATTGATAATGGATTTCTAAAATTTATAAACTAAATATATAATAACATTAAATTAAATTATAACTCATAATAGGACATGAATAACTTTTATAGTACTTATTACCTCAATTTTGGGTCTTTATGATGTCATAATACACATCATATCATTATACAATATTGACTTTTTGACCAAAAAATCAATAATTTTTGAAATTTTGGAAATATACCCCCTTGAATAATTGAAATTTTATGATCCCAAAATTAATATTACTTTAATCCCAAATAATTTATAAATATTTTTATTTCCACTTATAAGATACGAATTTACATTTACTGTGAAATTAAAAGTGTTGTTTACAATAACACACTTGGAAACCTTTTAAAAATTACATTTTACATCATTAAAAATATCTGATAATTAATATTTAAAAAATATTGAAATGTTTTAATTCATTTTTAATATAATATTTAATTAGAAAATCCATTTAATGATGAAAATAAATTTCTTAGTTGAAATTTAATGATAATTAGAAATACAATTAGTAATATATTTTATAAAAATAAAAAACATTTATGTAATAATAATAAGATGAAAATATGAACATTATTATATTGAAATTAATATATAATTATTTAGTTTATTATGATATAAATATGTATTTCATTAATACACCAGTACATTCATTAATTGTACTGTTCGTGGAATTGAGACATTAATGGGGTCGTTTGACATACATGGTTTGTGTTGTGATATTGATGATCTTATAACTCTCCCATAAACAGTATTTCATATGTGTAAGTTAATGGATATCATACTTGGAATAGTCATGAAAAATACAATGATGTTATTTCCCTTAGAAGCTTCAATAAATGGGGATTATAGGGTATGGTCGGGCTGGTTAGGGCCATCACATCCTATTTTGTGTAAATTAGAATTGTTAGAACCCTATATTTATAATAACAATGTGATAAATTTTCCAAGACAATATTGTATAAGATAATGATGCTTAATTATATTTTAAATATGATAGGATATGATAAATCCAAATAAATTCATGTGTATTCCATAACAGTATTACTAAATAATAAATTAAATTTAAAAGACAAAGGAAATTTAAATTATAATAGTTTATGATATTACAATCTCTCCCCCCTAAAGAAATATTTCCCCCAAAATTATATTTTCCATAAGAATTTAGATGAGGTTCATTTTGTTTCATAAATGGCTTCAGTTCCCAAATTACATCTTCAAGCATGTGGTTTCTCAACATAACATTTACTGGTTTCATTGCCTTATTCCATTGAACATTATCTCTATATTCTATAATCTTCACATGATTAATCAAAAAAGGATCCCCATTCTCAAATGGTAATAAATTTAAATTGATTAAATGTCAATGTTTTGGTATTTACATTTTCATGGGGGATAAATAGAATGCATAATGTACTTAAAATAGGTCTGATGGGATTTCTGATAAATAGTCCACCACTCTACTACGATAAAATATACCAATATACCTAATGAAGGATGGAATAAATATTCCCCTCATCCAAATTCTCATAAATTTATTCCATTAATCTATTTGAAAGAATACTATTTTTCCAATATCATAGACTCAGTATCTCCGACAATTGTCATCATATCTCTTTTTCAAACATTGACTAGGCATAATGTGTTACTAAATGGTCATGACCATTTCCATTTTTCATCATCCATTTCATGATCTATTAGTTTTTATTCTAAACATTCAGCTTAACATGTTGGTGTTCTTCAACACTTCCCATAAAAGGAATTATAAGGAGTTATTTGGATGCTAGAGTGGAATCTATCATTGAATCTGAACATGGCCGACAATAGATTCTGATCACAACCTTGATTTATTCAATTTAGTATGAACTCAACATATCTTAGAGTGTATGTATTATCTACTCAAATTTTCCATTATATTGAAGGAAATATGTTTTCATAAATTTCAACTTAGAATTTAGACTTGGTTTAATATGATTCATAAAATTAGTGGTAAATCATGCGACATTATCACATACAGTCGATAGTGGCATTACATGCTGAATAACTGCATATTTAATTTATATCCCTTCAATTTGATCGAGTGATAATTCTTTTAAAATAAATATGATGGGAGAATTATTTGATAAATGATCAACCAGCACACATATAGAGTTGTTTCATCATGATATATATAGAAGACCAGTGATAAAGTCTTTGATGATGTTTTTTCATTTTATTTTATGTATGGGTAATATTTTCATCATACCAATGGTTTTTTATTATTTCATCCATCACATAAAGATGTAAAATACATATTTATGTATATCCATGATCTTCTTCTTCACATTGACCCACCTGAGATTAACCCACCAAAAACTATGTATCAATTAGAGGGGGATGTGGTGAATTAGTGATATTTGTTTCTCTTAATTTTCCTTCCATTTGAAACATTAATCAACACATGTAAAAGAAATATGAAATCGATTAAAACAAAAAAAATGAAACATCTATAGGAACATAATAATTTTAAAGGTTCAATACTAAATGGGAGTACATATATCCTTTTTATGGGTTTTAGATAATCCAATTCCACACAATCCACTACAAAATAGTTCTTTTGTGTGGATAAAAACATATATTATACACCCATACAAATTTTGTAACACTGTGATAAATACAGTAATTCTTATTCCTCAAAAAAAACCAAAATGTGTAATAGATTTTGGTTATAACATGAAAACATTAATAAATATGATCATTCAACACTAATATTCACTTTCTATCCTAGAAAACAGTATGAATATTTTTGGACAATGTAATGAAACAAACTCAGATACTGTCACGACCCGTCCTTGGGGCCTGTACCGTGACTACCCCAAGCCCGCTTTCCATAGGCCAGGGGCTGGCGACTAACACCAAGGCATAAATCCCGGTAAAAAGGGAAGGCATTGCCTTTGTAAAGTAAACCACAAACACCACAGATCATGTAGACAGAAGTAAAAACTAATTAAAAACTGAGTACAACAGTAAGTGCCGAAATGAAAGTGGGCCAGTATACAAACCCAAACTAAAAGTAAAGTATAACTCAAAAGGGAAAATAGCAACTGAAAGTAAATCTGCAACGCCGAGCTATCCACTGGAAATCCCACCTGAAGGGTGGGTACAGATAGCCTCCACAGCTCCTCGGGTCCAGCCGTCAGCTCTGAGTATGCCCCGCCCAGTGATCCACCTCCGGGTACCAACCTTCCCCTCGTGCCTCAACCACGATCAGCGTTGTCTGTCGTCTGCAACCAACACAACATTGTGCGGGCACAGCCCGTGCATGGGTGAGTATAATCTACTCAGTAGGGACCCCGAGACCCCCGAAGGACTCCCAGAATCCACAAAGCATAATCCACAAAGGAAATATACAATAACGAAGTAACATCTGACACTGCTTAGGTATATGCCCATACATATACCTAAGTCATCAATTCCAGTACGCTCCAACTTCCAAGCTCAAGTACAACCCAGTCCACACAGGAAAGCGAAACGTAAATTCACACAGGAAAGCAAAACATAAATCCACACAGGATAGCTCAACACAATCCAAAAAGGAAAGCAAAATAGGATTCAGCTCACACAGGAATACCTCTTCATATGACGATAGAGACGATCAGATATATCCACTGATTCATCTATGCCGTCGGACCCACAAAAGATCGATAGGTACTAACCCCCGCAATTACCCACAAAGGATCTGACCCACATAGGATTGATAGGTAACTAACCCCCGCAATGACCCACAAAGGATCTGACTCACACAGGATCAATAGGTAACTAACCCCTGCAAAGACCCACACAGGATCGGACCCACATAGGATCTGTAGGCGCTGGCCCACACAGGACCGCTGAGCGCTGACCCTCACAAGATCGGACCCACATAGGATTGGTAGCACTGATCTAAAAATGATCACTGAGTGTTGTAGTCGTCGCCGTCGAATCCACTGAGGATCTCTGCACAGTCGTCGTCGTCGCAGTCGCAGCCAGCTCTAGGGTTCCCGCACACAGTAGGCTCACTCGGGACGGTCTGCTCCATGAGCCGAGGGGATGATATATCAACTGACACATAGTCCAGAGTTGATGTATCCAAAAGTTCCATATCGTCAACAGAAACTCAACGTCACAGACGACACGTCAATCTGACGCTCGGTCTGAGAGTTATTGGCTTTTTCGTCCCAGGGGACCGGTTGGTTATTAAGGAAAAACCAACCCGACCATACTCCACCCACGTCCAAAACTCGGGTGGAGTATGTCAAAAGATCCGTCTCACTTAAACGAATCCAACATAGTCAACAACTTGTCAATCGGACGTCCGGGGCTCAAGATATAAGTGTTTCCGCTCCGAGGGCCCGGTTGGTTTCGTGTACGAACCAACACGGCTGAACCCAAAGTACTCCGAAACCTTGAGTGCGATATACCGAAATGAACGTCTTGATCCGAGGATCACATCTCCGCTGACGGTGCATCGATTGGAGGCTCGTAGCTAAATTTATGAGTAAAGGACCGAAAATCGTCCGAAAACGGGGGGTATGGGCCCGGACCGACCCGGTTCTGGGTCCAACCCGGCCGGCGTGGCCCGGCCCGGCCTGGGTGACCCAGCCTGGCCTGGGCGTGACCCGGCCTGGCCGGCGCAAGCGCAGCCCGGTCGCCTGGCGGCTCGACCGTAACGGCCGAGCGGGTGCGAGGGGGCGCCATTCCCTTGATTGTTCCGCGACCCCGTGTGGGGGGCCGCCTCTCGCCAACGGACGCGGCAAGGTCGCTTCCCTTCTTCACCGGTTCCGCACACATAGAACGAAAGGGGCGGTGGGTTCGGACTTGTTCGTTAGTCCGCACCCACCGCGTTAGCGGTTTTAAAAGTCTCTCAACAATTATTTAATAAAACACCGCGGGTATAAAATAACAAAGATTTAAATAAAACCAACCCCTACCTTGTCGTTGTCGTCTAACATGAGTTCTTCGCGGAATTTACCGTCGCGGAAGAAGAGGATCGTCGCGTCGTGGAAGGGCGTCGCGTCGTCACGGAACACGGCGTCGCGTCGACGATCTCCGAGGGTTAAAGAAAACACATAGATTTAATTTCACGAATTAAATCCATGCTGAGGATAAAATCCACAAAGGAGATTTAAAATATCTGTAATCCCCTACCTCAATCGGTGTTGATCGAAGATTGTCACGGGGAAGGATTGTCGCAGAAGAACGTCGCGGGAGGAGAATCGTCAGCGTCACGGTACACAGCGTCGCGTCGTCGATCTCCGAGGGTTCAGCATTCTTCGTCGCCTTTCGTCGAAGGTCGGCGTTCTTCGCGTTCTTCGTGTTTTCGCGTTCTTCGTGAAGGAGGATGAAGATAGAGTTTCTCCAAATCCTCTAAACAAGCAATCCTCAAGAAAGAAATGCATTGGTCTTATTTTATTAACATGACAACAATTTCAAAAACAAGTTAAGAAACGAACCCTTAATTCGGTGAATTAATGGTAACGTCTTAATTTTCCAATTAATAGGGGCCTTAAGAGTTTAAAAAATGTACCAATTGACTTTCAATTAAGAAGAGTTTTTGCGGGTGCATTACTTATATTAAAAGAAACGGTGGGGCTAGTGCGGGCCCCACCTCACAAATATCCTAACAAGTGGGTAGGATATTTTGGGTTCCACCCTATCTGCTCCAACTCAGCTTGAGTGTCTTTAAGTGGTTTTATGTGGATTTAAGTGAAATAAAAATAAATTTGTCGCACCACTTTATTTTATTTCTGAACTTAACCCCAAAAAAATTAAAAACCACACCCGAGCAAATGCAACTCCGGAAAATGAGTTTCTAGGTAGAAACCGGCACTTTGATTCTATCGGTGCCCTTGGAATTTGATTCCGAGCACCGGTTCAAAAGTTGGAAAACCCCGCTCGTTCGTTCACTGAACATACCCGATCCAAACTTCGTAAAATGATTCCGGGCACACTGGGCGTCAGAATTAGGTGCTGTCAGAAACTACATTCTTGTAAAATTCCAAAGAAAATTAAGAAAAAAATTTCCTTGAATTTTACGGGTCTTTACATAACTCCCACCTCAGGGCTTTACATCCCCGTAAAGAAACATCATAAACTAGGGAAACAAATGTGGGTACTAAGCACGCATCTGAGCCTCCCACTCCCAAGTGCTCTTCTGGAGGTTCTCGTGATTCCATCTGATGCGCACTAGAGGAATCGACTGTCCACATAGGACTCACTCCTGTCGATCCTCAATCTCCACCGGGACCTCTACAAAAGTCGCACAATCATCAACGTCCTTCTCCCCACGGTCAATGATATGCGTCGGGTCGTGCACGTATCTCCTCAGCTGAGATACGTGGAAGACATCATGCACCCGGTGCAACTGAGGTGGTAGAGCTAGGTGATAATCCACCTCGCCAATCCTGCTGAGGACCTGGAATGGTCCGATTAAGCGTGGATACAACTTTCCGCCTCGGCCCAATCTCCGTAAACCACGTCGAGGTGAGACACACAAGAAGACATGGTTGCCATCCTCGAACTCTAGTGGCCTCCGCCTCCTGTCAGCATAAGACTTCTGCTGGCTCTGAGCTGTACTCATCCGCTCCTGGATGACCTGGACCTTCTCTGTCATGGCTCGGACCATCTCTAGTCCCACAAGTACTGACTCCCTAGGGTCTGTCCAGCACAAAGGGTATCTGCAAGGTCGGTCGTACAACGCCTCGTACGGTGCCATCCCGATGGTGGAGTGGTAGCTGTTGTTGTACGCAAACTCCACCAAGGGTAGTTGGTCCTCCCAGCTGCGACCAAAGTCGAGGACACATGTGCGGAGCATGTCTTTGAGAGTCTGAAAGGTCCTCTCCGTCTGACCATCCGTCTGAGGGTGAAAGGCGGTGATTAGACGTAGCTGCGTCCCGAACGCCTCCTGCAACCCCTTCCAAAGCCGGGAAGTAAAGAGAGCATCTCGATTGGAGATGATGGATGATGGAACACCATGAAGCCATACTATCTCCTAAACATAGAGACGTCCCATGCTCTCCACTGAGCCCTACTCTCTGATGGGTATGAAGTGAGCCGACTTGGTGAGTCGGTCGACAATCACACAAATGGAGTCGTAACCTCTGGAAGTGCGTGGAAGTCCAGTCACGAAGTCCATAGATATCTCGTCCCACTTCCACTCCAGGACCCCCAAGGGTTGTACCAAGCCTGCTGGTACCTGGTGCTCTGCCTTCACCTGCTAGCAGGTGAGGCATCGAGAAACGAACTCTGCCACAGCCTTCTTCATGCCCGGCCACCAGTGCTGTCGTCTGAGGTCCTGGTACATCTTCGTCACTCCAGGATGTACCACCAAAGGGGAAGTGTGAAACTCTCTCAACACCTTCTCTCGTAAAGAAACTAGTACCAAGGTACGTCCTCTGAAAATGACGTTGTCCTCTGCTCCAAAGGAGAAACCATCAGGTGCTTGTCCTGAGGATATCTGCGCACGTCGCGTCTCACAGTCAGTGTCCCCACGCTGTGCTTCTCTGACCCGCTGCAGTAGTGGAGGGGTGACTGTGAGAGATTGAAGGAAGGATGATCCATCTCTATCCACGAAGGATATCTGCAAAGCATCTAGCTGCTATATCGCCTCCTCAAGTAGCTGAATTCTCGTCCTCCTGCTAAGAGCATCGGCTACCACGTTCCCCTTCCCAGGAGTATAGACTATCTCAATGTCATAGTCCTGGAGAAACTCGAGCCATCACCGTTGTCTCAGGTTTAGGTCCTTCTGAGAGAAGATGTACCTGAGACTCTAATGGTCTAAAAAGACTGTAAAGTGCTCGCCCATCAGATAGTGTTGCCACGTCTTCAGAGCGAAGACCACTTCTGCTAACTCCAGGTCATGGGTATCGTAGTTCTGATCATGCGGCCTCAAATGACGTGATCCATAGGCGATCACCACCTTCTCCTGCATTAGGACACATCTGAGTCCGGTCCCTGATGCATCGCAGTAGACTACATACCCTACTCCCTCCTCAGGAAACCTCAAGATAGGTGCGCTGGTCAATCTTTATCTTAGCTCTTGGAAGCTCTGTTGACATTTTTCTGACCCCATAAAGGGTTTCCCCTTCTTTGTAAGATCTGAGAGTGGTGCTGCAACTCTGGAGAAGTATGGCAGAAATATCTGATAGTATCCAGCTAGTCCCAAGAAACTCCACACCTCCATCACGCTCCTGGGTGGCTCCCAAGCTAGCACTGCCTCGATCTTTGCAGGATCCACCCCAACTCCCACCTCAGAGATGACGTGTCCCAAGAAGTGGACCTCACGTATCTAGAACTGACACTTCAAGATCTTTCCATAAAGATGGTGCTCTTGGAGTGTGTCCAGTACAACTCGCAAGTGGTAGGCGTGCTCCTCCTCAGTGATCAAGTAAATCAAAATGTCGTCGATGAAGACCACGACAAATCGATCGAGGTATGGATGAAAGATCCTGTTCATGAGGCCCATGAACACTTCCAGAGCATTGGATATGCCGAAAGGCATAACCAGGAACTCATAGTGGCCATACCGACATCTGAAGGTCGTCTTCTGCATGTCCTCGTCCCGAACTCTGAGCTGATGATAGCCTGACCTGAGGTCTATCTTCGTGAACCACCGTGCTCCCTTGAGCTGATCGAAGAGGTCATCAATCCTCAGTATCAGATACTTGTTCCTCACTATCACCTGGTTCAGGAGACGATAGTCGATACAAAGGTCCAAGATCCCGTTCACCTTCCTGGCGAACAATATCGGGGAAGCCCAGGGTGAAACACTGGGTCAGATGAATCCCTTGCCCTGCAAGTCCTCCAACTGTACCCGTAGCTCTCAAAACTCAGTAGGGGGCATCTGATATGCTGGAGTCGATATCGGGGTTGTCCCGGGGTATAGGTCAATATTAAAGTCTACCTCTCTACGAGGAGGTAGTCCTGGAACGTCTTCGGGAAAGACGTCCGCATACTGATCCACCACTGTAGGAAAACTAGGACTTTGTACGTCAACTGCTCCTAGGATGAGGCTAGACAACTGATGAGTAATAGTTTGTCCTCTCCTCTGCGGAAGTCCATCCTATGCTGCGAAGGCTCCCTTCTCTCTGGTGAAGTTGAACCTGCTCCCGTCGGTGTGTACACATCGCACCTTGCACCTAATACAGTTAATATGTGCATGGACTGTAGATAACCAATCCATGCCCAAGATGACATCGTAAGGCCTCGACTCCACTACAAGAAGATCTCATCCGATGCTCTCGCCTCCTAGAGTAAGCTCACACTACCGGAACTAGTGAGTAATCATCGAGTCTGCTCATGTAGGAGTCTCTAGCCGTAAGGATCGAGCCAACGGATCTATCGGAATCTCTGAGCTCTGAACAAGGGCAGTGGATATGAAAGAGTGACTCGCTCCTGTGTCTGTAAGAACTGCAGAAAGGGTGGAAAAGGCATAGATAGTACCTCGAATCATCTCAGGCGCGTTGTGGTCGTAGGCCTCCGCTGCTTGGAGTTGTGCATGTCTCTGCCCGCCAGCTCCCTGTGGCCGGGGTGGACCTCCTGGTGGTGGTGGTGGTAGAGCCTCAAAGCGTCGCCTACCACCTGCTGCTTGGCCAGCTCCTCTGCCTCATCCGCCTGCTCCCTGTGGACCGCCACGGTCGACCCTCTGCCTCTCCCTGGGTTTCCCCTAAACCGTCTGCTGCTCCTTGGCACGGTGGGTTGGGTAGTCACGAGCCATGTGTCCCTGCCCGCCGCATGTGTAGCACTGCCTGCCTCTCGAAAGACTGGATCCACATTGTGTGCCCCGCACTGCTGAGCCCGTGTCCTGAGGTTGTCTGCGTGAGGGTCTGGTCTGCCTGGACCCATGATTCATCCATCGACTGCATGCTGCAGATGACTCTGCTACGTGCCGCCCCACGGTAGGTCTCGCTGCTGAAGAAGGCTCAACAAGAAAACTCTTGATCGAAAGGGCTCATTCCAATACTCCTGCCTGAGTCGGAATGCTGAGGGAGATCATCGATGCCCTGATCTTGTGTCTCAATCCCTGCTCAAAGGTCTGGGCCCAGAGCAATGGGTCCAGTACCATGTCTGTCGAGTAGCGCGAGAGATCGGTAAATCTCACTGAGTACTGGGCGACCTTCAAGCTTCCCTGCCGCAGCTGAAGAAGCTCCTGGATACGCACCGCACGGAGGGTGTATGGGATGAACTCCGAGTGGAATAGGCTCTCAAAGTCCGTCCAGAGAAGAGATTCCTCATCGTGCACCTAGAGCATCAAGCTCCACCATCGGCCCGCTTTCGCGTTCAGTAGGCTTGCTGTGAGGATCACCATAAGGTCTACTGGTGTCCCCACTAACCAGAAAACTCATACCACTGCCTCCAGCTAGTCCTCGGCTACCTGGGGGTCCGTCTCCCCGCGGAACCTGGGCGGTCGCTGGAACTGGAACTCATGTAGTGATCTAAGGCAACGTGCATCGTCAGTGGCTGGGGCTGGAAGCATCGGTGGCTCGGCGGGTAGAGGTACCCCCCCTGCCTCAGCTGTCAAAGGGCCCTTTACCGAGGCCTCGTTGCTCAGCGGGATGTCGTCACGCTCAACTCTCGGAACCCTATCTGGATACCGTCGTGGGGCCATCCTGAAAAGAAACTGGTGTGCCATGGTCAGAACAGTATACCTGGTGAGCTGACACAAAGTAATCACAAAGAAAACATGAAACACACATGAAATCAATGTTTTTGTGCATTAAGTTGGAAATCAGAAGTCAGGGTCCTGGTGTACGGATACGTCGGCCGCCGCACCAACACTGGACTCCCTGAACTGATAACCACACCCAATACGCTTAACACTATTACTTCACATAGAAAAGATCAGAGTCCCATGTTCTGCTGTAGAACCGAACTCCTCTGATACCAATTTGTCACGACCCGTCCTCGGGGCCCGTGCCGTGACTACCCCAAGCCTGCCTTCCATAGGCTAGGGGCTGGTGACTAGCACCAAGGTGTAAATACCGGTAAAAAGGGAAGGCATTGCCTTTGTAAAGTAAACCACAAACACCACAGAGCAAGCAGACAGAAGTAAACATTAAATATAAACTGAGTACAATAGTAAGTGCGGAAAAGCAGGTGGGCCAGTATACAAACCCAAACTGAAAGTAAAGTACAACTCGAAAGGGAAAATGGAAACTGAAAGTAAATCCGCAACGTCGAGCTGTCCACTAGAAATCACACCTGAAGGGTGGGTATAGATAGCCTCCACAGCTCCTCGGGTCCAACCGTCCGCTCCGAGTACGCCCCGCCCAGTGATCCACCTCCGGGTACCGACCTGCTCCTCGTGCCTCAACCCCGATCAGCGTTGTTTGTCGTCTGCAACCAACACAACGTAGTGCGGGCATAGCCCGTGTAGGGGTGAGTATAAGCTACTCAGTAGGGACCCCGAGACCCCTGAAGGTCTCCCAGAATCCACAAAGGATAATCCACAAAAAAAAGATACAATCACGAAGTAACATCCGACACTGCTTAGGTATATTCCCATACATATACCTAAGTCATCAATTCCAGTAAGCTCCAACTTCCGAGCTCAAGTACAACCCAGTCCACACAGGAAAGAAAAACGTAAATCCACACAGGAAAGCAAAACGTAAATCCACACAGGATAGCTCAACACAATCCACAAAGGAATGCAAAACAGGATTCAGCTCACACAGGAATACTTCTTCATATGACGATAGAGACAATCAGATATATCCACTGATTCATCTATGCCATCGGACCCACAATGGATCGATAGGTACTAACCCCTGCAATGACCCAAAAAGGATCTGACCCACATAGGATCGATAGGTAACTAACCCCCGCAATTACCCATAAAAGATCTGACCCACAGAGGATCGATAGGTAACTAACCCCCGCAAAGACCCACACAGGATCAGACCCACACAGGATGTGTAGGCGATGGCCCACACAGGACCGCTGAGCACTAACCCACACAGGATCAGACCCACACAGGATCGGTAGCACTGATCTAAAAAGGATCGCTGAGTGTTGTAGTCATCGTCGTTGAATCCACTGAGGATCTCTACACAGTCGTCGTCGTCGTAGTCGTAGCCAGCTCTAGGGTTCCCGCACACAGCAAACTTCTCAGGAGGGTCCGCTCCAAGAGCCGAGGGGCTGATACATCAACTGACACATAGTCCAGATTTGATGTATCCAAAAGTTCCG
Organism: Viscum album; assembly: GCA_963277665.1. Taxonomy (NCBI): domain Eukaryota; kingdom Viridiplantae; phylum Streptophyta; class Magnoliopsida; order Santalales; family Viscaceae; genus Viscum; species Viscum album. The sequence continues at coordinate 601,463,917 of OY728126.1, forward strand.
TATCTTCAACAGGAACTCAACGTCATAGACGGCGCGTCAATCGGACGCCTGGTCTGAGAGTTATTTGCTTTTTCGTCCTAGGGGCCCGGTTGGTTATTAAGGCAAAACCAACCCGGCCTTACTCCACCTACGTCCAAACCTCGGGCAGAGTATGTCAAAAGATCCGTCCCACATAGAGGAATCTAACATAGTTGACGGCACGTCAATCGGACGTTCGGGCTCAACATATAAGTGTTTCTGATGCGAGGGCCCGGTTGGTTTCGTGTACGAACCAACCCGGCCGAACCCAAAGTACTAAGAAACCTTGAGTGCGATATACCAAAATGACCGTCTCGATCCAAGGATCACATCGCCACTAACGGTGCGTCGATTGTAGGCCCGTATATCATGTTATGAGAAAAAGACCGAAAATGATCCGAAAACGGGGGGTATGGGCCCGGACCGACCCGACCCAACCCCCCTAGGTCGGCCCAAACCAGGTCCGACCCGGCCGGCGCAGCGCGGCCCGGCCTGGGCGTGAGCCGTCCCGGCCGGCGCGGGCGCGGCCCGGTCGCCTGGCGGCTCGGCCGTAACGGATGAGCGGGTGCAAGGGGGCGCCGCCCCCTTGATTGTTCCGCGGCCCCGCTTGGGGGGCCGCCTCTCGCCAACGGACGCGGCAAGGCCGCATCCCTTCTTCGCCGGTCCCATGCGGTCGCAGGATGGCTGGCCCGCCACCGCAGCTTCAGCCGCGGTGGTTCTTCCTGGCGGCGCGCTGGGCGCCGCCGCCCTCCGCTGCCGGCGCCGGCGGTTTGCTCTGCGGGCCACCGAACATGTTCCGGTGGTCGGAAAAACACGTCGTCTTCGCCAAAAGCCCTTCCGGGGTCCATCCTTCACTGCGAGGACCTCGCATCGCTCGTCCGGCTTGTTTGTCGACGTCTGTCGTTTCTCACACCAAGAACGAAAGGGGAGGTGGGTTCGGACTTGTTCGTTAGTCTGCACCCACCGCATCAGCGGTTTTAAAAGTCTCACAACAATTATTTAATAAAACATCGTGGGTATAAAATCAAAAAGATTTAAATAAAACCAACCCCTACCTCATCGTTTTCGTTGAACGTGAGTTCTTTGCGGAGTTGACCGTCACGGAAGAAGAGGATCGTCGCATCGCGGAAGGGCGTCACGTCGTCGCAGAACACGGCGTCGCGTCGATGATCTCCGAGGGTTAATGAAAACACACAGATATAATTTCACGAATTAAATCCATGCTGAGGATAAAATCCACAAAGGAAATTTAAAAGATCCGTAATCCCCTACCTCAATCGGTGTTGATCGAAGATTGTTGTGGGGAAGGATTGTCGCAGAAGAATGTCGCGGGAGGAGAATCATTGGTGTCGCGGTACACAGTGTAACATCATCGATCTCCAAGGGTTCGGCATTCTTTGTCGCCTTTTGTCGAAGGCTGGCGTTCTTCGCATTCTTCGCAAAGGAGGATGAAGATAGGGTTTCTCCAAATCCTCTCAAAAAGCAATCCATAAGAAAGACATGCATTGGTCTTATTTTATTAACATGCCAAAAATTTGAAAAACAAGTTAAGAAACGAACCATTAATTCGGTGAATTAATGGTAACATCTTAATTATCCAATTAATAGGGGCGTTAAGAGTTTAGAAAACGCACCAGTTGACTTTCAATTAATAAGAGTTTTCACGGGTGCATTACTTAGAGGAAAAGAAACGGTGGGGCTCGTACGGGCCCCACCTCACAATTATCATACAAAGTGGGTAGGATATTTTGGGTTCCACCCTATCCGCTCCAACTCAGCTTGAGTAGCTTTAAGTGGCTTTAGGTGGCTTTAAGTGAAATAAAATTAAAGTGGTCACACCATTTTATTTTATTTCTTAACTTAACCCCAAAAAAATTACAAACCACACCCAAGAAAACTCAACTCCGGAAAAGGCGTTTCTAGGTAAAAACTGGCGTTGTGATTCCATCGGTGCCTTCAGAATTCGATTCCGAGCACCGGTTTAAAAGTTAGAAAAACCCGCTCGTTCGTTCACTAAATGTACTTGAGCTAAACTTCAGAAAATGATTCCAGGCACACCGGGCCTCGGAATCAGGTGCCGTCAGAAACTGCATTCTTGTAAAATTCCAAAGAAAATTAAGAAAAAAATTTCCTCTAATTTTACAGGTCTTTACAGATACCCCATATGATTCTTAAATCATATTTCTATGTCTGGTAAAATAATTCTTCTACAATACAAAAACAACAAATTAGAACTACCTATTTATCATTGGGAATACTCTAATACAATTTTATTGTTTGATACCCAAGTACGATACAAGAAAGTCATAATACAATAATTTTTCCTCTTCCTATGAATGGAAGACATTACCAATAATTATCAAACAAAAAACTCTTTCACACTAGAAACATTCAACTCTCAGCCTTCTCTCAACAGTCATGAATATAAATTTTTAAGAAATTAAATATTTTCTCCCACTATTTATAGTTGTTCCAAATGTTTTTTAGGTGGGATTTAAAAAAACATTCCCTCTTAACATAATTTAATAAAACCACAAATAACCATTAAATGTTAACTCAAACTTTGGCATCATAAAATTTTCTTAACTCTTACCATTTCATCTCAATCCTTAATGATTATTCTAAAAATATTATCTCAATTAGTACTTTCAAACCATATTTTTTCTCATTATATTTTATAGTTTGATTTCAACATTAAGATAATGACAATGTATTTATTCATTACGTTTTAATGCAATAATTAAAAAATAGTTTTTCCAATCTGATACTATGTACCAACTGATAAAAACAGTGAAGCAATTCTTCTTGAAACATACTTTATAATTATATACATGACTATACATCCTTGAAAAAACAACAACACCAGATTAGAAATTATTCGATAATTATATTCTTTAAACTCGTCAATATTCATTCTTCATTTTTCAATACATGTCTAACTACATTAATAAGTTTATATTTTCTTATTTTCCAAGATGTATGATATTGAGTATGATTAAGTTATTGGTGTTAACCTATTTTTGATTAATTTTATCTCCATCACATTAATTATTTTTTTATTGCTAATTTCTTTTAACCCAGTTTAAGAGATATCGTATTTGTTATTTCATAATCGATAAAAAATTAATCCTAATGAAAATGGGTGAATACATTATTGATTTATCTCAAATCACATTTTTCATAAATCCCACAATCATATTCTTTCTCAACTATTTAAAAATTTTCCATGATAAATGATTCTACCTCTTATAGATTAGTAGAGAACCACATCCTATAGACTGTTATCAACAACATTGACATTACCCATTTCTTTTATTTTCTAATTACAGTACACACAAAATTATATATCCATACACTTTTTCTATGTGGATTACTCTTTTATCTAAAAACCATCATCTTAAACTTCTCACATTCCATTCAAAACATCATTGTATTCAATTATTTATGTTTTTAGTGATATCATGAAAATTAACTGAGATCATAAACTTTTTATAAAAAAATTCTTATCTATAAAACTTCATCTAGTATCAGGACGTACTCATGATCTAAAATATAAAAGAATAATTATTGAATCATTTATTTAAAAGGGAATGTGTTATAAATTCTTATAATTATAAAAAATTATTCATTCCTTGAATTTGAATGACATATCTTATAATACACATTTATTTCATAAATATTTTATCCCAATTTTCTTATAAAACATATAATTTTTTTTTGAATTAAAATATAAAAATTGTATCAACTGATTTTCATCAGTTTAGTTACTAATTTGACACAATTCCACATTATGAATCAAAAATTTATATTAGATCCAATAACAGTCTAATGATCCTTTTATCCATTAAGATATGATCCCAATATGATGATAATTCATAAGAAATTTGAGTATGATATTTTGATTATGATGGTGAATCCGAACATTCAAATATTATAATGTGAATTTAAATCTTATAATTAAGAACTGAAGTCAAAGCTTTCAATAAAAACTTCCTTAAACTTAGTAAAATAACATCCATCCGACATGTTCCCAATAATAAATCCTATGTATTTTGATGTTAACAATGATTCATAAATAATTTAAAATTTTAACCTCATGTATCGATTAATTTTCAAAAATTCTCATCCTATGTGATCTAACTCATTATATGATGTAAGAATTTTTATTAGAAAATCCATGTTCTCAAAATGTAGTGACTCATGAAACATCTTCATTTTTTCATCACAAATGTATTAATAGAATCCACAATCCCTAAAAAATTATCATATAACCACTAAAAAAAATATTTTAATAGTTCACTCACACTCATGTTGTGTTCACATGATACCCAAAACTCATTTTATAAACATTATTCCTTAAACGGTTTAGAAAAATTCAGTGGATAGATATATGTAACAATAATCACCCTTGAAAACATTATAAAAATAAAATATTATATTATGGGGAAAAATAACTCATCCTTGAAGAGAATGATTTAGTATTCTCATTTTCAGCTTTAGTTTGTTGGAAAAATCCTTCAGTAATTATTTATGTGAAAATATCATGATCTTTTTCAGATGTATGAAAATGTTGGCTGATCAATTCAGTTTTCACCACATTCTCATTTATGAAAATATATTTGATATCAATATTTTCTGAACAAGAACGGTGTCCCAGATTTATATTATTATTGATGGAACATTTATTATACAACTCAAGAGTAAGGTTAACATCACTTCAACAAGCAAGTATTCTAACTAATTATTATTCCATATTAGTTTTCTTGTGTCTTGACAGGAAACAACAAACTTAGACTCACTCATTCTAGGAGTTATTAATTATTTTTTTAATTCTATTCTATCTAATAAAAAATTACTAAAAGAATAATCTACTAGTACTAGGTCATATTTCTTTAATGTTTCCAAAAAATAAGCATATGAATGCCTATAAAATCTATAAATTCAAAAATATCATATCTATTTATGATTGTTGGTTCCATTGATATATCTAAAAGTTATTTATCCAAAAATATATATTTGATTATTTTGGTGCACTTTAAAGTCATGGAAATTATGTAACAACATAAACATTGTCGGGTCTTGAGGTAGTACAATAAAGAAAACATTTATTCTTCTTCCTATCCAATTTAGAGTGAAATTATGTGCTTTATATATCTTTATTCATCTTTTTACCCCTGGAATATTCATGTAAATTAGTTTTGAAATCTATATTCCAAAAATTTTAATATATTCTATAGAATACCTTTCATGATTAATTAAAATGTGTTATCCTTATGTAATTTTGGTATCTTATGAGAGTATTTCAATTCACTGACATTAGACATATCAAGCAAATATTTCATCTCTTCATCATTTATTTAACATGTTCTTTCATCATTTCAATCAATGATAATATAATTAAAATAAAAAATTTTTTTGTGGAAAGAATTATAACTTTCTTTAATGTTGATATTACGATCAACTCTTCATTTCACAAAACTCAACTTTATCATAAAAGTACACATTTGTGAATATAATTCTCTGAGTGCCATCATCAGCCCATATGATTATTTTGATCAACATTCACATAGAAAATACATATTTTCCAAGAACAAACACACATGGTTGTTCAATATATACATCATCATAAATATCCCCATTCTGAAATATGGATGTCACAACCATTTTAAATATCATATGACATGATTCTGTAACAAAACAAGAAACTATTTTGAATATTTCTAATCTGTCCACTAGAGAAAAAATTTCATCAAAAATCAATTTCTTAAATATGTGAGTATCCTTTATAAACTAATCATGATTTTTTTCTCAAATCATTGTCATCTTTTTTAGCATGTTCTGGAAAATCAATTTTAATAGATATTATTTTATCATTTGTTTTATGTATGGGTTCCCAAGTATCATTAATTTCAGACTAATATTACACTTCATTAATTGGATAAACCCATTCCAGAAGCACAAAACTTTCATTCATGTAATTAATCTCAAATTTTGAATACAATGATGTATTTTTTATAACTATTTATGTTCATCATGTTCGAATTTTTTGATGTTGATCAACATTAATGATTTGAGCTTCCACTATTATATCATTATGGGAGAAATTTTTAATGATTCACTAACATAACTAGAAATATTTGAGTTAGGTTATTATTCTTAAAGATGATTAATATTTCTTGTAACATCATTTTAATTTTTATAAAAAATAATCATACACATCATCCTTATGTGCACAACATTGTAGAACAATTTTCACATCCTTTTCAAAAAAACTCATAGTAATTGTGTCATATAATTTTATCGTGTCCTTATTAAAACAACTATTTCCACATACTTATATTTCATAGAAAAGAATAATACCATCATAAAAAAATTTATCAAACATTCCATGGTTTCTACCATTCTTCTTCATGATGCATAGATACCAAAACGTATTTCGTGTTTCAAACCTATAGTTTTATTATAAAAAATTAATATGGATTCAAGTGTGAACATTTCATATAAAAACAATGGTTTTGATTATAATAATCAATGATGATGGATTTTATATAAATTTAATAACAAATTTCATGTGCACGTATCATTATTTGACCCATTTTGAAAAAAAATCATTCTTCCTTACAAGAAAAATCATTTTTTTCAGTGTATGGGGTACTAAAATCTTGTTAAATTCTATTCTTTAAAAGATAACATTCAAATACCTTATTCATGTAATCGAAACCATTTGCATCCATCATTATATTCACTAAACACACATATCCCTTATTATATTTTATCATGAAACATTCAAACAACATAAGATCACAAGACTTATGATTCATATACATTACATAAGTAAGGTAATTAAATTCATCAATGAATGAAATGAAGTAATTCTGTCCAGGAGTTGATTTTTTTAATTAGCCAAAAAATATTAGAATTAATAATGTATAAGGTCCAGTTTGATCAAATATCTACATTCTAATTTATAGAGGATTCTATCCTTTTATTCTTATAGATTCAGCAACACCAATATCATCATCTTAATATATTAGAAATTCTAAAAACTCTATCATTCATGGATAACATGATCATGATTCTGTGAAAACTTTTCCCTATAATATTATTCCACAACTAATTTTTTTCCAATATGCCTATTTAATTTGATAATTGAACATCATTAACTTGGAAAAAGTTTACTTATATATATTTTCTTCTTGTTATAATCATTCCATGTTCCTATTTTTTCACAAAACCCCTCATCTTTTTCGAAGAACACATTGTTTCCCTGAACACATATCTATGATACATTAAAAATGATATCTTTTATTCCATAAATAAATATATCATTAACACCAAATTTTCTTCCACAATAATATAAGATCCAAATACATTTATTAGGATCTATTCAACATTTAAAAAAGATAATATACCTTATTTTAATTCATTTATATTGTTCTATAATTTTATGTCGCATATCATATGAAAAGAACACCCTTGATCCATATCCAGTTTTATTATCTCATTGAATATTTTTTATCATTTTAAAAAACTATATATAATCTATTACATTTATCTTTTTCCACATCCATTTTTTTAGAATTAGTAATAATAAAATCTTGTGACCGTATTAAAAATAGAAAAAAAAAATTAAGATGTACATGTTTTACACCTCTTTCACAAAATGAATCCATATGTTGGAACATAATTTCAATTCTACACTAACCATCATAGGTTTCTTCAATGAATGCTTCCCAATTATCATTAATTGAGAGGAATAACTTCCACTAAAATAACATCTATAATTTATGGAATAGTTTTAATATTGATGATTAATCCAATGCATATTTTTCATGAGCACAAATATATAAAAAGACCGATAGTGTCCATATAATTAAAATATACCTCTATAAATTACATATTGTTTGAAATTGTGAGAATGATTATCATCATCCTTCTCATCATTATATTATGTGCTTTTCTCCACCCTATTTTCTATTATTAATAAAAAATTTATTTTTTAGATCTTTTTTTTCTTCCTTATCTAAACATTAAGTAATAGAATCATTCTCAGAGTCATATTTTTAGAATCTTATGTCTTTTACACTTTTTTGATTTTGGAATCATATATAGCATTCCCATATTTCTTATTTCACAAACATTTTTATCAGGCTTCTCAACCTTTAAAGTTATCTTATTATCAATAAGAGGGTTAAAAGTTTTATACCTTTCACTATATTCATAGATATAATTATTGAAACATGTAACCATGTATTCTTTCTTAGTATAATTATTTTGAACTTGTTCTAACTAAAATTATTTTTACTTTAAATAAAATTAATATATTCATTTGTGATATATTCTTTTATAGTGGATTTCATAAAATCATAAATCTCTTCAAGAAGTGCTTTATTATCACGAGGAAAACATTATTTATTTTTTAAATAATTTTTATTTTTAATCTTTTTGAGTTAATTTTAAAACCTAAAAATATTTTTCAGAAATTAATTCAATTAATCATTCAGATGAAATTCAAAATGAGTTATGTCTGCTACAAAAGTACTTCTTCTAAACTATTCATTGATAACTACTGAAAAGAAATTATTTTATCTAGATTTATCATTACACATTTCAAAATCATCATCAATTTCTTTTTCTACGTAATATTTTGAAAAGAAGCTTCTTCATTTGGATTTGGATATCATTCAATATTTCCCATTCGAATTAGTTTTGGACATATCAACATTTTTCATGCATGGTATCCAAAAACTTATTTCATATACATCAATATCCTAATCTATAATTCATTGAGGAAAATTACCGATAACATTCCCAATATCTCTAAATTCAAAAAAAATCTTGGGTTCTTTCCCATTCTATATACCTTTACCTCATTTTGCATTTTATAAAACAAAGATTAAAATTCAATTAGTTTTTTAAATACCTAATTATCGAAATCAAATTCAACAATATCTTCTTCTTATATAACCTTATTAGAATTTCCTTGCTTGGTATCCTTAAATAAAATTCTTTTATAAATGTTGTCTTTTTTCTTTGATAGCTTTCTACTTTCTCATTACATATGCATTGGGAGTTCTGTGATGATAATCTATTGAAATTTTTTCATGAAGACTACCTTCATATAAAGAAACTTTGTAATCATAATTTTCATCAAATATTATTAAAATATTTTATATCGAAGAGTATTCTTCAAACATTTCACCATAACAAATTATGGTTAAAAAAAATTCACAAGAACAAAATAGTCACTAATAGATTCATACTCAATCAATTTCATATCTTCATATTTTAACATTCTAATTTTTAGAATTTCCATTATATGTTTTCGATTTAAATCCTAAATTGTCGTCATCATATTCTAGGTACATTTATTAGTTGGTACAACCATCACAAAAAACATCACTTTATAAATATAATATGATTAAATAATTCATGGAACTTCCATCCTTATTCTGATTTTTCATGTCAACAGAATTGGGAAAAACATTTTCCGCCTCATGGGGAAATCCAACTATTACAGCTTCAAGTAAATCATACCCAAGAAACATATAATAAAAAGTATTTTATAATTATAGATATTATATTCACTTACCTCCAAAACTTAATTCCAGTTTTTGAAAATTCATTGTATACTATCCATCACAAATTTTATTATATATTTTTTGAAATGTATAAATGAAGGGAATCATTCCAATAATTTAAATTGATAATACATAGATAGTTTCCACATTTCATTGAGTGGGTTAATGGTGAATGTGGGACATTTTTTTCAATTATATGAACATCCTTTGAAATAAATTTCCACTACTATTATCAATTTATGAATTTTCCGATAGAGAAATCTCAAATCCACAAGAACGCATGTATTTAAATGGATCACTACTTAGCAAGAGTAGTTATGTACTTTATATGGCTTTGGAATAATCCATTAACGCATGATCCAATGGCAAATAATCCTTTTTAATACATACATGACTTATTTTTCCTTAAATTTGTGTATTAATAGGATTAATATAATAGTGATTTTGATTGAAATAGAATTAAATAGTGTTATACATGTTTCTGATGACTTGTAGAAATTTAAAAATTTAAATAAAAATATCATCAAATTCCTACATAGTGGAAAGTAATAACTTGTCTAAAAATTGTAGATAAACTTATTATGATATATAATATAGTTCATATAATTTATTATTTTTCTCAATAAAATGTTCTACCATAATACCACTGAAACAAATCCAAACTTCTTCTATTACTGTATAAATATGTCATAATGATTCTCCTGCCTAGTAGACTATATTTTACAAAGAAACATAGAATTTGATATATCATCATAATCGTATTCTATTATGAAAAAATCCTTATGAATTCTCAATGTGGAATCTCTTTTATTTTAAAAAATTTGAGTTCTCTTCATTCTATATACACTCATCAAGAGTAATTTATTTAGAAGGTAAAAATTAAATCCCTGTATTTTTAGGTTTTCAATATTTGGGTTATATTGGATTCTAAATAAGGTTTACAATGAAAAAAAATTATTGAATCACCAAAGTTCCCATAAATCCCAACACCATTGTTGAATTCTTCGATTCATATTAACAATTATAATTTTATATCAACCCATGTAATGAATTCTCACTGCCTTATATATCATCATTATTTATAAACATCTCAAGTCTGATTGTTATTTCCAATTATATGACTTTACATTTATGAATACATTCAACTTCTTCATTACATTTATGTACACCAATTGAAAAATATTCATCTAGTTTCGATTATCCATAACAAATATTAATAACATTATAACAACTTTTTTATAACCCTATTCCCCACATTAGAAGATTTTTGAACTTCCTTAAAATCTCTATAGAATTGGAATCCAAATTCAATAATAATGATTTCATTCTAAAAAAATCAATATTAAAATCGAACTAAAAAAAACATTTATAATGGCCTTAATAAGTCATTCCTATCTTATTTTCCTAGAACGATGAACACAACTTCAATGGGATTATTATTGTAGACATGTGTTTGATTAATCTATATTTTCTTCAATATAATATTCATTTTCAGTGCCAATATGATGAAACTCAAACCAATTGAAAATATAACTGAGTTCGACATTCATAATTGAAAAAAAGTCATCATGTTTAAAATAGTTTTCCACATTATTGATTGATATCTGGTCCCATTATTCATTATTTAGAACATATTATATTTTATCATAAGTATCAATGGATCCTGATATGGATGATTCATCATCCAATTGATTGGTGGCACACCGCATCCTTTGGGCCACTATTAGTAGCTTTATTATTAGACACATCGTTTCATTTCTGATTAAAGTACACATTAATTTATTTCTCACAATATTTTTTTATTTTTTATTTTTTGGTGTGACTAAAAACCATCATCATCATCTTCTCATGTTCTATTCAAAACATCATATCCCATTAATAATTATACATCTACTGATCTCACATTGATGATCTGAGATATGAAACATTCACATAAAAACATTTTTTTAATAATCAAGACTTTATATTATTGCTTCCACATGTATTTAAGAACAATTAGAATCGAAATATCCTTAGCAGACATATAATTGAATGTACTTTAACTTCTCATTCATACAAGAACTATATTAATTCATAAGTATGATCATTCAACCCAAATATTCACTTTCTATCATAGAAAAAGGTTTGAATATTTTTGGACAATATAATTAAACAAACTCGGATACCCCATATGATTCTTAAATCATATTGCTATGTCCGATAAAATAATTCTTTTAGAATACAAAAAAAACAAATTAGAACTACCTCTTTAACATTGGGAATACTCTATTAAAATTTTATTGTTTGATAGCCGAGTACGATATAAGAAAGTCATAATACAATAATTTTTTTCCTCTTCCTATGAATGGAATACATTACCAATAATTATCAAACCAAAAACCCTTTCACTCTAGAAACATTCATCTCTCACCCTTCTCTCAAAAGTCATGAATATAAATTTTTTAGAAATTAAATATGTTATCCCTCTATTTAAATTTTTTTAAAATGTGTTTTAGGTGGGATTCAAAAAAACATTCCATCTTAACATAATTCAATAAAACCTAAAATTTCCATTAAATATTAACTCAAACTTTGGAATCATAAAAGTTTCTTAACTCTTACCATTTCATCTCAATACTTAATGAATATTCTAAAAATATTATCTCAATTTGTACTTTCTAACCATATTTTGTCTCATTATATTTTATAGTTTGATTTCACCATTAAGATAACGATAATGTATTTATTCATTACGTTTAAATGAAATAAGTAAAAAATAGTTTTTTTAACCCTGATACTATGTACCAACTGATAAAAACATTGAAGCCATTCTTCTTGAAACATAGTTTCTAATTATATACATGACTATACATCGTTGATAAAACTACAACACCAAATTCGAAATTATTTGATAATTATATTCTTTAGACTAGTCAATATGCATTCTTCATTTTTCAATTCATTTGAAACTACATTAATAAGTTCATATTTTCTTCTTTTCCAAAATGTATGATATTGAGTATGATTAAATTATTGGTGTTAACCTGTTTTTGATTAATTTTCTCTCCATCACATTAATTATTTTTTTATTGCCAATCTCTTTTAACCTAGTTGAAATGATATCATATTTGTTATTTTTTAATTGATAAAAAATTAATCCTAATGAAAATGGGTGAATACATTATTGATTTATCTCAAATCACATTTTTCATAAATCCGACAATCATATTCTTTCTCAATAGTTTCAAAAATTCCCATGATAACTGTTTGTACCTTTTATAGATTAGTAAAGAACCACATCTTATAGACTGGTATCAACAACTTTGAGTTTACCCATTTCTTTTATTTTCTAATTATAGTACACAAAAAAATATATAAACATACACTTTTTCCATGTGTATTACTCTTTTATCTAAAAACCATCATCTTACACATCTCATGTTCCATTCAAAACATCATTGTATTCAATTATTTATCTTTTTTAGTGATATCATGATAATTAACTGAGATCAAAAATATTTTCTTAAAAAATTTCTTATTTATAAAACTGCATCTAGTATCATGACATACTCATTATCTTAAATATAAAAGAATAATTATTGAATCATTTATTTAAAATGGAATGTTTTATAAATTCATATAATTATAACACATTATTCATTCCTTGAATTTGAATGAAATAACTTGTAATACACATCTATTTCATAAAGATTTTATCCCAATTTTCTTATAAAACATATAATTTTTTTGAATTAAAATATAAAAAAAGAATCAACAAATTTTTATCAGTTTAGTTCATAATTTGACACACTTCCACATTATGAATCAAACACTTCTATTTGACACAATAAGAGTCCAATGAACATTTTATCCATTAATATATGATCCCAATGTGATGATAATTCATAAGAAATTTTAGTCTGATATTTTTATAATGATGGTGAATCCGAACATTCAACTATTACAATGTGAATTTATATCTTTTAATTAAGAACTGAAGTCAAAGATTTCAATGAAAACTTCCATAAAAATAAAAAAATAACATACATCCAACATGTTCCCAATAATCCATCATATCTATTTTTATGTTAACCATGATTCATAAATCATTTAAAAATTTAACCTCACGTATGGATTAATTTTCAAAAAATCTCATCATGTGTGATCTAACTCATTATATGATATAAGAATTATTGTTAGAAAATATATTTTGTTAAAATGTAGTGAATCATGAAACAACTTCATTTTTTATCACATATGTATCCATATAATCTACAATCTCTAAAAAAATTATCATATAACAACTAAAAAACTATTTTAATAGTTCACTCACACTCATGTTGTGTCCAAATCATACCCAAAACTCATCTTATAAACATTTTTCCTTAAAGGGTTTAGAAAAATTCAGTGGATAGATTTATGTAACAATAATCACCCTTGATAACATTATAAAAATACAATATTATATTATGGGGAAAAATAACTAATCCTTGATGCGAATGAGTTAGTATTCTCATTTTCAGCCATTTTTTGTAGGAAAAATGCTTCAGTAATTGTTTTTTGTGAAAATATCAGGATCTTTTTCAGATGTATGAATATACTGCATGATCAATTCATTTTTCCCAACATTCTCATTTATGAAAATATATTTGATATCAATATTTTATGAACAAGAATGGTGTACCATATTTATATTAATATTGATAGAAAATTTATTATAACAACTCAAGAGTATGGTTAACATCACTTCAACAAGAAAGTATTCTAACTAATTCTTATTCCATATTAGTTTTTTTGTGTCTTGATAGGAAAATACATAATTAGATTCACTCATTCTAGGAGTTATTAATTGTTTTTTTAATTCTATTCTATCTAATAAAAAACTACTAAAATAAAATCTACTACTACGAGGTCATCATTCATTAATGTTTCCAAAAAATAAGAATTTGAATACCCATTAAATCAATAATTTCAAAAATATCATATCTATTTATGATTTTTGGTTCCATTTATATATCTTAATTTTATTTATCCAATAAATAGATTTGATTATTTTGGTGCACTCTGAAATAATGGACATTATGTAACAACATAAACATTGTCAGGTCTTGAGGCAGTTCAATAAAGAAAACATTCAATATTCTTCCTAAACATATTAGAGTGAAATTGCGTGCTTTATATATCTTTATTCATCTTGTTACCCCTTGAATATTCGTGGAAATTAGTTTTGAAATCTAAATTACAAACATTTTAATATATTCTATAGAATACCTTTCATGAGTAATTAAAATGTGTTATCCTTATATAATTTTGGTATCTTATGAAAGTATTTCAATTCACTGACGTTAGACATATCTAGCAAATATTTCATCTCTTCATCATTTATTTAACATGATCTTTCATCATTTCCATCAAAGAAAATATAATTAAAATAAAAAATTTTGTTGTGGAAAGTATTCTAACTTTCTTTAATGTTGATATTACAATCAACTCTTCATTTCACTAAACTCAACATTCTCATACAAGTACCCATTTGTGAATATTATTCTCTGAGTTCCATCATCATCCCATATAAGTATTTGATCAACATTCACATATAAAATACATATTTTCCCTGAACAAACACAAATTTTTGTTCAATATATACATCATCATCAAGATACCCATTCTGAAATATGGATGTGGCAACCATTTCAAATATCTTATAACATCTTTGTGTAACAAAACAAGAAACCATTCTGATTATTTATAATCTATCCTCTAGAGAAATTTTTTCATCAAATTCAATTCCTTCAATTTGTGAGTATCCTTTATAAACTAATCATGATTTTTTTTTTCTTAAATCGTTATCATTCTTTTTTAGCATGTTCTGGAAAATCAATTTTTATAGATATTATTTTATCTTTTGTTTTATGTATGGGTTCCCAAGTATCATTCATTTCACACTAATATTACACTTTATTAAGAGGATAAACCCATTCCAGAAGCTCAAATTTTCTTTCATATCATTCATCTCAAATTTTAAATACAATGATGTATTTTTGATAACTATTTATGTTCATCATGTTCGAATTTTTTGATGTTGATCAACATTAATGATTTGAGCTTCCAATATCATTTCATTCTGGGAAATTTTTTTATTGATTCAGTAACATATCTAAAAATATTTGAGTTAGGTTATTATTATTTAAGATGATTAATATTTCTTGTAACAATATTTTAATTTTTTTTAAAAATAATCCTATACATAATCCTTACGTGCAAACAATTATAGAAAATTTTTCACATCCTTTTCAAAAAAAACATAGTTACTGTGTCATATAATTTTATCATCTTATTATTAAAACAACTATTTCCACATACTTATATATCATATAAAAGAATCATACCATCTTCACATATTTCATCAAACATTCCATGGTTACTACCATTCTTATTCATGATGCATAGACACCAAAACGTATTAAGTGTTTCAAACCTATAGTTTTATTATAAAAAATTTATATGGATTCAAGTGTGAACTTTTCATATAAAAACAATGGTTTTGATTATAATAATCAATGATCATGGATTTTATCTAAATTTAATAACAAAATTCATGTACATGTATAATTATTTGACCCATTTTTATAAAAAATCATTCTTTATTATAGGAAAACCAATTTTTTTAGTGTATGGGGTACTAAAATCTTGTTAAATTATATTCATTAAAAGATAACATTCAAATATCTCATTCATGTATTCGAAACTATAATGACCCGACCCCAGTTACCCAGAGTCGGTGCATTATTTTGTAACATTGGCATGATCACAAAAGATCAAGTCTCGAAAGACCGATTAGTTTAGTATCCTTGGAAACACTGGATACATTCATAAGTCTTACATTACATCATAAAGTAAAAAAACTACAAAAACATCTTTTCATCATATCCCCTCATACTATCCCTGCAGTTCATTCATAATATACTTCTTCACATCCTAAAAAAATTAAAACATTGGAAGGGGTGAGCTCAGAAACTCAGTTAGGATAACAATATAGCAGAAGCTTTTATAAATAAACATTAACATTTAAGGCAATGTATAACTAAAACAAAATCCTATTATGCTTGAACTTCACCATAATATGGAAAAATTAAAATGAAATAATTCCATTTACTTATTCACATGGATATTCTACTAGTCGAATAATCACATGAAATATCAATAACCACATTCATAATGATGGAATGCATAATGCCAGACAATCATAACCACGTAGCCAAGGCCTCATTCTAAGACTAAAAATAAGATTTTTTCAAGGCCTTGTGTCAAGACACTAGTTTGTCTCATGAGACCTACCGATGCATCGAGGAGCTATATCGGGCTCCACCCGTCACTTATTAAGTCCAATGAATTACTCATATGAACAGGTTTAAACATATCATAAACCATAACATAATTGTATCACATCAAACATGCATAAAGGAAACATAACATTTGCACATTTCAATCACAAGATATCAATACAACACATTGATATAATAAAAACACTTTCAAACCCATTTTCAATACCAAAATAGAAGAAAATTAAAAATTGGTATTTATTTTTCAATTTAAAAAAGTTATGGCTTGTAGAGGAAGCCGAAACTCAAATAATGGTCATGGCGGTGGAGAAGTCGTTTTCAACACATACGTAAGACAAATTATTCCTTTTTTTGTTTAGTAAAAATGCTTCGTATAAAAAGATTCCTTTTGAATAAAATTAAAATTCAAAGTGGTTTATATACCTTGTAAAGGAAAGTCGTGTATAAAACAAAATATGCCTCAATGAAAGGAGATTGAGATGAAGTCCCTTACCAAGATAATTTTTTAAATAAATTAGTTCTATTATGTGTATTCACTATAATTACACATAAAGAAAGTACAAATACAAGATTGGACATAATAATATCATGACATAATTTGAATGTAAGAGATTAACCCAAAGAATAGAAATTGGGTTTAGAAGTTCCCTTACAAAGATAATTTTTCAAATAAAATCGATCTATTATGTGTATTAATTATAATTACACATAAAGAAATTACAAATAAAAGATAGGACATAATAATATCATGACATAATTTTAAAGTAGGAGATTAACCCAAAGAACGGAAATTGGGTTAAGAAGTTCCCTTACCTCATGTCCGACTTGACTCGATCTTTCTTTAACCTCCTGAATAATAAACTAGAGTTAATTTCTAATTTATTAAGAACCATTCTCAAGTTCATTATTCCTTTTATATCATTTTTTACCATGTTATGAACATTATGTAATTATTTATGTTAATAATGGTCGTTTTGTCGATCATTGGTACTTGAGTCAAAAATAAACTTCTTATAATTACAAGTTGATTATGTGGTAGAATATCCATTATCTCCATAATTATATTCATGATATAGATATCATATATATCATATGTATCCAGTATATACATTCATTAATAACATTATGTAACATTTAGAGGTAAGAAATTAAATGCATCATTAATGGAGACGGTAAGCCATACCTAAGCATGAACGCTACTTTCATTTCTATTTCATAGTTAATGGAATGAAAAAATAATGATATAAAGGTATATTATAATTCCAGTATAATATCATATATAATATCATTTACCCCATCCTTTATACATCCCACATATTTCATTAACGATTCAAATCACTTTGAGGGGGCGGTAGTCCACATATCTTAAAATGAAATTATCGCGTTTACCCATAATGGAAATCATAAAGGTATCCCATAAATGATAAATACCAAAGAATAAGGAAAAAATAAACATAATATATATCATATATATATAAATATAGTTACATATTAATGTCCACCGTGAGAGTTGTTAAAAGAAGATTTAACAATCATCGTTTCGTGTGGCATAAATTCGCCAACCACAGAAACAGTATGTTCTTTAACCATTAGACGAAGGTGTGTGTAAGTTTAAATCAAATCCTTATCATAAAAACATCTTATTATATTTAATATAATTTTTTCGTTACAAAATAAAGGAATAAAAAGAGTTTAAGGGGTTGGAGAAGCAAAATAAAACAAAATAACATAAGAGAAGACATTACATTAAAATCGGGTAACTATTTTTTATTTGAGGAAAAGGCTTCCTTGGGAAGAATTCTGCCCAAAGTAAGGATTATAGGAGTAATAAAGGGAAGTTAAGAGATAATTTTTGCAGAGGTTGTCCGAGACAAATGGCTTTTATGGTGTGAATAAGGTGGTAGAGGAGGGGGCCTTTTATAAGAGGGGAGGAGGGGCACTCTTGGAATGTCATGAAATGTTACATTATTATGAAATTATTTTTGGATTTTAAAGGTCACAAAATTATATATTTCGAGGATAAGGTGATAAATTTTCGAAATATACCCATAAAATAGGTTTTTTACAAGTTTAAGTCTTGGATTTTACATTATCGTTTCATTTTTATTAAATCGTTAATTAATGAGGAAATCGCTACATCATCATGGTGTCATAAAAATTTTAATTTATTTAATGTCTAAAAATTATTAAAAAAATATCATGATGTAGGAAATATTTATATATTTCCAATGATTATTTATAGTCGAAACTTTAACTTATATAACCCCATGTAATAATTGTTTTAGTAAAATAACACATGTTTGTGACAATTTTATTTTTACTTAAAATAAAAAGTTATTAATGTCATTTTCTTACCCAAGTGGCTCCATGGGGTCCCCAAGTTGACCCATGGATTGTATTGGTCGGACATGACTCATTAAATAATTTTAGGACAAGTGTCAAGATATTTTCATATTTTTATAATGTCATTTTTACCTTGAATTTCACTAATTACCTATAATCGCGATTAATAGAACTTAAAAGTCACTATTCACCAAAAATTATTTTAATCCCATTGAACCACATTTTACTTCCTAATTAAAACCATGTATGTCATATTTTTGAAATTCAATACATAGAAGTGGTAATGTTTCATTTACATAAAAAATTAGTTTTTAAACTACCACTTAGTGGTTTCATTATTCATCAAAAATCGATGTTTTTCAGAACAACACCAAAAATATACCCTAAGATATATTTGATATTCCTAATTCAAAAATGATGTATATTTTACAAAATTCAAAACATGTAATTTTAATTAATTAATTTAATAATTAATTCCCACTGTCACAATAAATAGCATGTTTTTAAAAAAGAATATCAATCAAAAGATTGACAATTGTTTATGTCCAATTTCAAAGTAAAATTAATTATAATGACAACAATTGGATAAAATGTTAAAAATATATTCTAATTACACTTTAGAACCACTCAATTTTATAATTTATAACTATAAATTATTTTGATTAAAAAAGTTGTTTTTAAGTATTTTTCACTGTTCATCAAAAATTGGAAGTTCTCAGAAAAATACCAAAAATTCAACATAGGATAATTTCGATATTCTGAATCCAGAAATGAAGTCCATTTTGGAATATAAAATTTATATAATTTCAAAATTGGGTATTACTATTCATAACTACTACTTTTATTGGTCGTGGTGTGTTAGAAATCAAGGTTGCGTACAACACACGCTTCTCTATTATTAAAAGAGGAGAATACCATGGAAGCTTGGGATGTTACATTCTCCCCTCATTCAATAAATTGTATCCTCACAATTTAAAATTTTTCTTTGAAAATAAGAGGTTGAAAATATAAAATACCTTTCTGGAAAACCCACATCGGAAATAAGGTTAATAAAAATATAACTTTAAAATAAAGAAAGAGAAGTACAAAGGTCACCCGAGATATCCCATACTAGGATTATATGAAAATTTGGATATGGAGGAAAACGAAACCATCAAGGTATGATGGAGAGTTGTATAAAACATGATTAAGAGAAAGTTAACTACAAGAAAATCACAAACTTGTGGTTGGTTAAACGGTCATTGATTCCCCAACTGGAAATGTTAACTGACAACATTTTTGTTTTAAGTTACCTTTCATAAAGTTGAGGAATTTATTTATGAGATTTACTATGATCATAATGAAATATACTTACTTGTCATGTAGACTTTCATTCTTTAATAAATTTTTACCACAAAACCATCTTTCACTCTAAAAGGTATTAGAACTCCAAAATATTCTATTTATCATAATTGTATAAGGTTCCAAATATTAAAACATACCATTTAGATTAGGAAAACTTTTTTGTAATAACCAGGGACTTCATATAGGCTAGTGGTAGGTAATAAAGGCATGTCACACTATGGTTGTGGGTTTGATTTCTATAGCTTTGTCTGACGCGACGGGTTATCCCCCAACCTGCAGTTTGTCCTTTTCCTAAAACTATAGTATTATAATATTCCAAAAATAATCTTCATAAATGTTTTAACCTTAAACAATACTATCCAAAGTTCAACTTAATCTATTCCAACCTTTATAGTTATCCAAAATACCTCCATCCAGACTTTCTCTAAAAGTTCTCTAAATTCCAAAATGAATTGTATCATCAGATTCCTCAAACAAAGTAAAGTTTCTCTTATTGTCACATACAAAAAATATGATTACCTTTATCATATTAAAACCTTAATGAAAATAAAAATTACTACAGTACAATCCTTATATATATCAAATTATTCTTATAACTAGAATATAATCCTTGAGTCTAAAATCACCAATACATTAATTATTCAACTTCAACTGTAGTAGCAGCATAAGATTTTCCTTGATCCCTTGGCCTTTTCTGAGGTAATTTTACCTGATGATTAGGAAATTCACTTGCATAATTCCCCATTTTCCTACAATTGTAGAATTCAACAATGATAGCCTCTTTCTTTCCCTTGCAATCACGAGCCTGGTGACCTTTTTCTCCACATTTATACCAAACTCACATTCCTTTTAGGCAAGTACCGGGGTGATTCTTCCCACAATTATCGCATAATGGAAAATCCTTCTTTCCCTTTTTCCTTTTATCTATCTCTTGTTCCACCATTCCCTTCTTCTCTTGCTTTACTATATTTTCATAAGACTTAGAAAATTTTTTTTATGTCTTGATAGCACACGAGGCAATATCTTTGTATGATGAGAAGGATTGTGAGACTAATGCTCGATGGAGAAATGGTTTTAACCCATCAAAAAAATGATAAATCTTACTTCATGGGTTACGTATATAATATAAAGCATGCCTTGCTAACCTTGTAAAGTTAGCCTCAGACTTTGCGACATTATCATCCTCCTTCTACCTCAGACGCAGAAATTGCCTTTCCGTATCTGCTCGATGGTCATGTGGAAAGTATTTTTCTAAGAAAATTTACTTAAACTCCCTCCATTCCATACTTGATACTCCATCATCTTCTTTTGTGTTTTGAATCAATGACCACCATTGACCAGCATCTCCAGTGAGGCGGTAAACTTCCAGGACAACCTTCTCTCTTTCGCTAATCCCTAAGGCGTGGAATATTTTGTCTAAGGAGTTTATCCATTTCTCAGCTACTAATGGATTTTTACCCCCATTAAATGTTGGTGGTTGTTTCCTCATGAAGCAGTCTAACATTGATCCTCCACGTTGCGGATCACGGTTCTCCATACGAGTAAGGTTATTATTCATAACCTGAGTGAGTAGTCCCAGTATGGTAATAAGTTGATCAGCACCAGTTGTATCTCCAACTCCACAATAGTTTTCTTGAGCAGGAGGGAATTCCCTACATGGATTACATGCATTGATACAGTTTCCATTCCTCCCACTAGGCACCATTTCTAAACAATGGTATAAACTAGATTAGTTTATGAATCAAAATACATAATTACAAACATGAAAAACACTTAACATATATTAAACTATTTATGGATAAAATCCATAATTACAAAAATGTTTTCTTTGAGAATGTATATACTCATAACCCTTTATAGTGGTTTGTAAAGAAAATGAGAATTATCCTAAGCATATCCCTCGGGAGTGTCGTAACCAAGAGTGCAGCAAGGCTCGTTGTCGTGCACTAGTTCCCATTCGAGTCTAGCTCAAAGCGGTGTTTTCCAGTATTACCCCTAGGTACATCTGTGCCAGAGCCACCTCACCTGCTCGTATCCAGACAGGGATGTATTGCTCGTAAAACTCAAAAAATTTCTATAATACAAAAATTCTAGGAATTTATTCTATACTAATCCTCAAATTTTATCTTAGGGCTATGTGCTCTAATCAGAGTTTATCTAAATCTAGCTTCCAAGGTTAGTACTAAACTGCCACTGATACCAAATATAACGTCCCGACCCCAGTTACACAGAGTCGGTGCATTATTTTGTAACATTGGAATGATCACAAACGATCAAGTCTCAAAAGATTGATTAGTTTAGTAGCCTTGGAAACACTAGATACATTTATAAGTCTTACACTACATCATAAATTAAAACAAAACTACAAAAAAATCTTGTATTCATATCCCCTCATACTATCACTACAGGTCATTCATAATATAATTCTTCACATCCTAGAAAAATTAAAACATTGGAAGGGGTGAGCTCAGATGCTCAGTAAGGATAAAAATATAGCGGAATCTTTAATAAATAAACATTAACATTTAAAGCAATGTATAACTAAAACAAAATCTTTTTATACTTGAAATTCAACATAATATGTAAAAAAATGAAATAATTCCATTTACTTATTCACATGGATATTCTACTAGTCAAATAATTACATTCAATATCAATAACCACTTTCATAATGATGGAATTCATAATGCCAGACTATCATAACCACTTAGACAAGGCCTCATTCCAAAACTACAAATAAGATTTTGTCATAGCCTCATGCCAAGACACTAGTTTGTCTCATGAGACCTACCGATTCATTGTGGAGCTATAGCGTGCTCCACCCGTCACTTATTAAGTCCAATGCATTCCTCATATGAACAGGTTTAAACATATCATAAACCATAACATAACTGTATCACATAAAACATGCATAAAGGAAACATAACATTTCCACATTTCAATCAAAATATATCAATACAACACATTGATATAATAAAAACACTTTCAAACCCATTTTCAATACCAAAATAAATGAAAATTAAAACTTGGTATTTATTTTTCATTTTAAAAAAGTTATGGCTTGTAGAGGAAACCGAAACTCAAATAATGGTAATGGCGGTGGAGAAGTCGTTGTCATCGTATACGTAAGACAAAACTTTCCTTTTTCGTTTAGTAAAAACACTTCGTATAAAAAGATTCATTTTGAATAAAAGTAAAATTCAAAGGGGTTTATCCACTGTATAAAGGAATGTCATGTATAAAACAAAATATGTCTCAATGAAAGGAGATTGAGACGAAGTCCCTTACAAAGATCATTTTTTAAATAAATTAGATCTATTATTTGTATTCACTATAAGTACACATAAAGAAAGTACAAATACAAGATTGGACATAATAATATCATGACATAATTTGAATGTAGGAGATTAACCCAAAGAATAGAAATTGGGTTAAGATGTTCCCTTAAAAAGATAATTTTAAAATAAAATAGATCTATTATGTGTATTCACTATAATTACACATAAAGAATGTACAAATAAAAGACAGGACATAATAATATCATGGCATAATTTGAAAGTAGGAGATTAACCCAAAGAACGGAAATTGGGTTAAGAAGTTCCTTTACCTCGTGTCTGACTTAACTAGATCATTCTTTAACCTCATGAATAATAAACTAGAGTGGATTTATAATTGATTAAGAACCTTTTAAAATTATTTCTTCCTTTTATATCACTTATTACCATGTTATGAACATTATGTAATTATTTAAGTTAATAACGGTCGTTTTTTCGATCTTTGGTACTTGAGCCCAAAATAAACTTCTTATAATTACAAGTTTTTTTGTTGTAGAATATCCATTATCTCCATAATTATATTCATGATTTAGATATCATATATATCATATATATCCTTTATATACATTCATTCTAAATATTATGTAACATTTATAGGTAAGAAATGAAATGCACCGTTCATGGAGACGGTAAGACGTACGTACGCATGAACGCTACTTTCATTTCTATTCGTATTTAATGGAATTAAATCATAATGATATAAAGGTATAGTATAATTACAGTATAATATCATATATAATATCATTTACTCCATCCTTTATACATCCCACATATGGCATTAACGATTCAAATCACTTTAAGGGGGCGGTAGTCCGCACATCATAAAATGAAATTTTCGCATTTACCCATAATGGAAATCATAATGGTATTCCATAAATGAGAAATACAAGAAGCATAAGGAAAACATAAACATAATATATATCATATATAAATATAGTGACATCTTAATGGCTACCATGAGAGGAGTTAAAAGAAGATTGAACAATCATCGTTTCGTGAGGCAGAAATTTGCCAACCACAGAAATAGTATGTTCTTTAACCATTAGACGAAGGTGTGTGTAATTTTAAATAAAAACCTTCTCAAAAAACATCCTATTATATTGAATATACTGGTGTTGTTACAAAATAAAGGAATAAAAAGATATTAAGGGGTTGGAGAAGCAAAATAAAATAAAATAACATAAGAGAAGACATTACCTTAAAATCGGGTAACTATTTTTTATTTGAGACAAAGGCTTCGTTGGGATGAATTATTCCCAAAGTTAGGCTTCTAGGAGTAATATTAGGAAGTTGAGAGAGTATTTGGGCAGAGTTTGGACGATCCAAATGGCTTTGATGGTGTAAATAAGGTGGTAGAGGTGGGGGCCTTTTATAAGAGGAGAGGAGGGGCTCTCTTGAAAAGTAATGAAATGTTACATTATTATGAAATGATTTTCTGATTTTGAAGGTCCCAAAATTATATATTTAGAGGATATGGTGATAAAGGTTCTAAATCTACCCATACAATAGGTTTTTGACAAGTTTATGTCTTAGATTTTACATTATCGTTTCATTTTTTAAAATCGTTAATTAATGAGGTAATCGCTGCATCATCATGGTGTCATAAAAATTTTAATTTATTTAATGTCTAAAAATAATAAAAAAATATAATGATTTAGGAAATATTTTTAGATTTCTAATGAATATTTATAGTCAAAAAGTTAACTTATATAACCCCATGTAATAAGTTTTTTAGTAAAACAACACATGCTTGTGACAATTTTATTTTTACTTTAAATAAAAAGTTATTGCTATCATTTTCTAACCCAAGTGGATCCATGGGGTCCCCAAGTTGACCAATATATTTTCTTGGTCTTCCATTACTCATCCAATAAGGGTATGAAAAGTGTCACGATATTTTCAAATTTTTATAATATCATTGTTTCCTTAAATTTCACTAATTACCTTTAATCGCGATTAATAAAACTTAAAAGTTACTATTGACAAAAAATTATTTTAATCCCATTGAAGCACATTTTAGTTCCTAATTACAACCTTGTATGTCAGATTTTTGAAATTCAATACACAGAAGTGGTAATGTTTCATTTACATGAAAAATTAGTTTTTAAACTACGACTTAGTGGTTTCACTATTCATCAAAAATCGAAGTTTTTCAGAATAACACAAAAAATTAACGCTAAGATACATTTTATATTCCTAATTAAAAAATTATGACTATTTTACAATATTCAAACATATAATTTGAATTAATTAATTTAATAATTAATTCCCGCTGTCGCAACAAATAGCGTGTTTTTAATAAAGAATATCAATCAAAAGATTGACAATTCTTTATGTCCAATTTCAAAGTGAAATTAATTATAATGACCACCATTGGATAAAATGGTAAAAATATATTATAATTACACTTTAGAACCAATAAATTGTAAAATTTATCACTATAAATTAGTTTGATTAAAAAAGTTGTTTTTAAGTATTTTTCACTTTTCATCAAAAATTGGAAGTTCTCAGAAAAATACCAAAAATTCAACATAGGCTAGTTTTGATATTCAGCATCCAAAAATGAAGTCCATTTTGAAATATAAGATTCATATAATTTCAAAAAGTGGGTATTACTATTCATAACTGCTACTTTTATTAGTCGCGGTGTGTTAGAAATCGAGGTTGTGTACAACACACGCTGTTATATTATTCAAAGAGGAGCGTACCATGGAAGCTTGGGATGTTACAGAAACCATTTGCATTCATCCTTATAATCACTAAACACACATATCCCTTATTATATTTTATCATGAAACATTTAATCAACTTAAGATCGCTAGACTTATGATTCATATACATTACATAATTAATGTAATTAAATTTATCAATGAATGAAATGAAGTAATTCTATCCAGGAGTTGATTTTTTTAATTAGCCAACAAATATTAGAATTAATAATTTATAAGGTTCATTTTGATCAAATTTAGATATTCTAATTTATATAGGATTTTATCCTTTTATTCTTATATATTAAGCAACACCAACATCATCATCTTAATATATCAGAAATTCCAAAAACTATATCATTCTTGGATAATATGATCATGATTCCGTGAAAACATTTCCCCATAATTTTATTCCACAACTAATTTTATTCCAATATGCCTATGTAATATGATAATTTAACATCACTAACTTAGAACAAGTTCACTTATATATGTTTTTTTCTAGTTAAAATTATTCCATGTTCTTAGTTTTCCCAAAACCCCTAATATTTTTTGAAGAAAACATTGTTTCCATGAACACATATCTATGATTCATTAAAAATGATATCTTTTATTCCATAAATAAATATATCATTAACACAAATTTTCATCCCCAATAATATAAGATCCAACTCCATTGATTATGATCTATTCAACATTTCAAAATGTTAATATAACTTATTTTAATTCATTTATAATGTTCTATAGTTTTATGTCTCATATTATATGAAAAAAACACCCTTTATCCATATCCAGTTTGATTATCCCATTGATGATTTTTGATCATTTTAAACAACTATTTATAATCTATTACATTTATCTTTTTTCACATCCATGTTTTTAGAAGTAGTAATAATAAAATATTGTGACTGTAAGGTGTACATGTTTTACACCTCTTTCACAAAATCCATCGATATATTGGAACATAACTTCAATTCTATACTAACCATCACAGGTTACTTCAATTAATTCTTCCCAATTATCCTTCATTGGGAGGGATAACTTCCACTCAAATAACATCTATAATTTTTGGAATAGTTTTAATATTGATGGTTAATCCAACACATATTTTCAGGAGCTCAAATATATTAAAATACCTATAGTGTCCATATAATTAAAATATACCTCTATAAATTACATATTGTTTGAAATTGTGAGAATGGTTCTCATCATCCTTCTCATCATTATAATTTGTGCTTTTTTCCACCCTATGTTCTATTATTAGTTAAATTATTATTTTTTAGATCTTTTTTTCTCCCTTATCTAAACATGAAGTCACAGAATCATTCTCAGAGTCATAATTTTTAGAATCCTTTGCCTTTTCTGCTCTTTTTATTTTGGAATCATATATAGAATTCCCATATTTTTTGTTGCATAAACAATTTTATTAGGCTTCTCAACCATTAAAGGTATCTTTTCATCCTTAAGAGGTTTAAAAATTTTATACCTTTCACTATATTCATAGATATAATTATTGAAACATGTAACCACGTCTTTTTTTAGAATGATTTTTTTGAACTTGTTCTGACTAAAATTATTTTACCTTTAGATAAAATTAGTATATTCATTTGTAATATACTCTTTTATAGTGGATTTCATCAAATCATAAATCTATTTAGGAAGCACATTATTCTCATCAAGAAAACATTATTTATTTTTTTAATAATTTTTATTTTTATTCTTTTTGATTAAATTTTAAATCCTAAATATATTTTTCAGAAATTAATTCAATTAATCATTCAGTTGAAATTCAAAATGAGTTACATCTGCTACAGAAGTACTTCTTCTAAACTATTCATTGATAACTACTGAAAATAAATAATTTTTATCTAGATTTATCATTACACATTTAAAAAAATCATCACTCTCTTTTTCTACGTAATATTTTTAAAAGAAGATTATTTATTTTTATTTTGATGTCAGTCAATCTCTCCCATTCAAATTATTTTTGGACATATCAACATTTTTCATGCTTGGTATCCAACGCCTTATTTCATATACATCACTATCATAATCTATAATTCATTGAGGAAAATCACCGTTAACATTCCCAACATCTCTAAATTCAAAAACAATTCTTGGGTTCTTTCCCATTATATATACCTTTACCTCATTTTGCATTTTATAAAAAAAGATTAAAATTCAATAAGTTTTCTACATACCTAATTATCGAAATTCAATTCACCAATTTATCCTTATTATATAACCTTATTATAATTTCTTTTCTTGGTATCCTTAAATGTCATTCATATATAAATGTTGTATTTTTTTCTTTCATAGATTTCTCCTTTCTCATTACATAGGCATTGGGAGTTCTGTGATGATAATCTATTGATATTCTTTCATGAAGACTACCTTCATATAAAGAAACTTTGTAATCAAAATTTTCTTGAAATATTGTCAAAATATTTTGTATAGAAGAGATTTATTCAAACATTTCACCATAACAAATTATGGTTCAAAAAATATTTTTCATGAGAACAAAACAGTCACCAATAGATTCATACTCAATCATTTTCATATCATCATATTTCAGCATTCTAATTTTTAACATTTCCATTATATGTTTTCGATTTACATCCTAAATTTTCATCATCATATTCTAGATACATTTATTAGTAGATACCACCATCGAAAAAAAAACATCACTTTGAAAATACAATAGGAGTAAATAATTCATGGAACTACCATCCTTATTCTGATTTTTCATGTCAACAAAATTGGGAAAAACATTTTCCACCTCATGATGAAATCCAACTATTATAGCATCAGGTAAATCATACCCAAGAAACATATAAGAATAAGTATTTTATAATTATAGAAATTATATTTATTTACCTCAAAAACTGAATACCACTTTTTGAAAAAATATTGTATACTATCCATCCCAAATACTATTATATATTTTTTGAAAAGTGTAAATGAAGGGAATAATTCTCTAATTTGAATTAATAATACATAGATAGTTTCAACAATTCATTGAGTGGGTTAATGGTGAATGTGGGACATTTTTTTCAATTATATGTACATCCTTTGAAATAAATGGCCACTAATATTATCGATTAATGAATTTTCTGGTAGAGAAATCACAAATCCAAAAGAACACATATATTTAAATGGATCACTGCTTAGAAAGAGTAGTTATGTACTTTATATGGGTTTGTAACGATCCAATAACACATGATCCAATGGAAAATAATCCCTTTTAATATATACATGAATTATTTGTCCTTACATTTGTGTATTACTAGAATAAATATAATAGTGATTTTGATTGAAATAGAATTAAATAGTGTTATACATGTTTGTGATGACTTGTAGACATTAAAAAATTTAAATAAATATATCTTCACATTCCTATGTAGTGGCAGGTAATAACTAGACTGAAAATTGTAAATATACTTATTATGATATATAATATAGTACACATAATTAATTACTTTTTCTGAAAAACAAAGTTCTACCATAATACCACTGAAACAAATCCAAACTTCTTCTATTAATATATAAAAATGTCATAATGATTCTCCTGTCCAATGGCCTATTTTTTACAAAGAAACATAGAATTTGATATATCATCGTCATCATATTCTATTCTGAAAACATCCTTTTAAATTCTAAATGTGGAATCTCTTTTCTTTTATAAAATATGAGTTCTCTTCATTCTATATACACACATTAACAGTAATTTATTTAGAAGGTAAAAATTAAATCCCTGTATTTTTAGGATATCAAAATTTAGGTTATATTGGATTATAAAAAAGGTTTCCAATGAAAAAAAATTATTGAATCATCAAATTTTCCATAAATCCCAACACCATCATTGAATTATTCGATACATATTAACTATTATAATTTCATCTCAACCCATGTTATTAATTATCACTACATTAGACATCATCATTATTTATAAACATATTTGGTCTGATTGTTATTTCCAATTATATTACTTCAAATTTATGAATAAATTCAACTTCTTCATTACTTTTATGTACACCAATTGAAAAATAGTTATTTAGTTTCGATTATCCATAAAAAATATTAATAATATTATAACAACTTTTTTATAACCCTATTCCCCACATTATAATATTTGTGAACTTCCTAAAAATATCTATAGAACTGGCATCCAAATTCAATAATAATGATTTCATTACAAAAACATCAATATTAATATCTAACTGAAATATTTTTTCAGGGACATAATAAGTAATTTTTATTTTATTTTCCTTGAACGATGAACACAACTTCAATGGGATTATTATTGTAAACATGTGTTTGATTAGTCTATATTTTATTCAATATAATATTTATTTTCAGTGCCAATCTGATGAAACTCAAACCAATTGAAAATATATCTGAGTTCAACATTCGTAATTGAAAAAAAGTTATCTTGTTTAAAATAGTTTTCCAGATTATTGATTGGTATATGATCCCATTATTCATCATTTACAACATATTATATTTTATCATAAGTCTCAATGGATCGTGACAAAGATGATTCATCGTCCAATTGATTGGTGTCACACTGCATCCTATGGGCCACTATTAGTATCTTTATTATTAGACTCTTCGTTTCATTTCTGATTAAAGTACACATTAATTTATTTCTCATAATATTTTATTATTTTTAATTTTTTGGTGTGACTAAAAACCATCATCATTATATTCTCATGTTCTAATCAAAACATTATATCACATTGATAATTATACATCTACTGATCTCACACTGATGATCTAAGATATGAACCATTCACATAAAAACATTTTTTTTAATAATCACGGCATTATATTATGGATTCTTCATGTATTTAAGAACATTTAGAATTGAAATATCCTCAGCTTACATATAATTGAACGTATTTTAACTTCTCATTCATACATAACTACATTAATTCATAAATATGACCATTCAACCCAAATATTAACATTATAACCTAGAAAAAGGTATGAATATTTTTGTACAATGTAATGAAACAAACCCGGAAACCCAATATGATTCTTAAATCGTATTTATATGTCTGATAAAATAATTCTTCTAGAATAAAAAAAATTAAAACTACCACCTTAACATTGGTAATACTCTAATACAATTTTATTGTTTGATAGGCAAGTACGATAGAAGAATTTCATAATACAATCATTTGTTTTCCTCTTCCTATGAATGGAGTACATTACCAATAATTATCAAACCAAAAACTCTTTCACTCTAGAAACATTCAACTCTCAGCCTTCTCTCAACAGTCATGAATATAAATTTGTTAGAAATTAAATATTTTCTCCCTCTATTTATAGTTGTCCCAAATTTGTTTTAGGTGGGATTTAAAAAAACATTCCCTCTTAACATAATTCAATAAAACCTTAATTTTTCATTAAATATTAACTCAAACATTGGAATCATAAAATTTCCTTAACTCTTACCATTTTATTTAAATCCTTAATGAATATTCTAAAAATATTATCTCAATTCATACTTTCTAACTATATTTTGTCTCATTATATTTTATAGTTTGATTTCAACATTAAGATAAGGATAATGTATTTATTCATTACGTTTCAATGAAATAATTAAAAAATGTTTTTTTCACTCTGATACTATGTACAAACTGATAAAAACATTGAATCCATTCTTCTTGAAAAATATTTTCTAATTATATACCTAACTATACATCCTTGAAAAAACTACAACACCAGATTTGAAATTATTTGATAATTATATTCTTTAAACTTGTCAATATTCATTCTTCATTTTGCAATACATGTGTAAATACATTAATAAGTTCATATTTTCTTTTTTTCAATGATGTATGATGTTGAGTCTGATTAAATTATTGGTGTTAACCTGTTTTTTATTAATTTTCTCTCCATCACATTAATTATTTTTTATTGCTAAAGTCGTTTAACCCAATTGAAAAGATATCATATTTTTCATTTCATAATCGATAAAAAAAATTAATCTTAGTGAAAATGGGTGAATACATTATTGATTTCCCTCAAATCACATTTTTCATAAATACCAAAACCATATTCTTTCTCAACAGCTTCAAAAATTCCCATGATAAATGATTCTACCTCTTATAGATTATTAAAGAACCATATCCTATAGACTGGTATCAGAAACTTTGACTTTACCCATTTCTTTTATTTTCTAATTACAGTACACACAAAATTATATATCCATACACTTTTTCAATGTGGATTACTCTTTTATCAAAAAACCATCATCTTACACTTCTCGCGTTCCATTCGAAACCTCATTGTATTCAATTATTTATGTTTTTAGTGATTTTATGATAATTAACTGAGATCAGAAATCTTTTCTTAAAAATTTTCTTATTTATAAAATTTCATCTAGTATCATTAAATACTCATGATCTTAAATCTAAAAGAATCATTATTGAATCATTTATTTAAAATGGAATGTGTTATAAATTCTTATAATGATAACACATTATTAATTCCTTGAATTTGAATGACATAACTTGTAATTTACATTTATTTCATAAATATTTTATCCCAATTTTCTTATAAAACATATAATTTTTTTTTGAATTGAAATATAAAAAACATCAACTGATTTTCATCAGTTTAGTTCATAATTTGACACACTTACACATTATGAATCAAACATTTATATTGGACCTAATAAGAGTCCAATGAACCTTTTATCCATTAAGTTATGATCCCAATATGATGAAAATTCATAAGAAATTTGAGTCTCATATTTCAATTATGATAGTGAATCCGAACATTCAACTATTACAATGTGAATTTATATCCTTAAATTAAGAACTAAAGTCAAATCTTTCAATGAAAACATCCTTCAACATCAAAAAATAACATCCATCCAACATGTTCCGAATAATCCATCCTATATATTTTGATGTTAACCATGATTCATAAATCATTTAAAACTTTAACCTCACGAATGGATTAATTTTCAAAAATTCTCATCCTATGTGATCTAACTCATTATATGATATAAGAATTATTTTTAAAAATCTATGTTGTCAAAATGTAGTGACTCGTGAAACGTCATCATTTTTTCATCACATATACATTCATATAATCCACAATCTCTAAAAAAATTATCTTATAACTACTATAAAAAACTATTTTATTAGGTCAGTCACACTCATGTTGTGTTCACATCAAACCCAAAACTCATCTTATACACATTCTTCCTTAAACGGTTTAGAAAAATTCAGTGGATATAATTATGTAACAATAATCACCCTTGAAAACATTATACAAATACAATATTATATTATGGGGAAAAATAACTCATCCTTGATGAGAATGAATTAGTATTCTAATTTTTCAGCCTTAGTTTGTAAGAAAAATCGTTCAGTAATTGTTTTTGTGAAAATATAAGTATCATTTTCAGATTTATGAATATAGTCCCTGATCAATTCATTTTTCACCATATTATAATTTATGAAAAGATATTTGATATCAATATTTTCTGAATAAGAATGGTGTAGCGTATTTATATTAATATTGATGGAACATTTATTATAAAAACTCAAGAGTAAGGTTAACATCACTTCAACAAGCAAGTATTCTAACTAATTCTTATTCCATATTAGTTTTTTTGTGTCTTGATAGGAAACAACATAATTAGATTCACTTATTCTAGGAGTTATTAATTGTTTTTTTCATTCTATTCTATCTAAAATAAAATTACTAAAAGAATAATCTACTAGTATTAGGTCATCATTCATTAATGTTTCTAAAAAACAAGCATATGAATACCCATAAAATCAATAATTTCAGAAATATCATATCTATTTATTATTTTTGGTTCCATTTATATATCTAAAGATTATTTATCCAAAAATTAGATTTGATAATTTTGGTGCACTCTGAAATCATGTACATTATGTAGAAACAAAAACATTGTGGGGTCTTGAGGAATTTCAATAAAGAAATCATCCAATCTTAATCCTAAACAATTTTGAGTGAAATTATGTTCTTTATATATCTTTAGTCATCTTGTTACCCCTGGAATATTTGTGGAAAATAGTTTTGAAATCGAAATTCAAAACATTTTAATATATTCTATAGAATACCTTTCCTGAGTAATTAAAATGTGGTATCCTTATGTAATTTTGGTATCTTATGAAAGTATTTCAATTCACTGATGTTAGACATATCAAGCAAATGTTTCATCTCTTCATCATTTATTCAACATGTTCTTTCATCATTTCCATCAAAGATAATATAATTAAAATAAAAAATTTTGTTGTGGAAAGTATTCTAACTTTATTTAATGTTGATATTATGATCAATTCTTCATTTCACAAAACTAAACTTTCTCATACAAGAATCCATTTGTTAATATAATTATCTGAGTTCCATCATCACCCCATATAAGTATTTGATCAACATTAACATAGAGAATACATATTTTCCAAGAAAAAACACACATGGTTGTTCAATATATACATCATCGTCAAGATCCCCATTCTAAAATATAGATGTCACAACCATTTTAAATATCTTATAACATCATTGTGAAACAAAACAATAAACTATTCTGATTATTTCTAATCTGTACACTATATAAAAATTTTCATCAAAATAAATTCCTTAAATTTGTGAGTATCCTTTATAAAATAATCATGATTTCTTTCTTAAATCATTATCATCTTTTTTAGCATGCTCTGGAAAATCAATTTTTATAGATATTATTTTATCATTTGTTTTATGTATGGGTTACCAAGTATCATTCATTTTAGATTAATATTATTCATTATTGATAGGATAAACCCATTCCAAAAGTTTAAAATTTTCATTCATATCATTCATCTCAAATTTTGAATACAATGATGTATTTTTGATAACTATTTATGTTATTCATGTTTGAATTTGTTGGTGTTGATCAACATTAATGATCTTAGCTTCCACAATCATTTCATTCTTGGAAATAATTTTAATTATTCACTTACATACCTAGAAATATTTGAGTTAGGTTATTATTCTTGAAGATGATTAATATTTCTTGTATCATTTTTTAAATTTTTATTAAAAATAATCCTATACATCATCCTTATGTGCACTACATTGTAGAACATTTTTTACATCCTTTTCAAAAACATTCATAGTAATTGTGTCATATAATTTTATCGTCTCCTTATTAAAACAACTATTTCCACATACTTATATATCATAGAAAAGAATCATACCATCTTCACATATTTGATCAAACATTCCATGGTTTCTACCATTCTACTTCATGATGCATAGATACCAAAACGTATTAAGTGTTTCAAACCTATATTTTTATTATAAAAAATTAATTTGGATTCAAGTGTGAAATTTTCATATTAAAACAATGGTTTTGATTATAACAATCAATGATCAGGGATTTTAAATAAATTTAATAACAAATTTCGTGTACATGTATCATTTTTTGACCCATTTTGAAAAAAAATCATTCTTCCTTACAGGAAAACCAATTTTTTTTAGTGTATGGGGTACTAAAATCTTGTTAAATTATATTCTTTAAAGGATAACATTCAAATACCTCATTCATCTATTCAAACCCATTTTCATTCATCATTATATTCACAAAACACACATATCCCTTGTTATATTTTATCATGAAACATTTAAACAAATTATGATCACTATACTTATGACTCATATACATTACACAAGTAATGTAATTAAATTCATCAATGAATGAAATGAAGTAATTATATCCAAGAGTTTATTTTTTTTAATTAGCCATCAAATATTAGAATTAATAATTTATAAGGTCCAGTTTTATCAAATATAGACATTCCAATTTAAAGAGGATTTTATCCTTTTATTCTTATATATTACGCAACACCAATATCATCATCTTAATATATCAAAAATTCCAAAAACACTATCATTCATAGATAACATGATCATACTTCTATGAAAACTTTTCCCCATAATTTTATTGCACAACTAATTTTATTCCAATATGCCTATGTAATATGATAATTGAACATCACTATCTTGGAAAAAGTTCACTTTTATATGTTTTCTTCTTGTTACAATCATTCCATGTTCCTATTATTCACAAAACCCCTCATCATTTTTGAAGAAAACATTGTTTCCATGAACACATATCTATAACACATTAAAAATGATATCTTTTATTCCATAAATAAATATATCATTAACACCAAATTTTCTTCCCCAATAATATAAGATCCAAATCCATTGATTATGATCTATTCAACATTTCAAAAAGTCAATATACCTTATTTTAATTTATTTATATTGTTCAATAATTTTATATCTCATATCATATGAAAAGAACACCCTTTATCCATATCCAATTTTATTATCCCATTGAATATTTTTCATCATTTTAAACAACTATATATAATCTATTAAATGTATCTTTTTCCACATCCATGTTTTTAGAATTATTAATAATAAAATATTGTGACAATAATTAAAATAGATTTTTTTTTAATATGTACATGTTTTACACCTCTTTCACAAAATGCATCCATATGTTGGAACATAATTTCAATTCTACACTAACAAACACCGGTTTTATCAATGAATGCTTCCCAATTATCATTCATTGAGAGTAATAACTTCCACTCAAATAACTTCTATAATTTGTGGAATAGTTTTAATATTGATGATTAATCCAACACATATTATTCATGAGATCAAATATATGAGAAGACATATAGTGTCCATATAATTAAAATATACCTCTATAAATTACATATTTTCGAAAATTTTGAGAATGATTCTCATCATCCTTCTCATCTTTATAATCTATTCTTTTTCCCACCCTATGTTCTATTAAGTTTTAGATCTTTTTTTTTCTTCCTTATCTAAGCATGAAGTCATAGAATCATTCTCATAGTCATAATTTTTAGAATCTTATGCCTTTTCCACTTTTTTGATTTTGGAATCATATATAGCATTCCCATATTTCATGTTGAAAAAACATTTTTATCTGGATTCTCAACCTTTAAAGGTATCTTTTTATCCTTAATAGGGTTAAAAATTTTATACCTTTCACTATATTCATAGATATAATTATTGAAACATGTAACCCTGTATTTTTTTAGAATGATTTTTTTGAACTTGTTCTGACTAATATTATTTTTCCTTTAAATAACATTAGTTTATTCATTTGTAATATATTCTATTATAGTATATTTCATCAAATCATAAATCTCTTCAAGAAGAGATTTATTCTCATTAGGAAAACATTATTTATTTTTTTAATAATTTTTATTTTAAATCTTTTTGATTTAATTTTAAATCCTAAAAATATTTTTCAGAAATTAATTAAATTAATCATTCAGATGAAATTCAAAATGAGGTACATCTGCTATAGAAGTACTTCTTCTAAACTATTTATTGATAACTACTGAAAATAAATTATTTTATCTGGATTTATCATTACACATTTCAACTTCATCATCACACTCTATTTCTACGTAATATTTTGAAAATAAGCTTCTCTATTTGGATTTGGATATCATTCAATATTTCTCATTCGAATTAGTTTTGGACATATCAACATTTTTCATGCTTGGTATCCAACGCCATATTACATATACATCAGTATACTAATCTATAATTCATTGATGAAAATTACAGATAACATTCCCAACATCTCTAAATTCACCAATATCTTCTTCTTATATAACCTTATTAAAATTTTCTTTCTTCGTATCCTTAAATGTCATTCGTATATAAATGTTGTCTTTTTTTATTTCATAGCTTTCTCCTTTCTCATTAAATAGGCATTGGGAGTTCTGTGATGATAATCTATTGATATTATTTCATGAAGACTACCTTCATATAAAGAAACTTTATAATCAAAATTTTCATGAAATATTATTAAAATATTTTATATAGAAGAGGATTATTCAAAAATTTCACCATAAAAAATTATGTTTCAAAAAATATTTTTCACCAGAACAAAACAGTCACCAATAGATTCATGCTCAATCATTTTCATATCATCATATATCAGCATTCTAATTTTTAACATTTCCATTATATGTTTTTGATTTACATCCTAAATTTTTGTCATCATATTCTAGATACATTTATTAGTAGATACAACCATCTCCAAAAAAACATCACTTTGAAAATATAATAAAAGTAAATAATTCATGGAACTACAATCCTTATTCTGATTTTTCATGTCAACAGAATTGGGAAAAACATTTTCCGCCTCATTAGAAAATCCAACTATTACAACTTCAGGTAAATCAAACCCAAGAAAAATATAATAAGAAGTATTTTATAATTATATATATTATATTTATTTACCTCAAAAACTGAATAACACTTTTTGAAAAAACATTGTATACTATCCATCCCAAATTCTATTATATATTTTTTGAAAAGTGTAAATGAAGGGAATCGTTCCACTAATTTAAATTGATAATAAATAGATAGTTTCCACATTTTATTTAGTGGGTTAATGGTGAATGTGGGACATTTTTTTCAATTATATGTACATCCTTTGAAATAAATGTCCACTATTGTTATCGATTTATGGATTTTCTGGTAGAGAAATCACAAATCCACAAGAACACATGTATTTAAATGGATCACTGCTTATCAAGAGTATTTATGTACTTTATATGGGTTTTTAACAATCCAATAACACATGATGCAATGGAAAATAATCCTTTTTAATACATACATGAATTATTTATCCTTACAGTTGTGTATTACTGGGTTAAATATAATAGTGATTTTGATTGAAATAGAATTAAACAGTATTATACATGTTTGTGATGACATGTAGACATTAAAATTTTTAAATAAAAATATCTTCACATTCCTACATAGTGGTAGGTAATAACTTGTCCGAAAATTTTAAATATACTTATTCTGATATATAATATAGTTCACATAATTGATTAATTTTTCTGAAAAAAATGTTCTACCGTAATACCACTGAAACAAATCCAAACTTCTTCTATTACTATATGAAAATGTCATAATGATTCTCCTGTCCAGTGGCCTTTTTTATTACAAAGAAACATAGAATTTGATATATCATCATCATCTTACTCTATTCTGAAAACATCCTTTTTAATTCTCAATGTGGAATCTCTTTTCCTTTATAAAATATGATTTCTCTTCATTATATATACACTATGGTCTGAAAGTTATTTTTTATTAATATTTTAAAGGAATACAAGAGAGAACAAGGAAATCCCTTCAAGGGGGTCGAAAGTTGTGAAGTCCATGGGCATCCCCTTGAACCACACATAAACACTCTATGGGAAGAGAGTGGGGACTATCAAAAGAGAGTCCTCTTGCCTGCCCTGACGAGCTAGCGAGTCAGCAGCAAAGTTGGATTCCCTCCAGCTATGATGAATTAACCTTCCATTCCTTGTTTCCTTCTTGCACCTTCGAATAATGTAAGTTAGGTCCCAAGGAATCCCATATCTTCCCTGCACAGCCCTAACCAGGACCTCTGAATTTGATTCAATCTTTGTCACCTTCAAGACCCTTCTTTTGAAAATCATAAGTCCAGAAAGGAGAGCCCGAACCTCTGCCCTCAGGGAGTTACCAGGACCATAAAACGCACTAAAGGCAATGTACGCCGAACTCCAACAGTAATTTATTTAGAAGGTAAAAATTAAATCCCTGTATTTTTAGGTTTTCAAAATTTGGGTTATATTGGATTCAAAAAAAATTTCTAATGAAAAAAAATTTATTGAATCATCAAATTTCCCATAAATCCCAACACCATTTATTGAATTATTTGATACGTATTAACTATTATAATTTCATCTCAACTCATGTTATGAATTATCACTGCATTAGATATCATCATTATTTATAAACATATCTAGTCTGATTTTTATTTCCAATTATATTACTTCACATTTATGAATACATTGAACTTATTCATTACATTTATGTACACCAATTGAAAAACAGTCATCTAGTTTCAATTATCTATAAAAAATATCAATAACATTATAACAAATTTTTTATAACCCTATTCCCCACATTTGAAGATTTGTGAACTTCCTCAAAATCTCTATAGAACTGGCATCCAAATTCAATAATAATGATTTCAGTCTAAAAAGTTCAATATTAAAATCTAACTGAAAAAAAATTAATGGACTTAATAAGTCATTCAAATTTTATTTTCCAAGAACTATGAACACAACTTCAATGGGATTATTATTGTAAACATGTGTTTGATTAATCTATATTTCTTCAATATAATATTCATTTTTATTGCCAATATGATGAAACTCGAACCAATTGAAAATATATCTGAGTTCAACATTCATAATTGATAAAAAAGTCATCATGTTTAAAATATTTTTCCACATTATTGATTGATATCTAATCACATTATTCATAATTCACAGCATATTATATTTTATCATAAGTCTCAATTGCTCTTGACAAGGATGATTCATCGTCCAATTGGTTTGTGGCACACCGTATCCTATGGTCTGGTTTTAGTAGCTTTATTATTAGACACTTCGTTTCATTTCTGATTAATGTACAAATTAATTTATTTCTCAAAATATTTTTTTATTTTTTATTTTTTATTGTGAATAAAAACCATCATCATCATCTTCTCATGTTCTAATCAAAACATCATATAACCTTGATAATTATACATATACTGATCTCACACTGATGATCTGAGATATGAAACATTCACATAAAAAAAAATTGAATAATCACGACTTTATATTATGGATTCCTCATGTATTGAAGAACATTTAGAATCGAAATATCCTCAGCTGACATATAATTTAATGTATTTTATCTTCTTATTCATACAGAACTACTTTAATTCATTGGCCTCTACTAGCCATAGTTATTATCGCCATAATTTTTCAAGTCATATATCAAATGTTTCTTAGAAAACTTCAGTTTTTTATAAATTAGAAAAATCAACGAACCATCAGGGTCCTCAATACATTGAAACACCTTTTCATTACAATTCAAAAATTCAGTCCACACTTGAGATGATTTTGATGATAATTTCTCCGAAAATATTTCTTTTAAATATAATAGAATTTCATAAAAATGTTCATTCATATAATCTAATTATGATGTTTATTAGAATCATTAAACTATTAAAAATTTACATTATTTAAATTTCTTTGACAACAAAAGAAAACACATTATATAATAAATTGTTTCATCTTCAAAAAAACATCAATCCAACGTGGCCCCAACACAACCAATATTTCTCTTAGAGATCTTGATATATCATTGTGAATCCTATAAGGATGGAGATGTCTAATAAATATTAATAAAAAAATAGATCCATCCATATCTCAGGATTTCATGGTATATAAAGTATTGACCCAAATCTCACAACTTCACTGTCATTAAAATTGAACTATGTGGATTTTTTTCTCTCATATTTTACAAATCCCAAACAATTCCAACATAATCTCTTTATCTATCCTCTCTCTTTTAAGCAATTAGAATGTTGGGAAATAATTTGTCAAGATGTTTTTACTTCATTTATGAGTATAATAACCATCATCTTCATTTTTATAATGAACATATCCTTCTCAATTTCAATCAATGATAGATGTTTTAAATTCATTAAAATTATAGTATATTCCACATTATTCTTTTCTCTAGAATAGTCCTAGATAAAAATTTATTATTCTGTAATTATCTCTAAACATCATTGCTTGTGTACATTGAAGGCCTAATTTTATATTTTATTATGGATAATACCCTATTAAGGGTTGAAGTGGAACCCGTACATGACCCATAATCCCAAAGTACAAGGCCTGACTAA
Organism: Viscum album; assembly: GCA_963277665.1. Classification (NCBI taxonomy): domain Eukaryota; kingdom Viridiplantae; phylum Streptophyta; class Magnoliopsida; order Santalales; family Viscaceae; genus Viscum; species Viscum album. The sequence goes on from OY728126.1 coordinate 601,506,382, forward strand.
CTCACAATACATGACCCGAAGGCCCAGTGGCATACCAAGACCATTACATGACTCGTAGGCCCAACCCAATAGAATTTCCCCTCCCCAGATTATGTGTCAATGATAACCTAGATTCCCACCATGCATTACTGTTCAGATATCATTTCCCCATAGAAATTTTCACAGTGCCTGGTCCCAATGGCAGTTGCCATACCCACTCATTCCTCCTATCTAATTATCTCTACTTCTAGTGGATTCTACTCATGTTTCTCTAATCCTCTTATAGGGTGTGTTATGTGTGAACCGGGCTACTCCATGGTCTATGTGGCATGAAGGCCCTATGGCCTGAAGGCCTTTGATGACCTAAAGTCCCTAGAGAGTTGTAGGCCGAAAGAGCTGGCCCGAATGACCAAATCAGGTGAATAGTTCTAGATGCTACAATAACAAACAATAACTACTATAGTGTCTTCTACAGTACTAATACAACAACCTATAAATTTTCTTACTCTTGGTTTTGATCTTGGGGCTCTTGTATGCCATGCAGGAGCCCTTACCACTCGGGTTCTAGCTCGATGTCTTGGTGTATATTTGTCTCTTTATTTGTTAATATATACATGAATATTTTGTGAAACAAATATATATTTCATAGTCCTTCCCAAAGAGATAATTATTCCATGTTTGAAATGTAAAGTTCACTATAGAAAAATCGATACCATGAATTGTGTAGTTCTATTTATGAACATTCTACTTCCTTGAATCATATTTTATCACAATTTCATTTTTCCTTTAAAAAAACCCAATTGATTTTTTGATGCATCACAAAATAAAAAGAAAATATAACCTTTTCTGGGTAGTGTGAGTACCGGTACAGTAAAAATCCTTCTTTTGAACGCCATTTATATCTCCTAACATTCATCATTCCATGAAAACATGAATCCCATCTAGATTGTCATGGTTAGAGGTTTTGACAATCATGATTAATTTTTTCCAAATCGATGATTATACCCAACTAATCCATGGAATCATTGAGTATATATCATATTTAATGGAATCATCCATATATTTATTTTTTATATCATCGAATGGTCCACTAATATCCCATTTTGATATATAATATTGTACATGAATACTACCTCCTTCAACGAGAACTCATAATTTATGTATTTGGAATAAATCTTCTCTTTTAATATGGTCTTCATCACATTGCTTCTCTATAGCACATTATCCTCCTTAATTTTTGAATAATTATAATATCATCTATTAATACTACCAAAAAATTTCCATGGTAATCTATAAAGACACTATTCTTCATGTCTATAAATATTGTTGGATCATTAGTGAGTCTGAATGGAATTACTACCAACTGATATTACATGTACCTTGTTTGAAAGTTGATATTGGGGATATCCTCCTTGTTTACCCTAACATGGTAATATCTCAACCATAGATCAATATTTGGTTATTTATTATGCTCCATGTAGTTACACAAACACAATAGGAAACTATGGAAGTGAAAATGGGTTCTTTATCGTGATCTTTTTAACCTCATGATTTTAATTAAAAGCTGCATTGGCCCATCATTATCCTTGATGAAGAGGATTGGTTTACCCCATGATGAATAATTTGGGCATAAGAACCCATTATAAGGATTATATTGTAGTTGTTCCTTCATCACATATTCGACAACATCCATTAAAAGACGAGTATTAGATAATGGTAATTCTCTTGTAATATACTAAATTTTAAATTCGACCTTTTTTTAGGAGATAGACTTGTAAATCCATTAGGAAAAACATCAGTGTATTCCATTGAAATAGGAATGACTTCCTTGTTGATCCTTCCCTTATACTGATTAATTGGATCAAGATAAAAATTCTTATTGGGAAATAAAAATCAAATTTTTGTTTGTTGGTATTAAATATGATTCATCCTCCACCTTTCACATGTATATAATCATATTAAAATTCTAAATTCATATAGTTATTTCCTTATCATTGATGTTTATCTTTTATCTGTATAAGAAAATACAATTCATACCCTTAATTTTATACATTATAAACAAATGGAGTATGAAATGGTTTTTTGGGAAGTCCAACTCATAGATTACTGTAATTATGATTCATATACACGAGATGAAACATTTTCTAAAAAAATAGCTGACATATTTACATCCATTTTGTGTGGTGGTGTTTGAATTGTTTTAGTAAACATTATAGATATGAATAAATGTGTAGAAAGAAAATCAAAAATATTGTTTTATAGTCCTGAATGAAATGATTATGTACTTTTCACTACATCATTGTTGGGAACCTCCATACTAGTTGTGATGGAAAATAATTTCCCTTGTAGTATTAGAGCATGTAGGTTTTCTCCAATTACCCAAGGTATAGTTAATTGTTTTGAAAATTGGATTCATTCATTGCAGTTTAAATAATGAAAAATGTTCTAAGGATTAATAGTATAATTCAATTACTCCATCACATTAGTTGTATTTTTCCATTAGAAATCACTATATAGGTCTCCTACGTTCCCTCACATAAGGAAATTTCTCATTCCCCATCAGAAATTTTAGATGTGCTTTTGTCAACAATTTTGATATGTATGATGGTGAAATTTCATGTCACCATTAGATTTATACATTACAACACTAGAAATGAGAACAAATTTATACTTATTATCCACATGATACCCTTTAGATTATCTTATCCCCTTTTGGAAATTGAGTTTCCACCCTGAATTTTCCTCATTTCTATCAAAATCATGGATCATCAAGGCTTTTCGTTGACTATATTATTCCCCAAAAAATTAATAGTTCAACATTGAATTCATGTTTAATGATAATGTCAGAGGAATATTGCTCAACTCCTTAGATGTTTCCAATTATTACCTGATATATCCATCATCTTTTTTCTTGGGGAAAGTAAATACCATTATATTTGTTGTCCCCGAGTAAAAGGAAAATATTTATCGAATAAAATTTTATTGAATTAATTCCACCCCATCATTTTAATATATTCATTGGGGTTCATATTATTGATCAATATTCACCAGTGATTATATTCTCCATCGATATGTTAAATATCTATTAGAACCTTCTCTTACTCATAAAAGTGAATGATATGTAATATCTTCTCAATAGATTTTATCTATTGTTCAACGATTAATGGATCTAATATTTCATTGACTGTTAGAGGGAATTATCACATAATGCCATGAATTGAATATTTTACATTCATAGGGGGATTTGGGTTCTCCCATTGTATATGTTTCTATTCATAACCAGAGTAAGGAGAGAATTTATCGTCACAATGTTCATTATTCCCATTAAAATTAGGTTGGGAATCTTTTTGATGCAATTTACACATTTCCCGTCAAATTGGGTTTTTATGAATTTTATCATATTTTCAACCATTATCCCGAATAATGGGAAAATTAAGTCTAATTATGTTTAAAAAATTAAACACATAAACAGAAATATAATGACTCTAATGAGACAACTTATATATTACACGTATTTCCTTAACTTATGATTTTTAGAATTTAATCTATGATATCCATGATATATTCCCAATAACATATACATATGTATATTTTTGGTTTTGTAAAAATTCTTCATAATATAATTATGAATTTATGAATGAATATACTCTAGGAGTGTTGAACATGATATGAAGTAAAGTCTATTATCATGCATCATTTCTCGGTTGATTCTAGCTTAATACAACGTTTTCTTAGATTACAATTATATACCTATGTGCCAGAGACACATCCAGTTTTAGTATCCTTAATAGGATGTACGTTCTTGATAAGATAGATACAATATACATACTATAATTTAGGTATTCCTTCTAATACATAGTATTATCCCTAAAGATTTCTATAGAGTTATATAATCGTAATATATAAATTAAGTAGACATTTCCTTTGATATAATCTATTACAAAGAATACCTCTATTACTTATTAATTCATGATTTAACATATAAAAATAAACATAATACACCTCAATTGATGATGAAGTATAGGGAATTTTTGAGTTAGTTACACTACATATCAACTGAAAATAGAAAATACATCATTATTATTGAAATATTCTTTAACATACTTGTAATTAAACTAAATTCGATATCCAAGGAACAAATATATGAATGGGGTGATCTATAAATCCCAGTAATGGAATAAACCATGGATAATATATAGAATATAATACATATTATAAAATAAAAAAATACCAATGGATTATAAAAGAGATGAGAATCATAAACTGTAATAATAAGTAATGATATAACATGGTAATCATAAATGCTTTATGGGAAATGGATGAAAAACTTAAAACTATACATCAATTGCACATGTCAAGGAAATTTGACAAGAATTAGTGATGTAAAAATTCTCGTGATGGATTAGGTTCACTACCTAACCCATTGAATCACGTTTCATGATTTTAAAACAATAACCAATTCATTAGAGCACTATATAATTCAATGAAATCCAATCATTTTAATTTCATTCTCTTAATTAATTAATCTATATTGATCATAAAAAATGTATTAATTCCTAATCATATTTTATTCCTGGATAAAGGAGTGATGAATATATTAGTTTATTTTCTAAATAAAGGAATTATAAGTTCAAATAGGTGAACACTAATGGTTGTAAATGGGTATAGTTATTAACTAAATGATTTTTTGGAAATGAATATCAAGGATGAATTTTAGTAGCATAACATGGGATTACAAATAATCATGGAAGTGATTAATTATAGTGAAAGAGACTTCACATAATTATTAAATTATAGGGAATTAAAGAGGATATAGTATTACAGATCAGACCTTAGGTATTTGAGAAAAAGGGAGTAAGATAAATAATATACTAGAAATTTTTGGAGAATGAAATGAACCCATCCATTGAGAGGTTATATCCAAATTAATGGGAGGATCATCGAGAGAGAATAGTGGATCCACAGGAGGACACTTGAGATGGTAGTTAAGAGTAATGGCGTGATCCAATGATTTTGAGTGAAGGGAAATGAGATATTGGATGTGTTTGTATAATAAATCAATTGGAAATTCATTATCATTCCTAAATAAAACGTTTTGTACTCTATATAATAAATTAAGAATAACCACAAAGATTACCATGTTTTATTCACATGGTTTCTACAATGGATGGGTTTTTTTAATTAATTTATAATGTAAATTTCCAAACAAAATAAAATATTATCCTTCATGATGTAGAGGTGACTCACACTATTATTAAAATTAATTTAAATCCATAAAATATATTATAGGTTTTGGGGGATGCATAATTTATTTATAAAAATAATAAAATAAAATTAAAATAAAATAAATTTAAATTTAAAACATATATTTGGTTGATGATACCATTTATTCTATTTATTAAACCACATTTTGGTAATTATGATTTCATAATACACACTATATATTTATACATTATTTAATTTTTACATGAAAATTTATCTACATCAAAAAATTATGCATAATTCAAATTTCATTAATTTTGATATTCCTATTATAGTAATATTGTTAATTTTATAAAAACAATTTTTTAAAAATAGTTATTTTCTCCCAGAAAGTTATAATCTACATTTATTGATAAAATATTGGTTTTTTTATAATAATAGTTTTAAAAACTTAAAAAATTATTATATTTTTCATAAAAATTATATTCTAAATAATATTTTGTAAAAATTATTTAATAATAATATTTTTTAAAATAATATTTATTTAATGAATATTTAAAATTAATAAAATAAATAACTAAATATATATTTAATACTATTTAAAATACAATTTCTGTTATTTTATATTTAAATTATAATAAATTATAAAAAGATGATTAGATGAAAATATGAAAATTATTCAATTGAAAATAGAATATAAAAGCTTATACTATTATTGTCTTGATACCTATCACTTTAATACTTTAGAAAAATACCAATGTGTAAGATGTGTTATAGTGAGACATTCGTAGGCGGGTACATCCTACAAGGTTTGTTTAGTGATCTTGATGAGCTTGAACTTCTCTAGTAGACAGTTGGTATCATTATTATGTTTTTTTATATCCTTTGGCATTATTTGAGATAAAATTCCAATTATACTATCTCTCTAAAAATCTACAATAAATTTGATTCTTAGGGTATGATCCTTGTCATTGAGGCCATCACTCCCTTTGTTTGTGCCAATTAGATTTGATATAACCATGTATTTATTTTAATCATGAGATCATTATTCAATCAATTTACTATCAATGATAATGATACTTAAATTTTCTTCAAATATGATAGTATATTATAAAACCAAATATGGTCATTCTTTTTATATACATATCAAATAATAATTCATTTAATCAAAAACAAAATGGAATTTTTATTTATAATAGTTTTTCTTATTATATTGACTTGCTTCACTAAGTGGTATAATAAGAAATGTATGTGTATGAATTGTTTAATTATCCATAATTAATTATTATCAAATCCCATGTCATCATTCTATTAATATTACTATTTTAAAAAAATTATAAATATCATTCTATGAAAAATCAATATATGAGGGTACCCACATCCACATGGAAAAAACCATTAACACTACATATATCCTAATAAATGTATTAAACACATACATTTCATTAATAGTTATATACATATACAAAATCATAAAATTATTTGGTTCATGTAATTTGAATTTCCCTGTTGATATATGGTCAAAGTTAAAAAACCTGGATTACTATTGAATATAAATTAATTGAACTACTATGATTGATAATAAAAAAATGAATCAAGAACCTATATTCTAACACATTATAGATAAAAAAACATACACACATATACTATAATCATATAATAACTCCCCCTATCAAAATGAATATATTAAGGTACAATTGATTATGATAATCCCATAAATATTTACCCATAGTTTTAATAAATAGAATCTAGAGAGAATCTTATTTTAATCCCCAATATAAATCCCCCCACCATTCTTCCTTTATAAAATTCATCAATAATTATGAAGAATAAAAAAATAAAAGAAATATTTCTTTGAAACAATTATATTTCAAATTGGCAAGAATCACATTGTATGGTCTGAAGAGTTAAAACTATCTTCTCCACCCCATATGCAAGAGGAAGCAAAATTATGTTGAAGGACTAAATCATAAAAATGTATAGAATTCACTCAATTATGATATCTAATAAATGAAAAAAATAATATAATATTTAATTAATCAATTAATCTATATTATTATTAATTCTTGAATAATATGCATTATGTATAATAAAGATGTCATGTAATTTATGAGAAACCATGTCATCCCCATTGTGGAAGATAAATTTAGTGTAATATGAATAGAAAAAAAAAGATTTAAACTTTTAAAAATCAAGGTTCTATCCAAGAATCATATCTATCATCTAAAAAGCATGTTATGAGACACCTGGTATAGAGATATCTCCCCACAATGTTTCATGACACTGAAATCTTCACTTGAAGCTTGACGCCCAGGGGATGTATATATAATCATAGAAAAGAACAGTTGATTCATCTTTAAAAGAAGTGAAATATTACATAGTAACTTATTTCATGATAATAAGATTAATTCATAAATAGTGAATCATGTTATGACTCATTATCTTCTAACAAGCTACCTGAAACCTTGGGTCTACCTACTTTGATACCATGCTAGAATATGTCATTTTTGGATTGACTATAAAAACATGTATCACTATAAACTAATAATTCCCTATCCCAAATCATGGGAATGTAACAGTAAACCATAAATAAGTAATGCACTAGATTATATCATGTTATTCCTTTAGGATGAATTTTTTATACACGTAACACACCTAAGTCATTAGAACATTCATCTTGTGTATGGGTATTCCCCAATTGTAAAATTCTCTATGTGTTTTGAATTGTGGACATATTCCTTCATCACATGTTTATTTGTACATCAGTTGACCATGAAATTTTATAATTATAATAAACATTCCACCCAAAACAATAGGCTAAGAATATTATTTCCCTTACACCACCACTCTATATCCAATTAGCCAATCGAGATAATTTTTCAAATATCAAAATTTGAACAATTGTTACTACATACAATCTCATCGTTCAAAAATAAGGAAGAAATATTAAGGAAAAATCATGTCATATCAATTTTTTTAGTAGGCAACATATTACCCAAAATTTATATCACACAATGATAGGTTATCATGGGATATACACATTTAATAACATGAAAATCACATTAAAACTATAAAATGGTCTATAATTATAAGGACTTCCAACATAAACAGTATCAGTTCCTAAATCCAATATTTTCAACAATGATCTATACCACAAAATGAATTCAATATTATTAATAACATCTCTAATCATGAATTATTAAAAATTCATAATCAATAATGAAGATAATAATAAGGAATAATACCTGATAGTACATTCTCAATGAGAACCATCATTCCTAATAAATATATATGATATCAATAGAGAGAAGGAAATACTGCAAGTATCTAGGAATTGATACATTAATAAATATGATAATTCTACATTAGATCACATTGGATTCGATATACCGAGGTATAAAATATGAAACCCATTATTTATTCAAATATTAATGTGTTTATTATTTTAGAATTGAAAATTGATACCAAATTGGAGTAATAAGATCGATCCAATCATTGAAAATTGAAGAGATATGAAATTCAGATAAAAAAATCATATGTGGGGCCATAGATGTAGCCAATCAAAATTAAATTTCATCAAATAAATGATGATTTTAAATGAAGTTCTTGGGTTGAAAATTTGGGGTGTTCCCTGCATAAAATCCCATACAGGCCCTATAAAAATGTTGAAGGGCCTATCAAGCTAAATTATGAATATCCCCCTACTAGATGGTAGAATCAAGAAGAACCTGGGGATAATACATCTGGTGTAGTCTAGCTAGTGGAATAGTACCTACTAGCTAATGGCACCCATGTGGTTCGTTGGACACAGGGACCTCCATCGGTTCGCTGGTGGTACCCAAGTAGCTCAAAAGACACAAGTTGGTTCCCAAAACTCCATATATATTAATCCATGGATTCTAAATCCATTTTTAAAATACCTAAGATAAATAAAATGGATAAAAGATACAGATAATTTAAATCACAACATATCATGATAATTTAATGAAATTATAATTACAAAAAATTCTGTGACAAGTTGTACATAATTTCATTTTCTTCCTTCTACATTTATCACTATTTAGAAGTAATTAGTATATTGAAGAATCAAAATCACATATTCCGTATTAATGGGGAATCTAAACATATTTATGTATCATTTTTTTCAAAATGAAATAACAAAGTTTATATTTTCTAAAAATGAATGAAACATTTATTAATTACCTTCATATATTCTTTAAAAATATATAGTAAAATCATTCGTTCATCAGGGACTATAGTGCGTAAGATAATTTAATAAATATATAAATTCTTATAAAATTTGGAAGAAGATAAATTTTTTGAATTACAATTTCTGGAAATCATTATTTGATTCAACATGATTATATATTAAACATCACAAATAATTAATACATACTAGATATTAAAATCACATTTACTAAATTTGCATCTTTTATCTCCTATTACATTTACTATTTAATGATATGTAAAATAAAACATAAAAGACTATCAATTGAAAATTATCGCATCTCATCGTATGGATGTTATCTAATAGAAATAATTATACTAATAAAACTATTATCTATTCCATAATATATCAATATATTTATTTCTCATAATATAAAATATAGTTATGGGGTAAATTACATAACATTGTTTGGGATTTAAAATATAAAACATTATTTTATTTACATAAATTACAATATAAAGATGATCCATCAATATTTTAATTCAATTAAAATATGATTCTCTTATATTTTTAATTTTATCAAATATATTTTATCAAATATGTCATATATATTGATAAATAGTTCTTCAATATAATAATATCTTCCATTATTCATTTATAAAATTGAAAATGATTACTCTATAGAAACTATCACTAAATACATTACATATATTTTTTTAAAATAAAATTTTTGTAAAATATATTTTCATAAAAATATAGGTATAAAATATTATTAAATTCAATAGTATTTTTTATAAATATTATAATAATGACATAACCAATGAATCATCATTTGTTTATGATTGATGTAGAAATCATATGGTTTGGTAACAACCATATATTTATTAGAACAATTATAAGAACAAATTTTGTTATCATATTCAAAAATATAACACCACTATTAATTATAAAATAAATTTTCTTCATATTAAAAATATAAATAATTTACTCAGAAAAATTTAGAGAATAAAAATTTATTCAAAATATATTTGAATAAATTAATATAATTTATGAAATCGTCAATGAAATTAATGAGAAATATCACAACCATGTCATTGATTTTTGGATTTATAGGCAGAATATAGTTTAGGAGGAATATTAAAAATTAAGAAATAAATACAATTTTTATAATGAAATAATTCCATATTTAAAAAATAATATAATAATTTAATGATATTATATTAAAAATTGAACATGTTGTATATTTAGTTAAAAACATTAAACAAAATATCAACGTACTAAATTTATTTATTAATTTATTTGAATGAAATATAATTGTTTCCCTTAATAATGTTTCACCTAATTTATGAAAATAAATAAAAAGACTCCACTAATTGAAATATTATTATAAAAGAACACATTATAGTCAATATTACATACTATAAGTCATCCTTCCAATCCATATTTATTTCAATTTATTAAAACACATTTATGGTTATTTGAGAGACATAACAAAATTCAAAAAAAGAGACAAACCAAGTGAAAATTAATCAAACCTAAAATACCAAAAAACCAAAACCATATCTGAATGCTAATGTATACAATATATTAAAATAATAAACACCATAAATTATTTTCAGCTGTCATATATCTTTTTTCCTGGTCAAACATTCACATTTCAAAAATCAAACCAAACTGTTCTGGGGGAACCACAACACAATTACTATATTCCAATAAAAAATAATTACATCTTTAGATCCACCATGTTGATTGAGGTCAGATATATTAGTTCAAACCATTATTACATTTTATATATCATTTAAAAGGATTTATCCCTTATTTATTTTTAATAATAATAGTAATTTATATATAATAATTAAAAATAACATAATTATTTGTATGTTTTTCATAACGGGGGGTCATTCATTCATTGAAAACCTAGATCATATTAAAATGATATAATAAGAGTTTAATATCAAAACATGGTTAGAGTTTTTAAGAAATATCAACAACAACATTTTAAATTCAGTTGATATGTGTCATTAAAAGTAATTTCTTTTTCTAATCATCATGAGACATTTAATCATTAAAAAGTGCTAAATGGGAAAATAAATTCCCCAAGGAAAATATTTATTAATTTTTATTAGAGAATATTCATTCATATGGTTGATAATTTAATATTTGTAGGAATATGTATATTAATAGTCTTCAAATTGAAGGGGTAATATTATATCACTATATATAATTTATTAATACATTTTTATAAATTTTCTTTATAATATTAAAAATATTTCCCTTTATATTTTCCCATACATATTCCCTAAAATTTGATTGTGCACTTATTTTATTCCACCTCTAAATTCCACTCATAATCATGACGATTATAAAATACTATTTGACATATCAACATAATCTAATGATATAAAATTTGATTATTATCATCCAAAAAATAGTTGAACCCACGTTATAAATTTATCAATTATATATATATATAATAAATCATCTATGAAATATTATTCTTTAATTTACATTAGGAAACATTTTATTACATACTCATCAACCACTTGAAATATTTATCTACACTAGGAGAAATCCCTGAGATCTATCTTTATTAATGGAAATCTAATCCGGAAATTTATTTGAATGAAAAAATAATAATTAATGTCGAATTCCATGATAACTTTTCAAAATGAAATTTTCATCCTTGTGAATAAAATAAAATTTATTTAATATTGATATATCATTATTAATTTAGTGAGTTAGGAATAAATTGATGTTGAATTAAATTATATATTTATATTATCTTGAATACATTTTTTGTAAATAATATAATATTATATCACAATTTTCATCAGATTTCACTTATTAAAATGTTTTAATTTTGTATAAAATTTTATTTTTTCATCATTTATTATTAGATTAAAATATAAACTTATCAACATAATGGATGTTTTATATTATATATATTTTCACCATCAAATGTTTTCATATGAATTTATTTTAAATTCATTTAGTAAATCATCATTAGATTTATTTTATGAAATATAATTTATTAATTTTATATATATATGAAATTACATTAAAATTAAACAATATTCACATGTGCACCATCTAATGATAATTATTTTATTTAATATAATACTTTTCAATGGAAATGTATAAGAATGTTTGGATGTAATTTCTATATATTTTAATTAATAATCTTATAAATCCTGAAGCATATTTTTTAATCATTAATGAAAAAACATATAATAAAACCACTTGCATATCATTATCATTCATTAAAATGATAGTTAGTTTTTTTACCAATCCATATTTCCACATCCTTTTTAAAAGGATTCATATTAATTCATTATCAAGGGTAAATTGTTTTTATCAATAATACTCAGTTCTTAATTTTCCAATAATAATTATTAATTTATAATATCAATGAAAATTAATTTATAAAAAATGGATCATAATAATTTTTTGAATTACCATTCAATTAGAAATATTTTTCAAAATTGATAAAATTTAGAAATGATATGTTATTTTGAATTTGATTAAATATAGTATTTTTATAATCCATGATTTTTGAAAATACATAGATATATATTTTTTGTTATTTTTATATTCAAAGAATTATCAATACTATGTGGATAACATAGTAGACTATAAAATAAGTGTTTCAATACAAATTTCATACATTCACTAATAATTTAGTTAATTATGAAAAATTTGATTGTATAGATTATAAATTGTGCCATCTCAAGTTTTAGTATAATTGTTCATAAAATTTCATTATATTATTTAATTAATAAGATGTCTTGATATGAATAAACCCATTAAAATATTAAATGTATATAATTTACTAAATTTTAAAACCAATTTTTTTATTGGATAAAAAACTAAAATATATTTAATTTTGGAAACCTAACTGTTTTTTCGGTAAATTAAATCTTATAGAAAATTATTCAATATTGGATACTAGAACATGATATAAACATTAATGAGGTTATATAAAAATAATTTTATACTGTATGATTTTACTCACAGTATCTTGAATCAAGATATATACTCCTAATAAGTTTTTTTATATTTTTAAAATAAATAAAATAATAAATCCTGAAAAATATTTCTACATAATCCCCTTGTAAAAAACAATAAATAAATATCATGACCCAAAAATATTAACCCAATACATTATAATTATAAAATAATTCCCCAAACCATTATATTTGTTGTTTTATCTAATTTTAATTAATAAATGTTGTTTATAATGATAAATTTTTAAAAAAATACCTTACCTAAATATCTAAAATATTAAAGAAGTATTTTTATTATTTTCCTACGAATATCTTATTAATCCTATAGTGAAAATATAAATTATTATTTCCTACATATTTTATCATAATGTTGTCACATATTTCATAGATGATTGAAAAGAATATATATATATATATAGTAATAATAATATATTAATATGGTTTTCATTAAATGTCATTACTTATTATTAGAATTAGAAATTAATTCTACTGAACGATTTGTTAAAAACTATTAAATGATTTACCATGTTTCAATGGAATAAAATTGTATATAATTATTTCAACATATATTTTTTATTTTTTTAGGGTAAATATATGAGAATGATTCTCTTTAAGTGAGATATATGATCACCTGTAGAGTATCACCTAATTAAAATTTGATTGGTATAAAGGGAAATTATTTAAAGTGTTAATTGTAACATTCTACTTATTAAAGTTTTAGAGAATCCATTCACATGTGAATCCTTAAAAACACACCATGACACATAACACATTTGTAAAATATATTAAAAAACATAAATAAAAAATCCATATAAAATTAATTTCTCTTAGAAGAAATGACTTTCATTAAGGATTCAAAATCCATACAAACTTATCATTTTTTTTTCAATCAATTGAATTATATATAGTTATTCTATCACAAAAGGAACATTATATTTAATTTTTTAAAAAAAATTGTAAAGTAAATAATTTTTTTGTCAAAACTAATTAATAATAAAAAAAATAATCTCAATAAAAAAATTATAACAATTGAAAATTAAATTGTAATTATGTTTCGAAGGGTTGAAATCCATTATGAATATATATTATATTTAATTATTTTTCCTCAATTCAATAATATTATTTTTTATCATATCAAAAAAATTATTTGTTACCTTACAAATGTTCTTATAAATTTAACAATGTATTTAATAAAATCTACGAAAGGTAAAAAATTTATTCCTCCATAACTTGAATTTTTTTAAATAAAATTGTTTTGATTTAGAGATTATAATATGAAAATTACAATCAGGAAAACTACCATCCCATATCACAATGATTCTTTAATACACCTCCAAAATATTAAAATTCTCAAATATAATAAACTTCAAAGTTTTCTTGATTTATAAGCCTCATTCAACATATTATATGAATGAAAATTATTTTTTCAAAACTTATCAATAAATATTAAAAACTCTTATATGAATTGACTTAAAAATGATTTGACTAATTGGAATGACTTGGACGAAACCCATGAAATTAATGTAATGTGAAATATATAATTACAAAAGTTTTATTAAAAAAATGAACTTGGTTTAAAATAATTGTTTATTCAAATAGAGTTCTAAAAAAGATATTACCTGGAAATAAAGAATTAAATTTGAATATTTTATAACTTAGGGAATATTTCTAAGAGACAAAAATATATTTTTTATTGTGTTGTTCAAAATCTATTCAAGGAAAGAACAATTTCACTTTATGAGTCATTTTTAAAAATTTAAAATGAATAAAATTATTGGGGTCAAATTAGTTAAATATTTTAGAAACCCAAAATTAATAGACTTAATAGGTAAAAAATAACAGTTATTAAAATATATCTTGATGTTGATCACTAAAAATAATTGTTACATAGATAGATAATGTCTGACTATAATTTATATATCACTATATTCTCTCCACGTTAAAATATATATACACATTTTACTCAGAATTGAATGGAAAAAATATAATTTTATGTATGTGATTATGAATTTCTGTATAATAATATAACCTCAAATATTTTAAAAGGATAAAAAAATTATTGAATCCATTATTATAGCAAGGTTTACCTAAAAAATAATGCTTGAATTTTTTTATTATTCTTTAGTAAGATGTGTAATTAAAGAAGATGAATTAGATGGGTACTATTTAATTATGAAACTATATAAATATTAATAATCTTCAATAAAATATTGCATGTATATGCTCCCATGTAATATTTATATTGACACAATAATATAAACAATATAATATCAACCTTTATTAAATAATTTTTATTATATAAATGTAATTATAATTTTATAATAAGAGTTTTATAGATTTATTTCACAAATAATACACACAAAAACTATATATTAAATGTGTAAACCATTTAATAATATACATTTTTACCACAATATATATTATTTAATAAAAAATATTGTTTATTTTCATTAAAAATATTCATGACCTTTAACATGGGTTCTTTTATTACCGTACCAATCCCTAAATGTTTTTTAAAATAATTTTGAAATGTGGTATCATCATAATATAAAATAATAAGAGATATATAATGAAAGAAAACAATTATATGAATGGAAAAAACCATTTAATGGTTGCCTTTATTTTTAATGTAACATGAGAATATGAAATGAAACATTTTCACATTAAAAACACACAAATATTTTATCACAGAATGACTCTAAAAGATCTAGCTATAAAATAAAATCCAATTTAAGGATCTTAGATAATCATATTAATAAAACCATTTCAAAAACCATGCAATTGAAATAAGAAATTTTCCATCCTAAATTATAATCATTACCCAATGTATTGGAGAGTTATGATGGGGTTCACTCATCATATAAGATATATTGGGCTCACCAATGTGTCTAGAACTATTATTTGGATCAACCATTCTTATATGTTATATTTTCCTCACTAGTGTTTTTTTAATGTAATGGTACATAAACCCTCATAAAAGCTATATCAGGATCACCAATTATCTATAACGGTTAACCTTCCATTATAAAAGATACATTGGTCTCACCTATTAGCTTTAATGTGGACGAATTCTTCATATAAGCTGCATCAGGATCAACCATTTTTTATATAACTATCATGTATGAAATAATCAATAATAAATTTTATTATTTTATCTTTTTATCATAAAAATATTTTAAAAAATACATTTAAAATAATTTGAAAAATATTTTCTTAATAATAAAATACAATATTCTAAAAAAAATATTTTTAATTAATTAAATTGTTCACAAATTAATGAAATAATTTACTTGTATACTCATAAAAGAATATTAAAATAAAATATTATCAAAGGTAGTTGGAAATATTTTAATCATATATAAGATAAAAAATATAATCTTTTTGGATTTTTCTAAACGATTTTTTAGGGGAACATTAAAAGTGGATGTTTTAAATCATATCTATTACTAAATTTAAATCAAATGAATCATATAATCATAAATTAACAAAAATAAAATTTTTAAATATCTTGATTATTTATAAATTATTATATAAAATTCTAAATGGTCTATATATAATCGTAATTAAATAATATTGATGCATACTAAAAATATTCTACGTTGAATGAAAATTGAGAATATATCCCTTACCATGATTTCAAATAATCACATATTTTATTTATCATCATGAATCATAAAAATAATTTAATTATTTTCATTATTATAAATAAAATACTTATTTATTATTATTTATTATCATTTTATAAGCTATTAAATAATCATTTATTTTTTAATCGGTTGTTTGATAATATTTGGATTTTATGTCAAAATATGACTTCTTTTGGTTGATTATAGAAAATTAAGTCATTATTTAAACATATCTAAAATAATAATAAAGATTTAGTTATCATTTTTATACATAAATTTTAATTTTTAAAACCAGTCATTCATTATGGTAATGAAAAAAACATTTTTTTTGAACACTGAGACGGTAGGTCATACATACAGATGTGTATCATTTTCATTTTTTTATGATGAATATGGAAATAAGGTATGTATTTTTACATCATTATATAATGATTTTAATATAAAAAATACCATATTATTTAATTAAATAAACTATTACATATAATCAATGTAATTGAGTGGTGAAATTGTTTTTCACACCTCTTTATGGAAGTGGTAGTCCACATGAATTCCTGAATTATCTTATAATTTTTAGCGTAAGAATAAAAATGATAAATTATTTTATTAGAATGATAAATATATAATTAATATCATAAATATTTCATTTATATCACTTATAATCAATATATATATATAATCTTATTATCTTTCATGTGCTTCGTCAGAGAGAAAACAATAACTTCTCTTTATGGGGCATCAATAATCGATACACATGATCAACATTATTATATATCCCAATATAAAGATATGTATGAATTTACATATGATATATTAACACTATTTAAATAAATATTTTAAAAAATATATATATCTAATAAAAAACATAATTATAAAAATCATTGAGAGTCGATGATGGAATAAAATTACATTGGTTCCCAAGACGATAGTCCCCCACACTCAAAAATGATGATTTAATATCCCAATTGAAAGAGGAAGGGATGAATTTCCACTATGAAATAAAAATAATTAAATATAAATCTATTTGTGATACCTTTTAACTATATAATAATAATTTAATAATATTTTAATATTTTGGAATGTGCACTTAAATAAAAAAACATGTTTAAAAATCATACCACTTCTTCAAGAAACATCCTTAATTAAGAAACAAAATATATTTTTATGATATATTTATAATAAAATGTGATAAAGGTCATTGGGGGAATTATGTATTTATATTTTTTTTATTTTACAATAAAAATTTATTTGAATGCTTCTGGAGAAGAGGATTGAGTATGGCCTTTTACAATTGATGTCAGTTGCACACTTTTAATTTTTGAAAAGGAAATGGTGTATAGAAATGTTTCACAATAAAAAATGATACAAATGTAATATTATACATAAATATAAAATATATGTTCAAAATAAGGATGTAAGTAGATTTTATAATTGTTTTTTGTACATTTTAACACATTCCACATTGGATTAACCATTAGTAAATTAGTTTTTACCATAACAGTGATAATGAAATTTTATTGTATTCGTCATTTATTATGGGAAAATGTGTTGAAAAAATTAAGTAATATATATAATTTTTTTTCAAAAAAATTAATAAATATTAAAAAAATATTCAAATAAATTAAATTTATTTAATTTAATATTATACATAAGACGACATGGAAACAAGAGTTTTCAAGAAAAATATTTTTCAGTAATAGATGATTTTTATTTACACATTAGATTATAAAATTCATTTTATTAATATAAATTAATATTTAAAGAAATATAATCTATAAATATTATTTAAAAATTTTCATTTTGGTTTTTAATTTCATTACTTATATTGGAGAAAACATTACACACTTTGAAATAGTTTTCACAGAATCCCAATTTTAAAAAAACATAGACTAAAATATAATAGAAATCTGTTTAAAAATAATTAAATAGACTATATATTAATAAATAATACAAAATAAATTTTATATTTAATTAATAATTTAATGGTACATCTAAATAACCATATATATTAAAATAAAATGAAATATATAAAAAAATAAGTATTATTTAATATTCAAAAAAATCAATATTTCCTAAATGAACACGAAATTTCACCATAAGATAATTATCAAATTAGGACTTCAATAAATAAAATTAATTTTTTATAATTACACTTCAAAATTTTAGAAAATTAATCATTTATATAAAAATCATATAAAAACAATGTCTAGTTAAAACTATTCTTTATGGTTTTTATATTACTTATTATTTTTTATAATAAATATATTTATATAATTAATATTAATAATCGTGTATATCATTTATTATATCACTATATGAGTTTTTAAATATTTCCCATTATTTAAATTTCATCAATCGAATTTAATTCAATTATTAAAAATGTGGGGATATTTATCCCTCCTATCACATTTATGTTTCCATGTTCCCTCTTAAACCATATGGGTTTTTCGTAAAACCCTAACCTATGGAATAATTTTATTCAACAACACCTTATCACTATGATCAAGATTATGATTAAAATGACCTTCGTGATAATGTTTCTCTTCCAACGTATCTACAAGATTTATCAAAACATAACATGAATTTATCGCATATTTTATTAACATTGATAAAAGATTAATGATGTGTACCTTGGAAAAACATACAAAAATCCATTTGGAATTAAATTAGATCAATATTATATAGTATTTCATATGATCTAATAAACCATGTAATTGCCTTCCCCTTTTTAGCAAATTAAAATTTTTTTTAAGGTGTTATCTTATGAAAACTATGATCTGCTATCTCAAAAGAATGATCTTTCCTCTGGTTATTTGTATAAATTATCCCTAATATGAGATGACCTCATATGTCACTAAATAAATAGTACCTTATCATATATTTACACTACCAAATCTTGTCACATAAACAAAATATCTCCAACTTCGTAATAGAAATCTATCTTCTAACATCTCTTTTCATATGACTAATCAAATAGGGAAATCTGTATAATGTAATGGGAATCGTTGTTAAAAGAAAAATGATCCAAATAATGATTATGATACCATATTACTTAGAAATACATTGAAAAAAATTAATCATATCATGTAAAATATATATCTATTTTATTAAGATTCTATAATATTTAGGAGGAAGATCAACACTAAAATTTAATTTAGTACCCATATGTTATTAAAGTCTCCTCAAAAAATTATATGTAAACCGGGAATCAATGTCTAATACAATTGAGTGATGTATTCTATGTAACATGACTATATTTATTTGATACAGTCTAGAAAGATAATATAATGACATGGGTTCAAAAGTATGTATAAAATGTGTGTATTTAGATAATATTTCATGAATATCCCAAAACACATAGTTACCTCAAGAATTCAATAATAATACCATAAAAATATCAAATGATATGTTTTCAAACATAAACTATAAAAATAGAAAATGTTAAACCATTTTCTTTAGTATAAGTCATTCTGATTTATTTTCTAATACATTCAAACTTCTTATGTTTAATATAAAAATATATCTTTTTAAACAATCCCATCATTAATAATAATGATTGGCTCATGACATTTTAGTGCTTCCCAGGTGAACTAAAAATGTAAAACAATTCATATCACTCAAAAAACAATCTTTCAGCTATGAATCATATGGAACACATAATATTTTTCCCAAACATAATTTTTTTTATTTTAAATTATAACACGACAACATACCATTTTCAATATTTTCTTTCTTTTCCAGTTTAACATGATACATTTTATTAGATTTCATAACTCTCGTTGACAAGGATGTTCACACGGATCCCTAAAACTGAATATACGATGTTTTTATAGCTTCATATTATTGTCTAACATTAATTAAATCATTTTAAAAAGTATTTATCACCCAAAATTAGCATATATAATGAAGAATTATTCTTTCATCCCAAATCAGTTTCTATTATGTTTTCATTTTAAATATGATAATTAATCATCAAATCATAATCCATTTTTATAGAAAAACTTATTCCTCATCTCATTATAAATTATTTTGATGTAAATATATACATAAAAACATTATTATAATTTTACATTTTATATATTTTACCAATAAATGATCCCTATAAATTTTAAAATGTTAATACAATATCAAATAATTCCTAATTATGTGTAGGTTAATTTAACTCATGTGGTTTCAAATAAATTAAAGCATATGAAATTATGTAATAATTCTTCATCAAGACACAACCAATACACTTTAATTAAGAATTACTATAAATTAAAAATTATCTATTTATTGATTTAAGGGAAAACATTGAGAATTCTCAAATATTAATTTTAGTTCATGAAAATAATCCCCACATTCTGTTTCGAAATCTATTTAATCTCATTTTTTTAGTTAAAATATTAAACTAACTAGATAGAATTTAAATTTTTTCAACAAACCACCATTACTAACCCACTAAACCATGAAATTATAGAATCATTATGAAATTTATTTTCCTTTTACAATCCACACAAAATTTGTTAGCATGGTCTATAGTTAATGCATTATTAAAAACAGTATGTTTATTGTGTGAAATTGATTACAATAGAAAATCACACATAATAAATTTTCAATATAATTTCATTTATCATAATTCTTGGAATATATTCAATATATTTAATACATGTTTCTCATGAATTGTATAAAATACAAACATTAATCAATAAAGATAACTACAAAATTATCTAATAACTCATGAAAAAACTTTTTACAAGGTCTACAATTACAATAGGTTCATTATAGAATAAAAATGGAATTAATAAAGACTCACAATTCCCATATTTATTCTAAAATATTATATTTTGAATATATCATAACATTAAATCATAGAGATGGGGATCAACCTCAGAGTTTCTATTAATTAATATTATCCACCTTATATATGATTAAATAAATCATCAATATGAGGTTAATGATACTTCTTCTTAAAAGTGATGTTATTAAATGATTGATAATCATTGAAATGTATCATTGAACCATATTTTTTAAACCAAAAAATAGGATCACCCTAGGATGATGTTCAATGTCTTATGAAATAATTATTTTAAAAAATAAAATTTCTTTTTCAATTCAAAATGTTATCTTTGTTCCATTAGATAAGGGGTTCTATAAATATTCATTGTGTCCTGAAAAAATAAATTGTAAAATAAACCTCTAAATATATTATAAAACTAGTAAATCAAACAAGTATTACATTTATGTATATATTCACATTTGAAACATCAATATTTTGACAAAATTATTTATTCTAAACATTATGATCTATGTAACATTCCCAAAATTTCTAATCAATTTCCATTATTTTTAGAAAGTTAGTAAATGAAAAAAATAACTGATCATAGTAATAATAACTATGAAATATATTATATCATGATAAACTGAAAGATAATCCACTAACCAAATAAACTCAAAAAATATTATGGGTAGTTCAACAATATTTTCAAGAATTACCATCCCAAGTATATAAATATAGAGATTCATATAAATAATTTTTTATTTAAATTTACAACCCTATGTTTTTAATACATTTTATATTATAATTCGATGATATTATATTCCATTTATTAATGTATATTTCTCAGAAATAATCAGATGTAAATATTAATGGTCGAATAGGGTATTGGTATAATTTGAATAAACTTGTAACATACCTGTAACCACATCACTCGATGGCCCAACATCATCAATAGAGGTAAAAACATATTTTTACACATCATTCTATTTAGGTTCTTGGGTATTTACTCATTATGTAATTATATAATGATGCACATCAACATAATGTCCCAACCCATTGTTGCTAAAACAGATCACCACTCACTAGTTAACTGTGATTGTATTATTTTACTTTTCTGGACTCCTTAATTCTAATTCATTATTAATTTCATAAAATATATCACATAAGTATCACATTATAAATATTAAAAAAAATATCCAAAAAAATTCATTTAGCCCACATTAAATAATTTGGGGAATTAACATTATAATTCATAGTTGGATTCTTCTATTTATATTTTTACCTTCACAGTTACATACCATTGTCCTGTTTGGGTGTATAAAAATTGTGAAAATTAATATCTAATTTATTATCATAATGAAAAATATTAAAATATACTTTATATTCTTGGGTGGAAAATTTTCATTTTAAACCTTTTTTAAACCATGACTAAAATCATGAAATTTTTTTATCGGTTCCCAAAATAATATTTGTAACATTCCTAGACAATATCTTGAAATTTCAATCCTATTTTGATTAAAATTAATAAAAAAAATTCCTACTTTGCATAAATTTTTTACTATTCTGATCCAAACATCCATATGGATTTATTTTTTAAGAAAAGTATTAATAAATGTGTCCCAGTATAGTGAATAAATATCATATTTATATCTAGTATTGTTAAAAAAATACCACCATGTCTCATGATCCCACTGAAAATTATAAATTTAAGTGGTTACCGTTTTCTGTTTTGAGAAACACATGACATAAAATATCATCCATAATGAATTAATATATCCTTCATCTACCATATTCTTAGAAGACTAATTGAAATTTTAGGGATTCTACCTTTTGATAGGCTCTACTATAAAAATTACCATGGTTGAAAATAAGAATCCTCCCAAGCGTGAATACCACCACAATTAATATCATGTTTCAAAAGTCCCATTATTTAAAAAATACTATTTTATTCTAATTAAAACCATATCGAGATTATATTTTGGGAGGAAAATTTTTTCCCAATAAATTGTTAATACAACTTTCATACACTATATGTAGAAATACATGAGGAAAAAATTATTTTATATAAATAAGAACTGTAATCATCAAATGTCATATCATTTTTACTTAATCCAAATATAAAATAATTCAGGGGAATGCTTTAATAATTATACTGAACTAATGTTTTATCTAAGAAAATGTTAGATAGAAACTATAATTACAGGAATATATACATGACTAAACCATGAGTTTTTTTTACCATGAAATTATTTTGTATCATTTTTTTATATATTTACATTTCTATTTTAAGGGAATTAGTTTATAAATCAAACATAAAAACCCATATTCTAAAAAGTGGGCACTTTTTATCATTTTTCAACTTACTCATAATCTAAATAATATTATACATAATGATTTATTTTAGTTAAAATATCAATGTGTATAAATATGAATTCATCCATTCCTTTACCCAAAAATAGACCATGTGGAAATTTTTTATAATATTGTATGAGCCGAAAAAAATCTCAAGGGACAAACATAAATGAAATATTTATTACATTAAATACAATTAAAAAAAATATAATGTTACTTTTATCTTTAATTCTCTTCGAGATTGTGAAATAAAAAAGATTCACATTAAAAATAGATTTTATTTTCTCAATTAATTCCTTTATTATACATATAATATAACTAAAACCAATTTTATAAAACATGGGAAATCATATTAAAAACCATTAAAATCACATTAAACTATAAGAACCATATTTCCACCATTTAATAAAATTATTACCCCAGTGAATTAGAGCTTTATAATGGGTCTCACCCCTCGTATATGCTCTATTGGTCTCACAAATTTTCCTAATATAGAATAGTTATCAAAACTTATGATAATAAATAAAAAGATAACAAATTTTTCATGAGCATTAATGAGACTCTACAATTATTATAAGATATATCATGATCACCTGTGACACGTAATATTGAGAAACCAATTGAAAATGATATATAGGGATCATCTACATTTTATATAATTATCATGTACCATATCATGAATAAAACATTTTATTATTTCACTTTTTCATCATAAAACTCCTCTTAGATACACATTTGAACCCAATTTAAAAAATCATCTTTGATATCAAAATTCTATATTCAGAAAAAAAAATTGAAGATCTATAATCATTTAATGTAATAAACAAATTATTTGAAAATAATCAATTTCTATTTTCATGGAATCTTGGAGGAAATTATTATTCATGATGAATAGAAAAATCCTTCATTCCATATATTTAATAAAAATACATTCCTTGAAAACATTATAAAAGGAGTTGTCAAAGGAATGATAAATGTGTTTTTTGAATTAAAATCATATAAAACATTGAAAACATATGAATCATAATCCTATGAAAATAAAAAAAAAATTATATATCATCATAATTCATATATTCATGATATAAAATATCTAAGGGGATGTCTACCTTATTAAATAATGTAAGTTCAAAACATCACGATATGTTCTGTTGAATTAAAATTGGGTTGATGTCCCTTAAAATAAGTCTGAATCATGATATATGGTCCTTGTATTCCTGAATAATAATAATATGTTAATAATTTACATTCTTAAGAATATATCCAATTTTATTACTACTTATTATCATGTTTTGTAAAAATTAAAAAATAAAATTAGGGGAGGTGTAAAAATCAATAAAAATTCCTATATATAGTTGGGGAGTCTCCAAATTGAGATATCCCTAAACACATCCACATGTATTATAAGGGAAAATCAATTTATTTGATCCCCATCGCGCTTTATGTGATATTCAATTACTTTACTGATTATATTTGTGTCATAAGTTTTGATGACATTTTTATTTTATATCCAAAAAATAAATTTGATTGGATAAAAATGGTTAAAGTGGTAAATATATTTTCATATTCAGAATAATACGAATGAAATTATAATATTATATATACATCAGTTATAATTTTTAAAACCAATTAATATTGATCATTATAAAAAATTAACTACGTTCGATCAAGAAGATCATTTGTTATATGTACACATGAGTAACAATTTTAATTTTTAATGGTCATTATATAAAGTAAGTATGAATTATTTGGTACTTAAATAAACTATCACTATATTATAAATAGAATATTAATTCTTTATTGGTACATATATATATCTCTATTTAATTTAGTGATGATAAAAAAGTCGGATTGCTTTATGAAGATGAACGTCCACATGTATGCATGAACGACATTATAATTTCATTATGTATAACAAAAAATAAAATATTAATATTTCATAATGACAAATATTTCTCTTTTATTATAATTTTTACATTTGTATAAAATATATTCATTAAAATTATCCTTATTACCTTCCATGTAATGCGTTAGTGAAAATTGATGAACATCTCTCCGTGAGTTGGTAGTCTTTTGTAATAACAAATGATGTTATTGTATCCCTTGTGGAATAAAAATTATGTAATTTCATATAAATTAATAAAATGAACTTATAAATATTTTACAATTTTCATATATATATTCTTTAAATAAATTATTGTTACAATATATGAATGGAAATAATGGAAAATTGATGAAATCTGTTCATGAGATAGTATTATATCATATACACGAATGATGATTTCATATAACATTGGTAGAAAGATGGTATTTATTTAAGTTATTATATTAATATAATAAAATTTCCCTAAATGAGAGAAAATAATGTTTTTATTTGAGGATAAACAATGAATATTTTGTACATGTTGAAGAAGAAATAAAATAAAAAATCGGGTTAAGAAAAAAACTCTCCTTCAGAATTCATCATTAGGTATGAACCAAAATAATTCTTCAGATGGATTTAAAATCAATATAAGTGATCTAGGACCCAGTTAGGTAATTTAGGAATGTATATGGTAGGTATTTTCTATCCCAAATGTATTTGATTGTGTGTATAAGAGATGATAGTGGTGGCCTTTTATACGTGAGGTGAGTGGAACTGTTGTATTTTTTTAAAATAGAAAGGTATATCATTGTTTATCATATAAAAAAAAGACTCAAAAATTATCTAATATAAGTAATTATACATTATAAGGTCTTTGTATGTCCCCATAATAAATTTTATAAAAGTTTTTAGGCAACATTAACCCATATCATTTTAGTCTAACCCCCCAAAAATCGATTTTTTACTTTAACTATTGTAAATAATATTTAACAATGTCACAGTTAATTATTTTAAAAAATTAAGATAAATGTACTAAATAATATAAATAAGGGTTATTCAAAATATGTAATTCATTTTACAAAATTGAATTCATAGACATGATGAAAAAGTGTGTTTTATAGATGTATATTTTTTATGTAAATGATGATTTTATATTAATGTGGTAACAACTAATAAAAATTGTATAAATTTAAATATATATTTATTGATGTATAATATATAAATTTATTTTAAATAAATCATCATTATGTAATATTTTAATTGATTTATTCATAGAGATATGGTTATTAGGGAAAAGAACGTGTGTCATGCACCTCTATCTCACCCCCTTTTCCATCTGACCACTCATTTAAAATCCTGATAGCGTGATTATATTCATGGTCACTGGTTGAACTGCATTATCCTAAATTTGAATTTTTCTAGGTATTTTATTTCCATGAATAAAAGTTTGGGGTTTTTTGACTATATTATTTCATAAAGACATTGTAGGGTTACCGAGATCAATTCATGTTGGGATTAGGACTAATCACCCTTTTTTAGATTCTCCCATGTTCTTGTTATGGGTGGAAGGATTCTATATGGGGTCTTTTGGGAGAGCCATATAGAAGTGGTGGAGGTCCATAAACCAATATTGGTGGGTAAGGTTCGCCATTAAAATTAAACTATTTCATTTATCATATCTTTTATTAGTTACAGGGTTCTTCAACATCAAGAAACAATCACAAAACTCTTCAGACCAGCTATATTAATTCAACTGGTTCCATGGGAGGGAATCATTAATGCTTGGTATAGGAATTCCTGTTGGTGAGTATCAGAGATATTTTCTATATATGTATTTTCGTAGGATAATCAATATATAAAATAGTCTAGTTTTGAAGTTGGTGGGGTTAGATTAAATGGAATTCCATTATAATTCCCAAACCTAATGATGCTTGATTATTTTGGATATTAAATATGGATATTAATTTTCTTTTATGTCTATTGTCTGATAGTACAGTCATTTTTATCTATAGGGATTTCTATCAAAATGGATCTGATAGTAAATTTTCCATCATGTATCCTCATATGAATATGAGATGGTTTCTCTTGATGTAATTGTGTATTTTTTCAGGCTATCCCTCATTTTTTTGTACAGTGTTACTAGTAAAGAAGCATTGTAGGAAACTATAAATAATAATTCAGGTGATCCTAGAGAAAAAGGGGAAGCTATTGGGAAAACAAATTCTTTATTATATAGTATTCTAATTAAGAGAGATACAAGATCTTCTGATCGTGGATTTTCCTATACTGATGGATTTCTCAATAGATCATATATGTGAAATTATCAAAGAGATTGAATTTTATAATTTTGGGGAAATAACAAATGCTCCTAAAAATTAAACTCTTCCTTCAATATATGTGTCATTACCTTCTCACATCTTGTCTAAAGGCTTCATATCTGCATTGTGATTTCTCATTATGGCATATTCAATTTATTTGAAGGGATAAAAGGAGAGCCTATTAGAGACATTATCCCCCCTTGTGGCTTCATTGTGTTTGTTAGATGTAAACATGCTGATACTTGTTTCATAGAATCTGCAAAAACAGTGATTTCATGTTCATAAAATGGCTGGATACTTATTACATTAAGATTTGTGGAGATATTTTTCTTTACAAAATGTTTTAAGGAGAGATATATCCATCCATTTAACTCACATAATCGAAGTTTCCTTAATATTCCCTCAATTAATGATACACATCACAGATTATCTGGTTACATTATTGTTAAACCCTAATCATTTTTTAATACATGAAGAAACAACATTCAATGATTGAATCTCAAATAGTTGGGAGCCTATATATGAAGATAGACATATGTTTTTAGTGACCAAGTGTATAGTGGACAAGTTACTCATTACAAGCACAAATACATTATTACTTCTAGTTTGGGTATTAGTGATGGTACTCCTTTAGGGTGTAATGACACCATCCCCGGGATACAATGACCTTTTTGATTATATGGAATTCCAGTGGCCATGGTGTGAGGTCTAAAACTGTATATAATTTTTTATGGTTATCATTTACATGTATATGTCCAAGTTACATTGGAACCCAAACAAATAAGGATTATTTATTTAAATTTTAATGTATGATGGGATTTTCATAGTACATGCATGTGAGTCCTTGAAACAATTTTATTTTGACATTATAGAACAATATTTATACGGTGGATTGCATGGATACTTATTTTAGTCGTAATAAAATGAATGTCAACATAATGGTAATAGATGATATTTGTATATTTTTAATTCCAATATTATTGTTGCATGTACAATTTCTTTTTAGTCACTTATTTATCTCATAACAATGAATTCATGCATGGAATATTATAGTTAACATAAATAATGTCATGGATAACTCCTAGAAAAATGGATTGGTTACAAATTATCACACTAATATGTTAGATTTATATAGTTTTATGGACTCAAATGGTCTCCTAGACCACTTTTTTTAGGAAATATATTAACTTGTTGTAAAAATAAAAAATGGAATGTAAGTAGTGGTTAAAATTAGATCAATGTGAGGACAACATGCATGTTTCAAATTCATAAAATCAAAATCATTCCAAATCATATAACTAAATCTTTATTATATCTTTCCCCAATGGGGGTGACACTCAAATAAAGAAACTAGAAGATACAATTAATTTTTTATTCACTTAATTGGTCAAATTGGATGGGTTTCATCAAATGGAATGAAACAACTAGATCCCACCAAAATATGGCAACCCTTCAGTGGATTTGGTCTCTCTAATCAAGAAAATGTAGAATGATATTAACTAATTGGTATATATTAGACTTTAAAATTTTACTAGTTTGTATGGGATGACAGTTGAGATACATAATAATGATGAGATCATGAAAAAAATTTGGAAGATGATTCATTCATCAGGAATAATGAGAATATAATTTAGTTCTCCAAAAAATGATAGAAATCAAATGGGTCATTATATAAATATTATGGGCCCCCTATCTATGATAGGGAGATTAAAACATGGATAATTTTCAGGCCTACATAAGAAAATAGGGATTCCCTAAACATAAACTTGGAATTTTAAAATCATACATATATCAGAGATATTGAGGTTTCATGGAAGATGGGTTTTGATCACATTTGGGGCCAACTAGAAGGTCCAATTTTAACTAAGGGGTGAAACATGGAATAAATTTTAATTAAGATAATATTTAAAAAAATACATACCTAGACTGGTGTATGGTAATGAGAGTTGAGGAATTGAAGAAACTCTAAAAGATTCAGAAATTATGGAAGACATATTCTATATGAAACTACATAGTTATCATGTCATGTATGGGTTCAAAATTACTTATTTCATAACTAATTGATACATTATTAAATGTGAATTAAGAGTGGATGTTTGTTATTAATTCTATTTTGGTGTTATTTTGAGGGTTATTTGTGAACCTACGGTTTTTATTATAATAGCATTCCAACATCCCAACTCGATCAATCAAAACTACCCAATTCCCATTGTAACTACATCTGTAACATCCATACAAGCCACATAAATAGGTGAATAACCTAGATCCTAACTAGAAATGTCTAAGAGGAACAACATGGATTCATCCAATATAGGGTCATATAAAGAGTGTCGGGGAAAATGAAAGGAATGATATAACTTTCTAATTATATTTTAATTGGTTATAATGTTATCATAAAAATGTATAATATAAGTAATATGATAGGATTGAGTGTAACTTCATCATCATAGTCATGATAAAATATAGTTTACATGAATTTGATTGTAACATAAATTTTAGATGTTACTAATCCCAAAGGATTTTGTTATCTATAATAATGAAAATGTTTAGATAATTCAACATCATTGAAGGATTAAGTCATATTGACATTTTTCACCAGGTGTGTTTATTCATTCTTAGGAAGAACACAAGAGGATGTTTGATAGTGGTTCAGATGAAGGTATCATTTTCCATTCCTAATTATATTATAAGAAATTATTATAAATCATGTTATGTTTTCGTATTTTATTATAGTTTCTATAAATTTTAGGTCATAATAAATCAATGGGATGAATAATATCATGGATTACAATGTTTCTCAAAGATTAAAAATAACTTTTTATGAAAATAAAAAAAATATACATCACCAAAATAATTCTGGATTGTTGCACCGGGAGTATTTACTAAACCATTGACATGTATCTAATATCCTTCTCAATTGAGTATTTAGTAAATCACTTTTTTGATGGAAAAATCATAATGGAAAAGTTTCATTTAATCTTTAAAAAAATCATTAGGGGATATTTGGTATAAGAAAAATTGTTTTCTCTCATTTGGAGGCCACTTTAAAACATGGAAGAATATGAAGAGGAACTATAGATGAAGTGGGAATAAATAAATGGAATGTCATTAATACCATGAATTCCATGAAGGCTAAATTTGGAAGGAATATAATTCAGGGGAACACCCTATGAGAAGGATTCAATTGATATAGAAATTATGATGACTGGATGGAGTTGGATAATAAATTAACCATGATATAGGGTGTTGAAATAATCATGATATAACATCTTGAGATTCTATTAGAGAAATAAATATGGGTAGTGGCCAAAGGAGTATCAGCTTATTGATAAATAATAGTGCATGTGACCTTCTATTCATTCTATGATATCTAGTTATATATTATATATTTAGTGAATCCATTATGATCTCAAATTAAATTACTATACCAAACTGATGAACAAAAAAGATAATATTTAACAATATATGTATTAATAAGGTAATAGAATGATTTGAATTCACTAAATAATCATATAGTCTATTTAGAAGATAAGTCATTCATGAAATGATTCATTGATCTAAGGGAATAGATGGTCAAGTTACATGGATTTTGAATAAAATAATCATGTTGAAGAATAATTTTTATTGGTAAATAATAAACCATTCTACAGCTATGGATTATAACATGTTGAAGAGTGAGATTATATGATATCCAACTATTAGTGATGCACAACCTCAATCATATAACGAAAACAGAATTTATTATTAAATGGTGACTGGGAAACATATATCTAGAGCTCCCTCGAGCAGGGTATGAGGATTTATTTTTTGGAGTACATGATGGAATAATATATCATCTTGTTGGATTTAGGAATGTAATTGAAAACTATATAATATTGTTCTCATCACATGGTGTTTGATGTGGCATGTTTGGATAGATGTGATTTTGTGATAAATGAATGGGAAGGGAAACCCATATTGTAAAGTCTTCTTCACTTGTTTTTGAAATCATTCGTGGTTGATCAAGGAGGAATTATCACTAATATGATATTTTCATTATCTTTGAGAATGATCATCCTAAAATTGGTGATGGATACTGATAGAATTGAAGTGATGAACCAAGTGTCAAGGGTTATTTGTAAGACTCCAAGAGAAGGGGAAAAATCAATGTTAATGGATCATGTATTTCAGGAGTTTTGAGAGTATTTTTTTTGATATATACGGAAGATGATATATAATTATTGGATCTAGTAATTTTTATGGACTTGGTAACTCAATGTTTGTAGAACAACTAACCATGGTATGTGGACTCAATATGTTCGTAATTTCTAGCATAAACATTGTAGATGTTGAATATGACACAAAAGTGATGGTTATTCTCATTGTTTGGTCTATTAGAACTATGTGGTAAATGTATTACATAATTTGGAAGAGTAGAATGTTCATTGATCAAGGTATTATGTTTCACCGAAAACTGAGATTTTGAAATATTATATTTCATAGTTTGGACTGAATGGGAGACCCTAATGACTCTTATTTTCTCATGTTGCATAATGGTTCTCGTCTGAAAGATTGCAAGATTATTATCATGGAGGATCCATAGGTCTTCATCGCATAAAAAATATATAATTTTACCCTTTTTTTGGATAATAAAAAAAAATTCCAGTATGGAATAAAGTAATTAATTATAATGGTAACACATTATTCACTTTAAATAGATTTTGGAAAAAATAATTGCTTTTATACCAAAAAAATAACCTTATAAATAAATAAAATATTTGTTTTTATTAAAAAAAATTATCTGGATTATTAATTAATAATTTTTAATAATGTTACATGAAATTATTCTGAAATAATAATTTGGAATTAATTTAACTTATCTTATTTAAATAAAATGCTTTTTTACTAAAAAAATGTACTTTCAATAATAAACTAATAATAAATAATTTCTGAAAAATAAAAAATTATAAACTTAATTTTATTTTGGTATAATTATTTCAATAAATGAAAAAAAAAATTCAATTTAAATTAAAATATTTATACAATTTTCATTTAAATAAAAAAAATTATTAAAAAGTGTTTAGAAAAAAATTACTTTTTTAAAAAAATAGTAATTAATTATATAATGATTATAACTATCTAAATAATTATTATTATTATTAAAATACTTTATTATATCATTACATGCATTATTAAAATATTTCGAGATGTTATTTATTCTTAATGTTGGGTATGTAGTAATCTTTTAATGAGAGAAATATGATAAATATAATTTGTAAAAAAAATCTTTAATATTAATTATTTTTAGAATTTTCCTCATTTAATTTACCTTTTATGATTTTCATTGTTTTTTAGATTATAATATATAGAAATAATATATTATATTCTGATTTTTTAAATATAAATAATATATAATAATATTTTTAAATTGGTAACTGTGAAGTATATTTCTTCAAAGAATATATTGGTTTTTCTTCTTTAAGAAGAAGAAGACTGAAGTTCCACATTAGGATCCAAGTATCACTGAGAGGGGGATGGTGTGAATCAGTGATATATTTTTCTTTTTTCTTTACATATAATTGAAACATGCTTTGCCTCCTATTAAATAGTTTCTTCTTAGCTGAACACACACAACCACATGAACACAAGATTTACAAGTTTCACAACTCAACAAGAGTAGCAACGTCCTTGGTATGGTACGAAAATAATCCAGTAGCACAAAATCCACTAGAAAAAAAATCATTTGATGCGGAATACAACGATTATGATATAAACTTACACTCATATAGCACTTGGAAAACAATCTTCAAATTTTTGTGCACTCTTTTTTGCACAAATAGGGAATTACAGTATTTCAGTTCTTCTTTACAATTGAATAGTTGTATTCTCTGAACTAAAAATCTTCACTTTCCTACCCAAGAGATGGAAAGAACTCCCGTACTTCCAATTTAATATGTTTGAAGACCCCAAATATTTCATGAAACCTTTTGGGTTTCTTGTTCTCAATTCAAATGGATTGCACATAAAAATATCCTTTTGGCACGGAAAACCTTTTTCGTGCAATATCCTTTTTCCGCGCAACATTCCTCATTTTGTGTAGCTTCCCACTTTTTCACGCACCCTTCCTCTTTTCATGCAAACCTCTTTGTTTTCGCGCAACAAACTTAGCATAAAATTTTATGTGCACTTGATCTCAATAATTTCTTCTAAGTGTCGAGCATCTAAAATGATAGTGGGTCACCTCATAATTATTGGCATTTTTAACCCTACGTGAAAAACATGGATCCATACATTAAAAACTCTTAATGAGTGTAAATACTCTTTTCATGCAACATCATATTTCGTAAAAAGATCCAATTTTTCCACTAACCTTATTCCTTTGCAAATTTTCGAGCTTCTGATATCGATACACCTTTTGCGCGAATAACTTCATTCATCTATTTCTCACACAATGCTAATATTTCACCCAACCTTTATTTTTCATGCATCCTGCTGATATTTCGCACATCCAGCTACTATTTTGCATATCCCACTGATATTTTTCTTATCACACTACTATTTCATGCACCTCTTTATTTTTTTCATGCAACTTTCCTAAATTTCCAGGCACTTCATGCCTTTTTCTATTTTTTGATGTTCTGAACTTAAATCATGCCTTGGGCGCAAAAATCTAAACCATCATCAATCTTGAAGACCACCTTAAACTGTTCTCTTGTGATGCCTTCATATTGACTATTCCTTTTCCATTTCTCTCTTCACTGTATCTCATAACCATTCTTCTTCATTCATCATGAAATCCACTATCATGATATATATCCTTTGATAGATCAGATTTATCATTGTCAGAGTTACAATGGGAAGTACTAAAACATCAATATATTTATGTAATATCATTCCTTCCAATCAAAACTATATATGACTAACATCATCATTTTCCACATTTCCTTAATATGGCTTGCATCACAAGTTATACTAATTTATGATATTTGTGAAATACATAGCAGCATAGAATTTTCTGTTTTTAAGTCAATTAAAAAGATAATTTATTTATCTTTTTTGTCGACTAAAGACAACACTCTACAAAAGCTAACTCTTCAAACTTTTTTATCCATCCAACTTGGTCCCAACATAGAAAATATCTGTTAAAGAATAATTTTTTTTAGTAAATATTATTATTCATTATAAAACATATATAATTTTTTTTAAATGATTATTAATTCAAATTATTGTATTGGATAGACTATTTCATGATGTTTTATAATAATCCCCTTGTTTTAAATGTATATTTATC
Organism: Viscum album; assembly: GCA_963277665.1. Classification (NCBI taxonomy): domain Eukaryota; kingdom Viridiplantae; phylum Streptophyta; class Magnoliopsida; order Santalales; family Viscaceae; genus Viscum; species Viscum album. The sequence goes on from OY728126.1 coordinate 601,541,918, forward strand.
ATACAAAAAAGAAGATCTATTTATTAGTATAGGTGTATCAACAAATTGTTAACAAATATCATCTAGTCAGTTTTTTGTAAAGCCTTTGGAAAAATAATAATATAGTGGATATTATTTTCCCTATTTTACTTTATGAAAACTAATATGCGTGATAGGATAATAAAAATTTATATTCTTTTAATGAAAATAAATTTATCCCAATTTTTTATTAATAATATAAATTGATTGATATAAAAATGTTATTTTGAAAACTAATTCACCTTATTAATTGATTATAGATCAGTTAATATTACTTTAAAAACATAACATTTTGATAGAGAGTATAGTAACCATGAAAAATATCCAAAGTTACTTTTTTCCTAATATTATTTTTAAATAATCTAGTAAAAACCCAATTAGGACTTCATCTATGCAAAAATTTGACTAAATATTACTATTTATATCATGTTTAAATGGGAACATTGTTTATTAGTAGAATCAAGTAAATAAATAACAAAAAATTAATAAATAACCATCATTAAATTAAGGAATGTATCTACAAAATAATGTTAAAGATAAATGTTATATAAGTATGTATATCTATTTAAATACATTATTGTTAAAAACAATATAATATCAAATAATGTAATGATCTGGTCTCAAAATACTGGTTCACCTCAAAATCAAATAAAATAAGACTCCTATAAATTATCTAAATTCATGATTTATCCTCAATTAATTTCCACACAATGTTAAACTAATAATCAAAACTATATTATTTATTGACCATGGGTGATAATAAACATAGTTACTACTATCATCCCATGCCCTAAAATTAATAATTATATATATATATATATATATTATTTTATGTAGCATTTAAATAATGAGAATCATATGATGACTATAGAATAGGTATTTAAATTTTATCTTCATCAAAACATTGGTAACCTCTAAAAAATGGAGATATGGAGAAAGATATAGAGAGATATATGGATAATTATTTTGTCTTAATTAGTGAGATATTTAGATAATTAAAAATAGTGTCCCAACTCTACCAACAATCTCATGATAACTCACTGTATCTCCAAATATAAAAATTCATATATCTAATTTCCCAATTATAATGTGGTCGATGAGTATATAGAAATTGACTACATGTCCATATAGTAATCCATATATCAAATTGGAAAATAGACATTCATGATCCTAACACCCATGTGGTTGTTCTGTATCTAATAATGATTAAGTATTACCAATTAAATAATTTTAAAAATAAAGTGTATAAAAATCACATCAAAAATATCTTTATCAAGCTAAATTTTTTGTCTATATTTTAATTAACTAATTATATAAATATCTCCTAGAAATTTACAAATTGGTTAATAACATAAAATCACTACATATTATTTCCCAGTAATTTTGATTGTATAATTGAAATCCTTGTGGTTATCTACCAACAGACTCATTGGATAACGAAAAGAAGCCCATAAAATATTTGACTAGAAGCATCATAGTTAACATCTGAAACATAAATCGACTCACACTATCATTAATCTTACATATATATACATGACAATAATATTCATATAATCCGATGAATATATATGCATTGCAGAATTTATATTGATATCAATGCCTAAATACATAAAAAATTGTATTCCTTATCACAATACACTAAAATCATAAGTAACTATAATTTCAAAAAAATTATATAAAATTATAAAATCATAATTAAATGTAACCCATTTTAACAATTTTCAATATATTTAAAATAATTAATAGCAACATAGTAGTTATTGATTGAAATTATGATTCAATATTATATGAAATCAATCATTCTCTTATTCTGTATGATAATTTATACTTCTACATTAAATATAGTGGAAACATATATTAATATAATATGTTACATAAACCTCATTTTTTTCAGGGATCATAATAATTTTCAATGACCACATATAAATATACATCCCTTATGTGTAATACTTGAAACCAAATTAATCGCATTCATTATTGTGGAACAAAGCCAATATAGTTATGAAAATACCGATGTATAATATTATAAATTTTCTATTACCATCAAACAATGAAATTATATAGATAAATTTATGGTCATAACATTAGAGAAACAGTATAAATATTCTAAACACCACATCTCATAATAAGAGTTTCACAAACAACCATGAATATTAAAAATATGAATATAATTTTAATATAAATTTAAAATATATATTTAATAAACAACTATAATTTATTAAAAACACTTATATTCAATTTTATTAAATCCATTTGAAATTAATTTATAATATGTTTATATAAATTATAGTTTTTATATGTTATTTTTTTCTTATATCAATAAAAAGATAATATATTCAAATAGTGGATAACAATAAATGGAATATGGTTATATATGTTTGGTCACCTCACTCAACTATTCACAATTTTCTATTACACATTAATCTTCCATCCCTTTACAACTTCACTTCCATAATTATACACTATTATTCTACAAAACCAATGATAATATGTTGAACATCCTAAAATCATGAAAATATTGAGATAATGATAATAAAGAGAGTGAATAAATAGAAACATATATCCAATGGTAAAGATCTCCCTTAAAATGGAGAATTTATTCACCACTATAAATCCCCTTCACTAAAGAAATATCAATAATAATGATGTACCATAAAACATATCATTTAACCATTATAATTTATCTTGAAAAAAATCCAACAACATTTGTGTAATTAGAATATTTACAATTTTTTAAAATTAAATTGAGAAATTTTTACTAGAGTTTCTATTATATAAGCATTAAATACATCTAGATTAAAAATAAAATTCCCACCAGAAACTAATAATAAAGGATAATGGATATTATATGTTAATTTCATATATTTTAGTCTTATAAATTAACTAAAAAGATACCAAATATTAATATTTTTACTCAAAATTATAGATATCATGTAACGACTCAATCTTTTTGAGTAGTATATTAACTTACTCTTATTGATTTAATAAGATGTTAATGGTTAATGCAGAAAGAGGAGTCGATGGATTCATCCAGTAGACTCGACCCTTATGAAGCCCACTTATCAGAGCTTGGGAAGGAGGTAGCATCTGTGGGCTTCGCTTTAGACCAAGCCCAAGCCGAGCTCCAGCATGTCAAGCTTGAACGGAAACGCCTACGGGAGAAGTTCAAGTTAGTAGAGATTACTACTAGGGCAATGTTATCTGAGCCTCCCTCAGATTCTCTCACCATAGCACACCTTACACTCAGGTCTTATGCCGGTGTTATAAGGGGCTATGTGATGAGACCCTAGCTTCCTTGTGTAATCCCTTCGGGTGAATAAATTGAGATTTCTTCCTTTAGTGATGTTTGTGAAATTTCAAATGTCCAGATAATTTTAGAATGTATTTTATTAATGAATTTTGAAAAAGGGATATTTTGAAATATTTATGTAAACCCTAAATAACTAATGATGTGTAATGATTTTCAAAAAATGGTCTTCTACAAAAGTGTTCATTAAAGAAATTTGGAGTCTAATAAGATCAACTTAATTTTTGATGAATAGTAAATAGTGAATAGTGATTTTACGCTTAGGATTAGTAATGTGACCAAATGTATTAGTAATCTCACTTAAAGAAAGTTTTAAAATAATCTAGGCACCTTGATTAAGTAATGTGATTCAATAAAATGGGTAAATAACGGTTTCATAAATTATTATTCAAGTATTAGTTTTTTCGGATGAATAGTGTTTTTTAATTAAAAATTTAATTAAAAATAATTAGAAAATTATTTTTATAAAAATGACTTTATTTTTGAACTCAGAGCATCGATATTATGTTATGGTAATTTTTGGGGATTTTTCTGAAAAAATAAATTTTCGGTGAATAGTGTTTTTATTTAAAAATAAAATTAAAAATATTTAGAAAATTATTTTTATAAAATGGAGTTCATTTTTGAAATATTAGCATTAATATTTGGTTAAGGTGAAATTTTGGGATTATTCTGAGAAGGTTGAATTTTCGGTGAATAGTGAAAGTATAGTTTTTAAGTTACGGGTGTTTAATGACATCATTAAATGATGTATTAAGTATATATTCAATATGGTCGAATTATGAATAGTAAGATAAGGTGTGAGGTGTCCCAAGTGGACAATACCATGGGCAAATACCATGGGCAAGCCCATGGTTTTGCCAAAACCACTAGTGAGGTGTCCCTTGGCCTTTAATGCTTTGTCCCCTCACTTTCCCTATAAATACCCACCCTTTCCTCCTTTAGTTTTCACTCCCAACTCTCCCCCAACGAATTTCTGGTCTTCTTACCTTCCAAGGAGTCCTCCCAAGGTGCCCCCAAGCCCTCAAGTTCCAATCCTTTGAGTTTCAAGAGTCACGTTTTAAGGTAAGGGATCCGACCCCTCTCTTTCTTTTCATGTAATCTCTTTTATGTCATTCCTTTTCTGCTCCATGTTTTTATGTGAGAGGATTCTCTTTTATTTCCCTCTTACTTCCCTTTCATGTTTATATGATGAGAGATCCCCTCTTACTCTCATCATTTCGTTTTATGAAAGTTTAAGTGACGCCGTTAGGCTGCCGAATTTTTAAGGGATTCTTTCACCCTTCTCATTTTTCAAGTTCGATTTTCATGTCAAGTCTTTCAAGTTCCTTTTTATTATGTTGGGGTATGATCTATTTATCTATCATACTGATATCTTATGATCATATGATGAGGGACCCTATTTGATCTTGTCAAATCATTTCCTTTTGAAGTTAAGTGACGCCGTAAGGCTGCCGAATTTTCATAAGAGAAATCTAATCTTTTTCCTTCCATGTTTTTCATTTCAAATGGTATGTCCCTAAAATTTCATTACCATATCCATATGTCCTTTCACCCTACTGTTTTATGGATCATTTATGAGTGGGTGACCCATGTCCCCTCTCATTTCAATGTTTTCTAAAACCCCGAAACTTAGCCGTTATGCTGCAGAATTTTCCCCTCAAAATGCCTCTCTCTTTTCTCAAAAATTATTTTATGTTATAAAGTGAATACTCAAAGCTCTTATTTCTACAAGGGTATTCACATATATATCAAAATGTTCCATTTTAAATTCTGGGATTTACATACATGAGACCCGCTTTCCCTTTCCGTGGGTTTAAAGTGACGTAAAGATCATGTCTTTAAAGCAGTTTTTAAAACGTTATGATTATGAAATGAAACCCATTTATTTTATGCTATGTGGGTTATTTATGAAATGTTTTATGATGATATATGTGTCTCACATGATAATAAAGTCAAATTTAAGGGTGCGCCCTGATAGCGCTCCAATGCATTGGGTAATGATGTAACCACTAGAGATTACAATTTTCATGATACCTTGGTGAATAACCTTGGTAATTTTCAAATGACACCTTGGGGATGGACCTTGGTGATATGTTCATGATTGTCTATGTTAAATGATGTAGCCACATCTTCAAGTTATGGAAAATGTTGTTTTTATTATGAAATGCCTCATGATTTTCTTTCTCATACCTTAAAGTTCTTTTCATGTCCTTATTGAAGTATATCAAGTTCACATGTAAAATGTTCCTCTTGTTTCCCTTACTGGGCCTTCTGCTCACCCTTTCTTTTGATGTATGTCCCCAGGTTATGAGATGCAGTAATGAACCTAGGATGAACATAAAGAGAAGCCTTTCAAGTGTTTAAGAATAATGCTTTATGTTGTTTTCATGTATTATGTTCCTGGTTTCCAAGACACTAAACCTTAAAGATCCTCAGTTGTGTGTAATGTAATGAAAGTTTATGTTATAAAATGGTTGTATGCCATAGTTGGTATCAAAGGATGGTTTAGTTATTTGTGGAAATTAGGATATAAAAACTTTAGGAAGAACCCTATAGAAAAGTTTAAATATATGAAAACTTCCTGGTATTTTGGTAAGTATTGAGTAAGTGGTCTATCAAACAAATACATCCCTGTCTGGATACGAGCAGGTAGAGGCGGCTCTGGCACAGATGTACATAGGGGTAAAACCCGAAAACACCGCTTTGAGCTAGACTCGAACGGGAACTGGTGCACGATAACGGGCCTTGCTGCACTCTTGGTTACGACACTCCCGGGGGATATGTTTGGTTAATCACAAGCTTTTTATGAATCATTATGAAGGAATTATAGAGAAGTATAATTGTTTAAGCATGAAGTCTTAGTTAAAAGATTCATAAATGAAATAAGTTTCTCACTAAGGTTTTATTCTTTTAGAAGATGGCGGGCAATAGGAGGAACCGTGCCGATGGTGACCGCAATGCACCATGTGCTGATGGACCTCTGATGGAAGCCAGAATGGAAACATTCATGCGAATGATGAACCAACTGACTCAAGTTATGAGTAATAACTTGAATCAAGCTGAGAGGCCGACCTCACCACGAAGGGAACAACACTCTGTTGAGTCCTTCATGCGTCAAAGACCGCCAACATTCAGTGGATCTACTGACCCATTGGTTGCGGAACAATGGATAAGCTCCATTGAAAAGATCTTTTCTATACTTCATTGTTCGGAACAAGAAAAAGTCACCCTTGCTGTTTACTGCCTTGAGGGAGAAGCTGATCAGTGGTGGTCACTGATCAAAAACACGAAGCCACGAGGGGAGATGGAAGCTATGGAGTGGGAAGAATTTCGGGGGATTTTCTTTAACAAGTATTTCCCTCGTTCCATGAGAACGAAAATGGAGAAAGAGTTTCTCGAGCTAAAGCAGAATGAGAATGAATCTGTCGAAAGCTATGAGATGAACTTCACAAGGCTTTCCCGTTATACCTCAAGCTTTGTCATGGACCCTAATGGGAAGGTTGATAGATTCTTTGGTGGACTACAACCTCATCTGCGGAAGAATCTAGCCAACAGGGACTATGATAGCTATGAAGAATTAGTTCGAAGTGCCATGAAAGTTGAACTAGAGTTTGGGTAGACACAGTGGTCTCACAAATCTAATGAGAAGAAGAGAACTCTAGAACCGGGCCTGGGAAGAAGTTTTGATCAGGAAAGAGGTGGAAAGCACATGCAACATCCCACATGCAATAAATGTGGGAAGAAGCATTCGGGGAACTGCTTGATCGGAAGTGGCAAGTGCTATAGGTGTGGAAAAGAAGGCCATATTTCTCGGAATTGTCGTGGTGATGCGAAGCCTCAACTTCCCAACACTAACGATAGAGGAAAGATGGTTCTGGCCCTACCCGAAGTCACATGCTTCAAGTGTGGACAACTTGGGCACTTTGATAATCAATGTCCAAATCCGAGGGCGGTGGGGGGGAATCACCATCAACCTCAGCAGAGGCCAAGGGAGCAAGGTCGTGCTTTCGCTATCACAACAGCTGAAGTTGAAGTCCCGAACGATGTGGTAGCAGGTACTCTTATTATCCTCTCAAAGCTAGCAAGTACTTTATTTGATTCTGGTTCTACGCATTCCTTTATTTCCTCCAAGTTTGCAAGGAAAATAGAATCAATCCCCGAAATGCTACAGGTAGAGTTGTCAGTCAAGACTCCAAGTGGGATTATCCTTGCATCAACAGTATTTAGAGACTCTAGTGTTTACTTTGGTGAGAACAATCTTATCGCAAATCTAGTAGTCATTCCCATGATGGAATTCGACATTATACTAGGGATGGACTGGCTCTCAAAGTATAATGCTAAGATCAAATGCAGAAGTAAGGAAATCTCAGTAGTCTTGAAAGAACGACCTATAGTTATCTTCCAAGGAGAGATATCCCGAACTGATCCTTATCTAGAAGCACCTCCTATAGCTTTCTTTATGGAGTTAATCGGTGATGATGAAGAAAGAAAAGGGAGCATACAAATAGAAGATGTTCCGATTGTTCAGGAATACATGGATGTATTTCCTGAGGAGTTACCTGGACCTCCCCCAGAGAGAAAGGTAGAGTTCTCCATTGAACTCGTACCTGGATCCCAACCGATATCAAAGACTCCATATAGAATGGCAAATGTGGAGCTAGAGGAGCTAAAGAAACAACTCCAAGACTTATTGGAGAAGGGGTTTATCCGACCGAGTGTGTCTCCTTGGGGAGCACCAGTTCTCTTTGTGAAGAAGAAGGATGGATCAATGCGGTTATGCATTGATTATAGAGAACTGAACGGGATCACAGTGAAGAACAGATACCCTCTTCCAAGAATTGATGATTTATTTGACCAACTTCGTGGGGCTCAATTCTTCTCTAAGATTGACCTTGGATCTGGTTATCATCAACTGAGGGTGAAGAAGGAAGATATTCCAAAGACTGCCTTCCGATCAAGATATGGGCATTATGAGTTTATTGTTATGCCCTTCGGCTTGACTAATGCTCCTGCTATTTTCATGGATTTGATTAATAGAGTCTTTAAGGACTACCTTGATAACTTTGTGGTAGTTTTTATTGATGATATTTTGATATATTCAAAAAGTCGTGAGGAGCATGAAGATCATCTGAGGGTTATTTTGAAAACTCTACAGAAGGAGAGGCTCTTTGGGAAGTTCAGCAAGTGTGAGTTTTGGTTACAACAAGTGGCTTTCTTGGGGAACATCGTAACCAATGAAGGAATCTCGGTTGACCCTGCAAAGACAATGGTTGTGGAGGAGTGGCCTCAACCCACAACAGTAACTGAGATTCGTAGTTTCCTTGGTTTAGCGGGATATTATAGGAGGTTTGTGAAAAACTTTTCACGGCTTTCTAATCCACTAACCAAGTTGACTCGAAAAGGGGTTAAGTTCATCTGGACAAAGGAATGCGAGGAAAGTTTCCAAGAGCTGAAGAAGAGATTGGTTACTGCACCTGTGTTAACACTACCCTCTATCGGAGAGGGATTCGTTATTTTTAGCGATGCATCTCTGAAAGGGATTGGGTGCGTCCTCATGCAAAACGACAAAGTAATTGCTTATGCATCTCGACAGTTGAAGATTCATGAGCAGAATTATCCTACGCATGATCTAGAGCTGGCGGCAGTTGTTTTTTCTCTAAAGATATGGAGGCACTATCTTTATGGGGAGAAATGTGATATATAAACTGACCACAAAAGTCTAAAGTATATTTTCACTCAGAAAGAATTGAACATGAGACAAAGGAGATGGTTGGAGCTTATTAAATACTATGATTGTTCAATTCATTATCACCCTGGAAGAGCAAACAAAGTCGCGGATGCATTAAGCAGGAAAGATCCTGTTGTTCTGGCAACAATGAGGATCCTGGGAGATCCCTTGATTAAAGATCTTGTAAAACTGGACATGGGAATTATAAGGAAAGGGACATCATCAACCCTATCCCAAATGATTTCTCAACCTTCATTACTAGAGAAGATCAAGAAGGCTCAAAAAGAAGATCCTTTGCTACAGGAGAAGTTCGAGGCTGTAAAGGATGGGAATTTCCCTGATTTCAATATTGATCAAGAAGGTATATTGAAATTTCGTACAAGACTATGTGATCCATCTATTCCGGAGATAAAGAAAGAACTGATGGATGAAGCTCATAGCTCTACTTTCTCTATACATCCGGGAAGCACTAAGATGTATAGAGACCTTCGTGATCATTATTGGTGGGATAACATGAAGAGGGAGATTGCCGATTACACTACAAGGTGTCTGGTGTGTCAGCAAGTAAAGGCAGAACGACAACTTCCTAAGGGGGTATTACAACCGCTACCCATACCAGTATGGAAGTGGGATAATATCACTATGGACTTTGTAACTGGTCTCCCGAAAACATCCAAAGGGAACAATGCGATATGGGTTATTGTGGACCGTCTCACCAAGACAGCCCATTTTATCCCTATTCGGGAAGATTTCTCTCTGGATCAGCTTGCCAAGATATACGTGAAGGAAGTGGTAAGGCTGCATGGGGTACCACTATCCATCGTATCTGATCGTGACCCAAGATTCACATCAAAATTCTGGAGAAGTCTTCAGCATGCTCTGAATACTGAATTGAATTTTAGTACGGCCTATCATCCTCAAACTGATGGCCAATCTGAAAGGACTATTCAGACACTCGAAGACATGTTGAGATTATGCTCAATGGAATTTAAGGGTGGATGGGATCAACACCTCCCATTAGCGGAATTCTCCTATAACAACAGCTTCCATGCGAGTATTCAGATGGCACCCTATGAAGCTCTGTATGGAAATCGGTGTAGAACTCCTACTTGTTGGGATGAAACTGGTGAGAGGAAGCTTCTTGGGCCTGATCTTGTGCAAGAAATGACAGAACAAGTTCATGCCATCCAACAACACATAAAGGCTGCTCAGAGTCGACAGAAGAGCTATGCTGACAATCGTCGAAGGGACTTGGAGTTTGGTGTTGGTGACAAAGTCTTCCTTTGAATTTCTCCATGGAAGAGAGTCATGCGGTTTGGGAAGAAAGGGAAGCTCAGCCCTAGGTACATTGGCCCCTATGAAATCCTTGATCGCATAGGATCAGTGGCCTATCGTCTAGCACTTCCACCGAACCTAGCTCAAGTTCACAATGTCTTCCATGTATCTCTCTTGAGGAAGTACATACCCGACCCTTCGCATGTACTGAACCCAGAGGTGGTACAACTGGAACATGACCTCTCTTATGAGGAGCAGCCAGTGGAGATCTTGGACCGTAGAGACAAGGTCCTACGAAACAAGACTACCCACCTTGTGAAAGTGTTTTGGAGGAATCATAAATATGAAGAAGCGACTTGGGAGCCTGAGGAAACGATGAAGCAAAAGTACCCTCACCTTTTCGACTAGGCCACAAGTATACATTTCGGGGACGAAATTTCTTAAGGGGGGAAGAATGTAACGACCCAATCTTTTTGAGTAGTATATTAACTTACTCTTATTGATTTAATAAGATGTTAATGGTTAATGCAGAAAGAGGAGTCGATGGCTTCATCCAGTAGACTCGACCCTTATGAAGCCCACTTATCAGAGCTTGGGAAGGAGGTAGCATCTGTGGGCTTCGCTTTGGACCAAGCCCAAGCCGAGCTCCAGCATGTCAAGCTTGAACGGAAACGCCTACGGGAGAAGTTCAAGTTAGTAGAGATTACTACTAGGGCAATGTTATCTGAGCCTCCCTCAGATTCTCTCACCATAGCACACCTTACACTCAGGTCTTATGCCGGTGTTATAAGGGGCTATGTGACGAGACCCTAGCTTCCTTGTGTAATCCCTTTGGGTGAATAAATTGAGATTTCTTCCTTTAGTGATGTTTGTGAAATTTCAAATGTCCAGATAATTTTAGAATGTATTTTATTAATGAATTTTGAAAAAGGGATATTTTGAAATATTTATGTAAACCCTAAATAACTAATGATGTGTAATGATTTTCAAAAAATGGTCTTCTACAAAAGTGTTCATTAAGGAATTTGGAGTCTAATAAGATTAACTTAATTTTTGATGAATAGTAAATAGTGAATAGTGATTTTACGCTTAGGATTAGTAATGCGACCAAATGGATTAGTAATCTCACTTAAAGAAAGTTTTAAAATAATCTAGGCACCTTGATTAAGTAATGTGATTCAATAAAATGGGTAAATAACAGTTTCATAAATTATTATTCAAGTATTAGTTTTTTCAGATGAATAGTGTTTTTTAATTAAAAATTTAATTAAAAATAATTAGAAAATTATTTTTATAAAAATGACTTTATTTTTGAACTCAGAGCATCGATATTATGTTATGGTAATTTTTGGGGATTTTTCTGAAAAAATAAATTTTCGGTGAATAGTGTTTTTATTTAAAAATAAAATTAAAAATATTTAGAAAATTATTTTTATAAAATGGAGTTCATTTTTGAAATCGTAGCATTAATATTTGGTTAAGGTGAAATTTTGGGATTATTCTGAGAAGGTTGAATTTTCGGTGAATAGTGAAAGTATAGTTTTTAAGTTACGGGTGTTTAATGACATCATTAAATGATGTATTAAGTATATATTCAATATGGTCGAATTATGAATAGTAAGATAAGGTGTGAGGTGTCCCAAGTGGCCAATACCATGGGCAAATACCATGGGCAAGCCCATGGTTTTGCCAAAACCACTAGTGAGGTGTCCCTTGGCCTTTAATGCTTTGTCCCCTCACTTTCCCTATAAATACCCACCCTTTCCTCCTTTAGTTTTCACTCCCAACTCTCCCCCAACGAAGTTCTGGTCTTCTTACCTTCCAAGGATTCCTCCCAAGGTGCCCCCAAGCCCTCAAGGTCCAATCCTTTGAGTTTCAAGAGTCACGTTTTAAGGTAAGGGATCTGACCCCTCTCTTTCTTTTCATGTAATCTCTTTTATGTCATTCCTTTTCTGCTCCATGTTTTTATGTGAGAGGATGCTCTTTTATTTTCCTCTTACTGCCCTTTCATTTTTATATGATTAGAGATCCCCTCTTACTCTCATCATTTCGTTTTATGAAAGTTTAAGTGACGCTGTTAGGCTGCCGAATTTTTAAGGGATTCTTTCACCCTTCTCATTTTTCAAGTTCGATTTTCATGTCAAGTCTTTCAAGTTCCTTTTTATTATGTTGGGGTATGATCTCTATATCTATCATACTGATCTCTTATGATCATATGATGAGGGACCCTATTTGATCTTGTCAAATCATTTCCTTTTGAAGTTAAGTGACGCCGTAAGGATGCCGAATTTTCATAAGAGAAATCTAATCTTTTTCCTTCCATGTTTTTCATTTCAAATGGTATGTCCCTAAAATTTCATTACCATGTCCATATGTCCTTCTTATTCTTTCACCCTACTGTTTTATGGATCATTTATGAGTGGGTGACCCATGTCCCCTCTCATTTCAATGTTTTCTAAAACCCCGAAACTTAGCCGTTATGCTGCAGAATTTTCCCCTCAAAATGCCTCTCTCTTTTCTCAAAAATTATTTTATGTTATAAAGTGAATACTCAAAGCTCTTATTTCTACAAGGGTATTCACATATATATCAAAATGTTCCATTTTAAATTCTGGTATTTACATACATGAGACCCGCTTTCCCTTTCTGTGGGTTTAAAGTGACGTAAAGATCATGTCTTTAAAGCAGTTTTTAAAACGTTATGATTATGAAATGAAACCCATTTATTTTATGCTATGTGGGTTATTTATGAAATGTTTGATGGTGATATATGTGGCTCACATGATAATAAAGGCAAATTTAAGGGTGCGCCCTGATAGCGCTCCAATGCATTGGGTAATGATGTAACCACTAGAGATTACAATTTTCATGATACCTTGGTGAATAACCTTGGTAATTTTCAAATGACACCTTGGGGATGGACCTTGGTGATATGTTCATGATTGTCTATGTTAAATGATGTAGCCACATCTTCAAGTTATGGAAAATGTTGTTTTTATTATGAAATGCCTCATGATTTTCTTTCTCATACCTTAAAGTTCTTTTCATGTCCTTATTGAAGTATATCAAGTTCACATGTAAAATGTTCCTCTTGTTTCCCTTACTGGGCCTTCTGCTCACCCTTTCTTTTGATGTATGTCCCCAGGTTATGAGATGCAGTAATGAACCTAGGATGAACTTAAGGAGAAGCCTTTCAAGTGTTTAAGAAGAATGCTTTATGTTGTTTTCATGTATTATGTTCCTGGTTTCCAAGACACTAAACCTTAAAGATCCTCAGTTGTGTGTAATGTAATGAAAGTTTATGTTATAAAATGGATGGATGCCATATACCCTATATCCATACCCCTCACAACTATTAAATTATAAAACTATAAATATTAAAACATAATCTTATATATTCTTGACACTGTAAAAAATTTATTATCAATTTTTTGAAAAGTTTCATTACAAGGGTTACCACGTAAATAAAAATTATGATATTCAAATTCTTTTATTAAATACAAATTCCATAAAATTTGAATGAAACTATTATAATTTATCATGTTTTAAAACCCACAGTTGTTGTTTATATTTTTTACTACTTTCTCATATTCCACTATTATAAAACAAAAAATCAAAAAAAGAATAATATGTATATCAGTAACATAATACATCAAATTTTTTGTCACTAATAAATTTTATTGTCAACAAAAAAATCCAGAATTTCATCATCTCACTAATAAATTACATTAGATTGATCATTAAATTTATTTAATTACAAAAGAACAAAAAAAATGTGTTCAATAAGTCACATCTTACAAGGATCCCCTAATATGATAGAATCATCTCTATTATGTTAAGACATGTTAATATGTCTAAAAAATTTGTTTCTATATTTACTATAGATTAGTAACTAACAACATTCAAAATGATGAAATACCCTCAATAATACATTTTCACCAATAGTAAATACATATGATTGATCTTGTAATGAAAAGTTGAATTATATCTACTATGAGTATCTTAAATGTAATGTTGAATCATTTATTAAATATCTCTATTATCTTTATCATTCTCTAAAAAATAAAATATTACACAAAAATATTAATCAAATGTAATTGTGATCAAAATTTTTTTCAAAATAGTGCCCCATAAGTCCCCACAATAAGATGAATAATTATTATTATTATTAGATGAAAACATTGTTAGTGCGAAATGATATTCCCATGAACCATCAAAATCTATATCATAATATTTTTTCATGTCAAATTTTATATTAATCAAACTCTTTATCAAATCATTCTTATATTGATATAATATTTTTTAAAGAATCATCTAGAATCCAAAAGAACATAAATATCATATCCAATTATAATAACAAAAACTTCATAAATAAATATTCTTGATTCCAATATAATAATAATTGAACTAAAATGGAAATGATTTAACATAGTCAATATTCCTAAAATAACTCTAATAATATCATCACATATAGCTTCATGTGGTAAAAATGTTAAAAATATTTATCGAAATATATTTATATTTCATCCATGGAAAACACATTAGTCATAAAAAATAGTATATATTAATGATCAATCAGATCCTAGTAAATGAATATATTCCTTGTGATGAAATATTTTATAGATATTTTCATTACTATAAAATTAAAATACATATTCAAGGTACTAAAAAATTATTGGGATTGAATCCTTTTTCAACAAATAAATTTCAGTTATATATATGAATTAAATTACGTGCCTTTATATAATCCTTCATGTATAAAGATTTATTGAATTATATCGTAATTGGTAAATAAAAAAATATTTTTTTACAAGATGAAACTTATGAGTGGTATCCATTTATCAAAAAAAATTAAACATTTTAATATTAAAATGTTTTTTTTTTAAAAAACTTTATGAGAATTGACATTACTTTTCAATGTTTTTACTCATTCTAAAACCCAATAAAACATTTTAAAAGTATGATGAGGAAAAAAGTGAATTACAAGACATAAAAAAGATATAAATTATTATATTATATAAATACACTTAATATAATTATTTTTAAACAATATTTTATAGATTATTAAATAATATATTTCCACCTGAAAAATGCACACATTTTTCTCAGGGAATAACCATTGAAAACCGTAAAAAGAAAACAAATCAACTGAGAGAATCCAATCCATTTATCAATTTAAACTCATTCAAGAAATAAATATAGCCTTTTAAATACATGGTACAAAACACAGTGTTTTAATCCCATATTATATTCATCCATAATAGTGAACATTATCTGATTAATTAGACATTTGTAATGGGGACCACCATTTATATTTTTTATATCAATTACAACCATCTTCATAATATATAATGGGGATAAAAACATCATATTAGATATGTTGAGGTCACCTATTATTCTTATATAATAATATAATACATTATCATGAATATAAAATTTATTATTTCCCACATTAATCATTAAATATTTAAAAACAAATTTTCTCCTCATATGGAAAACACCCCTGGATATTGCAACACCAATTATTTTTAAAAACGATTTTCAAAAACTAAATTACAAATATGTAAGATAATGAGTGTTTTTATTTGAATTAAAAATTAATTCATAATAAATAACAAATAAAGAAAATATATTTTATAATATTTTTTAAATTTTACAATATTGCATATGTTAAAACAAATAATTCATATGGTAGTTTTTAAAATAATTCAAAATAGTTCATAAATAGATTCCAATTAAAATCCTAAAAATAATGTAAAAATCGATATAAAATATCCAACATAATTATTTTATTTTCCTAAAAATTATTTTATAATATGTTTCTAAAAACAATGACTTGGAAGAATATGATTTGTAATGGAAACATTAAAAGTGTTTTTTAAATAATGTCTCATATGTAAAATGATAAATAAAATACATTCTTAGAAATGTTGAAATGAATTTAATATATGGTTAAAAATTACCATTACCATAAATTGAATAATATGTATATGTTATATTATAATTTTTAGAAAAATGTGTATTTTATTGATATGAATTATAAATTAAATATATAAAATCTTCAAAATGAGGTTTTTAATATAATGTGTCCCTTGCCTTGAGTCAGGCTCATCGTGAAAATTATTGATCATCCAAAATATTCCAATATTTTTCTTTTTATACATGAATTAGATTTATTTTAATGTTTCTATCCATTTACTTTCATTTTATAATCTATTATTTAATCAAATAATATCATGTAATGTGTTTTGGTAATATTTATGTCATTTGTCTATAATGAAATCTATTGGGCGAAAATGTTCAAAGTGGAAATTATGTCAAAATATCTAAAATAAAAAATAGAGAATAATTATAAATTTATATATCAATTATACTTCTAAATCCAATGATTAAAATAGTTATTAAAAATAACTATGTCACAATCATGGAGAATATAGGTCATACGTTCAATGATTAACATTTCTATTTTTCAACGATCATTATTAAAAATGGTATTTTTTATATATCCATCCAGATTGTTAATAACATAATATATACCATTTTATCTATTTAAATATACTTACATATGTCATCCATGTTATCTGGTGATGAATAACAAATCACGTTGCATTATAGAGGTGGTAGTCCAAATGTATCCATGAATAGAATAATCAATTTTTAGTTATTGGATTGGTAAGAGTGTTAATGATAAATTATATTTTAAAAATTTTAAGTATTTTAGGATTATTATATATATACATTAAATCCAACATTACTATCATACATAAGTGGAGGATTTTTAAAATGAATTGCATCAGTTAATGAGGCAGTAGTCCGCCTTACACAAGAATAATGGTTTCATTTCCCATTTGATGAATATTAGATAGTTATAAATTAAAAAATAAAAATAATTACATATAATTATATTTTATATGATAATTTTTTATTTAATATTATTACATAAAATTATTATCTTCATATATGAACAAATAAAAATAATTTTCATAAAAACTATACACCTTCTTCAGATGGCCTCTTATGGTTTACACCAAAAAAATCATAAATTCATTTTAAGATAAAAAATGGAATAGAGGGAACATGGATGGATAAATGGAATAGACTTTAGTGTGAAATTTCAAAATAGAAATTCCTTTCATGTATGAATAAAATAGGTGAGCATGATCCCTTTTTGAAGATAGGGGAGGGTAACCCATGGAATTTCCCAAAGTATAAAATTAATATAAATTAACATTCTTATTTTAATTTTTCCCAATCTTATACTAATATTTGATAATATGATTATGAGTAAAAATTATATCATCCAAAAAAATTAGAAAATATAAGTAAATTTTATAATAATTTTAAATGTTTAATCATTTGTGAAATAATTTACACAATTATCATAGATATAATGTTTTATCTATTTATGGTTCATAATGCATCCCATAAATGGAAAAAATCCTTAAATGGGACATAGAAGATATGATAATACCTATCCAATATACTTCCACGAATTTAAATTATTTTTTTGAATTTTGAAACATTTAAAAAAAATTATTAGTTATAAATTTGAATTAATGTAAATTTGGAGAGTATTTTCTTAATCTCCCATTAAAGAATTAATGTTAATGATTGAAAACAAATATAAACATTTGAATCACTCCAAATTTTTTTTGAATATATATATTTTTATTTGTAAAACTATTATTCATTAATAATATATTTTCTTTGATATTTTTAAAATCATTTATATCATTTAAAAATTAACGAAATTAATGATGTTTTGGTGTTGTGTATGAAATTAAGTTAATTTTGAAATATCTATAAATTTAAAATAAATCACCATGATGAAAATATATTTATTATTCTAAAATTTTCTATTATTCTTTTTTCACAAGAACATTTTTTCCATTATGAAATCAAAAGATATATTTAAAATCCAGAGGGTGATATTTTTCCTTTTTTAAATAAAATATTATATAGAACACTATCAACGAATACATTCCCATAAAATATATTGATAATAATGTGATAATAGTATAAATACATTTATATAATACAATATAATAAGAGAAAATAGGAAATTATCACTTATTTCTGACTCATGTTAACCTGAGGTACCCTTTTACAACGATGATGATTTTTTAATATTTTTACTATTCATTATGACAAAAAATTATGCTCACCAAATTAAATATTATTAAATTTATTTTTTTAATATGTAATGAATTTTAAAATATTAAATCTATATATGTGTAGAAAATATTTTTTACATTTCTAGACTATTTAGATGAAAAACAGTTTTCTAAAAAAATTTCTTTCTTTGTCTAAAATTAATTTTATTCATTGACCAATTATAATGTTGAATATTTTCTAAATAAGTATTTTATTTCAAATAGTATATTAAGTAGATTAATTTATGATCAAACTTAAAAATATTTTCGGGATTTCTAAATGAAATGAAATCACATTTAAAAAAATATATTTTTTACTATTCACTAAAAATTCAAAATTTCCATAAAACTAACAAAAAATCATATTAGCACAACATTGAAATGATGATTTCATAAATAAAATAATATTAAAAAAATTATAAGTAAATAATATTATTATCTTACAACAACCCATACAAATTGTTTTTATGAAATAATATTTTTAAATAATGAAATCAAATTGCAAAAAATTGAGTGATTACATACTATTAATTTATCTATAAATTTATATCTTCTATGTAATTTATATGTAATTTATATATAATTTATAAAATAGGTAACCAAATTTATACTACCAAATTTAATTACATGGATATACTTATCCCATTTAAATAACTATATTCCATTATTATATTATGTTCGACATTTTCTGTCTTATATAATATCGAAAATTGTATTGATTTAAATATTAATTGAATTATGAATTCTCCACCATAAAAATAAAATGAATCCTCAAAAATTTCTTTTGAAACTAATAAAATAATGTTTTTTATAAAATTTGTTCATTGAAATATGACAACATAAAAGGCTAATATAACATCTTCTTGATAAGAGGGAAATGAAAATATGATATCCATTTCTAATAAAATATAATTATGTATCAAAATAAGAGAAAATTGGTGGGATTTTAAATATGGACATTGTTATAATTAGTTCTTCCAAAATAATAATGGACTATAATAGATTTAATTTATTAGCAGAAGGTTAATGATCATGAGAATATAAATTACATTAATAACATAATCCAATGTTTTGTTAATGTGACCTTCAATTCATCATAAATAATTGTAATATGGTGAAATTTTCATTTCAATATTCCTTTCTTTTATTTTAATATCTTAATACCATTATGTATATTAAGATAGGTAAAATATACTTGCATTATAAGTATAATATAAACATTTTCTCAATTTCTATAAAAATAACTTCTACTCCTCCGAAAAATGAGTATTCAAGATGAATTCATTTTTCACAATGATCTAAAATAATCTTTTAAATGATCACACAATTACCCAAAATCATCAAAATATATTCCTCATATCATTGGATATTAACCAAAACATAAATGGTTAGTTTAGGATTTATAATTCCAAAAAATAATAATCCTTCATATCATGAAATATTTTATTAATCACAAAAAATGAAGAGTAATATATACATTCCAAACAAAACCATTAAAAAAATTGAAAATCATAAAATTAATAAAAAATATTTTATAATAACATTGAAACAAAAGTGTTATAATTATTTGATCACATATTATTAGAGGATAAATTTTCAATTTATCACTAAATAACATCAATCTCAATTAATGTATCATACCAAATATTCATATTCACTAATAATATAATCTAGAAGATATGATTATCAATTAAATATATAACATGAATCACACCAACTCGACATTGAAATCATATATATGATTCAAAAAGATAATTTATTCATTATTCCTCAAAAAAATACCATGATGTTTGTTTTACGTTAATAATATATGGATCCAAAAATGGTGAACCTCCTCTTAAATATCAATAATCACTAAATAATTTTCATTTGTATAATTTTAGATACAATAAAATATATGATCCCAAAAATAAGTAAACCCTTATCTTTTAAAACATTTAAATAAATACATACTTTCTAGGACATTTTGTTCTTTATTCCTAGGTGTTTTAACCTTTTCACCTTTTTTGATTAGTTATACTAAAAATAGAAAAATATTGTAAATATAAGTTTTAAAGACCCGTAAAATTCAAGGAAATTTTTTTTATTAATTTTCTTTGGGATTTTACAAGAACGCAATTTTTGACGGCACTTGATTCTGAGGCCCGGTGTGCCCGGAATTTCTATTCGAAGTTTAGATCGGGTACGTTCAGTGAACGAACGAGCGTGAATTTCTAACTTTTGAAACGGTGCTCGGAATCAAACTCCGAGGGCACCGATGGAACCGTAGCACCATTAATTTCTTAGGAACACCTTTTCTGGAGTTGCGTTTGCTCGTTATGAATTGTTTAAATTTGTGGATTAAGTGTTAGTGAAATAAAATTTTCGTTAAGAATTTTATTTCACTTCTCCATGAGTTAGAACATAAGTGTAGTAGTTAGGGTGGGACCCACTGTTTGTTAGTTTTTCTTGAGTGTATTAAAGATGAGGTGGGGGCCACATGAGCCCCCACCTTTTCAAATCCCTTAAGTCCCTAACTCCTCTTAAACCCCCACTTAAGTTGTGTAACTCTTTTAACTTTTTAACTTCCCATTAATTGGGTGGCTTTACCTCTCCTCTCATTAAGTTTGCCAACACCCAATTCAATGATTTAATTTAAGTTTTGAATTTTTGAATTGTGGCTTAAGTTAGTAAAATAAGGGCGACCCTTATATTATTTTGGTTGGATGTTGTGTGTGGAAAATTGAGGAGATATATCTTCATCTTCATCACAAAGAACACCAAGACTTCGACTAAGAATGTTGTCATCGTAAGAAGAGATCGATGTGCCATATCTTCTCCTCTTTGCAGCCGGTGTGTTTCCGAAGATCGACGGCGCACCCTCTTTCGATCTTCTTCCCATGTCAATGAAAAGGAGACACCACTCCCTCCTCGAGCGTTCTCCGTCAACTTACGGAGCTTCACCTCGTGATGTCTTTTTTCAAGACGGAAACCTCGTTCATGCCATGCTTTAGGTAGGGGTTTATTTAATTATTTTCGTTTTTGATTTCTAGTTTGTCGTTCTTCGTGGTTATACGACTAAATGCTATCGATTAACGAGAGGGGTCCGGACCGCACAAACACGTCCGTCCCTCCTCCCTTATCCATGTGTTGTTTCTTTGTGGTTTGAAATGAGTATGACGTGGTGCCGTCGCACCGCGTGTGATCGTGCGACAAGGAATGTCTGGCACCGTCGCGCCGCGCCTTGGAAATGAACAAGGACACGACGTTGTCACGCCGCGCCGTGAAGTTGAACCAAGTTGCGGCGCCGTCGCACCGCGTCAGAGAAAACCAAAGACACCGCGACCAGATCAGTGTCGTGGCAGAGGGGCGCGGTGCCGTTGCACCGCGCCGGACGAACCAGGTCGCGGCCGGTTCCGGGCCGCGGTGGAGTAGGGTGACCGGTGGCCAGTTCCGGGCCGCGGTGGAGTAGGGTGACCGGCGGCCGGTTCCGGGCCGCCGGTGTCGGCGAAGGAGGAAGGACTGGCCGTGGCCGGTCCTTGTTGGAAGAACCGGCTGGCCGGTGCGGGCCGGCTGGAAAATAGGGAAACTGGGGGAATTAATTCCCCCGGCCGGCACAAAACAACCCCCATTTAATGGGGGGCCGCGGTTACACCAGGGGGGCAGCCCCCCCCCCCCCCTTGCCAAACGGCTCGGCCGGTTGGTCGAGCGCCTAGCCAGCATGCTAGACGCGTTGTTCCCAGGCCGGTCCATGCCCCGGTGGGCCGGACCCGGACCCGGTTTGGGTCGACCCCGGGGATATCGGGCCGGGTCGGATCGGGCCCAAACCCCTTAATACCGAACCTTTTTCGGTCGGATGCCCATAACATGTGTTACGGGTCTCCGATCGACGCACCGTCAATTGCGATATGATCCTTGGATCGAGATGGTCATTTCGGTATATCGGACTCAAGGTTTCAGAATACTTTGAGTTATGCCGGGTTGGTTCGTACACGAAACCAACCGGGCCCTCAGAGTGGAAACGCTCATATCTTAAGCTCCGGATATCCGATTGGCGTGCCGTAGACTTTGTTGAATTCCTATAAGTGAGACGGATCTTTCGGCTTACTCCGCCCGAGGTTTAGACGCTGGTGGAGTACGGTCGGGTTGGTTTTGCCTTAAAAACCAACCGGGCTCCTGGGACGAAAAAGCCAATAACTCTCAGACCGGGCGTCCGATTGACGCTTCGTATGCGTCGTTGAGTTCCGGTTGACGATACGGAACTTTTGGATACATCAAATCTGGACTAAGTGTCAGTTGATGTATCAGCCTCTCGGCTCGTGGAGCGGACCCTCCCAAACGAGCTTGCTGTGTGCGGGAACCCTAGAGTTGGCTGCGACTGCTACTGTGACGACGACGAAAGTACAGAAATCCTCAGTGGATTCGACGGCGACGACTACAGCACTCAGCGATCCTATGTGTATCAGTGCTACCGATCTTGTGTGGGTCCGATCCTGTGTGGGTCAGCGCTCAGCGGTTCTGTGTGAGCCAGCGCCTACAGATCCTGTGTGGGTCCGATCCTGTGTGGGTATTTACGGGGGTTAGTACCTATTGATCCTTTGTGGGTCCGACGACTTAGATGGATCAGTGGTCATCTCTATCGTCTTTTAAATAAGTATACCTGTGTGAGCTGAATCATGTTTTTCTTTCCTATGTGGATTGTGTTGTGCTATCCTGTGTGGATTACGTTTTGCTTTCCTGTGTGGAATACGATTTCTTTCCTGTGTGGACTGGGTTGTACTTGGGGTCGGAGGTTGGAGCATGTTTAAATTGATGACTTAGGTATATGTATGGGCATATACCTAATCTGTGTCAGATGTTACATCGTGATTGTATCTTTCCTTTGTGGATTATCCTTTGTGGACTCTGGGAGACCTTCGAGGGTCTCAGGGTCCCTACTGAGTAGCTTATACTCACCCCTGCATGGGTTATGCCCGCACTATGTTGTGTTGGTTGCAGACGACGGACATCGCTGATCGTGGTTGAGGCTTGCGGAGCAGGATGGTACCTGGAGGTGGACCACTAGGTGGGACGTACTCAGAGCGGTCGGCTGCACCCGAGGAGCAGTGGAGGCTATCTATACCCACCCTTCAGGTGGGACTTCTAGTGGACGTCTCGACATTGCGGATTTACTTTTCAGTTGTTGTTTTTCCCTTTCGAGTTGTACTTTACTTTCAGTTTGGGTTTGTATTCTGGTCCGCTTACTTTCCGCACTTACTGTTATACCAGCTTTTACTTAGTGATTGCTTCTTCTGCTTGCTTGATCTGTGGTGTTTGTTTACTTTACAAAGGAAATTCCTTCCCTTTTTATTGATAATTTACGCCTTGGTGCTAGTCGCCAGCCCATGGCCTATGGAAGGCGGGCTTGGGGTAGTCACGGCACGGGCCCCGAGGACGGGTCGTGACAAATTGGTATCAGAGGTGTTCGGTTCTACCGTAGAACATGGGACTCTGATCTTTTTCTATGTGAAGAAATAGTTTTTAGCGTATTGGGTGTGGTTATCAGTCCAGGGAGTCCAGTGTTGGGGCGGCGGCCAACGTATCCATACACAAGGACCATGACTTCTGATTTCCGACTTAATTCACGAAAACATTGATTTCATGTGTGTTTCAAGTTTTCTTTGTGATTACTTTGTATCAGCTCACCAGGTATATTGTTCTGACTGTGGTGCACCTGTTCCCTTTTCAGGATTCCCCCACGACGACAGCCAGCTAGGGTTCCGAGAGTCGTGCGTGACGACAGCCCACTGAGCGACGAGGCCTCGGTGCAGGGCCCTTTGTCAGTAGTGGCACCAGCGGTAGCTCTACCCATTGAGCCATCGATGCTTCCAGCCCTAGCCGCTGACGATGCACGTCGCCTTAGTGTACTGCATGAGTTCCAGCGCCAGCGTCCGCCCAGGTTCCGTGGGGAGACGGACCCCCAGGCAGCCGAGGACTGGTTAGAGGCAGTGGTACGAGTTTTTCGGTTAGTGAGGACACCAGCAAACCTCATGGTGATCCTCATAGCGAGCCTATTGCACGCAGCAGCGGGCCGATGGTGGATCTTGAAGCTCCAGGTGCACGATGAGGCATCTCTTCTTTGGACAGACTTTGAGAGCCTCTTCCGCTCGGAGTTCGTCCCAACCACCCTCTGTGCGGTGCGCATCCAGGAGATTCTACAGCTGCGACAGGGCAGCATGACAGTCGCCCAGTACTCGGTGAGATTTACCGATCTCTCGTGCTACTCTACATACATGGTACGGGACCCATTCTTCTGGGCCCGGACCTTTGAGCAGGGATTGAGACATGAGATCAGGGCATCGCTGATCTCCCTCAGCATTCCGACTCAGACAGGAGTACTGGAGCGAGCCCTTTTGATCGAGAGTTTTCTTACTGAGTCTACACCAGCGCCGAGACCCACCGCAGGGCGGCACGTAGCAGAGTCTTCTACAGTAGGTAGTCGACGGATGAATCATGGGTCTAGGCAGACCAGACCCTTAGGCAGATGACCTCAGGACACTGGCTCAGCAGTGCGGGGCACACAGCGCGAAGCTAGTCTTTCGAGAGATAGGTAGTGCTACTCATGTGGCGGGCAGTGCGACATAGCTCATGATTGCCCGACCCGCTGTGCCGAGGAGCAGAAGACGGTTGAGGGACCACCGAGGTAGAGGAAGAGGGTCGACCGTGGCGGTACGCAGGGAGTAGGCGGACGAGGTAGAGGAGCTGGCCGAGCAGCAGGTGGTGGGCGACGCTTTGAGACCCTACCACCACCACCACCAGGAGGTCCACCCCGACCACAGGGAGCTCGCGGGCAGAGATAGGCACAGCTCTAGGCAGCAGAGGCCTACGACCACGGCATGCCCGAGATGATTCGAGGTACTATCTGTGTCTATTCCACCCTTGTTGTAGTTCTTATAGACACAGGAGCGAGTAATTCTTTCATATCCACTGCCCTTGTTCGGAGCTCGGAGATTCCGACAGAGCTGTTGGCTCGATCCATACGGCTAGATACTCCTACGGGAGCAGACTCGACGATTACGCACTGGTGCTGGTAGTGTGAGCTTACTCTAGGAGGCGAGAGCTTCGGCTGGGATCTTCTTGTAGCAGCGTCGAGGCCTTACGACGTCATCTTGGGCAGGATTGGTTGTCTACGGTCCATGCACAGATTGACTATTTTAGGCGCAAGGTGCGATGTGTACGCACCGACGGGAGCAGGTTCACCTTCACCGGCGAGAAGTGAGCCTTTGTAGCACAAGATGGAATTCCGCGGAGGAGAGGATGGCCCATCACTCATCAGTTGGGTAGCCTCATCCTAGGAGCAGTTGATGTGTGGAGTCCTTGTTTTCCTGCAGTGGTGGGTCAGTATGCGGACGTTTTTTCCCGACGACATTCTAGGGCTACCTCCACGCAGAAAGGTAGACTTTTATATTGACCTATACCCCGGAAAAACCCCGATATCGACTCCACCATATCGGATGGTCCCTGCCGAGCTTCGAGAGCTATGGGTACAGTTGGAGGACTTGCAGGTCAAGGGGTTCATCTGACCCAGTGTTTCACCCTGGGCTTCCCCGATTTTGTTCGCCAAGAAGGCAGACGGGAGCTTGCGACTTTCTGTCGACTATCGTTGCCCAAACTAGGTGACAGTGAGGAACAAGTATCTTCTACTGAGGATTGATGACCTCTTGGATCAGCTCAAGGGAGCACGTAGTTTCTCAAGGATAGACCTCAGGTCAGGATATCATCAGCTCAAAGTTCGAGACGAGGACGTGAAGAAGACGGCCTTCAGGTGTCGGTATGGCCACTATGAGTTTTTGGTTATGCCCTTTGGCGTGACCAATGCTCCAGCAGTGTTCATGGCCCTCATGAACAGGATCTTTCATCCATACCTCAATCGATTTGTTGTGGTCTTCATCGACGACTTTTTGATTTACTCGACGACTGAGGAGGAGCACGCCTACCACTTCTGGGTTATACTAGACACACTCCGAGAGCATCACCTTTATGGTAAGATCTCGAAGTTTCAGTTCTGGATACGTGAGGTCCACTTCTTGGGACATGTCATCTATGAGGTGGGAGTTGCGGTGGATCCTACGAAGATCGAGACAGTGCTAGCTTGGGAGCCACCCAGGAGCGTGACGGAGGTGCGGAGTTTCTTCGGACTAGCTAGATACTACCTGAGATTTGTGCCAGACATCTCCAGAGTTGCGGCACCACTCTCAGCTTTTAAGAAGAAGGGGAAACACTTTGTATGGTCAGAAAGATGTCAGTAGAGCTTCCAGGAGCTGAGACAGAGATTGACCAGCGCACCTATCTTGAGGTTGCCTGAGGAGGGAGTAGGGTACGTAGTCTACTGCGATGCATCAGGGACCAGACTCGAATGTCTCCTGATGTAGGAGCGGGTAGTGATCACCTATGGATCACGTCAGTTGAGGACGCATGAGCAGAACTACACTACCCATGACCTAGAGTTAGTAGCAGTGGTCTTCGCTCTGAAGACATGGCGACACTATCTGATGGGCGAGCGCTTTACAGTATTTTCTAACCATCAGAGTCTCAGTTACATCTTTTCTCAGAAGGACCTGAACCTGAGACAGCGGCGATGGCTCGAGTTCCTCCAGGACTATGACTTTGAGATAGTCTATACTCCTGGGAAGGGGAACGTGGTAGCCGATGCTCTCAGCAGAAGGACGGGCATTCAGCTACTTGAGGAGGTGACAGAGCAGCTGGCCACCTTACAGATATCCTTTGTGGATAGATATGGAGCAGCCTTCCTTCAGTCTCTCACAGTCACTCCTCCACTACTAAAGTGGGTCAGAGAGGAACAGCATGGGGACGCTGACTGTGAGACGCGGCTTGCACAGATATCCTCTGGACAGGAACCTGATGGTTTTTCCTTTGGAGCAGAGCACGACGTCCTTTTCAGAGGACGTACCTTGGTACCAGTTGCTTTACGGGAGGAGGTGCTAAGAGAGTTTCAGACTTCTCCTTTGGCGGTACATCCTGGAGTGGAGAAGATGTACCAGGATCTCAGACGACAGCACTGGTGGCCGGGCATGAAGAAAGTTGTGGCAGGGTTCGTTTCACGATGTCTCACCTGCCAGCAGGTGAAGGCAGAGCACCAGGTACCAGCAGTCTTGGTACAACCCTTAGAGGTTCTAGAGTGGAAGTGGGACGGCATATCTATGGACTTCGTGACTGGACATCCACGCACTTCCTGAGGACACGACTCCATCTGGGTGATTGTCAACCGACTCACCAAGTCGGCACACTTTCTACCCATCAGAGAGCAGGGCTCAGTGGAGATCTTGGAACGTCTCTACGTTCAAGAGATTGTACGGCTTCACAGTGTGCCATCATCTATCTTCTCCGATCGAGATGCTTTCTTTACTTCCCAGCTTTGGAAGGGGTTGTAGGAGGCGTTCGGGATGCAGCTACGTCTGAGCACAGCCTTTCACCCTCAGATGGATGGTCAGATGGAGAGGACCGTTCAAACTCTCGAGGACATGCTCCGCGCATGTATCCTCGACTTTGGTCGTAGCTGGGAGGACCACCTACCCTTGGTGGAGTTCGCGTACAACAATAGCTACCACTCCACCATCAGGATGACACCATATGAGGTGTTGTACGGTTGACCTTGCAGATCTCCTTTGTGCTGGACAGACCCTGGGG
Source organism: Viscum album (assembly GCA_963277665.1). Taxonomy (NCBI): domain Eukaryota; kingdom Viridiplantae; phylum Streptophyta; class Magnoliopsida; order Santalales; family Viscaceae; genus Viscum; species Viscum album. The sequence goes on from OY728126.1 coordinate 601,570,068, forward strand.
AGTCAGCACTTGTGGGACCAGAGATGGTCCAGGCCACAACAGAGAAGGTCCAGGTCATCCAGGAGCGGATTAGGACAGCTCAGAGCCGGCATAAGTCTTACGCTGACAGGAGGTAGAGGCCACTAGAGTTCGAGGATGGTGACCACGTCTTCTTGCGTGTCTCAACTCGATGTGGATTACAGAGATTTGGACGAGGCGTCATGTTGTCTCCATGCTTCATCGGACCATTTCAGGTCCTCAGCAAGATTGGCGAGGTGCCTTATCGTCTGGCTCTACCACCTCAGTTGCACCGGGTGCACAAAGTCTTCCACGTATCTCAGCTGAGGAGATACGTGCACGACCCGGCGCATATCATTGACCATGAGGAGCTTGACGTTGATGATGGGGCTAGTTTTACAGAGGTCCCGGTGGAGATCGAGGATCGATAGGAGCGGGTCCTACGTGGACTGTCGATTCCTCTAGTACGCATCAGATGGCAGCACAGGAACCTCTAGGAGAGCACTTGGGAGTGGGAGGCTCATATGCGTGTTCAGTACCCACATTTGTTTCCCTAGTTTATGATGTATATTTATGGGGACGTAAAGCCTTGAGGTGGGAGTAATTTAAAGACCCGTAAAATTCAAGGAAAATTTTTTTCCAAATTTTCGTTGGGATTTTACAAGAACGCAGTTTCTAACGGCACTTGATTCTGAGGCCCGGTGTGCCCGGAATTTCTATTCGAAGTTTAGATCGGGTACGTTCAGTGAACGAACGAGCGTGAATTTCTAACTTTTGAAACGGTGCTCGGAATCAAACTCTGAGGGCACCGATGGAACCGTAGCACCGGTAATTGCTTAGGAACGCATTTTCTGGAGTTGTGTTTGCTCGTTATGAATTGTTTAAATTTGTGGATTAAGTGTTAGTGAAATAAAATTTTCGTTAAGAATTTTATTTCACTTCTCCATGAGTTAGAACATAAGTGTAGTAGTTAGGGTGGGACCCACTGTTTGTTAGTTTTTCTTGAGTGTATTAAAGATGAGGTGGGGGCCACATGAGCCCCCACCTTTTCAAATCCCTTAACTCCCTAACTCCTCTTAAACCCCCACATAAGTTGTGTAACTCTTTTAACTTTTTAACTTCCAATTAATTGGGTGGATTTACCTCTCCTCTCATTAAGTTTTCCAACACCCAATTCAATTATTTAATTTAGGTTTTGAATTTTTGAATTGTGTCTTATGTTAATAAAATAATTTTGAGCCTTATTTTATTTTGGTTGGATGTTGTGTGTGGACACTTGAGGAGAGAGATCTTCATCTTCATCACGAAGAACACCAAGACTTCGACGAAGAACGTCGTCACCGAAAGAAGAGACCGACGTGCCGTCTCTTCTCCTCTACGCAGCCGGTGTGTTTTCGAAGATCGATGAAGCACCCTCTTTCAATCTGCTTCCCGTGTCAACAAAAAGGAGACGCCACTCCCTCCTCAGGCATTCTCCGTCAACTTACGGAGCTTCACCTCGTGACGTCTTTTTCCGCGACGGAAACCCCGTTCAAGCGACGCTCGAGGTAGGGGTTTATTTAATTATTTTCGTTCGTGATTTCTAGTTTTTCGTTCTTCATGGTTATATGACTAAATGTTATCGATTAACGAGAGGGGGCTGGACCGCACAAACACGGCCAACCCTCCTCCCTTATTCGTGTGTTGTTTCTTTGTGGTTTGAAACGAGTATGACGTGGTGTTGTCGCACCGCGTGTGATCGTGCGACAAGGAATGCGCGGCGTCGTCGCACCGCGCCATGGAAATGTACAAGGACACGATGCCGCCGCGCTGCACCGTGATGTTGAACCAAGTCGGGGAGTCGTCGCGCCGCGTCGGAGAAAACCAAAGACACTGCGGCCGGAGCAGGGCCGCGGCGGAGGGGCGCGGTGTCGTCGCACCATGCCGGACGAACCTAGCCGCGGCGGAGTAGGGTGACCAGCGGCCGGTTCCAGGCCGCCGGTGTCGGCGAAGGAGGAAGGACCGGTCGTCACTGGTCCTTGTTGGCAGAACCGGCCGGCCGGTGCGGGTCGGCCGGACAAAAGGGAAACCGGGGGAATTAATTCCCCCGGCTGGCACAAAACGGCCCCCATTTAATGGGGGGCCGCAGTAACACCAGGGGGGCAGGCGCCCCCCCCCCCCCCCTCCCCCCTGCCAAACGGCTCGGCCGGTTGGCCGAGCGCCTGGCCAGCGCGCTGGGCGCGCTCTGCCCAGGTCGGGTCGGCCGCCGGGCCGATCCGCCAAGCCGGCCCGCGCCCAGGCTGGGCCGGTCCGCGCCCAAGTGGGCCGGACCCGGACTCGGTTCGGGTCGACCCGGTTCGGGTCGACCACGGGGGTATCGGGCCGGGTCGGACCGGGCCCGAACCCCTTAATACCGAACCTTTTTTGGTCATATTCCCATAACTTGTGCTACAGGTATCCGATCGACGCACTGTCAATTGCGATGCGATCCTTGGATCGAGACGGTCATTTTGGTATATCTCACTCAAGGTTTCAGAATACTTTGAGTTAGGCCGGGTTGGTTCGTACACGAAACCAACCGGGCCCTCGGAGCGAAAACACTCATATCATAAGCTCCGGACGTCCGATTGACGTGCCGTCGACTTTGTTGAATTCCTCTAAGTGAGACGGATCTTTTGGCTTACTCCGCCCGAGATTTGGACGCAGGTGGAGTACGGTCGGGTTGGTTTTGCCTTAAAAACTAACCGGGCCCCTCGGACGAAAAAGCCAATAACTCTCAGACCAGGCATCCGATTAACGCGACGTCTGCGTCGTTGAGTTCCTATTGACGATACGGAAATTTTGGATATATCAACTCTGGACTAAGTGTCTGTTGATGTATCAGCCTCTCGGCTCGTGGAGCGGACCCTCCTGAACGAGCTTGCTGTGTGCGGGAACCCTTGAGCTGGTTGCGACTACTACTGTGACGACGACGACAGTACAGAAATCCTCAGTGGATTCGACGGCGACGACTACAGCACTCAGCGATCCTATGTGGATCAGTGCTACGGATCCTGTGTGGGTCTGATCCTGTGTGGGTCAGCGCTCAGCGGTTCTGTGTGAGCCAGCGCCTACAGATCCTGTGTGGGTCTAATCGTGTGTGGGTCTTTGCGGGGGTTAGTACCTATTGATCCTTTGTGGGTCCGACGACTTAGATGGATCAGTGATCATCTCTATCATCTTTCGAAGAAGTATACCTGTGTGAGATGAATCATGTTTTGATTTCCTATGTGGATTGTGTTCTGTTATCCTGTGTGGATTATGTTTTGCTTTCCTGTGTGGAATACGTTTGCTTTCCTGTGTGGACTGGGTTGTACTTGGGGTCGGAGGTTGGAGCATGTTGGAATTGATGACTTAGGTATATGTATGGGCATATACCTAAGCCCTGTCGGATGTTACTTCGTGATTGTATCTTTCCTTTGTGGATTATCCTTTGTGGATTCTGGGAGACCTTAGGGGGTCTCGGGGTCCCTACTAAGTAGCTTATACTCACCCCTGCACGGGTTATGCCCGCACTACGTTGTGTTGGTTGCAGACGACAGACAGCGCTGATCGGGGCTGAGGCTTGCGGAGCAGGACGGTACCTGGAGGTGGACCACTAGGTGGGAAGTACTCGGAGCAGTCGGCTGGACCCGAGGCGTAGTGGAGGCTATCTGTACCCACCCTTCAGGTGGGACTTCCAGTGGATGACTCGACATTGCGGCTTTACTTTTCAGTTGTTGTTTTCCCTTTCGATTTGTACTTTACTTTCAGTTTGGGTTTGTATTCTGGCCCGCTTACTTTCCGCACTTACTATTGTACCAGGTTTTACATAGTGATTGCTTCTTCTGCTTTCTTGCTCTGTGGTGTTTGTTTACTTTACAAAGGCAACACCTTCCCTTTTTATCGGTAATTTACGCCTTGGTGCTAGTCGCCAACCCCTGGCCTATGGAAGGCGGGCTTGGGGTAGTCACGACACGGGCCCCGAGGACGGGTCATGACATAATTCTACTAAAATGATTAGCATAATAAAATATATAATTAATAAATTAATAACATATTAACCTAAATGGTTTTCTATTTAGATCATTTTTCAAAAGATTAAATACTATTAATAGAGTATTACTTCCACAAAATCAATCACACATTATATGAATTGTATATTTAAAACTTTATTATATGTCCTTCAATGGGTGTCTTCAACATTTTTCACATTATTTTCAATAGCACTTTTTAATGGAATCTATTCTATCAGAATTATATCTCTTCATTTCAAAAACAAGCCTACTATTAAATAATACTAATGTGTTCTATGATTCTCTATGTATTTTTAATATATATGAATTAATTTGTGTAAAAATCATCCATTTTACTTTTTCCTTCACCAGTAACCATGATTATTTTTCATGTTCCATAATAAAATATTCTTATATATTTATCATATTAAATCAATCCTTAGGATTCATCAAAATCAACATAATAATGTCTTAATCTTAGAACATAATTGAATTAGTGGTAAATTAAATACAGACTTTTGGGCGGTTTATTAGGATATTGATATCACATTTCTCTTCAACCATGATGTCAATATCTCCATGAAATAAATATTAACATACATTGTGGTATTTTACTTTCCTGAATGTCTTGGATTTGTTGATATTTTAAATTGAAAAAAATGAAATATCATGATCCATAGATTTTTTGACAAATAATTGGGTGTCAGATTGGTCAAATAGTTTTTGGTATGAGATTTTAATCTGAAAAAGGATATGAAAATCATTTGAAAAGTATTTCCTATTCATATTGAGGATTATATCATCTAAAAGGAATAAGAAATTTGTGTGAAATAATTTCCATTCTTCCTAAAAAACAATCTTTAATCAATATAAAATAATATCATTAAAACAAGAAATGAATAATTACATGTAAAAAAGAAATTAGTAATTTTAATGACAATACCCACATTTATTATATAATATGTTAACTTTTATATCCTAAAAAATAATAAATTTTCCACCAATGAATGTTATCTTAATTGGTTATCACATAACATTCCTCTTAAATTCCCAATTTTTTCAAAAAAAAATCATCAAAAATAATCTTTTATCGTGAAGACATTCTTTTATATACCTAAAACTAATAAAAAATTATCCATATATAATTAATCACTTCAAAACAACATCACATTAAAACTAAAAAAATTTATAAGGTAGTGAAATTACGAGGAACTGAAGAATAATGAACCAATGATGGTGCCCATTACTATTTGGTTAATCTTAAGTAAAAAATATAATGTTTAATTCACTCTAAACAAAAATATTTGTAAAAATTGTAAGGATATGATTCGTATTCAATACATACATTCCAATTATAGATGAATTTTCAATTTATTTCATTTATAGGATCTTTATGGTGTTTAGTTATATACATTAATGTCATAACATATCATTAAGAATGTTTTTTTCCAGAATATATGACTATGGAAATTGGTCTTCTTTAAAAAAATATTATGTTCGTAAAAATAGAGACATTTTTCATTCCTGTAAAATTATCATCACTTCACACTTGAATTATTATTTTTGTTATACCCATTATTAAACATGTAAAAAATATTCTAACATATTCATTGGGAGAAAATACATGAAAGGAAAAAAAGATGAAATCCATTTATCCAAGAAAAATAAATTTACAAAAATAATATATTTAGCTTTATCACAATATACATTCATTATATAGAAAAGTAACTTCCACCTGAAAACAAATCACAATTTTCTCCAAGAAATAATTCAAAACTCATTGTAAAATAATTAAAACCAAATTTTCACATGTAGATAATTATATTCATAATAAAATTTTAAAAAAAACCTCTTAAATAAACTTATCAAGGTTAAATCCACAAGATAAACCACACCATTTTACTCCCTCATTCATTCCATTAAATACAAAGAGTGTTACCAAATGTACTAGAGAGATATAATGGGGCTCAACTGTCATATAATCCATATCAAGGTTTCCCATATTTATGATATAAAATGGGTACAAACCCATCATATATATTTTACTAGGATCATAATTTTGTCATATATAACTATATAATATCATATCATGAATGAAAAATTATTCATGAACCATTCCACGGTAAACCTATTTAAAATAACTTTTGAACACATACACAATGCACTATAAAATATTGATAAAAATTTATTTTCAAAAAAATCAAAAAGATAATTAATAGAATGACTATAATGTGGGTTTTTTATTTAATAAAATGTAAATTAATTTAATTTAATATGACATTATAATAATGGATATCACTCGTTGAAATTTAGTTGTCACCATGTATAGTAAAGTAATTATTCCTTCTATATTTTGTAAAGAAAGTAAAAAAGATTAAATAAAATTGATAATTTCAAAAAATTCAAAATTACCTAAAATTACCTTTATAGATCATTTATGTTCATCTAAATGTTTTAACATGATTGATTAGAAATTAAAAAATGATAGAAAATTATATTGAATTGTATTTTTAAGTGTTGTTTTTTAAAATAACATATTATATATTAAACTATAAAAGATTCAATTTTAAATATATTTTAAAGAAAGTAAAATATGGTCAAAATTGAATATAAAAATCTATTTAATCATGTATATATTTTTTATCAATTTATTTATGAAAAAATGTACATTGATGAGAACGAATTTGAAACGAAATCGTCAAACATTTAGAACATAGTTTTAAGAGTACAATGTCTCCTAAATTGTGTCTGAATCACCACACTATTTCACTATGTTCATAAATAATAAAATTATAATAATTATTTTATTATTTAATAATTTTTTTAATTTTTTAATTTTTATTATTACTTTAATATCAACTATATAATCAACTACATAATCATTTATGTTCTCATCGGGTGGTTTGATGATGTACGTCTTATGTGTCCAATATGAATTCCATAGGTTGGGTATGGCCAAATGGTAATTTATTACACATCCAAAAAATAATATTCTAGAAATAATTTTATTTTTTATCCTAATTATAAATATAATACTACTAATGATTGATTGTTATGAAAAATGAATAATATTAAAATCATGGAGTTGGTGGCACGTATATACAGAAAAGTAATGCTTCAATTTTTAAAATATTTTTTTACAAAGAATGAAATTATTATATTTATATATCAACAATGATAATAATTTAATAAATACAAATATATTTCATTAAAATTAATTTAATAAATCATTAATATTATGTGTTAACTAAACCACAATCACGTCACTTTGTGGAGGTGGTAGACCACATGTACGTATAGACAATGATATAATTTTTTAGTTAATTGATATATAATAAAGTAAATAACATATTATGTTAAATAAAGATAAACATTTTATTAATGTCGAATATATAAATATAATGCTTCATTAAAACATTCCAAATTATGAGGTGATTGAAAATTACTTATATTGATTCCTGGTGCGGTAGTCCACTATAAAAGGAATGTTGATTTGGCTTCATATTTGGTGGAATATGATATCAATATTTTTTACATTTATATCTAACATATCATGTTATGAAATGTAATTTTTCATTATTTTTTCACGTTTGATTCATGTCTTGAGCACAAATAAGTTGAAATAAAATATAAATTCTTGATTGAAAAGTACTCATCTTCTTCATTCAACCTCTTAAGTTTTAAACATAGATATATTCTTGGATTTTTTTATGATCGAAATATGGCCTATAAAAATAAATTGGGATTTATGGATTGTATTTGTAATGGTATTTTCTAAGAAAATGTTTTTAGGTGTTATGTATATAAGGTATGATATTTAATTTTAAACTAGTGGGTAAGGGTACTCTTTGAATATCATAGTGTATTAACTTAATATAAATTAATTCCCATTTTAAAATTGATTAAAATTGATAATGTAAAATGATAATATTATTTTTAGTCTAAATATTCTCAAATAAAAGTTGGTGGAATTGTTTAGGTCATGTTTACACAAATAACATTTTCAAACTCGCATTACCCAATTTGGGCTATTAGGATATTATAATTTTTTTTAATTTTTAGGGTTAACAAATCTTCTCTAGAATGACCAAAAAACCATAAATGTGCCATTGAAAACATTATTCTCTATATTTAATTTACATAGATGATGATAATATATTTTTAAATTTTAAATCATTTAATTAAACATTATTTATTATGAAATATCATTAATGTCAATTTTTTGTAAATTTATTTCATTATTCTTAAATTTTATATAATAAATTACTTTGTATATAATATTTAAAAATTTATAATATTTTATAATTATATAAAAATAATTTGGAACCTAATAGTTCTTTAAATTATATTACTTTTAATATTTTTAAATAATTTATTTTATTTTCCTCTTAATTAAATTAATGTTGTGTCATAATAGTGTATGAATATAATGTAATTATATAAATATATAAATTTAGTAAAAAATTATCATTGTGAAAATAGTTTCATTATTCTCAAATTATCCATTAATATTCATCCAAAAAAAATTTCCCTTCTTTAACAAATAAGTGTTATATTAAACAATAGGGTGAAATTTCATTTTTTTAATTTTTATAAAATACTATATCGGTCATTGTCAATGAAATGTTTCCCCCAAAAAATTGATTCAATAGTGATAATTTTTTAAATTCCTAATAATATAATATTTAAACTCAAAAATCATGGCATTATCACTATGTTATATCCATGGTTAACATGATTTACCATTATTCATTTATTAAGAATTAGTAATGATTTTACTATTCATTTAGAAAAAACAATGTTGACCATATTAAATGATAATAATATTTATTATTCTGAATATGGAATCTATTTTATTAAATTTAATCTATAAAAGTGAAGGATATTTTTTATAATTACCATACAAGGACTGAAAAAACAAGTTTTCTGAAAAAATTCATGTATAAACGTATTTTTCTACCAATATCACATAAATATAAAACATATATTAATTTATCATTAAATTTAAAATATTAGAGGGATATTTAAAAAAAAATTAGACTTTCCAAAATTAGTATATTTATCAATTTAGTGAAAAATCAATATCTTTAAAAATATCACCAAAATTCATCTTAAGGTAATTTTTATATGATTATTGCAATTTATATACTTTTATCAAATAAAATTTAAATAAGTTACAGATATTATTTTATCATTTTCTTGAAAAAAAATTAAATATGTCCATATTTGTTGAAAATATGTTTTATATGAATAAATTAAAGTCTCTAAAAATTGAACGATTCATTACTGAGCATTTATTGACACATTTTTATAGAGAAAGTCGATTACATATATTTCAAAAGCAATTTATGGCTATTCATACCTACCAATTTAATGGATATGTTGTAATTGTTATTGTTAAATAATAATATTTCATATTTTTTTTAATCTCAATGTTAGGTATCATATACACTATCAAGCATAATTTCTTTTCATTCCATGGTTTCTTCAATATCATAACACTAATAATATAATGTATAATATATTAGATACTAAAATATTGTAAAAAATCCTCGTATATGGTCTATGAAATATCATTAACATATTGAAATATGATCTTTTACTACCCAGCAACAGAGAACTATCAATTGAGTTATATTAAAATGTACTCTATCTTCAGATATCTGTACCAGTATAGTTAAATAAAGATAATAGTAGTCATTACACCAAGGAAAAATCAACTTTCTTTGAATGGAACTAGTATTCATCATAAATTTCCCCTAAACCATGATGTTTATATTAAAAATAATTCTTCATAATTCATACCAAACACTAATCTCTTGAAATATCAATATATTATCTGTAAATCCAGACACCTTCTAACACAATCCTTTTTCATGTTGTAGATGTAATATTTTATTTACAGTTTAATATATATTATATACACATTATTTTCAATAAAATAATTTTTTATGAAATTGTACACATTTAAAATGTATGATTCAAAGTTACATTATATTTTTCATTAAATAACAATTACATGAATTTTTTTGTTAAAAAGTACCACCAATAGAGGTACATATTTACTAGAGTGGTAAAAAATATGACTACATAATAGTAAATTCCATTATGAAATAACCCTTTAATATTATATATAATAATATTTCAATCTTTAGTGAGATGCATAATAATATTCCATATACTAAATCACAATATTTGATAAGAATAATTTTTATCCACCTGTCGTCTTTTCATCGAACTATCAAATGCTCCATGATGGAAATTAAATAATTAAATTAAATAAAGGAACCTATATTATATATTATAATTTTAGTGATATTATAATACATATATTATAGAAGTAATTCCCCCACCTCTTAAACATTCAACATTTCCCATTATAAAAATAATCGATCCAATTTTCTCTTGATCTATCATTACACAATCCTCTAATAAAATATAGCCAATGAAATAAACCTTATATGTAAAAAAATACCACATCTCAATTTTTTCATATGAATGAAACCCCTTTAAAAATGTAAAACAATAATAATATATTCTTCATGATATTACTTATCCTAAAAATGATGTAAATATAATATTTTCAACCCCCAAAAAACATATCCTTATATTTTTCAGTCACCCAATGCATGAGTTATAAAAAAATACTAGAGCAATTGTAACACTAAATTGAATGAGGAGAAAATCAATATTATCATTCTAATATAAAAAATTACTCTTGTAAATGTATACATATTTTAATCTCTTGTGATTTTAAACAAGTCCGAAATTGACATTAAAAAAATTTCACACCTTTTAAATAACCAAAGAGAATGTCTTTATGATCATATTTAAAATAGGCCACTAAAATAACATTGATTAGTTTTAAGTATTATTTTCACATCATAATTCTATAATATAGTTTCATGGAAAATATATCTATATTTATATGTGGAGATAAACATGTCATCATATATCATGTATATATTATTTCATCTCTATTAATAATTATCACTCATAATCCAACTGGGGTTATATAATAATTTGACATATAAATAAAATTGAAATTTGGGAATTTTTTTCCCAAAAATAATTTCCACCCCATATATTAAGACCTATCAAATCATCTGGAAATAATAATGATATTTTCATATATATGTCACTAGATCCTTCTCTGTTTTGTCAAACTTATAAATTATAATGATGTCCAATTATGAGATACTATATATGGGAAAATGAAAATAAACCTAAAATAACATTATATCATTACAATAAATGTAACACTATCCCCTTCATGGTTAATGAATATAACCCATCACTGATACTCATTCACAAAATATTGTATAGTTTACATCAATATCATTCCAAATATGAAATTATATAGTCACTTATTAAATATAAAGAGCTCTCATGAAGATCTACCGACCATCATGATATATTCAAAATATATATATAGTTTGAATAATATTCATCAACCTCTGACTTGAGTTATAAATTCCAAATTTTTGTGACGAATTATCTAGGCATCTACAAAATTTTATACACGATTTGCATTAATATATGAATGTGACACTATTGTAATGATTTGAATATGTTATATGGATTGAATGATGAAAATCATACATTGAATAACCTATTCCATGAAACTCATCAACCTTTTTTTGTAATGATACCAACATTAAAAAAATCCCTATTGTGTACCTAACTGTATAAACCTATCTAAAAAGAATTAATGGTGGTTCCATAATGACATAGTATGTCACTTGGCTGACAACTAAAAAATCTAACCTATGGGATATAAATTTTTTATTCGGATTCTATATAAAATTATATGGATAAAACTAATATTGAGGTTTGTGAAAATTATGAGGTGGTCTACTTTAGAACACATTTTGAATAGGTTTTTGGGGATGTGGATATACAACCTGAATATGACACAATACAATATACAATTAACTTATTTTAATTGTATGACCAATTTGCATAACATGACTTATCTATTCATCATGTTCACTTAGGTATCATCTATAGACCATTTGATGTCTATAATAAACCAATGGTTGAACTTTTCTATCCTCACAACATACAATATAATATAATATTACTCTATAAATAATTATTTAGCTAAAAGGTGTCATTCAACCACAACTAATATTTCTACCACCTTTCTATTTTTCCACAATCGATGAGATATCAAATCACCGTACATATAAATCCATAAAAATAATTCAAAATGATATGATATTTGTATATCATTAAAAAATTATGTAAAATAAAAAATGATATTCATGAATCATATAAAAATTAATATAATTGTTGATATATACTATAAATTTGTTATTTTCTCCATTTATTGATAAACAGTCACATATGAAAACGAAAAAATATATAAAATTAAATATTTATGTCATCCCTTTATATAAAACCCAATTTTTTCTTGAATTATAATTCTCAACCAATACAAAATAAAATAAAATATAAAATTCTCCACTAAAGAAACATAAAAATTTATTGGATTAGTAGATTATGAAAGGATCACCACACATAATCATGAAAAAACATTTTCAGCACATAAAAATATTAATTACTTATCATTAATAATAACTTCTTTATAAAATGCTTTAATTATGAATCATTGGAGCAATCAATACTATTTTGTATAGATAGTACGTGTGGCAACATTATAAGGATGTCCCTAATATGATATACTTGTAAACTATGAATGATTTAAATTAAATTTAATTAAATCATGATTATTACTTTATTATAGTTATATAAGAAAATAGAACCAATGAATGATCAAATAAATTACAATGATTTTTATTTCAATATGACACACAATCACCATGTATAATGATGAACTATGTGTGTTCACACCAATCATTGTACCTAAAAATATTAACTACCTTGTCGGTAAAATCCTTATAAAATCAGTGTCTTCTCACTAACATACATTAACATTCTTCATAATTTAATGTAATCCCATGTCTACAATCTATCATATGTTCAAATATACAATATTTCTTCTAACATAATTTGAAACCTCACTAGTGTATAAATTAGACTACATTCATAAAAACCATACAATGAAATAAAATTACCTGATGACCAAGCATAGAATCCACCTAATCCAATTGAAATATTGAATATTACCTCTCACAAACCCTTCAATTAGTATATGTTGTTAAATAAGTTATCAATATGATATATTATATAAATGAGAGGATTGAAAATTTATATATCAAAATCAATTCATTTAAATAAATTCCAAACATAATGATATATATAGTAATAAAAATGAATGAATGTCTCATTAAACACATCAACTAATAATATAGTAAGGTTACATAAAAAACATTGTACCTAAAATAAAATACACCCAGACTATGATAATATTAATTTAATTTTGAGATAACCAGGACTAACACCATTACATTTATTTTCGTGGGAATTCTAAAAAAACATATCTAAAACTTTGGTTAGCAAAAAATTACTATATTGTTTCATCAACATGAAAAATTTCTGTCATTATGCATATAATATATAAATTCATTTGTTATATAATTAGACAAACATATGGAAAACCAATTGGATTTCCAAATACTACAAATATCTAACCACATCAATATTTAATTTAATTAGTTTGATTGTTTTATTGCATATGTGAATATATATATATATAACTGACATATTGAAAAATATATAATAATCATAAAATAGAGTCCCCCTCATAAGTACTCGGACTAGTTATTAAACTATGACCGATAATAAAAGAGAGCGTATTTTGAAAATTGCCAATAAATTTCGCGTTATAAGGGTAGACAAAAATATACTTGAAGACCATCCTATAATCAACATCTAATAAAAAATACTAAAAAGTACAAACCTTGAATCATGGGTAGTGGTATCATATCATAGTGTGATTGTCCATAACCACTATAATAATATAATACTGATATTATAATAATAATTACCACTCTTAAATCCCCAAATCACTCAATATTTATTCATTATCATAATCCATTCTTTTGGATATATCATTATCGAATTTATTCAATTGATGATTACCGATAACCAACACAAACAATTATTATTAATTTTTCACAATAAAAATTCCATAATTTTCCATCAACACTATTTCGTGATTTCGTAGTGGGAATAATTGTTAATAAATAGAAATAAACCATTAATAACTATGAAATCTACTATTATTAATTATCCCAAATCACACTTTGATAACAACCATTAATTATTATTGATTCACAAAACCAATAGAATAAAGCTATCACAAATCAACACACACAGATATATATATATATATATGGACATGGATATCACTATCAAAAAATTTATATATATACACAACCAAATTCATATTTAAACACATCTAGAACATGAAAACAATCATTAATTCATGTTTCATAGAGATTAATAATAAATCTCAAACCACTGATTTGTAACCCCTTATTAATAGCTATAATTTCTCTATCACAATTGTTAAATAAACCATTGTAGTTTTATTGAAAAAATGGTAAATATAAAAAAATATTATTATTTAAGGGTTTCAAATGCTAATAATTATAGACACATTTCTTGTGGGGGGAATTTATTTCAAAATTATATGTATAAAAATCTCTATGTGGTTTTCTATGCCCAATAAAATTTCCACTATATCATTTAAATTATTATCCACCCACATAAATTTTTTGTATAATAAATGTAATATTTTCCATCATGAAATGATACCATGTGGAAAATATAAAATGTTACATATATAATGAAAATATTAATAATTACCATATCATAATTAATTTTTTTAGGAAATGATGACATTTTAATAATGTGACTACATAAAAATATGTGCAATGTCCTGAAAAAAAAATAAATATGTAAAATTAAAAAAATATAATAATTTATATTAAAAAATTATATAAATTTTAATTTTATTAAATTTATTATTAACTTTTTTTTATCCATGAAAAATAAAATCCATTATATTTGGGATAAAAAACATGAATTTCCTTGTATTTCCCAAATATAAATAATTACTCTTCAATGTAAATTTGTTTATTCCATAATTAAAACACTACATACGAATGGTTTATCAATATATATCCCAAAAAATGTATTAGATGTTGTGATTTAACTACATTGACATTTTCTCATACACTGTTCCACATGAATAATCATTATATTTGTCATTCACCATCTCTCTTTCCTTATTATTGTTCCACCACATCATATAGAACACAAATAAAAAAAACCATGATTAATTATTGTATATAAAAAGACTCAATTGGATGTTAAATATCATATAAATTCAATCATTTTATATTTATAATAACATCCTTTATGAAATCATGAACACTATTAAAAATTCCATATTAAAATTATTGCATAGTAATCCCAAGATTAAATCTGTTAAAATTATTAAATATAAAGTAATTTCAATTTCACTAATTCAATCATGAAAAAAACAATGAACTATATTTATGTCTCACAATTAGTTTTCATCATTCTATTAAAATGAAAAAGTCCTCCTCCTTACGAAATTCCAAAAACCACTGATAAAAATAATATAGGAAAATAATAATATCTTTTAATATCTTTTATATAATTCAAATAAATTTTTAATATAAATATATATATTCCATTATTTTTATTTTAAAATTACACCCATCACATATTATGAAAAATAATTTTATTAATATTTTACAATTTTTAATAATTTGTTAACCTCCTCGGTTATATCCACTTCATTGTGATAAACAATTTCAACCATTTATTGAAAATTAGTTTGATTAAAAAAAATTACAATATCTATCTACATAATTAAGTATGTGTTTATTAAATAAAATAATATCATATAGTTATATTCATAATATAATTGTGGTTTATAATATATTATGTACAATAGAGTAAATTTCACATATATATATATAATATTCATTATAATGGAGAATTAATTTACAATTTTACATAGAAACTCCATCCAAAAGCTATGCTTCTGACCATTTATTTAAAATAAAATAAAAATTACAAGAGAGATGATCATGGTCAAACAAAGGAAATTTCCCTCATCCGTCAAGAAAAAAATTATAGATCATAATAAGACATGTCATTTCTATAATCAAAATCATCATGTGTTTCCCATTCTGATTAAGACTTACCCTGGTTAAAGATCTTAAAAATATCAGAATTGATCTTGCCCGACAAATTCGACGAAAATCGGGTAGACATAGCGCAAGGTGTGTTAGATTTGTTCTTCCTTAGCCTTCTCTTCGAGGAAGCACGAGTGTCATCTGTCTTCCCTTTTTCAGAAAAGAGTGAATCTTTAAAAGAGGCAGGACCACCAATGCCCGATTCCATCCCTTCTTTGTTATAGATGTCACGCCACTTCTCAAAAATCCTAGAGGAGTTGAATAAATTCTGGATCTCATGATGACAATCAACATTTTGAAGGATCCCAATGTGATCATCCAAACTATGATCAGGCACACCAGTCTCATCACATGTCAGGAATACACCAGGATAATCAATAGTCATAGGGTTTGAAGGGTCATTGCAAGTATGAGACCCAACAACAGTGGGGCAAGCATTCTCTCCAGTCTTAACAAATCCAATGGGAGAAATAACACGACCATCATTGGATGTATTCTCATTAACAATTCCAACCCAAGCAGTCGAGGGGCCACTCATCAGTGACTTATCCACCAGAAGGTCGTTACCTTTCAAAATAGACACCTAGAAGAAAGATTTGTCAGAATCCAACGTATCGACCTTAGTGGAAGATGGTTTTTTAGGATATATCCATCATGATCAAGAGAATTTGACAAATCCACTTCTTATCATGTTTCCATCCGCATATGTCAGTTGAATGACCCTTCACCCCACATCTCTCATAAACAATCGTCTTTTGACAAAACTCCAATGAATGCCCAACAACCATACTTTCGGTATAGAAAGGGGGCTTCCTTTCATATTCAATATCAATTTGGATATTCTTATAGGGAGTAGAGAGAGTTACATTATCAATCAAAGTGGATCTCAGATCAATCTCCACCAACATTCTTGAAAAGTTTCCAAACTGAACAACCTCAGTTTCTTAATCGAGGCGTATAGGAGTCCTAATTGCCGATCCAATATCATGCTGTATTTTTGGGTGCCAAAGGACCCAATTAAGACTTTGAAAACGAACCCAAACATGGGAAAAGGAAATCCTTACATGCAAGACATTGAAATCCAGGGACCATTAAACTTGATAATGCCATCCAAGTGTCAGAAACAGAGATCCGATGCTCCAAAAATGTATTTTGAAATCATTCGAAGGTAAAATGAAAGGAAAGAAGCCATGACCAAGAGAAACAGATCTCTAATCGTAGGATCCCCACAAGAATGAGACCAATCTTACCAGATCCTCAAACCTCCTGAACTTCTCACCATTATGTAAAACAAGATGCGGAATCATATAACTCTTCCCAATTGTAATCCTTTCAGCGAAGACACCAGGATTAGCCTCAACATGGGCTGATGGCCCTTTATAGAGAATCCTTCCAGATCTGGTGTCAAAGAGAGATGCAAACGGTTGTGTCTCCAGTTCATCCACTGCTCCAGTGAGGACCTTAAAATCATCACTGCCATTCATGGTCATCAAAACTCCCTTCGATTTTACCATCAGCTGATCCGAAATCACATGAGTAGAGAGAGAATTCGTCACTCTATTCGGCCCCGATGGCATATCAGAAAACCTCGTAAGTTACCGCAAAGACCACTGGTTTTCCGGGAGTCCAACGCAGATCGGGAAAAGAAATCAACGGAGGAATCATTCGAAGTAGTTAATAGATCCAGCATAGATAAGCCACCACCCACCGGAGCGTCGCACAATATATCAAGATCCACACAATTAAATTTTCCCCACTACAGCATCACACTGAGCAACTCTTCCTCCATGACATCACAGACCTGCATTCCATGTCAATCCACATTCGCCAGCAACAAGCACAAAACCAATAATGTTAGGAAGCGGAATCCCAAACCCTAATACGGAACCATTTCCCCATCGCGACAGAGCAGTGAAACCCCCCGATGCGCCATCCATACAAAAATTAATTTTTACCTTATTCGTTTTATGATAGTTTTAATAAGATTTTAATATCAATCACGTTTGAAATTTTTTTTGATTATCTAATACCATAACATTTTATGTTTATAATATTTTAGTATTGAAAAAACCCCAATCTAATTGATTCGATTTTGATGAACCTCATCCATCTCACTAAAATTTTAATTAATGATGAAAAAACTGAATGATCATTTGTATAAATTTAGTTCAAGATTTATTGAAAATTATTTATACTAGGAAACCAAATTTCACACTAAATTATTTATCTTCTTAGTTAACTTGAAAACATGGTTTATAATAGGGGTCCCATAAATCATTCAACAATAGTTTGTAATAATTTATCTCCATTAGTATCATTTGTCAACTAGAACATTTTTAAAAGAAAATCAATTATCATGGTTGGCTAAGGACACTTGAAAATATTTATCGATAATGAGAGGATTTGATCATAAAAGTTTTCTATTTTCCTACAACGGATAGTATAAGTTTTAGGAATGGAATATTTGACTGTTCAAATCATGATGTTTCATTGATCCATAAAAGATATATATGTGATATTTTTTCCAAAATACATAATTCTCAAAATTAATAGAATAAATAATTATATATAGTCATGTATAAGTGAATTGAAAAATATTAATTTTGACGCTATGTATGAGGCCATGATGGGACATGATTTTTTGTGTTTATCCATAGTGAAAAGTGTCCATTATGATCATTTGATATACTAATTGAGTAAATGTAAGTGTTATTGGGGATGGAATGGATGTTAAGGTGGCTTGAATATGCACAACATGGATCCTTATTTAAATGGATTATCAATGATAAAATATGTAACAGTTGTGTACAATTTTATAGAGGCCAACATGTCCTCTAGAAAGTATAGATTTCATATAATATTGGGTTAAAAGAGAATGGGTGGGATCCATTGAAGTTATTGATGTTTAAGGATAGGAATCATATAATATTTATCTGCTCGTTATCCATTATTAAGGGAATTATATTTTGGTTTTCGTGAATGATCTTTCATGGTTACACAGTTAATGTTTCTAATAGGGGATGCAACACTGTGAGAAATATATATTGGATCACACCCATTTCCAAAACCTATATGAGATGTATTGATGAATATTGTTTCAAAAACCATAATAATAGTATCATCTAATAAATGATTTAATTTTCATATATTTCATGATATAGAATGTTAATTTCACTAAAAATGAATTTCAATTTAATTATTAAAAATAATTGAAAACAATAACTGTCGTATAAGATTTCAAACGATAATCACATAGGAAATACATGATTATTAGAGAGGCCTTTAACTACAGCAATACAGAGTGTTTCAAATGGATTTTACACATATCAAAGGGGATATTGCATTGATGTATGGAAATATTTCATGCTGTAATTGTCTCATGTGGTTAAAAAATACATTCCAAACTATGATATAATGTAATATCCAAGACATACATTATAGATTTTCAATTTAACATAAAAAATATGATCCATACTCCTAATTAATATATTTTACAAGGAGTTTTTTACATGATACGATCAGCATTGTTTAATAATAAAACTGCAATCAAACGTGGCTTGAAATGTTATATAATTGTCTGTTCTAGATACACGATATGATAAATTGAATCCTATAAAATGAAAATAATATTGGATATAATTTTTACCTATCAATATTGTACTATGAATCTAAATTATATCCACAATGGATTTATTTTTTATGGGAATTATATATATTATCTAATAATATATGAAATAAAATCCATTCTGCTAGCCATAAGACCTCAACACCACCAAATAAATCTATTATTTGTTCTTAGGAATCAATAATACTTACTAATAATGAAATCACCTTGGAACTAGATATCCTAAGTGATTATTCATTCTAAAAAGAGATATTGTATTAAAAAAATTATTTCTCTTCTTTTTTAGATCTATTTCATGGATTAAATGTAGAGGTATCTAGAAACACATTATTTTGTTCCAATTAACAACCATGATTAATGGATACATTAAAATATAAATGAATTTTAATATATAGAAATATTGATAATATTTCTACAATACATGACTATCAAGAATACAAATAACCAAGAGATGTTGGAATGATGTTTTCATTATGTGACTCTAAATGCTTGGAATAACATTATCATAAACAATTACACAAAAAACACATGTTTCAACCATCATGAGTGTGTAGTTGGAATGATACATTATCTATTTTACTTCATTACAATGATTATTATTCCAAATCAGAAGATAAGTTTTATTGTATTTTTATTACTAAAAAATTAGTATATGGAGTGTACTCATAATAATATAATTTACTTTTACATTTAAAGGTGACAGTTTTGATTAAATCCTTGTGTCTGATTAAATGATTCAATGTATGTACACATTTATTCAGTTCATTATCCTTAAATAATGTCCTCAAAATTTTACATAGGAATATTTCTCGAGGAATTATTATATACCATCAATTTAATATGAAATAAATTTAGTAACCTTAAGAATGTAGTTTGAATTATTCAAAAAAAAATTCAACTATAAGAATATTGATTGGATAGATATGAAGCACATTAATAATACTTGTATTCTACACTTATAAACATGCCCCTATTTCAATATTATTTTGATGGTATTATTTTTTCTATCCATAGGGTGGGATGATCATATAAACTAGATCAAAACATGCCTTAATTGCATTCAAACATTAGTGGGATATTCAAAATGGATATTATTACCTTGTATATTGGTATTTTAGGATGGGTTTCACTCATTACAATATAAATTAATGGTTTTTATTATTTCAAATATATAGGATATTAATAATAGTAAATTTGAAAAAGATTTTAATGTAGTGGTTTTATTATTATTGTAATGAAAAAATTGGTTTTGGATCATATGACAAGTTTGAATAGTACAAAAGTTTATAAATATTTTTCTTTGTTTATATGATGAGTATCGTATACACCACAATGTAACATTTTGAAATAGGAATAAATCATCACATATTTAATGAATGAAAATATTTTTTATCCCTATATTAATATATATATATATATATATATATATATGATTAAAAAACATGAATGAATAAACAATTAAATATAAATATGGGGTTTAGGTAGGATTGAATTTTTAATTGAGTCAATTATAATTGATCATGATTTCACAAATGCAACGTTAGTGTAAAAAACTAGGATGTATGTGTAATTAATGTTTAGTTATAATATGGGTGATCTAGATGTCATTTTGTATCACAAAATAATATCAATCAAGACTCACATTAATTTCAAAAAAAATACCTATATAAATTTTGATTGTGTCAAGGAAAAATATTGATGAGACAGATTGGGTCTCATGATGGGAGTGAGGGAAAAACTAAATTTGATTTATAATATATTAAAATATTGAATAGTTATAAAGAAATTTAGTTAAATATAAAAACAAGATAATAAATACCAAAAGTATTTTGTTTTCAATTGTAAAATATGTGTTCAGTAGATTTAACAATGATACCTATAGGATTGTTATGGATTTAGGGGAAGGAACTAGATTTAAAGCCTTATAATATATATATATATATATATATATATTTCCATTTGATTTTTAATTTGATGGTGTGATTGATAGTAATGGTCTATAATCCTGATAAAAAATACAACTCTGGTGGAGATGTCCTAGAAAAAGTGGTAATTTATATCCTAAAGGGAGTAATCATTCTTTCAAAAACATATATATAATAGGAGTAATTATATTTTTCATTACCACTTCACATGATTTAAGGGTTATGGAATATATTTAGTATAACATAATCAAATTTTTGTTCAATACAATGAATTAAAAAATGATGAACTATTAAAATAAGTGTTCCACTAATTCACCCCTCCACCTCATAGTGGTTACTAAATATTTTTGGGATCTGTAATTTCTATAAGAATGAATATTACTTCTAGTTATACATGATTATTTTATAATTTAATTTGATAAAAATTTGAATATGACAATTTACATTAATTTATATATTTTACAATTTGTAAAATGGATAGTGAATGTAAAATTTACAATTGTTCTAGATTTTTATGGGAAATTGAAAACATGCTAAAAATTTAAAAATGATTCATTAGATGAGTGGAATGGTTAAAATTGATTAAATATTATAAATATTGATTTTTTTTAAGAAACTAATATCAACTCCTTTAATAATAATTAGTGAAGTAATAATAAAATGTGGATGTTTATCCTACATTAGAATTTGAGATATCTCATGGTGATGATATCTTTAAGATAAGATTAAAAATTTAAAGGAAAATCAATATATATTTTAGACAATCAAATATATTTATATATATAATTATTCATTTAGTCCACCTAAGTAAAATTATAGTCCAATGATTCTTGTGAGAAGAGAGGTTCATGGGAAAATAAATATTCTTTTGTTTATAAAAAATTATATACTAATAACCAAATTTAAGAGGTCTCAAACAAGGAAATGTGACACTTATTATTTATAATAAAATAAATAATAGATTATTCAAAATAATTTAGAACCCCCCAGAAAAAAATACTTTTTTATAGTAGGAAATATCAATGTAAAAGTTGTAATATTTAGAATAACACTCAAAATTAAAAACATAAAGGGTTATGATTGTCATGTGGAAAATATATTCCATCTGTAGGTGTTTTTGGAGTAAAATCTCATTTCTAGTGTAAGTGAGTAATCCATGGTGGTTCTTTTGATAAATGAGGAATATGAATCAAGGGAATAATCAAATTATTAATTTGTTCAATTCAATTCAGCCAAAACATTTTTTATATGGTGATTTTAGTATATTATTTATGTGAGCATGAATGTCACAAAGATGAGTTTAATATTAAAATATTACAATTAAATCTTTAATATAGTTTGAAGGGGAAGTAATTCATAATAAAATCATAAAATATTTATGAAAAATTAATTGGGCCAGGAATAAATATGTGAATCCCTATTTAATTCAGGGATTGTACTTTAATTCATGGAATTTATGGCATATACAACTTAAGGTCATTAGGATTCATACATAAGAGGTTTCTTCAAAAATGATATTGAAAATGATAATTTTCATGAGAATAGAATTAATAGTGGGGGATGTGTGAAATTACATTGAATATTTTAAAAAATATGGATATCACACACCTCGAATATCATTAAAAGTTTCAAAAATTAATTATGAGAAAAATGATACCACAAAAATATTTCTACAGAAACATGAGTTTCCTTAATATTCAATTTTTTGTTTATTTAGGCTAACATATATGGAATTATATGATTTTAGTTGCGTATATTACTCTTTTAAAAGCATAATATTACATTAATGGAGTGTCACAACTTTAAAAAATATGAATTTATAACTGAATTCTCATTATGGAGTCTATATTGGGGAGTATTTTTCCAAATTTAAACATTTAATAGAAGTCAAATTTCTAGAAAATCATTAAAAACCAATGGAAGGATGTTTTTAGTTTGACTTGCATACATAAATTTTAATTATTATAAAATTACATATTAATGGGAGAGTGTTTGATTAGAAGAATAAGATATTGAAATTTTGTTACATAATTTTCACAAGAAAAATTTTGAGGTGTATTTGGATATGTGATGGATTCATATTTTATTTTAAAAAATATATTTTAGAAAACCCCAATTTGATATTTGAGATGATTTTGAGTGTAATGACCTACCAATTATCATTGGCTTGAGAGTACCACAAGTTATTACTAGGCCTTAAGCGACATCCCCATGGCGCCAAAGGCTGGCAATAAATTCCAAAGGGTTTCAAGTACAAGTGGGGGACAATTTACCTTTTAAGAAATAAACACAGAAACCAACCATAACTAAACATTCACTATATGATGCATTAACAAATTAAAGAGTAATAAACTATTCATTTATATTAAACCTCATCAATGTATACAAAAAAAGATGACCAAACTAAGCATCAATGTACACAGAGGATGAACAACTAAAGACTCTAAAAAGACAATAAAA
Source organism: Viscum album (assembly GCA_963277665.1). Lineage (NCBI taxonomy): Eukaryota > Viridiplantae > Streptophyta > Magnoliopsida > Santalales > Viscaceae > Viscum > Viscum album. The sequence goes on from OY728126.1 coordinate 601,594,228, forward strand.
ATCCATGATCCACAAGTTCCAAGATCTAGAACATCCCCAAAGCATCACCACAAGCCACTAGCAATATGATTCTTTACCTTTACCTATGTCCCGAAATACGACATCTGAAAAAGCACCAATGTGACAAAGTAGGGATGAGTATAAAACTAACTAGGTTTTCCCCAATGACTTCCCAACTCATGCCACTAGGATAAGAGAGTTAGCTACATTTATATAAAAATAGTATATAGATAACATTTTCTCAAAAGAAGTTTATAACTAATTATAAACAAGTTTCCAAAACCATTCATAACCAAAGGCATTCCAAGAGTAATTGAAACCAATTTTCCAACAAGATATTTTTCCAAAAAAGTATCCAAACAAGCTTAAAAACTATTTAAAAAACATTCCTTTTTCCCAATCATTTCCCAACTCATGCTACCAACCATGCATGCATCGTTAATACAGTTTCATACTCATGAGCGGCCTCTCGTCAATCTACCAAGTCGTCAGAAGATAATTGTTCCCCATGTTCCATTACACCTTTGGCACCGAGCACAATTTCATATTTCAACCAAGCCTCATACAAGCAGTTACCATTATGCCATTAAATGTTTGGCATGAATAACAAGGTCATATTTCACCCAAGTCTCGTACATATAGTTACCATGTTCCATTACACCTTTGGCACTGAGTACAATGTCATGTTTCAACCAAGATTTCTACATGCAACATGAACACACACCACATATTCCCATCAATCATACCAAATCACCCTTTCAATAAAAATACCTTTTTATTGAGAACCATTTCAATCAAAATCCTTCCCATTCCTAACCATTTCAATAAAACTCCCTTTTTATTGAAAAACAAATCCGTCAAAGTCATTTCAATATCAAACCATTTCAATTCCAAACCATTTCAATAAAACTCCCTTTTTTTTGAAAACTAAATCCATCAAAATCATTTCAATCTCAAACCATTTCAATAAAACTCCATTTTTATTAAAAACCCATTTTTTATCAAACCATTTACAATTTCAGAAATCATAATTTAAAATCAACATTTTAAATTCAAGGAGCCGAATCACTTTTCACAGCAATTCACGAAGATTTCTCAATTTCATCAAAACCATAAATCATCAAAAAAGATTTTTTATTCCATGTTTTGACAATAAAAACCATTAAAATAAACCAATTTGAAAATAATCCTATCAATTCTTATAAGAGTAGTTGAGAGTGAAGCCTCCTGCCTCAATGGTTTTGATGAAAACCACAAAGGTCGAAGAATGCTCAAGAAACCTCGGTCGATTCTATAAAAACCCGCCTTAGATCTCGTATCCTAACAATATCAATAAAAAATCTCATCATATTTGGCATCAAAACAGATAGATATACCCACAACATGCATATATCTATGAAACCGAGAGGAGAGTAGAAGTAGATCTATGTATATCTAAGAAACCGATCAAAAACAAAGAAGAATGATCACATACCTCAAGAATCTGACTTCGATTCTCCAGGAGAAGCCTTCAGATCGCCTCCCGAATGATGGGGGAACCCTCTTTGACCTTAATAGAAGAAAAATACCTAGTTATTTCCACTTAAGTGCATAAACAAGGAATATAGTGGCAAAAACGAGTGAGATCCACTTTTATAGGATCTCATTTAAGTGGCTGCACGGTTTGCTCACATGGTTAGACAAACCGTGCACTAACCGTACGTTAGCCACTGCCTCAAAATCCCATCCAAGAATGGTTTGGCCACACGATTGGATAAACCATGCACCACCCATGTGGTTTCTACTGCCTCTAAGACCAACTACGCACAATTTTACAGCACGATTTAGACAAAACTAACATCATTCGTGCGACTTCCCCTTTGCCTCAAAACATCATTCAATGTTCTCCTGACTCTCACATCCATCACCATTAACTATAAAACCATAATAATCATTAGGAAATAGTTACATGCTAGAAACCAGGGCTACTACATTCTCCCCACCATTGGTCTTTCCGTCCTCGGATTGTAGAAATCCTTTGCCCTACTAAAAGAGTTCCAGCCACTATTCATTCATTTCCTTTTCACGTTCCCAAGTCTCTTCCCCAATCTAACCATGTTTCCATAAAACTAGCACTAGACCGATGCCTTTTCTTTGCAATTATTTCTCTTGCCTATCCACAATCCATACTGGAAATGTATCAAAGAAGCATCCGACTCTAATTCAACGTTATACCATCTGATCACATAGTCAGGATTAGGTTGATACTTTTTCAACTAAGATACATGGAAGACATTATGAACCAAAAAAACCATGGTGGTAATGCTAACCAATATGCCACCTCTCCAACTTGTTCTTGTATCTCAAAAGGGACAATGTATCTAAGAGAAAACATGCCTTTCTTATTGAAACGATGATGTCCAAGCCTCGAAGAGATGTTCAAGAAGAAATGATCACCCTCAAAAAATGACAACGGTCTTCGACGGTGATCTGCATAAGATTTCTGATGACTCTAAGCCATCTCCATCCTCTTTCTAGTCATCTTGATTTTCACTATTGTCTCTTGGACATGGCTTGGCCCGACTAGTGAATTTTCACCCATTTCTACCCAGCATAGTGTATAACGACAAGGACGCACTTACAATGCTTCAAAAAAAGCCATGCATATCGAGGCTTGATAGCTGTTATTTTATGAGAACTCCACTAAGGGTATATTCTCCTCCCATGAGCAACTTAAATCCATTACACGAGCCCATATAATATCTTCAAAAGTTTGTATCATTCGCTCAGATTGCCCATCTGTCTGAGGATGATACGCCGTGCTAATAGTCAACTGAGTTATAAGGGCTTGCAGTAATGATTTCGAAAAACGAGATATGAACATCAGATCTCTATCTGAGACTATAGACAATGGTACACCATGCCACTTTACAACTTATTAGATATATATTTTTGATATATCTTCCACCATATGAGTTTCATGAAAAGGGATGAAATGGGCCTACTTGGTTAGATGATCCACTATCACCCAAATAACATAATCTTTACGGATCATTCTTGGAAGACCTGTAACAAAATCCATTGTTATTTGATCCCATTTCCACACTGGGATAGGTAAAGATTGTAGCATACCAGCTGGTCTCTGATGCCCTATTTTTACATGCTGACAAGTTAAACACAGCGAGACGAACTCGACCACCTTCTATTTCATGCCGCTCCACCAAAATTGCACCTTTAATCCGTTATAAAACTTATGTGTACCTGGATGTACATCCCATATTGAATGGTGGTAATCATGAATGTTTTGTTCCTAAAAATCCATAGGTTCAATAATTCGATCTTTGAAGCACAAAACTGAACCCCCATCATGTTTCCAGCCCTCAATGGTCTCCCCACCAATGAGTTTTGAACTTATAACTAGAAATTCTGCATCAGATGTTAGTTCCACTTTGAGAATTTTTACTAAATCATGAACAAGTTTAACTGAAATGAAAACAGCATCATCACCTCAGTATTCACATTCCACATGCATGTCGGCTAAGACCAATATCAACTACCATTCATCTAAAGCTACTTTCTCTAATTGAGCATATGACTTTCTACACACCTCATCTGCCACCAATTTTCCTTTTCCTTGTGTGTTCATCAAGTCCAAGTCAAAAATCTGAATAAACTCCATCTTTCTCCTTTGCCTCAGATTCAAATCTCACTGTAAGAAAATGTGTTTCAAACTTTTGTGATCCGTTAACATAGTAAATATCTCACCAAGGAGATAATTTCTCCATGTTTTCAAAGCATGGATGAGTACAGCTAACACCAAATCAAGTGTTGGTTAATTCTTCTCATGCACCCTCAACTGCCTTGAACCATAAGAAACCACATGATCTCATTGCATGAGAACACAACCTAAACATGATCCTGATGAATCACAATACACCACATACACCATTCCAGATTCTGGGAATATCAAGATAGGTGTCGATGTACGTCGGACATTCTGTTCCTAGAAAGAATTCTGACATTCTTCTGTCCATTGTAATGGAGCATTGTTCTTTGTCAGAGCTGTCATTGGTGAAGTTAGTCGTGAGAAATCATGCACAAAGTGTTGGTAGTAACCATCTAGACCAAGAAAATTGTGTATATCGAACACATTCTTCGGTGGATGCCAAGATATAATGGCTTATATATTTTTAGGATCAATAGAAATGAATTTCTCATAAATGCCATGTCCAAGGAAATGTACATACTGTATCCAAAAATCACACTTCGATAATTTTGAATAAAATGATGATCTCTAAGTAATTGTAACACTATTTCTATGTGCACCTCATGACCAACACTTTTCATTGAATACACCAAGATATCGTTGAAAAACACCACAAAAAAACAATCCAGATATCATTGAAATATGTGATTCATCAAAGCCAAGAAGACCAGTGGTGCATTGGTTAGACCGAAAGGCAGGACTACATATTCATTGTGGCCATGTCTGCTTTTGAAAGCTATCTTTGGAATATCCTCCTTTCAAACACGCAATTGGTGATGTCTTGATCACAAGACAATTTAGAGAACCACTAAGATCCCCTTAATTGATCGAACTGATCATCAGTGCATGGGAGTGGATATCTATTCTTTACCGTAACTTGGTTAAGCTTACAATAATCAACACAAAGCTGAAGCGTTCCATCTTCCTTCTTCACAAACAACATCGGTGATGCCCATGGAGAGGAACTTGGTTGAATGAAACCCTTTCTTTCCAGCTCCTCTGACAACAGATTCAATTCATGTAACTCTATTGAAGCCATACTATAAGATGGAAGGGAAATAAGACTAGTCCCCAGAAAGATATCAATAATAATATCAACTTCTTTTAAAGGTGGTAACCCTGGGAAGTTTATGAAAAATACATCTGGAAATTGATCAACAAAAACTAGAAAACTATTTTCCTCAATATCTTCAATTGATGCCACTGTCAACTCTGCCAATTGATAATAGATCGTTCCCACCATTGGTGCCAACAATCTCTTTGTACCTTTCATTACCATCCTCTCTCTTATGAAGAGATGGTTGATGCCGTCCTTAGTCAGGAAACAAAATGTTCTCCTATAACAGTCGATGTGAGACTTAAACATTTTCAACCAATCCATACCCAGGATTAAATTATAGAAATCCATGTCCAACATCGAGAAGTACCATTTTAACTCTCCCCCATCAACAGTTATAGCTCATTCTCTATACACAAAGGTTTGACATTCTCTTTGACCAAAAAGAGTTTTTTGTTTCAAAACAAAAGGCATCATTTCCAATTTTAAACATAGCAAGTCAACAACATGAGAAGCAATGAAGGAATTTGATGATCCAGTATCAAAAAACACTTGAATAAATATATAATTCAAAATAATCATACATATTAATGTAGATGGTCCTGCTAGATCATCGACAATCATCTACTCAACTCCATACAATTGCTTCATCGCTGCATTGTTCTCCTTGTTGCCTTGCTGAGATTTCTCTGGTTGAGGAGTCATGGTATTTTGAGAATCACCATGGCTAGCTCTGTGATGCTTACAAGATAGACTCTGTTGTCCTCATCCTATCAATGCATAAGATGCTTGTGATGCCTTGGAAGTGTTACGCACACCCGACCTCGGGGCATTCATATAATAGCGTTGTATATGACCCATCTACTTGTAATTGTGATATTCTCTAGGTTGTGCCTTACACTCTCGCTTTATGTGGTAAATCAAACCACATTGAAAGAAACATTATTTGATCTAGGTTTGTTGAGGAAGGTTCACTAATCCTGTCGTCTAGTTCTGATTTCCTTCGCACTGTGGAAATAGGTATCCCATTTCCTCTTATTCTCAGCGGCTGAGTTCCCATCGTCTCCAATAGCTATCATCATTCACACTCTTATTGATCCATAGATATCATGTGTAGCAACAATCACTATGTTTATCATCTCTTTATAATCGGTAATACTGAGCACCACAATCTTCATTTTAATCTATTTCCTTATACCCGATTCAAAGATGTGTGCCTTCAACGATGCACTTGCTTCATCCTTTGGTGAAAATAGACTAAATTCATGAATTTAACCGCATACTCTGTGACATGGAGACTCTCTTGTTTTAGGTTGAAGAATTATGTCATTTTATGGATCTTGAATGTGTAATGATTGAATTTTTTATTGAATAATTCTTCAAAATCCTCCCATGTAAGGACTTCATCCAATTTCACTTGTAGTTGTAAATCCCACCACTAACGTGCAAGATCCTCGAGCATATATGACGCCAACATTAATTTCAGCTCTATTGGTATTTTGATGAAATTGAAGATAAGATTCATTCTATTTAGCCACACCTCTGCCTTCTGGGGTTCAGCATTACCTTGAATGTTTGGTGGATTCTACTTCATTAACTCGATGGTATGATCCACATGCCTTGGTTCATTCCTCTGGTTCCCCATATCCATAGCTTAAAAAGCATGGATGATACTCTGAACCAGCTCTGGGTTCATATGTGGTTCATGTGCAACCACATTCTCTGCAGCTTCTTCAGGATGGTTCTAACAATGCCTACCAGGTGCCATTTTCTAAACCAATAACAACCTCTATTAATCTCACTCTCTCACAACTGATGGATTAGAATTTCAAATTCTATCACACCGTCTATCACAACATTGTTTTACAAAACATCCTTTTTCCCATGTTCAACCATATTTAAAACATTCTGCATGATTTTTGAAAATCAAACCATTTTCAAAATACACCAAATATCTCCTTTTCAAAATCATTCATTTGAAAATAATTTCTGCATTTTTTAAAAATTCACACCTTGCCCAAAATCGTGAATCATTCTTCACAATGAGATATGTAATCCTTATGGGAAGTCATTCCCATATATTTTATGTCATGGTCATCTGATTGGATAAACCCTTGATAATGAGATTTCCAACATTATAGAAGTGTATCCAAAATACTTATGTACCCAAAACCCTAGTCACTTGATGTTCAGCATAAACATGTTATCTACGTCCTTTTAGTTTATACATTTCATGTTCTGAAAATCCTACTCATGTATATGATTTTGAACCAAGGAATAGACAAGAAGTAATTTAAACTCCATGACTAGGAACATTGATGACTACTTATTAGGCAGGGACCGAACAAGCTGATACCATTTGTAATGACTCGCCAATTCTCATTGGCATGAGAGTACCACGAGTCACTACTAGCCCTTAAGCGACATCCCCAAGGCACCAAATGCTGGAAATAAATGTCAAAGGGTTTCACGTAAAAGGTGGGATGATTTACCATTTTAGAAATAAACCAATAATCCAACCACAACCAATATTTCACTATATGATGCATGAAAAAATTAAAGACTAATAAACACTTCATTTATATTAAACTACATCCAAGTACACAACAGCGGAAGAAAAAACAAAGCATCATAGTACACAGTGGATGAACAACTCAAGACTGTTTTAAGACACTACAACTTCATGCTCCACAAGATTCAAGCTCCACAACATCTCCCAAGCATCACCTCAAGCCACTATCAATAAGATGCTTTCCCTTTACCTGTGTCCCGGAATACAACATCTGCAAAATCACAAACGTGCCAAAGTAGGGGTGAGTATAAAACTCAGTAGGTTTCCCCCCAATGAATTCCCTTCTCATGCCACTAGGATAGAAGATTTATCCACATTTATATAAGAACAGTTTATATAAGACATTTTCTCAGAAGCAGTTTATAACTAAATATAAACACGTTTCCAAAACTAATCATAACAAAATCCATTCCATGAGTAATTGAAAAAAAAATTCCAGAATGTTATATTTCCAGAAAAATAACCAAACAAGCGTAAAATCCAATTCACTAACATTCTTTTTTGGCATACACAACCATTTCCCAACCCATGCTACCAACCATGCATGCTTTGTTATGATAGTTCCATAATCATGAGTGGTCTCTCATTGATCAACCAAGTCGTCACAAGGTAATTGTTTCCCTTGTGCCATTACACCATTTTCACCGAGCACAAGGTCATATTTCAACCATGCCTTGTACAAGTAGTTACCGTTGTGCCATTAAATGTTTGGCACCAAGCACAAGGTCATATTTCAACCAAGCCTTGTTCATATAGTTACCGTGTGCCATTACATCTTTGGCACCGAGTACAATGTCATATTTCAACAAAGCCTCGTACGTGAAACATGAACACACAACACATATTCCCATCAATCATGCCAAATCACCCTTTCAATAGAAACACCATCCTATTAAAAACCATTTCCATTAAAACCATTTAAATTCCAAACCATTTCAATAAAACCCTCTTTTTATTGAAAACCAAATCCATCAATTTCAATTCAACCATAAACCATTTCAATTCCAAACCATTTCAATAAAACTCCCTTTTTATTGAAAACTAAATCCATCAAAGTCATTTCAATCTCAATCCATTTCAATAAAACTCCATTTTTATTAAAAAAAATTGTCCATCTAACTATTTAAAATTCCAACAATCATAATTTAATAAGAACAATTTAAATTCAAGGAGCCAAATAACTTTTCACAACAATTCACGATTATTTCAAAATTTCATCAAAACAATAAATCATCATTAAAGAAGATTTATTCCTTGATTTTCACAATAAAAAACATTCAAATATCCCAATTTAAAACCGAGCCAATCAATTTTAACAAGTGGCGTTGAGAGTGAAGCCTCTTACCTCAAAGGTTTTGACAAAAACCACAACGGTCGAAGAATGCTCAAGAAACCTAGGTCGATTCTCCAAAAACCCGCTTTATTTCCCTTCTCGTAGTAAAATCAAGACAAAATCGCATCATATTTGGAATCCACACACTTATATCTAACCATAACGGGCATAGATCTATGAAACCGACATAAGAGGAGATGTACACTTAAGTAGATCTAAGAAACCGATAAACAACAATGAAGAACAATCACATACCTCATCAATCCATCTTCAATTTTCCAAGAAAATCCTTCGGATCACCTCTTGAATGATGGGATAACCTTATTTGGCCTTAGGAGAAGCAAAATCCCGAGTTATGGATGCTTAAATGCTTAAACGAGGCACTTAGAGGAAAAAACGAGTGAGATACACTTTTATTGGATCTCGTTTAAGTGGTCGCTTTGTTTTCTCACATGGTTAGACAAACTGTGCGCTAACCATACGTTAGCCACTACCTCGACAGTGCCTCCACGCATAGATTGGCCACACAGTTTGAAAAACTGTGCACCGCCCATGTGGATGCTACTGCCTCCAAGACCAACTACGCACGGTTTTACCGCACAGTTTATACAAACTGTGTCCTGTCTGTGCGACATCCACTTTTCGTCAGAACATCATTCAAAGTTCTACTGACTCTCTCATTCATCACCCTTAACATTAAAACCATTAAAATCACCAAGAAAGGGTTACATAACAAAAATCGATGGTACTGCATTGATAATGAAATCACATAGTTGGTAGTGAATATACACCATAAACAATAATTGTTGAATATCTCAAATTTTAGACTCCAATCAAGAAAATGGTGACACATAGTATAAAAAATAAAGATTTATTATTTGAGATACATTCAGTATAATAATTCTCTTAGAATAGTGGGGAAGTGAATATTTATTCCTTTAATTAAAGATAATAATTTTATAAGACCATAATAATGTCAGTTGAATTTCACTATCAATATTTGGAATAAAAATTATTCTTTTAATGTACACATATTGACATTGGGGAATTATTATAATTACAAATAAAATCAAATGGAATGATTGAAAATGTAATGAATGTAATTATGTTAGTTTTAAATGGTTGATTATTTTTTTAGTAGAGTTGATGATGATGCATGGTGTATTATTATGATTCTTTCTGAATGAATTCAATTACAATCTCTAAAATGTCTCCATGTAAGTCCATAATATATTTGAAATAAAATCATGATTAAATATAATGAATTTTGTAAATTCTATCTTCATGAATTAATGTTGGTAAGTTGAAGGAATCTTTTATATTCATATCATTTAATTATTAATGTATACATTGATACCTGAAATCGTGTTTTTTTGTCGAGGAAAACATTTATCATTGTGAGGATATATTTATTTTGACATGCGACAACATTGAAAAAGATTATGGCTTGAGAATATTTTAAATGAATATTGTATGTGTGATGTCAATTAAATAATTAGAACAAGAATAATTGAGGGACATAAAAATACTTAAATTATTTTATAAATACATTTTGGAACAAATTTTTATTATATGAATAAATTTTCTAACTCATTTTTTAATATATTATTAAAAACATAGAAAGCCCATGAAATATATGGTCTCTCAAAAACACACATGTTGGTTTAAATATCACCCCAGGGAATACAACCTACAAGGATATCCTGGTCTAGTTGGGTTGCTAGCATATTTATATAATAGTGAAGGATACCTGTAATGTTGCAATATGAGTGGGGAAGTTCTTCCATGAAAGATAGAACAATGAAGAAGGGGACTCTATTTGTAGTGTGTGCTATTACTCTATAACGACTAAGGATTTTCATAAATTAACATTAAATATTTTTTTAGAAGACATAAAACATTATAGAAACAATTTCCCTAATACCACACTAGTTTAGTATCTTTGAAAATATGGAATCATAAAAACTCATAATAAATGAGCTACATCGTCTCCCAGTAGATTATTATGGACTATCACCCTTCTAAGACATATTTAAAACAATACATATATTCATATGATGGGAAAGGAAACATAAATATGGCTGAACTCATATGGTTATTAAATGAAAACCTGGTAGATTCATAAGAATAATCATGAGCCTACGGTTATGTGAACATGCTCATGAAAATAGATTATCACAAACTTCATATTAAATATCATAAACATGACTTATGGAATAAATCATGGTAGGTGATAAGATATAAATCATTTGGAAGTAATGAACATAACCCATGAAAGAATAGCATTGAAATAAAACATGGAATTATGGAAGAAGCATATGCTTATATAATTACTCCAATAATAGTCAAGACATTGTTGTCGATGCCATCTTATTGAAAAAATTACATTACTAAACTAGGTTCACACAACATTCCAATCCTTTATTACTAAACCATGTTCAATCCATATTCCTACCACTACTAAAAAAGTGGCATTTAACTACACTTTTTTTCATCAATGCTAGAAAAAAAAATGATTAATGTAATATTTACCAGCAATAATGAATGAACTGATAAATTTAACCATTATGTGAACTATTATATATTACCTATAATGGGCACCATTATTAGTGGTTTATTTTTAGCACTAATAAAATTTACCCTTTATCATGAACTTATTGTTAACTGATTAAGTGTACATGTTATAACGCTTAATTGTTTTTATGATGATAAACAGTACCATTTATAATTGCAATATTTTAAGTGCTCATAATAGAATCCATTTTCAACACTTTTTTAGCACCACTAAAGTTCCTAATTAATTAAATTAATTAAGTAAATTAATTAAAAATAGTTGAAAAAATGAGGCATTTAAAAAAATATACAAAATTTTATTAATTAAAAAATTAATTGAAAAATATAAAAAATTGATCATACAAAATATAATGTATTTATACTAATAAATACTAGGAACAAAAAATATTGATATTTGAAAAATTTAAAATAAAAAAAAATCAAAATTAAATACAATAAAATGAGGAGAATATTAAAACATTTATTAATTTAATGAATACTGATAATATTAATATACAATATATATTAAATATGCTAATAGATATTATTGTATAAAAATTATATTTATTATATATTAAATTTTTTTTATGATCTTTACATTAAATAATCATATGTTTAGTGAATAATGTATTATAATTAAAAATAATATGAATTAAAAATATTGACTAATTGCATGGAGTAATGGTATTTTAATTGAATCTCATTTGACATTTTTAAATTCATATTAATTAAAATTTTGTAATATTGATTTAACCTATACATAATTGATGAATTTTTTGTACACATCACACACACACAAAACATATCCATTTATTCAATAGTGTTAAAGTTTATTTATTTTTAATTTATTCGATTTCACTCATTTTTCACATGTATTCACTAAATATTAGATATTAATTAATGATGTTAAAAATATTGTTAAAAAGATATTTGTAAAACAATATTTTTAAATAAATATATTTATAAATGTACATACTATATTTATGAATGTACATAGTGTATTTAGAAATGTATATAGTATTTTTTGAAAATATATATAATTATAAATTAATAACTATTTCTCTAAACGTATTTATAAAATTATAAATAAATTATTATATATATTTAAATTATTAAGAAATTTATCATAAATTTAATTTAATAATTTATATATTTACAATATATTTATATAATTAATATATATATAATAATATAATTATATATAATTATATATAATTATATAATTTTTTTTTTGAAATTATATACATATAATTATAAATATTTAATTATGTATTTAAATAAATATATCATTATAATTAATATATTTAAATGAAGAAAATGTATTTATATATATATATATATATATTTATATTTATTTAAAACCATTAATTATAATTGTAATTATATATTCATTATCACAGTTTAATGAATAAGCCCAGGAAAAATCCATATTTATCAGTACTACAACTTTTGCACTCATAAATATGGCTATTATCAGTGCTTATTATATAAGATCTCCTAAATTGTCACTTTATGAGTTATTTTTTTATAAAGTGCTGATAGAAGTTTCTCAACCAGTTTAATAAACCTAACCAATTATGAAACAATTTTTATATTTGATGATCTTTTTGGAAGCCATCAAATATCGACGTTTCTCATATTTGAATCGTTGCTCGAATAACACAAACCCCCATTCTCTAGTTGCTCGATCATTGCTCAGCTACCAGTGTTCACTTGCAGTTAGGTTTTATGAAGAAAATACTATTTTTTGGATCATAGGGTCTCAGATTATCATCAACCTATAGATTTTGGTTTGTGTATTCCTTTATAGGTTTATATTTTAATTATGTATTTTCCTTTTTTTAAATAATGCAATCAATTTATTGTTCCTTATTGAATATATGAACTTTTTTCCATTAATTATTATCTATTTTTCTCATTCCTACTGATTTCTATATAATCACTTGGTATTTTTAAATTTTTTAATACTCAATTTTCATTATTGTCTATATCTATACCCCAGCTTTCTCGGCATGTTTTATTGTGTCACTTTTTTGAAATCATAGAGAACCACCACCGACCAACATATAAAACAACTAAATAAACATGTATTTTAATATATAAATAGTGGGTGTTTTGGATATAATAACCATAAAAAAACTATCAAATTGATTTACCAATCTAGTTCTCAGTATGGTGATGGTGCAATGTTGTAATAGAAACTGATTTTATGAAATTGTGAAAGGAAATCTATTTACATAAATTATGATTTATTATTTTTGTCTAATGTGTTTTCTATGTGAAATTATTTTCTCAAAATGTTGTTGTAATATTATAAGAGTAATCATAGTATGGGTGATTAAATATATTCTTTATTTTCAAAGAATCGCTATATTCAAAATTAGTATGGGTTGTGTTTTCTTTACTGTGTTGTAATATTTTCTATAAGGGTTATATATTTTTTTTCAATTTTTGATTACATTCAATATATATATATATATATATTCATATATATACACACACGAAAATATACATTATTCTATCAATTTAAATGTATTTTTAAAACATATATTGTATGGGTGATTCTATAATTATTTATTCACAAATAATGTTTACGGTAATCCAAATTAAGAAGGGATTATATTTATTTTCATTAAAATAATGTTTTAATGTACATTTATTTTGAAATTATGTGCATCATATATTCCATTATATATATATATATGTGTGTGTGTGTGTGTTTAAATAGATATGGGATATACGTTGCTTGTATTGGGGTGTTTTTCTCCCCTATTTGTGAAATATATTTTTCATTTGAATTATTTCTTTATTCCCACATCATTATGGACCACCCTATAATATTAAGGATGGGTCAATGTGTATTATATTTCCCCCGTATAATCCTTTAGATGGAGATATTTTATTTGTGGACCTCATTAGAAACATTGGGATTAGTCGATGTAGTTACATGACATCCTAGGATTATTGATATGATTTCAAATATTTGATATAACATTAATTTAAATTTAAAAATTCTATATGTTTTTACATCACATAATCAAAAAAATTATAATGAATATCATCAAATTATTTATATTAGAAATTATTTTTAGTTATTCATCATTTTGTGTCTACATGTAATTGTTCCACTACAAAGAATCATTCATTATTATACATGTATATGGAATAACTCTTTAATTATAATTTTTTTTATCTAGACAGTTTTATATCTTTTATTGGATTTAATGATATATTATTATTCATTTTTTCATATTTGGGTTTATTATTACTACTTAATTGGATAATTTATTTTTTATTAGTTTAAGGGAATTAAGAAGGTCTTGATGTGTGTCAGAAAATGTTATTATTTATATTTTTTACTTGAGACTTATCCTCCATATAATTGAAGTGCATTGTGTTGCATTTGTTGTCAATGAGACATGTTGTTGTCTTAGAATGAATGGATGTCAAGGAATCAAGATGTGATGGTGATGGTGGTGAAGGAGAATGGCCATGATACTAAGAGGCATGTCACTTAGGAGATTCACTAAGTGGCATAGGAGATGATGGTTGAAACATTCTCTAAGAAAATCAGACGATTGCTGAGCTGCTCTTTAAGTTCCTAGAACTTGTATCAACTGGATACAATGTCACAACATGATTAGAAAACCATGCATTGTAGTGACAATGCATGAGGAGTTGAAGAAGCAAGATGATCCATCCACAGCCACTGAGTGGATGAAGTGGATTTAAAGAAGTCCATGTACTAACTCTTAGTGCATGTGAATTGGAAGATGATCCAATTGATCTCTGATTAGATCAATAAAGAACATTGAAGATTATAAGTGATTCAAGAGTTCGATTGATGAAGATGAACCTTTTGAATTCCATATCCTAAGTGAAGATCATGTGAGAAGAAGAAATGGAGGAATTCTTAAGATGAATAAGAGAATATAAGAAGAATAGAGGAGGAGGATTTTGGCATTTTGAATTTGGCTTATACTCATGGAGGACTTTGTTTTTGACAAAGTCTTCTTCTTTTACTTTGCCAAAAAATATGGCCAGCCCGTGAGCACCTTGTGGGTTCAACCCCAAGGCTCATGTGGGCCTAAGGCGCCACGCCCAAGGGGGAACCCGTGGGGCGAGCTCAGGGCGGCAGGGGCGCACCCGCAGACACCACAGAGGCGCTGGGGCACGCCCGGGGGAGCGCGATAGGGGGCCGTGTGTAAGCCCCCGAGGGGCACGCGGTGGTGAAATCCGCGCACCGGAGGAGCATGGTGGGCGCAGGAGCGCGCCCGCAGGGAGAACACGGTGCGGGGCGGCACCGTGGAGGGAGGAGTTTCAACTGGCCGTTCAAGGGAGCGGCTGGGTAATAAGCCGCGAGAAAACTGGGCGGCGTTTCGATGTGGGACGCGTATTTTTCACCGGGAGCAAATCTCCGCCGTCCGAGCAATCGCGCGCTCGATCTGGACCGCTCATCTGATCCGCCGCGCCCCCGATTTAATCCGGCCGTCCGATGTCTTTCGATCACCTGATCCGACGGCTCCCGGCTCATCTCCTTCGTCGAGCCACCCCGAAGTCACCCGCGAGCTGCCGACGAACCAGAGGCCATCCGAGAGAAGGATTTCGAGTTCCCGGCCACCTCTGAGCAAACCAAGACCTTCACTGTGATCGTTAGGCCATAACGAACTCATGCATGCATTAAAATGTTGCATGCATGCATCGAAGGAGAATTTCGAGTATCGGCCGAGGCAAACAACGTTGCCGAGGCCTCGGTGTATTCGTATTTTGCATGGAGGGATTTTAATGAGGCTCTGCATGTTGTTCCATGCACATACACGTAGAGGGACCGAAAAATAAGGGAAGCCGCGTTGAAACAGAGGAAAGAAAGTTCAAGATTTGAAAAAATCTTGAAGATCCGAATATTTCGGGAGTTTGGATTTGAATCCCGCGGAAGAGGTGAAGCATCCCTCTGCCTATAAAAAGAGAACCCGAAGCACGGTAATGTTTGCTGAAAACTTAAAGATCCGCGTAGAGCTTTCTCTGCCTCGCGAAGAAAGAAGCCACCGCGCAAATACTTTGCGCGGCTATTGTTCTCGGTGCCACCCGAGGCCCGAAGGAGTTCCTTTCGCGCACCCCTTGCGCGAAAGAGGTGGAAGGAGATCCCCTGCGCGCTGATCCTTGCGCGGCAGGAAGAACCGGGGTTGCAGCAAGCTTTGCGCACCCTTGGTTGGAGCCCGCGGTTTGCACTTGCGCACCCTTGTGCCTTGTGGCTTGCACGACCCGTGGCTCAAGATCCTTGCGCGACAGTGACATCCTTGCGCGCTGCCTTGAGCACCCAAGTCCTTGCACGATAAAAGAAAAGAAGTTGGCCGCACCCTTGCGCGCCTTCATTTGATATTTGGGCAGTGTGTGTGCAAAGAAGAATAAAAGAATAAACCTGGTGTGCCAAGAGAAGTGGAAGGCCGTAGCCACATTTCCCCTTGTGTGTGCTAAGTGCAAAGAAGGGAAGTAGGTGTTCGGGTGTGTGTGCAAGAAGGGAAGGAAAGGCCTTTGTGCCTTTGTGTGCAAAAAGGAGAGAAAGGCCGTAGCCTTTGCCTTGTGTGTGTGCAAGAAGAGAAGGAAGGTCGTGGCCGTGTGTGTGCATAAGGAGGAAGACCACACTATTTGTGTGTGTGCAATTCAAGTGAAGGCCGAGACTTGCATGCCTTGTGTGCATAGTGAAGATAAGACCCTATGGTTTTGGTGTGTGCAAGGAGAACCCAAGGCTTGAAACCTTGTGTATGCAAATTGAAGAACATGCCTTGAGTGTGTGTGTGCAAACAAGAAGAAGTAGGCCGAACCTAGGTGTGCACTAAAAGTGAACACACTTAGAAGAAGTTGAAAGGAGGACATCCACACTAAAGTAGAACACACTCTAAGTGTGTAAACAAATTGGACAAAGTGTGTGAAGAAGTGAGAAGCTGGTGTGTGCTTAAAGATACTACACCCTTTGAGGGTTTACTGCACCAAGAAGAGGAAAGCTAAAGTGCATGCATGCATGCATGCACGTGCACACGTGAACAGTGCTAAATCGGTGGTGTGCATCTGAGGAGTCCAAGACTTGAAGATCTTGAAGAGTTGCCATGCACTCAGTGCATGATGTTGAAGTGAACTGAGACTGAGCCAGACTGAAGTTAAAGAGATTGGTTGTCTGAGTTTTCAGTAGATTGAGAAGACCCTGATCATCACAAGTGATCAGAGGTACAGAGCAAGGCCAGCAGCCTTTATCCCAGGCTGCTGAGGATACTTGAAGAACTTAAAGTGAAGAAGAGCTACTCGTGCGACTCGAGGAGCCAAGAGAAGACCCTGTGGGACTCAGGGAGAAGAAGTCTTCAGTGGGATTCTGGAGCAGGCCAGTGGGACTCTGGTAACACTGTGGGACGCAGTATAAAGACCCTCCTGTGGGACTCAGGAGAGATACGGTGGGAAGCTGTATCGACCATTGTAATACTAACAGATTATAATGGGAGAATCCATGCTTGGAGAGCATGGCAAGTATGTAGGCCTTTGGTGCCGAACCTTGTAAATCCTTGTGTCCTGTGCCTTTTAATTACTGCATTATCCGGGAAAGGTTGAGAGATACAAGAAGAGTGGATCGAGGCTTTAACCAGCCATAGAGGTTTAATTTATAAGAATCAATTAGTAAAAAGTTTTAAGGGATCACTGATTCACCCCCTCCCCCTCTCAGTGATTCACACTAATCTGGGCACTTCAATTGGTATCAGAGGGAGGTTGCCTCTAAAAGATCCAAGGGAGTCTTTATGGAGTGCAGATTTGAGGAAATGAGTGACCAACCTCAAATGGAGATATCTGCCAAGACTCAGAAAAATAGAAAGAAGAAACAGGCAAAGAAGATGAGGAAGAAGGTTGTTGCAATCAGAGAAACTCCTTCTATGGAAAGAAATGTGAATGTCACATCAGATGACAATTCCTTTTATCATTCTTCTGATGAAGCCTGCTCTAGCTGTGATGAAGATGGAAGAAACAATGATCTTCTAAATGCAATCAAATATCTTCAGAAGAAAGTCCCCAAGGAAATTGCAATGTGTATAGCTACATGCCTCCTTGATCTTCAAGAAGAAAAATTACAGCTAGAAGATGAAGCCAATTCTCTGGAAGTCCAATTGGCAAAAAGGGTTGGCATAACCAACACTCTCAGAAAGCTGGTGAAGGCCAAAGATGAAACTGTTTCCCTTTGCAATGAAAGATATGAAGATACCTATGAAGAATTGCAAAGGAGCACTTCTGAGAAAGAAATATTTTTGATAATGATCAAAGATGTTTTCCGTGCACTAGAAAAGAGACACAGAGTTTCAATGGTTGTCAAAGATGCTCAACTTGAAGAAAAAGCAAAAAGGGTAAAGGAGCTTGACAATTCATTACAAGAAATGAAGAAGGTGCATGAAGACCAGATAAAGCAGCTGGAAGAGAAATGGGAAGGAAGGCTAAGAACTATTGAGGATGAGAAGAACTCCCTCAATATGAAATTCTTAGAACTAGAGGTGATATTGAAAAATCAGCAATCACCCAAAGCTAAAGCCTCCCAGTCAGCTGAAAGAAGAAATGTTGCTACTCAAGTGAGCTTTGAGAAGGATGATTCTAAAAGCAAGACATCCTCTAGTGAAAGTTCAACAACTTATAGAAAGAAGGTACCATCCATCCCATCTTGTACTCATGTTTCTAATTGTGTTTCCACAAAAAGTGCAGGATGGAAGAATAATTCTAAACAAGTATGGATGAAGACAATGAAGAAAGAAAGCTCTCCTGAAGCAGCACAACAATTCAAGACAAGTACCCTAAAATCAGAAGGACTGAAGAAGTCAAGATTTGTGGGTCAATGTTGGTGTTGTAATAAGTATGGGCACTGTGCAAAGGATTGTTGGTACAATCCACTAAATGATAAAGCACAAAGGAAGCTCATGCCAAGGGGGAGCAAGCCAGAAGGAAATAAGCAACATCCACAGGTCCAGAGACATCTGTTTACTGTAAATAGATTTGGATTACTTGACAACATCTGGGATGATTGCAAAAGTGGTCAAATAGATACATATCAATCTCCAACTGTATCCAGAGCTCAAAAGAAGAAAAGATCACAGAACCTGGCTAAGAGAGATTCCTTGGGAAGCAAGAAGAAAGTAGAAAATGCTCCCAAGAAGTGTTTTAGAAATTAAGAGAAGTCCTTGGAGTCTGAGTCCAAGAAGGGTGATGCATCCAGAAGGACCACCAAGAAATGCTTCTACTGTGGAAAGAAAGGACATATCATGGATCTTTGTAAAGAAGCCATGAAATTAAATAGAGGCAGACTGAACTCAAACAGACAATCAATCCAGAAGAAGCAGAAGGGATTGATTGAAAACAAGTTGCCTAAGAAAGGTAGCTTGACAGCATCTAAGGAACCATGTGAAACTTCCAGAACTGGGGCCACTCTTCCAAATGATATACTTGTCATATGGCCACATCAGTTGCAACTTGCCAGAGAACTACAAAGAGATGAAGATGAAGCTCTGGTATTTGCTAAAGCAAAAGGGAAGAAAAAGATTTCACATGAAGATGGGTTGAGATCCACACCAGCACAATCATCACTGAAGATCAAATGTGCAAGTGTGAAGACTGGTGAAAATGGGACATCTCGGTTGAGAGAATCTTCTCAGCCTTGTTGTTCACATTGATGAACCAAGGAGGTTCCATCTTATTCCCTAATCACTTGTATATACATGTGCTAACATTGCAAGGAATTGAAGATGATGGTCATTCTCAGCTGGAGGATGGTTTGGACAGAACGGAGTGCACCCCTTGAGGGGGAGCAAATCTGAAGAAGATGATGTTCTAAAATTAATATCATCTTGAGAAAGTGAAGGTATTCCAATCATGCTTTCATCCCTTGTTTCTTAATTGAGTTTATCTTGTCAATTAAGGGGGAGTATGGATTGAAGACAAATGGATGAAAGGGGGAGCTTTATCATTGCACTGAACTTTCTAATGAGTTTTGTGAAGTATGTGCAGGATTTAGCAATTCATTGGTATATCTGAAAAATTTCAAACCCCTGAAGCATGATCTCACATGTACAGTGAATTTTGGACAGCTTTGAATTCCTTGGTCATATCACTCTTGTTTTCTACACTGGGTTAGCCCAAGTAGACTTAGAGCTGATTTACTAAAGGTTCTTTGCTAAAGAGAACATGTGACATCATCCCTCTCCTAGTGTTTTTCAAGAAGATACTTTTCAATGGGAGGAAGATATTTTTGTGAAAGAGAACCACACCACACCTTTGCATTTGATTGCCAATAAGGGGGAGAAATATTGGCACACATATTGACCCATTCACATGTGCTGAAGTGGTGTATTGACAACAAATACAAAGGGGGAGATTGAAGTGCATTGTGTTGTATTTGTTGTCAATGAGACATGTTGTTGTCTTAGAATGAATGGATGTCAAGGAATCAAGATGTGATGGTGATGGTGGTGAAGGAGAATGGCCATGATACTAAGAGGCATGTCACTTAGGAGATTCACTAAGTGGCATAGGAGATGATGGTTGAAACATTCTCTAAGAAAATCAGACGATTGCTGAGCTGCTCTTTAAGTTCCTAGAACTTGTATCAACTGGATACAATGTCACAACATGATTAGAAAACCATGCATTGTAGTGACAATGCATGAGGAGTTGAAGAAGCAAGATGATCCATCCACAACCACTGAGTGGATGAAGTGGATTTAAAGAAGTCCATGTACTAACTCTTAGTGCATGTGAATTGGAAGATGATCCAATTGATCTCTGATTAGATCAATAAAGAACATTGAAGATTATAAGTGATTCAGGAGTTCGATTGATGAAGATGAACCTTTTGAATTCCATATCCTAAGTGAAGATCATGTGAGAAGAAGAAATGGAGGAATTCTTAAGATGAAGAAGAGAATATAAGAAGAATAGAGGAGGAGGATTTTGGCATTTTGAATTTGGCTTATACTCATGGAGGACTTTGTTTTTGACAAAGTCTTCTTCTTTTACTTTGCCAAAAAATATGGCCAGCCCGTGAGCACCTTGTGGGTTCGACCCCAAGGCTCATGTGGGCCTAAGGCGCCACGCCCAAGGGGGAACCCGTGGGGTGAGCTCAGGGCGGCAGGGGCGCACCCGCAGACACCACAGAGGCGCTGGGGCACGCCCGGGGGAGCGCGATAGGGGGCCGTGTGTAAGCCCCCGAGGGGCACGCGGTGGTGAAATCCGCGCACCGGAGGAGCATGGTGGGCGCAGGAGCGCGCCCGCAGGGAGAACACGGTGCGGGGCGGCACCGTGGAGGGAGGAGTTTCAACTGGCCGTTCAAGGGAGCGGCTGGGTAATAAGCCGCGAGAAAACTGGGCGGCGTTTTGATGTGGGACGCGTATTTTTCACCGGGAGCAAATCTCCGCCGTCCGAGCAATCGCGCGCTCGATCTGGACCGCTCATCTGATCCGCCGCGCCCCCGATTTAATCCGGCCGTCCGATGTCTTTCGATCACCTGATCCGACGGCTCCCGGCTCATCTCCTTCGTCGAGCCACCCCGAAGTCACCCGCGAGCTGCCGACAAACCAGAGGCCATCCGAGAGAAGGATTTCGAGTTCCCGGCCACCTCTGAGCAAACCAAGACCTTCACTGTGATCGTTAGGCCATAACGAACTCATGCATGCATTAAAATGTTGCATGCATGTATCGAAGGAGAATTTCGAGTATCGGCCGAGGCAAACAACGTTGCCGAGGCCTCGGTGTATTCGTATTTTGCATGGAGGGATTTTAATGAGGCTCTGCATGTTGTTCCATGCACATACACGTAGAGGGACCGAAAAATAAGGGAAGCCGCGTTGAAACAGAGGAAAGAAAGTTCAAGATTTGAAAAAATCTTGAAGATCCGAATATTTCGGGAGTTTGGATTTGAATCCCGCGGAAGAGGTGAAGCATACCTCTACCTATAAAAAGAGAACCCGAAGCACGGTAATGTTTGCTGAAAACTTAAAGATCCGCGTAGAGCTTTCTCTGCCTCGCGAAGAAAGAAGCCACCGCGCAAATACTTTGCGCGGCTATTGTTCTCGGTGCCACCCGAGGCCCGAAGGAGTTCCTTTCGCGCACCCCTTGCGCGAAAGAGGTGGAAGGAGATCCCCTGCGCGCTGATCCTTGCGCGGCAGGAAGAACCGGGGTTGCAGCAAGCTTTGCGCACCCTTGGTTGGAGCCCGCGGTTTGCACTTGCGCACCCTTGTGCCTTGTGGCTTGCACGACCCGTGGCTCAAGATCCTTGCGCGGCAGTGACATCCTTGCGCGCTGCCTTGAGCACCCAAGTCCTTGCACGATAAAAGAAAAGAAGTTGGCCGCACCCTTGCGCGCCTTCATTTGATATTTGGGCAGTGTGTGTGCAAAGAAGAATAAAAGAATAAACCTGGTGTGCCAAGAGAAGTGGAAGGCCGTAGCCACATTTCCCCTTGTGTGTGCTAAGTGAAAAGAAGGGCAGTAGGTGTTCGGGTGTGTGTGCAAGAAGGGAAGGAAAGGCCTTTGTGCCTTTGTGTGCAAAAAGGAGAGAAAGGCCGTAGCCTTTGCCTTGTGTGTGTGCAAGAAGAGAAGGAAGGTCGTGGCCGTGTGTGTGCATAAGGAGGAAGACCACACTATTTGTGTGTGTGCAATTCAAGTGAAGGCCGAGACTTGCATGCCTTGTGTGCATAGTGAAGATAAGACCCTATGGTTTTGGTGTGTGCAACGAGAACCCAAGGCTTGAAACCTTGTGTATGCAAATTGAAGAACATGCCTTGAGTGTGTGTGTGCAAACAAGAAGAAGTAGGCCGAACCTAGGTGTGCACTAAAAGTGAACACACTTAGAAGAAGTTGAAAGGAGGACATCCACACTAAAGTAGAACACACTCTAAGTGTGTAAACAAATTGGACAAAGTGTGTGAAGAAGTGAGAAGCTGGTGTGTGCTTAAAGATACTACACCCTTTGAGGGTTTACTGCACCAAGAAGAGGAAAGGGAAAGTGCATGCATGCATGCATGCACGTGCACACGTGAACAGTGCTAAATCGGTGGTGTGCATCTGAGGAGTCCAAGACTTGAAGATCTTGAAGAGTTGCCATGCACTCAGTGCATGATGTTGAAGTGAACTGAGACTGAGCCAGACTGAAGTTAAAGAGATTGGTTGTCTGAGTTTTCAGTAGATTGAGAAGACCCTGATCATCACAAGTGATCAGAGGTACAGAGCAAGGCCAGCAGCCTTTATCCCAGGCTGCTGAGGATACTTGAAGAACTTAAAGTGAAGAAGAGCTACTCGTGCGACTCGAGGAGCCAAGAGAAGACCCTGTGGGACTCAGGGAGAAGAAGTCTTCAGTGGGATTCTGGAGCAGGCCAGTGGGACTCTGGTAACACTGTGGGACGCAGTATAAAGACCCTCCTGTGGGACTCAGGAGAGATACGGTGGGAAGCTGTATCGACCATTGTAATACTAACAGATTATAATGGGAGAATCCATGCTTGGAGAGCATGGCAAGGATGTAGGCCTTTGGTGCCGAACCTTGTAAATCCTTGTGTCCTGTGCCTTTTAATTACTGCATTATCCGGGAAAGGTTGAGAGATACAAGAAGAGTGGATCGAGGCTTTAACCAGCCATAGAGGTTTAATTGATAAGAATCAATTAGTAAAAAGTTTTAAGGGATCACTGATTCACCCCCTCCCCCTCTCAGTGATTCACACTGATCTGGGCACTTCAATAATTTTAAGAAAATTTTCATTGTCATATACATCATCTCTTAAACATCTATTATTGAATTTTTTTACTTAATAAACATCCCAATATCTTTTAGGTTTCTTGTAATTCTATGAGAATTAGTCATAAGATCGAGAAATAATTCTATGAGTATTTCCATAAAACTTGGTATATGTACATAAGAGAAGAAGATTGTGTCAAATAACAAAATGAAATGATAAATTTCTGGGAGAAGAGTTTATGATGATTATTTTTATACAATGCTCATATTTGAATGAATTCACACGGTAACACCTTCCATTACAAAGTAATTATTCTCTTAAATACAATTAATTATTTTATTGAATTTCCTGATATTATTTAAAATTATCAAATGTTGAGTTTTCTATAATATATTTTTCTATAACATTAACCTTTAATAATGTATATATTTTGTTTATATATATATATTATTAAAAAATAATTTTTATGAATAATATATGATGTATATGATTCAAAAATATATGCTAGCTAAATGTTTGAGAAAATATTATGAAGATGAAGATAGATAGTTCATCATGTCTCTGAAATAAAATGCATATGACCTATATCGAATACTATTTCTGTGTTTATGTTATCATAATTCGAGAAAAAAAGATTAGGAGAGATGAAAGAAAATTTCCCAAAAAATAGATCAAAGTGATCCATCTTAGGATAAACATGGGAAAAATGAATATGGTCACCAATAAGGATGATATTTCGTTTTATGATTCATTTGATATGAATAATAGTGTAAAGTATAATGGAGATCACAGGTGAGGAATGAAAATGGAAATTTATGATGACCTTCACAATTGTAAAATGTTGTTTTAGGATTTAAATAGTTGTGTAATGAATCAATTTTTTATAGGTTGTAGTAAATACACAACATTTTCAGCTATATTTATTTTAAATAATTTGAATAATGAGTGAAGATGGAGTGACACAAGATTAATTGAACCAAGTAGTCTCTTGAATGATATGATACTAGATAAATATGATCTACCAGGCCAAAAATTTGTTTCTAAATGAATACTACATTTAGTGGGAATGATCTCTACAAAAATTCATGCTTTCATAAATGATTGAATTCTGTTTTGAAAGGATAGAAAATGAAACATAAAATATCATATGTGTGGAATATATCTACATAAGAAAAATGAATCAACTACATCAAAATCTTTATCGTATATTACTGTCATTACATGGTTTGAGATAATATATGGATCTCATGAGACTACATGAAAATAGATATAGTATACAGATTTAATAATTAATAATTGAAACCTATAAAATCATTCATATTCTCCACAGAAGAATAAAATTTATTAAGAGTATCCTGAAATTTAAAATGAGTCAAGAATATATCATATGGATTTAACAAAAGATAAGATAAATAATTTTTTATTATAAAGTATTAATCGTAGTACACGGCTAGTCATGTAGGCAAATTATAACATTCCTCCATAGTTATGCATGAAGAAAAAATAAATTGGGTTTTCTCTAATTATATTTTGACCAAATAATCCCAATAATGATATTGATGGCTATTAGGATTCATTGATCGAAGATAATAATTGATATGTGACACATAGGTTACAATGTATGAAGCTCATAGAAGTAAGGAATTCACGTTGAGGCCCATGTTTAAATGAATGATGACTAACTTTGCTACATATTGAAATTGATCAATTTTTAGCATTAAAAGTATATTGGTGTGTCCCATTTGTGAAAAATGAACATACTCATTTCAGTTGAAACATTCATCAGAGTCATTTTTTATTAAACTAGAATATTTTATCATGATGACATAAATACCGATCCAGGATGACAGCATTCATATGGAATATTGATCAATATACAAAACCATCTCCAATGGTGAGTAATCAACTGTAGAATAAATTAAAATTTATTGAAAATATTTTTTATAAAATTATATTAAAAAAACCAGACAAAATTATGTTTGAATAAGAGAATAATTTTCATTCAATTACCATCAAATAATTTTTTGTATGTCAATCAATTTCATGATTTCATATATGTAGAAACAAAGAGGTATTTGATAGTGTTATTGTAATGTTTCTAAATTTTCAAGGTGAAACAAGATATGGAATCAAGAATTGGTTATACTTGTTTGATATGGGGTGATTAAAGAGTTGTAACTGGCGAGGGGTAAAAGGAAGATACATCTTCCTCCATCTATTTACATACTATTCAAATAGAGAAAATTCATATTTTTACTTTTCTTTAATAGTGTAAAACATACACATGTTTATTCATCAAATATGAAGAATTTCATGTCAATGTATAATTCAGAGTTATACTCACTAAAATCACATGAATTTCATGTTTTGATTCATGATTTATCACACTTTATATCTTGTTGAATTTTTCCTCAAAATGAACACAATAAATCAATAGGACTATGCATCTTTTTCAAAGTCATATGTAGTAAATGTATAGACCTGGTGAAGTATCCCATCAAGAATAAGGATGTTCAAGTCATATTATATAAATTATAGATGTTAGTCCAAGATTAATTTTTTTCTATAATTGTACATGTTATGGTTCATTTGTTTACAGAGGTTCAACTATGTGGTTTTATCCATTGTATATTAATGTACCAAATTTAAAGGAATATGATGATTTTTAAGGGGTATGTCCCAAATCAACGATAGAATGAAAGTTTTATTTTATAGTGGTATATTGTTGATGAAGTGATTAACTTCTGTACAAATTACCTATCATATATTGACAACATTGGTCTCCCAACATGTCATAAGAGTGATCTCATTATTAGCGAAGGGATTTCCCAAATAGATGTTGTTAAAATTTCTTTAGCATAGTAGGAGAAAGCATTCTATATATTTTACATATTAAGGAATATGTTGATCCCTACATTGAATCCCCCAAATAAATTCATATAGATTTTAATCAATCAAGGGATGAAGGATGGATATCAAAAAGACACAATCAATAGTTTATTGGATGTTCCCATGATCCAATTTTAAGGAGCTATTTGAAAATAAAAAATATTTTATATGAATGACATCAATTTCTAACAATAGGATTAAATTCAATTGTTATATCCTACCATATATTTTAAATCAATTTTTATAGATTCCATAAAAATTTACATTATGACTACAGTGTGATGAAAAATAGTTGTGTTATAGGTGTGGCTTAAGTGATGCAAAAATCGGGTTCCAATGATTAAAATCCAATTTATACAAATATTTAATATTCTAGAATTATCAAATAGATATAAGAGTTTGATTATAAAACATTTCTTGTGTTTATATTCTATTACAAATGGCTTTACTAATTCATTATAGTGAAATTTGATTAAATGGGCATCATGAAGTTGAATTTCCATGTAGAAGGGGAAAAAGAAAATTTATTCATATTGAAATCAAAAGAAGGAAAATTATTTTATGTCTCTGATCCAACAAACATGAATTGGGGGATTATCCGTCCGATGAATAAAACAACTATCGGGTGCGATGAAAATTGAATCGAGGGTGACCCTCTTATTAGACAATCACAATCACATCATGTTTGTCCCAATGTAGACAAGGTCTTGTACAATATAGGGGACTGAAAATATGTGAATTGGATTCTCAATAGAGGAAGGAAATCCATAAAACCGTTTAGAAAAGAATGAGAGTCTGAGGAGAAGGTAAATTTTTTTCACTATACTATGATAATCCTTGTAATATTATCCTTTCTCTAATGCATTAACATAATATAAATTAAGTGATTGATAAATCATGAAGATAATCTATTTGGAACACGATGATGTTATCAATCCCTCAGAAGTGTAATCAATAATCAAGTAATCCATTTGGAAATTTTTTTATTGAATTTAATTATAGAATTTATATATTTTAACAAATATTATATAAGGTAATATTGATTTATTTTTCATTATTGATAGTATAATTCATTTAAGATATCTGTCCATCTATCATTCCATTGTTATAAGAGAAATGACACTACTTCTTCTCTATCACATAGGTAATCTTGATGTTTTCACGGTAAAATTAATTTCTATAGAAATAATGTTTTATTTTATATTTATGATTACTATATTTCCTTTTAGTATTACTCACATAATAATTGTTTTTTATACAAGTCGATTATTCTTTTTAGAATTAGGTCTATATTTCCATATTTCATTACATAACTTACCAAAACATCAACAAAAATCATATCCCTTAAACACTTTAAACTTGTTCCTGGTTGCATGTATCACATTCCTTCATGTTATCTTGACTGCCTTTTCAATAAGAGAAACAATGACACATCAGTTCAATCACAGAGGTAATCATTATGTAGTCACGGTAAAATAATTATACCTAAATACAAATTTTTAATCCATATTTATGTTTAATTAATTAATTTTTAGTAACTAGCACATAATAAGTATTTTTCTTATAAATTTGGATTATTTTATTCGATTAAGCATGATATTTACATCAATCATTCCATTGTTCACAAAAACTATTACATACACCTTCTCCCTTAAAACCTTTCACCCCTGCATGGTTGACATTTATCACTTTCCATAATGTTCTATCCAAGGCTCAATGAAAGAGGTAATCTTGAAATATCTATAGTAAAGTAAATTTTTATAAAATTAATTTATTATTTAATATTTATGATTAATTTTTTTTGTATTACTTGTACAATAATTGTTTCTCTATATATGTGAATTATTTATATCATGTAAGGGTTCTTTGTTCGAAGATGGTCATTTAATATTGAATGTTTGAAAAATAAATTAAATAAGTAATAATTTAACATTAAAATTTAGGATTTTTTATATAGTTTGGGATTTTTAAGAATCATCCTCACCTCAATATGACACATTTCTTGGCCAATATTACTCCATGTTATCTTTATATTTAAAATTGATTTTAATTGTAGTAAAATAGAAAAAGCTCATACTAAAACTAAAAAAACATATTCATATGTTTTTAATACTTTAATAAAATAATCCATATGTCATTTTGAACATGTATGAATTTTCCTCACCCTAATGTAATACACTATGTTCCTGGTATGACTCAATGTGTATGTTATTAGTTTAAAAAACACTTTTATGTTTTAAAAAGTATCATTCACTAAGAACTGACTAATCATTCTTGGATATTTTTGATAATTTTTGATAATGAATCAAATTGAATTTTTGATGTGTATGAAATGGTTTCACATCAAACTAAAACACGATGGTATTGGAATGATTAAAACTTTTTCCTCCCAGTTTAAATTGACATTTATTTATAAAAAAGACAATGGATATACTCTAAACAGAAAAAATAGATGTGGATTGTTTTGATACATTAAAAAATTGATTGTAAATTCAATTTTGATGTGTAAGAAACTATCTAAACTCAATCTGAACCAAGGATCAGCGATTATGACTCAATGTACACACTTTTATTTAAAAGTTTCTATAATATTCGTAAAATGGACAACTATCCTACCAAAAAACACAAAAATTCATTCTGATTGTTCTCATACTTTACAAAAATGTTCTATGTGTAATAATTTTATATATTGAGATAAACCACACCACCATCCAATAAATAATTTTTATTGTATGATTGGAGGTGTCCATTATTAGTTCAAAATAGATAGATTAGTTCAATAGGATTCACACAATAAAATCTGATAAAAAATTCTCAAATATTCATGTTAATTTATGAAAATGATTTATATGAAATTTTTAATTTGTAGGATTCATTATAAAATAAAAATGATACAAGATGGGATCCGATAGATTTAAAATTGTGTCCATGTAGTTTGTAATGTCATTTTAGTAAAAAAAACTAACATACTAAAAAAAATAAAAGAAATTCATATTGTTTCTATACTTGAGTAAAATGATACATATGCCAATCAAGACATGTATTAATTAGTCTAACCTCCAATTAAAAAATGGTGAAATTAGTGTGACTCATAACACATATTTTTATTTAAAATTGGCATCAATATTAGCAAAATGGAAAACTGAACAACTCAAAACCAAGAAAACACCTTCAAATTGTATTGATACATTACCAAAAAGATTCCAAAGTCATTTTGGTTTATTTGGAATCCATATAATGTAAATATGATACATGTTGTGTCTCGTATGACATAAAGTGTCTCGTATCAGTTTAAAATCCACATTTAAGATTAAAAAGTTTCACCCACTAAAAACTGATCAAATAAACTAATATTTTTATTAATAATTTAT
This sequence comes from Viscum album, assembly GCA_963277665.1. Lineage (NCBI taxonomy): Eukaryota > Viridiplantae > Streptophyta > Magnoliopsida > Santalales > Viscaceae > Viscum > Viscum album. The sequence continues at coordinate 601,624,491 of OY728126.1, forward strand.
GAAAATGTTTTATAAAAAATTTATTATGTTTAAAAATTTTCGTCATGTCAACCTGATACATGATATGATCAGAATAAGTCAAAAAATTTCTTCTATTATAAATTTTCATTTTACTATAAATGAAAACTAACATACTCAAAATAGATAAAATAAATTCATGTTGTTTTTATAAATTTAGAAAATGATACATAGGTCATTTGAGATGTGTGGGAATCAGTTGCACCTCAATCTGACCCATAGTGTGTTTGTATGACCCAATGTGTAAATTTTTAAATAAAATTTATTCCAAATTTAGTAAAATGGACTACTGACATAATCAGAAGCAATAAAACACATTTGGATTGAATTGATACTATAATAAAACTACAATTATTCCATTTGTGATGTGTATGAATCGACATAACCTCAATAGGATACATGATGTGCCCAATATGACTCAATGTTCATATTATCAGTTTAAATTCATCATTTTAGTTCAAGAAGTGTCACTCTCTAAAATCTGATGAAACACAGTAGTAAATTTTTTATAATTTATGAAAAAGATTAATATTTTGTTGGTGATGTGTATGAATATGTTTCAGATAATACTGAAAAAGGATGTGATCAGAATGTTTCAAAACTCCATCTTTCCAGTTTTAAATGACATTTTACTAAAAAAGAGAACTAATATACTCAAAACTGAGCAAAAACATTCGTATTTTTATGATACTTTAGGAAAAAAATCCGCTAGTAATTTGATATGTGTATGAATTGGCTTCACCACAATCTAACCCACTATGTGACCAATATGACATAATGTGCATATTTGTATTTAAAATTGACATCTATTTTAGTAAAATGTGAAACTAATCTACCAAAAACAGAGAAATGTCATTCAGATTATTTTCATACATTATAAAAATGATCTATATGTCATATTCGATGTGTATAAATCAATAGAACCTCAATACGATACATCATGTGTCTAATGTGACTTAAAGTGTTTATTATTAGTTTAAAATTGACAATTTAGATTATAAAGTGTCACTAATTGAAATCTGATAAAATGCATGGATATTTTTATGATAATTTAGATACAATATTCATATTTCATTTTTAATGTATAATAATCAGATTCATGTCAATCCAATACATGATGTCATCAAAATGCGTCATAAGTTCATGTTTCTGGTTTATGATGACTTGTTTTTCCAAAAGGAAATTAGAAAACACAAAAATATGATGATTCAGTAAGATTGTTTTGATGATTTAGGAAAATGATCCATATATCATTTTCTATAGGTAGGAATCGGACTCACCTCAATCTAACCCAATTTTTGATAGGTGTGACATAATTGGCATATTATTATTTAAAATTGATATCATTTTTACTAAAATTGACCACTAAACTCCTGAAAACTGATCAAATGCATTTGTATTTTTTTTTATACTTTAGGAAAAAGTTTAATATATAATATTTTACATATAGGAATCAACCTCAACTCAATACATTAGATTATGTGCATGATATGACGTAAAGTATCTGTTATTAGTTTAAAATCGACATTTTAGGTCAAAATAGTGTAACTCTTTAAAAAACTAATCAAAAATATTTTGAATTTATTTATATGTTTTGAAAATGATTAATAAGTCATTTGTGAAATGTAATAATCAAGTTCATGTCAAAAAGATACAATATGTGGTCATAATGATTCATATGCGTGTGTTTCCAGTTTAAAATGACATGTTAGTAAAAAAGAACATTGATATAATCAAAACCAATTAAACTCATTCAAATTGTTTGGATAATATTGTTCAATTATCCAAATGTTATTTGAGTCATTTTAGAATCATCTATACCACAATCCATTGGGTGGGGAGTCACGTATGACTCTAAGGGTGAAATTTTAATTAAAATTAACCTCAATTTATTTAAAACTAACACTTTCTGTTAATTTATTTCATTATATTATTACTAACCTATGAATTTTATTCTTATATATGTATTCTATTTTTCTCAATCATGGGTGTTTTTGGAAATCACAATATGTGAGGTTAGGATTAATATAAAAATTAACATTGCTGTTATTGAATTTATACAATAATTTTTCTTTATGTAATTGTATACCCCCAATTATTGAATGGTTTATAATATAATATTTGTTCTTATATTTTAGTTTTAAATATTTTTCATTTAAATTATTTATTATTACTTGTTTTTATTTATAAATGGGGTGATTCTGGTGCTGTAGTGTGCTTTACAACACACTGTATCGGTGCAGCAATGTATTATTGCAGTACAATACACTATGAACCTTTTTTGTGCTTTTAAACATGCTAATAAATGACATATTTATTAGTGATTTTTCTAGTTCTGAAAAAGAAAACATTATTCCGTGTTTTAAAAAGAACATATACTTGTAAAATTTTTCATCACTTCTATAAGAACTGATAAAAAACCATTATCATCACTTTTTTATCACTGATAACAGACCATAGATTTTAATATCACTAGTTTAGTCAGCAAATTTTTATTGAAAATATTGTCCATTTCTGGAACCATTAATGGCCTATTTTACATTAGTGATCCCTGTAATAATGATATGAATTTAGTTCTCATTCCAACCATATATTACTGAACTGAGTTCATTTCTAATTCCATCAATGTAATACTGAACTATGTTCATTTATAATTTAATAAATTTTTATATCATCATATATAAATATATACCCAATTAATTGGGGTAGATATATTCACCACACATCTTATAATGAATTCTTATTTTCATGTTCTAAAATATTATTAATAATAATATCATAACATAGGAATTAAAATTGGTGTCATAAACGTATAATTATATATTTCCAGGTGGAAAAGATATAGGTTTTTGTCTATTATATAAAAATCATATCCCATTAAATGAAGTGGGTTACATATGAATATAAAATTGGAAAGTGAAATATATTTAATAAAATCAATAAAAACGATAATACATTAATATAATGAATCTGAATTCATATATTGTATCCTCTTCCGATAAAGGAATGACTAAAACCAACAATGTTTATCTTTGAAGAGAAATAATTATGAATGCTGGTTTAAATACATTTATTATGGAATATATCCATTTATCTATTGTATATTAATTTTAAAACCTAAAATTTTTTAAAAATTTTTGGTTTGAAAATTTCCTTGAAGACATATAATGGAATCGTTGAAAAAAATTAAATATTTTGAAAACCCTATTTCCTTGAAAATTATATTCCAATGTAATTTGAAAACTGTAACATCCTAGATAAATGAATAATAAGACATATTTCATATTTATTAATATTTGTGAATTAAATATTAATTTTAATTTAAAGGGGTTGCTATTTCCGATAGAGTACCCGATACGAAACAACGAGTTTCTTTGGAATATTACGTTGCACACTAATAATATAATATTATTATTTTAAATGGTAGTTAAATCCTAGCCGTTGTATTGGAAGGAATGAAAAAAACTAACTAAAATATGATTATACATGTTTGTTAAATGTATCTCCATTTATCAAATAAATGTTAGAGGCTTAAAATGTGAATGAATCTAATTTTAAGCATAAATTACATTAAAAGGCCGATTTACCGCCTTTTAATGGTGAACCCTTTTTAAATCTAGTTATGGTCACTTTAATAAATTCTATATGACCAAATATAATACATATTGACTATGGGGACATAAAAATTTACTTTTTGTAAATTTTTGGAATTTTTCTGGTAAAGTTTATTTTTAAGGAATAGTGAAAAATATTGTATTTTAATTCAAAAGTGCATTTTTATCTAATTTATGTATATGGTTAGATCGTCTTTTTAATTGTTTTTAAATTTAAATTAAAATATATTTTTACCATTTAATCCAATTTTGGTCATTGGAATTAATTTCACTTTGATATTGGACATAAACAACTACCAATCTTTTGATAGTTATTGTTTCTTAAAAACAAGCTATTTGTTTTAACAATGGGAATTAAATTTAAAATTAATTAATTTCACTTATATGTTTTGAATTTGTAAAAATATAAATCATTTTTGAATTCGGAATATCAAATATAGCTTAGGCTGAATTTTTGGTATTTTTCTGAAAAACATCAATTTTTGATGAATAGTGAAACCACTTAGTGGTAGTTAAAAAAATTGACATTTTCATTTGAATTAAATTTTACCACTTATGTGAATTGATTTTAGAAAATCCGAAAAACATGGTTGTCATTAAGAAGTAAAATTTGGTTCAATAGGATGAAAATAATTTTTGGTGAATAGTAACTTTTAACTTTTATTTATCGCGGTTAAAGGTAAATAGGGTAATTCAAGGTTAAAAATTATTATAATAATTAAAAATTACCTTAAAACTTGTCCAATCCTTATTGGTTGAGTAATTTACAACCATGGGCATATGGGGTCGATTTTGGGACCCCATTGATCCACATGGGAGTGAAAATGACAATTTAGATTAATTAATTTAATGTAAAGACAAAATTGACATTCACAAAAATCTTTTAGTAATTAATTTTTATATGGTGTTATGTAAGTCTCATTTTCAAATATAAAAATTCATTGTAAATCTACAAAAATTCCAACAAGATAGTATTTTTTATAATTTTTAGACATCGAATAAAATAAATTATTTATGACACAATAATGGTGCAGTATTTACCTCGTTAATAAATGATTAAAATAAATAAGATTATAATGATTAAACATAATCCAAAACATGTCGAATAATGATTGGGGATTTTTTTTTCTATTATTAGTCAACTTATCTTTGACCTTAATGATTTTTGGACCATTAGAAACTGAATATCATTATATAATAAAATAATGCTTTCACACTTTCCTAAAGAGTCCATCCTCTTCCTTATAAAAGGAGACCATTTCTATCCAATTACTCACACCTCTCAAGCCATTTTTCTCATCCAAACTCTACCCAATTAAACTCCCTAAATCCCTCTCCTCCTCCTAGAGGCCTTAACCTAGGCATAAGGCATTTCAAGAAGACCTTTGGTTCAAACCAAAGAGAGTTACCCAAATTAAAGGTAACAGTTTCTTTTAAATTGTTTTCTTTTATTTTACTTCTCCAACCCCAAAACTATTTTTATTTCCTTTCTTTTGTAACAACACCAGTATACCTAATATACTAGGATGTTTTTATGAGAAGTATTCTAACTACACTTACACACACCCCCATCTAATGGATGAAGAACATAATGTTTCTCTGGATGGAAAACAAAGGCCTCACGAAACGATGATTGTTCAATTACATCTTACCGCCTCTCATGGTGGCCATTATGATGGAACTGTATTTATATATGATATATATTATTTTTATTATTACCTTATTCTTCTATACTACCTATTTATATCATTCCTTTATGGTTTCCATAGTGGGTAAATACGATAATCTCATTTGAGGATGTGCGGACTACCACCCCCTCAAAGTGATTTTATTCGTTAATTCCTTATATGGGATGTATAAAGGATTACATTAATGATATTATATATGATATAATACTGGAATTATAATATAACTATGTGTAATTATGTTTTATTTCCAATAAAATAAGAAATATAATTGAAAGTAACATTCATGCGTACGTACGACTTACTGTCTCCATGAATGGTGCATTTCATTTCTTACCTCTAAATGTTATGTACTATTATCAAAAACATGTATATACTGGATATATATGATATATATGATATCCAAATCATGAATATAATTCTAGATATAATGAACTATTGACCACATGGACATCATGTAAATATAAGGTGTTAATTTTGACTCAAGTACCAAATATCGACAAAATGAACGTTATTAACTTCAATGATTACATAATGTTTATAACATGGTAATAAGTGATATAAAAGGAATAATAAACATGAAAAGGCTTCTTAAGAAAGTATAAATTTAATTTAGTTTATTATTTAGAATATTAAAGAACGATCGAGTCTAGTCAGACACGAGGTAAGGGATCCGACTTCACTCTTTCTTTTCAAGTTGTAACACCCCGAGATTTTATGAAAAATATTCTTTTTAATTTTATTAATGTCTTGTGTTGTACGCTACACCAAAAGGAGCTTGCACAACACACATACTTTACTTGACTTGCATTACACGCAATCGCGACCTTCCTCGATAGCGTGTGTAGTACGCAATACCGAGTTTCACTAAACAACGATATGCTATTAAAATATTATTAAAACTAGCCGTTATGAATAGTAATAACCACCTTTTAAAATTTTAGAAATTTTAGATCTCAAAATGAACTTGTTTTTTGGATTCGGAGTATCGAATTTAGCCTAAGGTGAAATTTTGGTACTTTTCGGATAACTTTCATATTCTGATGAATAGTGAAAATTACTAAATTATAATTAAAAAACAACTTTTTTAATAAAAATAATGAATAGTGATAAATTATTAATTTGAGTGGTTTTAAAGTATATTTAGAATATATTTTTACAATTTAATACAATGTTGGTCATTGGATGTAATTTCACATTTAAACAAGACATAAACAAGTGTCAATCTTTTGATAGATATTGTTTCTTAAAAACACGCTATTTGTTTTAACAGCGGGATTTAATTATAAAATTAATTAATGCAACTTCTATGTTATGAATTTGGTAAAATAGACTTCATTTTTGAATTTGGAATATGAAATATATCTTAGGATGAAATTTTGGCATTGTTCTGAAAAACATCAATTTTTGATGAATAGTGAAACTACTAAGTGGTAGTTAAAAAAACTGAATTTTTCATAAAACTTAATTTTACCGCTTCTGTGAATGGAATTTCAAAAATCCGAGAGACACGGTTGATTTCAGTAAGTAAAATGTGGTTCAATGAGATGAAAATAATTTTTGGTGAATAATAACTTTTTTACTTTTATTTACCACGGTTAAAAGTAAATAGGGTAATTAAGGGTAAGAATGATATTAATATTACCCTAACACATGTCCTAATTCTATTGGACAAGTGTATCTCGACCAAAAACAACATTAAGTGTAAAATATTATCATTTAGGCCCACTTGGATTAGATTAGGACATTTATTATTAATTTATTTAAAGAAGGGTTAAAATAGTTAAAATCAACGTTTATTTACTAAAACATTTTTAATATGGGGTTATACATAAGATAAATTCGACTATAAATATTCATTAGAAAGCTAAACAATTTTACTACATAATGGTATTTTATTTATAATTTTTAGACATTAAATAATTTAATTTATTTATGACACAATGATGATGCAGTAATTATCTTATTAATGAAATATTGACATAATTGATGTTATAAACACAAAAATAAATGTAATTTGAGACTTTTTATGAATACCACTAATTTTCTAGGTCACTAGGATATATTAGTGTTGATTTAATCAACTTGGTTCGAACATATAATTCTTTTATGACTTTCACAAAAATCATATATCAAATAGTGTCAAAATTGACACAAAATAGTTTTTAAATCAAATATTATATTATTAATTGTTATGTTATTCCTAAAAATCTAAGGTTCGTCCAAATGACTTAGATAAGGATATATATATTAATAATAAACAATTTGGGGTTCGTTTGGCATGTTATAGTAAGTGTATTAACCATATAGTGTAAGAAAACAAAAAGACACGGTAAAAGTTAAATTATTTAACTTAGAGTTAAATCTAATTGATAAGGTTACAATAATAACCTAAACTTGTCTAAATCCTATTGGTTGATAGGATTTCGACCCATCCCCACTTTAGCTTCTAAATAAGACCCCTTGGAACCATTATAAACAGATTTTGACTTTAATATAAAATAATATTTTGAGATATTCCTAAGGTGCCCCTCTCCTCCCTTATAAAAGGGCACCTCCTTCCCCTCCTCCTCACACCAATTTGAGCACTCAAGCTCGGACAACCCCTGCAAAAATCCCTTCTCCACTTCCCTAGAATAATCCTAGAGGTCATGGTCTTCTTCAAAGACCAATATTAGTTTCCTAAGTGGAGGATTCAAAGAGGCATTCCAAAGAAGAGGTAATATCCATTACCGATCTTTTCAACTTCTTTCTTCTTCAACTTCTTCTTCTTTAGTTGTTTCATGATAAAGTAATAACATAAGTATTTATTATATAATGATATGTTATTATAAATATGAAACAACTCTAATTAACCTTCTATCCATCCTACGGAAAAAGGAAATCACCGCGCGTGCGTACGTACGGAATACCATCTCCACGCCGTGGTGTAATCTATTTTCCGCCACCACCTTAATCGGATGGGTATAATGGTGTAATGAGTAACTATATATGATTATTATAAAGTTATATTGATACTTAAATAGTATACAAACACTTCAACACAATTCCATGACCATGGGAACGATATCATCGCTCGTGCGTACGTACGGACTACCGTCTCCACGACGCGATGAGATTCATTCTCAATGATTAACCATTCATGAATGATTATAAAGTATATATAATAAGTAATAATGAAATATATGACATAATAATGATACTGGATTTATTTATATTTATATGTATGTCATCTACTTAATTCCATTCAATTCAATAAGGAAACGAAAACAACGTTCATGCGTACGTACGGACTACCGTCTCCATGAACGGTGTATTTCTTTCCATTTACTGATTTATTATATATATGTATATTATGAATATATATATATATAAATCATGTTTTATATTATGGAATTATGTAATCATGATCTAAGTAATCATATGAATAATTACAAGTCAAAACACGGACGACAAATGAAACAATTTTATCCAAAACGCTCTTTAACATGGAATTTACAAAAGAACGGGTAATATAATGTCATAAGTGAACCATATATGATATCATAATAATGAATATGATTCTTTAATAAGTCAATGACATTATTCAAATCATTATACAGGAGGTTCGGACACTTACGAAGCAAATCGGACCTAAGATAAGGGGAAATATCACAATCTCATTTTTATCCGAGATTGTTTATACTTTGGTATTTACTGGGGTGTATTTTATCATCCACATCCATGTTACCTCAATATGTAATATTGTTTACATCCAATTACAATAGTTTAAATCCAATTTCACCCTTCGGTTAGTTTTTAGTAAAAGATATGAAAGGAATCTTTTGTCGTTTTTCGTACAAGGTACTTTTTTGACTTTTCTGAAAAAAGTACGAAGAATGTTTTTTTTAACTTATACGGCATGAATGGATTTTTAAAACATTATTTACAAGAAGATTCCTTTACAAGTTTTCAAGTTTATTTTTAATCAACTTATTTTATTTTAATGTCGTATGACATGTTATGAAAGGAAAAATGTTTTTGAAGTAGAAAGGATATTTTCCTCAAGAATGGAGTTCAAGTGTTTTATCAAAATTATTTTCCATCTAAGATAATAAAGGGTTCTGTTTTTATCCCTATTATTACATTTATTTGATTATTTTGTGATGGAATTATATTTTTATGAATTCCTTTATCTTATAGGAATTGTTTTATGATGTCATGTTGTTTAAGAATTCCATTTTTATTACATGGGTTACGCTATGATGTATGGTTTATGATTATGTGGCACACATAATAAAGGATTCATTATAAGATGGGTGGGACCTATATCTCCCTCCAATTCATTGGGTAAAGATTTTATATCTCATGAGATAGACATGGATGGAACGGTAGGTTATAACGGTTCAGTGAAATAGGACTGAAATGAGGGTGACTCGGTTCAGAAAGGGACTTTGTCCACTAAGATAGTTTTGGCAATGAGTCTTGACTAACAAGAAATGATTCTCTATTATTATGTGTGAATGCCACAAAGTTTCATGTTTTAAGTTATGATTATTGTGATTTCATTTCACTACTATGATTTATCCCATGTTATGAAATTATGCTCTCTTTTGCAGGTTAAGATTTCTAAAAGTTATGTTCTTATGAATATGATGTGATTGATTTTTCTTTTGTTTACCATTACTGAGAATTCGAGGTCTGAATTTTATGTTTTCTTTTCCCCAGGATATAAATAAAGGTTTTAGGTAAAAAAAAGATCATTATGGTAGATATTGAAGATCTTTCACCACGATTAGAAGATTACGTTCCGAGTTTCCAAAGACACTAAACTATTACGATCCTTGTGTGTGTGTTTTTTTTATGTACTAAGTATTCCTAAAAAGTAATGTAATCTCAATGTATGTCAAGCTTCGGGTCTCTACAGTTGGTATCAGAGGAAAGGTTTAGTCAACCTTTGGAAACTAGGATGCAAAAACGTTAGTGAGATCCCTAGAGATATTTCTAAGGTATGTCTAGGGATGTCCCTAAGGATAAGTATACGTATAAGATACAGTCCTAGAACAATGGTAATGATCATAGAATTTAACCTAAGAAGTTAGATATTGAGGATACTCCCCCTTTATAATGTTGTTTTCCCTAACATGATTTTTGCCTCTCACACTATTCTTTTTGGGTTTTAGACGATGGCTGGAACCCAAAGTAACCGTGTTGATCAATGCAATGGACAATGCAATGATTGTCCTCCTGAACAAACAAATGTTATGGGAGATGGAGTGAAAAATCTTATTGCTATACTTACACAAGCTATGAATCATTCTGGACTTCCAAATGAGCAGAGAAGAGAACAATATTCTATTGAGTCCTTCATGAGGCAACGTCCACCTTCTTTTAGTGGGTCTTCCGATCCACTTGTTGCTGAACAATGGATCGGTACCACTGAAAAGATATTTTCAGTTCTTCAATGTTCTGAACATGATAAAGTCATCTTAGCAGTATATCTTTTGGAAGGTGAAGCTGATCAATGGTGGAATCTTATCAAGAATACGAGGCAAAGAGATGAAATTGATTCCATGGAATGGGATGAGTTCAAGAACTTGTTTTTCAGTAAGTACATCCCTAGTATTCTTCAAACGAAGATGGAAAAGGAGTTTCTTCAGCTGAAACAGAAGGATGATGAATCTGTTGGTATATACGAAGCGAATTTTACAAGACTTGCAAGGTATGCATCTGGCATTATCATCCAACCTGAAAGTAAAGTTGATCGATTTTTCAGTGGCTTAAAACCAAGTCTTCGAAGGGCATTAGCTATACGAGACTTCAGTAGCTATGAAGAAATTGTGCGTTGTGCTATGAAGGTAGAAATGGAAGTTGGTGTTACATATCCATCTCATGGTTTTGAAAAGAAACGAAAGATGAAGTTCAAGGAGAAATCTCAGAATAATGGTGAAAAAAAATGAATGTTTCCTTATGCTAAAAGTGTGGAAAGAAGCATGGTGGAGATTGTCTTAAAGGGACTAGAAAATGTTTTAAGTGTGGAAAAGAAGGTCATCGAGTAGCTGAGTGTTGAAGTAATGGAAAAAGGGTTTCTAATGATGTCAACAAAGCAAACACTGCAGAGAACGCACCACCAACACGTCAATGCTTCAAGTGCAAGGAGATGGGACATTATGCCAATAAATGCCCTAATCCAAGGGTTAGTGATGATCAACATGAGCAACCAATTAAGGAAAAGGAAAAAGGGAAGTCACATGTGATCACTATTGGCGATGTTGAATATGACAACGATGTGGTGGAATGATTAAGTGTTTATGTAATGGGATTCCAAAATAGTGTTGTATATAGTATCGTGGAATATTGGAATATTTATGTATTGGTCTATTGTGGTTTTCAATAATTTTATGGTACCAGTAACCATGGAAGGTGATTGAGATATTTTTGGAAAAGGAATGATATGCGCATAATGAAGGGATAAGGAGAAAATTAAATGTTTGATAGTATTCATGAGCTCATGATTGATATAAGGACTAAGTGATATCATGGTTTGAGTATATATAATTTTGAGGATTTTGGTATGTGGAAAGTGTTAACTTTTAACAACACTCATGTTTTCAATAAGGTTCAATGGGTATTCAAGAGAATACATGATTAAGGACTTTGAATGTTTGGAATGTGACCAACAAAACATATCTTATGATATATGGGGATCAACGATGGTATTAAATCTCTGGTAATCGTTTTCACTATGTTATGAGAATGGACTGCAGTATTATGGATAAGCCTAAAGATTGGAATGGATTATGTTGGACATAAGTTAGTATTGTTTAAGGATAGAAGTTTTTTTGATATTATTGATGGGATGTTATAGTAATATAGTTTTAGAAAAAGGACAAACTGCAGGACGGGCGACAGCCCATCGCTTCAGACAAGGCTGTGGGAATCGAACCCACAACCGAAGTGCGACTGACCTTTATCACCTACCACTAGCCTACAGGAAGTCCCTGTTTAGTAGAAACTAGTTTTATTATATTAAGCAGTATGATATATGAAGTATAAGTCCATTTTAGGAACCATATATGATTAATCTCACTATAGATCGACTTATGTATATAAATTTTTCTAACCTTTTGAGACAGATGGAATGACCCGTCATTCTATCACATGATCTGCTAACACTTCACGAATAACAAATACAACTTCACTTATTTAAGATATGAAGTAGAAATTGTTCAAGGCACGAACAACAGTGAGATTGTACCAAAATAAAGTAAGTATTTATTCTAATTCAAACTCTTCAACTTTAGGGAAACGATCTTGAAAACCAAAAATGTTGTCCTAGTGCCCTTATATCCGATGAATCAGATGGTACCCTATATCATCACAAATTTATGGCTTTGTGATTTCTGGCTGTTCCATAGCCATGTTCTCTACCACTCTCCATCAGAACATGATGGTTAGATTTCTCTTCCATATCCATATTTTTACCTATGTGGAAACCCAACGATTAGTTTATTTGGGTAACCGTTACGTTTCATACTCTCCTTTTTAAAGATTGGTTTTGGTATTCCTTTTTACGATGGGGGTTTCTATTAAAGAAACTTTTTAATAGTAAACCATTTATAACCCTGACGAATTTCGAGGGCGAAATTCATTTTAAGGGGGGTAGAATGTAACACCCCGAGATTTTATGAAAAATATTCTTTTTAATTTTATTAATGTCTTGTGTTGTACGCTACACCAAAAGGAGCTTGCACAACACACATCCTTGACTTGCCTTGCATTACACGCAATCGCGACCTTCCTCGATAGCGTGTGTAGTACGCAATACCGAGTTTCACTAAACAGCGATATGCTATTAAAATATTATTAAAACTAGCCGTTATGAATAGTAATAACCACCTTTTAAAATTTTAGAAATTTTAGATCTCAAAATGGACTTCATTTTTGGATTCGGAGTATCGAATTTATCCTAAGGTGAAATTTTGGTACTTTTCGGATAACTTTCATATTCTGATGAATAGTGAAAATTACTAAATTATAATAAAAAAACAACTTTTTAATCAAAATAATTAATAGTGATAAATTATTAATTTGAGTGGTTTTAAAGTATATTTACAATATATGTTTACAATTTAATACAATGTTGGTCATTGGATGTAATTTCACATTTAAACCAGACATAAACAAGTGTCAATCATTTGATAGATATTGTTTCTTAAAAACACGCTATTTGTTTTAACAGCGGGATTTAATTATAAAATTAATTAATGAAACTTCTATGTTATGAATTTGGTAACATAGACTTCATTTTTGAATTTGGAATATGAAATATAGCTTAGGATGAAATTTTGGCATTGTTCTGAAAAACATCAATTTTTGATGAATAGTGAAACTACTAAGTGGTAGTTAAAAAAACTGAATTTTTCATAAAACTTAATTTTACCGCTTCTGTGAATGGAATTTCAAAAATCCGAGAGACACGGTTGATGTCAGTAAGTAAAATGTGGTTCAATGAGATGAAAATAATTTTTGGTGAATAGTAATTTTTTACTTTTATTTACCACGGTTAAAAGTAAATAGGGTAATTAAGGGTAAGAATGATATTAATATTACCCTAACACATGTCCTAATTCTATTGGACAAGTGTATCTCGACCAGAAACAACCTTAAGTGTAAAATATTATCATTTATTCCCACTTGGATTATATTAGGACATTTATTATTAATTTATTTAAAGAAGGGTTAAAATAGTTAAAATGAAAGTTTATTTACTAAAACATTTTTAATATGGGGTTATACATAAGATAAATTCGACTATAAATATTCATTAGAAATATAAAAAGATTTCCTACATAATGGTATTTTATTTATAATTTTTAGACATTAAATAAGTTAATTTATTTATGACACAATGATGACGCAGTAATTATCTTATTAATGAAATATTGACATAATTGATGTTATAAACACCAAAATAAATGTAATTTGAGACTTTTTATGAATACCACTAATTTTATAGGTTACTATGATATATTAGTGTTGATTTAATAAACTTGGTTAGAACATATAATTCTGTTATGACTTTCAGAAAAATCATATATCAAATAGTGTCAAAATTGACACAAAATAGTTTTTAAATAAAATAAAATATTATTAATTGTTATTTTATTCCTAAAAATATAAGGTTCGGCCAAATGACTTAGATAAGGATATATATATTAATAATAAACAATTTGGGGTTCTTTTGGCATGTTATAGTAAGTGTATTAACCATATAGTGTAAGAAAACAAAAAGACACGGTAAAAGTTAAATTATTTAACTTAGAGTTAAATCTAATTGATAAGGTTACAAAAATAACCTAAACTTGTCTAAATCCTATTGGTTGATAGTATTTAGACCCATCCCCACTTTAGCTTCTAAATAAGACCCTTTGGAACCATTATAAACCGATTTTGACTTTAATATAAAATAATATTTTGAGATATTCCTAAGGTGCCCCTCTCCTCCCTTATAAAAGGGCACCTCCTTCCCCTCCTCCTCACACCAATTTGAGCACTCAAGCTCGGACAAAACCTGTCAAAATCTCTTCTCCACTTCCCTAGAATAATCCTAGAGGTCCTGGTCTTCTTGAAAGACCATTCTTAGTTTTCTAAGTGGAGGATTCAAAGAGGTGTTCCAAAGAAGAGGTAATATCCATTACCGATCTTTTCAACTTCTTTCTTCTTAAACTTCTTCTTCTTTAGTTGTTTCATGATAAAGTAATAACATCAGTATTTATTATATACTTATATGTTATTATAAATATGAAACAACTCTAATTAACCTTCTATCCATCCTACGGAAAAAGGAAATCACCGCGCGTGCGTACGTACGGAATACCGTCTCCACGCCGTGGTGTAATCTATTTTCCGCCACCACCTTAATTGGATGGGTATAATGGTGTAATGAGTAACTATATATGATTATTATAAAGTGATATTGATACTGAAATAGTATACAAACACTTCAACACAATTCCACGACCATGGGAACGATATCATCACTCGTGCGTACGTACGGACTACCGTCTCCACGACGCGATGAGATTCATTCTCAATGATTAACCATTCATGAATGATTATAAAGTATATATAATAAGTACTAATGAAATATATTACATAATAATGATACTGGATTTATTTATATTTATATGTATGTCATCTACTTAATTCCATTCAATTCAATAAGGAAACGAAAACAGCGTTCATGCGTACGTACGGACTACCGTCTCCATGAACGGTGTATTTCTTTCCATTTACTGATTTATTATATATATGTATATTATGAATATATATATATATAAATCATGTTTTATATTCTGGAATTAAGTAATCATTATCTAAGTAATCATATGAATAATTACAAGTCAAAACACAGACGACAAATGAAACAATTTTACCCAAAACGCTCTTTAACATGGAATTTACAAAAGAACGAGTAATATAATGTCATAAGTGAAACATATATGATATCATAACAATGAATATGATTCTGTAATAAGTCAATGACATTATTTAAATCATTATACAGGAGGTTCGGACACTTACGAAGAAAATCAGACCTAAGGTAAGGGGAAATATCACAATCTCATTTTTATCCGAGATTGTTTATACTTTGGTATTTACTGGGGTGTATTTTATCATCCACATCCATGTACCATCAATATGTAATATTTTTTCCATCCACTTACAATAGTTTAAATTCAATTTTACCCTTCGGTGAGTTTTTAGTAAAAGATATGAAAGGAATCTTTTGTCGTTTTTCGTACAAGGTACTTTTTTGACTTTTCCGACAAAAGTACGAAGAATGTTTTTTTAACTTATACAACATGAATGGATTTTTAAAAAATTATTTCCAAGAAGCTTCCTTTACAAGTTTTCAAGTTTATTTTTAATCAACTTATTTTATTTTAAAGTCGTATGACATGTTATGAAAGGAAAAATGTTTTTGGAGTAGAAAGGATATTTTCCTCAAGAATGGAGTTCAGGTGTTTTATCAAAATCATTTTCCATCTAAGATAATAAAGGGTTCTGTTTTTATCCCTATTATTACATTGATTTGATTATTTTGTGATGGAATTATATTTTTATTAATTCCTTTATCTTATAGGAATTGTTTTATGATGTCATGTTGTTTAAGAATTCCATTTTTATTACATGGGTTACGCTATGATGTATGGTTTATGATTATGTGGCACACATAATAAAGGATTAATTATAAGATGGGTGGGACCTATATCTCCCTCCAATGCATTGGGTAAAGATTTTATATCTCATGAGATAGACATGGCTGGAAAGGTAGGTTATACCGGTTCAGTGAAAAAGGACTGAAATGAGGGTGACTCAGTTCAGAAAGGGACTTTGTCCACTAAGATAGTCTTGGCAATGAGTCTTGACTAACAAGAAATGATTCTCTATGATTATGTGTGAATGCCACAAAGTTTCATGTTTTAAGTTATGATTATTGGGATTTCATTTCACTACTATGATTTATCCCATGTTATGAAATTATGCTCTCTTTTGCAGGTTAAGATTTCTAAAAGTTATGTTCTTATGAATATGATGTGATTGATTTTTCTTTTGTTTACCCTTACTGAGCATTCGAGCTCACCCTTTTATGTTTTCTTTTCCCCAGGATATAAAGAAAGGTTTTAGGTAAAAAAAAAGAAAGATCTTTATAGAAGATATTGAAGATCTTTCACCACGATTAGAAGATTACGTTCTGAGTTTCCAAAGACACTAAACTATTACGATCCTTGTGTGTGTGTTTTTTTTATGTACTAAGTATTCCGAAAAAGTAATGTAATCTTAATGTACGTCAAGCTTCGGGTCTCTACACAAGTACTCTCTTTTATGTCATTTCTTTTATGCTCCTTGTTCTTATGTTGGAGGATGTTATATTCTATTTACCATATCGTAATTTATATTTTCATATGACGAGAGGCCCCATATTACTCTCATCAATTAATTTTATTAATTTTTATGTGGCGCCGTTAGGATGCCGAATTTTTGTAAGGGATTTTCTTATCTCACTTTTAATTCCATGAGATTTCCACTGTTCGCAACTTATTTATTAAATGTGGTGTAATGTGTACTTCCATTGATATGTATTACCATAATTATCATTATATTCATGGTATTATGTGATTCATTTTGTGGTTATTAACATTTGGTCATACGATTCAATTTGAATACAATGAAGTAAGGGTTTTTATCTCACTTTTTATTCCCGTGAGATTCATGCTATATTGGCCAATATTTCCTTTTATGTGGAATATGTACTGTCCATGATTGCACTATTTGTTTAATATAATTTCATTTATTAGTATTTAAATCTTCATTGTATGATCTTTCTTTCATGCGGTGTATGTTTTGTAAATTACCAAATCGGTAAGGGAACCATTCACCCTCCTATTTATCAAAGACTTATTTTTTTAATGTCTTTTAATTTACATCATATTATGTTGAGATATGTTCTACTATATCCATCTTGATGTAAAATTTATATCTAGGTGATGATATTCCCTTTTTTATCTTATCAACACATTTTATGAATTTTAAAGTGACGCTGTTAGGCTGTTGAATTTTTACAAGGGAACCTCTTAACCCAATTTCACTTCTTCGGGTTCAACTTGTACTCATTGAATATGTCATACAATGAATATGTGTGAATGACATATGATTATTTTAAACTTAGTATCCACTTATTTTGGGTTTGTTTATATTTTTCACACATAATTATGTGATTGATTTATCCTTAATTTAAAGATACCATCTTTATAAGGGATTTCATCTCAATTTACATTTCCATTGAGACTTTATTATTGTTATGCACCAATTAACTCTTATATGGTGTATATACTTTACTTTGACATATTATACCATGAATACCTTTTTTTTCTCATGATGTTATAATGTTCTGATTAAATGTTATTCCTCAATTATTTGTATTCAAGTGTATCTCTCTTTTTGTTAAAAAACTCTTTAACTAAAATATCGTTTTATGTGTTTTAAATATTTATTCTTATAAATATATCTCATTAATGTCCATGTTTTCAAAATGGGTTTTAGGATTTATTTATACGGAAATTAATGTTTTCAAATGATAATTAATTTAAAAGATTCAAAGTGGTATGTGACACTTTGATTCAAAAATCACTTTTTAAAAGGTTTTTAAAACGATTTGATTAAACATTGTTTATTTCAATATCTTGATTTGATATATTTAAATGTGGAAATGGTATATTTACATTATACATGTGTTATATGTTACGATTATTTTATGGTTATTGGGCATTGTGTATGTATACGGTTGGTTCCATGATAAACCTAGGGCAGGTGAGCCCAAGATAGCTCTCTAATGCATTGGGTAATGTGACAGAGGAAAACGTGAATGTTTCTCCTAAGAGATTTAGGGAATATACTGTGATGGGTATTCCAATGTAACCCCCTATGTAGCTGTTATAGCTATAATATATGTTTGATATGGATTCCACAATTTACCTTTATGATTTATGATTTCTATGTGTCTTTCATAAATCATATGATTTCATGAGGTAAGTAAAAGATTTCATGTTTTATATGTATTTATAAACAAATTATTTCATTCTTTGTTTTATAAACCTTATTGAGACTTTTATGCTCATCCAAAGTTTTGAAATGTTTTCAGAGAAAATAAAGATGAATAGGGTCAAGGATGGGATCAAGGAAAAGTGATGCTGTCTAAAACATGGAACTAGACATGACTCGTTTTTTCAAGAGTTCATATTTTATGAAAAAAATGGAAATATTTGTGGAAATGTCTACCTTGTAATCCTTTGAGATGTAATAGTAATTTCCTAATTCTCTAAAACTCTAAACCTGAAAAGATACTCAATTTTAATTATTCATTTAATTCAATATTATGTAATGTTTAAGGTCGGTTCCTTAGAGTTGGTATCAGAGGTCGGTTCAGACAACTTTAGGGATTATGAATTTTTGTTAGACATATGGTCAGTCCCTATCTATTATTTCAGTTAAATAATTGTTTTATAACTTTTCAGATCAAGGAATTTCAATTACAAATGGAAGGAGGAGGATCTCAAACGACATTCCTATCTCTTCCTGATGACATGCTTGCAATAATTATTGCAAAGTCATGTTCTGATGATTGTGAAACTTTTTCTATCATACAACTCACTTGCAAGAAGTTTTTTGAGATATCAAACACCTCCACTATACCTCTTTATCATCGTGGGTCATGGGATGTATTTAGAAAAATCCTATTTTCACAACATTCTCATATTTTCAAGAAAGGCAAATATTATCAAGGCATTTTCAAATATTTTACTTGATCACTAGATTTTGAAGCATATTATGATTTTAAAAAAGGTGTTGAAGAAGGAGACCCTTGTGAAACCTATTTATATTTGATTTTAAAATATAGTATCTCAACACATACTTATGGTATTTTAAAAGAACCATTAATTTATAGTTTCAAATCAAATTCAGTTCGACTGTTTTATAGAAATCATGTTTTATCAGATGTTTTGAAATTATATGTCATACATGATTATTTTCCAAAACTGTTTTTTTTGTGAACACCAATATGAACCATATTGTACAAGATGTATTTGGATAGAGGAAGAAAATGATTTTGAAGGATCTCTAAATCATTTTTTCAATGCATGGACCTTATACCAACATGAAAAAAATGACTATGAAACCAAATGGACACCGTGATAAAGGTACGATGTTATTCATTTTGGGGATTGTTTTATTTTATCATATGGTGGTGAAATAAGACTTCAGGAATTAAGATGTTGAGATCATAATGAATTTAGATGAGTATAAGAGTTATAAGAAAACCTTTGAGGTCAAAACATGTTAGGGATATTTTTGAGTTTTATAAAAAGGACAACCCGTAGTATGGGTGACAACCTATCGCATCTGGCAAGGCTGCAGAAATCGAACCCACAACTGAAGGGCGACAAGGTCGCATCACATACCACTAGACTACTTGAAGTCCCTGGTTAGTATGAATTATAATTTTAGTAAAATGTTTTTATGGAACAATAATAAGTTGATTTTTGGAACTTATGTTTTATCAAATGGATATATTTACTATTGAAGAATTATTTAGTTTTTAAGTGGTAAAAGGTTGTTGTGGAAGACGTTCTCTCTTTTGAGGAAACACTATATACCTAAGTAAGATAGAATAAAATGGGATTTCAATTGTGGAATAATGGTAGAAATTTTAGTATGAAAAAATCTATGTTTTTATTATAGACACCTGATGATTTGATTTATTTATGAAAATAATTAACCTACCATGGAGAATATGTTTTTAGGTTAATTACTATTCAATATGAGACTTTATGAGAAACTGGTGTTACTTGGAGATAAATGTTAAGATGTATCTTTGAAGTCTATGTAATTAGATTATTATGAGATTTGGGTAACAATGAAAGTTCAGATTACTTTTGAAGAATTTTAGGGACAATTGTTTATTGAATGGTCTTTGTTGAACTTTGGGTTTCGTTAAGACAAATTTTGGAGATTAAGAGTAGTTTCTCTTTATGTAAAAGTTTATCCTTTTTGGGGATTATCTGATCTTGTACTAAACGTTTTGGTTTTAGTTAATAACTAAAGACAAGGGAAATATATAGTTCATTTTATTGATTATTTGATTCTATCGAAGTTGATTATAGAACTTTTAATGTAAACAAGTCATCTTTAATACTCATCGTATGGATGAAATATCTTTTTGTGATAGAAATATA
The DNA here is from genome assembly GCA_963277665.1 of Viscum album. Taxonomy (NCBI): domain Eukaryota; kingdom Viridiplantae; phylum Streptophyta; class Magnoliopsida; order Santalales; family Viscaceae; genus Viscum; species Viscum album. The sequence continues at coordinate 601,645,587 of OY728126.1, forward strand.
GTGAAGGATAAAAGTCTAAATGAAAAGTAATTGCGTTTCCTTATTTTTTTAGTTATGCTCAAAAATAAATTCCTCAATGAAATTTTACTTAAAACAAAAAACTTGTCTGTTAACTTTTCCTACTGGGAAATCAAAGACTGTTTAACCCATCACATGTTTGTGATTTTCTGGTGGTTAACATTCTCCAAAACACGTTTCCTATCACTCTCCATCAGAACTTGATGGTTTTTTTCTCCTCTATATCCATGTTTTCATGGAATCCTAGTATCTGTTGTCTCGGGTAACTTTTGTACTTCTCTTCCTTTATTTTAAAGTGATAGTTTTATTGACTCTTTTTCTGATTTGGAGCTTTTAATGAAGTTTCCAAGCCCAGTTTTAAAATTGCAAGGACGCAATTCCCAAAAGGGGGAAGGATGTAAGATCCTAGATAAATGAAGAATAAGACATGTTTCATATTAATTAATATTTGAGAATTAAATATTAATTTTACTTTAAATGGGTTGTTATGTTCGATAGAGTACCTGATACACAACAACAGGTTTCTTTGGAATATTAAGTTGCACACTAATAATATAATATTATTATTTTAAATGGTATTTAACTCCTAGCCGTTGTATTGGAAGGAATGAAAAAAACTAACTAAAATATGATTATACATGTTTATTAAATGTATTTACATTTATCCAATAAAATTTAGAGGCTTAAAATGTGAATGAATCTAATTTTAAGCATAATTTACATTTAAAGGCCGATTTACCACTTTTTAATGGAGAACCCATTTTAAATCTAGTTTTGGTCAATTTAATATATTCTATATGACCAAATAAAACCCTTCTTCAGAATGTGGACATCAAAATTTACTTTCTGTATATTTTTGGAATTTTTCTGGTAAAGTCCATTTTTTCAAGAATAGTGAAAAATATTGAATTTTAATTCAAAAGTTCCTTTTAATATAATTTATTTATATGGATAGATTATCTTTATAATTGTTTTTAAAGTGAAATTAAAATATATTTTTACCATTTAATCTAATGTTGGTCATTGATATTAATTTCACTTTGATATTGGACATAAACAATTATAAATCTTTTGATAGTTATTGTTTCTTAAAAACACGCTATTTGTTTTAACAATGAGAATTAATTTTAAAATTAATTAATTACACTTATATGTTTTTAATTTGGAAAAATAGACATTAATTTTGAATTCGGAAAATCAAATATATCTTAGTCTAAATTTTTGGTATTTTTTAGAAAATCTTCGATTTTTGATGAATAGTGAAACCACTTAGTGGTAGTTAAAAAAATTGACATTTTCATTTAAATGAAATTTTACTACTTCTGTGAAATGAATTTCGAAAATCTGACATACATGTTTGTTATTAAGAAGTAAAATATGGTTCAATAATATGAAAATAATTTTTGGTGAATAATAACTTTTGACTTTTATTTATCGTGGTTAAAGGTAAATAGGGTAATTCATAGTTAAAAGAATATTATAATAATTTAAAATTATCTTAACACTTGTCCAAACCTTATTGGTTGAGTCATTTATGACCATGGTCATCTTTGGATTGATTTTAGGACCCCATTGATCCACTTGGGAGTGAAAATGACAATTTAGATTAATTAATTTAATGTAAAGACAAAATTGACATTAACAAAAATATTTTAGTAATTAATTTTTATATGGTGTTATATAAGTCTTATTTTAGACTATAAATATTCATTGTAAAGCTAAAAAAATTCCTACAATCTAGTATTTTTTTATAATTTTTATACATCGAATAAATTAAATTATTTATGACACAATAATGTTGCAGTATTTACCTCATTAATAAATGATTTAAATAAATAAGCTTATAATGATTAAAATATTATCCAAAACATGTCCAATTATTAATAGATGATTTTATTTCAATTATTAGTCATCTTATATAATGTTTTCACACTTTCCTAAAGAGCCCCTCCTCTCCCTTATAAAAGGATACAATTTCTATCCAATTCCAAACACCTCTCAAGTAATTTGGCTTGTCCAAAATCCACCCAATTAAGCTACCTACATCCCTATCATCCTCCTAGAATCCTTAACTTAGGCAGAATACATTTCTAGAAGTCCTTTGGTTCAATCCAAAGGGAGTTACCCAAATTAATGGTTACAGTTTCTCTTAAATTATTTTATATTATTTTACTTCTCCAACCCATAAACTCTTTATATTTACTTTCTTTTGTAACAAAACCAGTATCCTAAATATACTAGGATGTTGTTATAATATAGATTCTAAATACCCATACACACACCTCCATCTAATGGATGAAGAACATAATGTTTCTGTGGATGGAAAACTAAGGCCTCATGAAATGATGATTGTTCAATTACATCTTACCGCCTCTCATGGTGGCCATTATGATAGAAATATATTTGTATATGATATATATTATTTTTATTATTTCTTTATGATTCTGTAATTCCCATTTATAGCATGCCTTTATGGTTTCCATAGTGGGTAAATACGATAATCTCATTTGTGGAAGTGTGGACTACCGCCACCTCAAAGTGATTTGATTCGTTAATCCCTTATGTGGGATGTATAAATAATGGAGTTAACGATATTATATATGATATTATACTGGAATTATAATATACCTAGGTGTAATTATGTTTTATTTCCATTAAAATAAGAAATAAAAATGATTGTAGCGTTCATGCGTACGTACAGCTTACCGTCTCCATGAACGTTTCATTTCATTTCTTACCTCTAAATGTTATGTACTATTATAAAAACAAGTATATATTGGATATATATGATATATAGTATATCCAAATCATAAATATAATTCTGGATATAATGAACTATTGACCACATGGACAACTTGTAAATATAAGGTGTTCATTTTGACTCAAGTACCAAATATCGACAAAATGAACGTTATTAACTTAAATGATTACATAATGTTTATAACATGGTACTAACTTATATAAAAGTAATAATAAACTTGAAAAGTATTCTTAAGCAAGTATAAATTAATTTTTTTTATTATTCGGGATATTAAAGAACGATCGAGTCATGTCGGACACGAGGTAAGGGATCCGAAATCTCTCTTTCTTTTCAAGTACTCTCTTTTATGTCATTTCTTTTCTCCTCCATGTTATTATGTTAGAGGATGTTATATTCTATTTACCATAATGTAATTGTTATTTTAATATGATGAGATACCCCCTCTTACTCTCATAAATTCATTTAAGAATTTATAAGTGGCGACGTTAGGCTGCCAAATTTTTGTAACGCATTTTCTTATCTCACTTTCAATTCCTTGAGATTTCCACTGTTCGCCAATTATTTTTTACATGTGGTGTAACGTGTACTTCCATTGATATATATTAACATTATTGGATTTATATTCATGGTATTATGTGATTCATTTTGTGGTTATTAAATTCTTGTCATATGATTCAATTTGAATACAATGAAGTAAGGGTTTTCCATCTGACTTTCTATTCCCGTGAGATTCATGCTATATTGGCCACTATTTTCTTTTGTGTGGAATATGTACTGTCCATGATTGTACCATTTGTTTAATATACTTTCATTTATGAGTATTTACATCTTCATTGTACGATCCTTCATTCATGTGGAATATGTTTTTTAAATTACCAAATCGGTAAAGGAACCATTCACCCTCCTCTTTATCAAAGACTTCTTTTTGTTATGCCTTTTAATTTACATCTTATTATGTTGGGATATGTTATAATATATCCATATTGATGTAAAATTTATATCCAGTTGATGATATTCCCTTTTTTATCTCATCAACTCATTTTCTAAATTTTAATGTGACGCCTTTAGGCTGTCAAATTTTTACAAGGGAACCTCTTAACCCAATTTCAATTCTTCGTGTTCAACTTGTACTCATTTAATATGTCATTCAATGAATATGTGTGAATGAAATATGATTGTTTTACACTTAATATACACTTATATTGGGTGTGTTTATATTTGTCATACATAATTATGTGATTGATTTATCCTTAATTTAAGGATACCGTCTTTATAAGGAATTTCATCTCAATTTACATTTCCATTGAGACTTCATTGTTGTTATGCACCAATTCACTATTATATGGCGTATATACTGTACATTGACATATTATATCATGAATACCTTTATTATCATGATATTATAAAGTTCTGATTAAATTTTATTCCTCAATTACTTGTATTCAACTGTCTCCCTCTATTTGTTAAAAATAATCTTTAACCAAAATATCGTTTTAAATGTTTTAAATATTAATTCTTCTAAATATTTATCATTAATATCCATGTTTTCAAAATGGATTTTAGGATTTATTTATATGGGCATAAATGTTTTCAAATGATAATTCATTTAAAAGCATCAATGTGGTATGGGACACTTTGATTCAAAAATCACTTTTTAAAAGGTTTTGAAAATGATTTGATTAAAAATTGTTAATTTCAATATCGTTATTTGATATATTGGAATGTGGAAATGTTATCTTTCCTTTATACATGTGTTATATGTTACAAATATGTTATAGTTATTGGGCATTGTTTACATATACATGTGGTTTCGTGATAAACCTATGGCGGGTGAGCCTGAGATAGCTCTCCAATGCATTGGTTAACGTGACGGAGGTAAACGTGAATGTTTCTTATAAGAGATTTAGGAAATATACTATGATGGGTATTCCAAATTAAATCTCTATGTAGCTGTGATAACTACTATGTAATTATGATATGGATTCCACTATTTAACTTTATGATTTATGATTTCTATGTGTCTTTCATAAATCTTATGATTTCATGAGGTAAGTAAAAGATTTCATGTTTTGTATTATTTATGAACAAATTATTTCATTCTTAGTTTTATAACCCTTACTAAGCCTTTTATGCTCATCCCATGTTTTGAAATGTTTTCACAGGACTTAAAAATGAATAGGGTCAAGGATGGGATCAAGGAAAAGTCATGCCGTCTAAAACATGGAACTAGACATGACTCATTTTTTCAAGAGTTTTTATTATATGAAAAAATGGAAATCTATGTAGAAATGTCTATCTTATAATCTTTTGAGATGTAATAGTTATGTCCTAATTCTCTAAAACTCTAAAACTGAAAAGATCCTTAATGTGAATTATTCATTTAATTCAATATTATCTAATGTTTAAGTTCGGGTCCTTAGAAAAAACATATTTGAAAGTAGTTTTAAAACCATGGTTTGTGAAATAAAACATATTTTATACCTAAGAGATAAATACAATCATATATTCTAGAAAACATTTTCTTAATATCGTAAGTACAAAATAGTGAAAAAATGGAACTAATACTTGGATATATCATTAGAAATAAATGTTAAGGAAACTCATGATTATTCTTGAGTGATTGACCATGATATTTTATAAAACTAAGCATAATAATAAACAATCTTGAAAAACAGTGAGATTACATTAATAAACACATAGAACTGGGTAAAAGGGATCATACTATACATGTTAGAAAAAAATTTCTATAAATATTAAATTATTGATAAATGATTTGAATTAGTGATATTATATATAAAATATAATTATATTGACCTCAAAAAATAATTTAGGATCATATCAAAATATGATTCTCAAAAACGGAAATCGAGAATAAAGAATTTTATGGACTTAGAATCATTTGAAACATAAAAACTATTAAAGAGAGATCATAAAATTTATATTCATATAACAATAAATTTTAGTATATTAATCACTCAATAAATCCGTGTGTATTACACACACCAAAAAAATGGGTGGTTGGAAAAGCATGCATCTTATATAAATTAAAAATTATATTAAATTATCTTACATTATGTTTTGACGCTCATCATAATCAGACAATAATCATGTATAATAAATACATATTTATTAAACATAATTTACCAATGAATACTTTTATATACAATACAAATTATTTTTTTATAGTTACCTTATATTACCCAAATTTTGACAGTACTATGTGATGGTTATAATTCAGGTAATATTCACTTTATTTACCGCATGTGTGCTAGATTTTTATATCATTGGTCCATAAAATTATATCATGATTTATTTAATGGAAAAAATTTATATAAATATCATGTAATTTCTTTTTATTTAATTTATAAATATTTATTTAATATTAATGTATTAAAAGGGATACACCATTAATGGAGAAATTATATCGTATGAATGCATGAACGTTGTTTCCATTTTTCATGATGTATTAAAGGAATGAAAGAAAAGTAAATATGTATTATATATATATATTATAATTAAATTACAATTTCTATTTCATATATATCTTATAATTTCACTAATAACATCATTGATACATTCAATGTAGTTTTTGAATAAATGATGTTGCTTTAAGGGGCCGTAGTCTACACTTCTAAATATGATATTTACATATTAACACCAATTTTAATGAATCATGATTTTTTAACAAGTATTAGGGAAGTGTAAATAAATATTAAATATAATATATAACTTATATAAAAATTATTTTCAATATATTGTCAACCCTTAATGGTGGTAAAAGAAAAAAACGAACAATCATTATTTTGTGAGGGAGTAGTTCACCGTACACATAAATAGTCAAATAGTTTGATATTAGATTGAAATTGAGTAACTGTAGGTTAAAAACATATCATAAAAAATCCTAGTATATTTATGATACTATTTTTGATAAGATAATGGAATAATATTAGTGGAGGGGTGGAGAAAGAAAATAAAAAAAATTCTTTAAGAGATTTTGTTACTTATTAATCATTTAACTCCTTTTGGTTTGTTCCCAATGTATTATTAGTATTGATATATATCCAAGGGTAGGATTATTGGAGTATGTTAGGGATGTTGGAATGTTTATTTTTCATATAATTATCTATCCAATGTGGATTTAGATGTGTGAAGAGAGAGAGAGTTGCTGACCTTTTTTAGGGAAGGGAAAGGTCAGAGTTTCCATTTTTAAAAACAAGTTTAGTGTACACAAGTTTTTAACTAAAAAAGGCATAAAAACCAATAAAATTGAATAATAATAGATTAATGGTGGATTAATGGAAAAAAATATGGGTTTTTGAAAAAAATTACAGTTCTTTATGGGCTTTAAATGTATGGTTTTGTAGTTTGTTACCATAATTTTTCTCTTAATCATTGTAATTAATTTTTATCACATTTACAATTTTTTTGGTAAAAGAATATTTTTAACATATTAGAATACATATATTATGATGATTCAAAATATGGAATTAGTTTTTCCAAAAAATAATCGCAAAAGTTGAAGAAATTATTTTTAAAATAATCCCACTGATTGGACGACACTATGTGATTTTTATAATAAAATCTCCAAATGATTGCTACGTTTAAAAAAAAAACTACATAAAATTGATTCCAATGACTTATATTGGAATAACTAAAAAAATATTATCTGAATAAACATTTCAACTAATATAAATTATAATTCATCCTTATACATAAATTAGAAGAATAATAGTATTTGATTTAAAATCCTATATCTTTTTCAATTCAACAAAAATTAATGTTACTCAGAAAAATCTAATAAATTAGACCTCAGATAATTTTGAAATTCAAAAAACAAAAAATTGTATTAAAAAATTAAGTTCATAAATGTGTATAAAATTATTTGTGTTATTTTTTACATAAATACATTAAAATAATTTAATTTGAGAAGATAATATTTTAAAACATAAATTGACTGTACCAAAAAATATATATAATTCATTATCAAAATGTTATATTTTTAAAGAACTATTATAAAAAATATTTGAAAAATATTTTTTACTATTAATGTAAATATGATTAATGGGATAGATATAATTATCTCATTTAAATAATTATGTCTTTAAAAAGACTGTTCATAGAAACATTGGTTCTTTGTGTAATGTACACCAAATTCTTGTTGCATGTAACGTACCCCATGTAGTTGTAGCACGTGACATATACTGATTTAGTCCCATGTTAAAGGAATTTTTAGCTATGTTCAATGAAATACATCAATTAATATAAATATATACAAAAAACTTCAAAAAAAAACTAAAGTTAATACATTCTATATGAGTTAATGTGAATTTCTCTAATAAAATTAGATATTCTGGAAAAAAAAATGATCATACATATACATGATCATATCCTCACTATCCAATTATCAACACCTAACTATTTATTTCTCCAAAAAAAATTATTGACTATGTGAGTTTTCTTGTTTGGTAGAAAATTCTTGGAACTATATATAATTATATTTGTTGTTCCTTATAAGAAATATCCTTCACTAGTAGTATGAACTCTAAGTTTAGTACATATGAACGGTATGGTATCTACATGTCAAGGAGATCTACATGGAAAACATCATGGAATTGATAGATTATTGGATAATGGACCAAGAGATAGTATATCATCCCAATAAAACCAATAATTTACATGGGATAGGTATACAAAGGACTAGGATTCCCTTTCCTCTTGATACTCATAAATTTATTTGATAATGTGATTTGAAGAAACACATTTTCAGAAACTTCATCTTCTAGATCACACCATAAGTAGTCATTATAACATTAATATTGACATTGAGAACAATATATATTTTTATGTAGTATTATAACCTTCTTGACCATTTAGTCCATGATTTCAGGTCCCAATAGATTTCATTCTGAAACCAAATACCTATATGTTGGAGCTCTACATTTATTCTCATAATGGGATTCAAAATGTGCCATTTGAATTATTGACTAAAAGATATTGTGGTATGAAAACTAAATTAGAAAATTGTGTTGATCCCAAAATCCATTTAAATCAACATAACATGATCTCAATATATTTAATAGTGTTTGAATTATTAGATTGGACATCATTCTGATGAATATAAGCTGTGCTGAAGCCCTATTTTGTATCGTGTGCATGATTTCGATGTCTCCAGAACATTTAGTTCAACATCATATCCTATGAAGATAAAATAGAATGTTAAACATAATTAATCCATATAACTTCTATAATTTATATATTGTAAAACTCATCCATGTTTAATTTTTCTCTAATATAGATGAGTTATGCTGACAAAGTAAGGCAATCAACTACCTCCCATATAACATTAATCCCTTTAGTTTATACAGGTAGTCTAATGAAAAAATATATAGTGACGATATAAAATTTCTATTACATTAAGGGTAATGGATTCCACATTGCTATTGAATTTTGTCGTTCATACTTATATTGTTGGCATTACCAAGCACTGAGATACAAAATCTGAAATATCAATATTTATTCCAACCCTCCATAAGTATTCATTCATGTACTTAGACATCATCGTAATTACATGATGATTATATAATAACTAACTATGATATTCCACTAACATATCCATCTTTAGATTTTGTATAGAAGGATCATAAACATGATTCCATAAAATTATGATACAATACTGATCAAGGTAAAACTCGTGGAAATTTATGACATTCTATTGAATCTCCACATCTTCCTTCTTCAGCTCATTAATATTCTCATGGATATAGGGTTTACAATTAATTTGAGTAATGTAATATTTTTCTGATTCTGTCATAATTCATAATTCTTTCCATTGCAAAACCAAAAATATTCAATATTTTTTGATCCTCATCTTGGTTAAGCTATCTTGTTCTTTTAAACTCAAAGCATCAACATCCTTGTTCTCCTTCTGTGGGTGGTAATTTATTTAGTAGTTACAGTCCTTTATCAAATCTTACCAACATATCATGAACATAATCAATTCCTTCAATGTGAATAGATATTATAGTCTTTTATGATTACAATATATATCACACCTTTATCAACTATGATAATAACTCTATATCAACAATAAAAACATTACCACTACTAAGTCCAAATCATGCATTGGGTAAATTTTCTCTTTAATTTTCAAATTCTTTGTTTTAGAATCAATAAACATGTTATTTTTATAAGATAACATTGCAATTGTTTCTTTAATGAATGACTATATATTACAACCCCTTATCCACTATAGGATAATGTAATAATTGTTGCGCTGAATAACCTTCTCTTCAGTTTCGTGAAATTTTACTAACATCCATATGTCCATAAAAACATAACTCTATATCATGTTAACTTGGTCATAGGATTAGATAGTCATGATAAAATATCCACATAATTTTGATAATAACATGATAGACCATGAACACAATAAATCTCAACCACAATGGTTTATCTAGGATATAGTATTCATCAATCTTTGTATTTGATGGATATATAGATAAACCTCCTCTTGAGATTATTAAACCCAACATAAATCCTTTTGCATCAAAAAAAATAACACTTCATAAATTTTTCGTTTTCATTGTCATTCTTTAGGGTATTTAGTACAATTCATAAGTGAACATTTTTATCTTCCGTTATATTTCAATAGATACAAACATAATCTATTAATACCCCCAAAAAATGATCGAGGTAATCTCTATTAACTCTTTTCCAAAAATTCATGTTGATTGTAGGGGATTTAATTAGACCAAAATGAATTAATATAAATATATAATTTCCATAAATTGTAAATAATTCTATCTTCAGTATATCATTATTTTTGAACCTCAATTGATTTTATCTAGAATGATGATCAATATTTGATAATTATTGACCTCAGTTTCATTTATCAAACAATTTACCCATAAAATGAATATGATTATTATTCTTGATTGTTATATTATTCATATAATAATAATAAATTCACATTCACATTGATCCATAATTCTATTTCCTAAAACGAACTGGTGCACCCCATAGTGAAACACATGGAAGAATGAATCCATTATCAAAGTTTTGTTAGATGTACTTCTTCATTTTTTGCAACATATTCATGGCCATTTTATATTTAGTATTTTAAATTAGTGTGGAAGAAAGAATGAGTTATATTCTGTACTAAAATTTGAGTTTTGGTGGAAGGCTAGGGATCTCTTCTGAATACACATCCAAAAAATCCCAAATAGTTGGTATATCATCTATACTAATTTTCTCCCCAACCATTTGAGATAAGCATACCTTTTGGATGGGAATTAATTCACATACCCAAGGTGTAATATCCATATGAATTTCACACTTATTATAACATTTATGGATGCTCATAGAATGTTTTAAAATATAAAATGTGACATTCCTTCCTAAAAACTTATTGTGGGCCTTATACAGGGAAATAAAATACATGCCTACGATTACATCATAATCCACCAATGGATGAATCACAATATTTTCAAGAATCACATTCCCAAAAACATCAACCATAGAATAATCCTAATCATTGTATTCATTCAACTTACCATTAGGGGATTTCACTAGAAATTCCGTATCTAATTGTTTTGGTAGAATCATAACTCCCTTATAAAATTCATTAGATATGAAGGACTGGAAATATGGTATTAGTACTTCTAGATTCAATGATAAGTATAGTTGTCCACACATTGTTATCACACCCAATATAATAAAAAATTTAGGTGCTTTTCTTTTATCCCTCGATTTAAACGGTTTCTCGGGTTATTCATCATCACAAACAATTGACATTAGACAGAGTTTAGCATAATGTCAATTCTCATAACACATGGAGAATTTTATATTTGGAGGTTCAATTTGGATATAATTTTCCCTAATATCATTTTTATTTAACTTCTTTCTTTCATTTTGAAAATTTATTTCTTTGTGAATTTACTATACACAGATAAATCATCATCAGGATTCTTTAAGAAACATTTCAGCATTCTTCTTCCTACATTTAGAGAAAAAAAGAAAACACATCTTTTTTTCAACATAGTTTTTTTTCAATACTTTGAACTCCATCATTATTTATGTGTCTAGACCATGATATTGATATGTGACTCCAACATCCATTTCATCATTGATTAAACAACATTGATCCTCTTCATAGCTACAATGTCTCTTATGGATAAATCTTTTCTATGACTTGGCATTCAACCAGTAAGGAACCTATCAACATTACTTTTGGGTCAGATGATAATTTATGAAGTGTTTAATAAATGAATTTCTAAATTAGCCTATTTGGTAACGATATATTCTTTATCAATTTTCTTTATCTCATGGAACTCTCTCTCCATAATCGTACGAATAATTCAAGGATTCTACTTATTGAAAAATAATTTATTCAACTCATCCAAATACATGGATTTTATCTCATCATTCTACATTGTATTCTTGATTATAGTCTACCACTGGTCTTATTCACCTTCTAATAGATAAATATCTATAATTATTTTCTCATACTCTGAACACTAGAGAATGGGGAATATAATATCAATAGTAATGATCTATTGTTCAACAACAAGTGAATCAAAAGACCCTCTTTAAGACGATTGATGTTTCCTAATGAAATACTCAACATAATTTTGTTCTCTCCTTTTCTCATAATTAATTCCAAAATAATTTATAGCATATGATATTTGGGATATCATAAAAATTATATTTTCTATTTAATTCCCTGTATCATTTGGTTTATCTAGAAGGAAATCACCACACTATTCAAATTAATAAGCATAAATGTGGTTCCTTTTGGTTCCAACTATTCACTAAATCAAAAAACATAGAGTAAGAAATAGTTATCATAATGAGAAACCATATAATCATTAAATGTCACATCTAGTATGTCTAAATTATGAAACATTATATGATAACATAGGTTTATCTTAGGTTATTAATATCAACTTATATTTAAATCCTTCCTAGTTGTCTATGAAGAGATTATTGAATTACCAATGTGTGACTACTGGGAGTGACAAACTTCGTGTCCAACATGTCCCTTTTCCATGTAATGGATTAACACATGTTAAGACTGAAATATATTTTCATAGTTGTTAACCCAAATTACATCTATGGGAGTGAAAAATATCGTTGTAGTATCAAGACTAAGATTTATTTCTAGATAACCACTAACTATATCCTTCACAAAAATTCTAGGACATATACTTTTACTTTATTTATCTTGTACTTATCCATATACATTTCCTTAAGGTTATCACAATTATTTTATCATCCTAGAATCAAAATAATAACCAAATCATTTCTCGGATTCCAACTATAGTATACCTCAATTTTCAAAAATTATCATTAAATTTAGTTTTCTATATATTTAAAACATTACACAATGATATTCCAAAATAAAATACTAGTATAGAGACTTTTTAATCTCCAAAAAATAATCACTGGTACATAAATGAGCAATATCATCTCTCTCTATTTTCATAAAACCTATATCTCTTCTTAGACACATCAATGATAATACTTATCTTCATAACTAGGAGGAGAAAATAATGAATGATGTGGAATCATATTGATAGTCTGGGTAAATATGGGAGATATGTACATATAATCTCGAGCATAGGGGTATTAAAAAATTATCATGAAAATAGAAGATTATACCCTCCAATTCAATGATCATAGACATGAATAATGAAATATGGCATTAATGTTCATAAGATAAAAATAATATGGTAATAAAAAATGCAATCCATTAAAGCATATCATATGAATAAAAAATGTTATTTTATCATTCAGATATTAATATATAATGATTTACATAGTAGTCAATGAAATAAATGTTGGGTCCATCTTAGTGGAAAATGTCCTTTACGGAACTGGGATTACACACCCTTGTAGCCCTATATCACTGAACCAAGGACTCTCCCTATTCTAAACATATAATACCAATCTATTTTTATTTATTAGTACAACCATGTATTGCCAAACCATGTTAATTTTTTGTTCTATCAATGTATTATTTAATAGAGATCATTTAGAATTCCATCCATGTCTATCTCACTATATTTTAATATTTACCTAATGCATTAGAGGTAAATATAAGTTCCCTCATCTCAATGAATTCTGTGATATATGTCATATAATATAATCAATAATCATATCATAACCCATTACATGATTGGGATGTCATAAAAATGTAAAAATATCACAAAATTCAAAAATTGGATATATTACGCAATAATTTAATCAAATCAAAACCTGTGAAAATTAAGAGGGTCTCATAATAATACAACTGATAAATGAAAAACAGATTTCATAAACATCCTTCCATAAAAGGTAAATCATTCAGATAAATAATATAAATAGAAGAATTGTTACTTTTCATATAAAAGGATTAGTAACACTAGTAGATGTAATATTATATTTGAATATTTTTTTAATGATCATATAATAACATATCTTGAAGAAAATATCATTTATTCTCTGAAAAATTATGTTTAATACTTAAAAACTTTTGAAAAAATTTGTATTTGAAAATATATTAAAAAATATATAAAGGAATAATTGAAAACAATAAAACATTTTTAAAATCAATTGTACTTGTAAATTACATTCAATGATCATTCAAAATCATTTTTTAACCCATTTTTTAAAACATTTTTTGTATTTTATATATTTTCCACTGAAGATATTAATACAATCACATTTTCATAAAATAATGATTTTAATTATATCAACTAGAAATGGCTAAAAATTTTGTATTAATACGTGGGTATATATTGAATAAAAAGTGTATAAGAACATTGATGATTGTTCTTGATATATTGATCATAAAACATCATCAAAGGAATCATAAACATAAAAAATATCTAAAACTGATGTGATTATTTCAAAAAAATCTTATGACATGGTAAATTTGGATCATACTCTCCATGTAAGAAAATACAATTACATAATTTTTAAAATTTTATTAAAAAAAATTAATTCGTAATATAACATGTTAAATAAAAGTATATACACCTCAAAAAAATAGGTGTATAAGAAAACATGAGTCACTAAGATAGAAAATTTTGACAATAATATTAAATTATTTGGAAACTTTTGAAACAAAAAATTCATGTATGGAAGGTCATAAAATATATATTTAAATCCCCATAAATTTAATTATAATAATAATTTAATATATATTTTTTATATGAGAAGTATAGACACCACACATGAGTAATGGGTTGAATACAACATGTATGTCATTGAAATAAAAAGTGATATGATGTATCATTACTTTGTGTCTTCAATATCTTTATACTCATAAAATAATAGTTTATAATAATGGTAATTTAATTGTTAATATTACACATATGAATAATCTTATATCTAATACCTTATATTGTTTGATTGTGACCTTATATTACCCACGTGTAGCCACTCTTATGCTATGGTTTTACTATGGGCAATACTCGCTTTATTCTTCTCCGGTGTCATATTATTTTTTGTATAGTTGGTCCTTATACATATTATATGATGTCCATATTGTTAAATATGATTTAAATTTCATTTATATTCATTATAAGTTTAATATAATAATATATAACATATATAATTATGAAATAGAAGACACTAGTCATGGAGACGGTAAGTCGTACATATGCCTGAGTGATATTTCTTTTTTTATTGATAAATTTGAAATAAGAAAAAATGAAATATATTTATATATATTATTATAAAATTATATTTATTATTTCATATATATAAAATTATATTTCACTATACTGGTTCATAATATGTTTCATGTAGCATTTGAACAAATAACATCACTTAGAAGGGGCGGTAGTCCACACATCCTCAAACGATATTATCACATTTAAAGAAAGTGGAATGTATAAAGGTATTTTTTGTAAAAGGACTATAGAATAATATAGACTTAATAAATATAATTAATAAAATATATAAACATATTTTCTTTTAAATTTTTCACCATGAGAGGCGGTAGAGGAAAAAAGAACAATCATTTTTTAAGCTAATAGTTTGTTGTACAGAAAAATAGTATTTTTATTATATAGTATATTAGTTATGGGTTTTTTAGGTCAAAAGTTTAGAATAAAAACATCCTAGAATACATATTGTGGTTGTTTTTTATACTATCATTGAATAACAAGAGTGTAGGCATTGAGAAATAAATTAAAATAATATATCTCCAGTGACGTTGTATACTTTAAATTAGGTAAATCAACTTGGTTTGTGCCAAAAGGATTCATTGGATATTATTCTTCCCAAGGAGAGGATTAAAGGATTAATTTATGGATTTTTGGAAGTTTATTGGATGGTTTTATCCGAGATTTTGTGATCTGATATGTGTTATGAAAATTGATAGGATGTCGTGGATGAAAAAAAACCAATGATTTTTTGTAAGGAGACACATTTTGAGAAGTATCCCCAAACTGAACAACATAACCATTTTTTGAGGGAGATAAAAATGGAAGATTTTATAGAAGCAGATACATCATGTTATGTGTATCCATTATTCGTTATTTAAGTGTAATGAGATGAACAAAAATTATAGGTTGAATAATTTAAGTGGGAAAATATAATAAATATATACCTCTACCGATAAATAAGTTAAACAAAAATGATTACAACTAGTCAATAGAAAAATTAATATTATCGATGAATCCATTGATATAGGTTCAGTTCAATGATATTGAAAATTAACTATGTGAATTACGAAAAAGGTGAAGATCAACTGTCTAAGGTTCTTGAATAATGCAGATGATTGTTTCTTCCCTGGAGATTTTTTCATAGTTAAAGTAAATTTTTAACACAAGATCAATTGATTATTGTAAGAGTTTGAGATATTTATATTTATTTTATATCAATGTGTTACATCATTATAATTGTTGTATGATTTCAAACCATATTTCTGATAATTAAATTCAATGTTTTTTTCAATACAATTGCATAAACTATTCAAATAATTAAAATCAATTAAAAAAATTCATTAAAAAAGCACATGGAGATAAAAAATTGATTACAAATATATTATGGTATTCAAAAAAAATTTAAAAACAGTGTTTGAATAAAATTAATTTATCCAATTAAATTAAATAAAATGTTAAAATTATTTCAATATATCTTGATCAATGTTCTCAATGAAAGTAATAATGATATTGACTATAAATAAAAACATCTAAATTAATAAAATAATAATAAACTTTTAACATGACTTTTTTATTTTAAAAACACATTTAATTAATTTAAATATTTATATATAAAATTTATGAATAATAATAAATAATAATAAATAAAAAAAAAATTAAAATTACGTGTAACAAAAAACGTATAAATATAAAAATGTACAGGAAAAATAAAAACCTTTATTAAAATAGGATTAAAATAATTAAAAAAACACATTTACTAAATTATATTTAAATTCAATTATATAATTATAAAAATAATAAAATAATTTATTTTAATAATTAAATAATATAATTAATTGAACACATCAAAATGGACTATAAATTTATTCTATAAAATATTTTAATATTAGGAAGTAATTGGAGAAAACATAAAGAAACAGGAGTGAGATACCAGTAATTAATGGTTGAATACATAATTTATCTAAAAATATGTAACTGGAAGACATGGATTCTAATTATTTTAGGTATTTCTTTTAAATCATAGTGTAGAAAATAATAAAAAATGAATAGAAAATAATTACTAAGAATCTATAATAGAATACATTCTCTACCACTAATGTATAAACAAAGGATATGGTTTTTTGTATACTAATGTTGAGAAAAAAAATTAGGGATTCACTACCACTAACACTGAAATAGATCTATCTATAAATTCTACCACTGATTGTTGAGAGGCACATACAAATACCTTATGTTAAGGTTATAAATATTTCCAACTTGATCAATATGATAACCATCATATAATACCATTGAATAAGGTTATATTGTTGAGTCAAAGAGGGATGATGTGAATAAAAAAGATGAGGTTCTGTAGGATATTATGTTAGAAGAACTGGTTTTTTTATTTTATGGTGCAGTATTTTATGATACCATTTTCATGCTGTTAGAGGTGCTATTGAACTAGAGATGAAATATTTTCATAAGATATGTTTAATTACGGCAAAATAATTATGTTTGAACAATGAAAGGCATCTTTATAGATTGAAATAGTCGAGCAGGCCCATGTGAAGAAGAAGACCCAATATGTAAAATAAACATATTAATATAGTCTTGAAGATATATAATGATATATATATATATATGTGTAAAATAAATTTTTTCTTTTTAATATATTTATATTTAATTTGATATAAAATATATTTTAAAAATTAATACTAAATAAAATAATCAAAATTATAAATATTAAAAATTACACATGTAAGGATAAAACTATCCCACTATTAAAAGATAAAAAATATTAACCTTAATGTATGAAAAAAATATATAAAATAAAATAATAAAAATATTTGCTATATAAAATAATTATTATGGAAAATATTTAAAATAAACATGTGATGTAAATGTAATAATTGAAAAACCAACCAAAAAACCCAATCAAAAAGTTATCACGTTTTTTGTTGAAAAACTTAACATGTAAAAGGAAATTTTTGTCCCCTATTATATTAAACATGAGTACAACAACTAAATAACTTGTAATAAAATAAATAAAAATATAATTTCCCACTATAAGTAGGAAAAAATAATAAAAAAACATCACACGTACATAGATTATTATTAAATTAAAAACCCCCTATGAAAATGTTATTATATAATTCTCAATCAAATGTTAAAAAAGTAAAATGAATTCTTCCCCTGAAAATATGATTTAATTATAATTATGATACATTCTAGTATAAAATAGTTAGATCTTATAAAACTAAATTTTATATGCTTCATATATTTAATAGTTCACGATTCTATGAAAAAATAATTTATTTTGAGAGAAAGCTAAATTTTATTATTCATTTAATGACATGTTCCATTGTCCTATTAAAATCAAATAAAAACATGTTTTGGTACATATTCTATTTTTTGTCCAAAAATGATAGTAACATAATTTTTTAGTAGACAC
The DNA here is from genome assembly GCA_963277665.1 of Viscum album. NCBI lineage: Eukaryota > Viridiplantae > Streptophyta > Magnoliopsida > Santalales > Viscaceae > Viscum > Viscum album. Next base: position 601,664,449 of record OY728126.1, read on the forward strand.
ATATAATGAAATAATTTATTTTATTGTAAATTATAAGATTCCTTTCCAGAAATAGATTCTCTTATATAACCATGATAATGATAAATCATAATATAATAATAATTGTCATTATATCATTTGTATTGAATTTTAAAAAATTAATTGTTTAAAATGTCATTTTAGAACATAATACAGAAGATTTATTTTAAAACATCTAAATAGAATGATTATATCCTATTCAATTACTACATATATTTTCATTCAGCATAAATAACATATTATTATATTTTAATTTTCAATAAAAAATGTATATATAATTTTTTTCAAATTTAAAATTTCAATTATCAGATTATGACAGTCCCTCTAAAAAATCACGTGTAAAAAGACCAAATATTTTGGAGGTAAATAATAATTTCTCAAAATACAATTTTCACATTCATGAATTCAATTATTATTCTCCATAATCTTCACTATCAAATTTTTCATTATCTATAACATGATTTTTTTTTTCATATTTTCAATTTCTAAAAGAAGGTTTCAATTTTATTTAGAGACATTGATATAACTTTTATTTTTATTATCATACCTTTTAGTAGTCTATTAAATTTTTTCATGAAATAAATAACATAAATCACATAATTATTTAACATTATAATGGTTAATATTATAAATAGAATAATATTTATAATCATAGTCATAATTACATTCATTTCATAACATCAATTAAGTATCCATCCATTTATTGAAGTATATAACATGTCAAACAAGAGATAAATTTCTTAATTATATATTATTATTATAGAAAGTTACAATGTAGCTTCTCATATCTGGATTACTCAATAGAGTACGATTCTTCTTTTTCACTCTGATAATTAAGAGTTGATCATTTTATTTCTTATTTTATTTCTTATCGTACACTTCTAGTTTAAAATTTTCACAATCATATATGATATTGGTGGGATTTAAACATAATTAATAAATAATAGTGGTATGAATTTCAAACCATTTATATTTAAATGATTCTACAATCTATGGATTTTCCCATTAAACATTTGGGTATAATTATTTCTCATTATTAGTCTTCAAATGCATTTTCCAACATATTTTAGATCATCACCCTTTACTGAAATTGATGAATCCATGGAATCACCAGAAGTGTAAGAAGAAACATATCATTATATAAAATTAATTTTCTTTATTTTGTGAGTTGAATCAATCAATTTTTTTTCAATTCAATCAAATATTATAATATATATCCAATCATATCATCTAGATAGTATTTTGAAAAATATGGTCTTTCATCAATCTATATTTTCATTGAATTCAAGTTAGTTTGTAATGTTTGAGGTATCATTTCAATTAACACTTAATTATCCATAGTTTTTCCAATTTTAACCTATATTTTAATAATATTTCTGAATCTATTGAAAACATCATTTACACATTCATGATTATGTATCTAAAATTCCATAATATTGTCATAGTGAATGCCAAACCTTGTTCAGTACGAGTTTTGTATTCCTTGATGAGTTTTTTAAAAAATAGCCTCAAGATAATGCTAGGGTAATTATTTATTGAATGAATATAAAATATTTGGAAGCGCGTGATCTAATTAAAGTCATTTTGATAAATGAATCTTACATCAACCAATTGAAAAAAAATTAAAATATATATTTTAGCATCATTTATGGTTTTATATAATGATAATATTTAGGTGTTTTATATATTTTATCCATTATATTAGAATATTCAATATCGATTATTTTCGAAAATTCCATGGTTATGTTACTCTAATATATAAAATCACTTTCATTAAAACGAGGTTGTATCATCTAATTCAATAATTAACTCTCAAGACATTCCATGAAAAAAATTGTTCATTCCTTTATAATGAAAATGAAAAGTGTACATGTTGGATCTAATATATAATATAAATAAATACACTCCTTTTAAGGTAAACCACTAATATAACATGATGGTTTTAGATAAATAAAACATAGCATAAATAATAATACATAAATGGTTAAAATTCTTGATAATAATTATTAATATCAAGAAAAATAATTACGCAAATAATACATAATTATAAAGATTTACATTGTATATAACTTGTTTGTTCATATTAGTAGTGGAATATATCATATTCCACTCTTTACCCCCCAAATAATAGAGTATGATACCCACTAATAATTGAGTGGTTATTTTGAAATGGAATCAATCTCAAACCAATCATTCATTATGGGTTGAATAACAACACCAAACTAGTTGAGGAGAATCCCCAAATATAAAAACACCATCATTTTTATGACTGTATCGACACTAATGATTTTTTATAATGATAACCCCAAAATAAGTGTGCTAAATTTTGTGTATGTAAGCATGACTAATTAAATATAATTTCAATATAATATGTTATCTGTCAAAACATTGTATGAGTTATTGTTTGTTGATGATTGAATAAAAAATAATTGACATTTTCAAATTGGAGATCCCAGATGTTTATAAGGGGATGCAATTATTTTAAATGTAATGGTAGGAAAAAATTCAACTGGTGGTATTAAATTTATACCTAGTTATGGGAGATTCTTATACCACTACTGTCGATACTGAAATAGAGGATTTGGTATCACATTATATTATAGTTTAGTGAAGAATATATATATTTGTGATTCTTCTATTTAATGAATGTCACCACAACATTATACAATTGAGATAATAGAGGAAAATTTAGGTATCTTAAGTGATATCCATGAACACTAAAATAATGAGCAGAATGAAGATCTTCTCTATCTTCCCTTGAGTTATGATAGTCAATCTAGTGGAAAATAACACTATTTATACAACAACAGAGTTTATTCATATGTTTCTATTAGTGGAACAATGTTCTTCTATTCACGGAAGAGATTTGTTTTCACTCCAATTTTCATGGTGCCACCAGTGCCATCAAGATATAGAAACTTTAATGGAATGAATTTTTTGTGAGTGTTGTGATGGATGACCGAAAATCATGAATCTGGATAAAGAAGTTGAAATAGCTAGTTGTAACACTGTGAATTTGTGAAAATTGTAAAAACAATATAGATATATATATTGTTTTACTGTATGTAATGATTTATATATATATATATATGAAAAATGAATAAAATGTTTAATATATATATTTGGAATTATATATCATGGAATTAAAAAATTAATCCTAAATAAAATTATGGTGAATATTTTTTTAAAAATTAACAGAGTTATTGAAAATACAAAATTTGTAAAATAGGAAAAAGAAATTTAAAAATTAACACATAATAATAAATTTCATTTGTTCAAAAAAATAACACACAATAAATTTTTTGGATAGAAAATAAAAATAATTCTAAATTTTCAAGATCATGATTTTGTGGGTATTGGTTGAGATTGGATATATAACATTTCCTTTAGTAATTGGGTAGTGTTTAGGATGTATACCGTTACCATACATCAATGATAGTGTATTTTTCTGATATGATACATGAACATATATATATTTAGAGGGTAGTTTTATAGATATTATAGAGGATCATATCATGACTGAGAGAATAGTTATCAATATATTATATTGGATCGTGGCATATATGAGAGGTTAATATTGTTTTTGATACCTCACAATGAATAAGATAATGGTGGAATTATATACTAAATAATAAGTGTTATAAGACCACACATTGAGTGAGTGTGTATTTTATGAGGTACGGTAAAAAATCTATCATTATATCCACTCAAAGATTAAGAAGGCAGTTGATTGAAACATGATTTTAGAATGTCACATAGAATACAACCCTATAATAATTGAGTGGGAAGTGGCCTGCAAACAAAGGATTGAGACAACCTTGAAAAAAATTTATGGGTTTATTTTTCGATATGTTAAGGACATATTCCACTAAACCAATCAAATTAATACATATTCTAAAGATATTTGGAAACTTATATCCTCATTTAAGTCATCATTAACAAAGATCACCGTTACAATGGTACCAATTAATTATGTATTAAAATGAAATTTTTATCATTACCAAATTATAAATTCATAATAGCTATTTTAGATTAAATTTTAACAAATTCAATTTATAAAAAAGGTTATAATTATTTTAATATTTATTTCAATAACAAAATTAAAACCATTTTTAGAAAAATTATTATTTTAGGAAAATATTATTTTTTAAAAGAATCGTTAATTATGTCTATTGAATATGAATTATGTTTATACAGATTAAACATATTATACTTATATGGATTTTAAACGATAAAAAAAATAATGTCATCCATTTGAATAATTGATTAAATGTAAATAAAAAAAATTATTATTTATTACAATTTGAAAATTACATATATTTTCAAAATAACATTCATATATTTCTATATTTTGATTTTTTTTGAAAAATGATTATATCAGTTCATATAGAAATATTTGGACTTTATAATTTTTCCAATGATCATTCAATTCAATATTATATCATGATACTTTCTTGAATGTGACAGTATTTATAAAATTGGTATTTTAAATATTCAATAAATTATTTAACTTATTGAAAAATATTAATAAGAATCCCACTAATATTGTTATAAAAATTGATATACAAAATTACCTTCATTTTATTATTATAAAATTAAAAATTCACACTTTTATCATTTTTTCAAATGTATAATTCAATAATAAACACGTGATTATAAAATTAAAACATTAAAACTATAAGATTTCATAAAATTATTTCAGTTCACTTACAAATAAATTGAGTCATAATTATTTTATTCACAAAATTTATTAAACAGGTATTATTTAGAATCTCTGTTCTTAATGTTGTAAAACTAAATTTTTCAATTTTTTCATATATCACATTATATTTAAGAAGAACATTTCTAAAAGGTATATATACTAAAATCATTATGTGTTATATCCCCAAATTTATAATGAAATTATTACCTTATAATTTTTTTCTCATCTCTAAGGGAAATTTTTAAACTTTTTTTGAATCAATCCCATAGAGGTCATGATGAAATTCAAAAAATTAATTTAAATGGATACTTAATAAAGGAATAATAAAAAAGCGAAAAATACATTAAATGTTGAGTAGAAGATAAATATACATAATTGGAAAAAATACATATTTATCAATATAGAATAAATAATTTTTTAAAAGAATATTACAGTACATTTTCAAACTATGAAAACAATTATATCATATATTTTTTATAACCCAACCATTCAAAATTTTTAGGGTCATACACATAATTGACTTTTTAATATGTGTGTATTAGTAATTGTGAAATATTTTCCTTAATAGATTCAAAATATTTATCTTCATCATATATGAGTCTAAATAATTCTTTTACCATCTATATAATTAAAAGGATAAATAATTTATACATGATTTAATTCCATGTCATAAGTGAAATTTTATTTTTTTATTGTGTTCTAAACATATTTTTATTATTTTTCACCTTTTATTGTATGTAATCAATAATATTGACGTATTTATCATTTTTTAAGGACTAAAATTATCATTCAATGGATCATAACACACATAAAATTGACGAAAATATATATTAAAAATCTATACAAATTTATTAAATGATGAAAATGTAAGCATATTTCAAGAAATTATAAAAATTAAAATTTTCTAATCCTGTATATATTGAAATAATAAATTAAAATAAAATTATAGGAAAACAACACCCAATTTTAAACAGAAATGGTTTCACAAATAACTAACTGTTATCCATTTCAAAAAATGCACATTCATAATTGCATCATAATGATTATCATTTTTCAATGAAAATTCATCCACAAAAAACTTATAATGTTTCTCAAATTACATTTGTCACTCTGAAACCCAAATAAAAAAAAATCATATATACCTAGAAAATAACTTATTCACAATTCATAATATAATATATACTATATGGAAATAAAATAAAAAATTAACTAAAAATAGATTAAATACATTAATAATATGTTTTGTCTCAAATAGTTATATTATTTAGATATTAAATTAACCACCTTTTCACTATATAAATTCTTAATCCTTAAGGATATTTCTATATATTCATTAGATATTCTTAAAAACATATTTCCAAAATTTCCATTACTATTTTACCAATACATATAACCACCCATTGAATTATTATAACACTTGAAGGCATCCATAATTCTAATAGGGATATATATTTTAAAAATATAAAAACCCAAAGGAAAATAACTAAATATTTAATTTTTTGTTGTCATATTTACAAGGAATGATGTTGATCCTATAAGGAGAGGTTATAGAAAATATTTAATTTGGTAAAATAGATGTCAATTAACTACAACTTGTATAAAATAAAACCTAAACAAGTGAGTAATTGTTCTTTTGGGAAAATGTGATGAGAAAATAATATTATGTGTGATACGTAATTGGGAATCATGGTTCATGAGGTAGTAAAATATGTATTAATTGACTAAGTGTTATATGGTCATCAAAATTGATTCCAATATATTAAAGGGATCTGGGTAGACTCTTACATTAGTAGGGATACCATTTTTATATTGTATAGTCCCTGAAATATGAAATTATAGGTAATAAAAATTCATTTATAAAAATAGAATATAATAATACCAATGAACATGAAGGAAATGAAACTCTATTTAATTCAGTAAAACATTACCACACCCGCTAATAATACAATGGTTGTGTGTCAAATAATATAGGAGGAAGAGATATTAGAAAATATTTTATTGAAAAAAATTAAAATGAATTATTATATAAAAAACGTTTCTTACAAATTTACAATTAATTTATATAAACCTAAAAAAATAAATTAGCCTTTTTTTGTATTCCTTATAGTGTTATGGGAAATAAATAATTAAAAAATGAAAATTAAAATCTTGGAGAAGTCATAGTGATGGACTCCACAAATATCATCGCATCACCCCTTATGTATTGGTATCCAATCAAATGACTTGTAGCACTGCGACATCCAAAAGTAGGTGCCACTAAATGTTACCCTAAGTTAGTTGGCCACATGAACTAAAGTGCGCCTCCCCATCTACCATTTAGTTTTGACTACTAGTTAGGGTCTGGTAAGTCAGTTCTGGGGAGACTCTACCATCTTTTATCAGAATAAAACAATAACCACGAAAACAGTAACAATTTGTGGAAGAGAATAAATAAATAGAAAAATTCCATGTCATATGATATTAAAATCAGGAAAATTAAATACTCAAATGAAAGGAAAAACATTGCAGGACAATGGAAATGTCAAGAGACTACAATGAAACAAAAATTGAAGACAAAACAACTTCCAAGAGGTTCCTGAATCATGTTTGGTTCCCTCTCCCATGATTAAATACCAAACATCAACATATCCCAAGGCCTTGCACTTATCCTGTCCTACAACAACAAAGTCTACATGGGTGATGAACAAGCAGCCCAAATAGGGTGTGAGGACAATTCAGTGGTCCACCACCAATGTTGTCTAAAACAAGTCCAATAAAATGACAGTATATGTAATTTCATGAAGCAATAAATACTATTCATAATTAAATAGTTGTCCCAATTTTTTAACCTTTAATTATCACATAAATACTAGTTCCAATTCATGTTTTCAATTTGAATCAACATTCATTATTATAATTCATTGGGTTTTGAATGTCATGTCAACCACCCCAAATCTCATTTGGTTTATGTCTCTATTCCTATCACTCCAAATCTTATTCAGTGTAGGTTGACATGCCTAGCATCCCGAAATCTCAAGCTTGGATAACTATTGGAGAGGAACTCCATGTCCATGTACCAACTTTTAACCATTCATGAATTACATGTCTAGAACCACATAAAACATAACTATTTAATCACTCTATAATTCATAGAATTATCCTCATCATTCTATTATTAATCCAATTATTAGTTAAACATATCAAATTCCATTTGTTAATTTAGAAAATTATATATGCACATAACCCATTAATTAAATAATCAATTAATTAATCAATCTACACAATTCTCATTCCATAATTAATTATTAAAAATTAATTATCTATATAAAATCTCAACTAGCCATAATTAATTGTCACAATTAATTATCTTTGATCAACATCATGGTTCCTAATTAATTCTCAAAATAAATTATCTTACACATCCAAACATCATTTCATAACTAATTTCCAACAATTAATTATCATAACACAATCAATTCAATATCCCAATTACAATATCTAAACCCAAACCAATATGGAAAACAAATATCTATTTGTGAAACCCCACATCATTTGTTCCGTGATTCAATTATCAAATAATTACCAAGGCAATAAATATTCAATTCCACATTCTTAATTACACCTATTTAATGAAACAATAATCAAAGGAAGATAGAAAATTCATAAACTCATATTCACATGTCAAATTCATGACTATGGGAGTTCAATTTAGACTACCCACCTTGGTTTATTGATAGATGTTAGCCAAACGGAAATCCCCAAAATCCGAGCAGTACAACATCGTCGATCAAGCTCCGGGTATAAATCCCTAACCAAAATTATGATGAAAGTAATATAAATCATGAAACTATTTATCTAGATCCAAAATACAAGACCAAGATTTAAAAACATAGGTTTAGATCCAGAGAAACAGTGGATATATTCCATGAAAAGATCATGGAATGATAGAGGAAAGTATATGAGAAGCAACAAGATTAAATCCACTTAGTGGGATAAGATAGGATCATAAATCCAGGCCTTTGATCTTAATGAATGTTCTTAATGTAACCATGGAATCCTTCTGGAAGTCTTTATTATCACCTATAATTTTCCAATCCCGAGGAATGTTCAAAATATAGAGTACTCAGGGGGTTCACATGGTTTTTTTAAAAAATATTTTTGGATAATTAATGTCACGAGAACAGTTTCTTGTGAAGGGGTGCACAGTTAGGGGAATCCATTTTCCAATAGTGTGAACCTCCCTTTCCATGTTTTCATGGTTGTCATGACTTATTCACAATCTTTTTCAAACTATGTGAAAAACGTGTGGACCTCTCTACCCAGGATTGAATGGTTAGCATGGTTTAGTCGCACGGTTTATCAAACCATACACACCCCACTATCAGATGTTTTTTCTTAAAGATTCACCCAAATGCAACCCATTCCACTAATAAAAATGGTACTTAAACCCCTCAAAAAGAACAAGGAAGCATGCCTGAGGTGACTCCAGAAAAGGCTGAGATCTTATAATAACCCCACCTTATGATAGCTCATCCTCGAGATGCACTACCAAACAAAACTAAGTTTCTGAGCCAAAATTATTTGTCCATTGATCCCTCGTGTCTAAATCACATTACCATGATTCCTCTTGAACACATACATGTTTCAATAATACATGAACTAACAAAACCTCCTTTCTCTATAACACATTCTCTCTGCGACCTGACATACATATCAAATGCTCTCATAGGACTCATATATATCGAGTTCAACCTCTTGCACATCAACCACCTGAGAAGGGTCGAGGAGATACCATTTTAATTTTGACACATGGAAAACATCTTACATAGGGATGAATTTCTACGGAAGGGATAATTGTTGTGCCATTGGCCCAATTTTCTGCAGTACCTCAACTGGTCCTACAAACATGGCGCCGACTTGTCTTGCATCTGTACCCTATGCTGGACCAATATAGGTGACACCCAAAGGAATAAATGTTCACCCTATATAATCTATAGGAGTTTTCTTCATCTATCAGCATATGAATTAATCCTTCTCTGAGCCATAGTAATACCTTTCTAAATCAACTGCACCTACTCCGATATCTCCTGAACGCGAATCGGTCCCAACAATTATGCCCCACCAACCTCTAACTGATATAGTTGTTATATATATGGTCTACCATAATGTGCCTCATATGGTTCTATGTGTATTGTGTCATAATAACTATTGATATATGATAAATTATCTAAATCCATGTTCTTCTCCCAAGAACCACCAAAGTCGAGTGTACATGCTCGCAACATTTCCTCTAACACCTATATGGTACGCTCTATCTCCGCATTTCTATATGGAAGGAAGGTCGTACATAAAAAAATTTGTGTACCAAGCGACTTCTATAACCACAAACAGAATCATGATGTAATGCGTGAATCAAAATCTGAATCAATTGTCGATGGCATCGCATGCAAATGAACTATCTCTCACACATAATGTTCTCCCAACTATTCTATAGTAACAGTTTACCTGATAGGTAAGAAGTGTGCCTCCATCGTTAGTCGATCCACAATGAACCAAATAGTAGCATTCTCCTTTCGTTTCATTCATTATACTATAATGAAATCCATATTCACATCATCCCACTTCCATTCTGAAATAGGTAACAACAACAATAGGCCTCTAGGTCATTGATGCTCTGCCTTTACATGTGGAAAGATTAAACATCATGTTACAAAACATAATATCTTCTTTTTCATGCATGGCCACCAAAACCCTTGGCGTAGGTCACAGTACATATTCTCCACCCTAGGAAGTAACACTCACTTTGAAGCATGAAATTATCGCATGAGTTCCACTCACATACTTGTATGCAAAACTACACGATTTTTCACATAGACTATCTAATCCTCATATATTATAATGTCTGAAGGTGTCTCCCCACCATAAAGGCATTCTCTTCATGGAAAACACTCCAGATCCTTATACTACCAGACCTTGGTATGCCTCAAGAGTGTAGTCTACACTGCTATATAAACAATATCCAACCACTCCTGACTGTACTGAACTACCACATGTGTTTCGGCCCGAAATGCCACCATCTTCCACTCTACACTTGACTGATATACTTACTAAGTCTGAGTTTTCTTAGTCAAGTCATCATCCCCAATAGTTAACTTTCCAGATGTATGTGCCTATTCAAAATCAAGGGACAACATATATTATAACCATATTCGATACTAAATATTCAATTGATTCTATGAAAATATATATCTCATGCTTTTGTGATCTGTAAAAGTTGCAAACTTTTCACCCAAATGATAGTGTCGCCAAAACCTAAGAGCATAAACAACTGCTGCCAAGATGAGTTCTTGTGTAGGGTAATTTTATTCATGTGTCCTCAACTTCCCAGACTTGTATGCAATGGTTGGATCCCATTCCATCAACACATCTCTGATTTGGATCCCAGAAGCATCACAATACATTGTGTCTTCCTCACATTACTTAGGTCAGATCAAAATTTGTGTTGATGTCAAGCGCATATTTAACTAATGGAAATTATTAGCGCATTCTTCCATCCAATAAAACTTTATCACATTCCTTGTAAATCCATTATGAATTTATTCCAATTGGGAAATGTAAAAAATAAACCTTCTTTAGGTACCAACAATACCCAAAAATCACCGGATTTCAAAAAAAAAACATGGGATTCTACCAAGAATTCACTACCTACACTTTTATAGGTCCACTGCCACACCTTCATATGAAATGATATGAATAATGAAGTGTATCATGGGAATCCAAAACTGAAATTTAGATAGATTAGAATATAGAGGATGCTCTCTGAGTATATCCACGATGGTGTAAAGATGATGGGCATGATCATCATGAGTCTTATTATAGAACAATATGTCATCCAAAAACACCACCATAAATTGATATATGTATGGATAAAATATGCAATTCATTTAGTCCACAAATATTGTGGGTTATTTGTCAACCTAGACACCATTAAAACAAACACATAAAGGACATACTTGCTTCTGAAAGAAATTCATGTTATATGAGGGATCCAAACTCTCACTTGATGATATCTGGATCTCAGATCAATCTTTGAGAACACACAAGACCCCTTCAGAATCTCAAACTGATCATCAATATATGGAATATGATATAGATTCTACAAGGTTAATTTTTTCAAATTCATATAATCTACATATAAGCGTAAATTCTATTCGGACTTCATTGCAAACAAGACAGGTGATCCTTAATGTGATGTACTTGGATGGATGAACACTTTATCCTCCTCCTCTTACTAGGTTTTGGGCTATTTATGCTCAGTCAGTGACATTATGTAAGGTGGAATAGATAGCAGCTCAGCCCCCGACATGATCTCAATAGTGAATTCCATTTCTCTCTCAGGTGGATTCCAAGAAATGTCATTAGGAAATAAATCATGAAAATGTTCTACTACAGGTGGAAGGACTTCTTTACTACCACTCCCATGATCTAGTAAAATACTAACAGATTTTCCTAGGATCTCTTCAAGTTACTGAGTAATTAGTCTAGATCATCTTGCAAGGATATCCCATTCATCAAGATGAACATTCTGGTAATCCATTTGAGATACAAAGGTGAATATCTTGCGATAACAATCTATGTGGCCTCAGTATAACACAATATACAGAATACCCATAATTAAGACGAAACCCATTATATCAGGGACCAATATATCCAAAATAAAATTATACACACCGATCTATAGTAATGATTCCATGAATAAAAAGATATCCCTATACTGTGTTCCTAATGGTGTATTGATATTCATCTCCCCACACATGGACTCCACTGCCAGGCTGAAACCATTAATAAAATTTGAAGATATTATGGAATGATGGAAACCAAGATCAAACAAGGTAGTAGATAATGTACATGCAACTAGGGTAGTAACTCTCACTATCAATTGACTATCCCCATTCTCCACAATTGTAGGATTCACTACATGTAACTACCCTCCCATATTCTCTGTTGGGTTGTTTGGCTCCCTTATATTGCATCGCTCTGATGATATGCGCACACATATCCTAAAGAACCATGTACACTACCTCTACCTCATATTCCAGTAGAACTACAACTTACAGTCTTATATGGTGTATACTACCCCCTTTGCACACTCTGACTTTGAGCAGCTACTCCCAGAGCACCAACCCGTCACTGGTTCCTTCAACACTTCTATAAGTTTGCAAATTTTTCGCCAAAATAGGCACTCCAATGGTGGTCGAGGATAATGAGTATGATAGTTTCCATGCCTACCACTATGACTTAAAACCACATGTATAAGATCTGATGAAACTATTTCTACATGTTTTCCACCTTGCATTCCACTGTCCTGACTAAGGCCTTTATAAAGACTCTTCCTACTCTCAAAAGGTACACTCTCTGATCATCCAGTGACAGCTACCTGTCCAGTACTGGAAGCCTTCTTCACGGTCCCCTCTAAAACGAAATCATAATTAACCACATATGAGAATTTTTCTACCTAAATATATATAAATGGGATAATAATTTCACACATAAGTCCATCCTGAAATTTCTTTTCCAATGAAGTCTCATCTACCGCAAAATGTTGAACAGAAATAGTAAATATATGAAATATTTATCCTATCCCATTATGGACAATCGTCCTTGGGTCATATTCATAATCTCTGTCGCCTTATATTATCTCAGTGCATTTGGATAGAAGTGTTATAAAAACATCACTAGAAAGTCATTCTAAACATAACATCAGTATGTATAGATCATACCTGAATTTACCACCTCTTCTTCACTGTCCCCCATAGCATATATGAAGCCAACACGACCATCCTTTTAGACGGAGACTCTAAATGGTAATGTATTATTTCTATGGATTCAATATTTAATTCATCACCCTCAGGTCCACCCTCTCTAGCAAATAGTATGTTGGTGTTTTAACAGAAACTTTTTCTTCAACTCCGGCATGCTTTTCAATGCCCACCATAGGTTTCTCTCAATTAATTAAATGAAAACATAAACGTACTATTGGAATTGTTCCCCTTCCTCCTCATCTTGCATCAATGTTTCCTCATGTTCCGAGTTAGGGTGTTCATTCAGGACCATACCCTTCAGTATCCCTCTCGACATGCGTCATGGTGTCATTACACTACAAATACCAACACATGTCTCATTTCTCATAATTAAATATAATAAAATTTAAGTATGAGGATACACTAACACAAAATTTTTCCACATGTCCTTTCCCACTTTTCTTGCCACACAATCAACACTGAGGCCTTGTCACGATCCTTAACTATACTACTACTATGTCATGGTTAATAAGTGTACATACATTCTCATTAATTAATTCAACAATTATCTAATCCCATTATCTCAATTTATTTTATTTAATAATTATTTATTTAGTCTTACAGATTTTGTCAATCAAGGTTCTCATTAGACACCCATTTATTATATTTTTTCAATATCATCTCATTCTCACAACAAGGAAAAATAGTTAAAGTTCAATAACATACCTATAACCCTTTTCCCATGAGTTCCTAGAATGATGCACGTTACAACATCCATTAGTTCTAGAATGATGTATCCATTCTCAAGTATCGTGTCAGTTTAGTCCACAAATCAATATTTGAAAACATGTTAAAACAAATATCACATCACACTAGAATTTCATCAACCACTGTGAAATAATATCCAATTGTAATAGCAATCAAAAATCACAATAATCCCACCCTGTGTATTTATAATTTTGTCCCGACAAGGGTTGGAAACACCCATGTAACATCTTATTACCAATACTTGAATTGTCCTAGTCTCTTATTTTTTATTCCAAATATAGTAAGATAAAAGAATATGAAATAAAAGAAAACTCATTTGACACATCTTTTTGAAATCTCGTCCTAGGTTCCACTAAACGGTGCCTCGAGCTAGTTGTCCACATGTGCTCATGCATGCCTCCCCATATGCCAGAGGGTGCTGACTATCAATGAGGTTCTGGTAATTCAGTTTTGAGAAGACAACACTCTCTTTTATTAGAGTAAAACACCATTAGAAATAAATATAACCATGTGGGAAAGAATATAAATATTTATAATAATACCATGTCATAAGAAATTAAAAATAGGAAAATTAAACAATCAAATGAATAGTAAAACATTCTCTGGAAATGAGAATGTAAGGTGTCTACAATTAAACTATATGGAAAGAAACAATGACACCCATGCGGGTCCTGAAGGACATATGGTATCCTCTCCCAGGCTCCCCTCCCAAACAGCATCATATCCCATTTCCATTCTCTTATCTTGTTTTGCAACAATAATTTCTACTTGGGTGCCGATCAGGCAGCCCAAATAGGGTGTGAGAACAACTCAGTTATCCACTACTAATAGTGTTTATAATTAGTCCAGCCAAAAGATAGTGAATTCCTTTTTATGAATCATTAAATACAATGCATAATTAAACAGTTATCACATTTTCATTTAACCTATAATCATCACGTTATACCATGTATCAATTCATTATTTTCATTTGAATAGTCATTTATTATTATCATTCATTTGGTGTCGAACATTATGTGAAGCACCCTAAATCACATTTAGTGTAGGTCTCCATGAAAAACACTCCATATCTCAGTTGGTGTAGGTAATCATTCCTAGAAACCCAAAATCTAATTCTTGGATAATTGTTGTGTGTAACTCCATGTACATGTACAAACATATAATTAATCTAGAACTCCATGTTTAGAACCAAACAAAATCTCATCCATCTAATAATTATTTAATTCATAGAATTAGTGACATTATTCCATTAATAGACCAACAATTAGTTAAACCACTAATAGTCCATTAGTTAACTCAACAATTAGTAAAGAACATACTCAATTAATTAATCCATCGATTAATTAATCTATAAACACAAATCTATTTCCTTTACTAAATATTCACAGTTTGTTATAGATTTAAAATCTCAACTTGGCATAATAAATTCACACAATTAATTTACATTGATCAACATCATGGAACATAAATAATTCTCACAATTATTATCTTATATATAAAAACAACATTATATATTTAATTACACCTAATTAATAATCTTAACAAAATAATTTGAATATCTCAATTACATTATCACAACCCATTATGAATGTCAAAAAAATATCTATTTATGAAACCCCCATCCATTTTTAGTTTATTAAATGATCAATTAATCACCATGGAAGTCACATGTAAATTAAATATTCATAATTACTCCAATTAAAGAATTCATTTATCAAGAGAATCTAGAAAAAACATAAACTCACATTCATATATCAAATTAATGACTATGGGATTTCTATTTAGACAACATATCTCTATTTATTAAATGATGTTATCCCAATGGAAACCTATAAAATCTTAGCGGCGCAAGAACATCGATCTTACTCTAGATCTAAAGCCCTAAACCAAAATTAAGATCCAAGGAATCATGATCATGAAAATATTGATCTCGATCCACAATACGAGATCTAGATCTCATCTCATTTGTTTATATCTATTGAAATCATGGAGATCTTACATGAAATGATCACAAAAATATAGAGGAAATAACATGTGAAGCAATGGAATTAATCCTACTTTCTAGGAATATATTGATTCGTCAATCCAAGCTTTCAATCTCGAAGAACGATGTTAAAATCACCTTGTAATATTTCTATAAGGCTCTAGGATCATGTTGAATTTGTTAAGATCGATCCAAGGTCGAAATATTGATGTCTTAGGGGTTCGACATGTTTTAAAAAAATATTTTGATAGTTAATCATGCATGCATAGTTTCCTAAGTATGGGAAAATTCTTTGCGAAAACTCTGCACTAACCATGCAGACCTCTCTATCCATGTTTTCACAGTTGGCATAGTTTAGTCACACGATTTTTGAAATAGTGCGCAATCCATGCCGACCTCACCACCTAGGATTTCACATTTTGTATAGTTTAGTTGCATAGTTTATAAAACCGTGTGCAAACCATGAAAACCCCCACATGTCTGTTAGTTTTTCTAAAAATAATCATCCAAATGAACCCCAAGACACTACCCCAAAAAAATGTACATAAAAACCTCAAAATGTATCAGTAAAAGTACTCGATATGACTCCAGAAAAGAAGTGATCATACTAGCATTCACATATCCATGTATTTGTAATCACAATGGCCCCTATATGTCATTAATGTCATAAACCAATCAATTATATTCTCCCAATATAACTCCAACAGTTAATGTTCACTTAGGTGTATTACCTTATCAAAATTTGACAATATTCCAAGGTTATAGAATCCCTACATAGGCTTTTATGGTTTTAAAAGGATTTTCAAGTCAAGACAAGTTGTCGTAAACCCCCATTCAAGGTCATCCATGATTAGGCCACTAGATGTTATAGATCATAAAAATAAATTATTTCATAAAAAAAATTAGCTGTCACACCTTGAATCCATGTGTTTTTAACTATAATATATCTTCTTTCGTTGAACCTCTTTTCCCAGACTTCAAATTAAATCATGATTATTCGATGATGTGTTTTGAATTTTAACGTCCTGAATATATTACATATCAACTATAAATGAATTCAATGGATAGATTAGTTTATCTAAATAATAGATAAAATTAATCATGAAAAAATATTGAAAGAATAATTAGATAAATTTTTAAAAAGTACAGCATAATAAAATAAGTATAAAATTAATTTTAGCTATAAAATAACCCTATAAATAAAATCATTTTTTTCATATTTTTAAAAAAATGATAAGATAAAAATGAATACTCATTGAACTAATATTTCAATTTTCATGTTAGAAAAAATAATGTTTTGAATGGGGATATAAATGTTCAATCACCATGTCAATTTTTTTAATCTTCATATTACAATGAAAAAGTAAAAAATATTTTTATTTTCCTATTTTCACATAACCATGCTCATCCATTATTCTATTATATTTTTTAATTCTTCATCAATGTGCATTAAATATTCAATTTACATCTCTTAATTTTTTTTAAATAATTTTTCATGTTTAAATATACATTTATTTCTTCTCATACATGAAATGAATCAATTTTGATAGGAATATCACACATGTTCATTTTCCTCCCCATAGACACAAAATAAAAATTAATCTTGAGGGAATCACTATTATAATAAATGAATCTAAGGCTTTAGGATAAATGGGTAAATGATGTGAAAAAAATAATTCCTAAAAGAATGATAAATATGTGGAACATTTAATGATAATTATTAAATGCCCATTCAGAAATTCTCTCATACAAGATAACATCACTATCATTCCCAAATCACAATGTAAGGTCATGAATAAATGATGTGAAATTGATTAACCACAATAATTATTTCTTTTTAATTTTATATTCATTGAATTTTGTGTTTGGAAAAGTCTCACATCCATTACCAAATACCTAATAAAAATTATATATCATGTAAATAGTGAAATGTGAACCTTCAAATGACAACACATTATGTAATATAGATTAAATTATTTATTTTCTTTCAAGATGGTTTTACATTATGTATAATTTTTATAAAATACTTCACCTGATCAATATTAAATTAAATTATCAATAAACTAATATATTTAAAAAGAAAAATCCGTTCAACATAGAAAATATCTCCCATATAAAATTTTGGATATCTTTGAGAAATAAATTATATATGGATGAAATTTAGAAAATATTATATTAATGTTTCTCATTAATAAAAATGTTTCTAATTGAATATATTGGATAATGATTGTCTAATTTTATTTTTGATACAAGTATGAATGAATAATAAAAATTCTCTCAATCTTATTAAATATGATAATTTATAATCATAAATTAGATAAAATGAGTATTTATTTATATTAGAATACGTGACTATATTTTATTATAAATATAGATAGGATAAAAAGGGAAAATTATTCTCATAAAGTTTATATAGATTAAGAATATGTAATTCCTAAAATCATACTTAGATTTGTGACCAAAAAATTAATTAATTAATTCAAATATATTAATTTCAATTCATGGATAATCTAAGATAAATTTTATTTATATAAATAAAAAATTTCCCTTAAATCATGATATGTAAAATATAAATAAATATATATATATATCTACTTATTTGTTCCCACTTTTTACTTGTTATTAATTATTGAAAAAAATTAAATGGATTTTATGATTGTTATCAAAATAAGGGTTTTGTTCCCTTGATCATAATATCAAGAAACTATTATTTAATGGGTTGTTAAATTAAAATTTACATAATTTATATATACTATTTCTATGGGTGGTTAAAACTTATAAAATTAAAATTCAAAATCCCATTTTTCATTAACATGATTCGTATTACAGCCAGTATCTTTTTTTATATTCTATAGCCATCATTTCAGACATGAAAAATTAAAATCATCAGAGAAAAAGGACCATTTAATAATTTTTTAGATAAATAAGGTGAATTTAAATTAAATAAAACTATAATATTCAATTATAATACATCAATAAATAAAGGTTCCCTCCTAAAATTTGTCCTTTTCTATTACATCCATTTAAATTGAACATATATCAGTTAACTGAGGGGTATATGTTATACAGCTAACCATTTTGGATTGACCCAATTATTAAATTGCTGTTCATAAATCCTGTATAATATATTCCAAATTGAAATTAATAATAAATATGGAATATGTGTCCAAAATATTGATAAAATGAATGTATGTAAAAATAATTTTTAATCTATCTTGGATTTGTATTGATCTTTTTTAATTAATAGGTGAGGTTTTTCATATTCAATAATGATCTATGAAATTTATTCTTCTCAACACTCATCATTTTCATCATATCATTATTATTATTTTTAAATGAATTAATTTTATAGTTCAACATCTTATTACTATTATATTTGTTTTACATTTTTACAATATTTAATAAAAATGTGTAAGACATGTTTTTCATCTAGGACATAACATAGTTTTCCATGTAAACCATCTAAAAACATAGAATCTAAGGTCCATTATTATTTTTCTTGTTCCTCATCTACCACTTTAAACATTTATTAGTGAGGGAATCATATATTTTTATAATATAATCCTCAAATGTGAGACATAAATCACTATTGTTATTTAAATTTTAGTTCATGACATGAATTTCCATAATCCGATTCGAGGTCAGAGAGTATTGTCTCATGAATTCATGAGCAATGATGTCAGTTATTTTCATATTGATTATTCCTAATGATTTTATCATCAAAATGGACAATTATTTTTTACAATTTATATAAAATAAGTCCTATAATGTCGAGCATGCAGATTTTTCAAAATATAGAAGGATAAAAAACTATGGTTATGTGTAATTAAAAATCACGGATTCTATGGTAATAAAAAATAAAATAACTAAATAATAGTTATATTATTTTCAAAATCATGTCTATATGAATACCTTGGTATAGATTGACCCTCTACATATCATGACTCTAATTTTCTAGTTAGAAATTACATTGAATAATCCAATGATAAGTAACACGAAAACTTTTTTGAAATTTATCATTCAATCAAAAAAATTGATATAGTGGAAACAACACATTATTTAGTTCATCAAGAGACATCCCACACCTATCAATACTAAAATTTGGATTAATTACACAATTAGAGAGTTTGAGGTATGAGTAATCTATAGAATGAATAAAACATGAAAATAAATTATTTATTCACAAAAAAATTTCATATAAAAATATCAATTTATTGAACTACCATGTCATGAATGAAATTACCCACTTATTCTATCCATGGGACGGTAATAGAAAGAAAATCAATGTTCCTAATGAATGTCATTGATTATTCATAATATATGACTCTATAGAGCAGAACACATTTCTCGAATGTTATAGTATCAAATCAAATAATCTGAGCTCCCCAATGGACATGTATTTATCGGTGTTATGAATCCACCCACTCTAGTGCCAAATTATTAATATATACATCCATTGTAATAGCTTTGTTCCATTTTAGTAGTTATATGTAATTTATTCTATAGATTCTAAATTATTTTTACAAACATCATAGTTTTCAAAATACCCTTAGAGTATTTCATAGTCTGAATAATAGTTTCATTTAATGAAACATAATGGTGTTCTTTCATAATTGTATTCCTCATGTGGTTCTCAAGGATTCATGAGGTAGTGAAATAACATATTTCCCAATGTGATATTGGATTTGTGGTTTGAATATTCAAGACTTATTTTATTTATCATATCTTTTCATACATACTCCACATCATGCATTGAAATTAAATAATGATCATGTAAAATTGTGGATTAATCTTTAATAACATGGATCTTAATCATTTAATAAATATTATATTCTATATTTTTATGTATCAAATCATATATGAATAAAACATTTAAAAATAGTTCATATAAAAAACAACTAAATTAAAAAACAATATAATTTTTTATTGAAATAGTTGTTCAATAATGGAAGATATTATATTATATAACTTCTAATCATGTATTAATCATAAAAACTAATAAATTCTTTCAAAAATGAAATTATGAAAAATTTAATATAATAATAGATGTCCCAATAGTGGGTGTCAATACATTTAATCTTACAATCCTTCAATGCTTTTTATTTTAATATATATAAAAACTCTATGTCATTACTCAAAAAGATATATAAATATATTCATAATTGCCTAAAAATACCTAATATTCCATTAACAATATTTTTATCCCATTAAATTACACATCCTTTATATAATATCAAATATGAATCATGTTCTATGTCGCATCAATATTAATCTTACCATGTTTCGTACAATAAAGGAAAAAAATTTATAATAAATCATACCCTTCAAATATTATTTATTTATTATTCATAATTATTATATGAACTTGATAAAAAATTATTTATTTTATCTTACTAATCCCCATAATAATATTGTATCTATAGACTTTACTTTTTTTTAATTCCTATAATCCATTAAATTATAACATTATGTTGATACCATTTAAATCTATTTTTCACCCTAATGTATTTACCAAACACTTCATCTTTCCTCATAAATTTACTAATATATTCCCTATTTTTATAATTATAAGAAATATTCTTATTTATTTTAGACATTTCTTAAAGAACTTCATAAATATTATTTTACATGTAATGCTTTGAAATTTTCTTCCATAGTTGATATCAGTTCATATTTCATCAAACACCATTTTACACTTTTTTTTCACATTGGGGAACTTAACTGAATTCATAATTTTAATAAAATATTAATATATATTTTTTAAAAACTATAAGTTTTTTACATGAGATTAAATTCCATGTGACCTCTCATCTAGAAGACCGCCCTAGTGTCCTCCACCCTGATAATCATCTCAGTTCTTCAATATTATATGATTATAATTAAAACATATTTCGATTGTTTTCATATATAAAACCACAATAAACTATATTTTTAATAATTTATATACTATTATATCCGTAGATATGAAATTTTATATTTTAATATTTAATTTTATTTGTTATTTCCATAAGAAATTATACTTCACATTAACATAATAAACATTATGTTTATATAAGGAATATAAAATATTATCTAAAATAAAAATAATTTGTAATAATTTTTTATAAAATATTTAAAATCATTCTCATCTAAAAAAATTATATCCACCAATTTTATCTAAAATTTATCCTAGATACCAATTATAACTCTTTATAATATAATCAAACTATTATTGCAAGATTAAAGTCTAGGGTTTCATAGTTATAAAATTTATAGGATGTTATAGTTTTATGTTTAATGATAATATGAAAAACTATTTGTATAAAAAAGATAACTTCCACTTACTGTTCAATTAATCCCTGAAAAATGGGTTCTTATTTTTTCACTCTTACTTCATTCGTGATGAGTTTTATTTTTTTAAGATGAATCATCATAGTAAAATGATAGAACAGTCTATAGTTATTACTCTGCCTCAAGACCAATAAAAATCATCGATAAAGTTTATTGAGAATAAAAACAATAATAATATATAAAAAAAGTAAAAAAACTCCTTCATACCTTTTAATATCATTATAACAAAAAAATAAATCAATTTTATATGATTATATTTGCGAACGAAAAATGATTTTTTCAACATAATAGAAAATATAGTTCATGAATATTTTCTAAAACTCTACATATGAATTGATTAATGAAATCTCATAATCATGATTTATTTTTAATAATATAAAATATTTATATCAAAAATAATTTATTAGCTTCTCAAATGGTTAAATTTTTTACCCATAATATAATTCATTTAGTTTTCCAAATATAAATATTCCCATAAAAATCCATTTTAAATCTTAAAAAAACATGTATATTTCCAATGAAATTATACTCAAATCACTCTAAATTTAACTCATAAAAACTCCCTTACAAATTTAATAAAAATCATTTATTTCCAAAATATATTCATGTAATAAAAAAATAATTACTCAATGTATTGGAGGGATATAATGAAAATAGCCATCATCATAATCAATGATAAAAAATATTAAATGAATGGAAAAAATATTTATTTCAATTATAAGACACGTATGAAGTTTAATTTTATCCTAGAAGTAAATAAAACCATTTACCTCATAAAATTTAGAAAACAATTCCATGTAATTTGAAAAAATATTAAAAATCAAAAACATAGAGATAAATGTGAGTAATATATTCATTGAAATAAATTAAAATTTTATAGGTGGCTAGATAGTGGACAATGGCTATGAAAATGGTAATATTTTTTATTCACATATCTTTTAATGAAAAATATTCTTTCGAATTTATAAAAAATCCAAAAAATTTCCCTTAATGAAATTTTTTAAAAGATTTAATTTTTAACAAACAAACTTAACATAAAAATTAATTTTTATTTAATAAAACATATGATTATCGGTAATATAATTAATCAAATATTTTATAAAATATTGATAGAGAAGAAAAATATTTGAAACTAATAATATTAAAAAATTTAAAATTTTTTAATAAAATAACCCTTACTTTGTCTCAAAGATTTCTACAATGAACATTTAAATTAACAAATTCTAAAATTATATTAATTATTTACTTATTATCCTTTTATCTTGTTCAATTCAATTACTACATTGGATATGTTCATGTCATATGTTTTGTGGTTGTTTACATTAAATCAACTTATGTGTGTTTATCATGGTAAATGATATTAGGTTTCATCATCCAAAAATACTAAAAATATTCTATTATATTTTTTATATATTTAAAACATACCATTATATTTTTTATATATTTAACATAGGCATAAATCCATCCATGTGAGGAAGTGATGAAAAATAAGATATGTTGTTCATAGAGGAGGTAATTAACAAATAATCACGAGTAAAGATTTCTTTTTTTCTTCTGATGGATGAAAAATAAATTTTTTATATAATGATTTACCATTCCAGAATAATTATATTATAACAAAATAATTATCCATTAATTAAATTAATTATTATTTTCATTCACGAAATGTGGTGCTGGATATCAAATCTTATTACTCAATGGATGTGGTTTTTAACACGCACAGAGGGGATAAATTTTAATTTTCTAAATGTTTGGAGGTTAAGAAGGTTGAAAATTTTTATATTTAAAAAATCATAATTATTTCATAAATATATAAGTTATTTCAGGGATACATCTTTTTAATTTTTTATTTTAGGTTGTGATTTGAAATGAATGATATCTCATCATGGAGGTATATTTCTACATATATGCATGGGTGAATTATTAATTTTCCATTTTTTGGAAATGAGGATGAAATTATGTGAATAACCCAACCCAGATACCCTCCCAATCTAGTACACAAACTGAAATTTCCATATACATGATTTATTTCCACGATCAACATGGCCAATAAAATAAAACTTGATAATCTAACAACCTCCATAATGAATGATTTCACCTAAAATTGTGCGACAATATTTGGAATATATATATGAGAGTGAAATGGGATAGGGTATTAATATATTGCAAAAAATAAATGGTATTGTATAAATGATTCAAAACAAATGAATTATCAATATCCCATGTACAAATTTAGCATCCATGGAATACCAAAATATAAAATTGACATCTCATTATAATAATGTGGGAAAAATCCTACCATATCACCACCAAATAACTTGATTAATCAAACTTAAATGTCACTAACTCACCATAGTTCCTTTCATGTGCCATTATTAATATGAAACTAATGTATTACACGCTATAAAAGTGGTGTGGATGTTGTGAGTTAATATGATCTATAAGATACCTTCCAGGGGTTCCATAACTTGTCTTTGTACTATAATCTAAATTTTCTCACCATACAATTATACATGTCATTATATAAATTTTATCATTTTTTATTTCAAAATCATGGATAATCATTTAATATACTCTCCTTTCACATTTCCAAATAAATAAGGTACACAAATATTGAATAATTATATATATGTTAAATTAATTCAATTATAAAATATATTATCAAATCCATGGAAGTAAAAACTAAATACTATATGAAAAAAGAAACACATAAATAGGTAACATCATAATAAGGAAGAGAATGGATTTAGATATCTGGGAAATTCAAACCCATATCAATGAAATTCGTTCACGCATAGATACCATAAATATATTCATTGAATCTAGTTAGTAGAGGATCATGCGAGAATGTGAACCCCATAATAGAGTGTTGAAATTCAGTTGAACAACAAGAATATGGTGAATATGATCACCCCATGAGTTATTCTCTTTCCCATATCAACAGTTCAGGCATAATTCAACTCCTTCCACCTAAGTCCCTAATGATTCCCAAGTTCACTATTTTACAAATCAAATCTTCCCCCATTATATCAAAATCTATATTTGAAAAACATTTCATAAAACCCATTTCAAAATGATTTGAAGACCCATTTTAATTTACCAACATAGGTGGGGGAACCATTTATTATTAAATTCCCGTTTCCACCTACACTAAAATATCATTACATCGTAACATTTGATTTAATTATTCTTATAAAAACTAGATTAATATAGTTCAAAAAAATATGTTATAGATGGAATAACATACCAAAAATCACAGGCTTCACATGTCCACATTGGAATCCACCAATAGGGAAAAAAATGAAAACATGTTCTAGTGAATCAATCAACACATTTAATAATTAATTCAATTTAGAAAAATGTGGTGAAGTAGATGATGACTCAAAAAACACCCATATAAAAGTAAACTTCCAAACCACATCTAATTATAAGGTTATCATTAAATTAAATATGCCACAATAGATCTTGAAGGAAGCAAGATAATTACCAGCATAACACAATAATTAAGATTAATAAACACAATAATAGATCTACATTCAATTTTTATGATGAAATATGTGGATTAATCACATATAGATAGAATCTAAAACCATAATAAAAATCAATCTCAAAATGAAAAACATAAAACATAGAATAGGTCCACACAAAATTCCCTATAGCCTCTAGGTAGTGATTCGACATCCCAAAAATGAAAAAAAATCACTAATATGGATTCCTAAAAGTAAAAAACCAATAGATTTACATATAAATTAATCCCATTACATGTCATTAAATATAATATCTAGATACGTTGAAATTAAAGTAATATTTTATATACAATCATGTCTTCTACTGATACGTGGTGTGAGCGCAATTCACGATGTGTAATTTTAATTTTTTATACTAGTCTCCCAAAATATACACTGAAACCCATAAATTTATTGTATACAAAATAAATGATATTTATATCCCCTAAAAATAGTTAAATATCTTTTTTTCAAGAAAAAAATCCCATAAATCCTCTCTATTCTCAGTACTTCAGGATAGCCTTCAAAACCCTCTAATGAAGTTATAATCAAATTACATTAACTAAAACCAACATACTTTACTGAAATTTATTTCACTTTCCCCAATAAAATTCTATCCATAAAAGTGATTCCCATTATGAATAAAATAAATATGGATATTAAAAGAGAGAAGATAAATAGTAGAATTATGGAAAGTGGATATACAAAATTTGCAACATAGATGTTTGTATCCTCAAATAATTTTTGTCATTTTCTCAATAATACACTTTAAGGGTGATTCCACTACTCCCACATAAATGAATCATGATCCCATGATTCTTGGGAATCTGAACCATTCAGTTATAAATCATGTACCAATAGGATCAACTTCCCACCTAGAACATTTACAAAAGCATCAACGATCTCCATTTGATGCTCCCCAAAATAAACATCTACCTTTAACTCCATCTGTTCCATATATAGAATATTAGAGGGATTAAGATATAATTTAATATGATGTGATTTGTGAGAAACAATATGAATTTATAAGAACTAAATGCCATATAGTAACTAAAATTAACCCCACCCAAGCCACTTTATAATCTCAAATAGCACAATATATTACAATGAAAACTATATTAATTACACTATATTATTGGGTCCCAACCAGTTGGAATACAAAATGAAAACCCACCCACTTATGTAAAAACCCTATATTTGAGGTATTTGATCCAAATAAGATATTTTTTAAAATTGAGTTATAAGCTATCATCGATCTATACCCCGAATGATAACTAACAATACCCAAACAGGACTTCGCCACACCAATGATACATTGTCTTCTAGTGTCCAAAAAAAGGTTGACAGACGGGGGTTTCAATGAAGATAATCAAAATGATAAATTTTGAACAATGATTGATATATTATGAAAAAATAAACACATATATGCCTTTATGGCCACACCAATTTCCATAAAAATTCATGACACATGAATGAAGTATTATATTTATGGAAAAAATTGTATTCTATCTACGACAATGTCTATGATTCAATGATGTTCTGAACCTACCATGATTCTAGATCTCCTCATGGAGACTCCTCAAGAACCATGAAGTTATCCTATGGTCCAATTATGAATTAAGGGCAGAAGGAAACCCAAGTTACCACATAATATTCTCCACATATATTTTACCAATATAATAATAGAAGGAAACCCGAGTTACCTCACAATCTTATCCACATATATATTAATCAAACCATTAAATTATTTGTTGTCCTGATCAAACAAAAATTTGAAGAATTTTCAAATTGATCAATCACCACCAATATTGGATTTATACCTCACTGAGTCATTTTTGAGTTAAAAAATTCCACAGATACCACATCACATTTCCAAACTAGAACTGGATGTCAACAAAGAATACAAAAATGTTTCTAATGCTCTTCCTTTACATATGGATCTTTTAATAACGGGTCACATAACCAACAAAGTCAGACCTCATTTTCAACCACAGAAACCATTTTCGCATATATCAATACATCATCATAATGACCATATGAATGATAAATTGTAAAATATAATAATAAAATATACCTAGACTCCCCAACGATTCAATTTTTACAAACTGATTTTTAAAAAATATAATATCATCTGAAAAGAGAGACATACCAATACAATTTCAACACCATAATTTATTTCCTAAATTCCTATTAACTCAACATCCTAATATTTAATCAATGGAATAAAATTCCTTTGAGAATAATTTAACAAAATGATGCTTAAAACAATAACTAAAACACTCTATATAGAATCTAGTTTCAATTGGGGGATGTGTACCATAATGATAAAGTATTAATTAAATTCTAAAAATCATCAAATTGTATATTTTTATAGAGACTGTTGATTGCCCCATTTCTCATCCCCCGGGTGTAAGAGGTAATATTGTAAAAATTAAAATTGTATTCTGACAAATTCATATCTCTAGAACTCATGATTTTTTTAGAAAATATATACATCAAACTCTTATAGTAAGAAAAATAAGAGAACCTAACCCATACATTATAGTGCATCCAACACTTATACATGTTCATATCAAGGGAATGGTCTAAATAATTTATGGGATAATAATTATCATGGATTAATTTTTTATGATTGTGATATTCCACAACATGGTCATCCAAAAAAATAACACACCCCAAATTATCACTAGAAGCATTGATAACTAAAAACCCATTACTCGGGTCAGGTATGATAAAAAAGAAGCTGATGTCATAAGATCATTCATCTAAATTATATAAAAATAAAAAATTCATCCAATATAGATTACACCCATTTATAAGTAATATCAGTCAATGGTGATGCTAACATTGAGAAATCATTGAGGAACTATCGATAATATCTAGCCAGACCAAGGAAAATAGGAATCTTAATGGTGTTATATGGAAAATACCATGAAATGATAGCCTAAACCTTATTAGGATTTATTGATAATCAATGTTCAGAAATAAAATTCCATAATAAATTCACATCATGGATATATAATTTTCATTTTGTGACATTTACATTAAAAATTAGTGTCCTCTGTATTTTAATAACCCAACCCAAATTGATTTCATGATTGTTCATATATCTTAATTAAAAAAAATATTATCCCCAAAAACACAAAAAAGTGATCAAATAGGCATTGAATATTTTATTAAAAAAATCCATGAAATCTAAAGGATATTTATTCATACCAAATAGAATCACATGATATTTTTTTTACATACATAATCATAAAATATATATTCAGTATATCAGACTCCCAAACTTTTTTTTGAGGATATAATGATGAAGGATGAGTAATTGAAATTCTCTTTTAACTATCTAACAAATAAAAAAATCATCCTAATGAGGAAAATGATACATTTCCAAGTTTTTACCTGGTTTAACTTCCAATAATCCACAACAATCATTGTAAACTATCTGACATCATGGAAAATAGAACTGGGGATTAAAAGGGTGAACAACTAGGGTGGAAACAAACTATTCTAATTGATTCTCAAGCTGAGCCATCAGTTCTTTTATCTTTACTATTTATGTACGAAAATAATTTTTCAAAATCATATTTTAAACATTATCTAGGTCAATCATAGTATCTAACATCCTATATGGAAGAACAATTATAATATTTTATAGGATAACTAAAATAATGTTAAAATATATGTGAATGTAAAAAATATAAGAATCATCTGCATCCTCATTAGTTGTAGTGGAAAAACACCTTAGATCTATGTTTAATGTTCCTATGTGAACATGCCTAGTATCACACACTCATAAACACCCAAGAGATCCCATCATCTTCTAGAAACCAGACACAAAAATAATTATAATCAAACCCAATATGATGATAAAATTTATATATATCCCAATGATGATTTCAAATTGATCTAAATATACAATAATAATGTCGCATACTAACTATGATTCAGTTATTAATAGTGAACAAAAACATCAGAAACCATGGGTTTTCATCTTCCAAAGAGGTTTCACTAACTCCATAATATTGGATTTTTATGCATATCAAAAATTTGGGTAGAAATCCTTGAAGGTGTCATCTTTGTATGTTTGGGGTGTGATTGTATTGGTTACAAAGAAAAATGATGTAGAATGAGTATGATTTGTGTTTTCTAAAGTATGGTTTCTACATTTATTGTTAAAAGTACATGGGCCATGAATGATAGTTTGAGGAATTCTAATGGTGTTGTTGGGAACATCGAAGGAAATTAGAAAAGGAAGAGAAGCACAATTCCTGGTACATGAACTACATAAGAGTTATGGTATATGGGGAAATGAAAATTTGTGGGAAGGCTAGTGGTACAAATAAGGCTTGGGGTACACAGGATGGCATTGCATACATGGAAACAAGGTAGTTTTTTGAAAATTTTTCAAGGGTGTTATTGGGGAAAATGAGATTGTTATTTTGGCCATTGTGAATGAAGAGTCATGATATGTGGACCATTTAGCACCGAATGGTTTACTGGTGAAGCGATACACTACGAAGGGTGTACCACATTGAATAATTGGTAAATCGCATATTAGTGGATTTTGGGGATCTATTTTTCATTTATTATGAGTGCTAACCCCATCATTACAGTGATATATTTTCATAAGAAAATATATTTTCTCTGGGAAATTTGGTGGGTCTAAAATAGGATTGTAAGAAGGATTCTGCGAAGGGTAAAGTAGTTTGCGAAAGAGATTCTATGAAATGGTGTATGTGGAGAACTGTATTCCACCAAGGAAGATTTAATTTTGTGATTGAGAAGGTTTGAAAAAGAAGTAATTATATATAATTAGATGTAGTATGATAAAGTGGTACATAGAAGAGGTAAGCAGAAGTGGTACACAAATTCAATTTGCATAGGTGGTACGTAGAGGTAGTGAGCAGTATTAAAAATAAATGTAGTTCATAAAAGTGGTAATTTGTGAAGCATACATGCTACACAGTTCATAGATAAATCAAGGTGGTTCATGAAGGACTCAACGATTCTTACAAAATCACAAAAATAGTATGTCAAAGAAAACTCCTCGAACCTAACAGTACGCCGAAAATTAGATTTCATATATGGATGAAAAATAAACATCATTAGAGAATATACCTATAATTGAGGATGAATTAATTCATGAAATTAAGGGGAACTATATTTCCAAGAATTGTGAGTAGATACCTACATGATTAGTGACCAATGGAATAGGATGATAGTGATCTTTTCCACCAATAGTGAAATAGAGGTAGACATACAAGGTAATTAGAAGACAGTAAATCCTGTAACACTAATAATCATGGGCATAAAAGTGATATTGTTTAAATAAAATTACTTGTAGAGTACGTTAATTAATTTGGTACAATCAGAACAATTTCATTGTAATATTTTTATATGTAGACCATTGACGGTGAACCAAGTAAAAAATCGATGTGTCCTAATGCTATTAAATATTTCATTACTTTCAGTGAATTATCAACATTTATAACTAGAAAAGACATCATCACCACTAAGGTAAATGTGAATGAAAAGATTCACTTATAATAAGAATGTTGACATTCAATTGGGTAGTATTATGATTTAAAAGAATATAAATTCCTTAATTCACCACCCTGCCATTTAGGTTATATAGGGCCCTTTTGGTCCTAAAAATTGGTAACAATGAGAAGGTTTCATTTATCACATTTCTTTACCCTTACATGGATTATTTCATTATTGATGATACATATCAGGAGTACACTTATACTATTATTCCATGGAAAATGTAATAACTTCATGAAACAAGTATATGTATTTTTTTACTCCTTGTAATGACCCGTAAATTTCAAGGATTTTTTTTCTTTTTAATACCTTGGAATTTTACAAGTTTATAGCTTCAGACGGTGCTTGATTCCGAGGCCCGGTGTGCCCAGAATCAATTTTTGAAGTTTAGCTCAGGTACATTTAGTGAACGAACGAGCGGATTTTTCTAACTTTTGAATCGGTGCTCAGAATTAAAATTTGAGGGCACCGATGAACTTGAAGCACCGGTAATTGATTATGGGGGTACATACCGTAGTGTCGTTTACAAAAGAGGAGAATATAATTTTAGGGGATTTGTTTATGAAATATATAAAAATTGGCAGAACAATTTTTATTACTAAGGGAGGATACTCCCTCCCATGGGTAGTTAAGGGTGGGGCCTGCAGCCACTTAACTACCCAAGTGCGGGTGTTAGAGAGGTGGGGTCCGCACGACCCCCACCATTTAATTCCCTAAAAACCCATTAGTAAACCACCCATTAATTTGACAAAACTCTTTTTTAATGTCACCTAAATCCATTAAATTATGTCAACTCATAATTTAATGTGGAACCTTCCTCTTTCCCCTTTTTAATTTAACCACGAACGCGTTTAATAATGGGGGAAACTGTTGCCTCTCTTCCTTACATAATTATCACCATGTTTTATTTAATGTGGTGAGTTATTTTGGGAGATTTTCTTGGCCTAAATAATAGAATAATAGGTGGAACCTATTATTTTATTAAGGAGGAGAAGTTCGATGTGCGACGAAGAACACCGACCCCTGATGAAGAACTACGAAGAATGCAGGTTCCTTGGGGATCAACGACACGCCACCAATCCTCTTCCTCATGGCCAGAGTGGAGACGCTACTTCCCCCTCGACGCGCCCCGACGATGCCTACAACCCTCTTCTCCACGACGCCGTGTACCACGACAATGACAATCGCCTTCCTGGTTGAGGAAGGAGATTTTGGAAATTGTATGTTCTTTCTCATGAGAATTGTACCCTTGTGGTTGGTATTAATTTTTTTGGTGGTGCTTAAAACCTCTGACGTGGTGGGTGCGGGTTAACGAACAAGCCCGACACGCCGCTGCTTTGTTCTTGTTGTTCGGAACAATTGGTGATGGCGAAGCGAGGCCGTAATGGAAATTTGAGGCCTTCGCAGTAATCTACGTGTCCGGGGGGGACTGCAAGCGCATTCGAGAGAAAGAATGGACCACCAGAACGGCTCCGGTGGCCCGCGATCATCTCCGGCGGTGCAGGTCACCGGCGCACTGCCGGCAGGAACCACCGGTGCTAAAGCCGCGGCCGCAGGCGGCCGGTCCCGTAGACGCGCGGGATCCGGAGGATGACGTGGCACCCACCGCATCCATGGACTGCAAAGGGGGGAAACACGTCCCCCCTTCTTGGCACGCCGGCCGAGGCAGCGCAAACACCCCCCCCGGCTGAGCTGGGGCGGGTCGTGCGAACCGGGCCGGACCGCGCCCCGTCGGGCTGGACCCAGACCCGGGTCATGTTGACCCGGTTTGGGTTGACCCAGGGGGGGTCGGTCCAGGCCGAGCTGGGCCCAGACCCCCCACTTCGGACTGTTTTCAGTCATTTTCCCATAGCATGGGTTGCAGACCTCCGATCGATGCACTGTCAGTTGAGTTGGGATCCTTGGATTGAGACGGTTGTATTGGTATATTACACTCAAGGTTTAGGAGAACTTTGTGTATGGACAAGTTGGTTTGAACATGAAACCAACCGGGCATTTGGAGCGGAAACACTTATAACATAAGTTCCGGACATCCGTTTGATGTTTCATCAACTGTTTTGGTTTCCTCTCTGTGAGAAGGTTCTTTTGGCTTATGCCTCTCGATGTTTGGATGCAGATAGAGTACGGTCGGGTTGGTTTTAACTTAAAAACCAACCGGGCCCCTAGGATGGAAGAGACAATATCTCTTAGACCGGTCGTCCAATTGCTGCGCCGTCTGTCGTGTTGAGTTCCTATTGATGATACCGAAATTCACGATATATCAACTCTATACATCGTTATAGTTGATGTATCACCCCCTTGGGTCGTGGAGCGGACCCTCCTGGAATATAGCGTGCTATGTGCGAGAACCCTAGAGCTGGTTGTGACGATGATGACTGTACCTAGATCCTCCATGGGTTCGACAATTAGGACGACTGCACTTGAATCCTTCATGGGTTCGGTAGCGAGGACGACTGTACTTGGATCCTCCGTGGGTTCGGTAGTGACGACGACTGTACTGGAATCATCAATGGGTTCGACGGCGATGACTACTGTTCTTGTATCCTATGTGGGTCCTGAAGTATTTGACTCTGTACTTGTATCCTATATGGGTCCCACAGAGCAGCTGGTCTTGTATTCTTTGTGGTTCCAACGACTTACCTGGTCTTGTATCCTATGTGGGCCAGACAGCTTAGATGAATCAGTGGCTACATCTGATCATCTCCATCGCCTTACGAATTGTATACCTATGTGAGCTGAGTCTTGATTCTTAATCATTATCATTGATGTGGTTGTGCTTTCTTGTGTGGAATGGGTTGTGATTTCATGTGTGGACTGGGTTGTGCTTTCCTAGGTGGAATGGGTTGTGCTTGGGCTTAGGAGTCGGAGCCATACTGTAAATGATGAATTAGGTATATGTATGGGAATATACCTAAGTAGTGTTAATGATACTTCGTGACTGTATCTTTCCTTTGTGGTTTATCCTTAGTGGATTCTGAGAGACCTTCGAGGGTCTCGGGGTCCCTACTGAGTATCGTATACTCACCCCCACATGGGTTATGCCCGCACTACGTTGTGTTGGATGTAGACGACGGACAGCACTGATCGAGGTGGAGGCTTGTAGAGCAGGACGGTACCCGGAGGTGGACCACTTGGAGGGACGTACACGGAGCAGACGGTCGGGCCGAGGAGCTGAGGAGACTCTCTATACCCACCCTTCAGGTGGGATTTCTAGAGGATGACTCTGTGTTTCCGTTTTACCTTCTGTTGTTGTACTTTCCTTTCAGTTGTACTGTACTTTCAGTTCGGTTTGTATATTGGCCCATGTTCTTCCAGCACTTACCTTGTACCCAGTTTTACTTAGTGTTTAATTTACTTTCTTAATCAATGGTGTTTGTTTACTCTTTAAAGGAAATACCTTCCCTTCTTTTTGGTTTTACGCCTTTGGTGCTAGTCGCCATCCCCTGGCCTATGGAAGGCGGGCATGGGGTAGTCAATGCACGGGCCCTGAGGACGGGTCGTGACAAAAGAGGAGTTCGGTTCTACTGCAGAACTTAGGAATCTGATCTTTTTTCTGTGTGAAGAAGTAGTGTTAAGGGTATTGAGTATGGTTATCAGTCCAGGGAGCCCAGTGTTGGTGCGGTGACCAATATATCCATACACCAAGACCCTGACTTCTGATTTCCAAGTTAGTGCATGAAGACACTGATTGCCTATGTGTTTCCGTTAAAAAGTTTTCCTTGTGATTACATTGTGTCACCTCACCAGGTATATTGTAATAACTGTGGTGCACCAGTTTCTTTTTAGGATTTCCCCACGACGGTAGCCAGCTAGGGTTCTGAGCTTTGTGCGAGATGGAAGCCCACTGAGCGATGATGCCTCGGTGCAGGGCCCCATTTCAGTGGAGGCACCAGTGGTACCTTTACCCACCAAGCCACCGATGCTACCAGCCCCAGCAGCGGAGAGTGCACGACGCCTGAGTGCATTGCATGAGTTTCAGTGTCAGAGGCTGCCCAGGATCCACAGAGAGATAGTCCCTCAGGTATCTGAGGATTGGATGGAGGCTATTGTCATAGTATTCAGACTGGTAGGGACACCAGCATATCATATGGTGATCCTTACCATGAGTCTCCTGCATGTAGCAGCAGGTAGATGGTGGAGCCTAATGCTCTAGGTGCACAATGAGACATCTCTACCTTGGACGGTGTTCATGGGTCTCTTCCGCTCGGAGTTTATTCCAGCCACCCTCCGCGTGATGCACATCCAGGAGTTACTATAGCTGTGGTAGGGTATCATGTCAGTAGCTCAGTACTCAACAAGGTTTACCGACCTCTCGGGCTACTACACAGGACATGGTACGAGACCCATTCTTCCGGGCCCAGACCTTCGAGCAGGGACTAAGGAATGATATCAGGTCTTCAATGATCTCCCTCAACAACCCGACGCAAGAGGCGGTGCTACAGAGAGCCCTTCTAGTGGAGTGTTATCTCGCTGAGCAGTCACCAGTAGCGAGACCCTCCGCAAGATATCATATAGCGGAGTATTTTTCATCTGACAGTAGACAGCAGACGCAGGGGTCTAAGTGGACCAGGCCGTCAGGTGGGCGACCTCATGATACATGTTCGGCTATGCAGGGCACTCGGCATAGAGCCCGCCATACGAGGAGCATGCAGTACTATGCATGCGACGAGCATGGTCACATGGCTCGAGACTGCCCGACCTGCCCTACGGATGAGCAGTGGGCGGTAGAGGGACCTCCCAGGCAGAGGTTCAACCATGGTGGTCTGCCAAGAGTAGGCGGACGTGGCAGATGGGCTGGCCAAGCAGTAGATGGTGGACGACGTTTCGAGGCCCAACCACCACCACCACCAGGAGGACCACCTTGACCGTAGGGAATTGATAGACATGGGAGAGCTCAACTTCATATAGCTGAAGCATATGATTGTGGAGCTCTGGAAGCAGGTTGACAAGAGCGGGACTAGGCATGGAGGCCTTTGTTCTTGCTGTTTTCGTTTCCATGTAGTCACTATTGTGTTTGGTTTGTGTCTTTGTACTACGAGCTGCAGTAATAAAAGACACATATCTTTGTGACGTTTACTTTCATGTACACTTCATTGATTGATACTAAGAGGTTCCGTTTTAAAACTGTTGACTTGATCCTCACTTTTGAGAAACATACAGGAGGAGACCCAGTGACCACACACTGCTTTTGATAGTGTGACTCGACCCTTTGAGGCGAGAGTAATGGTTGGATCTTCTGGTAGTATCGTCTAGGCCTTACGATGTCTCCCATGGAATGAAATAGTACCATTCATATCAGAATTTACTGTATTAGGAAAAGAACATTGTTCATCCAGGGGATGAGACCAGATTTCTCTTTTCGGAAGAGGAGATATCTAAGCAGCTCTTTAGTGAAACATGGAAGAAAAAGAGTGGAGAAGAGTTCTTACAATCGGCTAGCCTCACCCATTTTTCGTTGATAGAATAGTTTTCGATTCTCTCCAACTCAATAGTCTTAGGTGTATCTTCTCTCAGAAGGACCTGAACCTTAGACGTCGGTACGAACAGTTTTCGATTCTCTCCAACTCAATAGTCTGAGGTGTATCTTCTCTCAGAAGGACCTGAACCTGAGAAATCGGTGATGGCTCAAGTTCCTCCAGGATTATGACTTTGAGATTGTCTATATTCCTCGGAAGGGGAACGTTGTGTCTGATGCTCTCAGCAGGAGATCGGGAATACAACTACTTGGAGAGATAATAGAGCAGTTAGATGCTTTGCAGATATCCTTCGTGGATAGTGATGGGGCAGCCTATCTTCAGTCTCTCATAGTCACTCCTCCACTACTTCAGTGGGTCAGAGAGTCACAGGGTGGAGACGTGGACTATAAGACGTGACGTGCACAGATATCCTCAGGGCAGGCACCTGATAAATT
Source organism: Viscum album (assembly GCA_963277665.1). Lineage (NCBI taxonomy): Eukaryota > Viridiplantae > Streptophyta > Magnoliopsida > Santalales > Viscaceae > Viscum > Viscum album. The sequence continues at coordinate 601,701,995 of OY728126.1, forward strand.
TTTTTAGGAGGAGAGCATGTCATCCTTTTCAGGGGATGTACCATGGTACCAGTTACACTATAAGAGGAGGTGATGAGGGAGTTCCACACTTCACCTCTAGAGGTACATCCTGGAGTATCGAAGATGTATCAGGACCTCAGACAATAGTACTAGAGGACGGGTATGAAGAAGGTTGTGGCAGGATTTGTTTCTCGATGCCTCACTTATCAGCAAGTGAAGACAGAGCACCAGGTAACTACAGGCTTGGTACATCCCTTAGAGGTCCCGGAGTGGATGTGGGATGGGATATCCATGGATTTTGTGATGGGGATTCAACGTATATCTAGAGGACACAATGCCATCTGGGTGATCATAGTACGACCCACCAATTCGGCCCACTTCCTACTGATCAGAGATCAAGGCTCAGTAGAGAGCTTAGGACGCCTCTATGTTCAGGAGATCGTACGACATCATGGAGTGCTGTCATCTATCGTCTTCGATAGAGACGCTCGCTTTACTTCCTGACTTTGGAAGGGATTGCCGGAGGCCTTTGGAATGCATCTATGCCTGAGCACTACCTTTCACCCGCAGATAGATGGCCAGACAGAGAGGACCATTCCAACACTCAAGGACATGCTTCGTGCATGTATCCTTGACTTTGGCCGCAGCTGGGAGGATCACCTACCCTTGGCGGAGTTTACATACAACAACAGCTACCACTCCACCATCGGGATGGAACCATACGAGGGAGTGTACGATCGACTGTACAGATCACCTCTGTGCTGGACAGACCCTGGGGATTTAGCACCTATAGGACCAGAGATGGTCTAGGACACGTTATAGAAGGTACAGATCATCCAGGAGAGGATGAGGACTACTCAGAGCTGACAAAAGTCCTATGATGATAGGAGGCGGAGACCACTAGAGTTCAAGGATAGCGACCATGTTTTCTTATGGGTCTCACCTTGACGTGGATTACAGAGATTTGGCCAGGATGGTAAGTTATCTTCGCGATTCATCGGACCATTCCAGGTTCTCAGTAGGATAGGCAACATGGCATATCACCTGGATCTTCCACCTCAGTTGCACTGGGTGCACGATGTCTTCCATGTATCTCAACTGAGGAGATACGTGCATGACCCGACGCATATCATCGATCATGGGGAGCTGTACATCAAGGACGGGGCAACTTTGGCGGAGGTCCCAGTGGAGATCGAGGATATACAGGAGAAGGTCCTAGGTGGATAGTCGATTACTCTAGTGTGCATCCGGTGGCAACACTGGAACCTCTAGGAGAGAACATGGAAGCGGGAGGCTCAGATGCATGCTCATTACCCTCAATTTTTTCCCTAGTTTATGATGTATCTTTACGGAGACGTAAATCCCTAAGGTCAGAGTAATTTAAAGACCCTTAAATTTCAAGTATTTTTTTTCCTTTTAATACCTTGGAATTTTACCAGTCTATAGCTTCTAACAGCGCTTGATTCGGAGGCCCGATGTGCCCGGAATCAATTTTCGAAGTTTAGCTCGGGTATGTTCAGTGAACAAACGAGTGGGTTTTTCTAACTTCTGAACCGATGCTCGGAATTAAAATCTGACGGCACTGATGAACTCACAACGCCGGTAATTTCTTAAGGGGTCACTTGCCATAGTTGCGTTCGCAAAAGAGGAGAATATAATTTTTGGGGGTTTTTTTAAGAAATAAATAAAAATTGTCGGAACAATTTTTATTACTAAGGGAGGTTACTCCCTCCCATGGGTAGTTAAGGGTGGGGCCTGAGGCCACTTAACTAGCCAATTGCGGCTGTTAGAGAGGTGGGGTCCATACGACCCCACCATTTAATTCCCTAAAAACCCATTAGTAAACCCCCTGTTAATTTGACAAACCTCCATTTTAATGTCGCCTAAATCCATTAAATTATGTCAACTCATAATTTAATGTGGATCCTTCCCCTTTACCTTTTTAATTTAACCGCCAACGCATTCAATAATGGGGGAAACTTCTCTCTCTCTTCCTTACTTAATTTTCACCACATTTTATTTAATGTGGTGAGTTATTTTGGTAGAGTTTCTTGGCCTGAATAATAGAATAATAGGTGGAACCTATTATTTTATTAAGGAAGAGAAGATTGTTGTGTGACGAGGAACGCCGACCCCTGACGAAGAACGACGAAGAACGCTGGTTCCTCAGAGATCGACGACACGCCACCAATCTTCTTCCCCGCGGCCAGATAGGAGACACCACTTCCTCCTCAGCACGCCTCGACAACCCCTACGACTCTCTTCTCTGCGACGTCATGTACCGCGATGCCGACGATCATCTTCCTAGTTGAGGTAGGGGATTTTGGAAATTCTATGGTCTTTCTCATGAGAATTATACCCTCATTCTTGGTATTATTTTGTTTGGTGGTGCTTAAAACCTCTGACGCGGTGGGTGCATGTTAACGAACAAGCCCGACTCACCGCTGTTTTTTTCATGTTTTTCGGAATAATTATCGATGGTGAAGCGAGGCCGTAATGGTGATTTGAGGCCTTCGCAGTAATCTACGGGTCCCGGGGGGGGGGGGGGGGGGACTGCAAGCGCATTCAGTGGCAAGAATGGACCACCGGAGCAGCTCCGGTAGACCGCAGTCATCTCCGGCGGTGCGGGGCGCCGGCGCGGCAGAGCAGGCGGCCGGAACCAGCCGGCCGCCCGGAGGCGGCGGCACCCGGGCACGCCGCCGGCAGGAACCGCCACAACTTCAGCCGCGGTGGTAGGCGGCCGGTCCCGTGGCCACGCGGGATCCGGAGGAGGACGCGGCGCCCGCCGCGTCCATAGAGCGCAAACGAGGGAAAATGTGTCCCCACTGCTCGGCCCTCTGGCCGAGCCAGCGCACCCCCCCCGGCCGGGCCAGGGCAGGTCGCGCGGACCGGGCCGGGCCGACCCAGGGGGGTTGGGCGGGGCGGGGCCGGGCCCAGACCCCCCTACTTCGGACTGTTTTCAGTCATTTGCCCATAACATGGGCTTTAGACCTCCGATCGACGCACCGTCAGCTGATTTGGGATCCTTGAATTCAGACGGTCATTTTGGTATATTACACTCATGGATTCAGAGAACTTTGTGTATGCTTGAGATGGTTCGAACACGAAACCAACCGGGCCCTCGGAGTAGAAACGCTTATAACTCATGCTCCGGACGTCTGTTTGACGTGCCGTCGACTTTGTTGGTTTCATCTTTGTAAGATGTTTCTTATGGATTACTCCAATCAATGTTTGGACACATCTGGAGTACGGTCGGGTTAGTTTTTACATAAAAACCAACCGGGCCCCTACGACGGAATAACCAATATCTCTCAGATCGGGCGTCTAATTGGCGCGCCGTCTATCGTGTTGAGTTCCTATTGACGAGACAAAACTTTTTGATACATCAACTCTGGACTTTGTGATAGTTGATGTATCACCCCCTTGGCTCATGGAGTGGACCCTCTTGGAATCGAGCATGTTGTGTGCAGGAACCCTAGAGCTGGCTGCGACGATGACGACTGTACTTGGATCCTCCGTGGGTTCGGCAGCGAGGACGACTGCACTTGGATCCTCCGTGGGTTCGACAGCGAGGATGACTGTACATGGATCCTCTGTGGGTTCAGTAGCGATGACGATCATACTGGAATCCTCCGTGGGTTCGACGATGATGACTACTATTCTTGTATCCAATGTGGGTCCGATAGTATTTGACTATGTTCCTGTATCCTATGTGGGTCCGACAAAGTAGTTGGTCTTGTATCCTTTATGTGTCCGACATCCTAGCTGGTCTTGTATCCTATGTGGGTCCGATAGCTTAGATGAATCAGTGGCTACATCTGATCATCTCCATCACCTTACGAAGTGTATACCTGTGTGAGCTGAGTCTTGATTCTCAATCATTATCATTGATGTGGTTGTGCTTTCCTGTGTGGAATGGGTTGTGCTTTCCTGTGTGGACGGGGTTGTGCTTTCCTATGTGAACTGTGTTGTGCATGGGATTAGGAGCTGGAGCCATACTATAACTGATGACATAGGTATATGTATGGGAATATACCTAAGTTGTGTTATTGATACTTCATGATTGTATCGTTCCTTTGTGTTTTATCCTTCATGGATTCTGAGAGACCTTCGGGGGTCTCAGGGTCCCTACTGAGTATCGTATACTCACCCCTGCATGGGATATGCCCACACTATGTTGTGTTGGATGCAGACGACGGACAAAACTAATCGAGGTGGAGGCTTTTAGAGCTAGTCGGTACCCAGAGGTGGACCACTTGGCGGGACGTACACGGAGCAGACGGTTGGGCCGAGGAGCTGAGGAGACTATCTGTACCCACCCTTCAGGTGGGATTTCCGGAGGACAACTCGGTGTTGCTGTTTTAACTTCTGTTGCTCTAGTTTTCTTTCATTTGTAATATAATTTCAGTTGGGTTTTTATATTGGCCCATTTTCTTTCAGCACTTACCTTGTACGCAGTTTTACTTAGTGTTTACTTCACTTGTGTACATTGTGGTGTTTGTTTACTCTTTAAAGGCAACACCTTCCCTTCTTTTGGGTTTTATGCCTTTGGTGCTCGTCGCTAGCCCCTATCCTATGGAAGGTGGGTTTGGTGTAGTCATGGAACGAGCCCCGAGGATGGGTCGTGACATTCCTCATTGGGGAAGTATTTATAGTAAAAAGTGATTCAACTTAAGGAATCCAACAATTTGATGATGAATTAATGGGAAGATGAAAAAATTGAAAAGATAGACTCACTCAATGATGATATAGGAATGAGTGAACAACATTGAATTCCATGGAATGTAGAGATTTTTTATGATGATGAATCTCCAAGTTGGCCAAAGGTAAGGGATTTCTATGAAATAATGGAATTGTATTATAAATAGGATGAAGAAATTAAATCTAAAGATATTTAGATCCAAAAACACACATTTTAGGTCAAAAAGTTATGTGGTTTAAATAAATGGCTTATTGACGTGGTTTCTAATATAAGAGAGTGGAATGATTATCAAGTTGAAGAACCAAAAAATATTATTAGAAATATAGAAAAAAAATTATAATGAAAATGAATAGAATTATAAGTCATATGACATTCAGAATATAAAACCCCGAAATTATTAACTTACTACACATCTAACTAAACTATATTATGTGAAACAAAAGATACACCCAGATAATGCATGATACTATAATTATATTGCTAAATAGAAAATTAAAATAAAAGTTAAATGTGTTATCATGTATAATATCACACAAGAATTAAAAGATGAGTTGAGAAGTCGGAAGTGTCTCAAGAGAGAATATAATTCTCAAATTGAATTGAGGTATACAAATAATCAAAAAAATTTAGAAGAAATAAAATAGTGATACGTGTGGAGGAAAAATAAAATGCCAATGGAAATCCTAGATTTAAGGATTCTTTGCACATAATATTTGATTATCTTATTGATGGTGATGATTAAATTAATATAAAATATACTACCTCATTGGGGAAGTTTGAAAGGATTGTATCATCCGAAATGGCATCATGATTGGGAAAAACTGATATTGGATATGATGAACCCATTCTGTTGCATTAAAGGAAAATATCCACAAACAATTCGATAAATATATAAATTAAAATAGGTTCTAAATAAATACATATCGTGGATTTTACATTATTTAATGAAATTATGTGCTATTTATGTGGGATATATGGTCATACATCATTTTTTGGGAATGTTTTTAAATATATTTCATGTTGTGAAGATAGAAATATTTATAAATTTGGGAATAGGAATAAGCGTCTTGATATATATGAAATATTTTTATCTCATATGACAGTGTCTATGAAATTCAACATTTGTGTAGGAATAAGACACACCATGAGTATGTGTCAAGAATCCTAGGAGATAAATTTTAAAAGAAGAACATTAGTTGCATCAATATCTATACCAAGAATTATGAGATGAGGTATTCCATTAATGGAATATTTATATATGTTCTATTCGTGGGAATTTTTAAATACATTAAATCATTAAGAATAAACGAAGATATGATTGAGTTGTGATTAAGAATAATGAAAACATATTGGAAGTCACAACCCCAAAAAGAAAGAGAGTCATGACTCATATAATTGATAAAACAATGATATATAATGAAATCAATGAGAATCTTACATGTCATTTCACATGGAGAAAAGTGAAGAAAAAAAAATGAGAAATTCAATGGAGGAAAATGAAATGGAAGATGTTCGGTGAGAAGATTATTACTTAATTAATGTGTCACGAAAAATTGAATATTTTTGGAGAATCAAAGATGGAATATTATTCTAACGGAATTAAACCAAAAATTGTATGAATGAACAAGATTACAAAATACATTTTTAGAATAAGACGTGTCATTATGAAAAAGACTATTTAGTCATATGGCTAGAATTATTCATGTAGGTTGGGTAGTTGTAACAAGCTCAAAAAGAGTATAGTGCATGGCATGAATGTATCAAAGGGTTGATCCATAAGGATAAACCACAATACTCTTCATGAGGATTTTATATAATCACCTATCCCTATGTGTATAAATATTATTAATTGATGTTAAATTTTTTTAGGTTCATGGGGAGATATGATCAAAGTGGAATTTTCATCAAAATATGAACAATGGTGATGTGATATGGTTTGGAATGTCAACTGATTAAATTCACTTACCCAAGCATATATAGAAATCTAGAATAATTCCATGAAAGGAGATTATGTTCTCTGGATGCATGATATATGTGAATTTAATTTAGTGATATGTATAGTGATCACACTATTAACCTTATATCATGTTTCACATAATGATTTTTGTCTCAGTAGGCTTATAGGTTTTATTAATGGATCATTTGTATGTGTCACCTTTGATGAAATGATGATAGAGACGTAGCATGTTTTGGGTATATATTTTGATCCTAAAAATAAAAGGAGTTTCAAGTCATCGGGGGGGGGGGGGGGGTATTTCTATCCTATTATCAGACGCATGAGTTTAATTTGATAAAAAAGTGAAATTTGAAATTCTATTACATCATGAAGACTAATTTTTGGAGAAGTAAAAAAACACATGTATTTCTTGAATATATATTTTTCCCTAACAATATGTTATCTCATAACTATTTTCACGATATGAAGAAGCTATAAGAAATTGTAAAACATGTTTCAACATGAATTTGAAAAGTTATTTGACAGAAATTATTCCACTATAGTAGAGAACGAACTAAATCATTAATAGAACAGTGAACAAATTGGTTATGGTAGAAATGAGGACGTATGAATCTCACGACGATTAGAAGTGTAAAATGTTTTTTCAGATGAAAATAATTATGATGATATTGATTTATTAAAATCTAAATCTTCATGAGAAAAATTATTGGTGTTGAAATTGAAAGATAGATATGTGAAATAGCTTCAAGTTATGAGTGATAAGCATGACTAGATTGAGAATAATGAGACATGTCAAATTCATTCGAGGCCAACATATAAGAATGTTCACATGAAAAAATGGGTATTTCATAACAATTAATTAATATTTTGTTGTAATTTGAGAAAAATAACTAATAGTTTGAAAGGGTACTCACAAGTAGAGGGTATCAATGCTAATGATACATTTTCAACTGCTGCAACGTTATAGACAATCCGACTATTTTTCCATTGTAGTGAAAATAAAGATCACGGTTTTCTAGATGGATGTAAATTCATAATTTTGTAATGGGGTTCAAGAATAAGAAGTTTATATTGATCATCTATATGGTTTTCTCATTCATGATGATGAGAATAGAGTTTTTCCAGCTAAATAAGGTTTGATATCGATTGAAGAACGCACCAAGTGTAGGGTATTCCAGGACATATCTATTTCTCAAAATGCTCGGTTTTTAGTGTTGTGGATTTTATTACAATATATATTTCAAACATGACATAAATAGAATAATTATAGTGATGTTATATTTTAATGGAAAAATCTTTAGAGGATCTGAAGAAGAGAAATGAAGATAGTTTTCCGAATTCATGAAATGGGAGTTCAAAATGTCAATGATTGTGGAATGGACATTTTATCTCAGTGTATTGGTACTATAAGGAACTAATGTAACATACATTTAACTATATGAATATTCCATGGAGGTTTTTATAATATTATTAATGGATAATTCCATGGAGATGAAGACTCTATTGGCTACCCAGATGAAACTGTTATGGTGTCATGAAGGCAATGCAGATCATAACACTGAATACAAGAAACTCACATACAGTATATTGTACCAAATTAAAACATGACCTAAAATTGTTTTTTTGAAATTTATAGAAGATATATATATATATATATTCCAATGGAAATTCAGATGTTTTAGTGAAAATAATTGTTCAATATATCTATGACAGTATGGATTTCATTTTGATATATAAATGCAAATATCACAAAGATGTAAGGGGATATATTGATATTTATTGTGATACTTCAGCAGGTGTCATGAAATTAATGTCAGGGGATTATTTCTATCATTTTTGTTGGTGTATTTTGTGGCTAAGTAAGAATCAATATTTTATTTCACACAACATACCAAAAGCAGAGTATGTTATAGCTACTCAAGACTGCACACATTTATTCTGGATGAAGTATCAGATTGATCATATGAGAGTTGATGTAATGTCTTTGATCATAATACATTATGATAATTCAATTTCAATAAATACTATCAAAAACTCATTTGATCAATTGTGGGAAAATAAAATTGAAATAAAATATTATGTTATCTTCGAGAAGTTTGAAAAAAGTAGGGAAGCTAGAGTATGAGCCTACAAAAAAAAGATATAGATAATCTAAACAATGAATTACCCAAAGATTCATTTGAATGTTATGGAATGACATTGGGAGTTTACTCGACTCCCTAGTGTTGAAATAGGGTGGATGTGAGTGTCCCTCTCCCTAAGGGAAGGTGTGTTTTCCCCTAATATACTGATTTGTGTTCTTTACCATGTTGCAAATTAAAATGAATTTCCATTCAATTTTGTTGAATAAATCTGTGAAAATTGTGGCTTTTAAAAGGGAAAATGTTTCTTAGTCAAGTCGCAAGGACATGTAGTTAGGTGGATTAGTGTGATAGTGTGAGTTGAAGCAATACAGAAGTTGTTTCATGGAGTTGAATCCATGAGGAAGTTGTTTGGAAGATCAGTGATCTACATGGAGTATTAAATTTAATTATGTTAGATGAGATTTATCTATGGATACATATCATGATATATTAGGTTCGTTGAGAAATCAGAAGAGTGGTGTTGGAATGGAATGAAGCGATTCATTGATGAAAATTTAATTATACTCTTGTTTCTCATGTCGACCATTTGTCATGTGGGATTAGTTTAGGTTTTGAGTAAATCCTTTATCACTATCATTATTGCATGAATTGAAATATAGAAAAAAGTAGAAGCTTTAATGATAAATAAAATTATGAAATTGTTTTTAATAATCTCAAAGGTAAGATTGATGGGAAAAATCTCTCATTGTGTCCTCTCCGCATGTATTGACTTTGATTGCATTTTTTGACAAATCTTGATGACCATGAATAATAGATTTTTTACTATGAAAGGTGGTATCCAGAATGTCAATGGAAATATACAAAGGAAGGGAATCACGAATCATGATACACAGATCAGGCAAGAGGAACAACACACATAGCAACGATGGTTTGTGGGAAGGCTAATGTAATGTGGAAGGATTTTCGTCCTTGGGATGGATTTTTGTTCATGAAAATGATGTGGTGATTTGAGAATCCATGAAGGGAATCAATGGAAATAAATAGAGGGTTATTTATTCCACCACAAAGGAAAAGTGGAAGTACATGGTGTACATAGGGAAGAATGGTTCACAAGTGAAGCGGTATGTAATCAAGGCTATACCATATTAATGATTTCATAAATTTCAGATTAGCTAATTTTTCAGATATATATAAATATATAAGGAGTTATAATCCCATCATTAATAATTCTATTTTTCTTTAGAAAACATATTTTCTATAGGAATTCATCCATGCTCGAAGGAGGATCATGAGGAGGAGTCTATGAAGGTTGAAGAAGTTTGCAGAAATAATTATGTGAAAGTGTTTTTGTTGAGAACGATGGTCTACAAATGAAGAAGGTTTTCTATAGAAGAGGCGGTTAGAGGAAAAATGAATTCATCATAAGTGGAAGTGATATGCAGAGGTAGTATGATGAATCGGTACGTGGAGGTGGTACAGTGGAGAAATAGTTGTGGTAGTTTGAAGAAGCGGTGATCCGCATAGCATATCCTCTGCACAGTTCATTGATAAATTAATGTTGTTCATGGAGGACTCACAACTTCTGGAAAACGCACAATAAATGTATGTGAAAGCAATCTCATCAAACATAACCGTAAGAAGAAAAGTTGATTACTTTTATCAGATAAAATTGAACTTTAAAAGAGAAACTACCTCTAGTCGTTGAAGTATGAATTCATGATAATGAAGGTACATGCATGTTCATAAATTGTGAGTGGATCCCTTTAAAAAATAGTGATAAATAGTATAGGAATAACACGATCCTTTCAACTGGTCATGATCTTGGGAAAGAGGCATAGGGAGGGAACCTTGGGAATGGAGTGAGCATACCCTAAATCTGGAAAAGGCTGTGAGCCTGGGTACATTTGTGATATATCTCAAAAATAATTATTGGTTATGAGACATAGCGAGTTCAGTACAATCATCACAATGTCATTGTACACTCTTTCGATGTATCCTAGAGATGATGTCCATGAAAAAATATGTGTGTCATTATGCATGAATTATTACATTATTTTTAGTTCATTATCATCATGTAAAATTTGAAAAGTATATGATCAAATTTAACATCAAATGTTCCTAATAAGCGACCCTTGTAACAAAGTGGTCAATTTACAGTGGGGTAGATATTTTTTTAATAAATGTCTGTACCCTAATTCACCCCCCTTAAGGGTATCTAGGATCCCTTTGGACCTAACAAAAATCATAACACAATAAAAAAGTTAGAATTAAAAATATAAAATAAATATTTTGCATCTTATGATGAAATTATGACGATAACTCTATCTATCATTAGAATAAAATATACCACTACAAAAATCAGATATATTATTTGAATTTTCATTACTCCCAAGTGAAATGGTGGGAGATAAATGGTAATTGAAAAATATTTCTATGTAATATTTTCATTGGGAGCTAATGATCCCTAACTATAACAAGAAGTATAAATAGCCTAATAGAAATCTTTTAGGTGGCCGTGAAATCTACAAATGTTACACATCATTATACTTAAAGGAAAATAATTCAAAAAATATCCTTCCATGAATCATTGATAACATGTCTCGAGAATAATACTAGCTATATGTGAAGGTACATAGTTGTCTGATAATTATGAAAAAATGGTACCACTATTGATATGATATTTATACATTAATTAATTCAATCATGCTCCACTAAATAATTTAATATAAGAAAGAAAATGGAAATAATAACAAACATTTATTTTTTTATTTATCATATCCATTAGATTATAGTCTATAATATCTCCATATGTTCTTTTTTGAAATAAAAATACATTAAATATAATATATGGTCACAAAACCTTGTAGTAACTTATGATATTTTATCATAAATTATTTACAACCTCTTCTAAATAATGAACAACAAGAAAACTTATTTGTGTGAAATTACACAGAGTGATCTCTCTATTTTAATGAAATGATATCTAGAGACTTCTCTATCATCAACTGATTTAGAAAAAAACAACTTGAATAATATTGTCTTAAACCTCTTCTAGTACAAACACACATGCATATTTTCTTGTAATATGGAATCCTAAAACTACTTAATGAGACCCTAAAATATGATGTGTACATCACCCTGATAATATAATGAGTTTTGAGGAATTCATTGTTCTAGACTATATTTTCCAGTAATTCCTCCACATATTATGGATCAATCAAACCATTGAAGGATGAAATCTTCTCACAAATGAACTCTCATGATCGATCGCTTCTTCCAGCATATACTCTTTGTTATTCCTCAACAACTAAGTTAATATGTATTTCAATATTTTTATTTAGAAAAAAATTATTCTCCATATCCTCTTTAAAATTATGACTTATAAGCTTATTTCATTTTGAATATTCTGATGTAGCCCCTTCAGGATCTCCTAGAATACATTGTGGAGGCATACTGCTTCACACTAGAATGGTGAAAAGAAAACATAAAAGAATAAAATTATTTAAAATTAGAAAACTATAATAAGAAAAAAATATTTTTATCAAGAACTCAATGTAGCTTACAAACAACAAGTCATCCCATCATAACATGAGTATCATCACAATAATAATTTTTTAGCTACTAAGCACAACCAACCTCTCAGGTCTCAAAAATAATCTATGTAATATAATGAAAAGACCATCATAAGGAATGCTAAAATAATACCCAATCTGATAAAAAAATGTGATGAAACTATCCAAGTACCCTCAAAAACTGATACCCAAATATAATTTTCCACATACTCGATGGGAATTCATGATCAGCACGAGCTGGTGACTATCATTCGTGTATCCAAAAATAACTATTGCAAAGGATTTCACCCAAGATGAGGTAACATAATAATGTAATATATATATATATATATATTATAGACAAAAATCTAAATAAATAAATATATTCCATAATTGAAATATTATTCTTGAAATGATATAACTAAAAAGATGTTATTATATCCCTAGTATAGTACAAAATATAAGGACTATTGAAAATGAAAAATGACTACTCTATGTTATATTGTGGGAAAAAACCCTCTATATTTTCATATTTATTATATAATTATTCATTTATATTTCATATTTTATATTTTTTACATTAATTTCCAATTGACATTCAAATAATTTATAAATGATTTTATAATGTTCCACCTGCAAGTTTAACCATACATGGACTAAAAATGATGGTGTAAGTGGCTCATAAGTACCAATTATGATATTCCATGGGGTGGATACAATAACGAATGATATAAAACCCACAAACAAAATGAATTACCCTTTTATCCTTCCAAATAAACAAATGAACCCACCTATTAACTCTATAGAAATACCTTTACAAAACTAAATTCATAATATCAAAATTTCAAAAAAATGTAAAATTATAAAATCATTGTGAATGATCATGTGATAAAAAATATCTTATGACAATGAATCGTCCTTTGTACTCCATTCAATAAAAATAAATAGCCACACCCACATCCATAAAAAATCCTTCAAAACACATAGAAAATTAGAGAGGGTTGAGGATATGGGAGTGATTATATGGATCATTCTTTTATAAATTTCACCATCTATGTGATTATAATTTTTTATGATTAAATGTATTGTGATTTCAACCAAAAATATCAAAACTACATGTATAATATAGAAAATAATTTTAAATATATTCACTAAACATTATTTCCACCTAAACATTGACAACATTCTCTATTTCCTACCATATCCACAACAATTTCCCAGATACAATATTTCAATCAAATTTTAAATGTGATAAATTCTTCTAATAACATAGTAATAATCATAAATGTGAAATATTTTCATTTTTTGTAATATTTAAAATAAACAAAACATACGATCTTAGAAAATTACTATTTCTCCAAACTGTCAATTTCGATTGTGACACAACTCAGCACAGGGAAAATAATCATACTAGATAATATCCTAAGTAAAATATAGAGAATATGAGAATATGAAAACAAAAACACAAAATCAAAACCTATATCATTACAGAACAACCAAATAATTATACTATATATATATATATCTATAATGAGCCACCACATTTCTACATTATACCACCTCATATCTACACCACAAAACCACATGTCTACACAGATACTACTCATATTAACCCCTCCCACTACATATCCAAATCCCAATACACTCATTTATAGTGTAATATAATCATGAAGAACATCATCCATGTTTTTTCCTCCTTAAATGCATGTTTCCCACCGATATCCATATATCCACACACTCCTAATTATAGAATGATATCATGTCTATGACTAAAATCAACCACATTATCACTTCCCATTATAAACATCCCCCATTATTCATCCACCCCCAAACCAAATAACATTATCATCCTATATATTACATACTATTTGTTAAACAATTACATTCCATTTTCATACACCTATCACAATATACCATAGAACATTCATGTTAGCCCTTATATATAAACTCCCAAACCAAATTCCCTTTGAGAATATATAGTTATACCTATCATAATATATCCTAACTAATTAAATTTCTTAATTCCATCAACATTGATCATAATGTATCCCCACAATGACATTAAAAATTGTATAATAACAACATAATTTTGACACACTAAATTCCATAAAATTCCACCATCTGTAGAATCGTTGGACCATCAGTAAAAAGAGAGGAATATAATTATAAAGAATAAATTATCCCCCATTGTCAAAATCCCACCATTTAACATGTAATATCATGTCACGACCCATCCTTGGGGCCCGTCTGTGACTACCCCAAGCCCGCCTTCCATAGGCCAAGGGCTGGGGACTAGCACCAAAGGCGTAAATCCCGATAACTGGGAAGGCATTGCCTTTATAAAAGTAAACAAAACACCACAGAGTACAAGCGGAAGCAAAACAATAAGTACAAAAGAAAGTGCTAAAAAGTAAAAGGGCCTGAATACAAACCAAAATGAAAGTACAACTACAACTTAACAAGTACAACAGAAAAAGAAAACAGATGGAAGAACAAAAGTGGCTTCTGAGTCGTCCTCCTCGGATCCTACCTGAAGGGTTGGTACAGATGGCGCAGCTCCTGGATCGTCCACCACGGATCCTACCTGAAGGGTAGGTACAGATAGCCTCCATAACGCTCTCGCCCGCCAACCTCCTCCGAGTGTCGTCTCGCCGTGAAGTCCACCTCCAGATACTGACTCGTCGTGTAGTCCACCTCTGGGTACCGTCCAGTCTTCGAACACTCGGCCTCTGTCAGCACTGTCCGTCGTCTGTAACCAACACAACAAGGTGCGGGCATAGCCCGTGCAGGGGTGAGTATAACGATACTCAGTAGGGACCTCGAGACTCTCAAGGTCTCACTAAATCCAACATGGATAACCACAAAGAAGATCTCAACAGATAACCTCTACTTAGGTATATGCCCATACATATACCTAAGTTATCAAGTAACCCATCTCAATCATGAGGAAACACAAGGGTTATGAAATCAACAGATAACCGCTACCCAGGTATATGACCATACATATACCTAAGTTATCAAGTAACCCATCTCAATCATGAGGAAACACAAAGGTCATAGACTCATCTCAAACCAGGATTTTCATTATCGAAACCGTAACTGCTGAAGAGCCCTATCTCTGGAGTGTACAGTGGTCCGGTCACGACTCTGAGGTACTGCTCACTAACCTAAGACTGCTGAGGTACTCCTCCTGTCGAGTATTGTGGGTCTGCTGCTACAACCAAGCGCTTCCCACAATGGGTCTGCCGCTACAACCAAGAGCTCCCCCTCATAGCCTCAAGAGGTACTCCTTCTGTTGATTACCGCGGGTCTGTCACTACAACCAAGCGCTCCTCTGCCGTGGGTCTGCCGCTACAACCAATCGCTCCCCTTCATAGCCTCCAGAGGTACTCCTTTTGTTGAGTACCGCGGGTCTATCGCTATAACAAAGTGCTCCTCCGCCGTGGGTCTGCTGCTACAACCAAGCGCTCCCCACAAGGCTATCTGAAACACACCGAGTCGACCGGTCAAGCAGTCGTTAGGTCTCAGCCTGCTACACGGTCTCCGTATTCCGCACGCTCGTCTCCGGAAGGGTCCACTCCATGAGCTGCTTGTCAATACTACAAGTATCACAAGGTCCCACGAAGAAGTATCTCAAGGGGCCGCCTCGTCATAGGGGTCTCAACGCAACAGACGGCGCGTCAATCGGACGCCCGGTCTGTGAGTTATTAGCCTTTTCGTCCCAGGGGCCCGGTTGGTTTCGTGAGCGAACCAACCCGGCCGTATCTCAATTGTACCCCGAACTCTCATAGGGTATACTCATAGGGACCGTTTCTCAACAATATCACCAACGCCGCTGACGGTTCGTCAAACGGACGTCTGGTCTGAAAGATAACAGCTTTTCCGTTCCAAGGGCCCGGTTGGATTTCGGGTGAAATCCACCCCGGCCACTATCCAACTGCAACCAAAACTCAGGCGAATTATGACAAAAGTTCCGTCTCAACAAGAGGTAATCAACGAGACAGATGACACGTCAATCAGACGCCCAGTCTGTGAGTTATTGGCCTTTTCGTTCCAGGGGCCCGGTTGGATTTCGTGAGCGAACCAACCCGACCGCACTACGACGGCATCCAAATCTCGAGCAGAGTAAGCCAAAAGATCCGCCTCACTTAGAGGAATTGAACAAATTCAACGGCACGTCAATCGAACGTCTGAAGCTCATGATATGAGCGTTTCCGCTCCTAGGGCCCGGTTGGTTTCATGTACGAACCAACCCGGACGAACTCAAAGTATTCCAAAACCTTGAGTTTGATATACCAAAATGACCGCCTCGATCCAAGGATCGCATCTCCACTGACATCGCGTCGTTCGGAGGCCCGTAGCTCAAGTTATGAGCAAAAGACCGAAAAGGTCCGGAAACGGGGGGTCTGGGACCAGACCGACCCCCCTGGGTCGGCCCGAACCGGGTCGACCCGACCTAGCCCGGTCCGGCCCGGTCCGGCCCGGCCCGGCCTGGGCGCGACCCGGCCCGGCGGGTCGGCCTGGCTCGGCTCGGTTGAGCAGCTGAGTGAGGAGAAGCCGCGGGGGGCTTGTTGCCCCCGCGTGAAGAAACGCCGCGGCCCCGGGTGGGGCCGCCTTGCCAGCGGACGCGGCGGCCGGGCCGCGTCCCTCCCCCCAGTTCCACGTGGCCGCGGAACCGGCCCGCCGCGGCGGCTTCAGCCGCGGCGGGTTTTGTTTGCCGGCGGCGCGCCGGCAGGAGCTTCCGCGGGCCACCAGACGCGCTCCGGTGGTCCGTTTTGCGTGCGGTCTTCTCCAGTGGTCCTCCCTGGATCCGATCTTCACTGCCAGGACCTTGAATCGCCCTTGCGGCCCCATTTGTCGTCGTCCTCCGTTTCGCACACAAAGAATGAAAAGGTGCAGTGGGTTCGGACTTGTTCGTTAGTCCGCACCCACCGCGTTAGCGGTCTTAAAGATATTCACCCAACAATATTTAAACGACCGGGAATTTAATCACAAAGATTTAAAGAATCAAACCCCTACCTCGTCGTATGTGAGTTCTTCGCGGAATTGATCATTGAGGGTGAAGAGGATCATCGCGTCGCGGAAGGGCGTCGCGTCGTCGCGGTATACGGCGTTGTGTCGACGAAGTTTGAGTATCAAGAACATACCGATTTAATTATTACAATTAAATCCTTGTTGTTGCTATAAACCACAAAGAATTAAAAGGTCTGCAATCTCTTACCTCAACGGATGAACGAAGATTTGTTGTGGATAAAGGAACGTCGCAGGAGAAGAATCGTCGGCGTCGTGGTACTTGACGTCGCGTTGTCGATCTCCGAGGGCTCGGCGTTCTTCGTCGCCCTTCGTCGAAGGCCGGCGTTCTTCGCGTTCTTCACGTTCTTCACAAAGGAGGTTGAAGGACTTAAGGTTCTGTCGAATTCTCACAATGAACAACACACAAGAAGAAGAGTGTTGGTCTTATTTTATTAACATTCCAACAAACCAAAAAAAGATAAGTTAAGTAACGACCCTTTAATTCATAGAATTAATTCAACGAATAAACCACCCAATTAAAAGGAGCGTTTAATAGATTAAGAAACGCCCCAGTTGACTTTCAATGAATAGTGGTTTTCGCGGGTGCGTTACTTAGCGGAAAAGAAATGGTGGGGCTCGTGCGCGCCCCACCTCACAAATATCATACCAAGAGGGTAGGATATTTTTGGGTTCCACCCTATCCGCTTCAACTCAGTTTAAGAAGCTTTAAGTGGCTTTAAGTGAAATAGAAATAATGTTGTCGCACCACTTTATTTTATTTCTTAACTTAAAGCCCAAAAATTTAAAAGACACACCAGAGCAAAGGCAACTTTGAAAGAGGCGTTTCTAAGAAAGTACCGGCGCTGCGATTCCATCGGTTCCCTCGGAATTCGATTCCGAGCACCGGTTCAGAAGTTAGAAAAACCCACTTGTTCGTTCACTGAATGTACCCGAGCCAAACTTCGGAAAATGATTCCGGGCACACCGGGCCTCGGAATCAGGTGCCGTCAAAAACTGCGTTCTTGTAAAATTCCAAAGAAAATTAAGAAAAACATTTCCTTGAAATTTACGGGTCTTTACATCACTCCCACCTCAGAGATTTACGTCCTCGTAAAGCTTTAACACAAACTAGAGTTACAAAAGCGGTACTGAGCACGCATCTGAGCCTTCCGCTCCCATGTGCTCACCTGGAGGTTCCCGTGATGCCAAAGAAAGTGCACAAGAGGAATCAACCGAACTCCTAGGATTCACTCCTGTCGATCCTCGATCCCCATGGGAACCTCTGTGGAAGTCAGCTCATCGCCATTGTCCAGCTCCTCATGGTCGAGGATATGTGAAGGGTCGAGCACGTATCTCCTCAGTTAGGATATGTGGAATTCATCGTGCACCTAGTGCAACTGAGGTGGATGGGTCAAGCGGTAAACCACCCCGCCTACCCAGCTAAGGACCTAAGAAGGTCCGCTGAAACTCGGAGATAACTTTCCACCTTGGCCACATCTCTATAAACCTTGTCGAGGTGAGACCCATATAAGGACGTGATCGTCATCCTCGAACTCTAGAGGTCTCCAATTCCTGTTAGAAATAAAACTCGAAACGACTGCTGCCACGAGGGTAAGGTTGACCGACTCAAGAGTGATCGGTCGCACCCTCCTGTGCATCAGTTACCCTGTGCCGCCTGGGGTTTCCTTTTTTCACCGACCAAGGAAAACCCATTCCGACATCGTAGTTAAACCACAAACTTTTTGCCTAATACCATCAATTTGTGTATGAACTGTGATTGCCCAGTCCATACTCAAACCAACGTCGTAAGGCCTCGACGCTGCCACCAAGAGATTCCAACCGAAACTCTCGCCTCGAGGGTCTGACCACACCGTCAGTGTAAGTGTGATTATCGAGTCTCCTCCCAAGGTATCTCCAGATGTGAGGGTCAAGTCCACGGATTACCGGAAACTCTAGGTCTGGAACAAGATTTTTGAAAGAAATGAATGATTCATATCAACATCCGTTACCACCACAGATAGTAGTGGACACAGACTGTCCCTTGAATCATTTTTAGAGCCATTGGGTCGCACTCCTTGACCGCATGCAGCCGCACTCTTCCTCCGCCCTCCAGCTCCCTGAGCCTGGCAAGGGTTACTAAGGCGGGTGGTTGTAGCATGTTAAGATGTACACCACCACATGCTGCTCTCCTAGCTCTGCCTCCACGTCTGCTGCTTCACAGACTCATCTCTCCTTAAAGTTTCCTCTTATAGAAACTTTTAACATGCCCGAGTCTCCAAGACTGGTGCCAGTTTCCTGTTTCTTACCGCACTGTGCAGTCTTCATCTCCTCCTGGATGATCTGCACCTTCTTTGCCTATGATCTGGAAGAGCTGCTAAAATTTCTCCTTTTCCGAAAAGTGAAACTCGGTCTCATCCCCTGGATGAACCATTCCCATTGCCTAATACAGTCAATCCTGACATGAATGATGCATTCATGCCATGGATGACGTCGTAAGGCCTCAACGTAACTACCAAGAGATCCAACTGTCACTCTCACCTTCAAGGGTCGAGTCACACTGTCGGCATCAGTGTGAGGTCCCTGGGTCTCCTCCAGTAGAAATCTCTAAAGTGAGGGTCAAGTCAACAATCTTAACCAGGACCACTCAGTATCAACCAAACAAAAAGGACAGGAAAGAAAACATCACAAGATAAGTGTCTTTTTATTATTTCAGCTCATAGTACAAAGACACGAATACAACCGCAACATGGAAATAGAAGTACAAGGGATGTATCCACTAGTTCCGGTCATGTCCACCTGCTCCTGGAGCTCTACTGCCTTGTCCACTGCTCGGCTGTTGCTCAAGCACCCGCCGCTGATTCTGCCTCGGTGGATCCTCCAAATCCCGCGGATCAACTGTACGAGGAGTCGGACAGTCACGTGCCAGGTGACCCTTTCTGCCACATTCATAACAATTCCTACTCCTCGTACGGCTGGCTCTAGTCCTCTTGGACCTCTGCATCATCTGTCTACTGCCCATAGATGACTCGGCTACTGATCGAAAACCCTGCGACAAAGGCAGAAGCTCCTGTACACGCTCGGGGTGTAGAGCTACTGGCACAAACTCCACCCTGAAGAAGGTCTCAAATTCTTCCCATGTGAAGGTCATCCCGTCGCAAAACTGGAACAAGTTGCTCCACCACCTGCCTGCTGCTTCCTGAAGAAGGCAGGCAGCAAATATCACCATGAAGTATGCTGGCATCCCCACTAGCCTGAAGACTCTCACCACAACCAGAAGCCAATCCTCAGCCGCCTTCGGGTCTGTCTCTCCCCATAACCTGGGTGGCCTCTGGCGCTGGAACTCATGCAGCGCACTTAAGTGGCGTGCATCGCCTACTGCTGGGGCTGGGGACATCGGTGGCCCAACGTATGGTAGTACCACTGGTGCCTCCGCTGGTGCCTCAACTACAAGAGGGCACTGTACCAAAGCCTCGTCGCTCGGTAGGCTATCAATACGTACATCCCTCTGAGCTCTAGCTGGTCATCCGAGAAAAGGCATCCTGAAAGAAACAACGTGACACGGTCAAACGATTATACCTGGTGAGATGACCTGGTTGAGCTAATTTTTAAAAACTTCTGGAAACACACATGCAATTCGTGTTTTCATGCATTAAGTCGGAAATCAGAAGTCAGGGTCCTGGTGTACGGATACGTCGGCCGCCGCACCAACACTAGACTCCCTGGACTGATAACCACACCCAATACACTAAACACTATTGCTTCACATAAAAAGATCAAAGTCCCAAGTTCTGCAGTAGAACCGAACTCCTCTGATACCAATTTGTCACGACCCGTCCTCGGGGGCCGTGCTGTGACAACCCCAAGCCCGCCTTCAATAGGCCAGGGGCTGGCGACTAGCACCAAAGGCGTAAATCCTGATAACTGGGAAGGCATTGCCTTTATAAAAGTAAACAAAACACCACAGAGTACAAGCGGTAGCAAAACACTAAGTACAAAAGAATGTGCTGAAAAGTAAATGGTCCAGAATACAAACCCAAATGAAAGTACAACTACAAATGAACAAGTAAAACAGAAAAAGACAATAGCTGGAAGAATGGAAGCGGCTCCTGGGTCGTCCTCCTTGGATCCTACCTGAAAGGTAGGTACAGATGGCGCGGCTCTTGGGTCGTCCACCACGGATCCTACCTGAAGGGTAGGTACAGATAGCTTCCACAACGCTCTTGCCCATCAACCTCCTCCGAGTGTCGTCTCGCCGTGAAGTCCACCTCCAGATACTGAATCGTTGTGTAGTCCACCTCTGGGTACCGTCTAGTCTTCGAACACTCGGCCTCCGTCAACATTGTCCGTCGTCTGCAACCAACACAACAAGGTGCGGGCATAGCCCGTGCAGAGGTGAGTATAACGATACTCAGTAGGGACCCCGAGACCCTCAAGGTCTCACTAAATCCAACATGGATAACCACAAAGAATATCTCAACAGATAACCTCTACTTAGGTATATTCCCATACATATACCTAAGTTATCAAGTAACCCATCTCAATCATGAGGAAACACAAGGGTTATGAAATCAACGGATAACCACTACCCAGGTATAGACCCATACATATACCTAAGTTATCAAGTAACCCATCTCAATCATGAGGAAACACAAAGGGCATAGACTCAGCTCAAACCAGGATTTTCATTATCGAAACCGTAACTACTGAAGAGCCCTGTCTATGGAGTGTACAGTGGTCCTGTCACGACTCTGAGGTACTGCTCACTAACCTAAGACTGCTGAGGTACTCCTCCTGTCGAGTACTGTGGGTCTACTGCTACAACCAAGCACTTCCCACCATGGTTCTTCTGCTACAACCAAGCGCTCCCCCTCACAGCCTCAAGAGGTACTCCTTTTGTTGAGTACCGCGGGTCTGCCGCTACAACCAAGCGCTCCTCCGCCGTGGGTCTGCCACTACAACCAAGCGCTCCCCTTCATAGCCTCCAGAGGTAGTCCTTCTGTTGAGTACCGCGGGTCTGCCGCTACAACCAAGCGCTCCTCCGTCGTGGGTCTGCCGCTACAACCAAGCGCTCCTCCGCCGTGGGTCTGCCGCTACAACCAAGCGCTCCCCACTGGGCTATCCAAAACACACCGAGTCGATCGGTCAAGCAGTCTTCAGGTCTCAGCCGGCTACACGGTCTCCGTATTCCGCACGCTCGTCTCCGGGAGGGTCCTCTCCACGAGCTTCTGGTCGCCGGCTACACGGTCTCCGTATTCCGCACGCTCGTCTCCGAGAGGGTCCTCTCCACGAGCTTCTGGTCGATACTAAAAGTATCACAAGGTCCCATGAAGAAGTATCTCAAGGGGCCACCTCATCTTAGGGGTCTCAACACAACAGACGGCGTGTCAATCGGACACCTGGTCTGTGAGTTATTAGCCTTTTTGTCCTAGGGGCCAGGTTGGTTTCGTGAGCGAACCAACCCGGCCGTATCTCAATTGTTACATAACTCTCATAGGGTATACTCACAGGGACCGTTTCTCAATGAGATCACCAACGCCGCTGACGGTTCGTCAAACAGACGTCTGGTCTGAAAGATAACAGCTTTTCCGTTCCAAGGGCCCGGTTGGATTTCGGGTTCAATCCAACCTGAACACTATCCAACTGCAACCAAAACTCGGGCAAAGTATGCCAAAAGTTCCGTCTCAACAAGAGGAAATCAACGAGACAGACGACGCGTCAATCGGACGCCCGGTCTGTGAGTTATTGTCCTTTTCGTTCCAAGGGCCCGGTTGGATTTCGTGAGCGAACCAACCCGACCGCACTCCAACAGCATATAAACCTCGAGCGGAGTAAGCCAAAAGATCCGTCTCACTTAGAGGAATACAACAAAGTCAATGGAACTTCAATCAGACGTCCGAAGCTCAAGATATGAGTGTTTTCGCTCCGAGGGCCCGGTTGGTTTCGTGTACGAACCAACCCGGCTGAACTCAAAGTACTCCGAAACCATGAGTGTGATATATCGAAACGACCGTCTCGATCCAAGGATCGCATCGCCACTGACGGCGCATCGTTCGGAGGCCCGTAGCTCATGTTATGAGCAAAAGACCGAAAAGGTCCGGAAACGGGGGGTCTGGGCCCGAACTGACCCGGACCGACCCCTCCTGGGTCGGCCCGAACCGGGTCGACCCGACCCGGACCAGGCTGGCCTGGGTGCGACCCGACCCGGCCCGGGCCGGCCTGGGCGCGACCCGGCCCGGTGGGTGGGCCCGGCTCGGCCCGGCCGAGCGAGGGGAAGCCGCGGGGGGCTTGCTGCCCCCGCGTGAAAAAACCCCGCGGCCCCGGGTGGGGCCGCCTCGCCAGCGGACGCGGATGCCAGGCCGCGTCCCTCTTCCCGGTTCCGCGGGGCCGCGGAACCGGCTCGCCGCCGCGGCTTCAGCTGCGGCGTGTTTTTTTGCCAGCGGCGCGCCGACGGGAGCTTCCGCGGGCCACCGGACGCACTCCGGTGGTCCGTTTTGCGTGTGGTCTTCGCCAGTGGTCCTCCCGGGATCCGATCTTCACTGCTAGGCCCTTGAATCGCCCTTGAAGCTCCGTTTGTCGTTGTCCGCCTTTTCGCACAACAAGAACGAAAAGGTGCGGTGGGTTCAGACTTGTTCGTTAGTCCGCACCCACCGCGTTAGCGGTCTTAAATATATTCACCCAACAATATTTAAACGACCGGGAATTTAATCACAATGATTTAAAGAATCAAACCCCTACCTTGTCGTACATTCGTTTTTCATGGAATTGATCGTCGCGGGAGAAGAGGATCCTCGCGTCGCGGAAGGGCGTCGCGTCGTCGTGGTATACGGCGTTGCGTCGACGAACTCCGAAGATCAAGAACATACCGATTTAATTATAACAATTAAATCCTTGTTGTTGCTATAAACCACAAAGAATTAAAAGGTCCACAATCTCTTACCTCAACGGATTATCGAAGATTTTTCGCGAATGAAGGAACGTCGCAGAAGAACGTCGCAGGAGAAGAATCGTCAGCGTCGCGGTACTTGTCGTCGCGTCGTCGATCTCCGAGGGCTCGGCGTTCTTCGTCGCCCTTCGTCGAAGGCTGGCGTTCTTCGCGTTCTTCGCGTTCTTCGCGTTCTTTACGAAGGAGGTTGAAGGACTTAAGGTTCTGTCAAATCCTCTCAATGAACAACACACAAGAAGAAGAGTGTTGGTCTTATTTTATTAACATTCCAACAAACAAAAAAACGATAAGTTAAGTAACGACCCTTTAATTCATATAATTAATTAAACGAATAAAACCACCCAATAAAAAGGAGCGTTTAATAGATTAAGAAACTCCCCAGTTGACTTTCAATTAATAGGGGTTATCGCGGGTGCGTTACTTAGCGGAAAAGAAATGGTGGGGCTCGTGCGGGCCCCACCTCACAAATATCCTACCGAGAGGGTAGGATATTTTTGGGTTCCACCCTATCCGCTTCAACTCAGCTTAAGCATCTTTAAGTGGATTTTAAGTGGCTTTATGTGAAATAAAAATAATGTTGTCGCACCACTTTATTTTATTTCTTAACTTAAAGCCCAAAAATTTAATAGACACACCCGAGCAAACACAACTCCGGAAGAGGCGTTTCTAAGCAAGTACCGGCGCTGCGATTCCATCGGTTCCCTCAGAATTCGATTTCGAGCACCGGTTCAAAAGTTAGAAAAACTCGCTCATTCGTTCACTGAACGTACCCGATCCAAACTTCGGAAAATGATTCCGGGCACACCGGGCCTCGGAATCAGGTGCTGTAAGAAACTGTGTTCTTGTAAAATTCCAAAGAAAATTAAGAAAAAAATTTCCTTGAAATTTATGGGTCTTTATATATCCAAATTGTTGTAATTATTATATATAATAATTCATATTTATTTTCAAACCATCCATTAGTTTGTGAATCATTTACATTTTTTCATTCTTCATTTTTTACATTTTCTCAATAAATGATCATTTATATCAAACATATAATCCCTTTATTTCTCGTTAATTTTTATATAAATTAATCATTATATTAATAACATATTAATTAATTTTCTATCATACTTTTCAACACATCACATTTATATTTTACTCCTCACCTCAATACAGAAAATAATAAATAAAATTTCATTCCTCACTTATTTCAAAATCTACTAAATAACAAAATAATTCCCAATCGATGAAAGAAAATGGAAACAATTTAATACAACATTAAAAAAAACTCAACACATAAATGAATATGCCAACGAGTTCATAACATCAATGAACCAACAACAATAACATTTCCTTTTACATTAAATAACAAACAAACTCATCCCAATTATATATTAATTGAAAAAAAGAACCCCAATAGTGAATTAACACAACTCCACACCAAATAATACCCATAATAGAGTTGTAACAAGAAAAATATCATAACTAAAGAACCATAGAAACATAAAAACATCTTACACCAAGGTTTAATATATATTGTTCTAATCAGGATTATAATGTATCATTAAAATCATTTTAATTATTTGAAAATTCTCATTTTAATCATTATCACAAAAATCAACTCAAGAACATATTTTAATAATTACAACAAAAACAACACTTTTTTATCATGTTTGTAGGTTCATTAATTAATTATATAATTAAAAATATTAAAAGGTTCTCTAAATTTTTTGAGAAATAAGAATATATTATCAGGATATATTATTGATGAGAAATAGAAACAAAGTATATGAAATCAAAATAAATAAATCAAATATAACTATAAAAACCATTCTATTAGTGATGAGAGATGTGTAATATAATTTAAAATTCTATATTTTGATAATAGAACAATAGTTTTTGTCATTTTTAATTTCTTATGATGTTTATTAATGATTATGTAGTGTAAAGAACACTCATAAGGAATCATGGGGTTATCTTATATTGAATTATGCATCATTCATATTGTTATGTCATGGTCGTGGTGGGTCGCAAATAGATTTCCATATTCAAAGGTATAAGCACCTTTTCTTAGAAAATGTTTTCTGATAACACATTGGGATAAAAAAATAATTTAGTTTGGAATGGGATTCCCCCAATCAAAGGGGTGGACTCATCATAAACCATACTGGTTTCACTATAATGTATTTTTTGGGGGACATACCCTCTACTTGGGAATGACCTCACCACCACCCATAGGGGTTTCCCCATGACTAATTGTGGTCAGTTTGTTACTTTTATTGGAGGATGTAACACAAATCTAATGGAAATGGAATTAAAAGTGTTCAGATATGTTAAAGGGGTGATATATTAGTATTAATATTTATGGATTCTAAATTAGAACCTCCTTATTATACCATTACATTAATATAATAGGTTTAGAGGGGATAATATCTAATGAAGCTTTCTTTTAATAAAATCTCTCTCATTATATTCATATAATTTGGGTGGTTATCCATATTCTAATTAATGTTGATATAATATTTCAAAGTCTCTCCAGCATAAGAGCTTCTCTCTCTTAGGGAATCCTAGGATTCAGTCTCAGTGTTCGTTGGATTTCCAGCGGTGCCGTCACCCTCCACCCCCACTCCAGGTCTGCGCTTTAGACACTTCCTCAGATCTGGTGCCTGGGGTTTGTCTGCATCCTTCCTGTGTCGCTCCCTGATCCTCCGTGGTGAAGATTCTGCATTCTCCGCCTCTTTTTCTCCTTCCCGAGTTCTTGAATCAGGTCTACTTTGTTCCGATTGAATCGTGTTTCATCTTCTTTTCACTAGACCTTGATGAAAGGAACTATTCCTTGCTTCTCTGGGGTCTTGAAGGTCCTTCCAGCGTCACCAGACCCCGTCATCGTCAGATCTGGGTGAAGGAACGTGGCACAAGTCTTGTGTTCTCCATTTTGTTATTCTTATTCGGCTCATCAGATTCCCTTAAAATATGAGGCCTTAGTGGATCAAAGCTCACTTGAGTCCGAGAATACCTTTTCATGCTTGGGTTTCCCCTGCTTCTGAGAAATTCTGTGGTGGTCTGCTTGAGGCAGCATGTTTTCCCTGTTTCGTGATGCTTCTACCATGACATGGTTGAATTGTGAAGATCTTTCCGCGATGTTTAATATCCCGGTTCCGTGAAGTTTCTACCATGACGTGGTTGACTCGCGAAGCTCCATCCGTGAGGTATCACAGCACTGAGGGATCGCGAATCGGTCGACACGGAGTAGCTTGACCTACGAAGAACCTTCCGCACGGTCTCATCGCGTTGTAATAAGGGGAAGCGGATCCTGTATAGATTCAACCATAGAGTGTGGTTTCGCAATGGTGGGGTGTGTGTCGTGTTGAAGAAGGAGACCTCTGCGGGGAGGCTTCTGCAAATTTCCATGGAGCTCAGTTGTGAAGTGTCTTGGTGCGGACCTGCATGACATTGTGTTTTTAAGAATCTTTTAGGGTGTTGTGAAGCCGTGTTGGCCCGCCAGGGGTGGTGCTTCGTGAAGACTATTGTACGTCACGGGGTGGGATCTTGGGCGCGACCACTTAAGGGGAACGTTTGGCTGTGAAGGCTGTGCAGGACTGCGAAGTACTCTCTGCACTATGGATGCGGATTTGGTTAATCAATGGAAGAGTTTATCCCTGATGGACAATGAAAAGGTGATGATTGAGGCTCGAATAAACGATGACACAATATTGGAAAAGCACTTGTCTCTGCTCGTGGTGGGATAGTTTGTGGAAAACATTTCGATAAATCAGGGGTCCTTCAAAAACACTCTGCAACACATCTGGAAACTTGATGCAAGAGTGGATTTTCAGGAAGCGGGGACCGTTCGCTTCATCTTTGAGTTCTTGAATGAGAAATATAGAGACACAATCATGTGTCACAGACTGTGGTCATTCGAAAATCAACTCCTCCTCATGGAATAATTCAAAGGGGGGACAGTTTACGGCAAGTGAATTTAACACGTTCCCCCTTCGAGATATGAATTAAATGAATCCCCTTTCATACAAGAACATAACGTACTATGAGAAGAATTGGGGACAATTTAGGTCACTTTCTGGACTGGGACAGTTCAGACCCAATACAATGGGGCCCTGAGGTCCGGATCAAGGCGGAAATTAATGTTTCAGAGCCACGGATGAGGGGAATGTTCATAAAGATTGACGATACCAACACTTGGATATCTTTCAAGTTCAAAAAACTTCAAATCTTCTGCTTTTACTGTGGTCTCCAAGGCCATTTGGAAAGAACGTGCACCACTAAACACATGAGTGGTGAGGGTAACATTACCCTCCATTATGGCCCTTGGCTTTGTGCTAAAACGAATAAATATTCTTTCATCCATGATATGGAAAATCAAAAGGACTGAGACCGGATCACGTTGGCACATTCCAATCCAACAAAACCCACAACCGAAAAATAATTAATACTTGGACCAACGGATTTACCAAAGGTTTTCCCTCCCACTCAGAGAGAAGCTGGCACTTAGAGAAAAGTTGAAGGTCACACTAAACCCCTAAAAGAAATTACTCCAACATCAGAAAAAGTGGTGATGATGCATCAAGATTCACCGTCACATTGCATAAAGACAATACTGATGCACGTCGAACCACCAGATCCAGATCATGACCCACAATCAACCACAGAAGGCATTCTAATAATGGAGGACATTGGAATGTCGGGATCTCCAATACCGGGGCCAACCAACTGCTGCACGTGGAAAAGGGTTCACGGAGGTTAGAGTTATGGGTACGCAGAAGGCCAAAAACTCAGGGTTAGGAAGAGGCAGCATGAAACATGTCAATCTGGAAGAAACCTCACCAAAAGAGGGAAAGTGACTTATGGATAAGCAAGTTAGAAGGAACCAAAGTCAGCGGCGAGCGAGACCCAGCCCCAACTAGAGCAATTATTGCTTTATGGTGGAACTGTCGAGGGCTTGGAAACCCTCAGACGGTTCACATGCTTCAGCACAATTGCACTCAAAGTTGCCCCGATATGGTTTTCCTATCCGAAACCATACTGGAAAACAAGGACATCAATGTTATTGCTCTAAAGTGTGGTTTCCAAGGATGCTTTCCAGTGCCGAGATAAGACAATTCCGGGGGACTCTGTCTCCATTGGAAGGACAATATCGACGTCAAAATTTTTTCCTTCTCCTCGCATCATGTGGCAACGACTATTCAAACAGACTTGTATCCACCCTATATTTTTGTGGATTTCTATGGCTGGCCATCCCATATTGATAAGGTCAAGTCATGAGATCTTCTTTGTAAGCTATGACACGACTTACTGAGCCCTATTTTATTCGGAGGAGACTTCGACGAGATTATGTTTTATAAGGAAATGAGGGGTGGAACCATCCGACCTTCAGCTTCGATTTCATGCTTCAAGGAAGCAGTATCTAGAGAGGACTTGGTCGATCTAGGGTACTCTGGTAATCTGTTTACATGGTTCTGTGGCAATTCATAAGGCACCCGTATCGCTGAGCGTCTTGATAGATTTCTAGGCTATACCGATTGGATTAATATGTTCAGCATGTATCATATCGACCACATGGACCTCAATTGCTCGAACCACTGTCCAATTATCATTGACTGCACTCAAGGATAATGAAATAGGAATTTCAGTAGACCCTTCAGATTTGAGAGTTTATAGTCAAAAGAGTAGGAATGCGAAGAGGTGGTCCGGTCATGTTGGAAGAATACTCACGAGGATGTTTGCCTCAACCTCCAACAGGTCACATTCAATGTCAGGTCTTAGAGCAATAAGAAATTCTGACACCTCGACCGGAATTGTGGAGTCCTTGAAAATATACTGAACAATCTCCTTAAAAAACCCACATCCAATTACATTCTCTCTATGATTGGATCCACACAAAGAGAGATGGACACGACTCTGCGTATCAAGGAAATTTTATGGGCTACGCGTGCAGGGGAAAACCATATTAAATAAGGGGATGCTAACACCCAGTATTTTTACCAAAAATCATTAGCGATGAGTCGGAAAAACTCTATTACTTGCATATCACAACCCGACGGAAGCAATGTTTCTGACACCAATGGTATCCATGAGGACTTGACAAGATTTTTCCAAAATATCTTCTCTGAAGGAACCCCTTTCATGTCTGTTGAGGTGGAATAATGCATCAGACCGGTGATCACTGAAGAGATTAATAGGAATCTCACAAAAGATGTGACAGAAGACGAGATTCTCCTAGCTCTAAGACATCTTCATCCCACCAAGGCATCATGACCAGATGGGTTCCACGCCCTTTTTTTCATGAAATACCGGCACATAATCGGTCCTGACATCTGCAACATGATTAAAAATATTGGGGCTGTTAATACCATCATTGTGGCCAACAATGAAACTATTATCGTCCTCATCCGAAAAATTAAGAAACCTCCGGTGATCCCTGACATTCGATCTATCAGCCTCTAAAATGTATCTTATAAGGTCTTTTCTAAGATTCTTGTCAATCGACTATGTCCTTGGATACATGATATTGTCCTTGAAAATTAGAGCGCCTTCATGGAGAAGATAATGATCACTGATAATGTGATTGTGGCCCATGAAGTGTTTCATTCTACGAAATCACGCTCCACTGCGAAAAAAGGAACCATGGCCTGGAAATTGGATATGACCAAGGCCTACGATAGAGTGGAATGGCACTTCTTAAGAGTCGTTTTGCAGAAAATGGGTTTCTATGCTAAATGGACAGATATGGTCATGCACTTTGTCTCGACCGTCTCCTTCAAAATTGAGGTCAATGGGGAGCTTACAAGAGAGTTCTCCACATCCCAAGGTCTTCTCTAGGGAGACCCCTATCCCTTTTTATTTACATCCTGGTGGCTGACGTTTTTTCTAATCATATTTCCATGGATGTATCTTTTAAGTCTATTCATGCGGACAAATTATGCCGAGCTGGCCTTCTAGTGTCGCATCTCTTATTCGCTGACGACTGCCTAAATTATTCTAGAGCAATAATTAATGAATGACGGGTGATATATCAAGCGATTCATCAGTACGAGAGGGCGTCTGGCCAAACAATCAATCATGGAAAATCAGAAATTTCATTCAGCATAGGGGTACCTCTCGCTAAGAGTGATGAACTTTGTGCATCAGCTGGCATCCATATGGTTGATAAACATCAGAAGTATCTAGGGCTCCCCACAGTGATTAGCCGATCAAAAAATAAATCTTTGCATCCATTGTGGATAGGATTGAGACAAAAATTAAAGGCTAGACCCCAAAACAAATTTCTAATGCTGGCAAAGAGACCCTCATCAAAGATTTCATCCAATCTGTCCCAATCTAATTTATGTCCATTTTAAAAATCCCGGCAGCCATCGTCGACCAGATCCGTACACGTACTGCTAATTTTTGGTGGGGGAAGAATGATGTTAGGAATCAAACTCACTGGATGGCCTGGGAGAACCAATGCAAACCCAAATCAGAGGGTGGGATGGGGTTTCAGAATCTTCCTCTCTTCAACGACGTGCTTCTGGCCAATCATGGATGGAGCCTTATTAACTTCCAATCATCTCTTTGTGAGCGAGTTCTATGATCTACGTACTCTCCCCACACAGAATTTCCTGCCTCTTCTATTAGTCCCCGCCCTAGCTTCTTCTGGAGAATCATTTGGGCAGCTAAAAAGCTCCTGGATAAAGTATTGGGCTGGAGGATTGGGAATGGATCATATGTCAAAATCTGGACTGATCCCTGGCTCATTGATAAGGATGGTACACGGGCTACAACCTCTGCCAAACCAGGTCTTGAAGACACCACTGTCAGCTACCTCCTTTCCGACCAGGGACATGGGTGAGATTTGGAAAAGATACTTGATTGGTTCAACGAAAGGGATCAAAGAATTATCCTTAGCATTCCCTTAGTACCAGACACAGGACCTGACCATCTCATCTGGATCAATGACATCTCGAGCAAATACAGGGTGAGATCTGGTTACAGACTATCTATTGGAATCCACTCAGTCGGTCGGGATGGGGGACCATGGAAATCGATTTGGAAGCTCTACATACCCCCAAAAATTTACCACTTTTGGTGGCAGGTTTGCTCGGGAATTCTCCCAACAATGACCCTTCTCATTTACCAACATATGGCCAATACTGTTTTTTTCCCTTTCTACCTGAACACTCCAGAAACTCCTCTGCACGCTATTTTTTACTGCCTGAGAGTGAAGGATATTTGGAATAATTGGGTTCTGGTTTCAATTACTTCGCTAGCATTGGCCTATGACCTTCCCGATCTACTAACGTGTTGGTGCTCCTCTCTCTCTTCGGCAGATGTTGGATCAATTTTCACCTTGGCTTGGATTATTTGGGTCCAGCATAAGGATGCTGTTTTTAACCAAGCTCACATACCCACAAAATTATGGATTGATCGGGCCACAGCTTGGATTGAGGGTTGGAAAGGCCACAATAGACATTCTCTTCTGGGTGTCCCCCCTCCAATACCGCCCATTGAAATCCCCCAACGGAAGGGATCCTCATGATTAATGTGGAGGTGTCTATTCCAAAGGATGGGCTTGTTTCCCTCCATCTCCTTGCTCGAAATCATATGTGGTAGAACCTTGATGATAAATAAGAACCACATCAGGCATTCTGGGAACCGGCAGTTGCTAAGGCCAGGACCATCCTTGCTGGTTTGATGCTCACTTTGGAATGTGGAAGGGGTGATATCATCATTGAGTCTGACTGTCTCACCATGACTAATGCAATTAATCACAACGATGATGTCATCCAATATTTTGGCATCATCATTAGGAGAATTCTATCACTTCGCCAATGCTTCTCATTTTGTACATTATCCTTCAACAAAAGGGAAGGAAACAAGGTCGCCCATCAGCTTGCGACCTCAGGCCCTTTTGATTCAAAATAGTTCTAGTTGGACAATTTCCCTTCATGGATTAGCACATGTACTTCTGCTGATCTTTGTCATTAATGTTATATGCCTTTTTCAAATAAAATTAAAGTTTATATATACCCATTGTCCTATTTAGTCATAAAAGGGTTCCATTCTATTTTTAATATCACTTAGATAGATATATGGGGGGTTGAATCCTTGTAAATAATATCCAATCATCCATATCCAAAAGGATTTCATGTCTGGGATAAATATGTTATTCTAATATGGGATTACCAATTCCTTGATCATCTTTTATTTTGAGGTATCCTTCTGTGGTTTTTTTGTTTTTGGATGAGATTTTATTAACTAAATGATCATTCAATTATTTTTTTGTATGTCATATGTCATAGGTCCTTCCACCCGATTGTTGTAGACCATGTCATCCTTTGTCATACCCCAAAAACATTAGGTCATTGGATAATTTTTTATCAATTATTTTACTTTGGGATATTCATATTTGGATGTCGAATGAATTAATTTGTTTTTTTATGGTTGGGATTGGAATTCATTGGCTCATAAGAGTTTATTTTGAGACATGGATTTATTTTTTTCTAATCAGTTGAGGTAACATTCTCTATTCATAAATACATATTTATAAATTTATAATGTCATATCAAAATTTAAACCATGTCTTCATTTTCGTAAATTAAATAAAATGTGTCTTATTCCCAAGTCATATATTGATATAATGTAGAAATTATTCAAGTAGGTTTTAGTGTATAGTAAAGACACTTCATTAATGAATATTTTATTATAAAGACAATTTTGAAAATATTTTATTCGGAGGATAATAAGTTTCTAGGTGAATCAACTATAGAATATAGAAGGCCATATGTTTTTAAAACATTATTAACTTATTTTTTAATCATTTGGCATGGTTTATTTTTTTAAAAAAAAATGTGATATATATTTTGATGAGTGGAATTTATATATGAATTTAATTTATTGAAAATATATTAATGTGTTTTTATTTATGTTTGGATTTATGGAGAAACATGTATAAAATGGTTTAATGGAATACATTATCATAATTATGTTATACACATTCAAAAAAGGGGTTTCTTGATATAAATTTATCCATGATGTGATCCCCATAAATTTAATATACAAAATATACACTAATTTCATGATATTATTTTAGATTATGAGGGTTACCACTGATTGATGGTGTGTTCCATTATTTTTAATCTTTATGAAAATTATTCTCTTCTATATTTGGTGTCTGGTGGTGTTTGAATGTTTGGATTAATTGTATCTATATGTTTTATATATTTCATTATGTTTTGATAAGTTTTATATACATTTTTATATTGATCATAGGTGTTTATTGATCATTGGAACCCTGTGAACATCTATATAAAATACTAGGACAAATATTAAAAGGTTTGTTAAACAATACCAAGCATTGGTTTGTGATACAATAATAACTAATCGATACTATGATATGAATTTGAGTAACTGCTAAAATGTAATAAAATTATCTATAGTGGACCATGTGACAGATGATAAAATAGATTAAGTATTGACATTACTTTATTAACAGTGGATTGTATGAGGAATCTAGTGTACCTATACCTTACTTCCCTAGGTCCACTCACATGATGTTGTTATTATTATTATTGCAATACATGATTCATTCTATTTATTCTTATGTTTATGTACTAATTTTTTCATTTAAATATAGAAAATTGTTTCCTATTTTATTATTATTATTATTTTTTTGTGAATTGATTTATAGGATTCACTTTATTCATATATAAATTTTGATTTATCTTGTGCTTCCTTAAGGAAATTTAGAGATGGGGAATAAAATAGTCATTTATACTACATCATTTATTAAATTTTAACATTTTTTTCATAATGAATTTGAATATGATTATTTATTATTATATAATCTACCTTCCTAAAATGATTCAAATATGTGTAATTATTTATGTTTATGTTATTTTAGTTTATGATAAACTGTAAATAGTGTTGATTTCATGTACATTTTATTAATTAAATGCAGATAATACATTTGATTTTTTATTTGAAAACTATAATGTATATTATATACATATAAATATTATTCTAATGATTTAGTGAAAATAACTAAATATATTTTTTATCATGATTTTATATATATCATGATAAGTACTAGTACTTATGGTATCTATATATTTCACTATTTCATTCAAATTAGGGTATAATATTAGTGGTGATGTGAAAATAAAAAAAATGTTGACATGAAGATATGGGAGGTTGTAACTCTTTTTCAATTATTTTTGTTTTATTCTTCAAATAATTAATATGTTTTTATAAATATTATTTCAGTCTCCCTTGTTTATGTTTGTTTTTCTGTTATACATTATCTTTTAGTTTGATTCCATAGAGATGATTACACTGACTTATGGGTTTTAATTTGTTTCATGTGTGATTAAATATAATTTTTCATTTTTGGTTTTTATTATTAGGTTATTATATTATATTTCTTGTTTGACTAGGAAACCTCTGGAATAGTCAATCCAATTTTCTAGGTGGATGAATTGTGTTATTTTTCATTAAAAAGGATTCATATTCCCATATCTTTTAATTTTATGCATATGATATAGTTTATATCAAATTGGTATCAGAGACATCAATCAGAACATATAATTGGTTGCTTCTATTTTCTATATTAGGATTATCCAGTTTTGTTCTTAGAAATTATATCATTTGTGCTTGGTATTGTATTGTGATACTTGGGGACTCATGGTAAGCCAAATATTATATTTTCATGACTCATGAGGATAATACAATGGAGTGAAAAATTTAAAACTCCAATAACACATCTATAGTTTCTATAAATATATGTTAATGTGTAATTTTATTCTTTAATTTGATTAATTCTTTTTTATATACTATTCATGGGTTGGATGAGTTTTCAAGAGCACTGAATGAGATGCATGGGAAGGGTTCAGAGGATGAAGGCCATAGACACATTATATGTATTTAAAGGCTATGTTGTCTCTCATTTATTATGTTATGATCCTTGGTGTTTTCTTATTAAATTAAATGTTCATAGAAATTAATTTAGGAAGAAAATATCTTCTCTCAAACTATATATGCCTAATTCTTTTAATGTTTTATATGGGAATAATGGTTATAGTGGTGGATTATAATGATAATATTAAAATGTGAATATATTTTTAAATATATTTTTTTGTCAGTTGTGTAATTTAAAGTAAACTATTTTAATATGGTTTACAATGTTTTTATAAATATGAAAAAATTCATATAATCATCTATTTATATGTGTAATTCATATTAATATAAACTTTTAACATTTCAGTTGAATTCAATGTATTCATAAAATATTTTCAAGAAATTATTATTTTTTCAGAGAACACAAAATATGGAATGGAATATATATAAATTTAATTATCAATAAATGACTATTTCTTTCCATAAATTGATTTTTCTAAAATTGATAATAACACAAAATATTAGTAAAAATTAATTCATCATTTTAAATTTTAAATGAAACAAATATTTTATTTAATGTGGTTTTTTATTTTCACAATTGGGGTTAATAATTATGTTATTGGTGGGAAAATAGTTTATATTTTTTTAATTTGTGTTTTATTTTTTATGAATATATTTTTCATAAAATTAGTATAATCCTTCATTTCAATAAATTTGTGTTCTATTTTATGATTTTATTTTTCACATGTGTATTGGGAATATTTTAAATATTATTTTATTTGTCATAAGGATATGTTATATTAATGATGTATGGGTGTTATGAGAATATTTTTTATGAAAGGATTATCCTATATTCAATTCATTATTTATTATGAGTTTTTGTTTTTTAGTTATAATTTTTATTAGTTTCATATTGTTGCATCATGTTTGTTATTAATTTTGATGAGGGATAGTTTTGGAATATTGGAATGTTCTATTTTATAATTTTTTGAAACCAAAAACTATAAAATATTTTATTTATTTGTTTCATGATCTTGATTTAATTGTTATTTATAAGTGAATATTCAAATTTCATATTAGTGATTTATTTATATTGATATATCTGGGATATTATAATAATAAAATATTATAGTAATTGGGATTTTGTAATTAAAAAAGTCTTATGGGTTGGTGATCTATAATAAAATTTATTTATTTTGTTTAATATCATCGTGACTGAGTATGTGTCAGGTTTTAGATGGTATTTGGGAGGTTATTTAGTGATAGTATAAAGGGAAACACCCATTTAGTTTTATATGTTCTATAGATTTACATTTATAGTGCATAGTTTTCTATTAAATTACTCTTTTAGGTGAAACCATGATGACCATGGTCTTTGTTATTAATCCCTCTATCTTGGTTTATAATCCTCAAACCTATGAAGTTTGTTTAATGAATTTTCTTGGTTGTTTTTCTCACTATCTGTGGGGATTCACACTTTGAGACCAATAAGGTCCACATTGTGGTGGAGTTTTCCAATGGTTAATAATTCTAGCTCTTGGAGGCCACACCTAGGATTATCTTGATAGGGGTGGTTGTGTTATTACCCAAATTTTCAAGCTAAGATCAAGATTTAGGTTTAATTTTATAGACACACACTTTTTAGAATTCTTGTAGGTGTTCTTATTTGAAACCACCATAAGCTCATGTGACATTGTTCTAATGTTTCATTTGGGGATCCTTATTTTTTGTACATAAATTATAACCCTTTTTTATAGTTTAATATTGATAATTCACGAGGGGTCACACAAATTCATGGTAAGGGTTATCTTCTACACTTCCTTCTTCTACTTCCCCTTTCTATTTCATTTTTTTACTCTCATAGTGTTTTTAGGATCTGATTCCACTTATGCATTTTCCAACCATCATATTTCATGTATAATACATATTCAACTCATATAGGTATTTTTAGGAGGGGTTATTAATTTTTTGTTTATACAATATCTTTATAATATTGACCAATGATTAAATTCACCTCTTATGATGGATTTTGAATCACTTATCCATTGGATATGGTGATATAACTGGTGCTGTTATAATAACTAATAGTTCTTGAACCAAAATATAATAACATTTTAAATAAATATTGAATAAATTTCATAAATAAAAAGCTGAGGGTCATAATGGAATAGCATCTTTATGGATTGGCTATATAATATTCTTATTTCATGAAATATATTTAACGTCTCTCACAAATATCATCAAATTTAGTAAACTTCATATGCATTCCACTTTGTTAACCATTTCTCATAACATTGTGAAATGAAACATAATAATTGGAAATCATAAATTTTCTATAAGTGTAAAAATGGGAGTTATTAATTAATAAGAATATGAATGTATATGATAAGGATAATGATACGTGCTTATTGATTTATAAACAAAGTTTCATACTCAATATGTCCTAGATCCTTAACATGATTCTTGGAAGAACAATATCATTTCAAAATTCATGTATCATAAGAGTGGTAAATAGTGATAAATAAAGTGTGAACTATGTTTTCGTGTAATAAAATTGTAAAATCATAATAAAAAAGGAAATAATTTAGTTATTCAGTTTTTACAAGGAATTCTATCAAATAATAATAGGTTATATATAAAAAGTTGTTTCCCATAGTGGATTGAGAACATTTGCATACTTCCCATAGCTGGTCAAGCACTTGAACATGTTTCCAATAATTATATCATAAGTTATAATTCATTAAATAATGAATTTGTGTGTCATAAAAATCTAGTCCCACTCCAAACATATTGAAAATAATACATATTTTTTTATTTTGATCACAAAGAATTCATCATATCTATATATCAAATCACAGAAAAATTAATCATGTTTTATAAACATTTTATAATTTTACTATATCATAACCCATGAAAAATAAATGGGTTTTGTAACCATCTCCCCATAATAACCATAATTCATCAATAGAAAGAACTTGTATATTATCATTTTATTATATTTCCAGTAAAACAAAATTAACATAAAATGATGTTTTCATACATGAATGTAAAATTAAATTATTCACCATAACATTTAATAGTTAAAATTAAATTTTTCACATTGAAATTACATATTTATAATATAAAAATTTCAAAAATATGCGGTAATTTTGTTTATTTTAATCTAATAATAAAAATATTTTATTTATTGATTCAAATTATTGACTAGTCATGATGATAGGAAATCCCATTCATGTTGTCTATATAAAAAATAAAATATTCACTTCACACTATTTTAAATAAGTAATAAGTTACATGGTTTTTAAAATGACAATAATAATCCTTTTAATAAATATTAAAAAATATTAAAGTGGTTTAAAATGTCATTAAAAATTTTATATGATTATTATTAAACATTTTATTTATTTTTTGAAAATAGTGACAAGGACGGAAAATAGATTTATACTAAATATAAAAATAATATAGGATTTAATTGAATAAATATTTATATATATTTTGTTAAAAATGTTATAAAAATGAGAGGAAAAAATATATTATTCAAAGATAAAATCAGGATAACAAAATTAATTGGTTGTATAAGATAAATTTCATATAATTTCCTTAACTAAATCTTAAGACTAAACAGCCCTGATTAAAGTAATATGGAATCATAAATATCATACCTTAATTAACGGCATTGATCAGACATGTTTGATACTCTAATAATATATATATATATATATATATATATATATATATTCTATAAACATACCCATATCAATCCTAATATTTGTCAATTTAATTATGACATAGTATCACCGAATTATTTTCATTTTGTTTTTATTATCACTATTCTAGTTGATAACTACATATTTTTTTATCAATGTTTGGTTTTGATGTCTTAGTGATTAAACATTGATCATGATTACATCATATCTATAATATTAATCAGGACGTAAATTTGAAATATAATCATTAGAAATATTTTTAAATTCACAATTAAAAGATATGTATATTAAAATGAATTACAATGATCATGGTGATTGTAGGTCCTATTTACGGCTCAATGATATTTTTATTTTTTAAAATATTGAAGTGAATAAATTTAAATAATACTTCACCTATATATAATCATTAATTTATGACATATATCATTGTTATAAATACATCAATCATTATTACCATCCATGAAAAATTAAAATGATGAAAAAATTATTTGACATC
The DNA here is from genome assembly GCA_963277665.1 of Viscum album. Taxonomy (NCBI): domain Eukaryota; kingdom Viridiplantae; phylum Streptophyta; class Magnoliopsida; order Santalales; family Viscaceae; genus Viscum; species Viscum album. Next base: position 601,742,322 of record OY728126.1, read on the forward strand.
ATGGAGGTGGTCGTCCACATATATAAACAATAATCCTTAATTTTTTACAATAGATTGGAAGTTGAAAAAGTTTTTAAATACTAATACAACACATAAAAAAGTCTTAAGTCCTAGAATTTCAATATTAGTTACAAAACATAATGTTCCATATTGAATTGTTTATGCCTACTTCCTTTGGAAACACATAAATGTGAAACATTGGCCTATAAGAGAGATTCATCTTCTCCTACTATGTCATTCATAATTAGCATAATTATTATGAATATCAATCAAAATAAAATTTATTATATCATAGTGGAGGAAAACATGAAAAAATATTATATCATAAGATCAATAAGGTAATAATGATTATATATCACTATTTCATCATCATAAGCGAATTCTATCATGAGTATAATGTTAAGAACCATACCCAATACAACATATTTCATAAACACGAGTCTTCTAAATAATATTGGAATCTCATAAGACATGAATCAATGTAGAATTAATTCAAATGAACCATTTGAATATAACATTGGAATAATGAATATAAGATTTTTATACACATATTAATATAAAATAATTTCCATAGTTGTTCATGTTCCATTTACAAGACTATCACATTGAAATAAAATCACTCAACAAATCATCATACTAGTCAAGGATCACTCATAATACCATCATAGTGAACATTTCCCCATACTAAACTTGTTTTTCTCCCCATTAGAGTGTAATTTATACCATGAGATATTATTCCGTACTTAATGAATTGGAGGGATAAATAGGTCCCATCCATCATGTTTATAACACAACCTGAGTAAGAGATATGGGTTTAAAAACATCTTTTCAATATAAGCCAAAAAAATTTAGTGATAAAATTAAAAAGCAATCAATTGATCATATCCCCAAAAAACAAATATAACAACAAATGATGTTATATTAAATGGAAAATTCCTCTATTATATCGAATATAAAATTTCTCAAAGATAATAATATTTCTATTTTGATAAAAATATTCAAAAAATAATTTTTTTAATATTCTATCTTGCTAAATATTACCATAGAAAAATTTATTATAATATTTAAAATTATTTAAAATATTTATTGAGTAAAATCTCCAATTAATTCTGAAAATATCATTTTTGAAAAAATAATTCATAAAAATTTAAATCAATTTAATTGAAAATAAATATTTAATATAAAAAATTAGATATTAAAATAAATTTTGCTCGTGATTGAAGAAAATATTGTTCATGTCATACAAGTTAAATCAAAAAATATTTTCATATTTATATTAATTTTAAAAAGATTTTATATTTCTAAAATTAAATAAGGATTCTTTTAAAAAATTATTTTAAAGTCCATCGTGCGTAAAAATTTCTTTTATAAATAATTTTGAAAATGTTAAAATATTTTTTGAAAAACAATATTTAGGAAACAAGGAATTGAATGATAAATGGTTTTTTGGAAGGATATTGAAATAATGATTGTTTACATTTGATGTATTGTTTTTAATATTTATTAGAAAAATAATGTAAAACAGATTGAAAAAATATATTATCATCACACAAATATATTATACTAGAATTCAGGAGTATATTGATAGATAGATCACAATAGTGAATATTCAAAATCATAATCATAATCAATACATACAAACGATTAGATTGTACCATAAAACCATTCCCACATTGGTAACATTGAATCCTAAGACCAATGAGAGAATATAATTAATTAAAATTTAAATTATCTAGTGATTAAATAAAACATGATATTATATGTTATATGGGTTCTCTATACACCTAAAAAATGAATATAGGTTCATAACATGACATATGTCTCAAAGAAAAAAATTTGACAAAAAAATCATTACAGCTTTTGTAATCCTTTGAATTGAAAGACACAATATAAAATTATATCAAATAAAACATTAAATATTTTGAAAATAAATATATCCATGACATAATATTTCTTATTTGTTACGAAATAAACCACACAAGTGAAATTACTGTTGACATTTCTTATCCATCCCAAAACCCAAAAATACTAGAAATCCCTTACCTTAACTATAGACTTATTTAATAAAAATTCAATCCTCATGTAAATTATATTTATTTTTATTATAAATATATCAAGGAACAATAATTAAATATATAGCATAACATATATTATTTTCGTATGACCTTATATTAAAAATATATTAATTATGCATTAAAAGTTATATATTAAATAATAACAACATTATTATTTGTGTATGTTTTGAAATTTTATACCCATTATTATTAATTTAATGATGATTATAACATATCTGGAATTTTACAAAATATATTGATATCAAATATATTAATTATATAAATATATATTTATTTATTTATAATTATCAATGACATTTAGAGATAGAAAATAAAATGCATTGTTCATAGAGATAGTCGACCATACTTATTAATTAGCACTACATCCATTTTCACGTGAGATGAAATTAAATAAAATAAATAATATTTTTAAAATAAAGAAAAATTTTATTATAAAAAATTTATGACATATTTTTATTTAAAACTATCCTCATTACCATTTATGAAAATTATACATAATAAATGAATCACTTCGCTTCGCAAGGTTGTAGTCTATAGTACGCATGTGTAACAATATCTTATTCTCATTGAATGGAATATAAAGATGTATATGTTATATTTTATTTCCAAATGAAAAAAATGTAAGAACATAACCATATATAAATTTTAATTTATTCTAATATTTATCCATATAAATAATAAATCAAAAACATATCACATTATTTAGTGTGGGGGTAGTACACTGTAAGAATGGGAAAATTCATTACATTATAATGCGTTTGGATGTAAGAAGGTAGATAAATTATTTTAATTTCACATATATAATAACATTATTAAAATACTATATAAAAATTAAATAAATCATTATATTTTCCCATGAGATGTTGTTATGGATAAATAATAACATCAGTTCGCAAGGCTGTAGTCTATTATACACGTGAAAGATAATTTCAAATCCTATTACTTGAAATTGTATAACTATTCAGGTTATTACATTAAATAATAACATTTAAGTATATTTATTTTACTAATTTTATTAAATAATCATGGATTAATTATAATATAAAAATTTGGAGGAATAAATAATATAAATCATTCGGTTAGGGATGTTATCTCTTGTTTGGACATGTTTTTTTGGTTTGCACCAAATCAGATCATATGATTATTTTATTAACAAAATAAGAATTATATGATTAGTTAAGGGAATTAGTTATGTTATTTCAGTAGGTATTTTATGAACCAATAGGTTTTAGAAGTGTTAATGTTTGTGGAATGTGGGTACAACATTATTAGGGTGTTGGGTTCCACACATGCATGTTTTGAAAATAAAAAGGTGTAATGAAAATTTTCACATGAAAGAATAATCAATTATTATCATTTATTGGACTTAATAGGTTATAATGTAGATATATTTAAATAAAATGGGTGTTGGAAACGTTTTAAGGTCATTTATGCCTTGTCATGTTCTTTTAATTCATTTTAAACCCAATTGCACCATAACTGCGATATTTAGTTTTAATAATTTTAATATTTATAATTGTAAAAAATTATGTTGATCATATTTGAAAATATAAATTATTATGATTTAAAACTGGAAATCAATTTTTAATTATTTTATTGAAATAAATTAAATATTTTAATTTAAAAATAAACTCATAGATATGATGAGAATGTATTTTTCGTAAGATAAAAGGTAAAAAGATTAAAATGTTTTAATATTAATATTACACCTGAAAATGATTTCAATGATATAATTATATAGATATATAATAAAAAATTTCTTGAATTTGAAAAACATACAAAAATATGGATGTTTTAAATTGGATTCAATGAAATGAAAACTATTAATAAACCCAATTAATTTGGACTAAATATAAAAAAAATTATTTTCAATTTAATATCCAAATTTTATACCGACATATTTCTGACCTAATTATTTCAATTATTCATATTTTTTATTAAAATAATTATATAAGTGGAAAACATTATTTTTAAATTATGTAACAAAATATAGAACAAACACATTATTAAAAATATATAGTTTCAACCAAAAAATTTGTTGTATTATTATCAATTTTCTATAAAACACATAATATGAATGATAAAATTTTGATTTAATATATATTATTTTAATTTTATTAATTTTATTCCTCAGGTTTGATAATATTAATTTATTTACAAAAAAACAACTTTATAAAAAACATTATTTTATTAGAAAAATATATACATTTTACAAATTGTTATTATTTTAATTTATAATTAATTAAATTCAAAATAATCCATTTCATATTAATTTTTAAACGATATATTTTTAAAATTTAGTTTATCATAATATATCCCACATTTTCAATAGTTTGGTGATAAAATTCATATTTAATAATAATATTTTAAATACATGTTATTTTCCATTTATAATCATTGTTGTATATAACTCATCTTTACATAGTGTTACATATAACAGAAAATAAAAAAAATTATTTGAAAATTTAAAAAATTCACTTGGTTTTACTTTCATACCCCCAGAAGAATAATTTCTCCCAAAAAATGATTCACATGTGAACTAAAATTGGATGACTCTTCTACCCAATTTCAAAAACATGTTCCTACATAAAATCCACATGTTATTTGTGTCACTAAGAAACATTGACATTATGAGTGTTATTATTTCATATATCATTCACTCTATGATCTATATTCTCTACCAGTTTTGATAATATTAAAGAAAATTGAATATTGGAATGGCCTCTGGGTTTAGATCATTTGCGGGTTAGGTATTCACTTCTGCAAGAGAGATAGAAGGAATATATCATGAACATAACAATTGTGTAATGGGCATTCCAAGCGATATAATATAGTAATGATATAACCATGAATTTTAATGGGATAAATATAACTATGACATATTTTTACTTTCATTCATCATTTTACGAATTTATTGAAACACCATATAAGAATCTTTAAATGGTAGTAAAATTTGAAGATTATCATTATTATATTTATTTTATCTTTTTATTTTCCTATTTTTTTTAAAAAATATCTATATATCCTATGTAAATAAAGAATATGAAAATTTCATATTTATTAATATTTTTTAATTAAATTTTAATATTACTTTAAAGTAGATTCTATGTTCAATGGCGTACCTGACAAGAAACTATGGGTTTCTCCGAAATATCATGTTGCACACAAGGCTGAGTCACAATGAAAAATAGTTATATAAAATTATTTTAAATAGTAATTAATGCCTAACCATTTTATTAGGGGGAATTAAATGAACTATATATAATATGAATACTCATGTTTGTTAAATGTTTTTAAATTTATTGAATAAATTTACAGGCTTAAAATGAGAATGAATCCAATTTTAAGCCTAAATACACTAATATTTTTAAAAGGACATTTTACTGCCATTTGATGGTGAACCCCTTTTAAATATAAAATTTTAAGATTTATATGTGCTATTTGAAAAAAATAAACTTATTAGTTATAAACGTAATATCAAAATTTTCTTTTGTGTTTTTTTTGTATTTTTCTGATAAAGTTCATTTTTTATAAATATTGAAAAATACTGCATTTTAATTCAAAACTACCATTTACTATAATTTATTTAAATTGTTAGATTCTTATTTTTATTTGTTTTAAATTTTAATTGGATTATATTTTTATAATTTAATCCAATTTTGGTCATTGGACATAATTTCACTTTGAAATTGAACAAAAACAAGTGTCAATCTTTTGATATATATTATTTCGTAGAAACACGCTTTTTTATTTATACAACTGAAATAAATTTTAAATTAATTTCTGAAACATTGTTCTATGGAATATGGAATAATGGATTCCATATTTAGAATTAAAAGGTTCAAATTGTGTGAATATATATCTTTTATATTTAGACATTATGGTTATTTACATTAGTAAATATTTTATTTATTATAGTTAAAGGGTAAATCTTGTAAATAAGGATTAAAATAATTTTATAATAACATTAAATTACACTTAAACATGTCCTAAAACTATTAGATGAGATATTTTTGACCAAGTTAAACATTGATTCGATTTCGGGACCCCATGGAGCCACTTGGGAGTGACACTGACAATTTATATTAATTAATTTATTGTAAAGACAAAAATAACATAAACATATATCTTTTAGTAATAAAAATATATATGGGGTCATATAAGTTATCTCTACAACTATAAATATTCATTTTAAATGTAGAAATATTTAATATAGTATTGTATTTTATTTATAATTAGTATAAATTAAATGAATAAACCTTATTATAATACGATGGTAATTCAGTAATTGCATAATTAATAAAGGATTCAAATAAATGATATTATAAATATTAAAATATATTTGTTTTTTAAACTTTTTATGACATAAAAGAATATTATGGATAATAATTACTTGTTATATTTGCATTATTGATGTCTTTTCCTTACAATAACTTTCTTATATATTTTGTTAAATGTCTTGATATGAATAATTTATAAATCAACATACATTAGTTTTAAGAAAATTAAAAATATAGAAAATGATAATATAATACTAAAAATATATTATTCTACCAAATGAATTAAATAATTTCATAAATTATCCATTATCGATATCTTGGAATTTTATAGTTAATATAGTAACCATATAGTATGAATATATCAGAGAACATTGCAAAAGATTAATAAGATAACAAATTGTTTAATAGAAAAGATAAGCATTAAAAAATATATAAAACCTATCCAATTATTATTATATGATTTTATTTATAATTATATATACCTGATCTTCGTAATAATTAATTTTGGGACATTTTTAAAACCAAAATAAATTTATAATAAAATAATACTTTCAATATTTCTTAAATTGTACCTCCTCCCTCTTATAAAAGGCGACCACCTCTAACACATTACTCACATATCTCAAGCCCCATGGCTTGTCCAAACACATCTCCAAAAAGATAATAACATACCTATATTTCTCTTTGAATCCTTCTCTAATGAATAATGTAATTCAAGAATGATTTTTGATTCAAACCTAATGGAGTTGCCCGATTTAAAGGTAACATCTTCTCTCATGTTGTTCTCTATTATTTTCTTTCTCAATCCCCCTAAACACTCTTTATTAAATTATTTTATAATAGAAAAAGTATAATAAATATACTAGGATATTTTTATGATAATTATTCTATCTACACTTCCACAACCCTCCATCTAATGGATACGGACAAGTTATTCTTGTGGACGGCGAACTACTGCCTCATTAAACGATGATTGTTCAATTATCTCCTACGGCCTCTCATGGTGGCCATTATGATGGAACTATATTTATATGTGATATATAATATATTTATATTGTATCTATTCTTATTTATTTTACATTTATATAATTTATTTATGGTTTCTATAATGGGTAAATATGATAATTTCATTTGAGATAGTGCGGACTACGACCCCTCAAGGTGATATGACTCGTCAATGCCATACAAGGAACATATAAAGTATGGATTTAATAAAATAATATATCTAATTATACTTAAATTATAATATTCATATTTTTTATTATGTTTCCATTCATTAAATATGAAATTAAAATGAAATTATATTTCATGCGTAGGTACGACTTTCCTTTTCCATGAACGGTGCATTTCATTTCTAATATCCAAATGTTATGTACTATTATAAATACACATATAAAGTGGATAAATATGATATATGTGATATCTAAATAATTAATAAAATTCTCTTGATAATGAACTTATGACCACATAGAAAAATTGTAATTACAAGAAGTTCATTTTTTACTGAAGTACCGAATATCGACAAAACAACCATTATTAACTTAAATGATTTTATAATGTTTATAATGTTGTAATAAGTGATATAAAAGAAAGGGTAAAATTGAAAATTATATTAAGAATGTATAAATTAACTATTTTTTATTATTCAAGATATTAAATAATGAATGAGTCATGTCCGACCCGAGTTAAGGGAACTTGTAATCCCAATTTTTATTCTTTGGGTTAATCATCTACTTCTTGATTATGCCATGCTATGAATATTTTTGAATGATTTATGATTGTTTTACACTTAATATCTCCATATATTGGGATTATATAAATCATTCACCTATAATTATTTAATTAGTTTATCCTTAATGAAATGATACGATCTTTGTAAGGGAACCTTTCACCCTCATCTTCTAGTCAAATAATTTTTTTAAGTTATGTATTTAAATTCAAATTCTAAAATGTTGGGGTATGTACTTATATGTACACATTTAAATAAATTTTATATCTATGTGATGATATACCCTTTTCTTTCTCATAAAATCATTTTCTTAATTTTAATGTGATGTCGTTACACTATCAAATTTCTTTAATTGAATATCTTCACCCAATTTCCATTATTTGGGTTAATCATATACTTTTTGATTATGTGGTGTAATGAATATGTGTGAATGACGTATTATTGTTTTACACTTAATATCCACTTATATTTGGTGTGTGTATATTTTTCACCCATAATTATGTCATTTATTTTTCCTTAATCTCATGATAAAATCTCTATAAGGGACTACATTTCAATCTCCTTTCATTGAGGCATATCATAATTTTGTGCACCATTATTATCCTATTAGGTGTATATATAAAAACGTTTATATTTTATACCAATAAATTTCAATATAATCATAATATTTAATGTCTTATTTGAATTAAATCAAAAATTATTTTCATTTATGATTTTCTCAAGTGGTAAAGGATTTTTTTACATAAATTTTTTTTAAATGTTTTAAATATTCAATATGTTAAAATCAATTATTTCATGTCCATTATTTAAAAATGATTCCATGAATTTATTTTTATGGTACATAGTGTTTTAAAGTGTAAAATACCATCAAATGTTTTAAAGTGGTATGAGAAACTTTGATTAAAAAATATTCTATTTGAATGTTTTAAATAATAAGAATTATGTAAATATCATGAACTGATAACTTTTGAATGCAAGGAGGAAATTTTATGTTTCATTTATTATTGATTTATTTTTTATGAAAATGGTGTGGTTATTAGGAATTTTTTACATATATGGGTGTTTTCTTGAAAAACCTTGGGGTGGTGAGCCTGAGATATCTCTATAATGCATTGGGTAATGTGACATAGGTATGCATTAATTTTTATCCAAAGAGATTTAGGGAACATAGTATGATTGGTATTCCAAACGTAACTCCATAGGATGGTGTGAAAGTTACAATTTAAGTATGATGTAGAGGGTGCGATTTAAATTTATAATTTATGATTTACATGTGTTATTCATATATCTTATAATTTTTAGTTGCATGTTAATGATTGAAAAGTATGATTTTAATGATTTGTATTTATTGATGGACTAATTTTTATTTCCTTGTTTTATAGCCCTTACTGAGATTTTTATGTTCATCCCATGTTTTTTAAATAAAATCATAGTTTATAAGGAAGGGTTAGAGAAAGTAAGAATTTGAGAAGATTTATATCAATTAAAGAACTCTATCTTTATTTAAGGAGTTTTATTTTTCTGAAAAATTGTGATAGAGTATAAGTGTCTACATTGTTTCTTTTGAGATGTAATGTAATAGTTACGACCCAACTCTCAAAAAAATATACACCTGAAAAATCCTCAATGTGAATTATTAACATATTTCAAGTCTATGAAATGTTTTATGTTGGGGTCTTATAGTTTGTATAAATGTTAGGCTTTTATAACATTAGTGTTCAGGGTGTTATTTAAGCTTATGTGACATAACTATAATGTTTAGAGTATTAGAAAGAGTCATAGTAATTTTAGATATATTGAATGTGTTTATGATAAAATGAATAAGTATATCTTAGTTTTTACCCTCTTAATAAGATATTATATGATGATTTTACAGATATACTAACATTGTCCTTTTAAATTTTAGTAAATGTTCAGATTTAAGAGGCACCAAATAAAAATGGATGTGAAGAAAATTATGATATTTTTTTAAATACAAAACTGAAGGAAATAGAAGATATAATAAAAAATATTGTGGTTATTCCAAACCAACTATTTGAAGTCGTGATTGACCACCTGAACCTTTGTGATTTTTATAAGGCATAATATATATAGGGAAAAATTCTAATGGGAGTTTAGGTAATAACCATAAAGGTATGTATATTCAAAAACCTATTTGTCATGGATGTGGAAAAAACACCTAGGAAAAGGATTCAATATGATGAGAAGATTCTATAGATGTTCTAATGATGATCATAATTCAAGAACATGCCATGGAAAAAAAGAATCCAGTTGACTCAAGGAAAGTTAATGAAGTTCTTTTAGAAGGATCAATTGAATTATTTAAATGTGGTGTGAATATTCATTATACTAATAAATATCTTTTGAAGAAGGTTTGATAAAGGGATCAGCTTGATCATACAAATATATGAAATCCCACTTGAAGATGAGGAAATTGAAAATGATCTATGAATGGTATATATTATTTATTAGATCATTTTTTGACATTAATGAAATCTTAGGACATTATGCATGCTTTTATAGGAAAATAATATAAAATAATAAGATAGAGAGACATGGATAATTGATCAGGAAGATTACTTGATGATTTAGATTTCTACATTTAAGGAATTGAAGTGTTATGTTGGATCTATGGATGACGATATTTTTTAAATTTTTAACGATTAATTAACTTTTTAAGACTATTTCATATATGTTTAAACTGATGTTCAATATGTGAAAATGTTATTCATGGATGAAATATCTTTTCTCTTCTGGATATAGTTATATTAAACAATTTGGGTTTATTTGATCCTTGAATTTGATTAAATTATAGGTTATTATTTTTTAGGATGAAAATGCGAGATATGAGATAACACATGTGGTTAAAATATGTTATTGCTATTTTTTTGTAATTATATATATATATATATTATAAAGGATAACACAAAGACTATGTGATATCCTATCCCGTCGAACAAATATGAGGGAATCGAACCCATAACCAATGTGTGATTGGTAATTATCTCCTTCCATTGGACTACGTGAAATCCTTGGTTAGTATGACTAATTATATTTGGTTAAATGATTTTATGGATCCTGAATAAGTTGATTGTGGGAACATAAGTTTTTTCAAATTGATATCCTTAGTGTAGTAACTTGATTTGGTGATTACGTGATAAAGGTTGGTTTGGAATATGTTCTATCTTTTGGAAACACTATATTATTAAAGAAAATATAACACTATGGGATCTCATTTGTGGAGTAATGGTTGAAATTTTATTTTGGAAGATATATGTTTATTATTGTTCAAATATAAGAATATGGTTAATTTTAAAATGAATAACCTATCATAGAGAATATTTCATTAGGTTAATAACTTTTAAGTATGATACGTTAATATTAAATAAAGAAATTTGGAGATAAATGTTAATATTTTTGTGGATGAGTATGTGGTTAAATTATTATGAGTTTTGGGTTACAATTTATATTAAATTATATTGAAGTACTTAATGGACAATTTATTATTGAATGGTCATTGTTGAACTTCAGGTATTGTTGATGAATTTTGGAGATTAAGAGTAGTGTTTCTTTTTATAAAAGATTATCCTTTTGGGGACTATTTGATCATGTAATATCAATTTTGGTTTTGGATAATGTCTAAAGACAGGGAAAATATATAGTTAATCTTTTGTGGATAATTAGAATCTCTAGAAGTTTATTCTAGAACTTCAGGTGTGATGAAGTCATCTTGAATACTCATCATTTGGAGAAAATATATGTTTTTGGTTGAAACTTATAAATGGATGAAAGTCTACATGAAAAGTAAGTATATTTGCTCATGTACATAGCCAATATCATAAATAAATTCTTCAAAATTATTAAAATGACCATAAAGAAAACATGTTATTCATTTACATTTCCAACTGGTGTATCAAATATCGTTTTACGCGTCACAATTTTGTGATGTTCTGGTGGAGAACTATCTCGTAATCAATTTTTCTATCACTCTCCTTCCAAACGTGACACTTAGTTTCTCCTCCATATCCATGTTTTACTACATGGAATTATAGTATGGGTTCTCTCAACTGACCTTTTTTACTTCTCTTAATTTTATTTAAATTGTTTTCATTGACTCTTTTTCTGATGTGGAACTTTTCATGAAGTTTCTGAGCCCAATTTTAAAATTGAGGGAACTCAATTCCCACAATGGGGAAAGGATGTTACATCCTAGGTAAATAAAGAATATGAAAATATCATATTTTTTAATATTTTTTAATTAAATATTAATTTAAATTTCATAGAGATTCTATGTTTGATGGCATTCCTAACCGGCAACAATGGGTTTTTCTGAAATCTCAGGTTGCACACATGGTTGAGCCACACAGAAAAAAATAATATAATATTATTTAAAATTGTAATTAAAGAATATCCATTGTATTGGTAGGAATGAACATAACCTACTATAATATGATCACTCATGTTTTATTGATGTTTTTAAATTTATCAAATTAAATTTATAGGATTAACATGATAATGATTCCAATTTTATGCATAAATAATCTAATATTTTAAAAGGTCATTTTACACCAATTAGATGGAGAACCCTTTTTTAATATATATTATGTTACTTTTATATGTTTCATTTGACAACATTAACTTATTATTCATATGTGGGATACAAATATTTGCTCATCGTAAAATTTTGGTACTTTTCAGATAAAGTTCTTTTTTATGAAATGTGAAAAATACTGACTAACTTACTGAATTTTTTTTATTGGTTTTAAATACAATCAAATACACTACACACTACAAGATCATGGTGGTCTAAAGTAGTGCAGACCCATATCATCATTTATAAAAAATTTCATCCCAGGTTATATTTTTTCCATTTAACCCAATGTTAGTCTTTGGAAGTAATTTCACATTGAAATTGAACATAAAAAAGAGTAAATTATTTTGATAGTTATTATTTCTTAAAAACATGATTTTTTATTTTGACAATGGGAATTAATTTTAAATTAATTTCATTAACATCTATGTTTTGAATTTGATAAAATGGATTCCATATTTTGAATAAGAATGTCCAAATTGTGTAAATAGGTACCTTTATTTTAGACATTATAAATATTTACTTTAGTAAATAATTTATTTACTTTGGTTAAAAGGTATATCTGGGAAATAATAGTGAAAATAATATTATAATAATACTAAATTACCCTTAAATGTGTTTTATCCTTATTTGATTTGATATTTCCGACCAAGGGAATCTTTGGGTAGATTCTGGAACCCCATGGTGCCACTTGAGACTGATAATTGAACATTATATTAATTAATTTAATGTAAAGACAAAATTAACAAAAACATATATCTTTTGGTAAAAAAATTTTAAATGGGGTAATATAGATGATCTCTTCAACTACAAATATTAAGTTGAAAATTAAAAACTTTTACTACATCAGGGTATTTTATTTATAATTTTTAGACATTATATAAATAAAAATAATTATGACACAATGGTGATGCAGTAGTTTCTTTATTAATAAAAGATTCAAATAAATTACAATATAAATATTAAAATAAATTTATTTTAAAACGTTTTATGCCATTAATATATTTTAGGAACAATAATTACTTTTTATATATGAATTAATGAATATTTTCCTAAATAATGATTTTTTATAGATTTTTTAAAAGTCTTGATATGATTAATTTAGAAATTTAACCTACATGAGTTTTTAAAAAAATTAATATTTTATTAAGTGATAAAATAATACTAAAAATATAATATTCTGCCAAATTACTTAAATAATTTCAAAAATGTACCATTTTTGGTCTCTTGTAATTTTATATTAAATATATTAACTATATAATTTTAATATATAAGATGACACAGTAAAAGTTAAATTAGACAACAAAGGGTTAAACAAAAGAGATAAGGATTAAAAAATATATATAACCTATAAAATTCTTATTTAATGATTTTTTTTCTACTTATATGTACTTTATATTTGATTTAAAAAAATGTACCTTTTGAAAATGAATATAATTTTATAATAAAACAATGCTTTCAAACATTCTAAAAGAGCCCCTCCTCCTTTTTTGAAAAGGCCTCCACCTCTAACCTGTTACTCACTCCTCTCATGAAACATGGATTGGACAAAATATACTCCAATAAGATCCAAACATCCATATATTCCTCGTATATTCCTTCCCCTAGGTATAAGGTAATTCAAGAAATCGGTTTGTTTCAATCCAAAGGGAGTTACCCGATTTAATGGAAACGTCTTCTCTCAAGTTATTTTCTTTTATTTTCCTCCTCCAACACCCTAAACTCTCTTTATTATATTATTTATTAAAAAAAAGTATCATAAATTTACTAGAATGTTTTTATAAGAATTATTTAAACTACACCTCTATACAATAATCGTTAAATGGTAGTAAAAATTGAAAATTATCAACGTTACATTTATTTTATGTTTTTATTTTCCTAATATTTTTTTGAATCTCTATAACATCCTATGTAAATAAAGAATATGAAAATTTAATTTTTATTAATATTTGTGAATATAATTTTAATTTTACTTTAAAGTGAATTCTATGGTCGATGGTGTTCCTGACATGCAACAATGGGTTTCTCTGAAATATCATGTTGCACACAAGGTTGAGTCACACTGAAAAATAGAAATATAATATTATTTTAAATAGTAATTAATTCCTAACCTTTGTATTAGAGGGAATGAAATAAACTATATAAAATATGAATACATAGGTTTTTTAAATGTTTATACATTTATTGAATAAAATTTAGAAGCTTAAAATGTGAATGAATCCAATTTTAAGCCAAAATACACTTATATTTTTAAAAGGTCATTTTACCGCCCTTTAATGATGAACCCCTTTTAAATATATTTCTTGTAAAATTTATATGTTCCATTTCAAAAAATAATCTTATTCGTTATAAACATAATATCACAATTTACTTTTGTTTATTTTTTTTATTTTTCTGATAAAGTTCATTTTTTATGAAAATTGAAAAATACTGCATTTTAATTCAAAACTGCCATTTAATCTAACTTATTTAAATCGTTATATTGTTATTTTTATTTGTTTTAAATTTTAATTGGATTATATTATTATAATTTAATCCATTTTGGGTCATTAGACATAATTTCACTATGAAATTGAACAAAAACAAGTGTCAATCTTTTCATAGATATTATTTCTTAAAAACACGCTTTTTTATTTTGACAATTGAAATTAATTTTAAATTAATTTCTACAAATTATGTATATTTAATATGGAATAATGGATTCAATATTTAAAATTATAAGGTTAAAATTATTTAAATAGGTATCCTTTATTTTTAGACATCATGGATATCTACATCAGTAAATATTTTATTTATTATGGTTAAAGGGTAAATCTGGTAAATATGGGTGAAAATAATATTATAATAACATTAAATTACACATAAACATGTCCTAAAACTATTGCATGAGATATTTCTGACCAAGGGAAAAATTGAGTCGATTTTGAGAACCCATAGAGCCACTTGGGAGTGACAATGACACATTATATTGATTAATTTATTGTAAAGACATGAAATAACATAAACATATATCTTTTATTAAAAAAAATTATATGGGGTTATATAAGTTATCTATTCAACAATAAATATTCAATTGAAATTTAAAAATATTTAATACAATAAGGTATTTTATTTATAATTTTTATACATTAAATAAATAAATGTAATTATAACATAATGATGATTCTCTAATTGAATCATTAATAATGGATTTAAATAAATGATATTATAAATGTTAAAATATATTTGTTTTTAAAACTTTTTATGACATCCATGAATATTATGGATTATAATTACTTGTTATATTGAAATTATTGAAGTTTTTTTCCTAAAAATAATGTTCTTATATATTTTGTTAAATGTCCCGATATGAATAATTTATAAATTTTCAATCATGTGTTTTAAAAAAAATTAATAATTTAAAAAATGATAATATATTTCAAAAAATCTAATATTCAGACAAATGACTTATATAATGTCATAAATTATTCATTATTAGTCTCTTGGCATTTTATAGTAAATATAGTAACCATATAGTGTGAATATATAAGAGAACATTGGAAAAGATTAATAAGATAACAAATGGTTTAACAAAAAAGATAACGATTAAAAAATATATATAACCTATACAATTATTATTTTGTGATTTTCATTCGAATTAAATATACCTTATATTCCTAATAATTAATTTTGGTACATTTTTAAAGCCAAAATAAAATTACAATAAAATAATACTTTCAATATTTCTTAAAGAGTCCCTCCTCCCTCTTATAAAAGGCCACCACCTCTAACACATTACTCACACATAAAAATGACCTTGGCTAATACAGAAGAAGCTCTATAAAGATCCCAAAATCCCTATATTTCTCTTATAATCCTTCCCTAATGAATAAAGTAATTCAAGAATGCTTTTTGATTCAAATACAATGGAGTTTCCCGATTTAAAGGTAACACTTTTTCACAAGTAATTTTCTATTAAATTCATTCTCCAACCCCCTAAACTCACTTTATTACATTATATTATAATAGAAACAATATAGTAAATATAATATGATATTTTAATTAGAATTATTCTAACTAAACTTCCAAAATCCTCCATCTAATCGATAGAGACATGTTGATTCTATGGAAGGTGAACTACTGCCTCATGAAACGATGATTGTACAATTATCTCCTTCCACCTCTCATGGTGGGCATAATGATGGAACTATATTTATATGTGATATATAATATATTTATATTTTCTCAAATCTTATTTATTTTTCATTTATATAATTTTTTATGGTTTCCATAATGGGTAAATACGATAATTTCATTTGAGATAGTGCGGACTACCGACCCCTCAAAGTGATATGAATCGTTTATGCCATACATAGAGCATATAAAGGATGTATTTAATAAAATAATATATGTAATTATAATTAAATTATAATATAACTATGTTTCATTGTTTTTTCATTCATTAAATATGAAATACAAGTGAAAGTAACTTTCATGGGTAGGTACGGCTTACAGTCTACACGAACGGTGCATTTCATTTCTTATCTCTAATTGTAATGTAATATTATAAATACAAATATAAACTAGATATGTATGATATATATGATATATAAATCATTTATAAAATTCTATTGATAATGAAATTTTGGCCCAATAGACAACATGTGAATAAAAGAAGTTCAATTATGACTAAAGTACAAAATATCGACAAAACAACCATCATTAACATAAATGATTATATAATGTTTAAAATTTCGTAATAAGTGATATAAATGGAAGGGTAAAACTGAAAAAGTATCTTAATAATGTATATATTAACTATTTTTTATTATTCAAGATATTAAATAATGAACGAGTCATGTCCGACATAAGTTAAGGGAACTTCTAATCCCACTTTCTATTATTTGGGTTAATCTTATACTTCTTGATTATGTCATGCTATGAATAGGTTTGAATGAATTATATTTTTTTTACAAATAATATCACTTTATATTGGGATTATATAAATTATTCACCTATAATTATTTAATTGGTTTATCCTTAATGAAATGATACGATCTTTGTAAGGGAACCTTTCACCCTCCTCTTCTAGTCAAATAATTTTGTTAAGTTATGTTTTTAAATATGAATTATAAAATGTTGGTGTATGTACTTATATGTTTGTATTTCAATAACATTTATCTCTATGTGATTATATAACGTATTCTTTCACATAAAATCATTTTCTGAATTTTAATGTGATGTCGTTACACAGTCGAATTTATTTAAAGGAACATCATAACCCAATTTTCATTCTTTGGGTTAATCATTTAATTTTTGATTATTTGGTGTTATGAGTATGTGTGAATGACCTATTATTGTTTTAATCATAATATCCACTTATATTGTGTGTATGTATATTTTTCATAAATAATTATTTCATTTATTTATCTTTAATCTCATGATACAATCTTTGTAAGGGACTACATTTCAATATCCTTTCATTGAGGTATATCATAATTTAGTGCACCATTATTATCCTATAAGGTGTATATACCAAAAGTTTGACATTTTTTATCACGAAATTTCAATATTATCATGATATTTATAGTTATCTCTGAAATTATTCCATAATGATATTTGTTTATGACATTCTCAAGTGTTAAAGGATTCTTTAACTTAAACATTGTTTTAAATGTTTTAAATATTAAATATTTTAAAATATCTTATTTCATGTCCTTGGATTAAAAATGATTTCATGAATTTATTTATATGGTTTTGAGTGTTTTAAAGTGTAAAATACCTTCAAATGTTTTAAAGTGGTATGAGACACTTTGATTCAAAAATCTTCTTTTTGAATGTTTTAAATAAAAGAATTATGTAAATATCATGAAAAATATATTTTGAATGAAATGTGGAAATTTAATGTTTCATTTATTATTTTTTTATGTGTTATGAAAATGGTGTGGTTATTTGGAATTGTTTTTATATATGTGTTTCTCCTTGAAAACCGTGGGGGTGAGCCCGAGATAGCTCTATAATGCATTGGGTAATGCGATAGAGGTATGTATTAATGTTTCTCCAAAAAGATTTAGGGAATATACTATGGTTGGTATTCCAAATATAACTGCCTAGGTTGGTGTGAATGTTAAAATTTAGGTACGATATGGATGCTTCTAGTTACATTTATTATTTATGATTTACATTTTTTATTTATATATCTTATGATATTTTTTGGTATGTTAATGATTGAAAAGTATGATTTTATTGATTTGTATTTATTGATGGACTAATTTTGATTTCCTCATTTTATAGCCCTTACTGAGCTTTTTATGCTCATCCTATGTTTTCTTTTAAAATCACAGGGTATTTTGAAGGGTTAGAGAAAGTAAGAATTCAAGAAGATTTATATCAATTAAACAACTCTAACTTAATTTAAGGAGTTTTATTTTTGTGTAAAATTGGGATAGAGTATAAGTGTCTACATTGTTTCTTTTGAGATGTAATGTAATAGTTATGACCCAATTCGGAAAAAAATATAAACCTAAAAAATATTCAATGTGAATTATTAACATATTTCAAGATTATGAAATTTTTTATGATGGTGTCTTATAGTTTTTATAAATGATAGGTTTACATAACATTAGTGGTTAAGGTGTTATATAAGAAAATTTGACATTACCATAAAGGTTAGAGTATTAGAAAGAGTCATAGTAATTTTAGATAAATTGAATGTGTTAATGATAAAATTAATAAGAACATCTAAGTTTTTACCCTCTTTATAAGATATTATATGATGATTTTATAGATGTAATCACATTGGCATTTTACAATTTACTAAATTTTCGGATCTAAGGGGAACCAAAAAACAATGGATGTGAAGAAAACTATGACATTTTTTTGAATACAAAAATCCTCGAAATGGGAGCTATAATATAAACTATTGTGGTTATTCTCAACCAACTATTTTAAGTCATGATTGACCACTTGTAACTTTGTGATTCTTATAAGTCATAGTATATATAGGAAAAATACTAATGGGAGTTCAGGTAATAACCATAATGGTATGTATATTCAAAAACCTATTTGTCAAGGATGTGGAAAAACACCTATGAAAAGGCTTCAATGGGATGAGAAGATTATATATATGTTCTAACGATGGTCATAGTTCAAGAACATGCCATGGAAAAATAAATCATCCAGTTGACTCAAGGAATGTTAAATAATTTCTTTTCTAAGTATCAATTAAATTTTTCAAATGTGGTGTGCATGTTCACTACACTAATAAATGTCCTACGAATATGGTTTGGTAAAGTGATCAGCTTGATCATATAAATATATGTTTACCAATTCCTAATTACATTCCACTTGAAGATGAGGAAATTTAAAATGATCTATGAATGGTATATATTATTTCTTATCTTATGTTTTGACATTACTAAAATCATAGGATATTATGCATGTTTTTTAATAGGAAAAATTATAAAAGAATAATATAGAGAAATAAGGATAATGGATCAGGAAGAATGCTTGATGATTTAGATTTCTACATTTAAGGAATTGAAGTGTTATTTTGGATCTATGTATAATGATATTTTTGAATGTATTAATTATCAAATAACTTTTTAAGACAATTTCTTGTATATTTAAACTGATGTTCGATATGTGAAAATGTTATTCGTAGAAGAGATATCTTTTATTTTTTGGATGTATTTATATTAAACCATTTGGGTTTATTTTATCCTTGAATTTGATTCAATTATAGGTTATTATTTTTTGGGATGAAAATGAGAGATATGAGATAACACATGTTGTTAAAACATGTTATTGTTATTTTTGGTGAATTTATATCATTTTTTTGAATTTTATAAATTTATATATATATATATATATATTAATAAGGACAACACAAAGACCATGTGAAAACCCGTCATGTTAGACAAAGATGCGGGAATCGAACCCATAAACAATATGCGATTGGGATTTATCTCATTCCACTAGACTACGTGAAATCTTTGGTTAATATGACTAATTATATTTGGTAAAATGATTTTATGGATCCTGAATAAGTTGATTGTGGGAACTTATGTTATTTCAAATTGATATCCTTTGTGTAGGAAATTGATTTGGTGATTAAGTGATAAAGTATGGTTGGGAATATGTTCTATCTTTTGGAAACACTATATTATTAAGGAAAATATAACACTATGGGATCTCATTTGTGGAGTAATGGTTGAAGTTTTATTTTGGAAGAAACTATGTGGTTATTGTCGACATATAAGAATATGGTTAATTTATGGAAATGATTAAACTATCATAGGGAATATTTCATTAGGATAATTACTTTTCAGTCTGAGACATTAAGATTAAATAATGATATATGGAGATAAATGTTAATATTTTTGTGGAAGAGTATGTGGTTAAATTATTCCGAGTTTTGGGATATAATTTATTTTAAATTATATTGAAGTACTTAATGGACAATTGATTATTGAATGGTCTTTTTTGAACATTGGGTATTGTTGTTGAATTTTTGAGATTAAGAGTAGTATTTCTTTTTATAAAATATTATCCTTTTGGGGACTTTCTAATATTATACTATCAATTTTGGTTTTAGATAATGTTTAAAGATAGGGAAAATATATAGTTAATATTTTGTGGATAATTATATTCTCTAGTAGTTTATTCTAGAACTTAAGGTATGACTAAGTCATCTTGAATACTGATTATTTGGAGAAAATATGTGTTTTTGGTAGAAAATTATAAATGGATGAAACTCTACCTAAAAAGTAAGTATATTTCCTCATGTAATTAGTCAATATCATAAATAAATTCCTCAAAATTATTAAAAGGATCATAAATAAAACATGATGTTCATTTACATTTCCAACTGGGGCATCAAATATCGTTTCACCCATCACAATGTTTGTTGTTCTGGTGGTGAACCTTCTCCTAATCATGTTGTCTATCAATCTCCATCAAAACATGACACTTAGTTTCTTATCCATATCCATCATTCCTACATGGAATCCTAATATGGTTTCTCTCACCTAACCTTTTTACATATATTAATTTCTTTTAAAATGTTTTTATTGACTCTTTTTCTGATGTGGTACTTTTAATGAAGTTTCTGGGCCCAATTTTAAAATTGAAAGAACTCAATTACTATAATGGGAAAAGGATGTTACATCTCGGGTAAATAAAGAATATGGAATTTCCATATTTGTTAATAATTTTGAATTAAATTTTAATTTTAATTTAATGGGGATTCTATGTTCGATGGCATACCTAACCCACAAAAATGGGTTTTTCTAAAATCTTAGGTTTCACACATAGCTGAGTCACAAAGAAAAAAAATAATATAATATTATTTGAAATGGTAGTTAACGCCTAACCATTGTATTTTTAGGAATTAATAGAACCTACTACAATATGATCACTCAAGTTTGATATATGATTTTACATTTATCAAATTAAATTTAGAGGATTAACATGATAATGGATCTTATTTTATGTATAAATACTCTAATATTTTAAAAGGATGTTTTACATCCTTTGTATGGAGAACCCTTTTTAAATACAACATTTTTACTTTTATATGTTTCATTTGACAACATTAACTTATTCTTTATATGTGGGATAATAATTTTTAGTTTTGGTAAAATTTTTGTATTTTTCTGATAAAGTCATTTATTATGAATAGTTAAAAATACAGACTAACTAACTGAAAAATAAAATTTTCATTGATTTTAAAAAAAATAAAATACACTACACACTATATGATTATGGTGGTCTAAAGTAATGCAGACCCATATCAGCGTTGAAAAAAAAATTCGTCCCAAGTTATATTTTTACCATTTATCCCAATGTTGGTCTTTGGAAGTAATTTCACTTTGAAATTGAACATAAAAACAAGTAAATTATTTTGATAGTTATTATTTCTTAAAAACATGATTTTTTATTTTGACCACGAAAATTAATTTTAAATTAGTTTCTTTAAATTCTGTGTTCTGAATTTGAAAAAATGCATTCCATATTTTGAATAAGAATATACAAATTGTGTAAATAGGTACTTTTATTTTAGACATTATAATTATTTACATTAGTAAATATTTTATTTACTTTGGTTAAAAGGTATATTTTGAAAATAATGGTGAAAATAATATTATAATAATACTAAATTACCCTCAAATGTGTTCTAACCCTTTTTGATTTGATATTTCCGACCAAGGGCATCTTTGGGTAGATTTTGGAACCCCATGGAGCCACTTTGGACTCATAATGAAACATTATAGTAAT
Source organism: Viscum album (assembly GCA_963277665.1). Classification (NCBI taxonomy): domain Eukaryota; kingdom Viridiplantae; phylum Streptophyta; class Magnoliopsida; order Santalales; family Viscaceae; genus Viscum; species Viscum album. The sequence continues at coordinate 601,765,254 of OY728126.1, forward strand.
TAATATATTGTAAAGACAAAATTAACATAAACATATAGCTTTTAGTAATACAAATTTTATATAGGGTCATTTAGATGATCTCTTCAACTAAAAATATTATGTTGAAATATAAAAATATTTACTACATCAAGAAATTTTTTTTGTAATTTTTATACATTATATAAATAAACATAATTATAACACAATAGTGACACAGTAAATTCTTTATTAATAAAATATTCAAATAAATGACAATATAAATATAAAAATAAATTTATTTTAAGACATTTTATGCCATAAATTATTTTTAGGGATAATAATGAATTTTTATATTTTAATTAATGATAATTTTCCAAAAGAATAAGTTTTTATAGATTTTTAAAAGTCTTGATATGAATAATTTATTAATTAACCTACATGAGTTATTCAAAAAATTAATATTTTATTAAGTGATAAAATAATACTAAAAATATAATATTAGGCCTAATTACATAAATAATTTAAAAAATGATCCATTTTTTGGTCTCTTGGAATTTTATAGTAAATATATTAATTATATAACTGAAATATATAAGAGGAAACAGTAAATGTTTAATTAATTAACAAAGGGATAAACAAAAAAGATAAGGATTAAAAATTATATATAACATGTACAATTATTATTTAACGATTTTATTTCTACTTATATGTACTATATATTCTATTTAAAAAGAAATTTGGACCTTTTGAAAATGAAAATAATTTTATAATAAAATAATGCTTTCAAATATTCTGAAATATCCCCTCCTCCTTTAAAATGGCTACCACCTCTAACCCATTACTCACACATCTCATGCCGCATTTCTTGCCCAAAATATACTCTAATAAAATCCCAACATGAATATATTCCTCCTATATTCCTTCCCCTTGGAAGAAGGTAATTCAAGAAATCTGTTTGGATCAATCAAAAGGGAGTTACCTGATTTAATAGTAACATCTTCTCTCAAGTTCAATTCTTTTATTTTACTTATCCAACACCCTAAAATATCATTATTCCATTATTTTATAACAAAAATAGTATCATAAATATACTATTATGTTTTTATAAGAAGTATTTAAACTAAACCTCCATACTACTCTATCTAATGGATACGAACATATTGTTTCACTAGACGGAAAAATACTGCCTCACAAAACAATGATTGTTCAATTATCATATACTGACACTAATGGTGGACATTATGATGTAACTATATTTATATATGATATATAATATATTTATATTGTATCTATTATTCTGTATTGTTCATTTATTTCATTCTTTTATGGTTTCCATAATGGGTAAATACAATTATTTCATTTGAGGAAGTGTGGAATACCGCCCCCTCAAAGTGATATGACTTGTTCCTCCCATGAATGGTATATATAAAGAATGGAGATAATTAAATTATATATATTATTATAATGTAATTATAATATACATATTTTAATTACTTATTCATTCCATTGTATTGAAAATATAAATGAAAGTAGTGTTCATGCGTACATACAGATTTCGGTCTCCATGAATGGTGCATTTCATTTCATATCTCCAAATGTTATGTACAATTATAAATACATATACATACTTGATATATATGACATATATTATATCCAAATCATTAATATCATTCTAGAGATAATGTAATTTGGGCCACATAGACAACTTGTAATTATAATTTCATTTTTTACGCAAGTAAAAAATATCATCAAAATGACCGTTATTAATTTAAATTATTATTGTAATGTATATAACCTGGTAATAAATTATATAATAATAATACTAAATTTTAAAAAGGTTCTTATTATTAAGGATAATAATAAATTATATAATAAATTATATAACCTTGATAATTTTACTTGTCTTTATTATTAAGGATATTAAATAGTGAATGATTCATGTCATACACGAGGTAAATAACATTCTTACACAAATTTACTTTCATTGGGTTAGACATCTATATCATGATTATGTAGTGATGTGAATATGTTTGTATTACCAATGACTATTATAGACATAATATCTACATACATTTGGTGTATTTATATATTTCACACAAAATTATTTAATTTTTTATCTAAAATGTGATGATACTATCTTTATAAGGGAACCATTCACCCTCCACTTCGTGTCAAAGACTTATTTTTTTTATGTATTGAAATTTCAATTATCAAATTTTTAGATATGTTCTAATATATCCTTATTTATATAAATTTTATTTCTCTATGATGAGATACCATTTTGTCTTTCATCAACTCATTTGGTTAATTTAAATGTGACGATGTTTGGTTTTCGAATTTCTATAAAGGGCCTTCTTAACCCAATTTCCATTCTATGGGTTAAACATCAACTTCTTGATAATGTGGTGATATGAATATGTTTCATTGACCTATGATTGTCTTACAGATAATATCCAATTATAGTTGGTGTATTTATATTTTTCACACATAATTATCCCCTTGATTTATCCTTAATCTCATGATACAATCATTGTAATAGACTACATATAAATCTCTTTTCATTGTGGAATATCTTGATTTTGAGAAAATATATTATCCTATAAGGTGCATATAAAACCATATTGACATTTTATATCTCGAAATTACTATATTCTCATGATATTTATGGTTTCATTTGATGTTATTCTCTACTAATTTTTATTCAAGATTTTCTCAAGTGTTAAAGGATTTTTTAACTTAAACATCATTTTAAATGATTTAAATATTCAATTTTTTAATTCCTTATATTTCATGTCCATGTTTTAGAAATGATTTTATGAATTTATTTATATGTTCATGTGTTTTTTAATTTGTAAAATCATTTCAAATGGTTCAGAGTGGTAAGGGACACACTGTTTGAAAACTATTCTTTTTAAATGTTTTGTAATGAATTGATTATGCCAATATATTGAACTGATATCTTGTGGTTGAAATGTGGAAATTTCATATTTAGTTTATGCTTTTTATGTGTTATTAATGTTTTATGGTTCCTGTGAATTGTTTATGTAAATGTATGGTTCCATGATTAACCTATGGTGGGTGATCCCGAGACAACTTTCCAATACATTAGGTAACGTGAAAGAGGTAAACATTAATGTTTCTCTTAAAAAATTTCTTGAATATACTATTATGGGTTTTAAAAACATAACTTAATAGGTATCAATGAAATCCACAATGTATGTATGACATTTATGCCACAAGTTACCTTTATGATTTAATATTTCCATGTTATATTCAAAAATCATATGATTTTTTTGTTATATGTTAATGATTGAATGATATGATTTCATTGATTTGAATGTATTGATGGACTAATGTTTTCATTCATATTATTATAACCCTTACATATATTTTTATGCTCATCCAAGGTTTTCTAAATATTTTTCATAGGTTATAAAGAAGGTTATGAGAAATGAAGAATTGAAGAAGATTTATATCAAGAAAAAAACTCTTGTTTTATTTAAAGGGTTTTATTTTTATGAATAATTTGGATTGAGTAGAAGTGTTTACATTGTTTTTTTATATGTAATTTAATAGTTACAATCTAATTATCTAAAACTCTAAACCTGAAAAGATCCAAAATATGAATTATTAACTTATTTCATGATTATGAAATATTATATAGATGGCGTCTTATAATCCCTAACCATATTTCCCCTTTTATTGTCCTTATCATATTTCAAAATATTCTTTTCTTCATCTTAATTTTATTACATTGGAGTTATACAGTACATTCTATAAATGGTTTTCTAAGGATCCATCAAAATACTAAACTAAATTATATTATGGTAAGAAAAAACAACTACAGGAATTTGTTTTTAATAGGCACCTTTAAAATGGATTGAGAAATTATTTTTTATATCTTCTAGGGTGTTAATGGTTCTCTCACACATAACAACTATGTTAGGATGATTCATCATGATAGAACTCCAAATTTTATCAAGATCCTCATCTAGAAATAACCATAACTTCATTCTTAACCTCAAATCCTGATCACGTACAATTAATTTTTTTTTACTAAATTTAATATAATCACTTAAATAATGTTTTTTCAAATATGATGAAAAATTTGGAAATATTATTAAATATTGGAGTAGTGTGCAGAATATTTATTTAGGTTGACTCTGAGCCATATATTATCATTACCATTAGATGTTTTGGAGTTTAAAATTAGAAAATTTAGGATGATGTTTTTATATTTTCAATTCATGCTTGTACAATAGTTATGGAATTTTAGTAATATTTTATCTCAAGTACTAAACTATATGACATACCATGTACCAGGATACACACACAAAAATATGTTTATTAATGCTGTCCCTTAAGAAATACACATTCATGTTTTCCAATGGATGGCATTGTACACATGACATCCTTCATTTGTGGGTTCTAGACTCACAATGTCATCATATGTGAAGGATGTCACTGAACATGTAGTTAATATTTTCCCAAAAGAAAATTAATGTAATTTCCAAATTTTGATGACCCATATGAACCTTAAAATAGAATATAATGAAATCTATAATGGTTAAAAATAACATTATTCTTATTCCCCTAATATTTAAAGTATTTCGTTGTCATAAAACAAATTATTAAATAAAACATTAAAAAATAGAGGGGTTGTATTTCCATAAATTACAACAAAAATATCATTAATATATATAAAATAAAATCACATAAATCATGAAAATGGGTTTCTATGTTTTCATACATATGATGATCCTTATACATATAAAATTATAATAAAATACATAACTCTTTAGTTAATATTTCATAAGGTCATACATGATTCTAAAAATAATATATTCATTCAATAAAATTAATTTTTAGAACCAAAAAAAGTATTAAAATATTGATACAAAATAATTCATGAATTTCAATAAATAAATTCTTAAACACTTTTACATCAATGAATTTTTATTACATAATATTTTTCTTGATTTTAAGTTTATGAAATGTTTAAGAGAATAAACTCATATAAAAAACAATATCCTAACATAAAATAAATCAAATTCCTTGTGAAATAATTACTCTATGATCTTATTTTCAACATAAAAAACAACTTTCCCTAAAATTAAGATTTTCATTAATGTTATTATTCTTACCTAATTAAAATATAGATATACTAATATTTCATCATCAATGTTCAATAACAAAATAACATTATTAAAATTTCATCTTTTCATATTTTATAATTTAAGATTCTAACTAATGTTTTTTTATTAATCGTATATCTTCAATACATATTTAGAATAATCAAAATACCATTATCTACTATAATGATATATAATGGTTTCTCATTGTTATTGAATTTTACACAATATTTTATTATAAAAATATTATTTTTGGTTCTATCCATTACACAAATCCAAAAAAAGTAGAGTTTGACAGACACTATTCATAGTTCAAAACCGCAGAATCATGAAAAATCAATTATATGTTTTCTAAATAAGAACAATGTTATTCAATCAACAAATCCTTATGATCAACCTCAACAATTGAAGTCCATTATTCAAATACTTATTGATGGTTATTAATTATTTATAGAATTTAGAAGTCATATCCAATAGGAATGTCAAACATTTTATGGAGAAAGGACAATCTTCTAGAACTAGGTGACAATCAGGTCAATATCAATTCATCCTTTTTAGAGTAATTACCCTTAGGTTCCTATTTTATTGAAAAACATCCACATGTAGTATAAATATATGGATGTAATTTCTTGTAATACACTCACTATATGCATTACCAAAGTTATAAGAAACACAAAAACACCTTGACTCATCATAACAAATATCGTTAGATATATCCCAAGACATACCCATAGAAATAACTCCATGGATCTAACTAATTTTTTCTCATCCTTGTTTCAAATGGACAACTAAATTTTTCTATATATAACTAAAATAAATTCCAAAACATATTATATATAAATAATATATCTTGAATAATAAATATACATTAAATAACATAACTATTTAAAAAAAATTCATTTAAATATATTTCCATTCGGAACATTGCAACACAAAAAAATAATCAATAAGTGAGATTTGTAATCTCCCACTATGTTCAACATAAAATGTACCCATAATAAACATATCATACATATTACCTTTCTTCGTAACATAGGGAATTGATAAATAACAAAGGGAAAGACCATATTCCAATTAAGTGTATACATGAGATATAAACATATAATGACTAAAAGGGTATGAGAACATAGTAATATCATCAAAAAACAATAACCATCATATCGTATATTATAATCATGATTCGTGGAAAAAATAAAACTATTTTGTAATGCATGAATCATAGATTAAATATAAATCATTAACAATGAAAATATATCATTGGTATAAGTAATTGATTTTTTGAATATCCATAATAATGGGAAATCCATTAAGGAGTTCATCTTATCAGAATAAAAAGATTATAATATTAAAATGGGATCACTCCCTAAACCATAATATTAATCACAGTTCATTTCCATCTGTTATTATTCCAATATTATTATTACATAATAATATTATGAAATTGTATTGAAAAGTGTTTTTAGCAGTGGAAAAGATAATTTTACTTAATAAATATTCCATTTAATCATACAAAATAATTTAAATCAAATATGAAATCCTATGATGTTATTTTTTCATCTATTTTAATTATATCCATTAAAACATATAAAGGTATTATTGAAAATCCTGTAAACATTTTCTTACAAAAATCTATCCAATTTTGAAAATCATGTTTCATAAAAAATAATTTTAAAAAATGGAAATATTATTCATTTAAAATAAAAATTGAAAAATATAAATTCATATTTAATAGAATTATATAGTCATTATGGTGGAATATAAAAATCATGTCATTCACGTTAAAAAAAGACTCCATTAACAATTTATATAAAATAAAATTCTTCATTTTTTTTTTGAAAATGAAGATGGATTAATTTTAAAACACTTTTTAAAAGATTTTAATGTTTTAAAATGTTCACAATAATCTTTTTCAAAATGTTAAAAGATTTTATGATTTTTTATTAAAATTGATTAGTAATAAACTATTTTTTTCAACTGAAGAGGGAAATGAATTCTAATTACATAGAAATATTATATTTCAATATTGAGTACATAAAGAGAGGAAAATCAAGTGAAAAAATAAATTATAATTAAATGACAAGAGGAGAAAGAAATTTTTTATTTTCACGAGTGGAAGATCATAGGATTTCAATAATGGTAGTATAAACATAAATAACATCGACAAAGAAATATATTGTACCATAAAACAATTACCACTATGGTAATATTTAATAATAAGACTCACGAAAGAATAATATAAAATTAAATGTAAAATATCATGAGAAAAAATAAATTTCTGATATTACTACCAAAGGGGATGTATATATGACCCATAAAATAACATGTTAATATAAAATGACATAACACATGAGAATGAAATTTGTGAAAAAAAATATCTTACCGTATTAGAAATATGTTGAAACATAACCCCAAATATAGAATTACATAAATAGAATGATTAAATATCATTAAAAGAGATATCAATAATATAAAATGTCAGAGGTTAAGTATATACACCGAAAAAATAAATGTGTGGTAAAATATCATATTTCTCACAAAAAAGGGAGACTACATATCACTTACACTATGCCCAAAATTCATTCAAACTCCTTAAAAAGTAATATATTAAAAATATATGATTATTATACATATATTATGTAACCATAAGTATATATATCATATCATATTGGATTTAATTATGATATTTTCCTAACCATTTATTATAAATTCTATGTTTAAATTAGGATACATATTTTTATCAATTAGTTATTCATGTATGACTTGGTTTATTATTTTTGATCCTAGTACATTGAACATAGATCCATTATCTCAAAAACATTATCCATGATATATTTTTCTTACATATTCAGCATAAATATATATATATATTAATCCATAACTATTATATATAGAAATTTAAATTCAACGTTTTTGGAAATGGTATGTCATGCATATACATGATAGATTTTTACATTTTCTATAAGGATTAAAATAATGAATGTTAAAAAAATGTATTACTATTTTTGAATCATTTTTATGTTATATATATAAATAAAATATTATTATTTTTACATATCCTTATTTCCATCGTGTAATTAATACATGAAGAACAAATCACATCACTTCGTGAGGTGGTTGTCCAATGTACACATGAGTGATGCTATCATATTCCAATAAACTAGAGTTTAATGAGTTGTGTCAGATATCATAATTCAATATTTATATGAATGCTTAAAATATCATATATATTAAATTTTTATATCATTGTTACCAAAAAATAAAACATAAATTTCAAACACATCACATCAGTTTGTGATGCTATTGTCATCCATACACAGAAGGGGCATTATTGTTTTCAAATGTGTTTGGTGGTAAAAATGCAACAAATTCAATTTTTTAAAAAGTTTTTTGATTCATAAATAATTTTTTATACATATTATATAATATAAGACTCTTAAATAATTAATAGAATCCAAAAAATATTATTTCATGAATAATTAGCATTATATTAGTCATCTATATAAAAAATTAAAAAATTAAAAACATTACAACTGAATAGAAATATATAAAAGAATATCTCAAATATGATAATAGGGATAACTCCAATCTACTATAATCAATGACCCAACTATAAATTCTATATAAAAAAAATATTTGTAACCAAGAAAACATATTATGGAAATTAAAATATAAAGTCAATCAAAATTGTAATGAATGTTTTGTGGAATAATTAAGTTTTATTTATATGTTATAATTGGAAATGAGACTATTTGAATTACAACTTAATATTAATGTTAGGATTTCCCATAATGATGCGAATGTAGGGATTCAAAAAGTGAATCTTTAATGGAATCACTTACATGTAATGTTGTTTTTTCTAGTTATTGACAATCGGTCTACGGTATCCATGCCACCAAATGAGGCTAAACTATCACACATGTTACTAGTTGGGGGGGGGGGGTATGCTGATTTTGTATGGGATTATATGTCTAGGTCATTGTCTCTTAATGTATAATGCCCATTGTATAAATAAAATTCTTAATCTGTCAATTAAATTTTATAAATGTTTATGTTATTAAAATATATTTTTAATTAACAAGAATTTGATAAATATATTTTCAGACATAAATAAAAAATAATAATTTATTTACAGGAAAAAAAATTTAATTTTTTTTATCAGAAATAAGTTTTTTAATGAAATTGTTTTTTAGAACTCTTTTATTAAATAATAAATTATAATATAATTTTATAATCTCCCAAATTATTTTTATAAGTTGTAATAATTTGATAGTGCCTTAAAATAGTTATTTGAAAAAATAGAAGAATATTTATAATTAAAAGTTATAATTGTTATAATTATACTAATTTAAAAAATAAAATTAAAACCATTTTTAAATCAACGCATTTCTATTTGGTTAAGGTGAATTCATGATAATTTTTTAGAATACATATATTTTTTCGACTACTAACGAAATAAAATTTTCGGGTTTTAGAATATTTAATTAAATAATATTTATTAAATAATGATGTTATAATTAATTTAACAAAAGAATATATAATTTTCTTTTATTAATATTATATATATTATTTGATTTAATTATTTTAAAAAAATATAATTGAATTTCTAATGTATAAATGGACTACATGATTATTAAAACCATTATATTGTAGAATCATAACTATTACAGACCAAAGTAAGTATTTAATAATGTATTTTAGTTATGTAGGATTAAAATAACATAAAATGAGAGCTATTTTTTTTAACTGTGAGAAAAAATCATGGATAAAAAACGGGTTTTCATTTTCCACAACCATGTTTTCAAATATATGTATTTAGAAAATATTAAACAAATATCTCCAATATATCAATAAATACCCACCCATTAATCAATTCACATTCACTCACAATCCATCATCTAGTATGTTATAGTGTTTTTACCTCTTATGTTGCCACCCGAGGTGTCATCAAACACTAAATGTGTCATTCCCTATGATATAAGAATAACAATTCATAGAAAATAAAATTTGCACTTCTCTTTTCTATTCAAGAGTAATTTTTATGTATGATTTACAATTACCAATAAAAATCATTTTTTCCACATTCTATTATCCAATTACTATAACAATTATCTTTTATCATTTTGATACCCTTTTCAACAATCATTTTTTTTATTTTGAAAATCATGTTTTATACTCGTCATGCTGCCATATTTTCTTCACATTTCCCTCTTTTACATGATAAATTGTCTTACCATTTTTATATATATACCAAAAAATACTTTTTATATTTATGGTTATTAAACTATATTTAAAAATTAAATATCTATTTATGTAATTACATATATGAATCTCACATTTCTATTTGGGGGTAAAGATGATCAAATGATCATGTATTTAAGATATTTTTTAAGCGAGGTTTTTTATAAGAAACAAGTACTTTATTCAACATGTGATTTTGATGAAATTAATTATTATGTGGATAAAAAAATAAATTCATATGGAGGGTTCACATTGATAATTCATGGGTTTATTAGAAAAATAATTTAATCTCAATATATGACATATATTATATTACCTTAGTGAATAACCACCAATATTTTCATTTATGATGTCACATCCATGTCCTTAATTATTGGTATTTATTTCTTTGATTCATGGCATAAATATCCCCTAGGTTTCCTCTAGCCCCTATACCCCCTTATGTAAGAATATGAACATGTTTTGGGTGGATAGAACCATGCGCATGGTTTCCTAAGTCATGTAGACAAACCATGCAAGGGTGTTAAGGTCAAAAGGATTTATTTTTCAATCCATGAATTCCCTTCTTGGATTTACCCCATTGTTCCCCTTTAATCCCCCATTCAACCCTTATATCCAGTGAAGTCAAACAAACTCCCTCATGTTCTTTTAGAGCCCAATTATTAAAGGTTTTTTGATGGTGGATCTTGCTGATTCTTTAAGTAAGTTAATTAATCTCTTATTCTTTCCATTATCTATAGGGTTTCGTTCCTCCTTCTTGAAGTTCCAAATTTCCATCAACAAGGGTTTCATATATAGGATATAAGTTTTTGTTTCTTGGTTAAATATTGTAGATTAGGGATTATTTTTATCCCCTTGTGGTGTCGATGTTGAGTGATATAAGTTTCACACAAAATTTGTGGGTTTTGATATCTAATGGAGGTGTTTCAATGTGTAATAATTATTTGATGTGTTAGAATTCTTTCATGTCCTTTATATCATGTTCCATTCTATTTTTTTGTGGTGAAAAACTATTTTTGATATAATTGGATAAAAATTTGATTCAGAAGATACATTTTTTAATCTTAGTATGTTCTTTTCATGTGTAACTCATGTTGAATCTTGTGAAGGAATTTTATCTTATAGGAAAATGGTTTTTGAAATGTTTATAGTGCTTCAAATTCTGTTTTGATATGTTATTTGGGTGAATTTGTCCATGAAAGTGGTGTTTGAAATGGTTTTTGTGTGCAAATCCTTATTTTTCTTCTTCAAAGTACTTTATGAAAAATTTAAATGATTTATTTAGTTACTAATCTAGTGAAAAACATATTTGGTAAAATTTGGTGTGTTCTTAATTCAAAAATGATATTCTTATGATAAAATGGTATTTTATAACATGTATAAGTATTTTGATCACATAGAGGGAATCATGGGTATCTAGGTGGGTGGACTAGGACTATTATGTTAGTGATATGATAGTTATACCATCCTAGTTTCACATTGTATGTTTGATAATGAAAACAGTCACTAAACATTGATGATATTTGTGGACCACTAGGTCATTGGTGTTTCCCCTCATAGTGGCTCCTCCACAAGAAGGATATTGGTGATCGTTACATATACATTGAGATATGAGGTATGTAGGGAAACAAAACTAGCTACTGCCTAGTGGTGTTCTCTGACTAATTCTCATTGGCATTATTTTATATACTATAGGAATTCATTATTTTTTTTTTGAAAATTCACTAGTATATGTTTTTTATTTAAAATAGTACCTTATTTAATGTTTTTCTCTTGAAAACTATTTTCATTAAATTTTTCTCTTTCTAGATATTGTTCTATCATTTCATGTCTATAAAAAATTTCAAGCATGTTGTCTTAAATTTTTTATCACATGGAATATATTGGGGGTAATCCTATTGGGCTTTGGCTCACACCCTGCTTACACATTCTGGTGTATGTAAACTTCATAATGTTTGAGACATGTAACAGAAATTTCATTGATGAAGGATGTCTGAGTAGTTAAATTATTTTCACGGTTCATCATTACGTAGATTGCTTGATGGTGCTTCCCCCTAGACATTAGGTGTTTTTTATGTTATACATTCTACTCATTTTTTGTTATGGACATCATGGCGTTTTGTATAAAACAATGTAACTCAATTATGAATTTTTATAAATGTTTTTGTTTTGAATTATCATATTTACTTTTTTAAATATTTTTGGTTGTTTTATTCTTCTAATCATGGGTAAATCATTCCGAAACAAATGATTATGATACTCAAAAATGTGTGCCAGCCTAGGGGGATAGGGATTTCCATAAAAGCCTTACCATGGACCGGGTCAGGTTTATGTTTGGAAGGAGACCAGATCTGGTTCATGACAAAAGGGAATCACATCTGGATGCGATTTTTGGGTAATATTATTTTGGATGAGTCTTCATAGATAAGAGCTAGGACTATTATTTCTTGAAATTATGGGAAACAATTGGGTGTGTCGATCGTACATATCATGATTGAACTCTTGTTTTCATTGGATGTTGGGATTCATGATTGAATTCTCATCTAGGTTGGACACGTGAGATACATACTGTACATGGAAGATGATTTGGCGTAAACTAGTTTTTGTCATCTTTGAGATGATTTTGATTTATATATATTTGATGTAATTTATGAAACTTTTCAGAATTATTGTACTGATGTTTTCACATGTGACTCTTTCCTTTTTTAACACCATGCCTCCCCAAAAATATCCCATGAACCAATGGGATGAAGCTAAAGAGTGTTCTCCTTCATCACTTGATCAGAGGTTGGTAGAAGCTGTGGTTCGGGATGTTTAGCCTATTGTGGAAGTAGTGGGTCCGACTCCTACTATATTTTGAGCAGATGAACATGGTCCATTGGAAGATAAAGACCATAATTTTCACAAGAACAAGCCTCATTATTTACAATGTATCATGAAGCCTCAAGATTTAGAGGAGTGGAATGAAAATATCCATCACAAGACCATGTTTCTTGACACACATGAGGATGTCAGGGTGAAATGTTCCACATTTGTTCTATAAGGTCCCATTCGCAAGTGGTGGGAATCAGTATTTCAAGCTATACTCAATGGGATGCTAAGATATAATGACATCAACAATATCTTAAATGACCAAAACTATCATAAAGACTTGGGTTATGCCAGATACCATGAGTTTATGAGACTCATTAAGGTATACCTGTAAGTGATGGAGTATGCTAGACTCTTTTTTGATATAGTCTGATAAGCCCCCCAAGATGGTCTCTAATGAACAGATGAAGGCTCATTGAATTGAAAATAGATTACCACCAAAGATATATTTTTAGGTCTTCCTATTTACGCTAGAGATCCATGATGATGTGGTTGATCAATAAAGTATGGTATATATTAGTCGAAATGGGAGGTATAGTTTGTAACAACTCAACCATTTATCACTGAAAATTCCACTTGATCTGATTAAATGTCTAATTATGAAAAATTTATATATAAAATATGCACTTCCATGGTTTTATGTTTTTATATTTCAATATAACATTAAGAATTGTTACCAATGCTAATATACTCATTAAACAATGATCACATGATTAGTATAAATATAGGGTCCTAACAAATAATATTTACTCAAGAAAAAAGAGTGATGGACTCATCCTGTAGACATACGCCATAAAAATCCCATTTTTTTGGAGCTTGGAAAGGAGGTGGCATCATTGGGCTTTGCTCTTGATAAATCCCAATATGATTTCAACATGTTAATCTTGAACGGAACCACCGATGGGAGACGTGGAAGATGACAGAGAATACCACATGATCGATAAAATCAGAGCCACTGAAAGAGTGTGTCACCATCGCGCACCATACCCTTCAATCATATGCTGGTGTTATAAGGGGTTGTTTAAAAAGACCTTAGCACTATTATTCTGTGAATTATTTTTATTATAATAATTAATATACAATCTCTTTATTATTTTTACATTAAAATTAGTTTTTAAAGCACAAATACTATTTTTAGTTAATATTCAACTAAGAAATCTATTTTGATTAAATAAAGTATTTTTTAGTTAAATAATATTTTAATAAAATATTAATATTATTATTTAATTAAATTTTATTAAATCTAAGTGATCGTATAATTTTATTAATGCAATTTCAATTTTTATTATTGTATGAATGTTGTTTTGTAAAACCTCATGATATTTTGATAAATGTCAGTTTTTATTTTTAAAGTAAAAAATTCACATATTTATAAAATTATTTAGATAATATTAATATTATTTTTTGAATTAGGTAATCGAAATAATCCAACGGTGAATTTGACATAATTTTCTAAGACAATCTTATTTTTGGGTAAAAATTAAATAATGTTTAATAATATAATGTGTTTTATGACATCATAAAGACCCAATAATGACGTAATAAAATACTAAAAACATTATGTTCTACCAATATATGTTTTAAAATTTAAATAATCTGATTTTACTTTATTTATTTATTCTAAAATGCTTCAGTGGACCTTCAGGACATATAAAACATTTTAGCATTTTAAATTGATTTCTTTAAGAGTGTGACTCACGTTCACATAAGGAACCCCATTATTTAAAAATGTTTGTTGATTGGAATTAAAAAATATTATTTTACACTCCCCTATGGAACTATCCATGGGAAAAACCATGGGATGTTTTTTGGTATGGAGTATTTTAATGTGTGGGGAGCCAAACCCAAATAATAAATAATTCCCTCTCCTTCCTATATAAACCCAACCCAGCTCCTAATTCATCCTTACTAAAATACAATGGAGATCATCCATATACTTCCCACTTATTTCTTGAATCCTCCGATGGAACCCCAAGCTCCCATGAAGCCTCTCTGAAGACACTCCCAAGCCTTTGGTATCACACTTCCACGTAAGGGATTCCTTCCATTCAAATTTTATCCAATTTTCGTAATATTTTTATGCCATTTTATTTACAATTATAAATTTTGGTGTATGATTTTTAACCTCCCCCATACTACCCTATTCATGTTTGAATGATTATAGACTCATTTCTCCCTCAATAATTTCTCCCTTTTACACCCGTTAACATGCCAATATTCTATAAGGAATTTCACTCTCCTCATTTACATTCAAGAAATTATTTTGTATTATTAATCCAAATTACACTACATATGTTGGAACATGTATCCATTTGACCTCATTTACTATCTGTTACATGGAAATATTATTAGACACTCCTTTCTCTTTCATCATCCATTTTCTATGAATTCATATGTTCTGACTTTACTCTGCCAAAATATCACCAATTTTCCAAGACAATGAGATTGTCTAGTAAATACCATACCCATTTCACTATCAAGCCTATTCATCTTTACGAACATTTACTTATTGATTATAAATCTTTATATAAATATTCCACAACCCCTTACCATGGAATAAATTATGATGGAAGATTCCTTGTTGAATGATTCATGTGGCACACTTATGTATGAAATGAAATGTTTAAGAAGGGTGTGCCCTGATAGGGCTCCAATGCATTGTGTAAAGATTAATATCATGATACATCATGTGCAATGAGGATTTACAAATTTTAATTCAATTCATTTGAGGATTTACCCATTCTAATTATAGTGCAATGAGGCTTTACTAATGCTCCTTATTAAATGAGCCTTGGCTCATGCTAATTCCATGTTATGTGTTGTTGCCACATTCCCATGATATAAATATCATTATTTATAAAGATTTTATTATCATGTTTAATTTATGATTCATTAATATGAATATTTTCTAAAATGTATTTTATTCATCATTTTATTCCTCGTTTAATCCGTTACTGGGATTTATAGCTCACCCTTTTCTTATGCATGTCCTCAAGTTACCAAATGCAATACAAAGTATGAGGGAATGCAGTGGTCATGTAAAGGATGTTTTCAATAAAGATATTGTGTTTCATGTTTTATGTCATTATGTAATGTTCCTAAGCCCCAAATACTCTATACCTCTTGATCTTCTATGTTGTATCAATTGAAGTGTATATTTAATATATCATTTTTATGTTAGTAAATAAGAGTTGGGTTGTTATAATTGGTATTAGAGGATATGTTTAGTAATTTTTTTGATATGTATTAGAAAAACCTAGTGAAAGCCTTTGGGAGAAGTATATGTATAATAAAAATATTCATAAATATAGTTGAGTATTAAGTAAGTGGTTTATCAAGAAAATACATCAATATCTAGATAAGTCCTAGTAGAGGAAACTCTATTACAAATTTACCTATGAGTGAAAACTACAAAAAAGAGTTTCGGGCTTGACCCACTGTATCCTGGTACACAACAATGGGAATTTCTATAGTTTTTTGTTATGTATATATTAGGGGGATATTAATTATTAAATTCACAAGATTATTATTAACCATTATTAATTGAATAAAAATGTCCATAAGAATATATGTTAGAATGTTGGTCATTGATAACATAGATTGAAGCCTTCATATTAATAAGTTAAGAAAATAAAATTAATTTATAATTCATTTTTTGGACCTCAACTTACCCTTTATTTATTATACCTAACATTCCTTTTATTCCTACCAAAGGCCTGTAATAGAAGGATTTGGGCTAACAACTAATGTAATGACCAATGTGATGACTGTTCTGATGAGATTCCCAACCCAATAGGAGCGGGAATCACAATGTTTGTCATGATACTCTCTTGATTAACTCTTGTGTTGAATAGATACATGTTTCAAGATGAACATTCAACCCCCCCCCCCCCCCCACCAAGAAAGAAAAATTTGTAATCGAAATCATCATGAGACAAAGGCCTACTACTATTAATGAGTCATTTGATTCCTCAAACATCGAACAACGGATCAACTCCATTGAAAAGATCTTCTCTATCATTCAATGTGTTTAACAATATAAGGTTCTTATGGATGATTATCATATAGAGAGTGAATATGATCAATGGTGTACATTGATCAAAAATACGAATAATATGGTTGATATCGAGGTATTGGAATAGAAGGAATTCATAAAAATGTTTTTCGATAATTATTTTCCTCACACCCTCCAACTTAAGATGGAAATGGACTTTCATGCCCTCAAGAAAAATAAGGACAAATCCATTGGAGAGTATAGAGAAAACTTCACATGGCTTGAATGATATGCCTCCATCTTTTTCGTTACACCTGAATGCAATGTTGACTGCTCTTTTGTGGGCTAAAACCTATCCTATAGAAAGCCCTGGGGATCAACGACTTTGATAGCTATCAATAAATTATTTGATGTGCCCTCATAGATGAATTGGATATCGAAGGTTCTCTTTGGTATCATGGGTAAAATATTCCTAAGGTGGACATCAATTCTAGCATCCTAGTGGAGAAATCCATCGGGGCAAAGAAAATCCAGCACTCCACATTCCAAAGGTCTGTAATGAAGAACCCCAGAAATTTCATGAAGGGGAAGATGAAATTCTTCAGGTGTGGAGGATAAGGCCAACATGACATTAAATAGTGAAAAGAAATACTCACATATATGACATATGATAGGAACACTCAATTCTACTCTCAATAAATTTTCTTTACTTCAACTACAATGAACCTGGGAACCTTCAAAATCAGTTCCCTATGCCAAGGGTTTTCAAAGGAAACCAACAACCTCCTGGGTAGCAAGGGAGAGCTTTTTCCATAACTAATACTAAATAGATCCCCCACAACAAACTGGTGAAATGTACTCTAGTTATTTATTCAATAAAAGGAAATGTATATTTCGATTCTGGTTCTACACAATCTTTTATATCCCAAAATATTAGTAGAACAATCCCAATACAAAAACAAATCATGGATGTAAAGAGAATGGTGAGTACGATAAATTGTTATATCATTGCATCGCATGAATATAACTCCTCCCATATCTTAATTTATGGATTGAACATCCCAGAAAACCTCTTCATACTCCCTTTGGTGGAATTTGATGCAATTCATAGCATGTTTTCACTTTACCTATATAGATCCAACATAAATTTTCGTGAGTGGGAAATCACTCTCTATATGGTGAATCGACCCCCAATTCAATAATTGTGCAAAGAGGAAGATGAATCTTATTTAGTACCATCATCTCAAGAGTGTATATTAATTCCATATGAGCATAAATACCTGGCTCATATGATTTAGTCTAAGGAGGAATACTTCCCTGAAGACATTCCTATTGTGAGGGAATTTGTGGAAGTGTTACCAGAGGAATTTTCTGGTCTTCCTCCAATAATATATGTTCAATTATTGACTGACCTTAGACTTTTTTTGTTACTAATATCCAAGACTCTGTATAGAATGGATATTATGGAGGTTGAGGAGATGATGAAACAACTACAAAATAATCTGGATAAAGGGTTTATATGCCCATGTGATTCACCAAGGGTTGCATCATTCCTCTTCATCAAGAAGAATTATGGGACAATTCCCCTTTGCATTGATTACACAAGCTCAAAAAAATCATGATTAATAATAAGTATCCTCTACCATGAATTGATAACTTGTTCAATCAACTATGACGAGGACAATACTTCACCAAGGAAGATTTATAGTCGGGATATTATCAAGTATGGTTGAAAAAGTATGATATCCCCAAGATTGCTTTTCATACAACATATAGGAAATATGGATTCATAGTATTGTCTTTTGGACTCACTAATGCTCTAGAAATTTTCATGGACTTGATGAATATAGTGTTTAAATATTACCTAGAAAAATATGTCGTAGTCTTTATAGATGATATTCTAATATACTCTAAAATAAAGGATAATCGTGAGGAGAATCTAAGAAATGTACTAGATACCTTGCGATAGAATAATCTCTATGAAAAGTATAGTAAGTGGGAGTTAAGGTTGAATAAGGTCACATTCATATGTGATATCATCACAATAAATGGGATATTTGTGGATCCATCTATGACAACTACAAATGAGGGATGGCTGAGTCCAACTTCAGTAGTGGATATTCATAGCTTATTTGGGTTTGCTAGATATTATCACCAATTTGTGAGAAATTTCTCATGATTTCCCAACCCTCGTACCAAGATAACATTGAATGGAGTAATGTTTTCTTGGAGTGATGAATGTAAAAAGAGATTCATGGAGTTAAAAGGAGGCTTATAGTTGTGTCCATGCTCACATTTACCAAAAGTGGAGAACTCATTATGGTATTTAGTGATTCTTCAAATAAGGGATTGGGTTGTGTGTTGATGTAGAATGATAAATTGATAACTTACGCCTCAAGGTATCTGACACTCCTTGTGAAAAACTATCAATGGCATGATCTGGAGTTTCTGTCTATGATATTTGCATTGAATATATGGCATCATTATTTCTATGGGGAGATGTGTGAGATATATATTGATCATAAGAGCCTCAAATATATATTCACTCAAAAAGAGCTTAATGTACACCAATAAATATGGATAGATCTCATTAAGGATTATGAGTGAAAGATCCACTACAACCCCATTAAGGAAAACAAGGTGGAAGATTCCCAAAGTAGAAATGATCTAGCTATTCTATCATTAATGAGAATTGAAAAAGATACAATCTTCTTGTATTATTAGGGGATGGAAATGGGAATCCTTAATTTAGGAACATCGTCAACACTTTCTCTAATGATTACCCAACCATCCCTCAAGGAGAAAATAAAGGATGCTCAATGAAAGGATGTAGAAATTATTAAAAGGTTTGAATCATTTAGAAATGGAAAAAATCCTTAGGGTTTGGGGTTGATAATGATGTATTTGTGAGATTTGGGTCATGATTATGTGTACCATCTGATCCAAATATATAGAAGGATAATGTTGAGGACGTTCATAGCTCAACCTTCTCTATTCACCTGGGGATCACAAAAAAGTATTGAGATCTTTGAGAAATCATTTGGTGGGACAATATGAAAAGGGAGATTGCTAGATATACATCAAGGTGCATGGTATGTTAGCAAATGAATTCTGAGAGGAAAAGGTATAAAAGGGTGATTTAACCCCTACCCATTCCAAACTTAATGTGGGAAAAAATTATCATGTACATTCCCCCTAGACGTAAAAGGACATTTAGAGTAAACAATGTTATATGGGTCATTTTGGATCATCTTAGAAAGACATCACACTTTATTTTGATTTGATAGGACTATTCATTGTATCAACTTGAACGGAATTACATCAAATAAGTTGTAAGTATTTGTGAAGTAACACTATCTATTGTATCCAATCGTGATCCTAGATTAAACTCAAAGATCCTGAAAATTTGATAGCATGATCTAAGAACATAACTAGGCATCATTATGGTCTATCACTCTCAAAATGATGGCCAATATGAGCAAAATATTTAGACACTTAAAGATATGATATGTTCATGTTCTATGAACTTCAATGGAGGATGGGACCAATATTTTCCACTACATGAATTCATTAACAATAAAAATTTCCACTCAAGCATATGAATGGAACCATAGGAATCCCTTTATGGTAGAACGTGCAAAACACTAGTGTGTTGAGATGAAGTCTGTGACTGCAAGCTACTAGGACCTGAAATAGTGGAGGAAATGGTGGAGAAGGTGAAAACCATTCAGCAGCATATCAAGGAAGCCAAAAGGCAATATAAGAGTTATGCAGATAGTTGTCAATGACACCTTGAGTTCAATATCAGAAACATGGTATTTAAAGGAATATCTCCATGGAATAATGTCATATGGTTTGGAAATAATGGTATGTTAAGTCGTAGGTACATTGGCCCCTTCGAGATTCATGTTCATGTTGGGGTTGTGGCCTATCGACTAGCACTTCCACCTACCATGGCCAATGTACATGAAATATTTAATTTACCCCTCTTAATAATGTACATAGCAGACCCTTCAAATGTAATCTCTTTTGAGGTAGTACAAATAGAGAATGATATTGCTTATGTGGAGAGACCAGTGAAGATCATAGATCATAGTGAAAAATTTCAATGAAACATGAATATGCCCCTCATCAAGGTGTTATGGAGAAACCACATATTTGATGATGTGGCATGGAAATCGGAGGAAGATATGAAGCAGAGTTACCCACATCTCTTTTAGCGTGGGAAAATGAGATTTCGAGAGAAAATTTCTCAAGTGGGAAAGATTGTAATGACTAAAATTTTTATCAATGAAATTTCTTATGGAACTAATTAAATTTCTTATTATAAAAAATTGTAATATAAAATATACAATTACTTTGTTTTACATTTTTTTATTTGAATATACTTTTATGAATTTCTAGAGTATCTAATATAGTCTTTCAACAGAGATATCGTGATTAGTTTAAATACAGGGCTTTAACAAATCCAATTTACTCAGACAATGGAAGTAATGACTTCATCTATTAGACATTCCCAGTATGAAGCCCATTTTTTAGAGAATGGATAGAAGGTGGTGTCATTGGGATTCGATCTTGACCATGCACAAGTTTAGCTTCAACATGTGAAACATGAATAGAACTTCATAAGGGAGAAATGGAAGTTGACCGAGATTATCACCTGAGCGATGTTATCTGAGAAACCCCAAGATTCTGTCACCATCACCCACCATACCCTTTGGATGTATGTGGGTGTAATAAGGTTTTTTTGTAATAAGACTATATAATTATGATTATGTGCATTATTTTTTTATATAATAATGAATATACATTCATTTTAATATTGTTATGTTGTAAATAGTTTTTAAAGCACAAATAGTTTTTTAGTTAATACTAAAATAAGAAATATTTTTTGATGAATTAATGGATTTTTGAATTAAATAATATTTTAATAAAAAATTATTACTATTATTATTATTATATTAATTTTTATTTTATATAAATGATCATATAATTTTCTGAATGCAATTGTAATTTTTATTATTGTTTGAAAGTTGTTTTTTTGAACCTCAAGATTTTTTGATAATTGTCTGTTATTATATTAAAAGTGGAACTTCACATTTTTATAAAAGTATGTAGATATATTTAAAATTATTTTTTGAATCAGGTTGTTAGAATCATCTAACGGTGAATTTTTTATAATTTTCTGAGACAAATGAATTTTTGGGTAAAATATATATACCGTTTAATTATAGAATTTTTTTATGACATCATAATGACCCAATAGTGAGGAAATAAAATACTATAAACATTTTGTACAGAAAATATATGTTTAAAAATTAAAATAATGTGATTTTAGTTTTTTTTACTTACTATACAATGATTTTGTGACCCTTCAAGACTAATAAAACATGTTAGCCTTTTAAATTGATTTACTTAAGAGTGTGACTCACCTACACATAAGAAAACCTATAATTTTATGATGTTTGGACCTTGGAAATATAAAATGTAATTTTCCACTCTCCTATGGAAAAAACCATGAGAAAAATTCATGGGTTGTTTTGTGGTTTGGATTAGTTTAATGTATGGTGACCCCAACTTAAATAAAAATGAATTCCCACTCCTTTATTATATAATCCCACTCATGATCCAACTTCCTTTTCACTCAAATCATTTACAGTTAATCCATCCTCTTCCCTCACCCACCTATAATCCTCCCATGGATCCCCAAGCTCCCAATAATCCTATCTCAAGCCTCTTCCAAACCTTTGAGATCACACTTTGAAGTTGGGGATTCCTTCCTTTCTCATTTTATTCTTGTTTCATAATATTTTGATGCCTTTTTATTTTAAATTATAAATGTTGGGGTATTATTTCACAACACCCCCATACTAGCCTCTATATATTTGAATGGTTAGACTCATTTATCTCTTATCAATGCCTCCCATATATACATGATACCATGCCGATATTCCGTAAGAAAATTTTTCTCTCCACATTTACATTCCAGAAATTCTTTTGTAATATGAATTCAAATTCCATCAATGATTTTGGGACAGGTATCTATATGACCCCTTTAATGTTGATTCCATGTAAATATGATGACACAAACCTTTAACTCTAATAAAACAATTTTTGAATTCTTATGTCACATTGTTACATTGCCAAAATTGAACCAATTTTCCAAGCCAATGCAATTTTGTAGTGATTACCAGGCCCATTTCCCTATCTAGGGTATTCACCATTATGAAAATTTAATTATTATTTATAAATATTAATGTATTTATTCTGAATTCCATTATTCTGGAATAAATTATGACAAAATATTCCAAGTTGTATGATCCATCATGCAGAATTATCCATGAAATAAATTGTTTAAGAAGGGTTCACACTAATAGCACTCCAATGCATTGGGTAATGATTAGTATCATGATACATAAAGTGAAATGTGGATTTACACTTACTAATTCAAGTTATATGAGGATTGAATCATGCTAATTAAAGTGAAATGAGGGTTTACTCATGCTCCATGTGCAATGTTCCTTGGATCAAGCTAATTACATGTTAAGTGTTGTTGCCACATTTCCATGTCATGATGATCAGGAATTATCATGCCTTTATGTTCATGTTTCTATTATTCTCTATTGATATCTATATTTCATAATATGTATTGTAATCTCTAATTTCTGACTTGTTTACTACCAAACTAGGATTTATAGCTCACCCTCTTATTATGCATGTCCTCATGTTACCCCATGCAATGCTATGTAAGGGGGAATGTCGTGATCATATAATGGAATTTTTAAATAGACATTGTGTTACATGTTCGAAATCATTAAGTATTGTTCTTAATCTCCAAAGACGCTAGATATGTACATATTCTATGTCGTTTCAAGAGGAGAGTTTATGCAATAAAACATTGTTTTTGTCTAATAAATATTTTTATTTTTATATTGTTTCTCTAGGATAATATCATTGATGGGATGTGGATGTTAATCTGAGAAGAAATGGAAGATAAATGATTAGGGGAAGAATGGAGGTGTTAGTTTAGGTCATACTCCCATGAAGTGTTCATCTATGTAATCTAATGCAAGGTTCACTATTTGAACTTCTTTGGGATGCCATGGAACACCCGACCTACATGTACATCTTCTTTGAGTCCTTGTTATAAGTGTAATGATATATGTAACTTTTAGAGATTTTGGGAAGTGGTGTATCTTTTTAGTGTGTGTATGGATCAATGGCTTTTGAGGGGACATTTGTTCTATCAAAACTGTCTAGGATAGTGGGAACTTGGTTTGGCGGTCGGGGTGGTTGGTCTAGATTATCTTCTCTATACAGATAGTTTAGGTCATAAACACAGGTGAGTGGTCGTTCATAGATATATATGATGCCTCTCCATGTTGTCAATCACGAACTAGCTGGATTAGATGTAGGGCCTCTGATAGATCAAGGTATAATCTTGATTGCATCTTCTCTATCTATAGTTATCATTGATACAATTAATAATTTTTCTTTTATCTCATCCCATATTGTTATCCTACTAAATTTTCCAATGTAGTTTTATCCTTTTCCAATTCTTCGATGAAGCCTTTGGGTAAGAATATGGCACAACATCTCAGTTTATTATCAAGTGGAATTATAGTGTTATGGGTTTAGATGGAGTGGGACCTCGTGATCTTGTATATGAACTATTTCAAAGTAATCCTCTACATGTATTGGCTAGTGAAATTTCAAGCACATATCAATTTCTATTAGAAGTGGTTGAGTTTCATGGCACCTGATGAGAGTCCTAATGTTTTTCATGGGGTATGAGATCTTTCGTTGGGTCATGTGTGCCCTCCACTCACATAGATGGGAAGCCTTATCTTCTAGTTATCGTCACTCATTATAGAGGGTGATGGTACTACTGCCGGGGTTGTATTACCTAATGTAGTGTAAGAGTTCCCCGATGTATTTCCTGATGGTTTTTATGCATTCCCCTAAGCTGGAAGTAGAGTTTTCAATAGATTTGTAATGAGAAACACTATAGATATCTATTATCTCATAACATATGGCCCCACATTGTTTATGTAATTAAATATACATTAGGATGCTTTGGAATCAATGGATTCATTCTCATGAATGTCTCTCCATGGGCCTCTCATATTCTTTTTGTGAAGCAGGGTGATGCGTCCATCTAGTTGTGCATTTATAACAAAAATGTAAAAAATGTAACTATAAGAAAATATCATTTTAGAAAAATATATGATATGATCGATCAGTATAAGGAGTAAAATTGGATTTCCATAATAGACGTGTGTTTTGGTTATGAAAAAGCAAGGGTGAGAGATGTGGATATCGTAAATATAGATTTTCGATGCAGGTACGATCACTATTAGTATTTTCTCAAGGCCTTTATTTTTACCAATGCTCTATCAGTATTTATGGAACTCGTGAATAGGGGTTTCCACTAGTATATACACTCTTTTATCATTATATTTTTAGACAACATCCTAGTTTACTCTAGATTCGACGGAGTCCATGAACTTCATTTTCATATTCTGTTGGGAACTCTATGGTATCATCACCATTATTAAAATTTACCCACATTCACCCTCTAGATAATGAATGTGATGATTCATGGTCATGTAATAATAGGAACGAATGTTTTAGTGGACCTTGAGATTATTAGTGTAGTTATTTCATGGGATCGTCTGATGAATGTGTTCAAGATGAATATTTTCCTAATTCTATCTAGTTATTTTTAGTGTTTTGTCTAGGATTTCCCTTGGTTGGTTTCATCCATGACCATGATAACCTAGAAAGGGGTTGTGTTGTAATGGGGTCTATAATTTCATGCATCTTTCAAGTAGTTGATGTGGTGGTGGACTACCGCCCCAATATTGATCATGTTGGAATTTGGAATAGGCTATGCGGTTTATTATGATGCTTTAGATATGTCTCTTAGGTACGTGCTTATCCAGAATGATCAAAAGCTGGAGTATGGTTCTCTTCAACTCTAAACATGTGAAATGAATTAACTGTCCCATGACTTGGAGTTGGTAGTGGTGACGAAAGAATTGAAGACATGGCTAGACTACCACTTTTGGGAGAAGTGTGTGGTCAACTCTGATAATAAGAGCCTAACATACATTGTCTCATAGAAGGATCTTAATCTAACATAGTTCATCTGGATCAACTATTAACAGAGTTTTGAAATTGATAACATCTATAACCTAGTAAGGGGTAATGTGGGGGATTATGCCTTAAGTAATAATTTTCCATTTCATGCTTTGTGGAAGTCAAACAATGAGTGGAATTTGAGGGGGAGTTTTTCCCAAATTAATATAGAGACCCAGGAGCAATGTGATGGTACTTTACTGGAAAGTGTGTAGTAGAATCCCACTCATTTAAAGTTAATTCAGTGGGATAAATCCTATGAATTAATGTGTCAGCATTCTGTTCAGTTTCATCATGGATGTGAGACACCTTCGGATTAGTCTTCTTCTCCCATGGGAATCTTTTTCTACAAGGGACGTTCGGTGTGTCTGTTATCTATATGGATGTTGGTGATTCATTATGGAAATAAAACATAGTGGGATGTTCATTATAGATTTTTCAATATGAAATATCATGTTTTTTAGTAGTTCTTTCTTACTTGGTATGAGGTGGGATATAGATGAATTTTTATCGAGATGTTATGCATGTTAGTAGGTGAATGAAAAGCATCAGAGGCCCTATAGTTTGCTTCAGAATTTACCCATCCCTACCAAGAAGTGGTATGAGGCCACAATGGATTTAATTGTAGGATAAACTCATACACTTCAATGTATGAACAATATTTGGGTTTTTATTTTTTATTAGAACAAATCAACCCACATCATTCAAATCATAGATGTTTCCAAACAGGATGAGTTGGGGAGATTGTATATTAAAAAGTTGGTATGGATTCCCAGAGATCCATTAGTTGTTGTCTCAGATTGAGAGCTCATGTATTATATCTTGGTTGGAAGAAATACATCAGATGGATTTGGGGTCACAAATTAATTTGTGCATGACATACCATACTCAAACGTATGATCAGGAAAATAGGGAAAATTAGATTCTGGAAGAAATTCTTCGTGAATGTGTTTTTGACATTGGAGGATCTTGGGATAGCCATTTGGGATTGGTTGATTTTGCTTATAATAAAATTTACAAGTCCCCAATTATAATTTCTCATTTTTAGGAACACTATTTATGTCTTTATTGGTCCCACTATGTTTTTCTCGGGTAGGTGAGACCTCTCTATTGGGGTTGGGCATTATGAAAGAGACATCTATGATGATCAAGTTGATCAGGTTTTGGTTACTGAAAACTCAAGGTCACCACATGTCTTATTCTAATAAAAGGTTCCATGATCATCATTTCATTATGGGTTATCAGGTATTCTTGATGGTGACCCCACTTTTGAGCCAACGTCATTTTGGGAATGTGTGGAAATGTTACTTCGAGGAATGTTAGGGATCTTAAGATCCCTGAGCCAATTGGAAATGTGTAATAATAGTTATAATTTACTTATAAGATTACATCCATTGATGATATATTCCATGTATCCTAATTGAATATGGTAAACTCTAATTTTTCCCACATGCGGTGTTGGGAAGAGTTTTAAATAGATGGAGACATATCTTTGGTTGAATGGAAGATGCAAATAGTGGATTCATAGGAGAAATATCCTTAGTGAAAGTATATTCCATTTGTCCATGGCCTTTGAAAGTATGGAAATAAAGTGAACAAGTCTTGGGACCATGCATTGTTGGTTGAGCAAGAGTACCCATTCTTGTGTTTCTAATAAAGCATTATGATGACATTATAGCGGAAAAGTTTGTCCTAGTTGGGAGAATTATCACATCCATGTCTTTCATTTCTGGTATTTTTCTCTTATATTCATGGAATATATTTTCCCCCAATTTCCTTCTATATCCCCCTTGAGTTTGTAAAAGATGGAAATGTTTTGGGTGGAAAAAACAAGGCGTATGGTTTGGATACATGGTTTCAAAATTATGCTGGAAAACCATGCATATATTTCCAGGTCATAAAACATTATTTTTTATTCCAGGATTTTTGTTCTAGTATTTACCCTAGTGCACCCCTTTCTCCCCTATTAAATCCTAACATCCATGGAAGGATCCCAAGATTCATCAAGCTCAATTAGATCACATATTTGAAGGGGTTGTTGGTGGTGTAACTTTAATATTCTTCATGTAAGAAAATTACACTATTATACCATCCATTTTCAATTTGATTAATTCCCCCTTATTGAATTTACAAATACCCATCAACTTTGATCTCATACATAGTGTATAATTTTTTCTTTCTTTGATTAATCTTGTGTATTACGGTTCATTTTTATCACCTTGTGGTGAGGCGATGGTACAGTTGATGTTTCGCACAACAATTTTTCATTTTTATCATATATGGTTGGTTTTTCTTTGTTTACCCATTATTTGATAATTTTTTTTCATTATTGACATTCCTATAATGTTTAATATCTATTTTTGGTTCAGAAAAAATTATTTTTTATCGAATTTATAAAGATTTTGATTTTATTGTTTCATTTTTTACTTCAAATTGTTTTTTTCATGTGCAGCTCATGTGTTTTCATTTTAGGGAATATAATAATATATGAAATACAGTTTAATAAATTTTTCTAACGATTTTAATTATATTTTTATATGGTATTGGGGTACTTTATTCCTTTTATGTGGGTATTGAAATGGATTTTGTGTGTAAATACATATTTTACCTCTGGAAATTATTTTATACAATTTTAAAATGGTTTATTGAGTTACAGGAAGGGAAAAAATAGGCTGGTTACTATTTTTTGTGTGTGTTATTTATTAATGGTATTGTATTGTTAAAATGTTATTTCATAACATGTGGAACATATTTGATCACAATGTGGGAATCTTGGGAATCTAGGTGGGAGGACTAGGACTTGTATGTTAGTCCTTCGGTCGTTGTATCATCATTTTTTAACACACCATGTTTGATGATGGAAGAACTAACTAAAATATGGTTCTTTTTGGGGACCACAATTCCATTTCGGTTTCCC
Source organism: Viscum album (assembly GCA_963277665.1). Taxonomy (NCBI): domain Eukaryota; kingdom Viridiplantae; phylum Streptophyta; class Magnoliopsida; order Santalales; family Viscaceae; genus Viscum; species Viscum album. The sequence goes on from OY728126.1 coordinate 601,794,505, forward strand.
CTCCATGTAGATTGTACAAAATTATGATATTGATGATGGTTACTTATACAATGAGATATGATGTATCTTGTTCCCCACAACTTGCTAGTTCCTAGAGATGTTCCCGTGACTAGTGATAAATGGATATATTGTACATATAGTTGATCTATGGAGTGTGTTGTCAAAACATTTATTAGTATGTGTATTTTATTTTAAAGTGTAACTACTTTAATGTTTCCATGTAGGAATGTTTTTCTACCAAAAGTTGTACTTTTTGAAATTGTTCTAGAATTTACTGCTTATAAAAACATAAGAGATTTTTGTCTTTATATTTTTAGCATATGGAATATTTTTGGTGGTATCATATTGGTATTAGGATCGCCCCCTACATACACCTTTGGGTGTAATTAGAAATGGTAATGTATGACTGAGGGCAGGGCAAGGTTCTTGGTGACAGTGGATCAAGTTGTTAGCTTATTTTCTTAGTGCAACGCTACAGAGATATCTTGAGGACAAAGACCCCTTGTCATGTGGGGTTTTTTATGTTATACATACTACTCATTATTAGTTTTGGACATCTTATGAAATTTTGTAAAACCATGATACTCAATACTGAATTTTTATTAACACTTTTTTTGATTGTATTTTCATATTTTGATAATTTATTATTGTTGATAGTTTAATGTATCTAAACTCATGTATGTCGTTCCCAAACCATTTCTTATGAAACCCAACAACTTGATATAGCCTGAGGGGATAATTAAAACGATTGGGCCTTTACATGGAATGGTTCGGGTGCTGATATAGTTGTAGAACAGATCCGGTTCATGTCATATGACCCCTTGCAGATACACCTTGGTGATATTCTTTTCAATATCACAAATTAATTTAGTAGCCAATTTTTTATGACTCTGTTTATTATTTTTCTAATGTACCTCTTTCCCATAAAATATCATTATGCATAATATTCTTATTGATTTATCTCATGATCTCAAGTCAATTGTCTCTATTACTTATTCCCTTACAGGGGTTCATGCTCAACCCTTTCATTTCATTTTCCCTCTAAGATATGAGATAATTTAAAAGAAACCTATATTGAACACATGAGGATTTAAAAAAGTGTTTTTTAGAATAATGTATTATGTTTTCATGTATTACGTAGCATTTTTTCAAGAAAATAAACATTAAATAATCCTATAATTTGTATCTTGTATTGATAATTTCTGTAATAAAAAGGTGGGATTCCACAGATGGTATCAATTGGTGATTTAGTTATTTTTGGATATTAGTACTTGAAATATTTTTGAATAAACCTTGGGATATTCCTTAATATAGGGAAACAATCATGGTAATTTTGTAATGTATTAAAAATTTTATTCTTTAAATATTAAAACTTTATCTTGATAAAAACAAGTGGATGTGGCCTTGTAATAGATGTACATAGGGATAATAACAAAAAACTAATCATTGGTAAAGACTCAAATTGTAATTTTTCCATGACTATTGTTATTATTATACTTCTTGTTTAACACTACTAAGAAATATGTTTCTCTAATAAAAATATATTTACGAAACATTATGAATAATATTTATAAAATACACCTTATATTATTGAATTTTATTAAGAATGATCTTTATGGAATAAAATCCTATTAAAATATTTTATTTCAAAATGTAACATGTTTCCCAAAAAGGTTTAATTAATTTAGAAAAATGGTGAGGGATATGAAGAACTATTTAAATTAAGATTTCAATAGAAGATACATTTATGGAGTGTTAATGGATGTAGGAATTGTTAAATTCATACAGGTTATCAAACAACAAATCCATGTTATTAATTTTGTCATGTATTAAGTATAATGAACAGAGTCACCTCTTAGTGAACAAATTTCTATTGAGTCCATTATTTATCCATTAATAACGTTTTTTGGGGGATACATGAACCCATTGATATGATAATAATGATTAATATCAATATAAAATTTAATTTTTGAAATCCATTTTAGGGGGAATGATAATTTCACATTGTATGGGTACATCTTATAAAGAGAAGTAGGTCAGTGGTGGATTCTGGTTTAAAATGTGATTACAATAATGTAGATTGATTCTATTTATTTAGATGAAATAAAAGGAATATTTTTCATCCATTTTTTTCCCCATGTAATGAGAAAAAACTGTATATGGGATTCCTATAACTGTAGAATATGAAAAATGGATCAGGTAGAGTATATGAAATAAAATTAAAAATACTTGATTGATACACCTATATCATTATAATGCATCCTATCTGAATATATGATAAATTCTTCAGTGGATCTAGTTCCCTTATTTGAGGTATCTATTAAATTGATATGATGAAATCTATAAAGAGATTGGGAGGTGTGATATAATCATTGAATTGGAGTTTGGAGTGATGTAAGAGACAAATAGGACAAATGATAAGAAGACAAAAATTAAACCAAAACCAGTGAATAAAATTGAGCATCGATGTGGAGGGAATAAAGTGATACATCCCATGTGTAAAACTGTGTGGGAAGAATTATTATAGGAAGTACATAATTGGGAGTGTAAATTGATAAATTTTGGAAATATATGTCCATATTTCTCCAAATATTAATGGTGTGGTGAAGCCTCATCATATCAACACTAACATAAAAGGGAATATGGTGCATTCTTATTTGGAATCTCAATGCTTAATAGTTTATTTCATGGGGAAATTCCAAATAAATTTACAAATTAGAAAATAATGGGGGGAGGGGAACCACATTCTACCTCATAATTAGGAAAGGTAATATGTTTGAAAATTTTCTATCATGATGGATTATGCGGATGCTTTGAATGATGTTCTTACATGTACACTCATTGTGCTCTTAATGATATAAAGTACATTTATTATTCATATTCTACACATAAATTTTTAAAATATAATTTTTCAAACATTATAGACTCAATACCAAAAATATAAAAGTATAGTTATTATTCAAGGCAATGAGAGGGATTATCCTAGCAACAATAGTGTATAAAACCTCTATTATTAACATTAACAACATCAATCTTGGTAATGATATAGTAGTTATTCACAAGGTTTAATTCAAAAATATATTAGTCATGGAATAGCTCTCAAAGTATCATGTTGTGATCAATAATAAATGTATGTAAAGTTTATTATTATTTAATGGAAAAAACAATATAATATTAAATGGAGTGTAATACTAGGTTGATATTTTCATAAATGAACACCCCATATCCTTATTTATGATGATTATTAGTGAATATGGAAAATGTAATGAAAGTATAAATATAGATAATTTCCCCATAATTTAGGAATTCATAGACATATTTCTAAATGTTTTACCTTCCTCCCCCCCCACGGAATGAGAGTTAGTGTTTTCCATTAAACTCATACCTAGATCAAAGATGATATCAAAGACCCCATGTAGAATGGAAAATAAGGAGTCAGAGGAATTAAAACAAACTACATGAACTTCTTGAAAAGGAATTTATCTTACCAAGTGTTTCACTATATAGAGTATATAATCTCATTGTGAAGAAGAATGACATATTAATGTAGATTTTATTGATTATAGAGATCATAATTGTATCATAGTGATGAAAAATTTCAATCTCTAAATTATTGATGATTTATTTTTCCATATTGGTAGTGATCAATTATTATACAATTTATTTACATGATCTGGTTTTCATGAATCTGTGTAAATAATTATGATATTATAAATACTTCCTTACAGAAAATATATGGGATTATGAGTTTTTATTTGGTGCCCTTCTTCGTGAATAATGCACCTACTATATTTTTTAAACCGAGGAATAGTGTCTTTAAAGAATATATTGATAAATAATTTGTAGTTTTTATTGATGATATTATAAATTTATTAGAAAGTAATTAGGATATTAAAGGTTGTCTATGTGTAATATTGGGAACTCTAATGAATGATAATGTATTTAAAAAATTCATAAAATTCCAATTTTGGTCTCAAAAAGATCCATTCATCGACAAATTAAATCCAATTATAGAATATTAGTTGACACTATAAAGACAATGGATGTATAGGAATTTCATCATCCTAAAATGGAATAATATATTAATATATTTTTGGTTTTGCAAACTATTATAGGTTTTTTTTGAAATAAAATTCTTGAAATTCAAATCTAGTACCCCTGTTAACATTAAAAGGGTCAACATTTAACTGGAAAAAATAATGTGAAGAAATTTTCCAATATATGAATAATAGATTGGTTACTACAATATATTATCTATACCTTCTATTAGAGTTGTATTTTTTATTTTTATCATTACATATCAGAAAGTAATTTGGTATGTCCTCATGAAATATTAAAAAGTGACATCTTATGAATTAAGGTAGATACAACCTCACAATCCAAATTAACCAACCCATGAACTAGAGTTTAATGTGGTAATTTATACTCTAAAATTTTTGAGGCACTATCATTATGTGGGAATTGTGATATATAAAAATAAAATTAATGATTATAGAATATTTTATAAAAAAAATTAATAATGAGTCAAAAGATATGGTTAGAATTTATTAAATACTATTAATGTTCTGTTTACTATCACCCTAGAATATTAATCAATGTCGATGATGCATAAATAGAAAAAACCGATTGATATGGATATAAGGATTTATAGAGATCCTTTGATAAATTTTCAAGTAAAACTAGATATTGTAATTATAAGGGAATGGATATCTTAAAACCTATCCTAATTGATTTCCCATCCACCATTAATATAGAAGATCAAGATATCAAAAAATAAGATCCTTTGTTCCAAAGGATGATAGATATTGTAAGGAATGATAAGTTTCCATTGATAAATATTTATTAAAATGTTTTACTAAAATTTAATACAAGGCTATTTTTTCTATTTATCATAGAGAAAATGATGGATCTGATGGTCGAATATAAAAGCTCTACATTCTCTATACATATTTGAAGCACTAAATTTTATATGGACCTTTGTTATCATTATTGGATTTATAATATCAAAGGGGATACTGATTACTACATTTCAACGAAAGGTTCATGGTTTGTTAACAAGTGTAGGTAGAGAAACCAATTCATGAAGGGATATGAAACCCACTATCCATACCAACATAAATGTGGGAAAACATAACAATGGAATTCATCATGGGTCTCCTAGAAAAATCCCAACAAAACAATGAGATGTGGGTTATAGTGGATAGAATCACCATGACTTCCCATTTAATATATATTTGTGATACTTTCATTATTGAAAATCTTCCGAAAAATATAAGTAATGTAGGTGGTGAGACGATGGGGTGTTCTAGTCTCAATAATGTATGATCATGATTCAAGTTTCACATCTCAAATCTAGAGAATTCCTCAATATAAAATAAATATTTAATTTAATTTTAGTATGAGCTGTCTCCCCTAAACTAATTGAAATATGAGTGGAAAATCATGAAACCTGAGGCCATTGTGAGAACATGCTCAATGGAAATTAAAGTTGAACATAACCCACACCTTCCATTAGTTTTTTTTCATAAATAAACAAATTAAACATGATAATTCCAATAATACCATATGAATCTCTATAAATTATTGTTATTATTCTAACAGGTTAAAATTAAACCTTTTCACAATTTTCATTCTCCTTTTTCTAGTTAGGGTTCAGAAAGATTTGGGAGGATTCAAATAATGGTGATGTCATATATTTTATTATGTCTCATTATAAATCATGTTTGTTCAGCATCTTGCAGGTGATATACATGAATTTTACTATGGTTCCATGATGTGTCAGTTGAAAATAATAATTAATACATTTTTGACGAAATTTGAAGTGTTTTATAGTGATTTTATGAATTCTCAATTACAAGACGTGTAAATGTATCACCCATCATGTAATGTACCAAATGTTGTTTTTAAGAAAACTTATTAACTCTAATGGATATAAATTTTTTATAGATATCATTTCTATCAACCAAAGAGCCACCCCCATGATTTTTTAACCCTCAAACTATTCTTGGCCTTTTCATTTTTCAATCGGTCATGGTTGCAAATACAGTTTCACATTCCGGTAAGCATTATCCCTATTTATTCATATCTTTCTCTTTCTCTCATTATAGTTTGGTAGATCATACAAGGTTTGATGGATATAATCACGCTTTTGTTTATTCATGTCTATATGCTGGCTTCTTAGATATTCTGATCCTTCTTTATTGTTATCTTGTTATATTGCATTTTATTGTTTTTATATGAAATGTTTGTGGTTACATTATGATGGCCACATTTTATTTTCACCGAATTAGTTGATTTAATTTCATATATGTGATTTAAATTAAATTTTTGGATTATTGTTTCAATTGATTAAATAAAAACTCAATTACATTGAATTAGGGGATTTGGTTTTTGATGTTGTACATAGGAAAAAATGTGGGAAAAACAATCACATCAACTGAGTTAGGGTGTATTTGAGAAATCGATAGAAATTGGTGAAATTTAAAATGAAGAATTAAAATTTTGAAAATGGTTTTATGGAAATTTGTGTAAATAGTTTTGATTAAAATGGTTTCAAATTGTATTTGATAAAAATGGATTAAAAAGTTTGTGAAATAAACCATTAGTTTTTATCATGGAATGACATATGTATTAATTGAAACCCCATGTTCATTTCTAAATGAAAAATTGAAAAAATTTTAATTTTTGAATTAGATGAAATTTTATTTTGGGGAGTCTTAAAATAAAATTACAATAAATTATTTATATTATATATTATAAAAGACCTAGTAGTTAGTTATTTATTTCGGAAAATACAAGCAAGGATGAGAATTCACTGAAACAATATTAATGTATTGGAACAAAAACTAAATACATTTAGAAAATATTATTACCTATAGAGAAATAAATGAGTCATCTATATGGATTTTATAGAGATGTATGTTCAAATTGTTCTTATTATCACTTGACAATGTGACTATCCCATAACACAGATCTATCAAACCTCTTTGTAGATGACCATGTTTGTCTCTTTTTTCTAAATGAGATATATATTTTTTCCAATGTTTTACAACTATTTTACATTATTATAATTCATGTAAACTATTTCATATAATAGTGTTTGTTTAATTAATTTGTTTAATGAATTTATATCATTGGAAATGTATTCCATCTTTTGAATTACAATGAATAATTTTATTAAATTTTTTATTGAACTTTTAGGCCTATTTATTTAAAATTGATAGCTCTTTATTTTATTAATAAAATTTAACAATCTGTAATGGATTCCTTGGGGAGACCCAAGTAGGATTTTTAGTTCACACACTACTTATGCCTTTCGGTTCCCATATATTATCTCCTTCCAAGTTCAAGAAGGGTTAAAAATCACATGTAGGTTGTTCTAGTTGTTTACATGTGGACATGTAGAGTTAAATACATAAATATTAGGGTTATTTATCTTCTTATTTAATCGAAAATTGTTTTATATCTTTATTTGTATAATACCTATATTTATTATAGAACAATTCTCCTTGTTTTCCTACATTTGTATTCATACTTTCTTGTTTTCCATCTTTTGAAATGTTTTTAGAAAAATAATTCTCACTTGATTCTTTTTTAATATTACAAAATATTTTCACCAACCTGTGTGGATTAGGAAAACCCTTTTTGATATGTTAGGGATTTCTTAATTATTTATTTACGAGGGTAATATGGATTGTTATTGACAATGTGGTGTTAATGAATATGTTGAGATTTTTTCTTGAATTTAGCTTACATTTTAGTACTCTTATCTGGAAATCAAATGGCGTTGTTATTCAATTCCTCAAAATCAATCATTATAACACACCTTATGTCAATAGGGGTGGACTGGGAAAAATACCATGAGGGTTAGTTCAAGTGTATTCCATACTTATGATTTAGATAGACTGAAATCCAAATCTATTTTTATATATGATGGGTTTCATTTTCTATTTCCTCTATGTTTGAATGTTATATAATGACTTCATTTTTATCTATTGACGTTAGGTATATTCATGCCTTCAAAATGACATATGAATTAGATGTATGAGAATGCTACTTCTGAACATCAGTTACAAAATCCTTATGTGGATGATTTTATATATTATCCTTGTTTGGATACATGCTCCACCACCAATTCACATTCAGGATACATCAAAAAAACCTCATAGAGATGGTCATCTAAATTATTCTCAAGATATCATTTGATAGAATCCACCAACATTCTATGGATAAAATGATCCTTGAGAGGAAGTGGAATGGATGAGTAGGGTAGAGCGTTCTTTTATGTTCTTGGAGACACCTAATGAAATCCATGTGAAGTGGGACAACTTTAAGATGGATTTTTCAAAAAATATATGGTGAGACATGATGGTTATGACAAAAAACACGAGGGTATGGAGTGGGAAGACATCAATTATTTTTTCACTGACCATTTATATTCAGAGTCAATGGTGGTAGCTAAGTCTACTGATTTCTTCAATCATATGTAGCATGGAAGGAATTTGATAGAGTGTGACAACCATTTTACTAAGACATTGAAATTTTCACCTAAGATAGTATCAAATGGGAAGATGACCACTCAATGGTTTTCATGTGGACATTGATAGGATAATCATTATTAGTTATTATTTCTAAGAATGCCTTCATATGTTTATTTTAGGACGTTTCTCTAAAAGTAGAAATGGACATGGTTGGAAATTCAGTGTAATTAACATTTTCTTTCTCTACATGTGGAAGAGTGGAAATCTTAATAGAAACTGGAAGGGTGATGATTTTCAATGTAGTTCTCCATAGAAGGGTCATTACAATCCTCATGTAGTGCATGTGAATAGTATTTATAAATTTCTACCATGTGACTAACTGGAGAATGCACAGAGGGTTTTCACTAAGGAAACCAATATGTCCTCTAGGTACATTTGGGTAACTAGATGATATTATACTCTATCAATTGTACTCAAAATAGTGCCACTTGATCATCAAATTCTTCTAAAACTACAGTGAAATTTGATTCTTCTTATAAAAATGGGAGTTGAAAATATCCATCTAGAATGAAACTTCTTCAAACATTGTATGACTCTCCAGAGGAAGTGGATACTAGTCCAGTGGCCTCAAGAGGTACCCTCACTACTGGAATTTCCTTAGTGACTGCTTTATTTAATATCAATGCATCTCATTCATTTATTTCATCCCATATTTTTAATTTGATAAATCTTACTAAAGACCTTTTGTCTTATTTTTTGGATGTTAATACACACATTAGTATGAAGAGGGAGAAGTTTCTTCATAGTCTCTCTTCTGTTTTCAAACTTCAATTGGTTGAAAATCCATAGAGATTTATGGTTCTTGAAACGAAACCACATGATGACATATTCATGAATGATTAGCTCATTTATAATAAAGCCCCGATATGTTTATATCTTTCATTAGCGTCCTTTACTAAACCTAGTAGCTTGTCGTGTATTTTATGTTAAATGGGACCCAAGTTCATGTAGTTTCAAATCATATTATATAATATTTGGGAATGTAATATATGTGATTTCGTTTAATATATAGTAGGAATCGTTGAGCAGTGATCTCCTTCTAGTGGTCGTCGATTTTTCCAACATGTTACCATCTGACTTCTATATTTATCCATTAGTAATAGTTTTTGAGTTATCTATTACCTTACTACATGGTACTAAACTACTGTATATTCCCTCTTACCAAATGGTGTTGGAACAATGGCTGTTTTTTAATTGAAATAGAATGTGGTTTCTGTTTGTTGTCAATACTCGATTAATGTCCTAGATGTTTACATGTAATGAGATATTATTGGTCAATCATACAACAATATAGAAGGTGGCGTCATTTCACATCATTTTCAAATTGTTTTGGTCTAAAAATTAGAACATTGGGAAAAATATTTTCAGAAAAAGGGAGTTGCACAACAGATTGAAAGTTTCATGGAAACTTGCATACAAGGATTGTTTTGGGATCAATATAATAAAATATGGAAAATAAAAAAATTACTCACATGATTTTAATGTGAACAAGATATTAGGTTTTGCAAAACAATATTACACTCCCAATGCAAATTAAAAATAGGTTTTGAGCACTTAGAATTAATATTATTCACACAAAGGAAGATGCATTGGAAAATTTTCACATGGTCATTAATGCCTATAAATAGGTAGCTACCATCATTAATGATATAATATGTTTCCATCAAAGACCTGGTTTCTCTTCTCTATTATAGATTTCTATGAAAAATATTTATAGACTGTTAATTTTTTTCACAAGATTTTCCATTAGTGTATGAAGACCAATTCATCATTGTGGTATTTTTTCATGAAGGATCGGGTTTGGGAAAAAGTCAATTTCATAAGAAATCTCAAATCCTGCACGCAAAAATATCTTACACACAAAAGGATGATGTTTCTTGTAAATTTAGTATTGGGCTTATAACTACATTTTGATGTTTGGATTCATTGATCACTGCTTCAAAGTGTTTCCTATCCGGATATCGATGGAAGTAGTGTCTCATTCAGGAAAGAGAAAAACCCATAAATGTCAATCTTATAATGAAACCTTCATGTCAATAAATTCAGTAAGACTTCTCCCAATGCAGTGAGGTAAGGAGTGTCAATGGAAGTGATCTAAGAGATGTAGTTATCTATCTCTCAACCAAAATAAATGAATCCTTCCTTGAATATAGTTATTGCGTTTGATACAATTTTAATCCCAAACTGGTGAATACTAGTGGTCAATGGTATGACAGAAAATCTATTACCATACGCTCCATTAACATTCAAATTATGGTGAACCAAGTAAAAAGTATTTGTGTCATCTCTTTGCATGTGATTGTATGATTTCTTCTCATTCAAATTAAACGTGTTAAATAGTTTGCATCCAATGTGGGAATAAGACCCATGTTGTCAAAATAAAATTTTGACACCATGACTACCCCCTCAACTCTTAGGGTGTTCCAAGTACCTTCATATAGATCAATCTGTTATTAAAGAGATGTAGTCCATGTTGGATAACATTATTGACAAAGGCGTTATATTTCTGAAAATGTCACCTTATGTGGTACATTTTATCTTTGTAATGAAGGATAATAGTAAACTTCACATATATGTTGATTACCGAAATATCAATCATGTGATGGTTTTGATAAAATATTTGTGGCCATGTGAAAATGATTGGTTTCTTCATTTTAAAGTTGAAAAGTTGTTCTAGATTGATGTTCGATCAGGTCACCAAAATTTTAGAACTATAACATATGAAATTTAAAAAAACTCCTTCTTGAGAATTTATATTCATTATGAGTACATTTTAATTCCATTTGATATAACAAATTATAATGAGGTATTTACGTATTTTATGTACACAATATTTCAAGAGTATCTAGATTACATCATTGTAATACTTTTTAGATAACATGTTGGATTACTCTATGTCTAAGGATGATCATGTGTTTCATTTGAGAAAAAAATCCTAGTTTGTTAAGAACTCTCTGAATTTATGGGAATAATTAAAAATGTGGTTTCTGGATTTAATTAATGAATATATTAGGACACATTTTTTTTGAACATGTGATAGATGATTATCTTGAGAAGGTAAAATATGTAACAACATGGGAACATCCATTGATTTTTTTTGGGATTCGATGATTATTGGGACTTGATGGATATTATCATTGGTCCATTGAAGGCTTACCAAAGTATTCATCATGGATGACTATTAAAACTCATATGAGAGAAAAAATTTTCATGTGATTAGATATCTGATAGTTATTTTTTTGAGATGAAACATATTTTTACTATTTCAATGGTTTTGGATCATTTATAGGTCGAGAATGGCTATATTTTCTTTTGTTAAGAATCGAGTTCAGGTATATGTTGCGTTCTTTATCATTTTTATCATGATGTTTAATATGTATCTCATCAACATAGGCCACATGAGAAGAATAATAAAACCCAAGATGTTAAACATATAACTGTGATTCTTGTGCATTAAATTTGGTTGCATTACGTTTATAGAGAAATGTACACAATGTTTCAGACTACTAGAGATTGTGTTTTTTATTCCCTGAAAAACATTTAAATCTCAACCAAGGGGTCTTTTTGGAATACATGTTGTCTTTAAATATTTTAATTTTTAATACCTTGGAGAAAGGTAATGTCATCTTAGATGCACTAATCTTGAATCTTATGTCCCAATTCATGAAGTAATAATTAAAGGACTGGAAGATGATGTCTCTCTGGGTCGACATGCATATTTGATCTTAGGAATCATAGGTTGTGGTTTTATAGGACAATGTTGAGTTGAAATGATCTATTTTCAAATATATTACTTATGAACTAAATGTTGATGACTAGTTTTTTAGCATTATATAATCTCTTAGTAGTGGAAAGACTGTTCCTTAGTGGTCGTTCTCCAAAGAGGTTATTCTATGATATCAGTGTCCCCTTGTTGTTCTGTTAGTGATACAGAAACATTTTTTTGGGATTTTCATAACTCTCAGTGGGATATTAAACCAAGTACCATGACATGGATCTATTATTTTTTTAATCTATTTTGGTAGCCTTGTATAAAACTGACATTTCTATCTTTGTTTTCATTTTTATATATTCCACCATTTTAAGAATGATCACTGGAAACCTTTAGGTTACTTTTATCCATATATAATCCCAACATAGAAGTTGAAATAATTTTATATTTAATTTTTGGATGGTTTTAATGTATCTAGTGAATGATGCTTATGATATGGGTTATGATGAATAAAATAACTAAATCAGTACACTTTATACACATTTATTATATAACTAAAGGTGAAGATTTGTGAAATATTTATGTAAAATATATAATTTTTAAAAAAAAATTATTCCGATATATATTTTGAAAGGTATCTTTAGTTAAATTCATGATTTTATAGAGTCCTTCATGAAGTATTTTTTACATCAAATCTTTTGAGTATGGAATACCATATGCAGTCGGATAACCAGATGGGAATATCTATATAGATTCTTGAGGATATGATTTGTGCTTGTGTTCTATACATTTTTGGATATGTGGATTATCACTTGGAAAATTTTGAGTATTATTTTAATAATATATACTATTCCATGATCATAATAACACCATTTCGTTCCTTTTATGGCCGGCTAAGAAGATCTCTATAGTGGTTGTTGGAGATTGGGGAAAGTATGTTGGTTTGATAAATGATGTTTCAAGAGATTACATCAATGATTCAGCTCATTCTTTAGTGAATTTTGATTGTGTAGATCAGGTTTAATTATTATATTGATCATCACCATATACCATTGGATTTTTTTGTTCATGACCATGTATTCATGAAAATTTCACCTTGGTTGGGTCACCGACTGGTTTGGAGGCAAGGGAACCTTGATTCAATTTTAGTATGAACCTTTTTAGGATGTTTAGTATGTGTTAAATTTTTCATACCATTTTTCACTTCCAAAGAAATCTAATGTTGATACGTAAAATGTTCCATGTATCTTTGCTATGTATGTATCCATATTATCTATATCATGTAATGAGCTTGAGTGATACTATGGTTGAGAATAATTTATCTGTGATTGGATGGATAGTTAGGATTATAGATTATAAAATCAATGTTTGTCATTAGAAGGAAATTCAATTAGTACATATTCTATGTAATCAAAATAATGATTCTCATGAGATGTGGGAGATTGGAAGTTTTGAAAGTGAGCATTGGACTATCCTTTTCGATATGGGTGTTTCTTTACAAGATTCATGGTGAAATAAACTTCTCATGGTGGGGTAGGTTGTAACATCCAATTACTCATATAATAGATATGTATTAATAATTTTTATTATATCATTTTAAATTTCTATGTAAGGTTGAGGAGGATTTGGGATGATACATATAAGGATAAAGGTAGGGATTTCTTCGATTCTCAGTAGAATTCCTATAATTTAGAAAACCTAATGTGTTGGTCATGTCGTGTAATATAGTTACACAATATGTATGTCATAAAATAATAATAAATCTATTTTTATCAATAGGTTATTGGGTTTTTTTAGATTTTTTTAATTTACAATTATATGATGTGTAATTGGATTTCTTGTTATGTGATGTCACAATATTAGTTTTTAAATAGGGTGAATAGACCAAATAGTTATACAACCTTTCCATATTACTTCTATCTCTACCCAAGAGTCGTCCCCATGTATTTTTGGAGATCTCAAACCCTTATATGTGATTTCATTTAGATATACATTATGAATATGAATGTAGTGTCACATTCTGTGTTAGAATTACCCTTATCTATTCATATATTTTCATTTACCTCCTTTGGGTTTGATTGTTTATATTGATAATAATGTATCCAATCCCTATGATTCCAAACCATGTATCTTGGTTGAGTTCCTATATCTTCTACACCTTGTTTTTATTGGACGGTTTCAGAGTGGGATTTGTGTTTCTGTAAGAATGGTAAGTGTTTCTATTATGATTAAATTTTTTTATTAACTCTAAATTTTCTGATTTACATTTTATTATTTAATTTAAATACAGTTTATTGAATCATTTTCCAATTGATTTATTAAGAACCCAATTTCTGTGAATGGGTGGTTTTTGTTTTGGAAATTTTATTCTTGGAATGAAATTGGGAACCCCTCCATTCTAGTAAATTGTGGTTTGTTTGAAAAATTGATAGAAATAGGAGAAATATAAATTGGTGAATTTAAATTATAAGATTTTTTTGATTGAAAAATATGTAATTTGATTTAATGATATTAATTTGAAATATTATATGATAAATATTTCTTAAAATCGATTCCACTGAAACTGTAAGGTATTCTATTAGAAAAAATCATGTTGTCATTAAAAACCCAATTTTTTTGAAATTGTTAAATTGGATTGTTTGAATTGGGTTAATAGTATTTAATTATATTTTATAGTGTCATAAAATAAATTTCCCATAATTTATTTGTATTAGAGTACATTAAAATCCATGTAGATAGTGATTTATTTAGGACAAACACGCTAGGTTGGGAATTACCTAGTATTGAATTGATGCGTTAAAAGACAAACTATATACATATTAGCTCATATTACTCCTCAATAGGGAAAAGACGATCCCTCGATTTCCACTTCCAATAGATTTTTATACAAATTGCATTTATTATCTGTTGAGAGTGTGAGGATCCTATAACCAAGTACTATCATACCTCTTGAGAGATTACAATGTTTTTCACTTGTTTATATGTGAGGTAGAAATGAATGCCTATGTTTGGGAGCTCTTTCACATGCCAAAAGATTTATGTAAAAATATCTATATAATTTTTTTTACTGATAACAATTTTTATAGTATTTTCATAAATTGAAATCTATTGGATCTTTCTAAATGTAGTTTTTTTAAAAAAATAAGCTTTTTAAATTTCATTCATTTTTATTTGACAATATAATTTATTTTATTTTATTAATAAAAAATATGAATTTATTATAGAATACATGGTGATACCCTACTAGGATTTTAGGTGACACCCTACATGTGCCATTGTGTTTTTGTAGATTATCCCTTTCCAGGTTCAAGCACAGGTAAAACATAGCATGGAGGTCGTTCTAGTTATTTATCCAATGAGGTCGAGAGTTGTGTCTATTATGAAATGGGTTTATTATATTATTGTTTTCTAAAAAAATACTATAGTGATTATGTTTTTTATACATATTTATATTTTGAGACACTAATTCTAGTGTATTATCTATTTTATTCATGCCCCCTTTTATTTATTCATCCATAATCTCTGTTGGATAATCATTCAGACCATCAATTTTTAGGATGCATAGTTCTAGTATCCAACCTGTTGGGATTTGGAATTCCCTTCAAACCATTTTAGGGATAGCTTAGTTATTGGGATACCAGGGTATCAGAGTGGTTTTTTATATACTGTCTATAGAATGTGATGAAGAACTCCTACAAGTTGGGATGATGTTACTGAGACAAATTTCATTGGACCAGTATTGTGATAGAGATGAAAATAATGGATCACACCATCAAACAACATATAAAGGCTACTAAAAGGAATTAGAGAATCTATAATGACAATAATAAATGGGAGATGAAGTTTGGTTTTGGGTATAATGTTTTTCTACAGATATAACGAAGGAATAGAGTCCTGGAATTTAGATGATAGGGCATATTAACCATAGGTTCATTACACCATTTGATATTATTGATCGCATAGTAGTAGTGTCCTAATGGGTATTATATCACTTGTATCTCTTATGTATGTAAGTACATGATCCCTCACATGTATTGAATTTAGAGGTGGTATGATTAAAAAAATCAAATCTCTTGTGAGTAGAATCCATTGTAGATCCCGGACTATATAAACAAGGTTCTATGAAAAACTAATTCCCACAAAATCAAAGTGTATTATGGGGAACATAACTTTGATGAAGTGAAATGGGAACTAGAGGAGGAAATAAGATACAAGTATCCTTACCTTTTTTGAAATGATAGAATGGATTGAAATTTCAAGGAAAAAATCATAACGGAGGAATAATGTAATGTCCCATAATTTTTTAGATGATATTTTTTCCAAAATAATTTTTATTAAATTTTAAATACAATCATATGCATTCCAAATATTGTTATACCAACAATACATTATATCCTTAATAATGAATTGTAAATTATAATTCAATGAACCATATTAAAATGAAACACACTATAGTTGGGAAAAAATATAATAGAATAGATATAATAGGATAGTTTGTATCTCTCCAACAAACTAGAATCATCACCCCAATTTATAATGATATATAAATATAGAAAAATATTAGTAAACCAATCAAAATATTTTGAAAATGAAAATTTACACATTATATATTGTGTATTCAATATTGAGGGAAATAATGAAGTGGTATTTAAAGGGTATAAAAGGAAATGTGATTGTCGGGATTTGACAGTTACATAACCATTCGTCAATAGAAAAATTTGAATTTATATTCTTGTTTTATAATTTATAGTGTAAAATTTATTATAAGTAGTAATGAAAAGGTAAACTATATACACAATGTAGTGTCGATGGCCACAACCAATAGATTTGTACCATTTGAATCCCATTCATTCAGAACATGGGAAGTAGGTATCATCACATTGGTTTTCCCATGAATAATACCATGATGATCATTAACAAGTGAAGATTGAATGATGTAAATTATGAGATGATTCCATGTTATTGGATATTACAACTCGAGGGATGTTATCTGAGACAGCTCATGAAACTGCAACCACAATAAACCATACTCTTATGGATTATTCATGTCTAATAAGGGGTTATGTGTCTTTTCATATGTAACATAATCCATAATATCCTTTTTATAAATAAAATTTATATTACATCAATTCATTTTAAGATTTTTTCCTTACAAAACATATGTCTAATAGAGGTGAATTTCATAATTTTATTTTTTGAAGCAACTAAAATATAATTTTATTTTTCATGAAAATATATACAGTTTTTATAATAATATAAGCAATAATAAAAATTATATAGATTAATGAAATATTAATTGAAAACACTTTTAATTATATTATAAATTATAATATAATTTTATAGAGGACTATACATTTTATATAAGTTTCATAAATGGTATTATTCATTAGAAAGTGTTATTTTTAAATAAATATTGTTTTTATATTTTGAAGATAAATCTATTATATTTATAGAATTATTCTGATTAAATAAACCTCACTTTTGATTACTTCATGTCTTAATTACGAAATGATTAATTTAGGATATTTTTTTGAAAAATATTACTTTTTCATGTAATGAATAGAATATATTTATAGGGTTTTAATATATTTTATGACATCATATTTATATCATAATTATATAATAATCTTGTAATTACAATAGAAAACATTGATCATGTCATTTTTATTATATTATTTATTTTAATTGATATAATATATTTTTTAAATTATATGTGACATTCCAAATTAAACAAAGGAATTTTAGAATTTATTAATAACATTAACTTTTCAATCTGCGGTTTTTCATTCCTAAAAAAGTATTTAATAATGTATTTCGGTTATTGTGGATGAATATAATATAAATTTTTTCACATATATCTAAAATCTTGAGAAAAACCCTTGGGTAATGTAGTGCTTTTTTCCCACAATATAAGTTTCCAAGACATATATTTGGATAATTTAAATAAATTCCTCTAATTTTTCTATAAATACCAACCCATTTTATCATTTATGATCACTAAAAATCTATAATCCATGAATATATTTTGGTTAAACATAAATCAGAAACCTCACATGGTATCCTCAGTCCCAAATGGTTTAATTCATCATTATCATGGAGTAACTCTTCAAGGTAACAGAAATATCATATTCTCTTTTCCATTCAAGGGTCCTTTTGTGGTATGACATCCAATTTCAAATAAAAACTATTTATCCCACTATATAGTATTCCATTACTCTAATAATTTTATTTTATCATTGTTACGCCATTATCCTCCCTCATTTTACCTATTCTAAATCAATGTATTATAACATTAATGTTACTAAAATTTTGTTCTCAAAATATTCTATTCTACATGGGAAATTATCATTTCATTTTTATTTGAATACCCAAAGATATTTTCATATAAATGGGTATTCAAATATATTTATAAATTATTTTTTTATTCATGTAATAACATATATGAATATAAAATTTGTTTTTTTGGGATAAAAATAAATAATTTTTATGCCCTTAATCTCTTTTATATGCCAATATTTTGTATCAGAAGCCCATACATTATTATCCAAAAAAAAATGAATTTATTTATTCTTCTCCTCACCTAAAATTATTATATATTAATTATTCACTCTAATATATATCTAATTTGTTGAGTAACTAATATAATGCAAACTCTCCACATCAACTGCTCCAAGGGTAAGGCAATCCAACTATTGAGTGATCGGATGCACCCTCCTCTGGAAAAGTCCATCCTATGCTGCAAAGGTTCCTTACTCACCGGTGAAGGTGTACCTGGTCACATCCATGCGGACACACCGCACATTGCACCTAATACAGTCGATCTGATCATGGACTGTAGATAAAAAGTCCCTACCCATGATGATGTTGTAAGGGATCGATGCCGCTACTTGGAGATCCCAGCCAAATCTCTCACATCTTAGAGAAAGCTCGCACTACCAGTACCGGTGCGTAATTGTCAAATATACTCCCAAAAGAGTCTCTAACTGTAGAGATCAAGCCAACGACTCCATCAGAATCTCCAAGATCTGAATGAAGGAAGTGTAAATAAAGTAGTGACTGGAACATGTGTCTATATATACTGCAACTATGGTGGATTAGACACATATAGTACCTTGAATCATCTCTGGAGCTCCATGATCATAAGCCCTAACAGCCTGGAGTTGAGCTCTCGCCTGTCCAGCTGCTCCCTACAGTCAGGGTGGACCTCCGACTAGTGGTGGTGGTAACACCTCGAAACGTCATCCACCTCCACCTGCTCGACCAACTCCTCTACCACATCCTAATGTGCCCTATGGAACACCTCAATCAAATATCTATCTCTACCTGGGTGGTCCTTCGTCTGACTGATGATCATCCAAACGGCGGGTCAGACAGTCACGAGCCATGTGACCCTGCCCGCTGCATGATAAACACTGCCTTCTCTTGGCATGTATGTCTCTGCCATGAGTGCCCCGCACAACTGATCCTGAGTCATGCGGTCGTACACCCGTTGGTCTAGTCCTCTTGGACCTTTTCCATATCTGTCTACTATTAGCTACAGAGGACTCCCCTGTATGTCAACTAGTGGTAGGTCTCGCTGATGGAGACTGCTCACCAAAGAATCTCTCCACTAAGATGGATCGCTCAAACACCCCTGTCTGTGTTGGGATGCTAAAGGAGATCATTGGATCCTTGATCTCCTACATGAGCCCCTACTCGAAGGTTTGATCCCTGAAGAATGGGTCCCATACCATATCTCTGGAGTTGCGCAAGAGGTCAATGAACCTCGCTGAGTACTGTGACCCCGTCATGCTACCTTGATGTAGATGCAGTAGCTGTTGTACCCACACTGTACGTAAGGTGGCTGGGACAAACTCCACCCTAAATAGGCTCTCAGTGTCTGCCCAGAGAAGTGTCACCTTTTCATGCACCTAGAGCATCAGGCTCCACCATCTGTCTGCGGCTTCTAGAAAGAGACTCGTAGCAAGGATCACCATAAGGTCGGCTGGTGTCCCTACCAGTCTGAAGAGTCTCACCATAGCCTCCAGCCAATCCTCAGATACCTATGGTTCCATCTCACGCATGAACCTAGGAAGCCTCTATCACTTGTACTCGTGCATCATGCTCAAGCAGCGTGCATTGTCTGCTGCTGGGGATGGGGGAATCAGTGGCCCAACGAGAAGTGGTGCCACTGATGCGTCCACTGGAAAAGGTACACGCACCGAGGCCTCATCGCTCTATGGGATATCTGTGCGTACAAGTCTCGAGGCTCTAGTCGGTCATCTCCAGGGAGGCATCCTGAAAAAATCAGATGCAACACGGTTAGAGATTATACCTAGTGAGATGACCTGGTTGAGCTAACATAATGAAAACTTTTGAAAACACACACACAATCAGTGTTTTCATACACTAAGTTGAAATTAAGTAGTTAGGGTCCTGGTGTATTGATACGCCAGACACCGCACCAACACTGGACTCCTTGAACTAAAAACCACACTCAGTACCCTTAACACTATTGCTTCATAGAAAAGATCAGAGTCCAAACTTCTACGATAGAACCGACTCCTCTGATACCAATTTTTCCCGACCCATCCCCTGGTGCCCGTTCCGTGACTACCCCTCTCCTACCTTCCATAGGCAAGGGGTTTGAGACTAGAACCAAATGTGTAAATCCCTAAATAGGGAAGGAATTACCTTTATAACTTGAAAACACACACAACAGAGTACTATATGGAAAAAAACCCAAATTAAAACTATATACAAAAAGACTGCTGAAAAGTAAAAGGGGGCTAAAAATAAAATTCCAACTATAAAGTACAAAGAATCTGAAAGTAAAAGCATTGGAAAAAGGGAAACAAATCATGAATCGTCCATCGAAAAATCCTTCCTGAATGGTAGGTACAGATAGCCTCCAAAGCACTCCACGTCTGTTTGTCTACTTCATGTACCGTCATGCTGTGTGGTCCACCTCAGGGTATCGTCCAGTCCTGGTACACTTATCCTCTATCAGTGATGTCCGTCATCTGCATCCAACATAATGAGGTGCGGGCCTAGCCCATACAGGGGTGAGTATAACGATACTCAGTAAGGACCCCGAGACCCTCAAGGTCTCGCAAAATGTAACAAGGATAAACGACAAGTATGAAATAAACAGATAACCCCACATATGTATATGCCCATACAGATACTGAAGTTATCATGTAATCCATCTCAACAATGAGATAAACACAAAAGTTACGGACACAGCTCAAACTAAGATTTTATTCTAGGGGTAGTGTCAAGTAACATCCCCAGTTATACTGTCAAAACCTCGGCTACTGGAGAACTCCTCATCTATCGAGTATGGTGGGACTACCACGTCCCCAAGGTGCTTCCCACTAACCTTGGACTACTGAGGTACTCCTCCTATCAAGTACTGTGGGTCTTCTGTAACACCAAGGCACTCCATACCGTGGGTCGTCCACGTCACCAAGGCACTCCCCCTCGTAGCCTACTGAGGTAATCCTCCTGTTGAGTACCATGGGTCCACCGTGACACCAAGATGCTCCCTACTGTTGGTTTTTCATGACTCCAAGGCACTCCCCTCTAGGCTAGTTGAATAACTACAAGTCAAATCAGTCAGTAGTAATCAGGTCCCAGCAAGCTACTGGGTCTCTGCACTATGCTCGCTCGTCTCCAAAAGATCCACACCATGAGCTACAGGTCGATAATCCAACTGTCAAAAAGTCCCACATATAAGTACCTCAATGGTTTTCCACCTCATAGGTGTTTCAACACAACAGACGACAGGTCAATATGACGCCCGGTTTGTGAGTTATTAGCCTTTTATTCCTAGGGGTGGTTGGATTCATGAACAATCCAACTTGACAGTATCTCACTTTATCCTGAACTCTAGTGTTGTATACTCAATGGGACTGTCACACTGGAAGAAAACTAGCTCCACGTAAAGTTCATCAAATGGTCATCTGGTGCCAAAGATATGGCCAAATAATGTAAAGGGTCGGTAGTGGACCAGGGTCCAGTCCGACCCGGTCTGGGTCGTCCCAGTCTGGGTCGACCCGGTCAGACTTGTTGTATCTAGCCCAACACATTGGGTCGTCCATCCTATTAGGTTCAGCCCATCCCACTAGGTCTAGCCCAGTAGGCCGCATGGGTGGTTCGGCCCGGGCTCGTGGTTGGGTCGGCCCAGTGCGCCACGAGGCTGTGGCTTGGGCGCGCGGGCCGGCGTGGTTCGGATGGGCGCACGGAAGGAGTCCTGGAAAGCTGAGCATGCCAGGGGGTGATCGAGCAAGATGACATGATGTAGAGAGGCCGGATATTGGCATGGTAGCGGCCGGGTTGGGCACCAGGCGGGCCGGCGGGTGGCCTGGAAGGGCACGGCGATTCCGGTAGGCTGTCGGTCACGGCGCCAGGTGGGCCGGTGGGTGGCCGTGCAAGCTGGCTGGGCGTAGGCCAGCTCTAGGCAATGGCTCAGCTCGGTGAGTGGCGTGGCTGGCGGGGGCTCGGTCATGGCCGGTTCGACCATCAGTGGTGCGAGACGCCGCGCAGGCGGTGCTGATCATGAAATCCGTGGGTAGCACGTTCTTTTTCTTCCCCACCTGTGTCACCTCGTTGCTTCGTCGCCATGCCTAAGATCATCATAAACAAGAACGATGCAGGGGTTAAGCCGTGTTGGTTTAGTCTGCACCCTCCGCATTTAGGGTGGTAGCACTTGGATCATCAATAAGTAAGAAAGATGAACTTTAATTGTTCTACAACCTTCAAAATGATTTCATTCCAACCTAAGAAGATAATAAGGAATGGAAAGTAGTAATACAAAAATTAACCCCGTACCTTTGTTCGTCATTCATTGACAGAGTCACAAGGAAGAAGATGTTGTGGTCACCATTCATTGCGTCCGCCGCACACATCCAATCTCGAGCTCACACTTCGGTTGTGGAAGATGCTCCACATTGGTAAGATCCAAGGAAGGAAGTCGAAGTCACTCCTCACTGGCATTCTTCTTTCTTCATTCTTCATTATTCGTTGGGAGTTTTTATCTCTTATCCCAAGTTCCACCAAAAGTGAAACTCCAACCAAAATAATAAGAGATTGTGATATATTAGTAATTCATTGGCAAGATATTAAAAATGGGAGTATTAATAAACATGTGCCCCCATTATTAATATGGAGGATTTGGAACCATTAAATTAGTGGAGTTGGAACCAATAAAAAAGGGGGTATGGATAGACTCTCCATCATTAATGAGGGGGAGTTGAGAGGTTTTTCTCTCCCACTATGAGAAGGGGGGTTTAGTCCCATGTGGTCCCCATGTCGTAACCTCTCATGGGAGGTTAGGTTCGGGTGGGGCCCACAACCATAACCTCTCATTAAATGTTAATATGTGGTGGTCCCACCTCCAACTTCCATGAGGATGTTTTAACCAACAAAAAGAAATTCAGCAACACACATTATTTTTATTTAATTCATTCTCTAAAAACCCATGAATAATATTTTATTCCCAGAAAACTGCCGTCGAGGTGATAGTCTTCTTAAGAGAATATCGGCGCTGCGAGTTCAACAATGCCCATAGATTTCAATTCCGAGCCTCAGTTCAAAAGTTATAAAAACCCGCTGGTATGTTTACTGAACTTACCTGAAAAAAACATCAAAAATTGATTCCTGGCATACCGGGCCTCAGAATCATGCACCGTAAATTTTCATAGACTCGTAAAATCCCAAGTATTTAAGATAAAATTTCCCATGGAATTTCCGAGTCTTTACAGTTTCCTTATGTTATTATTATATTAAGTAACTTAATTCATCAATTACATCAAAAAAATATTAAAACAAAATAATTATTCATTTACATTTCTCAATGGTATTTTGAACCATCTCATAATTGTGTTTTAAGATGGATAACCTTCTAATGAATATGTTCTCTATCACTCTCTATTAGTCTTTTGGTGTGAGTTTTATCATAAACCTCCATGTTTTCATATGTGGAACCCATGAATATGATATCTTAGGTGACATTTGTAATTCACATTCATTTTTTTAATTTGATCGTTTTTTGCACTTTTTCTGATGTCGAGTTTTCAAAGATGTTTCTAAGAAAAATTTTAAAATTTTAAGGATGCAATTTCCAAAAGGGTGAATGATATAAAATCCTGAGTATTTATAAAATAATACATTTTAATATTTATTAATATTTTTAAATTAATTTTAATTTTAGTTTATTGGGTACATTATGTTTGATAGCGTACCCGACACGCAAAAACAATTTTCTCTAATATTCAACGCTGATCACAACACTCAGTTTTTCTGAAAAATAATACATACAATAATATTATTATTTTAAATGGTTGTTAACACATAGTCATCATATTGGTTGGATTTGTATTAATTAAATATATTATGATTTTACATTTTTGTTAAATTTTTTTTACACATATCCAATGAATTTTAGAGGCATTAAATGACAATAAATACAATTTCAATCATAAAAAACAATATCATTTTCAATGTGTCTTTTTACATACTTTTAACGGTGAAACATTTATTATAATAGTTTTTTTCACATTGATTTTTTATATTTGATAATATAAACTACATTATAAATGGTAAAAAAATTCTTCTATTGAAATTTTGGTATTTTTCTATTGAAATTAAAATTTTTATGAATTGTAAAAAAACTGCATTTTAATTCAAAACATCTTTATAATCTTTTTTATTTATATAGATAAATTTTACTTTCAATTGTTTTTTATGTGTAATTGGATTATGATATTATTATTTAATAATATAATATTCAATTTAAGTAATTTCACAAATAAATTTGATATAAACATATGTCAATCTTTTGATAGTTTTTACATCTTAAAAACATGTCTTCATATTTTGACAACAGGAATTAAATTTAAATTAATTTATTCTAATCATATGTTTTGAAAATGAAAATGTAGATTCCATATTTTTAATCATAAGGTCCAAATTTTGAAAATATGTATTTTGGTACATTAAGAATTTTAATGTTAGTAATTTTTTTATATACCATGGTTAAAGGGTAAATCAATTATATAAGGGAAAATAATAACATTAAAATAACATAAAAGTACCCAAACACATTTAATAATAACATTAGATGATATTTTTCTGACCATGTTCATAATTTGGTCGAATTTATGACCATATAGAGCCACTTGGGTGTGATAATGACCATTTATAATATTTAATTTAATGAAACGAGAAATATAAAAATTACATGTTTCTCCTAACCAAAAAAAATTAATTTGGATTATATAAATGTTATCTTATACAATAAATATTCATTATAAAGATGAAGATATTTACTAAATCATGTTATTTTATTTTTAATTTTTATACATCATATTAATAAATATATTTATCACACAATAATGGTGAAGTCATTACCATATTAATGAAATATTCATGCAAATACTATTATAAATATAAAAATAAATGTAATTTCAAAATTATGATGAAATTCAAGAATGTTTTGGATGACATTGACATGTGAGGGAAGATTTAATTTTTATTTAAGGAATCATGTTTTTATGAATTTATCAAAAGTCATTTTCTAAATGGTGTCACAATTGACCTTAATCAGTTCTTAAAACAAATAATATTTTATTAAATGATATAAAAGTCAATAATTTCTATTATTTGTCCAATTGACTTATAAAATTTTATAAATTTTTTTAATGATCTAATTTTTATTTTATTGTTATTTTACAATAATGATAGTAACCATATATTATTAAAATATAAGAAGACATGGTAAGAGTCAATGTTTTTGACTAAGTGTTAAATCCAAAAGATATTGTTAATTTTTTGATCTAAACGTCTCTAAAACCTATTAGATGAGTTTTAGTATAGAGCCATTATAATCTTACACTTTTAATATATCACTTTTTTACTAATATAAATCATAAAACAATTTTAAATAAAATAATATGTCATGACATTCCTAAAGTGCCCCACCTCTCTCTTATAAAAAAGAGCTCCTCTGCCCAATTACTGACACCTATAAATCCCCTTGTATATTCCAAATTAAGATGTAATAATATCCAAAAATACCTCACATAATTCAAGAAGACATATCATGGGAATTAGGAAATTAAATAATGCATTTTGGCTAAAATAAACATAACTTACTAGATTTAGAGTTAATATCTTCTCTCATGCTCCTTTAATTTAATCTACACATCCACCCCACAAAACATTATTTATTCCATTATTTAATATAAAAAGATTATGAAAAATATACTAGTTAATTTTTATTCTAATGTTTTTCACTAAAAATATACACACCTCTATCCAATTGATATAGACCATACAATTTCTGTGTATGTTGATCTACTACCTCACAAAAATATTTTTATTCAATTAACTCATACCACCTATCTTGTTGGACATTATGATAGAACTAAATATATATGATACATATTACATCTATATATTCTGTATAATTTATTTTTTATTTTAAACTTATATTTTTAGCTTTCCATAATGGGTAAATACGATAATTTTAATTGAGAAATTGTGGACTATAGCCCCCTCAAAAAGATATGAATCATTCATTCCAAGAATTGAATGTATAAAGTATGGAGTTAATGAAATTATGTAACATATATAAATAATATATTATATTGGAATTATAATATACCCATGTTTCTTTTATTTAGTATACATTTAATATGACAAAGAAATGAATGTAACATTCAGGGGTACGTAGAACCTACAATATCCACGAATGATACATTTAATTACATATCTCCTAATGTAATGGAAACATATAAATACATATTTACTAGAAATATATTATATTTAAATCATGAATAAAATTCAATATATAATGGATTTATGACCACATGGATAATTTTCATTAAAATATGTTCATTTTTTACTCAAATTTTGAACATCAACAAAATGACTGATATGATCTCAGATAATTAACTAATTTCAATAACATGGTAGTAAGTGATATAAAATGAATAATAAACATTGAAATGTTTATAATGAAATTATAAGTTATACTATGTTTATTATTCTATAAATTTAAGAATAAACGTGACTAGTCAGACTCAAGGTATGGGACTTCATCTCAATCTTCATTCATTGAGGCATTTCCTGATAATACACATCTTTATTCATTTATATGGTGTACATACAGACACTATGACATTTCATGTCCATATTTTATCTATACTAATTTTATTTATTAAATTGTAGATATTAATATTTAAATATTCAACATGGAATGGGACACCTATATCATTTAATGATTTCATTATCAAATCATTTGTCTCATGATATTAAATTACTTATTTATTAATATGGGTATAAAAAGTATATACCATAAAATCTATATCAATATTGAATTTAATTCAAGGTTTTTAAAAGGAATAATTTTATACGATGCAGTTTACATTCTTAACAAAACATAAAATGGAATTTTGCAAATTTATACCGTGACAACGAATTATCCACCAAAATAACTATTACTTGATATTTGGCTTCCTATATCAGCCTAAACACATTTTAAAATCAAAATAAATCCCTTATTCCATTATTTGGGTATATTTGTATTGAAATTAAATTTTTAAATGCAAATACAATTTTAATATAGATATATCTTCTATATGGGATTAGAAGGATATTTTAAAAAAGTGGTTTTGTGATTAATGTTGTTTATTCATGAAATGGTGCATGAGATCTATATCAAATGAGTGATCTTTATATGGACTATACGAAGGTTTGAGCCCCATTATTGCTCACATGAGAGGCTTTTATATCTTATAATATTGGATATGACCCATTATAGCTTGCAATTGAGCCCTATAGAGCTTATTCGAAGGGTTGAGCCTTATTATAGACAATAGGTGAGCCCGATATAGCTTATAAGAAGGGTTATTCTGATTTTAGATATCCAATTTGTAATTCAACCAAATTGTAATTCCAATTGGATGAGGTTTGAAAGGGTATTATTTATATTATGATTTAATTCAACTAATAATGATTTAATTGCTTGAAATTGGTTTTAATGTTTTTCATTGAGAAAAAAGTAAGAGTGTTATTCATGTGAATTTTTTTTCTTTCATCCGTTGAATGAACATTGAATGGGTTATCAGGTTTTAACTAGACTAATGGGTTTTCATTATTTTTATTTCCATTAATGATCATTTTGTGCTCAACCCATGTTTTTAAATGTTTTTCATATGATTTAAGATATAATATAGTCAATGATGGGATCAATGAAAAGTCACTATGATTAAACATGAATTTAAATGATGATTCATTTTAAAAGTTTTTTTGTTATAGATGATAGAGAATATTTTGGAAGTTTCCACTTCATATTGATATGTTTTTATTTTTTAATAGTAATGCAATAATTATCTAAATCTATAAACAAGGAAAGATCAACAATGTGAATTCTTAACATAACTCATGATTATGCAATGTTTAAGGATGGGGCCTTATATAAGAAAAAAAACATGATGGAAGATATAGGCTATAAGGATCGCCATTAATATCATGATATGGAACACCAAGATCCTACCAAAAAACATCTAGTTAGAGAGGTTCATTACATAGATCACATGTGGATGATATGCAATAAGAGAAGGATGTGTGTTATTAGAAAACCTGAAACAATCCACATGAAGGTATAAAAGGAGGAATGGTGTGTCATATTCAGTGCATACCTAAGTAATTATGATTTTCAATTCTTTGATTACAATATAAGATAAAACAATTAACTGGATAAAAAACTGATAATATTAAATTTTATTTCATGTACATATTATATTTAATGAGTTTACTGATTCATGGAGATCATTAAGGTGGTAAATTCAATTCATGCATTCTTTTCAGTACATGAATTAAATTAATGGGGTCCACCTAAATCCATTTAATGTGTGAATTAATTTTCATGGTTATATTCATGTGTGAATTAAATTTACATGGTCTATTCAAGATATGAATTATATTATTGGTGTCCACATTGAACTATTTAGGTGGGGAATTAAATTCATGGGTTCTATTCTAGTGGTAAGTTAAATTAGTAGGGTCTACCAAAATTATGTCAAACCTATATGGAAACCAAAAAAACATAGGCTACAAAATAAAAAATGATCTCAAGGAGGTTAATACTATAACATAATGTTGGATGTACCTAGAAATGATGAAATATTGTAATTAACAATAATAAAATTCTTCATATGAAATGTATACAAGAAATAATTCATTAATAATTACTGATGTTCAAACCAGGATTTCAATTATGGGGTTTTACACTTTTTCCCACAATCTTCGAGCCACATCCTAAAAAATATGACTTATTAAGAAGAATTTAATTGATATATAGTATTAGCTAACTTATTGGAAGCCTAAATCAATTCAAACTAGTGTTTATACTTTATGGTAGAGGTTCCACTAAAGAAAATTTTTTTCTTATTGAAACTAAATTAAAAAAATTATATATCCCAAGACACATCATTCTACAATCCATTCCTATTGACTTGATGATATTTAGATGGAATGTTATTCAATAATTCTGAAATAACAAAAAAATTCATTACTACAAATATAATATCATCCTTACAAGGGATAGTAACATATCAAAGTGAATAACATAAACCAAGATAAAACTATTTCTATACATCTTATTATCAAAAATATTCCCACTACCTCACTAAAACACTCAAATTATCACATAAATAAACAAATTTGAATATATGACATGAATCCTTCACTATAATAAAAATATGTCTCGATCCAAAATATTTCTCAAAAAATATATATCGTGAAGTTAAAATGTAATATCACATACTATACTAACATAATTCACTATAATAACTTCATATAGATATTATAAAAATGACATATAACATCAAAAACTGAATTTTTTTATAGAAATGTTTTCTTTTTTCTATATTTTATTATGGAAATCCATGATTTATGAGACATGGTGTCAATAAAATATATATATAATTTTAGAAAATAATCATAATTTATAACATCATATAAAGAAATAAAATTTTATATATTATTTTTTTTGAGAAATAATAACATATTAAACATAATAATATTATATATTTGCGCTTTTAAATAGTTAATATACGATGATAATCATTTTGTTTCAAACATGTAATGATTTACATTATCACACTATTCATATATTTACACATTATAACTATTGAAAGATTCTTTCATATCACAAAAAGTGTCAAATGATGTTATATTCAATATTGGTGTGAAACATTCACAATATACAAACGTCTTGGAGTATATTCATATAATATATTCTAATTATTGATGCACTAAAATAAAACATAACATATATATCAGTATGAATTAAAATTATTCAAAAAAAAATTCACATATCTTTATACATGTTATATATTTTAGGTAGTTTATTTGTATTATATATTAAAAATGATGAAATATTATTATATACAATATACTGTTAATAATGTTTACTAAATTCTAAATAATCTATCTAAGACATTTCCTAATTTATAAAATTCAATAATGCTAGGAAATTTTTCTATAAATAAAATTCTAATTTATGGACATGTTTTTTACTATTATATATACATAAAACCCAAGAATTTATTTTATTTTTAAAATGGATAAGGGGTTTTTTGAAATACTATTAAAAAAGTTCTACAAATAATTGGAGTATTCTAATCTACTATGCAAACTAACAATGATATAAAATTTGATTCATGGTAAAAATTGTAGAAAGATGTATCGAATCAAAATCATGATCCATCATATATGATTAATATAAATTCAATATCTATATTAATCAAAATATTAAAATAACATTTGGAAATTAAATGATTTTAGAAATATAATTTTATTTTCACCAACACAATTAAATATATATCTGTACACAAAACCCTGATAACATCCAAAATGAAAATGAAAATATGGAAAACGAAATTAATAAATTTACCACTCATAAAAATCATCATAGTAATGGTTATGATTTAAAATTGAAATTTCAGTTAGTTTATTATATTCCTTGCGTTATATCAGATGATGGAACCATTTATTTCCATGTTAATATCTAGAGTCTCATTAACATCTGAAGATCAAGTATCACACCTTTCATTCTTATCAAAAAATTATAATTACTTGTTGCATGATCTCACACCTACTATAATATTATTCCAAAATATCTAATATAATTCTATCATGACAAAAATACATAAAGAAACTCCCATAGTTCATTAATAAATGTGGGAGTTACCCTTGAAGGTTACATCCAATAGGATATGGGTTGGTGTACGACATTAGTTGTATTAAACTCACATGTGGGATGAAATACCATCATAAAATATGAAATAATGAATCAATATCAATAATAATATATATTTAATTTATATTCTATAAATAAATTCAAACAACCAACATGTCATATATAGGTTAATGTAAACAATTTTAATAAAATAATAGTCTTTTCTGAGATTATAAGAAAATAAATCCTCTAAAATAGTCTAATTTATCTACATGAATAACATCACTCATCTCCCAATTACTATCCTGATAATCATCTTGATTACTATAGAGTGGCGAGTATATTAGATTAATGAATACTATCATCCATCAAGACAAATAAGAATACTATTGTAATACATATCTATATCATCACGATAGTGGTATAAAAATACAAAAAAAGTTCCAAATATTAAAACATTATTATAATAATAAATATAATAACTAAAATCAATATAACACCTCTACAAAAATTTATTACATTTTAGAAATATTCATAGAAAATTTCCTCTAACAAATCTTTCAAAAGGATTCGTAGTCTAAAAATGGATACAAATAAGATGGTAAAAATCATTTATTTTGTAAATTTACCAAATCTATTAACATTATCAAAAACAAAAAAAGGGAATGAATCATAAATGTTCTAATTCTATCACATTTTTATTCAATAAATCGTTCAAGTCACCCATATTAAAAGATCCACAATCGGTAATACCTAAATAATGAACAAATAATGTTAGAATTGAGAAAAAACCACCCAATTTTTTATTATTTCTTAACAAACTGAACTAACCACCATATATTACTATCACTAATGTACCACCACATATATGAATAACAAAACTATATATACACAACACCACTACATTTCAAAACCACATGAATGAATATATACACCATGGAACCACATATTCTATTTTCCTAATCCACACATTAGTGGGTTAAAATAAACCCAAATTAAATAACCTTCATTCCCTGTTCTATTCATGTACATTTATTACACAATTACCTATATCCACATCCTCCTCATAAGTTTTTGTCATCATTAACATGGAAAAAACCCACCTATTTATATTTTCCCTCATTTAATGATAACCATTATAAATCCACAATGCAAAAAAAATTCAATTTCATCAACTTATTACATGATGTACCATAATCCATTAAATCATGTTTTTATACACTGATAATTATCAAGCATAGTCAATGCATTTGATCCTTTAAAATTATAAAATCATACAAAAATACAATAAAATCCATATCTATGTCTTCACCATTATCGATAAATTCCCATGAAATTTATGAATTCAAATTTTTCAAATCAAAACAAATACCTATTAACATATTTAAAATATCAAAAATAACAAAAACTAAACCATCCACCATTTTAAATCAAAATATAATCATGAATAAAACATATTAAACTTATGAAAAAGTGATCTAATTCTTTTTTCAACCCTACATTATCTATATCATTCCCAATATATCCATTTTAATTTTTCTAGAATTATAGTGTCATTTATTCAATATTTTGTACATTACTATATGTCAATACACTCTTTATCCCACATCTATATTCAATTAATTCATTCATCATTGATAAATTTTCATCTATACATAATAAATTAACATATAACTTATATTCCATTTATTTATTTTTTCCTATTCCACTTATCTATAAATTAATATCATATTAATTTATTTTCTGTCATCAAATTTTACCCATATAGAATAATGTTTAACTCCAAACCTCAATCGTATATATAATCACATGATATGAATTACTCATTTATTTTGATGACCACTTACATTTAAAATCATTCATTCCAAGGAAAATGAATGTGGTGGGATATTGAAATGAAATAACAACATATGCAATGTGGTGAGATATTGAGACGAAATAACAACATATTCTAACCACCCTACTCAAAAAAAAAACTAACAAAAGCATAAAATATAGACACTAACACACTAAACCCTCAAAATATAAAAATATATATAACTTAAATCATACAAAAATATTCAGTTAAATAAATAAATAATTCCATCCCAAAATTAACACATCTCCACCCCCAAAAATACCACTAATATAATTGAACTAGATAACATCCCCACTCTTGAATAACGAAAAACCCATCAATTATACAACAAGTTTTAAAAGATATATTTGTTTTATTATATTTATCAATACTAAAAATAAGTATCCACTTCCCATTCTAATTCCCATTATCATATACCGCATACATAGATATTCACCAATGTTAAAAATGATACCTAGTATCAATAACACATCAATGAACAATGTTTTACTAGAATTAAGTAATGATCTAAAAAAATTGAATGTTATAATAATATTAATGGAAAAAATAGAAAACATTCTAGTGAATATATTTTAATATGATTTAGAAATATTACATAAAATTAAAATATAAAATTACCATGAGACAATCATTCACCGTCAATGTAATTTTTATCTAATTTATTATTATATTACTAAATAAATTATTTTCTAAAACAATTTATCAAATAATTAAACTTTTTCTCATACCTATTCACCTATGAAAAATTTACCAATCAATGTTTATAATGAACATAAATTTTATTTTTAGAAAACTTATATACACATTCAAGTATATTTTTTAAGGTGATCAAAGAAGTGTTTAAAAATACCCAACCTTAATAAAGAATTCTAAAATCACTATGAAATTATGATTCTTTCTATAACCTATAATAATTTATCCATATTCAATTTAGATGGACACTATCTATCATAAATGACCACAACCACAACCAAGACATCATGAAAACACGATCATGGAAGAAATTAAAATCTTATATATAGGATCACCATATATATTGATCCATTATTTTCATAAATAAATATCAGATATTTTTAGATAAATATT
The DNA here is from genome assembly GCA_963277665.1 of Viscum album. Classification (NCBI taxonomy): domain Eukaryota; kingdom Viridiplantae; phylum Streptophyta; class Magnoliopsida; order Santalales; family Viscaceae; genus Viscum; species Viscum album. The sequence continues at coordinate 601,828,929 of OY728126.1, forward strand.
CAATAAATTTTGGGAATACATGCTCAAGGACCGTAATATATTAGTGTATCTATTAGTCGGAGTGGATACTCAAGAGGGGGGTGAATTGAGTTCCAATTAAAATTTTTGTTAAAAATATTTCTATTACAAGCCCCAATTAAAACTATGTTAAACTGTAGTGAATTTGTAAAACTATAAGGGTTCGATTAGATTATCAAAAGATTGATTAGGTCTCATTTATTTTAATCACAAGATTAAATTAACTTTTGAAACTAATCTAATGAGTTATAATAGTTACAAACACATATATTTCAAAGTAATTAGCAGTGGAATATTCAATATAGATTAAAACAAAAATGAGTAAGCACTGTAGTTTTAAAATAAGAGGTTCTGTCTCAAGATGGGACTTAGTCCTCTGAAACAATTTATATAAATTTTATCCACACCCTAGATCGGGGTAAAAAACAGTAAATAGACTTTCCATGTACTAATACCTATACCACATTTCTATGTGGGAATAGAAAAAAATAGCGCACAGGATGTCCAGGTCCTACTTGACCTCTACCACTATCCACAGTAGGATACAAAAGAGTTATAGAAGGTTTGTGTGAGGATTTAGAAATCCTCTAGTTTAGCATAGGAGACAGTGTGTGTATAAAATATACAGAGTTTGCACATTGCTCAAAATGTAAATAAAAGAATCATTGAGATAGTAGATATGAGTTTTAGAATGCTCTAGTGATGTGAAGTGTAGCTCTGGACTCCTTTGATTTATCTGGAATGCTTCTGAGTCCATCTCTAGTTTTTTTCTGAAAAACAAAGGGTCGTTTTTTTTCCAGTTCAGTTTGATCAGCTTGAGTGTATGGATATCTTGTTGTAGTTCTTCACTCCTTGGATAAGGTGCATCTTGAGTTCTCTTCTAGAATGAATGGCTTCATAAAGTGTTCTTCTAGTATGGATGTAGCCATTTTTTCTGTGTGTATGCACCACTTTTCAGCACTCTTCAGCCCTTATTTCTCACTCCTTTTTCACGGCCTTTGTCCTTCCTTTTATAGCTTTCAGCTCTAGTAACGGGAATGATTACCTTTTTACACGTACAAGGTATGGTTCCTTGACATGACAACAACTATCATTAGATAACATTAATTGCATTAAAATCATCAAATATGACCATCGCTAAATAAACAACTAGAAATATAGTTTAGGGAAAATTGACTGGTTTTCAATCGGTAGCTCCTTATGACAGTGAGCTTTTATCAGCAGCTCCTCTATATCGATAAGTGTCTCTCCTTGTAACGATAGCTCCTTATGATAGTCAGTGGCTCATTGTATCAGTGAACTTATATCGGTAGACTTGACTTGCGGTGAGCTTCTTTATATCGGTAGACTTTCATATACCAGTATAGTTACTCTAACAGTATCTTTGGTGTAACGGTAGCTCGTATCGGTAGAATATTTTATCTGTAGCCTGTGCATACCGGTAGCTCCATTCTGTATCAGTGATTAAGTTCATACCGGTGGACTTATGCACACCTATCGACTTGTTCTATCGGTAGCTCTACTTCTATCAGTAGTTTTCTGTATCAGTGGATGTTGTATTGGTGAACTTTATACCAGTATCTTTTTATATCGGTGACCATTGGTTATCGGTGACTATGTCTATCGGTAGGCATTGTACCAATAGGTCTATATCAGTAGTAGTGACTTAACACTTATCCATTATATGCAAAACATATCCAGATTGAGTTATAATTATGTCAAAGTATGATTAAACATAGATAAGAATTGATTGACATATTCCAACGATTATTTTGATATTTATCATATATATATATATATATATATATATAATTATAAACACACATCAAGATTATCAAAACATATTGAAGCATTATTCAGAGTATAAAAATAGGTGAGGTAAACAATCTCCCCCTTTTTGATAATCAAAACTCATGGTATTATAAACAAAAAAAATCAATAATGTATGAGATAATTATAGACCAAAAGTATCAAACATAAATTGAAAGGTATCAGATGAGAATACAAAATAAATTCATCAAAAGTAAGATAGAAATGGAACATATTAATCTCATAGTTCTCCATTTGTGTACAACAGATGTACCCTTCTATATCAAAGGTAGAGTTATAGCATGAAGTTTATATATTCATATATTTCCCTTTTATATTCTTCCTTTTATATACATATTATCCCCTTGGGATATACATATTCTCCCCTTTTGTGATTAGAAAAAAGGAAGGGTGAAAGTAATGTAGCAGAGGAAAGAGAGATAGAGAAAAGAAAACTAGACCATAGATATATGTCATGGGGCAAAGAGTACAAGTGAAATTCAAAAGTAATTAAAATTAAATACAATGGATTCCTATCAAAGGTCCTAGCCAAAAATCAATCCACCTCTTTAATGTCCACGTGGGATTTACCTTTCGGATCCAAGGTAGACTCAGACTGTGGGGAGTCGAGTGGTGGCTTAGGAACACCATAAATGATCAGAGGTGGTCGAGCTACTGAAACTATTCCTGGATTGTACTATGTATCTTGCTTAGTGATCGTAGGATTAAGGCCACGAATGGCTTGGGCTGGAGTAATCTGAGCAGGAGAAGTGGTAGAGGAAGATGCAAGTAAAGCTAGAGATATAATCACTGGCTGAGCATCAAAATGCATGAAAGGCAACAAGAGATATCATAAATCCATAACGATTCCTCCTCACCTCCCCATAGTAGGAAAAAAGTCATCTTTGTTCTCCAAAAACTTATCTAAGGCTGGAGTTAGCTCCATGAGTTTTCTTATTTGTTCCCTGAAGGCTTGATTGACTGGTGGTAGCTACTTTTTTTCTAACTTAATCTTGAATTGATTACTGAGATGATTCTTTGTGTAAAACCTTTGGAAATAAAAATCCACTTTTTCCTTGACTTGTTTTTGAGAAGCAGTATCCTCCTTCATAAAACTCTGAATGAATTGTCCAATATCCCTAGTGGTAGACACCACTTGACATAGGGAAGATGAGTCCACAGAGCCACTGGTTGAAGCTGAACTAAGATCCTTCTTCATCAAAGCTCTAATCTGATCTAAATGTATTGAAGTATTGGAAGTAAGAGAACCAATAGAAAAAGTCACAGTTTCCTTGATACTCTTAATTAGGCCACTAATCAGATTCTTTACAATAGAATCCTGAAAACCGATATGATTCTCCACTGAGTTCTGAAAGCCCTCAAAAACTGAAACCATCTGGCTTAGAACACTTTTTACATAGGCCAAATCCTTATCTTCTTGAGATTTAGAACTCATATAGGATTCCAAAGAGACAACAAATTTATTTAGAAATTCAACATCATATCAAAAGAAAGACATCTGATTCTGTTAAGTTGTCATTCCATCCACCATCTCAGCCATAGAGGTTGACACACAACACCCAAGAGATAGTTCAAAAGATCCTTCCAAGATGCTCAGATCCTCAAAAAACAATTCTTTATCTCAATAACATAAGCATTTAAAAACTCTTTCATTTCGGCCTTCAAAGATTCTAAATTATCCCTGGTGATTATATTAGTAGGCACAACAACAGCAGATCTTTCAGATACTATACTAGCTACAGATTCATTCAAAACAGTCTAAATAGATGACACCAGTGAAGCTTACATTCTCTTTACTTCTTCCAGAAAATAGGCTTTAAGATCAGACTTTTACTTATCCAGATCATGTTTCCTTATCACATTTTCATGTATGAACTCAGACAGAATTTCATAATTAACTTTTGGACTTTGAAGGGATGCCTCATTATCTGAATCGGGGTAATCTAATCCACAAACCACAAAACCTGGGTCTTTTTCCCAGTCATCAATATCATTTTCCACTGAAACAGTGCCAAGCCTAGTTTGATGCTCCCCATCAATTGGTCCATTCTCATGTATAGTGATAGTACCCTCAGCTTCTTGGTCTTCCTCAACAGAATCCTCCACAACCATCTCCAATTCTGCAATAGCAGGAGGCTCCTTGGGAATAGGTATAGGACTATCAACATCATATAATTCCTCATAAGGCATTAAGGAGTGTCCAATCAGTGGACTATGGCTCAAGCTGACCGAAATAGATGCTTCACTTGCATGAACTTCTTCTTCATTCTCTCAAGCAGCCTCTTCCTGATCTGATATCTACTGAACTTCATTTTCTTGTGATACAATTTCAGGATTTGGGCTAAGAGGCAAGTCTGGATCTCCTTTATCTGCTGCAGATGAATCCTCCTCTTCTGAATCATCAATATATTGTGGCTCCTCCTCCTCAGTTCCAAGACCTAGATCCCTCATATCCTTAGGCCTAGAAGGATAATCCACAGGATTAAACTTATCATATTACATCTTATCATCAGTAACACACTCTCTTTTCCATGGATTACAATTAATCTTCATGTACTTACATATTGTTCTTGTGATACAGAAGTTGTTCTTTACCACCACTGTCTCATCTTGAGACTCAGCTACTCCCTTTACTTTAATCATAACTGAAATCAACTTAGCAAAGAATAAGGCATTTGTTTTTTACATTGGCCTCGTCATATCCTCAATCTAAAAACTTAATATCCTACACAAATTTATCTTAACACCATGTCTCAATAGATACATCAAGTAAATATCATGATATTTATGATTTAAAAAATCCCATCTCCTTGGAATTAAAACATGCTGAATGAACAAAAAAAGTAGCCAGTTCTATCAATTCATTTCTGCAGTCACTACTTTTCTAGGAGTTCCATCTCCTATTAGCTCTTTTAAAGAAGTTTCATACTTAAAGATATTACTGGTAGGAGGTACTGATTTTGAGAAATATCCAAAAACACCTGCGTGTGGAACCTTTAGGAATTCATCCCACTCAATAGAAGAAAAATCTATCTCCTTTCCATTCAGAATAGATACCATCCTATTTTTGACTTCTGATTTCTAAAACTGAACATATTCATAGAAATAATTTACTAGCTTAGGATAGTAAGGGCTATTGTTATTCTAGAAGAATTCAATTGATTTCTGATCTTCCATAACTTCTAAACCAATGATTCACTTGACATTAGATATTCCGTGCATAACTCCCTTTCAACTACTATCTCCCTTTGAACAAGATGCGGATTTGTGTGTTTCTTCACTTCACTTCCACTTCTAGACTCTCCCTTGATTCTCCTAGCACTCTGTTCATCTTCCATTCCACAGATTGAAGGTCTCTTTACTCATTCCGTTGAATCACGAGGATTAGGGTTCTATGGTTTGAGAGAGGTTTGAAGGTAAGGGGATCAAGGTGGATCGAGAGAGGTAAGACTGGTGTTTTATCATATAGGAATCATAAAATAGATAATTAAAATATAATAAGTAAAGTATAAACGTTACAGTTTCTTGTGGATAAAGACTAAAAACTTTGAAAATAACCCGAGCCATCAGAAATATGTACCGGTGAGAATTCTTAATAGTGAGGATTATCTATTAGTGGGGTCCACTAAGGGTGAGGTCCATACCAGTGAGGTATAACAGTGAGGTCCATTCCAGTGAGGTATAACAGTGAGGTTTCTAAAGGTGATGTTTCTAATAGTGATGTTTCTAACGGTGAGGTTTCAAACGGTGAGGTTTCTGACGGGGTGGTTTCTAACGGTGAGGTTTCTAACAGCGAGGTTTCTAATGGTGATGATTCTAATGGTGAGGTTTCTAATGGTGATCTATCATTCCCAATTCATGTCTAATGTAGCACAGCCTATCCAAACATAAAGGTTTGGTGAAAATGCCATATAATTGATGTTTAGTACCTATAAATTCAATAGTAATATAACATTTTTGGTAATGATCTCTTAAAAAGTGGTGCTTTACAGCAACGTGTTTGGTCCTAGAGTGAGACACGGGGTTCATTGAAATGTTAATTGCACTAGTGTTATCGCAATTAATAGATACATGTCTAAATTGATATCCACAGTCCAAAAGAGTGTGTTTCATCCACAGAATTTTTGCACAGCAACTACCATCAGTTATAGACTCTGCTTTAGTAGCATACAATGCAACAGAATTCTACTTCTTACTAAACCAAGATACTAAGGATTTTCCTAATAAATGACATGTTCCAGAGGTTCTTTTTCTATCCAACTTGCAACAAGAAATGTCAACATATGAATAACTCATTAATTCAAAATATTGTCTTTTTGGATAAATAAAACCTAAATTTGCAGTATGTTTTTTGATATTTGAAAATTCATTTAACAGCAAGTAAATGAGATTCTTTTGGATTGGCATGAAATATTGCACACATACACACTCTAAACATAATATCTGGTTGACTAGCTGTAAGGTAAAGTTTTCTTCCTATCATACCTCTATAGTTGGTTTGATCCACAGGTTTTCTGGTTTCATCAGCATCCAACTTACAAAAAGTACTCATAGGTGTATCACATTCCTTAATACTATCCAAAACAAAAAAATTTAATAGATATTTTGTATATTTACTTTGATTCAAAATAATACCATTTTCATTTTGAAAAACATGAAATCCATGAAAATATTTTATTTTTCCCATTGAACTCATTATAAATTCATTTTTCATACTCTTTGAAAAATCAGTACATAAAGAATGTTTAGAAGATCCAAAAAAATATCATCAACATAGATTTTTACTATAAAAACATATTTAGATATTATATTAATAAAAAGAGTTGGGTCAAAAATCCATTTATTAAAACCTTTTGATATAAGAAAATTACTATGTCTATCATACCATGATCTTGGGGCTTGTTTTAAACCATATCAAGCTTTAGATAGATTGAAAAATCGATTTGGGAAATGAGGATTAGTAAATCCAGGTGGTTGTTCAACAAAAACATCATCAATTAAAAACCCACTTATAAAATCACTTTTAACATCCATTTGATATAACTTGAAATTCAGATGAGCAATATAGGAAAGTAGGATCCTTATAAATTCTAATCTAGCTACATTGGTAAAAGGTATTCTTCATAGTCTATTCCTTACTCTTGACTATTCCCTTGTGCAACTAACCTAGATTTGTTTCTAACTATATTTCCAGGCTCATCATCTTTGTTTATAACTATACTTCCAGACTCATCAACTTTGTTTCTAAAAATACATTTAGAGCCTATGGTCAAAGTGTCCTTAGGTATGTCAACTAATTTCCCACACTTTGTTTCTTTCAAATTGATTTAATTATTCATGCATAGACATTACCCAGAATTCATCATTGATTGCATCATTGACATTTTTATGTTCTAACTATGAAAGAAAGGGTTGATGTTCAACCTGATTTCTTAGAGAAGCTCTAGTCTATGTCCCTCTATCAAGATTACAAACAATTGCATCTAAAGGTTGATTCTTTAGAATTATAGTCGATCTAGTAAAGGTGGTTCTTGAAATTTATGGTTCATATGTAGGATCTAGTTCCATAGAATCATGTTCTGGAATGTTTCCAGAACTGTATGGCTTTACAACAGGTTCATTGATTTTATCATTAAGGTCCAGAACAGACACGTCTTCGTCAATATTTTCAATGGAAGATTTGGGTTCATGTGGATCGGTTTCATCAAAATTGATGTTAATAGATTCTTCCACACATTTTGTTATTTTGTTCAAGACTCTATAGGGTTTCTAGTTAAAGAATAACCATGAAAAAATCCTTCATCACTTTTAGAAGAAAACTTGTAAAGATTATCCTTCGTATTGAGAATAAAAACTTCGCATCCAAAAACTCTGAAGTAATTAACATTAGGTTTCCTATGGTTCCACAACTCATAAGGGGTATTTTGAGAACAGGTCTGATCAAGACTCTATTGAAAATAAAACAAGCTATATTTATAACTTCATCCCAAATGTAAATTGGTAGGTCATATTCATTTATCATAGTTCTTGCAATTTCATGAAGAGTTATGTATCTTCTTTCTACTACACCATTCTGTTGAGGTTTCCTAGGGGAAGAAAAGTAGTGATTATAGCCATTATGTGAGCAGTAATATTCAAACTCATGATTTTCAAACTCACGACCATGGACACTTATCAAGGTATTAATCTTATGTCTACTAAGATTCTCTATAGACTTGGAGTATTTAATAAAGTAAGAACAATCTTCACTCTTGCGAGCTAATAAGTATACCCAAGTGTACCTAGAATAGTCATCTACTATGGCATAGACATATTGCTTCCCATTTAAAATAGAGACTCTAGATGGTCCAAACAAATCCATGTGAACCAACTCGAGAGGTTGAGAAGTTGAAACTTCTTTCATTGATTTAAAACTAAACTTTATCTTTCTTTCCCTTTTGATAGATATTACAATATTTATTAGCTGGGAATTCATGTTTAGGTAGGTATCTAACTATGTTTTTCCTAGTCAGTTTTCTAAGTTAATAGATGTGGAAATGTCCTAATCTTTTTCCCATAGCCAAGACTCTTTAGGAAAAGCATTTAAGAAAGTAATGTTTTGCTTATCTAAAGAATTCAAATCAACTGCATAAACATTTTCATTTCTCAAAGAAGAAAATACTAAAGTATTTTTAGAATGAAGGACATTACAAGAATCATTTTCAAATTTAACATTGAAACCATCATCACATAGCTGAGAAATAATTAACAGATTATGTTTATGTTAATCAACAAATAAAACTTTGGAAATTAAAACCGCATCAATGGTTCCAATCTAGAATAGGCTAATGATTTTTCCTTTAGGGTTATTACCAATGGTGACATGGCCTCTATAAACATTGATTAAACTCTTGAAACATGAGTAATCTCCAGTCATATGCCTTGAACATCCACTATCCATGTACTATAACTTACTATGGGAACTTTTCAAACAAGTTTCCATCAAAACAGGTTTAAAAAGATAATGATTTAGGTACCCATATTTTCTTGGGTCCATACAGGTTAGCAATCAATGATTTCAGTACCCAGATTTGTCTTATGGGTCTCAAATAATTTACAGAATCGATATATTTTGAAAGATAAACTTTATTTGATCTATAATAAATTGAAAAACTTGATGAAGCATATGAATCTACAGAACAATAACTAACAGCATTCTGTCCAGATTTAGGAATAAATCTTTTTTTAGTGATCTGTCTCTATCCAGGATGATAGAATATTCTAGTGGTATATTTTGGTGAATCTTGTTTTTTTAGTATTTGAGTTATAATATTCTTTCCATTTGTGAATTTCTCTAAGTCCATCCTTAATTGATCATTGGACAATTTCAGTTGAGTATTTTCCTTCAGTAATTGAGCATTCTTTTCCTTTTCAATATCAAGTGTAGATTTAACAGAACTGGTCAAATCATTTGTCTCTTCAAGGCTATATACATGCCCTTCAATTCATTATAGGATTCTTCTAGCATATTACAATAGTAAAATAATTATTCACTAGACATATTTTTAGATTCATAATCATAATCAACTCTAGATTACTAATAATTTAAATCAGGAATATCCAATGTTACCTCAGATGTGTTTGTCATGAAACACATATTAGCTTTCTGATATTTTTCATCCTGAGTAGAATCAGAATCACTTGAACTGTCTTCTGAAGCACTCCAAGTTGCTTTCATAGCTTTCTTGTACTTGTTGTCCTTGTAGTCATGTTTCTTCTTGAACATTAATTTTGGACAATATACTTTTTACATGTCCTTTCCATTTTCACTCATAGAAGACAATGTCATCACTTTTATCATGTTTTTTCCAATCCTTCTTCAAATGACCTTTATTGTCATACTTTCTGTTATAATTTGATTTTATGAATAATTTCTTCTTCCTATAAAACTTCTTGAATCTCTTATATATTCAAGCCATATCAGTATCACTGCCAGAATATGAACCTTCACTTGTTGAGCTTTCAGTAGGTATGTAAACTTTCTCCTTATCCTTGCTCTTTGAGGCAGTAGAATTAAATACTACTGACTTTCTTTTTGGTCCATCATCATCATCATCATCATTTTTTACCATCAGTTTTACTTCATACATCATAAGCATACCAATTAATTCCATAACAGGTAGTGATATTATATCACACGATTCTGTTATTGAAACAGATGTGCCTCTTCATATTTCTAGAAAACATCTTAATATCCTCATGATCTGTTCTTTTATAGGAACAACTTTACCAAGAGAGCCCATAGTGTTGACCATCTCATTGAACCTGAGATACATGTGAGAAATGGGTTCATCATGCTTCATTTTAAAATTATCATTATTAGTAGTATAGGTATTCAATCTCATTTCCTTAACATTAGTTTTTCCCTCATGGGAAATAGCCAAAGTGTCCCAAATTTCATAAGTAGTTTTACCAGCAGATGTGCGATTAAATTCTTCATCCCCTAAAGCACAATATGGAGCATTCATTGCTTTATAGTAATTATTATAGGCAGTTTTAGTAGGTTCATCCCATGTAGTTATTTTAGTTTTTAGAATCTTATAATGAGTCTCTATAGCAGTCCAGATAATAAATCCCATACTCTATATGAATTTTCATTTTAAGCTTCCACTGAGTAAAATTTGTACCTTTAAAGAATGGTGGACTGTTGGTAGTTTCACCTTCTAATATATAATACATAATCATATTTTAGAAAATATATTTAAGGATATAATATTTAGAACTAACAGGAATTTAAGATCATTAAGATACAACTAAAATCACAGTTGGAAAACAGAGTTTTTCGAAAACCATTAATAATAAACAAACCTCTGATACCAAATGTTGGTTGGAGTGGATACTCATGAGGGGGATGAATTGAGTTCCAATTAAAATTTCTATTAAAAATATTTCTATTAAAACCCCCAACTAAAACAAAGTTAAATTATAGTGAATTTTTTAAACTATATGGGTTCGATTAGATTCTCAAATGATTGATTAGGTCTCAGTTAATTTAATCACAAGATTAAATTAACTTTTGAAACTAATCTACTGAGTTACAATAGTTACAAACACTTTCTAGAATAACTATTAATGTAACTTTAAAAAAAATTTATATTTCAAAGTAATTAGCTGTGGAATATTCAATATAGATTTAAAAAAAAGATGAGTAAGAACAACAGTTTTAAAACAGGCAGTTCAGTCTCAAGCTGAGATTTAGTCCTCTAAAACAATTTACATAAATATAATCCACACCATGGATTGGGGTAAAAAATAGTATAGAGACTATCCAGGTACTAATACCTCTACAACAGTTCCGTGTGGGAATACAAAACAACAACACACTGGTTGTCCGGGTCCTACTTGACCTCTTCCACTACCCACAGTGGGATAAAAGATAGTTAGAGAAGGATTGTGTGAGGATTTAGAAATCCTCCATTTTAGAATAGGAGAAAGTGTGTGTATAAAATAAACAAAGTATGAACACTGCTCAAAATTTAAATAAAAGTATCACTGATATAGTAGATATGAGTTATTGAATTCTCTAGTTATGTGAAGTGCAATCCTGGACTCCATTGATTGATCTGGAATGCTTCTGAGTCCATCTCTAGGTTTTGTCTGAAAAATAGAGGGTCATTTTATTCATGTTCAGTTTGACCACCTTGAGTGTATGAAGAGCTCTTTATAGTTCTTCACTCCTTGGCTAAGGTGTAGCTTAAGTTCTCTTCTAGAATGAATGGCTTCGTAAATTGTTCTTCCAGTATGGATGTTGCCTTTCTTTTCTGTGTGTATACACCACTTTTCAGCACTCTTCATCCCTTATTTCTAACTCCTTTTTTTATGACCTTTGTCCTTTATTTTATAGATTTCAGCTCCGGTAATGGGAATGATTATCTTTTTAAAAGTACATGGTACGGTTCCCTAACATGCCAACAACCATCATTAAATAACATTAATTTCATTAAAATCATCAAATATGACCATTGCTAAATAAACAAATAGAAATATAGTATAAGGAAATAGTGACTGGTTTTCAATTGGTAGCTCTTTATAATAGTGATCTTATATAGGTGGCTCCTCTGTATCGGTAGCTGTCTCTCCTTGTAATGGTAGCTTCTTATAACAGTCAGTGGCTCATTGTATTAGTGAAATTCTATCGGTAGACTTGACTAGAGGTGAGATTCTTTATATCGGAAGACTTTCTTATATCGGTAGACTTACCCTAACGGTAGATCTGGTGTAATGATAGCTCATATCGGTAGAATTTTGTATCGTTATCATGTGAATACTGGTTGCTCCATTCTGTACGAGTGATTAAGTGCATACTGGTGGACTTATGCACACCCATCGACTTGTTCTATCGGTAGCTCGGCTTCTATCGTTAGCTGTCTGTATCAGTGGATGTTGTATTGGTGAACTTCATACAAGTAGATATGTATACCGGTGACCATTACTTATCGGTGACTATGTCTATCGGTAGACTAAGTACCAGTAGGTCTGTATTAGTAGCAGGGACATAACACATATCTGTTCAATGCAAAAACATATCCAGATTGAGTTAGAATTTTTTCAATGAATGATTAAACATCGATAAGAATTGATTGACATATTCCAATGATTATTTTTAATATTCAGCATATATATATATATATATAATTATAATCCCAAATCAAGATTATAAAAACATATTAATGTCTGATTGGGATTATCAAAATAGGTGAGGTCAACAGTATCTAATGACCAGAAGTACAGACATATTATTATCAGAATGATATTCAACATCCCACACAAATATATTATTGTATAGTATTCCTCTGAGTCATACCATTTCTAAATAATTTTTCATAATAATGGTATAAAAACATAATAAATTGTGATCTTATCGAATTTTTATGGTAAAAATATAATATAAAATGTTATTTATCATATGAAATTATAATACAGTCATAAGGGTTTTTGATGATGAACACACCATATAGTGTGCATAGAAAACATTTAATAAATAATAACCATGAGTTATGGAATAAAACATTATCATTATGGAAAACACTATCCATAAGGGTGATCAATCATCATAAATAAATAATTAACCATAAGAGCATGTAATTAATGCACTAAACCATCATAAATATATTAATCCATTTCAAATTTGAAGGTCTAGAAAAAATAAAATGAATATAATTTATTATTATTTATCATATGTTTCCCATTGTGGATAACGATGAACATAATTTTCATATTGGATCATGATACACATGTTTCCCATTTTTGATCTAGATGATATTGTTTTCCCCAGTGGATAAGAATGCACCTATTTCCCTAGTTAATCAGTACAAACTAATATCCTATTTTTAATGAGGTTGAACCACTATACTATAGTGAATCATGGTTATAATCTTTTCCCATTATTATGTCTTGATATATAAACTTTCAAAAAGTTCACTTGATAGAGATATGGGTCCCACACATCATATAGTTAAACTCATGTGTATATAGTACATAAGACCAAAAAATAACTGACTAATGAAAATTCATGAAAAGAAATACTTTTCAAAAAAATCATCATATCAAAACCTATTAAAAATACTTATTTTTCATAACCATTTAATCATTTCATCAATGATATACCCATGGAAACAAAATCCTGTATAATAATATTTTTATCTTTGTCAACCAATTAAAAAAGAAAGGGGTTTAATACTAATTTTATCCCGGTATAACCCTTGGAAGAGAAACATTTTACTTAAGCATCTTTTCAACATAAACATAAACCATCCAAATAATTAATAAGAATATAATCTTTGGACAACATCCATATTAAAGAATATGTACCATAAAAATATGAATTATTTTTCTAAAAATTATCTTGAAAGGTCTTATGTAACGTTTCATTAGGATTCTAAAATTTCTTCATAAATGATTAACAAAATCATAAATTATATAAAAATAGCATTTCCTTTAAAATTACCTATAAAATATATAAATAAAGTATTAAAAATAATTTAAATCATTTCATTTGGATAATATCGTTACCAAATTGAAAAAAACACAATTTAGAAAAGAATACATTTTAAATATACTTTTCCATGAAAATAACCTTGAAAACATATAAATTTACTAACAAAGTAATTATTGGCCATGATGACAGAAAATTCCCTTCATGGAGTATACATTAAAATAATGATTTATTCTACATTTTTAATAAAAACCAATTGAGAATTATTTGGAAAAAACTATAAAACTCCATTATAAAAAATAAACCAATGACATAATAGAAAAAAATGACACTAAAAATCCATTTTTGAGTTTAAGAAATTATTTTTGAAAACCATTTAAAAAAATGGGCTTTGATAGGAAAGGGTATTCAACAAAAAACAAGAAATAAAGAATATATTTCCTAAAAAAATAATTTAAAATATATAGTGAATTTGTTGATGAAAATAAGTTAAATTTGGATTATCATGGAATTAGAATAGGATTAGATAGATAATAAGTTTGATGACAGAATTATTATAGTATTTTATTATTTTTAAAATATTCATGAATAATCCCAATAACTGATTAGATTATATCATAAAAATATTACCATTTTTTACATTGAATTTTAAAACCCATGAAAAAATTAAATTAAAGAAAATATATAATATAATGAAAATAAATATATTTATGATATAACTTATAAATTTGGTAGTATATACAACTCATATAAATATATAGGTTCATAACCTAACATATTTTTGAATATAGGTAACTTGAGATGAAAACTACCATAATACTTTAGTAAAATATAAAAAATAAACCCACTGAATAGAAGATCATTATATGGATATGTATAATTATCATCAAATAAAAAGACGGTATTTATATAAAATATATAAACTAAAACATTAAATACATGCCATATGTCTCATAGAAAAGTAAATGTGAGTCAAAAATGCCTAAAGATATTTTTAAAATTCATTCATACCCATTAAAAATTCACGTATAATAAATATATGTATATTATAAATATATTATATAATAATTAGTATATATATATATATAATAGATTATTTTATTTACTTATGACATTTTATTACCAATTTATTATCAATTCCATGTTATAGTCCTGTATATGATAATAAATACATTGTTCTTCGTTTATGTTTTTATTTGTTATTTTTAAGTAGTGAAATTTATCATGGATGCAAATTTTTTGAAATTGTAACCAAAATATAAGTATAATATATATTTTACCTAAAAATATTTTGTGATATACATAATTGATATATGTATATATATATATATATATAATTAAATATTCTATTCATGTTTATGGTAAGTCGTACCTATGCGTGAAACTTGTTTATAACTCCCTAACAGAATGATGGAAATAAAGGTAAAAATATATATTAATCTTAAAAAATAAATTTTATTCCATATATTTCACCTATTAACATTAAATAAATATTTACTAATTTTATTTAATTCTTTAATGAATCACATGAAATCATGAAGTTGTAGTTCATCATAAATACAAATGATTTTACCATTTTCCAATTGAATAAAAATTAATATGTAAAAGGGTCAAAAATGATTTAAAAAGAATAATAATATAATAAATATTACATATGATCAATAATAAATCATTATATTAAACAATGTCTGGTATTTATGGATATAAAATATGTTCGATTCTGGAGGCGGTAGTCTAATATGAATATGAAGGATTATTTTTCATCCCATTTGATAGAAGTGGAAATAGATTTGAATCGTTACATTATCCTAATAAAGTTTTTCTACATAACATATAATGGTTTTTTTATATTTAATTTTTAATATATAATTCAATGTATAAAATTAAAATTGAAAAATAATGATCTTAATGAAGAAACTTTCCTTCTCCTTGAAACACCTCTAGTGGATATCTTGTTATGGACCACAACATTGGTATTTTGGGTGGAAGAATATGAATAACATGAATAAGGATTAATGTGAAGAATTATAAATGTTTTTGAAATAACTAGATTGATTTAGAGGATTTAATAACTAAAGGACAATGGTGGACATTAATAAATTATATAAAAGAACCTATTTGTGAACATCATGGGAATTTCCAAAAAGTATGAAAAATAATTATGGTATTTCGACAACTTAATCTTCCATATAACCAAAGTGTAGAAAATTTATAGGTTAATATGGAATTATTTAAATTTAATAGGAATTATACAAGGTATATTATTATTTTAACATTTAGTATCTTTATTTAACCCTAGGTAAACCCATTTTAACCATAATCACTATACAATATATTTGTGTTTTTATTATTTATTTTGGTATAAAAATAAGGAAAATTACTATATAATTTAAATAAATATTATTGACAATAAAAATTCAATTTTTCTAAAATACATTCAAATGTAAGGAAAACGTTATTTGGAATTATTCCCAAACATGACATGAGAAATGGAAATTTCCAATAAAAAATGGTCAAAAGATTAAAATGTTTTTTTATAAAAGAAATATAAAAATTATTACAATGAAATAGATTAGGAAATTTTTGAATTAATTTAACTAATTTAAATTTAATGAAAATTTATAATATAATTTTACATCGTACAAAATGTATTCTAAATAATAGTTTTTCTTAAAAAATGAGCCTTGGTTTCTTTTCATAAAAAAAACGAGCCATTTTAGAAATCCCCAATAATTCACCATTAAATAATTTTTATACAACGATTTAATAAATGGAATGTATTTTTTTTAAAAAAAGTCAAAACTTCTCGAAATAAATTATAAATTATGTTCCCAAAGAGTGACTAAATCGCCTTTTTTAAAAAATAGATGTTTAAAAAATATTTATTTTAAATTAATATGATTCATATTTAATTTATATTGAAAATATAACAATTTAAATTATAATATACATGTTTAAAAAATTAATGATTCTTAATTTGATCAATACTATTTATACCCTTCAACTTAAAATCTATGTTATAATGGTCATGTACAAATAAAAATATTTTTCATACCATATTAACTATTATATCACCCTGGTTTTCAATGTATTGTGTGATATTGAAGATATTGAATTTATTTAAAAAGAAATATAATTTAAATTTTGTGGTTTTTATGTCATATTCCAATATTTTTTTCATTACAAATAGTCTATTAAATATGATGTGCCTATTTTTTAATTCCTTAGGGTATTACATTCTACCAAACATAAATAAATTTCAATTGAACAATTTCAAGATGTTCTTTGTAAGAAAGACTTTATAATTTGAAAATATCATTTAATGGAAAACACATCATAATATGTGTTAATAAAAGATCCTCTTTAAATGATAAAAATGGATGTGTAAAGATCTCTCAGATTAAGACATAATAGGATTTCAAATAGGAAAACATACATGGGAAGTGAATACATAGTCGTAGAAGAGAATACGAGCATCCAAATAATAATGGAATGTGCTAGAGAACATGATTAGGAAAAAGTAAATTATTAAAAATCCATAATATATAGAGGTGTAAAAATTTTCACCAGTTTCAAGAAAAATTATAAAACGATAACATTTTGTTTTTTGTTTTTTTCCATAATGTTGTGGAATTTTTATTAGAATATTTAGTTACAATACTTCATTTAATTTTAAGATAAAATTTCAACCATTCAATGTGTGTTGATCAATTTCAACATCATCTCTTACTCAAATCAAGGAATTTTTCACATCTAAATAATTAACATGATCCCTAAAATAATGATAAGTCATTAATTTTACCAAAACATATTATAAAAATGTTTATAAAACGTTATATAAAATCTTTATATTGTGAAATAATTTATAAATCTCTACACCCTCATCATTGAACCATTATTTAAATGGTTAACCGTATATCTCAAAATAAAATTAAAAATAATTTCTTAAAATTTCATAAAATCGCCTAATCATTAATTACCCATATATAATCATGTCTCTCACTATTTTAACATAAAAATTAATTGAATAACATACTTATATATTATCATGAATCATGGTAATAACAATATTTTCCATAAAAAATATTGAAATCATGAATACATGTTCATTACTTGAATAAAAACACATATTATTATTTTTAAAGAAGGTGTCTTGGGAAAATAGGCTAAGATAAATTTATTAAAAACAAATTGATTTACAAAAGGAGAAAAATAGTGATTATTTAAAATAATTCTCAAAAACATATTTTAAATATGAAGGTATGTAATCAAGATATATGAACTCCTTTTTGATTACATTATTCCCAAGCCCATCTGCCACAGTATTTTCATCTCGATAGACATGTGAAAAAATGTAGTTGATCCCTCTAATAGATGTAAAATAGTGAATCCATAAATAATATCCAATTTCCTTATTTATCTCAACCATCTATTTATCTATACTAAACACCTTTTTAACATCATCTTGAATATATTGTGTGTTAACCTCCTTCAATCTATATATCCAATTTTAATCGAATCATTTTTTAGGACATTAGAACCAATCAAAATATTTTTAGAATTCATAATGATAAAATCATACTGAGCAACCCTTATGAATTTCAATATTCACATAAGGTAATTATATAATTCCAACACATAATCACTTCAATAATCTAAATTCCTTAAAAATAATTTACTATACATTATCATCTTCATCTCTAATAATTCTTTTCAATAATATGAAATTTGAATAATTTCAAAATGTTAAACAACCAAATTTTATTCATTATTATTATGTTTCACATAATATATGAAAATTGAACATTATTTAGAAAACATAGGACAGTTTTTATTATCCTCATATTCAGTTGTATAACAGTTAATCATATTAAAATATAGGATCTATTCATAATTATTCCACATAGGTCATCCATTTAAAAAATTACCATTCATTCAATATTTGAAGCATAAAATAATTGGTGTTATCATATAGAGACCAATATTATCATAAATTGTATTTACAAAACGTTTTTTACTATAAAATTAATTTAATTGTTTCCTTTGTTTCTGACCGAAGACAACTCCCTGTTCCTCAGAGACATCTACTTGTGTGCATCTT
The DNA here is from genome assembly GCA_963277665.1 of Viscum album. Lineage (NCBI taxonomy): Eukaryota > Viridiplantae > Streptophyta > Magnoliopsida > Santalales > Viscaceae > Viscum > Viscum album. Next base: position 601,847,852 of record OY728126.1, read on the forward strand.
ACAACATTATAAATAAAATCGAAACATTATCATTATTATGATGTTATCTCAATCACATTAATACTTGAAGAACACCTATCTCTCTCTCTCTTATATGGTGGGTTCGGGTTTTGTTAAAAGTGAAATATGTGAATCATAAATAATGATAACTAATTATTCATAATAAAAAAATCTTTCACCCCATTTATTATCCCATTTTTCATCCCATTAACATTATTTTTATAAAATATTTTTGGGATTCAGTTCTTTATAGTTTCTACCATTGACTAAAACCAAAAATAATATTTTGGGAAACAATACTCATAGTAGGAAACTACATAATAATTGAAAATCACTTATGTTATTTATAAATCAATACACCTTTTTTCAATAAATGTTATATTTGCCTTACCCGATTTTATTCATGTCCATTATTGAAATCCATCTGGATGGTTTGTAAATATTTTGGGACATTCCAAAGAATATACTTTTGGAGTGTCAAACAATGTCTAATAAAATGAAAATATTCATGAACCATATGTCTATTGAGTATAGATCGATGAACCCTTTTCGGTTTTATTATCCCTACAATCCTCTGTGTTATACTGATAGCCACTTTTAGTGTATGAAGAGTGATTTGATTTCATGGAAAACAAAATTTCAATCCTTTAAAAAAATCTAGGACGTGTTCCTTTACATTGAATCATCCTTATAAGTATATATAGAGAAATACCTAGACATATATATATATAAATATACCATATGATTCCAAAAGTGTTGTTTCATTCTAGTATAAAATGTTTATCTAAACCATTCCATTGATAAAAACTTTAAAATCTGGTATTTTGATAAATAAATATCACATATATTTAGATTAATATTAAAACCATTTCATCAACTCATTCATGATTACTGTTATAGATTAATGTGTTTGGATAATAGATTTGTAATCTCATAATTTATTGAATGATCATCATCATCTCTAACAAATTCCTCCATGCATAATACACATATTATCCATACCCAACCTAAATATTTTTTTACAATATGGCGAATGGATCATAAGAATATATGATCTCATATTATCATTAGGGGAAAACATGGGAGATTTCAATATATCATTATATGAATTTATAAGATAATAATATGGGAATCTGATCTTGAACAGATCATATGATGTTAAAAAAAAATAGATCATAAATAAGATAACTTGAATAAAAAATATCATTTCATAAAAAATGGTCCATAAGAGTATTAAATAATACTAAATCATTTACATGCCATATGATCTATTCAATGAATAATCAATGTAGCATATATATATATATATGAAAATATGTCATGTGTCATGGATAACTACCATAACCATCAACATAGTGGATTTGTACTTATCAACCATTTCCAATAGTTGATTAGGACAACTCTATTTCTTATAATTGATTAGGATGCACCCATTTCCAATAGTGGATATGGATGAAATTTTTTCAAATAGTGGATGCAGACATTCTTATTTTCATTTTAGTATTAGGATTCATTTATTACCTATAGTGGATAATGATTCAAATCTTTCCCATAGTGGATCCAGCACATCGGCTTGTTTACCATTATTATCTCAGGAGATATAAATCATTAGATAATGTGTTGAAGTGAGACATAATTCCCACACATGATATTATACAAATAATACATATTTGTGATATAGTTTAATAAAATAGTAGTTCAATCAGAACACATTAAGCTAAATTTGATTCATAATCATTTCATCATCACAGAAATAGTAAAAGAAGAAATATGTTTATTTATCATTTCATCAAAGTATATACAGAATAAACACAAGCATGTATCATAAGCATTTTTTCATGGTTTATCCAATTATAAAGAATAATGTTTCAGATGAATTTTTTCTTTGTGTATAACATGGAAGAATAATCAGTTTCCCTAAAAAACATTATCATAAATAAACCATCCTGATAAAGAATAATAAGGGCATCCTTGGAACGTATCCCTAGTAATGTGTAATTAGTACCAAAGGTTGTCATCATAGAAATAAAATAATTTCGAAATATCATATTGATCATTACATGAGGAAAATATGTTTTATTTATAAATATTATTTTTAAATAAGAAATTAATATCATATTATAGATGTCCTTTTATTTGAAAACATCCTTGTATATTTACTGTAGATACTTTAAAACTATTTTAATCCTTTCATGACAGATATTTCATTTCAGCATTAGAAAAAATTAAAATATAACAATGACATATTACACATTTATAAAAAAATCCAAAATGCAATTGTTTTGAAAATAACATGAAAAATTCATTCAAAAAATTTTTAACATGTAAATCATGTTTAATAATCTTATTGTCAAATAATAATATTAATTTTAAAAAACTTATTTTAATTTTTTTTATAAAACATGGAATTCTATGAAAATTCGTTTTTACCGAAGTGAGAAATAAATAATATTTATATTAAATTAATTAATTTTAACTCCTTCGTAGAAAAATAGTGTTAACTAAAGAGAGAGAAATATTCTCATTAAATAAATATATAATAATATATTTAATGAATTTATTATGATATATATTAAAATATATCATTATTATATTCAGAATCATAATCAACGCCAATAAATGATTCGATCGTAACATAAAATAGTTAACCCATTAGTAACATTGAATCATAATCCCATTTATTGAATAACATTTAATAAAAAATATAATCTCATTGAAGGACATATATTAGTGATATATAATTATAAAGGATACCTATATACACTTCATAGAAGAAAATTGGTGCATAATAAAACATATTTCCCAATAAAGGCAATTTGTGATAAAAATCCCTTCCCGCATTTCAAACATTTGAAATGCATGACATTGTAGGAGATATTCTCCAATAGATATGAAAATATCCATAAATTTAATTATAATAATAAAATAAATTAATGGGAACTACATATATACCACAAAATTGAAACTTGTGATGAATATGACATCTATCTAATATAAAAATAAATGTATGACTAATATTCCTTACCATAATTCTAATTTTCCTACATAGACATTCGAGAGTCTTATATAATAAATATATTTTTATTAAATATCTTTCATAAAAACCTAAATACATCTATAATAACATATATATGATTTACTAATGACCTTTTATTTATTCTTCATTAAAAATCCATTTTTAATTAACAACTTGCGAACTAACTAAGTTGTTTTTCTTGTATGTGTTGAATTGTTTTTGGGAATAATACATATATCATGGTTCCATCATATAAATAATGTTAAACATGATATTAAAATAATATATATTTATTATAAATTTATTTCTATATATCCATAAAATTTAGATATAGAAAATTAAATAAACTATTAACGGATATGGTAGGACATATGTATGCATGAATGTTGTCTCCACATTCAGTTGAAAATAATGAAATAAAGATAAATAATATAAAAAATTTGATGAAATAAATTGTGTCATATTCTTATTATATTTTCATTAAAATAATCCTTATTACCTTCAATTTATAATTTTAAATAATAACATTACTTTACATGGTTATAGTTTTTCATCCACACGAACAGTGTAATCGTATTCCTAGAGAATGGAATGTAAGAATAAAAAGATAATATCATTATTAGAGTATCATAATAATATTATAAATAATTTAATAGATAATAAATTTATAATTATACACATTTATGAGATGTTATGAGGGAAAAAATACAATTTTTTTTGTGGTAGGCTGTTGTGCGCATAAATAATGATTTTTTATCCATTTTGATTGAAGAGGAGAATTTTTTTTTATTAAAATGACATAATATAATATATGTATATATTATGTAATATTTTAATTATATATTATGTTTTAATGTATAATTTTTTTATTAAAAAGTAAATAATGAAATATAAGGATGTTAGTGAAGAAAATTACCTTCGCTTAGAAGCACCTTATTTGGATCTCTTATTTAGGACCCTAATGTTGGTCTTTGGTGAGGATTGGGTGCTCTAGGACATGGATAATTTTTTTTGTTGTAATTTTGTAGTTTTTTATGGAATATATTGAAGTATATGTATTGATATGTGATTTTTGGGGGTGGGATTTTATAAGCTTGGGGAACCATATGGAAACCACTGGGAAATTTTCTAAAACAATCCCAAATAATAGTCATCAACAAATCAAAAGATTCCTAATGACCATATATAAAAAATTCCTGAAAATAATATTAAAATATTCCCATATAATAGGATCTATAAAATTATTTTAGTCAAATTATAAAATATCTTCTTATTCGATCTCCCAGTAATTCCAATTTAACCTTAATCGTAGTCAATAATTTATACATTATTTTACTATGCATTAAAGTAAAAAATACATATAATATTATTAAATAATATAATCACATTTATTAAAAACATGGAATTAATATCATCAAATACCATTTTTAAATGTTGGAAGAAGTTTAAAATTAATGTCATAGACAAAATGAGATAGGGGGATTTGAAAGAGAAAATATTAAATTATTTAAAAACAATTTAATCAAAATTAAATATTATAATTATTCTGATGACCTAAATTATTTAAAATTAAATATCCATTACCTATTATTTAATAAATAAATATTTAAAATATAATTTAACACTATAAGTAATTCAATCACTAATGTAGTTTTTAGTAAAAATTATTATTGTTTTCAATTCATTGAAAAATGAATCATTTTATGAAAATACTAAAAATACATCCAAATATATTTTTATATTAATATTTCAAAATAAATTATTTTTTAATTTCAAAATTCCGAAAAATTTAATATATATTTATAAATTTAGGGTGTAAATCCTGACATGACCACCTTTTAGATATAATTTTTTTCAAAATCAACTCATTTTCATTAAAATGTTTTTTATTTTATTTATAATTAGTAGATAAATTTTTTTTTTATTAAATATATATTTGAACCATAAAATATATAAATTTAAATAAGTAAAATTAATAATATATAACATAACAGTTTTTTTAAAGGGTCTTGTTTATATAAGAACATTCTAATGAAAAAACGGACTTCATTTAAACTCGTTGTTCTATGAAACACAAGTAATCAAATTGACTGAATTTATGTGAACAGAACTATATTTTAATTTCATATATTGTTCTTTTCACATAATAGGTTGGTATTTTTTGTTATATTTACATTCGAATTTGATTTTTCTATATTATAAAAATGGTGTAAAAAAATATTACAAAAGTGAAAATTGATATTACGATTCATTGGAATCTAGAACACAAATAATTGATACTGATATTTCATAGGGGTTGAGAAGTTTGATAAATTAGAATTAAATCTAGGAGGAAACTAAAATATAATATATAATTAGAAATAAAAATAAAAACATTTAAATTATAGAAAATAATACACAATGTAGTCTATTGTGTTGAATATTTGGAAATCATGTTATTATCTCAATTATATTTTTTCATATTCTAATGGTTAATGTTTTATTATAATTTGAAATTCATTTGAAGGAATAAATGTATTCCTATTTTCCTCTAAAGAAATTTTATTTATAAATATTATTATTATGTTTATATTAGTTAATGGATGAGTTATTCTTAAATATAAAAATATACTTTGATATATCATTTAAATTCCTTGGATTCCACTTATGAGTTTAGTATAATTCTTTTACATATCATGGAAACTAGTGGTCTTACAGTATTAAATTTCTTTTGATGACCTAGTATCCACTATATGGGTGTAAATGATATATATGGGATACATTGTCAAATATAGAGGTATATATGGGACAATTTATGTGTCCTAGTATGTTATATGTAAGGTTTACTATGTCATATAATGGTTATAAATTATTATATAGTGATACTTGTGGGTTATTATTATCATCAAGTTAACCATTAAATATGGTTCAAAATAATTCCATGAGTTACTATGATATATTAGAGATACTCTGTTATGCAGGGGTTACTCTGATATAGGAGTGTTAATGAATCATTTTATATAAAAAATTGGATGATATTTCAACACAAAAGAATATAAAACTAGAATTTCCTCTTATCACGTCATCACGACACATCATTTATATCCATGTTACATCACATCCCTTACAATTAATATTTCATAACTAGAAATACCTCACTTAATCTAATAATTTCTTGACCCCACCAACACCAATTATTTGTATTGTTACCATTTATACATGAAAATTATATAAAAAATATATATAAAAAAATTACAACCCTTGAGACAAAATATAAAACCATCAAAATGTAAAACCAAATAAGATAATATATAAGGAAAAACAAGGAACAATAATTATAAACTACACTATTTGTGAGAGATTGAAATTTTATTCAGTAATAAAATGAATTTAATTATTTCAAATATAATTTCTGTTACATATGAAATACATTATATGGTGGATTAAAATGTATTCTATAAATAAAGTATGATTTCACCAATGGTATTAATTGATATATTTTTATAGTGAATGATAATTTTTGAAATATTACCTTTATAAATAATGCAATTTTATGAAAATCCACTTTAAATGAACCATCCTAATGAAATAATTTTTTAATTCATATTAAATGGTATCTTATAGCTTCATTTAAATATTTTTTCTGTTTCCCTGTATAAAAAACATGAATAAATTGGATTATTTTTTTAAAAAAATGAAATTATTCAAAACATCAACAAAATGTAATTATAAAACTATGACCCCTAATAAAATTCTATTTTTGATTCATTTTTTTAATTATATGTGTTGGATTCAAAATCAATATTAATGATTAAATATCACATATATTATTTTGTGTATATTAATATTCAAAAATTCCACTCCATAGAAAATTGAATATTTACGCATTCAAAATTTAAAACATATTTATGATTTTATATTAATTTTTATGAAATGTGATGCACCATAAATGTTATTTAAATATATTTTTAATAATAATATAAATTAAAATAATTTTAAATTTCGTTAAATTAACGATTTAACACCCAGGCCAAAACAACTGACTCTATACTGGAGTTCCAAATGATATAATGAGTGCATCCTCAAATGCAAGAGGCTTCTAACTAATAGTTATGGATGATATCAATCGTTTCAACTGACTAGGTCAATGGATTGATAATGGTCAGGTCCTAAATAAATTATCATATCCAAGACTCATACAAAAGTGTAGTGTCATCGATTGTGAATGTTTTTAGGTGTCCACAATTAAGGATTTTTGCACTATTGGGGGAGAATGTGACACCCCTAAAATAGTGATCTTTAAAATGACTAAATGTCATTACATTGTAAAATTGGTGATCATATTTAATCATGAGATTAACTGATTACAAGGTTAAATATAAATTTTTATGAAACAATGTATTTTTATTGTTGGTTGACTATGTTGGATGTTTACAAGGGTGCGTAGGAGTGAGGAATGAACCAAATAATAAAACATTTTAGTTACTATGGGGGAATATTATCTGTTTATATGACTTCACTTCCTTGAGAAGTACATTCAATACATTGGATCAAACAAAAATATCCTTCAATATAAGAAAAAAACCTGTTAATCCCAAACACATTCCTTCATCCATCAATGATTACATAAAAGAAAAAAAATGTTCTTCCCTTCTTCAAAATACCTACTCACATCATTCAATAATCTACCCTGAGTCATCTTCCTAAGATTAATCACAATATATAACATGTTTATGTTCGAAAATAAATATTTGAAGATGAGAATCCGAGAACACATCATGCATTCCATGATAATATGATGGAAGTTATAGATAGAATTTAATTGTTCCAATACATTATGTGATATTGAAGGGTCTAAAAATCCAGGATTTCAGTTTACATTTCATCCATAAACAACAGATCCATAATAATTGGGACTCTCACAAGAAAACTCAACTAAAAATAATGAACTACGAAGGTAATATCCTCTTGATAACGTATGATGGATATATACTCTGAGTAGTCACAAATCACTTTCTATCTAACTGTTCCATCTCTGTGGTCTCCAATATCAAACTAGACCCAACAATTACTAACTGATTCACCTTTTACCAACACAACAGTTGGAGGAATGGTCATCCATAGAGATCCTAAAATAGTAACATCTCTATATAATGTGAAAAATAGCTATTTATAGAAAATAAAACAAATAAATGTTCTCTTAATAATATTAAATTATTTCTACAAAACGTGCTCTGGGTATATCTTTCAGTATGTGAAATTTTTTATTTGACTATTTGAATGTATGGATATGGTACACTATGAAAAAATAAAGATAGGTCCCTTCGGTATTTGAAAAATATATCAATTTACACACTTTAAATGTTAATAATTATTAGAAAAAAAAAGAGTTCATAATTACTCAATGTAGATATACTACCTCATGAACATAATCATTTCCAATCTCGTTCACTTTCTGAGTCTCGTAATTTTGAAAAAATAGAGGAACATTTTTCTTCCAATCAATAATAATCCATTTAGTGTCTCATCTCCATTATTTATTATGCAATCCATTAAATAGAATCCATTATTACATCCTACCACTTCCACATGGGAACTATAAGGGATGGTGAAAACCACTAGGATTATTTCATTCGAGCATTTACTACTAGTAGTTAAGGAACAGAGAAACAAATCTAGCAATGACCTTTTTCATCCCTATCCACCAGAACAATCAGTTTAATGAATGGTACATATTTTTTAACCAGTATGTTACAAAACTATAGATGTATTTAAACCCATCTTCATCTCCTCTAGAATATAATTACATAATAAATATATTATTTTAAAAGGATCTCATCTTCATTTCCCAATAACAACTTAGTTAATTAGTCACCACGAACTTGTGGTTCCTATATTTTATAAGACACAATTCTAATGATTGATATAGAATTTAACATATATTCTAAAAAATATGTGTCCAAAAGTGGAGCACATTTCAGTTATCCCTAATCCTCATAAGAATAAATCCTCTAATTGTAAAGCATGTTCCTCCTTCACCACTTACCCTCATAAGGTGACTCAACTATATTTATCTCAACCTATTCCTTTTCTATTATAGAATAAAGGATTACATTACCTTTAATATATATATATATATATTCCATATAGATATTATATAGATGAACATACCCTACCCATTACCACTACCATATGATATGTTAATTAGGTCTAAGGATATACTGGTGGGACATGTGTCCTATAATGATTAAAAATACACAATGGAGAGATAGTGTCTCCCACACATTAGACAATAAACCATGGTTTCTATGTAAAATTCATGGGAAGATTATTTATTCATAGGGAGCCACAATAGACATGAACCTATTGAAATTTTTGGTTCCATCTACATTCTCACTACATATAGAAAAATACATGATGCATCACAAAATAAATCATAGTTAACACCTGTCATGGGAAGTATCAAAACATGAGATGTAGTAAAACTCCACATGAACTAAATAAAAATATCCTTATATGAATATAATTTCTGGGACAAAACTCTTTTATTTTTCAATGCAGTTATGGCTACTAAAAATATAGAGAAGTCAGGGATAAAAAAATCATTAATATCATTCAAATCATAGAAAAATTTGGATATCAAACACATTATAAGGGTGCGTCTAGGATATCAAATACACCAAATTCTCTAGGACCCAAAATATAATTGTATTCTATACTAAATTCCATAAAAAGTTATGCTATAGAATCTACATATAACAATTTTATAGATAGGAAAAAATACAACGTGATCAAAGAATATTCAATACATTCTCATAAATTAAGGCATGATGATATAATGTCTGTGAGTAAATGAGGACTCTATCAATGATCACCTTGATTAATGAGTAAATGTAACAGTTTAATGTATGTTTCATTTGATCCATGACCCTTATTAGTGTATTCATCAATCCAAAATTCATGAACAATTACTTTTATATACCAAACATTTTCTATCACAGTGTCCTAATTATGTTCTACACTATAACTAGTTACAAATTATATCCTGATCAAATATTGATATTAAATATCTACTAGGGTCATTGTAGATGATAAAATTGTTATCAACCAATTGTAAATGTCATATATTCCCTACAATCAATAGGTTTATATTCGAGTAATTATTTTAGAGTAAATGCATACTGTATAGATTATTCAATAAAAACTTATGTTCACCCCATAGTAATGTACATAAAAAAATAAATACCATGTTCTATAGGTATAAAATATGTACATTGTTTTCTCTGAGATCATATGGCACTGTAATATAATGGGTCATCAAAATGGGTTCTCAACCAAACATGAGATGTTCCTCAAAGTCAACTCATATAAGAGGAGCACATCTTTTTAATTTTTTAGGGATATCTTAATTGAGTTACATGACTAGAGAAATAAATGATATTTTTATCACTGATGCCTCTAAAAAATTCATGAACACCATATGGGTCACAATCATCTCAAGATGTATCATATATGGGAAAGCAATGTATTTTCCTAGTTTCCCCTCTATAGTTATCATGAAATTCTCCCCCTTTAGTGACACAAATGATACCCATATCATAAATCAATCAATGTGAGATTGGTAGTTGGTCATATAGTTTATACCATGAATAGAATATAATCTCATCATCTATAGCATCATGAAATTGGACAAGTTCACATAACATGTGATAACAATATGAAACTATAGGAATCACTAATTCTGGTTAATGTTTTCTTACTATGGGGTTTCAAGGGAATGTAACATAGAATATATATTGATTAAAATCTTAATTATTGTAGTTACTCTTAACAATATGACAAAATTGGAAGAACAATTATTATATAATAAAATTGATAAATTTTATGGGATAAAATTAATTCTTTGATTATTATATGGTACATAAAAAATACCTTCAATACTCTCTTCTACTGTGTATTTCTATAGTTTATCAACTCCATATTAACTCCATTGTGTTGATATATAATAGGAAGTCAATATCCATGGATGTGTTAATTCTCTCCCATAGTTCAAATATCTTATAATAAACCTATATGAATCTCTTGAGAAAAATCATTGAATATATTTCCATTTCAACAATAGTTGATATCTAAAAATGGTTTCCATTAACAACTACGGTACATCCACCTTAAGAAAATTAATTAAGGGAATGTTGGAATCATCTCCTATAGATGATACTAAAGAATATCTATTCTGAAATGAATTTCAAAAAAACCTACTTCTCTTATTATTATATTCTATTGTTACTACTTGATAAATGGCCCATAGTAGTGATATATTTCTCATTTAGTTGCATTCTATGGTCTATATGTAAACTTGATGTCATATCATTGTCTAGAAACATAAAAATCGCTAGATAATTATGAATCTTCAGAATGTTTATTGTAATATCAATGCTTGTAACCTCACATATCTTCTCATATTGAAGGATTATCTCAAACATTAAAGACATTTATGCCATGTTACCATACATCAATGGAGAAAAAATAATTATCACCATAATCTGAGAATAATATGAAGAGGTCGTCATATAACACTCATAAATCCTCAAATATTCGATCATGGTCCATCATTAACATTTTAATGAATTATATTTTTATATAAAAATACATATAGGTGTCCCATGTATGAAAAAATCATCTCCAAGTGTGAATAACTGTATTCCATGATATCCTACAATGTCCTTGAAAAAATAAGGTTTCTATAATCACTATCCACACATTAAAAGTCTGGTGTAGCATTAAATTGATTTTTAAAATTTACCACCTGACCTCTACATGATATGGGACCCCAATACATTAAAATATTTTAGGAATATAGATATGGAAATCATGATCATGAACATTCGAGCGGTCGTATCTGCGGTTCGCCTCGTCTAACACCCACCTCCGAGCTACCACCAGTCCGGGCACTCTGGTCCACAGTCAGCGATGTCTATTGTCTACACCAAACACAATGAAGTGCGGACATAGCCCATGCAGGGGTGAGTATAATGATACTCATTAGGGACCCCGAGACCCTCATCGTCTCACAAAATTCACTAAGGATAAACCATAAAGCATGAAATCAACTAACAACCCAACTTAGGTATATGCCCATACATATACCTAAGTTATCAAAAAAATCCTATCTCAATCATGAGGAAAAGATAGAGTCCAACTTTAATGCCCCAAGAACAACTGTTCCACAAAAGTAGGAATACCACAAAAGTAAGTACCACAAAGGTACGCAACACCGAAGAATACCACCAAGGTATTACAATGAAGAAAGGTACCACACATGTATGAACTCACATCACACAAGGTATAACATATGTACAGTAGAAGAGATGATTAGATGTAATTACTTAATCATATTACTCTATTAAGAGGAAGGCTCACATAGGGTCGCTCGGTGAAGACCCACACAGGATTTCTAGGGTCTAACCCACACAGGATCAGGAGTTGCTGACCCACACAGGATTGCAAGGTGCTGACCCACACATGATTTCAAGGTGCTGACCCACACATGATTGCTTGGTGTTGAACCACACATGATCACATGGTGTTGAACCACACATTATGGGTATTTGCTGACCCACAAAATATCACAAGGTGATGACCCACACACGATCACTAGGTGCTGACCCACATAAGATCTCAAAGTATTGACCCACACAGGATCACTCTAAGTGATGACCCACACAGGCTCGCTCTACAATATTCACGTCACAGGCAGCTACTGGGTTCCCACACCATACTTTCTCATCTATGAAAGGATCCTCTCCACAAGATACTGAGAAATACTCCAAATTCAATTATTCTCTATGAAGGTGTATCTTAAAGGTCCGCCAATTCATATGGGTTTCAACGCAACAGACGGTGCGTCATTCGGACGCCCCATCTGTGAGTTATTAGATTTTTTATCTTGAAGTCCTGGTTGGATTCATGTTCAATCCAACCCAACCATTCCCCAACATTATCCAAAACTCTAATGGGGTATACCAAAGGGTCTGACTCACTCCATGGTTTCGGTCACCGTAGACGGGTCGTCAAACAAATGTTCGATGCCAAAGTTATGGACCAAGTAAAGTATAGGGTCGTATTTGGTTCGGGTCAACCCGGCCCGACCCGATGGGTCATACACGACTTGTTGGGCTTGTCCCGGTAGGCAGCGAGGGCCATAGGGGTGCCGCAGGGGCATGGGGAGGCACGACTACGGGGGTTCCATGAGAGAGTGGGTGGATCGACCACATAGGTACTACGAGGGCATGGGGCGGCCTGAGTACGGGGGTTGTCGTGGGGGCGAGGGGCGGCTCAGCCGTAGGGGGTGCCGCAAAGGTGAGAGGAGGCCGGGTAGCTTGGACAAAGCGGCTCGGCCATGAGGGTCGAGGTATCGAGGTGTCCCGATCGGGGTGTCTCATCGGGGAGGGCGGAGACCGCGGGTGCCGCAAGGCGGTGCAGCGAGGCCACGGGGCAGCTCGATGAGACCGCGTGGGCAGCAATGGCCATGGATGGCGGAGCGCCAAAGGGCGTAGAGGCCTCAGGGTGGTGGGGAACTATTCCATCATCGGTGGTTCTCGAGTTCCACCGGTTCTGATCACCAACACCAGTTTCCGTCACCAAAATATCCTTCTTTCATCATGAAGGAAACAATATTTATGAAGAATGGTGGAGGGGTCATGCCATGTTTGTTTTGCCCACACCCTCCACATTATAACGGTAGCTAGAAACTCAACTTGAACAAGAATATCCATAATGGGTAAAGAATATTAATTCAAAATCCCTCCATACAACCTTCCAAAATAATTATTCCCAACCCGCAAAAGAAAACATCCGCGGATCATCTTGATAGTGAGTTGGTCCACATTCTTTATTTTAGATGGCAAGATCATGGGAATATAATCATAATCAAATTATACCTCTTCCTCATTCATTTTTTGTTGTTGACGAGGTGGAATGAATGATCATCGATTGAATACGTCCCATGTTGGAGGATGTCCTGAGGAAGAAGTCGAAGTCATGCGTCAGTGTTCTTCAGTGGAGGAACGTTTTTCATGGATGAAGTTCTTCATTGGAGAAGTGTAATCGTCCCAATAATTCTCCTCTCCCAATTCCTCCAAAAAACAAATTAGTCAACTTCTGATATGTTTCTCTAATTTAATTTTTGACATAATTATCGCTAACTCCACTTAATTAATTGATGAGGTGGGAAATAAATTAATTAAAGGGGGGTGGCACCATTAAAGTGGGGGACGTTTAAAAGGCTTCCCCACATTGAATAGGTAGTTCAAGGTGGTTAATCTCAATTGGTCCCCACCACTATAACCTCTCATTGGAGGTTTAGTCTCAGTGGTCCCCACCTCCATAACCTCTCATGCGAGGTTTTAGTTCAGTGGTCCCCACATTTGAAACATCCACATGGGATATTCAAAAGAAAATAAAAATAAAATGTTACACCATTTTTTTATTATTTCATGAATAAGTGAAATACAAACATCTACCCTCTTCCTAATGTGGTCAAGGTGAAGGTGCTCTTAATCGAATACAGGCGTTGCGAGTTCAACGATGTCCTCAGATTTCAATTCCAAGCACCAGTTCAAAAGTTACAAATACCCTCTAGCATGTTTACTGAATGTACCCAAAAAAAGTCCAGAAATTCATTTCTGGCACATCGGTCCTCGTAATCATGAATTGTAAATATTAGTGGACTCGTAAAATTCCCATTTAATTAAAAATATAAATGGAAATTCCTGGTCTTTACATTCTCCCCACATTAGGGCTTTACATCTCCATAAGCCACAACTCAATCTAAGGGAATAAGTGGGGGTACTAAGCATGAATCTAAGACACCTGCTCTCATGTGCTCTCCTAGAGGTTTCTATTCTTCCAACAAACTCAAAATAGAGGTATCAACTATCGACAAAGGACCTGCTCTTTTCGATCCTCAATCTATGCTAGAAACTCCAAAAAAGTCACCCCATCATCGACATATAGTTCTCCATGGTTGATGATGTGAGAAGGGTCGTGCATGTATCTACTTAGCTGGGATATGTGGAATATTTCATTCACCTAGTGCAACTGAGGTAGAAGAGCTTAGCGGTATGCCACCTCACCAAATCTGTTTTTGAACTGAAAGGTCTGATGAACCTCGAAGATAACTTGCTGCCTCGACCAAATCTTCACAAACCTCATCCTAGTGAGACCCGTAGAAAGACATAGTCACCTTCCTCGAACTCTAGAGGTCTCCTTATCCTATTGGCATAATACTTCTACCTACTCTAGGTAGTCTTCATCCACTCCTAGATGATCTGCACCTTCTCTGTGGTAGCATGTACCATCTCTTGTCCCACTAGTGCTGACTCCCCTGGGTGAGTCCAGCATAAAGGTGATCTGCAAGGTCGCTGGTACAACACCTCAAAAGGTGTCATCCCAATGGTTGAGTGACAACTGATGTTGAATTTAAACTCCACCAAAGGAAACTGATCCTCCTAGATGATACCGAAGTCGAGGACGCAAGCATGCAGCATGTCCTTGAGGGTCTGAATGGTCCACTCAGTCTGGCCATCCATCTGAGGATGGAAGGTGGTTCTCAAACAAAGATGCATCCTGAAAACCTCCTGCAACCCCTTCCATAGCCGAGAATTAAAATCTGCATCACAATCAGAGAAAATCATCGAGGTTACTCCATGTTACCACACAATCTCTTGCATATAGAGGCATCCCATGCTCTCTACAAATCCCTTCTATCTGATTGGTAGGAAGTGGGCCGACTTGGGGAGTCGGTCGACGATTACCCAAATCAATTCATGTCCCCTAGATGTATGTGGGAGTCCTGTGAGGAAGTCCTTGGATATCTCGTCCCACTTCCACTATGGGACCTCAAAAGGATGAACCAAGCCTGCTGGTACCTGATGCTCCACCATCACTTGTTACATGTGAGCCACCTAGAGACATGCTTTGCAACTGCTTTCTTTATTATATTACACCAGTGCTATCTTCAGAGATCCTGGTACATCTTCACCTCTACTGGATGTACTACAAGAGGGGATGTGTGGAACTACCTCCACACTTCCTCTTGAAGTGACACTGGTACCATGGTACGTCCTCTTAAGAGGATGACATGCTCCCCACCATCAGAACATTCTTTACGTGCATGTTCTGTGGATATCTGAGCACGTCGTGTCTTATAGTCAGTGTCCCCATGCAACACCTTCCAAACTCACTGATGAAGTGGGGAAGTTACTGTAACATACTGAAGAAAATATTCTCCCTCCTGGTCCACAAAGGATATCTACAAAGCGATTAGATACTCTGTCGCCTCACCAAACTGTTGTATACCAGATCTCCAGCCATGTGCATCAACAACAACGTTCCACTTATAATGAGTGTAGACTATATCGATTTCATAGTCCTAGAGGATCTCAATACACCATCATTTTCTCGTGTTAAGTTCTTTTTGAGAGAATATTTACATGAGACTCTTGTGATCCGATTAGACTGTAAAATGTTCTACCATTAGATAGAGCTTCCTCGATATTCACTGGATCCACTGCAACTCCAGCCTCCAATATTATATGTCCCAAAATGTGAACTTCTCGGATCTAGAAATAGCACTTCGAGAGATTACCATAAAACTGGTGCTCTCAGAATGTGTCCAAAACTACCTGAAAATGATAGGCATGCTCCTCCTCAGTAGCAGAATAGATCAGAATGTCATCGAAGGATAATAATACAAAGTGATCAAGTTATGGCTGAATGATCCTTCTAATGAATCCCATGAACACTTTTAGAGCATTGGTTACTCCGAAAGGCCTAACCAAGAACTCATAGTGGTCGTACTGACATCTAAAAGACATCTTCTTCACTTCCTTGTCTTGTACTCTGAGCTGGTGATAGCTTGATATGTGGTCTATCTTCAAGAACCATTGTGCTCCCTTTAGCTAATCAAAGAGGTCATAAATCCTCGGAAGTGGGTAGTTGTTCTTCACGATCACCTGGTTCAAGACCTGATAGTCATCAAAAAGTCTCAAACTCCCATTTTACTTTTTGGTGAAATGAATTGGGGCTTCCCAAGGGGAAACACTAGGCTGAATGAATCCCTTCCCCTACAAGTCATCTAGTTGTACCCGCTACTCATGAAGCTCCGCAGGTGCCCTCCGATACGCTGGTGTTGATAGCAGTGTACTCATGGGGTAAAAGCCAATGTAAAAATCCACCTTTCTATGTGGAGGATGTCAGGGAACATCATCAGGGAAGGAATCTGCGTACTGGTCCACCACTATAGGGGATCTCGGACTCTCCACATCAACAGCTCCGAGTGTAAGGAAAGCCAACTGATGAGTGATCTGTTTCACTATCCTTCGATTAAGTCCATCCTGTTCTGAAAATGGTACCTTCTCATCGATGAAGGTAAACCTGGTCCCATCCCTACAGACCCACCACACTTTGGGCCTAATACAATTAGTCAGAGCTTGGACTGTAGATAACTGGTCCATACCCTAGATGATGTCGTAAGGCCTCGACGCTACTACTAGAAGATCCCAACCGATCTATCGCCTCCTAGAGTAAACTAACACTGGAATCACCAGTGTGTAATCGTCGAATCTACTCCCGTATGAGTCTCTAGATGTAAGGATCGAGCCAATGGATCTGTCAGAATCTTCGTGCTCCGAAAGAGGGTAGTGAAAATAAAATAATTTCTGGAACCTATACCTATAAGTACAGTAGATAAGGAGGAATAGACACACACTGTACCTCGTATCATCTTCAGAGCGCCGTGATCATAGGACTCAGCTTCCTGAAGCTATGATTGCCCCTTTCTACTTACACCCTGTGGTTGGGTTGGACCTCCTGGTGGGGGTGGAGGTAAAATCTTGAACTGTCACCCACCTACAGCTACAAGACCAGCTCATCTGCCATGTATGTCTGGTCCCTATGGACCTCCTTGGCCGAATATTTGTCACTGCCTGGGCAGTCCTTCTACCGTCTGCTGATCATCCGTATGGCTAGTCAGATAGTCATGAGCCATATGATCCTGCCCACCACATGCGTAACACTTCCCGCTCCTGGTATGTCTGGCTCCGCCTTGGGTGCCCCACACAACTGACACTGAGTCATGCAGTCGTCTACCTATAGGTCTGGTCCTCTTGGACCTATGTGCCATATGTTTGATGACAGCTATAAAATACTCTGCTATGTGACAATTGGTGGTGGGTCCCACTGCTGGTGTCTTCTCATTAAGGAAACTCTCTACTATGAGTTCTCTCTCTAACACCCCTTCCCGCGTCAGATGCTAATAGAAATCATTGAAGCCTTGATATCTAACCTAAGTCCATGCTGAATGGTCTTGGCCCTAAAGACTGGGTCCCGCACCATATCTGTGGAGTAGTTTGAGATTTCAGTTAACCTCGCTGAGGATTGAACCGCATTCATGTTTCCCTATTGTAGACGAAGTAGCTCCTGAATGCACACTGCACAAAGAGTCACTAGGAAAAACTCTTCCCGAAACAGGCTCTCGAAGTCTGCCCAAGGAAGTGTCACCTTATTGTGAACATGGATCATCAAGCTCCACCATCTGCTTGCTACTTCCTATATAAGGCTAGTGTAAAGGATCACCATGAGATCAGCTAGTGTGCCTACCGGTCAAAAAAATCTCACTAGAGCCGCCAACCAATTCTCAGCTCCCTGGGGGTCTGTCTCTCCCCTGATCCTAGGTGGCCTCTGGCACTGTAACTCATGCAATGCACTCAAGCAGTGTGCACTATCTGTTGTTCGGGATGGTGTAATCGGTGGCCCAACGGGTAATGGTACCGCTGTTTCCTCTATTGGATGGGTGGATTGCACCGAGGCCTCATCAATCGGAGGTCTGTTAGTGAGAACTACTCTCAGAACCCTAGTTGGCTGTCTTCATAGAGCCATCTTGAAAAATATAGCTACGCCACTATCAATAAGTTATACCTAGTGAGATGAATCATAGAGTTTACAAAGAATATTCTTGAAAACACACACGCAATCTGTGTTTCGGTGCACTGAGTTGGAAATCAGAAGTCAAGGTCCTAGTGTATGGATATGTCATCTGCCGCACCAACACTAGATTCCCTAAACTGATAATCACAGTCACTACACATAAAACTATTTCCGTTAAAAAGAAAGACCAGAGTCCAATGTTCTATGGTAGTACTGACTCCTCAGATACCAATTTGTCACAACCCATCCCCCAGGACCCCTATCGTGACTACCCCAAGCCCTCCTTCCATAGGCTAGGGGCTGGTGACTAGCACTAAAGGCACAATTCCCTAAAATTGGAAAGCCTTTTCCTTTATAACCTGTAACACAAAAAACCAATAACACAGCAAGATAAAACTCAAGTAAACTTAATAGTAAACATAGTGAGTACATTAAGTAAAAGGGGCTTGAATAAAAGCCCAAATAGAAAGTACAAGGAAAACTGAAATGTACAAGATGGCTGATAGGTGAAAATAAGCTCCTGGATAGTCCACAACTAATCCTACTTGAAGGGTAGGTATAGCTCACGAATGGTCGTCTCTGAAGTTCACCTCATCTAATGTCAACACTTGAGCTACCTTCACTCTTTGTAATCTCATCCTCAGTAAGTGTTGTCCGTCATCTACACCAAACACAATGATGTTATGGTAATATCCCATGAAGGGGTGAGTATAATGATACTCAGTAGGGACCCCCAGACCCACATGGTCTCACAAAATCCACAAATGATAAACCACAAATCATGAAATCAAATAATAACCCTAAATAGGTATATACCCATACATATACCTATGTTATCTAGTAAACCCTTATCAATCATTATGAAAAGATAGCGTCTAACTCCACATCCCCAAACTCCGATGTTACACGAAGGAAAGAATACCACAAAGTAATGTATGGCTCATATATGTGACACTGAAGAATACCAACAATGTATTACCACGAAGAAAAGTACCGCACAGGTACAAACTCAGCTCAAACTAGGTATGAATTAAGTACAGTAGTAGAGATGATTAGATGTAAGTATCGAATCATCTTACTCTATTAATAGGAAGGCCCACACATGATCGGTTAGTGCTGGCCCACACATAATCGCTAGGTGTTGACCCACACCAGATCCCAAGGTGTTGACCCACACATGATCGCTAGGTGTTGACCCACACTAGATCGCTTGGTGCTCACCCACACGGGATCGATAGGTGTTGACCCACACAGGATCGCAAGGTGGTCACCCATACAGGATCTCTAGGTGTTGAACTACACAAGATCGAAATCTTCTGACCCACACAGGATCACTCTAAGTGCTTACCCACACAGGATCGCTCAATATTCTTTACGTCACATCCAGCTATGGGTTCCCGCACTATGCTCGCTCATCTCCAGTAGGATCTGCTCCACAAGCTACTGGTCAATACTCCAATTGCCACATAGTCCCACGAAGAAGTATCTCAATGTTCTTCCACATCATAAGGGTCTCAATGCAAATGATGGCACATCAATCAGACGCCCGGTCTGTGAGTTATTAGCCTTTTTCTACCAAGGGACCGATTGGATTCGTGCTTAATCCAACTAGAGCATTCCCCAACATTATCCAAAATTCTGGTGGTGTAAACCAAAGGGATCGTCTAACACAATGGATTCTGGAACCACTAACGGTTCGTCAAACTGACGGCCGGTGATAATGTTATGTCTAATGTAAAGTGTATGGTTGTATCTAGTCCAGCTCTGACAGACTCGATCGGACCGACCTGACCCGACCCAGCTTGGGTTGACCTGAACCGACCTCGTGGGCCCTCCCCGACAGGCTGCGTGGGCTGCCAGGCCACGGGGGTGTTGTAGGGGCGCATGGAGGCTCAACCACGGTGGTGCCGCTGGGGAGCAGGGCTTCTCGCCTACGGGGGTGCTGCAAGAGCGTAGGGCGGATCGACAGCGGGGGGTGCCATGAAGGCGTGGGTTGGCTCAGATGTGGGGGGGGGGGGGTTCCACGAGGTGGCGAGGTGGAAGGGCGGCTTGGCTGGAGCGGCTCACCCAGTAGGGTGGAGTCTGTGGGGCAGCTCCACTGAGGTGGCACATCCGAGAGAGCAGAAGTTGTGGGATCCACAGGGCGGCATGGCCTGGGTGGTGTGGTAAGGAGGCGTGGGCAGCAATGGAAACGAGCAGTGGAGCGTCGCGGGGTGTGGAGGCCATGGGGCGATAGGGCGGTGGGGCATCACACTTTCGTCAGTGGTTCTTGAGTTCCACTGGTGCCAATCACCGCCCCGGTTATCGTCACCAAAATCGACTTCATTCAGCGCGAAGGATACGCCATTTAAGAAGAACGTCGGAGGGGTCGGGCCAAGTTTGTTTGGCCTGCTCCCTCTGTGTTAGAGCGGTAGCAAGTGTCTCAATAAGAACAAGAATATCAAGAACGAGTAATGGAAATTAATTCAAACACCCTCCCAACAACATTTCACAATAATTATTCCCAACAAGTCATAGAAAACATATGCAGATCATCTTGATAGTGAGTTGATCCACATTTTGTATTTTAGAATGGATAACCATGGGAATATAATCATACTCAAATTAAACCCCTACCTCATACATTTTTTTTGACGTGATGGAAAGAACAATCACCTAATAAAGACATCCCACATTGGAGGATGTCCCGAGGAAGAAGTCGAAGTCGTGTTTTGGAATTCTTCATTGGAGGAACGTTCTTTGTGGAATAAGTTCATCATTGGATAATTATAATCATCCAAATATTTCTCTAATCCCAATTCAACCAAAAAACAATGTAGCCAAATTCTAATATGTTTCCAAAATTTAGTTTTTGACATAATTTATGTTGTCTCCACTTAATTAATTAAAGTGGTGGGCAAAAAAATAATTAAAGGGGTGTGGCACCATTAAAGAGGGGAATGTTTAGAAGGATTCCCCTCTCTTAAGAAGGAGTTTAAGGGGGTTTAGCCTCGGGTGGTCCCCACAAACATAACCGCTCATGGGAGGTTTAGGCTCAGTGGTCCCCATCTCTATATCCTCTCATGGGAGGTTTTACTTTAGAGGTCCCCACCTGTGAAACATCCACATGGGTGTTTCAAAAGAAAATAAAAATAAAAAATTTCACCATTTTATTTTATTTTAATATTTCATGAATATGTGAAAAACTATCATCCAACCTCATCCTACTACAGTCGAGATGAAGGTCTCCATAAGCAGATACCAGCGTTGGGAGTTCAATGGTGTCCTCAGATTTCAATTCCGAGCACCGGTTCAAAGATAAAAAAACCTTCAAGAATGTTTACTAAACGTAACTGAAAAAAAGTTCAGAAATTAATTTCGGGCACATCAGTCCTCAGAATCATGCCCCATCAATTTTTGAGGACTCGTGAAATTCTAATTTAATTACTAAAAAAATACATGGAAATTCTAGGTCTTTACAAAAATATATACTATTTCCTCTAATATACATGAATCACTGCAATAGATAGGCTACTATTTAGAAGTGATATAAATTGGGAAAGATTCATTAGAAATTTTTTGTGCTTTTTATTACTGACATATTTGGATAAAAATTTAAAACAGAAAACCAAAATCAACATCAAACCAAAACATGATCCAAAGGAACATTGTGTGATAAAAAACAATCTCATAAGACAAACAATTCCAACAAAATATATTAATATTTTCAAAAACCATAATTTCAATTCAAATTCAAGACATGCTTCTTCCAAAGCCACTATCCAAACAGAACAATCCATATTCTATAAAAACAATCATTTATTAAAACAAACCAACATTTCAATTTTTTTTTCTTAGAATCATTTTCCCAAATAAATAAAAATTTAATAAAAATAATCCAATACATTAATTTCAAATTATTACCCAAGGAATCCTATAAACCATCAAATATGTGCTCATACACTTGTAATTTCATCATCTGTGCACAGGTTCCGATATGCATTTTCCACACAAAGGCAGACATATGTGAATGTTCACCAAGAATATCAAGTGTCAAACCTTCCATCCCATCACTGAACCAATGCTTTCACCCATACATCTCAACATTCAAAATCACATCTTCATTTATAACTAATTCATACAAATTTAAACCATTTGAAAGAAATAATTTCCATTTAAAAAATTGTTTTCATTTTAAAATCTCACATGCCCCAATAGAAACCAAAATTGAACACAACCCACCATATACTATTAGAACGAGGTACTATTCACTAGACCTAACTTAACAACATGGATAGTGGGCCATTAAATATATATTAATTAACAATTATGAATACCCTGAACCATTCACTAAGATTTTAAATGGGCCATTACTCCTTGTGACATCATTATATGACATTGGATCACCTCCATTTTAATTAATCAACCAAAAATTGAATGAAAAAAAAAGAAATAAAGGACTTCCCATTGAATCATGATGATTTGAATGTGCATGATTTCCAGATTCTATTTCCATTCCTACCTCTAAGGACCTATCAATCCTAATCTCTAACCTACATGACACAAAAAATGACAAGAAACTCATCTGATATCATTTTCCAAGATCCATTTCATGATTCTATGCATCCAAACACCCATCCCGATATGTTTAATGTATAAAGTGGTGTTACCAATCACCATATCTTAGAAACTAGTGTTGAGCATCCTTATAATTCAAATTTGAATTATTTTTTCTATAAAACCATTTTTAAATAAGTAAAAAAAAACAAACTGAGAATGAAATAACCATAAAAAACTGATCATAAATAAATAAATAAAAACAGATTTAAATACAACATAACATGTCAGACACTAAAAAAATTCCAAACAAATCTACCAACAACATGATATACATGTGATCTCATGGTCATCATAATTTTCTATACGGACTTGCTTCAAAGGTGTGAAAAAAATCCATGCATATGAACCTGCAAAATTTCCCATTTCTGTCGATATTGAATGGAACATGTAGGGTGTGAGCTTGGAATCTCAATAAGAAACCTCAACCGAATTAATAAATTTAATTTCCCAAGATTACCCCTACAAAACAGTTTTGAAATACACATATAAAATTTGGTTTTTATAATATTAAAACACAACACATGTTTTCATTTTTACAACACTACACACCACTTCAATATATCTTAAAGTAAATTAACATTTTTATAACCAAATCCTAATCTTAAATCCAAAAAACATACTATAACAAGCTATGCAGCAAATATATAGGAATTATAAAGAAAAAACCATGTGCATAAAATTATAAATAATCAAATACTTATGATAAACATGGGTATTTTATAAACATTTATAATTGATCCCCAGAGGTACTCAAGTCATACAAAACTATCAATATATAGTGCAGATCCAAAAACTATAACCAACTAGTAGTTCTAATTATCCAATCCATTGGAATGTCCTTCCAAGACCTATACATTCAAAGGGTTACTAGCTCATATAATCTAGGTTATAATAAAATCATCAATGGACTATCTAAAATATTCTGAAGAAACCCATGGTAATATTAATGAAAAACTATGAAAGGAGTTGTCTTATAATGTGGGGCTAACCTTACCTTCCCCCACCACAATTTCCTAACCCAATCACCGACACCACCCATGCCACATCCCAAATAAGGAAATCCTTCATATGTCTTCCCATATTAAATTTAATCACTCACATGTTCTAACTGGGTCCCCATTTCACAAAATCATTATAATGATTTCTCAAACAAAATGAGATTCCAACAATGCATCTGTACTTTAGAAACCACTATTCATTTCCACATCAATATAAAGTTTCAACCAGGAATTCGACAAAATTAATTCAAATTTATATACAAAATTATTGACCCCATTTCAAAAACCATGTTAAAAACACATGTATATGCACAATTCCAAACAATACATTTTGTTTTATAAATTTTCCAAAATATTTATTGAATTTTAAAAGGTGAATCCTTGTAGAACATATTGCATCCAACTATTGAATTATTAAATGGATGTAATGCACCTTTTCTAAACATAATGAGGTATTTTGAGAAAACAAAGATCCCACATAAGTGTTATAGTCATTTTATTCCCATCCATGTGTGTAATTCATGCACCCATGGATGGTTCAACATCCAATGACACACATAGTGTGTCCATGCATTCATCGAAACCTAATTTTTTACAATAAATGTATTCCATTATTCCAAAAAAACATCCTAAATATTTCAGCATCAATAATATGCATTTCAAAAATATCTACATATTTATAAAAAATTTAACCACAAACAACTATTCCATAATCTGGCATCCAAATAGCGCACCATGCCAAATTTATAATTTCTCCAAAGTTATCAAATCATATTCAAGGCCAAATAAAACCACAATTAGAAAAATTCTCATTAATACCTAATGTCCATTTTAAAGAAACACCTTATGTGTATGTCTATATAATATATTTTATGAAACCTCAATTTAAATAACATTTACCGATTTTTTTCAACAATTAAACACCCTAATATGAAATGAATTCATACCACATGCCTGAGAAAAAATATGTTACTCCATTTAAAATACTAAAACATCTATTGGAAAGAATAATAAGGGATAATTATCATGAAAACTACCTCAATGAAGTGTGGATGTGATAAAACATCAAGAGTATTAAAAAAAAATTCCATAAAACTATATGCACACCCTAGATACAAAGAAATGGATCCACGCATCAACCGTGTGCATTTGGGTTAGGACAAGGGAGAACAACCAACCAAGAGAGTCCATGATCTCAAGAAGGAGAGGGGAGGAGAAGATGATGATGATAAAAATTTAAAAAATCCCTAAAAACTAACATTGTATTTGTGGAGGGGAATCAATTGATGGAAAATAACCAAATGGAGAGGTAATGAAGGCTCCCTTCTTATGACAAAAATGTTTCATTGAGAGGAAATAAAAAAAGTGTATAACAGGAAGGGATAGTAGAAAATGGATTTAATGATTTTAAAAATTAAAGAAGCTTTAATAGATTTTAATAATTGATTGGTAAATCCTGATCTAGCGGTGCACCATCTAATATATAAGCGGTGAACCTAACACGTGTTGGCCGCACAGATTTCAAACCGTGTGTCGACGATGAAGAACACATACATCTAGTTTCAGAACCCAACCAAAAAATTTCCTAAACTTTGAAAAACCTAGGTGCATCACTATTTGACACCCTACATTAGCCGTGTGATTGGTATGGAAGGGGTGAGTGATTTCCCAAACCGTGCACCCAAAACATGCATTAACCAAAAACTAACCCGGGACATCCCAGAAATTGTAAATTAAGACTCAATATTTAACTCAATCAAAATGATCCAATGACAAGAAAATAATAAAATATTTGAATTATAATGATGGGATTATGAAAAAAATAAAATTTGAAATTAAATATTCATATCATTGAATTATCAACATATTGGGACATTTTTTTATGTCGTGTACATTAAAACAATGATGACACTCACATTTTCGGTGTGAATACAAAAGTAAATTGTTTAAAAAATGATAGTAATATTCCATTAAACAAAATTTTTGAAATTATAAACTAGATACAAATGAATTAAAATGATTATCTGATAACATTTATTAGATTATTAATTTTTTATAGAAAACATTGATGTGTACGAAAACTGATTTTGACTGAAAATAAAAATGAAGTTTTGTTATATTTAAAATCATTAATTCTATATATTGTTTGAATATGGAGATAATAATGATATGGGAAAATGAATTATAAGGAAAAAATCATGGGAGAATAAAAATAATATTATTTTGGATGGATTATATAAGTTAATCATAATAAATTTAAGAATAAAAAATTCTTCTAAAAATGTTACTATAAAATAAAACACTAACAACATTGTGCACATTTAAATAAATACCCATGAATTTTATAATATAAATTATAATTTAAATTCCTTAATAAATAATTACATGTTTTATATCATGTTAATGGGGAATCATATAAACCAAATAATTATAAATATATCTATAAGAGTAATCTTTTCTAGAAGATACAATACTGAGATGGAGAACCATTTCTCTATTATCTAACTAAATTTATAATAAGTTTAAATATATTATAATTATGTAAATAAACTATATAGATATATATTATAATATATTATCCACTAATTAAATTTTAACAGTTATTTTTTTTTAACTCTTTACTGAAATCCTCATTTCCTGATATTACTGGGGTTTTTCATGTATATTTTGATTCATTAATTATTTTTTATTATAATTTTTCTTATATATATCATTTTATGTATGTTTATAATATCATAATTATAATATTTTATCATTTTATACATTATAATAGCTATTTACAAAAATAAATGATGAAAAATGAATTACATCTATTTTTGGAGAGGGTTGTCTGTATGCATGCATAAGTGACGTGTCAACTTTTTGATGGAAGGAAATAATATAGAAGATATATAAAAATTCACAAATATTAAATATATTAATATTATACATATTATTCAAATATTTCCCTATTATCTTATATGAAATTTAGAAATTAAAAATGAACCACATATCTTAGTGGAGGTGGTTTCACACATGTACCGACATATAACATAACCATTTTCGAAAATATGACATGGTAAAAGATAAAATATATATTACAATTAAAGAAGAATTGATATTTTATCATTAATATATATATATATATATATAATTTATAATAATAAATCATTCTGTACTGAATATTTTCATTGAATCATTGTTATTTATTTTAACATACCATTCCTCACCACTTGAGCTAAGCCTTATTTAATTTTCATTATATAAGATTCCCTAATATATACAATGAATAATTTATATGTATATGATAGTGGGAATAATGTTATATTTGAATGGAAGAAATAATTTTTTTTTGTAATTGGTGTATTAATTTATAATAAAATACACATGTATATGTCTAGATTACCAAGACTACTAGATTATTTGATCATTAATTATTTTATTCTTTATAATCCTGATAATGTTATTGTGTTGTGACACCTAGTTTGGGGTGGCATGTCAAAGAATATATTTATCATTCTTATGTAGTTTTATTACTATATAATTGTTCATTTTTCCATAGGGTGACTTGTCAAACAAGATATCAATCATTTAAATAGATTTATTCTAAATTCATTTGCTGTTAAATCACCCACATAAATAAATTACATAATAATTAAATAATATCATACATAAATAGAACAATATTTTAAAATAGCACTTAAAAATTCATATTATACATTTTCATAATAAAAAATACCTTGAACATAGAAAATGTGATAGATAATGGTTATCAGAAATAACAAAAAAAATTGGTTCCATAATAAGAAGAATAATGATATAAAATTAATGAATATAAAATTATAATATTATTAAAATCCATAGAATAATATAATGATTTATATATAATGGTCATGAGAGCATTAATTTCCACCAAAAAATAAATTAATATGGTCTGAAATAATAATAAATTGATCAAAAAATGAAGGTAAATGATCAATTTTTTTATATAAACATCCTCTTCCTAATGATTTTGGATTCACTTACCCTAAATATATGGGATAAAATAAAATAAAATAATTTTAATCCTTTCAATTTCATAAGTACAATTTAATCATTTTTATGATTTTTGATCAATTTATACATTATCTCTTCCTCTAAGAAATGAATATTCAAGATAATGTTTCTCATTCCAAAAGAATTATAAAAAATTATATGGGATCATGATATCTATCAAAAAATGAAAATTCATTCAACAATTCTATTGAATGTTACTAGATCAGAAAAGGATAAACATTTTACCCTATATGGATAAATATTTATTTGATGGAATAATATTTTAATCTATAAAACCTAAATAATTACATAAAAAGTTCAAACTAAATAAATTATAAAAATTTATCCATAAGATTCTCCCATAAAAATCTTATCGAATTCTATACACAAAAATTTATAAAAACATCACTACATTTTCACAAATCTACATATTATTATTTCACAAAGAGCAAGAAGTAGCTCACAATGTCAACCACAAAACTTTTGAATGTCATGATCATATATTTTCAAAAACAATGTTAATCACATAAAAACCATACATTAAACACCATAATATCTCACAAAAACATAATTATTTAAAATAAATCATATACTTTTGAATATATTCCATAAATTAACAAAAATGTTATAATCATCAATAATATTATAAATTTTTATTTAATTAAATAACTAATGAATTCTATGTCTATCAATCCTATCTAATTAATATTATAAATATCAATCAATTCATTATCATATATAAACAATATTTGTTCATTTTCTGTCACATTTTTTTGGTATTCCATCCTTTAACCATGTATTTTCATGAAATATAATCTTACCACCAGATGACATATATATATTATATGTTTCATTTCCTCAAATGTCTTAAAATCTGGATTGTAATACTACAGATGAGATTTCCATGATTGTTTCATTATACATATAAATATAATATCAATGAAAATATATGTATAGAATATAATAAAGAATTAAATCATTCATATTCAATTATTGGAAAATAAGAGACCCTTCTTTGGACTAGGATTTAATTCAAGGATTAGGGCATTGATTCACATAATTCTCTAACTCCAAAAAATTATACTTTTAAATTCATTGGTTGATTCCTTTTTATCAATGGATTCATTTCTTAACCCTTCCACCCCCATTAACAATCTCTAGATCGATGGCTAGCCTTTCCATAATTTCACATATTCAATTTTACATTTATTCAATTATCATACTATTTTCTAAACATTATTGGCATGTAGGTGGAATTATTTTATTTCTATAATGGGATTTAAATTGTAAGATTCTATGAAGATCCATTTTTTATTTTAATTTCATTGATATTAAATAAATATGTGGAGTCTCCACTCAATATTTATACATTCTGTTCATATTGAATGATTTTCTCATAGTTACAATAGTCAGTTATGGATAACTCATTGTAAATACATGGTTTTCTGATGCCAATGACCCAATATATTTCAATTTTATAGTTTATTTTATTTTCAAAATCTTCCCTTCAATTTATTTTAATTTTTTATGTTTATTAATAAATTTTTAATAATTCTATTTTAGATTTAAAAGTCCCATAATAACATCAAAAGAATAATTTTAGGATTGAATTAATCCAAAAATACCCTCATAATATAATCCTATTCCATAGAGATATTTATTCCCCCTTAATTGTTATTTTGGTATGAATCCACCATCAATCAGCTTCTCTAACCAAGCGATGCACTACAATGAAAACATTCACATTTTGATTGTGATAAAGAGAAAAAATGTCTCTTCCATCCCCTTGATCCATTACACATCAACTATTTTTTTAAAATATCCTTAAATGATGGTAGATGTTTTCAAATAAATTATTCAATTGAATGATTATCTATACTTGGTATAATTATCGACATAAAATGTTTTTATTTTTTCTAAGAAATAATGGGAGATGACATGATAATAGTCATACGATATTGCATCCCTGCTCCAAATCCATGTGGTTTCTCATGAATACAGTCATTTCATTGTATATCACATATATTTTAATAACTATTCCTTCTTGTTCCAACCAATAACCAACACCAATCATATATTCACACAAGTACTGTGAAATAATGAAAAATAGAATATGAAATTGTAAGAAAATCCTTCTTGAATTGTCCAAAATTTTGATACCTTATTAACACCGTATAACTCTTTATGTTAATCATATATCCCATTGGTCCACCATAGTGTTAATTATGTTCTATCGTTAAATTTCATATTATATGATCATAAGAAATAACAAAATCATTATATGATGCCAAATATTATAACCCAAATATAACATATATCAATATTATATATTTTTTGTTAATATACATTATATCCCCCAAAATAACATTCTTGATTATATTAAATTTTTAGTGTACTTATTATCAAGATACAGAAAGACGTATTTATTTATAATAAAAAATCAAACAAATATATATCTATATAAGTGTCACCCATACAGTCATGAAACAAAAATACAATAATAAAACCCATGTGAATTAAATAATAAAAAAGGAAATATTAGTAGAATAGTTAAGGTTAAAATTAGAGGTATAAATAAATATTAATTTTTAATAATGGCATCTGTATTAATATTTGAGTGAATTAGAATACAAATATAAAACTATACACCACAATTCGTTGATCATAATTTTGAATCATTGAATAAATATTAGAAAAAAATTAGTGGGACTTGAGAATATATAATAATAATATTGTCATCCTATAAATTAAAGGAATAATGTGAGGGGTAATACTAATTATAGAAATATTATGTCAAGAAATACCAATAAGATATTCATCACCTATCAGGCTTCTGCAAACCAACCTAGTACATGATTCTTTTTTGGAATAGACGTCTTCATTCCCTCTTTAAGCATCAAGATAACTTCCTATATATCATCATTTGTAATCTAGATATCATCCATGTACCAACATATGATCTTGGTAAGAAATATTATTTTTTATTCTCATTAAACAATAATCATTATCGAGTAAAATAAAGTGAAATAACGCACCAACGCTTCACATAACCGTAATCAATTCATATTTATACCAAATGATCCTCCAACCATTTACCATTTAATTATAACTTAAAATACATAAAATAAACTAGCTTCAACAATATTTCTTCATCACAATAGTACATCATCAAGTAAAAAAACAAATGTGGTGTCATATAATCATATCAAAGTGATGAATATGTAAAATAGATTTACGTTATAATAGATAAAGAAAATATTTTTAATTTCATATTGATCATTTAAAGAAAAAAATAATCTTATAATTTTTAAATAAAAATATTATACTCAAATATATTAAAATTATTTAGGAAACATTTTCATTTAAATGGAATATTTGTAGCATTTTGTAGCCATGAAAGCAAGATACTTTGTTCATGTTTTATATTGAAAATTTTGGATTACATTCCAATTTTGGGAAAAATTATAAATTAAATCATTAATGAATAATTATTAATATTCATTTTAAACATTTTCATATTATGGAAAAATGTGCAAAACATATTCCAAACTAACATATAATAATTTTAAAAAATATCATCAAGATAGCTAAGAAAACATGGATATTGATGGGAAAGTATTTGCGAAGAAATAGAAAATTATTTTGAATTTCTTTAAAATTAATATTTTTTATGTGTCATGATTATTTAAATAGATTAAAATGAATGTATTTTATTTTAATTATATAAATATTCATACTAGTAAAAAAATGATATTGTATTGTAGAACACGTTCCACATTAGAAACACCCAAATAAGAACCATTTCAATGAAATAATATAAATTATAAAACTAAAAATAATAAATATAAAAGGAAATATTGAATAACATTTAAAAATATCAATTTATAAAAATCATAATAAAAAATTGGATTATAATAATAAAGTTGTCTCAATGAATTTTTTTATTTATAATCCCTTATAATAGGTTGAACATGACTTAAAATAACTCTGACCTAATGTATTCAAAATTAATATTTTACAAAAAATATATTAAAAATCCATATAAATAATCTTAATATTATGAAATATTCAATTATATAATTTTGAATATCATTTATTGTTTTTTATTTGAAGCCTTATTTCAATGTGTACACATTTTTTTTGTTTCATATATATTTCCATTCAACACTTATTA
Organism: Viscum album; assembly: GCA_963277665.1. NCBI lineage: Eukaryota > Viridiplantae > Streptophyta > Magnoliopsida > Santalales > Viscaceae > Viscum > Viscum album. The sequence continues at coordinate 601,880,619 of OY728126.1, forward strand.
TCCTTGTACTATTATAATTATATCATCATATCAAAACATTTAATCATTCCATAGTTATAGAATTTAAAATTTTCATGAATATATTATAATCACTAATAAATATTAGTGTGAAAAATAAAATACATCACATTGTGGAGAAGGTACACTATATCTACACCCATGTTATCTTTCCACATTTTGATTGATGAACCAAATGTAAGGTATGGAGTAATTAATATTTCCAAAATTGTTAATATATCATCAAAGTCATATATAATTATTAAATATAACAATATTATAATCCATGAAATTATAAATAAGAAAAATCGAATAACTTTATGAAGGTGGTACATGAAATGTACAGACAACGATGTTATGTTTTTTCAACTAAATATTTTTTAAGAGGGTATAGAAGATATACCAGAATGATCAAAATGTCATTAAAATAATATATTATTATTAACCATATCGATAAATTCAACAATAAATTATTTAAATTAAAAATTAATAATATCACTATTTGGATGGTGTAGTGCTAACATACTCTTTAGTCATTAATTCTTTTCACATTTCATGGAAAGTAGTTGGAAAATGTATTTTTTGTCATAAAAAACCCCTCTCAGTATATTTATGAAACTATATCCACCATTTTATAAATGGTAAATAGTTATAGAGATTGTGGATAATTAAATGTAATTGAAATTATCTGTTTAAGTGTTATATAAAATGCAACGAACCGACCTAAAATATACTTATACTCAGAACTTGACCAATTCCATTACAAAAATTAAAGGCATTCCTGATCCCCACAGGCTGGTGAAAATAAACCATGCATCAAACAACACAACTGAGGGATTGGTTTCCCCTTACCTTATCTAACACATGGAATATATGTTCTAATAAAAATGAAAATATTAAAGGAAAAAAAGACAAATATAACATAAATGTATGAAAATATAATAAATAGTGAACAAAAAATTTAACTATAAACTCCAATGGTCAAGTCCAACTGCAATGTGCACTGGCCAAATAACTACTCCTAATGATGTCATGGACAACTCCCACCGTATAAAAACCAAGTACCCAAACAACTGACATGTACCTTATAGCCTTAATGCAGCTCCTTTCCTTTCCCTACTCTAGAAGGAAAACAATGGTATATGAACCATCGACGTGATATGTAGGGTGTGAGCTATCAATCTTAGAATGATCCAACCCAGGAGTTCTATAATAATCCACGGTATAATATTTCATGTGTGTTTATTTTACATAAAAACATAGAATGTTTAGTATTAAATAATTATTATAGTAAACAAAGAAATTTTTTTCCTTTTTCCATAGTTATAAACTAAATCTGGTGTATCATTGTCAAATAATAGTTTCCATATAATATTTCACAAGTAGAAACATACATATCAAGGATAACTCAGAAGGCCACGAAATATAAAATAAAATATCCGGCTTCACAAAACCAAGGAATACTATAGGTCCCCTCTACAGATTACACATTCCATAAAAATCATGTACACAAACCAATTCCTAGAATAATTGACCTATTATGTAAAGGAATATCCTATTTTAACCACCACAATAATGTCAATATTGACCCCTCAGAACAACAATCCTAGGAAATAGTGGGAAGTCCCAAGACAAACCCCCTTGTCAAACACAAATCAAAGGATGATGGACTGAAGCTAAACCTTCCAACTATGTCCCCAGGGTATCACACATGCTCTTTTTTAAAATTTATTTCATTTATTTGAAACCCATTTAAAATAAATCTCAAGTTACATTTCAATGCTTCAAAAATGCCCATTTCAAGTACATTTATCAAAAACTAGGGGAAAACCATTTTTCATCGAAACCACTTCTGAGCATACATAAAAAAATCTTGAATATCTATCATTATTAATATGTTTTAATGAAAAACAATAATATCCATTATCACATGCTAGATACAGAACCACCTATCTCAACGCTTGGGTCACACACACCCATAATGGAATCCACCAACAATGAAACCCCAACAGTGAAAACGATTTCCCTTGAATCAAATCCACATCATATTGTTGATCAAAATATGAAAACAAGTGGGAGAAAATAATGAAAAAACATAGAAACCTCAAAAAACACATGCCCATCACACCACGACTGAAAACTGAAAATGTCTTCCGAGAAAGAATAAAAAATAGATCTTGATGAAACCAGTAAGAAAAAATTCTAAACCCAGTAGATTTGAACACTCCATAGAATTGTTTTATCAGGATGAATTCTGACAAAGAAGGTGTAATAAGACTTACACGAAGATATACACTATAATTTCAATAGAGATTGGACGTCAAATGACACGATCTGGAGGGAAAGGTGTCATAAAAAATAACTATAAGTGACTATTGTTCATGGGTGAAGGATTGTGAAGATAATGTAAATAGTAAAACATCCAAGAGAATGTTTTAATACTAGATGTCAGCCATCTAATGTCTTGAAACTCCCATTAATGTAGTAAAGTCCACATAGGATATGTACATTGAAAATCCTGTCATTCCCTATTAAATCAAACAAATAAAATATTCACAATTTGAAAACACCATTATGGATGTTCTATTCATCAAAAAATGAATCCTCTTTCACGACTTGTACCCAGAATAAATTATCTGGCATGTAACCATGTTACATGGTGTGAAATCTTGCTACATCCAACAAAAAAGGATAGATAAAGTTTAAATTCCAATGAATTGTGGACATCACCATTACAAGAATCCTCACAATTCGTTCTCGAACATATTTAGGGAAAAACTGAATGAATACGACATTGGAAATAAAAGAGTACATAATGTATTGGTGTCATGTTGTTAAAAAATCTATACCATAAGGACTTTTCGACCCTAGTACGTCACATGAAGATGTAATCACCAGAAAAAGATGAGTGCACAACTTCCTCATCAAAAAATCACGTTCCCACATCTCATAAGAATCAAATCTATTTTTCAAAAAAAATATAACCAATAGAATAAACTTCACATGCAATATTTTTTCTGGATATTCAATGATCTCAATTGGTTTCTCCAAAATAATAGAATTTGGATCTATCTCACCTTCATCCCTACGTAAACTATGAGTGGAGTCAGGGTTGTACTTATTGAGATGAGATATATGGGTAACCTCATGAATACATGTCCAATGAATGGGAAATTACATCGAATAAGAAACCTGTCTTAGCTGCATAGTAGCCTCAAATAATCAAACATATGTCAGATCCAACTTTTAATGTTTTCCAAGACGATGGTGACAGAACTGTACATAAATATTCATGAACACCCAGTCACCTACGGACAACTCAAATGTTTGATGTCACTAATATGAATATGTTTCTTTAATAATGGGTGGTTATTAGACGTTGATGTACACCCTAAATCATTACATATGACTCATGAACCAAACTTCTTCCAACTAATGATTATTCATCCACCTCAACCCAATAATGATGTGATCTACTCGAGTAACCATACAACACCTCAATGGTAGAATTTATTATCTATTATAGAAAACTATTAGTGTAAAAAAATCTATTATTCTTACTGAGATATCACAAGATCCATTGAAATACAACACACATCCGTGAAGCATATCCTCCAGGATCTAAACCTCATGCTTCATCATACCGTCATTCTATAGATTATATGTTGTACTCAACTTCATATGTGTATCCATTTCTTAGTGAAGACTCATCCTTATCTTCTAGGTGGACCTATGAACCTTATATAAAACAAAACCATAACAACTCCCACAAAACCTCACAATATCTTGCACATATAGCTTACAGAAGTCTTCAACTTTAACAGTGTGTTTGATCATAATGAAATGAGTAGAATTCATCAACCGATCAACCACCACCCAGATTGCATTCATCCCTTAATGAGTGCATGGTTATATAATGAAACAATTCTTGGATAACTTTTCTAAATACGTGATCGATTCTCTAAGGGGATAAAGAAAGGAAGAAGGTTCCATGTGCTATGAATTTATCTGTTGGTAGGTGTAAAATTGAGATACAAACTCTGTTATGTCACGATTCATACCCAGCCACTTGATTCACTTCCTTATGTCATAATACATCAACATATTTCATGGATGAATAGACAATGAAGATCTATGAAAATGAAACAAGACTAAATTGTTACATAAAGTAGGACAAATAACCATTACCTGATGTTAATCATAACATCTAAAGAAACAGACAAGCATGAAATTCTCTCCACTCCATATAGGATGTCTCTAGTCTTACGAATGTCATAATAAACTATTGAATAAAAAATAGAATCTAGGGTATATGATTATAAACTAACACTAGACAAAACTAGGACTATAACATCCTAATATGTATCTATGTGTAACTAAATTAAAATATCCTTAAAGGTCCACTCCTACTTTGAATTCAGAACATCATGCGATGGTACATTCCATCTAAGAGTGCCTGCAATGTTATTCCCATTCCCTAGGGTGTATTCCATATCGATGTAAAATGTTTATAGTTATTCCAAAGATTCATTATTTTTAATATTCATATCCATTTGATAAAAGGTATATCTTAGACTCTAATGATCAAAATATACCTTGAACTTCTCTCAAAAAATATAGTGCGGACAACATTTGGGTTCATGCCTGAATGCGGCAAGATCTAAATCAAGAGGGTTAATTATTTTCATTTGTTTCAATCTAATAAGAGTTTTAAGATAATATATTATCAACTATCATTAACATGAATCCCAAAACAAGACATGAAAAATCAAGAAACACCATGCACCCCTTATCAGTATTAGTTAAGATCAGAATTAGGGATGGTGTTAGAAGTTTTTTCTGTTAATCAAAATACGAATGACACATTGAATGCCATATGAATTTCACCATCGTCCTAGTAATATTATTCAAATATGACACCAGCATAGATATGTCCTTGACGATGAATTTTTAGTATCTAGCAATAGAATATATGCTTCATGTCTCAATGAAATTATTTTTGACATTCCATGAAAATAGACCTTAACTTCTATCGATAAAATAACATCAAATTATGAGACACTATTTCCTACAAGAAATTCACATATTGAATCTTGAAAATAAATTTCGAATGAAGTCCATACAAATGGTGACTTATCAAAATCTCTTAAACAAAACTCAGATGGTGCTCATCCTAGCACTCAGATTTCTAATAAAACAAAACATACTCCACAAATACTACAACAAATGTTCCAATATATTGATTTAATATCCAATTTCTAAAATCTCTAAAAATTATAGGAGAATTAATCTAATGAAAAGGAATCACGAGATATTCAAAATGTTCATACCTACTCGTAAGGTCTATCATCAGTATATCATACTCCATAACATCGAGTTGATGATTACATGACCAATAATGTATCATAGAAACCCACATTGACCACATTAAATGATCAAATCAATCATCTACAAGAGGAAAATGATATTTTTTCATAACTATTTCCAATTAAACTACTGATAGTCAATACATAATTGAATTTAACTATCTTCTTTCGTGGCTAAGAGATTAAAGGATACCCATGATTAAGTACTAGGGAGAAAAAAACGTTTTTTCAATAGGTTTTCCAACTGAATAGTGGTCTATTTTAGCTCTGCTGGTTCCATAAGATATAAAGGTATCAATATCAGCTACATACTTCCACCAGGTCATTTGTAAACTATACCTATCTCACTTCAGAAAAATATCATAAATGTTTTCAAAAAAAAAAACTAAAAATCTGCACACAATATTTAGTATATCAATTATATAAGGGACATCATAAATATCGAATAGAATGGAAAGAATCAATCTCTTATGCTCTAGGTGGGATGTTCCTACATTACGAGAGTTCATGTACCACATCCCCAAAACACTTGAGATCTCCCATCAACAACAAGAAACAAAACATGTCGATGGTAAATATCTTGATCATCTTGAATAGTGACATTTGAATACTTTCCAATGATGACATAAACGGAATCCATTTCAAGAATGATAAAATCATAGACCAACTATTTTCTATAAACCATTAAAAAAAATAAGGAAACATGAACCCCCCGATCTTTCCACATACCACGAGGTGTCTCTAACACAATTTTATTGGAAATTAGATATATAAGAAGTTTTGAAAATAATAAAAATCATATAAAAATGATTGGGGTACCTCTGTTGAATAAATAAATTAATACTAAATATGTAATAAGGATAGTACATATAAAAATTGTGGATCATCATCAACATCCACTATACAATCATATAATGAATGAAATTTATTCAATAATAAGTCCTGAGGTTGGATCCCTATAGTCTTTAATGATTTTGAATGCATTGTAGTAGCCTTTGGAGCTAACAAACCTTAACCATAAAGAGTTGTCTTAAATTCCTATCAAAGCACCACAGATGACCAACATGTCAACAACTCTTTAAAATCTTTGTGAGAAACAAAAAAGAATTCCATGTTTTTCTGACATTTATATAGGGATATAATTTTAGGGAAATATTACCTATTGTAAATGATGGTACAAATGAGGATAATTATAGAGACCCACCATTACTAGTCCTATGATGATATTCTAACATACTCTTGTTCCCATATGATCCACTGAAGCATCCACATGATGGAAAATAATATGTGTAAAGTCATACCCTGCATTTACATATTATGTTCTTACATTATAGATATATATAACATCTCTATATATGTAAAATGTTTCCAAAAAAATGCATGTGATCTTAAATTCAGTCGCAAACCCTACAAGAAATTCTGATCCATCAGCTAGTCATTCTTCATGATAGTTGGGGAAAAAAGGAAAAGATCAGTAGAACAATTACTGTATGCTAACGTCGAGCTATCTATCCCCACTATTAAGAAATAAACTATTGAGAAAAATCCAACATCAGCAACTTTGGGGACTTCAATTGTAACAACAGGGTTTTGAAACACTTCTAATCCAGGTTCATGTGTCTATCTATTTGGACCATTGAATTCGACCATCACTTACCAGAACCTTCAATATTGAACATCGCGCAAATTTAAATGATATTCTTATGTGTATCCAGAAACTAAAATATTATATTGATACTATCCATCCATTCATCTACCTTTTTATGTTTTGTTGTTCCTTTAAAAGATGGTGATTTCTCATGCATGAACTCCCACAATCGATCAATCTCTCTTCTAACTCCTGGTTGTTCCTCAAACACTTCGTTCACAACTAATGTCCAATATTAATCACCAAAACAAGATAAATGTAATATAGTCTTAATGTGATTATGATCTATAGGTGGGTTCCCTTGGGGGTCATCAGCTACACATTCCTTATGAACTTGTGGAAGATATCTCAGAGGCATAATTCTGCACACTGAAACCTAAGAAAGATCATACAAAAAAAAATATCATTTCAAAAAAGAAAAACCATAAAAAATAATGATTCAAAAAAACACAATACTATAGAAAAACATCCTAACATTCCATGGAAACATGAGTCTATCCATTATAATATTTGTCCATTCACTATTCACAACATACCTTTCATGTCATGAGAATCCAATCTCCAGTTTAACAAACACCCCTAGAAAAAATCATGATGTAATGCCTCTTTTGATACCAACTTGTAATGAATCTACCTGGGTTTCCATAATACTCAAAAAACGACCCGTTCTGTTACATACCTGAAGGGCATTTCCGATCCCCATTGGATGGGGAAATGGAACCCAAGCTTTGAACAACTCAATTGAGAGGAAAATTATTCCTAACCAAATTAAACATAAGGCATATATGTACTAAACAAAAACAATAATTATAATATCAACGTGATATATATTCTATAAAAATAATTAAAAAATAATAAATAGAAAAACAAAATTAGATAAAAACACCAAAGGACAAGTCCAACTGAAATAGACAATATCCAAAAAACTACTCAAAACGATATAATGGCATTCTTCCACTATCTCACCACCAGCTACCCAACCAGATGACATGAACCTCTCCACCTCACTATAAAACATTGACTTTCCCTATACTGGAATGAAAATAGTGGTCTACAAACCACTAAAGTGGTGCATCGTGTGTGACCTAGTAATATTAGTAGGATCCCACCCAGCTGTTCAATAAGAAGACACTTCTTAACAATTCCTATATTTTTATTTTATTTAAAAACATGGAACGATATATAGTAAAGTTGTTTTCTAGAAAACATTGAAATTTTTTCCCTTATTCATAGCTCTAAACAGTTACAGAGATATCAATTTCGAAGAACATTTGTCATATGATTTTTCATAAGAAGAAACATGAATTTTAGGAATAACATAGAAATACATGAAATAAAAAACATAAGAACTTGTATCACATCACCAAAGAATATTACAGTTCCAGGATTCAGACTACTCATGGCATAATAATAAATTTCACAAACCAGTTCATATTATAACAAGCCGAGGAAGTGTAGAAATACCACATTAGTAAACCACCAAAAATTTCAGTATCAGTCCTATAGAACAAATGTACTAGTAAACATATTTAATTTCAAAAAAAACATCCTTTATAATAAAAAATCATTGAATGATGTCACCAATCTAAACCTTCCTCCTAATTACATAATGTCACCCAAGTGATCTTTCTCCCAATTAATTTAAATTCATTTAAATCTATTTAATAACAATTAACATTTAAATTTTAATTCTTATAAAATACTAATTCTTATTCCATTTATAAATAACTAGGGAAAATTATTTTTCATTGAAAAATATTCTCAAAACAAACAAAAAAATGATTCTATTCATTCTGTACAAATCTATTTTTTATTAAAAAAAGATCCATTATCATATGATAATGACTGAACCACCTAACTCAATGCTTAAGTAAAATACTCCCGTAATAGAATCAACCAAAAATAAAAAAACCAACAACCACAATAAATTCCTTAGAATCCAATCCACATCAAATGGATGATGAATATCTAAACTCAAGGGGTCGAAAAAGGGGATACCTGCAAATATAAAGAATATGCCCACTGCACCACGATCGACAATTAAAAAGGCCTCTTGAGTGAGATTACTCAATAGATCTAGAAGAAACTAATATAAAACCACATATTAACCAAACAGATCTAAACACACCCCCAATAGTGATATCAAGAATAATGTAAATGATGAAGCGAAAAGACGACATACCTGGAAAGTTGCACTACCATCTCATCAGAGATCAGACGTTGAATGGATCGATCCAAAAGAAAATGTGTCTTCATAAAACACCAATTAGAGACCCAAGGTCGTGGAATAAAGAGTCTCTAAAGAATGGATCATGAAAAAACTACTGTGATCTTTTTTTAAAACTAGACATGTGCCATTTTACAAAGTTAAACTCTCATTAACATTGTCAATTACATACTTGATAAGTATTCCAAAAAACCCATCACCTCGGAATAAACCCCCATTATTTAAACCATTAATGACATGAAACCACCATTCATGACATTTTCTATTTGATACCATGAATCCCCTATCATTGAAGGCTCCTCGTCAAAATTACATGGAATATAACTACGTTACCCGGCATGAAATCTTCCTACATCCTTTAGAAAATGAAATTTAATATTGAAAGTCCATAAAATATCTAACTTTAAAACTGTTTGTATCCTCCAAATTCATTCTCTACCATATTAAAAAAATAGGATAACAAAAAATACAATAGATATTAAGGTCTACGTAGTTGATTGGTAATGGGATGATACACCACATCGTTGAAAAATCTTCTTTGAATTGCAATATAAACAATAAAATGATGGTGTTGTTACAAAAAAAGACATACATGACATGTGAAAAGATGAATAGGAAGGAGTTTGGTATCAATTTTATATGATAACATGATATTAAATTTTGTTATAATGAGGACATGATGTCTCCTTTTATAATTGAGGGGGATGACACACATGAAAATATTAAATCGGAAAAAATATATTAAATGAACACTAAAGAGAAATTATTATTAATGAAACATATTAGAATAGTTTATGAGATAGAGTAAATATATTTTTAACCGATTGGATATAGATAGTTTAATATGAAATTATTAAAAAGACCTCAGTTTAACACATTTGTAATCTCATTTTAACATTAACTATAGAATGCCATTTTTTATTTTTTTCAATCATCACTATCAAAATTGAATGTTGAAAAAGATACCAGAAACAAAATTTATAATTAATATATAAAATAAATTTTATCACATACAATTTATAAAATTTATGGAACTCATTTTAACATAAATTATCTTATTGGAATGGAAAATTATTTATAGACAATAAATACTTAATAATAAATCAAAAACTATATTTTTTATTTACCTCATAAGAAAAATATTAAAATATTATTAAAAATATATAATCCATAAATTTATTTGATATTATTTATATATAATTATTTTTTAAATTTATTAATATAAAAATTTACTATACATATGATTTGTTTTGAAATATTATGTAACTACCCCAAAACGAACATAAAAAATAACGAATATTTCTTATTACTATATAAGTATAAATATTTGTTTATTAAAATAATAATCAATTTATATAATGAAATATTTAAAAGAAATATCTTTTATTTAGAAACAAATTATAGTTTTTCATAAATCGTTTTAACACTTCAAATAAAATTTAAAAATTTTTAAGAAACATTCCAAAATTTTAAATTACTCTATCATTAATAACATGATTTATACTTTTATATTCATTAAAATTATTAAAATATCTAAATATATTAAAAATTAATTATGATAACTATTTAAAAAATGGAAGATAAAAAATTTATAAGGAAATCATTATTTAAAAGTTTAAAACGACTTTTTTGAAAAATTATTTTTTTAATATGAATTAATTAAAGAATTTTAATTATTTAAAACCATTGTAATTATTTTTCATCATGTGTTTATTAATATTTTTTCATTCCAAATAAAATTATATATTTCTATATCATAATCAATTTAGGCATAGCTTTTAATGTCAAATAATCAATCGATATGTTTATGTAAAACATTAATTTAAAATATTAGGGTCTAACATGATTTATCCAATACTACGATTCTATATCAATGAATAAAAATATTTTTTGCAAATAAATTTTTTTCAAACCCACCCTCATGTTTGTAGTATCTATGAAATATGATTATTTCATTTTCTGTATCATGATTATTTAAGTAGTTTTCGGTTTAAAATGAGAAATATAAAGTTCAACATTTGGAATATAGTCATTTTTTCTTAGTTCTAACCATGTAATAAAATATTTATTGGGTGAGGGTATATTAAATTGATACTGACATGTTTTGTGTAATTTTTTTCAAACTGGGTTCTGTAAAAAGAAAATATAATATAAACGACTTATGTATGGGGTTACACTACGTGATTGTTTAATTATTTGGGAAACTATGTTGCTAAACTGTAAGAGGTGATGGGATAAATATAATGATAACCAATGGGATGTTTAATTTTTCCAAAACTATTTGGATAAACTATATGGTCTACAAGGACATTTAAAAATGTGAATTTCCCCTTTTCCTATATTTATTTTTTACCACTTCATCATCCTTTTTAAAAATAATATTCAATTAGAAGTTCCTTAGCCTGGGTTAAAACATTATATGAGATTAACTTTTTATTGTATTTTAGATATAGTGAATTATATCAGGGTAATATCAGTATTTATCATTAATTTAATGACTACATTTATTTTTCCTTTTTTTATTTAATGTTCTTCTTGTTTCATTCCATTATATTCCATGGATTATTTTGTATGTTTAAAAATGTTTTTAACAATGAATTTTTTTATATAGGATTATGTGGATCAATCCATATCCTATCAAGATTATTTTTTAGATGGTGACATCGATACAATGAGTGTGATATAGGTTTTTATACATAATGGATTTTTACGTTGTCTGGCCTTCTGTACTTCAGCATTAATTACATTATATTGAAGTATTATTAATTAAAAATGTTTTTTATGTTTGATATATAGAATTTATTTAGTTTTATTAGAATCAGGATTGATGAGTTGAGGGTCTTCGGTTTATTTAACTAGGTATTTCCACCAAAATAAATTTTATAATCAAAATGGAATTATATAAAATTATTTAATGATATTTTTATTTTGATGTGGATTTTTATGGAAGTTATTTGAATGTATGTTTTTATAGAAATAATTTTTTTATTTCTTATATTTTTATTTTGGTAAACGCTAGCCTAATTAAGTGATTTTTTATGTTGGCTCTATAATGAGACATTATTTTGGATGAGTTACACATATGAGCCCTATGTAAGTATTTAACTTATTTGATAAATGTTACACTATGCTAGATTATTATTTGAAATGTTTCTAGATTATTTGATCTAATTTTTCGGTATTGGAACCTAGTGAGTGGAAAAGGGAAACGTAGAGTTGGTTTTTTCATGCCCATATGTTTTTCAAGTTTCTAACTATATTTTTTCACTATTACCACATTCCGTTTTATGATATGTATGTACCAGAGGATTGATTCCATGTGAGGTAATGATGTGATTCATCGTTGATATTTATATGTATATAAAATCATTACATAATATTGATGATTATATTATTTTTTCATTTGATACACATTATCATTTCGTTGTTCATTTTTTTTAAAACATGACATTAATTATTGTAAATATAATTGATGTGAAAAATTGTTTTATAATTTTTTTCAAGGAATGAAATACTTTTTTCCTTAAAATGTTGATTAATGAGGTTGAGTTTTATAATTATTTCATATAATTTTTAAGGTTATTTCTTTTAATTTATGGTATTATCTCACTGATATTATTCCTCACTCAATAAAAAAAATAAATGTGTGAATGTGTACTTGGATTTCTCTAAATCAAGTAAAGGTGAATGATTCCTGTTATATGGGGGTAATTATTAATAAATCTCTTCCTTATTTGTGTGATGGTCGATGATGGGTGAGTGTTATAAGTATTTGGATAATTGGTAGGTTTTGGGGGATCATTAAAAAATTAGTTGATTATGTATCAATCACTCTAGACATGAAATTATTTTAGATTTATTTTTATGTGTATATGATGTTGTGATGTAATTTACATTCATTTTAGAAAGAGGTTTGGTTTGTGAGTAATTACAGTTATTCTTTATGATCCTTTGGATTATATGAACCACTGAGGTTGGGAGGTGGTGAATCAATTATGATCTTTTCTAATTTAAATTATCTTGAAATTAACCCCAATGATTTGTTGTTGTTTTCCCTATAAAAACATTATAAAACAATATGACAAGATTGCAATGAAAATATATTAATTCAATGAATAAAAATATTATATGGTTCAGATGTAATATAAAAAGATAAATTTTTTTAAGGTGACTACCATCAGCCCATGGAAATTAACTATTACAAAAATGGAATAAAAATAGATTTAACTCATGTTAACAAACATTTATCCATCAATATGAAATAATATAATGACTCCAACCATTTGAAAATTTTAATTATATAACTAATCCAAAAAAATTGTAAAACATTTTAAGATAGCTCACTATAAAATAATTTTGATATTGTCCATCTATTTTTATTTTCTTTGAGAGAGACCATAAAATGTTCCATGCCTTCATTTGGGGAACTCAATCTGTTACATCTCACTAAATTCCCAACCTATTTTCATTATATGTAATTAATATAAGCCACAATGGCATAATATATCTTTGGAAACACTATATAATACTATATCTTCCTTTTATTCTCTGATAGTTGATATTTATTTATATCTCTTATACAAAAAATATCTACAGTATGTTTATCTCTACAACTCTATCTAGTGAACATTAACATCACCCATGAGAAAAATTGGATGAAAAATAATTATTGGAAAACATCATTATTTTCCTAATTATATGATATATAAGTGAGATACATTTTTTACACAGTATACAGAATCTAATATATGTAAATTATTACCAATTTCATTCAATACCTACATGACTATTTATAGGTGTCCCTAAATGATTAATGTTGGTAGCCAAAGATCATTTTTCAACTTCATTGAAAATTGTCAGATTCCTATCAAACATTATAGAGTCTTCTTAATTATTCTTTAATATTCTAGAATACCAAAGGTGAATAAAAATTTCAAAAAACATCGTTAACCTAAAAAGTAGTTAACTTCATAACTATTCATTATTTTTTTCATTAAAAAAATATTGATTTCCATTATAGAAATAACAATGTTAGGAGATATTAACATGTTTAGGAAATGCTTCACAAAGCAGTGCCTAAAGAATATATATATGCTATATTCATTATAGACTCCTTCACTGTGTGAAAATTCAATATTAATTCACTCGTTTAGTTTTCCTATCGACTCATTACATTCAATATTTATAACTCCCATAGATTTTGTTAATTTTTTTTGTTAATAATTTAATATTTTTGATAATTTTCTATTTCATCCAATACTTTATATATCTTGTGTTATATGAATGAATTATTTTTTAATTTCATTTTATATCAAACAATTTTATTATTTCACTATAATAAACATATAGATTAACTTTCACCGAACACACAACAAATTTTTCTTATTTTTCATAAAATATTGAGTACTTTTAAAATCTTTTTTTAACTAAACAACTTGTTTTAACACACAAAAATATTCTATTAATATTGTTATTAATAAATTTTTATAGCTACTACCTATCCTCTAGAATGTATGTTCAAAATAATATTAATTATGTTTTTAAAATATGGGTTATAAATTTATAGATGATTAATTATATAGGGATCAATTATTTATAAATTAAAGTAACCTCCTTTGGATAATATAACAAATATTTTGCTCGAAAATAATATTTATGAAATCAAATGATATTTAAATTAAAAAATTAATTAATACTATGATGATAAATTATGTTAGAGAAATATATATATATATATATATATTATTCTTAAAAATACTTAAATTGCATCATATGTGTTTTCTATACAAGACATAATATTAAATATATTTTTAAGAATAAAAAGATATATTTTTCAAAAATGCTATTCTATAGAATAATAATGCTGAACTAATGTTAAATATAAATTTGGAATCTTCTATAATATTTATTTTTATATATAATAATAATTTTTAAGGAAGAATATAAAAATTTAGATTTGATTAATTTTTTCCATTTTATAATATATTTCATTTTTTGATGAATATTAAAAAATTTGAAATTATAATTTAAATATACTTTTTTAAATAATTTATTTATATTGTTAAATTATATTTTTATTTGCTTTTAAAGGATAAATAGATAAATTTTATATCAATATATGAAATATAGTTTGTTGGATCAAATTAAAATTTGGAATTGGATATAAAAACATTTCTTGTTATTGAAAATTTTCACATTAAAAATGTTTTATCTAATCCCAATTGTGGAATTTAATTTAATTTAACATCTTACAGATGATTTGATTATAATTTAAAAGAATGGAACCCACTTTCAGAATAATAATAATTTATAATTCCTAATATGGTCAAATTAGTTTTCATTAATAAATATATTTTAATGTAACTAAAATTAATAAGATTGATTGAGGTTCATGAGAGCTTAACTATAATTAATCATAGAAACTAAAAAATATAAGTAAGAAAACAGTAGAATGTAAATTATTGTATAGAAATATATATATATATATATATATATATATATATATATATCTATAAACTTATAAATATCTATAATGCTTAATATTTTACCGATTCATATTAGAAAAATGTCTGGGGCTGATAATTTGTTTGAATATTACTGAATGTTTATTTCTCCCCAAGTCTTAAATTCCTCATCTCCTCCACATATCTTCACACCAATCAATAAAATCTTTCAGGATAAAAAATAGTGAAATATCATATTAATTTACCAACATTAATCTTAGAAGTCTAAATATGGGAATAAATCCAATCATCAAACCCCATTCGAGAAAACCAAGATGAGTTACCCAAAGAAGAGGTGACATCCTTCCATAAGATCTTTTTTTCATTTTCATTATACAAACCAACAATTGATATCATTACACTTTTATAGAATTACCTAAATATAATCAATATACTTACATGTTTTTATGTTAAATTATAGACCTATACACACATAAACATCCCACAAATGGTATTCCCAACAATCAATTTTATGTACGGTGGACTACCGCGACAGAAACCAATTTCACTTATTCATAAATTACCGCCTATAAATGATGGAAATAAGGAAAGGATTTAATTTTTTATAATATATAAAAGATATATATTATTTTTTATTATTCATGAATTATTGAATAAATAATAATTCCATGATTACCAATTTGGGTAAATATGTTAACATCATTTGTGTATGTTAGGAATTCCGCCTCCATAAAGAAATGTGATTCATTTAAAATTTACATGGAATGTATTGAGGATGTGTTTAGTAAAATAATTTGATATATATGAAATAATAATTATAATGTAATGGTAATAAACACACACACAAATACATGTATCATTTACATTAACTAATAATGATTAAAAACATATTCATTATTCATGTATATGTACGGCATGTCATCTCCCTGATCGGTGTATTAAATCTAATACATCTATATTTATAGATTGTTATTAATACATATATATTTAATATATTAGATAATTATACCATTGTTAAAATTCTTAAAATAATTAAATCATGATCATTGTAAGAGGACCATTAATAACATGTTAAATCCTTAATGAAAAACCAAGCATGTTTTTCTTGAAACATAATGTAAACATAAAAGTATTATAAAATTTAATATAAGTTCTCGATGAACAAATATATTTATGATATTTAATAATAATATTTTAAAGATTTATAATAAAAATAATTTCTTTATATGTGATTTATTAATTTTTAAATAGAAAATAAGTACTTAAGGAAAGGGGATTTCTAGTCCCATATTTATTTTTGTGAGACTTATACAATATTAACCAATCTTCTTATTTTGTGTAGTTCATATAATTAACCAAAAAATACCCTAACATTATTTATCTAAAATTTATTTTAATTCATATATCCTTTTTATGTTATCTATTTCATGGGGTTTATGTTTCAAATGGTACCAAATTTATAGGGTTGTTTTGTCTCATTTTCACTTTATTAAAGAAGATGTTTTAAAATAAAAATATATAATTTTATGTGGTGTATATTTTTACCTCTATAGTTTATATAATAAATAATCATATTTTCATGATATTATAAGATTAATTTAACTTTATTATCTCATGATGAATATTATTTAATGTTAATAACATTATAAGTATTTATTACGATAATATCATAATTTACGGAGATTATTTATGATTATGATACCATTTATTAAATATTAGCATCTATATATCAAGAACATTCATGAAACTTCATCTCTATTGGCTATTCATTAAATCTTCATGTAAATGTATGATTATTCTCCTCTTTTTTACTTATTAATCATAAGAAAATTTCCTTAAGAAAACAAGAACATATTTTTATACTCTGTCATAAATATACTTTAATAGAAAACCATGATTTCTAAAAAAATCAAAAAAGTTATTGTGTGATATATTAATGATATTTTAAATGTAAATGAAATTAATATTTTTCCAATTATTTTTATATGATTTCAAAAATAAATTCAAAACTAATGTTTACAAATTTTTTTGTGGTTCGTTATATGATTTCAAGTTTATTTTAAATGATTTTTTAAAAAAGGTTTCATATTTCAATATTCATTTTAAAACAATTCATGACATTTTCATCAAATGAAATTTATGTTATTTCAAAATCATTTACCATCCAGTAAGGCATATATTGGTCTTACTCGTGATTTTCTTGGGATATGATCCATTAGATACACTAATATTATTTATGTGAATGGTGTCTGTTAAGATGACATGATTTTATTGAAACTCATTTACATTTCATTGGATATGTGTTTTTTGAAATATGTTTCTATTTAATATGTATTATTCTTTTGAGGCCCATTTATATTATCATATTATAAATTAATGAAAGGTTTATGAAATGTTCATGTTTCCTATCAATTCTGATGTGATGGAATGATTATGATACCTATTTTATTTCATGTGTTCTCATGTGATGCTTATGAAACCCATTACATATTATGTGTCATGAAATGATGATTTTTTATTATCAAGGACACAATTGTATGATTTTATTATGTTTTGGGTGACTCCCATATATCACATTATCACAACGGGTAAAGATTAATATCTCATGATATAATGAATGAAAACACGTTAATGGGACTGATCCATAATTTGAAATAGGTGTGTCCTAATCAAATATGTGATTATGTGAAAACAAAACCCTCTATGTGATAATTGGGAAACCTGGTCCACTATATGAATAAGGGGAAACATTATTCACTAGGGGAGGAAAGCGAAACCATAACCCTTATCATGACCCGTCCCCCAGGGCCCGTGTCATGACTACCCCAAGCCCACCTTCCATAGGCTAGGAGATGGTGACTAGCAGCGAATCTATATTCCGTATAACTAGGAAGGTATTGCCTTTATAACCTATAATCACACGCATCCAAACACACAACAAGATACGAACTCAAGCAAACTAAATAGTAACCAGAGTGAGTGCTATACGTAAAAGGTGAAAGAATACAAGCCCAACTAGAATGTATATGATATTGAATGTATAAGAAAACTGGAGAAAAAATGAAGACTGTTACTCGACCATCCTTTGAGGTTCCTACCTAAAGGGTTGGTATAGATTGCCTACATATCACTCCACGTCCATTCGTCTCCTCCGTGTACCGACTCGTCGTAAGGTATTCATCTGGGAACCCTCCAGTCCTAGTACCCTCATTCTCGATCAAAGCTATCCGATATCTGCACCAAACAAAAAAAGGTGAAGGCATAGCTTATGCAGGGATTGTATAACGATACTCAGTAGGGACCCCGAGACCTTGACGGTCCCACAAAATCCTCAAAGGATAAACCTCAAAGATTGAAGTCAACTATAAACCCTACATAGGTATATACCCATACATATAACTATGTTATCAAGTATACCCATCTCAATCTTGAGGAAACACATGGTCCAACCTAAAAGTACAAAGCTCAATAGGTCCAAAATAGGAGGAAAACCACAACAGCAAGGACCACATATGTACTCCACACTGAAGAATAAAACCATGGTATTACCAGAATGGAAAGTAAAAAATAGTTATGAACTCATATCACACCAGGTATAACTTAAGTACAATTGAAGAGGTGATTAGATGTAACTACTGATCATCTTACTCAGTAATGAAGTTTCCCACACAGGATCACAAGGTGCTGACCCACATAGGATCTCTAGGTGCTGACCAACACAGGATTGCTTGGGGCTAACCCACACAGGATCGCTAGGTGCTGACCCACATAGGACCACTAGGCGATTACCCACATAGGATCACTAGGAGCTATCCCCAGATGATCACTATGAGATGACCCACACAAGATCGCTAGGAGTTGACCCACACAGGATCCCTAGAAGCTGACCCACACAAGACCGCTAGGAGCTGACCCACATAGGATTTCAAGGAGCTAACCCACACAGTATCGCTAGGTACATCCTCAGACCCACACAAGATCCTAGTACATCTCCATTACGTCGTCATACCCACACAAGATCCTTGTACATCTTCACATCATAGCCAGCTACAGGGTTCCAGCACTAAGCTTCCTTGCCTCTGAGAGGGTCCTCTCCACAAGACACAGGTCGATAATCCAACAACAATGATGTCCAATGTAGAAGAACCTCAATGGTCTGCCACGTCGTAGGGGTCTCAATGCAATATATGACGCCTCAATCGGATGCCTGGTCAGTGAGTTATTATCATTTTAGTCCCAGGTGCCCGGATGGTTTTGTGCTCGATCCCACCCAAACATAACCCATATTAATCCAAAACACCAGTGGGGTACACATTAAGGAACCGTCTCACTCCAAGGTTCCCAGCACCGTTGATGGTTCATCAAACCAATATCTAGTTCCAATGTTATGGCCCTTGTAATGTACAGGTTCATATTTGGTTTGGGTTTGGTTAGACCTGGTTGGACCGACCAGACCCAGACTTCACTCGGGTCGACCCGGTTTGGGTGGACCCGGCCTGTGGTGCCTCCTGGCCCTTATGGGTGGTTCATTAGGCCGCGAGAGGCCACAGGGGTGTCGTGAGGGCATGGGGTTGCTCGGCCGAATTGTCAGATGCTACGGGGTGGCTCGGCTGGGGGGTGCCTTGAGGGCACGGGTCAGAGGTCGTGGTATGGCTCTGCCGGGAGGGCGGAGGCCGCAGGGCGGCTCGGCGAGACTGCGGGTGGCACGGTGGGCTTCGTATAGTGGAGCGAACTCCCGCGGGGTGGCGGCTGGGCCGCAGGGTTCGCCCGCAAATGGAAGCTTGGCCACGGAGGGAGGTGGCTCGGCCACAGGGTGGTGGTCCTCCTGGATACGGCGCATTGTTCATGGGTGAAGGGGCTGCTGGGTGGAGGTGGCCGCGGGGAGGTGTCCTTGGGATGGCGTCTCTGTCGCGGCTGACGGTGGTTTCAGCCACAATTCTTGGGCCCCACCGTGGTTCATATCTGTTCCTCCATCACAATAAACTATTAATCATATGATTTGCAGAGAGGAAGAGCCATGTTTGTTTGTCCCGCACTCTCCTCATTAGAGTGGTATCATAAGGCTATAATTCCTTCTTGAATAACATATAATTATCAAGAACGGAAAGAGATAAGAATTTCAAAAAACCACACTACCAGTGATAGTTCATTGACTTTGGCGTGAGAAGAAAATCGAAGAAGGTGAGGAGAGTTACTTTGATCATCGCTTCCTAAACCACGCTTTGATGTAGGGTTGATTTGTCATCCTATTTCATGATTTCTGAAGAACATTCTTCGATGGCGTTCTTCGTTGGAAGAATTGTAAACCTCCATGATCTCTCCCCTTTTCCAATACATTCTCCCAAAATGAAAAATAGCCAACTGTTGTGTCTCCCAAATTTTAATTATTAGAATAATTTCAAATTTGGTTAATTAATTACATAGGATGGCATTATAAATAAAATGGGGAGGTACCATTTAAGTGGGGGATGTTTAAGATGCATCCTCACACATTTGAGGGAGTCCAAGGGATTCAATGGGTTTTAATCCTCGGGTGGTCCCCACCACTATAGCCTCTTTTGGGAGGTTAGGCTCGGTGGTCCCCACCTCCATAACCTTTCATGGAAGGTTTTTGTTCAGGTGGTCCCCACCTGTGAAATATTCACATGGGTGGTTTCAAAATAAATAATGTTACACCATTTCATTTTATTTTATTCCTTCACGAAAAACCCAAATTATATCTTTCAATCTCGACCCAATGTGGTTGAGGTGAAGGTCTCGTTAAGCGAATAATGGCATCGCGAGTTCAACGGTGTCCTTAGATTTCAATTCCATGGATCGGTTCAAAGTTTATAAAAAAACCCGCTCGCACGTTTACTGAATGTACACAAACAAATGTTTAGATATTCCTTTCGATCACGTCGGGCCTCGAAATCACATGCCTTCAATTTTCTCATACTTGTAAAAAAATTTATATATAAAAAAATACATGGAAATTCTGGGTTTTACATTATCCCCACCACGAGGCTCTATGTTCCTATAAGCCACAACTCAAACTAAGGGAACATGTGGGGGTACTGAGCATGCATCTGAGCCTCCTGCTCCCACGTTCTCTTCTGGAGGTTATCGTGCTTCTAGCGATCACGTACCAGAGGTGTCGACCATCCAAGAAGGACCTTCTCCTATATATTCTCAATCTCAACTAGAACCACTGTAAAATTCACCCAATCATCAATGTCCAGCTCATCGTGGTCAATGACGTGGGAAGGGTCATGCACGTATCTCCTCAACTAGGATACGTGGAAGACGTCGTTCACCTGGTGACACTGATGTGGAAGAGCTATGTGGTATTCCACCTCACCAACTCTTCTGAGTCCTGAAAAGGTCTAATGAATCTCAGAGATAACTTGCTGCCTCAACCAAATCTTCACAGACCTCATCGGGGTGATACCCATAGAAGGGAGTGGTCAACATCCTTGAACTCCCGAGGACTCCGTCTCTTGTCTGCATAATAATTCTTCATACTCTATGTAATATTCATCTACTTCTAGATGATCGTCACCTCTTCGAGGGTAGCATGTACCATCTCTGGTCCCACGAGTGGTGACTCCCCTAGGTCAGTCCAGCACAAAGGTGATATGTAAGTTTGCCCGTACAAGGCCTCCAAAGGTGCTATCCTGATGGTGGGGTGATAACTGTTGTTTAATGCAACCTACACTAGAGGTAAGTGTTTCTTCCAACTGCAACTAACGTCAAGGACGCATGCATGTAGAATGTCCTTGAGGGTCTGAATGGTCTTCTCTGTCTGGCCATCCGTCTGAGGACGGAAGGCGGTTCTTAAATGAAGCTACATCCTGAAATCCTCCTACAACCCATTATAGATCCGGTAAGTAAATTTCTCATCACGATCAGAGATAATCTTCGAGTTTAATCCATGTATCCAAACAATCTCTTGCACATATAGAAATCCCAAGCTCTCTATTGAACCCTGCTCTCTGATCGGTATGAAGTGGGGCGACATGCTGAGTCAGTCAACTGTCACCTAGATCGAATCATGTCCCAGGGATGTACGTGGAAGTTATGTCATGAATTACATGGATATAACATCCCACATCCACTCTTGGTCCTCTTAAGGTTGATCCATGCCTGTTGGTACCTTATGATCCACCTTCACTTGCTGACATGTGAGGCATCAAGAGACAAACTCTTCTACTGATTTCTTCATTCTCAGCCACTAATTGTATCATTGGATATCCTGGCACTTCTTCTCCACTCCTTGATGTACCGCTAGAGGGGATGTGCGTAACTCCTTCAAAACATCCTACTAATGTGAAACTGGTACCATTTTAAGTCCTCTTAAGTGGATGATGTGCTCCCCACCTTCAAAAAATCCATCAGGTGCATGTCCTGTGGATATCTGAGCACATCGTGTCTCACAATTAGCGTCCCCAATATGTGCTTCCCTGACACCCTGAAGATGTGGGGGAGTGACTATAAGAGTGTGAAGAAAAACTATTCTATCTCTATCCACAATGGATATCTTCCAAGCGGCCAGCTGCTCTATCACGTCACCAAGTAGTTGTATACCAGATCTCATGCTGAGAGAATATAGTACAAGATTCACATTCCCAAGAGTATAGACTATCTCGAAGTCATAGTCCTGGAGGAACTCAAGCCAACTTTGTTGTATCTGGATCACGTCCTTCTGAGATATTATATACCATAGACTCTTGTGATCAGAGTACACAATAAAACCTTTTCAAATTAGATTGTGTCACCACATCTTCAAGGTGACTACCAATGCTACAAAATCAAGGTCATGGGTAGCGTAGTTCTGCTCATGCTATCTCAGCTTTAGAGAACCATATGTGATCACTTCTCGCTCATACATCATGACACATCCGAGACCATTCCCTAATGCATCGTAGTAGACTATGTACCATATGACCTCTTCTGATATCCTCAATATGGGGAAACTAGTCATCCTCTGCCTTAACTATTGAAAACTGCACTGTCATATCTTCGACCACCTGAAGGGTTCCCTTTATTGGTCAACACTGATAGGGGTGTTTAAACTCTAGAGAAATATTTCACAAACCTCTGGTAGTATCCATCCAAACTCAGGAAACTCTGTACCTCTATCACACTCATGGGTGTCTCCCAAGCAAGTACCACCTCAATCTTCACTGGATCCACTGTAACTCTAGACTCCAATATGACATTTACCAAAAAATAAACCTCTCGAATCCAAAACTCACATTTCAAGAGCTTACCATAAAGATGGTTCTCTCAGATTGTGTCTTGTACTACCTAAAAAAGATAATAATTCTCCACCTCAATATCTGAGTTGATCAGATTTTTGTCGATGAAGACTAATACAATGTGATCAAGGTATGGCTAGATGATCCTTTTCATGAGTCCCATGAACATTGTTCTAGCATTGGTTACACCGAATGACATAACCAAGAACTCATAATGGTCGTACCGATATCTGAAGGTTGTTGTATGCACATACTTATGTCGTACTCTGAGCTGGTGATGGCCTGATCTGAGGTATATCTTCAAGAACCACTGTGATCCCTTCAAATGATCAAAGAGATCGTCAATCCTAGGATGTTGGTACTTGTTCTTCACGGTCACCTGATTTAGGCACTGATAGTCAACTCAAAGTCTCAAGCTCACATTTTCCTTCTTGGTGAATGAAATTGGGGCTACCCAAGGTGAAACACTGGACCGAATGAATCACTTCCCCTGTATTTCCTATTGCTATAACTCTAGCTCACAAGGATCGGTGGGATCCATCCGATTTTCTGGTTGGATATCAGTGTCATCTCGGGGTACAAGTCAATGTAAAAGACCACCTATATATAAGGAGGTAGACCTAGAATATAATCTAGGAAGACATCTGTGTACTGGTCCACCACTATTGGATAACTCAGACACTCTACATCAACTTCTCTAAGGGTAAGGCTAGCGAACTGATGAGTGATCGGTTTCACTCTCCTCTGGGTATGTACATCATGCACTGTAAAGGCTCCCTTCTTGTTGGTGAAGGTAAACCTGGTCCCATCCATGAGGACACAACACACTTTTTTCCTAATACAGTCAACCTGAGCATGGACTGTAGATAATCATTATGTACCTAAGATGACGTTATAAGGCCTCGATGACCCTACTATGAGATCCCAGATGATTATCTCTCCTCATAGTGTAAACTCACACTACCGACACCAGTACATAATCATAGAATCTGTTACCGTAATTATTCTGTAGCCTTAGGGATCGAGCCAACGGCTCCATCAGAATCTTCGAGCTCTGAATGAGGGTTGTGGAAATAAAAAAAGTTACTGGAACTTGTGCCTTTAAGTACTAAAGCTGAGGTAGAGTAGACACAGATCGTACCTCGTATCATCTTCAGAGTGTAGTGATCGTAGTACTTTGCTACCTAGAGCAGTGCTCTCCCCGGTCCACCTACTCCCTATGGTTGGGGTGGAACTCTAGGTGGGGGGGGGGTAACATCTTGAATCATCATCGATTACCAGCTACATGACCAGACCCTATGCCACGCCTGCCAGCTCCCTTCGGAACTCCTCGATCAAATCTCTGTCTTTGACTGGGTGGTCCTTCGATCATCTACTGATCATCCATACAACAGGTCGGATAGTCACTCTAAAGACCTTGCCTTAAACAATATATAATATTGAATTAAATGAATAATTCATATTGAGGATATTTTTAGGTTTAGAGTTTTAGAGAATTACGACATAACTATTATATCTCAAAAGATTACAAGGTAGAAATTTCTACACAGATTTCCATGTTTTCATAAAATAAAAACTCCTGAAAAAAGGAGTCATGTCTAGTTCCATGTTTTAGACAGCATGACTTTTCCTTGATCTCCCTCTTCATCTTTAAGTCCTGTGAAAACATTTCAAAACTTGGCATGAGCATGAAAGGCTCACTAAGGGTTATAAAACAAAGAATGAAATAATTTGTTCATAAATACATAAAAAACATGAAATATTTTACTTACCTCATGAAATCATAAGATTTATGAAAGATACATAGAAATCATAATTCATATATTAAGTTGTGGCATCCATATCAAACTTACATTATAGCTATCATGGCTACCTAGGGAGTTAATTTGGAATAACCATCATAGTATATTGCCTAAATCTATTCGGTGAAACATTCACATTTACCTCTATCACGTTACCCAATGCATTGGAGAGCTATCTTGGGCTCACCCGCCCTAGGTTTATCATGGAACCACCCATATACATAAACAATGCCCAATAACCATAACATAATTGTAACATATAACACATGTATAAAGGAAAGATAACATTTTCACATTCCAATATTTCAAATCAAGATATTGAAATAAACAATGTTTAAAAAAATCATTTTCAAAACCTTTTAAAAAGAAATTTTTGAATCAAAGTGTCCCATACCACTTTGAAGCTTTTAAATGAATTATAATTTGAAAACGTTAATGTTCATATAAATATATCCTAAAACCCATTTTGAAAACATGGACATTAATGAGAAATATTTATAAGAATAAATCTTTAAAACATTTAAAATGATATTTTAATTAATGATTTTTATAACAAAAAGAGAGAGACACTTGAATACAAATAATTGATGAATAAAATTTAATCATAACTTTAAAATATCAAGAGAATAAATGGATTCATGATATAATATGTCAAAGTACAGTATATACACCATATAATATTCAATTGGTGCATAATAACAATGAAGTCTCAATGGAAATGTAAATTGAGATGAAATCCCATATAAAGATGGTATCCTTATATTAAGGATAAATCAATCACGTAATTATGTGTGAAAAATATAAACACACCCAATATATGTGGATATTTAGTGTAAAACAATAAGAGGTCATTAAAACATATTCATTGGATGACATATTCAATGAGTAAAAGTTGAACCCAATGAATTGAAATTGGGTTAAGAGTTTCCCTTGTAATAATCCAACAGCCTAACAACGTCACTTTAAAATTCAGAAAATGAGTTGATGAGATAAAAAGGGGAATCTCATCACCTGTATATAAAGTTTACATCAATAAGGATATTGTATAACATATCCCAACATAATAATATGTAAATTAAAAGTCAAAACAAAATGAAGTCTTTTATAAAGAGGAGGGTGAATGGTTCCCTTACCGATTTGGTAATTTACAAAACATACGCCACATGAAAGGAGGATAATAAAATGAATATGTAAATAATAATAAATGAAATTATATTAAACAAAGAGTACAATCATGGACAATACATATGCCACATAAAATGAAATAATGGCCATTATATCATGCATCTCACGGGAATAAAAAGTGAGATAAAAAACCCGTACTTGATTGTATTCAAATTGAATCATATGACCGATAGTTAATAACAACAAAATGAATCACATAATACCATTAATATAAAGCTAATAATGGTAATATATTTCAATGGCAGTACACATTACACCACATGTAATAAATAAGTGGCGAACAATGGAAATCTCACGAAATTAAAAGTGAGATAAGAAAATCCCTTACAAATATTTGGCAGCCTTACGACGCCACTTAAAAATTCTTAAAATGAATTGATGAGAGTAAGAGGGGGTATCTCATAATATGAAAATAAAAATTACAGTGTGGGGAATAGAAAAGAACATCCTCCAACATAAGAACATGGAGCATAAAATAAATGGCATAAAAGAGAGTACCTGAAAAGAAGGAGAGAAGTCGGATCCCTTACCTCGTGTCCGACTTGACTCGACCGTTCATTAATATCCTGAATAATAAACTAAAGTTAATTTATACTTTTTTAATAATACTTTTCAATTTTATTATTCCTTTTATATCACTTATTACCATGTTGTAAACATTATGTAATCATTTAAGTTAATAACGTTCATTTTGTCGATATTTGGTACTTGAGTCAAAATGAACAGCTTATATTTACAAGTTGTTCATGTGGTCAATAGTTCATTATCTCCAGAATTATATTCATGATTTGTATATCATATATATAATATATATACAGTATATATTGTTTTTTATAATAGTACATAACATTTAGAGTTAAGAAATGAAATGCACCGTCCATGGAGATGGTAAGTTGTACGTACGCATGAATTCTACTTTCATTTCTACTTCTTATTTTAATGGAAATAAAACATAATTATACATAGTAATATTATAATTCCAGTATAATATCATATATAATATCTTCAACTCCATCCTTTATACATCCATCATAAGGCACTAACGAATCAAATCACTTTTAGGGGCGGTAGTCTGCACTTCCTCAAATGAGATTATCATATTTACCCACTATGGAAACCATAAAGGAATGATATAAATGG
The DNA here is from genome assembly GCA_963277665.1 of Viscum album. Classification (NCBI taxonomy): domain Eukaryota; kingdom Viridiplantae; phylum Streptophyta; class Magnoliopsida; order Santalales; family Viscaceae; genus Viscum; species Viscum album. The sequence goes on from OY728126.1 coordinate 601,908,688, forward strand.
GATGTACAGAAGCATATGGAAATCAGAAAAGTAATATATATAATATATAAATACATTTCCATCATAATGGCCGCCATGAGAGGTGGTAAGATGTAGTTGAACAATCATCGTTTCATAAGGCCTTAGTTTGTCATCCACAGAAACATTATGTTATTCATCCATTAGAAGGAGGTGTGTGTAAGTGTAGTTAGAATACCTCTCATAACAACATCCTATTATATTGAGGATATAGGTGTTGTTACAAAATAAATGAAATAAAAGGAGTTTATGGGTTGGGGATGTAAAATAAAAGAAAATAATTTTAGAGAAACTGTTACCTTTAATTTGGGTAACTCTCTTTGGATTGAACCAAAGGACTTCTTGAAATGCCTTCTGCCTAAGTTAAGGCTTCTAAGTGGAGGATAGGTATGTAGGAATATTAATTGGGAAGAGTTTTGACGAGCCAAATGGCTTTAGATGTGTGAGTAATTGGATAGAAATGGTCTCCTTTTATAATGGAGAGGAGGGGCTCTTTAGGAAAGTGTGAAAACAGAATTTTATTATATAATTATATTCTGTTTCTAATGGTCCAAAAATCATTAAGGTCAAATATAAGATGACTAATAATCGAAATAAAATCATCCAATTAGAATGGGATATGTTTTGGATAATATTTTTATAATTATAATCTTATTTATTTTCATCATTTATTAATGAGGTAAATACTGCATCATTATTGTGTCATAAATAATTTAATTTATTCGATGTCTAAAAATTATAGAAAACAATTATCATGTGAGAAATATCTTTAGATTTCAAATTAATATTTATACTTCAAAATATGACTTATTTAACACCATATAAAAATTAATTACTAAAATATTTTTGTTAATGTCAATTTTGTCCATAGATTAAATTATTTAATCTAAATTGTCATTTTCACTCCCAAATGGATCAATGGGGTCCCAAAATAGACCCAAAGATGACTATGGTCGTAAATGGATCAACCAAAAATATTTGTACAAGTGTTAAGGTAATTTTAAACTATTATAATAATCTTTTAACCTTGAATTAGCTTATTTACCTTTAAACGTGGTAAATAAAAGTCAAAAGTTACTATTCATCAAAAATTATTTTCATCTTATTGAATAAAATTGTACTTCTTAATAAAAACCATGTGTGTGGGATTTTTGAAATTAAATTCACAGAAGTGGTAAAACTTCATTTAAATGAAAATGTTAGTTTTTTTAACAACCACTAAGTGGTTTCACTATTCATCAAAAATAGAAGTTTTTCAGAAAAATACCAAAAATTCATCCTAAGCTATATTTGATATTACGAATTCATTATTAAGGTATATTTTTCCTAATTCAAAACATATAAATGGAATTAATTAATTTTAAAACTAATTCCCGTTGTTAAAACAAATAGCGTGTTTTTAAGAAACAATAACTATCAAAAGATTGATACTTGTTTATGTCCAATAACAAATTGAAATGAATTATAATGACCAACATTGGATTAAATGGCAAAAATATATTTTAATTTAACATTAAAATAAATTATAAAGATAATCTAACAATATAAATAAATTTTATTAAAAGGCACTTTTGAATTAAAATACAATATTTTTCACTATTCCTTAAAAAATTAACTTTATCGGAAAAATTCTAAAAATTTACACAAAGTAAATTTTGATGTCCCCATTCTAAAGAAGGATTTAATTTGGTCATATAGAATTTATTAAAGTGACCAAAACTATATTTAAAAAGGGTTCTCCATTAAAAGGCGGTAAATCGGCCTTTTAATATAAATTATGCTTAAAATTAGATTCATTCCCATTTTAAGCCTCTAACTTTTATTGGATAAATATAAATACATTTTACAAACTTTTATAATCATATTTTAGTTAGTTTTGTTCATTCCCACCATTACAACGGCTAGGAGTTTTCTACAATTTAAAATAATAATATTATATTATTAGTGTGCAATGTAATATCCCAATGAAACCTGTTGTTGTGTATCAGGTACGCTATCGAATATATAAACCCCTTTAAAGTAAAAATAATATTTAATTCACAAATATTAATAAATATGAAATATGTATTATTATTCATTTATCTGGGATGTTATATCCTTCCCCCCCTTTGGGAATTGCTTCCTCGCAATTTTAAAACTGGGCTTGAGAAACTGCATTAAAAGCCCCACATTGGAAAAAGAGTCAATAAAACTATCACTTTAAAATAAAGGAAGAGAAGTACAATGGTTACCTGAGACAACATATACTAGGATTCCATGAAAACATGGATATGGAGGATAAAACAAACCATCACGTTTTGATGGAGAGTGATAGAAAACATGTTTAGGAGAAAGTTAACCACCAGAAAATCACAAACATGTTATGGGTTAAAAGTCATTGATTTCCCAGTAGGAAAACTGAACAGACAAGGTTTTTGTTTTATGTTAATTTTCAGTGAGGAATTTATTTTTGAGCTTAACTAAAAACATAAGGAAACAAAATTACTTTTCATTTATACTTTTATCCTTCACTAGATTTCTAACAAAAACTCATATTTCCTCCATACGATGAGTATTCCGGATGACTTGTTTACATTAAAAGTGCTATAATCAGCTTCGAGATAATCAAATAATCCAAAAAAGATCAACTATATATTTCCCTTGTCTTTAGATATTAACTAAAACCAAAAAGTTTAGTACAAGATCAGATAAACCCCAAAAACGATAAACTTTAACGTAAAAAGAAACTACTCTTAATCTCCAAAATTTATCTTAACAAAACACAATGTTCAACAAAGACCATTCAATAAACAATTGTCCCTAAAATTCATCAAAAGTAATAAAAACATTGATTATTACCCAAATCTCATAAGGGTTTAATTACATATACTTCCAGGATACATCTTAAAATTTATCTCCAAGTAACACCAGTTTCTCATAAAATCTCATATTGAAAAGTAATTAACCTAATCAGATATTCTCCATGATAGGTTAATCATTTTCATAAATAAATAAAATCAAAATGTGTCCATAATAAAAACATAGATTCTTCCAAATGAAAATTTCAACCATTATTCCCCAATTTCAATCCCATAGTATTCAATCTTCCTTAGGCATATAGTGTTTCCTCAAAAGAGAGAACATCTTCCAGAACAACCTTTTATCTCTTAATCACTAAATCATTTTTCAATACTAAATATATCCATTTGATAAAACATAAGTTCAAAAATTCGACTTATTCTTGTTCCATAAAAACTTTTTACTAAAATTATAAGTCATACTAACCATGGACTTCAAGTAGGCTAGTGGTAGGCGATGTTCCCTTGTCGCCCTTCGATTGTGGGTTCGATTCCTACAGCCTTGTCGGATGTGACGGGTTGTCGCCCATCCTATGGGTTGTTCTTTTTATAAAACTAAAAAATAACCCTAACATGTTTTAACCTCAAAGGATTCCTTATACCATGTTTTAACCTCAAAGGATTCCTTATACCTCTCATCTTCATCCATCTCAACATCTTAATTCTTGAAGTCTTATTTCACCACCATGTGATAAAATAAAACAATCCCCAAAATGAAGAACATCATACCTTGATCATGGTGTCCATTTGGTTTCATCATCATTTTTTTCATGTAGGTAGAAGGTCCATGCATTGCAAAAATGATTTTGAGACCCTTCGAAATCATTTGCTTCCTCCATCCAAATAAACCTTGTACAACATGGGTCATATTGGTGTCCACAGAAAACCAGTTTTGGAAAATAATCATGTATGACATATAATTTCAAAACATCTGATAAAACATGATTTCTATAAAACAAACGAATCTAATTTGAGTTGAAACTTTCAATTAATGGTCCTTTTAAAATACCTTAAGTATGTTCTTAGAGACTATATTTGAAAATCAAATATAAATAGGTTGCACATGGGTCTCTTTCTTCATCACCTTTTTTAAAATCATAATATGCTTCAAAATATTGTGATAAGGTAAAATATTTAAAAATGCCTTGAAAATATTTTGCTTTCTTGAAAATATGAGAATATTGTGAAAATAGGATTTTTTTTAAATACATCCCACGACCAATGATGATAACGAGGTATAGTGTAAGTGTTTGATATCTCAAACAATTGCTTGCAAGTGAGTTGTATGCCAGAAAACATTTCACAATCATCCGAACATGACTTGGAAATAATTATTACAAGCATGTCATCAGGAAGAGATAGGAATGTCGTTTGAGATCCTCCTCCTTCCATTTGTAACTGACATTACTTGATATGAAAAGTTTTAAAACAAGGATGTAACTAAAATAATAGATAGGGACTAACCATCTGTCTAACAAAAATTCCTAATCCCTAAAGTTGTCTAAACGGACCTCTGATACCAACTCTAAGGACCCGGCCTTAAACATTACATAATATTTAATTAAATGAATAATTCACAATGAGGATCTTTTTAGGTTAAGAGTTTTAGAGAATTAAGACATAACTATTACATCTCAAAAATATTACAAGGTAGATAGTTCTACACATATTTGCATTTTTTTCTTAAAATAAAAACTCTTGAATAAAGGAGTCATGTCTAGTTCCATGTTTTAGAAAGCATTACTTTTCCATGATCCCAACCTTGACCCTATTCATCATTAAGTCCTGTGAAAACATTTCAAAACTTTGGATGATCATAAAAGGCTCAGTAAGGGTTATAAAACAAAGAATGAAATAATTTGTTCATAAATACATACAATACAAGAAATATTTTACTTACCTGGTGAAATCATAAGATTTATGAAAGACACATAGAAATCATAAATCATATATTAAGTTGTGGAATCCATATCAAATTTACATTGTAGCTATCACAGATACATTGGGAGTTACTTTGGAATACCCATCATAGTATATTCCTTAAATCTCTTAGGAGAAACATTCATGTTTACCTCCATCACATTACCCAATGCATTGGAGAGCTATCTCAGGCACAACCACCCTAGGTTTATCACAGAACAACTCGTATACGTAAACAATGCCCAATAACCAGGACATAATCGTAACATATAACACATGTATAAAGTAAATATAACATTTCCACATTCCAATATATCAAATCAAGATATTGAAATAAAAAATGTTTGATCAAATAATTTTCAAAACCTTTTAAAAAGAGATTTTTGAATCAATGTGTCCCATACCACTTTGAAGCTTTTAAATGAATTGTCATTTGAAAACATTAATGTCCAAATAAATAATTCCTAAAACCCATTTTGAAAACATGTACATTAATGATAATTACTTAGAAGAATAAATCTTTAAATCATCTAAAACGATATTTTAGTTAAAGAGTTTTCTTAACAATAAGAGAGAGACACTGGAATACAAATAATTGAGGAATAACATTTAATCAGAACTTTATAATATCATGAGAATAAAGGGATTCATGATATAATATGTCAATGTATAGTATATACACCATATAAGTGTGAATTGGAGAATAACAACAATTAAGTCTCAATGGAAATGTAAATTGAGATGAAATCCCTTATAAAGATGGCATGCTTAAATTAAGGATAAATCAATCACATAATTATGTGTGACAAATATAAACACTCCCAATATAAGTGGATATTATGTGTAAAACTGTAACAAACCGATATTTTATGATAAGTATTATTTTTAATTTATTTGATGTCATGTTTTTTATGCTATAACAATATTATCTTCTGCTATACGCAACACCATACTTGCTTGCAGTATATGCAATACTATTCTTAGATTGTGTTACACACAATTTCAAGTTCGTTTGATAATAGTTATTCTACGCAACATTGAGTATATATATATATATATTCAATGTATAAATGAAAATTTTTGGATTCTATTATAATGAAACAACAAAGGATTCTTGCACAACACGCAACCCTGACTTGGCTTGCATTACACACAATCACGACCTTCCTCGATAGCGTGTGTTGTACGCAACACCAGGTTTCACTAAACAATGATATATTGTTATAATATTATTATGGACTAGCAGTTTTGAATAGTATTATCTACATTTTTAATTTTATAACATTATTATTCAACTTATAAATTTTCTAAAACATTTTATGTGAACAAAATAAATTTTTCGGGTAAAAAAAATATTTCTCAAAAAAAGTATTTTTGCCGCCTTTTGATGGCACACCCACATTAAATCTTGTTTTTTGACATGTTTATAAGTTCAATTTTACAAAATAGACTTTTTCTTTTGAATTAGGATATAAAAATTTACATTGGATAAAGTTTTGATATTTTTCTGATAACTTTAATATTTTAATGAATAGTAAAAATACGCTATATTTTAATTAAAAATAATTTTTTTCATCGTAATAATTTATATGGTAAAATTATAATATTGAATGGTTTTAGAGTATAAATAGAATATATTTTTACCATTTAATATAATTTATGTCATTAACATTGATTTTACAATGAATTCATAGGTTAAATCAATTCAATCTTTTGCAATGTTTTAAACAAAAAACTCGTTTTCTTTCGACAACGAGATTAATTTTAATTTAATTTCTGCAAATTATGTGTATTGAATTTGGAAAAATGGATTCCATATTTTTAATTAGTGGGGCCAAATTATATTAATAGACTCCTTTTTATTTTTTGGCATTTTGAATAGTAACTACGGTAAATTTTATTTACCATAGTTAAAGGTAAATCAGGTAATTAAGGGTAATTATAAGATTATAAAATTACCCTAACACCTGCAAAAATCCTATTGGAAGACTAAAAGTCGACCCATATCATCTAAGGGTCATATTAGATTTATTTAATGAACTGTATTCTATGAAAATAATTTAATTATTATTAAAACCAAAGAAAGTGACAACATGTCACTTTCATAAATCTTATACGTATAATATTTTTAATTTAGTGATAAACTTAATGAAACATCGAACATGAATAGTCTCCAGAAATCTAATACAATTATATATATCATATGAATTTATTTATAATTTTTAGGGATTAAATAATTATCATTAATTATGACACAATAGTGATGTTGAAATTATTTTATTGATTGAAATATCAAATAAATGATCTTAACAATATTAAAATAACTATTATATGAATCATTTAATGTGCTCCACAAATTTTCTAGACAAATTTGACATGTTATTAATATATTAAATATTTTATTTCGAATATATCCTCTATGTAGATTTTATTTAAATTCAAATAAATGAATAGTGTCAATTTTGACACTATTGTTATTTTATAAAAATAACATATTATTAAATTGTTTAAAAATAAAAAAAATATTTAAAAATTATAAATTGAAATTTATATAATCTAAAATGTCATAATGTATCCAATTATATAAAATTATCAACACATAAGTGATTATTTATAAACAATTAAAATTTAGAATTTTATTACCACAAATAAACTTAAATAGATTAAATAAGGATAAATAAAAATGATAAGGTTTAATATAAGATCAAAACATGTCTAAATTTTTTTGGTTAATGAGATTACAACCCTATATCATCTAATATTTTAATTGAGTCATTTTTGTGGGATTTTATGTGGGTTTTGAATTTATATTAAACTAACATGTTTTAGGACTCCAAAGGTGCCCATCTCCTCCCTTATAAAAGGACACCTCCTCCCTCTCTTCCCCACACCATTTTGAGCATTGATGATCGGCCAACCCCTGCCCATTTAACTTACCCACATCTTTAGTAACCTACTTTAGGTACTAGTCTTCTCAAAATACCAACTCTAGTTCCCTAAGAGAATGTTTAAAGGAGGCACTTCGAGAAAGAGGTAATACCTTCTACCGTTTTCTTCAAGTTACATTATTCTTCTAATCCATATTCTTTAGTTGTTTCATTATGAATTAATAACATAAATATCCATAATATACTGATATATTATTATATATATTAAACAACTCTATTACACCTTATATCCATCCTACGGAAAACAAAATCACCGCGCGTGCGTACCTACGGAATATCGCCTCCACGCCGTGGTGTAATCTGTTTTTCCACCAACACCTTACATGGATGGGTATAATGGTGTATAGAATAAATATACATGGTTATTATAAAATCATACTGATTCAGATATATTATACCATCCACTCCAATTCTATTCAATAATTATGGGAATGATATCATCGCTCGTGCGTACGTACGGACTACCGTCTCCACGACGCGATGAGATTCATTCTCCATGTTAACCATACATGAATGATCATAAAGTTTATATAATGAATAATAATTAAATATATGAAATAATAATGCTACTGTATTTATGTATATATATATATATGTATGTCATCTATTTAGTTTCATTCAATTCAACAAGGAAACGAAAACAACGTTCATGCGTACGTACGACCTACCATCTCCATGAACGGTGTATTTCATTCCTTTTATCGGCCTATAATATATATGTATATGATGAATATATATTATATATAAATCATATTTTACATTATGGAATTATGTAAATCAGTATATAAGTAATAATATCAAGAATGAAAAGTTGAAACACATACGATAAATGAAATGATTTTACCCAAAATGCCGCTTTAACATGGAATTTACAAAAGAAATGGTAATATAAAGTCATAAGTGAAACATATATGATATCATAACAATGAATATGATAATTTAATAAGTCAAATACATTATTTAAATCATTATACAGGAGGTTCGGATCCATACGAAGCATATCAGACCTAAGGTAAGGGATAACTTTTCCAATCACATTTTTATCCGAGATTGTTTATTCGTAAGTATTCACGAGGGTTATATCTATCATCCATGTACCTATTTTCAAAAAATGGTTTCATGTATGATTAAAGTACTTTTTACCAATTTTTTACTTTTACTACATGGTATGTAAGTAATCTTTTTTTTGTTTACTAAACGAGGTAATTTTTGACTTTTCCGTCAAAAGTACGAGAAGAATGTTTTTAACATATAGGGAAAAACGGATTTTTACGGTTTCATAACGCATTATTTTCATGAAGCATACTCTACAATATTTAATGATTATTTTCAACAAAATCCTTTTATTTTAAAATTTCATGGCACTTTGTGAAAAGAAAATGATTTTGAATAAGAAATGATATTTTTCTCAAGCATTTATTTCAAGTGTTTTATCAAAACCATTTTCCATCTAAGATGGCATTATTTCATATGTGTATGTTTCAAGTATAATGTCTCTATGATTTACATGGTTTCACTTTTCTTATTATGAAATGATATCCATTACTTTTAAATGGATTATGCGATGATGGGATGATGTTTATGAAACCCATTTTATTCATTGCGTTATTATGAAAGATGTATGTTTATTTTGTGGCACAAGTAAGAATGATTTCATTATGAGATAGGTGGGACCTTTATCTACCTCCAATTCATTGGGTAATGATTTATATCTCATGATATAGACATGGATAGAACGATAATTTAATCCTGTTCAGTAATACAGGACTGGAACGAGGAGTGAACTTGATTCAGAAAGGGACTTTGTCCACTAAGATGGTCTTGGAAGCAATGCCTTGGCTACTATGGAAATCATATCATGTGCTTAATGTTTTTACATAGTTAAAAGTTTTATTTACAAGCTATTTTATCATTATTGATGTTTCTTTTATGATATATGCCTTACATACTTTCATGATTTATGTCTTTGCTCAAGGTTTTGATGTTTTGATTTTATGTTCAAGTTTTTTCATTCAAATGTTTATGGATTGTTTTATGTTCTCTATGTTTACCCTTACTGAGCATTTGAGCTCACCCTTTATATGTTTTCTTTTCCTCAGGATATAATGAAAGGTTTTAGGTAAGAAAAACAAGGGGAAGATGTTTATGGAGAAGTTGAAGATCTTTCACCACGATTAGAAGATTATGTTCCGAGTTTCCAAAGACACTAAACTATGACGGTCCTTATGTGTCTGATTTTATTATGTATTAAGTATTTCAAAAAAGTAATGTAATGTCCATGCACATCAAGCTTTGGGTCTCTACAGTTGGTATCAGAGGAAAGGTTTAAACAATCTTTGGAAACTAGGATCCGAGAACTTTAGTGAGATCCCTAGAGATATTTATAAGGTATGTCTATGGATTTCCCTAAGGTTAAGTATATTTATAGGTTATAATCCTAGAATTATGGTAACTATATTAGATTAAACCAAAGATGTTATATATTGAAGTTACTCCCCCTGGATTATGATTTTTTCCTCTCACACTATTCTTTTTGTGTTTTATAAAATGGTTGTAAATAGGATGATTCATGATAATGGAGAATATTATGGACAATGGAAAGATATTATTCATATGAAACCAAATGAAATGGTATTTGGGAGTCGAAACATCATTATTATGTCGAATCAGAAATCTCATAATATGATCAATAAACTCAAATTTGGTAAGTTTCCTGACTCGTCTAATAAGAGAAAGATGGAGTTTCATGATGATCATAGAGGAAAGAAACTTCAATTTCCCCTTTGTAAATAATTTGGGAAGAGGCATCAAGGAGAATGTTTCAATTGAACTAGAAGATGCTTTGGGTGTGGAAAAGAAGGACACAAAGACAATAAGTGCAAAGGAAAAGGATCAGTTAACACCATGGATAAGGATAATTGTATTGTTACGACATCAATAATGATTAGATGTTTTAAATGTAGAATGTATGGGCATTATGCAAACCAATTCCCTAAGGGAAAATCTCATGAAGAGAATCAACATGGTCATATGGGTAGTATTTATGTGGATGATGATGAGGAGACTACAAATGATATATGAGATGAAAGAATTGTTGAAGCTCAGTTAGTTGTTTAAGAAGTTAGTGGAATGATTGTATGTTTATAAAGAATAATGTATGGTACTATGGAATAAAGATTCATCTAAGGATTGTTACACTATTGTTTTTCCTAAAGTATTTGAAAGTATATTTTGAATGGTACTGGTGACCATGGAAGGTTATTCAGATATTTTTGGAAAGTAGATGATATGCGCATAATGAAGGGATAAGAAGATAATGAGATGTTTGATTGTATTCATGAGCTCATGACCAATATAAGGACAAAGTGATATCATGGTTTGAGTATATAGAAATTTTGGGATTTTGGTATGTGGAAAGAGTTAACTTTTGATAGCATTCATGTTTTCACTAAGGTTAAATAGGTTTTAATTTTTTCAAGAGAATACATGATTAAGGTATTCACATGTTTGTAATTTGACCAAGAAGATATATCTTATGATATATGGGGGATAAATGATGGAATTCACATGATTGTTATGTGACATTTCAAGTAATCATTTTCTTTATACTGTGACCTTGGAGCAAAGTATTTTAGATAATCTTAAATATTGGAATGGATTATGTTGGAAATAAGTTAGTATTTTTTAAGGATAGAACTTTTTTTGATATTATTGATGGGATGTTATAGTAATGTAGTTTTAGAAAAAGGACAACCTGCAGGACGGGCGATAGCCCATCGCGTCGGACAAGGATGTGGGAATCAAACCCACAACCGAAGTGCGAATGGCCTTTATCACTTACCACTGGCCTACAAGAAGTCCCTGGTTAGTAAAAACTAGTTTTATTTTATTAAGTAGCATGATAGATGAAGTATAAGTCCATTTTTGGAATCATATACGATTAATCTCACTGTAGACGGACTTATGTATATTTGATAACTTTTCAAAATTTTTTGTTTCAGTCAGATGGAATGACCTGTCATTCTATCAAATGATCTTCTAACACTTCGCGAATGAAAAATTCAACTTCATTTCTTTAATATATGAAGTGGAAATTGTCCACAGAACGACCAACGGTGAGATTGTACCAAAATCAAGAACATATTTCTTCTAATTCCAATTTCTTCAACTTTAGGGAAATGATATTGAATACAAAAAAATGTTGTCCTAGTGTCATTATATCCAATGAATCAGATGGTTCCTTATATCGTTACAAATCTATGGCTTTGTGATTGTTGGGTTTTTCATAGGCATGTTCTCTACCACTCCCCATCAGAACATGATGGTTAGATTTCTCTTCCATATCCATATTTTCACCTATGTTATCCTATGTGGAAACCCAGTGATTAGTTAATTTGGGTAACCGTTACTTTTTATACTCTAGTTTTTAAAGTTATGTTTTGGTATTTCAAAGTGGGTTTCAATTAAAGAAACTTTCAAGTAGAAAACCTTGTATAGCCCCAAAGAATTTCGAGGGTGAAATTCATTTTATGGGGGGTAGAATTTAATAACCCGATATTTTATGATAAGTATTCTTTTTATTTTATTTTATGTCATGTGTTTTATGATACAAAAAGATTATCTTATGCTATACGCAACACCATATTAGCTTGTAGTATACGCAACACTATTCTTAGATTATGTTACACACAATTTCAAGTTTGTTTGATAATAGTCATTCTACGCAACATCGAGTATATATATATAAATATTCAATGTATAAATGAAAAATTGTTGGATTCTGTTATAACGAAACAACAAAGTAGTCTTTCATAACATGCATCCCTGACTTGGCTTGCATTACCCGCAATCATGACCTTCCTCGATAGCGTGTGTTGTACGCAATACTAGGTTTTACTAAACGAAGATATATTGTTATAATATTATTATGGACTAGCCGTTATGAATAATATTAACTAAATTTTAAATTTTATAACATTATTATTCATTTTCTAAATTTTCTAAAACATTTTATATGAACAAAATAAAGTTTTCGGGTAAAAAAAGTATTTCTCAAAAAATGCAGTTTTGCCGCCTTTTGATGGCGCACCCACATTAAATCTAGTTTTGACATGTTTATAAGTTCAATTTTACAAAATAAACCTTATATTTTGAATCAGGATATAAAAATTTACATTGGATAAAGTTTTGATATTTTTCTGATTACTTTCATATTTTAATGAACATTAAAAACGCGCTATATTTTAATTTAAAATAACTTTTTTCATCGTAATAATTTATATGGTTAAATTTTAATATTTAATGGTTTTAAAGTATAAATAGAATATATTTTTACTATTTAATATAATGTATGTCATTAGAATTGATTTTACATTGAATTCGCAGGTTAAATCAATTCATTCTTTTGCAATGTTTTAAACAAAAACCCGTTTTCATTCGACAACGGGATTAATTTTAATTTAATTTATGAAACTTATGTCTATTGAATTTGGAAAAATGGATTCCATATTTTTAATCAGTGGGTCCAAATTATATTAATAGACTGCTTTTTATTTTTGGGCATTATGAATAGTAACTACGATAAATTTTATTTACCATAGTTAAAGTTAAATCGGGTAAGTAAGGGTAAATATAAGATTATAAAATTACCCTAACACCTGCCAAAATCCTATTAGATGACTAAAAATTGACCCATATCACCTAAGGGTCGGATTATATTAATTTAATGGACTTTTTTCCATGAAAATAATTTAATTATTATTAAAACCAAAGAAAGTGACAATATGTCACTTTCTTAGATCTTATAAGTATAATAAATTTAATTTAGTGATAAACTTAATGAAACTTCAAACAAGAATAGTCTCCAGAAATATAATGAAATTATATACATCATATGAATTTATTTATAATTTTTAGGGATTAAATAATTATCATTAATTATGACACAATAGTGATGTTGAAATTATTTTATTGATTGAAATATCAAATAAATGATATTTAAAATATTAATAAAAAATATTATATGAACTATTTAATGTGCTCCACGATTTTTCTAGACAAACTTGACATGTTATAAATCTATTAAATATTTTATTTCGAATATATCCTCTGTGTAGATTTTATTTATATTCAAATAAATGGATAGTGTCAAAATTGACACTATTGTTATTTTATAAAAATAACATATTATTAAATTATTTAAAAATCAAAAAAAATATTTAAAAATTATAAATTAAAATTTATATAGTCAAAAATGTGATAAAGTATCCAATAATGGAAAATTAACAACACATAAGTGATTATTTATAACCATTTAAAATTTATAATTTTATTACCACAAATAAACTTAAATAGGTTAAATAAGGATAAATCAAAATAATAAGGTTTAAAATAAGATCAAAACATGTCTAAATTTTATTGGTTGACGAGATTAAAACCCTATATCATCTAATATTCGAGTTGAGTCATTTTTTGGAGGTTTTTATGTGGGGTTTGAATTTATATTAAACTAATATTTTTGAGGATTCCAAAGGTCCCCCTCTCCTCCCTTATAAAAGGGAACCTCCTCCCTATCTTCCTCACACCATTTTGAGCCTTGAAGTTCAGCCAAAACCTACCCATTTCACTTCCCCACTTTCATAGGAACCTACTAGAGGTACTGGTCTTCTCAAAAGACATACTCTAGTGCCCTAAGAGAAAGTATAAAGGAGGCACTTCGAGAAAGAGGTAATACCTTCTACCGTTTTCTTCAAGTTACATTCTTCTTCTACTACCTCTTCTTTAGTTGTTTCATTATTAAGTAATAACATCAATATCCATCATATACTTATATGTTATTTTAAATATGAAACAACCCTATTTCACCTTCTATCCATCCTATGGAAAACAAAATCACCGAGCGTGTGTACGTACGAAATATCGTCTCCACGCCGTGGTGTAAACTATTTTTCTACCAACACCTTACATGGATGGGTATAATGGTGAAAAGAATACCTATATATGTTTATTATAACATCATACTGATTCTGATATATTATACCATCCACTCCAATTCTATTCAATAATTATGGGAATGATATCATCGCTCGTGCGTACGTATGGACTACCGTCTCCACAACGCAATGAGATTCATTCTCCATGTTAAGCATACATGAATGATCATAAAGTTTATATAATGAATAATAATGAAATATATGAAATAATAATGCTACTGGATTTATGTATATATATGTGTATGTCATCTATTTATTTTCATTCAATTCAACAAGGAAACGAAAACAGTGTTCATGCATACGTACGACCTACCGTCTCCATGAACGGTGTATTTCATTCCTTTTATCGATCTATAATATATATGTATATGATAAATATATATTATATATAAATCATGTTTTACATTCTGGAATTATGTAAATCAGGATATAAGTAATGATATCAAGAACGACAAGTCGAAACACATACGATAAATGAAACGATTTTACCCAAAACGCTGCTTTAACATTGAATTTACAAAACAACGGGTAATATAAAGTCATAAGTGAAACATATATGATATAATAACAATTAATATGATAATTTAATAAGTCAATAACATTATTTAAATAATTATACAGATGTTTCGGATCCATACGAAGCATATCAGACCTAAGGTAAGGGATAACTTTTCCAATCTCATTTTTATCCGAGATTGTTTATTCATAAATATTCACTGGGGTTATATCTATCATCAATGTCCCTATTTTCAAAGAATGGTTTCATGTATGCTTAATGTCCTTTTTACCCATTTTTTACTTTTACTACATGGTATGTAAGGAATCGTTTTTTGTTTACCATACGAGGTAATTTTTTACTTTTCCGACAAAAGTACAAGAAGAATGTTTTTTAACTTATATGGAATGAACGGATTATTACGGTTTCATAACGCCTTATTTTAAATAAGATTACTCTACAATATTTCATGATTATTTTCAAAAAAATACTTTTCTTTTAAAATTTCATGGCACTTTGTGAAAATAAAATGTTTTTGAATATAAAAGGATATTTTCCTCAAGCATTTATTTCAAGTGTTTTATCAAAACCATTCTCCATCTAAGATGACATTATATCATATGTGTATGTTTCAAGTATAATGTATCTATGATTTACATGGTTTCACTTTTTTTATTATGAAATGATATCCATTACTTTTATATGGATTATGCGATGATGGGATGATGTTTATGAAACCCATTTTATTTGTTGGGTTATTATGAAAGATGTATGTTTACTTTGTGGCACAAGTAAGAATGATTTCATTATGAGATAGGTGGGACCTATATCTCCCTTAAATGCATTGGGTAAAGATTTATATCTCAATAGATAGACATGGCTGGAATGATAAGTTAATCCGGTTAAGTAATACAGGACTGGAACGAGGAGTGAACTTGATTCAGAAAGGGACTTTCTCCACTAAGATGGTCTTAGCAGCAATGCCTTCACTACTATGGAAATCACATCATGTGCTTAACTTTTTTCCACAGTTAAAAGTTTTATTTACAAGATATTGTATCATGATTGATGTTCCATTATGATATATTCCTTACTTACTTCCAATATTTATGTCTTTGCTCAAGGTTTTTATGTTTTGATTTTGTGTTCAAGTTTTTGCCTTCAAATGTTTATGGATTGTTTTATGTTCTCTATGCTTACCCTTACTGAGCATTTGAGCTCACCCTTTATATGTTTTATTTTCCCCAGGATATAAATTATGGTTTTAGGTAAGAAAAAAAGGGGAAGATCTTTATGGAGAAGTTGAAGATCTTTCACCACAATTAGAAGATTATGTTCTATGTTTACAAAGGCACTAAACTATTACGGTCCATGTGTGTCTGATTTTGTTATGTATTAAGTATTACACAAAAGTAATTTAATTTCCATGTAAGTAAAGCTTCGGGTCTCTACAAAAACAATCCTAGGTCATTCAAACATATTCATTGGATGACATACTCAATCAGTACAAGTTTAACCCGAAGAATTGAAATTGGGTTAAGAGGTTCCCTTGTAAAAATATGACAACCTAACGACGTCACATTAAAATTCAGAAAATGAGTTGAAGAGATAAAAAAGAGAATCTCATCACCTGGATATAATTTTTACATCAATAAGGATATAGTAGAACACATCCCAACATAATAAGATGTAAATTAAAAGATATAACAAAAAGTAGTCTTTTATAAAGAGGAGGGTGAATGGTTCCCTTAGAGATTTGGTAATTTACAAAACATACGCCACATGAAATAAGGATCATACAATGAAGATTTAAATACTCATAAATGAAATTATATTAAACAAAGAGTACAATAATGTATAGTACATATCCCACACAAAAGGAAATAGTGTCCATTATACAATGAATCTCACGGGAATAAAAATTGAGATGAAAAACCCTTACTTCATTGTATTCAAATTGAATTGTATGACCAAAAGTTAATAACCACAAAATGAATCATAAAATACCATGAATATAAATATAATTATGGTAATATATATTAATGGTAGTAAAAATTACACCACATGTAATAAATAAGTGGCGAACAATGGAAATCTCACAGAATTAAAAGTGAGATAAGAAAATCACTTACAAAAAGTTGGCACCCTAATGGTGCCACATAAAAATTCTTAAAATGAATTGATTAGAGTAAGAGGGTGTCTCTCATCATATGAAAAATAAAAATTACAGTATGGTGAAGATAAAATAACATCCTCCAACATAAGAACATGGAGCATAAAAGAAATGACATAAAAGAGAGTACTTGAAAAGAAAGAGAGAAGTCGGATCCCATACCTCGTGTCCGTCTTGACTCAGTCGTTCATTAATATCCTGAATAATAAAATAATGTTAATTTATAATTTTTTAAGAATCATTTTAAAGTTTATTATTCCTTTTATATCACTTATTTCCATGTTATAAACATTATGTAATCATTTAAATTAATAACATTCATTTTGTCGATATTTGGTAATTCAGTCAAAATGAACACCTTATATTTACAAGTTGTCCATGTGGTCAATATTTAATTATATCAAGAATGATATTAATGATTTGGATATTATATTTATCATATTTATCCAGTATATACATGTTTTTTATAATAGTACATAACATTTAGAGGTAAGAAATGAAATGCTCCGTTCATGGAGACGGTAAGCCGTACGTATGCATGAACGCTACTTTCATTTCTATTTCTTATTATAATGGAAAGAAAACATAATTATAAATAGGTATATTATAATTCCAGTGTAATATCATATATAATATTGTTAACTCCATCCTTTATACATCCCACATAAGGCATTAACGAATCAAATCATGTTGAGGGAGCGGTTGTCCACACTTCCTCAAATGAGATTATCGTATTTACCCACTATGGAAACCATAATGGCATGCTATAAATGGGAATTATAGAGGCATAATGAAATCATAAAAATAATATATATCATATACAAATACAGTCCTAATGGCCATCCTGAGAGGCGGTAAGATGTAATTGAACAATCATCGTTTCGTGAGGCCTTAGTTTTCCATCCACAGAATCATTATGTTCTTCATCCATTAGATGGAGGTGTGTGTAAGTGTAGTTCGAATCCTTTTCATAAAAACATCCTAGTATATTGAGGATACTGGTGTTATTACAAAAGAAAGGAAATAAAAAGTGATTAGGGGTTGGAGAAGTAAAATAAAAGAAAACAATTTAAGAGAAATCATTGCCTTTAATTTGGGTAACTCTCTTTGGTTTGAACCAAAGGACTTTTTGAAATGCATTCTGCCTAAGTTAATGCTTCTAGGAGGAGTATAGGGATGTAGGGAACTTAATTGGGCAGATTTTTCATGAGCCACATGGCCTGAGAGGAGTGAGGAATTGGATGGAAATGGTCTCCTTTTATAAGGAAGAGGAGGGGCTCTTTAGGAACGTGTGAAAACATTATTTTATTATATAATGATATTCGGTTTCTAATGGTCCAAAAATAATTACAGTCGAAGATAAGATGACTAATAATCGAAATAAAATCATACAATCATAATTGGACATGTTTTGGATAATATTTTAATCATTATAATCTTTTTTATTTTAATCACTTATTAATGATGTAAATACGACATCATTATTGTGTCAAAAATAATTTAATTTATTCGATGTCTAAAAATTTTAAAAAATACTTTATTGTAGAAAATATTTTTATCTTTCCAATTAATATTTATAGTTGAAAATATGACTTATATAACACCATATAAAAAATAAGTCCTAAAAGATTTTTGTTAATGTCAATTTTTTCTTTGCATTAAATTAATTAATCTAAATTGTCATTTTCACTCCCATGTGGATCAATGGGGTCCCAAAATCGACCCAAAGATGAACATGGTCGTAAATTACTCAACCAATAAGGTTTGGACAAGTGTTAAGGTAATTTTGAATTGTTATAATAATCTTTTAACCTTGAATTACCCTATTTACATTTAACAGCGGTAAATAAAAGTCAAAAGTTACTATTCACCTAAAATTATTTTCATCTTCTTGAACAAAATTTTACTTCTAAATAACATCCATGTATGTAGTATTTTTAAAATTCAATTCACAGAAGTGGTAAAATTTCATTGGAATGAAAATTTCAGTTTTTTTAACTTCAACTAAGTGGTTTCACTATTCATAAAAAATTGAAGTTTTTCTGAAAAATAAAAATAATTCAGCCTAAGATATGTATGATATTATGAATTCAAAATTGATGACTATTTTTCCAAATTCAAAACATATAAGGGACATTAATTAATTTTAAAATTAATTCCTGTTGTTAAATCAAATAGCGTGTTTTTAAGAAAGAATAACTATAAAAAGATTGATACTTGTTTATGTCCAATATCAAAGTGAAATTAATTCCAATGACCAAAATTGGATTATATGGTAAAAATTTATTTTAATTTAACTTTAAAAACAATTAAAAAGATAATCTAACCATATTCATAAATTATATTTAAAGGCACGTTTCAATTAAAATGCAATATTTTTCACTATTCCTAAAAAAATGAACTTTACCGGACAAATTTCAAAAATTTACACAAAGTAAATATTGATGTCCCCATTCTAAAGAAGTATTTTATTTGGTCATATAGAATGTATTAAAGTGACCAAAACTAGATTTAAAAAGGGTTCTCTAGTAAAAAGGGGTAAATAAGCCTTTTAATGTAAATTATGCTTAAAATTAAATTCATTCACATTTTAAGCCTCTAACATTTATTGGATAAATGTAAATACATTTAAAAAATATGTAAAATCATATTGTAGTTATTTTTTTTCATTCCAGCCAATACAATGTCTAGGAGTTAACTACCATATAAAATAATAATATTATATTATTAGTGTGCAACGTAATATTCCAAAGAAAGTTGTTGTTGCATATCAGGTACGCTATCGAACATAGAAACCCCTTTAAAGTAAAATTAATATTTAATTCAAAAATATTAATAAATATGAAATATGTCTTATTCTTCATTTATCTGGGATGTTACAGTCACGAGCCATGTGACCCTGCCCACCGCATGCATAACACTGCCCGCTCCTAGCATGACCATCTCTACCTCGGATGCCTTGCACAACCGACCCTGAATGATACGGTCATCCACCTGTAGGTCTGGTCCTCTAGGACCTATGTCTCATCCATCTGCTTCTAGTTTCATAGGTCTCCGCTATGTGACGATAGGTGGTGGGTCTCTTTGCTGGTTAGTGATCAGCAAGGAAACCATCCACAATGATGGCTCACTCTAACACCCCTGCCTGCGTCGGGATGGTGAGTGAGATCATCAAAGCCCTGATATCCAGCCTGAACCCCTGATCAAAGGTTCGGGTCCTGAAGAATGGGTCTCGTACCGTATGCGTGGAGTAATTTGAGTGGTAAGTAAACCTCACTAAATACTGAGCTACAGTCGTGCTGCTCTATTACAGATAAAGATGCTCCTATATGCTCATTGCGTGAAGAGTCATTGGAACAAACTCTACCCGAAATAGGCTCTCGAAGTATTCCATGGAAGCGTCACCTCATTGTGAACCTGGAGCATCAAGCTCCGCCATCTTCTTTCTGCTTCCTATAGAAATCTGGCAACAAGGATCACCATGAGATCGGCTAGAGTCCCTACCTGTCAGAAGACTCTCAATACAACATCCAACCAATCCTAAGCTGCATCTGGTTCTATCTCTCCCCTGAACCAGGGTGGCCTCTGATGATGGAACTCATGCAACACTCAGGCGGAGTGAACCATCTGCAACTGGGACTGGTGGTTCTTGTGAAAAAATGGGTAATAGAACTGTTAGTGCCTCAGATGGTGCCTGCATAAGAAATGGGCCCTACCCTGAGGCCTCGTCACTCAGTGGGATACTAGTGCACACTAATCTCTGAACTCCAAGTGGTTGTCTGTGTGGAGGAACCCTAAAAAGAAACATGTGTGCCACAGGCAATATGTTATACATGGGGAGATGACAAAAAGGGATCGCAAAGAAAAAACTTTAAAACACACACACAATCAGTGTTTTTGTGCACTAAATCGAAAATCAGATATTAGGGTCCTAATGTATGGATACGTCGGCCGCCGGACCAACACTAGATTTTCTAAACTGATAACCACACTGACTACACTTAACACTATTGTCATTAAAAGAAAGATCATAATCCTATATCCTATGGTAGAACCAACTCCTCTAATACCAATTTTTCAGGATCCTCCCCCTAGGGTCCATGTAGTGAATACCCTAAGACCGACTTCCATAGGCCAGGGTTTGGAGACTAGCAAAGAAGGAACAATCCCTATAATTGGGAAGGGATTTCTTTTATAACCAGTAAGCACACACAACCAATCACACATCAAGATATAAACTCAAGTAAACTAGATAGTAAACAGTGTGAGTGTAGTAACAAAAATGGGCCAGAATACAAGCCCAACTGGAATGTACAAGAAAACTAGAGAAAAAAGGAAGACAATAGCTGGGTCATCCTCCAAGGTTCCTACTTGGAGGGTATGTATAGATCACCTTCTCAGCACTCCATGTATATACATCTCATCTGGGCACCGTCCAGTCCTGGTACCCTCCGTCTCGATCAATGTTGTCCGACATCTGAAACAAACACAACAAGGTGCGGGCATAGCCCATGCAGAGGTGAGTATAACGATACTCAGTAGGAACCTTGAGAACCTTAAGGTCTCACAAAATCCAAAAAGGTTATTCCTCAAAGAATGAAGTCAAAAATAAACCCTACTTAGTTATATGCCCATACATATACCAAACTATCAAGTATATCCATCTCAATCATGAGAAAACACAAGGTCCAACCCAAAATCCCAATGCTCAACTATTCCACAAAGGATGGAAAACCACAAAATCAAGTACCACACAGGTATGCCACATAGAAGAAATAACTCCATGGTATTACCATAAAAGAACATACCACACAAGTACAAACTCTGCTCACACCAGGTACAACATAAGTACAGTAGTAGAAATGATTAGATGTAAGTACTAAATAATCTCACTCTGTAAAGAATCTGACGCACATAGGTTCACTAGGATCTGACCCACATAGGATCTCTTGGTGCTGACCAACACAAGATCTCTAGAAGCTAAACCACACAAGATCTCTAGGTGCTGAGCCACACAACATCGCTTGGAGCTAACCCACACAGGATCGCTAGGAGCTGAACCTCATAGGATCCCTAGAGATGAACCACACAAAATTTCTAGGATTTGTCCCATACAGGATCGCTTGGTAAATCCTTAGACCCACACAAGATCGTAGTACATCTTCAGTACATCGTCAGACCCTCATAGTATCCTAGTACATCATCATGTCATAGCCATCTACAGGGTTTTGACTCTATGATCATCTACCTCTGGGAGGGTCTGCTCCACAATCCACTGGTTGATACTCCAACTGGCATTAATTCTCACGACGAAGTATCTTAAAGGTTTACCATGGAATAGGGTTATCAATGCTATAGATGGTGCATCAATCAGACAATCGGTCTGTGAGTTATTAGCCTTTTAGTCCCAGGGCCCGGTTGGATTCATGGTAGATCTAACCCGACCATAACCCATCATAATCCAAAACTCATATGAGGTATACATTAAAGAACATTCTCTATCCAAGGTTCCTAACACCACTGACGGGTCATCAAACGGACGTATGGTGCCAAAGTTATGGCCCAAGTAAAGTATAGGTTCGTATTTGTTTCGACCCGGTCGGATCGACCCGACCCGACCTGGCCCATGGTATGGATGGCCCCACTGGGTGGTCCGGTAGGACCCGGGGGATGCGAGAGGCCACGGTTCCGCTCGGCCACATACAGAGGCTCGACAGTGAATGTCAGCTCAGCCGTGGAGGTGTTGCGAGGGCATGGGGTGGCTCGGCCCGACCTGGGGCAGATCGTCCGGGAGGGCAGAGGTCGCGGGGCAGCTCGGTCGGGGGGTCTCGCAAGGGCTTACGGTGGCACAACCCATCCTGTGGCAGCTCGGTCGGGAGGGTGGAAGCCACAAGATTTCTCAATCGAGAGGTTTGAGGCCGCTAGGTGGCTCGGCGATTCTACGGGTGGCGTGGTGGGGCTGCGGATAGTGGCGGCACGATGACCATACCGCAAGGAGGTTCGGTCGCGGACGACGGCCTAGCTAAGAGGCGATGGCTCGAACATGGGGTTTAGCCATGGACAGTGGCTCGACCACAGAGGGTGGTGGCTTGTCCGTAGGGCGACGGCCTGGTTGTGGATGGTGTAGAGGCTATAGGTGGCGGTGTCGTGGGATGGCAGCGGTCGTGGGTCGGCGCCACTGCGCCGGTGCCTCCGTTGCGGCCGTTGGTGGTGTCAGACTCTGTTCTTGTGCCCCACCGTGGTCTGTAGTCATTCTTCTATTGCGATCAACAATTAATCACAAGATTTGTGGAGAGGACGAGCCATGTTTGTTTGTCCCGCACTCTCCATGTTAGATCAGTATCAAGAGGCTATAATTCTTTCTTGAATTACAATGATTTATTATGAATGGAAAGAGGGAATAATTTAAAACAACCACCCTACCTCGGATTTTGTTTTTGAGATTGGTGTGAGATGGAAGTCGTAGGAGGTGATGAGAGTTTCCATGATCATCTTTTCCAAAACCACCCTTTGATGTCGTGTTTTTTCATCATCCTCTATCTTGATTTTCAATGAATGTTCTTCAATGGCGTTCTTCATTGGAGGGTGTTCCGAAGAAGAAGTCAAAGTCATGCGTCAGTGTTCTTCATTGGATAAAGTGTAAGCCTCCAAGATCTCTCCCCGCTTTCAATACATTCCCCCAAAAAGAAAAATAGTCAACTTTCATGTTTCCCCAATTTTAATTGTAGGCACAATTTCAAATTGGGTTAATTAATTACATAGGTTGTAATATTAAATTAAATGGGGTGGCACCATTTAAGTGGGGCGTGTTTAAGAGGTTTCCACACACTTATGGAGTAGTTCAAGGGGTTTTATGCCTTGGGTGGTCCCCATCACCATAACTTCTCATGGGAGGTTAGGCTCGGTGTTACCCACCTCCAAAACCTATCATTGGAGGTTTTAGTTATGGTGGACCCCACATGTGAAATATCCACATGGGTGGTTTCAAAATAAAATAAAAATAAAATGTTACACCATTCTATTTTATTTTATTCCTTTACGAAAACCCCAAATTCTATCTTGCACTCTCAACCCACTGCGGTCTTGGTGAGGGTCTCCTTAAGCGAATATCGGTACTGCGAGTTCAACGGTGTCATCAGATTTCAATTCCAAGCAAGGGTTCAAATGATAGAAAACCCTGATCACACGTTTCGTGAAAGTACCTGAACAAAATTTCAGAAATTAATTCTAGGAACACCGGGCCTTAGAATCACGCGCATTCTATTTTAACAGAATCGTAAAATTCCCTTATATTTAAAAAAAAATTACATGGAAATTTCACGCCTTTAGAACCCTTATAATTAAATTACTTGGAATGGGGTTGGTGGTGTGTACCACATAGTAGGTGTTATCCCCACGATGTTCCTTGACATGTTCTCGAAATGGGCTTGACTTATAGGGAATATTTTTATATGCTTATGTAAGTTCTAAAATTATTTTTCATATGCCAATTTTATACACTTATGACTCATGTTCAGTGTTTTACTTGTGATTTATATTCAATGAACATTAAATTATTATTCTATGATTCAGTTTTATGAACTTTGATATGTAGAGTATGCTATTTTATAAATATTATCAGGTTCTCATACCATTATTCTAATTTTATTGTTACATTTATCCATTATTTACCCTTATAGAGATTTTGAGATCACCTCGTTATTGTGTTTCCTTTCACTGGGTTATGAAGAGTGGTTTTAAGTAGGAGTAATAAACAGATATATATTTTTTGGGATATGTTGAAGATCATTCACCAATATATAAGATTATGTTTCCATGATTCCAGAGACAGTAAACTATTATGGCTGTCGAGCATATATTTTTTGAAATTGTTGAATATTCATCTAAAATGATGAAATATCCATGTATGATATTCCTGGGCTTATAAAGTTGGTATATGGGGAATTTCTGAACATAATTTGAAAATATGGATTAGAAAACATTAATGAGATCTCTATGTTTGATTCTAATTATATGTATTGGGATAACACTAAGGACAATGATAAGTATTTTTAAATCATTTGATATGTTCATGGAATTATATTAAATGATAAAGAGTGTGGTTTCCTATAAATTCATTAATATCATAGTAATATTAGTGGATTTGTATCTATAAAAAATATACATAGGGTTATAAACCCAGAAAAAAATATATTGATTTAAACTCGATCAGGAATTAGTCCATGAAAATGGGCCTAACCGCTTACATGATTCTACTATCTAGGGGATATTCATTAGAAACACAAAAACATATTACAAACCATCATGAAATATATAAATAGAACACTACTATAAATAAACTATGATAATCCTAAGGTGTCATAGATTAAAAATAAAATTTCATTATTTTGACATCTTAACATTTTTTTCTGGATTATGTGGTTTTCCATTATGATAATTGTTTCTCACACTATTCTTTCTATTTTTAGTAAATGTAATAAACAAGATAAAACATTGTTAACATTGAAAATTTTATATATGGATATTATTGGAATTAGGAAAATTTATTTACTTATTGAAAATCACTTGCTATAAATCATGAATATAGTATGAGTATTTGTTATACTACAAATGATAAAGGTGTCTTAAATGACTTCTAAAATGTTTGGGATACCTAATAGTATTTTTTACATTAAACGTATGGATCATGATTAGTTAGAGGATTAAGAACCATAATACATGATTAATATTTCATATTCATGAAAATGTATTATGGAATGTAATGATGAATCATGAGTAATGGATTAAGAATAAAGACATATGATTTAATTGTATATGTATTTGAAGTAAGGATTTATATTATATGAATTTTGAAGTATACATTTCACATTAGGTATTTAAAATGATATGTTGAATGTTATGACCCGACTCGTATACCAAGATTTAAATCATTAGTAATTCTTTTTCGATATTTTAAATTGTCATAGTGAGGTTAAAGCTAATGAGGTTATGTGAGTGTCTGGGGAACATTCGTAGCTTTGAGCTCTGAATAAGATAAAGAAGGATGGGCCACATGATTTTTCTGTAATCATGCGACCCAGGCGCACGACCATTTGGCTAATATTGTGGGGGTCATGATCCCAAATTTTTGGTCTACACACGATTAGAAAATCTAAAAGCATAGGCCATGTAGTGTTCCCAATGAGGAAGTGAGAATCACATGGTGTGTGCAGAGTTTGGCTGAACCTTGTGTTGAAACTATACAACCCATTTTGTAGAAAAAATAACCACTTTACCCCTCCTTTAATTTAATTTATAATTCCATTTTTCATCTCTTCATGTTGATGAAACCTATCCTCTTCCATGCCTTTGACACTCAATTACATCCCCTATGAGGATCACATGCCAATCCTTCATCTAGTGATATATTCTAGATTTGAAAGAAGTGTTGGATTGACCAATATAAGTAAAAAACAACATGCCCCTCCTTCCTCGCTAAATTTCTCCATCTCTTGAGCTATTTAGATGAAGGCTCATTCATTCTATTTTTAGGGAATTGGTCATAAAATTATATCTACTCCATCGTCCTAAAAATATGAGGTCGATACATAGTGATGCATCATTTACAACCCTATGGTAGGTGACCACATAGTTTTCCATTTTTATTTTGGGTGTTTGATATGTATTCTATCTTGTTATGGGCCTGAATTTTCTATGCTCAAATGTTTTATTGATTCCATCGTATCTAACTGGCTTTATTGAGATTATATAGGGTAATTGAGTAATATTTATGAATTTCATTACAACCCTTTTTTGTTTAGACTCCCAAGGTGTGTTCCACCTAAATTTTCCATTTGAGGTCAATTTACCAAAATATGAAATTATGGTCAATCTAATAGGATTGGTTCTAAATTGAACTAAAACTATTCCCATGGGTAATTTGATCAATCAAAGACACCCTAGAGTTGATTAGTCCTCTTATCCTTGGAATTTCGAATTTGAACATATGACTATTTGACATGACCATTTCCATGGGCTTTCTCCCCTTTGAAATGGGTTGTATGGTTTGGACAATTTAATGGTATACCTTGTAGGTTTGCTTGGATGGAATGGTATAGACTTGCTAAAATGAAATTCTATAAATTTAATTATTTCAAGGCATGGCATGACCTTTACTTGTTTGGAGAATACTGTAAATCAATTTCATTATTGGATTTCATAAAATTTTGTAAATGATATAAGATGTTTTTCTTTATATTATATATTTTAAATGCTTATGTAATTTATGTTATTGTGTGTTAATGTGAATTTTTTGATCGGAGGCATTCATATCCCATGCCACGAGTGAGATGCATGGGTGGAAGGCATTCTTACCCCATGCCATTGATAACCTCTTGTATATGTGGGAAGAAGACAATCTTACCACATGCCAGTATTAACCTCTATGTGTATATGAGGCATTCATACACTATCCCGGTATCTTTGATGGATGGGAGGCGTTCTTACCCAACACTAGTAACTATATACATGTATGGATGAGTGGAATTATTACTTAGTGCATGTTATGACCTATATATTTATGCCATGTGACTTATTAAGACATGCTAGTATTGATAAAAAACAGGTAGACCCACTATGTGTTAATTAAGAATAATATCAGGAGGAAAATTGTTTATTCTATATTACTTTACATTTCAGCTATTGGTTGGAAAATATTTACTTATGAGTGCCACTAAGATTACACATAGACACTATTGGTGGTGGTTTAATGAGATTTATCTCACACCCTACTCGAGACAACATTTGAAAACTAGTAAACCATCTACATATAGCTACGTATAGGGGAAACAAAACTATTTTATCTATTTACTCCGTTCCCTAGATAAAGCATAGTTGAAGAGGGTTGGTCTTAGGATTGAGATTCTATGGAGGGGTTCGTGGGATTTCGATCACTTTTTATCTCATTTTTGTGTGAATGCATCTATTTTTCATTTAACATTTTTTATTGGCATGACATGCATGCATGAATATCTATAGCGGACCCAACCGAATAGGGTTTTATTATACTATTCAGTCATCCATTGTCTACTTCATCTTCCTAAATGTTTTAATTTTCAATATTTTTTTTAATGTTACATCCTCTGTGTTCATTAACATGGGGTATTATATCACCCATGGTTTTCCTTTACACTCTAACTTTTAGTCGACAGCCCCTGGTTTTGGGGAGATGCGCTTGGGGACATTTGGCCAACCAGGCACATAAAATGTGTTATGTGGCAGCTAGGTCTAGGACATCACAATGTTGTATCAAAGGGGTTCCTTTCATTCTTTACCATTTGGAGACAATATATTGGAGATTGGGAACATTTAGGACTTGTCCAATGGTTGTGTGTGGGTGTCATGAAAACATGTGTGGTGTAATAAAAAATTTCCATGAATTATTACAGTTATTTATTTTACTATTACTATTCATGTCATATCAATATTGGGTGATTAACATGTTTTTTCTGATGTTATTGATATTCTGGATATTTGAATTGTGATTTCATTTCTCAAACTGATGAAATAAGGTGTATGTGTTAGAACACACATCATGAGTTAGAACATGAATCACAATATGTAGAATATGAAATGGCCACAAATTTTGAAATGTCATAATAAATTTTCCGCAAGCATTTCCTATTACATGTTGTTGTGCCTTGTTTTACATATATGAAATTAAGTTGACACATTTCATAGGGATTTGGATTGTTAAATTAAATTATTTTATTGGGTTCCCTCTTAGTTTCATATGGTCAGTGGGCCCTTTTAGATCATAAAATGAAATTCTAAATAACTCAACCATTTGAGGAATGATATAATCACATGAGTAAGCTCCAAAAACATGATATTATATCCATGTGCGTGTAAATTATTTAATTTATGTTGTATGGTCCCTTATTGGTTGTAAAATGAAATATCATTGGATCAGCCAATAAAAATTACTTATAATTAGGGAAAATTATTTTTTACACATCTATCATAGAAATTTGGCCTGAACCTAACATTGGTATTGGGTAGTGATTCTTATTCCTTCTTACAGTTTGTTCAAATTTCTAGTACTTGATTTTCAAGTATATATAGAGGTGTGTTCATTCTTATTTGAAGGATATAATACATATCCTAGTTTAATAAATGTAATAATTTATTATTTTTAAATCACTTCTGAGTCTTTCATTTGGAATTGTATCAATATGAATACATGATTCCCTTGAGTCATGCACAATTATGGTAGCGAGATTCATGTTCCTAAGGTGGTGGTCCAAGAGTTGCTTGTTTTTATTCCAGTCGATCCACATGTGGTTCTACCTCCTATATCATAGTTGAAAACTGGGACCTAGTTACATTAGGGTTTATTTCATATGATGCAGAATATGCAAGGGAGAGTGTGACCTACCACGACCATGGAACAATTGACTCATGAGATTTAGAAGCAACAACCTTCTACATTATCGATAGAGGGAGGAACACACCCTGCGGAGTCATGTATCATAGAGATACATTCTATCATAACTATGCTACATATAACTATATGGATGAGTTTTAAACTAGAATCATAAATGCGCTGTGAATCAGCCATGATTTTGTAGGTTTTAGTCACCTAGGTAGGTCGATTTAGATAGATGGTTTGTGCTGACTTCCATACATTCTTCTATGACTACATCTTTTCCCAGACTCTAAGGGATGAAAGAGTGAGAGAATTCAAGAATATATAGTAGGGTTCTATATTAGTAAGGTATTAATCATCTTCTTTCACCGATATATAGTGTTTCACTATATTTAAAGATACTGATGAGAAAATTACCGCTATGAAATTCATGGATGGGTTGTGTTACTTCATGAGGTCGCAAGACAATGATATCAGGCTCACAACTATATCAGATATCATCATTAATTCCCTAATAATAGAGTGGAATCTGAGTGATTTTAATGGCGAAATATATACCAGTTCAGAACCTAAGTCTTGTAGTGGATATTATTCAAGTTGAATGTGATATTTAAGAGAGTCTTGTAGGAGTATCAGTGGTCTAGATTCATTCGCATGTGGATCTATTATCTTCCAACAGTGTGGAGTACCAATTCTTTTCAATATCCAGTATTCAATGAATCCATTGGATTAAAAAATATGTGGAAGGATGGGTCATATCCAATGTTTCTATAGAACATTCCCTCTAGTGCCTAGTGAGTAGGTATTGACAACTACTCTTCATCCTGGAGTAGGATCAAAATGATCATGATAGTCAGGCAGTTGAAATGACACTTGTCAATAAAACAGAGGTAGTGGTCATGGCAGTGCCATCATGATTTATGATTCTTAGTGCTAGACGAGTAGGACTTGTTAGGGAATCCATGCAGTGACTCAGGGCCACAATACATTACAATTATATGTAGTCCAGCCTATGCCTCCATGGCAGTGTGCCAGAAAGTCTACTGTAAAGGTACTATTCTTTTATCCTCCACTTTAGTATCAACATTGTTTAATACAGTTGTGTCTCACTAGTTCATATTTGATGAAACCATGGAGATTTTGGGCATTAACTTTGAGTACAATCATGAAGTTATGATGCTAGATACACCCTTATGTATCCATTCATTGGGAGTTTTCCACTTTCATAATTTTTCCTTAACCTACACCACCAGATAATAGATTACCTTATAAAATATAAATGTTTTATTCTCTACATGTTTGTTTTTAATTAAATATTTATGATGGAATGGTTGGTTCCATATAAATCCCCCATTTACTTTTACCATCATCAGGTGACGTTTATTTCACTAGATGGTATTAGGTACGTGTAGAAGAGATATTGGGATTTTGGTGCTACATAAAAAGGACCCAAGCAGCGGAGGATGGTTATAGTTACGACACATGTTTCCAGAAATTACCTCGATGACTAGTAGTTGAAACCTATTATTCACCCTCTTTTAGTGGAGTGTTACATAGACATTTTTTCTTTATTACTTCTCTCATCTACATTCATTATGATATTAAGTGTTTACTATTGTGATTGTTCCTGGAGTACCACCAGCGAACATTCCTCTATATTGAACGGAAACCATGGAGCATCTAGAAATAAAGTATAATTTTGAGGAGATATAGGTAACAGGTTTAATACACCCCATCAATTCTTTGTGGGGTTCACCTATCCCCTTTTTTAAGTATGTGGACATTACCCATATTCATTTCATGGATTAATACTGGTTATATCAGCTGACTATCAAGACTCAATATACCTTACCAAGAATAGATTACATCATTGATCAAATTAAAGGAGTGCCAGTGTTTTCAAATATATATCTGAGATTTTTCATTCATTGGGTGCATTCCAAGACTTCATACATACCTCGTACATTGTTTTAGATCATGTATGATCCCTATAAGAACTTAGTTATGTCATTTGGATTCATAAATGAACATATTGTATTAATGGTTCTTAGGAATAATATTTTTCACCCTTATTCAGATTCATTTGTAGTCTTCTCCATTGAGGGTATATTAGTGTATTCATTAACTTGACCCAACCATGATACCCATCACGTGATCATACTGAATACGTTGAGATAATATCAATTGTATGCAATTCATAGTATGTTTCTGTTATGGATCGATAATTCTCACTTCATGGGTCACATGCTCTCAGATTCTAGAGTTTCAGTTGACCTAGAAAAAAGTGAGGTTTATGTTTTCTTGAGAGACACCCAATAAATAATTTGAAATATATAGATTCTTGAAGATTTATAGATACTATAATTACCTCATTCAGTATTTCTCATGCCTTGAACTGCCACTTACGATAATGACGAAGAAGGGTTTGAAAATCGAATGGTTTGAATCTTGTGAACTAGATTTGCAGGAGTTAAAGGGAATACATACTTTAACACCAATACAGATTCTTCTATAGCCAGGTGGGGCTTATACAATCTATTTTGATATATCAGGTATTGGGATTTGAGCTGTTCTTATGAAGGATGAGCGATTCATTGCATATGGTTCTCATTAGTTGAGGCATCATGATTGTAATTACATAACAGAAGACCCCAAGCTTAATGATGTTGTTTATGAATTTTTCGTTTAGATATAACATTTATTGGTGGAGAATTGTTTGGTTTTTAGGGAATGTTGGAGCCTTAAATACATCTTCACTCAGTAGGGTCTGAATCTCCATCATCATATATGGGTTGAGTACCTTCAATGATTTTAGGTCAATCACTATTATAATCCACAAAAGGATATTTTGTAGCTATTGATCTAAGATGAGAGACTCAAAATAGGAAATTTAGGAGTCTAATGATGAATTGATGCTGATGGAATTATTCTTGGAGATACACATTGATGTTCAAGAGGACCATGGGAAGACTATTATTTCAGTCATATTGGTGACATATACTATTCTTTAACGAGTCAAGTCGAGTCAACAATCAAATCATAAAGGCCTTTTAATATGGTAAAGTGTCTCAGATGATGATGCATCATCTAGTTATAATATTGATGGGGATCATACTCATTTCTTATGTGGGCTTGAATTGGTCCCAACAGACATTAGAGTGGAGCTGATGATGGATTTCCACTCCTCTACATGGTAATTTCACCCTGGTATAAAAAAATGTATCTATATCTACAACGTTAATATTGGTGTTCTGAGATGACTGTTGAGACAGATGGTTTCCTTACACAATGCTCCACCTGTTAGCAGGTGATGGAAAAACTTCATCATCTGGCATGGTTTCTTTAGTCGTTGTCCATTCCTAATTGGAAATGGGATGATGTTTCGGTAGAATTTGTGACTAGTTTAGCCAGATAAACTCATGGAAAAAACATAGTTTGGGTGGTTATTGGCTTCTTAGTGATGGTCTTACACTTCTATCATCCGATAGATACATCTTCTAGAGATGATCATGAAAGAAAATTCATCAAGTATGTGGTATATCTTCATGAAGATCCATTTTCAATCATTTCCAATGTAGAAATGCAGTTCACGTCATGGTTCGAGGATTGGATGAATAATGACATGGGTACAAATGTACATTTGAGCAAGGCCTATTAGCCTCAGATGGATGGATATATGGGGAGTACAATTAAAGAGCGAGAGGATATGCTCCATGTGTGCATTCATGTGTTTGGGGGTTTCTAGGAGAAAAACATTCCCCGGTTCATGTTTTCTTATGACAATAGCTTTTTGGATACCATTTAGATAGACCCTTATAAATCCTTTAATGGTAGGTTTTCTATCTCCCCTCTGTGTTGGTTAGTGGTAGGGGAATAAGTTGTACTTGGGCTTCATCTTATGCTAAAAACATCCAAGTAGGTCTAATGGATTTAGAAATGAATGTTGAATGATCAATCTAGATGGTAGTACTATTCCATCAGATGTCGATGATCTAATGAGTTCTAATTTCTAGAATATGTTTTCTTTATTGTCTTATCCATGTTAGTGCAAAAGATTATTGAAATCCAAGGTTATCTATCTTTGAGATTAGTTGGACCCTTCATAGTTATGAAGAGGATCAGACCCATGGCTTAGATGTTATATGTTTCTTAATGATTCGAGATTAGGAATGATTTCATTCAATAATGTCAACTTTTCTTATAACATATAGACCAATAATCCCCCCTCTTGGTTTATTATGATTAGTTGGATATGGATGCTTCTTTTGAGGATTATCCAGTGTGTATTTTTGATCAGATCATGAAGACACACTGAGGTAGGTTCTTTTTCTATCATACATTATGTGTGGCAGAATGAATAGGTACAGGGTGATACATGGGATCATGAAGCTTATATACATTCATAGTGGGAAGAACTCGATGCTAATAGTATCACTTTACCCATAGATTGGAAACATAGGGATGAATTACTCTAAGGATGAGAGGTTTTAATGACCTAACTCTTAGAACAATGTATGGATTTTTAATTTTCTTTTCTGATATATTGAATTCTCTTAGTGATTATTTGTAATAATGAAAATGATGTTATAGGAGCATTTAGGGCATTTCCATAGCCTCGATCAATGAAAAGGGGAAAGCAAGTTGTGTCACATGCTTTCTCTACAACTGTGCAACCCAGGTGCATGGTTGTGTATTTACAACATTTGGGGTCTGGTTCCCATCTTCATGGTCTATTCATGGTTAAACTAACTATTTGATGAGGCAATGACGTTTTCCTAATGATGTAGTGATCTATGCACGGTGTATGAAAATTTTGGCCAATATTTGCGAATAAACTCTGCGATTCCATTTTTTTGGAAAATAATCATTTTCCATTTTTTCATTAATGTTCTAGATCATATTTTTCCGCTCCTAATATGAATAGAACATATTCCCATCATTTCCTTTGAATATCATAAACTTCTATTACTGGGATTAATTTCCACTTCTCTATTTGTTGATAGATTCCTAATTTGAAAGAAGCATTGGACACACCAATGTAAGGCTAACCCCAACATGCTCCCCCTTCGTCAATAAATTTATCAATCTATTGAGGTATTTAGATTTAGGCTCATTCACCCTATATTAATGAAGATAGACAAAAACTCAGATATATTCCAACCTACTCTGAATATAAAGGTGATACTTAGTAAGTCATTTTCTATAGGCCTATGGTAGCTTGTCACAAAGTATTCTATTTGACCCTTGGTAGTTTTGTATTTATTTTTTGGTTATTTGAGACAACCTTTTCCTAGATCCACATTTATGTGTATTCCATCATTTAAAATTGACCATAGCGTGATAACATAGGGAAATTGACTCATTCTTAGGTTTTTTATTATCACCCTTTCTTTGTATGGACTCCCAAGGGGTTCTCCGCTCAAATAATCCATTTTACGCCAATTTACAAAAATGTAAAATTATGGTTTCTTCTTACAGGAATTGTTCTAAATTGAAATGACCTATGTACCTTGTGTATTTTAACTAAACCTAGAAACCCCATGGGTGTTTGGTCCTCATAAGATTAGAATTTTCCATTTGAACCTATGACTATTTTAGATAACCTTTTACCTTGGATAGTGTCCCATTGAAATGGGTTGCATGGTTAGAATAATTGAAGTGTATAACCTATAGGTCTGATTGGATAAGATATACTAGACATACTAAAATTAAATTTCATAAATGGGATATTGAGATGGAATATCATGGCCTATCCTTGTTTGGAAATCACTATAAATAAATTACTTAATTGGTTCTCTTGTTAAATTTTTGAATGATATAAGATGGTTTTCATGACATTATATATTGTAAATGCTTATGTCATAGTTATGATTGCGAGAGAAATGTGAATGTTTGGATGGTATTAATTCATGCCCCAATCCATTTATGAGATATATCGGTGGGAGGCATGCTTACCCTATGCCAATGATAACGTCTTGTATATGTGGTAAAGAGGAATTCTTACATCATTCTAGCTATAACCTCTTTGTGGATGGGAGGAATTAATACCCAACACCAGCATCTCCTATGGGTGGGGGAATTATTACACCATCCCAGATATTGTATACATATATGGATGAGATATATTTGAACCTCATGCCCCAGATAAAAAATATAGATTCATTGAGAATTATTTAGAAATTCAGGTATTAAGCTGAATCTGGTAAACCCATCAAGTATCCTTTGGGAACATGAGAAGAAGGCAAATTTTTCATTTAGTATTATATTACATTATTTATTGTATAAGCACATTGTTTACTTATGAGAACCACTAATATTACACATATCAACCATTGGTGGTGGCATACATTGATTTATCTCACACCATACTTAGTTAACCCTTGTCACCTAAGAATAATGTTTTCCTGCTGGTAGGGATAGGTGAAAAAACCTCATCTTGCAATTGAAAATTTTACAGTGATGGATATTATTTTTAGAGGACCGGTATTATGCTAGATATTTTATGGAGATTTATTTGGAATTTTTATACTTTTGTAACATGTATTAGTATGCTGAATTATTATTTTCTATTCCCATTTTTTACTTCCATGTCCGGAATGCATATCAAAATCAAACACATCCTATGATAATTTTTATACTATTTAGTATAATCTAATATAATTCATCTACATGTATGTTCATGATTCTTATATTTTATGTTGTTTTTATATTCTATATGTGCTATGACATTAGGCTATAATATCCTCAATAATTTACTTCCACCACCCCACTACTAGTCAGCAACCCCTGGCATAAGGGGAGATAGGCTTCGGGTGATGTGGAAAACTAGGCTCGGGGCACGGTTTATGTGGCAGTCAAGTTTGGGGAATCACATTGAATTATTATAATTACATAGAGAAGAGATTTAATGTAATAGTGATATTTTGATTATGATATGGTAAATATTCATCTGTATTAGATGTTTATAAATTACATTCCACCTTGGAGAAAGAGATTATTTATTTTGATAACGATAGATTATTTGACCATAGAATTAAAAATGCAATTGTTGAAAAAGAAGTAACGCTATCATATATGGAGTCTAAAACATTTTTTTTCTATGAATATATCCAATAATAATTGTAATAATACGGAATGTATGTATTCTATAATGATTTATTTTAATTTATGTTATCATAATATTTCAATAGAATACATGATGAGTATATTCACATGTTTATTATTTGGAAAAAAGTGCAAAATTATAATATATGGATGTTGAATGCTTTGTTGTTTTTTATAAATTAGGTGACCATATTTACAATGTTTTTACATTCATCATTCTGATGTGATAAATGGATAACCATTTACGGAATCATTTAATTCAAACATAAGATTATGATTTAGTGATTAAATTATTATCTCAAACCATGAGGATTTATTCATAGTGGATAACATGTGGTAACAATATTAATATGAAAATAACTAATGAAAACTAATTTTTTTTATTAACCTTGACAGATCTTATGACTCATTAGCACATCAAGAATAAAAAATTCACCTTCATTTATTGAATTTGATATGAAGTGGTAATTGGTCAAGGAATAACCTAACAAAGTGATTTTACAAAAATAAATAAATTATATCCAATTTTTAAGGTTATTGAACTACATGAAAATAATTTAGAAATGTAGAAATTTTATCCCAGTTCCAACATTTTCTATGACATAAATGTCACATTACATCATCATAGATTAATGGATTTGTGAACCTTAACATTCCCCTAACCATGTTCTCTGTCACTATTCATGAGAACATTATAGATTGATTTTTGTTCAATATCTATTTTTTCACATTATACACTTGTTTCATTATCTGGAAACCATGTTATGAGTTACATTAAGAATCCTTTATGGTTCCATACTTCCATTTTTAATGGAATTTTTTGAATTTTTAATGGCTCAAAACACTATCAATGAAATTTCCCTTATTATGTAAATATAATATAGTATATATCATATAAAATCACTTATACAACACAATACAAATATCATAAATAAATAATTAATGAAATAATATGTATTCCTAAAAGTTAAATAAGATATACCGATAAAATAGTAACATGCCCTTAAGAATATTAATGAGTCCCTTATAAATAGTAAACTATCCAATAGAATAGTGAACTAAAATATAAATGTATAAATAAACAATTTTCATCTTATAAATGAAAATATGTTATACTATATCATAGTGTATGTAAATAAATATTTTAAAAATTAATATTTAAGTGTTGGTATTTTTGTAGGACATAAATATTTATTTAAAATATTATAATTATTAAAAAGATACTAAATAAAATTCACATTCATAAATAATATTATTAAATTAATATTTTATTGTCTTATGAATTTAGAGTAATTAATTGATGCATTTTTTAATTTGTGAATGTTTTATCAAATCAGTTATAAACGTAAAACTGTATTTTTTTTGAGTAAATAATGATTTTAATTAAAAATATATATTTCACATATTTCGATAATTATTTTCATAACAATATAGGTCATTTTTTAATTCTTCATGTTGCCAAATAGTTAGGATAAATTTTAGGTATTTTTCTAAAATAGTTGATTTTTTAGTGAATATTAAAGTACGATAATTTACATTTTAAAGATATTATCAGATAAATACACTTTTCAGTGAATCATGAATTATGTGACAAACCTTGATTCAAAAAAATATAATTATTATTGTATTTAGTCACAATTAAAAAAGTATTTATTTTCATCACAAAATTAAAAATTATGAGAAATCATCCCTCCCCCCACTATCAAATTCACTTGTGAGCCCGTCTTCTCCTCACACCTCTAAGCTTGGAACCATTTATAAATTCCACCGAAATTCTATTCCAAAGTCTGTTACCCATGTCTATAAGATATAGTTTATTAATCATCCTAAACACATTCCCTTTAGGATATTCTCAAGTATTATAATTCAAGAGGTAAATCCTCTTCCCTTTTCATTTAATTTCATTTGAATTTACTTTTTATCTTATCATATAATCATATCCTCCATATAAATTATCAAGATAACTAAAGTATAATATATATATATTGTAATTATATCATTTTTAGGAAATATCCATTATGAATTTCATTTCACTCTCTCTTTTATCTTAAACATGAAATCGTCGTCTGGGAGGCACCGATTTACAACCTTCATGTATAATAAACTTTTGTTATCTAATTTCTTCTTAAAATATAGTCAAAAACCCATTTTTATGGTTGATAAAAAATGTTAAATATATTTTATTCTTTATGTAAGGTTATTGAACAATTTTATATTTATATTGTTAAATAATAGAACAAAACGAGTTCATTGTGATCAAAAAACTGGAAAAATTAGGCTGAACAATTCGCACTAACATGTTATCTAATGATTAATCCTCATGTATAGAAATAAGTTAATAAATAATACAAATTACAATTATAATTGTTCATTAATAACATTACATTATAAATCTGTTGAATTATACCCATTTTACATGAAAAATATTTCTCATATACAATTATATTATTCATCAAAACCAATGAAGCAAACACTATCGAGCAATAAAATTTTGTTTTATAACACATCAAAAAGTCCATATATGAGAATAATATTTTATAATAAATATAATAAATGTTTTGGAGGTTATTTATTGATTAATTAATGTTTTTAATTTTATTAATCAAGACGTTAAGTTCAAGTCAAGAACACCTTTATACAAGAGGTAATTGTTTTTTACCCAAACATCCAATTTCCATCGAGTTACTTTTTTTCTCTCATTAACTGGATAATTTTCTTAATTATTCAATTTAAATGTTATAAAGTTATGTTCTATTATTATAATTAAATATATCTTTGTGTGTGTGTGTTAAAATCATAATCCTTCATTTTTCGATGGGGAGTTACTTTTTTTAAAAGGATCTTTCTCAAATTCCACCCGATAAACATGACCAATTGAAGGGGACTTCTCGAATTCATAAATATTTCCAGTGAACATTATAATATATTTTAATCCACTATTTTTTCCATAAAATCGATCATTTTATTATTAAAAAATATATTATTTCACATCTGGTTTTTGGAAAATATTTTTCCAAAATAACATATCTTTGAAAAGTAAAAAATTATTTCTCTCAAGTATTACTCAATGATTTTTAAGAGTATTCATATCTATTTCAACACCATTGATGATTATTATGTTTTATTGGATTAATATATTATTATAAAATCAACCATATTTTATTGAATGGATAATGATTTGTTTGACAAGGGATGATGTATCTTCATACCATTAACTATAATAATTTAAATGGTAAGTGTTTATGTTTTCTGATTGGGGAATGATATTAAAATATAATATATCAGTTTTAATATGAATTTTCATGTTTATTATGTTTATCCCCTTTCACAAGATTATTTATTTGTATATAGCATGTGATGGGTGGGTCCCTCTAGGGCCCCTCTATAAATCAGTAGCTCTCATGAGACAAACTATCTTGAGATATTGCCCATTATACAAGGTGTCATGGTAGAGTATTTGTTGTTATGACTATGATTTATGGAATTATTAATCCACTCATTATGAAACTTTTTATTTTTTGACCATGTATTTATTTAGATCATAGAATATCAATGGTTATGTTTTATTATCGCAATATTTGTTTATAATTCCTGCCATTTAATGACCAAGATTGTGTTTTAATGGCACATGTACATTTAGTTATTCATCATGATTTATAATTTTTTTATCTACTGTATTTCATACCCTTACTGATACTCTATGCTAACCTATTTCTTATGATTCATTTTCCCGAGGATTCCAACTTGTATAATATAAATGACATGTGAAAATTATCTAAAATATTATTTTTTTCCCAATATAGTTACTATGTTTTAATTCATTTCATGTTGTAATAAAAATAATATGTATATATATGGTTATCAAATTCAAAAAAAATTATTCCATCGAGATACACAATGCTTGATTATTTTGTAATGTAATAAAATAAGGCACAGAGTATGTGTAACTATGTTTGGGGTCCTTACATTTGGCATTAGTGGAATTTTATTAATAACATTGGAAACTAAATTTTGAAAATGGGTTTTTTGGAACATAACCCTAAGCTAGAATTTAATGGTAATATTATAAATATTATCCAAATAATAATATACATTTTGAAACCATTCTCACATGAATTTCAAGGTATATGGGATTGTTATTTACCATTACTGGTGTTTTCCAACAATAATAGTATTCATTCCAGGATTAAAATGGATGTATATGAAGAATTTTATAGAATGGGGTGTAGTACACATACTTGTTGTGATGAATTTGGTGGAAGATAGCTTGTCAAACAAGATCCTATAAATGAAAAACATTGAAGGTGAAGAAAATTCAAAACCATATCAATTCACCTCGATGAAGAAAAAAGAGATATTATGATAATCGAATGAAGGATTTAGATTTTCCTGTGGGATATCACGTTCTCTTTAATGTATCTCTATGGAAGAGTGTTATATTATTTGACAAGGAAGGGAAACTATGACCTAGATATATTAGTCCTTTTGAATTTAATAAGAGATTCCAAGTAGTGGCTAATCATTTTGAAATTCCAGCTAGACTTTGTAATATACAAAATTTCATCCAAATATACTTGTTAAAGAAGTACTAGATAGACCCAAAAAATGTACTCACATCTCAAGGAATATAATTGGAACCTGTCTTATCTAAATACGAAGAGACTGTCCTAATTCATGTCACCAAAAAATAAATGTTGAGGAATCATGCAAGTCAACTAGTAAAGGTACTAGGAGAAATCATAATATTTATGAGGGGATATGGGAGTCTAAGGAATATATTATTAATAAAGAAACTAATATTTTTATCATGTAACAATATTGAAATTTCGAGGGAAATAGAATTTAGAATGATAGAATATAATGACCAATAACTCTATCAGTGAAATTTCCCATATTATGTTTATTTTATATTTTACAGTTCATATAATATCACAGATATAACTTAATGCAAACATCATAAATGAAACATTAATCAAATAATATGTATTCCTAAGAGTTAAATAACTTGTACCAATGTAATAGTAACATGCCCTTGGAAATAGTAATGTAACCCATATGAATAGTAATCTGACCAATAAAATAGTAATATAACCAATGAAATTATAAATAAAATATTATCGTCGTATATATGTAATTATTTTATAATTATATCATTTTGTATTTATATGAATATTTTTGAAATTTATATTTATGTGATGGTATGTTTTTATGTCATAAATATATAATCACATTATAATATTAACTTAAATGATGAAATAAAAAATTAATTTTCTGAAAAAAATTAATATATTAATATATTATTGTCTAATTATTTTAGGATAATGTTAAGATACATTAGTACTTTTTTAAAAGTGTTGTAATATTAGTTTTAAATTTAAAACTGTATTTTTTGTCTAATAATGATTTTAATTAAAAATAAAAATTTCTCAAATTTTAAAAATTATTTTCATAAAAAGGAGTTCAATTTGGAATTATACACATTGAAAATGTATTATTTTTTTTATTTTAGACTATTCTAAAAGTCAGGAATTTGTAGTTAATAGGTCAGTATAGTAATTTAATATTAGAATACATCATAACCTAAATAAACTATTACAAGGGTCATGTATGATATAAGAAACAAAGGTTCTAACTACCATGCACATATTATTTTATTAAATTACAAGAATAATCCTTAGATATTTTCATGAGAAAATTTATAAAATAATGTATAAAATAATGATAAATCACCCCTCCCCCACTGTTAAACCCACCCCTGACCCCCTCTTCCCCTTAC
The DNA here is from genome assembly GCA_963277665.1 of Viscum album. Taxonomy (NCBI): domain Eukaryota; kingdom Viridiplantae; phylum Streptophyta; class Magnoliopsida; order Santalales; family Viscaceae; genus Viscum; species Viscum album. Next base: position 601,951,358 of record OY728126.1, read on the forward strand.
ACCAATAAGGCATAGATCTTATCTATAATATACCCAAATCTCATTACATTGTACGTATCACACATCCTGAGGTTCATAATTATTTATTTACGGGATTTAATTTCACTATACAGGATTTTATGGCTATGTCTAGATCACATTCAGATATAATGTAAGGTTGGTGAACTCTAAAACCCAATTTATTTTGAGTTACTATTTTTCGATCATTACCCCAATGAAAATATTAATTATTGTAATGTAATAATCATATGTTTTTTTATAAAGTTTTTATATATATGTACTAATTATAATCCTATTTTTTCTTGGGAGTTACATGTTTTAAAAAGATATTTCTCAAATTCTTCTGGATAAACGAGCCCAATACAAGAGAACTTCACAAATTCATTACTATTTCAAGTTCCTATATAATATGTTTTCATATAGAATTATTTTTACGAAATAAATATTTTTATTATGAATAATCTATATTATTAAACATATGGTATTATAAAATGTTTTTCCAAAATAAATCATGTTTTTAAAGTGAACAAGTATTTCTCTCAAGTATAACTCGATGTTTTATATGAGTGTTTTTATATTTTACCCCAATATTGTTTATTATTATGTTTAATTGGGATTAATATTTTATTATATAATTTAAAATATTTTATTTAATGGTATATGATTAGTTTCACTGTGGATATTCTTTCTAGTTACCATTATCAATATTACTCCAAATTAATTGTGTTTATATTTATTGACTAGGGAATTTTATTTACATTTCATATGTTATATTAAATACTAATTTTATTTTGATAATGTTTCCCCCATTTCAAATGATGAAGGATTTGGAATTAGTATGTGATTGGTGGATCCTTTTATAGCCACTCAATCTCTTGATCTGTCTCATGAGATAAACTATATTTGGGTTTTACCTATTATATATGGTGTCTTGGAAAAGGATTGGATGGAATGATTACGATGAATGACTTTATGGATTACCTAATTATAAATATAATAATTATTTGTCCATGGGATTATTCAACATGTAGAATATCCAGGGGTATGTTTTTTTATATAATTATAATTTTATAATTACTTTCATTTTGAGTTTTATATTGTGTTTTAAAATCATTTTACTTTTAGTTATTCACCATGATTTATATATTTTTTCATATATATTATATAACATAACCTTATTTAGAATTTGATCTCACCCCATTATTATTTTGAATTATTTCCCATGATATGAAGATGTATATTATTATTTACTGACATGAATAATCTCAAATTTTATCAATGTTTCAATAATAGTTAATATGTTGTACATCTTTTCAAGTTGTAATGAAACTATTATATATATATATGGTTTTATAATGACAATAATCTATTAAATATTTTAGGATATGAACTGCTTGTTTGTATGAAAATGTACAAAAATAAGGCACCGGGTCGTGGCGTCATGGGTTCGAGTCCTTATGATTTGAATAAAATAATGTTTAGAAACAACATTCGAATTTATATTTACAAAACATAGTTTTGGGAACATAACCCTAAGATATTATTTGGGGATAATCATAGAAAGAAAATCCAAACAATAGAAGACATGTTCAGATCATTCTCATAGGACATTCAATATATGTGTGATATGCTTTTACAATTTTTGGAGTTTTCCTTCAATAATATTTTCGAATCATATATTCAAATAGAACCATATGAATAATTATATAGAAAAAGATGTCATACACCAAAATTTGGGGATGACATTAGTAAAACAATGCTTGTAGGCCCAGAGCTTGTGGAGGAAACACTAGTAATGGTAAAGACTATTTAAAAACAAATTGATGAATCTCAATGAATAAAAATGATCTATACCAATGGTCTATGTAAAAATTTTGAATTTTAAGTTGTAGATAACATTATCTTAAATGTATTTCCAAATAATAATGTTATATGATTTGGGAAGAAAGGTATAATGATCCCTAGTCACATTATTGGTTTTGAAATTCTTGAGAGAATCAGAGCTATGGATTATTATTTCGAAATTAATTGTATCCATTCTATGGTACAAAATGTGCTTCAAATATCTTTGTTACGGACGTATATGTCATACCCATCACATGTACTAACTTTTATAAAAAAGGAATTAGACGACTAAAGAATCGATGTAGAGGAATTAAATGACTTGGCTGGTAATGGTATTTTGGTAAAATCATAAAATTTAATAGATGATGTGATATCCTAAGGAATATATGATAATTAACTACTCAAATTATTTTTCAAGGTATCCATACAGAAATTTGGAGAATAAAATTTTTAATGGATGAGAGAATGTAACTACCCATAACTATATCAATGAAATTTCCATTCTTATTACTTTTTCATAGATTATAGATCATAAAAAATCACCTATAAAAAATTAATAAAATATCATAAATGATGAATTAATGACATAAGATGTATTCCTAAAAATTATGAGATCTATAATGATGAAATAGTAAGATTCCTTAAGGAATAATAATTTAACCCATATGAATACTAAAATGGCCAATATTATAGTAACCTCAACAATGAATGTATAAATAACATTCTTCATTTTATTAATTAAATATTGATATAATTATATCATATTCTAAGTAAATGAATATTTTAATAATGATTACATAAGTTGTGGTATTTTTTTTAAGTAAAAAATATTTAATTACAATATTATACTTTATAAAAAATTTTAAATAAAAATAAATTTGCAAAAAAATAATACATATATTAGTATTTTTTGTCTAATTATTTTAGGATAATTTTATGACACCTTATTTACATTTTGATAATGTTATAAAATCTGTTATACATTAAAAAGTTTAGTTTTCAAGTAAATAAATATTTTAATGAAAAAATAAACACCTCATATTCATAAAATTATTCTCATAAAAATGAGGTAAAAATTTAATTGTACATTTTGAAAAATGTTTTGGGTGATTTTTTTTATTTTACGAAAATACTAGAATTTTTTAGAATAATAGAATATGGTAATTTACAATATAAACACATTATATAATTAATACACTATTTTCTGAGTTGCAAATGATATAAGAAACCTTGATTATAAATCTAATGCATTTTTAAATTAATTAGTGACAATAATCAGCACTACTTTATGTGTTGTGAATAATAATTAACAATTGATAAAATAATGAGAAATTAACCAACTGCTCCACAAAAAACAAAATCACACCTCATGCCCTTTTCTCCTCACATATCTAGGTGCTTGATATTTTTCAAATTCATCCAAAATAATCCTCCATAGTCATTCACCCACAACCAAGAGTTGTTGGTATTTCCAAATGGACAAACCCCCTTCCCTTATGGAGGTTCACACATATGATAATTCAAGAGGTAAATTCTATTCATTTTTTAATTCAATTTCAATTTATTTTCTTATTTTGACCTCTCAAATCCTCCTATATCCAAAAGATAATGAAATCTTGACTATCATACATATAATAAAATTATATAATTTTAATGTAAAATCCAACATCAATCACATTACGGTCTCTCTTTTATTTTCAAAATGAAATCATTGTCTTGGAGTTTCTGATTTAAAATCATTATGGACTAAAAAAGTATTCTTCAACATACCATTAATACATGGGCATGAACCCATTTTATTGGTGGAAGGAGATTATAATATATTTAGTATATCTTATTTTTGGTTCTGGAACTATTTTCTATACACTATAATAAATAATAGTAAAAAACCAGTTCATTTTGATCAAAATACTGCTAAAATTATGGTAAATGATTATCATTAACATGTTATCTAATTATGTATCCTCATATATGGAATAATACCAATAAATAATTGAAATGAATATTATTATTTTTCATTAATAAAGTTTACTTCAAATAATAAGGATTTATACCCATTTTACCTGAACTTCATTACTCACATACAAGTATACAATTCATGAAAACCAATGAAATGAAACCCCATCTGAAATAAAATTTTGTATTAAAACATAAAAAAGGCCATAAATTAACATAATAATATTTTAATAAATAAAAAATGAATAAATGTTTTTTAATTGATTTAATAATAGATTTTATATTATTATCCTATATATTATAGTCGGGTACATAATACATTAAAACCCAATGTAATGGGGGTCTTCTTGATACTCCAATTTATTTCGGGTTACTCTTTTTATCTCATTACCCCTATGAAATTAATTATTATTTTAATGCACTCATCTTAAATTATCTTTAATTATCATTACATATATAACAATTATAATTATTTTTTATTTTAGGTTGATTTACATGTTTTGGAAGGATATTTCTCAAATATTTCCAGATAAACAATCCCAATTTAATAGAACATCTCGATTTCTAACCTTTCATCATGTGCACTCTATAATATCATTTAATACCAAAATATTTTTCTAAACAAAATAATTCTTTTGTGAATAAACAATATCATTTCACATAAGGTTTTATAAAAATATTTCTCCAAAATAATAGTTCATTTCAAAGTAAAAGACTATTTATCTATTGTATTACTCGATGATATTATGACAGTATTTACATATATTTCAAAAATATTTATTTTTTTGATTAATTGGGATTAATCATTTCTTATATCATCTAAATTTTTTTATTGAATATATTATGAATTTTTTTACTTAGGATGAGCTATATTGATACCATCTACCCCATTTCTCTGAATGGTTAGTGTTTTTTACTGATTGAGGATTGTTATTTATATTTAATATATTAATATATATATGAATCTATATGTTTATCATGATACTCCCATTTCATATGATGAATGCTTTTGATTTAGTAAGTGTTGGGTATGCCATGATACATCTCATATATGCATCGATAAGTCTTATGAGACAAACTATCTTGGGTCTTTACTGTTTATGTATGCTGTCTTGGCCGATCCTTGGGAGTATGATTATGATTTTTGGAATTATACTTTCCCTCATTATGAATAAAATAATTTTTTGTCCACACAATTATTTCCCAAGTATAATATCAATGTTTATGTTTTATTATATAATTATATGATTTTCATTCCAGTGATTTTATGAAAAATATATTGGTTTAGTGGCATTTCTATTTTAGTTATTCTCCACAATTTATATTTTTATATTCCATTGTATTGAATACCATTACCGAGAATCTATCATCAACATTTCCATATATTTTATTTTCCCCATGATGTGTATTTGTATATTTGTATTGGCTTATAAGGATAATCAAAACGTTAATTGTTGTTTCCAATATAGGTAATATGTTGTAGTTTATTTCAATAAGAAATGAAACAAATATATATGTATCGTGTTTTCAAATGATACTATATGATTAATTCCTTTTTGATATTACTTCTTTCATTATATTCCAATGTAATAAAATAAGGCATAGGGTCTCGGAAACTAGTGATTGGGTCTATACAGTATTCGTTTTTATGATGTGGTTTTTTATGAAATGAACATTCTGGTCTTAATCCAACGGCCTTAGATAAAACATTGTAGGGTAAAATTCATTAAATTGAGATTATAATGTAAAACCTTGAGTAGTGTTAATTTTTTCTTTCATAATTATTTAATCTTTTTATTTTTTTTAATTTCATCCATGAATGAATATATATTTTGTTAAAAGAAAGCAGTATATTTGATTTCATTTCATGAAACACAAATTTAATAATACAACACACAAAACACCTAGACTAACATGTTGTACATGAAACACTATGTTTTAGTTGAGTTAAAAAAATCAGAGTTCTTTCAATAACATGTGTTATATGCAATATCAAGTTTTATTATACTACAATATAAGTATAATAATAATAATATTATATTATTATTGTTTCTATATATAATTTTGTATGCGATATAGACATAATATTCATTAAATTATAAATATATTATTTAAAAATGTATATATGAATAATTATTTAGTGTCCAATTGACTATAAATAAAATTAAAACCCATTTAAAAACATGTTAAATCATTTTTCGAAAAACTATATTTATGCAACCAATTGAGTTTTATGTTAATAAATTAATTTCAACACTTTTGGAAAATTATTTCACTTATATATAAATATTTTTTTATTATAATGTTTAATATCTAAATTATGTGTTTTCGATACATGAGATTTGAATAAATTACATTTTATAAATAAAAATATCTATTTATCTAAATAGAAATATTAATAAATTTTAATGGAATACTATTTCAAATATAAATTTTGACACATATAATTTTTAAATGAAAAAAATGAATATATTAAAATTAACAATAAAAAATTTATTTGGGTGAATTTTTAGTATATTTTAAATATTTTTTGGATGAATATTGAAATTTACAGAATTTGTGTTGAATACAGATTTTTTATATAAATATTTATGTATATAGATTTTATTCTAATAATTTTAATTGTTAATTAAATAAATTTTACATCAATTAATGAATTTTATGTTATTAAAACCAATTTAACATAAAATAGAATATAAAAATATTTCATTTTTTTGGAAATTTATACAATAAAACTCAATGTCTCATCTTGTCTATGGGATTAATATTAATTACTAATTTCCCACATCTAGGATTTAGAAAAGGAAAAATGGATTGTATATTTTTAATTATAATAACATATATCATATAATTTCCTCAAAAATGTTTCTGAACAAAAAAATTAGTTTATGTTGTTAAAATGAGATTCACTATTTACGAAAAAAAATCTTCATTAATTATCAAATGCAAGAAATAAGTTGAAACAATTCTCACACAACTGTCTAAAAATTATTCTCTAGACATATTTATATATTTATTCCTCTAAGGAATAATAAATGTCCATTTTTAACCTGTGCTTGAAATTTTAATTATGTGTAGTAGATAATTATTTTCAATAATACCAATTCAATCAATTTTCCCACTTATAAAAGGCCTCCAATAATACCCCTCACTTCACACCTATCATGAATTTACTCTGAACCAAAATAAGACCAACTATCCTCATAAATTACCCTTATTCGTCCCAAAGGTGTCTCTTTGGGCATAAAAGAAATCGAGGAATCCCTTTGGTACAAACTATAAGATGTTACCCAAATAATAAGAAACATCCTTCAAATGTATCTATTGTTTTACTATCATTATCTACCATGTAAACTCTTTATATTACGTTATTATATAATAAAATAATTTAAATATATATTCTAAGATGTTTTTTACTAGAACCCATAGAAACATCCAAATAATTGGATATATAATCATTGTTTGTGTGTATGATGGATTACCACCTCATGAACTGATGCCTCTAGTTTTTTAACAACCATTTATTATATGAAATAATGACTTAATTTTTTATATGATATATTTCTTTTTTATTATTTATTTAAATAAAATTATCTAACATATAAAATACAATCATGATTTCAATTTTTTGTAAATATGATAACACTGTGGGTAGACGTGGGGACTATCACCTCCTCAAAGCAATGTGATTCATCATAACATTAAAAGAAACCTACTGCGGATGATTATATTATTTTTAAATAATATATATAAAAAAATAATTATATTCTAATCATATATATATATTATTTACTTTCATTCAATATGAAATGAAAATGGTAGCAGTTTTCAAGCATACGTACGGGCTACTGTCTCCATGAAGGTTGTAATTGATTTAAAATTTCATTATATTATATAATATAATAAATATATAAATAATGATTGTAAATTTTATTTATAAATTTATTTACATAATGTAAAAAAGGAAATCATAAACCATGTAATATGACTATGAATAACGTGTAAATCATGAATGAAAACCAAATCGATTATTAACTGAAATATAAGATAAACATGTATTTTTATAATAAACATGTAGTATAAGGTCATAATAAAATCAATAATTTTATCATATGTAATAATATATTTCTCATACAGAATTATAAAGAAAATTTATATAATATATATGATTTTTTAACATATATAACGAATGCCACGACTTAACATAAGGGGATTTCTAGTCTCACATTTAGTTATACGAGACATATACAACATTCACCACTCATTTACATTGTGTGGTGAATATACATATAGTTGATGCCTTATATTATAATTATCAAAATATTTATTGGTATTTATATAAAAATTTTATGACCTCTCTTTCAGGGGGTTAATGTTTCAAAAGTACCAAATCAATATGGTTGTCTTGTCATAATTTTTCGTCTTTGAGAGAAATGAATTTCTATACTCCTATAGCAATAAAGGTGGGTATATGTTATCCCATTGAAATTTTTTTATCATTAATATTATTATTTTTATTATTTTTATTATTTATTTGATGTTATTTTCTCATGGGGATTAATATATAATGTTATAAATAATGTAGGAATTTATTTCTATAATCATATCATTTATTTGAATTGTATATGATTATGATTCCATTGATGAAATATTATGATCTATACCTCAGTAACTATTATAATTTTTATTATTCTATTGTTATTAATTATATCCTTATTTAATAATACAATTTGTCTACTCTACAATATATAATAATATTAAAATAATTTTATTAAGAAATCCATGAATTATTTCCCTACTCATTCAGAAATTTATTTCATTAATTTAATACTGCTCTCTATAAATGTTTTAAAAAATGTATCTAAGTGAAAATTTAATATTTTTTTTCAAATAAAGGATTTATATGTTTTGAAATAATAATTTATATGCTTTCAAAACTATTTTGAATGATTTTTTTAAAAAAATCTCAATTTTTTTTATATATTTTTTCATGAGAAATTTTAAATAAAATCTTATTTGAATGGTTTTATATTAATAAAATAAATTTTCAATGAAAAAATAATATTTTCCTCAAATAATTTTATTATGATATATAAAAATTATTATCCATTAAATATTACATATGTTGGTGTTCTTGTGCACTTATTCTAATGCTTTTCTTAAATATCTACTTTATTTACCCTTATTGTGCATCTGTGATCACCCCATTATTTTGTTTATTTTTCCCTAGTTATGAGGAAATGTTTTAAGTTGGTGTATTAAATGGGATTTTTTTAAGGGAGATAATGACACTCATTAAAAAAGATATAATTTTATGTTTCCATGATTCCAAAGACACTAAACAATTATCTCCCTTAGGTATGTATTTTTATATTATGTTGAATATTAATCTAAAATGATGAAATATCCATGTATGTTAAATATATATATCTATAGTATCATATTTAGTTCAAATTTATTATGGATTACGGTGTTTCAAAACACTCAAATTAGTATAACTTCATAGACTCATATATATTATGATATCATGATTATTTTTCTGATGTTAGTCCACCCAATGGATCATCAAAACCATCAATCTAAATCTAACCATTGTTCTAAGGGAACATTATCCAGGTCATTCCACAAACCTAAAGAAACTAGGTTAACCCTTATGTATGAATTAAAATCCCATGGATACCCTTATTCATGATTAGTTCAACCATTATACAGCATCGTAGAAATATTCAATTAGGTAACAACAATTTTATCTGATCGGTACCCACAAGGTATTGATGTGTAATTAAATTGTTTCAATATCAAAATAATTTTTTCAAAAAAAAAATTTCTATGATTTCATAGTCAAAATATCTTTTCTACATCTGTAATTTTATCTTTAACTATGTATCACTTCTTGAAAATCATCTTTATACAAATTAATATTCAATCACTTCAAATATTATAGATTCTTCAAACAACTTTTCATTCTCCATTCAATAATAATACTTGTGTTTCATCTAGTGGTGTTTTTGTACATATCTACCATTGAAAATTATATTCAAGGTACTAGTGTGTAAAAAATCAATAGCGACAACGTCAAAAAACATCATAATTGTACAATCTACATGGTTATCCTTATCAAATGGTTATTTATCCATCCAGAAACATTTTACCACGACCAAATTAGAAATTTTTTGTCTATGTATCTACATTATTTTATTTAGTGATTTGTATCTAGAGGTACATGTATCATGTTCTATGTGTAGTAACATTGGGGAACATATCTATATTTGAATTATATTATACATCATCATCCTGAATGATGAATATATTCATGAATATTTGAATATTTAATAACATCATTGTATCATTTGAAATTAGTAATTTTATTCCAGAAAATGTTCAATTAAAACACCTTCTTCATATAGAATCCATTTAATTTTTTTATAACATTCAAATAGAAATATTTCATAAATAATTCACAATATATTGTTAAGACATTAATAATAAACATTAATAATAATATATTTGGATAAAAACTAAAGAACATGTTATGAAAAAATCACAAAGGATATTTAATCTAATTCATTCGATTAGTATTCCTCATTTTTTAACAACATTTAAACCATATTTTTTTAATATGTTGACGCATATTTTATAAAATATTGATCTAACTATAGAATTAATCATAAATATTTTAATGACACCATGCTACATGATTTAGTAATGTTTTTATGGAATTACACTACTCATTGGAAAGTAAATTTCTATCTATGTTGTGATAAAATCCTCCTCAATATTTTCTTCTCAACATTGTTATTAAAAAATATAATTTTATTCATAAAAGAAAGAATTTTACTCCATTAAATATTTTGCACACTCATACACTATGCCAATATAATCTAAAGCATGGTGGGGGCAAATTCATAGGTTTTTTAGTATGAAATTTTTAGAGTATGACTATATAGTTTCAATCCATTTTATATATTCTTTACGTTACTATTTCATTATTTAATTAATTATAAATTTTCAAAATTGATTTTGTATACTCAAGTATAACATATAATGTTTCTATATTTTAAAAATATTATTAATATCAATATATTTTTCTAATTAATATTATGAAATATGATTACATTGATATATATACCATATATTGTGAAAAATGATATTTCATTATTTTATAACATTAATTCTATATTCATACAATTAAACATCCACATATTTCAATTTTATAGAAGAATTTATAGTGGAAACATATTTATCATCTGATATACAGAAAATAACTAAACATTGTATCTAACAATTCTAGCTCACACAATTTTATCATATGAAAATGTTTCATCCTCATTTTTTAGATTATGACATTACTATCTCGAGTCCAAAGAGTATTACTTTAACTAAGAATTTTCATTCCAAAAATTATTTATAACTATTCGCAAAAGAATATGTTCCTATAATATAACATATTATTCATTTGGATACCATCATATGTAATTCATTGTGATCACATGAATAACATTAACATAATTTCAAAGCATATACATTTTATGGACATTGTGCTATAATATAGTTAATGATAATGATCAACTTTTGGAAAACTTTTTTATTCACGCTTTTCATAGCATAATAATTAGTCAACTCTATGACGAAACCAATTGTAGTAAAGTCATCTTTTTAATAAACTATGAAAATCATATTTATAAACACCATATAACGTGTTTCATGTGATAAAAATATATATATTTCCTTCTACTAAAATTTTACACCCAAAAAAATGACAGTACCCCAAAAATATAAATTTTCTAGTTTTCATCCTATTTTAAACGTTTATGTACATGTTTTATCCATATCTCATTGAACAAATATATCATCAAGATAGTGAAAATATATTTTCCTACTTGTTCTCATTTCCATGACACAAATTTATGTATCAATTCTTCATTAAGAAATTTTCATCTAATTCGGGAATATTTATTATTTAGAGTAACATTTAGTGAATGCCTATTTTAACACATATAAATATGCCTTCATCTTAAACACCGTAGTTCAATAATTATAAAATATAAACCCTTTCGGTTTCCCAATATACCCATCTTCATCAATTTACGTAATTAATAAATCTCACTTAACATTTATCTAATAAGATACAAAATACCAATGTGTTTCAAAAATAATGAAAATTCCTATATTTTCATGTATTGTAGTAGGTGATATGGTTTCATCAAAATAGAAACCTAACACTTGTGAGATACAAATAAAAAATTATTTTTCATAATATTTCTCTATTTACATTGAGATTGTTTTAAAATAGTGAATTTTTCTCTGTAATTTTATTTCCTAAATATCATTAAAAAATATGTCAAGTATAACTCTTCTAAATATGAACTATCAATTCAATCATATAATCTACCCACTATTTATTTTAAAATACCTATATTATTTAATTTTCTTCACCCTATGATATATGTGATATCTAATTTTCTTATCTCATTTTTATTCAGGTTAAAACGGAATAATTTTTATATGTAATTTTTTTAATTTTTATGGTATATTTGTAATGAAAAATAACTTATTGATTTTAATCAAGTATCTATTTTCTTTTATAGTTATAATTAGAATTATCTGTTGAAAATTCTTTTTATTATTTACGTTTTATCGATATATTCCTTATTAGAAGTCAATAATTTTGTATTCTTAAATATTTTCAACAAAATTTATTGAGCATGGATTTCAAAAAACAATTACATAATAAATTCCCATTAAATTTTGTATATAATTAAAAAAATTTAAAGTCATACATTGGATAAATATAAAAATAAAATTCCTTATAATTTTCATGAAATTGTATAAATTAAAAACACTGATCCTAATTATGTAGGGTCACTAAAAACCAATTAATAATTTCCCTATATTTTTTTTCTTATATCACTTCTCATTAGAAATAATTTTTTATTCTAGATGAATGTAAAATATTTTTTATACTTGGTCAAAACTAAGAACATATTCTCTATATAAAAATGATGAAATTTACATTCTTTGATCATACATCTTCCCAATTTAGCTATAATTATTTCATACCATTACATTAAGTTTTTTTTGATGTGTGTATAAATAATTTTATTATATTTTTTTCCATGATTCCTTATATACAATTCAAAATCACTAATTATATACTCAATCTTGTTCTCATTTCTCAATTTATTTACATAAACCCCCATATTTATTTTAACTTCTATTATAATGTATCTATGAATCTCTTAAACATTAGATTTATATTTTTTTAACATTATATTCTTAATAAATTTTGAATTCCTTTGTAAAATTCAGAATATAATACAAATTTTAGTTATGAAATATTGCATAATAATTATTAGAGGTCACGAGTTCATGTGGTCTAGTGGATTGTATTTACACATTATGATTCTTATTACTAAATATATTATATTTATGACACATTTTACAAAAAAATATCATTCCCCTTCACTTGTGGTATAATTCATACAACATATTCCATATAATGATATATCCTACATTTTTCTAAATGATTCCAAAGTCATTAAAGCCACATATTATTTACATCTAGATCAGATATGGTACATGGGTTGTATTGATATCCTTTTTTGTACATATATGTGTTTGTTATTTTTACCATAGTAACATCATTTCATTTTATCATTATTCTGATGATACAAAAAATAAATCATAATGGAAACATCCATAAAATCAGCCAAAAGATTTCTAATAATTATAAAATTGTTATTTTACTATTAATAGTGTTCAATGAACATCATTTATGAATTTTAATAGAGTTTTCATTGAAAAATATGTACCATTGAATTATATTTTTCTTTTTTTTGTACTATAACATAGGAATGTAACACTATTTATATCCTATTTTTCTATACATTTTTAATGCCTATTATGTAAGAGAGATATTTGTTCCCATAGTTATATAAATTTGAACCATATATACCATAACACCCATAATATAAAATTAGTCATTGTATTTTGTAAAATTAATATCATTCCATGTAGAAGTTTTATTAAGGTTCCTAAAAATATTTGGTAGTTGGTTCCTCCTAACATTGAGATACATTCTTATGATGGTTATTTTCCTCATTTATTAATGTGTTGTGTTTTTCGCATTCCTTAGTAATTTATGTATTCCTATAATTTTTTCTAGAAATCAAAAGTTCATAAATATTTGATAATCATTTATGTTTATTAGGATAATATGTTACCTAATTTTTGGGAAGAGTTTTCTAAGGTAACTAATATGTTATAACATTTACTTCAAAATCCTGTTTACATTTCTCTATCTTTTTTATTAATGTACCATGATGACAATAAAATACTGACTATGTTTTAAAACCCACAAATTTAGAAATTGTAACTTTTTTACTTTTGTCTTCAACCATATTTTCACATTATAATGGTTTTAATATGTGGTTTTTAATCTCCTTAATATACACATTATATATTTTTAGAATATTTTAATTTACTATATTCTATATCAAACCATCCATCATAATTATTCTAATTCATTCTTGAAATTTTTTTCTCATGATATTACAACAATTTAGATCTTACCTGATATTCATGATATGTTTCAACTTCTTCATCTTCACTATATAAGGAATCCTCTATTTTATAAACATTTCCTAATAAATTTATGATCATATGTGGGTTTTTATAATAAAAAATATATTTTCAAGAGATTCATATTCAAAATTATTAATCAAAATAATTTAGATATTTTTACGATAAATTTTTAATTAGTTTGAGTATATTAACTATCTCCCTTGGATGTTTTTCTCCACTTATTCCACCAAGTATTTTCTTATGAATATTCTTTATTTTATCGGAATTTTTTCATAAGAATGTTCAAATAAAATAACCATTTCCCACACAATAAAAACATTTAAGTTGGTATTTTCATCTATATTTTCCTCCCACTTATTTTGTAATGTTTATAGGTAAGACATATAAATTATTCATTATCATCATCATCACATTTATCTTTAGATTCAGTGAGGATGACAATCTCATCATCATGGATTTCCAATTTTCTCATTTGATCAAAAGTTATTTCATCATTTTTATTATTTTAAATGAAATATATTTTCATATAATTAATGAAACAATAAGAATATGTAATTAAACTAGAGTTAAATAATATTAATCTTGTAGGGAAGACATGTTTCTTTCAAACCTAAATATATTGTTCATCTGAAGATTTTTTTATCAATAGACAACTGAACCAAGATATCATAAAATCATCTAATGTTGCAAAATATTTTATTGACCATAATTAAAAAAATCATGAATAATATATATATATTCTCTTCTGATATCCTTAAAAAATATTATTTTTTTTATTTTGAAAATTTATATTTCCCTCACAGATCCATTCTAGTTTTTCCATAGTTTATTTTGTTTTCAAAGACCCATGACCTATAGATTTTTTTTATAAATAATTCCTTATTATATAATTTATATCTTTACCATTCTCCTAAATATTAATATTTTAATATAAATTAAAATAAATATACTTTTCAATGGGTGGGAACTTACCAATGGGTGAAAGAATTACATCTTTTCCAATAGAATAACAGCTGGTATCATTCTCTTTATAGATCCAATATAATGTTTTACATTGAATATTGGAATAAATGTATATTTAAAAAAATTTATATTTCTAGGATAATAATTTGAAAAGGTGATCCTTAGCTCTAATACAATTAATGTGCCATAGGATCCTATGATGCACTAGGAGGGATATTAGGTTGAATCATTAGTGTAAATTAACATTTTCAATTCTACTGAAATTAACCCACACCGAGTGTAATAGTTTTTATCCATATCAATTTTCTAGAAAAATATCACAATAATTTATTTAAAAGAAATTAATGGATTAAAATAAATATTTAGAAGGATCACCGTTTGTGTGAATACATACTACCATTCCATGGGGACTCTTATTAAGTTATGAAAATTAAATATTAATAAGAACTTAATACAACACGATCCAAAAACTATTATACTCCTTCTATATCATAATATGAATTATTATACATTATCATGTCATATATATTTTTTTTAATATCAAACATAGCCAACACAATAATATGAATCATTTTATGATAACACCTAACAAAATCATCTTTAAATTATCCATCTATTTGACTATGACCATTAATTTTATATATGGTGCACCCAGATTTCTCGTATTGTACTATGTCTAGTTCACCTCACTAACTATATCTATTAATTTTTTATTTATGGTAAATATGGACAAATTTTACTTATAACCTTCTTGTATAATCTATTTGATACTATATCTATATTGTAAACTCTAACCGATGACATTTTTTGATAATTATAATTTGAAAAACCATCAGATACACATCAGTATAATTGAAGTTTTGGTGTATATTAACCTCAAGAACATAAAACCCAGGTTGGAAACAAATATTGATCATTTTTTTATATTTTCTTTTCCTAATTCTTTTTCAACAACAATTAAAAGTTTTCAAAAAATTGAATAGTAAAAAAAATTGCAATTTAACTTGAAGACTATTAATAGGTTCTCACAAATGAAAAATGGAGGGATCCCAAATTCATTTTCTTTATCAACTGAATACCATTTGACACCACTCATATATTATAGATTCTTCCTGAATGTTAATGATTATTCCTGATAACACCTATGTTAAAACTCTTCATCAAACATACAAAAAATCTTCATTAAAGAACTTATTCAATCATTATTATCTTATCAAGATAATAATAGTTGATTGACCAATATATAAATATCAGTGTTAGTAAAAATTACTATATTTATGGAAATATTTTTAAAAATCCGTTGGAATGTTTTCCTCATTTCTCATTTAATAAACCCTTTATTTTTTGATAAATATCTACTTGACCACACTTTTTTCATCTGAAAGAATTTGTCAAGTTATTATTAAATCATCTCAAAATTCATATGGTTCTTCATAAAGTGTTCAATGAATTTCTTTTTTTTTCAATGAGTGTTTTGTGGATAATGTGAATGTTTTTTATGGTTTATATATTTTATTTTTTCATATATTTTTGTTATTTTTGAAGACTACCAAAAATATATATTCACAATGTTTACAACTTTTAGATTTGAGTAAGATCTATGAAAATACATTATAATGTTTTTCTAATGGGTGAATAATATTTCAGATTGTTGGTATATAGTTTCTTTTTTATAGGAGTTTATAAAAAAATTAGCTCCAAAAAGCCATCCAATTAAGTGGATGAGAACACACTATTGTGGGTGACTGATATGCACCCTAAATAGCCATCGTATGGGAATAACTATGAAAAGGGGATTGACTACATGAGGAAGATAAAAGGTGGAGTACCACTATGTTGGAAAGAATGACAAGGCAGTGTTGGTTTCCTCTAGAGCATCCTTGAAGTGAATCGGTATGGACCAGTATCAGGGAGGGAGAGAGGAGATTTTTCGGGTATGTTTTCCTCAACATGAAATATAGAGGATCTATAATGTGTCAATGTGTTTCGATGTGGGATTGCTGATAATGGATGTGAACCGCCTTATCATTTAGTCAACTCACCCTAACCATTGATCTGTTTACCCTTTTTAAAAAATCAAAAAGACTTATGTTCATTCGATCATAATTGATTTGAATTTATGTGATTCATCTGATCAAGCATTATAATTTTTATTTTTCAAGAATCCATTGAGTATATTTTTTTCATCAAATAACGTCAGATCTTTAGTGCTCCAAAAATGAAGACCGAAGCTCAATATAAGGGAATTCATCAGTTATTATCGAAGGTACCATATTTTTATAATATGATATTAATTTACTAAAAATTATGTGGCATTTAATCCAATTTTCTGGCGAGTTTGAGATAATCTATTTTTAGAAGGAAACAATGTTCTGTGAATGTCATGTTCATAAAGGCTTCCAAAAATGTTTTCTATTTTCATGAACAAGAGTGTTATCATATTCATTTGATATGTGATTAAATCAATCAAATTTATTTTCAATGTAAAATATATCCTGATTCACTAACACATGTTTGTTCTAGTATTTACATGAACAAAATTTTAGGAACCTCCGTAAAGCGGTTACACATACGACATCATGTGAATTACTTGTTCAAATCATGAATATATTCATCTGTTTTTATGGTCATGTAGTATGGATCATTTTTATATGTGAATACATGGTTTGAGATTTAGTTGTGGATTTATTGATATTTAAAAGAAAATAAATTTTATATATGCGCGTGATTATAGCAGAAATATTGTTATATCTAGACATTAGATATGTAAAATGGAATAAATAATTTCATGTGAAATTAATTTGTGTGAGGAGGTGAGTGTATATCAAGACATTTATAGTGTGTGAGTTATGAAGTTAACAATGAGGATTATGAATGATTGAGGATCCATATGAAATATTGTTACATACAAGTCTTTGAGAAGTGGAATGTATGTAAAAAGTATGAAACTAGATAGTCCCAAGAACATGAAATAAAAATTGCATATTTCTGTGAAGACAGTGAATTGTTTACATATTCATTATGCATTATAATGCAGATGGAATAAATGATTATTCATTAATATGATATATTTGGAGACTAATGCTAGGAATGTTTTAATGTCAATGGCCCATAAGAAATTCTGTATAATATTTTTTAGTAGTCAGTGAGGTCGGTTATGCAGTATAAGAAAAAATGTCTTCTTCAGTAATGATGTTGTGATTTATATGATGATATTTAGTGATATAAAATATATTATCAAGTCCTACATGAGTGAAAAGGTTCTTTATGTGTACATAAGCCATTGTGATCAAGAAAGCTTGTGGTGGGGGATCAACTGATCAACCTATTTGTTGATTATTTATTCCTAATAATGTTGATGGATATAGTTTGTGGTCTTACTAGTTGTAGAATAATATGATTGGGTGGTCTAACTACTCACAATGAAGAAGGTACAGTTGTGGTTCTAGCCAACTATTAATGGCTTATTGGAACTAGGGGTCAAACCAGTTTTTATAAGGGGTTTAACCATTTATTGTTGTAATCAACCTCTGATATAGTGTTTAATATGTGTTGGGTGGTCTAACCATCCTAGAAAGAAGTTGGAATTTATATAAAACCATCTAAATCCTTTTCTGTTATTTCTTCTTCATTTTTTTATTTCTTGTATGGTGAGGTTGAGTATTGAAGATGAGAGATATAAACAATAATTATTTAGAGATTTTCAATCAAAGGATAATTTTTCATGGAAAACCATATAACACTGGTTCACCCCCTCTCAATGGTATATATCTAATACTGGCACAAAAAAATTTGTATCAGATGAGGTGCGGTCTATAGATCTAGAAAAAATTATGTGAAATAGGGAATTTGAATTCAGTTAACTAATAATGACTTCATACTTTTGATGGCTTGAACTATAAAAGGTGGTGGTATATGATGCTTCTTTACTATCTGTCTTTAGTATTGGATGTTAGAGATACATCAACCATGAGTCTACCATTTATTAATGAATATATTTCTATAACACAAAATGATAATAGCAATAATGATATAGATAGAAAGTATAATAATGAAATCATGATGGCTCTATCAGAAATTTTTTACACAAATGTGTTTTGTCATAAATCTGTAAAGAATCTTTTAGATAAATATAGGATAATCTATGAAAGAAATTTTGAAGTTAGATAAGAAATTTTTCATATTATGAGATGTATAGTTGATGATTTCAAAGTTACTTATGAAGAATGTTTTGATGTCTACATTACAAGTGTGAATGAATTTTTTAGCAATATCAATGGTTTTCTAGATAATTTATATGGTTTTACTTTTTTAAATATAATTATGAGAAACTCTGTAGATATATTTTACTCAAATATGTTTTCCCTGGAATATAAATTAGATCTATCATTGTATGATCTTAAAAATACACTAATATCATATGAATTGACGAAAGTTCAACAATTCAAGAAAAAAATTGGAGATGATATGGCCATTGAAGACATGATAAAAACTAAAAATAGGTAATAATGAACAAAAATCAAGTAATTTTTATGATAAAGATTCTAAAAAAAGGTTTTAAAAAAATTATAGTCCATTTTTTGAAAAATTAATATGGGGAGATGGAATATTAATAGAAAACAATCACCAATGTTATGTAATTTTCACAATAATCTTCATTTATTGGGAACTCTTATGAGAAGATATATTATGATACTGAATTATTAAAAAGGGATAAGAACTACTAGAAAATGATGTTGATGAAGAATAAGAAGTTGTATTCTTCCAAAATGTGAAATATGATGATAATATAAATATATCAGTTTGAATAATCTTTTTTTCATTCTTAATATGTCATATATTCTATGAATCTAATGTGCATTATGGGTAAATCCATGAAATCTAGAGCCTCATTTGAAGGTGAAAAAGGTGAAAAATGAAATGAGTTGGAATAAATAATAAATGAAAATATGGAATAAATTCTTTTTGACCATGTGAATCTCATGAAATAAAATAAAATAATGAAGAAAGTAGTTGGAAAGATCTCAATGGACAACAAAGAACTAATCATAAAAGAGGATATTTATCTTAATGAGATAATAGAAAATTAGAAGATATTTGAGTTAGAAAGAAAAATGAAAACTAATCAAATGGAAGATATGGAAAAGAAAGAACTATAATTTATTAAAGAGAATATTTTTTTAAAAAATTTGGTGAATTTTAATAAATGGTGAATGATCATTAAGAATGACGTTTTGGAAAATATGAAGAATTATCTATGAGATAATCGATCTATCTTGTAGATCAATGTGAGTGGAAGATGATGAAATATCACATTAGAGAAGATATTGAGATTAATGGTGAATATTCTAATGCATCAATGAATAATGGTTCATAGAAAAATAGAGATTCTAAACCAACTGAATATCAATTTATATATGGTGTTTCTAAAGATTCAAGCATGAAAGGAATGCCTGAATCGAACTGATTCAAAAGAAAAAAAATGAGAAAATAGTTTGCAAAAATTAAGAGTTTAATTATTCAACCAAATTATTTCCTCTGAAAAAGATAAATCCATAGTTAGTTCAATGTGACAATCTATAGTACTCATAGACGAATTTTTTTAGCCAAAAATAAAAAGGTTTATAGATACTTATTAGTGTTGTGGAGTGTCTTTACATAAATAAAATATATTTTGGAATAATATTTCACTACAATGAAAGAGGCATGACTAAATGTGGAGAAATATGGAGTAGATAATATTATATTATTAGAAAATGAATCATGTGATCAAGAATTCATTTGAACTGTTAATGAATTATTTAAATGAATGTCTGAATTAAATTTATAGAAGGTGTGTTCAAAATGTTAAAAAGCATAGAAATTTAGTGTATGTTTGTCATGTGAGATTACTCATAATCACTATTAGATGAAAATTCAGATAGTGAAGAAACAAACTATTACTACTGAATTGTTTGGGAAGCTAAAACAACGTGAAAAATATCATAAGCCTGTCATAGAAAAATAAGGGAAATGGTAACACATGAATAATTTAAGTACAATGAGGAGTCATCTACATATGTCGACATAGAAATTCTGAATTTTTAAAGGGGTGATACAATTTTGAATGACATAAAACATTGTATGATTATTTTAATAACCTAATATATAATAGATAACTCTTTCAAATTAGAGTTCAATAGGAAGAAGGGAAAAATAATATTGAGAGGCAGCTCTCAACCTAAGTGTTATTTCTATAGAACAAAGAGGATCCTCTTTATTACAATTTATAAGTTCAATTGTACTAACATTCATGGAATTGAGGGAGATGGTTTCTTCCCATGATGAGTGGTGTTTACGATTTTGAGCTCTCAGTTTTTCACACCGCAATGAAAATTTTGGTTACTCTTATACAAGTAATAAGAATTAATAACGGGGAACCTATTTTTCACTTTAATTTTTTGATTCGTTGGTTGAGATGTGTGCTGGAAATATCATTGAAATATTTTAAGATTTTTTCCATAGGTTTTAGAGGATAAAACGTTTTACAAATTGGTATTAAATTATGATATTTTTTTAGCATTGATTATTAGGTGCCTTATCTATTTTTTTCTACACCGGGCTTTCCCACATAGACATAGAGTTGATTAACTTATATAACATTATTGTTGTTGAATAAGATTAGTTTATTTAAATAATTTTGATATTTTAACTCCAAAAAATAACCATTATATACATTTCCAATAAGATAGAGAAATAAAAAATGAACACATTGACTTTATTTGAGTATTCATAATAAATACAAAGGGGGATATTGAAGTGTTCACTGAATTGAATTTGTATTCAATTAGTGTTTGATGGATGATTTGAATTTGTATTTGGTTTTCTAATCTGACTATTTTAGAGATGGAATTTCTTTCTAATGTCCTTCAAAAATGTTGATGTCATTGATAAAAAAAATTATATTTTAGTAAGATCCATGAAAAATATTTTCATGTGGTTCTATAGAATGGATGAAGAATATTTGAGTTTTTTGGTATATGGTTTGTTATTTACTAATTTATTTTATCAAAAAACTGTCCAAAATAAGAGATACAACTAAAGGGGTAATCACACACCATTGTGGGTGGCCGATCACAACACTAAACATCTAGTATGTTGGCATAGCTGAGGCATGGGACACACTGACATGTGGTAGAGAAGCATTAGAGCACCACTGTGTAGGGTAGAACAACACGATGGAGGATGATTGTGTATGATTGAACCCATAGAGGAAATGTATATAGAGGTACTAGGGAGGTAGAGAAAAGATTTATGAGGTATGTATTCCATGGATTAAATTAAAGAGGAGATATGACGGGGTCTGTGAGTCATGATGTCAGATTGCATAGATTGGTTTAGAAGCATCCAATCGTTTTGTCATCTAATCCTGAATATTGATCTGATAATCTATTTTTAATACTTAGACATATCATTAGAAATATAATCTTAATTGATCTGAATTTCAGTGATTAATTTTGTCAAAATCTAGAATTTTTCCTCTCTAGGAATCCATTGAGAATCATCTTTTCATTAAATAAGCTCAGTTCTATGGAGTAACAATCCATGAAGAATGAAGATAATATCAAGGAAAATAATCGGTGATTATCAAAGGGACCTGATTGTTCTTGGTCATTCATTGTATCTTATAAATATTGAGGCCTTAATTAATTTTTGATGCCGAGTTTTAGAATATCTCTTTTTTGAGAGAGAAACAATCATCAATGAAGGTTTGGTTCATGAAGGTTGCCACATATGTTTACTATTTTTGCAAATAATAGAATTTTTGTGTTCTTATGAGATGTTATTTGTTTAATCATAATTCTTTTCCACAAACACGTTAATTTGATTTAGTAACCTTGATATCTACTCAATTTTTTAAAAAATGTTTTTTTGAGGAACCTCATGATAGTGTTTATAGACACATCTTCACGCGATGAACATGTGCACATCAAGAAAATATTCATTATATTTCATTCACATATAGTTTGGATCATGTGTATGTGTGCATACGTGTTGTAGTAAGGAGTTGTGCACACAATTATTTTGAGAATACCATCCATGATATATATATATATATATATATATTCATCATTTTTGTGTTGTTATAGTTCTTGCTGGATAGTTTAATTTCACAGTAGTAGAAATAGGGACATGTACAATTCATTTGTATGAGGAGGTGAGTTTACATGATTACATTTTATGTTTATGTATTATAATGTAAAAAAGGTGTACCTATTATTCTTTAGGATACATATAAAATAACCATTCAATCAAGTCTATGAAAATTTAATAGTATGTGAAAGGAATGAAAAAATAAAGTTGACACCCACATGAAATAATACACGCATAATATTGAGAATACAATGCATTTTTAACATATAAATGATGATTAAAAATTAATATCAAATATTTGTTTTTAAATCAATAAGAAACATTTTGCGACTAAACCTGGGAGAGTTTGAATATCAATGACACAATAGAAATTTTCTATCTGAATTTTTTGTGGTTTGTGAGGCTGGAAAATCAGCAGATAAATGAACGTTTTCTTGAGTGGTGTTGTACATTGGAAAATTATTACATGGAGTCATCAGAAATATCTGAGAATGTCAAGTGTTTTTGTGAAGTAACATTAAGTGTACATAATCATGTGTGATTTAGCAAGCTTTTGGAGGAGTATAAACTAATCATCCTAATTTTTGATCATTTTTTCAAGATGTAGTTAAAGGTTGTAGCTGGGGATATAACAACTTGTTAAAGATTGTTATTAAGGGTATAACCAATCACATTATATAAGATATTATTTGGAGGGTGTAACCAACTTATTAAGGTTGATTGCAACTGGGGGTGTATAACTAGTATCTAAAGGGGGTTGGTCTAACCAATTACACTTGTAATAACCTTATGATGTAGTTTTGAATCAATGTTATGTGGTCTAACACACACGAAAAGAAGTTGGTCTTTGTACAGATTCTTGTAAATATTTTTGTTTTATGTTTTCAATGTTTTTAGTACTTAAAGGTTGAAGCTGATTATTATTTATGATGGATTTAGACATTAATCAATCAAAGAGTTTGAATCTCAATTTAAAATAATTATTAAAAATACTATAAAACTGATTCACCCCCTCCCCCCTTAGTGGTATCAGACTCATCCTTGTACAATTCACTTCATATGAAAAACTATGATCAATATATCTTCATAGAAACATCTATTTGATTGTATCATGAATGTTTCTACAATGATCATATGTCCAATTGAGCTTGAAAATATCTATGAAAAATTAAACATTAACTAGAGGCTGTTTTATACATGTCAATTCAAGAACATTTACATAACAAGTTCAACACTTAAATTGGAATAAAATTATTCTATCTAACCTTACCCAATCCCACTTCTACCATTATAAAATTCATACTAAATATTATTCTTATAACATCATCTTCATCGGTCTGGAACAACACATATATTGATTTGTGATGATATTGTTCTAATATATAAATACATTAAGGAAACTAATTTAACCCTATATATGGGTACACCATCTTTAATGGATCTTATATTTCATTTTAAAATGTGTACTATAGCTTGAACATAAGAATCCTATAGATTAAGACTCTCCCACATAATACATAGTACAATAATTTAAAATCATGAATCTCATAATCTGATAAATGTGTTCTTTTTTATCCAACACAATTTATGTTTCTTCTGCCCACATAAAATTTATAAAATTTCTAATGCATATAAATAATATGTACTGATAAATTCATGAAATCCTCTAAGTGGTAAAA
Source organism: Viscum album (assembly GCA_963277665.1). Taxonomy (NCBI): domain Eukaryota; kingdom Viridiplantae; phylum Streptophyta; class Magnoliopsida; order Santalales; family Viscaceae; genus Viscum; species Viscum album. Next base: position 601,976,518 of record OY728126.1, read on the forward strand.
ACCACCTTGGTTCATTATAAAACAATATTCATTGTCTACATGAATACATTATTCATATTCTACATTTGATTTCAAATTAATCTTCATCTAATTGAATCTTTATAATGTCATATTTTCAGATATCCCAATTCAGTGATAATTATCTTGTGAAATTGGTGACAAAATATCTCTTTTTTTAATGATCATCATCATTTTGGATCATAATTATCCTCAGGTTTTTTGGATCTTAGAATAATATCATATCATAATCTAGCATTAAGAATTAATTCCCTAATGTAGTAAAATAATATAATCATTATCTCCCTCTTAAAACTATATATGAATTTTTCATTTATATCAATTGTAAATACTATTAATAATATCAATAACTATTTCACACCAATTTAAAAAAAATCAAAAATGAAAATGTAGTAAAAAAATAGTAGAAAAAAATAAAAAAATATCATCAATTATTTAAAATAATAATTTATTTAGTTGTTTATTTTAATTGAAATTATTTATACAATTGAATGGATTTTATGTATGTGGATATATCATGTGGGAATAAAATTTTGAGGTCATTTGGAAGATTATGTTTTTATGAGGGTGAAATTATAACAAATTGTTGTTTTTTATACCATCAATTCATGTCTCTAGCTGATGTTTAATAGGAACCTCAACAAGGACATATAGAGTGATGTTCCATGTGATGAGGTAGGGTGATATTGGCTGCTATGTTGATTTTTTTTCAAATATGTGTTGAAATTGGGGGGGGGGGTGTTCTTATATAGATATATGAATAATGAATATCAAGAGGGTTAGTGTAAGGGGTTTTCTGGACACATATTATTTTTTATAATCCTATATATATAATGGGAGGTTGGGGATATTATTTGAATTGAATTTTATTCTTGTGTATTTGGGGGGATTTTATGTTATTTTTTAATAAGTTTGAAGTGAAATTTCAATAGTTTTTTAAGGAAATTTCATGTCTCAGGGAGAATAGCATATTGAATCCAATGATGTATGATTTAGAAGAGTTGTCATGGAAAACATAGAATATATTTTTGATCGGGCTTAGAAAACTATCATGTGACTATTTTATAGTTATATTACTGATCACAACTGTCTGAGACTATTTAATGAGTTGTTCTAAATTCAAGAAATTTTCTATTATTTTAACCCCAATTTCACTTAAAAAATTTATTATTTTTTAATATACATTTCAATTGTATTTTTTATTTTTTACGGTATCCAATCTATTTAAATATGATTGATGTGTTTATAGAGCATTATTTTTCATGTTTTATAAATAATACTCCTAATAATATCTTCAAAAAATCATAGAGTGGGATTTATAATGAATAAACTGAATGATAATACCCATGTGGTCCATATTCCCATCCATTCATTAATCAGAACTGTAACACCCCAGGTAAATAAAGAATATGAAATTTTCATATTTATCCATATTTGTGAATAAAATATTAATATTACTTTAAGGGGGACGCTATGCTCGATGGCCTACCCAATACGCAACAACGAGTTTCTTGGGAATCTTGCATTGCACTCTAATAATAATATAATTTTATTTTAAATGGTAGTTAACACCTTGCCATTGTAATAACGGGAACAGACTACAAAATGATTATATATATTTGTAAAATATTTTTTCTTTTTACAATAAATGTTAGATGATTAAAAATGCGAATGAATCCAATTTTAAGCGTAAACATTCTAATATTCTTTAAAAGGTCGATTAACCACCTTTTGAGGGCAAAACTCTTTTAAATACACATTTTGACAATTTTATGTGTTATATTTGACAAAATAAAATTTTTCTTTAGAATCGGGACATCAAAATTTACTTTGTGTATTTTTTGGTATTTTTCCGATAAAGTTCATTTTTAAATGAATAGTGAAAATGTTGTATTTTAATTCAAAACCTTTTTTTAATATAATTTATTTATATGATTTTATTATCTTTTTAATTGGTTTTAAAGTGAAATTAGAATATATTTTTACCCTTTAATCCAATAGTGGTCATTGGAATTAATTTCGCTTTGAAATTGGACTTAAACTAGTGTCAATCTTTTAATAGATATTGTTTCATAAAAACACACTATTTGTTTTGACAGCGGGAATTAATTATTAAATTAATTAATGCAACTTATATGTTTTCAATTTTGAACAATAGACATCATTTTTGAATTCAGAATATCAAATATAGATTAGGGTGAATTTTTGGTATTTTCTGAAAAACGTCAAATTTTTATGAATAGTAAAACCACTAAGTGGTAGTTAAAGAAACTGATTTTTCATTTAAATGAAACTTTTCCACTTCTGTGGTTTTATTTTCAAAAATCCAACATACATTGTTGTCATTAAGAAGTAAAATGTGGTTCAATGAGATTAAAATAATTTTTGGTGAATAGTAAATTTTTAAGTTTTATTAATCGCGATTTGAGGTAATTAGTGTAGTTTAAGGTAAAAATAATGTTTTAATAATATTAAATGACCTAGAAACATGTCCTAACCTCATTGGATGAGTCATGGACGACCAAGACAATCCATGGTTCAACTTTGGGACCCCATGGAGCCACTTTGGTTGGAAAATGACATTAATACCTTTTTATTTAAAGTTAAAATTAAAATGTCACAAACATGTATTGTTTTAATAAAAAAAAATTAGATGGGGTTATACAAGTCATATTTTTGAAAATAAATATTCATTAGAAATCTACAAAAATTTCCTACATCATGATATTTTTTTATAATTTTTAGACACTAAATAAATTAAATTATTTATGACACCATGATGATGCAGCGATTACATCATTATTTGACGATTTAAATAAAAAGAAATGATAATGTAAAATCTAAGACCTACACTTCTCACCAACCTATTTTATGAGTATATTTTGAAACAATATCACCTTATCCTTGAAATATATCTTTTTGGGACCTTTAAAATCCGAAAATCATTATATAATAAAGTAATATTTTATAACATTCCAAGAGTGCCCCTCCTCTCCTCTTATAAAAGGCCCCCACCTCTACCACCTCACACACACCTATCAAGACTTTGGATCAGCAAAACCCTGCCCATTTCATGTCTCCACATCCCTATAATCGTCTTTGAAGCCTCACACTGGGCAGAATCCTTTCCAAGGAAGCCTTTTATCTCAAATCAAAGAGAGTTACCCGATTTAATGGTAATGTCTTCCCTTGCGTTCTTTTGTTTTATTTTTCTTCTCCAAACACCTAAACTCATATTATTAATATTTTTGTAACAAGAAAAATATATTAAAAATAATAGGATTTTTTTATAAGAATGATTCGAGCTACACTTTCACACACCTCCGTCTAATGGTTAAAGAACATACTGTTTCTGTGGATGGCGAATTACTGCCTCACGTAACGATGATTGTTCAATATTATTTTAACACATTCAAAGGTGGCCATTAAGATGTCACTTTATTTATATATGATATATGATATTTTTATGTTTTCCTTAAGCTTATGTATTTTTCATTTATGTCATACCTTTATGGATTCCATTATGGGTAAACGCGATATCTTCAATTTTGGAAGTGCGAACTACCGCCCCCTCAAAGTGATTTGATTCATTAATGCCATATGTGGGATGTATAAAGGATGGAATTAATGATATTAAATATAATATCTTACTGGAATTATAATATACCTTTATATCATTACTATTTAATTCCATTGAATACAAAAAAAAGAAATGAAAGTAGTGTTCATGCATACGTACGACTTACCGTCTCCATGAACGGTACATTTCATTTCTTATCTCCAAATGTTATGTATTATTATAAGTACATATATATAATGGATATATATGTAATATATTACATCTAAATGATGGATATCATTCTGTAATTATAATATATATATCTCTCATTTTGTTTTAACTCCATTAACATGACAAAAAAATAAAGTAGCGTTCATGCGTACGTACGACCTACCGTCTCCATGAACGGTGCTTTTAATTTTTTATCTCCAAATGTTATGGAATAGTATAAAATTAATATATAAGGGATATATATGATATTTAAAACATAAATACTATTCTGGATATGATGTACCTATAACTACATGGAAAATTCATTTCCAACAAGTTCAATTTTTACTCATGTACCGAACATCGACAAAAACGTCTGATATGAACTCACTGTATTAACCAATTATTATAACATTATAATATGTGATATGAACTGAATAATAATATTTCAAGGAGTTCCTTAAGAAATTATAAATTGACCATATTTTATTATTCAGGAGATTAAAAAACGATCGAGTCATGTCAGACACAAGGTAAGGGATCTTACCCCTCCCTTTCTTTTTAAGTACTATCCTTTATGTAACTTCTTTTAAGAAACTCTTTGTTTTGTTGGGGGATGTTATTTTATATTCCTATTTCTGTAAATTTTATTTTTAATATGATGAGAGACCCTATTTTATCTCATCAATCCATTTTTGAAGTTTTATGTGGCGTCGTTAGACTGCAAAGTTTTCGTAAGGGATTTTTCATCTCACTTTTATCCCCGTGAGATTTATGCTACATTTGCCACCATTTCATTTTAGTGGTGTATGTACTGCCCATTATTGTACTATTTATGTAATATAACTTCATTTATGGGTATTTACATATTCATTATATGACCCTTCTTCAATGGGGTGTACATTTCAAAAGTTACCTAAGTCGGTAAGGGAACCTTTCACCCTCCTCTTTTTAAAAGACTTCTTTTGTTATGCCTTTTAATTCACATACCATTATGTTGAGATATGTTCTTAGATATCCTTATTTATGTAAATTTTATGTCCAAGTGATGAGATACCCTTTTTATCTCTCATCAACTAATTTTCTAAATTTTGAAGTGACACCGTTAGGGTGTCGAATTTTTGCAAAGGAACTTCTTAACTCAATTTCAATTCTTTGGGTTAAACCTCCAATTCATGATTTTATTATGCCAAGAATATGTGTGGAATATATATGTTTTAATTTCCACAAACCTTTGTGTTGATATACTATTTATACACATAATCATATCATTGATAAATTCTTACATCATTTAGACGAACTTGTATGGGAAATCATAACTCAATCACATTTCATTGAGTTAAATATCTATGTCATTGGTTTTGTTTTTCAAAGATTATGTGTGAATGACCTCTGATTGTTTTAAACTTAATATCCACTTATATTTGGTGTATTCATATTTTTAACACATACTCATGTAATTGATTTAATCTTAATCTAAGGATACTGACTTTGTAAGGGACTTCATCTTAATCTCCTTTCATTGAGGCATATTTTGTTTTATACACAACTTTCTTTTATATGGTGTATAAAACCCTTTGACCTCTACTTTTATTCAAAAGGAATCTTTTTTATTTGAAACATTTTACTAAACGACAAAAATTATGTTTCTTTTTAACGTACATGGTGACAATGACCTTTCTGCCGCCACGAGTATTATTTGATCTTTGGCTTTCTCAACAAGACATTATATTTTTAAAAGTAAATAAATACCATATAATCATTTTTGGTATTGAAAATGGTTATGATAATGGATTTTTTATGTCAATATATTTAAGTGATCTATTGTGCTTGAAATGTGGAAATGTTTTCTTTCCTTTATAATTGTTTTATGTGTTATGATTTTATAATGGTACTTTGACATTTGACGGGTGGTTACGTGATAAACCATATGACGGGTGGTGCCGTGAATGCTAGGACGAGTGGTTACATTATAACCTCCAATGCATTGGGTGTGGAAGTCAGTCGTATGGCTATTCCATTAAGTGATATGTGTGGAAGTCGACCGTATGGTTATTCTATTTAAGTATGTTTATGTCCCAAGTTAGATTTATATGTTATGTGTTCTTTATATGGGTTTTATGGTAATCTTTTGTTTACAAAAGGGTAAGTAATTATATTTTATTCAATGAAGAGTAATTTCTTCTTCGTAAAGGTTAAAATTATTACTTTGATACAGTATTCTTGGTATACTGGTTGTTTTGAAAAACTAACAGTTTTCCTTCTTTGTTTATCCCTTACTAAGATTTTTATGCTCACCCCATGTTTTTGAAATGTTTTTCACATGACATAAAGTTGAATAGGGTCAAGGATGAGATCAAGGAAATGTCTGGCTATCTAAAACATGGAACTTGTCATGTTTCTTTTTAAGAGTTTTTATTTAATGGAAACTTAGTAGAACTGTCTACTTTGTAATCTTTTTAGATGTAATAGTTATGTCTTAATTATCTAAAACTCTAAACCTGAAAAGATCCTCAATGTGAATTATTAATTTAATTAAATATTACGTACGGTTTAAGGCAGGGGCCATATAATTGGTATCAGAGGTTGGTTTAGATAACTTTAGAGGTTAGTGCATACTCTAAGAATAAGTGACATTACCATAATGGCTAGGATTTCAGAAAGAGTCCTAGTTTTAGATAAAGTGAATGAGTAAGTATATCTTACTATTTATCATCCTCATTAGTAAATGATGGTTTTGTTGATATACTCACACTGACATTTCTGTTTTTAGTAAATGGATGGATCTAGCAGGCACCAAAGTGAAAATGGGTTTGAAGGAAACTATGGTGGTTCTCTAATTAAGAGATTGGATGAAATGGGGGGATTCAATGAGGAATCTCATGGTTGTTCTAAACTAACTATCAAGGAGTCATGATCAAACACTTGAACTTGTTATGTTCTGTAATGCATCATGTACGAGATGACCAATCGATGTGGAAGTTCAGGTAATAATTATACAGGTAACCATTAGGGTTTATATGATCCTTACTTTTTAGGAAATTATGGGTTACTCTATGATATGATGGAAAATAAAGCGCATGAGATAAACTTGAGGTTAAAATATGTTATGATTATTTTTTAAGATTTTATATCGTTTTGGTGAATGTTTTAAGAATTATATAGTTTTGGAAAAAGGAAAACACACAAACCGTGTGACAACCCGTCATGTCGGACAATGTTGCGGGAATCGAACCCACAACCAAAGTGTGACCGGTATTTATCACCTACCACTAGACTACGTGAAGTCCCTTATTAGTTTGACGAATTCTTTTTAGTTATATGATTTTAGGAATCAAGAGTAAGTTTATTTTGGGTTATCTATGGAAATGACTAACCTATCATCGAGGATATGCGATTAGGATAATTACTTTTCAATATGAGAATTTAAGAGAAACTGATGTTATTTGGAGATAAAGGTTAATTTATACATCAGAAGACTATATTATTAAATCCTTCAAATATTTGGGTTTCAATCTTAGTTTGGTTTACTTTGAAGAATTATATGGACAAATTGTTTATCGAATGGTTTTTGTTGAACTTTGGGTTTTTTTGGAAAAATTTTGGAGATTAAGAATAGATTTTCTTTTTATAAAGGATTATACTTTTGTGGATTATCTGATCTTGTACTAACCTTTTTGGTTTTGGTTTTTCTTAAAGTATAAAGACATGGGAATTATATAGTTCTCTTTTTTCGATTAGGTGATTCTCTAGAAGTTGATTATAGCTCTCTTAATGTAAACAAGTCTTCATAAATACTCATCATTTGGGGAATGTATGAGTTTGTGTAAGAAATCTAGTAGGAGATGAGAGTCTACACAATAAGTAAGTATGTTTCCTTATGATCAAAAATAAATTCTTCAATGAAAAGTAACTTAAAACAAAAATGTTGTCTATTAACTTTTCCTACTGGGGAATAGAATACCGTTTAACCCACCACAAGTTTGTGATTTTCTTATGGTTATCTTTCTCCTACACATGTTTACTATCACTCTTCCTCAGAACATGACCCTTTGTTTTTTCTTCCATGTCCATGTTTTCCTACATGGAATCATAGTATGGGTTAACTTGGGTGACCTTTGTAATTCTATTTCTTTATTTTAGAGTGATAGTTTTACTGACTCTTGTTATGATGTGGGATTTTCAATGAAGTTGCCAAGCCAAATATTAAAAATTGCGAGGACGCAATTCCAAAAATGGGGGAAGGATGTGACACCCCAGGTAAATAAAGAATATGAAATTATCATATTTATCCATATTTGTGAATAAAATATTAATATTACTTTAAAGGGGACGCTATGCTCGATGGCGTACCCAATATGCAACAACGAGTTTCTTGGGAATCTTGCGTCGCACGCTAATAATAATATAATTTTATTTTAAATGGTAGTTAACACATAGCCGTTGTAATAATGGGAACTAACTACAAAATTATTATATATGTTTGTCAAATATTTTTACTTTTTACAATAAATGTTATAGGATTAACAGTGGGAATGAATAAAATTTTAAGCGTAAACATTCTAACATTCTTCAAAAGGTCGATTAACCGCCTTTTGATGGAGAACCTCTTTTAAATCCACTTTTTGACAATTTTATGTGTTTCGTTTGAAAAAATAAAATTCTTCTTTAGAATCGGGACATCAAAATTTACTTTTTTTAAATTTTTGGTATTTTTTCGATAAAGTTCATTTTTTTTAATGAATTGTGAAAAATGTTGTATTTTAATTCAAAACCTATTTTTAATCTAATTTATTTATATGATTAGATTATCTTTTGAATTGGTTTTAAAGTGAAATTAGAATATATTTTTAACCTTTAATCCAATATTTGTCATTGGAATTAATTTCTCTTTGAAATTGGACTTAAACTAGTGTCAAAATTTTAATAGATATTGTTTCATAAAAACACGCTATTTGTTTTGACAGAGGGAAATAATTATTAAATTAATTAATGAAAATTATATGTCTTGAATTTTTTAAAGTAGACATGATTTTTGAATTTGGAATATCAAATATAGCTTAGGGTGAATTTTTGGTATTTTTCTGAAAAACTTCAATTTTTTTATGAATAGTGAAACCACTAAGTGGTAGTTAATGAAACTGATTTTTCGATTAAATGAAACATTGCCACCTCTGTGATTTGATTTTCAAAAATACGACATACATGGTTGTCATTAAGAAGTAAAAAGTGGTTCAATGAGATTAAAATAATTTTTTGTGAATAATAAATTTTTATGTTTTATTAATCGCGATTAGAGGTAATTAGTGTAGTTTAAGGTAAAAATAATGTTTTAATATTATGAAACGACCTAGACACATGTCCTAACCTCATTTTATGAGTCATGGCCGACCAAGAAAATCCATGGGTCAACTTTGGGACCCCATGGAGCCACTTTGGTTGGAAGATGACATTAATATCTTTTTATTTAAAGTTAAAATTAAAATGTCACAAACATGTGTTGTTTTAATAAAACAATTTTTAGATGGGGTTATAAAAGTCATATTTTTGACTATAAATATTCATTAGAAAGATAAAAGGATTTACTACATCAATATAGTTGTTTTATAATGTTTAGACACTAAATAAATTAAATTATTTATGACACCATGATGATGTAGCGATTACCTCATTATTTAACTATTTACATAAAATGAAAAGATAATGTAAAATCTAAGACCTACACTTGTCAAAAACCTATTTTATGGGTAGATTTAGAAACCTTATCACCTTATACTCTAAATATATCCTTTTGGGACCTTTAAAATCCGAAAATCATTATATAATAAAGTAATATTTTATAACATTCCAAGAGCGCCCCTCCTCTCCTCTTATAAAAGGCCCCCACCTCTACCAGCTTACACACACTTCTCAAGCCTTTGGATCGGACAAAACCTGCCCATTTCATATCTCCACATCCCTATATTCATCATTTAATCCTCACTTTTGTCATAATCCTTTCCAAGGAAGCCTTTGAGCTCAAATCAAAGAGAGTTACCCGATTTAATGTTAATGTCTTCCCTTGTGTTCTTTTGTTTTATTTTTCTTCTCCAGACCCCTAAACACTTTTTATTACTTTTTTTAACAACACCAGTATATTAAATATACTATAATTTTGTTATAATAAGGATTAGAGATACACTTTCACACACCTCCATCTAATGTTTAAATAACATAATGTTTTTGTTGATGATGAATTACTGCCTCCCGAAACGATGATTGTTCAATATTATTTTAACACCTTCAAAGGTGTCCATTAAGATGTCACTATACTTATATATGATATATAATATGTTTATGTTTTCCTTAAGCTTATATATTTTTCATTTATGGAATACCTTTATGGTTTCCATTATGGGTAAATGCGATATCTTCAATTTTGGAAGTGCGGACTACCACCCCCTCAAAGTGATTTGATTTGTTAATGCCATATGTGGGATGTATAAAGGATGGAATTAATGGTATTACATATGATATCCTACAGGAATTATATTATACATTTATATCATTATTATTTAATTCCATTGAATACAAAAAAAAGAAATGAATGTAGTCTTCATGCATACGTACGACTTACCGTCTCCATGAACGGTACATTTTATTTCTTATCTCCAAATGTTACGTACTATTATAAGTACATATATATAATGGATATATATGTGATATATTACATCTAAATGATGGATATCATTCTGTAATTATAATATATATATATATATATATATATATCTCATTTTCTTTTAATTCCATTAATATGACAAAAAATGAAAGTAGCGTTCATGCGTACGTATGGCCTACCGTCTCCATGAATGATGATTTTAATTTTTTATCTCCAAATGTTATGGACTAGTATAAAATGAATATATAAGGGATATATATGATATTTAAAACATCAATAATATTCTGGATATGATGTACTTATAACTACATGGAAAATTCATTTCCAACAAGTTCAATATTTACTCATGTACCGGACATCGACAAAAACGTCTGATATGAAATCACTGTATTAACCAATTATTATAACATTATAATATGTGATATGAGATGAATAATAATATTTAAAGGAGGTCCTCAAGAAATTATAAATTGACCAAATTTTATTATTCAGGAGATTAAAGAACGACCGAGTCATGTTAGACACGAGGTAAGGGATCTTACCCCTCCCTTTCTTTTTAAGTACTCTCTTTTATGTCACTTCTTTTAAGAACCTCTTTATTATGTCGGGGGATGTTATTTTATATTCCTATTTCTGTAAATTTTATTTTTAATATGATGATAGACCCTATTTGATCTCATCAATCCATTTTTGAAGTTTTAAGTGGCACTGTTAGGCTTCTGAGTTTTCGTAAGGGATTTTTCATCTCACTTTAATCCCCGTGAGATTTATGCTACATTTTCCACCATTTCATTTGAGTGGTGTATTTACTGACCATTATTATAATCTTTGTGTAATATAATTTCATTTATGGGTATTTACATATTCCTTGTATGACCCTTTTTCAATGGGGTGTACGTTTCGAAAGTTACCCAAGTCGGTAAGGGAACCTTTCACCCTCCTCTTTTTAAAAGACTTCTTTTGTTATACCTTTTAATTCACATACTATTATGTTGGGATATGTGTTTCTATATCCTTGTTTTTATAAATTTTATGTCCAAGTGATAAGATACCCTTTTTAACACTCATCAACTAATTTTCTGAATTTTGAAGTGACGCCGTTAGGCTGTCGAATTTTTGCAAAGGAACTTCTTAACTCAATTTCAATTATTTGGGTTAAACCTCTACTTATTGATTTTATTATGCCAAGATTATGTGTGGAATCTATATGTTGTAATATCCACAAACCTTTGGGTGGATATACTATTTATATATATAATCATCTCATTGATAAATTCTTACGTCATTTAGACGAACTTGTATGGGAAATCATAACTCAATCTCATTTCATTGAGTTAAATATCTATGTCATTGGTTTTGTTTGTCCAAGATTTTGTGTGAATGACCTCTGATTGTTTTACACATAATATCCACTTATATTTTTATATTCATATTTGTCACACATAATCATGTGATTTATTTATCCTTAATCTAAGGATACCGAATTTGTAAGGGACTTCATATCAATCTCCTTTCATTGAGGCATATTTTGTATTATACACAACTTTCTTCTATATGGTGTATAAACCCCTGTGACTTCTACTTTTATTCGAAAGGAATATTTTCTATATGAAACGTTTTACTAAATGACAAAAAGTATGTTTCTTTTTAACATACACGGTGACAATGTCCTTTCTGCCGCCGCGAGTATTATTTGATCTTTGGCTTTCTCAACAAGCCGTTATATTTTTAAAAGTGAATAAATACCATATAATCTTTTTTGGTATTGAAAATGGTTTTGATAATGGATTTGTTATGTCAATATATTTAAGTGATATATTGTGCTTGAAATGTGGAAATGTTTTCTTTCTTTTATAATTGTTTTATGTGTTATGATTTTATAACGGTACTTGGACATTTGACGGGTGGTTACATGATAAACCATATGACGGGTGGTGTCGTGAATACCAGGATGGGTGGTTACATTATAACCTCCAATGCATTGGGTATGGAAGTCGGCCGTATGGATATTCTATTAAGTGATATGTGTAGAAGTTTACCGTATTGTTATTCCATTTAATTATGTTTATGTCCTAAGTTACCTTTATATGTTATGTGTTCTTTATATGGGTTTTATGGTAATCTTTTGGTTACAAAGGGTAAGTAATGATATTTTCTTCAATGAAGAGTATTTTCTTCTACATAAAGGTGAAAACTATTACTTTGATAAAGTATTCTTGGTTTACTCTTTATTTTAAAAAACTAATAACTTTCCTTCTTTGTGTATCCCTTACTAAGATTTTTATGCTCACCCTATGTTTTTGAAATGCTTTTCACAGGACATAAAGTTGAATAGGGTCAAGGATGGGATCAATGAAATGTCAGGCTGTCTAAAACATGGAACTAGACATGTTTCTTTTTAAGAGTTTTTATTTTATGGAAACTTAATAGATGTGTATACTTTGTAATCTTTTGAGATGTAATAGTTATGTCCTAATTCTCTAAAACTCTAAACCTGAAAAGATCCTCAATGTGAATTATTCATTTAATTAAATATTAAGTACGGTTTAAGGCTAGGTCCTTATAAGAACCATTCAATAACTATTTATATGTGGTGATAACGAACTAGTTTTCTTTGTGTCTCATTCGATGTGCTATTCTAAAACTCATATGTTCTCTATATTGATCAAGGATCAAAATAACAAGAATAATTAATCTATAAAATGATATTTATATCTTGTTTTCATTAGGATACTCATACATTAAAGTAGACACATAAAAAATTAAAGTTAATGGGATGTAAATTGTGGGAATACATTTTGTAGGACATGCTACATGAGGATATTAAAAGTGCATAGTTTATGGAGATGTTAAAATAGTTTTTTTTCATAAAAGGCCATACCAAGGAGAAATATACAATGATCATAACCTTAGATCTATGGATTCATTTAGTGATGGAATATTCATCTCATATAATCAATTTAGTTCGCATTCCCCTTCACATTCAAATGGATTATTTTCATAGAAAATAATTTTTTGAGATGGGACCAAGAGAAGTGGATGATTAAATTACTCTTATCATTTTCAATCCCACAAATTATGAGGAATTGAATAAATATGTTTGGGTGGAAAAATTAATGTTTGGTTGAACATCTTTGATGTTTAACCCACTATAAATGGTGGAAATAAGAGTTCTATATTTTCTCATCAGATGAATTTAAGGGAATCATGTAGGGTTAGTAGAAGAATTTCACATTGACCCAATGATTTTTATCTTATGGAAACTTTTAATGGGAATATGTTATATTCATGGAGTGATCATATACATGTCAAAATAATCTAGATTACCATAAGACTCTTATCACTTACATTTAGAGTGGGTATTTTCATCATCTAAAATTCATTAGTAGGAACAAATTTCATTGAATTTATTTTCAGTCCCCTTATTATATATGACCATAGGGGTATACATATACTTCTAAAGAAGACGGATATCATCTTAAAATTAATTGAGAATCACATAAAACTATTATATTTGAGTTTTTTCCTGAATCTATTTATTTTTCCCAACATAGAATGTTTATGATTAATATAATGGTTTTCCAGGGACTACTAAAGTTATAATGATAATTGATAATTCTGTTGTACTTGATTAACATAATAGATTTTCATCCTATTTATTTATTTCCTCAAATTGTATATATATTTTTTGAATCTAAAATAAGACCATTCTATATAAGAAGGAACCTGAAAATCCATAGTGCTAGGAGAAGTTATTTGGGAACATAAGTGAAATATTTTGAATAATAATGTTAATTATTAGTAGTATTTCATTAGTCATTATTTTCATATCATTGAACTTATGAATGATGCAGGGTAAACATGTATCATCATATATTAGATCAATTTATCTCAATATATACATTTGTTAAATTCTCATAATAAAACTGGTAATGTTATTTGGATTTTATGGATCCATAAACATTTAGGTTATGGAATATATTAATTCATATTTTGTTGACATCATATCAGTTTCCAATATATTATTTTTATATTCTTTATTAGAATTCAGATAGTATTATTTGTAATGGTGGTGGATATGTATCAATATTTATTCCTTAACACTTTATTTTTTGTTCGACACGAATGTATTTATATCTATACAATGATATTATAAATATATTTTAATGTGATCAATTATTTTATTACTGGACGTATAATCAAGTGACTATTAGTTATTTTTACCTAACAACATAGATTGATGATATCTTTGATTATCAAAAGGGAAATGTGGATTTAAAATATGGACCTCAAATCAAGATACAATATTTTCAATGTAGATGAATAATATATTAATATGAAAAAATTAAGGTTTAGTTTTGGTAATTTAAAATATCTTTTTATTTTATTTAGACGTTATACTTCATATAATGTTTACAAGTATTTAAAGAATTAATTTTTTAATTTATATCTCAAAATCATCATTATATTTTCGGTGGGAGATATAATGGTTAATAAATGAAATGGGAGGGTCATGAAAATAAACTTGAAATTGTGTTTTTATCATTAATGGAGAATAATCATTATGTGATGTTTTCAATGTTCTATATATGGATCGGGATGTAAAATTCATGGATTATGCCTTGTCGAATATTTTGTTATATATGGTAATGAGTATATACAATTGTATTAATATTAGTAAATAATATTGAATGTCTAAAATATTTAGATATTATTGGATCTATCAAGAGATATCTGGATGAATTTTATAGATTTATAATTGTTTTCAACTCCATTAATGGACATGAATAAGTATGGTGACATATGAAAGGGGTTATAAATGACATAATCCATTTGAGTAGCTTAATATTCAATGGAAATTATCAAAAATAACGATTATATAAGATTTTAAAGAGTGATACTATATATATTTTCATGATATTAGAACAATGTGGGAGTTTATTTTGATGTAGGGTTACCATATTTTGGCATATGACTACTTCAAGATCTTACCTATTGATAATATATTCTAAAAACCATTATATAGAGGATTCTATTTATTACATTATAACATATATCCATTACCCCTTCAATGATATGTTTACGTTTATATTAATCATAATATATTAATAGAAATATCCATAAAAATGGATTGGAATAATAAGATGATGATTGTTGACACTCCTTTTCGTCACAGAATCTAAAAGATCAGAAAAGGGGAATATCTGAGCTCAAAGTGATTCATCCTTTGAAGAAAACATCAAAAATCGACAAAGGCAGGAACACAGGATCAAAAGCAACTTCACCGCGCAAGTTATATCACTGTCACGCAAGTCCACTTGCGCGACGACCTGAGTCGCGCAAGTGACTTGCGCGACCTAAGTGATAACCGCCTGGTAACCACCCAGGGTCTTCTTTTGCCTATAAATAGACCCTGTGGGCCCCCCATTCAAGAGGATCTTTTTTTCAGAAACTCGTATTGAAGCTCCCGACGCCCAAGTCTCTTCTCAAAGCTTCTGGAACACTTCTAAGGTAATTTCTTACCTAGAACGGAAGATCTAAAGAGAGGGAGGAATGCCTAAGTGTTGAAACTCATCAACACTTGTGCGCTTGAATGGCCAGCCCTTAAGGGAACTGGTCACACTTGCGCTCCGCCTTATTCCTTCAATAGAATTTGCGCGTCCCTTTTCTGGAAGAACCTCAAGGGGATTCTAAAGGGTTTAATAAAGAGTCGCTCAAGTATTTCAATTCTGATTGAAAATCGCGCAAGTACACCATGTGTCGCGCATGTATACCTGCGCGACAAATACTTGCGTGCCCATGCAAGACTTGCGCGCCTTTCAAGACTTGCGCGCCCCTACCTTTTTGGGTGCCTATCTTTCCCATTTTACCCCTCTTAAGCCATTTCACCTTTCCTATTCAAGATTCAGTCTTCATGATACTCTTTAAATCCATTTATGACATGATTTCTTGATTTGATTTCCTTATCTGAAAGGAATTCGGTGGAATATATCTCAAAACCTAGTGATTTATACATCTTTATGTCACCAAAGATTGAGAGTTCGTTCATTCAACCTCATTCTTTAAGATCAGATAATGCTTAACCTGGGTCTCCTTTTCAGGAATAATCCCCAGTTATAAGTCCTTTAATCTGGGCATCTTCCTCAGGAGTAAGCCCCAAATTCTTAAAGTTCCCAAACTTGGGCATCCTCCTCAGGAGTAAGCCCCAAACATTAATTCCTTTAACTTGGGCATCCTCCTCAGGAGTAAGCCCCAATCTCAAATATGGGCATCCTTTTTAGGAGTAAGCCCCAGACCTTAATCCCTAACTTGGGTCTCCTTTTCTGGAATAAGACTCAGTTATAATCTTGGGCTTACCTTTCAAGAGTAAGCCCCAAGTATCCTAACCTAGGCCTCCTTTTTAGGAGCAAGTCCCAGTCATAATCTTGGGCTTCCTTTTCAGGAGTAAGCCCCAAGTCCCCTAACCTGGGCCTCCTTTTTTAGGAGTAAGTCCCAGTCATAATTATGGGCATCCTCTTCAGAAGTAAACCCCAAGTCCCTTAATTTCTCTTAACCAGTCCTAAATTACGTTTGATATGGGGTTCCTTCTTAGGAGTAAAACCCAATTATCAATCCTCTCCTAATTTGGGTTTCCTTTTCAGGAATAAGCCCCAAGTTAGAGTATTCAAATATCCATAAAGCACATATACCTTTATGGACCCTGCTCTTGGATTTTCTCCCTAAAAGAAAATCCTAAACCTTCATCTATCTGGGCAGTCATACATACATAAGCCCCAAACAATTTCTTATGATTGCATCTTTCATGACACAATTGTCTAATTTTTACCAATACCTCTTGTTTCTCACACCGAGCATGACTCACGTGATCTTAGAGTGTAAAAGTAATTATGACATTCTTCTTTGAGCCATCAATCATAAACATCATACTCCATTACTCGAGCTACGTGGGTTCTGATTCCTTTTCCAAAACAAAGGATACGTAGGTAGCCCATTTATGGGTTCGATCCCAACTTTGAAATAATCCCTGTCCTTCAAAATGACAATAAACTTCAAGTTCCCCACTGAGTGGATTTACAACCAGCCTGGTCATCATAATGACCAAGAGAATTTTATATAAATGTTTTGAAGGATACCATTGACAAAGAATCTCTAAATAGATACAGATGATTCTCTATTGATGAAGAACCTCAAATACATATAAAATATTCTCTAAATTTCTTGCATATTTAATCATTGATTGTTAAAACTAAAGGAAAGCTCATTTTATACTTGGTAATGTAATAAGGATTCACGAACATAACTTAAATCTATAAAGAGCGTCCCGGAGTAGACAATAATTCCCCTAAAAAAGGTGTGATGAGTCCGACCTCCCATCCTCTCGACCAATGGAAATTCCTAAGCCTCATCAGTCCACAAGCTAATGAGCACCTACCTTTGGAAAGTAGGTCCAAACGGATGTGGAATCATTGGATGTTTCCGGTTCTACGAACAAACCCGCTAGAAACCGATCGGAACATTTGAATCTCCTGTCCAGGAGGTCATCCCCGAAATCCGTGCGAAACAAAAAATGGTGAACCCGACGTGAATACTTAACCAAGTTAAAGTGATGTTCTTCTTATTTGTTAGGCCCCTTGGGCCAAAAAATCAATCATTGACATGTGCTCATCCAAAAGATGCAGTGGTCGGATTCATCTTGATTATGTCTGTTATATGGAACAGGCACTCTTTTCTCAAGATCTTCTGCAAAATGGATTTCCTTAAATTCACCCCTGTGAATACTGCTGCTGTGAACACCTCTACTGTGAGGTCTGCTGCTGTGAAAACCAATGCTGCTACTCCTGCTGGAACGTCGTCCGCTCTGAGGATGACATCACCAACTCAGCGTCTTCAACGCTGGGTTTCTAATGCACTGGTTAAGGAGTACCGTCGCAATGGTACTATCCCAACTCTGGAGGCCGCTCGTCAAGCCCTCCAAGTTAACAACTCTACCTGGTAGTCCGGACAACGGCGACCAGCGATCAAGAAGTAGGCGGTGCTGACTACCGTCTCCAACCGTTTCGGGTCGTTATCCCCGGAACGCAATTTCCATTCACTCCCTTACTCTGAGGAAGTGAATGAGCAGGTACCTCAGGACCTTAATTCAAAAAGACAGGAGTACTTCCTGAGGGCTCCCATCAACAATCGCCTCCAGACTCGTGCGGTAGTGCGCCCTCAACACGATGAAGGTACCGACTCCAGGCATTCAGCTCAGGTTCCTCGAACCCGAGTAGGCAAGATGAACCGCCAGAGACGGAATCCGGTTAACAATAGGCAGGTTGTCATCCCTGCCATCTTCGGAGAAGTCCACCAACCTAACTTGGTGGAAAATAACGAGCAGGCACAATCACCTGTCTGTTTTAATTCCGCTGTCTAGCAGACTCGTCTGGCAGCATCACGCCAATCCCGCCAGGCAATTCTGGCAGAGTACTATAGGCAGGAACATACAACTGCTTATGCATCATCAGTTAGTCAGCAGGCTCGCCTGACTACATATGATGGAGTCCACCAACCTAACTTGGTGGAGAACAACGAGCAGGCATACACACCTGCCCATTTTAATTCCACTATCCAGCAGACTCGTCTGGCAGCATCAAGCCAATCCCGCCAGGCAATTCCGGCAGAGTACTATAGGCAGGAACATTCACCTGCTTATACATCACCAGTTAGTCAGCAGGCTCGTCTGACTACATATGATGGATCTCGTCAACCGCGTTTGGCGAAGTGTAATCAGCAGGCACATACACCTGCTAATACCAATTAAGCCTACCAACAGTCTCGCTTGGTAGCGCACAAAGAAGTCAGTCGGAAAGTCCCGACGACAAACAGGAGGTAGACTCAACTCTCTGCCTCCACACTTGAGTACTGTCAGGATTCACTGACAGGAAAAGGAGGACAGGAGCAGGCACATACACCTACTCCATGCCCGGAATGGACATATATCCCCATTCCGGCGGCTGAAGTCACCAAACATATTTTTTCAATGGTGAAAGAGCAGAAGCAAATTCCTGCTCATATTCTGGATGCTTGCCCGGATATCATAACAGCTTCAGCATCATCTCAGGGATAGACACATAAATCTATCCCTAGCAGTGGAGTGACACATCAACGATTCAGTCCGGAACAGACACACACATATGTTCCAGTCCAAGAGGGTTATGGGGCATACTCACCCATATCATACGGATAACCAAGTCAGGCACATACACCTGATTTGAGTGGAGATCGTCCGCCTAACCTGTCCATCCTTCCTGATCAGGAACATACACCTGCTCAGAGTAACCACTTTCGTAAACAAGTGGTTTCTAAAGTTAGTAAGAAGGCATATAAGAAAAAGATCCGCCCAGAACATTCAAGAGATCAAAGGCCAATCTATAACAAGGCCTTGCTCGATGCTGGAGTTCTTGAAGCCCTCAGACATTTATCTGTCGGAATTCAAGATTCTACTCCCTCAGTTCCCAATAACGGGAATATTAATTCTGAAGGTCTTCAACAGACACTTCCTCATGAAGGCTTGCTTCATGAAAATTCGGTCAATCTTGAAGTTTCTTCTTCAGATGAGAGCCACAGGAACCCTCTATGTGGTTATAAGACCAAGGAGCAAGTGATCTCATCTTTTGCTGAAACCCATTATGGTGGTCCTCCCCATGATGATGAACTTAGTTGCGAAAGTCCTCTCTGCAGTAGTGATAGACATTTCCTGGAAAATACTCCAGTGGATAATGTAGTGCCGAGAAAGCCCTCTTATCTTGAGGCACTTGCAAATGTGAAACCAGTCATGTCTGATGCTTTATCGCTAACAAGTGAAATACTTTCTCAATCAGAAGATAGCCCAGGGTGTAGGTCATTCTCCGAACCACCCCTAAGTCATGCATCTTATAGTTTGATCAATGATCTCTCTACCAATCTTGTTGAATCCGATGAAGCAAAAAGGAAACACCAACTCTGGTCAAAACAGGTAGAAGAATCTTCATTTAATGATAAAGAGGAAATGATGAACATGAGGAAAAAACTGGAAAAAGGTGAAGTACCAGTCATGTTTTGGCCTTTGGCTGACTCCCAGTACGACATTCCAAAGATGTTGATGGATGATGGAATCCATGATATTCGTCTCAACATATGGAAAACTCTTTTTCAATTAAAGAAGAAGGTATTATCTTACGATGAATATGAAAATCATCCTAAGATAATAGAAGGGCTACAACGTCATATTGATTTGGCATCTCTATCAGTCTCTCGGTATCCGAAGGCTGAAAAGCAACAGAGAACCCTTCAACGTTCATGCCTTGGCACACTAAGAAAATTGTGTCAGTTAATTTCCAATGCTCCATCTGATGTTCATATCAGAAGATGGGGTGTTCACGAACAACTACATTTCACAGTGCTTTCCAGTCAGCAAAGCCCGCCGAAAATGGTCTCATGCAATGTTATTGCCCATGTCCGACCACAGTCAATGGGCTTTGTTCATAATCAAAAGCTTTCTCAAGAACAGGCTTCAACTAGTTCCTCTCAAAATCAAGTATATAGAGAACAAGTTGTTGAATTGATCCTACATCAAGCAGGCGAGAATATTGCACAAGCCTCTCGTCTGGAGCAAACACGGCATCAAATGACAGAAGTTTCGGAAATCATCCAACGGTCTGTTGAACCAGGTGATAAAATTGGATACAAGTTAATGCATCCATCTAATTTTTGAACTAAGATTCGCAAGATCAAGAGAGATTTTAAGAAGATCTCATACATAGCATGTCAAGAGACACCCCAGCTTGTCAGACTGGGGACTTCTCTAACCCAACCCTCAGAGTCAACAAATGGGATTCGAGGAGTTGAGCGGAAGCAGCAGGAACATCCCCAGTCCACCGGACTGGGGACTTTTTCATATCCTCAATCCCTCCCTCAAGGAAATTCAGTATTCTCTCGATTAGGGAATAAGCCTCAAGAGGAACGAAGAGCCAAGCTATCAGGAGATTCTCTCCAAGTGACGGTTCTCCAAGAAGTTCCTAAGGGATCAAGTCAATGGAATGCCATGTCTCATCATGGACATGGAAGAAGACAATATCACATAAATGCTGATAGAAAGGATTCCATGCAGTATGCATCTATTAATGTCATCAATGTCGTTGCTGCTGATTCACCAGATGAGGATCAATCAGAGGGATCAGACGAAGAAGTTCATGCTCAATAAGTTGCGCATACAGACCTAAATGAAGAAGGTGTGCGCACACGTAATCAAAGGATTACCCAAAATCTGGGTATTCCTTCAAGTAACCCACATCCCCCTCTCCGAAAAAGATCCAATAAGGGGAAAGGAAAAAATCAGGTTACTTCTCACCCTTCCTCTGAAGGAGGTCAATCGCTCTCATTAGAGAAAAGGTTTGCACAACAGGAGGAAGAAATGAAAGAATTAAGAAGGTTGAATGCAGAAATACTTCAGAGTAGTCTTCTTCTTAAGAATGTTGAAGTCCGATAGCCGAAGGAATTTGTTGTAACTACTGAGATGGATCAGGAATATCCTCCTTTATCAGTACACCCTCAGAGGTCTAATCCTACGGGTCAAATGCATCAACGGTTGGCAGCACTACCATCAGTTGCAGCACCAACCACCACGTCTTTCCAAGCTCCATTCATTGCACCTACCCAAAACCAAGTTCAAACTGATGTTTCTCAAAAGTTAATAACTACTATTGAGTCATTAACAGCTCAGTTAGAAACTATGGAAGGGAAACGGGCGCAAGTTCAACCTGAAAAAAATGTTTACCCTGAATGGATAGATTCAATTTCTCCTCCACCCAGTTTTGGAAATCCTGTTTTACCTACTTTCAATGGATCAGGTGACCCTGAACAACATTTGACACATTACGTGTCTTGTTGTGATCCTATGATGGGAACTCCAGAGGAGCAAGAATCAGTGAAACTCAGATGCTTCATGCGAACCTTGCAAGGACCAGCTTTTGTCTGGTATAAAAGCTTGCAATACCGGTCAATCATCAGATGGGAGGATCTTTGTCAAAAATTCCTTCTTCAGTTCAGCTCAAATTTGCCAAAAACAACAGTTTTCGATCTTACAAACTGCAAGCAAAGGGAGAATGAAAGATTCCTTGATTTCATTGCTCGTTGGAAGGGATTAACGTATTCCCTGAGTTTAGCACTCCCTCAGGAGGAACTGTTGCCAATCTGTGTGGCAAATTTGCGTGACGAATTACGCACTCCATTGATCCCTATGAAATACACAGGAGGGTTTCGAGACCTTACTTCAATCACTCAACAGATTGAAGATTCCCTTATACAGGCTAAGGTTAAATCTCGTATAATTCCATCAGCTCCAGGAAGGAGAATGGGTAAAGCGGAAACTGCTACAGTTATTCTTAAACAAGCACCTGTACCTATTTCTACTTCAAAACCTTCATCTTCTCGAAGGGCTCCACCTCCTGAACGCCAACAAAAAAGGCTGTTTCGTCCAAATGATCAAAGAGATCAATGACGAAAACAATTTGAGGATTTGAAGAGTAAAACATACTCTTTCCAAAGTGAGCAAGTTCCTGGTTACTTCATTTCAGCTCTGGAAAATAATTTGGTTCAATTACCAGTGCCCAAGAGGCCAAACAAGGAAGGAGATGAAGACCGTCCCAATTATTGTCCCTTTCATCAAATGTTGGGGCATCTCATCCAGGAGTGTCTTGTCTTTAAAGACCTCATTCAAAAGATGGTCGACTTGGGACAAGTCAAATTGAAGGGTTCTTCAGCTCATGTAGCGTGTATTACCGCTACAGATCCAGAGGAAGAAGGCGAGCGGCTGGAAGTCAAAAGCAAAACTGCGAACAAATATGATGATTGGATGGTCAGAAGGACAATCAATTGGACCCATTCCATTTTGGGAACACAATTTAAGAAGCCAATTGTGTCTCCTACAAAAGCTGTAGTAAAGCCTCCATCAAAAGACAAATCCTCAAAAGGGCAGCGCAATTCAAAGAAGAAAGAGGAATCAGAAGAAGATGAGTATGTATCAAAGCCTAAATTGTCTTTGACTCTGGCAGATTTCATGCCATCTACTTCAAAGCCACGAACCCCGTCCCACCAAACGGCACAACCTAAAAAGGCTAACCAGGCAGAGTCTTTATCAGGCGAAGAGTTAATTTTTGGTTCTTTTAATATGATTCAATTAACAGATCCATATTCCAGTCTTGATGAGCCTGAATTCCCTGTATCAAATAAGGGAATCCGAGGAAGTTCTAGAGGTTCAGGATACAGGGGAAGACGTGGATCTTTCCGAAGCCACTACTCTAATTCTACCCCTGCTAGCACTGTATATGCAGCAGAAACTCATGGTAGAGCCCTTCAGCGAGCTCAAAAAGAACAAGCAAGTTCTTCTGCCAATGGCCAACTCAGTTTTGGCACAGTTATTTTGGAAGACCGATTAAAGGTTCCATCTTCTTTATCTCAGCAAGTAAATGGATCTAATCAGTATAATCTTCCAAAACCAAGGATGTTTCCAACTTCAATACAAGATGCATCAGCTTCCAAAGCATCTGCTTCCAAGGTACCTGCTAAACCGCATATTCCTATTGGGAAACACAGACCTCTAGATAAAAAGTATGATATATTGAAACACTTGGCCCAAGTACCAGCCAAGTTATCAATTTTGGATACTTTGAATCTGTCAAAAGATATTCGGGAAGCACTCATCGAAGCTTTGTCAAGTCCTCAGGAGTTTGAAGCTGAAATTGCTGCAGCTGAAATCTATCACGTAGAGAATAATCCTACAGAATGCCATGCAGTGAAATCTTTTACTAATAAAGATGAAGATGATGTTGTGCATGGGCACATAAAACCATTGTACTTATCTAGAAAAGTCAATGGTGTAGATATTCGAAGATCTTTCATTGACAATGGTTTAGGAGTCAACCTCATGCCCATTCGTACACTTCGTCGGTTGGGCCTCACGGAATCTGATTTATCTCCTTCTACCATGATGTTACAAGGATATGATAAAAATGAAAAAGAACCACTGGGAGAAGTTACACTCAGAACTCAGTTTGGAGATCTTGTATCCAATTCGGATTTCATGATTGTTGATCATGACTCAGCTTTCAATATCTTGCTTGGAAGACCCTGGCTACATCAGCATGCAGCTATTCCTTCATCATACCATCAATGTCTCAAATACTGTTTCGATGGTCAAGTTGGAACATTGTATGGTGATAAGGCCCCGTTCAAGACATGTGAGTCTCAATACATTGAGGCAGAATTTTATCACATGAAGGGAAGAGAAAAATCTACAATGAAGGAAATTACCAAAGTTAATGCTCCATATGGTTTGGAGAAAATTCCAATAAATCCATTTTCACATGTGAGTACAGATTATGTGTTACCTATCAGTAAAACTGACAAAATAGGCCCAAATCAAAATACTCTTATGGAAAGATCCATAATGTCAATTACAGCAATCGAGCCAGACAACATGGGAGAAATTGGTAACCTACCAAGCAGTGATGAAAGCATAAGTGGTGACGTTTTTATTTCATCTGCTGAAGTCCAACAAGTCTATACTTCGCTAATCAGGCCAGAAGAAGTTATAGCAACACCAGAGGTGAATAATGATGTCGATTCTCAATCCATCATCTCATCTTTATTTCCCAAAGAAGACCCTTTATCATCAATAGGGTCGGAAATGGAAGCTTCTTCTTCAAAATGTGAAAATTTTGACATCTCTTATGATCATGAGAATTTAGTTTTGTCATCTACTTTGCAAGTAGAAACAGAAGAAATAGCACGTGATGAAGAGGAAGAGGAAGATCTTAGAGATGCTCCTCCAACATTTGAAGAGGGTATCTCTACCACTGTGGATGAACTCAGAGAAGTAAATCTGGGTACAGAGAAAGATCCACGACCCACTTTAATTAGTGCGGCCATGACCCTTGAAGAGAAAGAGATGTATATTTCTTTTCTAAAGAAAAATAAAGATATTTTTGCTTGGAATTATACAGAAATGCCTGGGCTTGATCCTGATGTTGCTACTCATCATTTGGGTTTACCAAAAGAACATCGAGGTTTTAAGCAAGCCGCGAGAAGAACACACCCAACCTATGCTTCCAAAATTGAAGCTGAAGTGGATAAGCTGATCAAAGCCAACTTCGTCAGAGAAGTTCAATATCCCAAGTGGTTGGCTAATATTGTCCCTGTAAAGAAGAAGAATGGACAAATTAGGGTTTGCATCGATTTCAGATATCTTAATCGGTATTGTCCTAAAGATGATTTCCCAGTTCCGATTACAGAACTCTTAATTGATGCGACGGCTGGATATGAAGTAATTTATTTCATGGATGGATATTCCGGATATAATCAGATCCAAATGGCCCTAGAATATGAGGAATATACAGCCTTCAGAGCTCCTCAAGGTGTGTTTTGTTACCGGGTGATGCCCTTCGGTTTAAAGAATACAGGTGCAACATATCAACGCGCCATGCATCGTATCTTCAAATCTCTTTTAGGGAAGTTTGTTGAATGCTATGTAGATGATTTGGTGGTTAAATCCAAACAACGTTCTAATCACTTGGCTGATTTGGAAGTCATATTCCACAAGCTTCGACACCATAATTTGAAGATGAACTTCTTAAAATGTGCTTTTGGGGTAACCTCAGGAAAATTCCTCGGCTTTTTTGTACGCCATCATGGTATTGAAGTCGATCCTGAGAAGACCAAATCAATCCTTGGTATGTCACCTCCTCAGAATTTGAAAGAATTAAGAGGACTTCAAGGACACTTAGCCTATATTCAGCGTTTCATCGCCAAGTTGGCAGGCAAAAGTTTACCCTTTACCAAATTATTGAAGAAAGGAGTCACTTACCAGTGGACTGAAGAATGTCAAGAAGCATTTGATGTTCTCAAGAAATACCTCTTGAGTCCACCAGTACTCATGCCACCTGTTGAGGGTAGACCGATTATCCTCTATGTGACAGCTCTAGAGCGATCATTGGGTGCCTTTCTCGCTCAAAAGAATGATGCTGGGAATGAAAATAGCTTCTACTATCTCAGTAGAACTATGCTTGAAGCAGAAACCCGGTATTCAAGTATTTAGAAGTGCTTCCTGGCATTAATCTTTGCAGTTCAGAAACTGAGACACTACCTACAACATCACGAGGTCCAATTGGTATCTTGCAATAAACCGCTCAAATTCATCCTTAGTCGTCCAATGCTTACAGGACATCTGGCAAGGTGGGCGGTTATTCTACAGCAGTTCGACATTCAGTATGTGTCTCAAAAGGCAATTAATGGCCAAGCTCTGGATGATTTCCTGGCTGAACATCCTTCAGTGGAAGACACATATTCAGATATTGAACTCCCTGATGAGGAAGTTTTCTCTATTCAAGAGAGTCCTCAAACATGGGAAATGTATTTTGATGGTGCTTACAGAAGTCCAACAGGGAAGAAAATGGAAAATCCTAAATTCAAAAAAGTTGGTTTAGGAATTGTGCTCATTTCTCCAGATAAGGCAGTGTTACCTTATTCCTTTCTATTGTGGGAAGGTGGTACCAATAATGAAGCTGAATAGTAAGCTCTCATTACAGGCTTAGAGTTAGCGCTTCAAGCACAAGTGAATCACTTAAAGGTGAAAGGTGATTCAGACCTGGTAATCAAACAAGTCAATGGGGATTATGCCATCAGAAAAGAAGAATTAATCCCTTTGTATGATTACGTCAGAGAGTTAATGTCGGAATTCCCTTCAGAACCGACATTTTCTTATGTCCCAAGATCACAAAATGCTCAAGCTGATGCACTGGCTAATATAGCCACAGCTTTAGCAGATCCAAATCGGGACGAGACAACCATCAGTATTTCCCACCGTCGTGCAATTTCACCTTATGTTCAAGTCAGAACAGAGGAAATTAATGAAATTAGTCCCATTCCTGAACCGTATGGTCATATTACAGGATGGATGTCACCTATTAGGGAATACCTTCAAAATGGAACACTTCCACCTGATAGAGCCGAGAAAGAACAAATCCGGTGACGTGTGGTCAATTTTACTCTTTATGATAGCCCAAACCACCTTGAGAAAATTCTCTACAAATGTGGGTTTGATGGAGTTCTCTTCAGATGTATTGATGGTGAAGAGACAATGGCTGTCATAAAAGAAGTGCATGCATGAGTCTGTGGTGCCCACCAGTCTGGACATAGACTGTCTGATCAAATTCGAAGGCTTGGATACTTTTGGCCTTCAATGATACAAGATTGTGTTAATTTCACAAAGAAGTGTCATTCATGCCAAGTATATGCCAACTTCATTCATAAACCTCCAGAGTTGCTTCATACAGCTAAATACTCATGGCCATTTTCCACATGGGGAATGGATGTGGTGGGACCTTACCCTTCAGCTATGGCCAAGCAGTTTAAGTACATTCTTACTGCTACTGATTTCTTTTCCAAATGGGCAGAGGCAGTACCTCTCAAAGAAGTCAGTTCTAAATGCATTTTTAACTTCATCAAGTCTAACATCATTACTAGATTTGGTGTCCCTCATACCATATTGACGGACAACGGCACCAACTTCTGTTCTTCTGAGGTGAAGAAATTGTATCAAGAATACAACATTAAATCCAACCATTCATCTCGATATCATGCGGCATCCAATGGAAAAATAGAAGCTTTTAACAATACTCTTTCAAATATACTGCAAAAGATGATGGATAAAGATAAGAGGTCATGGCCTGATAAACTCTTTCATGCTTTATGGGCTTATCAGACTACCACTCACAATGCAACGCGGTCAACTCCATATTCATTGGTATATGGAACAGAAGCAGCCTTGCCAATTGAAGTTCAATTACCCTCACTCAGAATAGCCATTTGTGATCAGTTATCTACAGATGAGCAATCCCAAAAGCATTTGAATGAATTGGAACAGTTAGATGAGAAAAGATTGTGCACTTTTCACCACTTGGAAATCTATCAGAATCGAATAGCACGAGCTTTTAACAAAAAAAGTTCGTCTTCGTTCATTCATTCAGGGAGAATTGGTATTGGTTCTGAGAACACCAATGATACCAGGAAAGAATCCTCCCAAGCTTGAACCAAAATGGGAAGGAACTTATTCAATACATAAGGTCTACTCCAATGGATCTTATTCATTAATCTCAATGGATGGAAAACTCATCACGACTCCAACCAATGCCAGATTTCTGAAGAAATATTTTGTATAAACACAAAATATGGTCCCCAGAACCAAGACTCTTACAATTGGTTCATACAGAAATGGTCCAGTATGACCTTAAACTGCAATATCGTCCAACATGATGTTAAACTGTAGAAAAGAACTTGTCCCCGCAACATGACATTAAACTGTGCAGCACCAGTTCGTCCTTGCTATATGACGTTAAACTATACAGCAATGGTCCAGTATGACCTTAAACTGCAATTTCGTCCAACATGACATTAAACTGTAGGAAAGACCCTTACGTCCGGAAAGATGTTAAACTACATAAGCACTTAAAAGTCCAGTATGACTTTAAACTGCATCATCATCCACGGTCTATGCATATGACCTTAAACTATTTGCACTTTCGTCCAACATGACGTTAAACTCTAGAAAAGAACTTGTCCCCGCAACATGACATTAAACTGTGCAACACCAGTTTGTCCTTGCTATATGACGTTAAACTATACAGCAATGGTCCAGTATGACCTTAAACTGCAACTTCGTCCCACACGACATTAAACTGTGAAAAAGTTCCCTAAACCGTCCAGCATGACCTTAAACTGCATCATCCCTGGTCCATGTATATGACCATAAACTATTTGCAAATCCCTTATGTCCAGCAAGACGTTAAACTGTGACGTCCTAACTACATGACGCTAAACTGTATAAAAGTCCCTCACGTCTGGAAAGACGTTAAACTAGATAATCATCAAAGGTCCAACATGACATTAAACTGCACCATCCACGGTCTATGCATATGACCTTAAACTATTCGCACTTTCGTCCAACATGACATAAATGGTGTGTTATTTTGTCCTTACTGCATGACATTAAACTGCACAGTCAGTCCCCCTTTCGTCCAATATGACGTTAAACTGTTTTATCCCCATCGTCCTAACTACATGACGCTAAACTGTGCAGCACCAATAGTCCTAACTGCAAGACTTTAAACTGCATAGTCCCTTTATATGTCCTACATGACATTAAACTGTGCATCGTTAAGGTTATTGTTACCTCTTGTTTCTCACACTGAGTATGACTCACGTGAGCTTAGAGCGAACATCAACCATAACACTCCCTTTGGGCCACTAACCATGTGTAAGTCCCAACAACATTTTAATTATATTGTTGTCCCCAAGAACAACTTGATCATTAATTCATTATTTAATTGAACTACACGAACTTTGATCCTTGCCCTCCAGGCTGGCTATGTAGGCAACCTCACAGGGTTCAAGCCCAAAAACAATCTCTTCACAACGGTTCACCACCATCTCATATGATGTTGATTTGTGAAACCGCCCCTAGAATCAATATTTTTACATTGATTCACTTTTGTCCTTGTTATACGACGTTAAACTATACAACACTTTTGTCCGGTACGACAATAAACTACAATATTCTTTGATCTCCTCACTTGAGAGAGAATTATTATTGACATTGATTTTTCAATCATGTTTCATTTCAAAAAAACTACGTGCATACATGGTAATGCCTAAATTTTTTATCTCAGGTTAAACCATCATTGCACTAAAGTCCCCTTTCACCCTTCACATGTACGAACCAAATTTGTACAAAGGGTAGTTCTAGAACTACGTGGACTTGATTACCATCCTTATGGGATACGTAGGAACATTCGAGTGTCCCTCGAATCATGTCCCAAGTCTTTTGGGCCTAACCCCAAATTTCACTTTCAGTCCCTTAGCTGAAAAGTCCTCATGAAAACACACACTGTGTATTCATTATTATGGTCCAAATTCTATGACCCTAAACTAAGATTTCTCATACATTCGTCCTTCACGACGTTAAACTACATTTCAAGAACTACGTATGGCTTGATTCTCATTCTTATGAGATACGTAGTGAAGTCCATGTTTCAATTCACGACCCACCCACAACATGATTATGGTTATCATTGACCTATGTATCTCTATATACATTGGAAAATACCCATCTTTATGTGTTATAATCCTAACCTTAAATATTTTCAGATCTTCATAACCCTTTTCATGACTTCTAGTCACAAAAATGTCAAACTTCTGAGAAATCTTTTGCCTGACTATGCAGCACGTGCCCATAGGTGGCCTTGCATAAACAGTCCACATAATAGACTTGTCAGCCGAAAGATGCTATTTATTTGACCATGTAGCCAATGCCCTTAGGTGGACCTGCATATTTCAACCCCCTAACGGGTTTGTTAAATAATGGTAACTTCATTATTGGGAAGAATTCCTCTTTTGTCCTTATTTGTCTTAAATGACAGTATGTAGGGATCCGCAAAAAATAGCCATCCTTAAAATATTTGTCCCATATCCTTTTTCATGATCTGAAAGTATTCAAGTCTATGGTTTATTCTTCTTCCCTATGTTTGGGTCAGACCTTCGTAGGAGTGATATTCATCCAGTTCTTCGATATTCTTGTTCGGAAATATCTTCTCCATATTCAAGTACCTCTTTCCATACAAAAAACTCTATACTTTAGAAAATTTGAATCTCCATAAACTTTCACTGGCTTTTAGCACTAGGAAAGTAAATTTCTAGGAGTTCTTTTGCCTGACTATGCAGCACGTGCCCATAGGTGGCCTTGCATAAACAGTCCACATAACAGACTTGTCAGCCGAAAGATGCTATTTATTTAACCATGCAGCCAATGCCCTTAGGTGGCCCTGCATATTTCAACCCCCTAATAGGTTTTGTTAAATAATAGTAACTTCATTCTTGGAAACTACTTCTTCTAATGCCTTTTAGCTCTTTTTCATATCATTCCTCAGATTCAAATATTCCTAAGCCATAGTTTACATTTTTTCTCTCATACTTGAGTATGGTAATATGTTTTCAGATAAATTGTCAAGGAATTGAATCAATTTTAGTACATTTCAGTCAAAGCTATTTCGACCTTAAACATTAGCCCCTTTATGTCTGGCATGCATGACTTTAAAATGCCCACAAAAGACAAAAGAACTATGAATAAAAGTCAAGTTCCAGCTCACTAAATATACATTTTTTGTATGATTTAGGTAATATTAAGCAATTAAAAGGTTCAATGTTTGTAGGATAATTTGTAGTAATCCTAGTAAAAATAAAACTATGCTTACTAGGCCCATTGGCTTAAGTAAAATTGAAGTAGGCAATGAAAGAATGCAGGTACAAATGATTGAAGACAAAAGTGTTTTTCAATGATACACAGGAGATAGAAAAGACATCCACAGACTGGAGTCTCTTCTCTTTTTCAAGAGTTACAGAAGATTGTCAACATAAGTCTTCATTTGATGTATAGCATCCTAATCTTTATCAACAGTTATTTGAAGCTCGTGCACTTGACCAGCTTCACTCTTTTCAGCTTGCTGAAGTGCCTTCTTAGCATCTTTGATGGCTTTCATTCCATTCATATGAGTTTCATTCAATGATTTATTAAGCTGATCAAGTTCCCCAGTAACAGCATCTAACTGTTGCTGGAGTTTCACCTGCTGGACGACATTTTCTTTGATTTTTTGCTTTAGATCCTTCATCTTGGCAGCATAATCAGCCTCAGCTTGGGATACCACAGCCTCAAATTCGCCTATGTTGACTGACAATTTCACTCTGGTCAAATCTTCGTGACTTGTCTGCGCTTGCTCCCTCCTGAAAATGATCTGTTTCACCACGGCATGGATCTTTTCATACCCAAAACCACCAAGTCCCAGTATAACAAATTGGGATGACAATCGAGGATTTTTTGATGGTAGCTCCTCTAAATTCACCCCAGATATGATGTTCCATATGTTGTTCCATGCCTTACATCATGAAAAGCTGAATGCTTTAAGCATCTCTGGATCTGATTCAATATCATCGTCCGAGGGGGGTATGTAATCTGGAATTTGTGCACTTAAAGAAGTGCCATGTCCTGCTTTTTCCCCCCTGATTTGTGCTTCTTCACTTTCAATTCATGTTGGGGCAGAGGCTGGGGCCTCACCTCCGGATCTAGTCATTGCAGTTGATGGTCCTGCATGATTAATTGAAAGATTTAGTCAGCTTCAAAGGATAACAAAATAATATATTGTCTTGCGAATAAAGTACAATCACAAATATTGTTATCCCTTACCCAAGGATGGTTCAGCAACCTGAGAAGACCTTTCCCCATCTTTCCCAGTTTCAATAGGATTTTCAAGATGGGTCTCAGGAGGGTTTATTGGATTTATCTCTACTTGAGCTAATGTTTCTGCAATGATAGGGTTGACATCAATGTCCACACCCTCTTCGGGCATTGGCAGTTTAGCAGCTTCTACGGAAGAAACTGCATTTTGTTTTCAGTCATTGTTAGAAGTGTAAATTTTTAAAAAAAAATTGGGCGAAGGGTAGCACTCACGCCCAAGGTATTCTAAATCACATGACAACTTAGCATGATCATAAAATTATTCGAAATTCATTCCTTGATTCACCATTTCATCCAATGATATTTCAGAATCCTGGTTAGTCTCACCAGTGGGAGCATTTGCTACATCTTCTTGCCGACTTATGTCCTGCAACCCCTGACCCTGGATAGCATCTTCAGCAGTAGGAGGGATACTGGGAATGGATGCTAGATCTTCTCCAGGAGCAACCAAGTCATCTTGGGTCTGTGATTGTTCTACAGCACCCTCCAAGGCCTTTGAAGAAGGATTAGTCCCTTCCCTCAAGGGGGAAATTGAAGAAGCCCCTGCAATCCTCAGAAATATGAGTAACCATATGATTATGGGTATAAACTCATGATTGTTCGAAGGACTTACCGCTGCTAATGAAACGTTTTTCTATGGATTTACTCCTTCGTTGCCTTTGCTTCTTTTTTTTTGGAGTATCAGTGGTATCCCTTATAGGCACTTGGATTGGAGAATGGAAGGCTGTGTCCAGTGCCTCATTCATGGCCTGCTGGCCTGAAGATATCTCGCCTGGTTCGCGAGGAGAATCAGCAGTAGCCCTGATAGCAGTACCATCAGGGCTATACTGTGGCGAAGGAACCCCAGTTCCTTTCTTTGCAAGCTGAGAGATGAAGAAAATAACTTCCTTAAGTAACAAAGCTTCAACTAAAATCATGTTGCATAGAAAATAAGGAAAGAAAACTTACATCTTCAGGAGCCACGTACTCTTGCCATCCCTTATCTCCAGAACCACCAGCCCCCTCAGTGGTGCCACGATCGATCATTTCCTTCACCCGCCTGGTGATAGGAACCGAGTCATCGGTGGAATATATGAGCATTTCAAGCTCTCTGATGTAATCTCGCACTTCATTGGGGTTATCTCCGTATTGAAGATTTTTAGAAGCTACAAGATTTCCTATTCCAGGAAGTTGTAGGCCCTCACACAAATCCAGCCAGGCGGTCTCAGTACCATAGTATAAGCTCTGCCATAACTGAACAACCTCTGGTCTTAGATATAAAGGCTATGAGGAAGGTCCTACAATTTTCAATTTTAATTTCTTCCCAGCTCCTGCAACTATAGATAGAGAATAAGAAAGTAAGAATTATTACTTTATAAAGTAAAAGTGATTGAAATTATTACAATGAAATAACTCCCCAGGAGTTGATGGAGTGGGTCTTTTAATTCTGGCCAGAGGATTATATCGGGCACGAAACTGCTTTGCTGCCGGTTGTGCCTCATCATCCCCATCATGATAATCCGATGAATCAGTTCTAGAAGAGGAGTCTGTTGAACCTATTTCAGGTGGAGAAGCGTCACCTTCATGAGGAAGGGTTTCTTTCTCTATAGTCCTCTTCCTCTTTCCCACTTGATATACTGGGTGATTCAATATCCCTTTGGGGTATGATGCTATCCAGTGTTCGGCATAAAATGTAGTCAGATTATGTGCCGCTTTTTCAACTAGTAGATCAAATACTGCCCCATTCTTCTCTCTTGATGTCAGCAACCATAGTTGTCGAGCAACCATCGGATGTTGTTCTAACCTGACATGTACCGGAGGGGATACAACAATGTGTTTCAAACATTTGAATTGGCGTGCAAATCTATATGGAGCATAGGCCTCACATATGATTTCTCCATCAATCCTAGCTACTAACACGCTATCCCTGCAAGCTAGCATGTATGCCCTCAAATCCAAATGGGCTGTCCCATCATCAACAAACCGCCCGGATGGCGGACTTCCATAGGGAAAGAAGTTGAATTCCTTAAACATGCTCAGCCTTACTTTCATGTCATAACCATTAACATCTAATGGAGCAATTCCAGAGAATACTTGCACGGACGGTCTGAAAGAGCTTCCAGGAATTTGTAATCTATTCTGTACATTGTAAGTCCTGAAGTGAGTGGCGATCCATCCCCACAAAACCTGGAATGGTCCCACTATTCTTAAAGGAGATTTACCCTGGAAGACATGAAGTAAACTCCTGTGAATCTTTGCTAAAATGGGGGTAGCTAACCCAACCATTTTTCCCTCAGCCAACTTTACCGCAATGACGAAGGTACCTGGCCTAATGCCTCCCTTCGAATCCCAGACCGGCAAGAGATAAACACTGAGCCACATTGCCAAGAAACCCGCCAGATGAGTTTTCTTTGGAATTATTTGATTCACTTCATATCCCCACTTTTAAAACTCTCCTGCTTCTAGAGTTGGCCAGAATGTGCCAGGAGCTCCTCTCTTCTCAGGTTTTGGACAAGTGGTAGGATGTCTGGGCCTGGTATCCATGGATTTCTTTTTCTTGGATCCTTTTTCTTTTGGCTCCATCCCTTTCTTCTCAGTAAGAAACACATTCATCCATTCTTCCGGATGAATATCTTTTCTAAAATGAGTTAATGTGGTCTCTGAACTCTTGAGCCTGTGGAAGATTTTAAATAATTCTCGAGATAAAGCAGGAGTCTTCTCTGAATCATTCCAAGTAACCTTGGGAGGAATGAATTCATCATACATATCGCCCAAAATTGGAGCCCCTGAAATCTTGTGGACATCCCACAAACTGATACCTACTTCTCCATGAGTCAAATGGAAAGAATTAGTTGCTGGGCTCCAGTGGCTGAGTATCTCTGGCACGAAGTTATCATGTCTGTAAACATATGTTTGCCCAACCCAGACAGCCTCATATATTGCAGCTCTCTTCAGGTCCTCGATAAACTCTGCGCAAGTCTGTTGCACCCAGTATGCCCACATCCAAGTTGGCTTCACACCTCCCCCAGGACGGAAATCCCAACTTTTCTTCCAGCCTTTGGATTGATCCATCTGAGCATTTCGGAAGATTGAGGGATAACAATGTGGTTGAAGCTCAGGTGTATGATTTTTCAGATCTGGTGTACAAGGGCTATGATGCATCACATAAGCCTTCTCCCCTGTTCCAGCAGTTAGAAATACTCCTCCACCTGAGATATTTGCTGAAGCAAAATTGGTATAATTCTGAAACCACGAAAATGGAAGATAATTCTTTACTTCTGGAATAATGACTTCTTGTAGATGACCATAGCCATACAAAGGTAGATATGTTCTTTGAGGAAAGTTGCGATGATATTTCTTCAGATACTTAGCCAAATCTGGAAGAGTACTATCCTTGACAGTATAGTAATCATGGCCAATGATGTTCATCATATCATCTATCCGCTTGCTAGCCAGTTCATCAATTAATCCAGGTCTAAGAGCCATTAATTCTGCACAAATAGTTGAATAAATTAATTTATAAATGAATTAATTTTTCAAAAACTTTGTGAAAGAAATCAAAAAATGGATAAAGGCATTAAGGCGCGCAAGTATGGAGATGTCGCACAAGTGTTACATATGCCGCGCAAGTTTCTGTCGCGCATGTATCACCGCGCAAGCCCTATTACCTTTACAGTTGCGAGACAGCGAGGGAACAGTGGAAAAGAGACTTGCACGGCGAGGAATACTTGCGCGGCGAGAGCTCGAGAAATTCGGGATCAGATGCTACACACGGCCAAAAGCCATGTATTTATAGGCCAGGAGGCCTATCTGCCCGCCGTACCCAGAGCGCTTAAGGCCTGCGCGACACAAACTTGCGCGCCGCCCTCGGTGCACTAAAGACTTGCGCGCGCCCACTTTTCCTTTGGATGGATTCGATTTCCTCAGAGTAAAATCCTCATTTCTCTCTGGATCCATCTCTGAGGGGGGACTTTTGTTGACACTCCTTTTCATCACAGAATCTAAAAGATCTGAAAAGGGGAATATCTGAGCTAAAAGTGATTCATCCTTTGAAGAAAACATCAAAAATCGACAAAGGCAGGAACACAAGATCAAAAGCAACTTCACCGCGCATGTTATATCACTGTCGCACAAGTCCACTTGCGCGACGCCCTGGGTCGCGCAAGTGACTTGCACGACCTAAGTGATAACTGCCCGGTAACCGCCCAGGGTCTTCTTTTGCCTATAAATAGACCCTGTGGGCCCCCCATTCGAGAGGATCTTTTTTTCAGAAACTCGGATTGAAGCTCCCGACGCCCACGTCTCATCTCAAAGCTTCCGGAACACTTCTAAGGTAATTTCTTACCTAGAAAAGAAGATCTAAAGAGAGGGAGGAAGGCCTAAGTGTTGAAACTCATCAACACTTGCGCACCTGAATGGCCATCCCTTAAGGGAACTGGTAACACTTGCGCGCCGCCTTATTCCTTCAATAGAATTTGCGCGTCCCTTTTCTGGAAGAACCTCATGGGGATTCTAAATCGTTTAATAAAGATTCGCTCAAGTATTCCAATTCTGATTGAAAATCGCGCAAGTACACCATGTGTCGCGCATGTATACTTGCGCGACCAATACTTGCGCACCCACGCAAGACTTGCGCGCCTTTCAAGACTTGCGCCCCCCTACCTTTTTGGGTTCCCATCTTGCCCATTGTACCCCTCTTAAGCGATTTCACCTTTCCTATTCAAGATTCAGTCTTCAAGATACGCTTTAAAGCCATTTATGGCATGATTTCTTGATTTGATTTCCTTATCTGAAAGGAATTCGGTGGAATATCTCTCAAAACCTAGTGATTTATACATCTTTATGCCACCAAAGATTGAGAGTTCGTTCATTCAAACTCATTCTTTAAGATGAGAGAATCCTTAACCTAGGTCTCCTTTTCAGGAATAATCCCCAGTTATAAGTCCTTTAATCTGGGCATCTTCCTCAGAAGTAAGCCCCAAATTCTTAAAGTTCCCAAACTCGGGCATCCTCCTCAGGAGTAAGCCCCAAACCTTAATTCCTTCAACTTGGGCATCCTCCTCAGGAGTAAGCCCCAATCTAAAATATGGGAATCCTTTTTAGGAGTAATCCCCAGACCTTAATCCCTAACTTGGGTCTCCTTTTCAGGAATAAGACTCAGTTATAATCTTGGGCTTCCCTTTCAGGAGTAAGCCCCAAGTCTCCTAACCTGGGCCTCCTTTTTAGGATCAAGTCCCAGTCATAATCTTGGGCTTCCTTTTCAGGAGTAAGCCCCAAGTCCCCTAACCTGGGCCTCCTTTTTTAGGAGTAAGTCCCAGTCATAATTATGGGAATCCTCTTCAGGAGTGAACCCCAAGTCCCTTAATTTCTCTTAACCAGTCCTAAATTACGTTTGATATGGGGTTCCTTCTCAGGAGTAAAACCCAATTATCAATCCTCTCCTAATTTGGGTTTCCTTTTCAGGAATACGTCCCAAGTTAGAGTATTCAAATCTCCATAAAGCACATATACCTTTATGGACCCTGTTCCTGGATTTTCTCCCTAAAAGTAAATCCTAAACCTTCATCTATCTGGGCAGTCATACATACATAAGCCCCAAACAATTTCTTATGATTGCATCTTTCATGGCACAATTGTCTAATTTTTACCAATACCTCTTGTTTCTCACACCGAGCATGACTCACGTGAGCTTAGAGTGTAAAAGTAATTATGACATTCTTCTTTGAGCCATCAATCATAAACATCATACTCCATTACTCGAACTACGTGGGTTCTGATTCCTTTTCCAAAACAAAGGATACGTAGGTAGCCCATTTATGGGTTCGATCCCAACTTTGAAATAATCTCTGTCCTTCAGAATGACGATAAACTTCAAGTGCCCCACTGAGTGGCTTTAAAACCAGCCTGGTCATCATAATGACCAAGAGACTTTTATATAAATGTTTTGAAGGATACCATTGACTAAGAATCTCTAAATAGATACAGATGATTCTCTATTGATGAAGAACCTCGAATACATATAAAAGATTCTCTAAATTTCTTGCATATTTAATCATTGATTGTTAAAACTAAAGGAAATCTCATTTTATACTTGGCAATGTAATAAGGATTCACGAACATAACTTAAATCTATAAAGAGAGTCCCGGAGTAGACAATAATTCCCCTCAAAAAGGTGTGATGAGTCCGACCTCCCATCCTCTCGACCAATGCAAATTCCTAAGACTCATCAGTCCACAAGCTAATGAGCACCTACCTTTGGAAAGTAGGTCCAAACGGATGTGGAATCATTGGATGTTTCCGGTTCTACGAACAAACCCGCTAGAAA
Organism: Viscum album; assembly: GCA_963277665.1. Lineage (NCBI taxonomy): Eukaryota > Viridiplantae > Streptophyta > Magnoliopsida > Santalales > Viscaceae > Viscum > Viscum album. Next base: position 602,015,625 of record OY728126.1, read on the forward strand.
CTGATCAGAACGTTTGAATCTCTTGTCCAGGAGGTCATCCCCGAAATTCGTGTGAAACAATGATCATGATATAATATCTCTTGACAACTAATTTCGATTTAGCCTGCACCTATAGTAAATCTTATATGGTGGATGAGACATTTATTTTGCAGATAACGACTAAAGTGCATAATGAATCTGAGGATGAATTGAATTTGTTTGGGTTCTTTGTGGAGTCTAATATAAAATTAAAAGAGAATGATGATCATGTATTCTAATATATGTTAAAATTCATAATATTCATTGATGATCTAATTAATTTAGAGAATCCATAATATTTATTTTTCATGATAAATGATGTATTTTAAATTGTCTGGAGACCTAAGGTGATAGGTGTCAGTCTCATTATGGTGCTATTTTTTAGGAAAGAGTTTTGTTGTTTTTTTGGACCTTGATCCATGAAGTGATGTATGATGGGAACTATTCATGTTTAGCAGTAAAACCATATACTCTATGGTGATATATGATCTCAAATTTTATAATTAGGGTAACATGTGGAATTGATAGTGATACCCATATTGGATTTTAGAATGTATTTTTTTATAAATATTATGTTGAATAACATATCGTATAACAAAAAAACACATGTGAGAAATAATTTATTAAAATGGATGGGAATCATCAATTATTTATTAAAATATACTGTAAAAAATAAATAAACTTACACTAATTTCAAAATTATAGTATATGAAGATAATAAAATTTTAACATTAAATGTTTCATTTTTAATTTTTTTTTTCATTACACATTTAATATTAATTTTTTTAACAAAATTATGAGTTTAGAATGATTAGTTGAACATAATTATTTAATTTATAATATCAATATTACTATAGAATAATATTTTCTAGTTTTTATGAATATATTGATTTCGTGGTGAATTGTGATTAATACACATTTTATGAATACATTCACTTTTATGACGTCTTAATGATGTATGAATGGATTAACAGAGTTAGAAACGTTTTCATTGATAATATATGTACATATTAAGAAATAAGATTTTTTCTGAAAATTAATATTGAATATATTTATATTTATTTAAATTTATAATTGTAGAGAATTTTTTTTATTCAAATAAAAAGTATTTTTAATTATTTAATGTTAATATATTTTAAATACGGATTAATTATATTTTTTTATGATTTAAATAAAAAAAATCATTAAATTTAGCTAACCGAACGATTTCTATTGCGATTAATGTTATAAATTATTTATAAATAATTTCATTTTTAGTATAAAAAGGTTTCTTTTAAAAATGACATTTTTTTAAAATTTTATTGACATAAATTTATAACACATATAATTTTTTTCAGAAAATTATTTCCCTATTTGGAATAAAAACCATAAAATTATCTAACATTTTCCATTTCATTTTATGTCATATTAAAGAGTTATCATGGTAAATATTTTTCACCATATTAAAGGTTAAATGGGTTAAAGTGAATTCCAAAATAGGTGTTAAGGCTTCAAATATCTCTAAAATAGAACTAACATTTATGCATTCAGTGATTTCTACATAAAATTATCTGATCCCTGAAATTGAATTTAATTGAATAGATATTATTTGAGAATTATTTCCATTTTTTATAGTGTTCTTAATATTTATATGGCTGTATTTTATCTCACTTATAAAAGATAAAATTCTATACTTAGTTTTAAATAATTATTAATAAACTTATCATGAACATGTTATACTAAATTAAATCCCCAAATATCTTCCCCAAATCATATAAGTCAAGTTCTACCATTAGATGGACCCATAAATATAAGGTACTACCCAATGGATGATATCCATAGAGGATGTATAAGTCATAACCCAATTCTTTCAGGTCTATATATATGTATACCTTATTATCATCACCTATAATTATACTAATATGATTTCTAAAATAGTATTACTATATTTAAATGAATTTTGTTTGTGCGAAACATGTTTTCTAAAAATTTTCCATCATATAGAAAATAATAACACCGATTTTGTGTAGGTTCATACCACGACATTCATGAAAGAGGTGTTTTATTATGTTACAAATAGCTAGTCAAAAGGATTGATATAGTGAATAAATATTAAAAATATATTATTATTATCATTGGGAAAAAATTATTTAATTTTTTCTACAGTGCCCAATAGAAAAATGAAAATGTTTCTAATACTTATGTGTGGGAAATTTACTACAAGAAAAATTCATTTCATTATTCATGACTATCATTCATGTGTTTTACCTAATGTATAAATAATTTTTATAGTTGATTATAATGAAATTTTCATCATCAGACTTACGGTGGAATCATAACCTCCTGGATTTTTGTTATCCTAACTGTGATGTTTAAATTATTATGGATAGAAAAACCTCAATACATCTAATATAGTCACAACTGGTCTATCATTTTAACGATACATAATAATAAATTAAATAAAATTAATAAATATAATGGAATGAATGTAAAAAAAGGTACTTATGATGGTAAATAATTAATATATATATTTATTATCGAATATAAAATAGATACATGGTGATTCAAGAAAAAAGTCAATAGATTTATTTTCTATATTTCTTATCATTTATATATATTCAATTTTCATTAAAATTTTAATCTGTATTATGAATAAAAAACTATACAGATTTATTTTTTATTAATTTATAAAATTGAAGTGGTTTAAAGTTTTATTTGAGGTTATCTCCTTTATTTTAATTTCCATCAAAATATACATTTGTTGTATGAAAATTTTATTTGGAAATTTGATTAAATTAGTTGATTAAAAATATTATTCATCTATATCCATGTTATATAAATATTATAAATATTATTCTTATATATAAATTTTTTTGTTAAGGTAATTTTATTTTTTACCAAGATATTCCTTATATATAAAATAAATGAAATATTTATTTTTATCATGGTATGGCTCAATTTTAATTTCATTATAAAAGTGAAATTTGAATTTTCTTTTCACGAATAAAACTTGAATTAATTTTCATCTCATCATGTGTGTTTTTCATTCTGAAGCATCTGCATCGGGTTTTAATGGTTTTAAAAAGAATAGTTATTTCCATTTTTGGGAGATTTTTAATTTGTAAAAAAATTTAAAAAGAGAAACGATATTCCTTCATGGTTTTATGAGATGTATTGAAGTGATATTATTATTGGTAAAAATGATTGTTATGATTAATATTCATGTATTTTTAATGATTTTTCCATGTATTATTTTCTAGAAATTATAAATAATGATGGGGAACTTGTTATATTTCCTCTAGTTCATTTAATAAGTAATTATTCTCTATAGAAATTATTATTGGAATTAAAAATTTATAAATTATTCTTTTATTATTGAATTAAGAGATAACAGGGATGATGAAAATAATTTCCTACTATGCCTATAAATATTTTCAATGATTTTGATGATATTAAACTAAATTATTTATATTTGATGATGAATATATATGAGATTTTGAAATTTAAATGTTTTATTTGAAATAAATGTTTTTCCTATGGTAGAATATTTTATAATTATCGCTATAATGTATATATGGCATCCTGCCTTTTTATTACATAACTTTCCATTATATTTTACAAATAGAGGATCTTTAAAGTATAGTGTCTTGGAAATATTGAACATAAAACATGAAAACAGAAAACATTATTCTAATTTAATAGTAGGGGTTTATCATAATTTCTTTTCTATTACAAATATTTCATCTCATAACATGGATACGTACATCAAAATAATGGGTGAGTAGAATGCCCAGTAATAAAAACAAAACAATCATTTTACTTGTGAAATCAAAAAGAATATGATAAAAAACATAATTACATGATAAATGGGAGTAGAATAATTTTATAATGAAAAAAACTTGAACAATAACATGAATATGTTGCTACAACATTTAATTTAGACATTAATTAACATATCAACAAGGTTTATCCCCCAAGATTTCATAAAACTACCAAGGTTATTCACCATGGTATTGTGAATTATTTCATTGAGACACATAGATCAATATCAAAAATTTCATAAACAAATCATAGAAAAAAAAGAAATGGGTTTCAATTCAAAATTATGACTTTTTAAAAGTTTTTAAAATTTTGATCGTTATTTCAATTATAACCCCTAGAAAGGGAGTGAGGGTTATATGTATACCAATTCCAGAATCAAATAGATAAATTTCTTGTATATATGAATACCCTTGAAAATAAATATATATCTGGATATTCACATAAATAATACAAAATAATTTCTTGAGAAAAAGAAAGAAATTTTTATACAAAAATTCTACAGCATAACAGATATATAACATGATTTTATAATCAATTGAAAAGGGAGGGAACATGAGTCACCCACACATAAAAAATCATAGTGCAGTATGAGTACAAAATAAAAATAAATAAGGTCATGTTATGTATATATGATGGAAATAACATATGAAAATGAAACTTGAATGAAAAGAGAAGATGTGATTTATTTTACGAAAATTCTGAAACCTAACGACATCACATAAAAATTCAGAGAATAATTTGAGAGAAGAGTGGGTCTCTCATCATTTGGAAATGAAATGGACTGTATTATGAATATATAATAATATACCACCACATAATAAGAGAGAAACATGATGACATAGCTTAAAGGAAATCATGACTAATAAAGGAGGTTAGAAGGATCCCTTCCCTTGAAGAGCAACTTCGAATGCTTTATAGTTGCAAAATTGGGGGGATTGAGGAAACATTGGGAGTACTCCATGGTAGGTAAAGAGACTATAACTTATTTGAAGAGGATTTTGAAATGAAATTAATGAGGTAATGGATTGGTATTTATTGTAAAAGTGATGGAATATTTATATAATTTCCAAGGGACACCTAATCGGTGGTATTTGCAAAACCATGGGGTTTCCCATGGTATTTTCCCATGGTATTGGACACATGGGACACCTCATAACATATCAAAAAATTCCAAAGTTGACCAAATTTATTACATCATGATTTCATCATCAATGATGTCATTAAAAACCAAAAACTCATACCTATATTTTTATTATTCACTGAAAATTAAACTATTTCAGAAAATTCCAAAAAAATTATCATAACCTAAAATCGATTCACTGAATTAAAAAATGATCTCCATTATATAAAAATAATTTTCTAAAATATTTTAATTTAATTTTTAAATAAAATCATTATTTATTAAAAAACAACTCTAAAACTATAACATATTTTGTAACACCTTGAAAAAGTAATCAATGTCCCATAAAATTATCGAATATCCATAAGACAATTAAGTAACAATTTATGATTACATTTTATTAAAAATAATTTTTTATTTAAAATTATTATATTAATTATAAAACTCTAATTAAAATATTAATGGCATTTACAAATACTAATACTTATATTATGACCATTTTCACTTTTAAGATGTCTAAATTATATTTGAACATTAATCAGTGATATGTCAGGTTTTTGGCAGATTTACTATTCATTACTACTTATAATAATATTTTACTATTCATACATTACTATTCACCAAAATTTATGTTGATATTATTAAACTCTAAATTTCTTTCAGGTCACAATTGTTGAAGACCATTTTCTGAAAATCATTTCACATTATTTATTTAATGTTTACAAAAATATTTTAAAATACCCTTTTCCAAAATCACCAATAAAAATCATCCCATATTTATCCAAACATTTGAATGTCACAAATATTTCCATAATAAGAAATAACAGTATTATTTATACCATGGGATTACAAAAAGTATCTAACGGCTCGTTACATAGACCCTATAACACCTGGATAGTATTTAAGTGTAATATGTGCTATGGTGATAGAATCTTTGGGTGTCTCAGATAACATTTCTCAGGTGGTGATTTCTATTAAATTGAACTTACCCATTAGGTGATTTTGTTGAAGCATCACATGTTAAATCTTAGCATGTGCATGGTCTAGATAAAATCCCAGAGATGCTACATCCTTCCCATGCTCTGAGATGGGGGGTTTGTAAGGCCCGAGTGTGCTGGATGAGGCCATTGACTCTTTTTTCTGTATTAACCAAGATCATTGGTATTTATAAATAATAATTTTAATGTAAAAAGTTTAGTTTCGAACGGTCATGTTGAACAATGGTCATATAACATTAGAAACCCAATGATATCATTTAATTATACTCAATTAATTAATTAATGGATATAGTTTTATGGCGTATAAAATGAAAATACACACAAATTTATGAACTAAAAATTATTTAAAAGTTTTGGTCGTTAAATTGTTCCCCCTTAAGAAATTTTGTCCCCAAAATTTTAACTCGTACCCTAAGAAGAAAATTGGTGTTGGTACTTCTGCCTCATAGACTCCTCTAGTTCCCACTTGACTTCTTCGTATTTTTGGTTCCTCCACAACACCTTAACATGATGTATAGTCTTGTTGCGTAGAACCTTGTCTCTTCATTCCATGATCTCCATCTCCTTCTCCTCATAAGAGAGGTCACCTTTAAGTAGTACATATTCTAGATTTAGTACTTGTGAAGGGTCATTTATGTATTTCATCAAAATGGATACATGGAAGATAGAATGATCTTGTGCTAGATTTGGAGGAAGTCCAAGATGATAGGGCACTCCTCTCATGCGATAAGGGATTTCATAGGGGCCAATGTACTTAGGGATGAGTTTCACTTTCTTCCCAAAACACATGAATCTATTACAAGGTGAAATTCGAAGAAAGACATTTTTACCAACATCAAACTCCATGTCCCTTTGAAGTTTGTGGGCATAACTCTTTTTCCATCTCGAGGTAGCCTTAATGTGTAGCTGGATGGCATGGACCATTTTGTCATGTTTTTCTCATGATCAGGCCCAACAGGTAGTCTGTCACCAGTTTCATGCCAAAATGTAGGTGTTCTACATCTCTTAACTTATAAAGCTTCATAGGGTTCTATTTCAATGCTTGAGTGGAAACCTGTTTTTGTAAGAGAACTCATCTAAAGATAGATATTGATCACATACAACTTTAAATTCCATTGAGCATGTTCTTAACATTTCCTCATGTGTTTGAATTTTCCTTTTAAATTGTCCATTTGTTTTAGGTCGTAGGTCATACTAAAATTAAATTTAGTGCTCAAATCATGTTGAATACTTCTCCAAAAATTTTATGTGATACTTTGATCATGATTAGACACGATAGTAATTGGAACTCCATAGAGTCTTGCCACTTCTTTCACGTAAATCCTGGAATTATGATCAATGGAGAAATCTTCACAAATAGAGATAAAATGGGAAGCCTTGGTATGACGGTCCACAATAACCCTTATCACATTATATCGATTTGAAGTTTTCAGGAGACCAGTGACAATGTCTATAGTGATATTATCCCACTTCCATGTGGGTATGGGTAGTGGTTGCAATAACCCTTTAGGAAGTTGTCTCTCAACCTTCACATGCAAACATACTAGGCACATTGAAGTGTAGTTAACAATACCAATTTTCATATTATCCCACGAATAATGATCACGAAGGTCGCTATACATTTTTTTGCTTCCATGATGTATAGAGAAAGTAGATCTATTAGCATCATCTATCAACTACATCTTTATTTATGAAATATTTGGAACACATAGTCTTGTCAAAATTTTTTGTACACCATCATGATCAATACTGAACTCAGGTAACATTATATCATTCACCACCTCAGAATTATTTCTGTTATGAAGGATCACTTTTCTGTGTTTCCTTGATCTTCTCTAGTAATAACGGTTGAGAAATAATTTTTTTAAGGGTTGGTAATATCACTTCCCCTATAATTCTCATGTCCAGTATTACTAGGTCATTGCTCAAAAATAATCTTTGAATCCTCCTCATGGAAAGTTCAACTAGGTCTTTCCTTCTTAATGTATTAACATCGTTGTTTTCTCTTCTGGGAAAAAAAATAATTGAACAATCATAGTCTTTGAGAAGTACCAACCATATCCTTTGTCTCGTGTTCAATTCCTTCTGTGTGAAAATATACATCAAACTTTAATGGTTATTTTATATGTCACATTTCTCCCCATGAAGATAGTTCTTCCATATCTTCAGATAAAAAACGACTGCATCCTACTATATATAATGCATAAGATAGATCTTCTCATGAGTCTTTAACTATCATGATGCATCATAATGGACCTTGTCATTTTTCATAAGGACACACCCAAGTACTTTCAGATATGCATCACTAAAAATAACAAATCTTTCCCCACAAATGGTAAATGTTAACATGGGCGTAGTAACCAATTTCTTCTTTAGCTCTTGGAAACATTCTTCACACTTCATTGTCCAGATGAACTTGACCCCTTTTTTAGTGAACTTGAATAAAGGTCTATAACGTCATGAAAAGTTTATCAAAAACCTCCAATAATATTCTGTTAATACATGGAAACTATAAATCTTAGTTATTCTTATAATCTGAGGAAACTTCTCTAAAACTATTTTCTTTTTAGGGTCAACTGTGATTCCATCATTGGTTACAATATTCCCTAAGATAGAAAATTGTTTCCCCCAGAATTCAATTTTTCATAACTTCCCAAAAAGTCTGTCTTTTCTTAGAGTTTTCAAAATAAACCTATATGATCTTCCTACACCTTGTGACTTTTCTAATATATAAGAATATCATCAAGAAAAATTGCCATAATGTTATCAAGGTAGTCCTTAAAGACTATATCCATCTAGGCCATATAAATAGTAGGTGATTTTGTCATTCTGAAGGGAATAATAACAAAATCATAATCCCAATATCTTGATAAAAATGAATTTTATCAGAATATCTTCTTTCATCACTCTCAATTAATGATAACCGGATCTATGATCAACCTTATAGCAAAACTGATCTCTAAGAAGTTGGACATATAAGTCGTCAATTCTTGGAAGAGGGTATTTGTTCTTCACTCTGATCCCGTTAAGTTCTCTATAATCGATGCATAGCTGTAGTGATCATCATTTTTATTCAAAAATAAAGATGGTGCTCCCCAAGGAGACACACCTAGTCAGATATAACCCTTTTCCAAAAGTTCTTGGAGTTGTTTCTTTGACTCCTCTAGGTCCACATTTTCCATCCAATATATGGCCTTTGATATCGGATGGAATCCAGGTACGTGATCAATAGGTAACCCTACTTCTCTTTCTGGGGGAGGTTTAGGTAAAACCTCATGAAATACATCAATGTATTTCTGAACAATGGGAAAAATTCTATCCTCAAACTGTCATTTCCTTCTTCCTCTTCACCTATAAACATCATAATGAAGGATATAAGAGGATATTATAGAAAAATATCAGGTTGATATATCTCTCCTTGGAAGAAAACCGTAGGTTTTCCATTCAAGAATACTGATATTTCCTTGCTTCTACATTTGATCATAAAATTATAATTTTAGAGCCAATACATTGGTAGTATTTTGTTGAATTTCAGCATGGGAATGACTACTAGTTTGTGATAAGATTGTGCACACGAAAGTAAATACTATTGTTTTATAACACTGATGATGCTTGGATAATCCCACCAAGAGACCTTACTTATAGCCTTACTTTTAGAAAATCAGGGGTTGATTCTAATTTTTTTGCAAAAATGAATGAAATAATGGCATGTTTTAAACCATAATCTAACAATGTACTTGTTAACATTCAGATAACAACAAGAGTACCTACCGCCACATCATTTTCCACTTCAACTTTGTCCATAGTTATTGAAAAAGTATGTCCTTGTTCCATTGGATCTGGCTGAGGCTGATGGTGATTCCCCTCCACTAACCTCAGATTTTGATAGTGATTGGGAATGTTCCCATGTTGTCCACACAAATAGCATTGGACATCAGGTAGGGCCTATACCGTCTTCTATTTGTCATTACTATTGGGAAGCTGTGGCTTCGCCTCACTACGATAATTAGACACAATGTGGCCATCTCTACCATACTTGTAGAACCTCCCACACCTGGGAAAATAGTTCCCTGAATGCTTCATCCAACAATTATTACACATGGGATGTTGTACTTTCTTGCCTCATCTTCCCTGATCTAAGCTCCTCCCAAACATGTCTCCATAAATATTTTCATGTTATTGGATTTATAAGACCATTGTGTCTCACCAAATTCTTATTCAACTTCCGTCGCACTTCTCATGATCTCCTCATAACTATTATAATCATGGATGGATAGATTCCTCATAAGATGAGGTCTCGGTCCACTGAATAATCTATCAACCATATCATTTGGATCCAGGACAAAGATTGTGGTGTAACATGAAAGCCTTATGAAGATCATCTCATAGCTTCCCATAGATTCATTCTCCTTCTGATTCATCTCAAGAAACACAATATCCATTCTTGTTCTCACTGATCGAGGGAAATACTTGTAAAAGAATATCCCTCTATACTCTTCCCATTCCATAGCTTCAATATCCACTCTTGCCCTTGTGTTTTTTTATCGGTTCCCACCACTGATCAACTTCTCCCTCTAAGAGATAAATATCAAATGAAACCTTCTCTTGTTCAGAACAATGGAGCATATAAAAGATCTTCTTGATAGAGCTGATCCATAGATTAGAAATCAATGGTTCGGTAGATCCACTAAATTTTGGTGGTCATTAATGCATAAAAGATTCAATAGAAAGGTGATCCCATCATTGTGAAATTGTTCTCTCATCTTGATTCGTGTTATTTCTCATATCTTGAGAATATTGGTTCATCATTCGCATGAAATTTTCAATTTCAGCTTCCATCAAATGACCACCAGCACATGGTCCATTGCGATCACCATTTTCATGGTTCCTTTTATTGACCACCATTATATAAAAGAATAAAACCATTGTTAGAGGATTATTTTGTTTATGAATCTTTTTACAATAAATTATTTTATGTCATAAAATTTCATACATTAAATAATTGCATTTCTCTATAAATCCTTCATAATGATTCATAAATATATTGTGAATTACCAAAAATATCCCCCAGGAGATTCATAACCAATAGTGAAACATGGCATGATTTCGTGAACCAGGATACCACGGTTCAAGCTGAAAACTCTTTTTCAGAGTTTTCACTCCTAGGTACATCTGTGCCGAAGACGCCCCTACCTGCTCGTATCCGGACATGGATGATTTTTCTTGATAAACCACTTACTAAATAATCACCCAAATATTAGGAAGTATTCCAATATATAAACAGTTCAATAGTGTTGTACCTAATGTTTTTATAACCTAGTATTTATAAATAACTAAACTATCCTTTGAAACCATCTATGGAATCCCACCTTTTTATTACATATCTTTTCATTACATTTTATAAAATGAGGATCTTTAAAATCTAGTGTCTTGGAAATCAGGAACCTAAGACATGAAAATAGAAGACATTATTCTAATACCCTTGTAGGGATTAATCATAAGTTCTTCCCTAGTACAATAATTTCATCACATAACCTGGAGACATACATTAAAGGAATGGGTGAGCAGAAGGCCATGTAAGGGAAACAAGGGAATCAGTTTACTTGTGAAATCAATTAGACCTTGATAAAAAAAAAGACATGTGGAATGTATGTAGAAGAATTTCATAATTAAAATAACTTTAACCATAACATGAATATATTGCTAAAACTTTTTATTTATACATTCATGAACATATCACCATGTTTTATCCCCATTGTGTCAAAAAATTACACAAGTTATTCACCAAGGTATCGTTAATATCTCCATGTATAAAGATTAATTTCATTACCTAAATAAATTGAGATATATCATGGTGAAACCATAATATGTCATTAATTTCATGTGACCCACAAATATCAATATCTAAAATTTCATAAACAACCCATAGAGAATAAAGTAAATGGGTTTCATTTCAAAATCGTAACATTTTAAAAGTTCATAAAATCAAGATCATTATGTCATTTATAACCAATGGAAAGGGAGTGTGGTTTATATATATGTCAATTATAGAATAAAATAGATATAGTTTATGTATTTATGAATACCCTTGGAAATAAAAAATAGATTTGGGTATTAACAAAAATAAGAAAAGATAATATCTTGAGAAAAAAAGAGAGATTTTTAGACATAAATTCCACTGCATAACAACTATATAACATTGTTTTAGAAAGTGATGAAAAGTGAGGAAACAAGAGTAACCCACTCATAAAATACTAATAATACAATATGGTCATAAAATATAAAATATATAATACCATGGAATGGATATTTGAATGAAATACCATATGAATATGAAACTCGAATGAAACGAGAAGATGTGACTTATTTTACATAAATTTGGTAGCCTAATAACGTAACATAAAAATTCATATAACATTTTATGAGAGAATAAAGGGTATCTCATAATTTGGACATTTAATTGATAGTAATATGATTATATAAGGACAAACTCCCACTTATGAAGGTGCAAACTAGAAAACATAACTCAAATAAAGTCATAACTAAAAAATGAGGGTTGATGGTTCACTTACCTTGAAGAGTAACTTCGAAATCATGAAGGTTGGGACCTTGGGGGATTGAGGGAACCTTGGTAAGACTCCTTGGAAATTAAAAATACTAGAACTTTTTTTAGGAATTTTTTTTAATTAAATTAATGATGGAATGTATTTGAATTTATATGAAAAATGAGAGAATATTTAATTAATTTTCAAGGGACAACTCATCTGTGGTATTTACAAAACCATGGGCTTTACCATGGTATTTCCCCATGGTATTGGAAACAAGGGACACCACACAACATATCATACTATTTAAACATCATCCATATTTATTACATCCTGATTACATCATCAATTATGTCATTAAACACTCGAAACTCAAAACAGTATTTTTACTATTCACTGGAAATTTAAATGTTTCAGAAAAATCCAAAAAATTTAACATAACCTAATATTGATGCTCTGAATTAAAAATTCAACTCCATTTTATGAAAATATTTTATATGTTTTTTTAATTTTATTTTTAATTAAATTAATTGTTTAATAAAAAAAACTCTAAAACTCTAACTTATTTTTTAACACCTTGAAAAAATAATCAAGGTCCAATAAAATAATCGTATAACCATACGACAATAAAGTAAAAATTTATTATTACATCTTATTAATATAAATTTATATTTAAAAATATTAAATTAATTATAAAATTGTAAAAAAATATTTATGACATAAAAAAATACCAATACTTTTTTTATGACCATTTTTTCACTTTTAAGATGTCTAAATTATAATTATGCATTCATGGATGAAGTTTTTCTTTTTTTGGCCAATTTAATATTCATTACTATTCATTACTTTTAATAACGGTATATTACTATTAATATTTTACAATTCACAAAAAATTATGTTAATCTTATTAGACTCTAAATTTCATACTGCTCATAATTGTAGAAGGCCATTTTTTAAATCATTTCACATTATTACTTATTTAAAGTATTCATAAATATTTTAAAATACCCTATTCTAAAAGCATCAATAATATTCATCCCATATTTATACGGTCATTTAAAAATAAAAAAATTTACCATTATATGAAATAAAAAAAATATACCAAGGGATTACAAAAAGTATCTTAGGACTCGTTTCATAACCCCTTTTAACACCTACATATGACATATTTGTATGGTGTGCTATAGTGATAGAATCTTGGGGTGGCTCAGACAACATGTCCTGAGTGGTGATTTCTATTAGCTTTTACTTCTCCCTTTAGAGATTTCATTCATGCTTAACATGTTGAAGCTCTGCTTGGGCTTGGTCCAGAGAAAAGCCCAAAATGATACCTCCTTGCCAAAATCAGACAGATGGGCTTCATATAGCTCGAGTCTACAGGATAAGGCCATCGACTCATCATTCCGTATTAACTTATAACAATTGTATTAATAAACAATAATTGTAACATAAAGATTTTATTTTCCCATAGTCATATTGACCAACATTTATATAATAGTCTAAACCCAATGATCTCATTTAGTTATAAACACTTAATTTAATTAAGGATATAGTTCTTTGGATTATAAAATGAAAAAACACACAAATTTATGAAACAAGTATTATTTATAAGTTCAGGTAGTTATTGTATTTATATTCTTTTGATGAGTGTTAAAAAAATTCTATTATTCTTAGAGGTAGGTTGTTAAGATTACAAAATTATTGGGTAATTTATTAAAATGATTTTCATGGGTTCTCAAGATTTATAAATTTGTCAAAATAGTTATTCTATGGCTTATTTTATTTTGAATGGATTTTGTGAAAAAACATATTATTTTAATTTCGGATTATTAATTCACTATTCTTATGAATGATTATTGTGATAAAGGTAAAAAAATAATGGATATCATGTTTTCATTAAATAATGGGTTTACATTATTTTTATATCTATTAGATGTCTTATTTTTCATCAGGAATTCTACGAATTTATTCATTGTATATAAGGTTGTGTATGGAAAATTTCAAGGAGATTTCTTCTATTATAGATTATTACTAGAAATGATGAAATATTTAAAATTAAACTGTGTTTTATATTTATGAACAGTTTCTATTGAATTTATTTTACCCTCTGTGGAAATCAACCATTTCATGTTATGATTCATATAATTATATAAAATAATAAATTCAATAGATCATAGGAATGCTCTATTTTAAAATCATTATTATTATACTTATCATTATTCTTTGGATAATTCTTAGATGTTATAGTGTTTATCAAAAATATAGTAGAAAAATTTAATGGTAATGTTGTAAATTGATTATAATAAATATAAATATATAAAAAAATCCTTTAGTAAATATTATCTTTTTAAACAATATGCTAGAAGTCCCCTATTACAATAATGGAAAATTTGTTTTCAAGAATTATAGTAATTTTTTACTAAATTGAAAATCAAAAATAGAATATGACATGGTTATGGATGTATTTGTGGTTATCATCCTCATAAGATAATTTATTATTATTTTATTTTATATAATAACAGAAACGTTTTAAAGATTTATATACTAGTCATTACTAAATTGAAATTTGAAATTGGTAGTTGTGATGATCAATGTGCAGGGTGTATGAATTAGAAACCCAAAGGGATGGGTATTTTGTGAATAATTTTATCATTATAAATAACTATATACATCATGTTATTATTAAAAACGTGATTCTTGATGAGTTTTAATATACCCATAATAAGAGTAAAATTTAGTTTAGTTGAAATTTAGTTGACAACAATATTTTTGATAGAAATATTCAATAAAAGATATGTCAATAATGTGGGATGAAACACCCAAAGAAATATCTTAAACAAATATATTGTTGTTTTATATGAGGTATAAGAGGGAATATTTTATTATATATCAAAGGAAAATGAAGAGTTCAATTTTCACAATATCATGGAAATGATTTTCATGTGGTTTCAATGGAATACTATAAATTTATGGATTATGGAAATTTTTATATTCAATTACTATAGTAGATAAAGTATGAAGGTGGTTGAAAATAGTGTACTACTAACGATATATAAAGGACATATACTAAATATTAAAAAATTATGAATTACCAATATATGTTATGAATTATTTAAAAAGTATTTATTTTGTTTAATTTATGAAATATTATTGGATGGATATTGATGTATCTTATGGATGGATTCATATTTTCAAATATATGGAAAATGTATTATGGAATATTATCGTGAAGCTATGTAAGTGGTTTATGATGAAATTGGAATGATCACGGTTTTAAAAAAATATGATCATAACAGTTATGATGAAATTATATTATATTTAATTATTTATAATATTTAAGGATAATAATAATATATATAATATATATATTCCTCAAGGATATCATTTTTTGATTAAATCATAAGGTTATTAATAATATTTTGGGATTAATTTATTGGGAACTAATTGAAGGATTATGTATATATAAACCATAGGTGTAACATATTATAACAATTTTCATGTTATTCATTAAGATTTTTTTCAACATTTTTAATTAAATACTTTTTTGAGTTCATTACAAGATAATTCTGAAAATTTTGGGGGCATTTGAAATTAATCATGGTGGGAACATGATTTGGGAAACCATATGATATCTCTAAAAAATGTAATCCATATTGATAGTGTGTTAAATGGGGTTCATGGTATATCCATAAAATGATTCCATTCCCTCTATACAATGTGGGAAAGGGTTGATGGAATATATAGGGTCCCACTTGTTTAACAAATCCATGTACCCATCGAGGAGAAATCGTACCCCATAGAAATATTGGGAACATTGTTATTTGGATTAGTTTCTCTTACTGTGTGGTTCTACCCAATGAACCATGTCTTTCAAATTTTAATGCCCAGTAAAAATGTTTCAAATTATAAGGGACCCATTTAATATTCTTAATCCACTTATTTAACCCTACCATGATTTTTTGATCTTATAGGCACTCAAGATGTGAAATTGACTCATCCAAACACTATTCGTGGAAGATCATAGAGGCATTGATCACATTAGATATCCTCATGGTGTATAGATCTCCATTATATATTTTATTTAGTGGTCTATTTGTATACTCAATAAATATTGGTATATCATTACGTTATTTATGGTTTTAGTATCCAAATCATGGGTCTTGATTCTAGATTGTATTTCGAGATAATATGTAGTTTTGTTATTAATTGGATAATCCCATTTAAGGGAGTTTATTTAAATGTCCTTGATTAATTATAAGTGGTTCCATATTTCATTTCTTAATTATTTAAGACCATGAATTATTTAACTTAATTTGAATTATTTTTTATTTAAAATAAAAACAAGGATTTTTATTATATTTTTATTGATTCTTAATAGTCATGAGAATTGAGAGAAAACCCAATTTAAGATGAATTGAAATTGTTGTGTTAATTTATAATATATAATTTCATAATATAGAAATTATTTTGGTGAAATTATTTGTTGATGAAATGATGGGATGGATTAAACTGAATGATTATATCAAAGGGAATTAAGTATTGAAAGCCTATTATTTGGTTTTGTGATAGTAATGGCATGTTGGTATATAAAATATTAAAATTTTATTTTTAAATAATGTATAATTATTGTTTTCTAATTTGATTGATTGATTTATTTAATGAAATGTAAAATGTTGTAGTTAATAGGTAACAAATTAAACCATGCTAGGATCTAGCTCTGCTAGAAATGGATGTTTTTTTTAAACTCAAATTAAACCATGATTGTCTTGATATCATAGAGTGGATACCTCAATAGGGTGTTGATTGATTTCTTGTAGTTGATCAATTAATGGGTTGTTGATTTGAGTTTGAAAAAAAAGCAATAAAAATGGTGATTTATGAGATATGTGAGGATCATATCGAAAAAAAATCTAACATAAAATTGGGATCATTTTCACAGTGCATAATTTAAAGAATTTTATTTTCCATGAAATTTATTTATATATATATATATATTATTTATTTGAATTTATTTATAAATTTTTTATATAAAATTTTAATTTAATAATATTTTTAATTTATTTTGAAATTTATGTATTGTATATGAATAAATCGAATGTATGTTTAACATTTGAAAATATAATTAGAATACATGTTTTTAATTAAATTGATATCTTTTATGATTATTTTTTATGGTCTTGACTATGGAATACTTAGTGAGACGCTATTAGACATTATAGATCAAACAATTCGTTTACGTTTATGAGTTTCTAGATTTTGATTTTTCAATACCAGCAAAAGGTAATGGACCACTTGGGGGTAGGGTATGTTCAAGATAATTTAGAACATGATTCTTGTAAGTGAATGATTTAGAGTTCATCAAACTGTTGAATGTGATGCTTGAGTATTTATCATTGCATATGTCAGGAACATTAACGATTTACTATTTTTGGTTCTTGTTATACATTTCAATCTCTAGTTAATTTTCTTTTAGAGTGTTGAGGATAAAAACTTTTATCTTTTATCATATACTATTTTATGGTAAAATGATGACATCAATTATATTTTATATTGAATAGTTAATGTTTCCAACCAATAGGGATCATGAATCTGTTAGGTCTATTTAAGAGTGGTATCATGTATTAGATTATTATGGTATCCTAAAATGTTCATTAAAATTGTTATTAAATGATGATGTTTGACAGATTTCCTTGAATTTGGTACACCGTTGTGGAGTTCATAATGGGAAATTGGAGATAATTGTGAGTGATTTCATGTCCATAATTCAAGGTAATGAGAATGAAGTCACAATTAATGTTTGTTAAAATTTGTTTGAGGAATATTCTTATATAAATCTATAATTTTTCAATCCTTTCATTTAGATATATTGAAATTAAATATCGAAATTTAATACGATTGGTCAAATGTTCTTGTTTCTTTTTATGAGTATTTGATATGAAATGTATTTTAATTCTACCATTAGTTTCCTAATATTATGAAAAATAATTAATTCGAGAATGGATTTTAATATTACATATGAGGAAGGTTCTAGTTAACAAAAAACAAATGGATTCTATCAAGGACTAGAATCTTATTGAGATTGTTGTATTTGCAGTTCGTGATTATTGAAAAACAACTGCAACCATTCCTATTTAAGATACATTTGTGGAGCCTCAAATGGTTGAATCTCAGAATCATGTTCAATTGTTTCTTCACAGTAATATGCATACATTTCATGGAAATAAGGTTCCTCATGGGAATTTTTATTGGTAAAAAAAAAGATAGAGCTCATTTTCAATTTCATGGTAATTTCTAATCCTATTAAGAAAATAGGGCTACTAACTAGATGGATGGACCCATAAGAACATGGTGAGCTATAATAGTAATAATGATGAATCACGAGGGTTTGGAGAGGATGGAATTTTGTGTTATTTTGATTAATCAGTTATAATTTAAAGCATTGTTACTACTAAATCTGTAATGTTTTTCATTCACAAAGTTGTTGATAGGACCAATATGTTGTATTTCATCATCACTTACAAGATTATACTACTTTTACATGAGATTTCATCGAATGATAAAATTAATGACCTAATGTTTAATTTGGATCTCCAAACTTGTATCCATTCATATGTTTTATTAATGGTTCTTATGTTATATTTTGATATACTGGATAGGATGTTGATGGATTAGTTTGGTCTGGATGGTATGTCTAGGCTGATGGGTGTTCATTATTCTCTTGGTGGAAATTATGAGAGATTCTCTAATGGAAATAGATTTTTTGATTATCCATATGGTTGATCTATATTACTTTTTGTGTTCTAGACCTCATGTAATTGGTCAAATATTTCATTTGATATTATAACAGCTCAAAAAGGATGATTTTTCTAAATGGGATTTCTCTCAGATACCTATGATATGTAAATCATGTAATCTATCAAGATACCAATATATTTTAATACATATGTTCTCTAATTAATAATTTTTTACAGGTTCATAATCTCCTAAAATTATTATAGATATATTATATTCTATGTGAAAATGTGTTCTAGTAATAGGAATCCAGATAAATGATTCTTCACATAGTTAAAAAAGTCTCCAGAAGAAGTGAATAAAACACCAATTTCTATAAAAGGTTCAATCACTAAATATTAATCATTACTAACTTATTTATTTTATAATAGTCTATATCACTTTTTTATATTGACATATGTTTTGAATTATATAAAACTTTTTATGTGTCTTTAATGTTATATGATGTATACTATTATTACCCTCAGAATGAATAGAGAAACGGGTAACTATTTTACAGCATTTATCTTATCTTTATTAGATTTTGAGCTTGGCTGATTTTTTATACCTTATTATATGAAGCCTCTTGACATAATTATTGGGGTTGATTTTATAATTTTTAATAAGTATTGAATTGATTATTATCATCATTAGGTCTCTTCACTATACCCAAATGGGTGTGACATCTTTTTCAAGGATAATTATAGATGAGGTAGAGTATAAATTGACCTTATTATTTAGAGAATGAAAAGTAATATTAGTGTTATTATTCACTTTGGTGTAAAAATTATTGATTGTTGATCTCACTTCTGTTTTATCACGCTTTCTGACAAGTTTCCTTCGGATTTCTCGGGTTTACCACCTATAAGAGAGGTGAAATATTCTATTGATTTACTATATGGGAATCAACCAATTTTCTCCCTTAATTCCATTTGGAATGAGATTAACATAATTAATTTATATTTTGTTGGATTCCCTCTTTAAGAAAGAAATCATTCAATCAAGTGTAAGAGCTTAAGAAGAATCTACTTTCGTTCAGAAGAAATATGATTGAACACTTAACCTATGTGTTGATTGTCAGATAAAAAATTGAGTTATGGTTCTGAAAAAATATTTTATAGAACATAATTATGATCTTCTTGACAAGTTTAATGGGATTATTTGGTTCTCAATGATCATTAATCTATCTAGATATAACCAGTTTTGAATAAAAGTGTTTCACATTCATAAGAATGTGTTCCAATGATGTTATGTGTACTATGAGTATCTGGTCTGGCCACATGGTATAACAAATGATCCTATAGTAATTATCGTATTTACTAATTTTATTTTTCTATGTATCATAAATGATCGATGTGGTATTTGTGGGTAAATGGTTGGTTTTACTCTATGTCTGAGGAGGATCATGTGCATCATCTAAGTGAAATTATGGAAATGTTGAGAAATCACTAACTCAGTCTAAAGGTATTTAAATATTATTATTTAATTTGGTACATTACATTCATGGGACAAGTGTTCTCAGAATATGGAATTTTAGTTGATCCTAAGATGGTTAATGTTGTTAGGACATGATAAAAATTGTGAAATGTTTTTGATATTAAATTTTTTGAGGATTATTATTATGTTATAAATAATTTATAAATTATTTCTTGATGTAGTATTCCCATTCCAATTCCCTCACCTGGAAGGGGATGAAGTTTTCTTGGGCTGGTAAATGTCAGATTTAATTTAATGAGATAAAAAATCTTTTTTACTTTTACACCTATTGAATCATTCTGTGGCTGTGATATGAAATGATACATTTTATGATGAATTGTGTTTTGGTTTGGGATTTTTTCTTATGTAATGTGTCTATATTTTTTCATAAAGATCTCAAAATCATAAGGAACATGGGATTAATTTTATAACCCATGAATTTGAACTCATAGTTATGATGCATGATCTTAAGGGATGGAAGAATTAACATTATATAGAAAGGATTACCTACACTTCCACCCAATAGAGCATGAGTTATATTTTATCTAATAAATATTCAACATATTATCATATTATTTGAGTAGTGTATATATAATAGTTTTATATATACATTTCTTATACCTCATGGAATTATTTTTTAATTTCTAATTCCTTCAATAAGAATGGTCTAATAGAGGCTATGAAAGAATCATCTTAAGAGTGGAACATGGGGGATCAATTAGAAATATTTATGTTAGGATTCTAGAAAGAAGGATCAAATATTATTATTAAAGATGTTCATTTGACCTCCAATCCTATAAAAATGACTCATCTGTAGAACTATCAGGATGATAAATTCCATCAAATTATGGATACTATTTATGGTGGGGATTCTATTTGTGAGTTGTTTTTCTATTTCGTTAGTATCATGTTTTAATGAAACTGGTAGATTTTTTCCTTTTCATTATGATAATGATTCATGGAGGATTTCCATATTTTTTAGTGATTACACATCCTGGGTACCATATAGAGTTTCAATAAAATGTGGAAACAATTCTAGAGGATAGGTATCAGACAGAACATTTTTGATTATTTTTATTATAGTTATACATTCTAGAAAAATTTTCTATGGTAACTATAGATCATTAATGTTATGACATACACTTGTAGTGTCATCCTAGAAGTGGGATGAGATTTATATTTCCTTTTTGTATGGTTTTTTGTGGTCCACTATAAAAATGAATTACATATATGATGTTATCGATAAGATAACCACATTTTCTTACATTCTACACTTTCAAGATTCATAAAATGATGAGTATTTTGGATATCAGTATGTGAAAGAGATTTCTTTTTTTAATGGATTTTCATATGATGTTGTATCGTATATAAGTACTTAATTTTTCTATCATTTTTTGCCAAGAATTTAGTGGGAGATGATGTCTCTTGTTTTATTGAGTATTCAAAAAACTTGTGTACATGGATTGATAGATAAATAGGTCTTTAATATTTATTGAGGATTTATTTTTGGATTAGATTCATAAATTTGGGTGGGTTTTACGTTCCAATTTGAGACTGGTTGAATATTATTATATTAATAGTTACCATTTTTTAATTCATATTTCTCCCCTTGAGATATTTTGTCGAAAGGCATGTAAAATTCTATTATGATGGATGATATTGTCCAATATTCTTTGATTTTTTGGAGTTTGGTATAAAATATGAATGATATGATTAATTTAGTTTCTATATAATATCGATGGATTATAGATAGTGAAAATAATATTATTATATTCAATGTATATCATTGAAATTGTTGGTTTGGTGAATTTGAGTTTTTGAGAGTTTCATCTCACTTGTTCATCGATGTCTTAGGAGGCATGGGAAGGTTTATCCATACATTGTGGGTAATTTTATAATTATTAAAGGGTGGAGAATATGTATTTCATGTTAGAACATTAATCATAGTTTATTTTGATCTAAAATATTACTCACTTATTTCACATTTGAATTTATATTTCTGACATGTCTCTTGTTTTGAGATGGTGTGATCATGATGTTGAGCCTGATATATCCATAAATGAGCATCTGATTATTATAATATATTTTTATAATGATTTAATTCTTTGGAGGAATATACCTTTGGACTCAATTATATGTAATAATGGTTGTGGTTCATATGATATATGGGAATGTGAGGAGTTTATGGGTGAGAAGTGGCCTCACCACTTTTATATGGAATATTTTTTACATGATTTAGGGGGAATGAAATATTTTATGATGTCCAGGTTGTAACATATTATTATATTGTAGTTTTTATTACATGATCTTTTTTTATCTTATATATGTTTGTAATTTTTTGGGATCAATCTAGGATGATATGAAATATATTGGATTCCCTTAGAATTTTTCACAATCGGCATAATATTATGGAATGTTGTTCAGTTTATCCCAAAAAATTACAAATCTATAATGCTTCTCTAGAGGGGACCCACTATTTTTGAAAACCATGTTTCCAGACCCATCAAACACCAAATCCTCATTTAGTATAAATATGGATGATTTTTCAAGGTCAACCAACCCTTTCACCCATAAAGGATAATCCATTTACCCATGATAGTAAGGGTGAAAACTTTGTTTAACATTGTTAAACTACCTAGAAAAGAGTTCTCAATGGTTTTAAGTGACTAATATATTATTTAAGTAACATGATACACTTATTTATGATTCCGAATTACCCTATTTAACCATAAAGTTTTCTTATAATAGAAGATCTAACGATATGGAATTATCTCCTCTAAACCCTCATCTTCACTGATCAATGTGGCATTGATCTCATTGGATATCATTAGTGCATGTAGATTTTATCTCATATTCTTTCTACTGATATATATTTCTCAACATCATATGATTTGAAATATCATCTTTTAATTAATATATATAATCTCTATTTTTGGTATCTTTATTCATTTTCATCTTTCTATATCTTTTTCACCGTCGCTCATCATTGTATAATCACATTATGGGTTTTTATTTTAAGATC
The DNA here is from genome assembly GCA_963277665.1 of Viscum album. NCBI lineage: Eukaryota > Viridiplantae > Streptophyta > Magnoliopsida > Santalales > Viscaceae > Viscum > Viscum album. The sequence goes on from OY728126.1 coordinate 602,039,376, forward strand.
TCTAATTAAAGTATGTTGGTTCAATAATTATCCTAAAATAATTCACAAAAGTAATTATTTTACTAAACTGAAATTAAAATTTGATTTTTTTAAAAACATGGATTTTTTAATAATTAATTGTTCATTTGAAATTGGAATAATATTTGATAAAAAACTGATTTAGATGGAAATGAATATTTTCATATAATTTTAAAAAAATATTTCTTAATTTAAAAATAGTATTGATGAAATTATTAATTTTTTATTTTGAGGATATATTTTGTATTTAATAGTGTATTTAAATAGTGATAAATTATGAAAACCAATGATTTTTTAACTGGGAACAGATTGTTAGAAACTACAATTTGGAAACTGAATATATGATTGATTTGATATAATTGATTATTAATTTGATAGATTGATTTATTTATATAATTTGTATTTAAGAACATATATTACTAGGTTGATACTCGATAACTCGAACAAAAATGCTATAAACATGATCATCATATGGTCGTCTTATGATTACATAACTAACTGAACTATAATTAGATTAATTGTATATAATGGATACCTTAAAGTTGTCTCTATTTCGTTAACCTAGTGGATCTCAAAATGGGGTGTTGATTTTAATATGAACACATATCTATACATGAGTTGATTAATGAGATGTTTGAGTATCCTCTTAACAAATAAACTAACATGTTATATGGATTCTTCATATGGTTCTTTCGTTAAATGATTTTATTATAGATTCCTGTAATTTGAAGAAATATATAATTCATGGAAAATGATTTATATAACAAATTATTATTAACTGATCAATTATTAATGTTTAAATAATATTTTATCATATCCACAATTCATTTGAATGAAATAATGTTTTTTAATATAAAAAAGTAATATCACGACATTAATTTTATAAATTGATAGAATAAATGGTTGTGTACTATGGTATTGATTATGGGACACTAGATTAGACACTAATGGGATTTATATCTTTTACCCTACAATATTTATTGGACAATACTAGATTAACTTGTCTGATTTATGAGAAAAAATAACTAGCAACATGGAGGTGGTGGAAATTCCTGATCCTTTTAATATAATGAATTGAAGGTCATCAGTGGATATGTCATCCAATTATTGCATGGGTGTTTTATTTTTTATCTTTTTAGATAGCATCTAATTTTTATGATTTATTTATTTTGAATTTTACACATGTTAGTTTATATAATTTTCTCTTTTTTAGGATTTTGAATACTGACTTGTAGCTTTTTTCTTCCACTATTTTTTAATAAACATTCCTTCTTTGATAAGATATGATTCCAATTGTTATTCTCCAACCAGTGGGAATTAGGAATTCCAATAGATATATATTACAGACAGCTTTTGTATTCAGGGTCTATGGTATCTAGGTGGGTTCTTGACATTATTGTTATCATGTGATTTATATTGGTGGGTGTTTTGGTAGAATGTTGTTATATTAGTGCTAAAATGTGTATTTTAAATATATACTTTGGGGATAGAAATATCATTAATGTTATGATAATTATGGTTAATTGGGATGAGTGGTTATGATATTTTTTGGATCATATGTTTTAACCTATATATAATCATGGAATTAAATCATAGATTTGATAAATAGTAGGACAAAAGTACTTTTGGAGAATATCACTATATTTTGGGATATTATAGAAATCAAGGTTAATGGGATGTTTTCGGTTAGTATAATATTTTAGGTCAATATGGTTGATATTAATTGTGGAAAAATTATTGAGTTATATTTGTTAACCATATAAAATAGATTCATCTTTGTGTTGATTCTAGTTATTCATGTGAAATTTTTAGCATACTTTAGATATTTTATTAATTGGGAATATATAATTTCTATATGTTTATTTTTGAGTGATTAATTGCATTTGGAGATAAATATTATCTTGAATTTTGATGAATATGTAATCAAATATATTGGATTCTTAGGTTTTAAACTTTTTATAGAATATTTTTTACATTATTATAGTTCATTAATAATGTAAATTTTATTATTTATGATTGGTTGTTATAATTTATCTTTTGGAGATGAATGTATAATTTTTTCATATTTATGATTATTCGTTTTGGATATAATCGTAACATCTGGTATCAATGTGGTATTTTCTAATAAATATAAATAAGAGGATAACATATTATACTCTTATCTAACACATAATATATTTAATGTTAATTTTTAGTGATGTATGATTAAAAAATAATCATTTTAATTTATCAATAATAAAATTAGACTGAGATACTACTGAGTTAGCAGCCCTAAAGGTCTAAATTTCCTAGGTCATTACCTTGTATCATCAATATTAAATTCCATGAATCATGGTTTCATTGTTAAATCATTGATCATCGAAATTTATACAATTATAATGTGATATCAGTGTTGGATATGCCTCACATTAACTACCAACAAAAATTGGTAAATACATAATTAATGAATCAATAACATGTTTTTACACCATCCTAGGCTTGAAGTAGGTACATGTGTATTTAGTTACATTATATTTTTTTACATTATATATATATATATATATGAATTCATAATTTTGAATTTACATTACATAGGCTTGTGCTTATAGATACAATTGGTAGTGTCCCACTAAGATTTATCTTACACCCTCTTCGGGCATTGTTTCATACCTAGTGTGATTACATATATCCAGGTTTTGAAAAAGGGAACCATACAACATCAAGCACTACATTTTATGTTGTATATGATAGAACAAGATAGAAGATGATTGAGTAATAGAATATAATTGAGGGGATAGTTGTTGATTTACCTTATACTTTTATGGAACATTTTATTCTTAATGTCTTGTATCCATGTTTTCTTGTTTTCTAGAGACATGACAAATCATCATCAATTGTTGTATATAATTCTAAGTATTCTATTTATTGTTATTGTTGCCTCTATGTTCCATTCAAACTTTTATTTACATATAATTCATCAGCTATTTAACATAGTTTATATTTATCTAATTCACTACACTTTTCTAATGAGGGAATAGTCTCCCCACAAACACACGCTAGGCCATCACTGCTAGTCATTAGCCTCTTTCATTTGTGGAAATGGGATTGAGGAAATGTGTCTCATAGGGATCGGGTAACCATCTAAGTGGAATCTAGGTTCATGACATCAAAATGTTCAATCATATAATGTTTTCAATTCATTCATTACTATTTGGAGACAATATTTAAGATATTAGAAACTCTAGGGACTTATCCAAAAGTTTTACTTGGGAATCAAAAACACATGTTAGAGGTAAAATCCAAGTTACCCAAAATATAATTGGTATTCTATTTTTCCTATTACAATTGACATTATTTACCCTTTGGGCGATTCACATGCTATATGGGGTTATTGATTATTTTTGTGACTCTTATTCTATTTCATACTTGCACCAATGATATGATGGTATGAAGTGTTGTTAAATAAATCATTTTAGGAACCTATAATTCAAATTTCATTCATATTCTCATCCCATAGAGGTGTATTTAACTTCATTTCATTTCATGATATAATTTTTATTAGTGGTTGATACTTTTATAGTTATCATATTCTTGAATTATTCTTGGGTGGGAATGATTGATTGCATGTCTTATTTCATGAGGTTTATGGGTCCTCATTAGTTGGGATGAATAATAAAACCAGTTGATCCTTTTTGGTATAAATAAATAGTTGATGTTTTAATTGATGAGGTTTATAGGAACTGAATCACTGAGAATGGATATCTATTATAATGTCAAATGTGACTTATAATGGAAAATGGTTTCACATCCTCATCCAAACTTTTTATGTTTATGGATGTTAAAGGATAAAACATCGTAATTAAATTTAAAATGAAAAGAAACTTATAATAGAGAACATACTAGTACCTGGTCTTCTAAGTAGGTAGTTGGGGTAGTATTCATTCTGTACTGATTTTTCTAACGTTAATATTCTTATAGTGATTCTATCATTATTCTTATGATTTTCTTAAGGAATGCGATTAGCCATGGTAGATCAATGCTACCACAACGTCCTCATAACATACACCAGGAAGGTGCTGATGAATTTTTTCTATACATGGTGGGACAAGATCTACTTGTCGTAATATCAGGAGTAACATTGTAGGGACCAATTATTGTACCTATTCTGGGAACTGATTCCCATGTTCATAATAACTTAACTATGGAAATTCATTCAATGCATGGTGATCCACAACATGAACCAATGATTCCTAATCTAATTCATTTGTTCCTGTAGAAGCATCATCCAACAATCTTAGGGGATATAGGTCAACTTGTAGATGATTCTTGGGTAGAGGCCATCTTATATATATTTGAGAATATGGAGATGCCTCCATAGAGGTGGTTCATGTTTGATACATATAGTCTTTAAGATTTATCTAAGAGTTGGTGGTATGATATTGCCTTGGTTGGTTGTTATCATGGAATGATTTGGGTTGACTTACATATTGCCTTCTATGATCAGTTATTTCATTATATACTGAGAGCTGACATAGCTAGAGATTTCATGAATATAGAGCATTCTTCTAAGTATGTTATGGAATATTCATCATGTTTCTTGGAATTGAAGTGCATTGCACCACTTCTAGATGATGATGAGCTTTCGCATGGAGACATTTCGTGGATGGGATCTTACATTCAATCTATATTTAAGAGAATGTCCTTCGACTGCCTATATTATCTATGATAGTGAATCAAGATATTATCACAGATTGTATCCTATGGGATAACAATAGCACCTGTCCTAGAAAACCACTATCGCATTAAGCTAGTAGTTAGTCAACTTATAAGAAGCATTATGTGAAGGATTCTTATTATGGCTGGGAAAAACAAGGTAACTATTTCGATAGCTCTTTGGAGTTTCATGAGTGTGGATTATATGGTCTTATGATTCCATAGTGTGATAGTGACCGAATAAAGATACATGATTTTGAACATATGGTGAATCATCCAATATTATTCAATACCATTCCACTATCTTTGAGTGGTAAATGATCAGTTCCAGCTCCACCATCGGGAACGGGTTCCATTGAGCTGCGTATATCAGGGAATTAAGGTATCATTAAAATTACCAAAATTGATTTTAATCGAAATTCATCATGTTCTAATTAAATGTATTATTTTGTGAAATGGTCATATAACATATGAACTTCTTTTGTTTTATGTTTTTTGATATTAAAATACCATTAATAATTGTGAATGTTGCTAATGTAGCCTTTAAACAGTGATCACCTGATTAATATAACGATAGGGCTTTAACAAGTCTAATTTTCTCTGACAAAGGAAGCGATGGCCTCATCCAGTAGACTTTTCCCATACGAAGAACATTTTTCGGATCTCAGAATGTAGGTGGAATTATTGGGATTTTCTCTTGACGTTGCCCAAGCAAAGCTTCAACATATGAAGCTTGAATGGAACCGCCTACGAGAGATGTGGAAGTTTATAGAGATTACCCCCTGAGTGCTGTTATCTGAGCCACCCCAAGAGTCTTTCAACATCACATACCTTACCCATCGGTCATATGCGGGTGTAATAAGGGGTTATGTAACGAGACCATAGTACCTTGATTACATACATTATTTTATTTTGTAGAGAATATATATTCATTTTATTATTGTTGCTTTCTAAATAATTTTTAAAAGCACAAATATTATTTTAAGTTAATATTCAACTACAGAATATATTTTAAAAAATTAATTTATTTTTGAATGAAAAATATTTTCGTAAAATATTATTATTAATAAATTAGTTTTTATTAAGTATAAATTGTTGTAAAATTTTTAGGAATACAATTATAATTTTTATTATGTTTTAAATGTTATTTATTGTCTTAACCAATGAATTTTTGATAAATATTATTTTTTATTTTAAAAATGAAAATTCACATATTTAGAATATTATCTTGATAATATGAATATTATTTTTAGAATCAGGATGTCGAAATTAATTTTTTTTGAATTTTTCCTAATTTTCTTTGACAGTCAAATTTTTGAGTAAAAATTAAATAATGTTTAATTATATGAAGTGTTTTATAACCTCATAATAACCCAATAGTGAGGTTATAAAATACTATAAACACTATTTTCGAATTTTTTTTGTTTTACCATTAAAATAATATGATTTTAGGTTTGTTTATTGTTTTGTTTTACAAAGCCTTAGTGGACCCTCTTTGTCTTATAAAACATGTTGGATTTTTAAATTGATTTCCTTGAAAGTATAACATACCTCCACATAAGAAACCCTATTATTTTAAGAACATCATTTATTGGCCATAAAAAATATTTTTTTACACTCCCCTTTGGAAAAAACCATTTTCATAGATAATGGGATGGTTTGTGGTTTGGATTACTTTAATGTGTGGTGTCCAAAACCAAAATAATAAAGAATTCCATATACTTTCTTATATAAACCCACCCAAGCTCCCACGTACTGTTCACTAAAATCCTTTGGAGTTCATCCAAACTCTGCCCTCCACTCTCTAGAATCCTCCCATGGTGACCCATGCTCATAGAAATTATCTCTCAAGCCTCTCCCAAGCCTTTGGGATCACACTTCCGAGTATCATATTCCTTCCATTCTCATATTATCCAAGTTGTTTAATATTGTAATTCCCTTTTATTGTCATTATAAATGTCAGGGTATAATTTTACACCTCCCCTATAATTTTTTATTTAAGTTTTAAAGATGAGATACCCCTAGGAATTTATCTATACACATTTACATTCAAGCAATCCTTTTAAATTGTGAATCTAAATTCTATTAATTATTTTGGGACATGTATCTATATGAACCTCTTACTTTCCATATCAAGTTCATTTGATGAGACACCCCTTTCTCTCTCATCATACATTTTTATGAAGTCTTATGTCACCTCGTTATGTTGCCACAATGGCACCACAATTTTTCAATCCAAAATCATTGTGTAGTGGATACCATGCACATTTCTCTATCAAGAGTATTCAACTTTATAAATATTTAATTTTTGATGAATGTTAATAATTTATAAATTCCACATTCCTTTATCATTGAACAAATTTTACTTTTAATGGATGCATGGTGTATGATCTTTTATAAAAAATATGAATGAAAAGAAATATTTAGGAAATTGCACCTTGATTGTGCTCTAATGGATTGGGTAATGATTAGTATCATGAAGCATAAAGTGAAATGAGTATTTAGTCATTTTAATTCAATTTCTAGGTGGATTTTCTAAAGTTAATTCATGTGCAATGAGGGTTTACTCGTTCTCCATGTGCAAGGAGGATTGGATCATGTTATTTCCCTGATATGTGTGGTTGCAACAATTCCATGTTATAATAATCATGCGATATAATTCCTTTATGTTAATGTTTCTTTTACACCCCATTGATAAACAAATTTCCTAAAATGTATTTTATTCTTCATGTTATTCCTTGATTACTACCTTACTGGGCTTTATATCTCTCCCTTTTCATATGTATGTCCCCAGGTTATCCCATGCAATGCTATATATGAGAGAATGTTGTGTTTATGTAAATGTATTTTCCAATTAATATTCTATGTGTTTTAGGTTTTATGTTGTTATTTAATGTTCCTAATCCCCCAAGTACACTAGACTAATCGATCTTATTTTTTGTTTCATGGGAAGAGCTTATGTGAAAATCATGTTTAAATTTGTAATAAAAAGTATGGATGTTATATTTGGTATCAGGGAATAGGTACAATTATTTCTAGGATTGGGATTAAAAAACCCTAATGAATGCCTTAGGGGTAAGACTATGTATTATAAAAACCTCCCCAAACTTTTTTTATTGTTGATTAATTGGTTTATCACGAAAATACATCCATTTCTGGACATGAGCAGGTAGAGTCGGCTCTGGAATAGATGTACCTATGAGTGAGAACTCTGACAAGGAGTTTCAGTCTTCACATGGCGCATACTAGTACACAATAATGGAACTTGTATCAAGGTTGGTCACGACACTCCTAGGGGAAATGCTTCGGTAAATTCATAAGCATATTATGAATCATTATTAAGGGAATTACAAATATATTTCCTTAAGAATATATTTTAGAATGTTGATCATAGATAACCTAGATTGAAGCCTATAAATTCATATGTTAAGTAAATATAATATATTTATAAATCATCTATTTTGTTGTCACTAGAATACCCGTTATGTGTTACCCCTTACAGTCCTTTTACTCCAGCAAATGGTCGATAATAGGAGTACTCAGGCTAACAAATGATGGGATGAAAAATGAGATGAATGTTCTAACAACATTCCCAATCCGATGGGATCCGGAATCACAAACATTTTCACAATACACTCTCAGTTAACTCATACTTTGAATAGAAACATGGGTCAATAGGAACATTCAACCCCTCCTACGAATGAAAAAGTCGCTATTAGGAGATTTAGGAGACAATTGCATTTGACTTTTAATAGTTTATCTGATCCCTTAATCACTAGACAATGGATCAAATCCATTGAAATGATTTTCTCCAAACTTCAGCATTCTGAACAGGAGACGGTTCTTCTGGCTGCTTATCTTATGGCGAGTAAATCTGATCAAGGGTGGGAATTGATCAAAAATACGAAGTCTGAGGAGGATATCAAGGCTTTGGAATCAATGGATTTCGGAATGATGTTTTTAGATAAATATTTTAAGCACATCATATGACTAATTATGTAAAGGGAATTGCTTTCCTGAAAAATGTGAATAATTCATCAGAGCGTATGAGGAAAATTTCACAAGCCATGCATGATATTTCTTCAACTATGTAGTTACCCCCAAATGTAAGGTTACCGCTTCATTGGTTGGTTGAAACATATTATGTCAAATGCCCAACTGATACGTATATTATATGACTATGATGAAAATTTGCTGATGTTACCTCAAGGATGAAATTGAAATCATATAATCTTAGAGGTGTCATGGGGATAAGAAGATTAAGGTGGACTTCATTTATAGTAGTCTGATGGATAAATCCAATGCTGCTTAGAAAATCCAGCACCCCACTTGCCAAATGTTTGGAAATATGAGCCCTGAAATTTTCTTAAAGGGGGTGAAGAAAAGATTTATGTGTGGAAGAGAATAGAACATAGCCAATAACTACCGACACGAAAACCCTGCAACTGCAACAGAAGAGAGGAATGCTCCGTTCGAACCTCAACGCGTTGTTCATTTCTTCAACTGCAAATAACTAGGGAACCTTGCAAATCACTGCCCTAGGCCAAGGGTTTTCGGAGGAAACAAAAAACCGCCAAGGCAGCCAAGGAGATATTTTTCCATCACTACAGCAAAATTGAACACCTACAATAAAGTAGTGACATGTATGCTTGTTTTTCACTCATTAATAGAAAAAAGTTTTTTTATTCTGGTTCACCTCATCCTTTTTTATACCAAAATTTTAGTATAAAAATCCCAACACCACCAAAAATAAAGGATGTAAATATGTCAGTGATTATGAAAAATGAGGAATCATTGCATCCAATTAATTTTTCTCCTCAGCAGAAAGAATTGGTGGATTCGACTTCTAGGTGAACCTCATCATACTCCCTCTAGTGGAATTTGAGCCAATTCATCGCATGGATTGGATTTCCCTATATAGAGCCAACATAAATTATCGTGTGAGGGAAATCACTCTTAATATGGAAAATCGACCCCCGATTCAATAAAAGTGCAAGGAGGAAGATCAAAATTATTTTGAAACATCATCTCAAGCATGGATATTACTGCCCCATGAGAACATGTATCTGGACCAAATTACTGAGAATATGGAGGAATATATCCTTGAAGGTATTCAGATTGTTAGGGAATTCTCTGAAGTGTTTCTCGTGTTATTTCATGGTCTTCTCCAAGAAGAGATATTTAATTATCAATCGACCTTATAACTAGGGCATTTCTAATATCCTAGACTCTATATAGAATGGCTATTGTGGAACATGCTGAGCTAAAAATTAACTATAGGAGAATCAGGATAAAGTGTTTATATGCCCAAGTGTTTCACCACGGGGTGCACCAGTCCTCTTTTTCATGAATATGGATGGGAGAATGTGCCTTTTTATAGTTTATCGTAAGCTCAACAAAATCACAATAAAGAAAAAGAATCCTCTTCCATGAATTGCTGACTTTTTCAGTGGGCTGTGTGGATCACAATACATCTCCAAGGTGGATTTGTAGTCCGGATTTTATCTTGTAATGGAGAAGAATGAAGATATCCCCAAGACTACTTTTCACACAAGATACAATCACTATGAATTCATATTAATGACTTTCAGACTCACTAATTCTCAACAAACATTAAAGACTTTATGAATATATTATTTAGAAATTACCTCGATAAATTAGTTTTAGTCTTTATAGATGATATTCTAATATACTCCCAAACCATGGAGGATCATGAGGAGAATCTAAGAACTTTACAAGAGACCATGATAATGTAGAATCCCTATGAAATTTCCATTAAGTGTGTGTTCTGGTTGAATGAGGTCTCATTCTTGGGTCATATCATCACAAGGAACGGAATATATGTGGATCCTTCCCCAAAAACTGAAATTGAGGGATGGTTGAGGCCAACATCGATAATGGATATCTGTAGAATCTTAGGGTTAGATAGATATTATCACCGATTTTTTTAGAAAAATTATGCATTTTCGAACCCTCTTACCTAGCTAACTCAGAAGGGAGTAACATTTTCTTAGTGTGATGAATGCAATGATAGCATCAAAGAGTTGAAAATCATGGGTATTAATGCGCATGTGCTCACTTTACCCACATGTGGATAAAGTTTTAGGGTATTTAGTGACTTTTCGAAGAAGTTCATGGGTTGAGTGTTGATGGAAAATGATAAAATGATGGCCTATACCTCATGAAAGCTATAAATCCATGAGGAAAACTATCCCATGCATGGTCTGGAGATAGTGGTTATGATATTTTACATTGAAAATATGTTGAAAATATCTCAATGTGGATTAGTGTGAGATATATACTGATCAAAAGAACCGAAAATATATATTCACACAAAAAGATCTTAATATGTTCCAACAATGATGGACATAACTCATCAATGATTATGACTTCTTGATTAACTACCATCTCTTTAAGGAAAAAAACGGATAGGATTCTCTATGTAAAAAGGATTCTACATATTTATCAATGATGATAATTAAAAAGGATCCAATCATCTTAGATTTGTATAGGATTGACCTAGGAATTATTATGGGTGAAAGATCATAAATCATTTCACAATAGATTTCTCAAAGATCCCTTATGATGAAAATAAATGGTGCTAAAATAATGAATGTGGAAATTCTGAAGAGGGTGGAAGCTATAAGAATTAGGAAATCCTAAGAGTTTGTTGTTAACGATGATGGAATTGTGTGATTTGGGTCACGATTATGTGTAGCATCTGATCTGGAGATAAATAAAGATCTTATGAATGACACACATAGCTCAACCTTCTTCATTTACCAGAGGATTATAAATATGTATCGAGATATCAGAGAAAACTTTTTGTGGGAAAATTTGGAAAAAGAGATTGCTAAATATACATAAATGTTCCTTGTATGTCAGTAAGTAAAGGATGAGATACAAAAGTCTACGGGCATAATGCACCCACTACCCATTCCAAAAGAGAAGTCGGAGAACATTACCTTAGACTTTGTCACGGGACATCCAAGGATATCCACATGAAACAATGCAATATGGGTCATTATATATCGTCTTGCGAAGACAAAAAACTTTATAGGGATTTGAGAGGACTTTTTTGGATCAACATGCACGGATTTACATTAAATATGCTTTAAGGATGCATGGTGTATGACTATCTATTTTATCTGATCGTGATCCAAGACTCACATTGATGTTTATGAAATTTCTCTGACTTGCTCTACACACTGAACTAATCATTACTATGGCCTATCATCCTCAAACTAATGGCCAACATGAGCTAACTATTCAGACACTGGAATATATGTTAAGATCATGATCTATGGACTTTAAAGTAGGATGGGAGCAACATATTCTACTATTTTAATAATCCTACAATAATAGTTTCCACTCGAGCATCTAAATGGAATAATATGAATCCCTATATGGGATACTATGTAGAACGTCATCATGTCAGGATGAAGTCTGTGAGCGTATTCTGTTAGGACCTGAAATGGTCAAAGAAAATATAGAAAAGTCTAAGACCATTCAACAATATATTAAGGAAGCCCCATGTTGACAGAGGATTTATACAGATAACTGTCGATGAGAGCTTGAGTTAAATGTTGGATAAATGGTATTTCTATGAATATCTCCATGGAATAAAGTCATGAGGTTTCTAAAGAACTGAAATCTAAGTCCTGGGTACATCATCCCCTTCCAGATTCTTGTTTGTGTCAGGGTTGTGGCCTATCGACAAGAACTCCCACCTACCATGGACAAATTACATGATTTATTTCATGTAACCCTCTTATGGAAGTACATACCAGACCCTTCACATGTACTGTTTTCAGAGGTAGTATAGCTAGTGGATTATCATTCTTATGAGGAAAAACCATTAAAGATATTATATCATAGAGAGATGGTTTTATGAAATAATAAAATTCCCCTTGTCAATGTTTTGTGGTGAAACCACATGTTTGAAGAAGCAACATGGGAATTGGAGGAACTGATGAGGCAGACATACCCACAAATATATTAGTGTGGGAAAAGGAAAATTTGAGGGAAAAATTTATTAAGGGGGGAAGCTTTTAACAACCCAAACATTAATTAATGTAAATTCCGATTGATTTTATTAAACATATTATTATTTGAAATGGTTATATAAATTATTCACTTATTTTGTTTTATGTTTTGGGATTTTAATATACATTTAGGAATTGTGAATATTTCTAATATATCCGTTTAATAGTGATCACATGATTAGTATAAATATGTCCTTAAAAAATCCAATTTACATAGATCAAGGATTCAATGGCCTCATCCCCTAAACATTCCCCATATGAAGCCCATTTTTCAGAGTTTGGACATGAGGTGGCGTCATTGAGATTTTCTCTTGACCAAGCCCAATGTGACAATAAATACGTGAATCATGAACGAAACTGCCTATGGGGGAAGTGGAATTTGATAGAGATTACCCCTCAAGCGATGTCATTCGAGGCACCCCAAGTGTCCATCACAATCCCACACCTTACCATTAAGTTGTATGTGGGATTTATAAGGGGTTATGTAATGATACACGAGTACTATGATTTTATAAATGATTTTTTTATATAGAATATACATTCATTTTATTGTTGTTACTCTGTAAATAGTTTTTAAAAGCACAAATAATGTTTTTAGTTAATATTAAATTAATGAATATATATTTATAAATTAAATAATATTTCAATAATATATTATTATTAGTATATTAATTTTTATTATATAAAAATGTTATTATAATTTTTATGAATAGAATATTAATTTTAATGATGGTTTGAAAGTTATTTTTTTCAAAACCCAAGAATTTTCGATAAATGTCAGTTTTTATTTTAAAATTGAAAATGAAAATATTTAGAAAATTATTTAGATAAAATTAATATTATTTTTTGAATCAAGACGTTGAATTTATCAAATGGTGAATTTTTCATAATTCTCTTAGATGGTTGAATTTTTTGGTAATAATTAAATATTGTTTAATTATATAATGTGTTTAATGATATCATAATGACCTAATTGTGAGGTAATAAAATACAATAAACACTATGTTCGGCCATTATATGTTTTATCATTAAAATAATGTGACTTTATGTGTGTTTGATTTAATTTCAAATACCTAGTGGACACTCCAAGACTTATAAAACATTTTAGCTTTTTAAAATTATTTCCATGGGAGTGTGACTCACCTCCACATAAGAAACCATATTATTTTAAGAATTTTGGCAACATTCCTTATAAAATATTGTTTTCCAATCCCCTTGGAGAAAAACCCAGTTCAAACACTATGGGATGGCTGGTGGTTTTGATTAGTTTACTGTGTGGTGTCCTAATCCTATATAATAACGAATTCCCACAATTTTCCAATATAATACCACCCAATATCACAATTCATCTTCACTATAAGTCTTTGGAGTGCCTCCAACCTGTGCCACCTCCTTCTAGAATCTTCCCAAGGCATCCCAAGCTCCCAAGAATCCTCTCTCAAACCTCTCCCAAGCCTTTGGGATCACACTTCAGTGTAAGGAATTCCTTCCTTTCTCATTTTATCCATGTTTCATAATATTGTTATGCACTTTTATTTTCAATTATAAATGATGGTTATGATTTCAAACATCCTATATACTATACTCTTTATGTTTGAATTATGATTGACCCTTTTCTCTCACATTTATTCCTTCCATGTATACCCATTAACATTTCTAAATTCTGTATGGAATTTCTCTAAACTCATTTACATTCTATCAATTATTTTGTATCATGAATCTAAATTACATTAATTATGCTGGGACATTTATCTAGATGACCCATTACATTAAATTTCATGTAAGTATTACGAGACACCCATTTTTGTCTCATTAACCATTTTTATGATGTCTTATGTCACGCTATTATGCTGCCCAAATTGCACCGCAATTTTCCATGCCAAAGTCAGTATATAGTGAATACCATGCACATTTCCCTATCAATGGTATTCACCTTTATGCACATTTACATATTGATGGAAGAGACAAATTTATAAATTCCCCATTCCTTTATCTTGTAATAAAATATTATTTTTAATGAATCAATGTTGTATGATCTAGGAACACACTTATTAATGAAATAAAATTTTTAAGAAATGTGTGCCCTAATAGCTCTCCAATGCATTGGATTAAGATTTGTATCATGATACATCATTTTAAATGATAATTTACTCAGGCTAATTCAAGTTAAATGAGGATGTACTCTTTCCAATTCATTTGAAATGAGGTTTTACTCAAGCTCCATGTGTAATGAGCCTTGGATCATGTTATTTCCATGTTAAGTGTAGTTGCCACATTTCCATGTTATTATAACCAAGATATATGATGCCTTTATGTTCATGTCAGTTTTATGCTCTATTTATATTCATATTTCCTAACATGAATTGTATTCTTCATGTTATTCCTTTTTTACTCCCTTAATGGGCTTTATAGATCACCCATTTCACATGTATGTCCTTAGGTTATCCCATGAAATGCTAAGTATGAGGTAATTTCATGGTTATGTAAAGGATGTTTTCAATAAAGCTGTTCTGGGGTTGATGATTTAAGTTGTTATGTAATGTCTCTAAGCACCAAAGACACTAAACCAATCGATATTCCTGGTTGTTTCAAGTTAAGAGATTATATAATATATAATTTAGATGGTTGTAAAAAAAATATGGGTTGTTATAAGAACCAGTAGGATTGGACGGCGAGGAGGTCGTAGATATGGTAGTCAGAGTCCTGGTCCTCAGTAGTGCCAACAGAGCCATTGTGATGGTGGTAGTCCATCTATTGCAAATGTCTTTGGATCAGTTCATTTTCATGTACTATAACATATACTCGAAAATCATGCTCCATGACCAACTACACAGTAAGGTACTATACTTGTAGAATTTACTATAGTATATGAAATATTTGCTATATATTCTTAAAATTCTATTATTTTTGTATCTTTCATAAAGATATAATACACTAGATACTAAATTACTATGGTTTAATGACCCTAGATACACCATTACCGGCACAAAAAGAGGGCGTACACCGGTGTAAGGGATGTCCCCTTCATGTAGGAAGATTCACTTATTGTGGAACCTCTTTGTTCATGAGATGATAGAATTAAATTTAATTCATTGGATAGATTTATTTGTTCATTATCATGAATTTTTAGACTTCAATCGACAAATTGTATTGTTTACATCACCATAAGGCAAAACTTATCCAAAATTTGGGTGAGTGGGATGTCCAGGCTGGTAGAGCGGGACCATAACATCATGGTCTAGGTGGACTGAATGCCCATATTGAAAATATCATCATGATGGATCATGATTTCTGTCAATATTATTTATATCTATTAGTAGATAGTTTCATGGATGTGTTCACCGGTGATTTTTTGGCCTACCTATTGAGATAGAGGTAGAGTTTACAATCGATCTTGTTTTGGGAATAGATGAAGTGTCCATTCCCTTATACAATAAGGCACCTATAGAGATTGTGGAGGTCAAACTGTAGTTATAATATTTATATACCAAAGTATTTATATGATCCACTATATCCTCTTGGGGTTCACCCATGATTTTATTAACGAAAGAAGAAAGATTGTTCCGTCTATGTGTATATTATAGATGGTTGAACCAGCTTAAGGTCAAGAAAATATATCCAATACCTTGAATAGATGACCTCGTTTACCATATTCAAATAGATATGTTATTCTCTAATAGTAATATATGATCGGGTTGTCATCATATTTGAGTCAAACCATCATTGATACCACGTACAACATTTTATAGCAGGCATAGTTGGTATAAGTGCCTCGTTATGTTGTTCTGTCTCACGAATGCACTAGGAATTTTCATGGCTATGATGAATAGGGTGTTCCACCGCTCTTTTTATTCATTTTTCATAGAAATTGTTGAAAATATAAGGGTGTATCATCACACTCAAAGAGACAATTCCAAACATCTTGACACTATTTATGTAAACTGATAGATCATCCGCTTTATTCAATTATTTCAATGTGCCACTTCTAGATCAACAAAACTCTCTTATTGGGTCATATTATTTCACAACCACCTCCCCACAAAGGGTACACCTCCATATATTTGGATAGGAGAAGTGATATAACGACCATAGAGTCCCGGTAATAGTAGTCCCTTGGTTGAAGAATAGAACTAAGGGTTTAATAAATGCCCTAATTGGAGTCATTAACCTCTTAATGAACCCATGAAAAAGATATAGATTAGACAGAATCCAACCAAATCCCACTCTGACTAAAAATTAAATGAAAACCAAAATTCAAATATATAATTTTCTAAAATGAATTCTATAAATGAAAGGGGAAACTTCATGTTCAAAACGACTGTAAAACAGTAGAGACCAAAAATATTGAATATCTCCTTCAAAACATACAAGCTATTATTAACAATAATTATC
This sequence comes from Viscum album, assembly GCA_963277665.1. Taxonomy (NCBI): domain Eukaryota; kingdom Viridiplantae; phylum Streptophyta; class Magnoliopsida; order Santalales; family Viscaceae; genus Viscum; species Viscum album. The sequence goes on from OY728126.1 coordinate 602,056,523, forward strand.
TCTATCCTACTCCATGGGACCTGAAAACTATTTATTTATATGTTGGATGAATAAAAATGTATACTGTGTAAGATCCTCCCTAGGGACTATTCTGAAAAAGTAAAGAAAGCATGCTAAAGAAGAATGAACAAGTGAAACTATCATGTCACATAAACATGCATACTAAGCTCCCCAACCATAGCATGGATACTCTCACCCTATATCACATACAATAGTATATAATATTATAATGAATATCATGGGTACCCTACTACGACTTTCCCACAAGTTTTCCCCTTTTCCCAAACATTGAATGACCTGAGCACCTCTATCCAAAAAATGCATGCCTGCAGACACCTGCGTGAAGCCCCACAACATGAACCTCATGCTACCACCCACCAAAACCACACATGAAATATTAAACTATAATTTTCCGAGATTCTATATGTCTTGGATAGCATTTATCACAATTCCGATATTATAACTCAATCCATTACATCTCATACACTGAGTTAGGATCCTCAAACCATAATATCCTATAAATGTCATACCTATAATATTATGTATGAATCTATGTTGAGAATACATGTGTGTGAAATTACATAAATCCATTACATCCATCTACTCACATATATGGGAAATATAACTATTTTTTATACTAGAACATGTAACCACCAAGAGAAGATTTCATGGAAAAGGGGGTTGTCATCCATACATCCTCCCACAAAAATGTCATTGAAAACAACCACCTAGGGGTCAGAATACCTTGGGTTTTAATCCTAAAAACCGATAGGGTGGGGAAAAATATACAAACACAACATGTAAGGAATATAAAATACATCACAACCATTATATTGGAAAATCCTATTATTGTGTTCAAATGGATCTAATGTCTCTCTAACTTCTGGATGCCACTGCTAAGACTAGATATCCTATAAGTACACAACCATTTAAATAGCTACATTAAATTAATTTAACCCTTTTTTTCTATATAAAATTATATTAATTTATTCTTTAGACATTATTAAAAATATATCACATCCCACATTTCATTATGTTTTCATCACAATAATTTTCTATTCCCAACAAGAATAACCAAGCTGAGTCCATGGCATCGGAGAAACACAACCTAGGCATTGCAGCCTTACAAGCCCAAACCCCATGGGTTAAACTATCATTCATTCAATCATTGATTAATAACATCATCACATTATATTATTCTAGTTATTCTAGGAAATCACTATAATCTATCAAACTCATGTTTCAGAACACATTGAGTATATGAACTATCTGTAATGTCTTTTCCACCTATAGCTAGAGCATTGACCCATCATTTCTTGAGGAAATGTACATAAAAATAATGTGGAATACACCACGTATCTTCACCACATTTGTATGGAGAGTATGAAACAACATCTACCTCAAGTAGTGTTGAAATTAAAGAATAAAAAAATTGATTCAACAATAATCCTTTCATCTTAATGGATAATCCTAGCCTCAACCCATTCCATCATCTCTAGTGTCCTCCCGGACACCCATATGCATAAACTGATGCATCTCTTCACTCTAGGCATCAATTTATACCACATCAACTGGGACTCCCGACCTCACATACCACTACAGCCCTCTAGGAATATCCATCCAAGGCTCACGTCACATCCTAGCCACCATTTCCCTACAACCACACCAACAATACATGATGACATTACATCATAAGAAAAATGAAACCATAAAGGAACTAGGATCCTCACCTTAAAAATCATTAATAATTCACACACATCAAGCTCTCATAACTTAAAGAATAAGTCACATGGAAATTATAAGAGATCAGGTAACTGAGACCAAACAATGAATTATATTTACCACACAACCACTTCATTATTCAATATTTAATTATCCAATTCATTAATATAGGTTAAAACTATGGGAAACCTATTCAAATAGATATCTAAATCAATCAAAAATTATTTAAAAAAAATATTATGACACACCATTAATATATAATAAAAAACATGATTCAGTTTTATAAAAAAATTCAATTAAACATGCATAACTGTATCAATTTTATTATCATCAATGTACAACAACAACAACTGGATTCCTTAAAATGCCTCTTTATTTTTGTCTAATTAATTCAAAACTAATATCAGCTTTATGTTCATTAAAATTTCTAACAATAATAATATGTTTTACAAGAAAATCATAAATATCACACTATCTAAAAAATAAAAACTCAATAACATCGCTATGAAATTGATACCAATTATTTTATTCATCTCATATGTTTATTATGTCAATTTAATTGTCATCTAGTGGGATAATACATGCTAACTCTATAACTACACATAAATAAGACAAAGAAACCATGATTCACATACCTCAAATGGTTTCCAATGTTCTTTGCAATAGAATGGTCCAACACAATAGATCACAATCACCTCTCATACAAAAAATTATATCAAATATGGATCGACACTTCTTATTGGTTCCAAAATAATTTGTGCATATGTAGTTTGAAGAACTACAAGGAAATTGATCTACATTCCACACCACAATCACACAAACCCATAGTAAAAAAATCTTTTGGGAAACCCATGCCAAGGAAAACAAGAATGAATGCCAAGGAGGAATATATCTTGGCCTTTTGAAAATTATAATTTTGTTGCAGTTAAGATACAGTTTGGATTATCCATTAAAGGTGGATCTATCAAAAATATGTAGCTTGACCAAATAAAGACACTCGTACCCTTAGAAAAATTGAAATTTGAATTATGGGGTTTAAATCAACCTTAAATCCCTTCAAAAAAGGCATTGGATGAATTTTACATAAATGATAACCTAAAATGGGTGAAACTTTAGGATGTTGGAAACATTCTTCACCGATGAATCACCGACACGAGTCACCGACTTCAATCACTAAAATGAGAAAGTGTAGTGAGTCACCAATGTGAATCACCAACACGATTCACTAAAATGACTCACTAATGTGACTCGCTGAAGAGACTCACCAACATGACTCACCAACATGAGTCACCGATGTGATTCACCAACAGGAGTCACCGAAATATGTCTCTATAGTGAGTGATCAAAAAGGGTCACTTATAAAATTCATGGACACATGTCACCAAATCGAGTCACCAACATGACTAACTAATGACACTATTCACATATGTCTGACTTTAGTAACTATTCACATCTATCTCCATGAAGAAACTCTTCACATCTATCTCACTAAGGACACTATTCACATCTATCCCTCTGATGAAAATATTCATATCTATCTCACTGAGAAAACTGTTCACATGTGCCTCATCGATGGAACTATTCATAGCTATCTCAGTAATGAACCTATTAAAATATAATGATAGATGATGTGCCAATAGATGACCTACTTATAGGGGTAATTACAATATATTCCCAATTAATTGACAACCTTCCATTATAGAAACAATTTCCATGTACCAACAAATAACCTTCCAATAGATCACCTACCGACAGATTGCGTAATGATGATAATATTCACAGATATAGAATAATTGTTCACAGTACTAGAAATTGAGAAAAGTGTTAGGGAAAAGTCACATGAACATCCCAAAACAGTTCAAAGATCATATTGACACAAAGGAATGGATAAGAGAGGTCTGATATGTTACATTAGATACCTCTCAAAACATTATCACCCTTGAGAATCAAAAACCTACCTATAATGGAAACAGAAAATGGGTCATTGAATCATCCACTGTATGAGATACCTATCAATGCTCTCACCACCACAGGAGCTCAATATGTTCATAAAATTAATATCAGGGAACCACGCAACAACCACAACCATCTCCTAAACACTCTCTTGGTGAGATACCTATTAATAAGAGAAAATAACAAAAAAGATAAAAGATAAATACATCTCATATAAAAAATGGTCTACAACCACCAAATGAGAAAAATTACAAGAGATGAGGTAAACATCAAATAGATTGCGGGTACTGAGAGCGTATCTACAACTCATTATCCCAGGTAATCTCCCCCACACCAGCAAAAAATGAACCATCAAATATCAGTACATCCTTTTCATGATAAGATGTAGGGAATATGGGGAAGTATAGAACACCCTGAGAACCGTCTCATGAATCCATAGAGGAAGAAAAATCCTTCACTAAAACAATAATAATGGTTGTTCATCCTCATAAAATCTTGTAGGGACCTCTCCATGAACAAATATTTATCTCTAGAGCTCCACCTCATGATCCCCCCATCTATGACTCTTATACCTACTGCACAAGTTGTGACTGTACCGTTATCTAAAAAAGACAACATCAACCCCCCACAGTACATCGCAATGACACATTCTATTGAACACATCAACTAAAACATTCCACATTCCAATTGTATATGAAATTTCAATTTCAAGATCCTATAATAACTCTATCCCCTGAAGATGTCGCAAGTTCAATTAAATCTTATAGAAAATGTACCTCAGGAACTTTTGATGGGTGATGACCAACAAATGATTTCCAATGTGGTAATTTCTCCATAAATTCATGAAAAAAACAATTTCCACCAAATCAATATCTCCAGGGGAATAGTTAAATTCATGGGGACATAATTTCTGAGGCCTATAAGAAACAACTGATATCAACTTCATCAGAAAACTACCTATTCCCAGATGTGAATCATCATAAAATGCCACAAACAATACTCCTTATACTAAAAAACAATGAACCAGAGAACTGAACAATATATCATTCAAATACGCAAAATCTATCTTAAATTGATCTATCTATAAGAAAGACTGATCATTCCTAGTAATTGTTGTTATAGGATCCCCAACCCAAGATAAGTTATTTATAATCCTCAGGTAATATCCTTCAAAACTAAATAAACATTGCACATATTCATAGTCTTGGGGGATATCCTGAACAGAACTCCTTATATCATGGATGTATCCATAGCCACTCCATGTTATGATAAAACATTCCCTAAGAAACATGCTTCTCATTCCCAAAATACACACTTTGACAACTTCCCAAACAACCGTTTTCGATGAAGAACTCCCAAAACCGCATTCTAATTGTTTGTATTATTTTCCTTAGATGTGAGTAACACAATTATTTCATCGACGAAGGCCACCATGAACTTATCATGGATGACACAAAACACAACACTCATCAACCCCATAATAACAATTGGTGCATTCATCATAGTGAATGGTATCACAATAAAATCATAATTCCCATTTGGAAACATAATGTAGTATTCAGGATATCCTTAAAATTCACACATATCAGATGGTATCTTGACTAAAAATCAATTTTTGGGAAACAACATTAACCCGTATCATGATAAAATAAATCATCAATCTGTGAAAGAGGATAATTGTTCCTCACTATCACCTGCTTCATGTTATGACAGTCAATAGAAAATTGAAAACATTCATCAACCATATTCACAAAAATAAATTCGTGCACCCCATGATGAAACACTCATCCAAACAAAACAGCAGTTCAACAAACCTTAGACCTGTATATGCAGATTCCGCAACTCTGAATGTGTCATCATGTATAGATAAATAGTGATATGATATTCCTCCAGATATCACTTGATAATGAACACAATCTATCATCGAGGGTAAAAAAATGCAACATCATCTAGAAATTCATTAGGGTAATATTATATGAACCTAGAAAATTCCAACTATTGAAGTTCTAATGAACTCAAAATTAGATCATCCATCAAGGATGACACAGAAATAACTAGCCTCTTACCCATCCATGGGACTCTTTCACAAAAAAACACCATTGTCACTCTATTACCATCAAAGGACACCACCTTATTCTTGAAAATTACATAATATAATTCACCATATATAACCATTCCATGTAGATGATTATATAATATTTTTGTATCAACAATCATAGGAAATCCCCCCAATGGATTTTTTTCCATACATTTATCTCACATTACATACATACTTCAAAAAAGTTATATCGACCTCCAATATCCATAGTTAACATCGTGGTCACTTGAAGCCTCACCACCTCAAGTCCCAAAGCATGGACCAGTGAATGTGATATGAAAGATTGTGTCACTTACAGATCATACAAGTTATCCACCCATGTAGGAAATATGAAATGGGTACCTCTAATGACATCTGGCTCACCAGTAGACGAAAATGCTAACCCATGATGCTGAACAAGACCTTCTCCACAACCTCTCTTACCCCGATGGAGACCACCTCCATAACTGCACTCTACACAAAGTGGATTAGGAGTGTCCTGGGGATATCCTCTTAATACACATTCTTTTATATGATGACCAAAAAATTGTCCAACCAATTTCCACTTCATCGGTTGGAACTACCTCAATAGAGGAACCTGTAGCAAAAAACCTAATGAATATTGGCTACTTAGAATTATTGTATAGTATCATTATTGAAGACCTAATCCTCTATAAGAAAAAAGTGAATGATCACATGGAATAGTTAAAAGAGGCACTTCTCTGGTAAAAAGATGATACTAAGGGATGTGACCAACCCCCAGCTGAACGAAAACTCTTCTGGTCTAAAAACTATTTACCCCAAACCATAAATCTGCATTGTGAGGAATCCTGAAAACTCAAATCTCATGATGATCCCAATTTGTAAAATTTTAACTTGATTATATCATCCCTAGATACCTCCACAATGTAAATAATCATCGTAAATGGGGTTACTAGGTGCTAGATCTATATATCTAATACATCCTCGAAATTACACGCCTTTGCCTCCTCATATGATAGCTGGTCCAAAGAATTTCACAAATGTTTTTTTGAAATGAATTACTACCACTATCACACTAGAGCTATGCTATTGAAGGGTAAGAAGCTCTGAGTGGCTGTCCACCTTTGATGTAAAAGTAAAAGAACATGACTCTGAACTATTATCAGAACTCCTCTGATTAGACTGTTGACTCCTTGCAATTTCTTAGGAACAATAACAACGAATGCATCACTACCCCATGCAACAACATCATAACTAATGACACACAATGCTTCATATAATAATGTTTCCAAACAGAAATTTATCTCAACCTCCTCAAACATCTCTTCCATGACTACATATGAAAGGGATCCCACATACTTCTGCAGAATATGGCACTAAAAACCTCAGAGTTTTCTCGTCCATATGTTATCATCATCAACCTCTACTAATTGTAGATCTCATGGAACAACTTTCTATACATCTTATGTGGAAACCTGAATAGGACACCATGCTAGAGCCATAACTTCATAAAGAAAAACAATTATTTCTCATAAACCTATAATATAGAAGGCTTTACTATTTGTTAGTTTGTTTTTATTTTATTCATTTTGGGTTTAAATCTCCCAAGTTATACCCATCCAAACACAGGATCAAGGATGAATGTTGCAAGATCCTTTAATAGGTATCTACCCAACAACTAGTATCACCTATTTTAGTAGGAACTATAAACATAATGGTCCATGCATCAGATCATACTGGTCCCTAAATAACAGTGTTTCAACCGATCTCTATTGTTCACAACACTTTCTAAATTTGACTGACATTGTTTCCTTTTAAACCCATGCAACATCACATGCTCCTAACTACAAAATCCAACCTACTAGTCAACCAAACCATTGATACCACTCTATCATGACCCTCTCCCCAAAATGTGTACCCTCTTAGGTTGATAATGAGAGAATAGATATAATGACCCCTGAGTCCTACCTCTTGTAGGCCCCATGTTAGAGACTAGAAAAGAGGTTATAGTGAACTCATTGATGAGATGCCTACCCTCTAAGAGAATTTTTGAGAATGAGAGAGATAATATAGACACCAAACAACACTTACATAGAATACAATGAAAATGAAATACCTTGTAAATAAATTTAATTTCATGAAATGACTACAACTACTGAAAAGGAAACATAATGTACTAAATGAAATTAAAACAACGGTTCCCATGATGCCCGAATAGCTCTTGAAAACCTCCAAAATCTAGTAGTAACCAGCCTGATCTCTAACATGCTAAAAGGGACCTAAAAAATATATTATATATATGTATGGTGAGTACAATTTTATACTTAGTAGTATCTTTCCCAGATCCTCTCAGGAAAAATTAATGAAATAATGGTAAAGAAAAATTAAAAACAACTGAGATTAACTCATCACCAAAATAAGTATAAAATGTTCCCAGCCTCACCATGGATACTCTCACCTAGAATCTGATACAAGAGTATGTTGTTTGAAAATGAATATCAAGGGTACCCTTCAACCACTTCAGCACCGATTATATGCTTTTCCCCAACATTACATGTATTGATATCCACTCTCTAAAAATTCATTCCCATAGACACCTAGGTGAAGCAATATAACCTTAACCTCATCCATCTCACCACAAAAAACATACATCCAAAAGTAACCTTGCAGGTTTCAAGAGCAACAAGAACATTCATAGTCTGTATCATACATCGGGTATTATAACACATGCCATTACATTTCATACACCGAGTTAGGATCCTAAATCATTTATATCCAATACACATAATATCTATAGTATTTTATAGGAATCTATATCTAGAATATGTGTGTGTAAAAAAACATTAAGACATTATATCCTTCTAGACAAACATATTGGGAAAACTAACCATCGTGCATAGAAAAACATGTTACTACTAAGAGAAAACTATAATTGACCTAACATTCCAAGCTTTTATATTACATAAAAATTTATGTAAATTCATTAAAAAAATTAACAATACCATGACCGGACCATATTGGTATATGGTTGTAGAAACATGGAAACATAAACAACTAGTTCATAAAACATCTATGTTGTATCCTATTTATTTATTCATCACTAGACTCCCCTTAGGAATATCTTACCTAATCCCCTTATTACTATCCTTGGGAAAGGAAACACATGAATGGGTGAGCTCAAATGCTAATTATGGGTAAAAAAGGAAATATCAATCATATTATATTCATAAGAACATATCATTTGAAAATCTCATCATGCATATAAAAGATAATAATATCATGTCATGGGATAAGTCAATAAAGTTCAATGTAATCCCAATAGTCATAACCTCAGAAATTAAATTTTGTGTAAAATACATATAATAATATAAAATCATTTCATATTAATCATGTATAATTTCCAAAACCTTCATAGCTGACAAAGACCATAACTGATCTGAGTTCCCTCCACTTTCCATCACTGTATTACTGAAATAGATTTATATTCCATTCTGACCATGTCTATCTAATGAGAATTAAATCTCTTCCCAATTCATTGGATTTAGATATAGGTCACACCCATCTCATAATGAATCCATTCTTACGTGTTCCTCAAATCAAAAAATCATTCATCATAGAATAACATATGAAATAAAATGGGTTTTTAAACATCAATCCATCATAACCGAATCCATATAAAATATCAATATTAAATTATCAAAATCAAATAATATGAATAACATGTATATAATCACAAACCTATTTAAATATCATCATCGTAGATGATGAATAATTATTATAAAACACAAGATATTAATTCTTGAGAAAAGTATCATTTCTTCTTAAAGAAACAATTTTTTTCTCAAAATGCCATGAAATTTTTAATGATAAGAATTTATAAGAAAAAAATTTCAAATTTTATAGTGGAATATTTATGGAAATAAGGTGCCCTAAATGTTTAAAAATCAATTAATTCTATATAAATTAAAAAACATCCTCCTCCTATATTTTCTATTAATGTAAAAAAGATCCCTAAATTGAATAAAAAATAGATTCCACTCATACCATTTAATATTCCTTACAAAAGGTTAAATTTATGTTTAAAAAATTGTATATGAATATAAATAATAATAAATAATTATAAAATATAGAATTTGATGGTAAATATACCTCTAAAAACACTTCCGTATAATGATTCTAAAATAAAATGAGATCGTAAAAATATCCCTTACATTTTGTTCGATATGATTGGTATGTATATGAACCTCCTATTTAAATCAATATTATGTAGAACACATCATAACGCACCGTGGAGACAGTAAGTCATACGTACGAATGAGCGACGATATCATTCCCATAATTATTGAATGGTATTGAATTAGATGGTTTATAGTATCTAATTATTAGTATCATGTTATATTACACATATATAGTTATTATTTCCACTATAATACTCATCCTTGTAAGGTTATGGTGAAAAAAAATATTACACCTGAAAGTGTAGATGATAAGTTGTACATACGCGCGCATGGTTATTTCGTTTTTCACAGGATAGATATAAGTTCAAATATGGTTGTTTCATATTTATAATGAAATATAACTGTATAATTCATACTATTGTTATTACATTATAATAGAACATATAAATAAGTGTAAGTAGAAGAATAATGAAATTTGAATGAATCAGTAGATGAGATTAGCTCTTCCTTCACATGCCTCCATTAAATTTCCTTCTAGAGAACTATTATTGGTCTCTTTAGAAGACCAAATCATCTAGAATGTAACTAATGATGTTGATAATATAAATTTGAAGGGGTTGGATGAGCTTTAAGGCTCAAAAATGTGCAAATTAGAGATGGGGGAGGTTCCATTTTATAGGATAGGAGAAGGGAATATTAGACAAATCTCAAAAACATTAACTTATAACAATTAAAACCCCACCCCAAAAACTAAAAAGTGTCCCAAATTATAATATGAGATGATATAGGGTTGTAATATTTGAAACCAATAAAATTTGGACAATATATTGTTTCAATTTATACCAGATCTTTTTAATTTACTATTAGTTATTCTATTAAATTATAATTTTGGTAATAACATTCTATGTATTTAATGGTAATGAATATTTACTTATGTGGTGTGAATTTAATATAAATGGATACCTTAAACCATCAAGAACCTTATAATTATCACATTTTTATTTTTAATTTTTTTTACTTTTAAATAATTTTATAAAATGTTATGTTTAAAAAATGCCAATAGTGACAATTTAAACACTATTCATTTATTAGACGATAAATAAAATTCACACAATTGTAAATTTTGAACCATAATATTTAATACACTCTTATAATGTCATTTTAACCTAGAAAATTATTGGAGAACATTAATTAATTCATATGAAATTTCTTTTGATATTTTTAAAACCATTTATTTGATATTTCTATTAATAAAATAATGTCTATATTACTATTGTTCCAACATTAGTGAATATTATTTAATCTCTAAACATTATAAATAAATATCTACGATGTAGGTAATTTTTTTTCATATACTCTCTATGGTCTATTTTATGTCCTAGTGACCTAAATATTAAAATTAATATACTTATATAAAATGAGATTGTGATAGTTTGTCCATTTCATTAGTTTTTATTACAAACATGTCATTATAATAGGTTTGTATCTATAAAGAGATTAAATTTTGAAACATAGATGATAAGGGTATAATATAGACATCAAATAGGATTTCTACAATTGTTAAGGTAATTTTAAAACAAAATTACCCTTAATTGTGAGATTTACATTTATCCATGGAAATAAAAATAATTACCAAAGTTTCTATTCATAATTCCCATAAATAAAATTAGCTTATTAATATAATATGGACCAACTGATTCCAAATATTGAATAAATTTTTTAAATTTCAAAACACAGAAGTTTCAGTATTTAATTTAAAATTAATCATGTTGTCGTGAAAACAAGTTATAAAAGATAGTACATTGCAAAATATTGAAATGTATTTAACATTGAATTCAATTTAAAATTATGGCTAATGACATAAATTATATAAAATTGTAAAATATATTCTACCTATACAATAATACCATTAAATATTATAATTTATCCATATAAATTATCTCCATGAAAAAAACTTATTTTTAATTAAATATTAGCATATTTTTTCTATTAATACAAACATGAATGTTATAAGAAATTGATGGGAAATTTATCAAAAATAAATATTCATATACCTATTAAAAATAAATTTTTTATATTTTCATATTAAAATTATCAATTTTTCAAAATCTTAATTTTAATTGGGTTCTCCATTCATAGGTGTATAATTAACAATAATAAATACATGAAATAGGGTTTTATTAATAACCTATGAATAAAATATAAAATGGATGAATATCAAAACAATTTTACTATGTATATAATACATATATAACTTATTAATTTTTTTACCAAAAATAATTCACTCTAAAATATAAATATATAAGTGATTTATAATTTTAATAATGCCTTTTCATAAGTATGTTATAATTATTTCCACTGAACTAACTGCTAGGCTATAATGGAAAAGATATAATAATGGTATCTCGAGGTTCACTTATTCTCTCAATTGTGTAAAAATAAAGACACTAAGGATAAAAATTAATCAAGAAAAATATTTCATAAAAACATCTGGGTGTTACATTCTACCCCCCTTAATTTAAATTTTCCCCTTGAAATTTTTCGCTTGGAAACAAACAGATGATGATACCTCTACCTCATCATATCTTCAAATTACCATGTATATTATTATAATCGATGTTTTCTCAATAAAACATTAACCACTTTAGAGGTCATGTTTTATAGAACTTTTTCATTATGATCTAAAATAATTATTAGTTTTTCTTCATAAGAATGGGCTTTCTCCCACTGTACGACGTCTGAGCATAGTACATGTGACGATTAAAGTATATAAATTATTGTGGGTGATACATGGAACAAATCATGAACATGGGATAGATATGGAGGATTCTCCAATCAGTAAGAAACCTTCCCAACATTATCCCAAATTTCAAAAGGACTGATATACCTAAGGATTATCTTTATGATATTCCGAAATCTCATTACTCTCTTCTAGGGAGATATTTGTATGAATTCCTTATATCCCACTTCAAAATCGAGGTCATTTCATCAGTTTTCATCGTATGTATTTTTTCTAGTTTGAGCTTCTCAAATGTGTTGTTGAATAGATCTGAACATTTCCTCCATTTCATCAACAATTCCAGTTATTAATAAAATTCGTTCCCCAACTACAACCTAGCTATTTGGAGTTCTGCACTTCCTTACATAGAGGGATTAATAAGGGGCCATTAGAATATTATAGTGAAAATTGTTACTATAATATAATTACAACAATGGTAGATTTTAATAACAACAAATGTTGAAATCTATAAAGAAATCTCTAATCATGTCTTCTAGAGATTAAAGTTTCCTCTCAGACGGACCGTCAGTGTTAGGGTGATAAGATGTGCTGAAACATAACATTGTATCCAGAGCATGCTGAAGGATTCAACAAAACATTGAGGTAAAACCTCGGATCCCGATCCGAAATAATGGAAGTTGTACTACATGGAATATTACGACTTTTTTTTACATAAATCGTGTCATCTTTATTGAGAGATAAATCCTCTCTAGTAGTAAAGAATTTGTTCCGACTTCATAAGTTGATCAACTATAACCCATATAGCATTATTGGCTTTTGATGTTTTGGGAACTCCGAAGGCAAATTCCATAGTGATATTTTCAAAATTCCATTAATGTGTTGGTAATGAATGTGAAATTACATTAGACTTCTATCTCTCAACCTTAACTTGCTGATAATCCAATCATTAATAGACATATTTGGAAACATCACTTTTTGTTCCATCCCATCAAAAGTACTCTATCTGGTCACTGTACATCTTTGTGATTTCAGGGTGAATAGAAAATGTATAAAATTAGCATTATCCAATATCTCCTTCTTTAAATCTGGTATATCAGGAATTAAAATCCGGTTCGAGGGCCTTATTATTTTATCACTATCAAGGTTGTATTCTAGAACATTTTTCACCTTATTTTGAAACTCTACGACTTTCTTCTATTCATATTTAATATTCACGTGAATAGATAGATGAACACACATTTGTGAAAGATAATATTTAAACCTTTCCATTATAACTTCAAGATCTATCCTTTTAAAATACATAAGTTCGATATTTCATGATCCTCATCATATATAAGCTATCATGGTCTTGTCAACGTAATGCATCTGCCATGTTTTTTGCTTTCCCAGGGTGGTAATGTATTGACCAGTCGTAATATTTAATCAACTACAACAATCTTATTCGGTGCATATTGTTCTCCTTTTGTGTGAAAATATAATTTAAAATTTTATGATCAGTATAAATGTCTCACTATTCATAATATATTTAATACCTCCATATCTTTAATGCAATGATTACATCAGTTAACTCCAAATCATGAGTTGGGTAATTCTGCTCATGGGTTATTAACATTCACGAGGCATAAGCTATTATCATATCTTTTTTCTTGAGAACACACCACAACCCCTTGTTGGATACCTCACTATAGATCACAATTTTCTCCCAAATTCAAGGTAGTGTGAGCCCAGGTGAACTAGATAACCATCATTTTAACTCATAGAAATTATATTCCCATTCCTCCTTCTAATCAATCAAAACTCCTTTATGATTCAAATTTCCATCTATATTATATAATCATGATAAATCTTTCACTAAATTCTGATAATATCCCGCCAAACTAAGAGAAAATCAAATCTCAGTTACCATTTTTGGTCTCGATTATCTTTCAATAACATCTATTTTTGCTAAATCTATAGATATCCCCTATCTTGAGATCATCAGACCCAAAAATTAATCTTTTTGAAGTCAAAATTAATAGTGGGATAATTTTTCATAAATCATCTCCTATCTCAGGGTCCTCAATAAAATTTTTAAGTGATCTTATTGTTATTATTTTTTATTTTAATCGATAAGAATATCTTCTATAAAGACTTCCACAAACTAATCAAGGAAGTCTATAAGGACACTATTAATTAGATACTTCCCCAAACTGATCAAGATAGTCTCTAAAGACAATAATAATTAGATACATGTTGATATAAGGAGAATTAGTAAGACCAAAAGACATCAATATAAATTCATAGTGACCATACATTTTTGGGAATACCATATTTGGCATATCCTTCCATTTGACCCTTACATGATGATATCCTCAAGGAAGATCAATCTTGGAAAAGTATTGAGCACTATGTAGTTGGTCAAAAAAATCATCAGTACAGGGAAGAGGATATTTTTTCTTCATATTGATCTTTTAGTGTTCTCAATAATCAATGCAGAGTATCATTGATCCATTTTTTTCATAACAAACAGAAATAGTTCTCCCCAAGCTGACTCACTAGGTCATATGAATACTTTATCACGTTTCTCTTAGAGTTTCTTCTTCAATTCATGTAGCTATATTGGGTCTATTCTATAAGTTTTCATTGAAATAGGCATATAACCGGGTATGAGTTCTATTGAAAACTCAACCTCCTGCTCTGGTGGAAGACCTAAAAATTCTTCCTAAAAGACATAATAAAACTCCAATACATTGGGCATATTCTTAATCATATGTTTTTTCCAATCCATTTGAAATTAATAACATTCATTTATTGTAATCAATTCCCATAAGATGTATGAAATTTATAATGGATGGGTATATTCATCCTTGCACCAATAGATGATCATAGATGAATCTTGATTATTATATATGACTTATCTTCTTTGGAAATTGATATGAGATCCATATAAAGAAGGACTATCTGTTCCAAGAATCAAATCAATTGACACTATAGTATGTATCACAAAAAATTTAGGAACCATATTCCCATATACCTAAACCAGAAAAAAAAATTATAAACTATTGATACGACTTTTGTGCCATAGGGAGTTGTCACAACAAACTCAACATCTAATTTTTGAGGAAATATAGTGAAACCCTTAAAAAAGTTATCAGAAATTATAGAGTGGGTGGATCAAAAATCAAATAAAACATTTTCGACTTTTTTTGTAAGGTATGTGTTCCTTTCACCACTTTATTATCATACTCAATATCACCGATAGTAATTTCATGTGACATTCCATTTTCATTAGACTTAAGTGTTTTTATCATCGGTCTTCATTAATAACTATTGGGTTAGGGAATTAATTTTCATAAGGCCTCATTTCCTTGAACATGTAACATTGAAGTGTAGGAGGTTCATTTTGTGTATATTTTTCTATTATTTCATCATTAGACATATTTCCCCCATCGCATCAGCGTTCAATTTATTTATGACATTATTTGACACTATTAAATAATTAACTAGTACCTTTAAATAAACTCCATCTATGTTTCCTTCCACACATTTTTCATGAGGGAAAACTCATCTTATTTTTACTATATTCTTTAGATTTTCTGTTTAATTCCTTTTCCTCTTCTTATCAACCCCATATGACTGGTGGGTAAATCCAAAATACATTTCAATATTGAATGTACATTTAACAATTTCATCATAGCTAATGATGGATCTTATAGTTAATTCCATTCGAAGACTTGGTTTTAATACACAAAAAAATTAATCAAACATAGTCTCATGTTGGATGATAATTCCAGAAATTTACCATGAACGTCTTATAAAAAAAATTTGTTGGTACCAACATATTCCTTATCCTTTTTCTTAAGTTAATCGAACTCCTTATCCATATTTATTAGAAGAATATGAGACATGTACTTATTGAAAAATATTTTCTTGAAGTCATCCCATTCCATGGACAAAATTTCATCTCATTTCCTCATATTCATGATAGGATTCCACCATCGATAAGCTTCACCTTCAAAAAAATATACTAATAAGATGACATTGTCATGTTTAGAACACTATAGAACTAAAAATTTAGTTTTAGTGGTACTGATCCATTATTCAACCACTAATGGATCAGACGACTAGCTGAATGAAGTTATACATTGTCTCATGAAGGTATCAAAGAATGTTTCAACCTCCATTAATGGTTTGGACGTCTACCATGATTCATTTCATGAAAATTTTGTGTTAGAATGGATACAATATTTTTCATTCCATCTCTCATAACAGTTGGTTTCTTTGTGTAACAATCATTACATTTCACATTGCATTCAGTATTAACACAGTTCCATTGGGTTCTATCCATTTACAAAAACCAATAAGCATATTGTGAGAAACACTAATCAGATTATGAAAACCACATAATCAAGAATTAAATTTCAATTTAGGACACATTAGGTTTTATCATAAGTTATTCATGGTCGTTACTAAAATACTATGATTGTATCCTATACATAGAGACATCCTTATGGGTTTTATTAAGTTTTTCTCAACCTAGTTTCCAATGGGTAACTATACCTTTCCTCTGATAACAATTATATCGACCCATACCATACATACATTGACATTGCTTCAGAATTGATGTAAATTCATTACAGTTTATAATGAAATCATGATATAAAAATATAGGTATAGTGTCTTTAGAAACTATGAAACATTAATAAATGGTTAATAAACCATCCACATGGTCTCTCGATTCCTTCTTCATTACTAGACTCCTTTTAGGTATATCTTACATAATACATTTCTTCATGAAATAGGGTAAAGAAACACATGAAAGGGTGATATCAAATGACCATTAAAGATTAGTAATGGAAATTTCAATCATATCATATTCATAAGAACATAACATTTGAAAGTATTATCATGCATATAATAGAAAATAATATCATGTCATTTGTTAAATCATAGAGGTGTAATGTAATCCCAATAGTCAAAACATAAGACATGAATTTTATTTCAAACACACATAATCATAGAAGATCAGTTCATATTAGTCAAGGCTCATTTCCAAGACCATCATAGTGGGAAAATTCCATTACTAAATTGAGTTCACTCCTCATTCTAGCCCTGTATTACTGAACAAATTTTACTTATTATTCCATCCATGTTTATCTCATGATATATAAATCATTACCCAATGAATTGTATGGAGATATAGGTCCCACCCATCTCATAATAAAACCAATTCGACGTGTTCTAGAAACCATAAAAATTTTCACCATAGCATTACCCATGAAATAAAATGAGTTTCTTAGACATCATTCCATCATAAAATAATACATATAAAATATAATTAGATAATTTACAAAATAAAATAATATTAACAATATATATATATATTTTAGCCTATTTAACAACATCATCTTCTATGGAAAATAATTTTGAGAAAACAAGTTAAATTTATAATTGATGAAAATATCCATTCTTCTTCAAAAACATTGTTTTTCTCAAATTGACATGAAATTTTAAATTATAAGAATTTAGAACAAAATATATTGAAATCATTTAGTGGAAGATTCATGTAAATATGGAATCTTAAAACCATAAAAATCTATTTTATCTATATATGTTAAACATACATTCTCCTCATACTTTTGTAGGAAATGTTAAAAAGTACCTCATATAAAATAACAAAAAAGGATTCCTTTTATACCATTTAAAAAAAATTACCAAAGGTTGGATTAAACATTATAAAATTTTATAATAATAAAAATATTATTACATAATAATATAACATGGATATGGATGATAAATATTTTCAAAAAACACTTCTGTATAAACAATATAGGATAAAAATGAGATTTTAAAATTATCCCTTACAATAGGTCCGATATGATTCATATGTATCTGAAACTATTTTATAATGATTTAAATAATGTTACTGATTTATTCTAGAATCACAATAATTTTAATTATAGTAATTTTGATTATATTTTTATCCATTTGATAGTAATATTTCATTATTAATTGAAATTCGGGTCTTAACCGGTTTATGTTCATGTGTATGTTTTTTTGGATAAGATATTATTCCATGTTATCATTTAAATCATGGTATTATTATAATATATATCATATTTATTAATTAAATTCATTTATATAATCATGGTTTAATGATTATTATGTACAACTAATCACATTGTACCATGGAGATGGTATGTCGTACGTATGCATGAGCGATGATATCGTACCCATAATTGTTGAACGATATTGAGTTAGATGGTTTATTGTATCATAGAATTAGTATCATGTTATATTAATAAAATATAGTTATTATTTAGACCATTATAAATATCAATATATGGTGGTGGTGAAAAATAGATTACACCGCCGCGTGAAGATGTTAACATGTATGCACGCACGTGCAGTGAATTTTTTCGTAGGATGGAAAGATGGTGAAATAAGATTGTTTAATATTTATAATAACATATCAGTATATAATTAATACTTATGTTATTACTTTATATTGAATAAACTAAATAATAGGATGTAGAAGAATAATTAAATTTGAATGAATCGGTAGAATAGATTACCTCTTCCTTGATGTGCCTCCTTTAAATTACCACTTTGAGAAATAGAGTTTTCCTTTTGAGAAGAGAAGAACCTCTAGAATATAACTAGGCATGTTTATACGATATATGGATAAGGTATAGACGAGAATTAAGGCTCAAGATGTAGTGAAGAGGATATGTAGGAGGTTCCCTTTTATAAAACATAAGAGGGGAACATTAGGAAACTCTAAAAAATATTAATTTATAATACTATCAAACACTACCCAAAAACCTGCAATGTCTCACAATTTCAAAGATAAGATGATATTAGGTATTAATATCATCAACCAATAAATTTTTAAAAACTTATTTTAGAAATTTATACCTCATAATTTTAATTGAATCTTTGTTGTTGTATTAAATTTTAATTTTGGTAATAAATTTCAAGATATTTAATGGTCATGAATATTTTTTATGTGATTTTAATAGATCATAAATGAATAATTTATATCATTTTCATCCTTATTATTATAAAATTTTAATTTTTAAATAATTTTATGACTATTAAATAATATAATAAAATGTTAAGTCTATAAAATGTTGATAGTGTCAGTTTTGACAGTATTCAATTATTAGACCTTAATTTAAATTCACATAATAGAAAAATAAAAATAAAAATATTTAATACACTCATAACATGTCATAGTCTCCTATAAAAGTTTTTATAACATTAATTATTTCAAATGATATTTATTTTATTAGTTTAATACAATTTATTTATTATTTCTCTTAATAAAATAATTTCTATATCACAATTGTTTCACCATTAATGGTATTTTTTAATCTCTTCAAATTATAAATAAATTTATATGATGTAGGTAATTTTTATAGATTTCCAGATTCTATCTATATTCTATATTCTCTCCAATTTATCCATATATTATATTTAATATATATATATATAATGATATTTTGACATTTTATTCATTTCATTAGTTTTTATTACATTCCTGTAATTTTCATAGGTGTGTTTCCATAAAGTGATTAATTTTCAAAAATTGGACGACATGGGTCGAATTTAGTCATCCAATTAGATTTTTTTAGGTGTTAATGTAATTTTATAATAATATATTCACCCTCAATTAACTGATTTAACTTTAACCATTGTAATAAAAATAATTTCAATGTAACTATTAATAATGCCAACAAATAGTTGCCTATTGACATAATTTGTACATACTGATTCCAAATATGGAATCAATTTTTCAAAATTAAAAACATAGAAGTTTCAGTTGTTAATTTATTATTAATCTTTTTTTTGATAAAATATGTTTTATAAGTTAAAACACATAAAAATATTGAAATGTATATAACCATAAAATCAATGTAAAATTTATGATAATGAAATAAATTATGTTAAATTGTAAAAATATATTTTATTTATACTTTAAAACCCATTAATATTATAATTAAACCACCAAAATTATCTTGATGGATACAAATTATTTTTTAATTAAAATATATTATATTTTTACTATTCATCAGAACATTTATTTTATCAGAAAATTATCAGAAATAAATCCAAATTAAACTCTTATATCCCAAAAAAAATAACATGTTTATGTTTTAATAAATAAATTATAAAGGTGTCTAAATATTAACTTAAATTTGGTTCCCCATTAAAAGGACTAAATTTAACTTTTAAAAATCATCGAATAGGGTTTTATTCAAACCTATGACTAACATATAGATTTGATGAATTTAAAATAATATGTTATTAAGTATATAACAAATATTTATTATTAATTTCATTAGAAATAAACTCACCACCAAATAAAAAATTTAATTGATTTATATTTTTAAAAATGCATTTTCATAAGTTATTTATAATTATTTCTACTACCCTAAAGGCAATGCTATAGTGATAATTTTATAAAAAGGTCATCTCACAATTTGTTTAAACTCATTATTTCACACAAAGCAAGATACTGAAGAATCAATATTATTTGAAAGAGATATTTAATAAGAACATATTGGTGTTACAAAGAGATTGGGGCCAATGGGTGTACTCAGCCATCCATCCACCCACCATAATGTTGGGAAAAACACCCCCAGGGTCAAAAATCCCTAAGGTGGGAGTATCCCGAACCGATAGGGTGAGGTATCATATTGAAACAAAAAAAAATTATAGATTATATTATAGACCCACATCGCACTATGTAAAACACCTATTCATATACTAAAATGAAGATAATGTCTCTTGGACACCTAGATCCCACTACTAAAACAAGATATACTAAAAAAATAAAACCATATAAATTGATAAATTAAATTTAATTATATATTTTTATCAGTTTCACATTACATTAATTAATTCTATTTTCATTAGTTAACCATTATTGTTTTCTACACTTCATTATTTTGGCATCACAACAAAGTTTCTTTCCCTCCAGGAAAAATGAAACCGAGTCCACAACATCACAGAAATATTAACTTGAGAAAGAATTTCAAAAATCCTCACCCCATGGGTAAAACATTCATTCATTATATAATTTATTAATGACATGGTCACATTTAACAATTTAAATTATTATATGAAACCATTCATAGCTTCCAAACACAAGGGGATCAACATAGTGAGTAGATGAACTACCCCTAGAGTCTATTCCACCAATAGTAGGAATGTAGATTCATCCATTCTTAAGATGCTAAATAATGAAGGAATATAGAATACCAAGAAAATCTTCGCCACTTTTGGAATAAGGGTAAAAAATACCATATTCTTCAAGAAGTGGAGAATGTAATGAAGATAAAAAACAATAGATTCCAAAAGAATCCACATTAACCATAGTTCATAATCTCATCTTCAACAAATTACAGCATCACTTGTATCCTCCATGAAATCCATATGCTTAATCCAATGCATATCTCTACTCCAGGCATCAACAACATCAATATCAACTATCCCTCCATACACCAACTTACAGAACAACCCTCTAGGCTCATCTGTCCCCCACTCACATCCCAGCAGGGCCACCCTTATCACATAACCATAATCGTCATCCAAGATCACATCACATCATAAGTTACATGACACAACTAAGAAAGTGGGCCCTTATACCCAAAAAAAGTCATCCCATCTTAACACACAACAATCTTTCATGGTTCCAGGGAAAAGGCACATAGCCATTACAATCATGTGGGTAACTCGAACCCAACATGGAATTATATATATCACAAAACCAATTCTTTATTACATCTTTAATTAACTGATTAGATGTCATAGGTTCCCACTATGGGCCTCCTAAACAACTAGATAACTCAAGCTATCATAAAATAATTAAACGATTAATTTGACATGCCATTAATCAACATGCATCAACATGATTCATATTTATCAATAAATTCCATTAAACATTCATAACTACATGAATTTTATTATCATAAAATTAAAACAATAATTACCTGATTCATTAACATGGACCATTATAATTGGAAAATAAATTCACAATTAATTTCAGATTTACATTATTTACCAATTTTCATAAAGAATAACTTTCTAAATAATAAATTAATTGATATCACACTTTATTGAAAATCATGAGGAAATCAAATCACTAGGGAATTGATACCAATTCATTAATGTTATTCAAAAATTTATTATATCGATTCCACTATGATCTAGTGGGAAAAGTCACATTTACTCTACGACTACAAATAAATAAGATATAGAATTCACACAAACACTACCTAAAAGTGTTTTTACATTATTTGAATGAGAATGGTTCAACATAATGAATCATGACCGTCTATCCCAGAGTGACTTATATCAAATATGGATCGACATATCCTTGTTGCACCAATATTGGTTGTGTTCATACAGTAGGCAGAACTCCAAGAAAAAAACATCCAAGGTCCAGGATACAACTGAAAAACTAATTAAGTAATAAATGTATGAAGAATACCATAAAAAGGGAAAAAATAAGGAAGAACAATTCAGAATGTATCTTGACCTTTTGAATATCTAAAAAGATTAGTGGTTTGGATATTGGAATGATTTTCTATTAACAACAGATCCGTCAAGACTATGTGGATTTAGCACATAAAGGCACCCTAAACCATAGTAAAATTTAAATAGGAGATATGGGCTTCGAATCGGCCTTAAATAGATTTTCAAAAATAATTAAATGCATTCTATGTCAATGATAACATCAACGAGGTGAAACTATTGGGTGATGGGAACTCTGTTCACTGAAGACTCGCTGACACAACTCGCTAATGTGATTCACTGGCGCGAGTCACTAATAAGTGTCACCAATGTGACTCACTAAAATGAGTAACCATCTAATCTCTCTAATTCAAGTCACCACTGTGAATCACTGATGTGACTCATCGATATGTGTCACTGACACAATTAACTGATATGACTCCAGTCACGAGTCACTGACTCAAGTAACCAACATGATTAACCGACCTGACTCACTGATGACACTATTAACATTTGTCACATTGTTGATACTATTTACATCTGTCTCACCAATGAAACTATTCACATCTATTTCACCAATGTCTCTGCTCCCATTTTTCTCATTGATGAAAATGTTAACATATTTCTCATGGATGAAATTGTTCACATCTATCAGACTGATGACATTGTTCACAACTACCAAATTGATAAAATTATTAACATAACTCTCACTAATGACATTGTTCACATACGTATCACATATTTCACATTTCACATCTACCGATAGATTACCTACCATCTCAGAAACATTGTACGCCTGCTGATAGATCACCTAACAAAATATGAATTACCAAGGTAACTCTTCAAAGAACAAGAAACACAATTCCTAGAACTAGAAAATTGGAAAAGTCATATAAATAAATCACTTTTACCTCTTAGAACACCACAAAAACCAGATTCTCACAATAGAATGTACTAGAGATGTTCGAGAACATATATATTATATCAGAATCTGGCATATCTATTAATCAAGAAATGGTCATTGTTGTGGTATCTTAGGATTATCCTCAGAACGTGTTAAATATATAGATATTTTCATGGTTGGTTAGGTGTTATCATAGTTTCATAAAAGTCTTGTCATGCCTTTTTTACCTCTTATTGGACATACCACGAATGGTGTTAGTATCCCATGGTCAGAAGCATGTGAGAAATATTATATGAGTTGAAAGGGATGGTTGTCTCAACACTTGTTCTAATTATACTATATCCTACTAGAGGATACACAATTTTTTATTTATCACGAATCATCAAATGAGTAATTCTGATGCAGGAGGATAGAGTAATTTTGTTGGATATCGACACTTTTTGTCTTGTGGTGGAAATATCAAAACACACAAACTTTATATAGAAGAATTTCTCCATGGCATACAATGTTGGAGACACTGTCTTTTGGGTGAGATAACTTTTGTATACAATAACTACAAGAGCCTCAAATATATATTTTCTCACCTTGACATGAACCACAAAGAGTGGAGATGGGTAGACTATTTACAATCTGTTGATATTGAGCTTCCCAATAATCCTTCTAAAGGAAATCAAGTTACATATGAACAGATTCGGAAAACTCAAACATTGTTCATAATGTAATCCATTGATGGATAAAAATTAATGGCCCTCTATTTAATGATAAATCTAGAGTTTCATGATAGTCATGAGTAGTCTGACCTCTAATATTTAGACACTACCACTTCTCTATTTATGAAGATATATAATAGACAATTCTAAGATCATGAGGGATTTTTTATCCATGAGAGTATATCAATTGTTAACCTATCTCTGGATTGGTCTATAGATAGTGATGACATCCTACAAATTTATGGGTGTGTCTGGGTTCCTAAATATATGTGATAGGAATTGATGCATGAGATCCATGATTCTTATTGAGAAGTTCATCATAGAATATCCAAAATGTGTTGAGATATATGATGCTAATATTGGTTACATGGGATGAATAGTCAGATTGAATTCTTTGTCACTAGGTGTTACACATATCAATTGGTGGAGGAAGACCACTAGTGACCTGTAAGAATATTACAAATGCTAGCAATCCTGATGTGGAAATTGGAAGATGTTTCTTTGGATTTCATATTTTTCATAACTTTGTCAACGAGGAGAATTGATGCAATATGTATAATTATTTGCCTATGAATAAGTCATCCCACTTAATTTATATTCATTATACCTTATGAGTTCATTATTTTGGGTGACTATATGTCCAGAAATTATAGAACTCACATGGTCCATCATACTACCCATTTAGATGGGGAATCCTATTTCACATCATAGTTCTGGAAGAGACTGAAGATGGTTATGTGAATATAGGTTCTTCTAATCACATCTTTTCACTATCAGATCAATGGACAATATGAACGAACAAGATGTGTTCCATTGGATTGGCTGTGATAATGGGACCTTGATTTCGATGGATGATGGGAAATTAATATCCCTCTCATGGAGTTCACCTATAACAATATATTTCAATAGACAGTTGAAATGGATACATTTGATGTGCTATATGGTAGGCCATCTATTAACCTATATACTGGATAGAGGCTGGTGAGGCAGCCCTTCTACATCCTTGTCTCACTGAGGAGACATTAGAGATGGTTTAGATGATCACAATGGGTATGTCTAGAGCTCAGTCTATACAAAAATATTATGTCGATCATCATTTAATACCTCTATAGTTCATGGTTGGGGATTTTATTTTCATTTGAGTATCTTCCAGGATGTGGAATAGATGGTTATAGAAGAAAGGGAATCTATCACCTCATTATGTTAGTTTGTGTGAGGTATTTTAGACTGTCAAACTAGAATCGTATCAAATGAAATTTCCTCAGAGGTACCATTCCATGAATGATGTATTCCATGTCTTTTAGCTTCTCTTATATCTTGTCGACCCATCTCAAACATTTCTTCCCAAGGAATTTGAGTTAGATTTCGATTCTAGCATTGTAGAATATCTAGTACGCATCGTTGACCAAAGAATGAAGGCCATGCGAGGGTGACATATCCATCTATTATGGGTGATATGGATGTACCATTGTTTTTAGGATAAGGAATGATATAGGAAAGCCTATATACATTCTAAGTGCCCATAGTTTTTCATAGATAGTGGTACTCCACTCATGGAAGGTGATCTCATGGATGAGTCCTTTTAATGGGGGAAGAATGTAAGAACCCATTTTTCACTCATGTATGGATCCATGACATTTTTCTTGTAATTCATTATTTTGAGCCAAAATTGGATGTATATTAAGATACTGAAGGTTATAGGGTGGTAAGGGAATTTTTTGGAATCAGGAACACATTTTTTTTGGGAAAACTGGTCGGGCACATGATATATAGTATACCGGGTATGAAGGCCACAATATTTGAGAAAAAAATTAGAGTAATGTTATTGGATAGAGCCTTACCTTTTGGTTGGTGTATGGATTCCTTAACCATGTGGCCTAACAGTTCCAGTGCCCTTTTTTCAGAGTTACCCATTAATGGATTTCACTTGGTTTTTCAAACTGAGTTGAAAAAACCAGGAACATGATAATTTTAGGGTAAAAGGACCTTTTTCCATTAATGATCTATTTAAATTTCCCCCTTCATGTTAATCCCAATTCTTATGGGATTAACCTTTTCTTCTATAATTTTTGATCTCATAGAAGGAATGAGGTAGGGATTGAACAATCTTCATAATTGAGAATATGATTGATATTCCATTCGTCATGTTGGATGCACAAAAATATATACTTGATTCCATTTGTCCATTTTCCCCTCTCTCACACTCGACCTAATTTTTTAGGTTTGAACATTTATCCATTTTTCACTAATATAATCTGTTATAAGACAAAATAAAGGGTAATATCATAGGGGAAGTATGATACAACCCTATAGTGGGTGGTCTATAACTCATCACTCATGTTCATAGAAATTATAATTTTCATGTGGGGACCATAAATTTAATTGGGTGTCATTTATTAAATTTATATTTCATGATTATAATATTTATAACCACAAGTTTATCCTCGTTTCATATATGTGAATAATTGTTAGTGGTTACACCAACAACTTCATCAATCCCATGTAAGACATTACTCCATAATTGGGATTTTAGTATTTAACATGTTTCAAAAAATTGTTCCGGTGTGACTTGGCTTGACACTTCTACGAGTAAACATTTCTATATTAAAAGGACTAATTTATGTTGCGAATTGAAAAATGGAAATTACCATTTATTCTCACCTTTTGACACACCTAAGGTATTTAATTCAATTGATAATTATATATGAAATAGAAATTGGAAAATATACTACGTATATGACTTGACTAGATTAAATTTAAATAAATAAAAGGTAAAATGTCTATAGAACCTCTTAACACATTAATGAAATGTAAAATAATGGACCTTAATTATTGAATATTCCGTAAATGGAATTAATAATGAATTAATTCTACTTTTACTATTCACACAAATGAATGAAAAGGTTTGAAAAATTTGAAATTATAAATGACTTCATTATTAAATGGGAGATGCTAAACTCGAGCTCACCTAGGATTATTATTCGGGAATTCATTGAGCACTCAAGAACCACATTCTAATTCAAGGGAATGGCTCACATAGGTTGAGACCCACCAAGATACCAATCTCTGTCTATTATTGAATGCCTGGGCTGACACTACTAGATCCCTCACATAGTATTATTTGATTTTTTGGATACATTCCTTTGAACCTCCATGGACAAGCAGGTTCCATGGATACATCCCATACGGCCTAGTGATTACATAGTTGTGATTCACCATGGATAATCACCATGGATCCGGTAGAAGCCTTATAGTAGAATTCCGTAGAACATGATCCTTAATTACACTTGTACCACATAACTAGACTCAGATACTACTAATCAAGAGGCCCTTGAGGTCAACGTTGCCTTGTCAATTACTCTGGAACATCATTATTAAATATCATAAATCTTGGTTTCCTTGTAATATCATGGAACCTTCACTGTTTAAACTCTCACGAGGTGATTACATTGTGGTCAAGGCCTCACATGACCTACAAACATAAATTAGAAATTACATAATTAATAAAGAAGTTACATGTTCAGATGTCTACCGTCGGCAGAGTGAGATACATGTGTATTTAGTTAAATTGAACATTTTTACCTTCTATTTATTCTTTATTTCCAACTTTTACATTTCCTTTACATGATCTCGAGGTTATAGACATTGTTTGTCGTGTCCAACTGATTTTTATCTCATACCCTCTCTAATCATCATTTCAAAATCGAGGAAGATTACCTATTTATGGGTGTTGATAAAGGGAAGAATAATGCTTCAAAAGCATGATTGATTGATTGATATTTAGGATGTAGCTTGATTGAAGATTAAAGATATAGAGATCAAGATTCTTGGGGTTGTCTTTGATTTCTTTTATACTTTTGAGGAACATTTTATGTATGGTGTCTTGTATCCATGTTTTCTAGTTTTCTAGATACATGGAATATCATCATCTGTTGTTTAATTTTATTCCATTTTATTTAGTTATTGTTAATGTTTTCCCTATTTATCATTTTACCTTATATTTAATAATATTTATTCCTATTTCTACCTCATCTTATATTTGACTATTTCACTATACATTAATAATCAGATAATAATATCCCAATGAAGAGTACCTAGTCCTTTGCTGTTAGACGGAAGCCTAGGGAATTTAGGGAGATTCTCTTCAGGCCATGTGGCCCACAAGGATTAGGGAACATACGAAGTTGCATCTGGTTCTAGGATATCACATTAATAAGAAAATTGCATAGGAAAAAAATTCATCCAAAATAATTTTAATCAACTTAAAATTCAACAAAAAGTATAAAAAATACATGTAGGTGATAATTTATCGAATTAATTCTATCATAAAAAATAGCCTGATTATGTCGGTACCCCCAAATGGGTGTCCAAAAACATGGTGATATCCTATGGAGGGTTCACATTATGAAAAGGTTTCATGGATCATTGATTATATGATTTATTAAATTAATATTTTTTAATTGCGATTTGTTAGTTTGAACTGATGAGTGATATAATGGTGAAATTTTATAACTCAATGAAATGGTAAGAAATATCATATAATCCCTACCGTGTAGTAAAAGTATCACTGATGCCCCATGAAACCCTCTTATTTGAACTAAATTGGATGAAATCGTGTGATTTTAGAAAAAAACACAATTTTTAAAAAAATAATCTCATAGAATATTGCATCATAGAGAGTGCATGAAATTAAACTATTCTTATTGTGGGAGGTTAGACATACTAATATATTCACAATGATTCTGACAGCGTTGGAATTAGTGATGAGATAGGTGTGCATTAGGCTTCCAAATTATAGGAAGGTGGTGGGAACCACCTAGAAATGGGCGAGACACAGAGAGGGATAGGGGGGAGAGGAGGAAAGAATGAGTAAAAAAGAAAAAAGAATAAACTAAGGAATGGTAAAAAAGAAGAAAAAAAATTAAAATTAAACTATAAATAAATTGAAATTTTAGAGGAGGGGAAATAAAAATAATAATAATGATGCCCAAACCCAATTATAATTTATTTTTACTTATCTCTTGTCTATTTTTTATTATTTAACTTCATTAATTTTTCATTTATTATGAATTCATCTAATGTAATTTTATTCCTTTTAATCCTTTTTAATTATAAAAACTTTATCATTTTTCAGGGGTGTGATGTATTTTTTTACATAAATCCCATTAACTATTTAAAAAATTTAATAACTACTCAACAATCTCAACAAAATTTGCGAGCACAAACCCAATGTCACCTTATTTATTTGTGTATAAAATTTAAATGGTATATAACATTATTTAAGCTAGGAAGTTATAAAATCTCCACCTTAAGATAACTCGTACCCAAGTTTCCAATATGAGGGTAGTGTAACATTGTCTAAGAATTGTTCTGGCCATTGGGAACACACATCAATCTATTGCTCCTAGGGCATGTTCTAAAGGTGTTTGTGCTTCTATAACTCCCACACCAAATGAACTTACCTACCTCAATAAACTATCATGCTGTCGTCCACTATTCATATTGGATTCTCCTTAAAGGATTCATCTACCTCAAGATAGATGTCATTAGGATCAAAAGAACGACATGAGGATGGGTGATAATTTCTATGATGAGAGACATTGAACACATCATGCAAGGAATGGTACCTCTAAGGTAATATCAGCTGATAGGCTACCAAACCTACTCTATCCACTGTCTCGAATGAACAAATATATCTCAGTGATTTCTTTTCATGTATCCTGATTCTCCTATAACCCCTCCTCGGAGAAAATCATTGAATTAACTGATGTCCCACCTCAAAATGCATAGGTCCACAATCATGATTACTATAAGTGTTCTGTTTGGACTTAGTTATATCCGGAAACTTTTTAATTAGGAATACATTCTAAAATGTCTCTTGAATGAGATGAGGTACCAGAAGAGCTACCTCGACTTCTTCGAGCCAAAATAGAGGTGAATGACAAGGTATTACCTAGAGAACCTCATATGGAGCCATTTTAATTGTGGCATCAATGTTGGGATTATTGGAAAAGAAAACTGGTGGAATATTTTTATCCTAAGAGAAACCAAAATCACTGATATAGGTCCTCAACATATTCTTTAACTCCTAAATGGTCCACTGAGACTTCCAATTAGTCTGGGGGTGATAAAAAGTACAGAAAAGTACCTATAAAACCATTTCCTTCGATAACCATTTCTAGAAGCATGTTGTGAAATATGAACCTCGGTCCAACATGATAGAATTTGGAACACCTTTATGTCAAAATATCTCCTGAATATAAATCCACCTAAACTCATCAATAGATAAGGTCTCTTGAATATGTAGAAAGTTCTCGACATTGGTCAACCTATCGATGTTCAACCATATTACATCATTGAATCTAAAATATCTCTGAAATACTATAATTAAAAATATGGTTATGTCATTTTATTACCACCCAGTAGGGGACATAGGTTTAATGAGTCTAGCATATCGTCTGCACTCTGACTTCACTTGGTAATCATTGGAGAAATGAGTAATGAAACTTGCTATTTTCCTTTTCAATCCTAGAAACTTATACTGAATATGTATATCCTTGTACATCTTTATATGTATAGAATGGACTTCCTAAATAGAGGAATGATATTTCCTCATCAGCTATTCTCAAATATAATAAGGAAACTATAATCAGCAACATTAGGGTAGAGTTTCACTGCCATCAACAACCCATCTAGGAGGTGGGTTAACTCCTATGAATATTTATCTCAAAACACCCACTATGGATCATATAACTATCGCATGCAGCATCACTCCAAAAGAGTGTATGTCACTATAAGATCTTTTAGAACTCGTTTTTTGTGATGATCCTAATCCTTCAAATGCATCTCAGAAAACAAAACTATCATTTTCCACTCACTGATAGGCTATATGAATGGATTGTGTCTACATCTTTTGGATCAAAGTTATGGCCATGATATTACCCTTCCATGTGGTATATGAATTATCAAATTCGAATGACCATATGTATTCGGCCCAATTTGACTTCCCCAAATTCAGTTTTTGTTTTATATAGATATATTTCATGAATTTATGATCTATGTAAACATCAATCCCCTCAGCTAACAAGTACCATTTCTTATAGTACATACCATGAACTACAACTTTTAACTCGATTTCATGCATATGATAGTTCTACACATGAGTCCTCAATTTGTGGGATCCAAAATCCACAATTTGATCACCATGCATCAGGACTTCACCCAGTCTGATTTATGAATCATCACAATAAACAATATAATATATTTCTACCTTTAGAAGAATCAAGATCAGAGATATCAGGAGTCTTAAATTTAAATAATAAAAATTATCCTATAAATTTCTCCAGAAATGAATTGTACACAATTCATTGTCAAGGATGTAAGAGGTGCAGCTAGTAACAGAATCCCTTGATGAAACTTCTATAATATTGATAAATCCCTATGAAACTAAAAATGTCAAAAAAAATCATGTCATGCTCCTTGTAATTCACTACACTAATTTTTTAATGTTCGACTGATAAGTTTACCTAAAATATGATATGACCCAAGAAGTGAACATTATTGATCCAATAGTGGAATTCCCTGAGCCCCACATATTGTCGGTCCTCTCTCAGTGTACTAAAAATTATGTAATGTTGGGTTGCATTATTGTGTATACATCATGATTAAACTGATATTTCATCTGATAAGAACACCATAAATCAATAATGGAATGGGTGGAAAACTCAATCCATCATATCCATGAAATATACCGGTGTGTTCTTCAGACTAAATGACTTAACCAAAAACACATACAATCCATACATGCTCAAGATATTAGTACATGGTATATTTTTTTTCTCACTTATACCAGATGATAGCCTGACCACAAATCAATATTATTGCAATTAGTTTCTCCTTAAAGATGTTCGAAGAGGCCATCAATATTAGGGAACAAAAATTAATTACTTATTTCATGATGATTGTGTCAACAGTAATCAACACAAAATATGAGTGTAAATTTCACCTTCTTGGTGAAAATAACTGGTGAACCACACGGTAATATAATAGGTATGATGAAACTGTAATGAACCAAAGTATTTCAATAGAAATTCCGTTCTTATAATTATGTCATAAAATAACCTAAAAACACAAAACAATGAACTAATAAGTGATACGTGACCTTTAAACATAATTTTTTCACTTCTGTGTTTGGAATTTTGAAAATATGACATACACGGTTGTGTTCAAGATGTTTTCTGGAGTCTAACAAAAAATAATAATTTTTCGTGAATAGTAACCTACCCTTATGAATAGTAACATAACATTATGAATAGTGAAATACCCTAATGAATACTAACCTTACCTATGATAGTATAAAAGTAGTATTCAAGTGAAAGTATGATGTACCTATATTTTAGAATAATTAAATACATGTTTTAAAACTGATTTTTAATAAGATATTATGATTTTAAATAAATATTCAATTAATCATATTTGGAAAATTATTTATGAAAAATGGAATTCATTTTTGGATTCTACATGTCAAAAAATGGTTGGGGTAAATTTTTGAGATTTTTCTGAAATACATGAATTTTTTATGAATAGTGAAATACCGTAATTTACAAAAATAAGATAAATAAGCTAATTATAGAGTCATGTGTGATGTTTTGATGCGGTAAGATCTTTTGGTTGGGGATCACATGAAAAAATTAATATTCTTGGTCATTCATGAATCACTATTTCTTGTGTTAAGAGAAATTAATAAACTAATGGATTTTATATTAAGGAAACCCCTATCCCCTCCACTATAAAAACAACCATCTACACCCCCATTTCCTCACACCTCTCAAGATTCAAGCCTTTTCAAAAATCTTCCAGACATATTTCCTAGACCCACTCCCACTTCCAAGTGCTTCTGTTCTCATAAAAAGGCCAATCCTAGCTTCCTTAAGGAGAATCTCAAGAGGAGGATTTAAGAGGTAATTTCTCTCCCACTTCTCCTTTAATTTCCTTTCAAGTTCAAGTTTATTTCATGATCTATCCCCACCTATATTCATCCAAATTGTATTATAACTACATTATTATACATTTAATAGAATTTTATGATGATACAAGGATATTATATCATCCAACCCCATTTCCATCTTCCTTTAATTTTATTAAAGAGAACGTTGTTCGTGAGATGTTAATTTATCACCTTTAAGTACGACATGTTTTCTTCTTCCGTTTTTACCATAAGATCTAGTCATGAAACTATTTTTTTGGTTGAACTAGAATTTTCTATATGTATTTTTTCCTATTTAGTGTTCTGGAAATAACTTATGGCCATAATACTAAGTGATAAATTAAAACAAGTTATTTGTGATCGAAAAACAGCCCCAATTTACCCAAATAATCATAATTTAATTATTATCTAATGATTCATCCACATGGATATAATATGATTCATTATAAGACAATTAAATATCCTATAATATCATTAATAACATATAACATCTGTTCTGGATGTTTACCCATGTTCTACCCAAACATCAATTTAAGAATACAAGTGAACCACTCAAGAAAACCATAAAAACAAACATTCCCGAATAATGTTTTTACACTCTATAACTCATCCAAAGGAACATAAAATAACTTAATGAAACCATAATGAACCATATTAATGTACAAAAGTTTATTTATTTCTAATTATTGAATTTAATGTCATTATATAGGACATTAAAGGGAAGGAAGCATTTAGATACAAGGTAAGTGGAAATTCTCGAACCCAACTTTCATCCTTCGTGTTCTCCCTCTTTCACTACATTTTTTATATGGTTACTCCTTAAAGATCATTTCTTCATCATTGAATTTATTTTTATAGGATATAAATGTTTACCACTACTGTTTATTTCAAACAAAATGTCTTCCAAAAGAACTCTTCTTTTAAGAACTCACCTTTTACTTCTCATTCTAGGTTGATGGTTCTTGTATCAAGTATGTTATTCCCTCTTTGTTTTGGGAACCCAAAGTTTATGAATGTGTTCTTATGGGATGTAACCAATTACATTCCATTGGTTATTTATGTTCACTTTTGATATTTGTTCGATGTGGAAAGCATGATGATGATAATGTTATGATGTGATGGGTGCACCAGGAATTATATAGTGCAATATGAATAATTGAATGTGACTGGTGCGCCCGTAATTATACAGTGCTCCAATTCATTGGGTAAAGTGACGAATATCATGAGTAAATGTGAAATTATGTGTGAACAAGATTCTAGCTTGGATCAAAAGTATGTGAGGTATTTGACCACTAAGACATGATGTTTCATTTTTTATGCATTGCAAAATTTCATGTCTTATATTTATGCTTCCTCTCTTATTCATGATCTTTTCCCATGTTATGATTATGATATGTTGTTCTTATCTATCCTCTCATTGGGCTTCTAGTTCACCTCTTTTGATGTATATCCTCTTGTGGCTACATGTACTAAGGAGTGAACAAGTTCCAATAAGAAGCTAGAGAAGAACAAATTAAATAAATGTTTAAGCTTGAGGTTGTATTTGTTATGTATGGTCTTATTTTTTCCAAGCCACTAAACCTTTGTATCCTCTATGTATAATACTATTATGTTTTTTCTATTTAAAATGATGTAATAGTAATTTAATAAATGTCAGGGTTTCTATAATTGGTATCAGAGGAACGTTTTAGTTAATTTTGGAATTAGGATTAGTAAACCCTAGAGAAAACCTCTAGGATTAAACTAATTACAAATATGAAGACAAGAATATTTACATAGGGATCCCATATGTTATGTTTTTGTTATAAATTGTTTAAATGAATATGATTTTCTTGACTTTTTTACTTATGTTTTGTTCTAACCCTTTCTATTTTAGAAAATGGTGGGAACCAGGAGAAATCAGGCCTACAACTCGTGTGAGAGCCAATGCAACGATTTCATGAAAGACATTCCCAATGATTTGGGAGGTGGAGTTCAAAAAATCATGGCGATTCTTACACAATTATCTTATTTTATTAACAATAACCATAATAATTGGGAACTTAATCCTTCACCTAATTGGGAGAAACCGACTATCAAATATTTTATGTGGAAACGACCCCCGACGTTTAGTGGATCTTATGATCCACTAGTTGCGGAACAGTGGGTCAACTCCATGGAGAAGATCTTTTCTATGATTCACTGTTCTGAGATGGAGAAGGTGACTCTAGAAATTTTTCGTCTAGATGGTGAATCTGATCAATGGTGGGCCATGAGTAAGAACACCAATCCATGGGGGGAAATTGAAGATATGGAATGGAAAGACTTAAATATAATGTTTCTTAACAAGTATTTCCCAAGAACTCTTCGCACAAATATGGAGAGAGAATTCATAGAACTCGATAAAAGAGAAGGAGAATCTGTCACAACCTATGAAGTGAATTTCACAAGGATTTCAAGGTATGCTTCGTGTTTTTATATCAACAATGATAGAAAAATTGATAGATTCTTTAGTGGATAAAAACCACACCTTCGAAAGGCTCTTGCAATTTGAGACTTTTGGAATTATGAAGAAGTGGTTCGATGTTCCCTCAAAGTGGAGGTGGAGTTTGGAGAATGGTCTCACGACTATGGGGATAAGAAATTAAAGATGGAGTTTCAAAAAGGAGGATCTAATGAAAAAGTGGGAAGAAAACTAAATGACCCACATGCCAAAAATGTGGAAAGTTTCACCATGGGAACTGCCTCAAAGGGATGGAGAAATGTTTCATGTGTGGGAAAGAAGGACACAATTCTCAAGATTTACGAAAAGACATGAAAATGAAGGAGAATGTAGCTGATGAAATGAGAGGACCACTCATGGTTCAATGCTACAACTGTAGGGTGCTAGGGCACTATGAAAACCCGTGCACTAAACCTCATGTTCTCAAGGGTAATCCGCATCAGTAGCCACCAAAGCCAAAGGAACCAGGGAAGGCTTATGCCATCACTACTGTGAAGTTGGATCATGATAATGAAGTTGTACAAGGTACACATACAATTCACTCAAGAATGGAAAAGGTCTTATTTGATTTTGGTTCTACGCATTCATTTATATCTTGCATGTTTGAAAGAACTATAGAATCTAAGCCCCAAAACCATAAGGTTGAGATATCGGTAAAAACACAAAGTGGCGCAATCATTGAAACCCAAGTGTTTGAATCCTCTCTTGTTGGCCTATCTAGGAAGATTCTTCCAGCAAATCTTGTAAAACTTCATTTGTTAGAATTTGACGCTATAATGGGAATGGATTGGCTCTCGTTATATAGAGCACTTATCAACTGCCGGGAAAAGGAAATATATTTTCATATTCTAAACCATCCCATGCTCCTCTATAGATGCAAGGAATATCATGAATCTCCATTGAAAAATCCTTTAATGGTGTGGGTGTTGATTCCCTATGAAGAATCATACCTCACCAAAATGGATCAGTCAAAGGAAAGTTCCAACCTTAATGAAATTCCCATTGTGAGGGAATACGGTGTTCTATCCCCCTATGAGTTACCCATAATTCCACCGGATCATAAGGTAGAGTTCTCAATTGAACACATTTTCAAAGCTACTCATAAATTGGTGTGTCTCTATATGATGGCTCCTATCGAACTGGAGGAGTTAAAGAATCTGCTGCAAGAGAATCTGGAAAAAGGGTTCATACACCCTAGTGAATCACATTTGGGTGCACCAGTGCTCTTTGCGAACAAGAAGGATAGAAAAATGCGGTTGTGCATCGATTATCAGGAACTCAACAAAATAACTATAACGAACAAGTATCCTCCCCCATGGATTGATGACTTGTTCGACCAGTTGAGAGGATCTCAATACTTATCAAAGGTGGTTCTTTGTTCTGGATATCATCAGGTAAATGTGAAGAAGGATGATATTTAGAAGACTTCCTTCCGAAGAAGGTATGGGCACTATGGGTTTTTGGTGATTCCCTTTGGACTTACTAACGCCCCTACAATCTTCATGGATTTGATGAATATATATTTTAGACTATACATTTACAAATTTGTTGTAGTTTTTATTGATGATATTCTCATCTACTCCAAGAGCAAGGAGGAACATGAAGAACATATAAGACTTGTGTTGGAGACATTGAGAAAGGAGAAGTTTGACGCCATGTTTATCAAGTGTGACTTTTGGATGAAACAAGTCACGTTCATGGGACATGTGATCACAAGTGAAGGAATTTATGTGAATCCTTCAAAAAAAGGTGATTGAGGAATGGCCCAGGCCCTCTAATGTCACAGAAATCCATAGTTTTCTTGGCTTAGTTGGGTGAAACTGACATTTTGTGAGAAACATTTCATGATTTTCAAGCCCACTAACTAAGTTAACAAGAAAAGGGGTAAAGTATGTCTGGACGGAAGAATGTGAGGGAAGCTTCAATGAGCTAAAGAGAAGGTTGATAACTACACCTGTATGCACACTACCAAAAAGCGGAGAATGTTTTGGGATATACAATGATGCTTCAAAAAAAGGCATGGGTTGCGTACTCATGTAAAATAATAATGTGATTTCCTACGCCTCATGACAGTTGAAGATCCATGAGAATAACTACCCGACGCATGATCTAGAGATGGAAGCCGTGATTTTTGCCTTGATAATCTGGTGGCACTACCTTTATGGTGAGAAGTGTGAAAAATACACCGAACACAAGATCCAAATGTATATATTCACAAAAAAGGATCTCAACATGCATCAAAGGATATGGTAAGAGATGATCAAGGAATACGATTGCTCTATTCATTAACATCCTGGAAAGGCGAACAAGGCAGCTGATGCTCTAAACAGAAATGAACCCGCTACTCTATCCATGTTATAGATTGAGAAAGACCCTATATTCTTAGATATGCAAAGAATTGATTAGGGAATGATAAGGGTAGAGGATACATCCTACCATTCCCAAATGATTGTGCATCCATCCATCCATGAGAAGATTAAGAAAGCACAAAGGGATGGTGTGGAGATACAAAATAAGGTTAATGCTGTATTGGAATGGAAGCTGCAAGAGTTCCATATCGATGATGATGGTTTGATACTATTTGGAATGTGGATTTGTGTTCTTTCATCACCCGGGATAAAGAAGGAGCTGTTGGATAATGCACGTAGCTCAGCTTTCTCTATCCATCGTGGGAGTACCAAAATGTATCGTGATTGCTGAGAAAACTTCTTGTGGGATAACATGAAAAAGTAGATTGCAGAATATATATCAAGGTGCTTGGTATGTCAGCAAGTTAAAGCTGAGTGACAAAATTCCAAAGGTATGATGCAGTCATTGCCTATACCCATGTGGAAATGAGAAAATTTTTCTATGGATTTTGTCATGGATCTCTCGAAGACATCGAAGAGAAATAATGTGATATGGGTTGTGTTTGACCGACTCACCAAGACTGCCAATTTTATCGCTATTCAGGAAGATCTCTCGCTTGAACAACTTGCAATGATATATGTGAAGGAAGTGATGAGATTTCACGGTGTTCCACTCTCAATTGTCTTTGACCGTGATTGAAGTTTCACATCTAAACTATAATGGATCCTTCTGCATGCTTTCAGAAATGAATTAAATTTCATCACGGCCTATCACCCCCAAACTGATGGCCAATCTAAAAGGACTATTCAGACACTTAAAGATATTCTAGGAGCCTTCTCTCGTGAAATCAAAGGTGGTTGGGATCAGCATATCCCATTGGTTGAGTTCTCATACAACAATAGCTTCCACTCGAGTATTCAGATGGCTCCATATGAAGCTCTTTATGTAAAGCGATGTAGAGCTCCAAACTCTTGGGATGAAGTTGGTGAAAGAAAGCTACATGGACCTGATCCTATTCAGGAGATGACAGAGATGGTTCAAGTCATCCAGATACAAATCAAAGATTCTCATTGTCTAAAAAAGAGCTATGCTGACAAACCTTGAAGGGACTTGGAGTTCAACATTGGAGATAATGTCTTCCTTCGAATATCTCTATAAAAGAGAGTAATGCGATTCGAGAAGAAAGGAATACTAAGCCCAAGGTATAGTGGCCCCTGTCAGATCCTTGACCACATAGGAGTCGTGGCCTGTCATCTTGCACGTCCATCGAATATGGCTCAAGTAATGATGTGTTTCATGTATCACTACTAAGGAAGTACATACCAGACCCCTAACATGTACAAAACTCAGAGGTGGTGCATCTGGAAGATGATCTCTCCTATGAAGAGAAGCCAATAAAGATTCCGGATTGGAGATATAAGGTTCTATGAAACAAGACAACCCATCTTGTCAAAGTGTTATGGAGGAACCAAAAGTTTGAGGAAACACATTGGGAACGATAAGAGGGCATGGAGAAAAAACTCCCTCACCTGTTTGTGTAAAGTTAAATTTTGGGGGTGAAATTTCTTAAGGGGGGAAAATGTAACAACCCAAAGTTTTTCAATGGAAATTACCTTCTTATAATAATGTCATAAAATAACATGAAAACACAACATAATGAACTACTATGTGATACATGACCTTTAAACATAAGTTTGTCGCTTCTATGTTTGGAATTTTGAAAATCCAACATACACGGTTGTGTTCAAGATGTTTTTTGGAGTCTAATAAAACAAAAATAATTTTTAGTGAATAGTAACATACCCTTATGAATATTAACATTCCCTTATGAATAGTGATATAACCTAATGAATAGTATCCTTAATTATGATAGTATAAAAATTATATCGAAGTGAAAGTATGATGTACCAATATTTTAGAATAATTAAAAGAATATTTTAAAACTTGTTTTTGAAAAAGAAATTATGATTTTAATTAAATATTCAATTAATCATATTTAGAAAATTATTTATGAAAAATGGACTTCATTTTTGGATTCTACATGTTGAAAAATGGTTGGGGTAAATTTTTGAGATTTTTTTGAAATACTTGAATTTTTTATGAATAGTTAAATACCGTAATTTACAAAAATAAGCAAAATATGATAATTATAGAGTCATGTGTAACATTATGCTGATGTAATCCCACTTGGTTCGGGATAATATGATGAAATTACTATTCTTGGTCATTAAAGACTCACTATTCCATTTCTTAAGATAAATTAATAATCTTATGAATTTTATATTAAGGAAACCCATCTCCCCTCCACTATAAAAACCACCCTTCACACCCTCATTCCCTCACACCTCTCAAGATCCATGACTTCTCTAAACTTTGCCAAAATATCCTCCCTAGCCCCTCTCCCACGTCCAAGAGCTTCTGGTCTCATCACAAGACCAACCCTATCTTCCTTAAGGAGAATCTCATGGGGAGGATTTAAGAGGTAATTTATCTGCCTCTTCTCCTTTAATTTCCTTTCAAGTTCAAGTTCATTTCTTGATCTATCCCCACCAATATTCATCAAAATGGTATTGTAACTTATGTATTATACATTTTCTGTAATGTTTTGATGCTAATGGGATATTATATCATCCAAAAATATTTCCCTCTTCCTTTAATTTTATTAAAGAGAACGTTGTTCGCGAGGTGTTAATTTATCACCTTTAAGAACGACATGTTTTATTCTTCTATTTCTACCTTCAGATCTAGTCATGAAACAATTTTTATGGTCGAAACAGAATTTTTTATATTTATTATTCGTTATTTTAAGTTCTGGAAATAACTTATCGTCATATTACTAAGTGATAAATTAAAACAAGGTTGTTGTGACCGAAAAACCGCCCAAATTAACCAAGATAATCATCATTTTATTTTTATCTAATGATTATTCCACATGGATATAATATGATTCATTATAAGATCATTAAATATCCTGTAATATAATTAATGACATGTAATATCAGTTCTGGATGTTTACCCATGTTCTACCCAAACATCAATTTAAGAATACAAGTGAACCACTCAAGAAAACCATAAAAACAAACATTCTCGAATAATGTTTTTAAACTCTATAACTAATTCAAAGGAACATAAAATCACATAATGAAACAATAATGAACAATATTAATGTACTCAATGTTATGGATTTATAATTAGTGAACATAATGTCATTATACAGGACATTAAAGAGAAGGAAGCATTCAGATACAAGGTAAGGGGGAATTCTCGAACCCAACTTTCATCCTTCGGGTTCTCCCTCTTTCACACCATTTATGATATGGTTACTCCATAATGATAATTTGTTCAACATTGACATTCCTTTTCGGGATATACATTTTTACCACTACTATTTATGTCAAACAAAATGTTTTCCATAATAACTCTTCTTTTAAGAACTCATCTTTTACTTCTCATTTAAGGTTGATGGTTCTTGTATCAAGTATGGTATTCCCTCTTTCATTTGGGAACCGAATGATTATGAATTTTTCTTGTTATAGTTAACC
The DNA here is from genome assembly GCA_963277665.1 of Viscum album. NCBI lineage: Eukaryota > Viridiplantae > Streptophyta > Magnoliopsida > Santalales > Viscaceae > Viscum > Viscum album. The sequence continues at coordinate 602,098,648 of OY728126.1, forward strand.
CTTTCCTTTCCATGGGTTAGTTATGTTCACTTTTGATATATGTTCCATGTGGAAAGCATAATGTTTATAATTTTATAATGTGACGGGTGCGCCCAGAATTATATAGTGCAATATGAATAATTGAATGTCACGGGTGCGCCCAGAATTATAAAACCCTCTAATGCATTGGGTAAAGTGATGAATCTCGTGAGTAAATGTGAAATGTGATTTAAAATAGATGCTATCTTGGTTCACAAGTATGTGTGGTATTTAACCACTAATACATGATGTTTCTTTTTTATGCATTGCAACATTTCAAGTCTTATATTTACGCTTCCTCTCATGTTCGTTATCTTTTCCCATGTTATGATTATGCTATATTGTTATTATTTATCCTCTTACTGGGCTTCTATCTCTCCCATTTTGATGTATATCCTTAGGTGGATGCATGTACTAAGAAGAGGAAAATTTCCAAAAAGAATCTAGAGAAGAATAAATTAAATAATTGTTTATGCTTGATGTTGTAATTGTTATGTATGGTCCTATTTTTCCCAAGACACTAGACTTTTAGATCCTCTATGTTTAATACTATTATGTTATTTATATTTAAAATGATATAATAGTAATGTAATAAATGGAAGGGTCACAATATAAACACTTTTCATCAAGATCTTGATGCTGCTTTACGAGTTTCTATAGATCTACTGGTTTCATCATACAATGAGTAATGGAAACAAGTTCCACACTAGGAACTAACTCTATAGTCGACCCAACATCCCTCAGAAGTGGTAGGAAGAAGAAATCATCAAGGAATATAACCATAAAATAATCCACAATGGGAGTAAAATCTATTAACGGTAGTTCATGATCGGTCATAAAGAGACATTCTTGCTGAGTTGTCACCCTACCTAGCCCAGATCTCTTGGATCCTACTCGGTCTTCCTGGATATCCCATTTCACATTGGTATAAAATTTCATCCATTACATTTTTAAAGGACACTCGACTATGATATCAATCCACATGGTCATGATAAATATCAATAAAGTTCATATTAAGAGTGACATCAAATCCAGTATTCATAAGGACATCAAAATTTTAGAAGAAACGATACCTACCTATATCAAGGGGGAACTCTAGAAACTGGTTTATTCCCTCTATTATGTCCCTGAATGGAGTTTCAAGGTACATAATTCTATATAAGCATTCAAGGAAAAGTCTGAAACTATGAACAGTTGTAGTAGATAAGAAATATTGTGAAGAATCTATATCAAAGAGTGTAGAAACTAATGCTGATCCCATAAGGATAATACTCTAACTGTAGATGGCCATTGAATCCGCTCCACCTGCACTAGCTACACTACATACAGATTTCCTGATCGATTTCCTCAATATTATTCTTGACTAGAGTGAGAAATTCATCTTTTTTTGACATTGATGTTCATGAACATGATTTCAAGGGCCATGACCTCTACTACCTCATCATGATTGGAATATTGAAAATGAACTCCCAACCTATCAGGGATCTGTAGATCCCATGCTTGATGGAGGTGCTGGCACAAATCCACTACCACTGGATATCGAATGAAAATAACTGCATAAATGTAGATGGTGACCCATTTTTCTGGATGACTGAATATCCAATGTGTTTTTTGGGAACTGAGCCTTCTTATAGTCATTTATGGAACATTGATGACATTATATAGTGTCATATGTATGGTTTATCTATTTGGAATTTTCCCTATGTTCACCTTCAAAGAGGAACATCTTAAAACCTAATGAACCATCACCGACATTGTAATTGAACCTCCATGTCTCATAGGATCATCATCCATAAGTTTTCATTCTGTAAGTAGGTCCAATTCACAATTTCTATAATGGTTTTCAAAGGAAATATGTTCACCTATGAGAAGATAACATATCCATGTACACCATCCAAGAAACTCATATTCATCATTATTTACCCTATTAGGTATTGGGGAAAATGTTTTAGCTTAATGAAAATAGTATAATACACTAATACTATTTAGATCCCTATTAAAGATGCAAGAACACCCTTGAACGATCTCTTCATAGAGTCTATAGAAATAAGTGATCATAAAAAGCTGTCTGGAAGTCTACCCTAACCGTATCTTTGGGTTGGTCTGACTGAGAAATGGAATCCCACTAATTACTGGGGTATTGAAGAATCAAAAGGATATAAACTTTGACCCTCCACTCTAAGAGCATATTTATAAGGTTGAAGATGGGTTTCATATATTCAATACATGACTATGCATAATTTGGGCTTCCATCTAATGAAAATTTGGGATGATTCTCCAAAACAATTATCAAGTAATCTTATACATATTCAGGGTAAGCATGGGAGCATTCTCAATTGACTGTATAAAACTAATAAGACTATCCCAGAACTGATCATCGATGCCTAGTGTAAGATCAAAAGGAGTTTCCAGAGTTGACACTACAAAAAGTACTCAATGAGTAACTACGGGTGGTTCCAGACCTACCAACTCTAAAATATGTTACTAGCTACTCTATTGGCATACTACATGAATACATCTCAGTTAAATTTAACTATAATTGTCAAATAGACACCAAAGATCAGATTCTATGGAAGATGAGGTAAAAAATTCATGGAGTATTATGAAAAGTTATGTTGGAAGGCCTCCTTGGTAATGTCATGTTAAATTTTGAGATTTCCCCATAGGATGAAAATTTCATCCTAACAGATGGTGCATAGTTTATATTAATGCTAAACATTTATTGGAAAATATTATTAATAAACATAGAATCATTGACATGAAAATAGAATATAAGCGCTAAAATTTGACATGGAATGGCAATATACATGTCAATTTAATCCATATGGAACCAAATATAATATATATAAATGCCTTGACCTCATGTAATTGGGATGGTATAGTCAAAATCATTCATTAAATAATACATGTACCAGTAAGAGCATAATTTTTTTTCTCCCTTTGGCGATATCTTCTCAATAGTAATCAACATATCCAATAACATAAATTCCTAACCCAAGATATTTGGGTTTCCCCTGTACATGGGTTTGATACATTCAATATTATTTTAAATGACAAAATATTATTTCCTAGTATAATTTCTAACTGAAAATTTAAGAAAGAAGGAAAAAAGGTTCCTCTGATACCACTTTGTAGCATCCCTCCCCAAGTACCTTCGAAAACTAGACCAGATATAGTGGGCCACATGACATCATGCACATCTCTGCAAATGCCAGAGGATGCAACTAGAAATGAGGTATGTGGGTTAGTCTATGGAGGATACTATTCCCTCGTAGGAAAAGGTATAACACATAGTAATGTAATAATATAATTTAACTAGTTGTGTAAGCAATAAGAAACTAAAAATATAGCAGTAGTATAGGATAAATGTCCCAATATAAAAATATATAACAAATGAAGAAGTAGAAATGTAATAACGGATACGATAACGATTTCAATGACTGATTCTAAATGTAAATAAAATAATGTGTAGTGGTATGGGGTAAAACTGTATATTTTATGTTAATAGTGACTCAAAAGACATTATAGAAACTTCAAAATGGCATCTCAATCAAGGCTCTATCATCATCCCCCAAAGCTCCATCCAAACAAAAAATGCAATCAAGCATCATCAGGAGAATGTATCCCAATATCCATAACTGTGAAAATAACATCAACTCAGGTAACAAATGTCCCCTAACTAGGGTGTGAGATAAATTCTCATTCTACTGGTACCTATCGTATCATGACCATTCAATTTTTTGTAGTGAAAATTATCAATGTGATGATGTATTATAGAAGTGAATAGCTGAAAAAATAAAACTAACTATCACTTGTCCTAGGTTCCCCAGTGGACACCCATTCCATAACACATACTTAGGCCTATGAAAAATGTATGAATGAGATACTTGGTAATATATAATATTTATTTAAAGGCCTACGTAGCATGAAAACTAAAGGAAATTTGCATTCACCAAATCATGGACATTGGAATACAGTCTAAACCATATGTAAAAACAAGACACACTAAAGGATCATGAATTTATTACAAAGCATAAGTAAAAATCTATACTTCATAAATAAAAACATCTCAAGAATTTATTTTAAAATTGACATGTATAAAAGAGCAGGAAGAGCCCATCCCGAATGTTTCCCAATAGTACATCAATAAAATTTTATAATTCCTCCAAGCCATTCCAATTATATCTATTTTGAAATCACAGGTATCACTTGTGGTTTCATAACCATGTGTCTATAACTTTGTTCTCACATAAGGGATCGAGTCTCAACCGGGACATAATGTAGTCATCATTCCAACATGTATGTCTTCAATTTCCCTTTAGGTAAACATGGTCACTAAATACTATATAAATAGCATGAGTGACCCCATGCTTAGAAATACTAAAACAACACTTCCTTAGTGAATCAGGTTGTAACCTATCATGCACAATTATTCCATTTGTGTGTTATTAATACGGAACCCATGTTCTCTCACCACACCGATTACATAAATATATATATATAGTAGAAGAACCATTCATAATTTCATCCATTTATGTAACCAATAAATTCAAACATCATAACTGAGGTATAATAGAACATGGAATTTACATGTGTATGTAGTTTAAATAACATTTTGATAAAATCAAGGCACCACAAACAATTTTTGAAGAACCATGTTTTGTATTTAGGTAAGGATCCATTATACTTCGGTCTAATTTTTAATTATTAGACCAAAATAGGATGCATATACTGTTAATGAACGTTCTGAGTGTTCTTGGGGCTTGGTTGGAGCCAGTAATGAAACTATTTGGAAAGAATAAGCCTGCAACATGGAATATAGAAAAAATTGTATGAAAGATGCATGGTTAGAGAAAATAGTGTGTGAGAAATTTTTTTGAATGATCCACACCCCATGGTTGGATCATGGTTTCCCTAACCATGTGGACTATCCATGAAATTGAACCTTTTTACCAATATCCCATGTATGGTTTGTTCATGGTTTATCAAACCAATCATACAAAGCATGTGCAAGCTATTTTCTACGTAAAATCACATTTTTTTCCTATAATGATCTAATTATTTCTCATCCTTCAATATAATCCAATATATTTTTGGAATAAACTATTTTTAGAAAATTTTGTAGTTCATTGATAGACTATGATATCGATTAAAATGTATCCTTCATCCGAGATCCGATTGGGATTCGGGTGATCACGTTGGATGTGCAACGGTATGTACATGAGTCATTTTTAGTAATTCTTCACATCTCTTGATACCGACCTAGTAACCAAGGTTCGACAATTTTTGTCTTATTCATATATCTACTCCCTTATAAGTTGAATTAAAGGAAGATATCATAGGATAAGGTTCATACATCCCAATAGTGGGTGTTATATTACTCATCCATAATGTTTGTTGATTTTGTAATTGTTATTTGGGGCACACCGATTTCATCGGGGGCCATTTTTTGAAATTACATGTCATGCTTATAATCATTATAACCTTATGATTATGATATTTCCATATATGGCAGTAATATTTGGTTTTTACACCCAAAAATCCATCCATCCCATGTATAATGTTATGCCATAATTTGGTTTTTAGAATTTGATTTGTTTGAGCCAATGTTTGGGTGTGACATGGATTAACCCATCTATGGGTAAGATATTCTAAATTAATTGGGTTTATTTATATTGTGAATTGAATAATATAATGTACAATGTATCCTCACCTATTGAGAAACCTATGGAATGTTCTTTAATTTATAATTAAATATAAAATGGAAATTGGAAAGTATTCAAAGTATATGACTTGACCATATTAAATGCAAATAAATAATAGTTTGAATGTCTGTAGAACCCCTTAACACATTGATGGAATGTAGAAGATTTTACCTTAATTAATGAATATGTTTGAAATGTAATTAAAAGTGGTTTAATTTTACATGACCTATTCACACAATTGAGAGGAAAGGCGTGAACCAATTGATATTACACATGACTTTATTACTAAACTGGAGTGGCATGGATCAAGATCACCTTGGTTTCTTATCGGGGAATGCCTTGAGAAGATGGGAAACCCATTATTATTCAAGGATACGACATTCCTATGTTGAGACAATGATAGATCATGATCCATAACTATTCTTGGATTCCGAGTATTAAAATATAGAGTCCCTAACATAATATTATTTGATTCCATGTATACACTCCATGGATCCATAATTGAAAAGTAGATGCCATGGTTACATACTATAGGTCTATGTCACTACATTTCACCATTTTAACTAGAATTATCACCTTTGAACTAGTAGGAACCTTAATGTAGAATAACATGTAACCTGATCCTTGTATTACACTCTTACCTCTTTGGTAGACTCAAATACTATTCTGTTAGGGGCCTTTGAGGTCTACATTTCATTGTTCATTTCCTTAGATCTTCAATATTAGATATTTTAAATAATGGGTTCTTTATTAAATCAGGGTACCTTCACTATTTATACTATCTAATGGTGATGTCATTATTGTAAATGCCTCATATGATCTAAAAATTTAAATTGTTAATTACATAATTAGTGAATCGAGTACATGTTGAGACACTGGCCTAGGGTTGAAGCATGTGAATGTGTAATTATTTACATTGTAATTTTTTAATTTATATATATATACATGTTTTCACACTCTTATATTTCTATTACAATAGTCGGTTATTATAGACATCATTGGTGGAGGCCCACTGAGATTTATATCACACCCTCTTCAGAAACTATTTGTTACTAGGGGAAGATTACAGATATAGTGGTTTTGAAAAAGAGAATCATACGGCTTAGAACATTTAATTATTTGTTTTATAGGATGTATCTTGACATAAGATAATGGATCCAGAGATTAAGATGCATGGGATAATATTTTATTTCCAGGATACTTGTGTGTAACATGTTATACCTAATGTCTTTCATCCATGTTTTCTAGTCTTATAGATACATGACATATCATCATCAGTTGTTGTATGTCATTATAGTCATTTCAGTTATTTTTACTATTGTATATATTTTGTATTGGGCCTTTTTTAATTATATATATATTTTATTTAACTTATATTATATTTAACTGCTTCCCAACACTTTTATAATGATGTCACAGTCCCCCCTCAGACACACAATAGTCCTTCTCTTCTAGTCAGATGTTTTTGGAATTTAGGTAGATAATCTTGAGGCCATGTGGCCCACCAGGCTTAGGGAATATACTAAGTTGCTTCTTGTTCTCGGTTGTCACATTTATAACCAAATTACATAGGAAAACAATCCACCCAAAATAATTATTCAATATAATATTCAACAAAAATTATCAAAAAATTCACATAGTAGATAATTTATTGAATCAATGATATTAGTAAAAATGGGACTCTTATGTAGGCACATTCAAATGGGTTTCCAACAATATGGTGTTAACCTCATATGGGTTTAAATTATGAAAAGGATGCATGGATCAAGGCTTATAAGTTTAATTAAATTATTATGTTTTATTTGAGATTTTTCAGTAGTCACTAATGAGTGAAATAATGGTGAAATTGAATAACACAATGAAATGATGTGAAAGATCATTTAATCCTTACTATGTATTCAAAGTATCACCCACATCCTATGAATACCATTTATTTGACCTAAATTGGAAGAAATCATGCGATTTTAGAAAAAAAAATAGTTTATGGTGAAAATATTTTGTGGAAGATTACATGATCGAGAGTGGATTAAATTCAACTATTCTTGTTGTGGGAGGATAGTCGTATAATTATCTTCCTAGTTGTTCTCACTGCATTGTAAATAGTGTAGAGACGGAGGTTCATTATGCTTCCAAATTGGTCGAAGGTGCTGCACACCACATGGTCGGGTGAGCAACACAGAAAGAGGGATATAGAGGAGAAGAGGATAGAATGTGAAGAAAATAAAAATTAATGAAATAAATAATGGATAATATAGAGAAATAAAATAAATAAAAATGAAAAGAATAAAATAAAACTAAAACTAAAATAAAAGGTAGATAAGGGGAAATAATAATAATAATAATGATGTATACACCTATTTTTGTTTATTTGTACACTTCTCATGTCTACTTTTTATTTAATTATTTATCTCTATTACATTTTCATTCATTTTAATTTCATTTAATATAATTTTATACCATTTAATCATTTTTAATTATTATAACCTGAACATTAATCTAAGGTGCTATGTATAATTTTACTTAAATAATTTCAAACTATTTTAACAATTTAATATCTATTAGATATCTATGATAGGATATGTGGTTGCACACCCAAGGTCGCCTTATTTTTTTGGACATAAAATTTAAATGGTATATAACATGATTTAGGTCGGGATGTTATAACCTCTCCACTAGAAGACAAGTATTCCCCATGTTTCCCTTCTGAGGGTAGTAGAACATCGTCTAAGAAATGTTCTTGAAAATATGAACAAACCTCAGTCTCTCACTCCGAGGACATGTTCTAAAGAAGTTTGTGTTTCCAAAAATCCCACCCTTGAAGAACTGATCGACCTTAGATAAACTTCTTGTTATAGTCCCGAAAATGGATTGGATGATCCTCAAAGGAGGCATCAACCTAAATATTTGTGTCAATGGGATGAAAGAAATGATACATGTATGGATGATAATGTGAAAGATGATATAAATTGAATACATCATGCAAGGAAAGTACCTCTAAGGTAATATAAACTGATAGTCTATTAGAAAAACACTCTCCACTATCTAAACGACCATATATATATTGATGATATCTTTACATGTCTCCTGATTTTCCTATGACCAAACCAAGGTGAAACTTGTTTAATGACTTGATGTCCCGACTCAAAATCTAGAGGTCCACAAAAATGATTAGTATAAGAGTTCTGTTTTGATTGAGTAATATCCATACACATCTGAACTAGGAAGACATGCTAAAAAGTATCCTATATGATATGAGGTACCAGAAAAGCTACATCACCATCTTCGAGCCAATGTAGAGTTGAAGGACATGGTTATCTATATATTACATCATATGGAGCCATATCAATTGTGGCAGGGATGTTGTGATTATAGAAAAAATAAACCCGTGGAATTTGTTTCTCCCAAGAGACACCAAAATCATGGACACAGGCCCTCAACATATTATGTAACACCTAAATTTTAACATACCAAGTAAATAATGAATAATACATTTTCATATTTATTAATATTTGTGAATTAAATATTAATTTTACTTTATAGGTGATGCTATGTTCGATGGATTACCCGACACTCAACAACATGTTTTTTGAAATCTTACGTTGCACACTAAACCTATAATATTATTATTTTAAATGGTAGTTAACGCCTAGCCGTTGTATTGGAAAGAATTAATTAAACTAACTAAAATATTATTATACATGTTTGTTAAATATTTTAACATTTATTTAATAAATGTTATGGTCTTAATATATGAATTAATATAATTTTAATCTTAAATACTCTAATATTCACTAAAAGGTCGATTTACCAAATTTTGATGGTGATCTATTTTTGAATATTGTTTTGGTAAATTTTATATGTCCTATTGGAAAAAATAAAATTTTTCATTAGATTCGGGACATCTAAATTTACTTTGGGTAATTTTTCGGTATTTTTCTGATAAAGATCATTAGTTAATGATTAGTGAAAAATATTGTATTTTAATTCAAAATTTCCATTTAATATAATTTATTTATATGGTTATATTGCCTTTTGAATTAGTTTTAAAGTTTAATTAGAATAAATTTTTACTGTTTAATCCAATTTTGGTCATTGTAAATAATTTCACATTGAAATTGGACATAAACAAGTACTAATATTTTGATAGTTATTGTTTAAAAAAACGCTATTTATTTTTCACAGCATAAATTAATATTAAATTAATTAATGAAACTTCTATGTTTTGAATTTGTTAAAATAGGCAAAAAAAAATTAATTTTGGAATATCAAATATATCTTTGGCTGAATTTTTGGTTATTTTCAGAAAAACATCAATTATTAATGAATAGTGAACCCGTATAGTAGTGGTTAAAAAACATACTTGTTAATTTAAATGAAATTTTACCGCTCCTGTGAATTGAATTTAGAAAATACAACATACATAGTTGTTATTAGTAAGTAAAATTTTGTTCAATAAGATGAAAAAGATTCGTGGTGAAAAGTAACTTTTGACTTTTATTTACCACAGTTAAAGTTAAATAGGGTAATTCAAGGTGAAAAGAATATCGTAATAATAAAAAATTATATTAGAACATCTTCTAACCTTATTGGTTGATTCATTTATGACAATGGGCATCTCTGGGTAGATTTTGAGATGCCATGTAGCCACATGGAAATGATAATAACAATTTATTTTAATTAACTTAATGTTAAGGCAAAAAAGACATAAACAAATATCTTTTAGTAAATCAATTTTTACATGGGGTTATATAATTTATCATTTAGACCATTAGTCATTTTATCTTCATCTTTAATGATTTTTTTTGATATTTAGAAACTAAAGAAAGGTTTATAATAAAATAATATATGAAAACGTTCCTAAAGAGCCCCTCCCCCAATAAAAATCCCTCAATTATAACCAATTCCTCACACCTCTAAAGCCCCTTGGATCATCCAACCCCTTCCCAAATAAACTCTCAATATCCCTCTACTCCTCCTAGAAGCCTTACATTAGGTAGAATCTACTTGAATAAGTCAGTTTGGTTCAAACCAAAGGGAGTTAACCAAATTGAAGGTAACAATTTCTCTTAACTTATTTTCTTTCATTTTACTTCTAAAACCCCTAACATCTTTTTATTCCTTTCTTTTATAACAAAAAAAGTATCCTAAATATAATAGTATTTAGTTATGAAAAGTAGTTTAACTACTCATACACACACCTCCATCTAACGGATGAATAACATACCGTTTCTATGAATTGAAAACTAATGCCTCCCAAAACGATGATTGTTAAATTACCTCTTACCACATCTCATGATGGACATTAAGATGAAAATATATTTATATATAATATATATTATTTTTATGTTTTCTTTAGGCTTCTGTATTTTTATTTTATAGTATACAATAAGGGTTTCCATTTTAGGTAAACGTGATAATTTCATTTGAGGAAGTGCGGACTACAGCCCCCTCAAAGTGATATGACTTGTTAATGTCATATGTGGGATGTATAAATGATGGAGTTAATGATATTATATATTATATTATACTATAATTATAATATATTTTTTTATCATTATTTTTTAATTCCATTAAAATGTGAAATAGAAATGAAAGTAGCGTTCATGCATACGTACGACTTACCACCTCCATAAATAGTGCATTTCATTTCTTACATGAAAATATTATGTACTATTATAAATACATATATATACTGGATTTATATGATTTATATGATATCTAAATCATGAATATAATTTTGGATATAATGAACTTTGACCATGTGAACAACTAGTAATTATAAGAAGTCATTTTTTGACTCAAGTACCAAATATCATCAAAATGAATGTTAAACTTGAATGATTACATAATGTTTTTAACATGGTAATAAGTGATATAAAAAGAATAATAAAATTGAAAAAGGTTCTTAAAAATGTAGAAATTAACTTTAGTTTGTTATTTATGAGATAAAAGAACGAATGAGTCAAGTCGGACACAAGTTAAGGGACTTCGTCTCAATCTCCTTTCATTGAGGCATATTTTGTTTTAATACATATTTTTCTTTTATACGATGTATAAATACCTTTTAAATTTACATTAATTCAACGAGAATAATTTTTTAAGAATAATTTTTCTAAATGACAAAAAGAAATGTTTTTTAACGTAAGTGGTGACAACGAACTTTTTCTACCGCCATGAGTATTATTTGATCATTGGCTTCCTTTGCAAGTTGTAGTTTTTATTAATGGAAAATATATATCATATACTCTTTAGGTATTTTTGTATTGAAAATGGTTTTGATAATGGATTTGTTTTGATAATATATTTAAATGATATATTTTGATTGAAATGTGGAAATGACATCATTCCTTTATGATTGTTTTATGTGTTATGAATATATTATGGTTCTTCAACATTATTTATTTATACGAGTGGTTACATGATAAACCTAGGGAGGGTGAGCATGAGATAGCTCTCTAATGAATTGGGTAACGTAATGGAGGTAAATGTGAATGTTTCTCCTTAAAGATTTAGGGAATATACTATGATGTGCATTCCTACATAACTCCATATTAAACTGTGATAGCTATAATGTAAGTATGATATGAATTCCAAAAGTACCTTTATGATGTGTGATTTCTATGTTTCATTCATAAATACTATGTTTTTATAAGGTAATTAAAAGAGTTTATGGTTTGTATGTATTGATGGACTAATGATTTCTTACTTATTTTACAACTCTTACTATGTTTTTTATGCCCTTCCCATGTTTTGAAATGTTTTTCACAGGACGTAAATGTAAATAGGGTCAAGGATGGGATCATGGAAAATTCATGCTGTCTAAAACATTGAACTAGACATGACTCTTTTTTTATGAGTTATTATTTCATGAAAATACAGATAGTTAGTAAAATTTTCTACATGTTATATTCATGTTGTTATGGAAATGTTATGACCTAATTCTCTACAACTCTAAACCTAAAAAGACCATCAATGTGAATTATCCATTTAATTCAAAAATATGTAATGTTTATGGTTAGGGCCTTATAGTTGGTATCACAGGTCGGTTTAGACAACTTTAGGTGTAATAATATAGTTAAATTAATATCCATAAATTATTTTTAACTTATGTTATGATTGAAATGATATATCATTTACAAATTTCCATGTTTCTTTAGATAAGATATTTCTATGTTTAGAATGGATTTCCATAGAGGAAAAAGGGTAGCTATGTTGGGACGACATCAGAAGGAAGTCGACCATCCAAATTAGAAACCTGAGATGGTCAAAATCGTAACTGAATAGTTTGTTGCTATGATGGAATAGTTGACTCAGGCTATAGGTTGTGGTGGTATCCATGCATGAGATTAGCTAGATCAACCACATAAGAACTTTTCAGTAGTGGAGCATTTCATGAGGTGACACCCCCATCATTCAAAGGATCATCAGACTCGGTGCTAGGATAATGGTGGATTAAAGAACTGGAATTTTTTTATGTCATGGGGTGTTCAGAACATCAAAATTTTAGTCTTGTAGTTTAACATTTGGATGTTGAAGCTAATCAGTGGTGGTTGATGGTGAAAAATATTAGGGATAATGAGGAGATTTATGCTCTTTATTAGGATGAATTCAAAGGAATGATTCTTGAGAAATATTTTCCTAAGGTGTTTCATCTTGGAATGGAAAAAAATTCATTGAATTGATGGAGGATGATGACTTAGTAGCTGCTTATGAAGAAAAATTCACTCGACTGGCATGGTGTGCTCCAAATTTCATATGAGATCTTGATAGTAAAATCATCTGTCTTTACTCCGGATTAAATCCAAGGTATCTAAGGGATTTATATTCTCGTGAGTTCTAAACTTATGAAAAAAAAACTGTTGTACAGAGAAGGTGGAAATGGAGTTTACTGATGATTAGGTGTTCTTTGTCAAAAAACGGAATAAGAGGCCGTGGTAGGAAGATGACTTTGAATAACTCTTCCAAAAAGTATGATAGTAAGAAACTTTATTTTTTAGTTAGCAAAAATTGTGATAAAAATCATGCTGGGGAATGTGTTTTCAATTATGGTAAGTGACACTGATGTGGTAAAATGGGACATAAGGCTCATAATTGGATAGTAAAATATCAAGTTAATGGTAAGACAATATCTGATTTATAGTTAGTAATTTTTTTTAAGTGTAATGAAATGGGTCATTAGGAAAATGAGTGTCCAACGAAGAACTCAACTAAGGGATAACAACCAGACTAAAAGCAGAAATGGGAGGTTAAATCCATTGCAACTACATCAGAATATGTTGGGACATCAAATGAAGTAGTATCAGGTAAACTTTTTGTCTGTTCAGATTATGCCAATTTGTTGTTTGATTCAGGGTCAAAACACTCTTTCATTTATGAGAAGTTTTCATGTAAATTGTGAATTCCATCTCAATATATGAATACAGAACTTATGGTAAAAACACATGGATGAATTTTGGTGACAAAAAGAAATTATAATAACCTTCCTGTCCTTGTGTGTTGGAATAATCTACCTCCAAACCATATAGTTTTTCCTCTAGTAGAGTTTGATGTTATTTTGGGTATCTATTGGCTTTCTGTTTATCATGCTAAGACTGACTGCGGAGCTAAAGAGATTTCTTTTTAGAAAGATTTTCAGTTTGTGTACAAGAATAAACCCTTGATTTTGATAACATATCAAGAAGGTGAGAAACTAGTAAAAGATGGAAATGAATATTACCTTACACATATTCTTGAAATTAATGGTATTGGTTAGATTAATGATTTCCTAGTGGTAAATGAGTACTTTGATGTTTTTCCTGATGAGTTTCCTGGTGTTATACCTGATCGAGAAGTTGAATTTATTGTTCACTTAGTTCCAGATCCTAAGACAATTTCAAAACCCCCTTATCAAATGGCTCAAATTTAACATTTAGAGTTAAAGAAGCAATTTCAAGAGTTATTATATTAAGGATTCATTCGACCTAGCACATCACAATGGAGTTTTACCTTCTTATTTGTTAAAAAAATGATGGTTTAATGAGACTTTTCATTGATTATAGAGAATTGAATATCATCACTATTATGAACAAGTATCCTTTGCCTCATATCGATGATTTGTTTGATCAGCCCCAAGGAGCTCAGTATTTTTCAAATATTGATTTGAATTCGGTGTACCACTAGTTGAATGTAAAAGAAGCATACATTTCGAAGACCGAATTTCATACTAGATATGGGCATTATGAATTAGTATTTATGCCTTTTGGTTTAACCAAGGAATTTTCTGTATTCATGGATCTTATTAATAAAATTTTCCCTGAGTTCTTGGATAATTTTTTGGTTGTGTTCATTGATGATATTTTGGTTTATTTTAAAATTAATGAGGAGCATGAACGTCATTTAAAGATTGTCTTGCAAACCATAAAAGAAAATAAACTCTATGGGAAATTCAGTAAGCGTGATTTCTGGTTACAAAAAATTTCTTTCCATTGTAACATTGTTTCAAAAAATGGAAAAACTCTTGATCTTAATAAAACAGAAGTTGTTGAAGAATGACTAAGACCCACAAATATAACTGCGATTCGTAGTTTTCTTGGTTTAGAAGGTTATTACAGAAGGTTTGTTGAGAATTTTCCATGGTTATCTAGTCTAATGAATAAGTTGACTCAAAAAGGTGTTAAATTCATTTGGACAAGATCATTTGATGATTGTTTTCAAACATTAAAAAGAAGAATGGTGAATTCTCTAGTTTGGAACTACCTTCCAGGTATGGTGAGTTTGTTATTTATAGTGATGATTCGTTGAAATTACATGGATGTGTCCTTATGTAGAATGATCAGGTAATTTCTTATGCTTCACGTCAATTGATGCCTCATGAGTTAAATTACCCTACAAAAGATTTGGAATTAGCTGTTATTATTTTTTCTTTAAAAATTGGGAGGCATCATTTGTATGGAGTAAAATGTGAAATATATACTGACCAAGGTAGTTTGAAGTATATATTCACGAAAAATGAATTGAATATCAGACGTAGGAGATGGGAGGAATAAATCAAGGATTATTATTGCACGAACCTTAACCATCTGGGAAAAAATAATATGGTTGATGCTTTGAGTCAAAAAAAGTAATGCTTCATTAACCATGTTGTGTTTGGAATGAGATCCTCTGGTTTTTTATTTGATAAATTTTGAAAATGAAGTTGTTGGTGCAGGAAATTTATTTGTTTGGTTTCAGGTGACAGAGAAGTCATCTCTATCAGGCAAAATTAAGAAAGCGCAGAAGAAAGACAGTGAGTTTCAGAAAAATGTACAGTTGGTTCAGAATGGTATGTTTTCAAAATTTAACGTTGATAATGATTGTGTTTTCAGGGTTGGGAAGAGATTATTTGTGACTTGAGATTCACTGTCAAATAATGAGCTGTTATGTGAAGCTCATAGATCACAATTTTTAATTCATCCTGGTAGTACTAAGATGAACATAGATCTTCGTGAGTATTACTGGTGGGATGGAATGAAAAGAGATATTGCTGATTTTACTGTGAAGTGTTTGACATGTCAGTAGGTTAAAGTAGAGCATCATTTACGGAAAGGGGTGCTTCAGTCTTTACCGTTTCTAGAGTGGAAATGGGAAAATATATCCATGGACATCGTTGTTGGATTACCGAAGACATCTCGAGATAATAATGCAATCTGGGTTATTGTTGATCAGTTGACTAAATATTCTCATTTTATTTCTATTCGAGATAATTTTTCTCGAGATCAAATTTATCATTTGTATGTTAAAGAGATAATAATGTTACAAGGGGTTCCCCTCTACATTGTATCCGATTGTGATCCTAGGATTACTTCTAACTTTTGAAAAGGCCTTCAGAAGTCGTTGGGTACTAAATTAAATTTTAGTATAGCTTTTCATCCACAATCAGATGGGCTATCAGAACGAACTGTTCAGATAATGGGGGATATGGTGCGTGCTTGTTCACTGGATTACCAAGGAAGTTGAGACTAACATATTTATTTGGTTGAATTTTCTTATAATTAAAGTTTTAATACCTATATATAATTGCATCCATTTGATGAATTATATGGAAAGCGGTGTCAAACTCCAGCTTTTGGGAAGAAGTATGTGAAAGGAAGTTGATGGGACCAGAATTGGTATAAGATATGACATAAAAGGTTCAGTTGATTCAGAAGCACGTGAGAACAGCTCAGAGCCGCATAAAATTTATGAGGACAATTGGAGTAAGGACCTTTCTTTTGAGGTAGGTGATCATGTCTTTCTCAAAATTTCTCCATGGAAATGTGTGATTCATGTTGGTAAGAAGGGAATGTTGAGTCAAAGGTTCATTAGACCATATAAAATCTTAGATTAAATTGGATCAGTTGTGTACAAAATGGATTTACCTCCATTTTATCCCAGGTACATGATGTTTTTCATGTTTCAATGTCGAGAAAGTATATTCCAGATCCATCTCATGGTTTGAGCCCAGAGGTAGTTCAGTTGAAAGAGAATCTCTCTTATGAGGAACAACCAGCCCAGATTCTTGACCGTAGAGAGAAAGTGTTTGCGAATAAGGTAATTCAGCAGGTAAATGTTTGGTGGAAAAAACCATATTGTTGAATAGGCATATTGGAATCTGAAAATGCTATGAGAGGTTAAATACCCCCATTTATTTGATATGTGAAAAAAATTGTGAGGATTCAATTCCCAAAAGGGGAGAAGGATGTAACATCCCACGTAAGTAAAGAATAATAAATTTTCATATTTATTAATATTTGTGAATAAATATTAATTTTACTTTAAAGGGGATGCTAGGTTCGATGGATTACATGACAGGAAACAACTGATTTCTTTGAAATCTTACGTTTCCCACTAATAATATAATATTATTATTTTAAATGGTAGTTAACACCTACAAGTTCTATTAGTGAGAATGAATAGAAATAAATAAAATATTATTATAGATATTTGTTAAATGTTTTTACATTTATCAAATAAAAGTTAGGGGCTTAAAATATGAATGAATCTAATTTTAGGCAAAAATACTCTAATATTCACTAAAATGTCGATTTACTGCCTTTTGAGGGAGAATCCTCATTAAATATAGTTTTTTTCATTGATATATCTTCTATTTTACTGAATAAAATTATTCTTTATATTTGGGACATCATAATTTACTTTGGGGAATTTTTTTTCTGATAAAGATCATTTTTAATGAATAGTGAAAAATACTGTATTTTAATTCAAAAGTAGAATTTAATCAAATTTATTTATATAGATATATTATCTTATTTTTTGGATTTAATGTGTAATTAGAATATATTATTACCATTTTAACCAATTTTGGTCATTCTAATTAATTTCACTTTTGAAATTTTATAAAAACAATTTTTAATATTTTGATAGTTATAGTTTCTTTCAATCATGCTCTTTGTTTTGAAAATGGGAATTAATTTTAAATTAAATAATGCAACTTATATGTTTTGAAATAGTTAAAATATGAAACTTTTTTGAATTTTGTAATATCAAATATAACTAATGCTGAATTATTGGTTTTTTCTGAAAAACATCAATTTTTGATGAATAGTGAATCCACTTAGTAGTAGTTAAATATTTGAATTTTTCATTTAAATGAAATTTTACCACTTATATGAATTGAATTTAAAAAATCCAACATACATTGTTGTTATTAGTATGTTAAATTTTATTCAATAAGATGAAAATAATTTTTGGTGAATAGTATTTTTTTGATTTTTATTTACCATGGTTAAAGTCAAATAGGGTAATTTAAGGTAAA
Source organism: Viscum album (assembly GCA_963277665.1). Taxonomy (NCBI): domain Eukaryota; kingdom Viridiplantae; phylum Streptophyta; class Magnoliopsida; order Santalales; family Viscaceae; genus Viscum; species Viscum album. The sequence goes on from OY728126.1 coordinate 602,117,140, forward strand.
AAGAATATCATAATAACAAAAAAATACCTTAACACTTATACTAACCTTAATAGTTGAGTCATTTACCACCATGGAAATCATTGGTTCAATTTTGGGTCCCCATGGAGCCACTTGGGAGTGATAATGACACATTATTTTAATTAACTTAAAGTAATGGCAAAAAAGACATAAACAAATCCCTTTTAGTAAATCAATTTTTACATGGGGTTATATAAGTTATATTTTTAACCATTATTCATATTATCTTCATCATTAATGAGCTTTTGATCTTTAGAAACCTAAGATAGGTTTATAATAAAAGAATATTTGCAAACTTTCCTAAAGATCCCCTCCTCCCCCTTATAAAAATCTCTCACTTCTTACCCATTCCTCACACCACCCAATCCCCATTGATCGTCCAACCCCTACCCAAATAATTTTTCAAGATCCCTATCCTCCACCTAGAAGCCTTACCATCAGCAGAAGGCATATCAAGAAGTCCTTTTAGTTCACACCAAAGGGAGTTACCCAAATTAAAGGTAACAGTTTCTCTTAACTTCTTTTCATTATTTTACTTCTACAACCCCCAAAATCTATTTATTCCTTTCTTTTATAACAAAACTAGTATCCCCAATATACTAGGATGTTGTTATGGGATGGATTTGAACTACACTTGCACACACCTCCATCTAATTGGTGAAGAACATACTGATTTTGTGAATGGTAAACTAATACCTCACGAAACGATGAATGTTCGATTATCTCATACCGCCTCTCATGATGGCCATTAATATGACTATAAATTTATATAAGATATATATTATTTTTATGTTATATCTATTCTTATGTATTTTTCTTTTATAGCATACCTTTTTGGTTTCCATTATTGTTAAATGCGATAATTTCATTTGGGGAAGTGCGGACTACCGCCCCCTCAATGTGATATGACTCCTTGATTCCATATGTTGGACATATAACGGATGGATTTAATGATATTATATATGATACAATACTATAATTATAATAAATATATGTATAATTATGTTTTATTTCCATTAAAATACTATATAGAAATGAAAGAAGCGTTCATGCATATGTACGGCTTACCATATCCATGAACAGTGCATTTCATTTCATACCTCCAAATGTTATGTACTATTATAAATAAAAGTATATAATGAATATATATGATATATATGATATCTAAATCAAAATATCATTCTGGATATAATGATATTTTGACCATGTGAACAACTTCTAATTATAATATGTCCATTTTTACTCAAGTACCAAATATAGAAAAAAACATTATTAACTTAAATGATTACATAATGTTTATAACATGGAAATAAGTGATATAAAAGGAAAAATAAACTTTAAAATGGTTATTAATCAAGTAGAAATTAATTTTAGTTTATTATTCAGGGGATTAATGAAAGAACGAGTCATGTCGTACACAAGGTAAGGGGATTCATCCCGATCTCCTTTCATTGATGCATATTTTGTTTTAATAAAGGACTTTCTGTTATAATATATATAAAATCCTTGGAAATTTCATTTCATTCAAAGGGAATATTTTTATACAAAGTGTTTTACTACACGAAAAAAATGAATGTTTTTATAATGTAAGTGTTGACAATGTCCTTTTTCAGTAATCGTGTGTATTATTTGATCTTTGGATTCCTTAACAAGTTGTAGTGTTATTTATGGAAAGTAAATACCATATACTTTTTCCGTATTTTCGTATTGAAAATGGTTTTAATAATGGATTTGTTATGTCAATATATTGAAATGATATATTTTAATTGAAATGTGGAAATGTCATCTTTCCATTATGTTTGTTTAATTTGTTATGAATATGTCATGGTTATTGGGCATTATTTACGTATACAGGTGGTTCTGTGATAAACCTAGGGTGGGTGAGCCCGAGATAGACATCCCAGGCATTGAGTAACATGACAAAGGTAAATGTGAATGTTTCTCCTAAGATATTTACGTAAAATGTCGTGATGGGTATTCCACTGTAAATCCATATGTAGTTGTGATTGCTAGAATGTAAGTATGATATGAATTCCATAAGTACCATTATGATTTGTGATTACAATTTGTCATTCATAAATCTTATGTTTCCATGAGGTAATTAAATGAGTTTAAGTTTGTATGTATTGATGGACTAATGATTTCTTTCTTATTTTATAACCCTTATTGAACTTTTTTATGATCATCCCATCTTTTGAAATGTGTTTCACGTGACTTAAAGGTGAATAGGTTCAAGGATGTAATAAAGGAAAAGTATTTCTATCTAAAACATGGAACTATACATGACAGTTTTTTTCAAGAGTTTTTATTTTATGAAAAAATGGATACTGAGTAGAATCGTCTACATGTAATATTCATGTTGTTATGTAAATATTATGACCTTATTCTCTAAAAATATATACCTAAAATGATCCTCAATGATAATTATCCATTTAATTCAAAAATATGAAATGTTTAAGGTTGCGTCCTTATATGAATGGTCTTCTCTGACATCCCATCTATATGTTAATGAGAAGATGTAATGAAAAGTACTTGTGGATGTAGTTCCTTTTGTAAAAATTTCTAGAAGTGTGATGTAAAATAGGAATCATTGTCTATCATTTTAGAATGGGAACTCTGTTAAGTTTAGCTATCAACTAAATATAAAGCCACATAAACTCATCAATGGATAAAGTCTCCCGATTATGGAGTACGTTCCCGATATTGGTCAACCTATCGATGATCACCAACACTACATCATTGCATCTAGTTTATCATAGAAATACTGTAATAAAATCTATGGTTATGTCATTTTATTTCATCCTTGTAATGGATAGAGGTTGTAGGAGTCTAGGAAGTCATCGGTGCTCAGCATTCACCTAGTCATAGGTAGAGCACTGTGTAATAAAACCCGCTATTTCCATTTTCAAGTCTATCCAACACTACTAACAATACATATCCTTATACATTTTGGTGCGTACAAGATGGATTTCATCAATAGAATAACGATATTCACACATCAATTCTTCTAGAATATCATTAAGTCCCCACACTCAGCCATAATAGAGTGGAGTTTCACTGACATCAACAACTCATCCAGGAGGTGTGTTTTATCCTATGAAGAATTCTCTCAAAACAAACCCCTATGGATCAGATAATTGTTTCATGCAGCCTTGTTCAAAAAGAGAGGACTTCATGGTAAGATATTATAGAACTGGTTGTTTAGATTATTTTTAACCTCCAAATGCATCTCATAAATCAAACCTATCCTTTACCACTCACTAATGGCTACATGGATGGTGTTTGTCTACATATTTGGGATCAATGTTTTAGCCATGATATTACCCTTACTAGGTGTATAAGAATGCTCAAATTAGAACTACTATAGATATTTGACCCACCTTCGCTGCCCCAAATTCAATTCTTGTTGCATATAGAAATATTTCCAAAATTTATGATCCGTGTAGACATTGATTCTATCACCCAACAAGTGGTGTCTCTATTAGTGTAGACCATAAACTACAACTTCTAATTCGAGGTCATGAGTTGGATAGTTTTTTTATGAGGCCTCAATTGGTTGGATCCAAAATCCATGATTCTATCACCATGAATTAGGACTTCACCCAGTTTGATTAAAAAAGCATTCTAATAATTAATATAAATTCATCCAACCTTTGGAAGAATCCATATCCTAGATATCAGGAGTCTTCCATTTATCTCCTAAAACTTTTCCCTTAAAATTCTCCCTAGATAAATTGTACAACATTCTTAGAAAAGGATGTAAGAGGTGAATTTATATAAGAGAATAAATGGATTTATTGTCTGTAATATCCAAAAAACCCTATGAAATTACATATTTCAAAATATTCATGGCATGATCCTTTAAATCCACTACACTCATCTTCTGTATTTTGACTGATATAGCTACCACTGATATGATATGACCCATGAAATTAACATTATTGATCCAAAAGTGGAATTTACTAAGCTTCACATATAGTTGGTTCTCTCTTAGTGTACTCGACATGATGTAAATATGTGTTTCAAGGTTGTGTATGCACGATGAATACACCAAGATATCATTTAATAATAATAACATTAATGAATCAAGGTATGGGTGGAAAAACTGATACATTTTGATCCATAAAACTACTGGTGCATACCTCAGAATGATAGAAATAAAAAAACACATACAAGTCATACCTACTCCAGAAAGTGGTATATGGTATATTTGATGTTCGCAAATACACCTGATGATATCCTGACCAAAGATCAATCTTGTAAAAAATATTATCTCCATAGAGCTAGTCAATGAGGTTATCTATAAGAGGAAACAGAAATTAATTATTAAATATATGATGATTGAGTTGAAAGTAATCCCCACACAATCTAAGGGTAATTTTCACCTTCTAGGTGAACAGAACTGGTGAACCCCATGATGAAGTACTATGTCTGATGAAACTCTTCACATCCTGATCTTCAGGCTTCTTTACGAGTCAGTGTATCTATATTGGTTCTATCCTACAATGAGTAATGGAAACAAGTGACACACCTGTAACTAGCTTGATAGTGAACTAAACATCCCTCATAAGTGGTAAGATGGATGTATGTATTCAGGGAATATATCCCAGAATTTATCAACAATGAGATGTTACCCTAGTAATTGTAGTTCATGATTTCTCATAAAGCGACATTCTAGCTGAGCTGTCACCCTACATAGCCCAGAACATTTGCGTCCTGCTCGATCTACCTAGATATCCCATTTCCATTTGGTATATAATTTCTTCAATTGGGTTTTATAAAGGACACTCGATGATGATATCTATCCACATGTTAATAATATTGAACAAGCCAGTTCATTTTGAGAATGGGATGAACTCACAAATTCAGAATGATGATGGTATTTCAGATGAAATGATACTTACCTACCTCAACGTGGAACTCTATGAACTAGTGTATTCCCTCTACTATTACTTCAAATGGAGTGTCAATGGACATAATTCCATATAAGGGATCGATGAAAAGTCACAAACTCTCAACAGTTGTAGTAGATAAGATGGAGTGTGATGCACTGGTTGCAATGATGGTAGAAACTAATTTAAAAACCACAAGGATAATGCCTATAATTGCATATGGATATGGAATCTTTTCCACTAGAGAAAAAACAATTCATAGTTATGTCATGATCATTGGCATTGACATGCCACTTGACTATCCTAAGCAAGTCTACTTTTCCAAAACGGATGTTCTAAATCCTCATTTCATGGGCCGCAACCCCACTACCATGGCCTGATTGGCCAATAGAAAATAAACTCTCAGCCTAACATGGATATATAGATCCCATACCAGAGGGAGTTTTTGGAAAAAAATCACCTACCGATGTATTTGGAAGGAAAGTGATCGCTTAAATGCGGAAGGTGATCCAGATTTTTACAAAATCATAAATCTAATGGGTTTTTTGGGAACTGAGGATTTGTAGGGCTATTCGTGGAACATTGATGATATATGATATTATTATCAGTAAGTTTTACCTGGTTGCAGTTTTCCCCATGTTCTCCATCATAGAGGACCTTCATACATCCTAAAGAATAATCACCCATCATTTGAATTGAACTGCCTTGTCTCATATGCTCATCTCCTCTAATAATTCATTCTATAATTAGGGTCTGATTCAAAATTTCTATAATGGTGTTCAAACAAAATATTTTCACCTATGAGAAGATAACATATCCAAGTCCATCCTCCAAGAATCTCATATTCAGCTTTGTGTCACCAGTTAGTGATGGTGAGAAATGTTGGATCATAGTGAAAATAACATAGTACTCTAACACTATCGTAAACCCCTGCTAAAGATGAAATAACTCCCTTGCACAATCTTCGCTTAGAGTCTGTGGAAATAAGTGATCATAAAAATATTTCTGTAAGTCTACCCAACTCATATCTCTAGGTTGTTCAAAATGAGAAATGTCATCCCACTAATTAATTGATGATTTAGGTAGCATAAATATATAAATTCTTTATATCCACTCTATGAGATTCTTTAGATGGTCGAAGATGGATTTTATATATTCAATACATGACTATGTAGCATTTGGACCACCATAAAAATAAATAGTTTTAGGATTTTACAAACCAATTATCATGGATGCTTCGACCTAGTCAGGGTAATCCATGGATCATTATGAACTGGTTGTATAATACTAATTAGAAAATAAATGAACTGAGAATTGGTGCCTATAATAAGATTACAAGGAGGTTCCACCATAGACACTACATGAAGAACTCAAAGAGGCACTTTGGGTGGTTCAAGTCCTACCAACTCTGGAATGTTCTAATAGAAAATATCTTGGCATAAAATAAGAAGAATTAGTAGTGAAATTTCACTATAAAGTTCAAATGAACACCAAAGATTATATTCAAAGGTAGATGAGGTAAAAATTCTAGGAGTACTATGAAAAGTGAATTTGGAAGTCCTCCTAGGTAAATTCATGTAATAGATTATCATTTTCACATATATTGACAATTTCATTCTAAAAGATGATTCATATTTTTTTATTTTTACCTAGTAATTGTAGTAAAATGTTACAGATAAACACAAAATCACTCACATTAAACAAGCCTTAACACACTGAAGGTAGATATGGAATAGTAATAAGCAGGTCGTTTAAATCCATATGATACAAAATATTATTCATATAAAAGAATTGACCTAATGTAATCGGGATGGAATATTCAAAATCATCATTTCCATAATACTAATACTAGTAACTACATAAAAAATGTATTTCACCCTATGGGGAAGTCGAATCAATAGTAAACATCATATGCAATAACTGAAGTTCCTAACCCATGAAATTTCTCATTCCCCTATACATGAGTTAACTACATTGAAGAATATATTAAATTAAAAATTCCAATTTCCTAGTCTCATGTCCTTCCTAAAAATTAAAAATAATTAGAAAACTTTTCCTCTAATACCACATTATACCAACCCGCTCTGAGTGCCACTACTAAAAAGTCTCGAGATGGTTGGTGACAAGACCTCCAATGCATCTCCACAAATGATAGAGGATTCCGACTAGTATTGAGGTACATAAGTATGTATGTTGGGGAGACTATGACCTTATATTAAATGTAATATCACATAGTAATTTAATAATATAGTTGAATAATTGGCAGAAGAAATAAGAATATAAATAGATACCAGCAACAAAAGATAAATTACCCAACAGAAAAATATATCCTAATTGAGTAAGAAGAAATGTAATAATAGATACCACCATGATATCAACGTTAGATTCCAACATTAAATAAATTAACATGTAGGGGTATGGGGTAAAACTTTATATTTCATTCTAACAATGACTAAAAAGAAATTATAGAAATTACAAAAAGGAATCTCAAGCATGGTTCATTCCTCTACCCCCAAAGCTCCATCCAAAACAACAATAAAATCAAGTGCCATCAGTGGAACTCTTCCAAATATCCATAACTAAAAACATAATGTATAATCAGGTAACAAAATTCACCTATGTAGGGTGTGAGATATAATCTCATTAGGATGGTAGCAAAGGTATCTAGAACATTCCATTTTGTGTAGTAAAAAATTAGTAGTGTGATGATGAATTATAGAAGCAGAAAACTCAAATAATAAAAATGACTATAACTTTTCCGATGTTCCCAAGTGGACACCCATCCCATAACACTTACTTCAGCCATTGACAATTGTCTTAAATATATACTTCATTAAATTATAATATATATAGATTGTCCTATGTAACAATACAAGTAAAGGAAAAATGAAATCCTCAATTCATGGACATTGGCAAACTATCTAAACTATATGCTAAATCTAGAAACACTAAAGGAAATGAAAAGGTTTACAAAGCCTATGTAAAAATCTATACATCCTCAATTAAATCATCTCAATCCTTTATTTTAAAATTCAAAATTATTTAGGAGGAGTTAGAGCCCATCATGAAGGTTTCCCTATAGTACATACAAAATATTATCTAATTTTACCAAGCCCATCCATGGATATCCATTTAAAAATCCCAAGTATCACTTCTGGTGTAGTAAAAATGAGTCTATACCATGTATCACACATAAGGGAACGAGTCTCGACTTAGACTTGAGGTTTCCATTTGGCCAACACATTTATCCTCGATTTCCCATTTGGGAAATAGTGTCACATAATGGTATATGAATGTCCTGAGGGACCCCATTCATATAATTTATAAAACAAAACATCCTCAGCCCATCGTTTTGTAACCTAAATAGTATTGTGTGTCCATTTGTGTGTTCTTAATACAGAACCCTTGTTCTCCAAAAAACAAGATTACATGCAAACAATAATAGATTCATATATATATATATATATATCATAGAAACCATTCATAATTTTATCCATTTAGGTAACCAAACAATTCATACATCATAACATAGTAATAATTGAACTTGGCATTTACTAGCATAAGTAGTACCAATAACATTTAGATAAAATCAAGGCACAAAAACCTTATTTTATAATCCCATTTTTTAAATCTGGTATGGATCCATTAAATTTTGGTCTAATTATTAATTTCGGACCAAAATTGGATATCTCTTAATTCTGTGATGGTTCTGAGGGTTTGGGGCATATTTTGGAGCCCAAAACACAAATTTTTGGAAAAAAAAATCATCAATCATGGCCTATAGTAAACTATGTGTAATGGATAATCTGTTAGAGAAAATAGTGTGGGCGACATTTTTTTCGACAGAGCCATACTCCATGGTTGGAGTAGGGTTTCCTAAACCATTTATACTAATCGTGGGAGTGAACCTATTTCCCCATATCCCATGCTTGGTTTTTTCATGATCGGTCAAACCATTTAGACAATGCATGCCCGAGATATTTTCTAGGTAAAATAAAATTTTTCCCTAATGACCTAATTATGTCTCCCCCTTCCTCCTAATCATAATATATATGGGATTAAGAAATTATTATCTCACTTTGGAGCTTGATTATGGACTATGATAGAGTTTGAATGATCTTATTCATCTGAGATCTGATCATGCTTCTGGTCATCACATTGGATGCACAACAAGAAGTGCATGAGTAATTTTTAGCCATTCTTCTCCTATCTTTCTCCCGACCTAGTTACTAAGGTGTGAGTGTTTTTAGCTTATTCATAGGTCTACTCCATTATAAGCTGAATTAATGGAAGATATCTATGGATATGGTTCATATATCCCTAAGGTGGGTATTATATAACACATCTCTCATGGTATTTGATTTTTAGAATTGCCATGTGGGGCCCACTAATTTCATCATGCGTCAATTGATGAACTTATATATCATTATTATAATCAGTAGAACCACATGGTTATGATATTTCTATATATGGGATTAATTTTCAGATAATACACACAAAAATCCATCCACCCCATGTACTATGTTATGCCATAATTGGGTTTTTAGAATTTGAGAGGTTTTACCCACTATTTGTGAGTGACATGCCTTAACCCTTATAAGGGTAAGCTTTTCTAAATTAATTATGTTCATTGGTATTGTGAATTTAATAATATAAATTACTATGTATCATTACCTATTGAGCCTTTTAAGGTAAGTGCATCAAATTATAATCAAATATTAAATGGAAATTGGCGAGTATTCAATGCACAAGACTTGACAATATTAAGTGTAAATAAAAAATAAGTTTCATATCTAGAGAACCACATAACACATTGATGGAAGGTAGAAGATTGTACCACAATTATTGAATACTCCTTAAATGTAATTAATAACTGTTTAATTCTACATGACCTATTCACAAAATTGAGAGGAATGTCTTTAACTAATTGATATTAAACATGATTCATTATAATAAAGAGTGTCCTGGACCAACATCTCATTGGATTCTTATTGAGGAATTCCACGAGAACATGAGAAATCCATTTTGATTCATGGATATGTCATGTTCAAGTTAATACCCACCTAGATAATTATCCTTAACTATTCATGGACACCTGATATGATAATATAGAATCCCTCACATAGTATTAAAAGATTCTATGGATACACTCCTTGGATCATGAATTGAAAATTTAATGCCGTGGTAATATCCCATAGTTCTGAGTCACTAAATATACCCATTTTACCTTTGATGATAACCTTGTATCTAGTTGGAACCTTAATGTGGAATTCCATGGAACATGATCCTTGAATTACACTATTTCCTCTTAGGTATACTAAAATGCTACTGGGTTAGTAAACCTTGAGGTCTACGTTGCATTGTTCACTACCTTGTAACATCAACATTAAATATTGTAAATCAGGGTTTCATTATTAAATATTGGAACCTTAACTATTTATACTACCAAAAAGGGATTTCATTGGTGTATATGCCTCACATTAACTACCAACATAAATTGGTAATGACATAATTAATGAATCGATTACATGTTTAGATGCCACCCAAGGGATGATGCAGGGGAATGTGAATTTAGTGACACTATTCTATTTTACTTAATATATATGCATGTTTTCACACTACTACTTTTCCTTTATATGAACTGGTTCTTATTGACATCATTGGTGGTGTCCCACTGAGGTTTATCTCACACCCTCTTTAGAAACTATTTGGTACATGGAGAATATTACATATATATATATATATATAGTTGTTGAAAAAAAGAATCATATGGATTAAAACACTTAATTTATTGTTTTATTGGATGGATATTGAAAGAATATGACCGAAACGGATCTTAGGATGCATAGGATAGTATTTTATTTCCTTTATACTATTTTGGAACATGTTATGCCTGATGTCTTGCATCCATGTTTTTCTGTTTTCTAGATACATGATAGATCATCATTAGTTGTTGTATATAATTCTATTAATTTCATTCATTTTTACTATTGTATCCATTTTCCATTTTTTATTTTGTTTACATATATTTCGTTCATTATTTACCTTAGATTATATTTAACCACTTCCCTACACGTTTCTAATGAGGTCATAGTCTCCCCACAGACACACCCTAGGCCCTCACTGCTAGTTTGCATCCTTTGGAATTTGGAGAGATGAGATCAATGCTAGGTCTCCCATTGGGCTTGGGGCACATAATAAGTGGAATCCCAGAATAGGACATCAATGATATGCATTAGAGCATGTTTTTAATTCTTTCAAAACAATTTGGTGACAATATTTATGTGAATATGAACACTTATGACTTGTTTAGATGTTGTAGTTGGGCATCATGAACTAATGTTTGGCGTAAAATTCATGTTACCTAAAATAAAATTGTTATTATGTTTTTCCTATTACAATTGACATTATTTATCAATTTATTAAAGAACATGATATATGGGGTTGCTGATTATTGTTATGACTCACATTCTATTTCATCCTTTTCATGATGACATTAGGGATATGATCATTTTTACATTCATCATATTAGTCACCAAAATTTCACAAGTCATACATATTTCTGTGGCATATAGGTTCATTTCACTACTTTTAAGTTCATGAAATTATTTTTATTATTGATTAATGCAATGATAGTTAGCATATTATTGTATTATTATTGGTTGTGAATGAGTCATTGCATGTCTCTATTAATGAGGTTTATGAGCCCTCAAGGTTAAAGAAGAGTAACTTAACAATTCGATCATTTATGATATAATTAAATGGTTGTCCTTATTAATGATGAGGGGTAGGGGCACCGACTCACTGAGAATGGATATCCATAAGAATGTGAAATTTGAATTATAATATACAATTGTTTCACATTCATATCATTCCATGTCATGTTTATGGATGGTTAAGGAGTGAACATTGTAATTAAATTTAAAATGAAATAAAAAGTATATGAGAAAAACATACCACACCATTGAAATATACACAGGTAGTTGTGGTAGTATCCCTTTTGTATTTAATATTAATACATTCATATTCATCAATTAATTCCATCCTTCTCTTTAACCTTGTCCTTAGACATATTCTTGGATTTTTTTGACAAATACTTCCACAACTTCCTCGTATCATACACCTGGAAGGTGGCGATTACCATACACCATAAATGGTGGGACCTGAGCTATATGTCATAATAATAAGAGTTCAATTAGATGTTCCAACTATTTAACCTAATCTTGGATCGGATACCCATGTCTGTGATAGTTTCTAGCATCTAATGTTGTCCATGCATGGAACTGCACATCTTGCTCTTATGATTCCTAATCTGATTCGTGTGTTACAATATAAGCATCAAAATAATTTCTCTAGGGATGGAGGTCTATCGACTGTGGAGCCTTGTCTAGAGACTATTTAATCTATCCTTGAGAATTTGGATATGCCTCCAATGTGGAGGGTAGTGCTTGATTCATACATGGTTTAAGATTACACCTTGTATTTGTGGGATGTGATTAATCAGGATGGTTGTCATCGGGGCATGTTATTGTTTGATTTTGAGATTTCCTCCTATGATCAGTTCATTCCTTAGTTGCTCAGATCTAATAGAGCTAGAGATAACATGCATCTCGAGATGTTTTCTATGTAATTAATGGAATATTCATAACGTTTCATGGATATGTTGTTCTTTTCACTACTTTTAATCAATGATAAGATTTCACATGGTAGAATATTCTAGGAAGGGAACATATATTCATTCCATACACAAGTGAATGTATTTATCCAGCCTACATTATCTATAATAGTCAATAAAGATTTTATAACATAGTGAAACATGGGGGGATGACAAAAGGACTAGGAATTGAAGGCCAGTGTCAGATCATGCAAGTAGTTATTCAGGTGGCATGAAGTATCCCCTCAAGGTTTCTTGTAATGGTAGTTTCAAATAGGGTAATTATTTTGAAATCCCTTTAGTATTTCATCATTGTGGATGATGTAGGCATATGATGTCTCAGTGTGACAAAGACCCACTTGAGTTATGTGCTTGTGTTTGTATAGGGAATATTTAAAGATTTTATAGGAACACTCATCCATCATCTAGTGGAAAATGATCATTAGTATCTCCCCCATTATGTATCAGTTCCTTTGAGAAGTGTTAGGTACAGAATTAGAGTGGCACAACCACGATTGGATGAGGGGGTGGTCACGACCATGGTATCTATACCCCTGGTCCACAATAATTACAACACAACAGTTATGTTCATTGTAATCCATCTGTTTCACAGGGCTACATATCCGTTCATTTTCATGCACTACAACTGATACACAAAAATTAAGATGTGGTACTATTTACAATACGTAGTACTATTCTTATAACTTCTACAATTGTATCTTCTTTGTTTGATATAGGTTCATAAAACTATATAATCTCTATATCTATCATGGAATGCCTCGTAATGATGATACATTATTAATATAGTGTTGTGTCCCTAGATAAGGCATTCGGGGTCTGAAAAGAGGACAACCACCAGGGCAGGGATTGTCCCCTTGATTTAGGAATTTTCCCTATCTTATAGAAAAAGTTGGTTTTTGAGATGATATAATTAGATGTCTCTAATTTGATGTATTTATTGGTAAATTATCATGATTTTGTAGATAGATATCTTCACATGGTTTGGTTTACATCACTAGAGGGTTGTAGTTATTTACATAAGGGTGAGTGGGATGTTCAAGCTGGTCGAGAGGGACTAGAACATCATGGGCTAGGTGGAGTGACTTCACAGTTTGATGATCTCTTCATAGATAAACAACTATTATGTCAACATTGTTTTCCACTACTAATAAATCATTTCAGGTATTTCTTCCCAGATGATTGTTTAGGGTAACCTCTTGAGAGAGAGAGGTGGTGTTTGCAATCGATCTTGTTTAGGGAGCAGTTGTAGTGTACATTACACTATAATGGATGGTACCCATATAGATTTAGTTCCTCCAGCAGAACTTATAGTGTTTCGATACCAAAACATTTATATGAACAAGTTCACCCTCTTAGAGTTTTCCTGTGGTTTTCACCATGATGGAAGATGGAAATTTACATCTATGTATGGATTATAGATGGTTGAACTAGATAACAGTCATGAACGGTTATCCACTACCTTGAATAGATAACCTCATTGAAAAACTTCATTGAACTAGTATATTCAAGAAGATTGAAATGAGATTGGTTTATCATCATATTTGAGTCATACTATTAGGAATAACTCGTATAACTTTTAATAGGGGGTACGGTCTGTATGAGTACCTTGTATTGTCGTTTGTTCTTAGGAATGCACCAGGAATATTCATGGATCAAATGAATATGTTGTTCCACCAATATTTGGATTCATTTTTATACCCTTTTTTGATGAAAACCTATAGTATTCTCTCACACATAGATACCATTCCATTCATTTTCAGATCATTTTGAGTACACTGAGAGAGCATCATATTTATTCCAAGCTTTTTTTGTTTCACTTATGGATCAAAAAAGTTCACCTCATGGATCATATTATATCATAACTTCCTCCCCATAAAGTGTGCACCTCATACGATGGAAATGGGACCAGTGATCTAAGGACCACCAAGTCCAACCTCCAGTAGGCCTTGGGTTGGCCAGTAGCACTGAGGGTATAGTAAACACACTGATGGGAGGCATTTCCATCATTGAGAACACATGAAAAGTGAGAGATAGGATTTAAACGAATCAAATACCACTCATACTACACTTTGAATGAAAATATAGGTACATATTTTTAATTTCATAAAAAGATTACAACACATGAAAGGGAACACATAATGTACCCAAAGATTATAATATAATAGTGAACACGAATCCCAAACTGCTCATACGAAATATGAAAGCAATTATTAGCCAGCATGATCTTAAAACTACTGTATGTGACCTAAAAAATAGTTTATATACATGTCATATGAATATAATAGTATACTATTGAGGATCATACCTGTATCCTCCTCTGAAAAAGTCTGTTAAGCATGCTAAAACATAGTGAACAACACATGAAACTATCATATCACCTAAACAGGTGTACTATATTCCCTGCATCATCGTGTCTAATCTAACCATGCATCACAAAAAAGTGTATATAATATGATAATGAATATCATGGGTACCCCAGTACAATTTCCCCACTTGTTTTCTACATTTACCCAACATCACATTTCTTGAGCACCTCTCTCCATAAGGGCATGCCTATAGAAACCTAGGTAAAGTACCATAACATGAACCTTGTGCAACTAACCACCAAAACCACACAACCTAAATGAAATAAAACGTTTCCGCAAGTCACCATGTCTCGCATAACATGAATCATGACTCGAGTATTATACATCAATCTATTACAGCCCATACACTGAGTAAGGATCCTCAAACCTTCATAGCATATACATGCAATACCTATATTATTCTGTAAAAATCTATTTCAAGAATACTTGTATGTGAAATATCTACAAGACATCATATCCCATTACAAACATATATGGGGAAATTTTTCTGTTATGTATACCAACAAAAGAAACTAAAATGAGAAGGCCAAAGGGTGTTTCCATCCATCCATCCTCCCATAAGAATGGTGTGGAAACACCCCTATATGGATTAGAGTCCACAAGATATTAGTATCCCTAATGGATAACATGAGGTAGCATAAAAACAAAATAAAAAAAGAATATATTATTACTCACAACCACACTTTGGAAAAAACCTAGTCTTAGACTCAAATCTGGATAACATTTATTGGACTCCAAGATTCCATTGCTATGAATATATATTATATAAGCACATAACCATTTAAGAATCCACATTAAATTACTTTATCCCTTTACATATGTTTCACATTATTTTAATTAATTCTATAGACATTAATTAACTTTTTTTATTTCCCATAATTCATAAAGATAGTATCACAACAATGTTTTATGCCCTAGAGGCATAACTAAACTATGTCCAAAGCTTCTAAGAAATATTACCTTGGCATTGCATCCTAGTAAGACCCAAACCCATTGGTTAAGCATTCATTCATTCAATAATTTATTTCAATTATATTCTATTTATTTAAATTTAGGTATTCTGAGAAATCATTTTATGCTACCAAACTCAAGCTGATCAACACTATGAGTATATGAACTACCTGTAATATCTTTTCCACCAATAGTAGGAGTGTAGACCCATCCATTATTGAGAAAATAAACATTTAAAGAACAGGGAATACATCATGTGTCTTCGCCAAATCTAGATGGAGGGAGTAAATGAAAATCTTCCTCTAGTACTGGTGAAAGTAAAGAAGATTAACAAAAAAATATATTCAATAAGGATTCACACTCATCTTAAAGGGTAATCCCAACTTCAACACAATCCATCAACTTTGGTGTCCTTCCCAACACCAATATGCATAAACTGATGCATCTTGACATTCTAGGAATCAACTGCTGCCAGATCAACTGTGACTCCCTGCCACACATACCACCACAAACCTCCAGGCTCAAACATCCTAGGATGACATCACATTCAGTAAACCACGCCCCTAAAACCGAAATACACATATATTATCACATCACATCACATGAATCATGAAGAAAAAAAGAAACTGGGCTCATGCACCTAAATTAATAAATTAAGACGTCACACACCACACACTCTCCTAAATCCAAGAATAAGGAAAATGACATTTACAAGAAAATGGGCAACTCAGACCCATCAAAGAATTATTTTTATTACACAACCAGTTCATTATTCCATATTGAATTAACTGATTCATTATCAAAGGTTCCAACTATGTGAAACCTAAACAACTAACAATCTCAAGATATCACACATTAATTAAAAAACTAATTTGACATTTAATTAATTGAAAAGAATAAACATTCAATATTTTTATCAATTTATTTCATTAATTGTGCATAACTGCATCACATTGATTATAATCAAACTACAACAACAATCAGATTCATTAACAAGCCACATTATCTTTGGCCATATAATTCAAAACAAATCTCCGCTTTAAGTTATCTACCAATTTCAATCATAATTAACATTCTAAAAATGATAATCATTGATATAACACTATAGAGAAAATCAGGAGTCAATAACATCACTAGGAAATTGATACCCATTCATTAATTCAAATCAATAATTTATTATGTGAATTTCGTTCTGATCCAGTTGGTTATGTCAGTCTAACTCTATGAATGTACATAAGTAATATATAGAATCCATGAATACCCTAACTCAAAAGGTTTTTGATGTTATTTTCATGAGAACTGGAAAAAAGGACATATAATGATCAACTCTTCCACAATGAATAATATCAAATATGGATCGACTCTTCCTGGTTGTACCAAAATAGTGTGTTTTCATATAAAATGAAGAACCATGAGAAGGAAATGATAAATGTTATACACCACAATCGCACAACACCCTATGAAAGAATGGTTTATGGTGTATCATACCAAAACCATGATGGAAGAATATGGAGGAATGTATATCGGCCTTTAGAAAACCTAAATAGAGAATCCATTTTGATATAGTATAGATTATCCAAAAATTGTCGATCTATAAAAAATATTTTTTGACCAAATAAATGTACTCGCACCAGTATAAACATTAATATAGGAGTTATTGGCTATGAATCGGCCTTAAATACCGTTTAAAAAATGTTTTAATGGCATTTTACATCAATGGAAATGTCAATGGTGTGAAACAATAGGATGTTGGAAACAATGTTCACTGTTAACTCAATGACATGAGTCACTGACGTGACTCCCTGACACGAGTCACCAAAGTGAGTCACCAATGTGAATCACCAACTTGAGCCATTAAAATGACTCACTGACATGACTCGCCAATGATACTAACCAATGTGAGTCATTGACGCGACTCACTAACACAACTCACCAACGTGATTCACCAATGGGAGTCACTGACGCGAGTCTCAGACATGATTCAACAATCTGAGTCATTGACGGGGTTTAGAAAGGTTAGTTTCTAATGAGAGTCATGGATATGACTCACTGATGACACTATTCACAAATTTCTTACTGATGAAACTGTTCTCAACTATCTCATTAGTGACACTACTTATATATATCTCAGTGATGACACTTCTAACATCAGTCTCTCTAATTAAATTGTTCACATCTATCTTGCTGGTCAAATTTTTCACATTTGTGTCACTGATAAAATAGTTCACATCAGTTTAATCTATGAAACAATTCAAAACTATCTCACAGAGAATAGTATACACATTTATTGATATATTATCTTCTGATTGATGACCTACTAAGAGTTAAACTACCGATAGATTTTCTATCAATTGATGACATACCATCTTGTAAACATTGTACTCTTACCATTAGATCACCTACTGATAGATGAAATAAAGATGAAATTGTTCATAGAACTAGAAACACTATTTAGAGAATAGAAAAAATTGATATGTGTTAGGAATAAGCCACCTTGACCTCCCAAAACACCCTGAACACAATATTTTCACAATGTAATGGACTTTAAAGGATTGATATATTTCATCATATAACTGTGAAAACATTATCATCATCGAGAAAAAAAACAACCTTTAGAGGAAACCGAAATGGGCTCAACAGAACATCCACCATATGAGATACTACTCAATTATGTTTCCACCACAAGATATAATGCCCGGACCCCACTTTCCCAAAGTTAGTGCATTATTACATAACATTGTCATGATCACAAGGGATCAAATCTCAAAATACAAATCAGTTTAGTAGCCTTGTAAGTACTAGATACATTCATAAGTTTTAGATTACATCATGAAATAAATACATAAACAACATTTTGTACCCTTTTTAACACACGTATATCCTTATCCTATCCCTGCAGGTCAACCATAAAATTATTTTTCTCATCCTTGGAAAAATAAAACATAGAAATTGGTGATCTCTGATTCAAGTGAGGATAACAATATAGCAGAAACATTCATAAATAAGCATAAACATTTAAGGAAATGTATAACACTAAAACAAAAGCCTTTTAAACATTAAATTTAGCATAACATGGAAAAGTTAAAATCAAATTATTCCATTTACTTATTCACATTAAAAGTATACTAGTTGATTAATCACATGAAATATCAATAGACACTTTCATAATGATGGAATGCATAATTCCAGACATCTTAAACACATAGTCAAGGCCTTAGGCCAAGACTGTAAATATGATTTTGTCAAATCCTTGTGACAAGAAACTAGTTTGTCTCTTGATACCTAACTATGAATCTATGAGATATACTAGGCTTCATCCTTCACATACTAAGTCCATTGAATTTGTCAAATGAAAATGTTTAAACATAAGATAAACATTTGTACTAAAACTATCATACTAAATGTCAATAAATTTTCCATAAACCATGAATGGTTTAAAAATAAAACATCCATAGTCAAACATGTCACAAAACCATTAATAAATTATGGAAGATTTGTATCAACTTAAAACATGTTTAAAATCCATCAACGAATTTTGACATAGATGAAATGAGAACTATTTGAAATAAATACCTCTTTCTATTTTAAAATAATTTAAAAGCCACATAATTATAAAAGAAAACTTGTATTTTTAAAATATTCTTATAAGAATGTATTGGAATCTTAGACAATGATATAACAGTGTAAAATATCCACACCCGCCGTATAAGTTGAAAAAATTCATTCTTATGTTAATTTTGTCAAAAAGGTCATGAAGTGCCTTGTTTGAAAAATGACTGAACGATTCCTTTAAAACCATTTTATAAAAATTCAAACAATTGTTTAAATTAAATTAAAGCATAGTCTAGTAAAAAATAAAAATGTTTTGAAATACATTTTTACAAAACATGGATGCAGATGATATAGTGGTCCCAGTAGATACATATGTAAAAACAACTTGGATTATAATGTAATTGTAAAATTAACCCTTACCTTGTACTTTTCCTTAGTCAATTTTATTTTAACATCCTGAATAATAGTTCAAACATTGTTATTAAATTATACTAGAACTATATACAGAAATATGAATTCATAAATTATCCTCTAATATTGGGTTTTTAATAATATTTCAGTAGTATCATCGTTTTAGATGTAAACTGATCTGTTTTCTATTATATGATCGGTTACGTAAGCCATGTTTGCTATTGATATTATGTATTTTACTCATATCTAGAATCATATTATGTTCATAGACATTATTTTTTAATCATAAATTGAAAATTATTGTTTAATGATTATGATGGAGAATGAATCTCATCGCATTCGTGGAGATAATAATCCATACGTACGCACGAGCGAAAATATCAATACATTAATGGTGAAATCATATTTAATTGGATGGAATATCATATATATGGAATCAATAACATGTTATATTTTTTATTTAATCCAGTTATACTCATTATCATACCCATCCAAAGAATGATGTGTTTAAATAACAAATTACACCACTATGTGGAGACGGTAAGTCGTATGTACACACATATGGTGACTTTGTCATCCATATGATAGATAGAATAGTGAATATGGTTGTACCATTTCCATAATATTATCATGGTATATAAAATACACTGGAATTTTTATTTTAGTATGGAAACAACAATGAAAAGGAAAGTTGAAGAAGAAAAGAACATGAAAGAGGTGATGAAATATTTACCTCTTCTTCGGGTTCTTTCTTTTTATTTGATCGAAAGGGCTCATTAGGATGGCTTTCTGACCAAAGGATGGCATCTAGGATGATGGTAGTAATGTTGAGAGGATATTTGGTCATGGTATGGGCGATCCAAGTGGCTCTGGAGGTGTGAAATTAAGAGAAGGGGTAGTACCCATTTATAATAGAGGTGAGGGTTACTTTAGGAAATACTTGAAATATTATTTTATAATAAATACATTTTCGTTTTATAATGTCTCAAAATGATTTATTTAGAGGATAAGGTGGGTATGGCTTGAAAAACACTCAACCAATATGTTTTTGATAGGTCTAGGTCACCATATTAACCATATCTTTTTTATTTAACTCTTAGTTAAATAGATTGTCATTTAACATGTCTCTTTGTATTTTTTTATTATATGGTTAAGAAACTTGTGATAAACATCCTAGAGAACCCATAGGGGTTCATTATTAATATGTATAACCTTATCTATGTCCTTTGGATGAGCCTTATATTTTTAAGAATTTTATATCCATTAATAATATAGTATTTGTTTTAAAAACACAATTATGTCAATTTTGACACAATTTAGTGTTTGATTTTTTTGTGGAAATCATAAAAGCATGATTAATACAAAAATAAATTATTTAATCAACACTAACATGTCATATTAACTTAGAAAATTAGTGGAATTAATCCAAACTCTCAAATTACATTTATTTAGATATTTATAATAACAATTAATTTAATATTTCTTTAATAAGGTAATTAGTGTATCATCATTGTGTCATAAATAAAATAAATTATTTAAAGTCAAAAATTTATAAATAAAATTCCATTAGGAAATATTTTTATATTTCTAATGAATATTTATCGTAGAATATATATTGTGTGTAAGCCTATACAAAAAATGGTTTAGTTATTAAACTTTTAATTTTAATATATTAACTCTTCATTAAATAAAATAATAATAAATGTCCCAATCTAATCCAAGTCGACCAAAGGAGATCATATTTTATTCATATGGTGGTTTTTGGTCAAATTAAACTTATCTAATAGAATTAAGACATATGTTACGGTAAATATGATATCATTTTAACCTTAATTACCCTATTTACTTTTAACAATGATAAATAATAGTCAAAATATACTATTCATAAAAAAATTATCATATAAATAAACCATTTTTAACTTACTTATATCTACCATATCTCTGGGATTTTTAAAATTCAATTCAAAAAAGCGATAAAATTATGTTTTATGCAAATTTACAAATTCTCCTAGGAGGTGGGTAAAAGATGGTAAAAAGTTCAATAAAATTTTTATATATCTGAAATTATTATAAAATGAGTCCATTGAATTCAATTTAACTTATAAATGTATTATTTATCTATATTGACTTAAAATAAATGTAAATAAAATATATAATTATTTAAATAAAAAAGCTGACTTTAACCAATATCTTTGTGTTTTTCACTATTCAACCAACATTGAATTTGTTTAGAAAAATACAAAAAATTCACCCTAAGATAATTTCTATAATATGATTCCAAAAATGAAGTCAATTTTAAAAGATAAAAATTATAATATTTCAAAAATTGTGTATTACTTTTCATAACGGCTAGTTTGATAAGTTGGGGTGTGCTCAACTCGGTGTTTCGTGTTGCACATGTTATTGAATTACTTTGAAGATATAACGTAATATAAAATCAGGGGGTGTTACATTGTCCACTCCTTGAATTAATTGCATTCCCAAAATTTGAAATTGTTCTTAAAAAATAATGTGTTGAAAATAGAAAATAACTTTGTGGAAAACCCATATCAAAAATAGGGTTAATAAAATTTCATTTTAATAAGAGGGAAAAGGAAATGAGAATGTCACCACCATATTAGTGTTCGAATATTAGAACATTGGTGGAAATTATATATAGATAATTAGAGGGAAGACATAAATATTTAATGTTAGTGATTGAGGCTATCAATCACAAACAACTGTAAAATTTATGAGCTCAAAAACATCAATATATGATAATTTCAATTATCATCAGTTGAAAAAAAACCTAAGGTATTAGGATAACACATTATTGGTTTTAATGTCCCTTCCCTAAAGTTTATGAATTATTTTCAACATAGAATAAGATATATATGTGTATATATATATATATATATTTGACATGTAGAGTTTCATCCTTCAACTAATTTTTACCACAAACTAATCTTTCACTCCAAAAGCTAAATGAACTCAAAAATATACTATTTATCACAATCGTATAACGTTACAAATATTATCATATACCATTTAATGGAAGAAAAATATTTTGTAATAACTAGGGACTTCCTATATTCTAGTGGTTGGTAATAAAGCATTGTCGCAATTTGGTTGTGAGTTCGATTTCAATAGCTTTGTCCGACATGACAGGTTATTGCCCGACCTGCAGGTTGTCCATTTCCTAAAACTACAGTAATTATAATATTCCAAAATGAATCTTACAAAAAGGATTACCTTAAACAATACTATCAAAAGTTCAACTTAATCTTTTCTAACCTTTATTGATATCCAAAATACAATTATCCAGACTCCCTTTAAATGGTCTCTAAATTCCAAAATCAAATGTAACATCAGATTCCCCAAAGAAAGTAAATTTTGTATTATTGTCACATACTGAAAATATGATTACCTTCATCATATTAAATCCTTAATGAAAATAACAAGCATTATTATACAATCCTTATATATATCACATTATTCTTATAACCAGAATATAAATCTTGAGTCCAAAAACACAAATACACTAATTATTCCCCTTCAAATATAGTAACTACATAAGCTTGGGCTTGATCCCTTGGCCTTTTTTGAGGTAGGTTTCCTTCGTACATAGGACATTCATTGGCATAATTCCCAATTTATCTATAATTGTAGCATTCAATATTGACAGCACCATTCCTTCCCTTGCAATCACAAGCTTGGTGACCTTTTTCACAACACTAGTAACAAACTCCCATTCCTTTTAGGAAAGTACAATGGTTTTTCTTTCCATAATTATCGCATAATAGTATATCCTTCATTCCTTTTTACCCTTTATCTTTCTCTTCCTCTTCCATTATCTTCATCTTCTGTATTAATTTATTTCTATAAGATTTATAGAGTTCATTTTCTGTCTTGACAGCACATGAGACAATATCTTCGTACAATGAGACGGATTGTGGGACTAATGCTTGTGAAAGAAATGGTTTTTACCCCTAAATTAATAAATCAATCTTATTCCTTGGGTTATGTATATAACTTGTTTCATGCCTTTATAACCATGTTAATTTATCCTCAAACTTTCCAAAATTTTCATATATGACACTTATTCATTTTCCATTGTGTTTTGAATCAATGACCACCATTGATCTACATCTCCCGTGAGGCGATAAACTCCCAGGACAACATTTCCATTTTTCTACTCCCTATAACATAAAATATTTTCATTAAGGAACATATCCATTTCTCAACTACAAATTTATTTGTAGTCCCATTTAATGTTTGTGGATGTTTCCTCGTTAAGAGATCTAACATAGATACTCCACTTTGTAGATCAGTGTGCTTCGTATGGGTAAGATTATTATTCATAACCAGATTGAGTTGTCCTAGTATGGTGATAAGCTGATCATCCCCAGTTGCTTCACCAGATCCCCTACAAATATCTTGAGTTGGAGGTCAATCTCTAAATGCATTACATGAGTTGATACGATTTACATTCATTCTACTATGCACCATTTCTAAATAATGGCATATAGTTTATTAGTTTATGAATCCTAATACATAATTCTTACCTTGTAAAACACCTAACATCAATTGAATAGTTTATGGATATAATCCATAATAATAAAAATATTTTCATTGAGTTGGTATATACTCATAAACCCGTCATAATGGTTTTTAAATAAAATTTGAATTATCTTAAGAAAATCCCTTGGGAGTGTCAAAACCAAGAGTGAAACAAAATCTATTATCGTGCACCAGTTCCCGTTCGAGTCTTGCTTAATGTGGTGTTTTTGGGTTTTACACCTACGTACACCTGTGCCAGAGCTGCCAATACTTGCTCGTATCTAGACAAGGATGTAATGCTTCCAAAACTCACAAAATCTCTATAGTACCAAAAATCATGGATTTTATTCTATACTAACCCTAAACATCTATCTTAGTGTAATTTTATCTAATAAAAGTTTTTCTAAATCAATTTTCCAATGTTTGTAAAAAGCATCCTCTGATACCAACTGTATTGCCCAAAACTCAGTTACCCAGTGTCAGTGTGTTATTACATAACATTGAAATGATCACAAGGGATCAAATCCCAAATGATCGATCAATTTAGTAGCATTTGAAGTACTAGATAAATTCATAAGTTTCACATTACATCATGAAAGAAAAAGTCAACCACATTTTGTCCCTATATGAACACACGTATATCCTTATCTGATCCCTATAGGTCAATCGTATAGTACTTATTCACCTCCTGGGAAAAATAAAACATAGATAAAGGTGAGAATAGATTATCATTAAGGATAACAATATAGATTAATCCTGGCTAAATAAGCATAAATATTTAAGGCAATGTATAACACAAAAAAATCGTTTAAACTTAAACGTAAGAATAATATGGAATACAAAATCAAATAATTCCATTTACATATTCACATTGATATTATAGTAGTTAAATAATAACATGCATTATCAATAGCCACTTTTATTATTATGGAACTCATAATACTAGACTTCATAACCACATAGTCAAGGCCTTGGGCCAAGACTAAAAATATGATTTTTTTGAGGCCTTGATCCAAGACACTAGTTTGTCTAATGAGACCTACCAATGCATCATAGAGCTATAGAGGGATCCACCCACCACTTACTAAGTCCAATGCATTCCTCGTATGAAAAGGATTACACATATCATAATCATTCATATTAAAACTTGCATACGAAATGCCAATAATTTATCCATAAACCATGAATAGTGTAAAAATAAAAAATCTATAGTCAAACATATCAAAAAAACTTCAATACAATATGATATATTTGTATCAACTTCAAACAAGTTCATATCCATCAATGGTTGTTGAAATATATGAAATGAAAACTATTTCAAATAAATACCTCTTTTTATTTTGAAATCATTTAAAAGTCACATGATTATAAAAGAAAACATTTATTTTGAAAATATTCTTATAATCTTGTTTGGGAAGCTTCAATGATGATATAACAGCAGAAAATAGCCACACTCGCCACATAAGATAAAAAAAGACATTCTTACTTTAATTTTGTCAAAAGGGTATTAAAGTAACTCGTTTTGAAAATGACAAAACAATTCTTTTCAAACCATTTTATAAAAATTCAAATAATGATATAATTGAATTTAACCCATATTCTAGTAAATAGTAAAAATGTTTTGAAATCCATTTCTAGGAAACATTAATGTGGATGATAAAGAGGTCACAACTGATACTTATGTAAAAACAACTTCGGATAATAAAGAGATAGTGAAATTAACACTTACCTTGAACTTTTCCTTAGTAGATGGTTATTAAACATCTTTTTTAATAGTTAAAAAATTATTATTAAAGTATACTAGAACTATATTCACAAATATGGTATCATATATGATCCTATTGTATATCATTTTTAATAATATTTTTGTAGCATTATCATTTCATCTGTTAACTCATCTATTTTCCTTTATATGCTCAGTTACACAAGACATGTTTGTACTGGATAAGATATATTTTATTCCTATCTAGAATTATATTATGTTCGTAGAAATTATTTTTAATCATAAAATGAAAATTATTCTTGAATGATTACGATGGGGTATGAATCTCATCGTGTTCATGGAGACGGTAATCCATACGTATGCACGAGAAAAAATATCATTATATTGATTGTCAAATCATATGTAATTGGATGGTATAACATATAAAAAGAATCAATAAAATGTTATATTTATTATTTATAGCAGTTTTAATCATTATTATAACCATCCAAATAATAATGTGTTTTAATAAAAAATTACATCGCGACGTGGAGAAGGTAAGCTGTATGTATGCATGTAATGTAAAATTTTCATTAATATGATGGATAGAATATTGAATATAGTTTTACCATTTTTACAACAAAATAATAATATATATAATATTCTGGAGTAATTATTTTATAATGGAAACAACAAATAAAGTGAAAGTGGAAGAAGAAAATAACTTGAAAGAGGTGATGAAGTATTTACCTCTTCATCGGGTTCTTCATTTTCATTTGATCAGATAGATTCAATATGTTGGCTTTTTTACTAAAGGAAGGCCACTAGGATTATGGAAGGAATGTTGGGATGATATTTGGGTAGGGGTTGGCTGAGCCAAATTTCCTTGGAGCTGTGAAATTATGGAAAGGGTAAGTAATCTTTTATAAGAGAGGTGAGGGTAACTTTATGAAATGCTTGAAATATTATTTTATAATAAAATAATTTTCAGTTTCTAATGCTTACAAAATATTTTGTTTACCGGATATGGTGAGGATGGGTCATGAACCTCTCAACCAATAGGTTTTAGATAGGTTAATGTCAACATATTGACATTATCTTTTAGATTTAACTCTTATTTAAATAGTTTGTCATTTACCATGTCTCTTTCTATTTTTATATTATAAATAAAATTTCTATAAACTTCCAAGAGAACCCCAAGTGGTTCAATATTATTTTATATAACCTTATCTAAGGGTTTTTTCTAATCCTTATATGTTTAGGAATATTATATCCATTAAAAATATAGTATTTGTCTTAAAATATCAATTGTGTCAATTTTGACGCTATTTAGTATTAAATTCTTTTGAAAATCATAACAGCATGAATACATTGATTTATTTAATCGACACTAACGTGTCATATTATCATGAAAAATTAGTTTAATTCGTCAAAAGTCTCAAATTACATATATTTGGACATTAATAATATCAATTATTTTAATCGTTCTATAATAAGGTAATTATTGCATCATCATTGTGTAATAAATAAATTAAATTATTTACTATCTAAAATTTATAAATAAAATACCATTATGTAGGAAATATTTTGAGCTTTCTAATTAATCTTTATAGTTTAATTTATATTGTGTGAAATCCAATATTAAAAATTGATTAGTTATTAAACATTGAATTTAACTCTTTTAACAATTCTTTAAATAAAATAATAAAAAATATTCTAATCTAATCCAAGTGGAAGAAAGGGGAAAATATGTTATTTCTAAGGTTGTTTTTTATTGAATTGAACTTATCCAATAGAATTAGGACATGTTTTAGTGTAATTATGATATCATTTCTACCCTTAATTACCCTATTTACTTTTAACCATTGTAAATAAATGTCAAAAGATACTATTCACAAAATATTATTTTCATCTTATTGATCTAAATTTTACTTACTGGTATCAACTGTGTCTCTTATATTTTTGAAATTAAGTTCAGAGAAGTAGTAAAATTATGTTTTAAGCGAATTTGAAAATTCTCCAAGGAGGTGGGTAAAAGACGGTACAAATTTCAATTAAATTTTTATATGTATAATATTATTATAAAATGAATCCAATTAATTAAATTGTACTTATATTTGTATTATTTATCTATTTTGACATATAATAAAATTATATAAAATAAATATTTATTTAATAAAAGTCTGTTTTAACCAATAACGTAGTGTTTTTCACTATTTATAAAAAATTGAATGTTTTCAGAAAAATACCAAATAATCACCCTATGCTAATTTAGATATTTAAAATACAAAAATGATGTCCATTTTTAATGATAAAATTTATAAATTTTTGAAAAGTGGGCATTACTATTCATGATGACTAATTTGTTAAGTTTTGGTGCACACAACTTGGTGTTGCGTGTTGCGCAAGTTATTGAATGACATTAAAGATATAATGTACTATGAAATCATGAGGTGTTACCTTCTCCCCTCCTTCAATAAATTGTTTTTTCTAAATATGAAATTTCTCTTCAAAAATAAAATGTTGAAAATAGAAAATACCATCTTGGAAATCCCACATCGCAAAATGGGTTAATAAAATTTAGTTTTAATAAGAGGGAAAGATAAATGAGAATGTCACCACCAAATTAGGGATTCAAATAGGAGAAAAACTGTTCAAATTATAGACATGTAATTAGATGGAAACATAAATATTTATATGGAATGATTGAGGTCATCAATCACAAATAAGTGTAAAATAGAGGGTCTTGAAACCACCAATCTACAGTGATTTAAAATATCATCAGTTCAACAAAACATAAGGTATTAGGATATCACATTTTTTCTTATAATATCCCTTATATAATGATTTAAAATTAATTTTTCATAGAATAAGAGAAATAATATGTATATATATATATATACATGACAAGAATATTTTCATCCTTCAACTAATTTCTACCACAAACTCATCTTTAACTGCAAAAGATAATAGAACTAAAAAATATTCAACTTATCCTAATCATATAAGGTTCTAGATATTAACATATACCATTTTAATCAAGAATTTTTTTTAATAACTGGGTATTTCCTATAGGCTAGTGGTAGGTAATAAGGCCTTGTTGGACTTTGGTTGTGGGTTCGATTCATGCAGATTTGTCCTATGTGACAGATTTTCCCCGACCTGCTGGTTGTCCTTTTCCTAAAACTATAGTATTATTATAATCCAAAAATAATCCTAAGAAATTTTTCATCCTTAAACAATAATTTCCAAAGTTCACCATAATCTATTCCAACCATTATAGTTATCCAAAATACCTCTGTCCTGACTCTCTCTAAATGGTCTCAAAATTACTAAAGCAATTATAACATCATATTCCCCAAATAAAGTAATGTTTCTCTTATTGTCAAAAATTGAATATATGACTACCTTAATCATATTAAAACCATAATTAAAATAGCACGTACTGCAACACAATCCTTATACATATCACATTATTCTTATAACTAGAATATAATTGTTGTGTCCAAAAACAAAAATATAGTAATTATTCCACTTCAACTATTGTTACAGCATAAGCATGTCCTTACTCCATTGCCCTTTTCTGAGGTATTCTTGATTGGTTAATATGATATTCATTTGTATAATTCCCCATTTCACTACAATTTTAGCATTCAGTTTTGATAGAAAATATCATTCCCTTGCAATCACAAGCTTAGTGGCATTTTTCACCACACTTGTAATAGCCTCTCATTCCTTTTAGGAAAGTAACGAGGTGTTTCTTCCTACAATTATCCCATAATGAAAAATCTTTCTTTCCCTTTTTCCCTTTATCTATCTCTTGATCCACCATTCTCTTATTCTCTTGCTTTAAATTATTGTCATAAGTTTTAGAAAATTCATTTTCTTGTCTTGATAGCACATGAGACAATATATCTGTACGATGAGAATGATTATGAGACTAATGCTCAATGGAGAAATGGTTTTAACTAATCAAATAATTGATTGATCCTACTCCTTGGGTTAAATATATAATTTTCTGCATGCTTACTAACCTTGTAAAGTTAGCATCATACATTGTGAAATTCTCGTCCTCCTTTGGCCTTTGACTCAGAAATTGCATTTCCTTTTCTGGTTGTTGGTCACGTGGAAAGTATTTCTCTAATAAAATCCCTAAAACTCCCTCTATTTTATATTTTACACTTCATAATTTGTCTTTGTGTTTTTAATCAATGGCCACCATTGATCGGCATCTCATGTGAGGAAAAAAACATCCAAGACCACCTTTTCCCTTTCGTTACTCCCCAGTGCATGAAATATTTGGCCAAAGGAACATATCCATTTCTTAGCTACAAATGGATTTGGAGTCCCATTTAATTTTGGTGGTGGTTTCCTCAAAAAGCAATCTAACATTGATCCTCTATGTTTTGGATCAGGGTGCTTCATACCAGTAGAGTTATTATTCTTAACTTGTGTGAGTTATCCCAATATCGTGATAACCTTATCAGTAGTAGTTTCTTCACCACCTCAACTATAATTATCTTGAGTAGGAGGGAAATTACAACATGTATTACATGCATTGATACAGTTTTTCATTCCTTCCACAAGGTTCTATTTCTAAACAATGTAATACAGTAGATTAGTTTATGAATCGCAATACATAATTCCAAACTTGTAAAACACTTAACATAAATTGAACTATTTATGGATATAATCCATAATCATAAAAATATTTTAATTGAGTAGGTATATTATCATAAACCCATCATAACGGTTTGTAATGAAAATGAGAATTATCCTAATCATATACCTCGGGAGTGTTGTGACCATGACTGCAACAAGGCCCATTATCGTGCACCAGTTCATGTTCGAGTGTATCCCAAAGCGGTGTTTTTGAGTTTTACCCCTAGGTACATCTGTGCGAGAGCCGCCTCTAATTTATCATATCTTGACATGGATGTATTTCATTGAAATCCCACAACATCTCTACAACACCAAAATTCTTGGAATTACTTCTATACTATTCCTCAAATTCTATCATAGTGTAATGTTTCTAATCAGATTTATTCTAAATATAGTTTCCAAATATTGTACTAATCTTCCTCTGATTCTAACTGTAAGGTCCCAACCCCAGTTACCCAGAGACAGTTAAGTATTACATAGCATTAGCATGATCACCAGTGATCAAATCCCGAAAGACAGATCAGTTTAGTTTCCTTGGAAGTACAAGATATATTCATAAGTTCTACATTACATAATGAAATAAAAACATCAACAACATTTTTTCCCCTATTTAAAGAACTTATATTCTTATCCTATCCCTAATGGTTAACCATTAAATACATCTTCACATCCTAGGAAAAATAAAACATAGATAGGGTGATCACATATGCTCAGTAAGGATAACAATATTTCATAAACATTAATAAATAAGCATAAACATTTAAGGAAATGTATAACACTAAAACAAATGCCTTTTAAACATAATCATCAGCATAATATGGAAAAGATAAAATCAAATAATTCCATTTACATATTCACATGAATATTCTACTAGTTGAATAATCACATGAAATATCAATATCCACTTTATTAATGATGGAATGCATAAGTCCAACCTTTATAACAACATAATCAAGGCCTTGTGCCAAGACTACAAATAATATTTTTTCAAGGCCTCATTCCAAGACAGTAGTTTGTCTCATGAGACCTACTGATTCAATGAGGAGCTATAGCAGGCTCCACCCATCACTTACTAAGTCCAATTCCTTCCACATATGAAATTTTTTAGACATAACATACAAATTCATATTAAAACTAGCATACGAAAGGTCAATAATTTTTCCATAAACCCTGAATGGTGTAAAAATAACACATCCAAAGTCAAAAATATCACAAAAACTTTATTACAACGTGGAATATTTGTATCAAATTCAAACATGTTTAATATCCATAAAAGGGTTTTGGCATAGATGAAATGAAAACTATTTGAAATAAATATCTTTTTCTATTTTGAAATCATTTAAAAGTCACAAAATTATATAAAAAACCATTTATTTTGAAAATATTCTTATGATATTATATGAGATGACTAAACAATGATATAACGGTGGAAAATCGCCTAACCCACCATATATGTCAAAAAAGACATTCTTACATTAATTTTTTCCAAAAGGTCATAACGTACCATGTTTGAAAAATGACCGAAAAATTTCATTCAAACCATTTTAGAAAAATTCAAACAAGTGTATAAATAAATTTTAACCATAGTCTAGTATATAGTAAAAATGTTTTGAAATAGATTTTTAAGAAACATGGTATTTTATGATAAAGATGTCCCAGTAGATACTTATGTAAAAACAACCTCAGATAATAAAGATATTGTGAAATTAACACATACCATGAACTTTTCCTTATTTGATTGTATATTAACCGATTTTAATATTTTTAAAACATTGCTATTAAATTATGAAAGAATTATATACACAAATATGATATCATATATGATTTTCTAATATTTCATTGTTAATAATATTTCAGTAGTATCATCATTTTGGGTGTTAACTGATCTGTTTTCCTTTATATGCTCGGTTACGTAAGACATGTATTTTAAAAATAAGATGTATTTTATTCATATCCAGAATTTTATTAAGTTCATAGAAATTATTTTTAATCATTATATGATAATTACTCTTGAATTATTACGATGGGGATGAATCTCATCGCGTTCATGGAGATGGTAATTTGTACGGACGCGTGAGTGACAATATCATTATATTGATGATGAAATCATATGTAATTGGATGGTATATTATATATAAAGAATAAATAACATGTTATATTTATTATTTACATCCATTATACTATTTATTATACAAATCCAAATAATAATGTTTTTGAATAACAAACTACACCATGACGTGGAGACGGTAAGCCTTACGTACCCACGTATGGTGACTTTGTCATTCATATGATGTATTGAATATAAATATGGTTGTATCATTTTTATAATAACATAACAATATATTTAATATACTAGAGTTA
The DNA here is from genome assembly GCA_963277665.1 of Viscum album. Classification (NCBI taxonomy): domain Eukaryota; kingdom Viridiplantae; phylum Streptophyta; class Magnoliopsida; order Santalales; family Viscaceae; genus Viscum; species Viscum album. Next base: position 602,150,269 of record OY728126.1, read on the forward strand.
TTATTTTATAATGGAAACATCAATAAAAGATGATGTGGAAGAAGAAAAGAACTTGAAATAGGTGATGATATATTTACATCTTCTTCAGGTTTTTCCTTTTGTTTTGATTAATAGGGCTCCATAAGATGGATTTATTACCAATGGAAGGCCTATAATATGAATGGAGAAATGTTGGGAGGATATTTGGGTAGGGTTTGGCTGAGCCAAATGGCTTTGGAGGTGTGAAATTATGATAATGGGAAGTACCCTTTTATAAGAGAGGTGAGGGTCACTTTAGGAAAATCTTGAAATATTATTTTATAATAAAATCATTTTCGGATTATAATGGCACCAAAATAATTTATTTAGAGGGTATGGTGGGTATGGTTTGAAAAACTCTCAACCAATAGGTTTTATACAGTTTAGGTCACCATATTAACTATATATTTTAGATTTAACTCTTAGTTATATAGTTTGACATTTACAATGTGTCTTTGTATTTCTATATTAAATGGTTAATAGAATTATTATAAACTTCAATGAAAACACCAAGTGGTTCATTATTAATTTATATAATCTTATTTATGTCCTTTGTAAGAAAAATATATTTTTAAGAATATTATATCCATTAATATTATAGTATTTTTTTAAAAAAAAAACTAATTATGTCAATTTTGACACTATTTAGTATTTTATTTTCCTGAAAATCATAACGACAATATTACATCAATAAAAAATTATTTAATCAACCCTAACATGTCATGTCACCCTATAATTTTTTTTAATTCATAAAAAGTATCAAATTACATTTATTTGGATATTTATATTATGAATTATTTTATTCTTTCTTTAATAAGGTAATTATTGCATCATCATTGTGTCATAAATAAAAAAAATTATTTAATGTCAAAAAATTATAAATAAAATACGATTATGCAGTACGTATTTTTATCTTTCTAAAGAATATTTATATTCAAATTTATATTGTGTGTATCCATATATTAATAATGGTTTACATATTAAACTTTGAATTTAACTCTTTTAACTCTTCATTAAATAAAATAATAATAAATGTCATAATCTAATCCAAGTGGACCAAAGGGGGTCATATTTTATTCCAACAGTCGGTTTTTGGTAGAATTATCCTTATCCAATAGAATTATGACTTGTGTTTGGGTAATTATGATATCATTTTTACCCTTAATTACCCTATTTACTTTTAACCGTGGTAAATAAAATTCAAATGTTACTATTCACCAAAAATTATTTTCATCTTATTGAACCACATTTTACATACTAACATCAACTGTTTATATCTGATTTTTGAAATTGAATTCACAGAAGCTGTAAAATTATGTTTTATGAAAATTTGCAAATGCTCTTAGGAGGTGGCTAAAAGAGGGTAGAAAGTTCTATAAAATTTATATATATCTAAACATATTATAAAAGGACTAAAAAGAATTAAATTGAACCTATATAGGTATTACGTATCTATTTTGACCTAAAATAATTATAAATAAAATATATAATTATTTAAATAAAAAGTCAGTTTAATCAAATAACACAGTGTTTTTCACTATTAATCAAAAATTGAATGTTTCCAGAAATATACCAAAAATTCACCCTAAATTAATATCGATATTTTAGAACCAAAAATGAAGTCCATTTTGAATGATAAAATTTATAAAATTTGAAAATGTGGCTATTACTATTTATACTAGCTAGTTTGATAAGATGTTGTGTGCTCAACTCAGTGTTGCGTGTCACACAAGTTACTAAATCACATTGAATAGAGAAAGTACTACAAAATCATTGGGTGTTACATAGGATCTCTACTGCTTCATAAATATAACAATGTGAAATCCATGACAACCAGAAAATTCTTCTAAACACTCTTCCAGGGGAGATACCTCTCAAAATAGAGAAATAAGAAACAAGAAATAATGGAAATCCATCTGATATACAGAAATGGTCTTCAACCACAAAAATAACAACTTTACTATAAAAGAGATAAACATCAAACATCTCAGGGTATTGAGAAAATATCAATGGTTCATGTACCCATGCAATCATCCCCACGCTACCAAAACGGACCCCTAAAGATAGCTATATCTTCGTCACAGCATGATGTAGGGCTTGTGATGAATGCTGGAACACCCTATGAACCATCTCATGCATCCCTATAGAAACAAAAAGGCTTCCCTAAGACATCACCTAGGGTTGTTCATACATAGACCAACCATCAAGGGCCTCACCACAAACAACCAATTATCTCTAGACCTCCACCTTAAGACACTCCATCAAGGAATCTTATATCTTCAACACCATAAGTGACTATAACATCATCCAAAAAGACAAACTCTACACCCAAAATATCTTATATATAAATTTAATGTTGAATTTTATTCCATAACCCTTCAGTAATAATGTAGTTCACATACTACATCACAACGATTCTTTTTACACAACAAATCACCTATAAAATTCCCCTTAACAAGTGTATATGAAAATTAAAAGTCATAATTTTGTAAAAACTATATCCACCAATGATGTCACAAGTTCAAGTCACACTAAGAAAAAAGGTACCTCAGGCTCCTATGATGGGTGAAGACAAAAAAACGCTCTTCCTTGAGGTAATGAATCCATAACATAATAAAAACTACCACTTCCACCAACTCAAGATCATAGGTGGAATAGTTATGTCCATGTGGATGTAACTTTTGGGACCCATAAGAAATTACTGATCACAACTTCATCAGAGCAAAACCTTACCACATATGAGAATCATCACAGAAATCCACAGAATGAACTCCATAGAATTGATGAAAAACAACTAGAGCATTGAAACCCCTATATTTTAGATAATAAAACGTTTCTTGACATTGATTTGTCTATAAGAATGCCATATGATTCCATTTAAAAGTTTTCATAAGAGTTTCAACCTGAGTTAAATTGGAATTGAACCTCATGTAATAACCTTCAAGGCCATGAAAACATCTCACCTCATCCATTTCATTGGGTTATTCCTATGACAAAACTACTACTATAATTGATGGACTCATAGGTATTCTATGTTGGGATGTAAATTTATCTAAGAAATATAATTTGTGATCCCAAAACTAAAACTTTAACAAAATCCCAAACTGCTATTTTTGATAAAGAACACCCCAAATGGCATACTTATGCTCTGTATGATTTTCCTCATATGTGAATTAAAGAAGGATGTCATCTATGAATTCCACCACAAAATTATCCTAGAAATTATGAAACACTACATCTATCAACCCTATAAAAATAACTAGATTGTTCATAACATTGAATGGAATCCCAACAAACTCATAATACCCATGACAAAAATCGAAGGAAGTCTCCGAGAAATCCTTATCCATTGCACACATCTTCTGATATCTTGACTGAAAATTGATTTATGTGAACTAAATTTCACCCTTTAGTTGATCATATATGTCATTAATCTGTAGAAGAGGATAATGGTTCTTGAATACATCCTGATTCAAGTGAAGATTGATGGAAAACAACCAAAAAACTATTGTCATACTTCTTCATGAATAGAATTGGTGCACCCAAAATTTACACACTCGACTGAACGAAACTGCACTAAAACAGACCATCAACATTTATATTAATCATCCACACCTTTGGTGGCTTCATTATATATGGACAAATCAAGATATGAGATACACCTGAATGTAAAATGATACAAAACATGATATCTCATAGAAGGGGTACCAGTACATCAAACTATAAAAAGACATCAGGGTACTCTTCACGGTCCTTGGGGAATTCCAACTGATGAACCTCTGATAAACTCATCCTCAGCTCATCCATAAATGATGAAATGTAATAAATAATACTATGATCCATTCAAGGGACTCCCTCATTAACAAACACCATTGGATCTCCATTAGCATTGAAGAACACCACCTGCCTCCTAACGAAATCCATGATAGGAAACACCAAATAAAACCAATCCTTGCCAATGATGATATCATATCATTGTATACATAAACATATGAAATATATCCAATAGAGGTGATGACCTACCTCTATCTCACAGTCCATACATACATCAAACAAGTTAGTATGACCTCTAACTGCCGTAGTCGATGCCACAGTTATGAGAGGCCTCCCTACCTTATGTTTGAAATCACGGAAAATGGAATATTATATCATGGAGTGTGTCACTTATGAATCAAACAAGTCATCCACCATTGTAGAAATCAATCAATGAGTACCTTTAATGACATTCGACTCTCATATTACTGGAAATGATTACACATGAAGATAACCATGACCTACTCCATATCCTCACTAACCCTGATCGTGACCACCTCCATAGCTATACTCTAATCTTTTAAGAAGAGTAGAATCAAATGTCTACCCTCTACCTACCCATTATTCTCTATAATGATCCAAAATAGGTCTTTCCTACTACTGCAGCCTCAGCTAGAACATCCTCAACAAAGGGACCTAAAACAGAACACCGGTTTCACACTGACTACTCAGAATGAGTTAGCACTCTTTCTATTGATGACCTCATCCTTCATAAGAAAATAAATTACATGAATAGTTATAATAGTTCTATGAGACACATCTCCTAGGAAAATGTGATACTGAGGGATGGGACCTACCCCTGGCTGAACGAATACTCTATTTTCCTGAAAACTGTGAACCTCAAACCACATCTCACATTTTTTAGGAATCATGCAAAATACCCTCTCATGATGATATAATTCTAGATAATTTTCTTGTGATGACCTCAACCCTCAACACAACCTCAATACGGATATTTAGAATAAATGGGGTGACATGGAACTGGATCTCTAGATGCAATGCCTCCTTGAAATGCCTCTCACTGGCCTCCTCATAATGTAAAATGTATGAACCATGTTTCAAAAAGTTCATGAAATTGATTCTAACATGTCTCACACTGGACCTCCCGTGTTTAAGGGTTATCATTTCCTGGATATTGGCCACCATCGCATTTGACAAAAAATACCTGAATCTAAAGTGGTCTTAGATATCCTCCCATGACATTGTCGACTCCTCAAATTTTTTGAGTTACAAGAACCACAACTACCTCAAGGTCGAATGCAACATCATTACAACCAAAAAACACCTAGTTCTCCATATGATCATGGATCAAACTAAAAATTTTTAAACCACATTTATCTAGTCTTTCATGACATCATATAAAAGTGAGTCATCGTACTTTTGTGGAATCTTTCACTAAATATTTCATAGTGTACTTATCTAAGTTTCCTCTTCATTGACATATATTATGTTGTGATGTACTAACATGACCTTCTAAAAAAATTCTATGTGAACCTAACAAAGATGTTAACTTTAATCCATACATGGAGAAGGGAAAATAGATAAATATCAAAAACCTATAATATGGAAGACATTACCATTTATTAATTGTTTTCTTTTTTTTCTCTTTTTATGTTAACCTCTCTAAAGGACTACCCATTCAAACATAGGATCCATGAACTGTGTTTTACAATCCTTACATAGGTATCAACCCTACAACCAATATCAACTCATTAGTATCCAAAGTAAACTTAATGGTTCATGCATCACATCATAAGGGGCCTTATATACCTATGTAGCAACTTATATCCAGTGGTTACATCAGATTCTGGACATGACTGACATCGTTTACCTACCAACCCCTGTAACCTCGTCTTTGCTAACTCTAAACTACATCATATCCCTCAAAAAGACCTCTAATTCCACTATATCATGTACCTCTCCCAAAATTGTGTACCCCACATAGGTCTATAATAAAATAAGAGATATAATGACCCCTGAGTCCTCCCTAATGTAGGCCCCATGTTAGTGACTAGAAATGATGGTATAGTGAACTCACTGATGTGAGGCATACCATCTAAGAGAACAATTGAGAAAGGGAAAGATAAGAATAAAAATAGAAAAGTCATACTCAGAATACAATGTAATTGAAATCCAATGTACATATATGTAATTTTATTCAAATACTAATACATCTAAATGAGAAAAATACATGTAAAAAATGAATGTAAAATGGTAGCACCCACGAGGCTCGAACTGCTCCTAGAAATCCCAAAAGTATTTTGTAATCACCAAGATCTCCGACCTACTCCAAGAGATTTTAATAATATTTTATATGTACATATGTTGAGTATAATTGTATACGTAGTAGGATCCATTCCAGAGCATCTTGTTCAAAGGTAAATAATGAATTCAAAAGCACAATTAACAAAAAGTGAAGCTAACTCATCCCCTAAACAAGTATACTATTTTCCTATCCTCACTATTGACACTCTAACCAATTATTAGATAAAATATTATATAATATTATACATAATATCAAGGGTACCCTGCTGCCACATCCCCACTGGGTTTCTGAAATTCCACAACATCGCATGTCATGAGAACCACTCTCCAAAAATCCTTTCCCATAGACACCTAATCGAAACACCACAACATTTGTCTCGTGAAAATCACCACCACAAACAAAAAAACAAATGTAACCAGGCTGTTTTAGGGAGCCACCACAGCTTGAATATCACGTATCATACATCGGGTATTATAACATAATCCATTACATCCCATTCACTAAGTAAGGATCCTTAGTCCAACACAGCCTTTACACACCATACCTATAGATGATTGTAGGAAATATATACAGAATACATGTCTGTGAAATAACCACAATCCATTACAAACCTCTACCCATATATTGGATGAAATTACCATAATACATACCAGCACAAGAAATTATTATTTGAAGAGAGTGGGTCCAATGGCTGTAGTCAATCATCCTTCCACCCACTAGAATATTTGGGAAAACACCCCCATGGCTCAAAATACCTAGGGTGTCAGAATAACTAATTGAACTGTTGGGGTAACATATATAATTAGAAAAATTTCAAAATATAATATAGAGGAAAATCACACAATTGGAAAATCCTAATCATAGACTCAACTACAGCTAATGTCTCACTGACTCCGGGTATACACTACTAAAACAAGATATCCAATAAACATAAAACCATTTAAAGAGATACATTAAATTACATTATCCATTTCGATCTATTTCACTTTATGTTAATTATTTCTTTATAAGTTATTTATCCATTACCATTTCCCAAATTTCATTAAATTAGAATCACAACAAACTATCATGCTCTCCAAGAATAACCAAACTAAGTTCAGTACTTCATAGAAATATTACCTCAGAATTTCATCCCAACAAAAACCAAAACCATGGGTTCATCATTCATCCATTAAATCATTTATTAATAACATCATGAAATTTGATAATTCTGTGTATTCTATGAATGAATTCATAACCAACAAATATAAGGGGATCAACATGGCGTGTAGATGAACTACCCATCGAGTCATTTACAGCAATAGTAGGACTATATAACCATCCATCCTTGAGAATCTAAACAAGTTAAGCACATGGAATACCCAGAGCATCATTGAATTTTTTGGAATGAATGTACGAAAGACCACGTTCATCATGAAATGGTGAATGTAAATCCTATAAAAAACAATAGATTCAATAATTATCCACTTTCATATCAGCAAGTAGGAACAGATTCAACCCATTTCATTATCTTTGGTGTCCTCCTTGTAACCATATGAATAAACTAATGCATATTTCCACACTAGGTAAAAACTGGTGCAACATCAACTGGGCCACCAAGGCCCCATAGCCAGAACAACTATCCAGGCTCCCATCACATCACAAGTATCATGAATCAATAATGAAATTCGGCTCTTTTCCCCAAAAAGGCATTCATAATTCACACAAAGTAATCTCTTACAACTACATGAATAAAGAACCTATAAATTACAAGAAAACATGTAAATCAGACCTAATAAGGATTTACTGTTATCAAAAACCAAGATCTTTATTCCATATTTAATTAACTGATTCATTATCATAGGATACAAAATTGGTAATCCTAAACAACTAGAAATCCCAAGCTATCATAAATTAATTAATTAATATATTTGACATGCCTTTAATCCACATGAATAAACTTTCCTTATGTTTATCAATCAATTTCATTAGAAGTTCATAACTACATCAATATGATTATCATAAAATTATGACAACAAAAACTAGATTCATTAATATTACTCTTTATATTTGGCCAACTAATTCACAATTAATCATTCCATTACAGTCTTTACCAACATCCATAATGAATGCTAGGCATGTGACAAATCCTTTTATGAGTTGAAAGGGTGACTTGTATAAAAAAAATTATTCTATTATACCATATCCTAGAAGAGGTTACACCATCATCTACGGTTAATCATGAATCATCCAACAAGCAGTGCTGATGTAGGAAGACAATGTTGTCACATTTGGATCTGGACAATCGAGGCCTCATGTGAAAAATGGCCTAACCCGAGACCATCAGCTAGAATTAGTTGTCCCTGACTTACATCGCTAGTCTGAATGTCTTTTGGGAGAGAACTGTGGTGTACATGAAACATAAGAACCTAAAATATATCTTTACTCAACATGACACAAACTTCAAACATTGGAGATGGGTCGAATATCTACAATCCTATATTTTGGGCATATTATATTCCTGAGATGGTAAATCTTGTCATATATGCACTCAATCTGAAAACTAAAAAATTGTTCATATGAGATACCATTGATGATTAGAAATTAATGGCCCTCTATTCTATGTTGAAACTAGAGTTTCATGATAATAATGATATCTCTGACCAAAAATCCTTGACAGTTACCACTTTATTTATGACAAGTTGAATAATAGAATAATTTTATATCATGATGGTATAGTTCTCTGTGAAATTATATAATGAGATAACCTACCTATATATTTGTTTGTTGATATAGATTACATCCTACATATTCATGGATGTATCTGGATTTTAATATATATGAGAGAGGAATTGATGTAAAAGTCCAAAACATCTTAGTGTGAACTTCATCTAGACATATCCTAAATGTATCGATATTTACGATGCCATTTTTGGTTTCCTGATATTAAGCATCAAATATAATGATTTATCTCAAGGTGTTCCACATATCAATAGGTGAATCCAGACAACTAGAGACCCACAGTATTGTTAAATATGATAAAAGTGTCACAACCCGTCCCTTAGGGCTCCTATCATGACTACCCCATGCCTACCATCCATAGACTAGGGGCTAGAGAGTAGCACCAAATTTGTCATGACCTATCCCCTGGGGCTCGTGTCGTGACTACCCCAAGCCCTCCTTCCATTAGACATGGGATGGCGACTAGTACCAAAGGCATAATTTCCAAAAACTGGGACGAAATTACCTTTATATCCTGTAAATGCACACAGGAGATCACACAAAAGGATACAAAACACTATGTAAACTATATAACAAAAGAGTGGTGAAAGGTAAAAGGGGCCAGAAATTGAAGACCAAATGTAATGTATAAGGAACTGGAAGTAAAAGTACAACTGAAGAAAGGAAAAAAAGCTGACGGGTCATCGTCTGGGATTTCGACCTGAAGTTTATGTATAAATATCCTCCTCAGCACTCCATGTCCATCAGTCTCCTCCATGTACTGACTTGTCGTAAGGTCCACCTCTGAGTACCTTCCAGTCCTGGTACTCTCAACCTCAGTTTGTGTTGTCTGTTGTCTACATCCAACACAACAAGGTGAGGGCATAACCCATGCAGGGGTGAGTATAACAATACTCAGTAGGGATCTCGAGACCCTCAAGGTCTCACAAAATCCAACAAGGATAATAAAAAAATAATGAAATTAACTGATAACCCTACTTAGGTATATGCCCATACATATACCTAAGTTATAAAGTAATCCATCTCAATCATGAGGAAAACACAAAAGTATTGACTCAGCTCAACCAGGATTTTATTCACATTAACGAAACCTCGTTTGCTGGAGAACTCATGTTCAATCGAGTAGAGGGGGCCTACTGCGTCACACAGAGGCACTTCCCACTAACCTAGGACTGCTGAGGTACTCCTCCTATTGGGTACCATGGATCTACTATGCCACACAGAGGTGCTTCCCACTGTGGGTCTGCCACCACACTCAGATTCTCACCCTCATATCCTGTAGAGGTACTCCTCTGGTCGAGTACTGTGGGACTGATGTGTCACCAAACTCGCTCCTCCACCATGGGTCTAACGCCACAACCAGGTGATCCCACTGGGCCAGTCTATTCACTCCAAGTCAAATAGTCAGTTGTTTTCAAGTCTCATCCAGCTACTAGGTTCCCGCACAAAAGCATTCTCGTCCTCAAAAGATAATCTACACTAGCTACTAGTCAATGCTCCAACCGTCCCTATGTCCCACGAAGAAGTGTCTCAATGGTCTTTCATGTTATAGGTGTCTCAACAAAATAGACAGTGCATCAATCAGACACCCGGTCTGTGAGTTGTTATCCTTTTAGTCTCGGGGCCCCGTTGGATTCGTGCATGTTCTGACCTAACTTTTTCTCAACTATAGCCCAAACAATAGTAGGTTAAACTTAGAGGGACTGTCATGCTCCATGATTACCAATGCCACTGACGGTTCATCAAATGGACGTTTGGTTCCAAAGAAATGAAAAAAATAAAGGGTCATAGTGGGCCCATGTCCAGTCCGACCTGGTTTAGGTAGACCAATCCTATTGGGTGGGACATGCCATTGGGTTCATCCCAGCCTGCTGGGCCTAGCCCAACAGGCTACGAGGGGCCGCATAGGACCGAGAGGGCATGGACTGTCCATGAGGGTATAGATCGTCCGTAGGTCGGCGTGAGGGCAATTCATACAGATGGGCTCTGCGTGGGAAATTCGGCCTTGAAGGCACTGCGTGGGTAGGAGGCTGGTTTGGCAGGGGCTCTCCAAGTTGGGCGGGAAACCGTCTCGGCTGGGAACTACGAGGGTCATGGGATTCCGGCTCGGTTGGGGTGTCGCGAGGGGCGCAGGAGGCCGGCTCGGTCGGGGCGTCATTAGAGGTGTGGGAGGTCAGCCTGGATGGGGAGCCGCAAGGGCACGGCTTCGGCAGGAGGCTCAGGAGGCCGGGGGATAGCATGACCGGGGCATCTCGGAGGCTGGAGGCTAGCGCAGCCAGCGGGCATAGGGCCGTTTGTACATACATATGGCATGGCCAGGGTAGTGTTGCTCGGCATAGGGTAGCTCAGCCGGAATGGTGGAGAATTCGGGGGTGGTTCGGCCGGGGCGTCGGTGGATCATGGGGGCAGGGTAGGTCGTAGAGCCCATGGGGGGCACGAACCTTTCCTTCATCGCATTCAACACCATTTTCACCTTCCTCCATTTCGAAAAACACTACAAATCATTTCAAGGGTTACGGAGAGGAGGGGGCATGTTAGTTTGGCCCGCACATTCTGCATTAGAGTGGTAGCATGAGGTTTAACACGAACATAATCAAGAAAAAGCATGGAAGATTTTATTAATTCCCATAATCCCTCGATAATTTCTATTCCCAACCCCACAAGGAAAAATAGCGGAGAACATGGAAAGTGCTAATCTAATAATGAATAAACCCCTACCCTATTTGTTGTTAATCGATGTTGGCGCGAGAAGGCGGACGTCATTTCGTTGTAGATGAACATGTCCTATGTCGAAGGAGGTTCTGAGGAATAATGTTGTAGTTGAGGTCATTCTTCATAGTCGAAGGCATTCCTCATCGGCATTCTTCGTCTGTGGAGCGTTCTTCATTGGGAGATTTATCCCAAGTTTTTCCTCTCCTCAATCCTCCTTTTCCATCCAAATGAAATGGTCTCCAATGATAATAGATATAAACATCTTATTAAGTCATTGGAACCAATTTCAAACTATCCTAATTAAACACCTAGGGTGGCATGATTAATTCGGGTGGATTGGTAGAATTAAATTAATGGAGGTGGTGGCACAATTAATGATAGAGGAGGTCAAGAGTCTCTCCCTCATTAATGAGGGGAGTTGAGGGTTTCTTTGAATTTAATGGGGGGTTTAGTCCTGGGTGGTCCGCACCACCATAACCACTCATGGGAGGTTAGTTTTGGGTGGGTCCCACCACCTCAACCTATCATGGGAGGTTATAGTTGGGTGGTCCCCAAACATCAAATCACACATGGGTTGTCACAAAAAAATAAAATAAAATAAAACATGTGTTTATTTTATTATATTATTTCCACGAAGAACCAAAAGAATAACTTTCACCCTCGACCAACTATCATTGAGATGAAAGTCTTCTTAAGAAAAGACTAGCACTATGAGTTAAACAGTGCCCTCAGATTTCAATTTCGAGCATCAGTTCAATAGTTAGATAAAACCACTCGTACGTTTACAGAATGTACCCAAAAAAATGTTTCGAAATTCATTCTAGGCACTCTCCTCAGAATCATGCGCTGTTAATTTTCGTGAACTCGTAAAAATTTCCATCTAATTAAAAAATATTTACATGGAAATTCCTGGTATTTATAAAAAGACCCAGAGTGGAAATGGGAAGATGATGTTATGGATTTCATAGTATTCATAGCTAGGTTATAGAGGGGTTGTGAGGCTATATTGGTAGTTATTGAATGAATAATAAAATCATCCCACTTTATTCCTAGTCATTATACATTCTCAGCTAATTTTTTCGGAAGACTATATGTCATTGAATTCATAGGACTACATGAGGTCCCTCGTACTATCCTTTCTAATATAGACACATGTTTCAAGTCATATTTTTTGAAGGTAATGAAGAAGGATATGGAATCACTGGTGCTTATAATCATAACTTTTATCCCTCAGATAAATGTAAAATTGTAATGGAAAACATAGTATCTATAGGATCTGCTTCGATCATGTGAACTTGATTTCGATGGATCTTTTGAAATAAATATATGTCTCATTGAGTTTTCCTATAATAATAGCCTGAAAGTGAAAATTTAGTTGTATCTTTGTAAGTCCATATATAGTAGGTCATTCTGAACATATCTATGATGGATGTTGGCAAGTGAGGCATCTCTACTAGGTCCATGTCTCATTAATAAGACATAAGATTAGGATTAGATAATTAGAAAGCATATAACTACTGCTCTATGTAGAAAGAAATCATCTGTCGATATTCATTGATGACATATAGAGTTCAAGTTTTGGGATCATGTTTTCCTTTTCATATCACCGAGGATAAAGAATATATGGTTGTGGAATCGATGGAAGTCATTATGTCATTATGTAGGGTTGTTTTTGGTATTTGATAGTGTCAATCATGTAGTCTATGAGTTGTTATTTTCTTAAGTTATTGTTCCATGCACAAAATCTTCGAAGTTTCATTGCATTACTAATATATGACTAAAAATATCATACCTTCAATCCTGAGGAATCTGGGTAAAATGTCGATTATACATTTTTGGATTATCTAGTACACATCACTAAAGGGGGTACTAAGGCTCTACAAGGCTATTCTGTCCCTCTAGAACGAGTTTTATGGTAGTAGAACTATATTCTGGATAAGACATGGGAATGGGATGCTGATGTTCAAACCCAGTGCCCTGATTTTTTCATAGATAGTGGTTCTATACTATTGGTATGTGATCTCGAGTATTTTTCCTTTTAAGATAGGGTAGGGTGTAAGAATTGTGTTTTCACTCAGGTATGTATCCTTAAAAAATTCAGTCTAATTTTTAAATTTGGGATAAAATTAGATGCATATTATTTTAGTGATGGTTCTGAGGGTGTCCAGGTATTATTTGGAGGTGGGAACACATATTTTAGGGGAAAATAGCCCTGGAACATAGTTTATAGTAAACGGTGTAGGAAGGACACACTATTAGAGAAACCTGTGTGGGTGGAATGTTTTCGAAAGAGCCTCACTACATGGTTGGTGCACGGATTTCGTAACAGTGTAGACTAACATTGAGAGTGCCCCTGTTTCTTAGGATACCAACAATGGTTTATGTAGGGGTTCTAAAACTATATGGACACATTGTAAACATGGCATTTTCTTTGTAAAATTCCATTTATTCCCTTAATGATCTAAATATGCCTCCCTCATCTGCCTAATCTAAATTCTAATGTGATTATACTATTTTTATATCATTTTGGAGCTCTTGGATGTCCTAAGGAAGGTATTGATCAATATATTTCATCTGGGGTATGATCAAGATTCCATTCATAATGTTGGATACACAACGATATTTACATGAGTAATTTTTAACTCTACTTCCCCAATCTTTACGCTCAACCTAGTTATTGAGGTGATATCATTTTTCCCTTTTTCTCAGATATACTCTAATATAGGAAAAATTAAAGGTCTATATAAGTAGATAAGGATCATTAATAATTATGGTGGGTGGTCTATAAATCATCAATAAAGTTCATAGATTTGGGAATTGTTATATGGGCCCCACCGATTTCATCGGGTGCCACTTATTGAATTTATATGTAATTATTATAATATTTCTAACCAATTGGTTTTGCTATGTTCTTATATATGATTAATTTTTGGTAGTTAAACCCAAAACATCATCCAACACATGTAGGATGTTACGCCATAATTTTTAATTTAGTATTTAATGTGATTGAGAAGTTATTCAGATGTGAATTGGCATGACAATTATAAGTGTGAATGTTTCTGTATTAAATGTCTCAATTAATATTTTAAAGTGAATAATGGATTGTACCACGTATTCTCACATCATAACCCACCTATGGAATGAGATTTAACTGATAATTAAATATGAAATGTATATTCGAAAGTATACCAAGTATTTGACTTGACCTGATTAAATGTGAATAAATAATAGTTGGAAAGTCTTCTGAACCCCTTACAACATTAATGGAATGTAAAATAATAGACCTTAATTATTGAATACTCCATAAATAGAATTAATAATGGTTTTCTGATACTTTTACTATTCACATTAATGAATGGAATGTCTTGAACCAATTTAATGTATTGGTAAATTCATTGTAAAATGGGAATGGTCTGACTCAATCTCACCTTGGACGAGTATTAGGGAATGGCTTGAGCACTTGGGAACCCAATTAAAATTAAAGGGCATGAAATGCTTAGATTAAGACCCACATTTATCTCCATCCTTTTATATTCATTGATGCCCAATATGACTCAATATGACCCCTCACATAGTATTACATGATTTTTCGGATACACTCCTTCGAACCAGAATTGACAAGTAGGTTCCATGGTTACATCCACAGGTCCTAGTAACCACATATCCACGAATTACCTTGGTTTATCACCTTGGATAATGTAGTAAAATTATTTTTGAATACCTTGGATAATGCTCCTTGGATTATACTCTATCCCCTTAGCTGGAATCATATTCTAATGTGCTAGTGGCCCTTGAGGTCTACGTTACCTTAGTAACTACCTTATAAATCCATTATTAAAAATCCTAAATCATAGTTTTCTTATTACCTCATGGAAACTTCTCTATATTTAAAATCACAAGGTGATTTTAGTGATGGTTATTCCTCACATGACCTACCAATAAAAATCGGTAATTACGTAATCAATGTACCATTTAAATGTTCAAAAACCTACCTATAGATAAAGGATGCACAAGTGTATTTAGTTCATTGTTATTTTTTACATTTATTTTTGGTATGATATCAAGTAATTACATATTCGTTTCTCAATATGTAGGTTATAAATAATATTAGTGGTGTCCAACTAAGATTTATCTCCCACCCTCTCCGAGCGTTGTTTGGTAATCGGGGATGATCACATGTATGTAGGTGTCGACAAAAGGAATCATACAGCTTCAAAATCATGATTTATTTCTATTTAGGATAGAGGATTATATAAGATGATTGGGAGAGAGAAATATATGATTAAGAAATTATTCTATTACCTTTATACTTTTTTGGAACTTTTTATTCCTGATGTCTTGTATCCATGTTTTCCAATTTTATGGATACATGCCTTATAATCATATATTGTAATATGTTATTCCAGTTATTTCAGTTATTGTAAATTTTGTCAATATTTATCATTGTGTGTTCGGTTTACTTATATTTCTTCCTTTATTATCATCATTTTATATTTGATCACAGATTTATACATTGATTATGAGGGTATAGTATCCCCAAGAACACACCCTAGTCCCTCACTACTAGTCTGTAGCCTCTTCCATTTGGGGATATGCTATTGAGGCCATGTGGCCTACCAGGATCTGGTCACAACTATGTGTCATCATGTTTTGGGATGTCACATTTATAACCAAATTATTTAAGAAAACAATTCACTCTAAATAATTTTTTCAACTTAACTGTCATCCTCATGTATCAGAAAAGGCACGTAGATGATAATTTATATAATCAAGTCTATTTGTAAAAATAGAATGATTATGTCGGAACACTTGAATGGGTGTCCAATGGAATGTAAATAACCTAGTCCGTGATCTCATTAATAAAAAGAAAAATGATCAAGGATTTTATGTTTAATTAAATTAGTAGTCTTTAGTTGAGATTTTTCTGTAGGCACCAATGAGTAACACAATAGTGATAATTAAATGACACAATGAAATGATGTAAAATATCATATAAGTCTTGTCTCTTAGTCATAGTATATCCCCTATCCTATGGAAAATTTGGATTTGACCTAAAATGGAAGAAATTGTGTGATTTTAGAAAAAAAAAATTTGGTTAAAAAACATTAGCAGAATATTACTCAGTGGAGAGTGGATAAAATGAAATGCTTCTTGGTATGGGAAGTTATCCATACTGATATATTCACAGTTCTTCGGACGGATTTGGAATCAGTGAAGAGTCAGTGGTGCCTTAGGCTTCCAAAATGGATGAAGGGGTGCACACCACCTAGACATGGGTCCCAACACCAAGAGAGGGATAGAGACTATCTGTGCAAAGAAAGAGAAAATATAAAAAAATGAAATAAGGAATGAAAAAATAAAAGACATACCAATTTAAATAATAATATAAAACTAAATATATAATAAAAGGGAATAGAATGGGTAATAATAATAATAATAATAATTTCTAATCGAATTTTTAATTATTCTTACTCTACTCATTTCCTCTTTATATTTTATTATCTATCTTTATTACATTTTCATATGTTATAATTTATTTATATTTTATTTTATTAATTTTAATCTTTTTTATTTATCGTAACCCAAAAATGCTTCTAGATTGTGATGTATAATTTCACATAAATCATGTGAAAATATCTAAATAATTTAATAGCTGATTGATATATGAAACATGATGTGGTGGAAAACACCCATGATGGCATTAATTATTTGGAAAAAAATTAAATTGTACACACCTTTATTTATGATGGGACATTTCATCCTATCCACATTAATACAACACATCCCATAGTTTCCCTTTTGTGGGTAGTGGAATGTCATTTGAGAGATGTTCTGCCACTACGCTTGTAAATCAGTAACCCACTCACTGGACATGTCCAAAATGTGTATGTGTGGCCATAAATCCAAGACTATTAGAACAGAACAACCATAGATAACATTCAAGTTATGGTTTACAATATTTCATATATTCTCCTCAAAGGATGCATCTATCTCAAGATCAAAGTCATCAAGATAAAATGAATGTTATGGGGATGGATGGTAATGTTGATGGTGACATACAAGGAAGAAATCATTCATGGAAAAGAATCTCTTAGGTAAAAAAACTAATAGGCTACCGGACCAACTCTCAGCATTATCTCGAATGGACGGACATATCTCTGTGATAGATTTACCTAACTCTGAATTCTCATATTACCCAACCTCGATGAAACATGAATAATGTCTAGATGTACCACTTGAAACTCTAGAGGTAAGAGAAGATAACAAGTATAAGGGTTCCATTTAGACTCAGTGATATCCATACCCTTCTGAATTATCCATACATTCTAGAAAGTCTCTTTACTGAGATGAGTTACTATAAAAGATACCCCAATTTCATCGAACTATCATAGTGGTGAACGACATTGTATTTCATAGAGGAATTCATATAGAGCCATGTTAAATGTTTATTGAAATTTTTTATAATTGTAAAACTAAATTAGATGAATATATTTATCCCAACAGCCACCAAAATCATGGATATAGGCCCTCAAAATATTATCTAACACATAAATGGTCCACTCAGACTTCCCATCTGTTTGGGGTTGATAAGAATTAATAAAAAGTAAATGTGATTCTAGTGCCTTCGGTATACCTTTCCAGAATTACAATGTGATATAGGAATCTTTGTCGAACCCTATAGAAGGGGGAATGCCATGATGTTGAAATATCTCTTAAATATTAATCTTTCTCAACACATCAATTGATATGGTCTCCTATATTTATAGGAAGTGTCTGAATTTGGTCAACATATGGACGATCACACATAATAAATAATTAAATATTGGAGATCATGTAAATCCAATAAGTAAATCTATGGTTATGTCATTCCATTTCCACCTAATAATGGACAGAGGATGTGATAGTTTATTGGGATGCTAGTGCTCTACCTTCACCAGCTCACAGGTGGAGTATCGAGTAATGAGACCAACTATTTTCCTTTTTATACCTAGACACTATTACTGTTGATTCATATCCTTGTGTATCTTGGTATGTCTATTACATACATCCCAAATAGAGACAATATATTCCCTCATCATCTCTTCCAGAATATTAGAATGTTCCCATACACGGTAATGGTAGAGCTGTGTTTTCCATAAATAAACTACCCTACTAGGAGGTGGGTATTCTCCTGGGACACTTTTCCTAAAAACATGAACCTCTGGATCAGATAACTGGCACAAGAGGACTCACTACAAAAGATATGGTGTTACTCTTGGGTCTACCAGAACGGTTTGACTGCACTGATCCTTATCCTCTATATGCATCTTTGAAAATAGAGCCATCATTTCCCACTCACTATTGTCTTCCCGGATGGATAGTGTCTACATATTGTGGATAAAATTGTCAACCACGACAGTACCCTTACATGGTGTATAAAAAAGTTAAAATTTAAATTACATTACGTATTTTTCCAACTTATACTGCCCCAAATTCAATCCTTATTATGTGTAGGTATATTTCAAGATTTTATGATTCCTGTATAAAATTAACCTCTCACCCAACATGTAGTGTCTTTAATAACACAAATCATGAACTATAACTACTAATTCTAGGCCTTTCATTGGATAGATCCACTCAGGAGGACATAATTTGTGGGAACCATAATCGATGATTCCATCTACTTGTATTATCACATCACCAGTAAGATTCTCGATGCATCACCTTATGAAATACAACCTCTTCCTATATCTAGAAGAATCATGATCATTGATATCATGAGTCTTCGTTTTTACTCCTAAAATGTTTCCCATAATTATATCCCTAGAAGAACACTACCCCAATCTTAGTAATTTTCATAAGAGGCACTGCTAAGAAGAATAATTCCTAGATGATTCATTCGTATTATAAAAAAATCCATATGAATGTACATATGTCAAAACCATTCTTGGAAATCTCCTAGGAATCCACTACACTCACCTTCTCTAGTTTGAATAATAAATATACCTCATATTTGATATCACCCCCAAAGTTATCATTATTGATCCAGAAGTGGAATTTATTGGGCATCGAATATTGCTATTTCTCTATTAGTGTACTAAACATGATGTTAAGATGGGTTGTGTGTTTGGGCCTATAGTATGAATACACCATGATTTCATCTATTAAGACCACCACAATGGATTCAAGGTATGGTTGGAAAACCCGATTTATCAGATCCATGAAAACTACTAGCACATTCGTTAGACTGAATGACATAACGAAAAAACAATACAATCCATACCTAATCTATAATGTGGTATATGGTATATTTGATGTTCACACATGCACATGATAATATCCTAGAAATAGATCAATCTTCTAGAAAATAGATTCTTCTCATATCTGGTCGAACGTATTATCTATATGAGGAAACATGTATCAATTATTTTTTACATGATGGTTGAGTCAATAGTAATCCACACAAAATCTAAGGGTGATATCATACTTCTTGTTGAAAAGAACTAGTGAACCCCGTGACGATGTACTATTTCGGATGAAACACTTCACATCAATATATACATGCCACTTCTTTATTTCATAAAACACTATTGGTTCCATCCAATAAAGAGTAATGGACACTGGTGCCAAGCCTATAACTATATCAATAGTTTACTCAATGTCCCTCATATGAGGTGAGATATTGAAATAAAATGTGATTTTGACCCACAAATGATCCACAGTGGGAGGAAACATCACTAACATTAGATCATGATCACTCATAAAGAGACTTGCTACCTGAGTTGTCACCCTACCTATCATCGGTATTCCTAGATAACCCATTCTCCTTATGGTATAAACATTATTCCATAATTTGGTTTAATGGGATCTCGACATATATGTCAACCAACATGGGCAAGATAAATAACAGCACATTTCGTTCTGAGAATGATGTCAATGTCATTCATCTCAATTACTTATAAATTTAAGAAGAAACGGTACCCTCCTATCACAAGTGGAACTCGTGGAACTACTGTATTCCATTTATTATGACCCCAAATGGCCTGTACAAAGAAATAACAATACAAAAATGATCGATGGAATGATCCAAACTCCTAATTGTTGTAGCAGTTAAAGAAAAATTGTCATCAACCTGTATCGAAGTGGGTATAAAATGATGTGGATTCCACAAGAAAAATACCTCCTATCGTAGATTTCAATGGACTATACTCCACTAGAACTGGATTAACTACATACATATGGGATGATATATGACCCAAATATTCCACAGAACTATCCTGAGCAAGTCCCCTTTACTAATGCTAATGTTCTAGAACTATTTTCTATGGTCTGTGACCTCCACTAACTCATCCGGATTGTCCAGTGGAAACGAACTCCCATATTAACATGGAGACATAGATCCCATACCTGCTAGATGTGCTTTAAAAAATCCTCTACCACTAGTCATTTATGTAAAATAAAAGAATAAATGTTGTAGGTGACCCATATTGTTGCATGCTCGACATCCCAAAAAATTATCAGGAATTAAGGCTTTTTTATGGCCATTCATGTCAGACTGATGACATTCGATGGTGTTGTCATTTTGTTCCATCTATCTGGAATTTCCCCCATGAGAAATCTCAAATTAGTGCTTCTTATTGCCTAAATAACAATTACCCTACTTTATAAATGAACATCCCAAGATCACAGGATCATCCTCCCTATGATTTTATTTCGTAGTTTGGGTTTTATTCATGATTTTTTCTAACAGTTTTCAATCAAAATAAATTCACCTACGAGTAGATAGCAAATCAATGTTCATCATAAAATCATCTTATAGTAATAAATGTGTCACAAATAAGGCATTGAGTGAAATTATTGAACTCAGTGAAATGAATATAATACACATACACTATCATATATCCCTGATGATGATACAAGAACTCCCATCCACAATCTTCTCTTAGAGTATGTAGAAAGTAGTGATCATAAAAATCTATTTGGATGTCTTCCCAAACCATATAATTGGGTTTCTCTAATTTGCAAATGAGATCCCACTAATTGATGGAGGATTAACGAAGCACAAATATTGATATCTTGACCCTTCCCTCTTGTAGAATCTCAAGATGGTCGATGATGGATTTTATAGCTTCAATCCTTTACTATGAAACATTGTGCCACTATCCAATGATTTTGTGGGAGGATTCTACAATAGAAAAAATCTATTCTAAGATATACCATAGTTAGGGTAGTCCTAATATCATTTTGAACTGACTATATAAACATGACATGTATATCCATTAACTGAGAATCAATGCCTAGAGGATGATCAGAAGGAGGTTCCATAAGAGGAACTATATGAATCACTCAAGGAGGAACTATATCTGTTTCCGGACATACCAACTCTGGAATATTCTCATCACTACTCTCATGGAATAAATCAAAAATACTTTGTAGTGATATTTATCTATAATTGGAAAACAAAACCCCATAGATGATATTGTAAGTAAGAGGAGGTAAATAAACCAAGGATTAGTAAGAAAAGGGATGATGGAAGGCTTCCTATTTATATCCATGAAAATTTTTAAGATTTACCCTAAAGGTGAAATTTTCATTCTTATAGATGGTACACACTTTTGATTTATACCTAGAAATTATGGTGAAATGTTATAAATAAACACAAAGGAGTTCAAATGAAACATGAAAAAACCAGTTGAAAGTATATATGGCATAGAAATATGCATGTCATTTTTATCCATATGATGCATAATGTGATTAATGCATATTCATGGCCCCCATTTCAACAATATAGAATTGTAAATATCATTATTTTAATAATACTAATAACAGTGATAGCATAATACATGTTTTTTAACCTATAGTGAAGTCTTGTGAATAGTAAACATCATTTTCAATAACCAAGTCTCCCATCCTATGAAAATTTGGGTTCTCCTGTACATGGGTTAACAACTTTGAAGAACATGGTACATTCTAAAAATATATTTTCCAATTCTCATGTCATGAAAAGAGTAATAAAGAATGAAAATATTATTCCACTGATACCTCTTTGTAATGTACCACCTTCAGTTCCTCTAAATACAGCCCCAATAAGGTGGGCCACAAGACCTTAAGCACATCTCTTCCAATGCTAGAGGTTGTCGACTCGTAGCGAAGGACATTGGTAAGTCGGTCGGTAGACTATTAACTCATAGATAAATTTATAACATGGAGTAGTGTGATAATATAATTGAACAAGTAGTGGATGTAATATGAAAAGAACCAAATAGGGTTAGAAATAGATAAATAACCCAACATAAAAATGTATAATAAATATGGAAGCAAAAATATCGTAAATGATACCATGACGATGTCAATGTTTTAATGCAAATGTAAATAAAAGAAAATGTATGGGTATGGTTTATAACCTTATAAATCATGCCAAAAAATACTCAAAACACAAAACAAAAATTATTAAATGACATGTTGAGCATGGCTCGGTCCACTACCATAAAATATCAATCCAAAAAATCAATGGAATAATGCATCAGAAGCATAATTCTTCCATTTATCTATACCGTATAAAATTTAGTCTACCCAGGTACCAATATGTTCTTTAATAAGTTTTGAGATATAATCATAGTAGACAGCCACCGACCTTATCTGGACCATTCAATTTCATGAAGTAAACAAATAGAAGTGTGATGATGTATAATGGAGGTTCCCAACTCAAATAATAAAAACAACAATAACTTGTACATAGATCCCATGCAGACACCCATCCCATACCATTTTTTTAGCCTATACCAGGAGTCTGAGTGAGATACCTGGTAAAGTAGAATACATATTGAAAGGCCAAGGTTACTTGAAAACTGATGGAAAAGTGAATTCCCTCAATCTTATTCTTTGTCTTAGTATCTAAATTATATGTCAAAACTAGGTACTCTAAACAAACAAGACAAGACCACAAATCATAAGGAAAAATATTTACTGCATAAATAAAATTATCTTGTGAATTCCAATTAAAATTGACATGTACATATGTGGAGTCTGACCCCATACCGAATGTATATCTATGTTACATCCAATCAATTATCCATTTCCACCAATTACATCCAAGGAAATACATTTCATAATACCAGGTATCACTTGTGTTGTGGTAATGATGAGTTTGTACCATGTATCTCACCTAAGGGACTGAGTCTCCGCCAAGGAATGGTGCATCCATAATTCCAACGAGTCTATCCTCAGTTTCTCCTTTGGATACCAGTGTCACTCAAGAGTATATGAAACACCCGAGGGCTCCCATGCCCAGTGAGCCTTAAACATAGTTTCACTTAGGCATTGTTTTGTGACCTATCTAGAATTGTGAGTCAATTTGTGGGTTCTTAATATAGAACCCACATTCTATCACCTGTGTAATTACCTAAAACAACCAGAGAGGAATAAACACACACATATACAAATATATATATATATATATACTAGGGAAATAATTTATAATTGAAGCCATTTTTTCTACCAATCAATTCAAACATCATAACACGGGTAAAACAAAATATTTCATTTATCATTGTAAATAGATGAACTACAATGTAGATAAAATCAAGGCATAACAAAACATATAACCAAATTATTTGGAAAACTATACTCCCAAAACATTTTTTTCAATTTAATTATCAACCCAATGTATCACAAAACACATGTATCTTGTAATATAATGAATCAAGGATATGAGAAAAAATAGGTTTATTTTTTTGGCCCACCTAAAGGGGATTCCAACAAAACGGTGACAATATAGGGAGGGTTCACATTAAGAAAAGTTCACAAGGATCAATGGTTAACTATTTAATGAAATAAATAGGCTTTAATTTTGATTAGTCGATAGTCACGAATGAGTGACATGATGGTCCAAATAAAATATATCATCAAAACAATAGGAAAGATCATATACTCCCTACCACATAGTCATTATATCTCCAATGTCCCATGATAACCTTTTATTTGACCTAAAACGAAAGATATTAGGTTATTTTATACATATACCAAATTCTATGAAAAATAGTCAGTGAAATATTGTGTGATAAAGAGTGGGTGAAATCATGTTATTCATGCTATAAGAGATTATCCAACTATTATCTTCACAACACTTCTAATGACATTGGAAATATAGAATTGGAACAGTTGTACCATTATTTAGAAGATGAGGAAGGGGGTGTGTACCACCTAGCTAGGTGGGCGTGATGCACCTAGTGGAAGAGGAATAATAGGTGGAAGTAAAGAAAAAAGGATATGATAGATATAAGTAATGGAGAAAAAAAGAAGACGGAAATAAATAAATTAAAATAATAAATACAATAAATGGTAAGAAAAGAGTACATAAATAAATAATCTAAATCAGTAAATCCATTTTTAATTATTTTTTATCTTCTCATGTCCACATTTTATTTTAATTTTTTCATGATTCCATTTTCAACTCTTTTAATTTCAATAAAATTATTTTATAACTTTTAAACTTTTTTAATTATTATAACCTAAAAATTGTGTTAGTGAGTTATGTATTTTATAAACTAAATCCAATAAATCTATTAAAATAATTTAATAACTTGTTCGGTTCTATAACTAGCTGAATTGTCGTCGGCCCTTGCTAAAAGTAATGATTTGGACTAAAAAATTAAAATTTTTGTACATTTATTTAAGCCAAAGTGTTACAATATAGGTAAAAAATTAAAATCATAGGACCATCGACCTATGTCCTATTGGAATCACATTTCCAAGAGTCCCATGACCGCATCTTTTGATTATATCCTTGCGTTTTTTCTATGATTAAAAATTACTAATGATTGGAATCACTCAAATATTTGTTCTATATGAAATTATCCAGATGATAACCACATTAATCAATTTTTTAATGATATTAACATTGATATTTCCTTCAAAATATCTATAATGTGGTTGAAAAAACAAATTATCCCCATACATAGAATGTAGGATGCCTTCATGACCTTTACACAATGTTTTAGAGTCGTAACTGACTATTAAACAACCATAGATTAACACTATGTTCCTTTTTTAATCATTTGTAGTAGTTTGATTACATTACATACATTAGTTGAGGAAATTTATATTACTTTACTTATCCTATTAGAAGCTATATGAGAGATCGTGGAGTTGTTTGATGCATCAAAATTATTCATTAAAAGGAATTTACCTAGCTTTTGGTGTGATTTCCTAACAATTACTCCACTATAATATCAAAAAATTTACTAATACATAAAATTATGAATGATTTATTTACATTTATATATTTTTTTGTCTTGCCAGTGACCCTTATAGAAACCATGAACTACAAGATCTACCATTACACAACCATGTAGATAATAATACTACATATCCTGTATTTCACCTGTGAGGGTAACTAGAAAAAAAAAGAACAATTCAAAAGGGTATATTTGTTGATTTTGATCAATATGAATAAAATCATCATGAATTTTAATTAATAACCTTCAAAGAATTATTTTTTCTAATTCATTTAAAATTTATGTCTTCTCAAAAAATAGAAAAATGAATAAAAACTATTAGAACCCTAATAATATCCATCAAAAAAATATTTCTAGATGCTCAAATGATTCAATGATTTACTAATAATGTTTTTTTAAAAATAATTAGTGGTTAAACCTCACTGAATTTGATATATATTTTTTCTAGAATTATTATCTATCAATAATGAAAAAAAGAAATATTTCAACATTAATTAAATGATAACTCCATGTTTGATGTCAAATTTATCAAACTAGTTGTGTAAATCTTGTGGTTTGTATAGAAATAATAGTAAAATGTGATTATCGCATTATACATCAATCAATTTTAACTTATATCATCTAGTTTTTACACTCATATTGACCCATGAGTTTTTTATTCATGGATATCACCTCTTTCAAATTTTAAGCATGTTTTGATTTTAATTATTATTTATTTTTCAAGGTAAAATCATGATTTTTCTTGGATTTCTTATATTCTATTCTCTTAGACCATGGGTAATCCATGTTAGTCATGATATATTTCCCCTATTTTACATGATGGTCATGTTTATGACTTGTTATACCTATAAACATTAAATAATATTCATTCTATGATATTGAGGTTATATATTTCTCTTTTCTTGAGATATTTAAATATAGTTTTAGGATTCATCATGTTTAATGAATATGTATCTACGAAAATGATATTTACTTTTCCTAGAATTAGTAATTTTGTTTTTATTAGATTATATAATCATATTTTGATTAAAAAAAGTTTTTCAAGACTTGAATATGATGATTCATTGTGTTTTATATAATTATTTTTTATAAAGATATTTTTTCAATGGATTTACCTCAATTTATTTAAAATAATATTTATATACATAATGAAATTTGAAAATTTTATTGCTAAAACCTTAAATAAAACATTATTTTAAAGGGTTATTTTAAAAGAGAATCATTTCATTATGTTTTGTTATTTTATTTATAATCCATAGATTTATGTGAAGGTTAGTTTAACTATGTCACAGATTATATTAGAAATTTTATGGTTTTTTATTTTTCATGAGCTTCACATAGGTGTATTTGGTATGTGTTTATGTAATTTAATTATCGATATAATTATTTTTATTTTTAAATATCCAATTATTTTTTGACATTATACTCTTACTAGAGGATTACACTCAAATAATATAGGAGGATATAAGGAGGATTGATCTATCAGGTTGAAAAAAGCATCAAGTGTTCAATAATAAAATTCCATAACTACTGCATTCATTTTTATGTTTTACATGTCCCAAAAAATAAATCCCATTTGATTTTTTTGATGTGATAAATTATATATATATATACATGTTTAATCTACAAATTATTGAAGATAATTTGATGTTTCCCTTGGTTAATCATTATATATTGCATTTTTATATTTCCAAAAAATAGATTTATTTCATACAATTAATTGATATGTAAAAAATGGCAATCAGAAAATTCCATTTTCATGAAATTGAAATATATTTTTTGGGAAATTGTTATTTCTAAAATATTTTTTTCAATATTGTAAAAATGATTTTCATTATGAAATATATTATATATATTAATGGTGGTATCATACATGTTACATTCCTCAAATCATACACTACATTATTAGTTTTATGAAAACCATGTTTTCCTCACTTAATTGTAGGGATATGACCCATGTATTATTGTGAATCTTATGGTTGAAAACCATCCATTTGGTTTAATGGTTTCTTTTTACAACAGAACAAAAGGATTTGGCATATATGGAGCATTTTTGGGATTCTTATGCAGCGATGAATCAAATATTATATATTAGTGTACCTCACCTTGATATTGTATTGGATCCATATTTTTATGTAATTAATGTTCATCATATCTTCACATATATTATATATGTTTTTATGGTTTATGATTAATTTAGGTAATTCTGAAATGTTTTTCTATGTTCTGTTATGTCCAATTGTATAAAATATATATTTATGTTTATGGGTGTCCAAAATACTAATATAACCTGAAAGAATCATGCATTTTAATTTCTGTGATCACAATATCAAAATCATTGAAAGTGGGTTTTTATATAAAAAATACTTGTTAACAGTTCATGCTTCTCAAATAATAGCAGATTTCTATATAGAAGGCCAATCCATGTGATCTAATTTGTTACCAGATACCTATTCAAAAAACATTTCATAGTTATTTGATTATTTTTCTTTATTTTAAACCCTTTTCAATGATTATTAATAAATAATTTTAAAATTATATTGCAAATTTATAACAAAATATTCACAATGATTTCATTATATGGCATTTTATTAATAATTTTTTATTAAATATTGATTCCATTAAACCATAAATAAAATTATTTAAATATTGTTTATTTTAAATGATTGAGCTATGTGAAAATTTTATTAGAACATATTTAATAAATATTATATAATTTTTTTATAAAATTCATCGAAGTAAAAATTTTGCAAAATATTTTTCTCATATTATTGAATATATCGTATGAGATAATTAATCTTTGTAATATTTAATTATGTTCCCCCTCATAACAAAAACTACTATTTATAAAAAAGTTAAAATGATATAAGTGTATCACTACATTGTATATAAATTATACAAGAATAACATCAAAATGATATTTTTATGTTGCATTTTTTTATACAATCAATCAAAATGAATTTCATCATTTTTATACTAAAGTTATATTTTATCAGTCCTAAAATTTTATTATTAATTATTATAATATTAACTCTACCTTGATTTTTACATAAAAATTGTGACAAGATATATTCATTATTAATTGATACAAGAGAACATACATAACGTCTCATTTGAAAAAAATTTATGTTTCCCTTATTCTTATGATGTAATTTCTAATAGTATATATGATCTACCATATATATCAAAATTATCAAAAAAATCTTGTATTATTTAATTTCCAATATATAAAGTAAGATATTATCTAAAAAAATTAAATAATTCTCTTCATTATCAACAATATTATAAGAATAATAAATATTAGATACAATATATTTAATATTATGTATTTTTTTTCAATGTAATAATAATACTATATATTTAACGAAATGGACCTAAAAGTGTTTTTTATCGGTGATTTTTCCTTATAAAAAATTTAATATAAATTTTGAAGAAAATAGATAAATTAAAATATTATAAATAATAAATATAAAATTATAGAAAATATAATTTAATGCAAATAAATTTAAATTATAATTTAATTAAAAGTATATTTATTAACCTAATAATTAAATTTTTTGTTCTAATAAAATATTTATTGTTTCACTAAAGAACTTATTTTTATAATTATTTTTAGAATATTTTGGGAGCCAAAAGAAATTAAACTTATGCTACATATAAAATTGTCCCATGGGTCTCCATGATTGAAAAAATAAGATATAATTGATCTATTTTAATAGATTATTAATATTTAATATTAGTTAATGAAATTTAAGAAAAATTAACTTCGATTTATGGAAGAACCCAATTGCCATTAAATTTAAAAATTATATTTCATAAAATTTTAGGATAAAAACCTCAAACTATAATTATAAACAATATTATTGTTTAATAGTGAGTGGATTAATAATTTGGAAATTATATGAATACATTTGATGATAAATAAAATTGATAAAATTATAAATGAATTTATATCAGTTAATATGAGGTATAAATCAGTGGTGCACATTGATTCTAAACATAATGGAGGGATAAAAAGTAATAAAAATGCAGTGTAACATAAAATCTATGAAACTGTAAAATTATTTCCAAAACGGAAAAAATATATTAAAAAATGATTATTTTGAAAAAAAAATCTATGATGACAAATTGTTTCATTATAAAACATTATCACAGGGATCTGAAGATCATTTTGATTCTATCTAACGATACTATGTGTCCAAATGTTTTTTATATAATTTATGGTTGTGAAAATATTAATAAACATAAAGGAGGAATTTTTCCATTCCATATATTATTGAATAGATTGAAAAGAAGATACAGATAGAAAAATTCCATGTAATTTAAATATATTAATGAGAGAGAATTAGAATTTGAAACATGCTCAGGATATTATTATTAATAATCTATAATTACAATAGCCAAATAAATTCATCATATGTAGTAATTTAATACATTAAATATTATTTCATACATTTTTAGTATATAATTATTTTTATTTTTTCATTCACATCTAGATATTATTATATTATCAATGGTAAAATAGAAATTGGATCTCATCATTATTGACACAGGTCCAAATATTGTATCGAATAAGATTTCAATTAAGGTATACATATTTCAAATTACAAGATGTTTTAAATCCACATATATATCAAATGGTAATTTTAGATTGATACAGATTTACATCATAATATATACTTTTCCACTAAAACATGTATATATAAATCCTTATCCTTCATAATAAATAAAAAAAATTATAAAACTTAAAAAATATTAAAATAAAGAAATCATATTTTTTTTAAATCAAAATATATAATAATTTACACATATAATATAGTTAATGTATTACACATAATAAATTCATTGAAAAAATATAAAAATTTTATAGTCATCAAATGTATATCATTAATCATAGTGGAGGTGGTTGATCATATAAAGGACCTGTTGGAGAGAATCCAATCCATATTATATATACATGTTGTTACACATAATCTATAAATCACTAGTGATAATGCTCCTTTAATCAACATATTTTCTCTAGTAGCATATACTATTGTCAATGATTATTATTCTTCTCAATAATAATGATCTCTATAACATCATTCATTGATGAAAACATCTCCTCATATGTTGCAGAATCAAAATATGAATATTCAGGAGACCACCAATAGGTAGAAAATGGCTATGTAGTTATGAATAATAAAAAGATGGTGTCCACTAATAACTAATACCAACTACTCAACCATTTCTCAATACTATTATTATTATAATTTATCCAAGATACCTCACTAAATCCTGACCCATTGGTGCATTATTCCTCAATATCAGATTACCATCCATCATTTTTGAGAAGGTTCAAACAAATATGAATCCATATAATTTAACACAAAATTAATTTTCTCACAATATTAATCATAGTTAAATTAAAAAAACTTAATATTATATATAAAAAATAAGGCTTTTTCGATCACCAGTAATATATCCAGTGTTAGGATCAGTGATCAAATTCTAAAAAACATTATTGTATATGACATAGGTATTCCTAAATTCCTTTTTAAATATAAAAACCATTTACCTAAAATTTTTATATTAATTATTTAATAATATTACATACCATTTATCATCACTAGATATTAAATGTATGACTTCCAAAACAATTTTTAAACTACATTATACACTGATTCTATCAAGCTGGTGAAAAAATCATCTAAAATGTATATCTCATCCAGACGGATAAAAATGAAATTCCATCAAGGTTGAATTTATAATCCTGAAAATTTCTACAATAGTATAGATTATAAAACATGGATATATCTGTTTCTATTTACGTCTCTCTAAAATTATTTAAAAATTAATTGTAATGATCGTAAATAAAGATCACACATGACTAAATGATAGTGGATATAATGTACAATACTTTTCATACACAGTTATTACATCTATGAAGATGAATATTGATTACATAACATATCATAAAAATGGTATAATCATATGGGTGTATTGTCTTATGAAGAATTGGTAAAAAACAACTATTCATAAATCAAATACATAGTCTCCAATTATTCAATAATAATTGGAAATATTTTTTTATTACATACATTATATATTACATCATATCCTTGGAAGGAAACATAAGAGAAGGGTGATGTTAGATTCTCAATAATGGTAAAAAATGGACATATCAAACCTAACATTATCATAAAGGAATAAAAGAATCAAAATAACAATTAAAAAATATACAATGCACATCAGTGATAAAAATATAGGTTCATGGAATTAATCAAAGTAGTTAATAAGAAATGTACAATAATAGAACATGATCCTTGAGAGAATAGAATTTTAATAAGGTAAGGAATATGTTATACAAAAATAATTATAACATTAACAACACATAAAAATATAAACATGTTCACTATTTTGGTTTACGACATGAAATTTAGAACATAAATAAAATTATGGACATGAAACAATGTACATAAATAAACATATGGACATGAAAACTAGATCCAAATTATTATATCTGGGACTTAATGGTAAGTCCATGTATAACACTGTGAACATGTAATGAGGATCATGATTAACATTATGAACATGTAATCTGGTACACTCATATATTATTTTAACATGTCATTTGGTTCATGCATTACTTTTATGAATGTATAAAAAGGTTCATGTATAAAAATTTTTCACATGAAATCTAATTTATACATACCATTTAAGAAAATGTTATCTGGTTCACACATCTCATTTTTTAACAAGTAATCAAGTTCACACATTATATTTTTTTATTATGAGTTATATGTATTTACCCAATTCCATAGCGGAAGATATAGTTCCCACTCATCACAAAATGAAATAAATATTTATGTGTTCCAAAAGAACACAAATCATTCATAAAATTAAAATCCATTTAAATAAATGAGTTTTATAAACTATTAATCATAACATAACACATGGAAATGAAATGGGATTCATAAAAATCATTCCATCATAAAAAATTTCCAACCATATAAAAATTACAATAATATTAATGGGGCATATCTCCATTAAATCATAAGTAACAACATAAAATTTTATCATATATAGAATGTAATTTTGAAATATCATGTGGAATAATAATTGAAAAAAACATATCCACATTAAATTTATTTCATTTTAATGATCTATGAAATTATAAGGGAACACTTTTTCATTGAAAATAAATATCTAATATTGTAAATGGGATAAAAAATCCTTAATGTTTTATGATGGTGGTAAAATCCTCTAATATCATATAAGTTTAATAAATTCCTTTGATATTTATTTTTGGGATGAACATCATTTATAAAATTAAAAAACAATCCTTTCAAACCATTATGTAAAGAGACAACAATGAGTTAAAATGCATTAAATAAAATAAATAAATTATATGAAATATTTTTTTAGGAAACAACAATCAAAATTTACATGGGAGAGAAATAATGATTTATGGGAAACATTAAATTATATTTTTTTAATTAAATATCTTATAAATATCATATCACTAAAATGAGAATTAACAATATTAATCTATTTTTTGTATTATATGAAAAAAATGTAAAAAAAGTAAAAATAAGAAATAATATAATTAAATTTAATCCCACATATAATCGTACAATGATATAATAAATTATGTATAATTATAATCAAATGAATATAAATTAGGTTAATAATTTCTTTTCCTCCTTGAAACTAATCATATCATATGCACCATAAAATTAATTATAATATAATGAAACATTGATTTTTTTAGTAAATATTGAAACATGATATTATATACCAAATGGATGTATATAATCCAGTAAAATTAAATAAATGTTGAATAATTCCAAAATCTCATGTAAGAAAAGTTATTTGAGAAACACTTATATCACCATTAACATTATTTTTTTTACATTAACCTCATATATAAATTAATAAATAAATTATTTAATTTGGTTTAGATCTATAATAATATTTATATTTTCATATGTGGTACCAATATAAAGTATTACATCATGTTCAATAATAAAATATAATTATTATCATTGTTTAGGGTGAGTTCATTTCAAAGTTTCATCATTTGTTCAATTTTCTAACATTATTTATTTGCATGACAACTAGAAATAATAAACCAAAAGTGAAATGAATTGGTATTAGTTATATTATATTAATTTAAACTTTCCTATAAAAATGTTCATTCATTCATAAGGTTGAGTTATTTATAAAGAGGATAGGGATAAATGATTAGGTTAATTTGGTGGGTTATCAGACCATAATAATGTTCATTCGTTTTATTTTATATTATCAATATATATTAGTTATATAACAAGAAAAATATATTATAATATATATAAAAATATAAAAATATTAATTGGAAATAATTATACTTTTCTGACCACCAATGAAGTCTGTAATGTAAAATGAAAATAAATAATTCTTCAAGTAGTCGATTAACTAGCATTATTTTCATAATAGTTTGGTTTCATAGAATTAGAGGAGATGATAAACGAAAATATTACAATATATTCTATTCAAAACATAATAATCATTTATATACATAATTTTTTCATTAGTATGCCTTTACGGATGAATGATGTGAGATTAATGTAGAAGAATTCAATAATATAATATTGATGTTTTGAGAAAATTTAAACTTGAATATTACCTCCTCCAAGGAACCATTGAAAAAACATTTTTATTTGATGATACTATAAGCGTTTTAATGTGGTAAGAGTAAGGAGGAGAGGTTTTAATATACATTTGAAAATATTATGGTCCTTTGATGAGAAAAGGGGTAGTGAAGTGTGGAATTTGTACTTGAGGAAGGGTTGTTTTAAGTGGTTAAATGACGAATATTTTAGGTTTAATGTCATCCATGGTTAGGTAGAAAAAATTAAAACAAATTTTGATGATAATACATTTCTAAAATTATATCTAGGCTATATAAATACCAAATAAAAAACAATAATTTTTTTAATCATAAGTATTTTCATAATTTACCATTTATGTTTTTCAAGAATACTTATTTTACTTATTTCTCGATAATTATTATTTTTCAAATAATATCTTATTAATTTATATAAATTTATATAACATTATTTACAAATTTGGAAATTTTAATTAAAAATGTCGAACCCATTTGACCAATTTAAATTACCATAATTAAAAATATGATATTAACTATAAATCCCACAAACGCAACTCAAAAGTGGGTTTTTAATGTGAAATTTTTTAAAATATTGAAATGTTTTCATATACAATATCATTATGAAATTTATTAAAATTACATCAATTGTGATTATATATGTTTTATTAGAAAAATAATTCTTTCAAAAAAATTGAAAATAAATGTTACATATATGACTAAATATGAAGAAAATACCTATTTAAAAAAATTAGTATTTTCATCATTCATCAAAAATGAAACATCATACTAAAATACTAAAATATCACCTTAAGATAATTTTGACATTATGATTTTCTTTTTTTCAAATTAAATTTATAAATTTATAAACGAAATATAAAAATTTGATCCAAAAAAATGCTTCATAACTACCTTTAAAAAATTAAATCTTTTTATGCTTAAAATTGGATTTATGATTATCATATAAATATGGAACATATTTGGTGAATATAAAAATACTGATTCAATATATGACATATATGTTACCATGAAATCATTAACTAATATTTATTAATTGATATATTAATATAAAATTCCATTTTAATCATAAAAATAGTTTTTTATAAAAACACAACAATTATGTTGAGTTTATTTATATTTTTACATGATGTTAATTGGTTACCAATGAATTAACATTAAAATAATCTGAGAAATAATTGTTTATTATTTTTATAATCCAATTCTTTCCCCCCATTCCAATGGTTAGGTGATAAAAAACACACAAATAAAAATAATAAGTAAGTTGGATGTGGTGTATCATGTATGATATGGAACATGGTGTTTTCTTTTAATAATATCTGGATGAAACATTCTACCAACCAAAAAATTATTTTTTAACTTGAAATCAATTATTTATATATAACAGATAAGGAAACCTCCATATCATTATACCCTTATGTTTTGAAATATCTTCAATAAATTGGCAGTTTTTCTACAAAACATTATCTATTTGAGTGGTCTTGTTTCATAGAACCATAACTTTTTTATCCAAAATATATATCAGTTAATCATAATAAGAAATACCATTCAAAAGTGGTTTAAATTTTGAGATATGTACACGATAATGGTAATGTATGTACGTCCTCTATAGTGATACATGGATCACATAATGAACTTCAAAGAGAATTGGTTGATGTTTAATTTGATAAACTACCATACTAAAAGAATCCATAATTTCAAAAAAACAACCAATCCTCATAAAATGAAAATAAACTCAATATTAAGACATTTTCATTTGAATCCTTTCAATGTGGGAAACGCATATAAGAAAAAGTGTCAATAAAAAATTCTATTAAAATATAAAATGTAAAAGGAAAATATCATCACATCCCTTAGATTCTGATTATGAGAACATTAGTGGAATGAGAAAATGTAGAAAAGGAAGTGAATTATAACTATCGTGTTCATGTGGATAATTATAAAAAAAATGGTTATTAAATTATCAGTGACCCTAAAACAAAAAAGGCCTGAAAGGTGATTCTTGTCATTATTACCAATTATAATATGATGAATATTTATTTTTAACTTTTTATGAGAATATGTACTTACATTATATTATATCATACGTAAAATATCACTCACTGGTTATGCCTTTGTCACATTCTAAAATATTTATTACTCAATTGGAATATATTGGGATTGTTGTCCTTTCAGATCAAGTGGATCAGAAGAACCAAAATTACATAATAAGTCACTCCTATCGTCAATAGTTATCATCATAAAAAATGTCTAACATAGTTTATAAAATAAAATTTAATCATAAAATGTTCATGTAATACTTTAATATATATATCCATACCCAATTTTCAATGTAAAAATAGTTATAAATGGTTACACATATAATCCATCAAAAATATTAAAACCCAAAACTTCTGATAGAATGTCAATATGTTTCAAAAATCAACTAATCATTAATCCCCAAAACAGTTGGATTCACATCATATGTATCACAAACCATCATGTGAAGATCATTGTCATATGATCATTCGAAACATGGTATAATCTTCTATTAATATAAAAACATAGTTAAAACGAGCATTATTTAAAAAATTTAACATTTCCCTCATATAATAAAACCAACAAATTTATATAAAAACAATCCATCAACCACAATATCATAATATTACTATTTTGTTACATGGTCATCAACAGTGTCCCATTATTCATAAAAAAGTTTCTTATCTAATTATTATTCCTACAAATGAACATATTAAGAGTTATCATTAACATAATTATGTGTTCTCCAAAAATAGAAACTTACCATTAAATCAATTTACTATTTTGTGAAAATATGTAATCCTATATTTAAAACACTAAATGATAATCTTATTCTGAACAATGATCATATCTTTTGTGATTGATATAAGATATTCAGTGATTTCCAAAACATAAATACATCATTCATACAACTTCATTATCATTTAATTAACTAATATTTTTCATCTTATTCCCTAATAGTTCTATCCATTCACATTGAATTTTTTGTCACTATATAACAATTAATCAGACCACCTTTCTACTTTAGATTAAAAATATATCCAAAGGATAAATGTTTTCATAATTCCAATACATTATATATTTATAAAATTTGTCTATTCATTATCTCATTATGGAAAAAAATTCTCATCCATTTCAATAACCATACTCTTTAATTTTATTTTTTTGTTAATTTCATTATGTCCTTGTTTTCCCAAGGGAAAACATCATTTTTTTCTTCTTAAGAATCTACATGTCAATTTCTACCCACATTCTCAACATATTTAATAACGAATCATCCTCAATCCACAGTCTCTAATTCCTAAAATATCAAAAAACTATTTCCTTCTCAATCTTTTTGAGTCTACCTGTTTATTGAAGTATAAACTGTAAATCATGATATATTAAAACTAGTTAGGTATAAATATAATTTACCTCACTATAGTAATCATTCCATTTGAGTTTTCCTCAGAAAACTGTCCATTATATTCATTTTTATCTTATATCATTATACTTATTACCATTGAAAAAAATTATAGTGTTAAATGAACTAATCATATTTGGAAAAAAATATAGTAATGAGAAAAAAATTATAATATTTTAATCAATGAGACCATAGTTATGATATATTTTATTTGTAATTGTTACCAAAACTCTATCATTATAACATTGACATATTCATTGTGTTCTTACATTCGATTTCATGCCCAATTTTATAAAGGTTAACTAAAACATTATTTGATACTGAATATAAAAACTCTAACATTTCATATATAAAAATTAAATCCAAATAGATGATTTTTCATTACATAGAATAACAAATCACACCATAATCATAAGAGTTTAGTGTCATTGGAATCATAGGAATAAAAAACTAGTTCATAAAACGTCTAAATTATCTCCCCATCATTTCATAATTAATAGAATCTATTGGACAATAAATATTAATTTTATAAACTCATATCATGGTGAAAATAAACATAAGAAAAGCGTGATATCATATTCTCAGTAATGTTAATCGAAGATATATCAGACATATCATAATCAAAAATTTAAAAAGTACTTGAACATAACATTTGATTATTATAAAGTGTATTTGAATAATTAAAATCATGATTCATGGAATAAATAATAGAGTATTACAGTACTAATATCATAACAAAACCTTATCCATTATAGAATAACATTAGCATAAGTCATGGAATGTGGAATTCAAAAAAAATTCTATTATTTTTATAATGTATAAAAAAAACATGTTCACACTTTAGTTAAAATACATTGAATCATGACCATGAATCGATTTATGTGCATGAATCTTTGTCCATACATAATCATATGGAAATTATATTCAATTAATTAAATAATCATATTTACATAAACTCTAGGTCCATTCATTATCATATGGATATGAAATATATGTTTCTACATAAAACATTTCACAAATAATTATATTCACTCATAGAAATGTGAACATGTAATTTGGATAACACAAAAAATTGTGAACATTTAATCAATTTCATGATTTAAATTTTTGAACATATAATAATGATTATAAATATAATTTTTTAACAAGTAATATTGTTCACGTGTAAAATTTTTGAACATGTAATCATGTTCAAACATAAATTTTATGAGCATTTAATTATATTAATAGATAACATTTTTAATAATGATTAATCCTTATATACAAAATTCATAGAAGGGAGATATTTTTCTCATAAATCACAAAATGAAAATATATTATATTTGTTCTATAAGAACATAAATGATTAATCACATCAGAACCCATGTAAAGAAATGAGTTTCATAAACATTTCATAGTAAGAACTCGTGTTTTCATACGAGGTACGAATCCTTTTTCTTTTCGGTTTAACTATTCTGTTGAGGCCTAATGTGGATGCCTAACATGACCGAGGGAGTTATGGAGGTGTCTGAGGCTTGTTCGGAGCCCGAATCCATGTTTTAGGCTAGAAATGGCTTGACACACGGTTTGCACAAGGCCTGCACATGGCCTGGTTAAACCATGCACCTTGCTGCAGGGTTGGCAGAGGCAGGAGCACGGTCTTCACATGGTTTGAGGAAACTATGCGGGCTGGCCATGCGGTTTCCCCTTCCCTTCCAGTAAGGTCTGCATGGTCTCTGCAAGGTTTGTCCAAGCCGTGCGGGTAAACCATGCGACTTTTTATATTTTTATATTTAATTAATTTTTAATAAAATTAATTAAATGTTATAAAAATCTAATCTAACCATATTCTTCAATCGGACAATAAGGGGGAGGCACCTTGGAGAGCTCTCAAGGAGGCTACGGAGGATTTCGAGCCTTCTTCTTTCGTCTGATCTCCGTTTCAAACGTCGGTCCTCTTGTTAGATCTACAATGGTAAGTCCCTAATCCCTTTTTAATCTTTCTCGATTCTTCTGGTTATAATGAACGTAGATTGGACTAAGGCTCAAATGCCCTAATTTCTCGTTATTCTAATGTTCTTCAGATTTCTTCCAAATCAGGACGAATCAGAGCCTGATACCAGACGAGCTATCTACTATGAGCCTGAGGTAGGTGGTCTCATGCTTTTCAATGATTTTCAAGTAGTTTATATTTGTCGGAGTAATGGACACCCACTTTTGGGGTGTCACCTGAACCTAGAATATAACCATGTTATTACCTAGCATGTTTTAGGTAATATAAATAGGAATGCATGTGCTTGAGTTAGGTTGTAGACCTTGGGAAGAAACCACCCCTTGGGTGTGTTTCCTTGAATGGATATTTTAAGGATTTTGACCTAGGATGCCTATGAGGCATGCCTTTTCATTCCCTTGTGGGTTGTTAAAAATGGGAATTGAATATGAATGTAATTGCAATAAGATGAAATTATAATTGAAATGGTTTTGGGTATGGGATGGATTTTTTCCCCTTCCCCTTGTATGTTAATTCTTGAATTTCTAGCCCACATGAGTTAAATGCTTTTGAGCTGCTTAAAATGTGAAACAATGTCATGGGTGAACCATGGAACCAATGTGAGTGGCCATGGACAGACTCATATGAGAATTGTTACTGAAAGGCTGAGTAAATCATGGGTCCAGTGTGAGATACCATGGATGGACTCAACAGGGCTTGATATGTCATGGGTGATACCTGGATCTTATTTATAGGATCCTGGGGACGGGCTCAGATGACGGACTATACCGCACCTAGAGTGAGGCTGGGTACCTAGGAGGTTCGCCGGAATGGGCTTGTAGGGTGTTTGTGGATTTTCTCCCTGAGTGATGCCTGGTTTCCGAATTGACTATTCTAGGAATGGGTTTAAGGAATGGTTTGAACACTTGAATAATGTGATTAATGAATGTAATGGATACTTCATGCAACGCCAAGCCAAAGCACAAGCTTGGGTTGGTCTTGCTAGTGTCCTTGTTTACTTCATTCCATATTACACTGCCTGTTTTAAATATTCACTGATATATCAACACGGATATTTGGTGGTTGTCTAGTGGGATTTAGTCTCACACCCTGTTAGTGTCATGTTTTTGGACCCAAGAAAATTCTATGATTTCAGGTAATGAGAAGTGAAAAATCCATAGTACAGGTACTTCACTTGCTGCTCAGAGTAAGAGTGCAGAAGACCAAAGAAAGGCTTGTGAGGCA
Source organism: Viscum album (assembly GCA_963277665.1). NCBI lineage: Eukaryota > Viridiplantae > Streptophyta > Magnoliopsida > Santalales > Viscaceae > Viscum > Viscum album. The sequence continues at coordinate 602,191,294 of OY728126.1, forward strand.
ACAGTTGATACATTTTAGTTTCTTTTTGGTATTTTGTATACTTTTACTGTATTGTGTTGACTTGAACCATTCTATATATATCATATCATTATATTTGTTATCTATTTCTGCAGTCTATGTGTTGTCTACTGGTTACCTTCTTCTACTATTTTATGTTGTAATTCAGCAGTGATAATGTTGTAATGAGGGCATAGTCTCCCCACAGACTCACCTAGGCCCTTGCTGGTAGTCGAAAGCCTCTGGTGTTTTGGGAGATGCGCCTGAGGCCATGTGGTGACCGGTCCGGCTAACGGGTAGAATGGTAAGTTGGGTCGGGACGTTACAAAGTGGTATCAGAGGGATTTCCTTTTCTGATTTGACATACTATTTGGAGACTATAGATAAGAGTAGGAAGGGAAGGGACTTTAGTAATAAACTGTGCTTGGGTGTTGCAAACCCGTGTACAGGGAAAAGGTAAGTTGCCTCATATGGAATTGTGTTTCTGGTTTTAATTATTACAGTTGTTCTGATTTCACCGTTGGGTGACACACATGGTATTTGCTGATACTATTGATATTATTGTGGGTTCTATTTTTTTCCACCCGATGAGATGAAGGGTTTCCATGTCATGCATCATATAAGAACCTTTTTAGGAATCACATGCCATACATTATTCCATGATATCTAGGATTCTTTGATATTTCATGTTGTTTTGATAAGTGTTGTGATAGATATTGCATACTATTTTTATAGTTGATTGATAGGTGTGCCTAATATTGTGTTAGATTGGGTGAAATGAATGTATAGTGACACTATATTTCAATTCATAAGGTGTATGGGCCCTTATGGATTGGGAATTGATGCACCAATGGGATGTAAATGCTAAATGAAATGGAATAGCATGGTTATATGGGCATCAAATTTTGATTCATGAGGTGTTATGTGCCCTCAGGGATCGAAACTTGGGGGACCATTGGTTAAAGATATTGAACAAAGGTATGTTAAATGAATGAATGTTGAAAATAGAGCCTGACCTCGACCTTGCTTCTGAGCGGGCAAGAGGTAGTGACTTCAGCGGTTTTCGGTGACTGTTCCTTATGCATTCCTAGTTTTAGAAGCCATCTGTGGGTTAACGTTGTTTTTAGGATGGTCTTGACCAGTCCAGTCCTGGTTCTTGTGCTCGTGAGTTTTGAATCTCATTAAAAATATTGAACTAAGGCATGTGTTTGGTATTGCAGAGCCATGCCGCCACGGCGACCTCCAGTCGTACGTCGGGAGAGCGGTGACGACCATGTTCCGACGATGGTAGGTCATGGGCTACAAGAGGAAACTCTAACTATTCCAGATGCGGCACCAGTGGCTATACTAGACACAAGTGCTAAGGCACAATTCCATGAGATCTTGTTGCATTTTATTTAGACCATTCAGGGATCATCGCGACCTTCCCCGACTAAGGTGGAGTTGACGCGTGAGTTTTAGCAGCAGCATCTGCCTATGTTTTCAAGGGATGGTAGACTGCAGGCTACCGATTCCTGGATAGAGGCAATACTAGCTATCACTGAGCATTTGGATACACCTCCAGAGAGGAGGGTCAAGCTCACTATGGACATGTTGCGTGATTCCACCAAGAGGTGGTGGGGCGTGATCACCCAGTCATATTTTCATCAGGAGATGGATTGGATAGAGCTTCATATGGCCTTCTACGATTTCTTTTATCCCGATACTTTGAGGGCCGATCGGGCCCGGGTGTTCTTGCGTCTGGTACAGGGCACGTTACCAGTGATGGAATACTCAGTCTGTTTTACTGAGCTTCAGCACTTCGCTCCAATCCTGATGGGCGATGAGCGGTCGAGGGCCAGGCATTTTGAGGATGGTTTGTGATATGACATCTGATATTAGGTAAATATCTTCAGGTTGGATACCGTTTCTGGAATTCTGAACAAGGCTCTAATCACAAAATATAACCTAAGAGAGGCAGGAGGTGCAAGCCAGAGCAATTCATTATCGAGATCAGGTACTGTAGCGACTGTTTGTAGGAAGTGTCGTCTAGAGCATCCACACGGTGATTCTAGTAGTCAGAACCTATCTTCAGATAGAAATCTGAGGTGCTACCAGTGCGGTAGGCTGGGACACACGAAGGCACAGTGTCCTAGGGACCCAGTCAAGTGCCAATCATGTGGCAAGATTGGTCATCTTCAACATTTCATCAGAATGTTTTCACTAGTAGCTAGCAATAGAGGTTCTGTACTGACTCCATATGCAGGAGCAGGGTCGATAGCTTCTCATCAGACAGGGAGTTGGGGTACGACTGGCCGATCAGGCTGAGTTAGTGGTGGTGGAAGAGGTAGACAAGCACATGGTACACTGAGACGTCAGAGTGGGCTAGTTTCAATTAGTGAGGTAGTATCATAGGGTCGTGGTTCTGGACAAATGTATTCATTGCAACCTACTTCCGAGGATCAGGGAGCGAGACCATATATGGTCAGAGGTATGATCTTAATAGCATCTATTATTTCATCTTCCCTCGTTGATATAGGTGCATCACACAGTTTTATATATGCACTTATAGTGAGAAGCCTTGGGCTAGTTGTATTATCCTATGATGGCGTCTTGACACTAGACACACCACTAGGAGTTATGGTAGAGGTTGGATGCTAGCGCAGAGGGTGCCCTCTTGAGGTTGGAGGGTATCACTTCTTCTGGGATATTTATGTTCTCGGAATGACAGGTTTTGATGTCATTATCAATATGTACTGGCTAGTAGCTTACCAAGCCTATGTTGATTGTTACCACTGGAGGGTGATTTCACATCACCAGAGGGTGTAGTGTATACTATTAAGGGCGAGTGGGATCTCCAGGCAAGATGAGCTTGGCCAGAGCATCGTGGGATGGATGGGATGATAGCCCAGATTTCTAGTTTGTTTCTGGATGATCAGTGAGTGAGTCAGACGGACCTTCCACCAGTAGTTGAGCGCTTCGGGGATGTTTTTCCTAACTACTTTTTAGTTTTACCTCCTAAGAGAGAGGTGGAGTTCTCCATTGATCTAGAGCCTGGAGCTGCACCAGTATCCATTTCTCCTTACAGGATGGCTATGATGGAGTTGCAAGAGCTCAAGAAACAATTCGATGATTTGGAGGAAAAGGGGTTTATTTGGCCCAGTACATATCTGTGGGGTTCGCTGGTCCTTTTTGTGAAAAAGGCAGACGAGACTCTTAGGCTGTGTGTGGACAATCGGAAGCTGAACCAACTGATGGTTAAAAACAGATATCCCCTGCCGCATATAGATGACCTGTTAGATCAGATACAATGATCTAGGGGGTTCTCAAAAATTGATTTGAGGTCAGGGTCTCACCAGGTGCGTGTTTGACCTGCATACATCCCTCGTACAACATTTCATAGAAGGTATGGTTTATATGAGTATCTGTTTATGTTGATCGGTATCACGAATGCATCAGTGGTTTTGATGGCTTTGATGAATCGCGAGATACATCTTTACTTGGACTCGTTCTTCGTGGTTTTCGTGAATGATATTTTGGTTTATTATCAAAATCAAAACGACTATTCCAACCATCATGAGATTGTCCTAAATACAATAAGAGAGAATCATCTATATGCAAAGCTTACTAAGTTACACTTTTGGATGGATCAGATTCACTTCTGGGGCCATGTTATCTCTGAGATAGGAGTTTCTGTAGACCCAGAGAATGTTAGAGCTGTGGTTTCTTGGGAACAACCCAAAAATGTCTGTGACATACAGAGTTTCATGGGGATAGCTGGTTATTATCATTGTTTCATACAAGATTTCTCAGGCTTAGCAGTGCCGTTGACAGGCCTGACTAAGAAGGGCATGAAATTTGTATGGATAGATGCTTGTGAAGCAGCCTTTCAGGAGCTGAAAGGAATGTTGACATCTACACCAGTCCTGATACTGCCAGAATAGGGAAAGATTTACATGGTCTATTGTGACACATCAGGTATTGGGTTGGGTTCATTGTTGATGCATGGAGACAGAGTTGTGGCATATGTATCTTGGCAACTTAGGCCACACGAGATGAATTATATGACACATGATCTTGAGCTTGCAGCAGTTGTTCATGAGATTTGTTGTTGGAGACACTATTTATTATAAGATCATTTTGTGTTGTACACAGACCACAAGAGCCTCAAATATATCCTTACCCAGCGTGATTTGAATCTTAGGTAGCGACGGTGGGTGGAGTACCTACATTCCTTTGATTTTTAGATTTCTTATACACCTGGTAAGGGAAATGAAGTGGCCGATGCATCGAGCAGGTGGAATCAAATACATGCAGTGCAATAGGCTTGAAACAAATGGATGATTATGTCCTTGTTCTTTGAGATGCATCTTGATGTGAAGAGTTTCCAAGGGAAGTCTTTTCTATCATCCTTAAATGTGACTTCAACCCTCCTAGACAGAGTAAGGATGAGACAACTATCAGATTCGGAAGGCCTGATTCTACGGGAAGGTGTGTCAGGTGAGGACCCTCCTCCTGGTTGGACGATAGGAGAGGATGATGTTCTTCGTATACATGGATGTGTATGGGTTCCAGTGGATATTAGAGAGGAGCTGAGGAGGGAGTTTCATGCTTTGGTTTGGGCAGTTCATCTAGGAGTCACTAAGATGTATCTTTACCTACGCCGACAGTACTAGTGGCTGGGTATAAAGAGGTAAGTGGCTAGTTTTATCATGGGACTTTCCACCTGTTAGCAGGTGAAGGTAGGACATCAGTGGCCAGCTGGGCTTTTACAACAGTTACCTATCCCGGAGTTTAACTAGGATGAAGTTGTGATGGACTTCGTGACTAGTTTTCTGAGGTCACCTCGAGGTAACAATGTTGTGTGGGTTGTGGTTGATAGGCTCATGAAGGTTTCTCATTTCTTGCTGATCAAGGAGACCATCAGTGTGGATGATCTGGGATGTATGCATATTTGGGAGATAGTATGACTTCACGGTGTCCCTCATACCATTGTTTCAGAAATGGATGCACGTTTTACGTCACACTTCTGGTAGAGTTTTCAGAGGGCGCTGGGTACACAAGTGATTTTGAGCACAGCATACCACCCTCAAACTGAGGGCCAGTTATAGCATACGATACAAGTTCTTGTGGACATGCTGTGAGCATACACCCTGGATTTTGGGGTCTCATGGGTGAGGCATATTCTCGTAGTTGAGTTTTCCTATAACAAACGTTATCAGGCGACTATACAGATGGCACTGTACGAGGCTTTATATGGTAGGCCATGCCGATCACCCCTGTGCTGGTTAGAGGTAGGTGAGGCAGCTTTACTGGGACCACGTCTAGTTCAGGAGACTTCTGAGCAGGTCCAGTTGATACAAAAGAGGATGGCTACTGCATAGTCTCGTCTGAATTCATATGCTAATCACCGTAGATGAACACTACTATTTGAGGTCGGGGATCAGGTTTTATTGCGTATTTCAACGAGGCTGGGACACAGGCGGATTAGAATACAGGTTAAGCTATATCCGAGATATATTGGGCCTTTTGAGATTATAGAAAGGGTGGGGTCAGTAGCCTATTGGATGAAGTTACCTCAGAGGTACCGAGCCATGCATGACGTGTTCCATGTTTCTCAGTTACGGTGATACTATTCAAACATGTCTCATACATTCCAGCCTTAGGAGGCCAAGATTTAGGTAGATGCATCCTTTGAGGAGCATCTGATTCGTATCGTTGATAGGAGCACAAAGGTTCTATGAGGTTGGTCAATTCCTCTAGTACGGGTGTTATGGCAGCACGACCATTTACGGGATGAGACTTTGGATCGGGAGGCCGACGTACGTTCTTAGTGGCTAGAGCTGTTCGCAGAAGAATGTTGACCACCCTTCAGAGAACAATTCGGAGATGAATTTCTATAAGGGGGATGATTGGGGTTTCGTACAAGGTACGAGTCACTTTTCTTTTCGGTTTAATTGTTCCGTTGAAGCCTAATGTGGATGCCTAACTTGACCGAGGGAGATACAGAGGTGTTCGTGGCTTGTTCAGAGCCTGGAACCATTTTTTAGTCTAAAATGGTCTGACACACAGTTTGTACATGGCATGCGCCATACCTGGTTAAACTGTGCACCTTGGTGCAGGATTTGCAGAGGAAGGAGCATGACATGCACATGGTTTGAAGAAACTGTGTGGGGTGGTCATTTGGTTGCCCCTTGCCTTCCAGTAATGTCTGCACGGTCTACGCATGGTTTGTCTAGGCCGTGCAGGTAAACCGTGCAACCTTCTGTATTTTGATATTTAAATAAATGTTAATTAAATTAATTAAATGTTATAAAAACCTAATCTAACCTTATTCATCAACCAGGAAAAAAGGGGGAGGTTCCTTGGAGAGCTCTCACGGAGGCTACGGGGGATTTCGATCTTTCTTCTTCATCTGATCTCCGTTTCAAACGTCGTTCATCTTGTGAGATCTGCAATGGTATGTCCTCCATTCATTTTTAATCTTTCTAGATTCTTCTGGTTATAATGAACACAGATTGGATTAAGGTTCATATGCCTTAATTTATGGTTTTTCATCTGTTCTTCATATTTCATCCAAATCAGGATGAATCAGAGCCTGATACTGGACGAGCTATCTAGTATGAGCCTAAGGTAGTTAGTCTCATGATTTTCGCTGATTGTCAAGCTATTTATAGATGTCGGAGTGTCGCGTGCCCACTTTTGGGGTATCGCTTGAACCTAGAATTTGAACCTGTTATTACCTATCATGTTTTAGTTAATCTGAATAGGATGGTATGTGCTTGATTTTGGTTGTACACCTTGGACAGGAACCACCCCTCGGGTGTGTTTCCTTGAATAGAACTTTTATAGATATTGACCCTGGATGCTTATGAGGCAAGCCTTTTCATTCCCTTGGGGGTTGTTAAAAATGGGAATTGAATATGAATTGAATTTTAATAAGATAAAATTATTATTCAAATGGTTTCGGGTATGGGATAGAGTTTTGCCCCATTCCCCTTGTAGGATAATTCTTGAATTTCTAGCCTATGTGAGTTATGTGCTTTTGAAATGCTTAAAATGTGAAACAAAGTCATGGGTGAACCATGGAACCAATGTGAGTTGACACGAATGGACTCATACAATACTTATTTCTGAAATGCCGTGTGAATCATGGGTCCAGTGTGAGATACCATGGACAGACCCAACAGGGCATGATATGTCATGGGAGATACCCGGATCGTATTTATAGGATCCTGGGGATGGGCTCTGATGATGGACAATACTGTAGCTAGAGTGAGGCTAGGTACCTATAATGTTTTCTAGAACAGGCTTGTAGGATGTTGGTGGATTTTCTCCCAGAGCGATGCCTGGTTTTTCAATTGAGTATTCTAGGAACGAGTTCAAGGAATGGATTGAACACTTGAATGAAGTGATTAATGAATGGAATTGATACTTTAAGAGACGACAAGACAAATCACAAGCTTGGGTCAGTCTTCCTAGTTTCCTTGTTTACTGCTTTCCATATTACACTGCCTATTTTATATATTCACTGACATATTAGCATGGATCATTTGTGGTTGCCTACTGGTATTTATTCTCACACCCTTTTTGGGTCATTTTTTTGACCCATGAAGATTATATGATTTCAGGTAATGAGAAGGGAAAAAGCCATAGTACAGGTACTTGACTTGCTGCTCGAAGAAGGAGTGCACGGGTCCAAGCTAAGTCTTGCGATGCAACAAGGGATACATTTTGGTTTCTTTTTTGTATTTTGTATACTTGTACAGTATTTTATTGAAATTCACCATCCTATATATATCATATCCTTATATTTGTTATCTATTTCTGTTGTCTAGGTGTTGTCTACTGGTCACCTTCTTCCGCTAATTTATGTTGTAATTCTGATGTGATACTTTGGTAATGAATGAATAGTCTCCCCACAGAATCACCTAGGCCCTTGCTACTAGTCGGAAGCCTCTGCCATTTGGGGAGATGCGCTTGAGTCCATGTGGCGACCGGTCCGGCTACCGGGTTGAATGGTAAGTCGGGTCGGGATGATACATTTCATCATAATAGAACTCATTGAAAATAAATGAGATTCCAAAACATCAATCACTCCTAAGAATAAAACAAAAATAAAATAAATGAAGATTTAATCCATTAATATTATCCCTAGTAAATAATAAGATGAACCAAATATTTTTATCATAAATAGAAAGTAATTTTGATCAATCACATAAAAATAAATTTCCAAAATTACAATTCTGTTTAAAAATTATTTCTTTTTATCTTGCTATGGAATTATTAATGAAAATAATTTCAATATAAAGGTATGTATTTTGTAAGAAAATAACCATGTAATCATATAAATTTGATAGAAAAGACTAAAATTAAATGATTATAGGACAATCTTATATTGTCATATAAGTTCAAAAATATCTCCTTATTTTTTCCAGAAGAGAATATCATTTAGAAAATGTAAAAATAATACATTTATAAAATTATGTAGAATGTAAAACATGTGTTCAAATTAAATTACAAATATTAATAATAAAATAGTAAAATATTTTTTGGAAAAAAATTATAGAAAACATGGACAAAGGAAATAATAGAGTTTTAATGGAAACTTTAAATAGATTAAATATAAAATAAATCACTATAAAGTATAATATCATTGAAGTGAGAAGTAACAAAATTATTTAAATTTGTGTATTAAATATAAATATAAATAAATAAAAAAAAGAAAACATAATATAATCGACATTCATCAAATAAAGAATCATATAATGACATATTCAATGAAGTATATGGTTAATACAATGAATGGAAATTTGGTTAAAAATTCCCTTATCTCTTTTCAATCAGTTGAATAATAAGCCTAATAAAAGTAATAAGTATAAAAAAATTGGATAACATTAATATAATGAAATAATTTATATTATATAGTAATGGGTTTTATTTACACAACACATAATAAATAAGTGTTGAATATGGCTTATATATAAAAAATGGAGAAGTAAGATTAGGATGTTTTACCTCACGCTTCCCGTTAGTTTTGTGTACATGAAAATCATGTACAGTCATAATGAAAAATAATAATTAATTCCTGAAATAGAATAATATTTAAAACACATTTAATGACACTTTAATAACATATTACAACCATTTAATTAATAATATTTAATTACTTTCATGGTTTCAAGGGAGTCAATTTCATCATTTCATCAATGGTAAATTTTTATAAATTTATGGATTTTCTTATCTAATGGAAATAAAACAGCCAAAAAAATAAAATGTAAAAATAAACATTAAATATCGAAAATTTTACCATAAATAATTTTTCTTTCTTAAATCAAGATTATTCATTTCAAAAAATGATAATGATAACTTTTTTGTAAAATTTGGAGGTCTTTTGGACCATGATGAACATTTTCCACTTTACGTAACATTATGTCTATATACTAGTTCCCTAACATATAACTTTTTATAATATAGATAAAAAATTATTATTTAACCATAATTATATTTTCATGAATCTTCATAATTTTGGTAATATAAAAAGTCATATATTCATAGAGGTGATAACCGGTATAAATTTGACCTTAGTTTGGTTTATTGAATAAGAGGAGATGGGTATTGAAATGGTTATGATATATTACATTGGAAAATTAAAAATACATTATATAAATGATTCTATATTTATAATACCTTTATGAATGAAATATGTGAGAAGAATTTAGTGTGTGATATGGAAATAAGGAAGGTGTTTTTAAAAAATTTCATATTGAATATCACCTCCTTGAAGAACCACTTGACATCTTCATATTTAAATTTTTGCGACAAATCATGAAAATGAACATTTAGAGAGTGGGTAAGAGAGGTTTTAGAAGATATTTTCAGATATTCAATGCTTTTACTGACAAATGGGGTGGTGCGGAGTGGAATTTATTCTTGAATAGTCTAGGTGTGTAGATGATTAAATAATCATGATTTTTTGTTTAAATCAAATGAGATTTTTCTGGAAAAAAGTCCCATTAATTTGTATGATAATTAATTAATAAATTCAAGGATTTGGTTGATAAATAACTCATAAAATTATTTAAATATTATATTTTTTATGTATTTTATGCATTTTATGCATTTTTCATTCAACATTATCATGTTTCATTATTTTTTCTATAACACAATAATTTTTTTATAAAATTGTAAATTCTTTAAAAATATAAATGATAATGACCTTAATAAATAATTTAGAAATTATTATTCAAAATATGGTATTTATTTTACTAAATTAAATTAAGATAATTTAAAATATTGTTTTTAAAATTATTCTCGCAGACACAATGGTAAAAAATCTTTTGATAGTGAAAAAACTTAAAAGATTGAAATGTTTTTATATCTAATTTCAATGTGAAATAGATTAAAATTATATAATTTTTAATTATTTATTAATTATTTATCTAATAAGACATCAAATAATATTTTATATATAATTTAAATATTTAAAAAGTTTTGATCAAAATGTAGTTTCCAATTAAAATTTATTATTTTCCACGATTTATCCAAAATTTAATGTTTTCGAAAAAGTACTGTAATTCAACGCTGTCATATTTATGACATGTTTATATTGACCTTGAGTTTTTAAAAAAAAATATAATTATAAATTTCTCAGAATTTATTTTAAACACATATCATCTATCAAACGGTTACAAAAGTGCCTTCAGAAAATTATATTTATTTATAATAAAAAATGGATTTCTTATTATATTAAGATTATAAAACATATTGGATGAATTTGAAAACTGATTATAAAATGTAGGAAATATAAATTTCATTAATAAATTACATTAATGTTGATTAATTTAATTTATGATGATAAAAATTCAATTATGAGGAATAGTTTTTTTTATAAAAATAAATCATTTTTAGTAAAATGTTTTTTATTTTTATTTTAATTTTATTTATAACCAAAGAATTCATTTTATTAAAAATTTACACTATATATATATTATAAAATCTAATTAATTCCCATATTTATAATGAGTAGGTGATAATAATCACACAAAAAAATATGTATTTTATAGTTTAATGTTGATGTGGTGAGTCTTATATGATATTTGAAATATTGTTTCCTTTAAAAAAATATAACTATCTTATAGTGGGTATAATGTCATCAATGAATAGATAAAAAATCAAAGAAATTAATAATTATTATAATTATAGTAATTTAATTGTGTTTAGAAAAATTATTTTATAATTAAATAAAATTTAATGATTATCAAATTGCTAATGATCATCAATGGGGGCATAGTTCCACATCACCCAAGGTCTAGAATAAAAATTTCATAAAATCACACCCTCATTATAATAGATATAGGATAATAACAATGGTAAACAAGATAAATAATCATAACACTAGTACATAATTAAAACAATTAAAATTGATTATAATTAATGATCATTATCAAAAATAAAAAACATGACATACCAATGCATATGTCATTTTGTATAAATAGTCAGACATTACCAATGAATAAAGCCAAGAATCGTTATACTCACAATATAAAAACCCCTCTAATGCAACCATATAATGATACTATCATACATGTTAGATGATTAATCTTTGAGCTACTAAACAAGATGTAAAACATCTATGAGGTTATGGAACATACTTTCAAAATCACTACTAGCCAACTGAAATGTGAAATGAAAATTTACTTCAAATAATTGAAAATTTGTGTTATATTTTAAATATAAATATAAAAATCTCATAAATTTTTCATTCTCTTTATAAATAATAATATTAAGTATTACTATCTTTCACTATGTTATTAGAAATGTTAATATTATCTCCATGATTATTATCACATACTATATTGAATTCATTTGCAACATCATCAATACTATTATCACCATAATCCCATGCATATAGGGATTCATCTTAGTTATCTATATATCTTTGAGTAAATTATTTATTTGGTGACATGTCTTGAAAAATATAAATGTATTTCACTTAATTATAATCACAATCACATTGAATGACCCATTTTTTAGGATATTTCATTATTATTTTTCTCTAAAATAAAAGTACATATATTGATGTAGCAGAAAAATTAGAATAATATATTTTATATTTTTGATATTCCATCGTAAATGTTTCATTTACATCCATGTGGTTATTATATTTTATCTAAATGATTACATGTAATTGATTTATACACAACCCTTGATCGATATGAAAACAATGAAATTTAAATGCTGTAACATAATTTTTTTTGATATTTAATATCTCAATTAGTTTTTCCAACACACCATAAAATTAAACAGTACATTATTTATAATGATATCCATTCTAGAAAACTCTATAAGTCATTATATAGTTTTACAAGAAATGAATGTGTATGATGTAAAAATAGAATAACCACATATAAATAATTTGATTTATCTAATTTGGATGTATTATATCTCAATAAACATAATGTATTATTAAATATATATAGTTAATTTTATAATTAAAAATTTAAAAATATCATTAATAAATAATTAATAATATGTTTTCATATATTTGAATAATAATATCTAACATTCCAATCATTGAAATTGGTTGTAAAAGAAATATTTGCATTGTTCATCAAGAGTAGTAGTGAAACTTTTTGTAAACTATTTCAGGATATTATCATAGTACTATCAATAAGTAAAAAAATATTAACATAAAGTTAAAATTATTTATAAGTAATATTTAAATATAGTTATTTCTCTAAAAAACATGTATTTTCTTCACAATTTATTTGAACAAATTTATTGTCTTTATGTTGTTCATCATCTGATGTATAACATTCATGAAGTCTTCCATACCAAAATAGATGTTTATTAAAAACTAATAATTGTTGGTTCAATAAATATACCACATTTCCCCCATTAAGAATGATTCATTTATTTTTTAATGGAGTTTTAGGTTTATAATAATGAGATTATAAAAAACTCCGCTCTTTAAAATACTTATATGTAATTAATCCTTTAACTTATTTTTTATTATATAATATTTTCTTCAATTTTTTATGCATCAATCAAATGTTTACCTCCTCTAGAAATTTACTAGACCTTCATATATTTTTTCAAGGGGAAATTTTAATATTAAATATTATAATAAATAAATTAAATACAACAAAACATTTTATCCATTATACATATAATGAAAAAAATATGTTTTGGAAACCTACTAAGCACATAATATTCCTATATCACCAAACAAATGTATGAAAAAAATATGATATATCATTCAAAAAATCCCAAATCTATTTTACAATCCTATAATGATTATAAATACAATTACTTCCATTATAAGATTGTAATTAAAACATTTTAATACGATTATATAACAATCCACAAACCATCAACCAAAATTGGGAATGTAACCATTTGATAACATCAAATCATTAATTAAATGAAATGATAATAAAATATTTATTTTCATATAAACTATTTTTTGTGATTTTCTTTTTAAATAACTCTTTTCCTTGATGCGTCAAAATTTGGGGATGATCTTTTTTTGAATTTATATTATATTTAGTCTAACAAATTGTGTCCAGAATAATATAAAATATGTAATCAAAAAAGGTTTTGACATATTTCATGTCATCTTACCTGAGTACAACCAAAAAATACCACAAAAATGAGTTATCTCAAAAATAAATTTTTTTATCCAATTATGTTATTTCATAATTCCATCATTTATTACTTTTTGATAGTAAGTAAAAAACTAATAGTAGGTAATTATGGAATTTTAGATTTTAAATAAATAGATGAGATTAATTATAGGTGACCATTTCTTTCAATTATACATTTTGAAATAAACTTTGTCTTCAATTAGAAAGGATGGTCTATAATATGAAATAAACATTGACAATAAATAAAATTACATTGATTTATAGGAATAAATGATTTTCTATCACTTATATATTATGGAAGTGATTTTTTGCCTATCATAATCCAACAAGATAACATTCTATATATTGGTAAGTCAAAATTATTCTACATTAATGCTTCATTCATTAAAAAATTCCATATTATAACAATATCATATGTTTGGACACCAAATAGACCATAATAAATTTTACTTGTGAGTAACTGAATTCAAATAAATATCAATATTTGCTTCCTAGGAAATATGATTATAAATGAAAAATGATAAATGGTTCATTCATCTATATCAAATTATGTATGTTTTGTGATGTTATAATTATGGTCCAACAAGATTATTGACTAATATTGGAACCAAATGAATAAAAAACATTCGTTCAATTATTTTATCATGTGTTATTTTTTTATAATGAAAAAAGAATTATTCAACTAATCAAATAGATTCCATGAATCCCCATTATTATTTTAATTTTTTATTTTTGAAATAAAAATATTTAATTTCTTTTATGTCAACAATGATGTTGTGGTGTGATACATAAATAAATTATACAATCATGAAATGATATAGAAATATATAAATAATCAATATGAACTAATATTGAATTCTGTTGTTGTATATCATTAAACCTCAATTGTCCATATATTGGATTACTCACGAAAAAATCATTATCACCATAATATAGAGTCCTAACTGACAATTTCATTTTTTTAATGGTTGAAAAGTATGGTTATATATACATAATCAATGAAAATTACCTTTATCTATGGTTTAAATAACCAGATATCCAATTATCCTAGATCTATAGACATTCTTATATACACAATTTAAATATATGGCTATAGAAATATATTCGCTTTTTGAAATACTAAAAATAACGCAATTAGACACAGTTTAAAATAATGGAAATAGGTTATAGCCACAGTTTAAAACCATGCTAATATGTGATAGTTGTGGATAGAAACCATAGAAATATGTAATGTTCTACAATTTTAAATTGTGGAAATTGGTATATAGTCATGAATTCAAACCAAATAATGGCTATAATCATAATTTAAAATGAACGCAACCAAATTTGAACCCCCCGATGGACTCATTCAACACTAGACAGCCAACCACTACACTACATAAAATTTTATGTATTCGTATTTATATTTTCAATATATATATATATTTATATATAGTAACTTTGTAAATAGGTATGGACCAATGTAATTAATTCATTGAGTGCATTTCCCATGAAAAAATATTCATCCCATGGTGGCAATGGAAACCTGTAGACATCATTTACAACAATTGAGTCTGTAGACATGGACCGATAGCCATATTTTGTAGAATTGTTTCAATATCATAGACCAAAAAAACTATAACCATTTTCTAGAAAAACCATGGATATATTCATTACTATATCCATGATCTTTTCTAATCCATGACTATATTAATGGTATAAAAACTATAGATGAAGTTTTTTAAAATTTTGGCTATATGTATACTGGTATAGAAATATTTTCATGTAGTCGATGGAATCATTTGTATTTTGAAATTATATTATTATAATCAAGAATCAAAATCTATACCAATATATTTTTTATTGAATTTTTTTGGAAACACCTTTCCATCAGGTTATAATAATTTTTGTAAATAATATATGTGAACAAAAAACTATCTGATATTTCCTTATCTTATTTAACAACCCTTAATTTATTAATATATTAAAATTTATTTATCTTTAAATAGTGATAAAATTTATCTTTATCTAAATTCATGAATTCTAAAAATGAGATGGTGTTATCTCAGAATTTAAATTCCCATTTATAGTTTTTGATTGCTGAAAACCCAATCCTACAACCACATTTATTAAAACATAATAGCATGATGGATTTGTAAAAAATTATTTTAATCATATCTGTAATTTCTTTCACAATTTTGACAAAAAAATCACAATCATTATGAAATATAGCATTAAATAGATGAACCCCAATGATGTTTAATTGTTTAAATATCCTACAATCAGTAATTTTCAATGACACAAAATTAACCCCTCTAAAACAATTTATATTTTTGATGGTGTGTATGATAATAAATTTTCAACTCCCTCAATATATAATGTATTTATACATTAATGTTTTTGATATATTTATTAATTTATCGAATAAAGATACTGTAAAAAAATGAATAACACATTCCATTATTTTCTAAAAAAAGAAAAAATAAATACATGACTCCTGATTAATGGGATAGAAGTAATGATCCAGGAAAAAAGAATAAAAGAATAAAATATTAATATATTTTAATTTTTTCATTTATGGATACATGTTTGTCATTACAACTAAAAACCAAAAATTATATATTCCAAATGTAATAATAAAATAAATATTGTAAAACAATTACAATAAATTAGTATTAATTATTAAAAATTATTACTAATTTACAACAATTATTACTAATTATCAGTACATATTGATAATTAACACAAGAAATTGTTAATTATTAAAAATTATTACTAATTATTAATAATTATTACTAATTATTCGTAATTATAAAAAATTTCTTCTAATTATTTTAATTATCAATAATTTTTACTAATTACTCATAATTATTACATATTACGGATACTTTTATTAATTATTATTTAGTTGTTTTTACTAATTATTGGAAATTATATGTAATTATTACATATTATTACTATATAATTATAATTATAAACAATTATTATTAATTCAACTATATAATTATATTCATTTCTATGTATTGGTAATTATCAATAATAATTGGTAAATATTACCAATTATTGGTAATTAATACTAAATATTGTTAATTATTACTAAATATATATAATTATAATAAATTCTAAAAAATTATTGCATTTTATTAAATTTAATATTTAATTATAGCAACACCATTATATATTATTTAATTTGTTTTTTATGAAATCTAAATTTGTTATATATCTTGTGTTATTGTCATCAATGAGTTTAAATGAACCATGATATACAATTTTCACTAAGATATTGGATTGGTATATATGAATAGAAATAACCAATTATGAAATATATTATATTAAACATATATAAAATTAATCCATTTTCAACAACTAATTTGAAATGAAAATGAAGAACATTTCCTAATAAATGAGATGTTCTTTAAAAAAAATTTGTCTGTAATTTTTTTTATTGTTAATTAAATAAATTGATCCCAATTGGAAAAACTTTCCAATTTCCATTACAAATTTTATATTTATAAAACTGATTTTGTTTTCAAATAATTATTTTTCTTCTATTGGTATAATAATCAATCTACTATTATGCGTAAAAATTTATTTTTAAGAAAAATGGTTTTCATCACTTTTTACACACATATTTTCAATTTTATTTCAATAAATACTAAAAATTTATTTGTGAAAAATAGATAAATATTTTTAATTGGTAAGGGAAATGTTTTAATATTCTTATATTTTTTGTAAGTATTATTAGTAATCATAGTAAAAATTGTTTACATTGGTAATGGTAAAATAGGAACATAGGATTTAAACATTGTGATAAGAATTTAAAATATAAATTAAACAATCCATTATTCTATTTTATGAGTTATGTTTGGACATTTAAATTCATTTCTACAATATATGGCCACATGGTACCATATTATTTTGAATATGAACCTTATATTAATTTTAGAAAGAATCCAAAATCTCAAACTCATCCTTTTAAATATATCTTCTCAAACCACATAAACAATGAATTTTGTGGATGAATAATAATTTTTAATAAATTTATAATGACTTTATTTCCTTGATTGTAATTTATATATGATTTTTTTTGTTATATAATTTTAAGGAATTTCAAAACAACACACACAAAATATTTGTACAATAAATAAAAAATTAAAATAAATGATATTTCAAAAAGTAAAAACAAATATAATTAGATTGAGTAATATGGTTAGAATAATTTTTTAAATAAATATGTCAGATTAGTGATTTTTAAAAATATGTTATTTCAAATACATCATTGTTTTAGTGTCATTGAAATAATAATTAATGAATAGTTGCATAATTAAAATTAATAATCTATAACAAAAATTATATTAAATTAAATTATAAAAAACTAATAAAAATTTTATATATATCTAAGTGAATTAAAATTGATTTTAAATTTAATTAATGGTTCATTTTTGATATATGTTTTAATTTATGTTATCTTTCATTACCATATTATATGGAATTTTTTTATCGTGAATAAGGTATAATCGATTGAGGAAGAGGTAAATAAAAGATATAATGTTTATAACGAAAAAAAAACAAGTATAAAATTAATTTTATGATATAATATTAAACCTAAACTATTTTTATTTAAATAAATTACACTATTTAATTATTTATATTGATAATGACTTTGTTATATTTCAGTCATTTTTGAAATTCTATGTGAGTCCAGTACATCTCCCAAAAAGGGACACCCTTATTTTTACTTCATTTCCCAAGGTTTATCATTCTATCTCGACCAAATCCCATGCACATATCTTATCAAATGAATTATATATGTTCAACATGATCATTTCTTCCAAAAATACAATCCCTGGGGCCCTAATGATAAGATCTGAATGTGTCATTTCAAGGAGGTGGTAATCTCCATAACTGATGACATTAATTTTTTACATCGTTTCTGACCTCATATAAATCTAATGTATTGATCAGAAAATAATATGTTTATGATGATAAAAAATTGATATAACTTTATTATAATGTAACACCATTTAGTATTTATTATTTACATTAAATGTGGTGTGAATTTATTACTTCTACATAAGAATGAATTGAGGATTCCACGTAGTGATATAATTCGTATTATATTCCCATTATTTATGGATGGTCATTATAGTGGTTGTAAGATTAAAAAAAGATATTAATTACATATATGTAATTCAAATATAACAATATGAAATATACCTTATTATATTCTAAAATGTTAGAAAATGGTTACGTCGCTCATATAAACCTATGGAATACCACCTCGATTAAGCGATGTGATTTTTTCTTCATTATCATTTTACATGGATGGTAATAATGAAATATTTAATCATAATATTTGATATATATTTTTAAAAAAATATTATTAATGGTATAATTATTTTTTTCCTTAACTTCATTTCATCCGTTGAGAAGTGGAAACAGTGTTCAAGCATAGATACAACCATCAATATCCATGAAAATTATTAATGTTTAATATTCTTCACTTATATATGAATAAAAATGAAAATATATATATATATATATATATTAATATTTATTATACGTATTGATAAAATTATTATCATTATATATATTGTTTTATATGAAAATTAATGTGGATTGAGACTCTTTAACTGAAACATTCATAAACAATACGTAGTTATCCCTATAGAAACTGATATTAATAACAAATTATTAATAATTTGGTTATAATATGTCATATGTAAATAACAAATGGTATTATAGATATATTTATTATTCTTTAATAAATGTAGAATTATTTATATTTATTATACTGAGGTTCAAACATGTATAAATAAAGGTGATACTTGAGTTATGATACTTACATTTTAATCATATTTTTATCCAAAATTATTATTATTGAATTTCATATGAGAAAATTATATCATAAGTGTCTAATAAATCACATTAACTTTGTATATCCATAAGTTATTTATGATGAATTTATGTTTTCACATAATTTTATTTAATTTTATTTCTCATAAGAACAAAATATTTTTTTAGAGACATCGACTATTTTTTATATCTAATCGAGTCCATAGTATTTCATGATTTTTATAAAATTATAATTTGGGTGTATAATAAAATTTATAATGATTTATTAATTTCAATACCATTTGACCAAGGGTATCATCCTCTAATTTTCTAAAAAGGTTTCATTTTGATATTTAACACAAGTGTGAATGGATTATCATTTTTAACCTTATACACAATTAACTAAATTTCCTTCCATCCTAAATAAAAAATGAATGATATATTATTTTCAACTTTCCATAGTTTTTTTCATTTAAAAGTATTAAAATAATAAATTGGAAGCATTTATTTTTTCAATTTTTCACTTGAAATATAAAGTGTACTTTATTCAATAAATATTCCATTTATTCTTTTAAAAGAATTTTCAATTACGTTAACTTCTATTGAGGTAAATAATGTATTAATTGGGTAATAATACAATTATAAATAAAATTACAATTATATTGATAGATTATATGTATGATTATTATATTTTTATGAATCCTAATAATTTTCTATGGGTTATTCTATAGTGAAATTATTAATTTTTTATGAAACTAGTTTTCTATTCTACTATTATATTATAAAGATAATATTAAGGTTTTATTAGAATTTGGACCATAACTTTATTGTGTTGATTATGAGATTAGCGTGATGCGAATTGAATATTCCTACAATTAATAGGGTAAAATTTGTATCTCATGAGATAATTATGACTAAAATTTTTCTTTTTTGATACACTCAAGGAAACTAGAAATTATTACTACTCTATTAGGGTATTTGAGAAAATTTTTGAGTCTCGATATGTTATTATTGATTGTGTTAATATTTAAACATGTCATTTGAATTTTTATTATAACTTTTGATGGTTCCAAAAGATTATTATATGTACTTATTTTTCATTAATAATCTATGATTATTTATCACATCTATGATTGTTTTCTTTTTTAATGATATTGATTAATTTCATGACCCCTGTTTATGTACCATGATATATTTAGTATGAAAAGTTTAATTTTTTTTTATCCCAAACCATTATTCTTATCTTATGCTTTCATATGATCATCAATTGATAGCTCTCATTTTCACCCTTACAGAGCATTTGAACTAACCCTTTATTTTGTTTTCATTCCCCCTGTTAAATGGAAAATATTAACTAGGTAATGACTATGAATAGTATTATATGGGTATATCTTCATAGTATATGTTAACGAATATTCTTGAATTAAAACTATTGTGTATCTAGTCTCGAATCACACTAAATGTCTAAGGTAAAAATGCACATATTTGTGAAATATATTGAATATTCATCTAAAATGATGTTCAAGTTTTGTATGAAACTATTTCATAACATTATGTTGTGTAACTTAAGATGATTATTAAATAAAATCACAATACAATATGATAAATTTATCGAAATCCATGTCAAAAAGTATAATTATAAGATAAAATCTCAATTCATGGTTACAGAATAAATTATTTCTATTTCATATATATGCACCTCTATATGGATTATATAAGAGGATGAGTTCAAGGAATAGATTCTTTCTAGGGGTTATAACACCAAAAAAAATAGTTTGATGTGTATATATCTACTATTATTCTTGTGCATGGTGAGTGTACCCTTTTCGAGAAGCTAATTTGACACGCTCTAGTGATATTCTTTCATTAATTAAAATTTTCTATACAAACCATTATAAATGTTTTGATATATTCGATAACCATGGATGGGCATGGGAAACCTAAGGTGGAATATGATGAAAAAAAGTAAATATTCAAACATAATATAAATGGGTTTTCATGATTATGTTGTTTCTCACTATTAATATAGTTGGCAACACTATGGTATATGGTTTTTTCTAATGTATGGACCCTAAATTAGACATGTTAAGGATAAATGTGAAGAAAGAAGGAATAATTATCCTCAAAAGAAACAGATTGTCATATTTCTTATTATAGAATCATCTTCCTATTCTCACATAACATTACATGGACACGAATCATGTTGATCTTTATAATGATAAAATGGGGGAACAACATTCTATTGATTAATTATTGAGGAAATTTCCACCTTATATTAGTTGGTCTTGAAATATACTAGTTAATATAATATTTATTGGCACCATTAAAGAAACAATTTTTGATAAAATAATTTTATAATCTTAATATTTTATGCTAGATGATTATTGTATTTATGGTAAAGAATATAAGATGAGTACACTTATCATGAACATGAAGAATCATTAATAAATTGACTTCATGGTATGAGAAGAATTCAGGGATATTTTTTTTGTAACTATGTCCTTATTATTCATTGAATAATATGGAATATAAATTTCTTAATTTTAATAAAATGGAGAAATATTATATTATTACATATGTGTATAATTTTTTAAGTCATGCTAGATAAACTTTTTTATTATTGAATATCATTGAAGTTAAAATTGATCGATCCATTTGAGGATTAAAAAAATTCATCAAAAGGATATTGATATAAGATTCTTGAGTATATATGATGATAACATTTGATCATCATTCAAAGTTTAAATGAAAATTAAACATTCAAATAATTACAATTTTTGTGATCCAAAAAATAATATCTTGACTCATAAAAACTAAAATAAATAATAATGTTGAACGAAAAATTATCCGTCAATATGCAAGAAATGTGAGATGAAAAAACAATGGAAATTTTTTATTCGAATTGGGTAGTGATTCAAATATCCAATGGTGGGTCATATATCTCATGAATGTGAAGAGGTGATGAATGAGATTGATAATGGAATGGAGAAGAAGATGGAAAATAATGAACCAAACATGCTAAAAGGATACAAATGAATGATTTTGGTCATTATTCCAATGAGTGCATGAAGTCAAAGGGTTATTATAGTGATCTGTGTAAGAAACATATCATGATTAATGATGAAGGGAAATATCATACTCTCACAATAATATAATTGGGTAATGATAATGAAAAGGAGATTTGATCAGTTGTCATCCACTATGGTACCATAGATGTCTTCTTTGACACCTTCTCAAATATGTTTCTATATTTAATGTATTTTCAAGTGTTATAGAATGAGTACCTCAGTTATTAGATTTTTATTTATTAATGATACCTTTTAATGGTACTATGGTCACATATGATTTAAATAATCCAACACTAATTGAATATTATGGTAAATATCTTTCAAAAAAACTCATGATTACCTTTTTAGTTGAATTTTATTTTATTATAGGAATGAATTGGTTTAAATTATATGTATCCCATCTCAATTTATGAGGAATATAGGTCAAATTTTATTCTTCAAAATTAATATTTGTTCATCTAATAGTAATAAGATACATAATAACATGTAATAGAAGTTAATTCTATACTGTAGGTCTTCATTAATATCAATGTAATATATTTACCATAGATGGTTGGGGGGAAGCTGGATTTTGATGATATGGATATTGTTAGGGAGTTTTTTTATTTCATTCTAGAATATTTCCCAATTATCCCTCCAACACACCAATATAATTTTAAAAATAATTCATACCTAATATTGCTCCAATATTGAAGACTCCTTATAGAATGACCCGAATTCATTTTCTTAAGTAAATGAAGTAACTCGAGGAAAATATTTATAAGGGATTTATTTGACCAAGGGGTCACCTTATGGTGAAAGAATTATTTTATTATAATTTAATAATTGACTAGTATGATTCTTCACTTGTTATCAACAACATAACAAGAACAATATGAAGAACAGATGTTAAATATGTTATATAAATTATTTATGTGATTAATATTTATGATATCAACACATTTACAAAATGAATAGTCATTCTGGATATCTTAAATTGATGTTTAAGAATGATGATATAACCAATAAATTCTTCCATAAAATGTGTGGGTTTTATGATTTTATAGTGATGAAATTTGTATAGTATAATTCCACTACAATATTTATAGATTTAATGAATAAAGTCTTTATATATTAAAACAACCATAATAGTTTATTGTGAGGGAATTTGGACATCCTTCAACTAATATACTGTTCAAAAGTATGTATATCGCTTTCCATAAAAATTTCCTAGTATTATTAAAAATCACGATTATAGTTTTCAATATAACTCTTACCTGGTGTTTCACATTTTTTGAAGACTTCATATAGAATTCCCATTATTGAGGTTTGTTAATTAAATAAAACATATTAAGATAATATTTATATGAAGTTAATTTTCAAGGTGGGTCACCATAGGATGATCCAGTTTTTTGTTAAAAATTAAGGATTAGTTTGAATTTGTATTGATTAGTGATAACATACCAAGAATTAGTATCATCTACTTTATATAAATTATTAATGTTATCAATTTTTATTATCTAAATACATTTAAAAATTTGAAATTCATTTTTGATATCATCAATTTATGGTTATGATGGTGGGTATAACCCAAACATCCCTCCATAAAACGTATGGGTATTATGATTTTATAGTGAATCCATTTGGAAATTCTAAATCTAAAAACATTATTTATTTATTTAAGGATATAGACTTTGGGGATTAACATGATCAATTTATAGTATCCCATGAAGAGGAAATTTTTTATATACCCAAATTAAGTATAAATATGAAGATAACATGAGAATTGCAATGAATACTTAGAGGAAGGACAATATATATTGATAATATAATAGGGGTAAATTATTTCATCAAAAAAATTCATTTGTGTTTCATATAATATAAACTGATGGTACTTTGGTGGATCTATTAAAGAATTTTTTTTATTAAAAAAATCACTCGGATTATCCATTCTTATTGAGATCCATTGTTTTATGTTTTTGGTATATATTTTTGATGACTTTTGGAAAATATTCCATGGATTCCTAATCCTCTAACCATGTTAACTCATGATGGATCCATATATTGTTAAATAGTTGAATGTGATGAAAATTTCAATGAAGTAAATAGATTCATAGTTATAAATGTTATTAATACATTAATGTAAACTGGTTAAGGGATTATTATCTATTGTAGTTTCATCAAGAGGGAAATGGTAAGCGTTCTCATGATGAATTATATGGTTATAAATATTAACTCAAGAAAAATTATTGTTTATAAGAAATTTTTACCAACTAAGGATTTGGTGTTAGAAGTGGAATTTATTTAATAAATG
The DNA here is from genome assembly GCA_963277665.1 of Viscum album. Classification (NCBI taxonomy): domain Eukaryota; kingdom Viridiplantae; phylum Streptophyta; class Magnoliopsida; order Santalales; family Viscaceae; genus Viscum; species Viscum album. Next base: position 602,216,094 of record OY728126.1, read on the forward strand.
ATTTTATGGAATTAATATTATGGATAATTATGTGATATACATAATAATTTTTTTAGAAAGAATATGATAAATAAAAAATGGATGAATATTATCGTTACAGGATAGTTGGTGGTGATTTTTTATTGTGAATGGAAAATAAATTACCACCCTATGAAGTAGAAAATGTTCCCTAATGTAGTGAGTGAAAAAGATCACTCTAGATTATCTATTTCGAGAATCATAAAGAATAAAAAAAATTCGTATTAGAATAGATTGGATCTATAAATTCTAATAGAAGTGGATAAATATTATCTTATTCAAATAATTGAAGAACCATATATCTATGAAAGGATTAAAGCAATGAAAATTGAAGATGTATAGTGGAAAGATATGTTGATAAATTTACCTATGTTCTATAATTATTTTGATGGAATTATAATGGTTATGAAATGTTTATGTCTCACGTCAATACCAAATTTGAAAAATGAAAATTGGATGAAGCTCAATGTTTGTCATTATCAATTTATCATGAAAGTATGAATCTATATTGACGTATAATAGTATATATATTATGGTAAAACATGAACTCGATATTTTAGATCACATATCTTAATTTGAGTTATTTGAATAAGTTTTGGTTCATAGGAAATTTCTAAGGGTATTTTGAATCCTTTACCAACTCTATAATGGAAATGGGAAAAACCATAGATTTTGTTGACAGACATCCATAAATTTCTATAGTACATACTTCTATATATGATTTAGTTGCCCACCATAAATTGATATAACAATTCATTTATTTCCCATAAGACATATCACTTAATCAACATTGAAAAAAATAAATTAGGGATGTAGTAAGGCTACATGACAGAGTTATTTTTAATGTATCTATTTGGGATCTGATCTTTTCCTCAATGTTCTTATGATGAATATGTATTAATCTAGATACAGAGTTATGTTTCTTCACCACTTATCATACACAGATGTATTTTCATTCAGAGAGAACAAAAAAACTATATATGATATATTGAGATCTGTTTCTCAAGATATCAATGGTTATTGGGATATATACCTTCCATTAGTCAATTTTTATTACAATGATTTGTTTTATTATATAAGTTGAAGGGATTATTAGGATGAAATCTATGATATATTGTGAAAACCACCAACAATATGTGATGGTGTTGGAATATAAATATATTCTATTGTTATCAAGGTGTAGAAAATGTAAATTAAATTCATATCCACAAAACAGAACACATTACCATCTTACAGTCGGTAATAAAACTATGATGACATTTTAGTAAAATATTTACAATTCGAAGTTATTGAAAACATTTTTATTTTTATTTTTAAATTTAATATGGTTAAGAAATTAAAAAAATCTAATTATTATCCCATAGTATATTTTCTCCTTCAATATTATTTTTTGAGAATGTTCAGTAACTTATTACAAGGCCCTTTCTTCGAACCTTGACAATGTTCAAATTGGGTTTCATATATCTCTCAAGAGGAAGTACATTCCTTTTTAATCATATTAACTAATAACAAATTAGACACTACTATATAATTATCTTTTATATTAATAACAACTAATAGATATCATTGATATTAGATTTAATGTGCTACAAAATGTGATTACAAATTTGGTTATAGTTAACATGACGAGTCCAAAAATCAATAATGCAATATCAGAACCAGAGAATTTAATAAATCATTGAAAACAAAATGTATAAATTTATTTAATAATTATTTTTTTTGGAAAAAAATAAATTCATTAGGGTCATAATGTAACTCTTATAAATTTTTTTATTTTTTTCAAATAAATTTAATCTCATTTATAGCTTGTGTTACACACTATATTGAGTCTAAAAGAACAATGATGTACTATTATAAATTATCCATTGAACTAGTGGTTATCATTAAAACTAAATGATTATGATGTTTGGTTTATAAAATATTTAATTAATAAACTTTTTATCATTTATTTATAAATATATATAAATAAATTTGAATATAAAGGATTTGTTTTTATAAGAAACTATTTTTATATGTGCAAAGTGTTTTTATATTAACTGTTTAAATTTATAATTATTGGTGACTTAATTTAAATAAAAATTATATTTTTTAAATAAAATAATGTTTATATCATTCATATAATAATTTTTCTAGTCAAGGGATAGTAATTAATTTTATGGACATTCTAAAAAATTTATTTTCTAAAAGTTAGTTATCATCATATTTTTCAAACGTATTTTATAATATAAATATGTATCATATAGAAATTTCAAGATTTAGACATTATTAAATATTTTATATTATGAGGATAAAATTTTCAAATTATGTCTATTTTATATTTGTACAATTTTATTTGTAATCACAAAATATTTTTCTTACTATGGTAATTTTAAACTTGTAAAGTATTTTTAAAATGTTGTCATAGTGATTGTAACGACCTGAATTCTCCATGTAATTTTATTAATTTATATAGAACTATTCTGAATATGTGAAATATGATGGCTTTTGATTCCAATGCATGGTGTGTTTGGAACAATATTTTAAACTTTCTTAAGGTATGTTCAGTAAACTTGTGAGTGGTAAATCCTAAAAATAGAACAGGCTCTCGGTATTAAAATCCAAGGGCACTATTTTACATGAAATGCCAGGATTCTCTTAAGGAATCCTTAACCTCGACTGCTGTGGGTTGAGAGAGGAAGTTGGTTATGCAGTTTTCTTGGAGGATTATTAAATAAATCTAATATATTTTAAATATCATCCACCTCTCCATAGGTTTTTCTGGTGGGGACCACAAGTGTTGGTCAGTCATTTAATATAGGACATTAAATGCCCACTTAAACAAAAATGTGTAACCACCCAACATGTAATTAATGATGTTCATTAATTCCACCAATTAATGAACTTCTATAAATTATGTGTTGTAAAAATTAACATTCATCATCTCTATTTGAATACTTTGGAAAAAATAGTGGTGTTATTTGGGAGAGGAAGATTTTGGAGAAGCCTCTTGATGAAGAATAGATCCATCATTCAAGAACTGATGATCGTCATTCGAGTGGCATCGTTAGATTCTTGCTTCGGGATCAAAGAACACTAGATGTCATTAACCATAGTATTTTCTCAAATGACTCAGGAGGTTGTGTTTTTCATTTTTCAAATTTCAATAGTTGTTGTATCATTTATCTTCTCCCTTGATAAGATGCTAATGTGAAGGCGGTGGGCCAAATGAACAAGGCCTGGTCCCTCCACCTCTTGTTCAATCATTGTGTTCTACGAGGGTGAATTTTTGGGTTGGGCAGAACCAAAATTTGAGTGTAAAGAAGAAATAGAGCCTACTCCAAAAGACCATAGGTGTGATCATAAGGAAAAAGGACCACCATAGCTCACTAGTTGTCCGGATTCAGAAAACTGGTGCGGCGGGGTGCCGGCATGTCGGCACTAGTGACCTGTGCCGACAGGAGATGATAGTGGCCAGAACCAGCCAGTCGTGGAGGTGGCGGTGAGCCATTACAAGCCGTAGGAGGAGGAGTCCATTGATTTTCTATCTCAATAGTTGAGAAAGGCATCTCGAACTGGTTGGCTGTGGAGGCAGAGAGGCACGATGTCACACGCTGCTAGAGACGGTTGCAACTCAAAGCCACGACGGAGGAGCGACCAGCGCCCTGTGCATCCTGCAACAACCAAGAGGTTATACGTGGCACCAGATCTTCAATTCCCAAACATAAAATCCATTCGAGAGAAAGGGGGAAATATATCCCCCCAATGCCAGCAAGGGTGGGCATCGCGCCCTCCTAATGACTGAGTCCCGCCCCAATCTGGCTGGGTTGCGCCCTTCTGCGGGCGGGGTTGCACCCTCTAGTAGGACAGGTTGTACCCCCTTACAGGTTAGGCCATTCCCCCTGTGTGAGATGGGTTTCACCCTTCCAGTGTGTCGGGTTGGAGCATCTCCCAGTTAAAGAGGGCTGGCCCAAGCCAAGTCGGTCCACGCGGGTCTGGCAGGACCCAGACCCATCCAGGCCCAATTTCTCTTGAAAATTCCATAACATGAAATCCAGACATCTATTTGATGAACCATCTACGGTGATGGGATCCGTAGAGCGAGATAGTTCTTTATTTATATTTCAAACAAATTTTGGAGAATGTTGGAGTATGGTCGGGTTGAATCGAACCTGAATCCAACCGTGCCCTCGGTACTAAAATGATTATAACTCACAGACTGGATGTACGATTAATGCACCATATGTCACATTGGAACCCTTAATACATATAGTTTCTTTTGGTTACTCCATTGTGGAGATTAGTGGATGTTGATGTATAACTGATATATCTTGGTTAAGATTCTACTGAACTCGAGTACACCAGGTCCGGGGAAGCCTATTGCTGGATATCGTTGAAGTGGCGATCCAGTGTGGATCAACATCATTGAGACCTAGAGTGGATCAACACTGTATCTACCCAACGAGGACATTTTTTTTCAGAGGCCCATCAAGAATCAAAATCTAGAGACACTATGTGGATCAACATTGAGTGACCCTGTGTGGTTTAGCAATCCAGCGACTCTATGTGGATCATCATTATAGCGACCTTCTATGGATCATCATTTTATTGACCATGTGATGATTAGAAATAGCATGACCTGATGAGGACCAACCATATGGTGGCCCATCGGGGATCAATGACTTACTTCCAAGAGTTAATCGATAATAGAAGAAATTATTTTTTTATCAATTTTGGAACTTTTAAATGTAATAAAATGATATAGCTTGAGAAAAATAATTTATATTCATGATCTATCTGTTTTATACCTGGTGAGAGCTGAATATTACTTTTTTCTATTTGTTATTGCGGTCTTTCTTTGTGGTTTTTCCATTGATGAACTCTCCGAGAAAAACGGGGGGTCTCAAGGACCCTACTGAGTATAGTTATACTCACCCCTGCATGGGCTTCGCATGTACCTTTTTGTGTCTTGGGCAGATGATAGATAGCTTTGAACATGGATTAGGAGCCAAAAATGGATGGTTCTCAGAGTTGTACCTTCATACATGATGTGTCGTTGTGTCAACTGTCCATGAGTTGTACCTAGCCATTAGACAAGAACTTTGTTGGGTGATTTCGAGACCTGTTTCTCTATTTCTGACATACATTTTAGTTGGGATTGTATTTCGAACCCATTTACATATAGTAATCAACCCTTTTACATTCATTAGATATCTTTTTACTGCTGTAATTTTACTACATGGGTATTTCTCGTTGTAATATTGTGATGTGTATTTTTAGGTTTAATGGAAATGCATTCCCATTTTTCAGTGATATTCCTTCGGTTCTAGTTCCCAACAACTAGCCTTTGGATGATCGGATTGTGTTAGTCATGCACGGGCCTCCGGGCACGGTTCATGAGAATGTAATATCAAAGGAGTTTGTTTTATCGAATCACTAGGAATCTGGTCTTTTAATGGGGAAATAATGTTATGTGTTTTGAGTTTGGTTTTCATTTCAGGGAGTCCAGTTTTGGTGTGGTGGCCGATGTATCAACACACTAGGACACTGAATTCTGATTTCTAACTCGGTGCATGAAAACACTGATTGCATGTGTTTTGGAAATTTTCTACTTTAATCTGTTTGAGTCATCTCACAAGGTATAACATAATAACTACGGCACACCTATTTACTTACAGAATGTTGCCACGTAGAGAGTCATCCAGGATTCCTAAGAGAGTACATGATGATGGTACACTGATCAATGAGGCTTTACTATAGGGCCCTCATATGGAGATAGTACAATCAGGTGGAGTACCATCAGCACCACTACTCGTTGGGGAGTCGTAGCGACCATCCCCCCCAGAAGATGGTGCATGCCAACTGAGTGCATGTAATGAGTTTCAATAGTAGATGCCTCTGAGGTATCAAAGTGAGATGGATCCACATACAGTTGAGGACTACCTGGAGGTTGTGTCTCGTGTTTTTCTCATTCTTGGGACACTAGTATAGCAGATGGTTATCACATCAGTTAATATTTTCCATGGAACAATAGGGAGATGGTGGAGTTCGATTCTCTATAAAATTGACCAAGATACCCTCACCTTGACAGACATTGAGAGCCTCATCAGGGCAGAGTTTTTACCAAAGACTCTTCCCTTTTTGTGTATCCAGGATCTACTTTACTTACAGCAGGGCATCCATATTGTGTCCCAGTACTCAGTGAGGTTCACTGACCTCTCGTGATACTCTACGGACATAGTGTCAGACTCTATCTTCAGGACTCAGACCTTTGAGAATGGACTTTGATGGGAGATCAATCCTTCGATGGTATCTCTCATCATCTCGGTGTATGTCAGAGTGCTGTAGAGAGAACTCTTAGAGGAGAGCTTCCTTGTTGAGAAGAAACTGACAACAAGACCCACCACTAGTGGAAACATAGTCGAGTCATATGTGGATGGTAGTATGCAGATGAAACAATGATCCAAGAATACTAGACCTTATGGTGGATGACACCATGATGTATGTTTGGAGTTGTGAGGCTCATGAGGTAGAGCATGTCAGCATATAAGCAGATTGTGTTTCACTTGCGGCAGGAAGTGTCACATGGCTCACGACTGCCCGACTAGCCGCATTGACAACTAGAAAATATTTGAGGGACCATCAAGGAAAAGGCAGAGATTAGAGTAATGATATACACTAGTAGAAAAAGGATGAGGCAGAGAAGGTATCCATGCATCAGGAGGTGGGCAGCAAGTCAAGGTTCTACTGCCACAACCTCCAGGTGGTCCACCCCGACCCCATGGCGCAGGTGTACAAGGACATGCTCAACTCCAGGTAGTAAAGTCCTATGACCACAACGCTCTAGAGATGATTTTAGGAAAAATCGTTTTCTACACAAACAAGCCTGTAGTACTTATAGACACAGGTTCTTGTCAGTCTTTCATTTCCATGTCCCTCGTTCAGAGATCAAAGATTTTGGTGGAACCGTTGGCTCGATCATTATGGCTATAGACTCCTACTAGAGAGGATTCTATGATTACACACTAGTTCTGGCTCTTTGAGCCTACAATAGAAGTTGAGAGATTCGACTGTGATCTTCTCATATTGGCATCGATACCTTATGATGACATCATGGGTATGCACTGGTTAACCATAATCCATGTCTAGATTGACTGCATTAGTGGCAATGTGCAGTGTGTCCATGAGGATGAGACTATGTTTTTCATCAACAATGAGAAGGGAACCATTGCAACACAGGATGAACTTTTTGGGAGGAGGGTGTAGCTGAACACACATCAGTTGTCTAGCCTTACCATCAGAGATATTGATGTTGATAGTCTGAGCTATCTAGTAGTGGTGGACCAGTATACTGATGTCTTCCCCGATGATGTTCTAGGATTACCTCCTCCTATAGAGGTGTACATCTACATTGACCAATACCCCAGGATGACACCGATATCTATACCAGCATATAGGATGGCTCTCTTGGAGCATCGTGAGTTATAGGTACAACTGGAGGGCTTACAGAGGAAGGGTTTCATAAGGCCTATTTTTTTTCCTTAGGTAGCCTATATTTTTTACATGAAGGCATATAAGTGTTTTAGGGTTTTTTTGGTTTATAAGTGTCTAAACCTGGTGACTATGAAGAACAAGTAAAAATTGACGAGGATTGATGATCTCTTAAATCACATGAAGGGAGCTCGTTATATTTCGATGACAGACCTCGGATCATGCTATCATTAGCCATTGGTATGAGATGAGGATTGTGCAGAAGACGACCATCATATGACTTTATAACTACTATGAGTTCTTTTTTTCCATTCGGCATGAAAAAATACCCTTTAGTGTTCCTGGGACTCATGAATTGGATCTTCTAGCCACAGCTCTATCACTTTTTGTTTCTCTTCATTGACGATATCTAGGTGTACCTAGCGATGCGGGAGGAGAACGACACACACCTGTAGATAGTTTTGGATACACTCCAAGAGAACTATCATTTTGGTAAACTCTCAAAGTTCTTGTTTTGGATATAAGAGATCCACTTTCTATGATATGTTATCTCAGTGGAAGGAGTTGCTATATATATGGTTATGATATAGGATGTGTGTGCTTGGGAGCAACACTTCAGTGTTACCGAGGTACTGAGAATCTTGGGGTTGGCTGGGTACTAATAGAGATTCATACCTGTCTTTCCAAGAGAGAGGAAACCCATGTAATCATTGATGAAGAAGTGACAACCCTTCGTGTGGATAGATTGATGCCATTAGAGTTTTTCGGAGAAGAGACAGAGACCGATGAGTGACAACATCTTGAGGCTACTAGAAGAGGAAATTGGGTATGTAGTCTACTATGACAAATCCAAGATTGTACATTGATGTGTCCTTATGCAGGAGAGAGTAGTGATCGCTTATGGTTCATGATAGTTGAGACATCATGTGTAGAACTATGCTACCCATGACCTAGAGTTAGTAGGAGTGTTCTTCAACTTGACGATTTGGAGACACTACTTGATAGGAAAACGTTTTATAGTATACTCTGATCACAATTGTCTTAGGTAAATATTCCCATAGAAGAACCTGAACATAATACAACATTGATGGATATAGTTAAACCTGGAAAATGACGATGACATATACTATACTCCTAGGATGGAGAATGTGGTAGCATATTCACCTAGCAGGCGGTCTGGTCTACAGTATCTGAGTGAGGTGACAAATTCACTAGCCGTGTTTCAAGTATCATTCCTGGATAGAGATGGAGCAGCTTACCTCTAGTCTATAATAGTCACTCCCACACTCTGTTGGCGATTCAGGGTGTCACAGCTTGGGGACATTGACTATGAGGCTCAACATGTGCAGATATCCTCAGGACAAGCACCTGATTGATTTTATAACTTATGTGAGAACTTCATGCCCTTTAGAGGATGAACCATGGTACAAGTGGCGTAATGAGATTAGGTGATGAGGGAGTTCCATACATCCCCTCTAGTGGTACATCATGGTGTTGGGAATATTTTCCAGGACCTATGGCGTCAGCACTAGTGGCCATCGATAAACAAAGCAGTGGCAAAGTTTTTTTCACGATGCCTAACTTGTCAACTAGTGAAGGACGATCATCGTGTTCCTGTAGGTTTAATGCTTCCATTAACGGTACTAGAGTTGAAGTGGGATGGTATTTCTTGGGATTTCATAACAGGATGACCATATAAATCTAGAATGCATGATTGTAAATGGTTGATTGTTGATCGACTCACCATGTCATCCCACTTCCTACCCATCCATGATATCGGATAAAAAGAGGGAATGAGAAGACTCTATGTACATGAGATTTTATAACATCATGGGGGTACAATCAAAGATCTTCTCTTACCATGACACACATTATACATCCCATTTTTGGAAGTGACTACCAGAGGCATTCATGACTCATCTATGTTTGGGAACCTACTTTAATCCTCAGATGGATGGTCAGACAAAGCTGACTATACAGACGCTAGAGGAGATAATTCATTCTTGCGTCATATATTTTGGACATATTTGTAAGGATCAATTTCCCTAGGTGGTGTTTTTGTATGACCACAGCTATAAGTTTACCCTTGGTATTGCACTATTCGAGGCCTTGTATAGTTGACAGTGCAGATCGCCTCTATTCTGGACCGACACAGGGGTGTCAGAACATATGGGTCCATATATGGTACGAGCTACAACAGAGAAGGTGGAAATCATTCAAGAGTGGATGAATACTTCATAGAGAAGGCATATGTCTTATGCAGACATCATATAGATACTGTTGGAGTTCAAGGGGGGAGACCATGTACCCCTACGGGTATCACCTCCACGAGGTTTGTAGAGATTTGGCTGGGGTGACAAACTATATATGAGGTTCATCGGTCCCTTTCAGCTTTTCAAAATAGATGGTGAGGTGGGGTATCTTCTAGATCTTCCCAAAAGATGCATCATGTGCATGATTTTTTCCACGTGTCAAAGCTAAGGATGTACGTGCATGATCCACTACACATTATCAACTAGGGTGAGTTGGACATTGATTATGGGGAGACGTTTATAGAGGTTCTAGTGAAGATTGAGGATTGACATGAGCTGGTCCATTGTGGACAATCGATACCTCTAGTGCATGCTTGCTAGAAGTACATGAACCTCCATAAGAGAACATGGGAGTGGGAACCTTAGATTCATGCTAAGTACCCCCAATTGATTCATTATTCTATGTGGTGGCTTTCAGGGATGAAAATACCAAAGATGGGGAGAATGTAAAGAGACTTATTTTCCATATAATTTTTTTATTATATGTAACTATTCTGAGGCTATGAAATCTGATGGTGTTTTATTCAGATTCTCGGTTTCCCTATAACATAATTTTAACCTTTCTTAAGGTACGTTTAGTAAATGTGCGGGCAGGAAATTATATCTTTTGAACCGGTGCTCAGAATTGAAATATGATGGCATTGTTGAACTCGCAATCTCGAGATTCCATTATGGGAGACATAAAATCATCTACAATGGGTTGAGAGAGGAAGTAGGGTTTTTGGATTTTTATGGAGGATTAATAAAATAAATCTAATTTATATTAATTATGCTCCACCTCTCTTTAGGTTTTGGTGGTTTGGACCACAAGGGGTGGTCGGTCATTTGATGCAGGACATTAAATGCCTGGTTACACAAATATGTGTAACCACCCTACATGCAATAAAATAGGTTCATTAATTGCACCAATTAATGAACCTCTCTTAATTATGTGTTGTAAAAATTAACTCTCATCATCCCTTTTTAATTTTATTCGAAAAATGAGTTATTTTTTCAGGAATGGAGGACTTTGGAGGAGCCTCTAGACAAAAAAAGTATCCATCAAAAATGAACCAAAAATCTTCATTTGAGCGGCATCGTTGGAGGGTTGATTCTGGATCGACGAACACCGTTACATCTTCAAACACATGATGATATCCAAAAACATTGTTGTTGGGGTTCTGTCTTGATTAAATTTATAGTTTTGTTGAATAATTTATCTTCTCTCTTGATAAGATTCTAACACGGGGGGGAATGATCCAAACAAACAAGGCCCGGTCCCTCAGCCTTTTGTTCATTTCTGTCATTCTACACTAGTGAACTTTGGGTTGGACGGAACCCATATTTGAGGGTCATGAAATGAAGGAGATGACCTGAGAATCCCATAGGTTTGATAGGATGGAATAATGGACCATCGATGCTCACCTAGTGGCCTGCTGAAGACCACTGGTGAGATGTCGTTGCGGTGACATCGATGACCCACACTGACAGGCGATGAAGGAAGCTGTCACCGGCCGGCCACGGAGGGGGAATCACTTCATCATGCACCATAGGAAAAATATTTCGTGGAATTTCATCCTCAACTGTTGATGTGGCTTGCCAGAACCGATCGGCCGTTGTGGCGAAGGAGTGCCCCATTGTGCACTGCTGGAGGTGGCAGGGGCTCGATGCCATGGCAGATGAGGGACTTGCTCCCTACAGGTCTCGTGGTGACCATCAAATGCCACGTCGCGCTGCTGCTTCAGGCCCTGAATGGATTAGCCATTCGGTAGAAATGGGGAACACCTCCCCCTGTGCCATCTAGGGAAAGCCCCGCAGCCTTTTGTGGGATGAGTCACACCCCCCAGCAAGCTGGGCTGCCCCCTCCTATGGGCTAGGATACACCCTCCTATGTGTCGAGCTTCGCCACCCTACAAGTCGGGCCACACCCCCTTGAGGTATGGATCGTGCACCTCTATGTGTTAGGTCATTCCCCCTCTGGGTTGGGTCGTTCCACCAGCGGGCTTGTTCATGACCTTCCATCAGGCCAAGCTGGACCGAGACCTAGCGGGTGGAGCACAGAAAATCCTAGTCCAACTGGTCCGAGTCAGTCGAACTGGGTCAGACTGGACTCAAACCGATTCAAGACCAATTTCTCTTAAAATCCCATAACATTAAATCCATACATCCATTTAAAAAACTGTCTATGGTTCTGGGATATTTTGGAGTGAGATAGTTTATTTGATGTACTCAATTCATGTTTTGGAGAATGTTTGAGCATGGCCGGGTAAGATCAAACCCAAATCCAACTCGGCCCTATGTACTAAAAAAAATATAACTCATAGACCAGGTGTCTGACTGACTTGTTTTCCATTTTGCTGGAACCCTTACGACATGTTGGTCCTTTGGGATACTACTCAGTAGAGCATAGTGGTGGTCAATGTATGAAAAATATCTCAAGGAGCATATTATATGGAACTTGAGCACACTAGGTGCAGAGAACCCTATGGATAGCTATATATGACGTAGCAATCTTGTGTTGATCAGTATTATAGTAACCCTGTGTGGATTAACATCGTAGCTTCCCGATAAGGACAAGTTTTAGATCTACCCGATGAGGATCAGTATCTAGAGACTTTGTGTGTATTTGCATCGAGCAACCCTATGTGGATCAGCATTCCAGGAGACCCTATGTGGATCAAAATTTTAGCAACATTGTGTGGATCAGCATTCTAGAGACCCTGTGAGGATCAGTATAAGCGTGAATTGATGAGGACCAACCTTACAGTGTCCCATAATTGAACAATTACTTATGTCCTAAGATGGATAGATAATAGAAAAACATTTTTGTGGATTTTTTGGTGAACTATTAAATGGAATAAGATTATATATCATGAGACTAATCATCAATATTTCTGATCTCTCAGTTGTGTAACTGGTGTGAGGTGACTATTTCTTCTTTCCTTATGGTTTTTCCATTGTGGAACTCGGGGAGACTTTCAGGGGTGTTGGGGACCCTACTCAGTATCGTTATACTCACCCCTATAATAGCTTCACCTGCACATTTTTGTGTCTTGTGTAGATGATATACATCTTTGACTGATGTTTGAGAGCCAGGACAGGACTGTCCTCAGAGGTGGACCTTTAGAGGTGACGTGCTGATGTGTTGACCACCTGTGAGCTTTACCTAACCATTATGTAGGAACCTTGGAAGATAATTCAGGGAGTTGTTTCTATTTTACTATTTTACTTTTCAATTGGGAACGTATTATGACCACCATTGCGTATAGTACTCACCAATTTTATTAGCAGTACACAGCTTTTTACTAGTGTAGTTTCACTACGGGGGTTGTTGTCGTTCTATTCATCTAATGTTTATTTTCAGTTTTAAAGGTGATGCCTTTCCATTTTTAGTGATACGTTTTAGGTGTTAGTTTCCAACCCCTGGCCTATGGAAGGTGGACATGGGGTAGTCACAGCATGAGCCCTAGGGTATGAGTCAACATAGGGATCCTAGAATTATCTAAAACATTCATTTATCCAACGTAATGGGTTTATTTCTCCTATTTTTATCTAGTTCCCAAATATATTGCATCATGGTTTAGTATTTTATTTAATATTACTTTTATATTAATTTATGAAAACAACATTACAAAAATCCACTCTTTTACTTTAAAATATCATTTCTGTCGTCACAATGAAAAAAATAATTTTCTGAAAAAATATTAATTTTTGATTGATAAGAATGAAATTATTTTCAGAATGGAATTATAATCCTTATTTTCTATAAGTTATATAATTAAAATATAGGCTTAAAAAATGAGGATACAAAATTTTTTCCATTAATAGAAAAAAAATCTATTAAAAATATTATAATGGATATAATTTTAGTATGTTATAGTTCTATGAGAGAGATATATATATATAATATGATTGATTTTTAATAGATATTATTTAATTCCCACTATTTCATGGTTTCTTTAATGTAAAGTTACACGAATTGTTCCATAATTGAAATTAAGAAACTAACAGAACAAAAAAATTATTAAATGATTTAAAATTATTAAAAACATTATATTTTTATATGTGAAGTGAAATTTTCATAACATATCATAATTGGTTTATTTATTATTCTTTTATTAATTTTTTATAACATTCATAACCCATTATGATTCAAATAATTATTCTTTTTATTAAGGTCATAAATGATTAGTGAATTTGTAAATTTAAATTATATGATTTAAAATTACACCAAAACATATCAAAATTTCATTGAGTAATGTTAATTTGACAACATCACCATTTTATTTTAATTTCACTCCATTTAGAATAATTTATCATGTTAATTTTTTATTATATTATAATCTTTTATGAAATTAGAAGGGTGACCTCCACCTTACATATAAAACAATTCCCACCTTTCATATTTTAAACCACATTATTACATCTGACAAAACCAACCACTAGAAAAGTGGATGATATACATCAATATTCCCATTATAGAGGGTATATTATCCCCCAAAATACCATCTCTAGGGTTCTCTAGAGAATTTCCATAGTATTTGTTTTCATGAATACTCATTCTCTTTAACCGATGAAATTTAAATGACTTCTTATTACTTATAAAAGCAATGTCATTAATTGTAAAATAAAAAAATGATTATCGTAAATATACTAAAAAAATATTAATGCTATAAAACAGCTTTATACTTAGACTATTTCTTCAAATAGGAATTTAATGTTTTGCTCATGCATAGGTACAAAATACAGTCTTCGTCTAGCGATATAAATCATTTCTAATCACTAGATTTCATGGCTGGCCATTGCAATAGGTATAAATATTATATATGATATTTAAAACCTAATTATACTTCTATAATAACAATATCATATCTACCATTTAAATTTAAACGTGTTGGAAAATTATAACATCGTTCATGCATATGTGTGGAATAAAACCTCCATTATGTGATTTAATTTTACCTTTATATATACCTTAATTGGATGGTAATTGTGATATATTTAATGAATTAATAAGATATGTATGATATATAATGATTCTATAAGTCTGAATTATTATTTACCTTTTGTTCCTCATGTCCTTTGAAATATAGAAACTATGTTTAATGGTATGTACAACAAACCACCTCCAATAATGATTTAAATTTATTATCTATATTTATTTTTTGAACGAATCAATATGTATATATATATATTATAGATATCGTCACAAACTTTTTGAAGAAGATGGATCTATGATTAATGTATGAGGTACAAGACTATAAAATTGATTCTTGAATATGAAATAAAGTAGTGATCACACAAATTAGTTATTTTAATAACAAATTATTAATAAATAGTGTATAATATGTCATTTGTATATCAGACATGGTATGAAATATATTTGAATAGTTTATGAATAAATATATAAAAAACATATTTATTTTACATAAGATTCTAAAGTCATCCATGATAATTAGAATTTATGTAAGGGATTTATAATTAAATACCTTTTTAAAAAAGATTATTAATACTTGAATTCCGATTAATGAAATTAAACAAATACTCATTTAAGAAATCCATTTAATTTTTTCTAATATGGTTATATTCTAGGAATACATGGTTTCCTTTAAATTTCTCCTCTTTATGTTCATATGATATCAACAAAAATGTTTTCAATGAAAAATGTATACTTTGTACAATTTGATTAAAAATTATTTCTCACCCATTTCCATGAAGTTAATAAATTTTTTTTAGAATTTTTTAATTTTATTAAATTATTTATTAATTTCATTTTGACCATGTTTTAGAGTCTAATAAAATTATATGGAATCTTCATTTCATTTTTTAAAATTTTATATTTTTTAATTTTTACAAATTTGTGAAATGATTTATTATTTTATCATATATAAAACAGTAATAATTTCCCATCGTTATGAATCTTAAATTATTTGAGGATTAAATTTCTTGATTCCATGGTTTATTTCAAATATACAAATACCATAATAATATTTAAATTACGTAATATTCAACAAATTTTTTAAAAATTTATATCTTATTTCCTCCTGAAATATTATTATGATTCCTTAAAATAAGTTTTCATATTTGATTTCAAATTTTTATGTTTGTTATTTTTATAGGAAATATGATCCCATTATACAATAATTAGTCATTCCCAATATTTTTTTATCAAATATGTTTTTGGAGAGTTTATGAAACCCACCTACATTTTATTGATTATGCTATGATGAAATTATGAAAAGATTATGGGACATAATTTCTTCTGATGGGTTATGATATAATTAAAATTTTATGATCCGGATGAAAACATATATAGTGTTTTCATTTTGAGAATGATGGGACCATAATTATATATTTGTTTAATATATTGGGTACTATTTATAGATCCTTAGATAATTATCGGAAAAAAGTTTAAGTTTGTGATATATTATGGGAAATATGTGAAGATTAATGATCCCTTAATATATGATAAGTCATTGATGAAGCATGATCAGTAATGATTGATGGTCTTGGTCATTTTCATAATGAACGAAATGGTTTATATAAATATGATGGTGCCACATATTAATGACATGAACCTATAGTTCATGATTGATCTATGTTGATTTATTAGTATTTAGATTCATGTTTATTGAAATGATATCATTTTACACCATGAACCAATCTTACAATCTGGGATGTATTAGTTATGAACAATATATGTTTTTTCTATGGTCTTATACCCTAAGGATTATATTATTTTTTATATGATCATTGATTGATTTATCCCATTTTATCCTTACTGAGCTTTAGAAAAGAAACTTAATTGTGTTTCATTTTCACATTTTATGAATAAAGGTTAAATTAATATATTTTTATGATGAATCCTATATGAGAATATCGTTATTGGAGATATATAGGATCATTTATGAAATTAGAATATTGTATATCTAAACTCTAATGAATTTAAACCCTCACACTCCAAAAGTGTGTCATGTTGAAATATATGGAATATTAATCTAAAAAGATAAATTTTTTATACATCAAAATCTATGTTCTCGATAATTATTACCCATTATTTTTGTTAATTATTAGTAATTATAAAAACTTACTAACAATTATTACTAAATATTTCTAACTATCGTAAAATTTATGTTATTATAACTCATTGTATATTATTATTAGTTATCATAAATCATTACTAATTATTATATATTATTACTCATTACTATTAATTATCTGTAATTATTACAAATTATAAAAAATTATAATGAATTATTTGTAATTATTTCAATTTAATACGAATTATGAGAAATTATTTTTAATTATTATTATTTCTAGGTAGATATTTTTAATTATGGGAAATTTTACTATTTGATATTAAATATTGGTAATTATTCATAGTTACTAGTATTAATTAGTAATTATTAATACTTATAATTTTTTTATTAGTTTTAACCAATTATTAATACTTATTATTAGTTATTATGAATTTTTAATATTTTTTACTATTTTTGGATAAGTAAAACTAATTTTCATTTGTTATTTATAATTATTTTCCATGATCTATAATTATAACTAATTACAATTTATATATACTAATTATAAAAAAAATAATTAATAATTATTTGTAAATATTACCTACAATTGGTAATTATTAGTATTTTTTGTAATTATTGAAATTTCATTGGTTAATATATGTAATTATTAATAATTTTAAATAATTTATTGGGAATTTTGATTAATAATTTCTAATATCTAGAATTATTAAGAATTACTACTAAATATTTTTAATCATTATTGATGTTCTCTAAGTATTTGTAATTAATTAAAAAAAATTGTAATTGCTTCTAATTATTTCTATTAATGAGTAATATTTTCAAATTATCACTAATTATCAGTAAATATTTCAAATTACTAAAATTAATATTAATTATTTCTTTTTGTGTTATTTATTTCTAATTTTATGATATTATTAGTAATGTGTTGGTATTAATTGATAATTATTACTAATACTCTTTAATAATTATCATTACTCATTAATAAATACATTAATTATCTTTAATAATAACTATATATCAATATAAATTATTAATTATTAGAAATTATTTTAAATTTGAACAATTTAATTATAGTTTATGTTGGTTATTTGTAATTATTAAAAATTATTTCTTATTATTATTTATGACTAATTATCACTAATTATCACTAATTATCCGTAATTATTAGTATATATTAATAAATAATAATATTTTTAATAATTATTACAAATTATCAGAAATTATTGCTGCGTAAGATTAAATATTACTACCTTTTGTAATTATTGTTTATTGATATTAATTTTTAGGTAATTATTGCTAAATTATTCTAAATTTACAAATTTATCTATAATTGTTTCTAATTATTCTATTTATCTACAATTATTATAAATAACTAAAAATTATCGTTTATTATATATAATTAATAATAATTATAAGCATTTATCAATAATTACTGAAAATTATTACTGATTAATACTAATTAACAGTATTTATTACTAAGTATTACTTATAGACGTCAATTAATACTAATTATTACAAATTATCAATAATTATTACTTATTATTATTAAAAATTACTAAATAATTTTGTGATTTTTTTAATTATTACTGTTTATATGTATTTTTAGACAATCATTACTTATTATTGAAAATTATTACTAATTAGAACTATATTATAATAAATATTACTAAATATCAGTAATTTTTATTAATTATTAATTATAATTATTTATTGTAATGATTTGTTTCAAAAAATTTGTAATTATTACTAACTAATACTCATTACTAAAAATTTGTATTAATTTGAATTATTATTAATAATAATTATTAATTATTACTAGATATTACAAAAATGTTGTAATTGTTATTAATTCTTGGTTAATGCTACTAATTACTGATTATTATTGTCAATTATTACTTATTGTTACAGATTATATATTTATCATTAATTACTATTAATTACAATAAAATTATACAAATTACTTGTAATTAGATATTTTTCTTCTAATTAATAATAAATAATATTAATTATTCCTATACAAAATAATGAAAAAAATTACAAAATAAAAATGTGTTTAAAAAATACCATAACACAACTATTAATCCTAATAATTTCAAAAAATCTATCTAAAAACATTATTTTATATTGGTAGATGTCAAGGAAATACTACAAAATGATCTCAAAAATTATGATGGAAGAATCCTCTTTGGTGTATAAATAGAGGATAGATTTGATGAGTCAAAAAAATTTCTACAGAATTTCCCTTGAAAATATTACTAGTTTCAAATGAATTCATCAAAAAAGTTCTCACTATATATATATATATGGTTTCTATCGAAAAACTATTTCTGATGAATGAATGAATTCTCTACAACTACCTCCCATAATAAATAATCTTTGTATAAATTTTGACAAGAGTATTTGTGATGAAATTATTCATTCCATCACAATTGAAATATTTATTATTATTTATAGGAATTTACAATGTGATAATCTCCAGATGAAAATAATTATTTTTACTAGAAAGAATAATTATTACCGAAAAATCAATTCTTGTGGAATGAAACATGTTGGTGCGAATTTTTTTTTCACACGATGTGATTCCCATTACAAATAATATAACATTTATATCAATTTTAGATGATTATTTTATTCCTTAAAAATAACTCATTTTATTATTATTTATGGTGGGATACTATTCAATCATTATTGAATCATCATGAAAAATATTTTTTTTATTGTGGATTCTTATATGTTTATAAAATATATTTCAGTACTTCAGGATAAAATATGAAATGAGTTATTTGTTATAATGGAGAGATAAGACATGATCATAATAAATAAGTATTGTAGTGTTTTAAATATATTTTATATTATTTCCAATGTTTGTAACATTTATTTTATACAATTTATTGGCATTGATATTATTTTGGTGATGGATGGGCTTATGAAATATCATGGAAATTTTCACTATAAGGAATATATGTTCCAATTTCTCACAATGATATGAAATAATATATGATATAGTGGTAAATTTATCCATATATATTATAATAGGTACATTCCCCTATAAAATCTATTATCAAAATCCTTAACAAGGAGGAATATGGTAGACACAAAATAGTGGGGATAATGGATATTAACAATGAAGATTTCCCAACTGTATAAGATTACAATGATTTATTTCATGATTAATTCCCATTATTTAATTTTTAATAGGATGATGTTAATTTTAATGAATTTGTGTATATAAAACATATTTCTAATCCACATACCTACATGTTGCCAATATATTTAATGGAAATTAAGGGGAAATTACAAGAGTTTTAGGAAATGGGTTTAGTTAACTTTTATTTAGACTTAGTGGTCAGATATCCTATTTTTAAATAAAAAGGATTAGCCGGTAATGATATTCACTTTTTATAGATATATATGTATGATATTTTTATTAAGGTAATTTATGTAATACTATATTAGCTTCTTTTATGTATTCATTATCTCTTTTTTGGGTTTCTTTATTTGTTTGGGTGCATTGCAGGATTCTCTATGATAAAGATCCATTGGAGGGTGAAGATAACTAATTTATTGGAATGTATGTATTTTTATTAACAGAATCATGGTATAAATGTGTAAATGGAATTATAGGGTTATTCTATTCAGATATCCTAAATATTATATAGTGTTTATGTAATTAATGAACCATATCATTCAACAATTCATTGAATTTATTATTTCGGTGTTCGAGGATAATATATTTCATTACTCCAATTTCAAGGAGAATAACATGATACTTTCTTATATCATTAAAAAATTTTAGAGAATATCATATGTACTGTAATCATTTTAAATATGATTATTAATTCAAGAATAATAGTTTAAATGGATTGTTATATCAAATATGGGACTCTTAGTTGATCCTAAAATGGTAAATGTAGTTATATCCGAGGAGTGGCCCAGAAATGTGTTTGAGATCAAAATCTTCATAGGGTTGGATAGTTGTTAAACTATTGTTTATTTTTGTTTTCATCAACATTTAATAATTGATGACTTCATTAACCAATATGGGTGACCTATTTGACTATAATAACACGTATAATAGATATTATGAGGAACTGACGATGAGGTTAACTTCACCTCCAATTTTTATTATTCTAGTACTATGTCTAATATAGGAAGTTTTCTATGAGTATTTTGGAAATTGAGATTGGTGGTAACCTACAATTAAAACTAGTAAATCCCTTGTGGGAGGAACTACCCAACATATGATCTTGAGTTGGTAATAGTTATGCATGCACTTGTATAGATCTGAACATGATATAAAGATGTTGGTTGAAGTATACCTAGACATTATATTCATATGTCAGTTATACTCCATGAAATAAGAATGTGGTAATCGATGAATGATGACAAAAATTATGAGAAAACTTATTTACTGATTCCTTGTAATAGTGGTATTTGATGAGGTTTTCTTGTGAGATTTGATTGGGTATTTAATAACGTGGTTAGAAGGTGCGTCAAAATTTGATGAATTATCATTCTTTATTAGATGATAATTTTTGGATTGTGTAGGTATAACCCTAATTGATATGGATTTTTTAAGATCTATAAGTTTTATGAGATCTCATGTGAGTGTTCTCAGTCTCAAAATATCACTTTACAATTCTGTAACAGGTTAGTTATTCTTTTCTTTGTGGTAAGAGTTGATAGATAGTGGAACTTTTTTACCATTGTTATGACACCTAGGTACAAAAAATATTTATCAACATTTGATATATTAGTATTGACGTATGGGGGTGAAATTGTAGATTGTAGATTTTTTTTGTGGTGTCCTACTTTATAGGGATCTATTTAATAAGACCATAGACATGTTGGGTTGTTTCGTGCCATTCCCACTCTAGTAATAACATTGGATGAGAATTGCCTGGATTTATTTGTTTTCTTCTACAAAATATATGTGTTATGAATGATAATTTTTTTTTTCATATATTGAATCATGAATTCAACACATTTCCTCCACATCAATTAGATGACAAAGGTGTAACATCTTGGTGCATTGATTTACTAAGAGATTGTGATACTACATGGGACTAACTATGTGGTAGTTTCTGATTGGAAAATGATGTTCACATTTAAGTTCTTGAATGGTTTCAATGATGTGATGGGTTTCTGATTGAAACTGTATGTGTAATTTAATCTACAATTTTATGGATAGATAGATAGATAGATATGTGGGTTTTGGTGGGTATATTATTGTATTATGTGATTTTTCTTATGGTTCATAAGTAAATATTTTTCAATTATTCATGTTTTCCTATTATTATATTTACTAGGAATCAATCAAAATGTGGAAATTGGAGGTTTTGTATAGTGGTTGTTTTGATCTCTCCTTTCCATGGTATAGTTGGCCAAGCGATCCATTGTCAAGAAGAGTCATGTTTATGAGAGGAATGAGAAGATTTTTTTTTCATTCCCAAGAGATTGATGATGATAAATACTTGTTATAAATCTTATACAAACCATCATCACTAGAAATTGGGGTTCTGGGATTGTGAACTGGTATTTTATAGATTTATACATTTCATGAGACTTATCATTATAGTTAGAAAATTAGTATAATGTTGTGGTTTTTGGTACACTAAAAGATCATTTAATGACATCGTTTTGTGTCATACTAGTTAGAATTATTTTCTCTATTGACCTACATCCAGGATGTGTTTAGGCTTCCCAATAAAGGATGTATCGACAAGATCTTTCCAATGTTAATGAATAAGAGTAATTTGATCTTGATCCTCACATCATTGTGTTTGAGAAACCAGTTCATATTATCAATCTCTGAGTGATGCTATTTTGTGGTTAAATGATTCATTTTTTCTACATACTATGGCACTGAAGACTAGATGAACCTGATACATTGGACAAGAAATTTTTTATGAGGCATCAATGGCTCTATCGTTTTGGTCTCTTTGAATCATAATGACATTCTAAAGATAGGATGAGTCTATGGTAGTATATTTAACTCCATTTTACCTTCCATTAGGTATGATTTGACTATTGTTTTGATTGTGTTTTAATATGGGTGAATTGTTGGATTCTTAGTGATGGAGAGCCATTGCTAGGAAAAATGACCTAATGTCCAAGGCTGTATGTTTATTTGGATTAATTTTGAAAATATATATATTTTCAATTATAATTATATGGTTGTATTCAGATATATATATCTTAATGTTTTTTTGAGGTATTCTTCTTGAAAATGGCTAAAAAATTTATTATGAACACATTATCTTTATGATTGTGTTAATTGACATGAATTTGTTTTGGGGATGATTCCATGAGTATCATGTAAGGAATGAACAATTTATATCTTGTAAATAATTACATGAAAACAAAACAGCGATTGGTATTTAATTTCATACGAGGAATCATATTTTTCTTCATATATTTAGTTTCACAAATTTCAGGAAATGAAATGGATTCCCAATGTTAATCAATTAGGTCTACTAGTTTAAAAAGGATAATGGTTGAATCATTTTTTATTTTTTGATACATATTTACTCACTAACCCTATAATGAATTTAAATTATTTTATGTTGTCTCCCTCTTTATAGAATGCTATTTAGGTGATTAACTCATGTGGCTGTTTTGTCACCTATCATTTTTTGTAGTCTTTGTAGTTCTTAATTTCCTTTTGATTCATTGGTGAAATTGTTAAATTTTATTTCATATTGATTATCATTTTTTCTTTTCTAGTGATCTTTTTTATTTATCTTTCATTCCTTGACTTTTAATATATGAAACCCATTTTTTATTCTATATTGACTATGTTACAGAGGTTTCAATCATTCTTATGTTATGTGTATCTATGAAATTGATACAAATTAATTAATTTATATATTTTTATATTTATCCCTTTGGATTTTCCATTTAAATATTTATTCTTTTATTTAAACGGGTTTTTTATTAAGTGAGATCATGAATTTTAGAAACGGTAATGAAAAAACATTTCATTTTCGATACCTTGGGTATATTTAAAAATGGACATA
The DNA here is from genome assembly GCA_963277665.1 of Viscum album. Classification (NCBI taxonomy): domain Eukaryota; kingdom Viridiplantae; phylum Streptophyta; class Magnoliopsida; order Santalales; family Viscaceae; genus Viscum; species Viscum album. Next base: position 602,239,929 of record OY728126.1, read on the forward strand.
AGCAATGATAGTGTGTATGGCACAACTGTGGGTTAGTATAGTGGTATTGATGGACTATTGAGGGGCCTTAAATTGGTTGGGATAAACACATTCCTATATTTGGATTATTATATATCTATTATGTATTCCCAGAGGATGGAACACAAATGGTTCGATTTTCAATTGTATACTGTGTTTATCGAATGATTTCTTATATCATGGATATTTTATCATATGTCTACGTAGTTTTATATTATGCCTGATAAACTCATAGATTTGGTGAAAATGGTATTAATTTATAAAAAAGTAAATAATATTTTAAAATGGATTGAATTTAGAAAAAATACATTCATAATCTAGAATTTTTTATAAAGATATATTATGTGCATTCATGATATTACAACTTGTATAGATTCTTTGGTGATACATTAATAGGCTATTTGATCAAACCTGACATTTTAAATTGGGTGGTTGTAGACCTTTGTTACTAGACTTATAAATTGGGATGAAAATAATAAAGAAAGGTGGATTATAATTTCATTTTAAATCCTCATAGAAGGATGGATTGATGATGACATATAGTCACATGGAGACTTTTTTTGTTAGATTTGTTTTATAATTCATTTCTATATAGCGTGGGTGGAATTTTTTTATATCATATATATTTATTTTTTATTCTATATCATAAATTTATCTTTATTTGGTTTTATAGGTTAATTATTTATAATATTTGTATGTTACTTATTGGAAAAATCACCAAGGGTGACATGCTTAGTTGATGTGCGTGGGTTCATTACAGTTTAAAATTTACCTTTAGCCTATATTTAGAGTGTCCAAATAATGGGGCCCGAAATATCATAATTATTATTTTTAGTTCATATTACACTCCAGATAATTTTAGTAATTACAATACATGTCAAGAAACCATTTATACACTAAATGATGGAAATTAATTTACAGTTATTCCATTTGGATATTAAAAAAATCAAATATTTTATATTTAAATTTGATAATTTTTCAAATCAGGTAACATGTAGTTAACATTATTGTGCTATATTTAAAAAGTATCTTAAAATAAATTATAGTCATTATAATGAATTAAATAAATAATAGACTATTAATTAAATATTTGGATGATGTTAGTAATGTTCAAAATTAAAATTGTGCATTTTATCATCAATATATTACATTCCTAAAATATAAATTCATCATGAATATTTTATGTATATAATTTTCAATGATATTTTGAAAATTTAATTATTTAATCTATTATATATATATATATTATTGGGAATATCATGTTTTTATTAATGGATTAGTTAAAATCATACATAGAATATAAAATTTGGCACTGATGTCAATATATTACGGGTCGAAATTCATATCGTCAAAAACAAGTTATTTTTTTGGGATTTATTTATTTAGTCATTAATTTTATAATGGGGAGAAACAAAATTAATCTATAGTGATGCGTTATGGAAATTCCAACATTGTATCTTATTTGAAAATGTGATCTCTTTAATCTATAAATCCTTATTACAAAGTCCCTATTGGAAAATTATAAAATCAAGATATATATATATATATATATATTGATATAGTAATCAATACAATAGACATATGGATACACTTATTTTATAGATATCAATTTGATATATATATATAAACCATATGTTTATAATGATTATATTTTAATAAAGGTAACTAAACCTAATGAAAGAGGTACTTTTGATATTTCTCAAGGATTATAAGTATTGGATATAAAATAACATAGGAAAGTAAAATTTTATAGTCAATTCATTATATATGAAGGATCATGAAGACATATCCCTTATTATGATACCAGATGATCCAATTTTTAAAAAGTTAGTGGGGATATCTATTAGTGTAATTATTGTTGGATGAAAATAAACACCATTACAAAGAAATTTATCAATTATTTTTATTAGAAATGATTAAAATATCACATCGTGGTTTAAATTCCAAACATAAATTTTTTCTTTAAAATAATCAATAATCTTAAAAAAAATTATTTTGATTTTTGGGGTTTGATTAGATGATTTGTGTACCATTATTAATGGAATTTGTGGAGTTATTATAAGAATATAATAAATTTAGTTTTTATATAAACCGGGGTAGAACTAATATGAATAGAGATCTAAAAAAATATTTCTCATTGAAAAATATATAATTATAAATTATTTATTATAAAATGAGATGATTGGAAGAAAAATATGTAAATTAAAAGATACAACTACCTAAAGGGAATTATATTTATCTACCAATACCAATTTAGAATATATAAAATATATTGATATAAATTCCCATTATACATTAAAATACTTCCATGAAGAATGATGAAATATAAGTTATAATTGATCATTACAGAAATGTGTCCCACTTATTATAAATAAAAGATTATCTATACCTTGTTAATAGTTTATAACAATAAAAAAATTAGTTTGTGAAATCCAAAATGTACAACATGATCAACAATATATGATTACGATCTCAAATATTATATTCAAAATTGGTATTAAAGAATTTAATAATTGGTATCTATTACATCTAATAAAATTTCCAATTAATAATATGAATTTAGGCCACATTTAATACATGAAATAGTTTCTACATGTTTTCTACACCAGAAAAATCATTTATGGATCTAAGTCATATCCATGAAATCAAACTAGGTGAAAAATAAAAAATAAAATGAAAATGAAAAACATTTAGATAAATAAGAAATTATGTTTGATTAATAAAAATATTATGACATAATATCCTCATAAATTTTATTTTTGATGAATCGGTACTTGAAACCACATAATTTTATAGTGTGATCATATAGAAACACAAATTTTGTATACATAAATATTGAATCATTTTAACATAAAAATAATAATTTTAATTAACATAATCTAAATGATTAATATCTATATAACATTATTTTACTAAAATACATGTGAATAGAAAAACATATATATTATTTAATTTCTGATTAATTATCCTCGTTAAATCACTCAATATCACATTATTACTATTCATCTCATTAGGAAATTCATTATGGGAATGGGAAAGCTAAAAGCATGGGGTCAAAATGACCACCAAGGGAGGAATATGAGACATGAATCTATAATACATGATGGAGAATAATTATAATAGTCATATGATCATAATAATATCATAATTTTTATAATGAGGAATAATTTAAATAATCTATGTACTATAAAATATTCATAAAAAAATTTATATCATGGTGGTAAAATACCATACACAATTATAAATTAGGATAGAATCATGTTCAGATATATAATATGTGTATAAATCAGATAATCATTATTTTTTATACATTTAGAATAATTTCATTAATAATATAAATAATATTATTTTATAAAACAAAATATCTAATGAATTAGAGGAACATATATTTCTATTCATACATGTCACATCATAAAATGTTCGTAATCTTGCATTCAAACTATAGTGGAAACATATAACAATAAATCTAATTATATAAACTAATGGAGTGGACTGGGTTTCATAATTTTTCATAAATCATAAAATCGAGATTAATAAGTTTGTTTCATACTTTATTACATTAAATCATATTTGGGTACAAAAAATTTTCATTATTTGGTACAGAAAAGACAACTCAGGAAGAGTCAATTCAGTTTTTTAGAAATAAATATCTCTATAAAAAACAAATGAATTTTGAATATAAATCCTATTAGGAACATAAAAATATATATATACCCATGATGAGATGGGAAATAATATTAAATTTTAATTTGTTGAATATTATAAGAATATAAAAACGGGAAAAAATATTTAGTAATACATTGCTGAAAATAATGAGATTGGTTTGATAATCGCCTTACTATAAATGTCGTTATGTTTTATATCGTATAGAACTCTTATATAATAACCATTTGATTTTAAACACGTGAAATTTAAGGTCTTGAACCTCTCTGGTCCTTTACATTGTGAAAATCAGGTGTATGAGGTGTTTCGGGAGGTCAATGTGACTTATCCCCAACACTTTGCCAAATTTCCAGTTCTGTGAACAGTTTCATATATGAACAGTTACAACGGCAGACCATTGTGAACATTGCATCGGTAACCTTTTGTGAACAGTGTCATCGGAAACCTTATGTGAATAGTGCACCAACGACCTTATGTGTACAATCGCATTGGTGACCTTATGTGAACAGTGTCATTGGTGACCTTCTGTGAATAGTGTCATCAGAAACCTTTTTTGAACAGTGAAACAGTGACCTTATGTGAACAGCGACATCACTGACCTTCTGTGAACAATGTCATCAGTATCCTTATGTGAATTGTGAAAGGGTTACATTATGTGAATAGTTCATCAGTAACCCTAGGTGAATAGTGTCATTGGTAACCTTCTGTGAATAGTGTAATGGTGAGGTTCCAACATTGAACTTTTTTCCTTTGCCAAATTTTATGTTCATTAACAGTGTTTCTAGAATGGGGAGGTTCCAATGATGAACTTTTTCATTTTCGAAATTTCGATCTCATGAACAGTGTTTCCTGAATGATGTGGTTCCAATATTGACCTTTTTCTTTTTCAAAATTTTATGTTAATGAACAGTGTTCCAGAACTGTGAGGTTCCAATGGTGACCTTTTTCCTTTGACAAATTTTGAGTTCAGGAAAAGTTTTTCCAGAACAGTGAGGTTCTAACGATGAGTTTCATGAATAGTGTTCCTAGAATTGTGGGGATCCAATGGTGAGGTTCATGAGAATTGTTTCTAGAATAGTGAGGTTCCAACAATGACCTTTTTCCTTTGCCAAATTTTGAGATAATGAACAATGCTTCCAGAACGGTGAGGTTCCAATGGTGAGGTTCATGAATAGTGTTTCTAGAACAGTGAGGATCCAACTGTGAGATTCGTGAACAATGTTTTTCCTTTTTCAAATTTTGAGTTCGTGAGAAATGTTTCCAGTTTCCAATAGTTCATCCCTTTAATGTTCCCTTTGACGTAAAATGCATTTAAAGAATTTTTTATAGACTCTAAGGATGATTCAAAGGTTGTAAATCATATATTAATTTATCATAAGGCTCAGAATGTTTTTACATGATCATTCTGCGTGGTTTAATGTGATATTATTTTAATGGAAAACCCAGTGTATGATAAACCATAGCTCCATTAAATCATATAAAGGAGATAGGTATCTTCCTCGCTAGTTCTTTATCTCTTTCTCTAGGGTGAGATGCTCGAGCATCCCATTCCATCTTTTAAGAGTTGTGCAATCAACCTTTCCTCCTAGGATTAGTCCGGTTCTGTTTTGATGAAACCAAGTAATATCGATCAGTCTTCGATATAAGGTATGATCTATCTTCATTATTTTTGGTCCATCTCCTTCTTTCTCATTTCCCTTTTTATAGTATTTTTTACCCCATGTTCCATTTGGGATTTTCATTGGTGTTTCCTGATGTGGTGGTATCTCTGCATCCTTGGGAGGATATAATTGTCACAAGGGAAGAGATTGTAATGCACCGTGTGGCCTATTCAAGTATAAATAATGTAAAGAACTTTTTGAGGTAGTGGATCTGTTGCTTCTCTGTTCTTTTATGTGCAACTATAGTGTCAGCATGTTTTATCCCATTAAAATATAATACAAGTGGCATAATAAATATTTGAATCGGATAAAAAACATGATATCGGTCTTATGTAATTACATCTTGTTTTTATTGATAGAGTTATATCTATTCTTTCTTGATTATCTTTTTCATTATTGATTGATATTGTTCAAGAACTTAAAGCAGAAATAAAATGATAATTTTTTGGCTAATGATAAATAGGCATGTAAATGAATCTAGTTCCGGTTGTTGTAATTTGATGTTCATAAAATTGGTGTTGTAAGAATGTGTAATTATTTGTGATAGCTTAATGATTAGGATTCCCAAATTTGAATCCTATGAATAATAAATCAGTAAATCCAAGATGGATTAATGAACAGGTTGTTTGATAAAAGATAATTCCTTGTAGGGTTCGGGGTTACCCTCATGCTTGTTTAAGTGGTCAAAGACAAATTGATATGATGTATGTATTCCTTATTCTTGTGTTGTCATGTGATCCTGGATGGCTATTGTGATATGTGGGTGGTATAGAGGCCTACTTGTTGTGGTTTCTGTTGACTCCTACAGTGGCGAGATGCGTCGGGCTATGCATGTGGGCATCACGGAGGACACCAGGGATGATGAAATGGGTTAGATGTGACTGTTTGGATTCTTACTGATTATTATTAGTTTTTTATCATCCTAATATTCCCCACTAATCAAGGTTGCTGCTCATTCATACCCTTCATCCAAATGGGGCGAAGACACGTGGGGTATGCCACATGCCTTCCTTGTCTTGCTTCTCAAGGGAGTATGGGTCTGCGCTCTGGATATAGGTGGTGAATACTCGACATGTAGTTATTTATTCACCGTGTTAAGCCCCATTGTGTTTAGTAGCATAGAATGTTTTTATAGAAAGCCTGGTAATATGGGAACGTAATTCTACCAATAAATAATTGAATAAATGATATTAACCAATGGGGTTGGTGTTTGCCGGAATGAAATTTTGAGGTTACAATTTTAAAGGGATAGTGCTCATTTGGTGTGATGATAATGAATATTAATGAGGAATAATTAATGGTTAATTAATGTTTAAATAGTTAATTAATGTAAAGTGGAACTCATAAATAGGGATTGAAGTAAGGCAATAAATCACTATAAATATTTGTGTGTTTATAGGATACCTAATATTCGAAGTGGAATCTAGGATTCCGATAGAAGTTAGTTGTAGTTGAGTCTTATACTATGTTGTACCCATAGTGTGATTGTGAGATATAGTATATTCTGTAATTTTTTTTTCTATATGCTACACCGCCCTGTCAGTTAAGGAAACTGACACACTAGGTATTCTGAGCCCTAGGGGGTGTATTCTCCAAAATTTTGATGGGAGAATGGATGGTTGACTACACCCTTTGTCCAAGATCTCTTCTCTTGGTAGTAACTTATGCTGGAAGGCACAATGTTTAGTTTTCCCCATATGTGTATGAAGAGGGCTGTAATGCCTTGTGGTTATTTACACACATATATTCAAGATATAGTATCCTATGGACTACTATAGGTGTAACCTGTATAGGCTGTGATAGATTGAAGATCCTTACTCTCTGTATGGTAGTACATGCTTGAGGTATAATACTTGATATGTGATAGACTTTATATGAGTTGTGGTGGATCCCAGAAACTACCTAGTTACTTTATTTCATGGGCATGGTGGTTCTATGGCATGAGGTTCATGTTGTGGATCTTTACCTAGGTGTTTGTGGGCAAGCCTTTTTTTAGAAAGAGATGCTTTGGACGTGCGACGTTGGGGAAAAGAGGAAAACCTGTGGGGAAGTACTATAGGGGTACCTTGATATTTTTTATTATATTATATACACTTGTTTTTGTTACATGGAGAGGGTATCCATGGTGAGGTTGGGAACATAGTATACATGTTTAGGTGATGAGTTAGTTTCACATGTTGTTCACTTTTCTTTATAGTGATTTCTTTACTTTTTCACAAGAGTCCCCGAGGAGGATCTGACTGAGTATACTGTTATACACACCCTTTGTGTGTATAATCTATTTTTTAGGTCTCTTAGAGAAGGTTTGAGTTCAAGATGGTTTCCACTAGCTTGGGGATGTCGGAGCTGTTTGGGAATGTTATTGTTGTTGTTTTTACTTTTTTTTGTATTAGTAGTTTTCCCCATTCAGTTGTAGTAGATTGCATGAAATTACAGATTTTAACTTGGTTTTTCATTTATATTTTACTCTCAGTTGGAGTTGGTTGGTGTCTATCTTATATCTCTCTTCTGCATGCGTTCTATTAGAGTGTAATGCCTCCCATCTGTGTGTGTACTATACCCTCAGTGCTGGTTTCCAACCGGGGGCCTACTTGAGGTGGGACTCGTGGGGTGATTATATCCCTTTTCCCATTTCTAGCAGAGGAGGGGTACACCATGTGTGGAGGGGTCATGACAGAGTGGTATCATAGGAAGGATGAGGGATAAGATAGAGTTTGGAGTTAGGCACAGGTGAGGATTCATGTGTTGGTAGGTAAACAATGTTAGTCAAGCTTAGTAAGTTATGTAAACACTGGAGACCAACTGAGAGAGATCCGTTTAGGCCCCCCAATGATCTGATGTATATAAATTTAAAATTAAAATGACTAATAAATGAAATGATACTAGTTCCATGGTAGAGACCTCAGAAAGTATCACACATCATTCTTCTTTGTGCACGTGTTTAAATGGGTAGACCTTGGGATAAGTTATCCTAAAACGAATAAAAGAAAAAAACTAATTAATTAATGTCGAGTCATCCATATTCCATGTTTTGGAGCTCTAACTGTTTTTTATTTTATAGGTATGGCTCCAGTTTGATGTCCTTGTAAGGATCACATAGAAGATGTCCAACATGATGTGTCAGCAGGTCGTCACAGGGTAGCGGTTGACGAGGATGACACTTAGAGGAGGACACTCTATGAGTTTCATTGCCATATTTTGTAGAATTATTATGGCTCTGTTTCATATGAAATCAGGAAAGACTAGTTGGAGGAGGTCGATATAGGCTTCAGTTTGATCCATGATCAGAATAAGCACTAGGTGTACTTGGTTTTAACGATGTTTCATGGAGAAGAGAGTAATTTTTAGTTCTTGTGACTTGGGGATCATGAGGAGTCAGTGATCTCATGGGAGGAGTTCCGATACAATTTTAAAGTCAAGATTCTTTGTATGACTATGGAGGCGTCGAGTCGCCAGAAGATTCTTACCCTTTGATAGGGGAACTCCAGTGTGTGAATGTTTGGAATCTATTTCAGAAACCATATACGATATGCTTCATAACTGTTTCCAGATGAAGAGGTTAGGGCAAGTTATTTCAAGGAGGATTTGCATCTAGGGATCCATCACCAGGTCACCCCATTTATTCTGAAGACAATATTGAGGTGTTGGTGAGGTCAATGGTCATCGAGAGGAGATTGGCCAGAACAGGATCATCATGAGAGGGGAGTTATAATATTTCATCACGAAGCAGAGCTGTGGTTTGGGGTTCCCTATTTTCATGGAAGAAGAGTATTGGTTCATCCGGGAGTAGGTCCAAGCCCGTTGCATCTCATTCCACTGGAGGAACCAGATCTCAAGACTATGACAAGGTATGAGGAACCTATTTTTCTTGTGGTGGTCGGGGAAATCAGTAGTGAGATTTCCCAAACATTCAGATCAGTCATCATGCACTATGTGTTCTTCTCTAAGTTCCTCTGTTGATGTAGTTCTACCAGAGGTAGAAGCAGTAGGTTGCACCAGCATTAGATCAGTAGATGTTAAATGGGGCAGGAAGAGGCCATCCATGTGATGCTCCCCATCCTCAGATAGCAGAGTGCGTTTGTGGTGGTGGTCGTCATTAGGGTCAGAGAGGTCATTGAACTGGTCATGGTTAGCTGTATGCTTTAGTGTTGCCAGATCTAGGTGAGCCAGATGTCGTTTGAGGTACCCCATTCTTGATTTCTAACTTTTTGTATGCCCTGTTTGATTCAGTAATGAGACACTCCTTCATATCACCTAACCTTGACCGTGCATTTGGACTTGAGGTAGAGAGGCTTCTAGTGCCCTTGGCGTTGACTACTCCCGTTGGAGGACGAGATGAATTGTTTGAAGTATGTAGAGATAATGATCTATTGTTGGGGCACCACCACTCTTGAGGAGATTTCCACTGTTTATGAATACAACAATATGATATCATCCTTGGTATATATTGGATGTATTCGTTGCAGGATATCATGGATTATTTCAGGAGGGAGTTTGGGTTCTTCGATGCGGATGGAGATCCAGTGGTGTTCTTTGGCGAGTGAGACCCTCGGATTGGTCATAGGTGTGTTCTATCCTTATCATCCGAGATGGCTGAGATAATGTTGAGTTCTTCAGAGGTTCAACATTTGGCATTTCATATGGTTTTAGAAGTGTACCCTAATGTCCTTCTAGAAGAGTTTGTAGCATTACCCCCTCGACGAGAGATCGAGTTTGGGATCGAGCTACAACCAGGGGCATCTCCTATCTCTATGTCTCTATACAGGATGGCCCCATAAGAGTTATGAGATCTATGTATATAGATTGATGGTATGTTACAGTGCAGTTTTGTTTGGCTGACTGTGTCACCATGGGGTGCAGCAGTTTTGTTTGTGAATAAGGTTGATGATAGTTTGCTGTTGTGTGTCAATTATCATCGCTTGAACAATGTGACAGTAAAGAATCACTATCATATTCCATAGATTGATGATGTAATCAGTCAACTAAAGTTTTCTTGTTGGTTCTAAAATATAGAATAGTAGTCAGGATATAATCTGATGCGTGTGAATGATGAGGATATCCCAAAAACTGCATTCCGTTGTCGTCATGGGTATTATGAGTTTGTTATAATTCTGTTTTTCATGACGAATGCCTCCGGTGTGTTCATGGGATAGATGAACACTGTGTTTTGTGAGTTCCTGGACATGTTCGTTGTAGTTTTCATTGATGAAATAATTGTTTACTATATGTCTAAAGCAGATATTTCATAGAATCAACACACCATTTTAGGAGTTATTCGTTTACATCATCTGTTCGGGAAGTTTTCTATGTGTGAGTTTTGTGCTCTAAAAGTCTATTTCTTAGGGAATGTGGTTTCCCAGTAGGGTGTATTTGTGGATTCATCGAAGGTAGAAGAGGTTTTTCCTTGGGCATCCCCCATGACTGTGTAAGATGTGTGATGTTTCCTTGGTCTCGTAGGCTACTACAGTAGGTTCGTAGTCGAATTCTCTCGAGTTGCGACTCCTCTGACAACATTGACCAGGTATTATCAAGCGTTCATATTGACTGATCAGTGTCAAGTTTAATTCAATTTTCTTACAGAGGAGACCCTTATAGTTTGAGGTTGGGGATCACATTTTTTTGAAGGTGACTCACCGTCATGGGTAGTGATGGTTTGGTCATGGTAGTAAGATTTCTCCCCATTTTTTGGGACTTTAGAGGGGTTATCTCATGTTGGATATTTGGCGTATCGAGTAGCACTTCCCCCGCAGATGAGTCAGATACATGATGTTTTCCATGTATCACAGCTTTGTCATTATATTTATGATGACACTTACGTCATCAATTGGGGAGAGATCAATAATGATGATTATTCGACCCTTGAGGAGAGACCTATGGATATCCATGATCGCAATGAGAAAGTGTTGCACGGGGGTTATATTCCCTTGGTTCGTGTTATGTGGCGACATGGTGGAATAGAGTAAAGTAGCTGGGAACGTGAGTCACATATACATTCTTAGTACCCAAAGTTGTTTGATGTTTAAATCTTTTCTTGTATCAATGTATCATTTATGGTTATAGGCCTTTCATGTTGATAATACGAATTTCCTGTGTTGCTTCTTATAGCTTGTTCTCTTTTGAGAGGTATCTCGATGGGTGGTTTTTCGGAACCCGTTTCGTTTTCCCGTTAGGTGGGATTTTAATTCTTATGGAAAAGAATGTTTTGAGATGTAGTTGAGGTAATGAATTAGACTGCTCGGGTCCATTCCTTTGTGAAAATCTAGTGTATGACGTGTTTTGGGAGGTCAAGGTGACTTATATCCAAAACTTTTCAAAATTCCTAATTTTGTGAATCGTTCCATCGGTGAATAATTCTAAAGGTAGACCATTGTGAAAACTTCATTGGTAACCTTCTGTGAATAGTGCAATGGTGACCTTATGTGAACAGTGACATTAGTGACCTTATGTGAACAGAGTCATCAGTGACCTTATGTGAACAATGTCATTGGTGAGCTTCTGTGAATAGTGTCATCAGTATACTTATTTGAACAGTGCAATGGTGACCTTATGTGAATAGTTACATTGGTGAACTAATGTGAATAGTGTCATAGGTGACCATCTGGGAACAATTTCATTGGTAACCTTATGTGAATAGTGAAATGGTGACCTTTTGTGAATAGTGAATTGGTAGCCCTTGGTGAACAATGTCATCAGAAGCCTTCTGTGAACAATGTAATAGAGAGGTTCCAATGATGACCTTTTTTCAATTGCCAAATTTTGAGTTCATGAACAATGTTTCCAGAACAGTGAGCTTCCAACTAGGACCTTTTTCCTTCGAAAAAATTTGATTTCATGAACAGTGTTCCCAGAATGGTGATGTTCCAACGGTGAGGTTCATGAATAGTGTTTCCCGAAAGGTGAGGTTCCATTAGTGACATTTTTCTTTAGCCAAATTTTGAGTTCATGAACAGTGTTTCCAGAACATTGATGTTCATGATCAGTGTTTTTCCTTTCCCAAATTTTGAGTTCATGAACAGTGTTTCCAACTTCATACAGTTTCACCCTTTAAACGTTTCCTTTGACGTAAAATGCATTTAAAGCATTGTTTAAAGGACTCTATGGCTGATTCAAATTCCTTAACTCCTATATTAATTTCCCATTAGGATCAGAATGTTTTTTCTTGGTCAAACTACATGGTTTAATGTGATCCTATTTTAATGGAAAACCTAGCGTATCTTATACCACTTCTCTGTTAAATAATATAAAGAGATGAGATATCTTCCTCCCTGGTTCTTCCTCATTGTTCTCGGGTGTGAGACATTTGAACATCCCATTTCATCCCCTATGAGTTAGGCAATCAAACATTCCTCTCAGGATTTGTTCCAGTCTATTTGGATGCAACCATGAAATTTCGATCAATCTTCGATATAAGGTATGATCTATCTTCATTATTTATAATTCATCTCCTTCTTTCTCCAAGCCCTTTTTATTGAATTTTTTACACCATGTTCCTAATTGTCTTTTCATTGGTGTTGGTCTGTGTGGTGGTGTCTCTACATACTCCGTTGGATATAGTTGTCATAGTGGAAGAGATCGTAAACTGTAGTCTGGCTCGTTCTCGTATAAAGAACGTCAAGAACTTTTGAGGTAAGGGATATGTTTCTTATCTTTTATTTAATGTAAAACTGTAGAGTTAGCATGTTTTATCCCACTAGATCACAATGGAATTGGCATAATAAATATTTTATGTAGATAAATAAATTGATACCAATAATATGTTATTACCTCTTGTTTTGCTAGATAGTGTGATATCAATGCTTGCATGCTTAGATTTTCCATTCTTGATTGAGATTGGTAAAGAATGTAACGCTAGAATTAATTTATAATTGTTCGTATTAAGATAAAGTGGCATGTAAATGAATCTAGTTCCATTTTTTGTAATTTTATGTCATTAAAATTGGTGCAGTAAGCATGTTTAATTATTTTTGATAGCTTGCTGATTAGGATTCATGAATTTGTGACATACGAATAATAAATCGGTTAATCCAAGATAGATTAATGAACCAGATGTTTCGTAAAAGATAATTCCATGTAGGGCTTTGAGTTACCCTCATTCATGTTTAAGGGCCAAGATCCCAAATGATATGATGTCTGTTTTCCGGATGTTGTGTTGTGATGTGAGCCTAGATGGAAATTGTGATATGTGGGGGCATGATGTCCTATTGTTTGTTGTAGTATTTGAAGCCTAAAGCGGTGAGATGCATCGGGTTATGCATGTGGGTGTTGGGTAGGACACTAAGGATGATGAAATGGGTTGGATGTGAATATTTGGATTCTTACTGATTCTTATTTGTTGTTTATTTCCTTTACATTAAAAATTTCTTAAGGAAATAGGTATTTCTTACCCTTCTTCCAAAAGGGCCGAAGACATGTGGGGGTATGTGATGTGCTTTCTGTGTCATTCTTATCAAAGGGGGATGGGTCTACGATCTTTCTATAGGCAATAAATACTCGACGAGTAGTTATCTACCCACCATTTTGAGAACCCTTGTGTTTAGTATCATAGAATTTTTTTTCTAGAATGCCTATGTATATGGGAAAGCAATACTATAAATATAGAATTTAATAAATGAAGCTAACCCATGGGGTTAGAGCTTCATGGAAATAAATTTTGAGGTTAAAATTTGTAAGGGACAATGGACATTGTGTGTGAGGCTAATGAAATTTAATGTCAGATTGTTAATGGATAATTAATGTTATGAGAATTCAATAATGTAATGTGTAACTGATTAAAAGGAATGAAGTAATGCAATAAATATCATTAAATGGTTGTGTGCTTAAAGGATACATAGTCTTAGAAGTGGTAGCACGGAGTCTAAGAGACATTAGCTGTAAATGAAACTAAGACTAGGTTATGTCCATAGAGTAGTTTTGAGATATATTATATTCTGTAATTTATGTGTTTCTATACACTACTCCACCCTATTTGTTAGGGAGACTAACACCCTAAGGATTTTGATCCCTGGGAGTGTTTTCCCAAACATTTTTATGGGAGGATGGATGGATGACTACCCCCTTGGCTCTGCTCTCTTCTCTTGATTGTTACTTGTGCTAGTAGTCACAATTGTTATTTTCCCCCATATATGTGTCTAGAGGGTGGTAATGGATTGTGGTTATTCATACACCTATATTCTGGATATAGTATCCTATGGACTACTATAGGAGTAACGTGTATATGCTATGATGGCTGGAGGATCTTTACTAGGTGTATGGGCTGTAATGGCTTGAGGTATAATACTCGACATTTGATACAAGTTATATGACATGTGGTTGCTCCTAGAAACTACCTGGTTAGTTTCTTTCAAGGTTGTGGTAGTTTTTTTACATGAGGTGCATGTTGTGGTGCTTTTCCCTGGTGTTTGTAGGCAAGCATTTTTTGGAAAGAGATGCTTAGGACGTGCGACATTTGGGTAAAGCAGCAAACTATTGGGGAAGTAGTAGTGGGTAGCCTTGATATACTTTATTATATTATATACTCTAGTATGATTTAATTGGTGAGAGTTTCCATGGTGAGGTTGGGAACATAGTATATCTGTTTTGGTGATGAGTTAGTTTCACTTATTGTTCATTGTGCTTTATAATTATTTCTTTACTTCTACATGAGAGGTCAGGGGGAGGATCCTATTGAGTATACTATTATACTTACCCTGTGTGTATATAAACTTTTTTTCATGCCACTTGGAGAATTTTTCATATCAAGATAGTTTCTACTAGATTCAGGTTGTAGGAGCTGTCCGGGCTTGTGGTTGAAGTTATTTTTACTTTCTTTTTGGTATTTCCAGTTTTCCCCCTTTACGTTATATTAGGTTGCATGAAATTACATATTTGTACTTGGGATTTATTTTATATTTAATTTTGAATTGTTTTTGGCGGGTTTCTATAGTATATATCTCTTCCACATGTTTTCTCTTAGAGGGTAATGCCTCTAATCCGTGTGTTTACTTTACCATCGGTGCTAGTCGCCAACCTGGGACCTCCTTGAGGCTGGAATCGAGGATCAATATCTCCATTCTCACATTACCAGTCCAGGAGGGTAACACCATTTATGGAGGGGGTTGTGACATGAAACTAAATGATAATTATCTTTTTTCATGTCAGTATTTGCACGTTATAATTTTAGGATTATATGTTATAATAAACAATGTTAGAAATTGAATTTCTTTTTATCATGTTTTTTAAATTAAACAATCTTATTTTGATTTCACTATTTTTCTTCAAAGTCATTCATACATTTAGAAAAGTTTCATAATCTCAATATAAAATTATATACATATTTAAAACTAGTATATATTTAATTATATACCTGAATCAAGGTGGTGACAAGAAGATAGTTTGAAATGGGTTTTTAACAGATAAAACAACCATTGGTGGAAGATCATAAAAAGTGGAGGAAGATGAGTATGACATAAAATATGTTGTCAATGCAATCATTAAGGCTAATTAACATTATTAAAATACTTAAGAAAAAATTTTCAATTATTAATTGATGATTGTTTTAATGAAATAGAAAAAAAAAGAAGAATATCTGTGGAAATATTGGAAACGGCTGATTAAAACATACTCTCTTTTAGGTATTTAGTCTATTCTAAGACACTAATATTGTTGGATTAATAGTGTTTAGTTACTAATGAACATCCATAACAATGATACAGTTCCTAGGAGAGGGAAAATGAAAACATATATACAAATGTTATACGTGGTAGGAATGTTTTTTTAAGGGGAGGTTGTGGGTTTTTTTATTCTAGGTAGTGGTATTTTATGTTATAATAATGAATAATAATTTATATCATAGTTAAGTATTTTAAAAAATTATATTTACGAACATAAGAAATATATATGAATAAAATACACTATTTTATGAATTTTAAATAACTTATTACTTTTAATTAATAGTTTAGTAAATAGAAAAATATAATAATAATAAAAAATGTTTAAATTAATATATTATACATTTATTCGTAGAAATTAAATTTATATTCGGATGTTATTTTATTGTTTTTAAATTTTCCATTTATATATTATATTTATTTTTTGTATTTATAAACATTTTAGTAATTATTACTTCGTTATTACATAATCATTACTACTTAAACATATGGTAATTGAAAAACTGAATTTTAACATTTTAAGTAAAACATGAAGTATGTCATAAAATAATCAATTGATAACCATTGGGAAATTTCAATGAGATGACTCTAAAACTAAAATTAGTTATATTAGAACAATATTTTATCATTGTTAAATTTCACTATATACTTAAAAATTATGATTTTAATGTAATACATTAAAATAAATTTTATTAAAATGTTCTTTATTGTATTTTTGTTTAGAATAATTTCATTTATTTTTCTTTTTTATAAAATATTAATTTTTCAAATTACAATGAGGGAATATTGTTTATTTTAAATTATCTTGTTTTGATAAAATAACTATTACAATGGTTAGATTACCATTTCAAACAGTCGAGTCACTATTCTTAATAGTATCATGACCATTCCAATGGGCACATTACAATTTCAATGATCATATATGATATTTTAAATTAATATTTATTTAATCAAAAATAATTCCCTTAATAGACACCCATGATTTTGTATTTATGATTTATAATTTTTTATTAAATTCATAAAATTTTATTCAATAGTTTTTTTCATGCGAGAAAATATTCTAGAATATTGGAATGATATAAATTTTCCCATTCCATTCTATCTCATTTTCCATTTTTTGTCCCACTCTAATATTTAGAATTTTGATGGATTTTTATGTTAAATAATTTATTGATATCCACTAATGAAATAAAGTATTGTTCATTTTTACATGTGTTGTAGTTCTATAATAATATATAATATAATATTATAAATAGTCAATTTTGAAATGAATTCCACGAATAATGACTATTTAATTACATTTTTCAATATATTAAAATTTTTATGATAATATTTTCAACAAATATTACTAGTTAAAAATATTTCTATGTACATCTAATTCATTATTTCATTGAGTCTCTATGTAGAATATACATAATTTTTCTTCTATACAACATTTAAAAAGTGAGTTTCACTATTATATAGATCATCCATTATGGTCCATGACCGTCATTAGGTTATCCTCAAATGTGAGAACATGATCAAGTTGTCTTGATTCCAAATTTTATAATTTAGAGGGATCTATTATGTAATAACTCATGAAAAATACATTTACAAAATATGAACGTGATCCATATTTGGTAGAAGTGGTAGTGAATTATCAACTGCTACTTTGTGATAAAGGATCTCAAAGGTTCCTATGTACATATTGATGTTCTATCAACTCTTTCAAAATATCTTGAATATCTTCGTATGTGATGTTAAATGGATCAATTTTTCTTTGACAACAATCATTGTGTCCATTTTATAGTACTCGTCATATGTATTCTAATGATTATTAGAATCATTAATAAGTTCATGATAGATTGATCTGTCTTAATCAGTTAATTCCTAATATTATTTCCTTGTAGAATCAATTCACCAAAATTATTCCAAAAATGTGGATATATAAATAAATACCCATATAGTTCTATGTATAGGGTCGTTGGAATACTTGAGTGGATTCTCTTATTGTATGAAAAATAAACTAATGGTCGATATTGATAATATCATCCTTCTAATTCTACATTGATTGTTCTCATCATGTACATTTTTATTTTTAGTGTCCTGTCAGATTGGATATCATCATGGGGTTCATAGATTAAATTAAATTCTATTATATATTAAATGAATATTGGAAACTATTCTTGAATTTATAAATGAACCATGAATCTAGTTAAAAAATAATCAAAAGTACTACACTATGAAGCCACACCACATCCATTACGCAAATCCTGGAAATTTGTAAAGGAATAATATTATCATATTTGTGATGATGTGGGTATTATTGTTTAGTCTATCCATAATAAGTGTAGTAAAATTTCATTAATTGGATGTTTTAAGGTGAATAATCAAAATTTTGGTGGTGATATTTTCTAACTATATTATGTGTATGGGAAATTTTTCATCGTAACCTTAATATTATATATCTCATCATTAACATTATTATATACCTAGAAGTTTCAGGTGTACTCATTAATCTAATTCTTCATGTTATACCCATTGTAATGATATTGAGGATTATGAAACATCTTGGTTCTTCTAGTATTTATGGATAATGAGAAAATATGTTAATTTAATAAAAGGAAATTATATTTTTATCTGATTAAGACACTCTAAGTCTATTAACAATTTGAAATACAAAATCTTTATCGATGTTTAATTCATGATTCTTCCCTTAGATTAATTATTCCTACTTTTTTGTGTTATAATTCATCCCTATAAGCCTATATTACATTTACACAAATTTGTTTCTGGGAAATTGTTTGTGAAAGGTAGGATGTCTTCCATGCCATTATAATTATAAAATATAACCTTATGGTATCTTTGAATAAAGGTATCTCTAAATCCACATAACTAATTTTGAAGTATGTTTTTATCATTAAAATAATTATATACATTTTATAAATATTCTAGAATGTTATTTAAAAAATAAATCATAGTGATTTATCAGCTATAACAATATTCCCATATTATTTTTCATATCCTTTAATGTTAATATATACATTAAAATATTGTGAGATTTATATATTTAACCCTTCTCCCTACTATGGTAGTTCCTATAGATCATTAAAACATTTATAACATCAAATATCTATATATCATGCATTGGGTAGTTTGAATATTATATACTCATCTATTTTAAGTAATATGCTATCAAATTTTAATTTCTCATGAGTACAAATCCCAGTACATTATTTCAACCATCTTTATATATCAAAAACCATTCTCCACTTGAGAGTAGTGTGTGTATATGGATAGTTATTATCTTATTCATAAGATCCATATATCAGTCCTCTAATACCTTTATCTATACATAATTTATCCCAATCAATGTTTACATATTTTTGGGTATATAAAATAATTAGAACATTATCACAAATCATCAGTAGAACCCACATAATCAAATAGATATATGAATTTCCATTAAACATGAGGTTATGTAAATTTAAAAATTTCCTTTTCATTTAAAGGTTCCATAGAAGTTTCTTCACATCTGGTAAAGTGGCCCAAGAATTTTACTTTTTATATAAAATTGTTAATATTACTAAAATTAATCTACATTCTCCACATTATTAATGTATCAAACACAATACATAGAAACTCTTATTATTCCTCCGTGCAGTTGGAGTAAATGAGATTATCATTAATAAATACTATCAAAAAAATTAAATGTACTATATTTTCATTTTATCTGTACAAACTAAGAAGATTAAAGGGAAGTATTAATTAAGTAGGGTATGACTATGGATTCATAGTGACAATACCATGTATGAAAATCTATTTTATGTTTGTATTCCTTATTCATTCTCAGATGATGATATATAAAGTAAAGATTTTTTTTTTCGAATTATTGTTATCCTATAAATTGATCAAATAAATCATCAATCTTTTACAATCGACACTTGTTCGATCATGGTGTTCATATTAACATATAGTTAATGGATGCACAACAAAATGGGTGTTTTTATCTTCTTGAAAAAAGAGAAATTTCCCAACCCATGACGTTCAACAAGAAATAAAATAATTTCGAAAACTATATTTAAATTTTCTCATGATCACATATTATACTATTGGTTCTTTCCTATATGATAATATGGTTATGGGAGGGGTCATTCAATATATGAAAATCTGATTT
Organism: Viscum album; assembly: GCA_963277665.1. Lineage (NCBI taxonomy): Eukaryota > Viridiplantae > Streptophyta > Magnoliopsida > Santalales > Viscaceae > Viscum > Viscum album. The sequence continues at coordinate 602,260,073 of OY728126.1, forward strand.
TGGGATGCTTTTTTAGGACAGTTTTGAAAATCGATGCTATTATTTTCGGGGAAATTTTTTGAAAAGGATTTAAAAACCATCTCTAAATGGTATTTACTTATTTTTTAATGATTTCATTTTTCCAAAAAAATTATATACAATATACATACTGTTTTTCAAATAATCATCACTATATTAATGAGAATTTTATAAAGATATTTAATTTATAATTATTAGTTATTTATTATAAATTAACATTAATTATTTGTAATGTATAGATTAATAAATATATATAATTATTTGATCATTATAATTTGAAACAAAAAACATATCTTCATTTATATTAAAATAATTCTTTGACATAAAATGACCATAACTTTTTATCTATGAGTCTGTTTTACCTCAACATCTAGTAAAATAGATGTTTATAAAAATGAAATAAAACAAAAATAGATTTCATTTTTATAGTAATTAAAATATTAAAATTTATTATAGTTACAAGAAAGGTTTTAAATGGAACTCATACATAAAATGGATAAAAAGATTGATTCAGGTGACCGTTTTAGGCTATACCGCATATCAAAATGAAACCTACAAAGAGAGTTATGTCAAAGAGATCAACTAGAACAAAATATTATTCATTGGGGCCAATGATGAACCATAATGCCTCAAAAATATAAAATTTTTTATTGTATTTTAATAATTTATCATTATAGGGAATTTCAACCTCATTTAATGGGATTTTAATATCATTTTAGGGTGGGGAACGATTTTATTCTCATCGAACAAATTGATATCTATATTATGGTTTTGAAATTTAATCATTTTTCAATATATATATATATATTTAAATAAATTACTTTTAAAAAAAATATTTTCATATAATGGGATTTTAAAACATATACACCATACCAAAATAAAAAAAAATTGTTCATTTAATTTTAGAAAATAATGACATATTTTATTTTCAATAAAAAAAATTCATTGCTATATATATATATACTTATACGTGTAATGATTGTATAAAATTGTTCATATCAATTATAAATCTATATTTATTCGTACTTTTTAATATATGTAAAAAAATAAATACATACAAATATATATGTGTGTTTATTAATAGTGTATTAATTTATTTTTATATAAGATATCATTATCAGTAAATATTGTATATAAATGAATTTATATAAAAAGAATACAAATATATATACAAAGATATAAAAATATTTATGTATACATATAAGAGTTTTTCATAAACATATATAGCCTTATATTTATATTCTAATCTATATAAATAAACATTTATAAATAATAAATATATATATAAATATATCATACACTATCAATGATGTTTCATTTTCATTTGAGGGTGGATTCAATTTATTATTATGTAATTTATAATATTATTATTTTATAAATTTTTTATTTATTAAACTATTAATATTTTACGATTAATTTATTTATTATTTAATATTTATTTTTTGTTATTTATTTACTTTTTACTTAGTATGCATAAAATAGATATCATATTATTTTTAATATATAATTATTATTTTATAAATTAAATATTATTTTATTATTTATTTATTTTTAAAAAAATTTAATACTTAATATTTATTTCTTATTTATTTGTTTTTATTCATATAATAATTTTGTTGTTCTTTATTCATTTGTTATTAATTTATTTTCAGTTTTTTATTATATTAGTATTATATTTTATATTATTATTAACATATTATTAATTACATATATAATATATTTTCATTCTACATTTCTTAATTACATATTCTTATTTTATAATTTATAATTTATAATTTATAATTTGTTATATATTAGCTATTAATATCCTATATATTTGTCATATATTAAATTTTATTTTCTATAATTTATTAATTATGCATTAATTATATGTTATATATTATATTTTATATATTATATATTATATATGATATACGATATATGATATATTAATTACTAATTACTTATTAGTTTTTATTATATATTAAACATTTATTGTTTATTTATCATTTATTTATTTATTAGTTATTAGTTAATAGTAATTAGTAAAAAAAATTGTATTTATGAATTTTATTTATTTATATATTAATTATTAATTCATAATTATTAATTATTAATTATTTTTTAGTGATAATATTATAATTATATTATTCATTATTTATTTTTCATTTTTTTATTTGTTATTATTTATCCATTTATTATTTATTTCTCCCATATTTAATTTTAATTTATTATTTATTCTTTATTATTGAATATTACTCAATTCATTATTTATCTATTATTCAGTATTTTTTATTGCTTATTTATTAATTTTCATCTATTCATTACAAATTATTAATAATAAAATATTTTATATGTTATAATTAATATTGAACATTAAATATTTATTATTTATTATTTATTATTCTTATTTTATTATTTACTGTTTACTATTTACTATTTACTATTTATTATTTATTATTGATTATTTACACATTGTTTTTTATAAATTATTATTTACAAGTTAGTTTTTAGTTGTTATTACTTATTATTTTTTATTTCTTAATTTCTATTTACTATCTATTTTTGCTATTTATTTTTTACTATTTATTTTTTATAATTTATTATCAAATTATATATATATATATGAGTTATGTTTTATTTTTCAATTAGTATTTATTAAATATTAATAATTACATATTACTTCTTAATTACGAATTATTAATTAGGAATTAAGAATTTAGAATTTAGAATTATTTATTACTTATTAATGATTAATGATTATTGGTTATTGATTATTGAATAATAATTATTAATTTATAAATATTTACTTTTTATATATTTGTTATGTATTATTGATATTTTAAATTAATATATATATATATTTTATATATTAATTTTTTTTTATTCACTATCTATAGAGTTGGATGGACATGTAATGTCATTGATAATTTGGCATATAGACGTTGATCCTACAATTTTCCCAAAATTGTCGAAATGTGTTGCTCATGTTGAGAACTTTTCATTGAATACACCAATATGTCATCCACAAACACCAAAACAAAAGATTTCATTTGTCACTAAAATATGTGATTTAACAATGCTAGAAAGGCCTATGGTGCCTTCATAATACCGAAAAAATTACCCTATATTCATAATGGACATATATACTATTGAATGGTGCCTTTGGAATTTTGCCTTTCTGAACTCTCAATTGGTAATATAACAATCACAATTATATTTTTTTACAACAAAAAGGCTCCCCATAATTAGACCAAATAGATCATCAATATGTGAAAGTGGATATTGATTCATCATCAAAAGATAGTTATGCGTACGATAATTAACACACATCCTAATAGTTCAATTTGTCTTTTCAAAAAACAAGATTAGTGCTGCAATAGAGAAATGCTTGGCTAAATGAACACTTTGCTTTATAACTCCTACATCTTCACATACAACTCACATAATTCTGTCATTTACAAATAAAAAATTAAGAGAAATATGAATGGTCCCTAGAAGAAGTTCAATCGTAAACACAACTTCTGAAGTGGGTGAAAACACTGAAAATTCTTGATGGAAAAACAATTTTCAACATACAATGTTTTTATTCACAATATCTTCCATTGATTACAAAGTTAGATCAACCAATTTATAATGTGTTCATTCCAAATTCATTAGTCAAAAATCATTTTGCGCATTCCTTTTCATTCTAGTATCCTCTAAATATATGATTGATACCATCCTCTGTTGTAAAGAATACCTGTCAGGTATAACCATCAATGTGTTCATTGAAAATTGTCAACAAATCCAAACTTTGGATTATAACATTGACACCCATCTTAAGAAAAAAGAAATATCATATCAACACAACTCCATCATCGGTAATTAGACACGCTCTACACATTAAGGCTCGATAATCTCATTAAAGACGAGGTATTTAATTTTTTAAAACCGAATTCATCATCTCAACAAATATAACCATCATATGAACATCACGAGCAGAAATAAAGGAATTAGATATCAAGAAATTCTTAAGAAGATATAATTCTAAAGAATCACACCTCACACTGTCAATCACCTAGATTGATCATCCAAAATCACATACTGAACTCCATAAAATTACATATTTGATGCAGACAGTTCTTCATTTCCTTGTTGGAATTTCCCATACTGAGAAGACATGGTATTCGTGGAATGACTATGTTCAGTTTGGGTTTTCATGCCTAGATTTTTCTATTTCTCTCATCTAATCCTAATATACAACATCTAAGACACATTAGATGTTCCTTAAACACCCGACCTTAGAGAACTATGAATATAGCAATGAATATTCCCCATCGGGTTGCAATTGGGGAATGCTATAGGTGGTTTTTTAAAAATATATCATTACGTGGTCTAATGAACCACATTGGAAACATCATATATTTATCCTATGTTTTGGAATGAGATTAACCAATCCAGCCATCTCATTCAGAGGCATCCCGCTACCTTGGAAATTAATTTCCCTATTACAGATTTTATTAATATAATTGTTTCCATTGTTTCTCATATGTATCAAAATGCTTCGTACACCGGAAGATCTTGATATGAAACATTCTTCTAATATCTGTCTATTTCCAATCTCCTATTTATCCCATATACAAAGCAAGAAAATAATATTTCTAATTTATAATCTCATCCTAGATTCAAAAATGTGTTCCTTCTCGGATTCACTACCAGCATCTTAAGAAGAAAAATAGATAGAATTATTAAATTTAGATACATATTCTATCACCAAGAGACTCATTATTTATAATGAAGAAGTATATTATTCTATAAATCCTTGATTTTTGAGGATAGAATTATTTTCTGGAAAATTATTTGATATCATCTAATGAAATGACATTGTCAAATTTAGATTCAACTATTAAATCCATTAATTAGAATGAAAGATAATCCACCATATATTATTACAACCTATCTTTCGGCTATGATAGACTACCTACGAAATCAATACTTTGATTTTCATATTAATCCACACCACTTCATTCATTGCATCTTAATCACCCCGAATGATGGGTAAATTTTACATCTAGAATGAGACATAAAGAAACAGTTTCCATGGTACATCCCTCCCATTAACTCTATTGATAGAATTAAATGATTATACTATTCTATGAACTTGTTATTTGATTAACGGTGGCTTAGGTTCAGCCTTATTCTCATAAAACACTTTTAGTTAGTTTCTTTTCTGACTAATTTATCCCAATTTATATAAACACAAAAACCTACATATGTTACACACACTATAGTCTGTAGATATAATATTTTATAATTATATCACATCAAAAGTATATAAATAATTCTATTAAAAAAAATACATTCACATTTTAATTTTTTTTAAATAAATCACCATACAATTTAAAATAGATTCATTTTCAAAATAAAAATATCATTCCTTTTTATAATATATCATTCAAAAAAATTGACGCATTTAAAAAATATAAACATTTTTTCACCGAATCATAAATCATTATTAGATATGGAATATACTCTCCTTGTGTAAAGTAATTTCTAATAACACATATGTATCTCATCTAATTTATTAAACCCATAATAGTGATATTAATATTACTATAAGTTTCTCCAAAACACATATGTACTCACATATCAGGTATCATGATGTTATCCATAAAATTGTTATCTAAATCATTTTTCACTGTACATTTCATTTACCAAAAATCATTGTCCTTTCAAAAAACCTAACAATAGTAATAAACCAAAATGAATAACAACTCCAATTCTGGCTAAACTGATAACCATGTATCGATTAAAATGATACTCTGTTTAATTAATGTAATGGCCAAAATTATACCAGTTATAAAATAAAATGACTGAATGAACATGAATGATACTATTTTTGACATCCCACCCCTCCTAATTGGAATGCGTTGAGGTGGAAACGATACATGGAGTTAGGATACATCCCCAATATACCCGATATTGGTAATAAATGTCAAGGGATTCAATTAAATTAGGGGATTATTTTTTCTATGAAAACAATACAACATAAACCAATCATACCATCACTAAAAATAATATATGATACATAATAACAATTCAAGAAAACTTCTGGGATATTTAATCAGTTCAAGTATATCATAGTAACAAATATAAACCATTATCAGTATCAACTACAAAGTGGAAGAGAAAACCAACAAAACAAAAAGACTCTATGAAATACCTCTATTTCTCGAAAAATTCTCCATTCTCAAAATATAAAATATATACTAAGTATCATGAAGTGCCACTAAAGATATTTTATTCCTTTCCTCTACATTTAACTATATAATAAATACTTCTAATATCACCATTGTGGCAAAAATGGGTGATTAATGAAATACAATAGTGTTTCCCAAAATGAATATCATACTCATTCCACGTGGATAAAAAAAATTCAAAATTGTATAATACTGTTTTTATAAACAAATGAAAATACATTATATAAAATGAAGAAACTATTTATATGAAATATAGTTTTCATACTAAAATAGTTTTCTAATCCAAATCAATTTCTATGTAAATCAACAAAACAATTCATTCAACCAAATTTCAATTATCACATATAAAATTTTAATTGATTTCTCCCAACAAAATATATTTTTTAATGGTTAGGGATGAAGCCTAATTTGTTATTAATGAAATGGAAATACCTATTTTAATTGGGTAGAGGGACACCCATTACATAGCCCAAAGGCCCAGTGCGCATTTAGCCCATTACATGGCATATAGGCACAATTTTTTGGCCCAAGGCCCATTCTGTGAATAGTACTACTATAGTATTGATGCTACATTTCCCCGCAGTACCCATCACTACTACATTGACCTGCCACCGATGATAAAACATCACAATCGTAGCCCACCCCTTTTATGGGGGTGCATCAGGACCAATATTCAATGCCCTCAAATAATTATTCACAAATTATTCTATCCTCAGAGAAAAAAATAGTTTCTATATCATTTAAATAAAAAAATTCATTTATTGAAGTCACTTTTGGACATGTGAAATCCAAAAAACTATTTTAAAATCATCATTTAAAAATCAATTACCTACATTAACTCAACACCAAAATTCCTTATTTTATTAATTTCAAATATTTTCACGATATAAGGTTTTCATAAATAAATCAATTATAAATTTAAACTCGATTTCAATAAAAAATAAATTTAAATTTATACTTCTATTTCAAATAATATGTGTCAAGAGTGAAGCAATCAACCTTGCGGAGTAAGGAAAAATGTTTAATGTTATGAATTATTCCACAAAGCTGGGTTGAATAAAAAAACCATCTCTGATACCTTTACAGAACATAAAAATATCAATATATCATCATTAGTGGAATAAAAAATCACATATCTATCCCCTATAGACTTGATATCGGATTTTAAGAGATGTATAGAACATATATTGAGCGATGTATACCAAAAACGAAGACTTACCCTGGTAATTAGGCTTCAATGAACCATGAATTTCTATCTTAGTGCTTCTAGATTGATGTAGATAGAATTCACTACCTTTGATTTGAATAAAAATAGATATAGGGTAAAAATAGAGTACAAATAGAGGAATAAATGAAAAACTAAGTGAGAACCACTCTTAATAGGATCTCACTTTTATGTCATAAATTATTCATCTTTCATTTAGACAAATCATGGAATATTTTTGTTCTAGACTCGGCCTCAATGAGATCCTTTCACTATTATACCAGATGGATAGACAAATCATAAACCATCCATGTCATATCCATATGTCCCTATTTATATGGTTACTCCTATGTAAAGACCCATAAATTCCGTGAATTTGTTTTCATAAATTCATGGGATTTTTACGAGTCCACGAAAATTTACGGAACATGATTCCGACGCCCAGTGTGCCCAAAATCAATTTCTGATGTTTTGTTCGGGTACATTCAGTAAAAGTACAAGCGCGATTTTATAACATTTGAATAGGTTCTTAGAATAGAAATCTGAAGACACTGTTGAACTCACAACACCGGTATTTTATTAAGGATACCTTCACCGTAGTTGTGTTCTAATGAGAATGGAAGTTAATTTTTGGGGTTTTTAAATAAAATTAAATAAAAATAAGTGTAACTTATTTTTATTTTTTTGGTGGTTAAAACCTCCAAGTGGAGGTTAGAAGTGTGGACCACCCACACATAACCTCCCATGGGATGATATAATATTTGTGGGACCCAGCCGAAGTTTAACACCTCTTGCACTAAAAGAGGTGGGGTCCATAGTGACTTTAAACCCCCTTAAACCCCCAATTAAGTGCAGAGCCTCTTCACCTTCTCCTATTTAAAGCTCCAACTCCTTCACTTAATTAATTGGCACATTTTGAATTCTTTTGAATTTATTCCAACAATAAAATAATAGATAAAACTATTATTTCATTTTGGTTGGAAACTCTCTTTTGATGGATCCTTGGAGAAACATGGAAGGATTGAGAGAACATCATCCTCACCACTGAAGAACGACAAAAACCATCTTATTCCTTCTTCAACTGGGGCAAGAAAGGGAGGCACCAATGCCCATGAAGTACGACAATGACGTCATCTCAACTCGTCTTCTCTGAGCTATTCCTCTTCCTATGTTGACGAAATGACACCGCCTTTCCATGACTTAGTCAATGATCATCGTCATACGAGGTATGAGATTTTACGTATCAAATTGTTTCCATTCTTCAATGCACAAATCATGGATTGTTTTCCCAATTTTTATCTCCATGATGTGGGGGGCTCGGACCGCACAAACACGGCTCGACCATCCCCCTTTAGTTGTTCTTGATTGTTGACAACAGATGTGGTACACGCGGTGACCGACAATGAGCCGGCCGTGAACATGCTGGTGGCACAAGGCCATCGGGTTGCCAAAAGGGCACGACAATGTCGTGCCACATAGAGAACTGAGCCGCAGTCAGGTAGTCCACGTCGGTTTTTGAGGGGCACACTGCCATCACACCTCATCGGAAGGAAGATCCACATCCAGGAGGGCCGCAGCGGTCAGACGATGAGAGTGGTGCCTTCACGCCACGTGGAGATGCTGGAGTTCGCGGCCAAGTCGAGCCCCAGGGGAGGTGGCGCAACGCCATTGCACCGTGCAGAGTCCCAGAGAACTGCAGCGTTATCGAGCCTCAGTGGAGGAGCCAGGGGCGGCCGGCCAAGCTGGCTGTCACTGCGCACTGCAGGCAGTACCCTTCAGGTCCAACGGTTACTAGGCTGGCACCTTGTGCAGGCCATTCCGAAAGACAGGGGGTGTAACCCCCCCCCCACCCATGCATGGCCCACTGGCCTTGTTGGCCCGCCTGCCAGCCATGTGGTCCTTCTGACAGATCCTCTCATGGCCGGGCTGCCCTGAGCCGTGTAACCCTCGGGCCGGACCACTTGGGTCGAGATAAGTTATCCTAAAATGAATAAAAGAAAAAAAACTAATTAATTAATGTCGAGTCATCCATATTCCATGTTTAGGAGCTCTAACTATTTGTTATTTTATAGTTATGGCTCCATGTTGATGTCCTTGTAAGGATCGCATAGAAGATTTCCAACATGATGTGTCAGCAGGTCATCACAGGGTAGCGGTTGATGATGATGACACCTAGAGGAGGACACTCTATGAGTTTTAGCGCCATAGTTTGTAGAAGTATGATGGATCCGTTTCAGATGAAATCATGAAAGACTAGTTGGAGGTGTTCGATATAGGCTTCAGTTTGATCCATGATCAGAAGAAGCACTAGGTGTACTTGGTTTTGACGATGTTGCATGGAGAAGCGAGGAATTTGTAGTTATTGTTCCTCGGGGATCGTGAGGAGTCAGTGATGTCATGGGAGGAGTTCCGATACAATTTTAAAGTCAAGATTCTTTCTATGACTATGGAGGCGTCGAGTCTCCATAAGATTCTTACCCTTTGACAGGGGACCTCCAGTGTGTGAATGTTTGGAATCTGTTTCAGAAACCATATACGATATGCTTCATAACTGTTTCCAGATGAAGAGGTCAGGGCAGGGTATTTCACGGAGGATTTTCATCTAGGGATCCATCACCAGGTCACCCCATTTATTCTGAAGACATATATTGAGGTGTTGGTGAGGTCAATGGTCATCGAGAGAACATTTTCCAGAACAGGATCATCATGAGAGGGGAGTTATAATAATTCATCACGAAGCAGAGCTATGGTTTGGGGTTCCCTATTTTCAGGGCATAAGAGTATTGGTTCAGCCAGGGGTAGGTCCAAGCCCGTTGCATCTCATTCCACTGGAGGAACCAGCTCTCAAGACTATGCCAAGGTATGGGGAACCTATTTTTCTTGTGGTGGTCGGGGAAATAAGTAGTGAGATTTCCCAAACATTCAGATCAGTCATCATGCACTATGTGTTCTGCTCTAAGTTCCTCCTTTGAGGTAGTTCTAGGAGAGGTAGAAGCAGTAGGTTGAACCATCATTAGATTAGTATATGTTAAATGGGGCAGGAAGAGGCCATCCATGTGATGCTCCCCATCCTCAGAGAGCAGAGTGCGTTTGTGGTGGTGGTCATCATTAGGGTCAGAGAGGTCATTGACGTGGTCATGGTTAGCTGTATGCTTTAGTGTTGATAGATCTAGGCGAGCGAGATGTCATTCGAGGTACCCCATTCTTGATTTATAACTTTTTGTATGCCATGTTTGATTCAGTAATGAGACACTCCTTCATATCACCTAACCTTGTCCACGCATTTGGACTTGAGGTAGAGAGGCTTCTAGTGCCCTTGGCGTTGACTACTCCCGTTGGAGGTCGAGATGAATTGTTTGAAGTATGTAGAGATAGTGAGATATTGTTGGGGCACCACCACTCTTGAGGACATTGCCACTGTTTATGAATACAAACATATGATATCATTCTTGGTATAGATTGGATGTATTCGTTGCAAGATATCATGCATTATTTCAAGAGGCAGGTTGGGTTCTTCGATGCGGATGGAGATCCAGTGGTGTTCTTTGGCGAGTGAGACTCTCGGATTGGTCATAGGTGTGTTCCATACTTATCATCCAAGATGGCTGTGATATTGTTGAGTGCTTCAGAGGTTCAACATTTGTCATTTCATCGGGTTTTAGAAGTGTACCCTAATGTCCTTCTAGAAGAGTTTGTAGCATTACCCCCTCAACGAGAGATCGAGTTTGGGATCGAGCTACAACCAGGGGCGTCTCTTATCTCTATGTCTCTATACAGGATGGCCCCATAAGTTTTACGAGATCTACCTATATAGATTGATGGTATGTTACAATTCAGTTTTGTTTGGCTGACTGTGTCACCATGGGGTGCAGCAGTTTTGTTTGTGAATAAGGCTGATGAGAGTTTGTTGTTGTGTGTCGATTATCATCGCTTGAACAATGTGATAGTAAATAATCACAATCATATTCCATAGATTGATGATTTAATCATTCAATTAAAGATTTCTTGTTTGTTATCAAATATAGACTAGTATTCAGGATATAATCTGATGCGTGTGAATGATGAGGATATACCAAAAACTGCATTCTATTGTCGTCATGGGTATTATGAGTTTGTTATAATTCTTTTTTGCATGACGAATGCCTCAGGTGTGTTCGTGGGATAGATGAACACTGTGTTTTGTGAGTTCCTGGACATGTTCGTTGTAGTTTTCATTGATGAAATCCTTGTTTACTATATGTCTAAAGCAGAGCTTTCATAGAATCAAAACACCATTTTAGGAGTTATTCATTTACATCATCTATTCGAGAAGTTGTCTAAGTGTGAGTTTTGGGCTCTAAAAGTCTATTTCTTATGGAATGTGGTTTCCAAGTAGGGTGTATTTGTGGATTCATCAAAGGTAGAAGAGGTTGTGCCTTGGGAATCCCCCAAGACTGTGTAAGATGTGTGATGTTTCCTTGGTCTCATAGGCTACTACAGTAGGTTCGTAGTCGAATTCTCTCGAGTTGCGACTCCTCTAACAACATTGATCAGGAATTATCAAGCGTTCATATTAACTGATCAGTGCCAGGTTGAATTTGATTTTCTTAAGGGGGAGACCCTTATAGTTTGAGGTTGGGGATCACATTTTATTGAAGGTGACTCGCCATCATGGGTAGTGATGGTTTGGTCGTGGAAGTAAGATTTCTCCCTATTTTTTTGGGACTTTAGAGGGGTTATCTCATGTTGGATATTTGGCGTATCGAGTAGCACTTCCCCCACAGATGAGTCGGATACATGATGTTTTCCCTGTATCACAGCTTTTTCATTATATTTATGATGACTCTTACGTCATCGATTAGGGAGAGATCAATAATGATGATGATTCGACCCTTGAGGAGAGACCTATGGAGATCCAAGACCGCAAAGAGAAGGTGTTTCACGGGCGTTATATTCCCTTGGTTCATGTTATGTGGCGACATGGTGGAATAGAGTAAAGTACCTAGGAACGTGAGTCACAAATACGTTCTTAGTACCCAAAGTTATTTGATGTTTAACTCTTTTCTTGTATCAATGTATCATTTGTGGTTATAGGCCTTTAATGTTTATAATACAAATTTCTTGTGTTGTTTCTTATGGCTTGTTCTCTTTTGAGAGGTATCTCGATGGGTGGTTTTTCAGAACCTGTTTCATTTTCCCGTTAGCTGCGATTTGAATTGTTATGGAAAATAATGTTTTGAGATGTATTTGATGTAATGAATCAGACTGCCCGGGTCCATTCCTTTGTGAAAATATGGTGTATGAGGTTTTTTGGGTTGTCTAGGTGACTTATATCCAAAACTTTTCCAAATTCCTAATTTTGTGATTCGTTTCATCGGTGAATAATTCTAAAGGTAGACCATTGTGAAAACATCATTGGTAACCTTCTGTGAATAGTGTAATGGTGACCTTATGTGAACAGTGACATTGGTGACCTTATGTGAACGGAGTCATAAGTGACCTTATGTGAACAATGTCATTGGTGACCTTCTGTGACTAGTGTCATCAGTAAACTTATTTGAACAGTGCAACGGTGACCTTATGTGAATAGTTACATTGGTGAACTAATGTGAACAGTGTCATAGGTGACCATCCGAGAACAATGTCATTGGTAACCTTATGTGAATAGTTAAATGGTGACCTTTTGTGAACAGTGCATTGGTAGCCCTTGGTGAACAATGTCATCAGAAGCCTTCTGTGAACGATGTAATAGAGAGGTTCCAACGATGACCTTTTTTCAATTGCCAAATTTTGAGTTCATGAACAATGTTTCCAGAACGGTGAGCTTCCAATTATAACCTTTTTCCTTTGAAAAAATTTGATTTCATGAACACTGTTCCCAGAATGGTGTTGTTCCAACGGTGAGGTTCATGAATAGTGTTTTTCGAAAGGTGAGGTTCCATTAGTGACATTTTTCTTTAGCCAAATTTTAAGTTCATGAACAGTGTTTCCAGAACGGTGAGGTTTCAATGGTGTCTTTCATGAACAGTGTTTCCAGAACATTGATGTTCATGATCAGTGTTTTTCCTTTGCCAAATTTGGAGTTCGTGAACAGTGTTTCCAACATCATACAGTTTCACCCTTTAAACGTTTCCTTTGACATAAAATGCATTTAAAGCATTGTTTTAAGGACTCTATGGATGATTCCAATTCCTTAACTCCTATGTTAATTTCCCATTAGGATCAGGATGTTTTTTCTTGGTCAAACTACATGGTTTAATGTGATCCTATTTTAATGGAAAACTTAGCGTATCTTATACCACTTCTCTGTTAAATAATATAAAGAGATGAGATATCTTCCTCTCTGGTTCTTCCTCATTGTTCTCGGGTGTGAGACATTTGAACATCCCATTTCGTCCCCTATGAGTTAGGCAATCAAACATTCCTCTCAGGATTTGTTCTGCTCTATTTTGATGAAACCAAGAAATGTCGATCAATCTTCGATATAAGGTATGATCTATCTTCATTATTTATAATTCATATCCTTCTTTATCCAAGCCCTTTTTATTGAATTTTTTACACCATGTTCCTAATTGTCTTTTCAATGGTGTTGTTCGGTGTGGTGGTGTCTCTACATACTCTGGTCGATACAGTTGTCACAATGGAGGAGATCGTAAACTGTAGTGTGGATCGTTCTCGTATAAAGAATGTCGAGAACTATTTAAGGTAAGGGATATGTTTCTTATCTTTTATTTAATGCAAAACTATAGAGTTAGCATGTTTTATCCCACTATATCACAATGGAATTGGCATAATAAATATTTGATATAGATAAATAAATTGATACCAATCATATGTTATTACCTCTTGTTTTCCTAGATAGTGTGATATCAATGCTTGCATGCTTAGCTTTTCTGTTCATGATTGATATTGGTAAAGAATGTAACGCTATAATTAATTGATAATTGTTTAGATTAAGATAAAGAGGTATGTAAATGAATTTAGTTCCATTTTTTGTAATTTTATGTTATTAAAATTGGTGCAGTAAGCATGTTTAATTATTTTTGATAGATTACTGATTAGGATTCATGAATTTGTGACATATGAATAATAAATCGGTTAATTCAAGATAGATTAAAGAACCAGATGTTTCGTAAAAATAATTCCATGTACGGCTTTCAGTTACCCTCATTCATGTTTAAGGGCTATGATCCCAATTGATATGATGCCTGTTTTCTGGATGCTTGTGTTGTGATGTGAGCCTAGATGGCTATTTTGATATGTGGGGGCATGAAGTCTTATTGGTTATTGTAGTATTTGACGCCTAAAGTGGTGAAATTCATCGGGTTATGCATGTGGGTGTTGGGTAGGACACTAAGGATGATGAAATGGGTTGGATGTGAATATTTGGATTCTTACTGATTCTTATTTATTGTTTATTTCCTTTACATTCCAAATTTCTCAAGCAAATAGGTCTTTCTTACCCTTCTTCCAAAAGGGCCAAAGACATGTGGGGGTATGCCATGTGCTTTCTGTGTCATTCTTATCAAAGGGGGATGGGTCTACGATCTTTCAATAGGAAATAAATACTCGATGGGTAGTTATCTACCCACCATGTTAAGAACCCTTGTGTTTAGTATCATAGAATTTTTTTCTAGAATTCCTAGGTATATGGGAAAGCAATGCTATAAATATAGAATTGAATAAATGATGCTAACCCATGGGGTTAGAGCTTCTTGGAAATAAATTTTGAGGTTAAAATTTTTAAGGGAAAATGGACATTGTGTGTGAGGCTAATGAAATTTAATTTCATATTGTTAATATATAATTAATGTTATGAGAATTTATTAACGTAATGGGTAACTGATTAAAAGGAATTAAATAATGCAATAAATATCTTTAAATGGTTGTGTTCTTATAGGATACATAGTCTTAGAAGTGGTAGCCCGGAGTCTAAGAGACATTAGCTGTAAATGAAACTAGGATTAGTTTATGTCCATAGTGTAGTTTTGAGATATAGTATATTCTGTAATTTATGTGTTTCTATACACTACTCCACCCTGTTTGTTAGGGAAACTGACACCCTAAGGATTTTGAGCCCTGGGAGTGTTTTCCCCAACATTTTTATGGGAGGATGGATGGCTAACTACCCCCTTGGCTCTGCTCTCTTCTCTTAGTAGTTACTTGTGCTAGTAGTCACAATTGTTATATTTCCCCATATATGTGTCTAGAGGGTGGTAATGGATTGTGGTTATTCACATACCTATATTCTTGATATAGTATCCTATGGACTACTATAGGAGTAACGTGTATATGCTATGATAGCTTGAGGATCTTTACTCGTTGTATGGGTTGTAATGGCTTGAGGTATAATACTCGACATTTGATACATGTTATATGACATGTGGTGGATCCTAGAAACTACCTGGTTAGTTTCTTGAATGGTTGTGGTGGTTTTTTTACATGAGGTGCATGTTTTGGTGCTTTGCCCTGGTGTTTGTAGGCAAGCATTTTTCTGTAAAGAGATACTCAGGACGTGCGACGTTTGGGTAAAGCAGCAAACTATTGGGGAAGTAGTATCAGGTAGCCTTGATATACTTTATTATATTCTATACTCTTGTATGATTTAATTGGTGAGAGTTTCCATGGTGAGGTTGGGAACATAGTATATCTGTTTTGGTGATGAGTTAGTTTCACTTATTGTTCATTGTGCTTTATAATTATTTATTTACTTCTACATGAGAGGCCAGAGGGAGGATCCTATAGAGTATACTATTATACTTACCCTATGTGTATATAAACTTTTTTTCATGCCACTTGGAGCATTTTTCATATCAATCTAGTTTCTACTAGCTTCAGGTTGCAGGAGCTATTTGGGCTTGTGGTTGCAGTCATTTTTACTTTCTTTTGGGTATTTCTAGTTTTTCCCCTTTACATTATATTAGGTTACATGAAATTACAAATTTTTACTTGGGATTTATTTTATATTTCATTTTGAATTGTTTTTGGCAGGTTTCTATATTATCAATCTCTTCTACATGTTTTCTCTTAGAGGGTAATGCCTCTAATCCGTGTGTTTACTTTACCATCGGTGCTAGTCGCCAACCTAGGACCTCCTTCAGGTGGGACTCGAGGATCAATATCTCCCTTCTCACATTACCAGTCCAGGAGGGTAACACCATTTATGGAGGGGGTTGTGACATGAAACTAAAAGATAATTATCTTTTATTCATGTCAGTATTTGCACGTTATAATTTTAGGATTATATGTTATAATAAACAATGTTAGAAATTGAATGTCTTTTTATCATGTTTTTTAAATTAAACAATCTTATTTTGATTTCACTATTTTTCTTCAAATTCATTCATACATTTAGAAAAGTTACATAATCTCAATATAAAATTATATACATATTTAAAACTAGTATATATTTAATTATATACCTGAATCAAGGTGGTGACAAGAAGATAGTTTGAAATGGGTTTTTAACAGGTAAAACAACCATTGGTGGAAGATCATAAAAGGTGGAGGAAGATGAGTATGACATAAAATATGTTGTCAATGTAATCATTATAGCTAAATAACATTATTAAAATACATCAGAAAAAAATTTCAATTATTAATTGATGATTGTTTTAATGAAATAGATAAAAAAGAAGAATATCTGTGGAAATATTGGTAATGGCTGATTAAAACATACTCTCTTTTTGGTATTTCGTCTATTCTAAGACACAAATATTGTTGGATTCATAGTGTTTAGTTACTAATTAACATCCATAACAATGATACGGTTCCCAGGAGAGGGAAAATGAAAACATATATACAAATGTTATATGTGGTAGGAGTGTTTTTTTAAGGGGAGGTTGTGGGTTTTTTTATTCTAGGTAGTGGTATTTTATGTTATAATAATAAATAATAATTTATATCATAGTTAAGTATTTAAAAAATTATATTTATGAACATAAGAAATATATATGAATAAAATACACTATTTTATGTATTTTAAATAATTTATTACTTTTAATGAATAGTTTAGTAAATAGAAAAAGATAATAATAATAATAAATATTTAAATTAATAGATTATACATTTATTCATAGAAATTAAATTTATATTCAGATGTTATTTTATTGTTTTTAAATTTTCCATTTATATATTATATTTTTTTTTATTTATTAACATTTTAATAATTATTACTTCGTTATTACATAATCATTACTACTTAAACATATGGTAATTGAAAAATTGAATTTTAACATTTTAGGTAAAACATGAAGTATGTCATAAAATAATCAATTGATAACCAATGGGAAATTTCAATGAGATGACTCTAAAACTAAAATCAGTTATATTAGAACAATATTTTATCATAGTTAAATTTCACTATATACTTAAAAATTATGATTTTAATGTAATACATTAAAATAAATTTTATTTAAATGTTCTATATAGTATTTTTGTTTAGAATAATTTCATTTATTTTTCTTTTTTATAAAATATTAATTTTTCAAATTACAATGAGGGAATATTATTTATTTTAAATTATCATGTTTTGATAAAATAACTATTACCATGGTTAGATTACCATTTCAAACAGTCGAGTTACTATTCTTAACAGTATCATGACCATTCCAATGGGCACATTACAATTTCAATGATCATATATGATATTTTAAATTAATATTTATTTAATCCAAAATAATTCCCTTAATAGACACCCATGATTTTGTATTTATGATTTATAATTTTTTATTAAATTCATAATATTTTATTCTATAGTTTTGTTCATGCGAGAAAATATTCTAGAATATTGGAATGATATAAATTTTCCCATTCCATTCGATCCCATTTTCCATTTTTTTCCCACTCTAATATTTAGAATTTTGATGGATTTTTATGTTAAATAATTTATTGATATCTACTAATGAAATAGAGTATTGTTCATTTTTACATGTGTTGTAGTTCTATAATAATATATAATATAATATTATAAATAGTTAATTTTGAAATTAATTCCACGAATAATGACTATTTAATTACATTTGTCCCTATATTAAAATTTTTATGATAATATTTTCAACAAATATTACTAGTTAAAAATATTTCTATGTACATCTAATTCATTATTTCATTGAGTTTCTATGTAGCATATACATAATTTTTCTTCTATACAACATTTACAAAGTGAGTTTCACTATTATATTGATCATCCATTATGGTCCATGACCATCATTAGGTTATCCTAAAATACGAGAACATGATATAGTTGTCTTGATTCCAAATTTTATAATTTACAGGGATCTATTATGTAATTACTCATGAAAAATACATTTACAAAATATGAACATGAACCATATTTGGTAGAAGTGGTAGTGAAATATCAACTGCTACTTTGTGATAAAGGATCTAAAAGGGGCCTATGTACATAGTGATGTTCTATCAACTCTTTCAAAATATCTTGAATATCATCGTATGTGATGTTAAATGGATCAATTTTTCTTTGACAACAATAATTGTGTCCATTTTATAGTACTCGTCATATGTATTATAATGATTATTAGAATCATTAATAATTTGTTGATAGATTGATCCGTCTTAATCAGTTAATTCATAATATTATTTCCTTGTAGAATCAATTCACCAAAATTATTCCAAAAATGTGGATATATAAATAAATACCCATATAGTTCTATGTATAGGGTCGTTGGAATACTTGAGTGGATTCTCTTATTGTATGAAAAATAAACTAATGGTCGATATTGATAATATCATCCTTCTAATTCCACATTGATTGCTCTCATCATGTACATAGTTATTTTTAGTGTCCTTTCAGATTGGATATTATCATGGGGTTCATAGATTGAATTAAATTCTATTATATATTAAATGAATATTGGAAACTATTCTTGAATTTATAAATGAACCATGAATCTAGTTAAAAAATAATCAAAATTACTGCACTATGAAGCCACACCACATCCATTATGCAAATCCTGGAAATTTGTAAAGGAATAATATTATCATATTTGTGATGATGTGGGTTTTATTGTTTAGTCTATCCATAATAAGTGTTGTAAAATTTCTTTAATTGGATGTTTTAAGGTGAATAATCAAAATTTTTGTGGTGATATTTTCTAACTACATTATGTGTATGGGAAATTTTTCATCATAACCTTAAAATTATATATCTCATCATTAACATTATTATATACCAAGAAGTTTCAGGTGTACTCATTAATCTACTTCTCCATGTTGTACCCATTGTAATGATATTGAGGATTATGAAACGTCTTGGTTCTTCTAGTATTTATGGATAATGAGAAAATATGTTAATTTAATAAAAGTAAATTATTTTTTTATCTGATTAAGACACTCTAAGTCTATTAACAATTTGAAATACAAAATCCTCATCGATGTTGAATTCATGATTCTTCCCTTAGATTAATTATTCCTAGTTTTTTTGTGTTATAATTCATCCCTATAAGCCTATATTACCTTTACATAGATTTTTGTTTGGGAAATTGTTTGTGAAAGGTAGGATGTATTCCATGCCATTATACTTTTAAAATATAACCTTATGGTATCCTTGAATAAAGGTCTCTCTAAATCCACATAATTAATTTTGAAGTATGTTTTTATCATTAAAATAATTATATACATTTTATACATTTTCTAGAATGTTATTCAAAAAATAAATCATAGTGATTTATCAGCTATAACAATATTCCCATATTATTTTTCATACCCTTTAATGTTAATATATACATTAAAATATTGTGAGATTTATATATTTCACCCTTCTCCCCACTATGGTAGTTCCTATAGATCATTAAAACATTAATAACATCAAATATCTATATATCATGCATTGGGTAGTTTGAATAATATATACTCATCTATTTTAAGTAATATGCTATCAAATTTTAATTTCTCAAGAGTACAAATCCCAGTACATTATTTCAACCATCTTTATATATCAAAAACCATTCTCCACTTGAGAGTAGTGTGTGTATATGGATAGTTATTATCTTATTCATAAGATCCATATATCAGTCCTCTAATACCTTTATCTATACATAATTTATCCCAATCAATGTTTACATATTTTTGGGTATATAAAATAATTATAACATTATCACAAATCATCAGTAGAACCCACATAATCAAATGGATATATGAATTTCCATTAAACATGAGGTTATGTACATTTAAAAATTTCCTTTTCATTTAAATGGTCCACAGAAGTTTCCTCACATCTGGTAAAGTGGCCCAATAATTTTACTTTTTATATAAAATTGTTAATATTACTAAAATTAATCTACATTCTCCACATTATTAATGTATCAAACACAATACATAGAAACTCTTATTATTCCTCCGTGCAGTTCTGTAAATGAGATCATCATTAATAAATACTACCAAAAAAAATTAAATCTACTATATTTTTATTTTATCCGTACAAACTAAGAATATTAAAGGGAAGTATTAATTAAGTAGGGTATGACTATGGATTCATTGTGACAATACCATGTATGAAAATCTATTTTATATTTGTATTCCTTATTCATTCTTAGATGATGATATATAAAGTAAAGAATTTTTTTTTTGAATTATTGATATCCTATAAATTGATCAAATAATTCATCAATATTTTACAATTGACACTTGTTCGACCATGGTGTTCATATTAACATATAGTTAATGCATGCACAACAAAATGGGTGTTTCTATCTTCTTGAAAAAAGAGAAATTTCCCAACCCATGACGTTCAACAAGAAATAAAATCATTTCGAAAACTATATTTCAATTTTCTCATGATCACATATTATACTATTGGTTCTTTCCTATATGATAATATGGTTATGGGAGGGGTCATTCAATATATGAAAATCCGATTTTGGGATGATTTTTTAGGACAGTTTTGAAAATCGATGCTATTATTTTCGGGGAAATTTTTTGAGAAGGATTTAATAAACATCTCTAAATGGAATTTAATTATTTTTTAATGATTACATTTTTCCAAAAAAAAAATTATATACAATTATACATACTGTATTTCAAATAATCATCACTATATTAATTTGAATTTTCTAAAGATATTTAATTTGTAATTATTAGTTATTCATTATAAATTAACATTAATTATTTATAATGTATAGATTAATAAATATATATAATTATTTGATCATTATAATTTGAAACAAAAAACATATCTTCATTTATATTAAAATAATTCTTTGACATAAAATGACCATAACTTTTTATTTATGAGTCTGTTTTACCTCCACATCTAGTAAAATGATGTTTATAAAAATGAAATAAAAAAAACTAGATTTCATTATTATTGTAATTAAAATATTAAAATTTATTATAGTTATAAGAAAGATTTTAAATGGAACTCATACATAAAATGGATAAAAAGATTGATTCAGGTGACTGTTTTAGGCTATACCACATATCAAAATGAATCCTACAAAGAGTGTTATGTCAAAGAGATCAACTAGAACAAAATATTATTCATTGGGGCCAATGATGAACCATAATTCCTCAAAAAAATAATTTTTTTATTGTATTTTAATAATTTATCATTATAAGGAATTTCAACCTCGTTTAATGGGATTTTAATATCATTTTAGGGTGGGGAAAGATTATATTATCATGGAAAAATTGATATCTATATTATGGTTTTCAAATTTAATCATTTTTCAATATATATATATATATTTAAATAAATATATACATATTTTCAAAGATTTATTTATAATAAATTACTTTTAAAAATAATATTTTCATATAATGGGATTTTAAAACATATAAACCATACCAAAATAAAAAAAATTTGTTCATTTAATTTTAGAAAATAATGACATATTTTATTTTCAATAAAAAAATTCATTGTTATATATATATATACACTTATACATGTAATGGTTATATAAACTTTTTCATATCAATTTTAGATCTATATTTATTCGTACTTTTTAATATATGTAAAAAATAAATACATACATATATGTGTGTGTGTTTATTAATAGTGTATTAATTTATTTTTATATAAGATATCATTATCATTAAATATTGTATATAAATGAATTTATATAAAAAGAATACGAATATATATAGACAAAGATATAAAAACATTTATGTATACATATAAGAGTTTATTAATAAACTTATATAGCCTTATATTTATATTCTAATCTATATAAATAATCATTTGTAAATAATAAATATATATAAAAATATATCATACACAATAAATGATGTTTCATTTTCATTTGAGGGTGGATTCAATTTATTATTATGTCATTTATAATATTATTATTTTATGAATTTTTTATTTATTAATCTATTAATATTTTACGATTAATTTATTTATTATTTAATATTTTTTTTTTATTTATTTACTTTTTAGTTAGTATGCATAAAATAGATATCATATTATTTTTAATATATAATTATTATTTTATTAATTAAATATTACTTTATTGTTTATTTATTTTTTAAAAATTTTAATACTTAATATTTATTTCTTATTTATTTGTTTTTATTCATATAATAATTTTGTTGTTCTTTATTCATTTGTTATTAATTTATTCTCAGTTTTTTATTATATTAGTATTATATTTTATATTATTGTTAACATATTATTAATTACATATATAACATACTTTCACTCTACATTTCTTAATTACATATTCTTATTTTATAATTTATAATTTATAATTTATAATTTGTTATCTATTAGCTATTAATATCCTATATATTTGTCATATATTAAATTTTATTTTCTATAATTTATTAATTATGCATTAATTATATGTTATATATTATATTATATATATTATATATTATATATGATATATGATATACGATATATGATATATTAATTACTAATTACTTATTATTTTTTATTATATATTAAAAATTTATTGTTTATTTATCATTTATTTATTTATTAGTTATTAGTTAATAGTAATTAGTAAAAAAAATTGTATTTATGAATTGTATTTATTTATATATTAATTATTAATTCATAATTATTAATTATTAATTATTTTTTATTGATAATATTATAAATATATTATTCATTATTTATTTTTCATTTTTCTGTTTCTTATTATTTATCCATTTATTATTTATTTCTCCCATATTTAATTTTAATTTATTATTTATTCTTTATTATTGAATATTACTCAATTCATTATTTATCTATTATTCAGTATTTTTTATTACTTATTTATTAATTTTCATGTATTCATTACAAATTATTAATAATAAAATATTTTATATTTTATAATTAATATTGAACATTAAATATTTATTATTTATTATTTATTATTCTTATTTTATTATTTACTGTTTACTATTTACGATTTACTATTTATTATTTATTATTTATTATTTACACATTGTTTTTTATAAATTATTATTTACAAGTTAGTTTTTAGTTTTTATTACTTATTATTTTTTATTTGTTATTTTCTATTTATTATCTATTTTTTCTATTTATTTTTTACTATTTATTTTTTAGAATTTATCATCAAATTATATATATATATATATATGAGTTATGTTTTATTTTTCAATTAGTATTTATTAAATATTAATAATTACATATTACTTCTTAATTACGAATTATTAATTAGGAATTAAGAATTAAAAATTAAAAATTACTTATTACTTATTAATGATTATAGATTATTGGTTATTGATTATTGAATAATAATTATTAATTTATAAATATTTAATTTTTATATATTTGTTATGTATTATTGATATTTTAAATTAATATATATTTTTTTATATATTAAATTTTTTTATTCACTATCTATAGAGTCGGATGGACCTGTAATGTCATTGATAATTTGGCATATAGACGTTGATCCAACAATTTTCCCAACATTGTCGACATGTGTTGCTCATGTTGAGAACTTGTCATTTAATACACCAATATGTCATCTACAAACACCAAAACAATAGATTCCATTTGTCACTAAAATATGTGATTTAACAATGCTAGAAAGGCCTATGGTGCCTTCATAATAAAGAAAAAATTACCCTATATTCATAATGGCCATATATACTTTTGAATGGTGCCTTTGGAATTTTTCCTTGTTGAACTCTCAATTGGTAATATACCAATCGCAATTATATTTTTTTACAACAAAAAGGCTCCCCATAATTAGACCAAATAGATCAACAATATGTGGAAGTGGATATTGATTCATCATCAAAAGATAGTTATGCTTACGATAATTAACACACATCCTAATAGTTCAATTTTTCTTTTCGAAAAACAATATTAGTGCTGCAATAGATACATGCTCGGCTAAATGAACACTTTTCTTTATAACACCTATATCTTCACATAAAACTCACATAATTCTGTCATTTCCATCTAAAAAAATTAAGAGAAATATGAATGGTCCCTAGAAAAAGTTCAATCGTAAACACAACTTTTGAAGTGGGTGAAAACACTTAAAATTCTTTATGGAAAAACAATTTTCAACATACAATGTTTTTATTCACAATATCTTCCATCGATTAAAAAGTTAGATCAATTAATTTATAATGAGATCATTCCAAATTCATTAGTCAAAAATCATTTTGCACATTCCTTTTCATTCTAGTATCCTCTAAATATATGATTGATACCATCCTCTGTTGTAAATAATACATGTCAGGTATAATCGTCAATGTGTTCATTGAAAATTGTCAACAAATCCAAACTTGGTATTATAACATTGACACCCATCTTAATAAAAAAGAAATATCATATCAACACAACTCCATCATCGGTAATTAGACACGGTCTACACATTAAGGCTCGATAATCTCATAAAAGACGAGGTATTTAATTTTTTAAAATAAAATTCATCATCTCAACAAATATAACCATCATATGAACATCACGAGTAGAAATAGAGGAATTAGATATCAAGAAATTCTTAAAAAGATATAATTCTAAAGAATCAAACCTCACACTGTCAATCGCTTAGATTGATCATCCAAAATCAAATACTGAACTCCATAAAATTACATATTTGATGCAGACAGTTCTTTATTTCCTTGTTGGGATTTCCCATTCTGAGATGACATGGTATTCGTGGAATGACTATGTTCAGTTTGGGTTTTCATGCCTAGATTTTTTTTATTTCTCTCATCTAATCCAAATATACAACATCTAAGACACATTAGATGTGCCTTAAACACCTGACCTTAGAGCACTATGAATATAGCAATGAATATTCCCCATCGGGTTGCAATTGGGGAATTCTATAGGTGGTTTTAAACAATATATCATTACGTAGTCTAATGAAACACATTGGAAACATCATATATTTCTCCTATGTTTTGGAATGAGATTAACCAATCCAGCCATCTCATTCAGAGGAATCCCACAACCTTGGAATTTTTTTTCCCTATTAAAGATTTTATTAATATAATTGTTTCCAGTGTTTCTCATATGTATCAAAATGCTTCGTACACCGGAAGATCTTGATATGAAACATTCTTCTAATATCTGTCTATTTCCAATCTCCTATTTATCCCATATACAAAGCAAGAAAATAATATTTCTAATTTATAATCTCATCCCAGATTCAAAAATGTGTTCCATCCCGGATGCACTACCATCATCTTCAGAAGAAAAATATATAGAATTATTAAATTTAGATACATATTCTATCACCAAAAGACTCTCATTATTTATAATGAAGAAGTCTACTATTCTTTCAATCCTTAATGTTTGAGGATAGAATTATTTTTTATAAAATTATTTGATATAATCTAATGAAAGGACATGGTCAAATTTAGATTCAACTATTAAATCCATTCATTAGAATGAAAGATAATCCACCATATATGATTACAACATGTCTTTCGGCTATGATAGACTGCCTACGAAATCAATACTTTGATTGTCATGTTAATCCACACCACTTCATTCATTGCATCTTAATCACCCCAAATGATGGGTGAATTTTACATCTAGAATGAGACATAATGAAACAGTTTCCATGGTACATCCCTCCCATTAACTCTATTGATAGGATTAAATGATTATACTATTCTATGAACTTGTTATTTTTTTAACGGTGGCTTAGTTTCAGCCTTATTCTCACGAAACACTTTTAGTTAGTTTCTTTTCTGACTAATTTATCCCAATTTATATAAACACAAAAACCTACATATGTCTCACACAATATAGTCTGTAGATATAATATTTTATAATTATATAACATCACCAGTATATAAATAATTCTATTGAAAAAATACATTCGCATTTTAATTTTTTTAAATAAATCACCATACAATTTAAAATAGATTCATTTTCGAAATAAAAATATCATTCCTTTTTATAATATATCATTCAAAAAAATTGACACATTTAATAAATATAAACATTTTTTCACCAAATCACAAATCATTATTTGATATGGAATATACTCTCCTTGTGTAAAGTAATTTCTAATAACATATATGTATCTCGTCTAATTTCTTAAACCCATAATATTGATATTAAAATTACTATAAGTTTCTCCAAAACACATATGTACTCATATATCAGGTAACATGATGTTATCCATAAAATTGTTATCTAAATCATTTTTCACTGTACATTTCATTTACCAAAAATCATAGTCCTTTCAACAAACCTAACAATAGTAATAAACCAAAATGAATAACAACTCCAATTCTGGCTAAACTGATAACCATGTATCTATTGAAATGATACTATGTTTAAGTAATGTAATGGACAAAATTATACCAGTTATAAAATAAAATGACTGAACGAACATGAATGATACTATTTGTGACATCCCACCCCTCCTAATTGGAATGAGTTGTGGTGGAAACGATACATGGAGTTAAGATACATCCCCAATATACCCAATACTGGTAATAAATGTCAAGGGATTCAATTAAATTAGGGGATGCTTTTCCCTATGAAAACAATACAACATAAACCAATCATACCATCACTAAAAATAGTATATGATACCTGATAACAATTCAAGAAAACTTCTGGTATATTTAATTAGTTCAAGTATATCAGAGTAACAAATATAAACCATTCTCAGTATCAACTACAAAGTGGAAGAGAAAACCAACAAAATAAAAAGACTCTATGAAATACCTCTATTTCTCAAAAAATTCTCCATTCTCAAACTCCAAAATATATACTAAGTATAATGAAGTGCCACTAAAGAAATTTTATTCCTTTCCTTTACATTTAACTCTATAATTAATACTTCTAATATCACCATTGGGACAAAAATGGGTGATTAATGAAATACAATAGTGTTTCCCCAAATGAATATCATACTCATTCCACGTGGATAAAAAAATTCAAAATTGTATAATACAGTTTTTATAAACAAATGAAAATACATTATATCAAATGAAGAAACTATATATATGAAAAATATTATTCATACTAAAATATTTTTCTAATCCAAATAAATTTCTATGTAAATAAACAAAACAATTCATTCAACCAAATGTCAATTATCACATATAAAATTTCAATTGATTTCTCCCAAGAAAATATATTTTTTAATGGTTAGGGATGAAGCCTAATTTGTTATTAATGAAATGGAAATACCTATTTTAATTGGGTAGAGGGACACCCATTACATAGCCCAAAGGCCCAGTGCGCATTTAGCCCATTACATGGCATATAAGCAAAATTTTTTGGCCCAAGGCCCATTCTGTGAATATTACTACTACAGTATCGATGCTATATTTCCTCGCAGTACCCATCGCTACTACACTGCCCTGCCACTGATGATAAAACATCACAATCATAGCCCACCCCTTTTATGGGGGTGCATCAGGACCAATATTCAATGTCATCAAATAACTGTACATAAATTATTCTATCCTCAAAGAAAAAAATAGTTTCTAAATAATTTAAATAAAAAAATTTCATTTATTGAAGCCACATTTGGACATGTGAAATCCAAAAAACTATTTTAAAATCATCATTTAAAAATCAATTACCTACATTAACTCAAAACCAAAATTCCTTATTTTATTAATTTCATATATTTTCACCATATAAGGTTTTCATAAATAAATTAATAATAAATTTAAACTCAATTTCAATAAAAAATAAATTTAAATTTATACTTCTATTTCAAATAATATGTGTCAAGAGTGAAGCAATCAACCTTGCGGATTAAGGAAAAAATGTTTAATGTTATGAATTATTCCACAAAGCTGGGTTGAATAAAAAAACCATCTCTGTTACCTTTACATAACATAAAATATCCATATATCATCATTAGTGGAATAAAAAATAAGATATCTATCCCCTATAGATTTGATATCGGATTTTAAGAGATGTATAGAACATATATTGAGCAATGTATACCAAAAACGAAGACTTACCATGGTAATTAGGCTTCAATGCACCATGAATTTCCATCTTAGTGCTTCTAGATTGATGTAGATAGAATCCACTACCTTTGATTGGAATAAAAATAGATATAGGGTAAAAATAGAGTAAAAATAGAGGAATAAATGAAAAACTAAGTGAGAACCACTTTTAATAGGATCTCATTTTTATGTCATAAATGATTCATCTTTTATTTAGACAAATAATGGACTATTTTTGTTCTAGACTCGGCCTCAATGAGATCCTTTCACTATTATCCCAGATGGATAGACAAATCATAAACCATCCGTGTCGTATCCATATGTCCCTATTTATATGGTTACTCCTATGTAATGACCCATAAATTCCGTGAATTTGTTTTCATAAATTCATGGGATTTTTACGAGTCCATGAAAATTTACGGCACTTGATTCCGAGGCCCACTGTGCCCAAAATCAATTTCTGATGTTTTGTTTGTGTACGCTCAGTAAAAGCACAAGCGGGATTCTATAACATTTGAACCAGTGCTTAGAATAGAAATCTAAAGACACTGTTGAACTCGCAGCACCGGTATTTTATTAAGGATACCCTCACCGTAGTTGTATTCTAATGAGAATGGAAGTTAATTTTTGGGGTTTTTAAATAAAATTATATAAAAATAAGTGTAACTTATTTTTATTTTTTTGGTGGTTAAAACCTCCAAGTAGAGGTTAGAGGTGTGGACCACCCACACATAACCTCCCATGGGATGATATAATATTTGTGGGACCCAGCCGAAGTTTAACACCTCTTGCACTAAAATGGGTGGGGCCAACAGTGGCTTTAAACCCCCTTAAACCCCCAATTATGTGAAGAGCATCTTTACCTTCCCCTATTTAATGTTCCAACTCCTTCACTTAATTAATTGGCACATTTTGAATTCTTTTGAATTTATTCCAACAATAAAATAATAGATAAAACTATTATTTCATTTTGGTTGGAAACTCTCTTTTGATGGATCCTTGGAGAAACATGGAAGAATTGAGAGAGCATCATACCCACCACTGAAGAACGACAAACACCATCTTATTCTTTCTTCAACCGGGGCAAGAAAGGGAGGCACCAATGCCCATGAAGTATGACAACGACATCATCTCGACTCGTCTTCTCCGAGCTATTCCTCTTCCGACGTTGCCGAAATGATGTCGCCTTTCCGTGAATTCTTCAATGATCATCGTCATACGAGGTTTGGGATTTTACGTATCAAATTGTTTCCATTCTTCAAAGAGAAAATCATGGATTGTTTTTCCCAATTTTTATCGCCATGATGTGGGGGGCTCGGACTGCACGAACATGGCCCGACCATCCCCCTTTAGTTGTTCTTGATTGTTGACGACATATGTGGTACACGCGGAGACTGAAAATGAGCCGGCCGTGAAGAAGCTGGTGGCACAAGGCCATCAGATCGCCACAAGTGCACGACACTGTCGTTCCATGTAGAGAATTGAGCCGCAGTTAGGCAGTCCACGGCGGTGCCGGAGGGGCACACTACCATCACACCTCATCGGAAGGAAGAGCCACGTCCAGGAGGGCCGTGGCGGTCAGACGATGAGCGTGGTGCCTTCACGCCATGTGGAGAAGCTGGAGGTCGCGGCCATGTCGGGCCGCAGGGGAGGTGGCATAGCACCATTGCACCTCACAGAGGCCCAGATAACTGTGGCGTTATCGAGCCGCAGTGGAGAAGTCAGGGGTGGCCGGCTGAGCCGGCTGTCGCTGCGCACTGCAGGCAGTACCCTTCAGGTCCAACGGTTACTAGGCTGGCACCTTGTACAGGCCATTCTGAAAGACAGGGGTGTAACCCCCCCCCCCACCCATGCATGGCCCACTGGCCTTGTTGGCCCGCCTGCCAGCCATGTGGGCCTGCCGGCAGATCCTCTAATGGCCGGGCTGCCCTCAGTCGTGTAACCCTCGGGCCGGACCACTCGGGTCGGGCTGACTCTTCGGGCTAGGCTGCCCCCTTTGGCCAGGATGCACCCTTGGTCCGGGATGGACCCTAGTCCAGACCGGGTCAGGCCGGGTCAGTCCGACTGCGTCAGATCGGACCGGGACCTGTTTGGCCAGTTTACACCGTTTCGGGCCTATATTAGGCTACGAGTGTCAGATGGATGAACCATATAAGGATAAATAATTCTTAAAGAGATATGGTTCTTTTGGCATACCCCACTAGAGTTGTGGACACAGTTGGGGTACGGTCAGGTTGGTTTGAACCTAAAATCGAATCCGGCCCCTGGAACAGAAAAGCAAATAACACACATACCAGGCGTCTGATTGACGTGTTGCCTGTTGCGTTGGGTTCCTTATGAAAAGGTGCACCCTTGAGATATTTCATCATGCTAATTTATGATATTTGACATATCGACATTTGTCTTGAGGTGCTGACCCTCCTAGAATCAAGCATACCTGAGCGGAACTCTGTGGCTAGTTGTGCATTGCTGACTATTCCTGGATCTTGTGTTGGTCCACCAGTTCCTATTCCGGTTCCTGGATCATGTGTTGGTTCGATAGTTCTGATGACTGTAACTGGATCATGTTTTAGTCTCACAGTTATAACTTATGTACCTAAATCATTTTTTGGTCTTATCGAATAGTTGGACCTAGATCATGTGTTGGTCTGACAGCTCTAATGACCGTTCTTGGATCATGTGTTGGTCCGACAGTCTTGAATTTTGTTCCTGGATCCTGTGTTGGTCTAATAGAATAGCTGGTTCGGGATCATATGTTGGTCAGACAGCTTAGATGACTCAGTGGCTATATATGATCATATGTACCTCTCTACAAAATTTGTATACAAGTGTGAGTTGAGTCAGTAACTCTTGTGTTTCCTCCTGATTGAGATGGCTCATTTGACAAACTTAGGTATATGTATGGGAATATACCTAAGTGGGATTTTTTTTGTTCATTTCATACTTTTTGATATATCCTTGTTGGATTTAGTGAGAGCTTGAGGGTATCAGGGTCCTTACTGAGTATCGTTATACTCACCCTTGCACGGGCTATGCCCGCAACTCGTTGTATTCGATTAGACGACTAACATCACGGATGGAGGCCAAGAGCACCAGTACTGGACGGTACCTATAGGTGGACCATACGACGAGTCGGTGCACAGAAGAGTCTGATGGATGTAGAGCGCTGAGGAGGCTATCTGTACCTACCCTTCTGGTAGGATCCTTGGTGGATGATCCAAGAGCAGTTTGTCACCTTCCAGTTGTTTTGTCTTTTCCTTGTACATTACAATTGGGCTTGTATTTCCGACCCATTTACTTTCCATCACTTCTTCTATATACAGTTTTTACATAGTGTTTTACTTCCATTTGCGCACTCTCTTGTGTGTGTTTCAGTTTATAAAGGAAATGCCTTCCCAGTTTAGGGATTTATGCATTTGGTGCTAGTTTCCGGCCCTTGTCCTATGGATGGCGGGCCTAGGGAAGTCACAATAAGGGTTTCAGGGGACGAGTAGCGAAAACTTTGTATCAGAGCGGTCAGTTCTACCATAGAACATAGGAATCTGATCTTTCTTTTCTGTAAAGAAATATTGTTAAGTGTAGCGAGAGTGGTTTTTAGTTCAGGGAGTCCAGTGATGGTGTGGCGACCGACGAATCCAAACACCAGGACCCTGACTTCGGATTTATGACTCAGTGCATGAAAAAAATTATTGCATGTGGGTTTTCAAATGTTTTATTAATGGCAGCTCTACCAGGTCATCTCACCAGGTATAATCTTTTGACCGTGTCACATCTGTTCAGGATGTCGCTACATAGATAGCCAGATAGAGTTCTGAGAGTTATACACACAGATGGCCCACCGAGCGATGAGGCTCTGGTGTAGGGCCTTATTACTATGTTGGCACCTTTGGGTGGTGTACCAGCAGCACCACCACCCGTTGAGCAGTAGTTAACACTAACTACACTGGAAGACTGTGCACGGTGACTGAGCGTGTCGCATGAGTTCCGGCAGCAGAGGCCTCAGAAGATACGAGGTGAGATAGATTCCCAGGCAGCAGAGGACTGACTGGAGGTGATTTCTATAGTTCTCCACCTAGTTGAGACACTAGTAAAGAAGATGGTGATCTTATTTACCAGTGTTTCTTAGTGAGTGACCATGAGGTTGGTCTGCATAGTTATGAGGCTTCGGTATGTGGACCATTACCCAATATTGTACCTTCAGGTAGTGTTTCCGCTATATCTCTACCTATTGGTCAGAAGCTTCAACCGACGGTACCAGTAGATGACACATGTAGGTTTACTGTCGTACACGTGTTTCAACATCAGATACCCCTCAGGTTCCGAGGCAAGCCTGACTTACAGGCGGCTAATGACTGGCCAGATGAGGTGGCTGAGAGTTCTCTAGAACATCTACAGCTTCGGCATGACAACATATCAGTAACTGAGTATTCATCGAGGTGTACCGATCGTTACGTGTAATTGATGAATACGATACGATCAATGCTTCAGGGAATGGACCTTCGAGCGAAGTGTGTTTAGGGACATCTGAGCCAACACTTTTTCCTCTGGGCA
Organism: Viscum album; assembly: GCA_963277665.1. Lineage (NCBI taxonomy): Eukaryota > Viridiplantae > Streptophyta > Magnoliopsida > Santalales > Viscaceae > Viscum > Viscum album. The sequence continues at coordinate 602,293,412 of OY728126.1, forward strand.
TTCCTAACTATGTTATGATGCTAAAGAGAACCTTTTCGGTTGAATGCTCTTTGGATGAGCAGATATAGATAGTGAATGTTAGTAGTGGGAAAACAAGAAACAAGCACAAGTCTCAGAGACTTGGGAGAGTAAACTATTTCGAAAAGAGGAAGTGTTACGGACTAATGAATCTGTAGAGTAGCAGACATGGAAGAAAATCTTGGAGACCAGTATGAGGTGGTGTATATTTTGACATGTTACAACAACCCGCCTTTGTAGTCCCCGCCAGGCTCACGGAGCTGGAGGGATGGGCAAGAGAGTAGCTGCATGCAGTCAATGAGTGTGACCCAAGGGCTCTAGGAACTATTTGAGGTATTGTATGTGTCTACTAGTAGCTTCCGTATCAATAGACATAAGTACCAATCATTACTTCCTTCCATGAATCATGTCCCATACCTAGAGTTTCTGGTTAATCTGTTGACTTGACCCTCATGTCTAGAGATATCTTGGAGAGGATACTCGATAATCACACATACGTTGATGGTGGGATCTGACCCTTCAGATGATAGTTTTGGTTGGATCTTCTTGGTGGCAGCATTGAGGCCTTACTGTATTTGTTTGGGTATGGACTAGGAAACCACGGTTCATACACATATTGAATGTATTAGGAAAAAAGGTTATGGTTTATCTACAACATTGGGATGCGGTGTTCCTTATTTGGCGAAAAAGGAAACCCAGGGAGCACATGTTAAACTCATGCATGGGAGGGTGTAGCCGAACACTCTTGAATTGTTTAGCCATACACTCATGGAAGTAGGAGTTCTGAGTTTTCAGTTCCAAACAAATGTGATATAACATGGGGACATATTTTCAAAATATTATTCCAGGATTACCCCCAATGGGGGAGGGATGTCTGCTTTGGTTGGATACTGCCGAAAGTTCATTACAGACTTCTCTAGAGTTGCATCACCACTATCAGGCTTGATGAAGAAGGGGAAACCCCTTGTGTGGTTGGAGATATGCCAACAGAGCATTCAATAGATGAGGCATAGGTTGACTAGGGCCCCCATCTTGAGGAACCCAGAAGAGGACGTATGGTACATAGTTTACTACGATGCATCAGGTACCAGACTTGGGTGTGTCCTGATGTAGGAGCGAACAATGATCGTATATGGTTCTCAGTAGCTGAGAAAACATGCGCAGAACTACGCTACTCAAGACTTGGAGTTAGCAGTAGTGGTCTTCGCCCTGAATATATGGTGACACAATCTGATGGGTGAATGTTTTACCGTGTACTATGTTCACAAGAGTCTAAGGTATATCTTCTCACAGAAGGAACTGAACCTGAGACCGTGGCGTAGGCATGAGTTACTCCAGGACTATGACTTAGATATAGTCTATACCACAGGAAAGGGGAATGTTGTAGCAGATGCTCTCAGTAGGAGATTAGACATTAAACTGCTAGGAGAGGCGACAGAGAAGCTAGCCACTTTCAGATATCTTTCATTGATAGAGATGGAACAGTCTTTCTACAGTCTCTTACAGTCACTCCTTCACTTCTTCAGTGATTCATGGAGGTGTAGCATGGGGATTATGACTGCAAGACGTGATGTGCTCAGATATCCATAGGCCAGGAACCTGATAGATTTTCTAAAGGTGCGGTGTACACCATCCTCTTTAGGGGACATACTATGGTACTAGTATCACTTTATGAGGAATTTTTGAGGGTGTTCCACACTTCCCCTCCAGCGGTACATCTAGGTGTGGCGAATATGTACCACGATCTTCAACGAAAACACTGGTGCCCAGGTATGAGGAAGGAAATAGCAGTGTTTGTCTTACGATGCCTCACTTGTTAGCAAGTGAAGGTGGAGCACCATGTACTAGTGGGAATGGTTCAGCCATTAGAGATACCATAGTGGAAGTGGGATGGGATATCCATGGACATCATGATAGGTCTTCCACGTACATCAAGGAATCATGATTCGATATGGGTGATCGTTAACCGACTCACCAATATGGACAACTTCCAATCGATCAGAGAGCAGGGATCAGTAAAGATCTTGGGATGCCTCTATGTGGAGGATATTGTGAGTTTTCATGGAATAACTACTTATATAGTATTTGATCGTGATGCACGGTTTACTTCCCAGCTATGGAAGGGGTTGCAGGAGGCTTTTTGGATGCAGTTGTGCCTGAGTACCACCTTCCATCCTCAGACGGATGGCCGGACTGAGAGGATAATCTGGACCCTTGAGGACATGCATTGTGCTTGTGTCCTCTACATTGGTCATAGTTGGGAGGATCACTTAACATTGATAGATTTTATCAACAACAACAACTATCACTCCACCATCTTTATGGCACCCTTTGAGGACTTGTATGGTCGACCTTGAAGATCACCACTGTGCTGGACAAACCAGGGGAGTCAGCACTAGTGGGACTAGAGATGGAACAGGATACGACAGAAAAGGTACAGATCACTCAGTAGCCGATGAAGACTGCACAGAAGAGGCAGAAGTCATATGTTGTGAGGAGACGGAGACCTATGGAGTTCGAGGATGGTGACCTCATCTTTCTATGGGTCTCACCTCAATGAGTTCTATGGAGATTTGGCTGAGGCGACAAGTTATCTCCATGATTCATCAGACCTTTCTAGGTCCTCAGTAGAGTAGGCAAGGTGGCTTACCACTTAGATCTTCCACCTCAGTATCACTGGGTGCACAACGTCTTGCACTTAACTCGGGTGAGGAGATATGTGCACGACACGTCCCACATCGCGACCATGGAGAGTTGGACATCGATGATGGGGAAACTATCATGGAGGATCCAGTGGAGATTGAGGATTGATAGGAGTAGGTCCAATGTTGATGGTCGATACCTCTGGTGCACATTCGCTGGCAGCACAGGAACCTCTAGGAGAGCACATGGTAGTGGGAGGCTCAAATGCGTGCTCAGTACCCTCATCTATTCCCTTAGTTCGAGTTGTAGCTTGTGGGGATATAAAGAACTGAGGTGGGGAGAATTTAAAGACTCCGAAATTCCCTGATTTTTTTTCTTAAATTCATGGGATTTTTAGGAGTTCGCGAAAATTTTAGGCGCGTGATTCCAAGGCCCGATGTGTCTGGAATCAATTTCGGAAATTTTTTTGGGTACGTTCAGTAAACGTACAAGAGAAAATTTATAAGTATTGAACCAGTGGTCAGAATTGAAATCTAAGGGCACCGTTGAACTCATAGTGCCTATATTCGCATAAGGAGACTTTCACCACAGTTGCATTCTAACGAGAATGGATGTTAATTTTGTGGGTTTTTAAATAAAAATAAATAAAAATAAGTGTAAACTATTTTTATTTGTTTGGTGGTTAAAACCTCCAAGTGGATATTAGTGGTGGGTCCCACCCACACATAACCTCCTGTGGTAGGATATTATCTTATTGGGACCCACCCGAATTCTAACAACTCTTGAATCAAAGAGGTGGGGCCCACACTAGCTTTAAACCCCGTGAAACCCCCAATTAAGTGGATAGCCTCTTCACCTTCCACTCATTAATGTGCCAAATCATTCACTTTATTAATTGGAACATTTTGAATTCTTTTGAATTCATTCCAACAATAAAATAAGAAACAAATCAATTATTTCATTTCGGATGGAAACTCTCTTTTGGTGGACCCTTGTAGAAACTTCCATGAATTGAGAGAACTTCATCCTCACCACCGAAGAACAAAAAACACCGTCATCTTCCTTATTCAACTGGGGAATTAAAGGGAGGCACTACCACCCATGAAGTACGCTGATGGCGTCATCTCAACTCATCTTCTCTGAGATCTTCCTGTTCCGACGTAGACGAAACGACGCTGCATTTCCGAGACTTCGTCAACGATCCCCGTCATACGAGGTAGGGGATTTTATGTATGAAATTGTTTCTGTTCTCCAATGCAAAAATCTTGGATTGGTATTGCCAATTTTTATTGCCATGATGTGGAGGGATCAGACCGCATGAACAAGGCTCGACCCTCCCCCTTTAGTTGTTCTTGATTGTTGACGATAGAGGCGGTACACACGTCAACCATCAACGAGCCGACCACAAAGAAGTCGGCGGAACAAGGTTGTCGTGTCACCACAAGGGCATGACACCGATGTGCTACGTATATAACCATGTCGTGGTCAAGCGGGTCGTGGTGGTTCCAGAGGGGCATGGTGATGTCGTACCATGCTGGAAGGAAGAGCTACGTCCAGGAGGGCTGCGGTGGTCGGACGACGAGTGTGGCGTCGTCACGTTGCATAGTGAGGCTAGTGGCTACAACCAAGAGGGGCCGCGACAGAGGTGGCACGACGTTGTTGCAACATGATGAGGCCATCAGAACCGTGATGCCATCCCGCCACGGTGGAGGAGCAAGGGGCGGCCGGCTGAGTCGGCCGCTGGTGCGTGCTGCAGGCGGGACCATTCGGGTCCCGCTGTTACCATGTCGACGCCATGTGCCAGCTGTTTCAGAAGATAGCGGGTGTAACCCCCCCCCCCCCCATGCGTGGCCCACCGAATGGCCACGCGGGCTCGCCATACGGCCTTACGGGCAGGCTGACCGACAATGGTTGGGCCGCCCATGGCCAGGCCCCCCTCCTCCTAGACGGACCACTCGGGTCGGGCCCCCTCTTTAGGTCGAGCCGCCCCCTCAGGCTTGACCACACCCTTGGTCCAAATCAGACCTGTAGATTGGGTCAGACCACAGTCCGAAATAGGTTAGGCTGGGTCGGTCCGACTAGGTCGGACCAGACCCAAACCCGTTTGGCCAGTTTACAACTTTTTACCCCTATCTTGGGCTACAGTTTCCTGATCGACGAACCGTCTATGGTGACAGAAATAATAGAGCGAGACAATTATTTTGGCATACCCCACTTGAGGTTTGGACATAGTTGGGGTATGGTCAAGTTGGACTGATCCTAAAATCCAACCGGGGCCCTAGAACGGAAATGCCAATAACACAAAGACCGAGCGCCTTCTTGACGTGCCGTCTATTGTGTTGGGTTCCTTATGAAGAGGCGTACCCTTTAGATACTTCATCATGGTACTTAGGGATAGTTGATGTATCAAAACTTGGAATGAGGTGCAAACCCTCCATGAATCAAGCACACATGACTGGAACTCTACGGCTGGATGTGCACTGTTGACTGATCCTGGATCATGTGTTGGTCTGACAGTTCCGATGATTGTTCCTCGATCATGTTTTGGTCTGAGAGTTCTGAAGATTGTTCCTCGATCAAGTGTTGATCTGACAGTTATAACTTCTATACCAGGATCATGTGTTGGTCTGAGAGAATAGCTGGACCTAGATCATGTGCTGGTCTGACATCTCTAATGAATATTCCTGGATCTTGTGTTGGTCCGATAGTCTTGACTTCTATTCCTAGATCATGTGTTGGTCTGAGAGAATAGATGGTTCTGGATCATGTGTTATCCGACAACTTAGATGACTCAGTGGCTATATCTTATCATATGTACCTCACTACAAAAGTTTTATACCTGCGTGAGCTGAGTTAGTAACTCTTGTGTTTCCTCGTGATTGAGATGGGTCATTTGATAAACATAGGTGTATGTATGGGCATATACTTAAGTGGGATTTTTCAGATGATTTCATAATTTTTGGTATATCCTTGATGGAGTTAGTGAGGCCTTGAGGGTCTCATGGTCCTTACTGAGTATCGTTATACTCACCCCTCCACGGGCTATGCCCCCACCCCGTTGTGTTGTATGCAGACGACAGACATCACTGATGGAGGCCGAGAGCGCCAGGACTGGACGTTACCCGGAGGTGGACCTTACGACAATTCGGTGCACAGAAGAGTCTAGCAGACGTAGAGTTCTGATGAGTCTTTCTATACCTACCCTTCATGTAAAATCCATGGTGGAAGATCCAGGAGCTTCTTGTCACCTTCCAGCTATTTTGTCTTTTCCTTGTACTTTACATTTGGGTTGTATTTCCGACCTATTTTACTTTCCAGCACTTCTTCTGTATACATTTTTTACTTATTGTTTTACTTCTAGTGGTTTACACAATTGTGTGTGTTTCAGTTTATAAAGGAAATACGTTCCTAGTTTAATGATTTCCACCTTTGGTGCTAGTCACCTGCCCTGGCCTAGGGAAGGTGGGATTGGGTAGTCACGATACGGGCCCCGGGGGATGGGTCATGACATCCTAGGTGTACAATGAATTTGGGAAAAATTATATTCCTAAGAATGAACCTACACAAAACTCATTGCTCAAAATGCATGATTTCTTCTAGGAGTTTCATGGTTTCCACAAATCATGATCCACCTGTGCACCATTTGAAAAGCCATATAAACCTCCTAAAAATCTACCAATCCATTCAAAATATACACCAATCAATTTATATATATAAAAACATTAATTGTGGTTACCTTCCAAATATAAGGCATTATAAAGTTTATACCACAAAAAAATAAACAAAAAAACCACCACTAAATGGTTATTTATTTGTATTGTAGGTATGAGTTCTATTGAGAACTATATCACATTAGTTGTGGGGATTCCGTGAAACGGCTCAATAAATATTTCGTTATATTCTCCTATAATTTGAATTTACTCACGGTTTATTCTCCAATTTATGTTTACCAAATGAGAATGATATTCTTCTTCACTGTATATAAAATCTAATATCATTGACGTATTTAACAGATGAGTATCATGATGATCCTTATATTTGTATAGGTACATAGGATGATTCAAATTATTCAATGATATTTTCATTTCATGATAGTAGAGGTTAGGTATATGTAATTATAACCAATCCATGTCTCATATATAATCAAATTTTCTTAAGGAAATATTATGATATTTATTAAAATAATCCACACAAATGCTCTTCTAAAAGGCATGTAGAAAAAAATTAGCTTTAAACATACAACTAGATATTTTTAATGATATATTTAAATTATTGTATAGTTGTATTTATTCAATAGTTATAATATAAGTGAGTGATATATTGGAATTAATATATATACATAATCTAATAAAACTTCTTTCCATTATTTAGTCAATATAAATTGAACCTTTCTAACATTTTTTTCAAGGAAAAACACATGTCTAAGTGCACTATCATACATGGTTCCCTTTCTCCTTATAGTTGAAGCATTAAACCATGGGTTATGATTTGGGATGGGCCTTACATTTCCCCATCAATTTGGATGACATTATCATTTCTAAATTTTATTAATGACATTTTTGGGATTCACTCCCACACATAAAAAATTTCTATATCCCTTCAAGGAATCAACAAAGATACATTATTACACATAAATGACTTGTGGGTGGTTATATTATCTGTCCTCATTATATTTTAATCCAACGGTTTGAATGTCCATTTTTCTAATAATATCCCCATACCCATGGGTCTATACTTAAAACACCACTGATATTTTGAGATCACATCATCAACTTCTTTATAACACACAATGTTTTATACATCTACATAATCTTATAGGTGTGGTTTAAACAAAATATTTATCTAACTATTTTTATGTCATCATTGATAATTAAACATGATACACATATTGAAATCCTTGAAAAATATACCTCATAAGTCATGATAGATTCTCTCTCTATTCCCTTAATCACTATAAATTATTTATATATCATTTTCAAATTGATTGAGGGAAATAATTCTTATGATATATATTTTTAATGGATTCCTACACCACTTTTCTATAAAGTATTTTTTATTTATATACATTATCAACTCCCACCATAAATTTTCCACTCCATTTAAATTTAAAATGACTAGAGTAATCATCCCCTTATAAGAATGGTAGAGCTGAAAAAATATCTTTTCCCCAGAGGTAACCAAATATTATTTTATACGTTTCTCAGAGGATATAATAACCATCAGTAGTCACATCATCATCAGAAAATAATGTATATTTTCTCCTATTAGAATTAGAATTTATTTCATATATATTAAGTAATTATTCGTAGCCTAATATAGATTGGTAATAATCACCATGATTGTTTGTACCTGCCTCCAATTTATATGGGAATATCATTTGTAAAATAATTTCACTAACCTATAGATGGTTTATTGATCATGTATATTATGGATCAATCTATATTCATAAATAGAAAATGTTTTAATAGATCAGAATTAAATATTGAATAAATATATTATTTTCTTTCTTGAGAAAAATATTTCTATGTTCTTTTATTATAGGTCCATGTGTTTTTCCTTTTTCAAAATTTTTCACTTGGGATCATGTACATTAATCCTTATGAAATAATGAATTATGTTTTAAAAAACATAATTGCATTTATAGATATTTTAGTTAAGGTAATCTTATCCCTAATAGTCTCAAACAATGTGAGGAGTAATGAATCATTATCGTTCACGAGGTTGAATTGATTCTAATACACAATTATCATATTCTAGGTTGTTACCCCAAAAACGTCAATATGAATAGAATATCCACATGTAGCATCCAAACATGGATTTCATTACTCATAAAACACATACACATCAACTATAACAAGACATATCTGGTTTACCTATACACATATTTTTATGTAGAAATATTCAATAATATTTTACTATTTAATTCACATATTCACTAGACTGTGCTATATACCAACTATAGAGATCTAAATTTATTATGAATTTATATTATATTATTTTTATGAATAATAAAATAAAAATAATAATACATTCTAAAATTGAATTTATTAATATAATTTGAAAAATAGGTTCATATATATCATTTAAAAAATAAAACATATTATTTATTTTAATACTTTCAATTTAAACCTCAAAATTCACTCCTGACCTCTGTAATGCATGTGATGTGCTACGTATTTACATCAAATAAATGGTTGAGCTCAAATCCCAATTTGGGGATGAATAACATTGGAGGAATATGTGAAATGACTCAATATTACATGGGTGAGAATACTCATTTTAATACTACTAGGAGCATAATACCAACATAGTAGACATAGTGGAATCATTTTAAAATGTCATGGATTAAAGAAAATGAAAAATAATGCAACAAAACTATATATTGGTTAAATAAACCATATATTTCAAAAACAATAAAGAATTATGTACACTCACATCATTTGTTTAGAAATCATAACATCATATTTTTAAACAATGATTACACAATGTTCCAAATTTTTACTCATAATCTAATTAGGTATATCATATTAACCCATGCATAAGAGGTACTTAACATTGTGCCCCTTCTACAACATAAAATATCCAAAATAATGTATACCAAATGGAACGAAACATTGAAAAATCATCATCATAAAATAATACCCTTGAAATGAATGAATTTTATAAATTATTTTTCAATCATAAGTTCATCAATTAACATTGGAATTTATTATTTAATAAATGAAACCATGTTTTGGAAAAAAATATTCATTATTTATTAAGGAATAAAAACCAAAAGAGGAGTAACTAAAATGTATTAGAATATAAATTCTATGTAACAATTAATTTTATTTTTGCATATAATTTTTTGGTCAAGTTAAAACATGTATATATCTATAACAATATGAGAAATAATAAGGAATGGATATTTTTAATATATGAATATAATATCGACATAGAAAACAAAGTGAAATAGAATGTACCTCAAAAGAAATATTTTTATCAAATAATCATTATAAAATTAATCCCATTATGTTTTTTCATCATTACATGACCTATATAACATTCATAGGTTTGAAAACACATGAAAAAGAACTCAATTATTTTTATTCTTGTGACAGCGATGGTGTCACCTCAACCACGACTCTTATGAGTGATAGTACCTTACAATTTTCCTTGGCCTCTAACAATCATTGTGGAATGAGGGCTAACATGGTATTACTATGTCATGATACCCCCAATGATGAAATAAAACTAGTTCATAAATACCAAATGATATCCTAAAATGCCTCCCACCACTACTATAAGATCATAGCCACCCTCCTCCACTATGGCCTGCTAATCAGAGAGAGAACCCATCATTAGCCAAATTTTCTACCATCACCTCACTGTTTGTCACTCTATCTCTTCTTAGTAACCCCACATCTCCTGCCACCCACAATTACACAAAATTATCACATTCTATATCTACTCAAACTATCAGATCTATACCCATACAAATCTCCCATGGATCATACCATTTTATAATTTTTTTGACTGGGGATATTTATGATGAAGAATGGGATATATAATGTTATTCTTTATCTATAATGTTCTCGGATGAGTTATTCCAAACCACGTTAGTCTTGTCTAGGACAAAATATTCCTACAAGCTCTTTCAAAGAAATTTTGGGTCTAGGGAAAAATTTAAACATTTCAAAATTTTAAAAAAAATTGTAATAATATTTAAATAAGGGAATGAATGAAAACTATTAATTAGAAAAAAAATAGTCAAAAAATATAATTAATTTAGTTTCCTTTATATGATTTTATTATGTATATAAATTTTCATTCACATTTTCCTAGTACACTGATTGACATATATCATTGACCATCCAATGTGTGTGTGGATTTTATTTATTTAATTATTTTTCACAACAATGTTTATCACATGATATAATTAAATTTATATTTGATAGTATAGTCATAATCTTTCTTATTTTAATATTTGTAGAGAACTATGCATCAATCTATATAATTATAAATATAATTTTCACTTATTGAGACCCCTCAACTATAAGTGAGTATTTATGTAATATGATAATGAAATTGTAAGACATGGACCACAAAGAGATGAAGTGGTATTCCATATGAGATATTGATTCATTGGATTGTAGAGCATGTTGTAATAAAAAATATACATGACTCATTTAATTTATACCTAGGGTCCTGATTTCATGAATTGATAATAAATTTATTAACTAATATGAAATTTTAAGGAATAATAAAAATGTTTATTTAATGATTTAATTATTACTATTATTATGTAAATTATTTTATTTGATGATCAATGTCGATAATATACATAAATTCATATATTAAATCAAATTATGGAATGATTAATGTTTTTTATTTTCTAAATAGGAAGGCTTTATGGGTTATCCCATAGTATACAAATATCATATTGAAAATGATTTCATTTATCGAGAAATTATAAATTTCCTTAAAATAATAATTATTTCATAACACCTTACATAATTTTTATTTGATAATAACAAGGTGTACATGGAACAACATAGCCATTGGTGAGGTACCCTATTACTACTATAGAGTTTTAATGATAGTGATGGTAAAATTAACTAAATAGGGTAACAAATATATATATCAATGAATATATTATTTCTCATTATATGACATGTGTGGAGTAAATGATGATTATAATTGTATAATCTAAGACTCCAGTCAATAGTTCACGGAGACACATGAAATTTTTTGTGGGTATTCAATTGTCTACCATGACACTATGTAAGTAATATCTTATCCATAACATGGAATATGAGTAGTGGTTGTGGGAACCAATTCCAATTGGAAACTCTATAAACTGATTATTTTGAGTATATTATTGAGGGATACTGGGGTCCAATAAATTGGACAGTCATTTATTGATTTAACAATTCAATAATGTATAATTCGTAATCATGAAAAAAAGAACTACTCTAATATTTCTTAGTTTAATAGATAAATTTTATACGATAAAAAATATACAATATAATTAATAATTAACAAAGAACCTATCATAGTTGGCACTAATTTCCTAGTTTAGTATATGAACATGTTCAATGTACAAAAAATTGAATAAAATTTATAATTTCCATAACACATAAATCATATCACGACACCACATAACATAAGGGTGAGAATTGTTTTTAAGAGACTCATGCATGAAACATTTTATGCTTACTTAATAATTCAATAATTAATTTTTCCTTATCGATGGTAACTTCCTGTGGATATGGATGGTTATATAATTTTATCTCATCTCTTAACATTCAATTAATATAATGTGAAAAAATATATGAATGAAGTGATGGATGGAATGAAAACCGATAAATTAAATGATGTATCATTATCTTTCAATATATCAAATTCATATTTTCACCCAATTACTCATATTTTATTTTATATTAAAAAATTGACTATTAAATGGGTAAAAATCATCATCATCATTTTTTCAAGGTTCTCCGAGTGGATAAATGCATAAACATTTCTTAATCAATGGTTCCTATGGGGAACATGTTGAATGAAAAATCAATATGTAAACCTGAATGTTTAATGCCAAAAACAACAATAAAAAGTTCTTCAATGGATAGAGGTGATGAATCAATCATAGGGTTATTTTATTCAAATCATGGATTGGGATAAGATAATGGATTATTAAATTCTATGAACTGAAATGAATAATAAATTAATCTTTACTTATTTTTTTCTATCCAAAAATTATGTATTATTCATTTGTAAAACATCTTGGGTGTTCTATATAATATCGATAACATATATGTGACAGTAATTATAGTAATCATATATTTATATAAACGTTACAATGTTTAAGGTAAAATTATCCATGAAACAGAGAAATCGTAATTAAAATGTCAGTGACAAAAACTAACTAACCTCAAAATATGGAGTTTAATGACCTGAATTGATGTTATATTTATTATATACATAACATTTATATAATGTGTCCATTTGACACCAAGAGTCGTAACTATAGTTTTTTATGAATTGTGTCTATAGTTTTACATACAAAAATAATGCTTATATAATTCTTTAATTATTATTAATAACTAATGATTATAGAATATAACACTCTAATACATAGTTTTAGAAAAAAAAAATCAGTGTATATTAAATATAATTCTATTTATCCTCGTTATAACTAGTTTTCTATTTAAAAACATCTCAGAAACTGACTATATATATTATAGACATATATACTTAATTACTTTTTCACAAGGACAATATTGATAATCCATAAATCATTCTAAATTAGATTATATTTAAAGTATGAACATTCCAAAGGTTAATAAAGAGGTAAAATTATATTCTTATTGATAATCATTTATATGTTTTATGGAATATAACATTTATGTATGAAATATTTTTAGTAAGAATAGATGTGTAGCTTCTATCTCATGTGTTGAGGAATATCATGACCAGGAATTTCTCAATCAAGATATGTAGATTGGGTTTATTAAAAAAATAACATTTTCTTATACTTATCAATGCTAGGATGTTAGTAAGGAGGATTGAAGATGTGTCTTATAGAAAAATTTGATAATCAAACTGTATTATGGAGTAATTCCAAAATGAATTTTTACTTATAAACTACTAAATCAATATGTAAGTAAAAGGAATATTAATTTTCATAATTATATTTATTTAAAAAACATCTATAATTTATTGATAAATGCTTCTTCAAATAGATTCATTATCCGATTAAAATATTAAAAATATAAATATATGTGGATATCATATGAGTAATTATATAAAATATATAAATAATGTCATAATAACATGTGTTTATATGAAAACAATTTGTTTAGAATATAAACAAACATTAATCATCCAAAACACACTATCAATCTAAAGAAATTTTTATAGTTATTTCATATGGATATTATTGAAATCAATTAGGTATAATAGTGATAGTCGTGTTATAGATAATATATCAATAAAACGGTGAACATTTCTATTTCATATAATAGAAGGATGATCGACTTTAAGTTAATATATTAGGGATATTTAGTTATAGTTAACAATAAAAAATTTCCAAAATATAATTAGTAAGAGGAATTATCCTTATAAAAATATATCATAGGAAGAATAAATAGATCGTAATGGTTTTACATTAATCACATCTACCAATAAATAAATCATTGAGAATAATTAATACTAAAAGTAAGTTGTATATCCCAATAATCTATTATTGGCATGTTAAATTTAAATTTCATAATGGAATCCTATAAGAAAAGTATTGCTGCATAGTATTTTTGAGTGTTCTAAAACATGAAACTATAATATTGTTCATGAGAAACATTAAGTGGGTGGTACACGACTGGAATGAAAAAAAGGATTTATTGGTTATTTAGATTCATCATATATAAATCTATCTAAATTTATGTTATCATTGGTATGTTCTATGATCATTTTAATTTTTTCATGAATACTAGGAACACCTTTCTTGGACCTTGTCAAGATGATACATCAAAAATGATTTTGGGACACAATAAAAATACAATATGGGATAAATGATACAAAACAACAATTTTGTATTATTTTAAGAAAAAATATCATAGAATATTCATTTGGAATAAATTATTTCCAATATTCTACAAGTGTCTAGTGGGAGAGTTATTGATTCTAAGAAAATGTATTTGATAACATATTTTAAATAGTTATTGTTCTTTTAGTTATTTGAGACACCAATGATTTTATTTCCTTAAAAATTTAATTTGATAGAAACCTATTTATTAATGAATAAGGTATTGTGAGGTATATCTAATGGGTCATTTAAGAAAAGTAAAATAACATATGTTGAATGAATTTTTAAAAAACGTACTTTTGAACAATCTGATAATGAATTTTTACCATTTTCACTTGATATAAATTACTAGATAGAATCATTTGTGAAGTGTATTAAGATATAATTAAGCGAGCGAAACAATGTATGCTTCTGTGATGGATTGGTTAGATATGTCAAGCTATTTTCAAATGGGATACATAAAACATATAAATTATGATATTAAAATATCAGTTATATCAACAATAACTATTCTGTTAAGTATCATAAAACACTATGTTTTCATAATATAGTACAAATGATATGTTCATAATACTTGGAGAGGAAGGGATAATATTTTTTGGGAGGAAACCGAGAAATATTCACAAAGATAAATATGATTTAATATCATAATCCACTTAAGGTAATAAGAAAGATATTATCCTCTAATCTATTTTTATATGTATCTATAAATACAGACCGTGTAGGGAAATTTGATGTAGCTTCTGATGTTTTATAAAATTTGAAATAATTTTTGTAGATATTAGGATGAAACCAAGTGTTGAATGTTTTATAATAATATAAATTATGTAATTCCTCTTACAAGTACTAACCAAGTGGTTAGGTTTTTTCAGTTGTATAATGTAATATACTAAGAGATAGTATATTTTGAGTAGCCTCACTCAAATAGGTGAATTCATGGGTAATATAATATCAATGTAGATGAGACATGGAAGCTCCAAAGAGTAACGTCATGCCTCAATGGGATACAGATCTTAGAATGTAATTATAAAGAAGGAAAGGTATTAAGTTGGCACTATTGCAAGGGATATTGTTGTAATAATCCTTTCCCTAGAAACGAAATTAATAGTATTTTTCAATTATCAGATCATGCATATAGTGAGCTTTTCAGGATTTATACTTATAGTAACAATATTTATAATTAGTTTTCCAATATTTATTTCGTAATATCTATATATTATTTATTATATAATTGATTTTAGTAATTCACAATCTATAAATATAACCCAATGATACTATTGAAATTAAAATAAAGCAACATTTTATCTATAGATATTCATTTCTTATAATTATGTCATAGGGTATAAATGCATATATAACACAATAAATTCTTTATAAATGTTGATTTAATTTAAAAAGGTGTGTTCCTAAAAGATAAGAATCTTATACCAAATAAATAGTAACATGTCTATTAGAATAGTAATGTGACCCTTATGAATAATAAACTGAAAATTGGAATAGTAATATCACCTATAAAATTATAATTAAATTTATGTATATAATAAATGGTAATATGATATAACTATATCATATTATAAGTAAGTAAATATTTTAAAAATTATTAATTATGTGTTGGTGATTTTATAGGTCATAATTATTTAATTATAATAATTTTTTAAAATTAATAATTTGAATGAAAATTTATTTTCATAAAAAATTTTCATAAATTAATATTTTGATTACTTTTGAAAATTAGATAATTTTATGACACCTCAAATTGTTTTTCAAATTGATAGAAAAGTATTTTAATTTTTAAATATTTATATTCCATGTAAATTGATATTTTATTAAAAAATAAAATTTATTATGTTTAAAAAATTATTTTCATAAATTGGATTTCCTTTTTTATTTATAAACATTCAAAAGGGTTTTGGTGATTTTTTATTTTTATAATAAACATGAATTTTTGTTCAAAAATTAAATATTGTACTTTATAATTTATGTAAATAAATAAATAATTGAGTTATGATGGAGTCATGGATGATTTAAGTGACAATTCAATCTCAATAAACATCCCAAACCTCACCCCCACGTACAATATAATTTTGTATTATGTAAATACCAAAACCAATCTCTAATAGAGGCCCTCAATAAGAAGGAATCAAGAGGTAAAGCCCTCTTCATTTTCTTTTAATTTCTTTTCATTTTCATTTCCCATCTTTTATTCTCCTTACATATTTTTGTACAAGTAGCATAAAATATAAATTGTATTACATATAATGTAATATTATTCTATTTAGGTAATAATTTTTCATCTAATGTCAACTCCTCTATCATTTATTTTATGAATTAGAACATCATTTGTGAGGTTTCTCTAAAAACTCTGCATTTCATTACATACTTAAACATAATTTGTTACATAAAACCATCACTTGAGACAAAATAGAATATCAAGAGTTATAGTGACATTTGGTCTTAGGAACATTACATAACAACTTTGAATATAAAATACACAAAACCTTTATTGAAATCTTATTTGACATGACCACTAAATTCCCTCATACTTAGCATTGCATGGGATAACATGAGGACATGCATAAGAAAAGGGTGAGCTATAAATCCAAGTAAGGGAATAAAAAATTAATAACATGAGGATTATAGTACATGTTAGACAATAGTCCTATCAAGGTATCACTACAGAAACATGAACATAAACTCATGATAAAGAATGATAATCATAACATGGAGATGTAGAAACAACATTTAACATGATATTAGAAAGAGTCAATGCTCATTGCACATGGAGCTTGAGTAAAACCTCATCGCACATTAATCATGAGTATTCCATCATTTATCTAAATTTAGAATGATTCAGCACCCATTTCACATGACGTATCATGATACTATACATTACCCAATGCACTAGAGTGTTATTAAGTCACACCCTTCTTAATCATTTGATTACATACATAAGTGTTCCACATGGATAATACAACATTGAATCATTTATATTTATTAATTCCATGATAATGGGATGAAAATATAATAATTAATCTTTATAATCAATAAGTAAATGTGAATAATGGTGAATACCCTTGATAGATATATGGGCATGGAATTCACTACACTATGACATTGACTTGGAAAATTGTGGTGCAATTTCGACTGCTTAATGATGTGACAAAAGAATTCATAAAAATGGTTAATGAGAGGTAAAGGGGTGTCTCATCATATGTACATGAAAATTAACAGTTAGGGGTTATATATATACATGTCCCAACATATGTAATCTAATTTAGTTTAATTATTCAAAAACAATTCATGAATATAAATGAGGAGAGAGAAATTCCTTACAGAATTTCTACATAGTAACAGGTGTACATGGGAGGCATTAATGGGATAGAAAAGGGTTCTATAATCATTAAAAAATAAATATAAATGTAAGGGGAGGTTATAAATAATACGCCAACATTTATAATTAAAAATATAAGGGAATAAAAAATATTAAAAACAAGGATAAAAAGAGGAAGGATGAAATCCCTTACTAGGAAGTGTGATTCCAATGGCTTGGGACGGGCTTGAGAGGGACTTATTGGTATCTTTGTATTCCTTGGGAGGATTCTAGAGAGAGGAGGGAAGATTTTGAATGAACTCCAAAGGCATTGAGTGAAGAGGAAATGGGAGATTGGGTGGGTTTATATAGGAAAGGAGAGAGAATTCAATATTATTTAGGTTTGGGACAACACACATAAAACTTTTAAAAACCACAATCCAGCCCATGGTTTTTTCCCATGTTTTTTTCTAGAGGAGGGAAAACAATATTTTATAATTAAAATTTCAGAAAATATAAAAATAATATGGTTTCTTATGTGGATGTGAGTCACACTCTAAAGAAAAACAAGTTTAAAAGTCAAAATGTTTTATAAGTCTTGGAGGGTCCACTAAAACATTGTAAAATAAATCAAAGTAATGAAAATTCAAATTATTTTATGGTAAAAAATATATTTGATGAAAATAATGTTTATAGTATTTTTTTAGAATACTATTTCATCAATTTGTTGTCATAAAACACATTATATATTTAAACGGTATTTAATTTTTACCCAAAAACTCGGCAGTCTCAGATAATTTTGAAAAATCCACCATTGGAAAATTTCGACATCCTTATTCCATAAATAGTATTCATTTTATCTAAATAATTTTCTAAATATATGAATTTTAACTTTTAAAATAAAAATCAACATTTATCGAAAAAACATGGGTTTTGATAAAAAAAATTCAAACCATAATAAAATATATAATTTCATTGATAAAATTATAAAATCATTTATTTTAAATAAATTGTAACTTAATAGTGATAATAATAATAATTTATTAATATTCTATCGAATTAAAAAATCCATTAATTCATCAAAATAGATTTCGTAGTTGAATGATAACAAAAAATACTACTTGCGCTTTAAAAAAACTATTTAGAAAGTATAAATAAAAAAATGAAATTATATTCTTTATTATATAAAAAAATAATGTACACAATTGTAGTTCTATGTTCTTGTAACATATCCCCTTAAAACAGGCGTATATGTCCTTATTGAAAGGTGAGAAATTGTGACAGAATCTTGGGGTGGCTCGTATAACATTGCTTGAGATGTAATCTCTACGAACATATACTTCTATCGTAGGTGGTTTTTCTCAAGCTTAATGTATTCAAGATCATCGTGGGATTTGACTAGAGTAAACACCAATGACACCACCTTCTTTCTATGCTCTGACAAATGGGATTTGAATGGGGCAAGTCTACTAGATAAGGCAATTACTTCCTTTTTCTTAGAAAATTGGGTTTGTTAAAACCCTATATTTATACTAATCATGTGAACCATGTTTGACACCTATATTATCCATGATCACAATTCATAACGGTATTTTAAAATAAAAAACAAAAAAGTGCATATTCTTCACATTACCATAAGAAGACATTTATATAGCCCAAGAGGAATTTTCAAAAATGAATTTTGGGGTGGTTACAATATTCCCTCCTTAAGAAATTTCACCTTCGAAATTTCTTTTTCCCACCCTAAAATAGATTTGGGTAACACTACCTCATCACTTTCCCTTATTCCCACATTGCTTCTTCGAACTTGTGGTTTCACCACAACACCTTGACAAGGGGCATTGTCTTTTTTGTAGAACTTTTCTCTACGATATAAGATATCCACCAGTTTCTCCTCTAAATAATGATCATCCTCGATCTATACTACATAGAAGGAGATTACATGTGAAGTGTTTGGTATATAATTCCTTAATTGGGATACAAGAAAGACAACATGTAATTTAGCCATGTTGGGTGGAAGTGCTAGTTGATAGGCCACAACCCCATCTCGATCAAAAATATCGAAGGGGCCGAAGTACCTATAACATAACAAACCTTTCTTTGCAATCCTCATGAAATTTTTCTAGGGAGATATTCATAGAAATACCAAGTCCCCAACATTTAACTCAAGGTCTCGTCGAAGGTATGGGAAATGGTTGCATTATCCCCTTATACTTATGCCTCTCTGCCTTCACCTGCTGACACATAAGGAATATTTATGTATACTCATTGATATCCTTCTTCAAATTATCCAACCAATAATGCTCTTTGAGATCTCAATACATATTTTCATTTCCTTGGTGAATAGAGAAATTTAAACTATGTGAATCATCCAAAAGTTCCTTTGTCAACTTCAGACATGATGGAACACATAGTCTTTTCCCAAATCTCACAATTCCTCATTCATTAACATTGAAATCCAAGGATTTCCATTTTATAATAGCATCCATTTTCATCTGAATTCCCACATAATACTTTTGAGCATTCTTTAACATTTCCAAAATACACAGTTGAGAAATCATTTGTGAACGGAATGATGATGTTCCCTTATTTATGAATCTCATTTCCATCTTCATCAAATCTAAGAAGATAGGATACTTTTCAATTATCATCAATGATAGAATTACTAGGTTCTTTTCTACTTAGAGAATATGCAACCTTGTTTTCTTTCCCAGGGTTGTTATGGATCGACCAGTCATAGTCTTTGATCCGCTCTAACCATATTTGTTGGCACATGTTAAACTATTTCTGTGATAATATATACTTCCAGATTTTATGGTCTGTATATATTTCAAACATCTCCATAAATATATAATGCCACAAATTTTTTAGACCGAATATCACCACAACCCACTCGATATCATGTGTTGGATAATTCTTCTCGTGAACATTCAATTTCCTTGATGCAGTGGCCATGACATTGTCATTTTTCATAATCACACGTCATAATACCTTCATTAAAGCATCACTGAATACCAAAAAAGTTATCCACTTGTGGTTAATGTGCATAGGGGAACAATGATAAACGTAGTTTTTAACTCCTTGAAGTTTTCTTCTCATTTATCACTCCAAGAAAACATTTCACCCTTCTGAGTTAGCTTGGTAAAAGGTTTGTAGAATCGTGATAAATTTCTTACAAATCGTCGATAATATCCTGCTAATCCCAAGAAGCTATGGATATTTGTTATTGATTTTGGCATCTTCCATCCCTCTATTGTAGCTGTCTTGAAGGGATCCATAGATATCCCAATGCTTGTGATGATATGGCCTATGAATGAGATCTCCCTCAACAATAACTCACACTTTCTATACATTTCATAGAGATTCTCCTTTCACAAGGTCTCATGTAATGTTCTTAGATGCTCCTCCTAATCCACCTTGTTTTTGAAAAATATTAGAATATCATCTCTAATGAATAAATTTTTTTTGAGGTAATATCTAAAGACTCTATTCATCTAGTATATGAAGATTACTGGAGCCTTAGTGAGTCTAAAATGAATTAATATGAAATCATAGTGCATGTATCTTTTATGAAAAGAAGTCCCGGTGATATATTCCTTCTTCACCCTTACATGAGAATATCTCGACCGCAAATCAAACATGGAGAAGTATTGTGCTCCATGAAGCTGATTGAACAAGTCATCATTTTTTGGAAGAGTATAGTTGTTCTTTTTCTTGATTTTGTTAACCTCACGATAATTGATGCAAAGGCGAATTGACTAGTCCTTCTTCTTGGTGAAGAGGAAAGTTGCACCACATGGTGAAGCACTTGGACTTATAAACCCTTTATCTAGATTCTCTTATAGTTGTTTATTTATCTCCTCAAGCTCCAAAAAAAACCATTCTTTACAGAGTTTTCAATATTGAAATCTCCCCAAGTATATGATCAATTGATAGTTCAACATCTCTTCTAGGAGTAAAACCAGACAATTCCTTAGGAAATATTTCAACGAATTCCCTCCCAATAGGCATGTCTACGAGGATGGTTTCTTCCTTGGAAACAATCATATGAGCCATATATGCATGCTCATAAGTCCAAAATATCCATTCATGAGATGATGTATCTATAGAAGATTCAACTTATTCCTTACAATTGTACATAATCAAGTGCTGATTCTCCACATGGAGAGTGATTTCCCTCTCACAGAAAATTTATGTTGGATCTATATAGGGAAATCAAATCCATGCCAAAAATAGCATCAAATTCCACCAATGGTAGTATTATTAGGTCCTCTAAGAAGTTAAATCCACCAATTATGATAGGGGAGGAGTTATATTAATGGGATGCAAGGATGGCCCCATTTTCCATAATCAACAACATCTTCACTTCCATTATTTTTGGTGGTGTTTGGATTGTTCTACTAAACATTTAAGACATAAAAGAATGTGTAGAAACATGGAAGATAACACAACCATTCAAATTTTTATTCTCAATCTATTCTATCGATTATATACATAGGGATGAGTATCTTATTTTATTACCACATAAAGGGGAATCCAATGATAAAAATGGGATAACTTATAAATTACATTTATTTCCTAAACTTAATAATTTATTGGCTTCAATATAGGTTATGCATGATCTACTTCACAACATATATTTATAGGGGATATTTTTAATTCCCTTAACAATGGTTCATAATATGATTTTAAATTTAACAATTTATATCCCCTGGGAGTGTCATAACAATGTATGTAGAAAGGCCTGTTGTCGTGCACCAAGATACCCTGAGTCAACCCCAAAACTCTATGTCTGAGTTTTTACACATATGTACATCTGTTCCAGAGCCACCTCTACCTGCTCATATCTCGATAGGGATGTATTTTCTTGATAAAAAACTTACTCAATACTCAAAAAAATTTAGAGATGTTTTTATTTTACATAGTATTATCCCTAAGGATTTCCCTAGGGATTCTTATTCCTAATACCAAAAATTACAAAACTTGTCCTCTGATACAAACTATAACAACCCTGCATTTTATTACATACTTAAACGTGATTTATTACATAGAATATTCACCTGATACAACATAGATGATCAAAAGGTCTAGTATATTTGGGGATTTGGAACTGTAAATGACAACATAGAATGTAAAACACACAACATTTTTATTTAAAAATACCTTTAAATGACCACTATATTCTCGTGTACTTATCATTTCATAATATAACCTGAGGAAGTGCATAAAAAAGGGAAAGCTATAAATCCCAATAAGGGAATAGACATGGAATAACATGAGGAATACAATACATGTTATCCAATAATAATATCAATAGAGCACGAGAGAAAAATGAAAATAAATGCATGATAAATCATGATATTCATAACATGGAGATGTGGCAATCACATTTAACATGATATTAACATGATCCAAGGCTCATTACACATGGAGCATGAGTAAACCCTCATTGCACATGATTCACGAGTAAAAATTTGTTTCCCTTGATTTATCATGTGTCAAGACCCCTTGTATATGATGTATCATGACACTATTCTTTACCTAATGCATTAGAGCGTTATCAGGGTAGACACTTCTTAATCATTTCATTTCATGCATATGTGTGCCATGTGGACAATACAACATTGAATCATTCATCATCATTTATTCCAAAATAAAGGGATGTGTAATACATACATGAGGATTTATAATCAATAAGTACATTTTCATGAATACCTGTGATAGATAAATGGAAATGGTATTCACTACACATGGACATTGAATTGGAAAATTTCGGTTCAATTTCAGTAGCCTAATGGCGTGAAATAAGAATTAATAAAAATGGTTGATGAAAGAAGAAGTGGTGTCTCATAAAATGTAAAAGAAATGAAATGTATGGGGTTACATAGATACATGTCCCAACATCTGAAATGGAATTTATAATCATAATTCAAATGAATTGCATGAATGTAAATGAAGAGAGAGAAATTCGTTATCGAATTTCGATATAATAACGGGTGTACATGGGTAGAATTAATGAGAGAGAAATGAGTATATCATCATTCAAACATAAAGAGGGAAGTATGGGTGAGGTGAGAAATAGAACCCCCAATATTAATAATTGAAAATAAAGGGGCATAAAAATATTATCAAATGTGGACAAAAAGAGGGAGGAATGAATTTCTTACATTGAAGTGTGATTCCAAAGGCTTGGAAGGGGCTTCAGAGAGGCTTATTTTGAGCATGGGGCACCTTGGGAGGATTCTAACGAAATGATGGTAGAGGTTGGATGAACTCCAAGGGCTCTGAGTTAAGAGAAAGTGAGAGATTGGGTGGCTTTATATAGGAAAGGGTGAGAATTCTTTATTATTTAGGTTTGGAACACCACACAGTAAACTAATCAAAAACACAAGCTATACCATGGTAATTTCCAATATTTTTTTCCAAAGGGAAGTGAAAAGAAAATATATTATACTGCCAATTGGAGAACTTAATAAAATTATAGATTTGCCTATGTGGAGGTGAGTCACACTCTCAAGGAAAATAATTTGAAAAGACAAAATGTTTTATAAGTCTTGGAGGGTCCACTAATGCATTGTAAAATAAATAAAAAAAACCAAAAATCACATTATTTTAAAGGTAAAACTTATATTGGACAAAAATAGTGTTTATAGTATTTTATTACATCACTATTGGGTCATTATGATGTTATTAACACATTATATATTTAAACGATATTTAATTTTTACCCAAAAATATGACATTATGAAAAAATTATGAAAAATTCATCATTTGATAATTTCGAAGAACTTCTTCCAAAAATAATATTCATTTTATCTAAATAATTTTCAAAATATGTGAACTTTCACTTTTAAAATAAAAAGGGACATTTATAAAAAAAACATGGGTTTTGAGAAAAACAACTGTTGAACCTTAATAAAAATTTTAATTCCCTTCAAAAAGTTATACGATCATTTATATTTAATAAAAATTAACTTATTATCAATAATATTAATATATTAAAATATTATTAAATTAAAAAATCCTTTTTTAGTCAATTTAGATTTCATAGATGAATATTAACTAAAAATACTATTTTTCTGTTAATAAAATAGTATACAAAGTAACAATAATAAAATTAAAGTATATTATTTGTTATATAAAAAAAATAATGTACATAATCATAGTGCTAGGGTCTTTTACATAACCCCTTAAAACACTAAAATAAGACTACAGGGAAATGTGCGTGATGGTGAAAGACTCTTGGGGTAGCTCGGATAACACTGCTCGAGTGGAAATCTCTATCGACATCCACTTCTCTCGTGGGACATTTCGGTCGAGCTTAACGAATTCAAGATCAGCTTCGGCTTCATCAATAGAAAATCCCAATGACTACCCCTCCTTTCTATGCTTCGACAAATGGGCTTTGTATGGGAAAATTCTATTTGGTGAAGCATTAACTGCCTTTGTTTGAGTTAATTGGATTTTTTAAAACCCTATGATAATACTTATCATGTGATCTCTGTTCAACGACCATATTAGCAATGATCACAATTCTTAATGGTATTTTAAAATCCAAAACATAAAACCAAATAAGTGAATATATTTTACATAACCATAATAATACATTTAAATAGACCAAGAATAATTTCCAATAATGAATAATTGGGTTGTTACAATCTTCCCCCCCCCCCTTATGAAATTTCACCCTCGAAAATTCATTTCCCCACACTAAAACATATGTGGGTAACTCTGCCGTATCACTTCCTCTAATTCCCACGTTGCTTCTTCAAACTGGTTATTTCACCACAACACCTTGATGAGGGACATTGTCTTATTTCGTAGAAACCATCTCTATGATATAGGATCTCCACTGGTTTATCCTAATAAGAAATATCATCCTCAATTTGTAATACATCTAAAGAGAGTACATGTGAGGGGTCTGGTATGTACTTCCTTAAGAGGGATACATGAAATACATCATGTTCTTGGTCCATGGTGGGTGGAAGTGCTAGTTGATGGGCCACAGCCCCAACATGATCATGAATCTCAAAGGGGATGATGTACCTAGGACTCTACTTCCCTTTCATTCATAACCCCATGACCTTCTTCAACAGAGATACACATAGAAAAACAAAGTCTCTAAATTTTAATTAAAGGCCTCATCGATAGTTATTTTTATAACTAATATTTCGACTCTAGTCTACCTTGATATGCAGCTGAATGGTGTTCACCTTCTCCACTATTTCTTCTACCATTTCTAGTCCGAGAATCTTACGCTCACCAATTTCATCCTAACATGTCGTTGTTCTGCACCTCTTCCCATACAGGGCTACATTTGGTGACACTCATATGCTCGAGGATAAAAACATATTATGAGAGAAATCAACCAGAGGAATATGTTGATCCCTTACTTCTTTAATTTCCATTGAATATGTTCTTAACATATCTTCTAGTGTCTTAATAGTTTGTTAAGATTGCACATCTGTTTAGGGATGATAGGCCACACTAATGTTCAATTCAGTATTTAGAGCATGTTGAAATCTCTTCTTAATCATAGAGGTGAATATTGGATCTAAATCAGATACAAATGATAGTGGTACTCCATGCAACCTTACCACTTCCTTGATATATATTTGTACCAGTTGATCCAATGAGAAATTCTCACAAATAGCAATGAAGTGTGCATACTTTGAAAGAAGATAAATAACAACCCAGATTGAATTGTTTCCATTATATGACTTTAGATGTCTAGCGACAAAGTCCATGGTGATGTTGTCCCATTTCCATACTTGTATGGGCAATGGTTGCATCATCGCCTTAGATTTATTCCTCTCTACCTTCACTAGCTGACACACCGGACGCTTTGATGTATACTCAGAGACCTCTTTTTTTATATTAACCCACCAATAATGCTCTCAGAGATATTGATACATCATTTTGTTTCCTAGGTGAATAGAGAAATTTGAAATATTTCCACTATCCAAAAGTTCCTTCATTAGCTCTCGACATAAAGGAACAGACAGCCTTTTCCCAAATCTCAAAATTTCATCTTTATTAACATTGAACTCTGAGGATTTACCTTTTTTGATAGCTTCCAGTTTCTTCTAAACTACAACATCATTCTTTTGAGCATCCTTTATCCATTCTAAAAGAGTATATTCATCATTTCTATGAACATTTGTGGAGTATTAGTGAGTCCAAAAGGAATTAATAGGAATTCATTATGCTTGTATATTGAATGAAAAGTATTATTGGGGATATATTCCTTCTTCACCCATACTTGATAATATCATGACTGCAAATCTACATTAGGGAAGTATTGTGTTGCACACAGCTGATAGAAAAAGTCCTCAATTCATCGGAGAGGATTCTTTTTCTCTATCATGATTTTGTTAAGTTCATGATAATTGATGCAAAGGCGCATTGACCCATCATTCGTTAGGTCTAAGAGGACTGGTTCACCCCATGGTAAAGCACTTTGGCATATAAACCCTTCATCCAGATTCTCATGTTGTTGTATTTCATCTTCTCAAGCTCCAAAACAACCATTCTATATGGAGTCTTGGATATTGGAAATTCTCCTGGTATAAGATCAATTGAGAATTTAACATATCTTCTTGGAGGAAGACCATGAAATTCCTCAGAAAATACATCAAAGGATTCCCTAACAATAGGCATGTCTTCGAGGATGGTTTCTTCCTTGGACACAATCATCAGAGCTAGATACGTGTGCTTAGAGGGAAGTAATATCCATGATGTAGATTATGGAACTAATGGAGATTCATCTTCCTACATGCACTTGTATATAATCGGGGGTTGATTCTTCACATGGAGAGTGATTTCCGTCTCATGGAAAATTATATTTTCTCTATATAGGTAAAACCAATCCATTCCATGAATTGCATCAAATTTCACCGAAGGGAGTATGATGAGGTTCTCCGAGATGTTCAATCTATCGATAGTAATAGAGGAGTGGTTATATTCAGGGGACGCAATGATTTACCCATTTTCTATAATCTCCAGCATCTATACTTCCATGTTTTTTGTGGTGTTGGGATTGTTCTGCTAAACTATCAGGATATAAAAGAATGCATAGAACCATGAAAGATAACCTATCCATTCAAATTTATGTTCTGAATCTACTCTATCCGATATATACATAGGGATAAGTATTTTAAGGTATTAACACATAAAGGGGAATCCAACTACAAAAGGGATGGCTTATAAATTAAATTTATTTCCTTAACATATGAATTTATTGGATTCAATCTATATTATGCATGATCTACTTCCCATCATATATTATTTGGGGTTTCTTTATTTCCATTACAGTGGTTCATAATAAGATTGTTAATTTACGAAAGCATATCCCCTGAAAGTATCATAACCAAGAGTGTAGCAAGGCCCGTTGTTGTGTACCAGGATACCCCGAGTCAAGCCCAAAACTCCTTTTCGGTATTTTTACTCCTAGGTACATCTGTGCTAGAGCTACCTCTACCTACTCGTATCCAGACATGGTTATATTTAATGATCAACCACTCACTCAATACTCACCAAAATTTAGAGATGTATTTTGTTATACTTAGTCAAGTCCCTAAGGCATTCACTATGGTTTCCAAATCCTAATCCCAAAAATAACCTAACCTATACTCTGATACCAACTATAACAACCCATCATTTTATTACATATATAAACATGATTTATTACATAAAATCGTTACTAGATACAGCATAGAAGATTGAGAGATCTAGTATCATTGGGGATTAGGAGCATTACATAACAACATAGAATATAAAACACACAATGTCTTTATTAAAAACATCATTTACTTGACCACTACATTCCATCGTACTTAGCATTGAATGGGATAACCTAAGGATGTGCATAAGAAAAGTGTATGCTATAATGCCCAGAATGGGAATAAACATGGAATATCATGAAAAATAAAATACATGTTAGAAAATAGGAATATAAATGGATCACAAGAGAAACCTGAAAATAAAGTCCTGATAAAGCATCATAATCAAAACATGGAGATGTGGCAATAGCATTTAACATGATATTAGCATGAGCTAAGGCTCATTGCACATGGAGCATGAGTAAACCCTCATTGCACATGAATAATTAGTAACAACTCGTTGCACTTGATTTAGCAAGATTCAACACCCATTTCACATGACATATCAGGATATTATACTTTACCCAAAACATTGGAGCGCTATCAGGGCACACCCTTCTTAATCATATCATTTAATGCATAAGTGTACCACATGGATAATACAACACGAAATCATTTATCATCATTCATTCTATGATAATATTATGTGGTATACATTCATGATGTTTTACCGTAAATAAAGAAATTTCCATAAAGTTGAATACCCTTGATTGAGAAATGGGCATGGTAGTCACTACCCAATGACATTTCCATTGAAAAATGCAGTGCAATTTCAGGAGTGTAATGGCGTAACATAAGAATTAATAAAAATGGATGATGCGAGTGAAAGGGGTGTCTCATAATATTTACATGAAATGAATAGTATGTGGGTTATATAGATACATGACCCAACAAAAGTAATGGAATTTAGTTTAATAATTCAAATTATTTTCTTGAATGTAAATGATGAGAGAAAAATTCCTTACGCAATTTTGGCATAGTAACGAATGTAAATGGGAGGAATTAATGAGAGATAAAAGTGTATCTCATAATTCATACATAAAAAGGGAAGTATGGGGGAGATGCAAAATAATACCCCAACATTTATAATTAAAAATAAACGGTCATAACAATATTAATAGACATGGATAAAAATATGAAGTAAGGAATGCATTACTTGGAAGTGTGATCCCAAAGGCTTGGGGGTGGGGGATTGAAAAAGACTTCATGGGAGCATGGGGAGACTTGGTAGGATTTAGAGAGAAGATGGTAGAGGTTGGAATAAGTCAAAATTCTTTGAGTGAAGAGGAAGTGGGATATTGGGTGGGTTTATAAAGGAAAGAAGAGGGGATTCTTTATTATTTAGATTTGGGACACCACACATTAAACTAATCAATACCACAATACAGCCCTTGGTTTTTGCCCATGGTTTTTTCCAAAAGTGATGTTAAAAACAATATTTTATATTTCCAATGGCCTAACATATTAAACTAATTGGAATTATTATGTATAGGTGAGTCACACTCTAAATGAAAACTATTAAAAATGGATTTTAAGTTTAAGAGGGTCCACTAATGCTTTGTAAAATAAATACCACAAACAAAAAATAACATTATATTAATTTTAAAACAAATATTTTCCAAAAATAATGTGTATAGTATTTGATTACATCACTATTGAGTCATTATGATGTCATAAAACACATTTTATATTAAAATGATATTTAATTTTTACCGAAAAATTCGACTGTCTCAGAAAATTATGAAAAATTCACCGTTGGATAATTTTGAAGTCCTGATTGCATAAATAATATTAAATTTATCTAAATAATTTTCTAAATATGTAAATTTTAACATTAAAAATAATAAGATACTTTTATCTAAAAAACATGGGTTTTGACAAAAACAACTTTGAAACCATAATAAAAATTATAATTGCATTCAAAAAGTTATATGATCATTTGTACTTAATTAAAAGTAACTTAATAATAATAATAATAATCTTTTATTAATATATTATTTAACTAAAAAAACAATTAATTCATCAAAATATATTTCTTAGTTAAATATTAACTAAAAATAATATTTATGTTTTAAAAAACTATTTACAATGTAACAGTAATAAAATAAAATTATATTCATTATTATATAAAAACATAATGTACATAATCATATTTATAGGGTTTTGTTACATAACCTCTGAAAACGCCTACATAAGACCTTACTCTTTTGTGGGAGATGGTGACAAACTCTTGCAGTGTCTTGGATAACATTTCTTGAGTGGTAATCTCTATCAACTTCCACTTCTCTCATAGGCGGTTCCGCTCGAGCATAAATAATTCAAGATGAGATTGGTATTAGTCAAGAGAGAATAACAATGAAATCACCACTTTTCCAAGCTATGACAAATGGTATTCATATGGGGAATGTCTACTGGATGAGGCCATCCCTTCTTATCACGACACCACATAACATAAGGGTGATAAAACTTTTTAGGAGAATCATGCATGACACATTTTATGCATAAATAATAATTCAATAATTAGTTTTTACTTATCTATGGTAACATATTGTGGATATGGATGGTTATATAATTTTATCTCATCTCTTAATATGCAATTAATATAATGTGAAAAAATATATGAATGAAGTGATGGTTACAATGAATACCGATAAATTAAATGATGTATCATTATCTTTCCATATATCACATTCATATTATCATCCAATTACTCATATTTTATTTTATATTATCAAATTGATTATTAAATGGGTAAAAATCATCATCATCATTTTTTAAGGTTCTCTGAGTTGATAAGTGCATAACATATTCTTAATCAACGGTTCTTATGGGGAACATGTTGAACGAAAAATTGAAGTTAAATTGAATGTGTAATGCCAAAGCCAATATTAAAAAGTTATTCAATGGATAGAGGTGAAGAATCAATAATAAGGTTATTTTATTCAAATCATGGATTGGGACAAGATAATGGATTATTAAATTTTATGAACTGAAATGAATAATAAGTTAATCCTTACTTCTTATTGTCTATCCAAAAATTATATATAATTAATATTCAAATCATCCTGGGTGTCCTATATCACATCGATAAAATATATGTGACATTAATTATAGTAACATATATTTATATAAAATTTACAATGTTTAAGGTAAAATTATCCATGCAACAGAGAAATGGTTATTCAAATGTCAGTGATGAAAAGTAAAAAACCTCAAAATATGGAGATTAATGATTTGTATTAATGTTATATTTATTATATATAAAACATTTATATAATGTGTCCATTTGACACCAAGAGTCGTAACTATAGTTTTAAATTAATTACGTCTATAGTTTTTTATACAAATCTAATGCTTATATAATTCTTTAATTATTGTTAATAACTAAGGATAATAGAATGTAAAACTTTAATACATAGTTTTAGGGAAAAAATCATTTTATATTAAAACAAATTCTATTTATCCTGGTTATAAAAAGTTATGTATTTAGAAACTTTTCAGAAACTGACTATATATATTATAGTCATATATACTTAATTACTTTTTCACAAGGACAACATTGATAATCCATAAATCATTCTAAATTAGATTATATTTCAAGTACGAACAATTCAAAGGATAATAAAGAGGTAAAATTATATACTTAATGATAATCATTTACATGTTTCATTGAAAATAGCATTTATGTATGAAATATTTTTCGTAATAATAAATGAGTAGCTTCTGTCTCATGTGTTGAGGAATATCATGACCACGCATTTATCAATCAAGATATGTAGAGTGGTTTTATTACAAATATCACATTTCCTTGTACTTATCAATGATAGGATGTTAATAAGGAGGATTGAAGATGTGTCTTATAGATAAATTTGATAATTAAACTGGATTATGGATTAATTCGAAAATTAATTTTTACTTATAAACTACTAAATCAATATATAAGTAAAAGGAACATTAATTTTCATATTTATATTTATTTGAAAAACACCCATAATTTATTGATACATGACTCTCGAATAGATTCATTATCTGATTACAATATTACATATATATATATATATGTTGATATCTTATGATTAATTTTATAAAATAAATAAATAATATCATAATAACATGTGTTTATATGAAAACAATTTTTTTGGAATATAAACAAACATTAATCTTCCAAAACACACTATCAATCTAAAGAATTTTTTATAGTTATTTCATGTGGATATTATTGAAATCAATTAGATATAATACTGATTGTCAAGTTATAGATAATATATCAATAAAAGGGTGATCATTTCTATTTCATATAATAGAAGCATGATCAACATTATGTTAATGAATTATTGATATTTAGTTATAGTTAACAATAAAAAATTTCCAAAATATAATTAAGAAGAGGATTTATCCATAGAAAAATAAATCATAGGATGAATAAATACATCGTAATGGTTTTATATTAATCACATCTACCAATAAATAAATCATTGTGAATAATTAATACTAAAAGTAAGTTGTATATCCAAATCATCTATGATTGGCATGTTAAATTTAAATTTGATAACGGATTTCTATAAGAAAAGTATTGTTGCATAGTATTTTTTTAGTGTTCTAAAACACGAAACTATAATATTGTTCATGAGAAACATTAAATGGGTAGTACACGACTAGAATGAAAAAGGATTTATTGGTTATTTAGATTCATCATATATAAATCTATCTGAATTTCTGTTATCATAGGTATGTTCTACGATCATTTTATTTTTTCATGGATACCAAGAACACCCTTCTTGGACCTTGTCAAGATGATACAACAAAAATAATTTTAGTACATTGTATAAATACAATATGGGATAAATTCTACAAAACAAAAATATTGGATTATTTTAAGAAAATATATTGTAGAATAATAATTTGGAATAAATTATTTCCAATATTCAAAAAGTGGATAGTGGGAGAGCAATTGATTTTAAAAAAAATATGTTTGATAATATATTTTAAATAGTTGTTGTTCTTTTACTTATTTGAGACTCCAATGATTTTATTTCCTAAAAATTTTAATTAGGTACAAACCTATTTTTTAAAGAATAAGATATTCTGAGGTATATCTAATGGGACATTTAGGAAAACTAAAATAACATATGTTGAAAGAACTTTTAAAAAACTTACTTTTGAACAATCTGATAATTAATTGTTACCATTTTCAGTTGATAAAATCACTAGATGAAATCATTTGTGACCTGTATTGGGAGATAATTAAGTGAGGGAAACAATGTATGCTTATGTGATGGATTGGACATATATTTCAAGCTATTTCCAAATGGGATACATAAAACATATAAATCATGATATTAAAATATAAATTATATCAATAACAACTATACTGTTTGGTATCATAAAACACTATGTTTTCATAATATAGTACAAATGATATGTTCATAATACTTGGAGAGGAAGGGATAATATTTTTTGGGAGGAAACAGAGAAATATTCACATAGATAAATATTATTTAATATCACAATCCATTTAAGGTAATAAGAAAGAGATTATCCTCTAATCTATTTGTATATGTATCTATAAATACTGACCGTGTAGGGGAATTTGATATAGCTTCTGATGTTTTCTAAAATGTGAAATAATTTTTGTAGATATTAGGATGCAACAAAGTACTCAATGTTTCATAATAATATAAATTATTTAAGTCCTGTTACATGTAATAACCAAGTGGTTAGGTTTTATCAGTTGGAGAATGTAATATACTAAGAGATAATATATTTCGAGTAGTCTCCCTCAAATATGTGAATTCATGGGTAATAGAATATCAATGTAAATGAGACATGGAAGATCCAATGAGTAACGTCATGCATCAATGGGATATAGATCTTATCATGTAATTATAAAGAAGGAAAGGTACTAAGTTGGCACTATTGAAATGGATATTGTTTTAATAATCCTTTCCCTAGAAATGAAATTAATAGTATTTTTCAATTATCAGATCATGCATATAGTGAGTTTTTCATGATTTATACTTATAGTAACAATATTTATAATTAGGATTCCACTATTTATTTTGTAATATATATATATATATTATTTATTATATAAATGATTTTAGTACATCACGATCTATAATTATATCCCAATGATACTATGGAAATTAAAATGAAGCAACATTTTATCTATAGATATTCATTTCTTATAATTATGTCATAGGGTATAAACACATATATAACACAATAAAAGCATTATAAATGTTGATTTAATTTAGAAATGTGTGTTCATAAAAGTTAAGAAACTTATACCAAATAAATAGAAACATATCCATTAGAATAGTAATGTGACCCTTATGAATGGTAAACCGAAAATTGGAATAGTAATATCACCTATAAATTAATAAATAAAATTTATGTATATAATAAATGGTAATATGATATATCTATATCATAGTATAAGTAATAAATATTTTTAAAATTAGTAATTATGTGTTGGTGATTCTAGAGGTCATAAATATTTAATTACAATAATTTTATAAATTTAATAATTTAAAAGAAAATTTATTTTGATAAAATGTATTCATAGATTAATATTTTGATTACATTTGAAAATGAGACAATTTTATGAGGCCTCAAATAGTTTTTCAAATTGATAGAAAAGTATTTTAATATTAAAATATTTATATTCCATGTAAATTGATATTTTATGGAAAAAAAAAATTTATTATGTTTAGAAAATTATTTTCATAAAATGGATTTCATTTTTTATTTCTAAACATTCAAAAAGGGTTTTGGTGATTTTTTTTATTTTTATAAAAACCATGAATTTTTGTTGAAAAATGAAATATTGTACTTTATAATATATGTAAATAAATAAATTATTGAATTATGATGGATTCATGGATGATTTAAGTGACAATTGAATCTCAATACACATCCCAAACCTCACCCCCACGTACAATATAATTTTGTATTATGTAAATACCAAAACCAATCTCCAACAGAGGCCCTCAATAAGAAGGAATCAAGAGGTAAACCCCTCTTCATTTTCTTTTAATTTCTTTTCATGTTCATTTCCCATCTTTTATTCTCATAACATATTTTTTTACAAGTAGAATCAAATCTAAACTTTATTACATATAATTTAATATTATTCTATTTATGTAATAATTATTGATCTAATTTAAACTCCTTTATCATTTATTTTATGAATTAGAAAATTATTTGCGAGGTTTCTGTAATAAGCATGCATTTCATTACATACATAAACATAATTTGTTACATAAAACCTTAACGTGAGACAACATAGAAGATCAAGAGTTATAGTGACATTGGGTCATAGAAACATTACATAACAACTTTGAATATAAAACACACAATAAATTTATTAGAATGTTATTTGACATGACCACTACATTCCCTCGTACTTAGCATTTCGTGGGATAACCTGAGGACATGCATAAGAAAAGGGTGAACTATAAATCCTAGTAAGGGAATAAAAATTAAATAACATGAGGATTATAGTACAAGTTAGAGAATATTCATATCAAGGGAGCACAAGAGAAACATGAACATAAAGCCATGATAAATAATGATAATCATAATGTGGAGATGTGGAAACAACATTTAACATGATATTATCAAGAGACAATGCTCATTACACATGTAGCATGAGTAAAACCTCATCGCACATGAATCATGATTATTCCCTCGTTTCTCTTAATTTATAATGATTCAACACCCATTTCACATGAAATATAATGATACTATACATTACCCAATGCATTGGAGTGCTATTACGGCCCACCCTTCTTAATCATTTGATTACATGCATAAGTGTGCCACATGGACAATACAACACTGAATCCTTTACCTTTACTTATTCCATGATAATGGGATGAAAAATATAATAATGAATCTTTATAATCAATAAGTAAATGTGCATAATGGTGAATACCCTTGATAGAGATATGGGCATGGAATTCACTACACTATGATATTGACATGGAAAATTGTGGTGCAATTTTGACTGCTTAATGAAGTGACATAAGAAATCATAAAAATGGTTAATGAGAGGTAAAGGGGTGTCTAATAATATATACATGAAAATTAACAGTTATTGGTAATATATATAAATGTACCAACATATGTAATGTAATTTAGATTAATTATTCAAAAAACATTCTTCAATGTAAATGAGTAGAGAGAAATTCATGACAGAATTTCAGCATAATAACAGGTGTACATGGGAGGCATTAATGGGATAGAAAACGGTTCTATCATCATTAAAAAATAAATTGAAATGTAATGGGGAGGTTATAAATAATCCCACAACATTTATAATTGAAAATAAAAGGAATAAAAAATATTAAAAACATAGATAAAAAGAGGAAGGATGAAATCCCTTACTTGGAAGTGTGATTCCAATGGCTTGGTACGGGCATGAGAGGGACTTATTGGAAGCTTTTTACACCTTGGGGGGATTCTAGAGAGATGTGGGAAGAGTTTGAACAAACTCAAGATGCATTGAGTGAAGAGGAAATGTGATATTGGGTGGGTTTATATAGGAAAGGAGAGGGAATTCAATATTATTTAGGTTTTGGGACAACTCGCATAAAACTTATCAAAACCACAAACCAGCCCATGGTTTTTGACCATAGTTTTCTCCAGAGGATGAGAAAACAATATTTTATAATTCCAATTTCATAACATATTAAAATAATAGGGTTTCTTATGAGTATGTGAGTCACACTCTAAAGGAAAACAAGTTTAAAAGTCAAAATACTTTATAAGTCATAGATGGTCCACTAAAACATTGTAAAATAAATCAAACAAACCCAAAATAATATTAATTTATGGTAAAAAATATATTGGATGCAAATAATGTTTATAGTATTTTATTATACTACTATTGGGTCAATATGTTGTCATAAAACACATAATATATTTAAAAGTTATTTAATTTTTACCCAAAAAGACGACAGTCTCAGAAAATTATGAATAATCCACCATTGGAAAATTTCGACATCCTTATTCCATAAATAGTATTAATTTTATCTAAATAATTTACTAAATATATGAATTTCCACTTTTAAAATAAAAATCAACATTTATAGAAAAAACATGGGTTTTGATAAAAAAATTTCAAACCATAATAAAATCTATAATTGCATTGATAAAATTATAAAATCATTTATATTAAATAAAAAGTTGCATAATAGTAATAATAATAATAATTTATTAATATTTTATTGAATTCAAAAATCCATTAATTTATCAAAATAGATTTCTTAGTTGAATGTTAACAAAAAATACTACTTGCGCTTTAAAAAACTATTTACAAAGTGACAAAGAAATGAAAATATGTTCTTTATTATATAAAAAATAATGTACATAATCATAGTGATATGTTCTTGTAACATAACCCCTTAAATCACCCTCATATGACCTTATTGTAAGATGAGAAATTGTGATAGAATCTTGGGATGTCACGTATAACATTGGTTGAGTTGTAATCTTTATGAACTTATACTTCTCTAGTAGGTGGTTCTTCTCAAGCTTAATGTATTCAAGATCAGCATGGGATTAGTCTATAGTGAAGCCCAAGGACACCACCTACATTCTAAGCTCTGAGAAATGGGCTTCAAATGGGGAAAGACTACTAGATAAGGTTATTTCTTCCTTTGTCTTAGTAAATTGGATTTGTTAAAACCCTATATTTATACTAATCATGTGATCCATGTTTGACACCTATATTATCCATGATCACAATTCATAACCATATTTTAAAATCAAAAACATTAAACTAAATAAGTGCATATGCTTCACATTACTATAAGAAGACATTTAAATAGTCCAAGTTGAATTTTCAATAATGAATTTTGGGGTCGTTAAAATATACCCTTCTTATGAAATTTCTCCATCGAAATTTCCTTTTCCCACCCTAAAATAGATTTTGGTAACACTACCTCATCACTTTCCCTTATTCCCACATCGCTTCTCCAAACATGTGGTTTCACCACGACACCGTGACAAGGGGCATTGTGTTTTTTGTAGCAATTTTATCTACGATATAATATCTACACCAGTTTATCCTCGTATAAACGATCATCATCTAGATATACTACATATGAAGAGAGTACATGTGAAGTGTCTGGTATATAAATAATTAATAGGGATACATGAAAGACAATATATAATTTGGCCATGTTGGGTGGAAGTGCTACTTGATAGGCCACCACCCCAACTCGATCATAAATATCGAAGGGGCTGAAGTACCTAGGATATAACAAACCTTTTTTCCTAATACTAAAGACATTTTTTCGGGGAGATATGAATAAAAATACCAAGTCTCCAACATTGAACTCAAGGTCTCGTCGAAGGTAATCTGTATAACTCTTCCATCAACTCTTGGCTCCCTTGATATGATGCTAAATGGTTTTCACCTTCTCCGTAATTTCTTCACCATTTTTGGTCATAACAGCATACACTCACTGACATCATCCTAAAATTCTAGTGTTCTGAACCTCTTCCCATATATGGCTTCATAAGGTTCCATTCAGATGCACTAGTTGAAACTATTATTATATGAGAATTCAACTAGAGGGAGATGTTGATCACATCCTCCTTTGAAGTCCATTGAATTAGATCATAACATATCTTATAGTGTTTGAATAGTTTTCTTAGATCGACTATCATTTTGAGGATGAAAGGCCATAATAAATTTTAGTTCAATATCTAGATCATGTTCAAAACTCTTCCAAAACATAGTAGTGTATCTTAGACCTTGATCAGATACAATAGATAGAGGTACTAAATAAAGCCTTACCAATTCTCGGATATATATTTGTTCCAGTTGATCTAATGATAAATCCTCCTGAATTGCAATGAATAGTGCATATGTTGTAAGACGATCCATAACTACCCAAATTTCATTATTGCCTTTGGATGAATTCAGAAGTACAGGGACAATGTTTATGGTTATGTTCTCCAATTTTCAAGCTGGTATGGGAAATGGTTGAATTATCACCTTATACTTATTCCTCTCTGCCTTCACCTACTGAAACACCGAGCATATTGATGTATACTCAGTGATCTCCTACTTCATATTATCCTACCAATAATACACTTAGAGATCTCAATATATATTTTTGTTTCCTTGGTGAATAGAGAAATTTGAACTATGTGAATCATACAAAAGTTCCTTTTTCAACTTTATACTTGATGGAACACATAGTCTTTTCCCAAATCTCACAATTCTTCATTCATTAACATTGAAATCCGAGGATTTCCCTTTTCTAATAGAATCCATTTTCATCTGAATTCCTATATCATCCATTTGACCATTCATTAACCTTTCCAAAAGAGACATTTGAGCAATCATTTGTGAAAGTAATGATGATGTTCCCTTCTTTATGAATCTCATTAATATCTTCAATAAATCTAAGAAGATTGGATACTTTTCAATTCTCATCAATGATAAAATCACTAGGTTCTTTTCTACGTAGAGAATCTGCAACCTTGTTTGCTTTCCCAGGGTTGTTATTAATCGATTATTCATAGTCTTTGATCAGCTCTAACCATCTTTGTTGGCGCAAGTTCAACTCTTTCTGTGTTAATATATACTTCAGGATTTTTTGGTTTGTATATATTTCAAAATTCTCCCCAAAGAGATAATTCCACAAAATTTTTTAACTGAATATCACCACAACCAACTCCCGATCTTTTGTTGGATAATTCATCTCGGGAACTTTCAATTTTCTTGATGGAGTGGCCATGACATTGTCATTTTTCATAAACACACAAACTTATACCTTCTTCAAACCATCACTGAATACCACAAAAAGTTCTCCACTTGTGGTTAATATGTGTAGGGTAGCAATTATAAACCACTTTTTCAACTCCTTGAATATTTCTTCCCGTTTATCACTCCAAGAAAACATTACACCCTTCTGAGTAAGCTTGGTAAAAGGTTTGGACAATCATGATAAATTTCTTACAAATCGTCAATAATATCCTGGTAATCCCAAGAAGCTATGGATATATGTTACTGATTTTGGCATTGTTCATCCCTCTATTATAGTTGTCTTGAATGGATCCACATATATCCCAATTCTTGTGATGATATGGCCCATGAATGGTATCTCCTTCAACAATAAATCACACTTTCTGTACATTGCATAGAGATTCTCCTTTCACAAGGTCTCTAGTAATGTTCTTAGATACTCCTGATCTACATTGGTTTTGGAGATTATTAGAATATCATCTCTAATGACTACAACAAATTTGTTGAGGTAATATCTAAAGACTCTATTCATCTAGTACATGAAGATTTCTGGATCCTTAGTGAGTCTAAATGGAATTAATATAAAATCATAGTGCCTGAATCATTTATGAAAAGATTCCTTGGTGATATATTCCTTCTTCACCCTTACATGATAATAACCCAACCACAAATCAACCTTGGAGAAGTTTTGTGCTCCATGAAGCTCATTGAACAAGTCATCAATTCATGGGAGAGGATAGGTGTTACTTATCTTTATTTTGTTAAGCTCATGATAATCGATGAAAAGGCGCATTGACCAATCCCTCTTCATGGTGAAGAGGACAGTTGCACCACATGGTGAAGAACTTTGGCTTATAAAACCTTTATCTAGATTCTCATATAGTTGTTTATTTATCTCCTCGAGATCCGAAACAACCATTCTATACGGAGTCTTGAATATTAAAAACTCCCCAAGTATATGATCAATTGATAATTTAACATCTCTTCTTGGAGTAAGACGAGAAAATTCCTCGGGAAATATTTCAGAGAATTCCCTCACAATAGGAATGTCTTCGAGGATGGTTTCTTCCTTGGACACAATCAACTGATCCATATACGCATACTCTTAATTCAGAAATATACATGCTTGAGAAGATGGATCTATAGAAGATTCAACTTCTTGCTCTTTCTTTCACTTGTACATAATCAGGGGTCGATTCTCAACATGGAGAGTGATTTCTCTCTCACCGAAATTTATGTTGTCTCTATATAGGGAAAGCCAATACACGCCAAAAATAGCTTTAAATTCCACCAATGGGAGTATTATGAGGTCCTCTGAGAAGTTCAATCCACTAATTATGATAGAAGAGGAGTTATATTAATGGGATGCAAGGATGGCCCCATTTTCCATACTCAACAACATCTTTACTTCCATGATTTTTGGTGGTGTTGGGATTGTTCTACTAAACATTTATGATATAAAAGAATGTGTAGAACCATGGAAGATAACACAACCATTCAATTTTTTATTCTGAATCTATTCTATCTGTTATATACATAGGTATGAGTGTCTTATTTTATTAACACATAAAGAAGAATCCAATGAATAAAGGGATAAGTTATAAATTACATTTATTTCCTGAACTTATGAATTTAGTGGCTTCAATCTAGGTTATGCATGATCTATATCCCAACATATATTCTTAGGGGCTATTTTTAATTCCACTAACAATGGTTCATACTATGATTTTGAATTTAACAAAGAATATCCCCGGGGAGTGTCATAACCATGTATTTAAAAAGTCCTGTTGTTGTGCACCAGGATACCCTGAGTCAAGCCAGAAACTCTATGTATGAGTTTTTACACATATTTTCCTATGTGCCAGATCCACCTCTACCTGCTCATATCCAAACAGGGATGTATTTTCTTGATAAAACACATACTCAATACTCAACAAAATTTAGAGATGTTTTTATTTTACATACTCTTATCCCTAAGGGATTCCCTTGGGATTCTTATTCCTAACACCAAAAATTACAAAACCAATCCTCTGATACAAACTATAACAACCTTAAATTTTATTACATACTTAAAAATGATTTATTAAATAAAAGATTCACTTGATACAACATCAATGATCAAAGGGTCTTGTATATTTGGGGATTTGGAACAGTAAATGACAACATAGAATGTAAAACACACAACATTTTTATTGAAAACATCCTTCAAATGACCACTTTATTTACTTGTACTTATAATTTCATAATATAACCTGAGGAAGTGCATAAGAAAAGGGAAAGCTATAAATCCCAATAAGGGAATATACATGGAATAACATGAGGAATACAATAAATGTTATCCAATAAAATATCAATGGATCACAAGAGAAAAATTAAAATAAATGCATGATAAATCATGATAATCATAACTTGTTGATGGGGCAATCACATTTAAAATGATATTATCATGATCCAAGGCTCATTACACATGGATCATGAGTAAACCCTCCTTGCAAATGATGCACGAGTAAAACATTGTTTCACTTGATTTAGCTTGAGTCAAGACCCATTGTAGATGATGTATCATGATACTGTACTTTACCTAAAGCATTAGAGCGTTATTAGGGCAGACACTTCTTACTCATTTCATTTCATTCATTAGTGTGCCACGTGGATAATACAACATTGAATCATTCATCATCATTTATTCCAAAATAAAGGGATGTGTAATACATACATGAAGATTTATATTCAATAAGTTCATTTTCATAAAGGTGAATACCCTTGATAGATAAATGGGCATGGTATTACCTACACAATGACATTGAATTGGAACATTGTGGTTCAATTTCGAAAGCCTAATGGCGTGAAATAAGAATTAATAAGAATGGTTAATGAAATAAGAGGTGGTGTCTCATAATATGTAGAAGAAATGAATTGTAAGGGGTTACATAGATACATATCCCAACATATGAAATTCAAGTTATAATCATTATTAAAATGAATTAAATTAATGTAATTAAGGAGAGAGAAATTCATTATGGAATTTTGACATAATAACGGGTGTACATGGGAAGTATTAATGAGAGAGAGATGAGTATATAATCATTAAAACATAAAGATGGCATTATGGGTGAGGTTAAAAATAGCACCCAAACAATAATAATTAAAAATAAAAGGGCATAACAATATTATGAAACGTGGATAAAAAGAGGAAAGAAAGAATTCTTTACATTGAAGTGTTATTCCAAAGGCTTGGGAGGGGCTTGAGAGAGGCTTCTTCGGAGCATGGGGCACCGTGGGAGGATTTTAAAGAAAGGAGGGTAGAGGTTGTACTAACTCCAAAGGCCTTGAGTTAAGAGAAATTGGGATATTGGGTTGGTTTATATAAGAAAGTGGTGAGAATTATTTATTATTTGGGTTTGGGACACCACCCATTAAACTAATCAAAACCACAAGCTATACCATGATAATTTCCAATGGTTTTTTACAAAGGGGAGTTGAAAAATATATATGATACTTCAAATAGACGAACTTAATAAAATTATAGGTTTGCCTATGTGGAAATGAGTCACACTCTCAAGGAAAACAATTTAAAAAGACAAAAAAATTTATATGTCTAGGAGGGTCCACTAATGCTTTGAAAAATAAATAAAATAAAACCAAAATTACATTATTTAAAAGGTAAAACATATATTGGACAAAAAAATTTCTATATTTTTTTATTACATCACTATTGGGCCATTATGATGTTATAAAACACATTATATATTTAAACAATATATAATATTTACCCAAAAATATGACATTCTGAAAAAATTATGAAAAATTCATCATTTTATAATTTCTGATAACTTATTCCAAAAATAATATTCATTTTATCTAAACAATTTTCAAAATATGTGAATTTTTACTTTTAAAATATAAAGGACATTTATAGGAAAAACATGGGTTTTGACAAAACAACTTTCGAACCTTAATAAAAATTTCAATTTCCTTCAAAACATTATATGATCATTTATATTTAATAAAAAGTAACATAATAACAACAATATTAATATATTAAAATATTATTAAATTCAAAAATCCTTTATCAATCAATGTAGATTACTTAGTTGAATATAAACTAAAAATACTATTTTTCCCTTAATAAAATAATATACAAAGTAACAGTAATAAAATAAAAGTATATTCTTAATTATATACAAAAATAATGTATATAATAATGGTGCTAGGGTATTTTTACATAACCCATTAAAACACCCACATAAGACCTTAGGGAAAGGTGTGTGATGGTGACAGACTCTTGGGGTGGCTCGGATAACATTGCTCGAGTGGAAATCTCTATCAACGTCCACTTCTCTCGTAGGCCATTTCGGCTGAGCTTAACGTATTCATGATCAGCATGGGCTTTGTCAACAGAAAATCCCAATGACTACACCTCCTTTCTATGCTTCGACAAATGGGCTTCATATGGGGAAATTCTATTGGGTGAAGCATTAACTGTCTTTTTCTGAGTAAATTGGATTTGCTAAAACCCTATGATAATACTTATCATGTGATCTCTATTCAACCACCATATTAGAAACGATCACAATTCTTAATAGTATTTTAAAATCAAAAACATAAAACCAAATAATTTCATATGTTTTACATAACCATAATAATACATTTAAATAGACTAAGAAGAATTTTCATTAATGAATAATTGGGTTGTCACAATCTTCCCCCATTAAAAAATTTTAACCTCGAAATTTTATTTCCCCACACTAAAAAAGATGTGGATAACTCTACCATATCAC
The DNA here is from genome assembly GCA_963277665.1 of Viscum album. Classification (NCBI taxonomy): domain Eukaryota; kingdom Viridiplantae; phylum Streptophyta; class Magnoliopsida; order Santalales; family Viscaceae; genus Viscum; species Viscum album. Next base: position 602,338,152 of record OY728126.1, read on the forward strand.
TTCCTATGATTCCCATGTTGCTTCTTCAAACTGGTTGTTTCACCACAACACCTTGATGAGGGACATTGTCTTATTTCATAGAAACCATATCTATGATCTAGGATCTCCACTAGTTGATCATTATAAAAAATATCATCATCTTGTTGTAATACCTCTAAAGAGAGTACATGTGAAGGGTCTGGTATGTACTTCCTTCAGAGGGATACGTGAAGGACATAATGTTCTTGGGCCATGGTGCGTGGAAGTGCTAGTTGATAGGCCAAATCCCCAAAATTATCATCAATATCAAAGGGGATGATGTACCTAGGACTCAACTTCCCTTTCATTCCTAAACTCACGACATTCTTCAACAGAGATATGCACATAAATACAATGTCTCCAACTTTTAACTCAAGGTCTCATCGACAGTTATTTTTATAACTCTTCTTTTGACTCTAGGCTACCTTGATATGCTGCTGAATGGTGTTCACCTTCTCCAATATTTCATCTACCATTTCTAGTCTGAGCAACTTATGCTCACCAATTTCATCCTAACATGTTGGTGTTCTGCACCTCTTCCCATATAGGGCTACATATGGTTCCATTCATATGCTCGGGGATAAAAACCTATTATAAGAGAATTCAACCAGAAGAAGATGTTGATCCCATCCTTCTTTAATATCCATTGAACATCTTCTTAACATATCTTCTAGTGTATTAATAGTTTTTAATGATTGGCCATCAGTTCAGGGATGGTATGCCACAGTGATGTTCAGTTTAGTATTCAGAACATGTTGAAATCTCCTCTAAATCTTAGAGGTGAATCTTGGATCTCGATCAGATAAAAATGATAGTGGTACTCCATACAACCTTACCACTTCCCTAATATATATTTGTGCCAGTTCATCCAATGAAAAATCCTCATGAATAGCAATGAAGTGTGCAGACTTTGAAAGAAGATCAATAACAACCCATATTGAATTGTTTCATTTATATGTCTTTAGATGTTTAGTGACAAAGTCCCTAGTGTTGTTGTCCCATTTCCATACTTGTATGGGCAATGGTTACATCATCCCCTTAGATTTCTTCCTCTCTACCTTCACTAGATAACACACCAGGCGCTTTGATGTATACTCAGAGACCTCCTTTTTTATATTAAGCCACCAATAATTCTATTAGAGATCTTGATACATCATTTTTTTCCCTAGGTGAATGGAGAAATTTGAACTATGTCCATCATTCAAAAGTTCCTTCATCAGCTCCCGACATAAAGGAACACACAGTCTTTTCCCAAATCTCACAATTCCTTCTTCATTAACATTAAACTCTGAGGATTTCCCCTTTCTGATTACTTCTAGTTTCTTCTGAATTACATCATCATTCTTTTGAGCGTCCTTTATCCTTACCAAAAGAGACGGTTGATCCATCATTTGTGAAAGTATTGATAATGTTCCCTTATTTATGATTTCCATGTCCATCTTCATCAAATATACGAATATTAGATCCCTTTAAATTCTATTTAATGATATAATCGTTGGGTCCTTTCTACATAGAGAATCTTCAATCTTGTTCTCTTTCATAGGTCGGTAATGGATTGGGCAGTCAAAGTCTTTGATCGGCTCTAGCCATCTTCAGTAGTGCATGTTCAACTCTTTTTGTGTGAATACATACTTCAGTCTTTTTTGGTCGATATATATTTCACACTTCTCCCCATTGAGATAATGCATCTAAAATTTTAATGAGAAGATCACCGCAGCCAACTCCAGATAATGTGTTGATAAATCTGCTTATTAACATTCAATTTACTTGAAGCATATGCAATGACTTTGTAATTTTGCATCAAAACACAGCCCATTACCTTCTTTGAAGGATCACTGAATACCAAAAAGAGTTCTCCACTTGTGGGTAAGGTTATTATGTGCGCAAAGATAAGCCTCTTTTTCAACTCATTAAAGAATTCTTCACATTCATCACTCCACGAAAACATTACATGCTTTCGATGTATCTTTCTAAGAGGGTTGGACATTCGTGATAAATTTATCACAAATCATCGATAATATAGAGATAATCCCATGAAGCGCTGGATACCCCATACCAATATTGGCCTCGGTCATCCCACTGTTGCTGTTGTCTTGGAGGGATCCATAGATATCACATTTCTTGTGATGATATGGCCTAAGAATGAGACCTCGTTCAACCATAACTCACACGTTCTGCACTTTTAATGGAGCTTCTCCTTTTGAAAGGTAATTAGTATATTTCGTAGATGCTCCACATGATCCTCCTGGGTTTTTAAGTACATTAAAATATCATATATAATGACTACCACAAATTGTTCGAGGTAATTTCTAAAGAAACTATTCATCATTTCTAGGAACATTTTGGGAGTATTAGTGAGTTCAAAAGGAATTAATATGAATTAATTGTGCTTGTATCGTGAATGAAAATTATTCTTGGGGATATCTTCCTTCTTCACATTTACTTGATAATATCACAACTGCAAATATACATTAGGGAAGTATTGTTCTGCATGCAGCTGATAGAAAGAGTTATCAATTCATCAGAGATGATGATTCTTCTTTATCATGATTTTGCTAAATACATGATAATCGATGCAAAGGCGCATTGACCCATCATTATTTAGGGATAAGAGGATTGGTTCACCCCATGGTAAAGCACTTTGGCATATAAACCCTTTATCCAGATTCTCATGTAGTTTTTTTCAGCTTCTCAAGCTCCAAAACAACTATTCTATATGGAATCTTGGATATTGGAAATGACCCAGGTTTAAGATCAATTGAAAATTCAACATATCATCTTCGATGAAGTCCATGAAATTCCTCAGAAACTACTTCAGAGGATTCCCTGACAATAGGAATGTCTTCGAGGATGGTTTCTTCCTTGGACAAAATCACCAGATCCAGATATGTGTGCTTAGAGGGTAGTAATATCCCTGAAGTGGATTATGGAACTAACAAAGATTCATCTTCCTCCATGCACTTGTATATAATCGGGGGTTGATTCTCCACATGGAGAGTTATTTCCCTCTCATGGAAAATTTTATTTTCTCTATATAGGTAAAACCAATCCATGCCATGAATTGCATCAAATTTCACCGAAGGGATTATGATGAGGTTCGACGGGATGTTCAATCCATCGATAATAATAGAGGAGGGGTTATATTTAAGGGATGTAATGATTTACCCCTTTTTTATAATCTCCAACATCTATACTTCCATGATTTTTTGTGGTGTTGGGATTGTTCTACTAAACTGTCAGGATATAAAAGAATGCATAGAACCATGAAAGATAACCCTTCCATTCATATTTATGTTCTGAATCAACTCTATCCGATATATACATGGGGATGATTATCTTAATGGATTAATACATAAAGGGGAATCCAACTAAAAAAGGGATGGCTTATTAATTAAATTTAATTCCTTAACATATGAATTTATTGGCTTCAATCTACGTTATGCATGATCTACTTCCCAACATATATTCTCGGGGGTATTTTTTTATTTCCATTACAATGGTTCATAATAAGATTGTTAATTTACCAAAGCATATCCACCGGAATTATCATAACCAAGAGTGTAGAATTGCCCTTTGTTGTGTACCAGGATACCCTGAGTCAAGCCCAAAACTCCATGTCGGTGTTTTTACTCCTAGGTACATCTGTACCAGATCTGCCTCTACCTACTCGTATCCAGACATGGTTTTATCTAATGATAAACCACTAACTCAATACTCACCAAAATTTAGGGATGTATTTTTTAATACATAGTCAAATCCCTATGAATTTCACTAGGGTTTCCTAATCCTAATCCCAAAAATAACCTAACCTATACTCTAATACCAACTATAACAACCCATCATTTGATTACATACATAAACATGATTTATTACATAAAACCTTTACTATATACAACATAGAATATTGAGAGATATAGTATCATTGGGGATTATGAACATTACGTAACAACTTAGAACATAAAACACACAATGTCATTATTGAAAACATCATTTACATGACCACTACATTCCATCGTACTTAACAGTGCATGGGATAACCTGAGGACGTGCATAAGAAAAGGGTGTGCTATAATACCCAGAATGGGAATCAACATAGAATATCATGAGAAAAAAATACATGTTAGAAAATATGAATATCAATGGATCACAAGAGAAACATGAAAATAAATTCATGATAAAGCATGATAATCAAAATATGGAGATGTGGAAACAACATTTAACATGATATTAGCACGAGCCAAGGCTCATTGCACATAGAGCATGAGTAAACCCTCATTGCACATGAATAATGAGTAACAACTTGTTGCACTTGATTTAGCATGAGTCAACACCCATTGCACATGATGTATTAGGATATTATACATTACCCAATACAATGGGGTGCTATCAGGGCACACCCTTCTTAATCATATCATTTAATGCATAAGTGTTCCACAAGGATAATACAACACGAAATAATTGATCATCTTTCATTCCAAGATAATTGGACATGGTATAAATTCATGAAGTTTTACCATAAATAAATAAATGTCTATAAAGGTGAATACCATTGATTGAGAAATGGGCATGTTAGTCACTACCCAATGACATTGCCTTTGAAAACTGCGGTGCAATTTCGGCAATGTAATGGCGTGACATAAGAATTAATAAAAATGATTGATGAGAGTGAAAGGGGTGTCTCATAATATTTACATGAAATGAGCAGTATGGGGGTTATATAGATACATGTCCCAACAAATGTAATGGAATTTATTTTAATAATTCAAATGATTTTCTTGAATGTAAATTGTGAGAGAGAAATTCCTTACGCAATTCTGGCATAGTAATGACTATAAAGTGAAGGAATTAATGAGAGATAAAGGTGTCTCTCGTCATTCATAGATAAAAAGGGAAGTATGGGGGAGGGGAGAAATAATACTTGTACATTTATAATTAAAAATAATAGGTCATAACAATGTTATGAAAATTGGATAAAATTATGATGGAAGGAATCCATTACTTGGAAGTGTGATCCCAAAGGCTTGGGGGGTGGGGGATTAAAAACGACTTCATGGGAGCTTGGGGAGAATTGGTAGGATTTAGGGAGAGGATGGTAGATTTTGGAATAACTCAAAATTCTTTAAGTGAAGAGGAAGTGGGATATTGGGTGGGTTTATAAAGGAAGGAACTGGGGATTGTTTATTATTTAGATTTGGGACACCACACTTTAAACTAATCAATACCACAATCCAGCCCCTGGTTTTTGCCCATGATTTTTTCCAAAGGGAAGTGAAAAACAATATTTTACATTTCCAATGGCCTAACTTATTAAAATAATTGGGATTCTTAGGTGAAGGTGAGTCACACTATCAAAGAAAACTATTAAAAAATATATTTTATGTTTAGGAGGGTCCACTAAAGCTTTGCAAAACAAATACCACAAAAAAATCACATTATATTAATTTTTAAAAAATATATTTTCCAAAATTAATATTTATATTATTTTATTGCATCACTATTGAGTCATTATGTTGTTATAAAACACATTTTATATTTAAACGATATTTAATTTTTACCCAAAAATTCAACTGTCTCAGAAAATTATGAAAAATTCACTGTTGGATAATTTTGATGTCCTGATTCCATAAATAATATTCGATTTATCTAAATAATTTTCTAAATATGTAGATTTTAACTTTAATAATAATAAGTGACATTTATCTAAAAACATGGGTTTTGACAGAAACAAGTTTCAAACCATAATAAATATTATATTGGAATTCATAAAATTATATGATCATTTTTACTTAATTAAAAGTAACTTAATAATAATAATAAACTTTTATTAATATATTATTTAATTAAAAGAGCAATTAATTCATAAAAATATATTTCTTAGTTAAATATTAACTAAAATTAATATTTACGCTTTAAAAAGCTATTTACAAAGTAACAATAATAAAATGAAAGTATATTCCTTATTATATACAAAAATAACTTACATAATCCTATTTATAGGGTTTTGTTACATAACCATTTTTAACACATACATAATACCTTATTCTTTTGTGGGAGATGGTGACAGACTCTTGTAGTGACTTGGATAACATTGCATGAGTGGTAATCTCTATCAACTTCCACTTCTCTTATAGGCGGTTCTGCTCGAGCATAACTAATTCAAGCTCTGCTAGGTATTAGTCAAGAGAGAATAATAATGAATCCACATCCTTTCCAAGATATGACAAACAATATTCATAGGGGGAATATCTACTGGATGAGTCCATCCCTTATGTTGTCTAAGTAAGTTGGATTTGTTAATCCCATATAATTATACTAATCTTGTGATTACTATTCAACATCTATATTAGCTACGATAACAATTCATGATGGTATTTTAAAATCCAAAACATAAAAACCAAATAAAGGAATATTGTTTCATAACAATAATAAGACATTTAAATAGACCGAGAGGAATTTTCATTAATGAATTTTTGGGTCATTACAGTGTCGATATACCACCTTCATAGATGACATGGATTTATCTTTGAATTCCAACAATAATTCTTGTCGTGAAACAATTTTTAATGTTGAATCAAATTAAAATATACGTATGATATCTTATGGAATTTTATGTCATCATTTTTGAATGATGATATTAATTTAAAAAACATAATGAGTTTTTTGGGCTCAAAATTCCCCAAAATAAACCAAATTGATTATCATCTTCTATTTATATAATGATTAATACTCATTCCTTAAAAACTAATGATATATAAAAAAATTAACATATGTTAGATTTTTAGTAACCTATATGTTCAATACTATTATAATTACCCCAAACATTTAGGTTATTTTATAAATGTACACAAGTAAATCGCTCATGAAAACCAAGGAAACTAGCGCACCAAAATGATGGAAATAATCCATTTATCCCTTAAAAATGAGCATGAAATAACTTAATAAACATTTAATTTATCCAATAAATATATAAATGGTTGTGAAATAATTAATTATGGTGTTTTTTTGTTATCAAAAACATTAAGATAATGTGAAGAATCATATCAGACATAAGTTATGTGGTTTCTCATCTCACAATTATTTCCATGAGATTTCTATTATTCACAAAAATATTTATTGTATGTGGTGTATTTATACTTCCCATTGATGTTACATATCATGAATATGTTTAACAATAGTGTATTTAATGTGTTATTTTATAATCATTAATTTTATTGGGTATATGGTTTGATTGATTACAAAGTGATAAGGGATTTACCAGAACCACCATTATACTTTTGGGTTACTCGTGTTCTCTTACTAATCAAATGAAATTGTCTTTAGTTTTTATGTTCATATTCTAAATTATATTTTCTATATAAAATTACGTATAATTCTCCATTTGTCCATATTATTCTAGGATATACCTATTTCTTAAAATCTCCTAACTTAATTCTTCCTCTAAGAAATCTTGATTCACGGGAACTTCCCAAATTTGTACACAATATCAAATTATCTATATAAGATATTTAAGAGAAAATTTTATTTATATTGAATATCATTTAATTATAAAAACTATCTTGGTTCACAATGGGTTCATATAAAATATTATTACATTTTATGATGAAAATGTTCTTTTATATTTTACACAAACTGCACTAAAATGTTTTAATTGTAAACATTTTTATATACTTTTTTACATGGAATGACCTCTTTTTTTACAACAATAATCATAATATTTCTCTATATTATTTAATTAATATATATTAATTAATTAAATCATTTAATTAAGGGAAGAAATTATTATAAAATCATTTATTAGGATTTATGAAATGATTATGGTACCCAATTTTTACCTTGGGTAACCCTTCTATTTTCATTAGATTCCATATGAATTATTAATCATGTAGAGAACATAATCAAGAACATGTTATGATGGGGGCACAAATATAGTGATCGGATTAATTGGGTGATGTTTTTCCTCATGATACGTCATTTTCAATGGTCATGGTGGTTATCCATAAATAGTGATCCATGTGAAACAGTTTTTGTGGTTTTCTTTCACATATCCTAATCAATGTGAATTGATCCTTAAATAGATATAAAGGCATGAATTATGTTCATGTGATATTATTAATAGTATTTTATAATATTATATTATCTTCTATATGTAATTATTTTTTTGTTTAATCATGTTCCATTCCTTTCAATCATTGTGTAATGCCTTTTATCCCCTTTGATACGATTAATTTAAATGTTTATTTATTTATTGTAATTTTTAGCTCATCTATTTTTCTATATTATCCCCAGGTAATCCTATGATGATGTAAAGTCTCAATAGAAGTTATTATATATTATTAAGGATTATATAAAATATTTTCCTATTTTGGAATCATGTTGTTCAGTTTGTTACGTGCTCTCCATGATAGTCGACTTTATGATAAGAGGTATTTAATTTTGATGTTATATTGTGATTAAAATCAGGTTATGGAATATTTAAAAGATGAGGGTCACTATATTTTGTATTAGAGAATAGTTTCATTATTTTTGGAGAATAGGAATATTTTTAATTATTATGAACAATCTGGATGAGACTGTGTATTTGAAAACACCACAAAATTTAGATTAGTATAGAGTAAGTATTTTATCAAAAAAATTACATCACTATATGTATAATACATGCGGACATGGTTCTAGAATGAGTGTACCTTGGAGTAATAATTCTGAAAATGTGTTCTGAGCCAAACTTGTGGAATCCAAGTACATAATGCACACCTTAATGAACACTTAATTTGACATTACCGTGGTATATTTTTGGAAAAATTCTTTATCTCAATACAAATTATTATTAAGGGAAAAAATCCCATAATAATATATGATATTAAATAGATAAGGATAACCGTGATTTAAACATAGAGAATCACAAGTAAGGATAAAAGTTTCCTTAAAGAGTTTATCCTCTAATGTTTAATGTTTCTTTTTTATGCTTATTAGAAAATTATTAAAGACCTCTAATTTCACATTCATTTTCATAATTTTTTATGAAAATTAGGGATGAAGCCTAATTTTATTATTATTAAGTAAATACCTCCTCTTTTTTTGGGTAGAGGGAGAACCATTACATAGCACAAAGGCCCATAGAATAGTGGCTTGAATACATGGATTGAAATCCCATTTTTTGTCCCAAATAGACCATCAATGAATATTACTGCAACACTAATTGGTCTCTTATAGTACATACTACAGTACTTCCACCACTATATTTACACCGCTGAAATAGTACTCCTTCAATGACCTACTACAGTCAACTATAGTATCCCGAAAATATTTCCCAACCCAGATTTGATCCTTGGTCTTTTGGATTAAAATCATGAGCCTGGACAACTTGGTTATAGGCTAATTGAAAATTTTATTTTTCATAGTTATTTTTTAGAAAAATGAGGACATGTGTCATCAATCAATGTGATAAAAATGTGATGATTTTTCTAATGATATTAAAATATGTTGGGAATGGGTTCATTTAACATTTTTAAACTACATTCTCATCTAGAACAAGTTATTAATAATAACATGAATAATTTAGAATTCCCTAATTCTCCAAAAAAATACCCATTTTACATTGATTCATTCATACGGAAAGGCCCCCCATGTATAGTAGATCATCATATACCCTCCTCATGGAAGATTTCATTAACTCTATCGAAAATATATTATATTTCATACAATGATCAAAAAAAGAAATTTGTAATGGAGGTCTATCATTTTGTTAGGGATGATGTTTAGTGGTGGAAAATAATCAATATTATGATGTACAATGATGAAATTTGTTCCATTTAATGAGCCAAATAGATGAAAATATTGTTCAATAAATATTTTCCTTGAACCCTCCATCTAAATTTGAAAACATAGTTCCTCAGACACAAGCGGAAGGAATATTAGTCCATCAGATAATATGAAATAATCCTTACATGTATTTCATGATATGCCTCATCTTTTTCATTAACACCATAGGAAATTTTCATAACATATTTAGTGATGTAATGTAGAGTACGTGAAAAGAATTTGAGCCTCGTGACATTGATAGCTATGAAGAGATTTTATATTCTTCCTTCAATGTTAAAATATGGATATGATACTCTCAATGATCTTGTGATCTTATTAAAGAAAATAATAAATTTATTCAAATATAGATGGATTTGAAAATAATCCCCATGATGGAATGAAGAACAAATATCCAACATGACAAAATTGTGGGAACAAGCTTCTTGAAAACTGTCTAATGGGAATCAAAAAATGATTAAAATGTTGAATAATTGTCAATATGGATAAGAAATTAAAAATGGATATGAAGAATTCCACTAATTTCGATGATTAAAGGAAGCTTCAGATCAACACTTAGCTTGTAGTGTAGTGTTTCAGCACCAATGAACAGAAGAATTTTGCAAACCAATTCCCTATACTCAAGATTTTTTGAGGAAATAAACAAAAAATTCATACTAAAAATAAATTGATTATGGTATCATTACATTTAATATGGATCTATAAAATTAAGTGGGGACAAGTATGCTGGTTATTCATTCAAAAAATATAAACATAATAATTGATTTTGATTCTACACAATCATTCACATCTGGCAATTTTTGTAGAACTATTTAACCCCACCTCAAAATTTGGATATTTATTTATCTATAGGAACATATAATGGAGAAATTATTCCATCCAATGTACATAACTCTTCTACAGATAATTTTTGTGTACAAATCCTCATAGAAAATATTTTCAAACTCTCTTTGGTAGAGTTTGAATCCTTTTTGGGGAAATATTGACTATTATTATAAAAATCAAACATCAGCTTCCATGCAAGGGATATTACTCTTCACAAAATAAAGTATCCTCTAATTATTTACAAGATTAAGGAGGAATATAAATCTCCATTATAATCATCATCTAATGTGTGAATATTATTTCTATACAAGTAAGAATATCTCACTTAAATGATTGAGAAAAAGAAGATGATCTTGTTCGAAGACATGCCCATCATGAGGAAATACACTAATGTATTCCCTAAATAATTTCTTTATCTTTATCATAATTAACATGTTGAGTTCTCAATTTAATATATTCCTAAATTAATGCCTATTATAATGACACCATATAAAATTTCCACCATTGTGTTAGAGGAACTGAAGATACAATTAAAGGAGAATCTCGGCAATGGTTTTATATTCCCAAATGCTTCACCATGGGGTGCACCAGTGCTCTTCATAAAGAAGAAGGATGGATCTATGTGCCTATACATTTGTGATCATGAGCTCAATAAAATCATAATAAATAAAAAATACCCCTTTATCAAATATATGACTTGTTCAATCAGCTACATGGGGATAATTATTTCTTATAGGTGTACCTTTGATTGGGATATCCGAAAATAAGGTGAAGAATGAATATTTACCAATTTTTCCATTAGAATGTGGTATGGGGACAATGAGTTCATAGTGATGACTTTTGGACTAACTAATTATCCAAAACATTCTTGGATTTAATGATTATATTAGAAAGGTATTATGTTGGAAAATTTATTGTAGTCTTTATTGTAGATATTATAATATACTCGAAGAGAATGGAGAAACATGAGGAGAATCTGAATATTGCATTTCATAATTTAAGAAGGGAAAACTAAAAGAAATGTATAATAATTATGAGTTATAGATGGAGGAAGAATCATTTTTGGGGAATGTAATTACGAGCAATGAGATATCTGTGGACCATTCCAAGACAAAGGAAATTCAAGAGTGGATCATGATGACATCAGTAAAAGATATCCATAGATTCGGTGGTCTAGAAATTTATTTTATACAGTTTGTGACAATATTTTCAAAATTGAAAAACCAAATAACAATGACGATATGGTGGTGAGTGACGTTTTTTGGGAAACAAGAATGTGATGAAATATCTATAGAGCTGAAAAAGAGGCTTATCATTGTTATTTTACTCACATGCTCGACAAGTGAAGAAACAATTATGGATCATAATGATTCTCTAAAAAATATCTTAGGTTTTTCACTCATGTAAAATAATAATTTGATATACCACTTATAGAGGAAGTTGAAAATTAATGAGAAAAACTATCCTACACATTATATTGAGTTTGTAGCTACAAAAATTGAATTGAAAGTCAGGTTGAATATATATATGTGGAATACTGTGAGATATATTCTGATCAAATGAGTCGGAAATATATATTCACACATAAGAATATTAATATTTACAATTTATTATGGTCTGAGATAATAGGGATTACGACAACTCAATCCACTTCCATCCTAGTAAAGAAAAAAATGTGGAGGATTATCTATATAGAAAGGATAGATCATCATTATCAAGGTTCAGAATTGAGAAGATTCCAATAATTTTTGAATTAGAAACGATTTTTATGGGAATCCTTGTGGAATTAACATCATAAATCCTTTATCAAATGATTTCCCAACCATCCCTTATAGAGAAAACAATGGATGCTTTATTGAATAATGTGGAAATTCAGAAACATGTGGAAGCTATCAAGAATTGGAAACCTGTTTAGTTCAATAGTAGGGAGGATATAGTCATATTATTTGGATCATGACTATGTGTACCTTAAAATATAGAGAATTACTCACATAACTCACCCTTCTATATTTTCCTCAGGATCACAATGATGTATCGTTGTCTCTAGGAGAGCATTTGGTGGGATAATATGAAAAATGATATTGCTGAATATACATCAACCTTCCTTGTATGTCAGAATGTGAGGTGTAAAATTAAATTTTCTAAAGGTATGATGAAACCATTAATCATACTCATATGGATGTTGGAGAACTACACCATGGTATTTTTCACTGGACATCCAAAGAAATTTAGAGTGAACACTGCTATATGTGTTGTGGTGGATCGTCTTATAAAGAGAACTCACTTTATCACAATTCATGTTAAATTTTTTTGACTATCAACTGGCATCGATAGAAATAAATGAAGTGGTAATGCAAAATGGTTCACCACTATCTATTGCATCTATCAAAGATTTGAGAATCAAATCCATTTTCCCTAAACGTTACTAAAATTATCTAAACACATTAATGAACTATAGTATGGTATATCATCATAAAACAGATGGAAAATATATATGGACTATAAAGACACTAAAATATATGTTATGAACAGTTTCTATGGTATTCATAGGAGGATGGGACCAAAATATACCTCTCATGGTGTTCCCTTAATATAATGATTTCCACTCGAGCTTCCAAATGGTTACATGTGATGCCTTTTATGGGAAAAGGTGTAAAACACCGACATGATAGGATGAAGTTGGATAATATAAGCTGATAGAACTAGAAATGGTTGATGAAATGGTTGATAAGGTTGAAATAATTCACCATCCCATCATGGTAGATGAAACCCGACACATGATCTATGCAGGCAACCATCGAAGGGACCTAGAGTTTATGGTTGGAGATATGGTATTCATATACATATCTCTATGGAATATGATCATGAGATTAGGTATGAAAGGGAATATATGTCCTAGGAACATAATTTCCATCGAGATCCTTGACCATGTTAGAAATGTATCCCATTGAATAGAACATACACCAACTGTGTCTCAAGTACATGATGTATTCTATATATCCCTATTAAAAAAGTACATACTTGATCCTTCACATGTACTGAAATCAGAGTTGGTGGAATTTTAGAATGATATTTATTATGAGAATAATTATGTGATGATATTGTATTACATAGATAACATTCACCAAAACAAGCCCACTCACCATGTAATTTTACATTGTAAGAACCTTATGTACGATGAGGAAACATGGGAACTAGATTAAGCAAGGTAGGAAAAGTACCCAAACATATTATCAATATAACATGTAAAACAAAATCTAGAGGGAGCAATTTTATAAAGGGAAAAGAATGTAATGACCCAAGTTTTATATATAGAAATTTCTTTCAAATAATTATGTCAAGCGTTATAAACACATATAGAATAAAATAAAATTTACATCAATGATGAATGAATGAAATATGAAGAAATTCTAGAAGTTAATGAACTTATACCAATATAATAGTAACATGACATTAAAAATGGTAATGTGACCCTTATAAATTGAAATCCATAAAATAAAGTAGTAACCTAACCTGTGGAATTTAAAATAAAATTTAAGCATCTTATAAATGGTTATATGATATATTTATATCATAGTATATGAAAATAAATATTTTAAATATTATTAATTAAGTATCTGGTTCTATATGTCATAAATATTTTATTACATTTTGTTTAATATATATAATAATTAAAAATAAAATTTATTTTCATAAAATATTTTCATAAATAAATATTTTTATACCTTATTATTGGGAGATTTATTTATTATACCTTAATTAATTTCTCTTATTTTTTGAAAATCATTTTTAATTTAAAAAAAATTATTTTTCAAATCAAAGATGATTTAAATAAAAATTTAAATATATCATATTTGAAACCATATTTTAATAAAGTTGACTTTATTTTTTAATTCTACACATCAAAAACGGTTTGGGTGATATTTTTGGATTTTTTTAAAATTCATAAATTATTGATGAATAATGAAATAGGGTAATTTCTAGAATATGTAAATAAATGAATTTTTTAATCATTATTTAACCATGGATGATGTATCTGAAAATTGGTTTGAATTCACATTCACCAATTATGTTATTTATACTCACAAATTAGAATTATTTATTGTCGTGATAAGACAAATATATTAATAAAAGCATGATAATAAAACAAACATATCCTCCATAATAAATACATTTCATCACCACCTCTTCTCCTCAAACGACTAAGGCCTTAATCCTTTTCGAAATTCTACTCAATACACTTCTTAATCCTCCCCACACTTTTGGTAGCTTTTGGCATTAAAAAATTATGAAAGTCAATTCCATATATAGGCTCTCAAGATGAAGGAATCAAGAGGTAAAACCCACTTCCTATTATTTTAATTTCTTTTCGTGTTCCTTTTATTTCATTCATTACCCTCACATAACCATGTTCAAGTGGAGGTAACATATACTATCATTTTATGATGTTTATGGAATAATTCATCATCATATCTCGCACCCTCTTTGTTTTATTTTAAGAGTTAAAACATTGTCTATGAGGTGTCGATCTGCCGCATACTAGGACGAAGTTATTTAATCATTCAAATACACATTCTTCTCTATTCATGATACAATTTTAATGGTTTAAACATATTATAATATTTTTATTGTCTATTATTTTATTTTACGGAGTCAATTTTTACACATGATATTAATTTAAAAAACAGAATGAGTTCATTGTGATTGAAAATATGCAAAAATGAACCCAAGTTATTATCATTAACTATTTATTTAATGATTCATAATCATAAAATATAAAAAAATTATATATAATAACAATTTATACTCTATTGGATCATTAATAACATATATTTTAAAATCTTGATAATTATCTCCACTTTATATGAAGTTTAGTAGATGTATTCAACTAATCTGATCATGAAAACCTAGGAAACTAAAACTCATAAATGATGAAATTGAATATCATTACCCATAAAAGGGATATGAAATAACATAATAAAATTATAATAAATAGTATACATGTATAAAATTTTATTTATTTATTAATTAATTTAATTTTTTTAAGGATATTAATATCGAGTGTAGAATCATTTCAGAGATAATGTATGCACTTTCTAATCTCACTTTTATTTTATTTAGATTTCTAATTTTCACCACTTATTTCATGTGTGTGTTGTATTAATACTACATATTGATGTTCCATATCATGAATTTATTTATCTTTAGTTTATAATTTTTTTTAATTGAGGATCATTCATTTCATGGGTCATACAGTTCGAAGGATTCAAAGTGTTAAGGGATTCAACACAAACCTCCATTAATCATTCGGGATTTTCATCCTATATTAATACATAAATGAAAATATTTTTTAATTTTATATAAATATTCTAAATTATTTTTATATTTTCCAAAATCATGTTTCAGGATCTATTCTTTATTAATTTTTGGGTAAAAAAACATTTTTAAAAGGAATTATACATAATTGTTCCTCTAAGAAAGATCGATTTAAGGGAACATTTTAGAGGCTTAACCAATTTTAGGTGAAATATATATTCTGTTTTTGTCAAAATATATTTTTATTTCACTCATTTTATAATGATATTATTATATGTTCACTTCTAGTTTTATTAAAATTTTATTCCCTTCAAATCCTTAAATTTCCTTTAATTTTTTCCATAAACCATACTAAAATGTTTAAATGTTAACATTTACTAAATACAATATTTAAATTTCATCCATTAATTTGGAACATATAATAATGATATATTACTATTACACATTATTAATGTTAATTTATGATTGTTATCATTTCTCCCATATACACTTTTATGATACTCCAATTTATTATGATTTGTGACATGATTATGATAAAAAATTATTTCCATGGTTATCCCTTGTGCTTACATTTTATTATATATATGTAATTATTATGGTGGAACACATATTAATGAACAAGTTATTTTTGATATTCCCAGATTGTGATCCAAATAATTAGGTAAGGTTTATTCTGATGAGACGCTATGTGAAATGGTCCTGGTTGTTATCCTTTACTCTCACTCCTCTATGTGCAACAATCTTGGTGTTTATCCTTGAACTATGCTCCTATATGGAACGATCATTGACTCAGGATATGTTTAGGTCATTTGTATATTCCCCAATAATATGAATCCATGATTATTTGATTACATTTATTATATGTTCTGATTTCTTTTGTTTAATCATGTTCCATATTGTTCTGTCATTATGTTATGCCTTCTAACCCATGTGCTATTATTTATATTAATTTATTCCCTTATTATTATTTAGAACATCCCTTTTTCATATTATCCTCTGGTTAATATATGAAAATGCTAGGTCTCAAAGAAATTTAAGAGAGCTTTATGAAGATTAAATAAAATATTTTATTAGTTTTTATCATGATGTTTAATTATGTAAATAGTCAACATGAAACTAGAATTTATGATCCTAGTTTTGTAATTATGTTTTTAATTATCATTAAAATCACATAATGAGATGTGTAAAAGGATATGACACTATAGAAATATTCTCAAATATATGTGCTATAGTCATGTTGATAAGTTTTTTACTACCTTTAATAGATCAATGTCTATTATAGAATGATGTAATCCTCTCCAGTAAAGTCATAAAAATATGAACACAATAATATATGATGAAATAATGTGTCTATAAAACTTTAAGATATATTATGGGACAAACATATTAATATTTATATAATATTTTTATAAGAAAATGTATCATTGATATGGATTTTTTCCCTTATGGTAATTGATGTGTCTGTATACTCTACGGCTAAGGACTTAGAGATTAACAATCTAGGAATATTATAATTTAGATTTATTAAAATACAAATGTGTATAGGACATGGTGGTCAACACCACAGAGAATGGGATATTTCCAAGAATATATAATCATATTTTTATAAAAAAATCATATCAACAATGATAATATTAATTTATATTGAATTTATTTATTAAAATTATTTTTCGGGTTATTAACTGAATCTACAAGAAAAGAATTAAATAATCAAATATAAATCAAATTATATTGAGTTATTATTTAATATATTTGTGATTAAATAAATGGGTAAAAGTATAATTTTTATCATGTAACATATTTATTATATTACATGTATGTGATTAAAATATAAATGATAGTTATGACAGAGTTATTTGGTTACAAAAAATCATTTATAGTTTATATAGTAGGAAATATAAATTTCTGGGGGGCGGTTGAGAATCCAATTCATGGTAATATATTAAATTCACTATAAAATGAATAAAAGATATAATTTGATGCTAATAATCATTATGAAACTAATCAGATATTCTATTTCTTTTATTCAGATTCTCGTTGAAGGGAAGTAGATGATCTGAGCTGCTTATCTATGTTATTCATAGATCTATTAATCATTTATGTGGTTATGATTATTAAATTGACAGAATCCACATATCACTAAATTTTCACCATGATATAGATTGTGGGTGTTAATATTGACATTAAAAATGTGTTTGGATGATCTAGTGTAATATGTATTTAGTTCCTTCAGGAAAAATTCAATGAAATGTAGTCGTTGTTGAACACTTATTCAATTCAAACCAGTTAATTTTCATTTTATTTTTCAGTAATGAAATATTCATACTAGATCATTAGATTTCATATTGGGATTCATATAACATGATTTAATATTGATACCTAACTAATGAAATTAAAAAATTAAAACTTTAACCCATCTACATCCTTTTCATACCCTGATACCATCAAAATAATCTTAGATAAATAACAATGTGATATGAAATATGATGAATATCCCAATAAGAAGACAAATTAGATAGAGAGTTGAGTGAAGAATATTTTTATTATTCTAAACCAAATATAAAATATTTACAAACCCCATAATAATAATTGATTTTCCCTATACAACATCAAAGGTAATAATAAAGTCTCATAGATGTTTTGGTGAAAAAGAAGATAATGTTAATAATATTAACTTTATTATGTTTCATGAATTTCTGGAGAAGCACATATGGATATATCATAAATTAATAAGAATATGTTTCATGTTTGTAAAATAAAGGATCAACTGATATAATTAAATATGAAATATGAAATTTTTGGTTAAATATCTGAAGTGTTTTAATTTTTATCGTAATGTACTACTAATAGTTATTTTTAATATGTGTCGTGAAAATGGGAATTACCCAGGTAAATAACCTTTTGTAATTACTAAAATTCTTATGAGCATCAAAAGTCACTAATACAAAGGCAACATGGTGGGGAATACTATAAAAACATTAGAATTGTTCAAAATAAAATTTAATTTGTAAATAATAATTTTCTATCAATTATTAATAATAATATTTTTAGGTTTACAGTTATAAATATCTAGGTAATAACTATTACATAAAAAACTGAATATATCATTTTGTATACATCTACTTAAGGTTCATTTTTCCCATTATACAAACTAATTAAAAGGATCCTTTATTTCTTTTATTGAAAAATATATATTATTTTCAACATGAAATAATTATTGGGATTACTCATTCTTAAAATCTAAGATTTTTTTTAAAAAAAAATTGGAAGTGAATAAGACATCTCATTATGAGATATAATAAAAAATAAATAAATCATAATTGTCTATTTCAAAAAAATACCATGTAATGGGTTTTTCATTTAGCATAATAAAAATTGAGCGATAATAAGTATTTATATAGAAATAAAATCATCATTAATACCAAATTATTTCTATAAATTAAATTATATAGAAGTATAATTTAAAAATAAATATTATGAGTGTTTCTAGATAACATGAAATGTATTATTAAATGTTTTCTAGAAAATATACCCTTTTCCCCTTAAAGGGACTAAACAATCCAAAAAAATATATCTTTATGAAAATATATGAAATATATATATATATATATATATATAACAAAATATTAGGAAGCATAGAAATTTAATTTATTTTCATTGATACAAAATCTTTATAGACCCATTATATGATCACTTGAAAAATGTAATAACCAAATTAGATAGTCCAACATAATATTATTAAGAACATAATAATAATACAATTTATTTAAGAGACATATATTGGTAAAAGAACATTAAAAAAATTATGGAACCTAAAATAAATAAAAAATATTATAATTTTATATTGAAATCATTAGTTATAAATTAATAATTTGTTTAACATGTTTGAAGCATCAATTGTTTCCTTGACGTAATAATATGGACAAATATCATTTCTCATTGAAAACTCATTAGAATAATTTACATGCATATCATGGCATGAGATATTATATGAAAAAAATAATGAATAATGAAATGTAATCTTTATAATGAATAAATTCATTAATTTATGGAAATTATTTTCATTCCATAAACATTAAAATTGAATTCTATTTGATTCCTACTCCAATGAATGTGAAAATTTAAATAATAAATAGTTTAAAAAAAATATCAATACCATTGAATGAAAATAAAAGGAGTCATAATATTAACACTATAATTTATCTATTTCCGTCTAAATATTACAATAAAATTATATTCATAATGTCAATGATGTTTTTCTGAAAAATAATAATAATAACATTTAAGTTGACATTTTAAAATATATTATCCCTTACCACCTGTCTGTATTGAAATATACTTCTTTTATTTCCACAATAGTCAATTTAAATTATTAATTTTATTATTTATAATTATTAAATTTTTTATTATTAATTTCATTTTATTTATATATATGCTAAACATAATTTTATAATCTATTAATTGCATGTCGGATGCTTGGAAGAAATTTTCCTCATATGTCCAAAATCAATTCTTTATGTTGATAATTATCAAATAGATTATGGTTTTTTCATTTAAAAAATATTAATAAAAAATTATCATTATTATAAATTAATTATTTTCTAATCATCTATTTATTATATTAATGAAATATAATTTTCATTATAATATGGAGACATTAGTATTTACGCACACATGAGTAACCCTTCCCATTTTCGACAAACGTGATGGATAGAATTTAAGTATTATTTTGACATTAAAAAAATAATGTTATGATAAATATAAATATACTTATATTAACCAACTCATATATATCATCCATGAGATTCAATTGAGAAAAACTCAAAACATCATTGTTAAGGTTTATGCTTGCTTGTATATAGGGGAAGTGTTATTATTTTTTCTTTTAATGGAATAGAAAGAAGTAAGATATATATTTACCATCAAAATATGAGGTATATATCATGCATATCATATTATTTTATTTATTCTACCATCATGACTATCCTTAAGAGGTGGTTGTAGAAAAAAATTACATTTGATTTTGTATCTTTAGTCCTCATTCAAAATAAAATATGGTTTAATTTCCTAATTTATAGATGATGAGATGGATGGAATTTATTAATTAAATTAATAGAATCCATATATTTGATATATGGATATTTTATTAACTATTAATAGTTAATAAATTTTTATAGGATATAAAAAATAAAATAAAATAAAAACACTCAGTTTTGTGATGCACCTCTTCTTGAGACAACATTTATAGGTTTACACCATTTACATTCTCTGGTGGGTATAATTATCAATAAAGTTACCCTGTGATGTAGGGTGGAATTATTGGAGGGATTTTTTAAGGAATTTGGAAATATAATATTCTCTCTTTATGCATGGAAACAGAGATATTAATGTCATATTATAAGTGAGTAAGAGAAAAACTTGGATTAATTCATTAGAGTTATATATATTAATGTAATTTTCATGGAATTGTTTCCTATGAACACTTAAAATTATAAAATAAGGTGACATTTCATGAAATAAGTTGATCATATATGAATTAATATTAAATGTTATTCCCTTATCACATATTTTTAACATATGGGAACACAAATTACCCATTTATTGTAGTGAAAAATTTTATTACTGATGATTACATTCATAATGATAAATAATAAAATTTCACTACTTGTGAAGTCAATAAATTAAATTAAAATTATTAAATAAATTTTATAAAAATAAATTTCTTTTTTTCCTATAAATTAATATTAAATAAGATTCCAAAATACTAAAAAACAACATATTTATAAATTTGAAGTTTATATAATAAAATTTAATATAATTTCATTGCTTACCTAAAAAAATATATTGAATAATATATTTATTCATACAAAAATGATCATGAAATAAAACAATAAATATTGTTTAATATTATATAATTAATTAGATAATATGAAATTAATGGGTTTTATTTTAATATATGATAAAACTAATGATAAAATGATAATTTTTTTGTAACCAATTTAATGTAATGAATGAAATGTTTAGAAAAGTTTTATTTGTCAATTTGAAAAGAAAACACTACATTTTATAAAATTACCAACAAATTACCTATATTAAATATTGTCTTTATGATATAAAAAATCATATTCATCCGGTAAATTTATTATTCAATAATTTGGTAATTTTGATTTTCTATAAAATATAATAATAGATGAAATTTTTTTATTATCAATGAAACTGTATCCCATTTAAATGAAAAATTACATAATATTATTAGAATGAATAAAACAATATATAATTTTGTAATAATAACAACGAATTAAATTGATCTAAGAGTAATCTATGTTGGGTTTTTATAGTTCTACACACTTTTTGAAATTATGAACACATAATTTAATATTATTCTATATAAAATGTTTTTAATTTTATTTTTAATATTAAAATCTAGAAACTAAAATATATAACATATGATCATGAAAGTAAACCCCATTTTAATGTTTTTTATACCCTTCATCCATCATTATTAAATGTCTATTACCACATAATTTTGAAAAATGGAAAAAGAAAATTATTATCATCTCATAGAATAACACAATATTAGGTTCTCAAAGAATGACACCAATTTTGGAATGTAAAAATATAGAAATGAAGGTGATATATAAAATACTTTAATTATTCTAGAGTGATAGATAACATGTCCCTTTGAAATTTAATGACTACATAGCAATAAATAAATAGGGATGAAACTATAAATTCATCAAAAAAAAGGTAATATGATGAAATATTATTTTTTTAGTTCATTTTAATAGATTTGAGTGATTCATATACAGTCATTATATATAACATGATAAAATGTTCATAATATTATTAAAATAAATTTATCAAATTCATTCATTTGGATCCATATTTTTGTTTTTCCACTTCTTTCTCTTCTAATACATCGTAGAATTAATTTTAAAAATGAAAATTTGTTTCTTGATGAACTAAAAGATAGTTATAATAGATAAAATGATCAATTAAAAGATATCAAATATTCTTTTGAAAATTAGTCAATAAAAAAAAAGATTCCATAAAAAAGGTAAATTTATATCAAATATGTAAAAAACATTTTTAAATGAATATTAGAAATAAAGCCTACAAAAAATCCTCAAATCATAATGTAATTCATTCTATAAATATATACACATAAAATTTTCAAAAAAAATTATACTAAAATTGAATCCAAAAATTTAAATGATATAATATTACAATATTCCATGATAATCTAAACAAAAATATATAAATCACTCATAAATAAATATAATAACAGGAATATTCCATAGTCATATAATCTCGGATGTATTCTGGTACTTTTAGAAATTAAACAAAATAAAAAATAAAACTATATATAATTTTAAAATATAATTCAACCATAATTTGCCAAAAATAAATCCATCATAATGTAAAGTAATTCTATTTATATGTTAATAGATTTTTACCAAAAATAGAAAAAATTTTAAAAAAACTAAATTATTTTGTCACAAAAAAAATATTTATTCTCATAAGTATATATATATAAACATATTCTAATAATATGAAAAAAAATCATTCTGATAACCAATTGTTACATCAGTATCAAGGATGATATTAAATGTAAAGGATATTAACAGCTTTTACCAAAGTTCAAAAAATATATATAATCATTCTATTAAAATAAACATTTCACAATAATAAATTTAAAAATTAATGGTTATATATACCTCAAAAATTCCTAAAAAGTCAATAAATATATGATGACTAACTCACATCATATAAGACCAAAAATGTAAATAATTAATATAAAATTATGACAATCCTAAAATTTATTATCAATTAAACAAAAAAGTGTCCATAATGTAAATCTTAATAACATATATAAAGGACTATTCAATCATTAATTGCTCGTCATAATCTAGTATTCAATATTTTCCTTATTATATCCCTATTCATTATTCTGTAAATTAAAAAAGATGAATATTTTACAATTATTCATCAATTACTATAAATTCATTGTTCTCACATTTAATAAATGGAGCTTTTAAAATTGAAATATAAATCCCCAATAATTCAAATAACAATATTGAATATAGATTCCCTATGATCTCTTAGGTTGAGTGTATATATTATTAAAATTAATTTGTTCTTTTAAATATACCGTAACTCCTTTATCCAAGAAAATTAATAAATTCCTTCATAAAATGGATGTTTGATGATATTTGATTTTAAATAAATTACCATGTTTTGAAAATATATCATTGAGAAAACATTTAAAATTTTTTTCCCATTAAACATTATGATATGTTTTGACTGCAACTTTTCAAATATGTCTTCCTTTGTATGAAATTAAAAAATATTCAACGAAATAGAGACATTTTTTTAAATGTCAACCACTATTATTTATTAGTAGAGTTTTTTAAATCTATTTTCTAAGTTATCTAGCTTAAATACCCATTAAATACCATCATATTATATTACAAAACACTTATAATATTATAGTTTTATTTAAGGAAAATATGTTTTAACAAGGTATTTTATTATATAATATTGTATTATATGGTTGTAATAGATAATAATTTTTTATATAAGATCAAAACAACAGAAGGAATCTAAGTAACATGATTTTTTAATTATTATTGAAAGTAAATAGTTTATAAGAGAAAGAGGACTCTATTTTATTTATTATTATCCATCATTACAATGATACAGTACCCTTTTGATGAAATTTTTGTGTCAAATAATCAATAGTTTCATTGAAGAAATCGTAGTGAGTATGTAAATAATTTTTTAATTTATTAACAAGGGTATATCATACCTTTTAATTTATAACAATTTATTTTTATCATATGTTATCCATTATCATCTTTTAATTTTATATATTTTTTAAATTCTATATAATGTTTCAGGAAAAGATGTGAATTTTTTTAATCATATACCTATGGAGTGTCTATCAAGGTGTGAAATCTTAGGAAACCATATTCTGTACTAGGTGTTGATTGAGTTAATTTCACATCTTCTCCATTTAGAGTTCTTATCTCGAGATAAATATTAATGAGAACCTCACTGAAATTTTATTATCCACATAGAGATGTATCTAATAGTAAAAACCCATAATAATTTCTTTAAATGAATTTTGATATTATATTTGATATATATAAATTAACCCTTATTGTTATCTTATTATCATAATAATTACTCATATGAATTATCATATCCTCTAAATTTATTTAAACCTTCATTACAATACCAACTATATGGACATAATAATTGTTGAAACCAAAAAGTAATACTAAATAATACAATTTATTTAATTTATTAGAGATATTTTTAGAATAATAGTTTTATATAATTAGATAATAATAAATACATAAAATCAATTACTCTATAATGTAAAAATCTACATTTAGTATCCATTTTCCATACTAAAATTCCTCTAAAAAAATTGGTTTTACAAATATGAAAAATAATCCGGATTTCATCATGAATCTATCATTATTAGTAAACATACAGAACCCATATTAAAAACCTTTGCGAATATTGGATGCACAAAATAATCTTTTTAGGAGATTAAAAAAATATAGAAAACTTCATCAATCTATTTCCTAACCATTATATTAATTAATATTGTTTTCATCTCAATGTTATTAATACTATGCGAAAATAACCATTTACATACGCTGACCATTTAATGTAAATAGTTGTTAAAAAATCATTATATGAAGAAAAAATAAATAAAATTTATCATGATTATTTTAAAGAAAAAATGATAAATATTGAAACATATTTAAATAAAAATGTAACATTGTATGTTTAATGAACATAATTATTATATTAAACCAACAATTACTATCAAATACTATAAAATCAGGTTATTTTATTTGATATAAAGTATAATTCATTGAAATATCTTGTAGGTTTATTGGGACATAATCTTGAAAAATCCCTTAATTAATCTTTACAATTATACTAAAAAATTCAATAACCTACTTAGTTAATTCAAAAATTATTTTCTTATGAAAATAATAATTAACTATTAAATTTGAGAACCATATTGGGCTCATCTATCAAAAATTATTTCCCAAGGATGTCAAAATACATAAAAATTGGAAATGTTTTTATTTACCTAAAAAACTATAATAATATACTTTTTGTGTATTTTTTGTTTATGTAAAAATAATAATGAAAATAATTAACAATCAAAATTTATTTAATTAAAAAATTTCAGGAATAACATGAAACATGATATGGATTTAAAAAATAAAGAAAAAATACATAATATTATTCTCAAATAAAAATTCTAACAGTTCATAGAAATTGTACTCAGGTTATAAATTTTAAAATAGAGAAATTTTTATTACATTAAAAAGGAATGCCAAAAAAATCGATAAATTATAAATAAAATTATTATTTTTAAAAACCATTTAATGAATTTCAAGAGAAAAATAAAATTACCGTTGTAATTTATTTATATAAATAAAATTAAATTGAATAAATTATTTTTAATATATGGTGATATATAATTAGAAATAAAATCATTAAAACATCTAAATGTGTGTTGAAGTTAGTATTTCCACTATCATTACTCTATATTAATTAATAATTTAATTTTATTATTTATTTTCATAATAAAAATTCCCATGTAAATTAATATTTTTAGTTCACTTATATACATGCTATATTTAATTATATAATCGATTAAGTTCATCTGTGTTTTTTTAGAACATACATCATATATATCTAAAATAAAATTAGTAAGATGAATATGGTTAAATGGGTCATTATTAAATCATTTATTAAGTTTTTATCACGATATATTTTTTATTTTTTATAAATTAATCATGTTTTTATAAAAAAACAAGTAATATTGGTTATGAGAACTATATTATGTTATTAATTGGAGAAAATAGTTTGTATGTACTGATAAGTAATGTTTGCATTTTTCAATGAACATGATGGAAAAAATGGTCATCTTATGGTAAAATTAAAAATATAAATTATACCATAAATATAATATTATTTCATTAAACCATCTCTTATATTTTATCAATGTGATGTGGTTATAAATACTAAAAAACATCATTTTGGGCGGCGAATGTCCGCATCTAAACAAAAATTATGTCTTTTGTTTTTTTGTTCTTTAAATGATGATAATGTATTTATTTACCATTACATAATAAATGTTATTTCATAATAATCAAATTAATCCATTTTTATGAATCATCATTACTGTATATAAGAGGTGGTGATTGAAAATGAGTTACATTGGTCAACAAGGAGGTAGTTATCCATGCACAGTAATGATGGTTTCATATCTCATATATTGTTATAGGATATTTATAACAGTTCTAAAAACACTTAATAAATTCTAAATGTATTTTATATAATGGTTTTTTATATGCAAATAGTTCAATGATTTTTTATGGTTCTAAAACAAGAAATAAAATAAAAACACACACTTAAGTGATTTACCACTTCTTTATACATCCTCTATAGGACTACATAATTACCCTTCTAATATGGGAATAATAGTCAATAAATCGCCACTAGGATGCAAGGATAGTTTCTTGGAAGATATTTTTGTATCACAAGGATGATCTAACAAGATCTAGATGTTTGGAGAAAATTAGAGAGTAAGAGTCCTTTTATAAGAGAGGGAGACAACACACATAGAATTTTTCAGATGATTTAAATATTATAATGTGAATTTATAATAAAAGTGTCCTAAAAATAATATTTATGAATACTGTTATAATTCTAGAAATTAAATCATCACATTAGTGTTTATACGTATCCTAGTTTCATTATCCGATAAATTTAATTTATGTAAATTGAATTTATCTTTTTTTCTTACACATTATTATAAAGTCAATATTCATAATGACCAAAAATGATTTATAAATTATTTTTTAATTTTTTTATATAAGATTCTAATAATGGAATATATTTTATCGTAGTAAATTTCAATAATTTTTTTAAATTGCATTTTAAATTTTTTTCGAAGACAAGGAAAAACCACTTCACGAAAAATGTATTTGTATGCATTAAAAATAATTCACATTGATTCATTTTATAGTAAAGAAAATAAAATGATTATAAAAATATGTATTAAAATATATTATATATAAATTATAATAAAAAAATAATAAATATATATTATTATTATTAATATTGATAAAACACCATAATCACACAAAAATAGTTTGTAAAAAAAATTATGTAAAAAATAACCACATAAAAAATCAAGTATATTATTGATTCGAATGATATAAATTTCAATATATATAATTAATAGGTAATTATGATAATTAATTTTAAAATAAAAAATATAACTATCATTTTTAATTCAATTATTTTTTGAAACAAAATGTCATTTCCATTTGATTCAAAATTACATTGGTTATTATACTTACTCTGTGGAAATAAATAATGTGAATCATGATAATTTGGTAATAATTATAAAAAAACCAAGTTATTATAGGTACTTATTTTATGATGTATTATATATTTAAAAGGTATTCATATATAAAAAATTGAAAGCCCATTGAATTAATATATAATATTCAAAAAAACATTTAGTTAGATAAATTTAATATCCCAATTATAGGTTTGTGGTAATTATCCTCACCCAAATATTTCTATTGAAGTACTGAATGAATTAAATGTGATTTTTATATATTATTGGTTCTATCTAGAAAGAGGAAAAATCATTTTTGGGAATAATGAAATCACATTTCATATCAATGTTTCCAAATCTATTAATGAATGGATGATTATGAATTCTATTTGGATGAAATGTCTAAAATGTAGGTCTTTCTACTAAAAATGATCATCTATTTGATTAAAATATTTGAAGGAAACTCAATATTCGGGATATTTAAATTATTGATGAATGGATGAGTTTCAAGGTTTTAACGTAGATAGTAGGAAACATATTTCATCAGAATTTGTATCTCTAATATTTTCTATTTTGTGGATACAATTTACTATATAAATTAGTATATAATTTTTGAAAATGTGAGGACAAAATTTATTTATGTGGGGATATAATGAAATGATATTTAAATATTTAATTCTATTATAATTAACTACTATTTTTAATTTCGTATTTCATAGAAATCATAACCTAAAAAATATGATACATTTTTTAACTACAATATTATAAATATTACTTATGTTGGTTATTAATTTAACACCTGTTGTGTTATATATATGTCTAATTTTTGGATGATTTTGTATATATTTATGTTAAAAAATAATATCATGTATATGGGTTTGGAATATTTTGTTTTCAGAGAATCATTATAGTAATATGCTCTATGAACTATCAAAATAATTCATAATTTAAACGTTCAGAATGATTATATAAATTCTAGAGAAAAATTCATTATTTTACAATGGTTTTCAAATCATTTTAGTTACTAGGAAAATCTTGTAGGTTAATGGGTTTATTAAAAAAAGTATATATCACATCTCATGTATGGTATGTCTAACCGTATGACTATCCCTTCTAGAATGTGAAAATTATTTATCAATGGATAGTAGCAACCACCTAGATACCACATTGTATATCTAACCATGATTCCAAACTATAAAACATGAGTTATTTACCTCAAAATGTGATAGTACCATTATTTAAATGATTTTATAACCTTTCTTCTATCCATTTTCCCTCATTATCCAATAATATTCTCACTTTAACACTCTAGGTGGTTTTCACCTTGGTTCATGAAAAATCAATATCTATCAATATGAATCTCCTTGAGGTATGTGTGTTTTTAATAGGTTTTACTCATATTTCAAGACCTAACTCTTATCAATCATATAATCTATGTCATGAAACCCTATGTGGGGTATGATTACCTAATATAGAGTTTATATATTGAAATGGTGGTGTCTATTTTGGATATAAGCTTAGGAGGTACAGATATATTGTACTTCCAACACATGTATCTTGAGAGAAATTATTTTCTCCATTAAAAATGTTGGTTTATCAATATAATGATTCTATATAATAATATACTTGATGATATGATATGAATTCAATAGTACTATTAACGAAATTCAGTTACATAAAATTTCTATTTTTTTTATTATATCATATTAGATTGTTGAAATAATGGTTCACAGTGGTGTTTTCATTAGAAGTATTTTAACGAACATTATGTGTTTGATAAAATACCTCAGATAATATTTTGACTATAATATGTATTTTCAAGATAGGGGGTAGTAAAAAACACTTTTTAAAATTTCTTTTAAAAATATGATGATGTTTAAGAGATATGTTTTATGAAATATTGCTACATGTGTTCATTAGGTGTTTCATGATATGGAATTGTGAACACCTTAGTTTGTTTGGAACCACAATGGGTTTATATAACCATTAGTTTGTAGATATTTTTAGATAATAAATAATACTATAAAAATTTTGTGGAATTAGTATTTTAGAAATCAATTTTAAATAACATATTGTAAATTTGTGCGCCCTACTACCTATTCCAATAGGATAGATACCAACATGTTCTAGGTTTTATTGATGATGGTGATTTTATAATGATATTATTCTTGTTGTAACACACCAAGATTCCATGGTATTCTTCTTTATGAATAATACAATAGCTTGTGTTGTATGAAACATCGAGTTCTATCACACAACGACCAATCAAACTAATCATTATGAATAATAATACCCACTTTATGAAATTTTATATATTTTATTTTAAAAAATATACTTACTTTTTTTATTTAGAATATGCAAATTAGCTTAAGGTGATTTTTTTAGTATTTTTCTGAAAACATTCAATTTTTGTTGAATATTGAAAAACATTGTGTTGTTTTTTAAAAGTGTCATTTTATTTAAATAATTATTATATTTATTTAAATTTATTGTAATTAAAAATAGATATATAATAACTATATTATTTTAATTCAAATTAATTGGAGTCATTTCATAATAAAATTGAATTTAAAAAATTTCATTTAACTTTTTAACGTCTTTTACCCACCATCTTGGAATATTTGTAATTTTGAAGAAAACGTAATTTTACAGCTTCTAAAAATTTAATTTCAACTTTATAGAGACATGGTTGATATAAATTTGTAAAATTCTATTCGAAAGGTGGAAAATATTTTTTGTTGAATAGAAATTATTGATTTTTTTACTACTATTAAATGTAAATAGGATAATTAAGGGTAAAAATGATATTAAAATTACCCTAACACATGTCCTAATTCAATTGAGTATGTTTATTTCGACAAAAATAAATATTAGAAATAAAATATTATTTTATTTTATCCACCTGGATTACATTAAGACGTTTAGTATTATTTTATTTTAAGAATAGTTAAAAGTGTTAAATTCCAATTTTCTTAACTAAAACATTTTTAATATATGGTTTTAAATAAGATAAAATATAATATAAATATTCATTAGATTTATAAATATATTTTCTAAATAATGGTATTTTATTTATAATTTTTATTCATTAAATAATTAAATTTATTTATGTCACAATGATGTTGCAGTACTTACCTTATTAATGAAAGATTAAAATAATTGATATTATAAATATCCAAGTAAATTTAAATATATACTTTTACACATTACACAAACTTCATAGCTTAATATAACATGTTAGGTTTTATTAAATAATTATTTTTGATGTGATAAAGTTTTTATTACTTTATCAAAAACAAAATACCAAATATTATCAAAATTGACATAAATGAGTTTTTAAAACAAATACTATATTATTAAATGATATAATATTCATAAAAATATATGGATCATCCAAAGGACATATTTGAGGTTATATATATAAATAATTATTCACTTGGGTTTCTCTTGTATTTTTTGTATGTTTATTAACCATTTATTATAACAACACAAGAATACATGGTACAGAATAAACTATCTAAGTAAGAGTTATATTTAAAATATAAGGTCAATATAGTGACCTAGACCTATCTAAAACCAATTGGATGAATGTTTTTCTACCTATTCATACCTTATCATTTAAATAAATTATTTTGGAGCCATTAGAAACTGAAAATCATTTTATAATAAAATAATATTTCAAGCAGTTCCTAAAGTGTCCCTCGCCTATCTTATAAAGGGTACTTCCACTTCTCTACAAATCACACCTCAAATTCCATTTGGATAGGCCAAACCATTCTCTAATATCCTCCCAAATACCCTCACTTTATCATAGAGGACTTATTTTGATCAGAAATCCAACCTATGGAACCATTTCGATCAAATCAAAAAGAAGCACCTGAAGAAAAGATAATTATTTCATTACCTCTTTAAAAATACCTTTCTTCATCCACTTTTATTTCGTTGTTGTTTGCATATCAGAATAATAAATATAGTAACTTCTATATATTTTATAGTATTGTAAACATGGTACAGACATATTCATTATTCTATCCATCCAATGAATGACCAAGTCCCCATATTGTGAACGCACGGCTTATCGTCTCCACATCTTGGTGTAGTTTGTTATTCAGCACATAATTGTTTGGATGGGTATAATAATGAGTATAATTGATGTAAATAATAAATTTAATATGTTAATTATTCTTTATATATGATATACCTTTCAATTACATTTAATTTCACCACCAATAAAATGATATTATTTCTCGTGCATATGTGGTGATTATCGTCTCCACAAACACGATGAAATTCATTACCCATTGTAACCATTAAAGAATAATTTTCATATCATGATACTAAATACTTTTTTAGAACATTATATAATTATGGATATGATTCAAATAATTCCTATCTATAATATACATGACTTATGTAAAAAACATATAAAGGAAAATGAATCATCTAACACCCAAAACAATGATACTATTGAAATATTATTAACAGCTTAATATTATAAGATCATATATGATATCATATTTTTGTATGTGGTTCTTTTATAATTTAATAACAATTAATTAACTTTTATATAGAAGGATTAAATACCATTGACCAATGAATATTACAAGTTAAGGGTTAATTTTACAATCTCTTTATTATATGAGGTTGTTAATATGTAAGTATATACATGGACCTCATTATCATCCACATAAATGTTTTTTAAAATGTATTTAAATTAATTATAACTATTTACTATACTATGGGTTAGTTTAATTTATACCCTTGTTTTACTTTTTATAAAATGGTTTCTAATAAATCATTCTATCGCATTCCAAACAAGGTCCTTTATCACCTTTTCGACAAATTAAAGAAAGAATGTTCTTTAACTTATACAGAGGGTGCAGCTATTTTTTTGGCATTATAAAACATTTTAAGCTTCCCCTACGTGCTTATAATAATATTTTCAAAATAATTTTTTTCTTTATATTTGAATGATTTCAAAGTAGATAGAAATATTTCACACAAATAGATTTAGGATTGATTAATTTTTTGTCGACATCTTTTGTTGGATTTTACATCAGTTTGAAGCTGATTTATTAGGATACAATCATCAATATTGTATTATTGTTTTAGTGATATTTTTAATTTGGATGAGTTATTTTTATACCATTCATGGTTTATGGATAAATTATTAACATTTATTATGCTAGTTTTAATATGAATGTATATGTTATTTTTCAACTTTTTCATATGCGGAATAAATTGGACAGGGAAAGTGATGGGTGGAGATGGATATAACTCCTCGATTAATCGATTAGTTTCATGAGAAAAACTATTTTCTTTGGATAAGGACATGAAAAATATTATTTTCAGTCATGTCACAAGGCCTTGACTATGTGGTTTTGATTTCAGACATTATGTATTCCATCATTATGAAATTTACATTGATAATACATGTGATTATTAGACTAGTAGAATATCCCTGTAAATAAGTAAAATTCATTATTTAATTTATCACTTCCATAATATGATTAATTTTATGTTTAAAAGGCTTGCCTTCTAGTCTTATACATTTCCTTAAATGTTTATTCTTATTTATGATAGTTTCTGTTATATTTTTATCTTTACTGAGCATCAGAGCTCACCTCTTTCTATGTTATATTTCTTTCTAGAATGCGAAGAATTAAATTATGACTAACCTATAGCGATAGAATATGGGAAATTAATGACTTCAAAAGAGACACAATGTTTTTGTTTTTCATTTCATAATGTAATGTAATACTTATGTATGTCTCTAGTACTTCCAAGGCTACAAAACATATCAGTATTTCTGGATTCGATCACTTGTGATCATGCCAATGTCATGTAATAATGCACCGACACTTTGTAACGAGGGTTGGGGGGTTATTGATGGTATCATAGGATGTTTAGAACAAACCATGGAAACTAGATTTAGAAAAAATATAATTAGGAAACATTACCCTAAGATAAACATCAAGGATTAGTATAGAAGAAATTCCTAAAATTTTGGTAATGTATAGATTTTGTTAGTTTTCCATTAAAATTTAACCCTGTATGGATATGAGAATGTAGAGGTGGATTGGATCATATATACCTAGGAGTTAAAACACTGATAATGAGTTTCAGGCTTGAACTGGGGTATCTGGGTACACAACAATGGGTCACGTTGCACTCTTGGTTATAACACTCCCTGGGGATTTTATTATTATAAATCACATTTTCATTACAAGACATTATATAGTATTTATGAGTAAATACTTCCTTAAAAAACATTTTTTTTATTATGGATTATAAGAATAAACTGTTCAATTTATGAAAGGTATTTTACTAGTTTGGAATTATGTATTGTGATTCATTAACTAATATAGTGTATAACATTGTTTTGAAATTGCGCATAGTGGAAGGATTTGAAACTTTATCAATGCAAGTAATCTATGAAGGGATTTCCCTCATACTCTAGATAATTATTGTAGAGATGGTGATGCAAATGGTTCTGAATAGCTTATAACCATACTATGAAAACTCACTTATGTTATAAATAATAACCTTACACGTCTAGAGAACCTTGATCCACAATGTAGAGGATCAATTTTATACCACATAAAGAGGTAAAATCCACAAACATTAAATCAGACAAAACGTACCTTTTTAGCTGAGTAGTGGATAAGATCCTTAGAGAAAATATTTCATGATTTGTGAAGTAGTGAAAGGAAAAAAATTCATGGTGGTTTATCGCCTCACAGGAGATACACATCAATGGTGGTTATTGATTCCAAACACATAGGAGGTTGAAGTAGTATCAAATATAGAAAAATGGATTTTAAGGATCTTTTAATAGAAAAAGTAATTTCTTATTGACCATCGAGCATATATGGAAAGACATTTTCTCAGTCTAAGGAAAAAAGAGGATGAAAATGGCACAAATTATGAGGCCAACATTACAAGGATAGAATTTTAGGTTGCATATTATATACATAACCCAAGGAGTATTATTGATCTAGTAATTGATGTGTTAAAACAATTTCTCCATCAAGCATTCCTCTCATAATCCATCTCATCGTATGATGATATAGACTTATGTTCTATCAAGATAGAAAATGAATTATCTTAGTCTTATGATTTTAAAGTATATGAGGAGAAGAACAGATCTGTTGAACACTCTAGAAATGGAAATTAGTGGACGAAGGGAAATGTTTAATCTCCATCTTATAGTAAATGTGGTATTAAACATTCTAGTACTTGCTTTAAGGGGATAGGAGTCTATTACAAGTGTAGTAAAAGGCCACAAAGCTAGATATTGAATGGGAAATAAATATTTTTTCAGTGTTGAGTGTATCAATTGAAGAGTAATGGGGAATTATGAAAATAAATTTCATAAGTGACAAAAAAACATGACTTAGAAAAGGCCATGGGAGAAAGGCCAATCTTATGTGATCACTACTTATGAGGATGACGATCTGAATGATGTGGTGGTAGGTAATTTAATGGTTTCCTCAAATTTAGCCAATTATTTATTTTATTTTGGATCATCTCATTGTTTCATATATTCCTGATTTTCTATGAAAATTTGATATTTCCAATTTTATTTATCATGTGAGTTATCAGTAAAAACCCTTAAGGGATGTATCATTGCAAAAATGTTTTGTCAATTAGTTATAATTAAGGCATATAAAATTTTTCAATATACTGATCTCGTTATCATACCAAAGATTGAATTTGATATAATACTTGATATGGATTGGATTTTGGACCATGATGAGAAAATTTATTGTATGAAGAAGGATGTTACATTTTTTATGGTGATAAGGAGTTCCTTATCTTTAAATCATAAATGTCACAAATTTATTTTTATCTAGATCCACCCCCAGTACATATACTAAATTCAATTATTGGGGAGTAAGAGAATGAAATAAATGTGGGTGAGTAAAGGAATGATAAAATAGAGTATGTACCTATTGTGCAAAAATATGTTGATGTGTTTCCAGAGGATTTACCTGGATATCCAATAGAGCGAGATATTGATTTTTACATTGATTTAATTACTATTTCATGGACCATATGGAATACCCCTTATAGAATGGCTAATGTTGAATTAGTATAATTTAATAAAAAACTATAGAAATTGAGTAACAAAGGATTTTTTCTCCCTAGTTTTTCTCCTTGGGGATCCCTGTTTTTTTTAAAAGACAAAAGATGGATCTATGAGGTTCTGAATTGACTACAGAGAGATCAATCCTATAACAATAATGAACAAGTATACCCAAACTCTCA
The DNA here is from genome assembly GCA_963277665.1 of Viscum album. Lineage (NCBI taxonomy): Eukaryota > Viridiplantae > Streptophyta > Magnoliopsida > Santalales > Viscaceae > Viscum > Viscum album. Next base: position 602,374,786 of record OY728126.1, read on the forward strand.
TTGATGATTTATTTGATCAATATCATGGAGATCAATATTTCTCAAAGGTTGACCTTTGAACTGGATATCATTAGTTTTGTGTGAAAAAGGAAGCCATTCCAAAATCCACATTTTAAACTAGGTATCTGCATTGAGAGTTAATAATAATGCCTTTTGAACTAACAAATACACCCTCTATTTTCATGGATATAACTATTTATGTTTTCATGGAGTATATTTATTACTTTTTAGTGGTATTTATTTTTGATATATTGTTACACTCCAAATGGTACGATGATCATGAAAATCGCATGTGCCCTATTCTAAAGAATCTTAGAAGAACTGAATTATATGGGTTATTTAAAAAGTGTGATTTCTGGCTTTAGGAGTTTTCTTTTCTTGGTCATATTGTCTCTAAGGATTTATTCTCTGTTGATCCTTCTATGTCAAAGGAGAACATAGAATGGCCAACACCAATGAGTATAACTCAGGTATGCAGTTTTAATGGTTAAACAGGTTATTATCGATGTTTTTCCAGAATTTTCTCAATTGGCTAAACCTTTAAACAATATCAAACATAAAGGGGTTAAATGTTTTTCAACAAAAAGTGTGAATAATGTTTTGAAGAACATAGGAGAAGATTATCCAATGCTCTTAAATTGACTTTACCATCAGGGAATTATGGGTTTGATATATATAGTGAAGCTTCAATGAAAGTATTTGGTAGTGTCCATATACAGAATGATAGAGTTATTGCCTATGAAACATGAAAGTTAAAAATACATAAAAAAACCTATCGTATTCATTATCTTGAGTTAGAAGATATAATATTTTCTTTTTAGAAATGAAGAAACTATCTCCATGGTAAAAAATGTGAGATATATACTGATCACAAGAGTTTAATGTATATTTTCTAATATAAAGAACACAACATGACGCATAGATGATGTATTGAAATACTCAATGATTATGATTTCACTACATACTACCACTAGGGGAAGGCAAATAATATGGATGATGGTTTGATCAGAATAGATCGTGGTGTTTTGAAGAAGATGGGTGTTGAAAGATATCCTATGCTAATGGATCTAGTAAAGATGGATATGGGAATAATCATTGATGGTAAAACATCAATAATTTTTCAAATAGTTGACAAAACAACTTTACTAGAAAGGTTAAAAAGTTCTTAGGCTCATGATAAAGTTTTTTGAAAGAAAATTAAAGCTGTGAATGATGGGAGATTGATCTACATTATACAGGGAGATGGAATTCGGAAATTTTGGAGGAGTAATTTTGTTCCTGATATACCTTATCTGATCAAGGAATATTTGGATGATGCATATATCTCCAATTTCTCTATAGACCCTGGTATCACTAAGATGAATAGTGATTTGAAGAAACTTTTTTGGTGGGAAAACACAAATAGGGAGATTGTATATTATGTTTTTAGATGTATGGTTTGTCAACATGAGAAGGATAGAAGACAAAATTGTGGAGGATTCATGTAATCTCTTCCCATAACACAGTGTAAATGGGATGATATTACGATGGTATTTTTCACGAGACTACCAAATACTTCTAGATGGAATGATGAAATATAAGTCATTCTAGATTTTAGAATAAATTCAACACATTTTATTTCTATAAGATAAGATTTAACATTTGAATTTTTAGAAAGTATATATATTAATGAAGTTGTAAGACATCATGGTGTACCCCTATCGATTGTTTCTTATTGTGATCCCCGTTTTACATCAAGATTCTAGACTAATTTTCAGAAATCCCTAGATACTAAACATCGTTTAAGCACTCCCTACCACCATCAAAATGATGGATATTCCAAATAGACTATTCAATCCTTAGATAAAATGTGGAGATCTTGATCACTTGACTTTCAAGGTATGTAGGATAAGTACTTACCTCTGGTAGAATTTTCCTACAATAATAGATTCCATTAATGTATTCAAATGGAAGCATATGAAGCGTTATATTGAAATAGGTGTCACAAACCAACTTGTTGGGATGATGTGGGTGAGAGAAAACTCGTAGGCCCAAATAATGTTGAGGAAAAAATTGAAAAATTAAATCTTATCCAAACCTACATAAAAAACCTCAATCAAGGAAAAATATCTTTGTCGATAATCGAAGGAATGATTTGGAATTTTATGAAGTAGATCATGTTTTCTTGAAGGTTTCTCCATGGGAGGGTGTTATATGATTCAGTAAGAATGTATATTAATTCCTAGGTACATTGGACATTTTCAAATATTAGATCTAATTAGAGTTGTAGCTTATCATTTGGAAAAGTGACCAAGTATCTCCAAAGTTCATGATCTGTTCCACATATCACTATTGAAAACATAATTATCTGACCCAACACATGTACTCATCTATGAAGAAATAGAATTTAAACATGATTTGTCTTATTTTGAATAGTCTATCTGGATTCTTGATATCATAGATCAACTTTTGAGAAACCGGATGACTCATCTGGTAAAAGTTCAATAGAGAAACCATAAGACTGAAGAGGCAATGTGGGAACCTAGGGAACTTATGATGAAGAATAAACCAAATAATTTTATATAATAGTATTCTAGAAATTCTGAGAATTAAATTATTTTTTGGTAGGAATAATGTTACACCCAAAGCTTACACGATATACTTTTCTTTGAAAAATACAATAGTTTGGATGTACGGAACATTGAGTTCTCGCACACCACAACCAATCAAACTAGCCATTATGAATTTTAATACCAACTTTTTGAAAATTTTATAAATTTTATTTTTCAAAATGGACTTCATTTTTGGATTTGGAATATCAAAATTAGCTTAGGGTGATTTTATAGTGTTTTTCTGAAAACATTCAATTTTTGATTAATAGTGAAAAACATTGCATTATTGTTTAAACCATACCTTTTACTTAAATAAATATTTATTTTATTTAAATTATTTTAAGTCATAATAGATAATTAATTTCTTTATATGTTCAATTTAATTCATTAGACTCATTTTACAACAAAATTAGATGGATAAAATTTTGTTGAACTTTTTAACGTCTTTTACACACCTTCTAGACACATTTGCACGTTTGAATAAAATGTAATTTATCGCTTCTATGACTTGAATTTCAAAAATATGAGAGAACCAACAGAAATTAGTAAGTAAAATATGGTTCAATAGGATGAAAATAATTTTATATGAACTGTAACTTTTGAATTTTATTTACCGTGGCTGAAAAAAATTGGGTAATTAATGTTAAAAATGATATTATAATTAACCTAAAAAATGTCTTGATTCTATTGGATAAGTGTATTTCCACCATAATAATCGTTTTGAATAAAGTATGATATTATCTTATCCACATGGATTAGATTTGTAAATTTATTATTATTTTATTTAATTATTAGTTAAAAGTGTTAAATTCACATTTTTTATAATTAAAACCTTTTTAATATATGGATATACATAAGATAAATTTGAATATAAATCATTATTGGAAATAAAAAATGATTTAATACACAATTATATTTTATTTAAATTTTTAACACATTATATAATAAAATTTATTTATGACACAATTATGATGCGGTAATTACCTTAATAAAGAAAGATCAAAATAATTGAAAGTATAAATATCCAAATAAATGTAAATTGATACTTTTGATGAATTAAACTAATTTTATTGGTTAATATGACATGTTATGGTTGATTAAATTAAATATTTTTGAAGTGATAAAGTTTTTATGACTTTAATACATTCAAATTACAAAATAGTGTCAAAATTGAAATAATTGATTTTTTATTTCAAATAATATATTATTAAATGATATAATATTAATGAAAATATATGGTGTCAAAAATGACATATATAATGTTTGATATGTCAATAAATAACAACTGGGGCTTATTTGATATTTTTATAGCATGTTTATTAACCATTTATTATAATAATAAAATAATACATGGTGGATGTTAAACAATTTAACAAAGAGTTAAATTTAAAAGATAAAGTTAATATGGTGACCTAAACCTGTATAAAACCTACTAGTTGAGATTTTTTGTCCCATACACACCATATCCTTGAAATAAATCCTTTTTCAGCCATTATAAATAGAAAGTGATTTTAAAATAAAATAATACTTCAAACTCTTTCAAAATTGCCACTCACGTATCTTATAAAGGGGACATCTTGTTCCGTAAAAATCACAACTCCAAACGGAATTTGGATCAGCCAACCCATGCTTAAATATCTTCACAGCTACCCTCAAATAAACCTAGAGGACATAATTGGATAATCAATCCAACATAAGGATTAATTTTGATCAAATCAAACGGAAGCACTTGAAGAAGAGGTAATTATTTCATCACATATTTCAAAGTTCTTTTCTTCTTCCTCTACCTCATTAATTTTTTGGTACATAAAAAAATAATACCTCCAATACCTCATAAAAAATTGATGTTATTATAAATATGATACATCTAAATTAATTATTTTATCCATCCAATGAATGACAAAGTCACACTACATGTGTACGTACAACGTACCATCTTGACGTCATGGTGTAGTTTTTTAATCAAAAAATCAACATTTAGATGTGTATAATAATGTGTATAATTGATCTAATTAATAAATATAATATGTTATTGTTTTTTTATATATGATATAACAACCATTACATATGATTTCACCATCAATATTATTATATTGTCTCTCCTATGTACGTACAGATAACTGTCTCCACGAACGCGATGAGATTAATTCCCCATCGTAACCATTAAGGAATAATTTTCATTATATGATTAAAAATTATGATTAAGAAATTAATATCATTATGGATATGAATCAAATACATCCTATACATAAGAATCATGACTTACATAACAAAACATATAAATGAAAATGAATCAATTAACACCCGAAACAATGATACTAATGAAATATTATTAACAAAGCAATTTTAGATGATCATATATGATATCATATTTGTGTGTGTGGTTCTTTTATAATTTAATAAAAACAATATAACTATTATACGGGAGTATAATATATCCTCTACCATTGAAAAGTACATTTTAAATGTTAATTATACAATCTCTTTATTATATGAGGTTGTTAATATGTCAGTATATATTGAGACACTTTTATCATCCACATCCATGTTTCTTAAATTGCATTTAAAAATTACTAATTACTAGAAAATGGGTTACAGTCATTTATACCCTTATTTAAATTTTTTTAAACATATTGAATGGAATTTTTTGATCTCTTTCAAAATAAGGTACTTTATGACCTTTTTGACGAATCAAGTAAAGAATTTTGTTTTAATATATACGGATGGTGCGACTATTTTCTTCTGTTATAAAACATTCGAAGATTCCACTATAAGCATGTAAAAATATTTTCAAAATAAATGTTTTATTTAAATTTAAATTATTTCAATGTAGAAATAAATACTTTGCTCAAATAGTTTTTGTATTTATTTCATCTATGTCAAAATCATTCATTGGATTTTATATTTATTTTATGTTGATTGATTATGATACCATCTTTTTTATTGCATTGATGTTTTTTTGATTTGTTTGACTGTGGATGTGTTATTTGTATACCATTCATGGTTTATGGATAATGTACCGAGACTTCGTATGCTAGTTTTAATATGAATGTTTATTTTATGCTTCATCATTTTCATATGAGGAATGCATTAGACATTGTATGTGACAGATGGGGCCCGCTATAGCTACTTGATGCATAAGTTGGTATCATGATACAAACTAGTGTCTTTGAATAAGGCCTTGACTGAATATTATTTGTAGTTTTGGCATGAGGACTTGACTATGTGTTTATGATGTCCGAAATTATGCTTTCAATCATTATAAAATTGGCTATTGATATAACATTTGATTATTCGACAAGTATAATATCCATGTGAATAAGTAAGTGGAATTATTTGATTTATCTTTTCCATAATATTTTTATGTTTATGTTCAATAGGATTGTGTTTTAGTTATATACCTTGACTTAAATATTTAGGATTATTTATGATAGTTTCTACTATATTGTTATACTTACTGAGCATCTGAGCTCACCCCTTTTTATGTTTTAATTTTTTTCCCAATATGAGAAGAAATATAATGTGACTGACCTGGAGGGATAGTCTACATGATATGAATGTGTTCAAAGGAGACACAATGTCATTGCTTTTCATTTCATAATGTAATGTAAAACTTATTTTTACATCAAGTATTTATAAGTAAACTAAATTAATTAGTCTTTTGGGATTTGATCTCATGTGATCATGCCAATGTTATGTAGTAATTCATTAACTCTGGGTAACTAGGGTCGGGGTATTAGACTTCTGTGTTTATATTTTATGCTATTGGTTTTTTTCTTACATCCCCATTATATGTATCATTAATTTAAATATATATTTACTTTTAGAATTAATAATGAAATATTTTAATGTTAATTAATAGAATGTTTGAAGAAAAAATAACATATTTTAATTATCAATATAACATGATATCATAAGCTATAACTAATGGAAATTTGGTGACATACATTTTTTAGATTCATTGGAATATCCCATGCACATTTTCCAGAAAAACATCATATTCATATGAGTGTATGTAGGATCATTTTTATATAATATTGTTGATTGAATGTGTCTCATGTGGCATAATAACTAATATCAGTCATTAGAGCCATCATAGAGGGTTGAGATGGTTGTAATAGATGGTAACATGGAGACATGATTTTTTTTAATTGTTCTAGTTTATTTTGTGGTCTGGATTTTTATGTCCAAGATTTTTTTATATTTTACTCCTCATTATAAAAAGAATTTTTTGTCTTTAAATTTTTATATATGAAACATGTCATATTTTATTTCCTAGGTGAAATTTTTCCCATAGTTATGTATTAAAATACTCAGGTGCCTAACATAAGCCCATGGAAATAGGGGACTCACTTCAAGCATTGAGGTAGTTAAAATTGACTCATATGTAAGGCCATTATATGATTGTCCGTTATAAAATGTAAATAAACGTAGGATAGGTTAAATTTTATTTTCCTCAATTTTTTTGGGGAAGTATGATAGTTTGGAGACCATGTCTTATCATATCTAAAAAAGTATATTAATAATATGTTTCTAATCACCTATATGAGTGCTGAAACAATTGATTCAATTTGTATTCAATATTAAATATAAATTTTAAATCGACTTGGTGTTATGGATTTATATAAAGAAATATGTTCCACTTTTTCATTTATTAGTTTCCTTGTTGGTTGTTCATGATTATAGTTTTAAATTATAATCAAAATCATGTTTTGAGGTCCATCTGTATTGCATGAAGGGAACCACTATGACCGATAAATTATTATAAAAATGTTATGGTGGTTGTGGATTTTCTGGTACAGGGATTTAAAACATATGTCTAGGATGATCAAGACACTACATCTCTTCTCTTTTTAAGAACAGACAATTCTAGGATTTATTGAAGAACTAAAATTGATGGGAAAAGAATCAAAGATGTTCCAAGAATATATTAACCTCAATAATTATTTTTATTGATAGTAGTGAAATTATTTTTCAAAAATGTTTATTATATATATATATTGATGTATGATTAACAGATTTCCATGTAAATTATTTAAGTTTATAAATATTGACTTTTATGATTTATTTTAAAATTAATCTTGTTATATATATTATATTTTTGAAATGGGGTTCAATTATTAATACCCAAAAAAAAATATTTGGTTTTCAAACTAGTTAAAGATATACTTATATGATTTTTCAAACCTTGAATCATGATATAATTAAAATTTAAAATTTCTAATAGAAAATGATTTTTACCATAGTGTTATGATGTATAGATTTTATTTTATTAATGAAAGTCCATTGTTTTCCTCCAAATAATATGTAGAAGTGAAAATTATTTATAGGTAAATATGATTAAAAAATTGTAAAAATACAATTCAAGAAAAAACTAGATTTATGAATATAATGAAGTTTTATTTAAAAGTGTTGCAAAGAAGTATAATTTTAATCTTCAAGAAAATGAAACTGATTAAGTTCTTAGGATAGAGAAGTAAGAGGTATCATTTTTTAATAGATGAGTTGTGAGATAACCATCTTCTAGATTTTTTTAAGGTAATTAATGATGATAACTTATAATGTGGGTGGTCATCATATCTACTTTTAAAATTGTGTTTGGAGGTTTTCAAAATGAATATTTCTTTAAATAGAATTTATTTATCAATGTGGGATTATATTGAAAAATATATGATTCTTTTCATTTTTTTTATTATTTTTATATCTGAATTGACCATTTCATATGTGTAGAGGTTATATGATGTACATTAATGGACCATACCATATGGCTTTCTCAAATATTGTAGTACGAGTAATTCATATGGAGGGGTGACAAGTTATGTAATATTTTATTATTGAGAATGGAAAATTCCTCATATCATTATTAAATCCCAAGATATGAACTCAATGGATATTATTATCTTCTATATAAATGTTCTTTAATACCCAAATACAGAGATATATATGATATTATGAGAATATTTGTCTGTAAGGACTAATTTTATCATATTCTTAGAACTGTTCATGAGGATATGAGTTTTTGACTTATGTTATAGTATGAGTATTTATTATTCCATGTCATTTATTTATAGTTTCATAATAGTTATTGTTCTAGAAAAACCATTCATGTGAATTATCATTGATTTCTTCACTAGAATTATGTTTTTTGTGAAGTCAACATCATGTTTTGTTTCAAAACTCGTTGATTAATTTAACAATGTCAAAAGTTTCATAAGGGGTAAATTTGTATGAAAATACATCCCCACTATTTATTTATAGTGTTTTGAATAATCTGGTCTAGTTTTAGTGAAAGGGCAACTATATTTAGTATGGTGAATGATTAGGGTATGTTATCTATCATAGATATTCATGTTATCGGATGGATTGTGTTAACCCTGAGGCTGAATCCTTTAATCATATGTTATTTTAAATGTGGTATCATGACCCACAAAAAGATACATTCCTTTTATTGTTGATTAATTTCATCATTTGAGTCATCTCTTGGATATAAGGGATGTAATTCATGTGTTGTTTTATCTTGTTTCATAACAATAATATCTACGGTGGATTGTATGATGGTATTTTGAATGTATCTTCAATAAGTAACCATTTCATAGGCTTAATGATGATCACACTTATTTGGAAGGAAAATAATGATATAATTTTTGTTCCCCTTGGTTATAGGTAATGATTTTGGGAATTTACAATGAATGAAATGAGAATCCTCAATAATCGTGTTATAACCCTCTTAAATATAATAAGTTTCTCATTGTTATATCAATTTGGATTAAATATAATTAGCGGGGAGATCAATGGACGAAATTTTTTATTAGAACAATGTTATTTATAATATGGTTTGATCACCCATTGACAAACATGAATATCCATTTTCTCTATATTTAGTGCTTATTCAAACTATCCCATATTGGGATTTGATGATTCCACTTTAAATAAATTTTTTAATTGATGGATTATGTTTCATTGTCCAAAAACATTGTAATGAATTAATGATTTTTCCAATTTATCCTATTTATAATGAATATATGTCACAGTTAAATTAAATTGATTAGAGTTTCTCATACTCTCATAACATTGTGAAATTATACCTTTCGAGTTAAATTTATGAAATATTCCGATCAAGGAATCTTAATGTGTACTCTTACCAATAAGAATCATATGAAAGGAATGGAATATTGGGTTATGTAATTTAAGATCACTAATTTTGATATTAATTGAACTGTCATAAATGTTGGTGAGATCACAGGTTACTTGATTAAGGAATAAAAAATATATACTACGTATGAATCAAAGGTGTAGGTATCCATGTTTGAATAGCTTAATGAAAATCCCTAAATTTTTCATATGGAATTAATATACATGTATAATCATCTTGATATCAAGTTTATTCTTCCTTTTGTAATTATATTTGGTTTGGGAACGAATTTAATTATAGTTTACAATTTTTAATTGAAAATTTATATGGAATGTTGTCCTTGGGTTTTTTGTATTCGTCTCTCGATGTTGTTTTCTATCTTAAATGGTATTTTTAAGTTAAGGTTGATTTACATCAGGGTTTGATATATCATTATCACAGGTCTATATAGTTCAAGAACTCTAGGGGAAAATGATGTATCATATACCTAATCAATTGAATTTATTTTACTAGAATAAGATAGTTTATTTTGAGTTTTTAATGTTAATTTTACTATTAGAAAAGAAAAGTGTATCTCAATAGTCATACAAGATTGTTATAGTTCCTATGAATTATATATTTTATGGATTGTTATATGTATGGATATAATAATCAATCTATAAAAAACTAATTTGTGAATAAGACTCTATTTTATTTATCATTATTTATTCATGAAATAATTATATATCCTTATTTAAAAGGAGATAACATGGAATAAGACACTAAATATTTTTTTCTATTGTGTGTGAAGATCAATGGTGTGCCTTAGATTACCATTTTTGTTTTATATTTATCATTTCTTATCTCAATTACAAAATAGAATACTATGTTATATGGACATTTCTCCTTGTTTCATCATGGAATTTAGTCTTTAGATGAATTTAATGATTCGATATATAATCCAATTCATCGATATATGCTTCTTATTTTTTTTCATGATTTTAGTGGTTTTTGGGTTTAACATCTACCATGGTTGAATATATGATATTGTAGTTGTTTTAAGGTGTTTAATAATGTGAAAAACATTGAATAGTCATATGGGTATCCTTCTAGATATCATTAATATCCTGAAAAAATATGTGAATGGTTTATTTTAGGATCATGTCTTGTCCATCGGTGATGTAGTTGTGTAGGGATCCGAGATAAGGATATATAAAGTTGAGTATTGGGATAGTGAAAATGTTTTGTATAAACTGAAATTTTTCCTTATTGTTTATGATTGGTTATATTGTTTTTTATATGGTTCTAATAATTTGGGACATCCTCATTTGGGTAAGAAGTGTTATAATGCACCATGGTATATATTCCCTTCCTAGATAATTGAATGAATTCAAAAATTTCCTTATTAGTTGGAGACACTATATTTATTGGAATAAATTAAATACATATTCTATTTTTTCAAATTTAGGTTCTTTTAACCAAATTCATCCTATGTGTTTGAATGGTATGATTCTGATCCTCTGGATGATACATCATTATAAGAGTTTCTAGTTCATATTATGGGTCTTTGAGATTAGGTGTTTTATTTAAAAAAATACACTGGTAAGTGTACAATGGATTTATTTATGATATTTACAATATATTTGGTATCATGAATAATTTTTTATGATGTAGTGACATTTACATTTTTGGAGTACAAAATATTCTACGCATATTTGGGATATACTATTTCATTTTTGGGAGAATTTTGACACAATCATTGTAATATGTATTATTATTTTGGGGAATATTTTATATCCAATTAGAATTTAATGGATTTTGGGGGAAGGGTGTTTTGGATTTTTGTTTTTGGAGATACAATCTTGGTGAATTTTTTATGCTCATTTAGTAGTCACCATATGATAACCATACAAAATAACCTAGAATTAACCAGAAGATATTTTCATTGTTAAAAATAGTTTACATAAACATATTAATTTACAAGTAAACTATGATGGATAAAGGGTATTATTATTGAGGTGGATATATGTGTTGGTTAAAGTATTTATATATATTCCTATATTTCTAGTTTATTGTCTACATCAATTTTCAAAGAAGTGTGGAAACCACATGGTGAGTATGTTGTATTTTCACATCACGCGGTGTAACCTTGATACTAATTCAATTATCATAAAAATTGAATTTTAACTTTATTACCTAACTCTATTTAAATTATTAAATCTATTTAATTATGTATTAGGAAATATCATCTTCTCTATAATTATTTTTGAGGTTCTCCCCTTGGTTCTTTGATGAATTTGAATCGATTAAGATAGATATGTTTGATGTTTGTGTAATGTGGTTATTTTTATCACCCAATACTTTATCTAAATCTAATATATCATATTCTACATGTCATGGAACATTATATGGGGTATGATGACCTAATATAAAATTTATACATATTTAATTTATGGTATTTCTCACGTACTGAGGGTTATGAGGTCCTGTATTTTAATTTCTCATCGTTGGATTCAAATATAACTTAAATTTCTTCATTGGTGTGCTTAGTGACTATATAAATGGTTCTATATCATGATATATTTTATTTCATTGTAAAAATTAAAAAGAGTATTTTATAAATTTCTTTCTTTAAAAAATTAATGAGGTTAATTTTATGAAATTTCATATTGGGTGACATGAAAAAGTGGTTTTATTCAAAAAAACATTATTCATGTTTTGGGATCTATGAAATTACTCAATGATGGTTTTGTCTCGAAAATATATTTTCATGTTTGGGTGTGGTGATTAAATTCCTGTTAAAATACCTTAAAAAATTTAGAGATCTTTTTATATAAATGTGTTTTCAAACATTGAACAAGAGAACCACAGCTGTTCTGTGTTATAGATATATGAAAGCCCATGTTTGAATGGGTAGATCATGGTCATTTGGTATCCATTAGGATATTATATATTTTGAAAAGGTTTGAAAACAAAAGACTAAGGAGGCTCTCACTATTTCTTGGAATAATGTCAGGATTGATTTCTATTTCTATATATATCCTGTTATGTATTCCAATTGGGTTGGGCCAAACATGTCCTTCATTTTATTCATGGTTTTGAATTATTCTTGAAAAAATTCCCAAATATTTTTGTTCTATGATATAGAATTTTTTATTATCACCAAATGATTTATAAATAATTTTTATATGTATATTTTTCTTTAATTTATTATTGATGGGTTTTAATGGATTTTTTTTGGTTTATAAATCAATATTTTTTCAATGATATGTGATTAACTTATTGGTGTGTATCGGATGAAGTTGTGATTTTTGGGAATTATTAAGGAATCACATTACTGAATTTGATTCTATTATATGGAAATTCTATATGTTTAAAAATTAATATTGAATGAACTGATCCTAAAATGTCAAAGACATGTGTAATTATGTACATGTTCTATACTACAATCATTGGAGGAGAAGAAGGATGCGTTGATGGCCTTGGATTTTTCTTTCATTTTACATGAAGAATATTTAAGAATGAATAGATAAAGAATATTTATTGAGTACATGTCATTTAATTTTATAATCTCAAAAGTGTATTTTGTTAGAGAATGTTTTCTAAGTATTTTTATGCAGTATTTACCAAAAAATACGGGGCCAAAAATTTAAGGGCCAAAGGGTTAGCCGATTAATCGGACATATAGGGACTTGAAGGTGAATCACATGATAGATCATACCCAAGGGTGAATAAATGATGTTTGGGGACTGATTGAGAAGTCTATATTCATACAGATGTGACATCGAATGTGAGAGCACATGGTATTGGGAATGTCGGCATCATGGGTTGTCATGACCCATGTGGCCTAGGTATGTGTTTTTTGTTTTTGTGTGTTTTTCCACCACCAAATTATCAATCTAATGGGAGTAAAATATCTACTATTAATATCACATTGTATAAAGGAATATTTTTTTTAGCATAAAAAACATGTGGAAGACATTTTAGGTATTAAAATGTTTTTAATATAATATGGACTAGTCAAACATCTTGGTGTCTTCTGACTAATCTATATTATTGATCATCATCACATTTTCCTCTTGAAGTTAGTCCTCACACACTTGAGACATATGAACAACTAAATAAATTATTCCAAGATATTAAAGAAACTATCATCGACCCATTTACCCACATTCAATCACCATATTTTAGGAATGAAACAATGGATGAAAAAGTTAATAAACAATGGAAATAATAATTTATCATGTGATGTTGCTATCATTGAATGAATGAATCTCATAATTATTTATGGACGATAGGATGATGGGAAAACATTAAATCAAGTCATCCTGACATCACATGATGTCGTCTCCTGAAAATTAATGTAACATTCAATTTCATAATGGTCTTGAAGTTTATATATATATTATAACGATGGATTCATAATAAGCTTTGTATTACCATGGTCTATTAATTATAGAATGAAATTAATAATATATAGTCATATGAAGCACCGATAAACTACATGAGTAGCAAAATGATCATGTGAAGCGGTCAAATTATTTGTTTGATCACTTCAAGGTTGAATGAGGATCACAAGAATATTACTAATTTAGAATTCATTAACATATTGATATCATTTATAGTTATAAATTGTTCTCTTAATTCTAGTTTTATTAGATTAAACACTATTATCATAGGTTGTTATGGGAAATATTGATATTAATATATAGTAAATGGGCAGGGGTGTCTATGTTTAATACCTAAAAAGATATCTCATTCATACTTGAGAATGATAATTAATATTAAAATATCATGTTATGAACATAAATAGATCACATTCTTCATTACCATAAGAGTGAAGATATTTTGTGATCCAATTAGAAAAAGGATATATTGTGAAGCATCACTTTCTTACAAAATTCACTTGAGCATACACATTGTAATAAAATATTTCATTCAAAATGCACACTGATAATCCCTTTTTCAGTGAAGGAGGCATATGTGGTATGTGTGATCGTTCATATGAAGCCCATATATGATGTTTATGAAATACATAACATAATAATTATCATTTAATAGGTCCTTTAATAATGTACATATATGATATTGTGAAGCCCTTATGTGAATTTCATTGAGAATATATGAGCCTCCTCACAAGGTTACTCAATAAAGTTAAATAAAATTGTTCCATCCTAACCTAACATTCATGATTATAGTTTTCATGTAGAGTTTATAGAGAAAATTTTAAAGATGTTCATAAATTAATAATCTTTACATATTATATAAATTGATATTTCATATATAATTATAAAGGGATAATTCTCATGTGAATGGGTCTTCAGAGTAATTATTCAATGAATTATGGCTGGGAAATGAAAATATAAATTTTTTCATGAATAATGTATATTAAAAACATGAATAAATACAAAAGAATATCAAAAGTGGTTTTACCTGTGTTGAAAATTTCTTAATGTCATGAAATATAAATATTGGGTAAAATATTTAGAATATCGTATTCATTGTATTCACATATTTAAGTGATGTTGTGTCTTCAAAAATTGTAAGAATTTAAAAGGAATTGTTTCACTATGTAAATTGATAAAATTCATGGGATCCAAATTTTTAGATAAAATCAAAAAATTGACATTGTTATTGGATAGTTAAATTATCATGTAATATTCAATGATATTTTAGTGGAAGATGAAAAAATATTCCTAGATCAGATAAATCATTATAAAATGTACTACATCTCTCATTTAAAGATGGGTTCAGGTATGGTATGTTGTGAATTTGAAGAGAAGTATATTTTTCTTGGGATTATGCACAAGGTTAGTGTGTATTCATGTAAAAAATAGTATTTAGTATAAATATACTCATATGTGAAATCAAGAGTGTATATAATGTGATTTTATTCTAGGAAACTACAACTAATAAAAACATTATTATGGAGAATCATTTTTTGGTGGAAATAACCAATATGAGAAAGAGTATTTATTTTTACATAGCCATTTAGATACAGTGTTTTGTGATCTGTTTAATTATTTATTCGTATGGAGTGATACATTGAGATGTCACGGAATGGAATGAGAACATTGACAACTTCTGGAGGTTGAATTTAATGGAATGAATTTTTAAAAATTAATCCACTTATTCCACCCACCAATCAGTGGTCAAACTAGAATGTGGTCTGCAATTGGTAATAGTTCTTATGTCACCTATAAATATCTAAATAGATTTTATATTTTCTATATTCCATTAACTATGTGTACATCCATAGATAGAGAAAAAATATTTTATTCCTAATGATATAAATCTTGAGATTACTACCATTATTTGGACGTGTTGAAATAAGGGACATGAAATAAAGAAGAATTATAATATTAATGTATCGGTATAGATAACATTATTTGAAGGTAATAAAAATTTTATATTTTGAAAAAAATCATTTTGATTTTGACGCTTCTGAATAATCATAGTGAATCATTATGGACGAAGGATCACTTAGTGATCTTTAATATGAATCCTAAGATCCTGTAATGAAAATAATGAAGTGAGAGGTATATAATATTCTTGAGGTAATTAATGGAATTCAAGATAATAAATTACATTCGAATGTGGAGGCTAATTATATGGAAGAGCTTTCTGCAACATGTGATTGAATATCCTCCACTTCACAAAAGGTCTAAATCCAATGGAGGAAAGCACTACCATTTGTATGGAATGATATTATGATCTAATTGAAAAATTGAAAGTGGTGTTTGTGTTAAATTCTTTTTTACAATTTATTTATTGAATAATTATTTGTATTTTAAAATATTCACAATGATGTTACTATTGTCCATGATTATAAACATGAAGATAAAGGTAACATGTTAATTGTGTTTGAATATTATTTTCAATAATCATGAACAATGAATGATGTAAAATGAAAAAAATTAATGAATGTTGGGAAGAAACTATAGGATTATATAGGGATTGGAATAACCCCCTCAATATGATGTGTTTATATATATATATATATATGTGTGTGTGAATAAAAAATCAGGAATATCCACATGTAGATCCATCATTTTTTTTTGGAAAAATATATTCCACCACAAATGTTTTTATTGGGGATCATAATTTCAAAAATAAAAACATATAATCCTCTAATAAAATGTATAAATTATCTAAGAATAAGGTATCCTATTACCCCTATATTATTTTATATAAAAATGATGTTTCAAATCCTATTATAGGTTCCAAACCAAATTCATAGAATGAATATAGGGTTAATAACATTGAACAACCCAACACATTTGTTGTGGAAATGAAATGTAGTATGAATAAATAATCCCATTGAAGTGAAACAAATAATTGTTGTACCACTCATTCATATAAAGCTTCAAAATCAGTGATGTATAAAAAAATGCATCATAATAGAATTGGAAATTTTTTATAGGAATTTGTAGGTGTTTTAGAAGATTGGGTAAGGACATTTGGGATGTTATCAAAAAATTAAATTTCATTAAAATAATATATTTACATCATTAAGGTACTAAAAATATAAAGATAAGAAGAGTACAACATTGTATAAGATAAATTCAATTTAAATGAATCTATCTCCAAATAACAGATTTCAATACATTGAATATTTCTATGATTACTACATCAGATGTGGTAACTAATATTTTGAGTTATAATATGTAATGATCAAGATTAAATAATTTTATTGTGTAAGGAGAATATAATAAAAAATGAACAAAATTAATAAAATAATTTGATAATATAATCTTGAAATGTGTAAATATAATGATGTATTTAAAATAAAATACCATCAAGAGGAAGGGTGAATGATCATTTCATTTATAAGGGGAGGGAGAAATTAGTGATAAAAATCATTACCCATATATAGATTAAGACATGGTTTTAGGAATTTCAACAAAACGTTTTAATTGAATAGAGTACATATTAACGTGAAGGATTGTGGTTCATGGTTTTTTTGTAGGTGTTGTTAATGATATTGGAAAAAAGGCAACAATTTATCTTCTAAAATTTCATTTCAAGGAAATATGAATGGAGAAATGAGTATTGATGGAAAACAGATGAGAATTTATTCTCACATAAATAATATTTTGAACAATATTTAATCAACTAATCTATTAAAAAATGATATTAAGTCATAAATGAATTTTGATACAAAATATATCATCAATTTTATATAGATAATGAATCTATTACCATACCAATTGGTGATATTCACTTTGAAAATGCAGTACATACAATTATGAAAAAAATACGTTCTATGATAGAGAATATATTGATATAAAATAAAAGTTCAAAATATTATGCTTATTTGTTTGACTATTCAATTATTTTTGTATAAAATTTGGTGAAGAATGAAAACATGCAAATGTATAAGGAAATAATGTAGAATCCTAATATGATATAAAAATACATTAATAATTTACCCACAAATAGAAACCTAAAAAAATATCATCGTTTATGTGAGAGGTTTAATAATATAATAAATATAACTAACAACTTATTGACACGATTCCTCATCGGTTGGAGCATTTTTAAAATATAATTAATGTACTAGAGTCTTAATATAAAAAATTGAATACCATAGAAAATCATATTTCATAAAAAGAATAAGTGAGTTGGATGAAGAAGGATAACAAATTATATTAGAATAAAAAAATAAATATGATTGAAAATAAATCTATTGATACAGATATTGAGAGAAAATAAAGGACAAGGTGGAGAGGTAGTTATTTACCTGGATATTAGTCCCGAAGAACTATAAAGTTCCTCATTATTCCCTTAAATGTACTTATATATATTTACATTCCTGGAATTAATAGAGTTACATTAATCTATTTAGGGAAAGAATTTATTAGATTAAACCTTCAAAGCATAACTACATAGAGAATATGGAACTTCTATATAACTTTATAAAATTTTAATAAGAGTTATAAAAGTCAACCAATCATATATCATTCAAACTTTTATTAATCATATCAATTAATTGAGAGTTATTGTTTAACAAAAAGGTGACAAAAAGTGGTAACATTATCAATTCCACGTGAACATTCTAATGTGTTTAATGAAGTGTGTCTATGGGATTTAGAATTTCATTGATAAATATAATTAAATCTATCCTCTAAAATAACAACTGTGACTTTCTGACCCTTATTTCACATACTTTGTAGTTTCTAGACAACTTGGATAATATTACCGGTATCTGTATTGTTTTTAACATGTGGGTAGGCCATGTAGTGATTTAGATAATTAACTAAATGAACTGAACTATGTGGATAATGTGACATTATCCCTCTTATATGTAATCATAAAATGTTATATAAGATATTTATAAGTGGAAATATAACATGATAATACTACACATCCTCTTTTTATTTTATTTCAAATAATTTGGACAATATATGAACCACATTATTTCCTCCATGACATGTGTTGATAGAGAACAAAATAAAAATGGGGATATTTTTTAACCTATTAATTAATTTTGATGTCAATGGTAATTTATAACTCTTTAGAGAGTGTTGGATGAATTTTTTATACTTGTAAAATTGTTGTGGAGTAACATGGGGGAATTAGATGCCATAGATATGAATTTATCCATGTTTTAATGTGGTTATTGATACAAAAATAAACAAATTTCATGATATTATGTTAAGAATTTCATTTTTTATCACAAACACTGTATAAGAATAAGGACATGAAGTTGAACAATAAAATTGTTTTTCCATTTTAAATTTAGAATCATTATAGAGGAAGATAATAACATGAAATACTGAGTACATGTATTAGAATTTTATAATTGATAATGACATAATTGGATGAGAATATTTTTAATTAATTTTATAGATGATTTATCAAAAGTAATGGGTAAAAAAATTAATATCCCACATTTTCTATCCCATCAACCATAGTTGTGGGAACCAAGGGTTAAACGAGTGGGAGATTCATACCAAGGGACACATAATTATGAATAGTTAGGGAGTGGGATGTTTATATGCCATCATGATAATACTCTGGTGTTAGGTAACATGGTCATGGGAATGTTCTCTATTATGTGTTATTATATCCCATGAGACTTTGGTGTGTGTATTGTTTTTGAAGGTGTATGATGATCCTGATTTGTGTATACATTTTCGTACATTATATCAATTTTTTGAAAAAAAATCACCAGATAAAAGTTCCTTTGGAGATAAAATGCTATAATTCAGTGATCATAATGATTATCCAGGTATTCCCATGAAAAAGACTCAAATCAGGGGAATGTTGATAAAAATTTCTAAACAACACAGCATGTACTTTCAGATACACGTTTTATACCAGAACCCCGACACGGATTGGGCAGGCCAAGTACCTTCCCAAGTTATTAGAAGCATGTATATGCAGCGTACTCCATATACATGTCGTGTATCGTATTTTAGAATCATTTGGTGGCTGATAGGACGTCTACATTCCCATGCTGACGGGTGACATCTACATGCCATTACACTAGTATAAATGCCGTGTGGATATTCTAGAAGCATTTAATGGAAAATGAATTAGATTACAAGCATTTTATGAAGGTTCTACATGCATTGTACCTCCAACTAACATGCAACGTCATGTTCCAAGTCAATGAAATTGTGTTAGGACACCCACCAGTGGAGAAAATTATAGAAAAGAACATTGAAAAGAGTACATGTTGTGTACTTTGTGAAACACGTCGTGTACTCATAAAACCTATAAATACTCGGTAGGCCCTCAAAGTTAGGGAGGGTTTTCATTCATTGATATTTCATTCAATTCAAAGGGATAGCACTCTGGGTATGGCCTATAAGAGAAGAAGACAGAGAAACTATAGCAAACAAGAGAGAAAGGATGGTGCTTCCACACAACCTTTCTAATGTCCATCGCTCCAAAGCAATCAAATGATGTGTCTAGGTACTACAAGTTCTTTAATTAATGGATACTCCATGAGTAACTAAATTCATTATTTTTGGGGGTTGTGGACAAAATAATGTTGTAATTTATCAATTGTGATGTTGTAATCGTATTGTTCATCTTTTCATTCTCACAATTATTTATTAACCCTTTCTCAAATATCACTATAAATCCTGTATCAGACCAAGAACAAGAATGGTTGGGATCCTTTAAGGAATTACAGTTAAACAAATTAATGACTATTGTGTGTTTTAACAGTCTCAAAGGGCTGTAATTAATAAAAATTAACAGAAATCAATTTTTGGACCAACAAAATTTACTTCCATTGATTTAAACAAAAATTTACAGACCAAGTGTGTTATGTTACATAAGTAATCCCAGAGTTTCAAATTATCATTAAAAACACAACCACATAAGAAAATTAATTTAATAACAACCTCTTAAAATCCGAAGACATGATAAAATCCCCTCAAAATTTGTAACAAAACAAAACTCCTGGGTTATTTGTTATCCTTTAAGAAATTTTCTATGGAACTAAAATCTTATATCCTTTTCTTCAAAACATAAAAAAAGACATTAAATTTAGTACACTTCATTAAATCATGTGCAAACAAGACAATGATGAAAAAAAATAACTCGTTCTCCCTATGGATCATCCCCTTATTAGTACTATACTTGTTAT
Source organism: Viscum album (assembly GCA_963277665.1). Taxonomy (NCBI): domain Eukaryota; kingdom Viridiplantae; phylum Streptophyta; class Magnoliopsida; order Santalales; family Viscaceae; genus Viscum; species Viscum album. The sequence continues at coordinate 602,396,093 of OY728126.1, forward strand.
AGTAATACAATTTGAATAACCAAAAATAAACTTTTGGAAGAAATGACTATCAAAATTTCATGTTGTTGCTATGGAGATGAGAGTGGCATTTTCTATTTTTTAAATCTATTTTTTATCAAATAAAATGAAAATAATAATTATAAATTTCCAAAAATCACTTTACTAACCCCAATTCAATTTTTCTTTCTTCTTCCTTGCTTACGCATTGTGTGTTAATTGTTGTGAAGGGTTATAGATGTACGATTGACTAACTTACTCGTTCCAAAATCATTGAGTCATCAAATCTTATCCTAATTGACATAGATATTGAATAGACACTTTTAAGATGACGAAGTACTCTCATGGATGAGCACAACCCAAAAATTCACCTGGCGTACAATAAAGTGGGAGATGCAGCAACTGTCCAAGGAGATGGATAGTTATTTGGCCCGAAAGGCAACCAGAAAAAACAGGCTCTAATTTTTCCAGGATATGGCAAGAAACAGCTCCAACAGTTCCAAATGGAGCGGATTCCATAAATATATCCAGGTCTAGTGACATATTTTTTCCCTCAAGAGCAGCAATATATACCACCTCCACTCCCTCAGTATCCACCTCCACACAATATTCCCATTGAGTATGGCATGCCACCTTTTCATAGAGCTCAAACAGGCATCGCCTATCCACCGGTGCAGGCCCAACACTTTAAGATCAGGCCTATTATCATGGAGAATATCCCAAATATATTCTTTTTTGGTGAACTACACAGTGAGGACCCAAATTCCCACCTCTCCAATTTCCTAGAGATCCACGACACGTTCCGCTACCACGGGGTGTCTGAGGATGTCATTCGTTTTAGCCTTTCTCATATCTCCTTAAGGGATAAGGAGAAGGACTTGACAAAATGTTTTCCACTTTGATCTATCATCACATGTGTGGAGGTAGCGGAGGCTTTCCTATCAAATTGTTTTCAACCCTTGAATTAGGTGACCTTACGGATTGAAATACACAGCTTCCAGCACCACGAGTTGGAGTCATTGTATGATTCATGTGAGTTTTTCAAAGAGATGTTGTACAAATTCCCACCCCATAGAATCCAACTCTGGATGATGGTCCATACCTTCTACAGAGGACTGATGATAAACACAAAGTCTATGGTGGATGATGCCGATGGATGTAAGGTTATGAGAAAGTCCCCCTAAGAGCTTTTAGAACATTTGGAAGACATTTTTGTAAATATCTTCTAGTGGAATTATAAAGAGGGGATGAAAAATCAATGTATGCACAATATTGATGCCACTACTATGCTTGCTTCCCAGTTGGGCAATGTGTCCAAAAAGATGGATGTGTTGAATCTAAAGGGAGCATCCCAAGTAAATGATACAAACCATATGAAGTGTAGTTAATGTGGTGATAACCACATCCTTGGAGAATTCTCAGGACCTACTATAATCCCTTCAACGAGAAAGGTGAGATATTTTGCTAAAAAATGAGTGTCGAACCAGTACCAAAAGCACTAGAACCCATCATGGCATGATCACCAAAACCAAGGCTGGGGCCAACGGTAGCAGTATCCTCTTCCACAATGACCACGTGTTTATGGTCAGCCCCAATATCATAGTGAGTACCCATGAAAAAAGGACCATCCTAAGGATCTTACTAGTATCAAGGGTACCAAAGCCCTCATTCACAACAGCCAAGGCAACCATCACCTCTAAGAGCTGCACAACCACTTTAGTAGGATAACACCTAATGGGTGGAGGATCCCTGAACAAGTTTATATATACTATTGACCCCAGATTCAAAAATAAGGAGGCTTTCATTTGATGCCTGAAGAATCAAATCGGTAATATCACAAACCAACATTCAGTGAGGCTATCTGATACACTATCATGTAACACTGAGAAGAACCCAAGGGAGGAGGCCCTTACTGTCACACTACCGAGTAGAAATGATCTAAAAATGAAGAAACTAGCACAACCATGTGTACCTACAACACCTACAGATTAATAAGGTACTTTTATAGACCCTTCTTAATCCAAAGACCCACGAAAAGAGCCCCCCCCCCACATAGTGAAAAGGAAAGGATGTTTTCAAAGCATTCGAGCCTACCTTTCCCTTCCCATAGAGGATAATATAGATAAGTATGGCCCACTAGTTCATCAAATTCTTGGATATCTTCCAGAAGCATCAAATAAACATTCCATTTGTAGAGGCACTAAAGTATATGCCCACGCAAGATATATTCATGAAGGATATCCTCTCCATAAAAAGAATTATGGAGGATATGGGCACTATTGCACTGACCTAGGAGTGTTCAATGTTTGTACAAAATTCGACTATTCCCAAGCTACTTGATCCAGGTAGAATCACAATCTCATGCACTATTAGACCATGTGAGTTTAGGAAGGCCCTCTACTACATAGGTCTAGCGTAAACCTCATGCAATTCGATATTTTTAAGAATCTAAGGCTCATCATCATGAATCCTACTTGAGTAGACTTTCATCTAGTCTAATGATCCATCAAATATCTAAAGGGGCTACTAGAGGACATGTAATTAAAGGTGGGTAGGAAAATCCTCCGAACATATTTTATCATCCTCTACATGGAGGATGACCATGAGGAGCCTCTCATTTTGGGAAAGACTTTCTTCACCCCTTGTATGGTATTGATCTATATACACTATGGGAAGATGATTTTCAGTGTAAGAGACGAAAAAGTCTCCTACAATGTCATCAATTCCATCAAACAAGCATCATTAATAGAGAGTGATGGCTATTATACAGTGGCAACCGTGGATGATCACATAAGAAAAAAAGGAGATGATCTTTTATGATCTTTTCCATTAGATGACTTGGTTTTTTATGACATCTAATTGATGAAACACTAGAGGACCTATAATTCCTTGATGTCTGGGGTGGCCACTATTGGAAGCATACTGTTATTCATGAAATTCTATAATGAGAAGTGGTACAACCACATGTACCTTCAATTCTAAAGGCTCCAAAAATTGAAATGAAACCTCTAACATCTTCTATGATATATGATTAATTTGGAGACCATCAGCCATTACCTATCATACTTTGTGCAGCACTGTCATAAGAGAAGGAGTATTTACTGCTGTAGGTTTTGAAGTGCAGGTAGCAGGAAATTGGATGGAAAATTTTGGACTTGACGGGCATCCTCCCTACCATTTTCACCCATGAGGTGCCACTCAATAAAAGAGTGAAGCCATCTTGGAAACCAAAACAACACCTGCCCCCCCCCATAATGGATGTTTTGAAGAAAGTGGTAGTCAATATTGTAGATGCATGCATCATTTACCCCATGTGAGATAGTCTGTGGGTGAGTCCCCAGTATGTGGTACTCACAAAGGGGATATCACTATGATTTCAAATGACAACTACAAGCTCATCACCACACACTATTTCATGGGAAGGATTGTTTTTGTGGACTATAGAACGAAAAAATATGCAATGAGGAAGGATCACTTCCTCCTACCTTTCATAGATAAGGTTCCATAGAGACTACTGGGGCACATGTTTTACTGCATCCTTGATGGCTATTCTGACATCAATCAGATTTCCATATCACTAGAGGATCAAGAGAAGAGAACATTTAATTCCTCTATGGTACGTTTGCTTACCGAAGGATATTTCTTGGCATGTCAAATGCACCTACCACCTTATAGTGATGCATTATGGCGATCTTCCATGACATGGAAGAACAGATCTTGGTGGTTTTTATGGATTATTTTTTCGTTTATAGAAAATCATTCACCACTTGCTTGCAGCACCTGGAGTTGGTTCAAGAATAATGTGAAAAAACAAACCTAGTTTTGAACAGAGAAATGTATCATTTCATGGTGCATAGTGGCATCATCATTGGCCATAAAATCTTGGCGAAGGAGATAGAGGTGGACTCAGCATTGATAGAAGTCATTTCATGACTTCCTATTCCAACTTTCTTCATAGGAATCCACACCTTATTGAGTCATTCATGTTTCTATAGGCGGTCTGTCCATGACTTCATGAAGATAGATCATCCCTTCACCAACCTTCTGACCATAGATGCCATTTTTGAGTACAATGAGGCATGCACCACAGCTTCTTCACACATGAAGCAGTGCCTGGTGGACGCTCCTATGAAGAGTCCTCCGAACTAGTAGGAGCAATTTGATGTGATGTGTGATGCCCGCGACTATGCAGTGGTAGTAGTCTTGGGGAAGCAGCTTGACCTAATTTTCCAAATCGTCTATTATGCAAGTAGGAGGCTCAATGTGGAATAGATGAACTACAATTACATGAGGAAGGATATGCTGGCAGTAGTGTTCCCTTTTGATAGGTTATATTCTTAATTATTGTTTTCTATTTTTATTTTTAATAATGATCATGAAGCACACATGTGCCTTATAAGCAAGATGGAAGGGAAGCCACAAATTAAATGATTTGTACTCCTCCTGCAAAAATTTGATCTTGATAACCAAGACAAGATGGGGAGCAAGAACATTTTTGCTGATCATCTCTCTTTCCTAGAGCTACCACATTCAGAGAAGGAGGATGATCAAGGGATCAAGGATGATTTCCTTGATGAGCACATATTTTCATTCAATGAGTCACCTTGGCCCTATTAGGTTGATATTGTTAATTTTTTGGTTATAGGTTTTATCGACCCCGACATCTCATTCAGGTTGAGGAAGAGGTTTCTCTTTGATGTCAATAGGTAATTCTGGGAAGATACTATACTATTATAATCCTGTGGATATGGGGTGCTCCAACGTTGTATCCCGGAAACTGAAATTCATGGATTCTTGAATTATTTCCTGCCTCTCCAGTTGAGGAACATCTTGGGCCTGACCGTACTATATAAAATATCTACCAGTCTAGGTTTTTCTATCCCACTATGTATGTAGATCCACAATCCTTTGTTTCCTATTGCAACCAATGTGATATAATAAGTAATGTGCAGTGTAGAGCTGGGATTCCCCAGCACCCCATCCTAGATGTTGAAATCTAAGACATCTGGGGCATCTACTTCATGGGGTGATTGCCCCCAACTTTTGGGAACACATATATGTTGGACTGCTTCGACTATGTATCCTTGTGGGTGGAAGTCGCTGTTATAGCACACAACTCTACTAAGGCTTTCATGTACATTTTATAAAAACAAATTTCTAGCAAGTTCGGTGTTCCCTGTGTTCTTATCAGTGACTAAGGGATCCACTTCAACAACACATTGATGAATGGGGTAATGTCAATGTAAAGAGTGAATAATTATATGGGGATGCCATATCATCCTCATTCTAGTGGATATGTGGAACTATCCAACCATGAGCTCAATCAGAATCTAGAGAAAACAGTGAAAACTTCAAGGAAATACAGGTCGAGGAAGAAATACGATGATTTGTGGGCATATCATACTGCATTCAAGATGACATTGGGGATGTTGCTGCTCCATCTCATCTATGGCATGCCATTCCATCTTTTATTTGAGTTAGAGCACAAAAATACTAGGTCGTCGAGGCCCTATATTTTGATCTGAAGGCAGTTGAAGAGAAGTATAAGTTCCATCTATCATAACATGATGAAATTTGATTGGAGGAATATGAGAATGCCATGTTGTATAAGGAGAAGATTAGAACAATCAATGACTGGATTATTTCATGAAGGTATTTTCAACCTAGTGATCATGTACTCCTTTTTAAATCTTGTCTTCTATTATTTTGATAAAATCTAATGTCAAGATGGTTGGGACTATTCCTAGTCATATGATTATTACACCATGGAGTAGTAGAAATTACTAGGGAGGATGGTCAAATGCTCAAGGTGAATGGATATCAACTGAATAATTTCCATCACATGGATGACATTGTGGAAACACTCTCCACCATGCATATCTGGTAAGCAGAGAAAAGGAAATTGAGTCAATGACCTAAAACAAATGCTCTTTTTATGAGGAAACCTAAAGGATACATGCCATTACCCCCTATATAGATGGATTATACTGATTCTTAATAATTTTTTATTTTTAATAATATATATATATATATTATCAAAGTAATATACATGGATGATGTCAGTGTTGATGGTAAAGTCACTATAGTCTATCGTTGCCTTCACCGATTCGTATACCTCCATACCTACATTAGGAACGAGGATCCACCTCTTTATACTTGTTTTTTATTACATTTAGTGTGTGGAATTGTTTGTAATATATATTTTTGATTAAACCTAAAAAACCCATGAGGTGGATGAACCGGTTTTCTATGGTCGTAACCCGGTTCCAAAAGACCTATGTTCAAATCCTAAAAACCATCACATTTAAATAATTTAACCTTTTAATAAAACGACATGGTGTGTATTTCAATATATGTCATGTGAGCCATGTTTTCATTAATAACTGAAAATATTTTAACAATGAAAGAATAAATGTGGTTGAAGTTAGTACATTGAAAGAGTCTTGGCAGTAGATTTAAAAGACCCGAGTTCGAAATCAGCTAGTCCCCCTACATCATCCGTTTTATTCAAATTAAAACCACACTCTGTGCATTTTATTTCTCCCATGTAGTATAGGCCTCGTACTTTAAATATATATAATTGACAAACATTAGATATAGTAAAACATTTTCTATTGTGGTTGAGGTATTCCCTTCGGAACGGCCCATAGCATGTTTGAACCTTGCCCCAAGCACCAGACCAATGGTTTGTTTTCACTATTTCTCATTTTAGAACACACGACGTGTATTTCCTGAAACATTATGTGTATAGATTTATTTTTAGTAGATAATTATATATATATATATAATTTTTTTCTTTTTAATTATTACTATTATTTATTATATAGTTTAATATAATAATTACATTATATTATAAGGTTTAAAAAACACAAAAAAAACAAAACAAAACATTATGTTGAACGACATGTAGTGCACTAATACATGCCATGTTCCAATGTTAATAAATCCAGGATTCTCTACCTGAGAGATGATCATAAATAGCCCCTTTCCCATCCATTTTTTCATCCCCCTCATGCTCGTCACACCCACCTTCCTCTGAATCCACTGTTTTTGTGGGGGTTTCAATCTGATTTCTTCTATATTGTGATCCTCAGTTTATGTACACTATTATCTGATCTTAATTTCAACATTTTACATGGGTTTAAGGAAATTTGAAGAATTGTCCAACTTTTCATCTCCCCGCATAACACACGGGTGGTGTGAAGAACACAGACCGTGTACTTTTGTACATGACCACAAAAGACAAGAGTTCTCCCTTTTATTAGTTCATGGTGTGTACGTTTGGTACATGCTATGTACCATGTCTCCCCTGGCCTTCAAGACTTGCCCGTGTCCTCTAGGACATAGTGGCTTCCACTATGCCCATACATGGTGTGTTGGTTCGGGACACATTGTGCCCTCCAATACTTTTTACGCCACATGTTGATGATGTACATGCCTCGCTGTCCACGAGTATATATATATCATGCACACCTTCTAAAATGGTGTGTAATTCCCATTTCATCTACCTTCATCAAGTAGTGTCTGTCTCAATACACAGGGGACACCCCATGTTGGTGTACACTGCATGTACACTCCATTACACACTGTGTTCTCCTATTTTTCCTGACACATTTCATCAAAGTGTGTCTTTCCATTGAACATGGGTTCCTTCAATGCTATGATTAAATTCCATATACCTTTAATCTACACGCCATGTTCTACTATTATTTCTTGTTTTCTCACATTTTCTTCTTTTTCTTTTATATTTTTTTATTTTTCTTCAAGGTATTGATGATACATATCCTACTCATGGAAAGTGTCCCATTTTCACTGATGAGGTTGAGCTGCCTCCTCTATGTGGGATACTTCTTCAACATCACAAGAGACCTGCATTGGATTTATCAGTCTTTCATCCCCCTGCATTGGCTATTCTACCTCTTCTTCTGATACCGCATCCTCTAACACCCCCTAATGGGATGACAATTCTAGGGGCCCCCACTTCTACTACTCCTTTGGCCTCCACCCCCTCCACTATGGAGGTCTAGAGGTCATGTGATGCCACCACATTCATCTCCCTTCCCTACCTACAACCATCCACACCTATAGTAGACCTCACTGAGTCGGCCATTCTATCATCTACTGGCTAGACTTCTGGGTCCCATATAGTATCCTCTGATCCACCTCCAACTATAGCAGTAGGACCATCAGCTCTAGACCAAGTTGTTCCAAAACCTCCTACACCCTTTGATGCCCTCCATCCGCCGCATTCCTTCCGGTTTTTCTAGATGATCATCCAATGTCATAGTTGTTGCGGTGTTTTTCTTGCCACACTATTATGTTGAGTGGCTGCTTCCTCGACATTATAGTCCTGTAGTACATTGGAATCTTGGAGGATTTAAAAGTGTATTTGGGACAAACTCACTTTCCCGAAACATTCCAGGTCAGTTCTCCTACATACCATGAAATATATTGGTAGTACTTGGAAATGTTCAAGTTTTATGGACCCACATACAGGCAGACACCCACAAATAAAACCGGTCCATTTTAATTTTGGAAGTGCAGTCAGCCTTTTCCACTTACTATGGCTTAGTTTGGACAAGGGTGAGGCTTCTACCCCCATCCTACTACCCCACCTCTTAACTCTACCTTGACTCACCCCGAGTTCTCTGACCTTGTCTCCATGTGGATGTAGCTTGTTGGGATTGACCATGGGTATACCCCTATATCATAGAAGATCAATCTTATCCTTAACCATTCTGTTCATTTTCTTCACCGAAGCTTCAGTGACATCCTCTTCCCTCCCCACGATGATAACAATGTCATGTTCGAATGGGACAAGGAGCTCCTGACCTGTATCATTCGGCGTGACTTTCCTAACCTACCTGGTATAGCAACCTCCTCTTTCCTCTCAATGATACATGAACTTCAGGGAAATCTAGAATGGATGTTTCTACGTCACCCGTTTGGGGCACCATTTTGTTGTTTTGAGTCATATCTCCATCACAATAACTTGGGTTTTCCTCTGTGTATGGACTTACACATGATTATCTATATGAGGTTGGTCGAGTATTGGGGAGAGCGCTTTGTGATCGTGTTGGATTCCCCTGATCCTGTAGAACAGTGAGCTGTCCCACCTACTCCCATTGGTGTTTCTGCTCAGGATCCACCCCCTCCACCAGTGGATGTACCCTTCCCACCCCATCCCCCTTCTTTTAGACTTCATTATTATTCCACCATTCATTCTTTTTCAGTTCCTTCTACCACCCCACCTCCCAATGCACCCACAGTCAATTTCCCCTTTACCCTAGGCCAAGTTGTGGTGGAGCAAGACCAGGTTCGTCTGGATCTCCTTCTGGATCGGCTCAAGATGATTTTGGGGTTTCTTCTTCAACATCACGATATTTCACTTCCCAAAGATCATGCTCCCCCTTTGGCTCTGGGACCTTTTTCCACAGCTCCACTGTCATTTACAACACTGGCCATAGAATCAATTTTTATCTCCACTATTCACCTAGCTAGTACCCCTATTTCTTCTAGTAAAAGGATATATGTAGAGCCTTCTATTATCAGTCTATATCCCATTGATTTGGCTAATACGGCTTCTCTTTAGATTTCACCATCCAATCCTCCACCTTCCACGACTGCTAATACTATCTCTCAGCTGCTTTTGTACAGGATGATTCATCTTCTGAGGGAACCCCCAGATATGGTTATGGACAAATTTATTTTATTATATACATATATATATATATATATATATATATATATATATATATATATTCTTTCTTCTACTTGTAATTTGTTGTGTATGATTGAAGTTTTCTCTCTCCATGTCTATCACAAGTACCCAAGAATGCTCTAGGATATCTTTATCCCCCATATCCTATCTTTCATCACCTAGGCATAAGGGGAGTATTGTTTTTAAATATTCTGTTGTTTCATTTTTCTTTCTTGTTTTACTTCTTCCATTACTACCCCTCACCTTGGTCTAATTTTATGTAACCACATCACCTTATCCATCTTTTTGTGGTACTTGGGGGGACCATGTTCCCTATTCAGTGTGGGGAGCCTCTCTTCTTACACTGCACATGTTCCCTTGAACTAATATAGGAAACATCATTTATAGTTGAAATATTTTAAAAAGTTGAAAATATTTGGTTAATTATAAATATAAATCATAAATGCTTAGTAGGGAATTTTAGATGTTACATAATTATTTTAAAATTGTAATAAATTCTTATACCCTCTTTCTTGAGAAATTTCTGTGATATTCATAACTACCATAATTTTCTAGTTTTTATTTTCACAACATGATGATTTTTAAATCACATTAAAATGCTTTAGGCATTTGTTTTTTTTCAACTGCTTCAACCATGAGACATTACATACACTGGATATTCACAAACAATTAGAAACAACAAACTACCTTGATAAGAATTTACATTACAATCCAATTTTTCCTTCCTGCCCAAATTCTATTATACTTTTTCATGAAAATTCAATTTAGTTTTAGAGATTTATTTTTTGGTTTTTCATTGTAAATTTTGGTGTTAATCCATGAAAATATGTGTGGGGGAGTTTTTGAAATGTTCATTTGGGTAATAGGGTTCTATATCATACTATCCATTGTATTTTGGTGGTCACTCTCTTTCTTAAAAAATCAAAAATAGGGACCAAGTTTATTTATTACACATTATTGATGGTTTATAGACCCATTTATGGAGTGAGATTATCATGGTGATGATATCCTTTTTAAGATATCTTTATTATGGATGGATTTTCATTGAGCTCTAATTTTTTAATATCATGCATTGTTGTTTAAGAATTTAGCCTCTTTTTTCAAGCCTCTATGATTATTTTTCACATTATTACATACCAACCCTTAGCTTTAGAAACATTTGAACCTTGATGAAATCCGTAATGATTTATTTTTTGATTTAAGTTTCTAAAGTTGAGAACGAGAACACCTGCAAGCCTATGGATAGAGTAAATATAGTTATGATTTCTCACAAATCTTATAAATAGATCTTTAGTGATGAGATTATTATTTTCTAGTTAGCTAAATCATCAATTGGAATGTGTAATTGGGAAATTTCTAAAGATTTCCATTAAAGAGAATGGATGTATCATAATTAAAAATATAAAAGAGACATGATTAGAATATCAATAAATTTGAAATATGTTTCTCTGCCTTTATAAAATCGAGTGATATGACTATAGTATTTAGAATTATAATTAATGTTTAATGCTTTAATTTTTGGAATATGGATACAATTTATTAGATATTGAAATTTTTCTTGATAACAAGAAAATGGATATGTGTGGGAGAGTTTGATGTGCCTGATTTGTGAATACATTTTCATACATTTTATCAAGTTTATAAAACATGTTTTCACCTGATACAAGTTCTTATGGTGATAAAATGTTGTAATTCAGTGATAATAATTCTTTTTAGGTATATCCATGCCAAAGACTCAAATCGAGGGAATATTTATAAAAAAAATTAAAAACTACACAGTGTGTACTGTAAGATATACGTCATATACCAGAACCCTGACATGGAATAGGCAGGAAATGTACATTCCCAAATTAATATAAGCATGTAAACATTTTTTATGCCATATACAAGCCATGTATTCTCTTCTATAAGTGGTTGGTGGTTGAGAGGAACTCTACACACCCCTCTTCTTAACATAACAATTCTCACCATGTACATCGGTATGCATGCCCTGTGGACATTCTAGAAGTGATTCGTGAGCCAATGAATTAGTGTACATGTTGTGTATGGCGGTGCTACATGCCATGTACCTCCACATAATAGGCAACATCATGGTCCAAGTCATAGATGGAATGTTAGGTCATCCACCAGTGGAGAAAAAGATAGCAAAGTGCGTTGAGAAAAGTATATGCCATGTACTTTCCAGTACACACCATGTACTCCAAAAAAATATGAATAAGTTGTAGGACCTTTATGTTTGAGAGAGTTTTCATTCATACAGATTTCGTTCAATTTGAAGGGAGAAGAGATTGGGTATGTCCTTGAAGATAATAATAGAGTGAAATAATAGAAGAGAAGAGATAAATGAATGTGCTTCTGTGATACCATATCAATGACCATCGATGCAACAGTATCAAAATAATGTCTCCAAGTACTGCAATTTATTAAATTAATACCTACTCTATGAGTTCAAAAATTCCATATGTGTTGGGGATATGGACAAATGAATGTTTTAATTTATCAATTGTGATGTTGTAATCATATTGTTCATATTTCCTTTCTCATAATTTTTTATTAAACCTTTCTCTAATATCATTATAAATATTGTATCAGACCAATAAATAGATTTATTAGGATCCTCTAAGGAATTACTTTTAAACACTAGTATTACCATTGGGTTTTTTAACAGTCTCAGAAAAGGGCTAAAATTAATAGAAATTAAGAGAAATCAATTTCTGGACCAACGAAATTTACTTCCATTGATTTAAACAAATAATACTAAACAAAGGGGGTTCTATTAAATATGAAATCCTAGATATGTAAATTATCATGAACAACACTACCTCGTAATAAAATTTATTTAACAAAAAACACTTAATATCTACAGCCCTGACACATTTCCCTCCAAATTTGCGTCAAATCCAATTTCCTATATTTTCCTTTATCCTTTATGTAATATGCTATGAAATTAAAATCCAATCACCATTCCATCATAACATAAAAATATCGACTCGAAATTCAGTAATCTTCATTAAATAAAGTACATACAAGATAACGAAGTCAAAAATAACTCTATCTATTTATTTTTCAACCCCTTGCTGGCACTATACTCATTAGGGCAATGAAATTTGGATAGATAAAATTAACACTTTGGAAGAAATGACTACTGGTGTTGATCCCCTAACACTAGCTCAAAGTATTAGTGACACATGATATATTCTTAATCTCATTTGGAATGAAGGAATAATTTATGTGGTATAGAAAACTAGTGTAAATTAGTTCATTTTTTTAGAGGGATATTCATAAAACATATACTACCATATAACCATAGTATTTAATTTTCAATTACTAATATTTATCATTGTTATCCTTAGAACCATAAAGTTATTCATTACACTATCTTGATAGATGGCCATCATCTTTGATTATTCATATAAATAAATGATTGATTGATCAACAAAATAAAATTTATGAAATTTATTTATTTAATTAATGTGATGGTGCATAAAAATTTTCAAATATAGCGAAAAGTATAATATGAGACATGAAGAGAAGACATATCTTGAATCCATCAAATAATAGTCTATGTGTCATGTGATAGTAGGTGGATATGTTGATAATTCTATGTTATATCGTGTGATTCCATTTCATGAAAATTAAAATAACAAACCATGACATAATAATTTCATATTTTATGCTTATTATCACGTGAATGATTCAACATTACTAATGTTTTTCCATCATCTAATTTATTAGGCGTCACATGAATAAATGATGATGATTTGAAGCACGAAGAAACTGAATGAACATAAAAGTAATAATTTGATGTGATTTTATGGATTTTGTTATCCTTTTATCTATAAATGAAGGTTAATGAAGCCAAAATACCTTAAAATAATTGATATCCTATGATAATTAGGTTTTCTAAATCACATTTTTTGTTTAGGTTTTATTTTAAATAATCGTTTTATCTTAGGTGGGGGTTTTAATTTTCCGATAATAAATAGGATAGGGGAAAGGATGGATGTTTTTTAGGATAGAAAAATATTTTTCATCTATCAATGACATATATATTCCATTTTACGTGACCTCATAATGAAAATATAGATATAATGAGACTCATTCACATTATAGAGAAGAGTTTACATGATCTGGACATGTAATTGTGATCATATAAGACACCACTTTCATTTGTAGATGTTCTGGAGATTATCCACCAATTAACCTTTTTTCTATGAAAATCACTAAATAAACAAACCCTTGAAAAAATAATTTATAAAAGATGGTTTGTGTGATCATTCCAAAAAATAATATTTGTGAAGTAAGAGAAATAAATATCATACATAATAAAATATGTGTGGTAATTTCATAATTAAATCTGATGATATTTTAATTTTCTTATGTTAATATAGATGAGAATTTATGGATGCGCTCTGATGGTTAACAGATAGAGAAGAAGGAAATCTCACTACCATGAAATAAATTTTAATACAATATTTTTTATGAGGATGGGATAATGCCTACATTCTTGATATAATTACTCTCATAATCATGAAGTAAAAAATAATTTTAGATTGAACATAAAATAATAATGGTATAATTTTCATATGGTTGTTTTTGAAAATTGTGAAATCCATGTATGGATATTGATAAAGTCACAATGTAATAAATATTAAATGATCATTGTTTAGTAATCATTAGACTAACTCAATGATTTGTATCATAATATTTTGTATCTTAATTTACAATCTATTGGTAATGTGTTATATTATTCTTGAGTACTATATAAAATAACATATTTTCACTATATACACACATTTAAGTGAGGTCGGGGATCCAAAAAATAATAACTTCATATTTTGAGTTGAACTGAGGTGACTGATTAGATACAGGTCATCAAAATTTATTAACAAATAAATTCATGATATAGAGGTACTTGAACAGGTAAATTAGAATGTTATATTCAGTGATATAGTGGATAGAGATAAAAAAATGAATCCTACAATGTGTAAATCTATTAAAAAAGAATGAAATATCATAGTTGAATTTGGGTGTAGGATAATATATTTTATAATTGTTTAGTAATATAATATGGTGTGTAATTGAAGATATGTATGGAAGCTATCGAGGTCCCTTCGGGCGAAACCCCTAAACCAGGTGAGGAGGTTGAGAAATCCAAGGGGAAGGAGGCCGGTGAGATTGTTGATGGAGATCAAATCGGGTACTCAGATCTCTTCAGTCTCTACGCGAAATAGAAATCTGATAAATCAGAACTTAAATATGCCTCTATTCATGGGAAGAGTTTTTCGCATGTGGAAAAAAAGGATGGAGGCTCTTAATTCATGGGTTGTGAAGCAGGTAGTTTTAGAAGAATTATTCTGAAGGGTCGGATTGCGCATGTATCGGCAAATCAAGCTGATGTTGAAGAGAGGGTAGAATTGTGTATGTTCTTAATCATAGCTCATGTTGGAATTCCAAAAGGTGTGCAGACATGGAAATTTCATGAGATTACAGGTAGATTGGTGGAAATCTAGGGCTTCAGTGATTGGAAGATGACGGCCATGGTGCGTGGGTTTTACCATGTCGTTTTCCCATCTGATGAATGTAAAAGGTGCGCATGGGCTATGGGATTTATCCCTTTACATCCTGGTTTTCTCTGAATTCATAAATGGGATCATAACATCGATCCAAGATTGGTCAATAAAACCTTTTCTCAGGTATGGATTCATATTCATAAACTATGTTGGCTCTATTGGCACCCTCAAATCTTGTGGTACATTGCATCTTCTATAGGGAATCTGATCAGGATAGATAAGAAAAATGATATTCCTAGTTTTGGGCACTACGTGGGGATTTTAGTGGAAGTGGACATGTCAAACACCCTAGTGGAAGAGTTTGTACTCACCACTAGGTATGATAGTGTTAATCTTGAGATTGAATATGAGAGGAAACTAATTTTTTGTCTCAACTTCCATATTTTTGGGCACACATTATATTAATGCAATAGGAATAAGGTCTTCACTCTCAGAAATATCTCAGGGCGTGATGTTGGTAGTTATCAAAGAAAGAAAATTGATCAGGGCTATTCAAATCCAGACGTTGTAAACAAGGGGCAGGCAGGGAATGACAATGTTGAGGGGCAGGGTGTTACCTTAGAATCAAATGCTAATAATGTTCCCATTGTTTAGAATGTCAATGACTCAAGGAATCCCTTACAGGATCTGTCTTTGGTGGTGACTGTTGATAAGGATAGAGATAATAAGGATGGACAAAAATATGTAGGTTGACAATACAGATTTTGGGGGTTAGCATGATCCGCATATAGAAGATGTTGAGCTTGCTGGTCTCTATGATTCCTTAGATCTGTCTGGGGAGGCATCATTTAGACCTGAGAACGTTTATTTTCACAGTAATGAGGGATCTAGTGACAAGCATATGCAAGATTAATTAACTCATGATCCCCCTTTGGGAGAAGATCAACTATTATAGGAACCTACAGATGAATTCTCCTATATACTGTTATCAAAGGTGGAAAAAAGGAAACTTCATGCATCCATAAATATGCCCATCAGTTCTGATAATAATTTTATCACACTCTCTGATGATGATAGTGAATCTACCTTGCTTGGAGGTGTATCCAGTGAATCAATGATAATGTTGAATAAGATCGTATTGAATGCCTAGTTTTAAGCTATGCTAGACCCTGCACAAGGAAGAGGTCTTCTAATAAATGTAGATAATGTTTTGGAATTGAAACGTTCTTGGGAATTATCCCATGGTCAGAGCCCTGAAGCATATTATCATGACCAATAAACCCATGTTATTGGGTATTGCTGAGCCAATAATGAAATTTGAAAGATGGATGGCCTTTAATTGGAATTCCCTAGGTTACTCCCACTCCGCAACCAATCAATAAGAGAATGATAATGAATCTATATGGCTGTTAAAACACAATAGTGTCACAGTTGACTTTCTTAAAAAGGATCAACAATCAGTAACTCTATTTTCCTACTTTTAGTACAAATCTTTCTGTGTGACTTTTGTGTATGCTTTTAACCAGAACATTAGATGGAGACCACTATGGAACACCTTACTCACCATTTTTGAAAACATGTCTACTAGATGGATTCTGCTTGGTGACTTTAATACCATTTTGAGGCCTGAGGATTAAACTGCAAACAATTTTGGCAGAGCTTCAGCCAAAGACTTTTCATTCTGCATTGATCATTGTAGATTGTCTGAAGTTCTCATTTTAGGTGAAGATTTTACGTGGAGCAGATACACTCTAAATGGGAGGCAGGAAAGTAAATTAGATAGGTTCATTGTGAATATGGATGATAGAAGTGATATGATAGAAATTTCTGGCATGAATCTTCCCAAACCTCATTCGGATCGTAATCCCATATTTATTGATCTCTGTTTTATTAACCTGTGGTCAGCACCATTACCCTTTAAGTTCAATAACGCTTGGTTGGTTGTGCATGGGTGTAGGGAAATGATATTAGAGGCTTGGAATTCAGATATATTAGGTATCTATTTACACATTCTGACCTCCAAGTTGAAAATTGTGAAATCTAGACTCAAAGAGTGGAGTAAAAAATAATTCTCTAATATTGTGAATGATATTAAAGAGTCTGGATCTCATTTTTTGAGTTTTCAGTAGGGGAATATGGATCAGGACACCCCATATCAAGAAAATATACAAGCTGCCTCAATGCATGATAATCTCTAAACCCTTAAATTAAATCTGGACTGGAATCAGTTTAATGTTAAGTGGCTTAAAGATGGGGATAGGAATTCAAGATTTTTTCACTCCATGCACAGGGAGAAAAAGGTTAAGGGAACTCTCATGTCTTTAATGACTGATGATGTAATTATCACATCTGAAAATGACATTTCTAATGGTGTGACATGTTATTTTGAGAATTTATATTCTGATTCTGGGGAGAACAACTCAATCAAAATTATTTGATTCGTTGAATCAAGTGTCGATGATAACCAGCACAAAAAGCTCACTATGACACATTCTCAAAAAGAAACTCATTTTTCACTTTTCTCCTTAAATATGAACAGTTCTGATGGTCCTGATGGTTTTAAAAACATGTTCTTTATGTTTTACTGGGATATCATTCACAATGATGTGATCAATGTTATAAAATAATTCATTCATCATTCCTTTATGCCATTTGGGATGAACTCTAATTATATTTCTTTCATTCCAAAGAAGGATAATGCCTTAGACATTAAAGACTTCAGGCCTATTGCAATTGGGAACTCCATTCCGAATTTAATCAGTAAAGTCATGGCACTCCGAATAGGTGAAGTTGCAAAATTTTTTGTCTCTATTAACCCGTTTTTCTTTGTTCCTAGGAGAAATATTCAGAATTTCCTTTTTACTTCTTCAGAGTGTATTAATATTATGAAAAGTAATGTTCAACATGGTAAAATGTATCTTAAGGTAGACATATCGAAGTGGCCCGACATCGGCCGCTTCAATGACATCAGCATCTGACCTTCCTGATCATCCTACCTGGTGGTGCTCCTCTCTTTCCTCGTCTTCTTCAGGTTCAATTTGCACTCTGGCATGGATTATCTGGGTCCGGTGTAATGATGTTGTTTTTCATCAAGATCACAAACCCCCCTAATTCTGGATTAAATGGTCCACCTCTTGGATTCAGGGATAGAATGAACACAATGGACATTTTATGCTAGGTGTTACCCTCTCCCCCCCCCCTCATTAGAATCCCCCAACAGAAGGGAATCTTAAGATTAACATGGATGCGTCACTCCCAATGGTTGGGGTTGTTCCCCTCGACCTCATGGCCTGAAATCATCTGGCGCAAATATTTGTTGCAAAGTACGAACCACATCAGGCTTTATGGGAACCTGCAGTTTCTGAGGCCATGGCCATCCTGGCTGTTATGCTGCTCGCCTTGGAATGTGGATGGAGTGATATCATTGTTTAGTCTGACTGCCTTACCGTCATCGATGCTATTAACCAAAACGATGGTGGGCTCCAGTCTGTTGGCATCATTATTAGGAGAATCCTCTCACTTTTCTAATGCTTCTATTTATGCACCTTCTCCTTTACCAAACGGGAAGGGAACAATGTGGCCCATCATCTAGCGGCCTCTGGCCCAATCGACTACAACTAGCTATGGCTAGACAATTTCCCTTCATGGATTTTCACATGTACTTATGCTGATATTAGTCATTAATGTTACATGTTTTAATAAAAAGAGTGTTAGTCTATCCATTCTTGTTAATGGATCCCCCGTGGGTTTCCTTCAACGCACTATAGGAGTCAGGCGAGGTGATCATCTATCTAGACTTTTGTTCTCTATGGCTGAGGATTATCTGAGTGTGTGCCTTCATAACCTTTTCAACAATGGTATATATCAATGAATGAGGTTAGGAAGAAATTATTTTGCTCCATCACATTTATTCTATACTAATTACATACTCTAGTTTTGTATGGCTAACAGAAAAATAGTCTCTTGTATTAAGAACATCTTCTGACATTATGAAGAGGTTTCAGGTCAGGTAATCATCTGGAATAAATCTTTTGTTATTTTTGGTGAAGGAATTAGAATATTGAAGCAAAACAAGGTTTCTCATAGACTTGGGGTCAAAAGAGGTACACTTCCCTTTTATTATCTTGGGATTCCTTTGTTTTGGGGAAGGGTGGAATGTTCACACATAGAGGGTATTTCTTTGAAAATTACTAATCTTTTGGAAATCTGGAAAGGGAATACCATGTCCCAGGCTGGGAGAGTGTGCCTTGTCAACTCTGTTATCACTTTTATGTTTATCTACTCCTTTTCTATTTATATATGGCATGTAGCTCTTCTTAAAGGACTGATTAGAATGATATGAAACTTCATTTGGACTGTCTCAACTCACTAGAGGAAACTTGTTAATGTTGCATAGAAAAATCGTATCATGACATTTAACATTAGAGAATGTGTATTAAGGATGTTAGATTATTTAATAATTCTCTCATTAAAAACTTCACTTGGAGGCTTCTCTCCAAACCTAATTTCTCTCTGGAATTTCTGGTTGACAGGTTTGTTTATAGACTGCAAAATAGTAATTGTGTCTATCTAAAATCCTCTATGTGGTCTTCAATATGGATTTCATATTCAAATATCATGTCTCAATCAATATGGCTGGTATGTCCGGGTTCTCATCTCAATTTCTGGAGTATTCTTTGGTTGTCTTCCCCTATTAAAGATTCTGTTAATATCCCATTTTTTTAGGAACTTGTCTATCTCTGAACTGAATGGAAATTTTGATGCTTATGATATCATTCCTAGTAATCTTCGAATGGAAATTATTAACTATTATTATGTTGATACTGACACTTTAATCTGAAAACCTGCTCTCAATTGTTCCTTTTCTAGTCAGGATTGTTATAATCTACAATGTGGTGTGAATTCTGAAGTCCCTTCCTGGATGGGAGGAATTCATCAACCCTACATTCCACCATGTGATTTTCTATTGATCTGGAGAATTTGGAAAAAAGGCTACCTATACAGTGTGTGTTGCAGTGCAAAGGATTCAATCTGGCTTCGGTATGTCCCTTTTTCATTAACAATGATGAATTTATTTCACATCTGTTTTTACAATGTTTATTTTCTGCTCGCCTTTGGAAGTATGTGTAATCAACATTCCACTGCTGCCTTGATTTATTCTCATTTGAATCACTGATCATTTTATACCTTATGATTGATTTCAGTGATCAAGTGAAATCATTTTCTATTTCTGCTATTGTCTCGGTTTTCTTTTTTATCTAGAAATCACAGAACAATATTTTCTTAATCAATGTGAAGCATTCTTTCCGGGATTTTGTTCTAGTGGTACATTGAAGCATCATAGTTGCTTTGATGATTCAAACATGTTCTATGAAAAATGATGTATCTGACTTTGTACTCTTGAGAGCTCTTGGTGTTCATGGCAGGGAAAGGAATCCTAGAATGGTTAAATAAATTTGGTGGATTCCACCAATTTTTGAATGGTTGAAACTGAATGTTGACGGGGTGGCCTCCGGTGCACCGAGTCTTGCTGGATGTGGTGGAGTTTTCAAAACTCATCAGGGCATCGTTAAGGCCTGTTTCTTTCATTATGTTGGGTATTCTCACGTGATTGAGGTAGAAATTTGGCTATGATTGAGGCTATCAGTTATGTGGTGCGTTATGGTTGGCGTAAAGTTTGGTTGGAGTCAGATTCCCCAGTATTTATGCATATTTTGATAGATCGATCTCAGAATGTTCCTTAGAGGATGATGTCTACTTGGATCTCCTACCTTAGTCTTGTTGAGTGCTTATGCCTCGATGTCTCTCATGTGTATCAAGAATCTAATCAGGTTACTGATTCTCTCTCCAAAAGGTAGATCATGGATGTTAGTTTCAGTTGGTCGTTTGTTCTGCTCATCTATTGTGACAGTTTAGTTTTCAATGATCAGGAAGGTGCATTGTATACATGGATTTGTAAGGCTTCCTGTTTTTGAGTCACTTTGTACTGTTTATTCATTTTTATAATAGTTTTTTGGGAGTAGTTTTCTGTATGTCTCTCAAACCTTTTTGGTAATATGGTGTGGAATATAGAATATACCAGTGTAGATTCAGGTAATAATGTGGTATTAGTATAAAAAACCAACTATGTGTAATCTAGAGTAAATAAATTCTTGATTTTCAATCGAACATGGTAATTTATAAAAATATTATTGTGGATAATCCATGTCCGGGTGAAGAACCATCATTGTATATAGTAGGTTATTGTACCAAACATTGTAATTACATTGTATTATTCTCTCTATTGATATTTTATATAAACAAGGTATGTTTTGATATATAACTTATTGAATCAATAACTATAAAATGTTCAAGAGTTTACTTTTAAAAAGAATAAATTATAATTATTAAACCATTGATTCACCCCATCTCTCGGTGGTCAATATATTTTGGTCTAATATAGGATCGATTGAATTTATTATGATAAATTTTTTATAAAGATAATTCTATATAATATATAATTTTTTTTAAAATATGAACTAGAAGGGTCATAATGGTTGAAAATTTATATATTCATTGTGGTATCAAATTAGGAATTTTACAGATACCCACAAAGACATAAGGAATATATTGATTTATTTTCTCAATATATAACTAAATGAATGTAAATTATGTGGCATGGTTGATTCTCTTTTATAATAGCCCAATCGTGGTTAATCGGAATGGTGGTCATATATTTTCACATAGAGAATTGGTTTTGGTTTTATTATATATATATATATATATTCTATTATATTAGTTTTGTATGTATAATGATTGTGAATATTTTCTTCCATAATTTACTTTTGTTGTTTGTATTTATCTTACTATACATTTGATTTTTTTCTGTTTCTTTGGTGAAATAATTCATACATATATATATATATATATATCTATATTAAAGTATATTTTACTAACACATATAAATTTGGAAGATGATTTGATCCTTGTGGTGTTCCATAATTGATGATTTGATAAGTCAACCATCTTTTTTTCATTATAATAACATTTTTATTGAGTAGGCTTTCATAATAGAGGTATATATATTTAAAAATTCAATTAATATTTTTGAATAAATTACATCTGGTAGTGTGATTAATTCTTTTAATGGTTATTTTTTAATGATTAAATCTGATGTGTAATCACATGATATTTTATTTAACCCTTCCATATCCAAACTCTCATAATTACAGTATTATATAAATCCATTGTGACATAATGTTACCCTCATTTAAATTTCCACGAGATCAAAGATAGTAAAATCACCACCTTTGACTACCACCATATATTATCCTAATATTATTTAATCTATTGGAATGTTGAGATGATATGATTGTAGAAATTAAGATTACATAAACATGTAGTTACTAATAAAATTTATTTTCAAATTTAGATGAAGACAATATAAATTCAATATATTAATAAATAAGTAATTTTATTCTCAAAAATAATTTCTTCATTTAATCAAACATAGAATAAAATTAATTTAAATAAATTTTATAAATTAAATTTCAAAAATATAATTTCATTTTTTTGTTCAGAATGTCAAAATTTTCATTTTTTTAAATTTTGTTCTTATTCAGAAATATAAGATTTTTAGGCGAATAAATAATAAAACATTTTACAGATATACCAAAACTATTATGATATTGTAATTATATATATAGGTCTACAAATCAAATTGAATTTTTTTTATGAAAAAAATATGATTAATCAACCATTTAATAATACCTTTTGGAATATTTATAACCTATGTGGAAGACTTTGATTCATAAAGAATATATAATCATATTTTACACCAATTCATGTAAATAATTTCATAAAAGGTGAAATTCATATTATTGGTAGAATAAATACAATATAAAAATTATTTAAATTAAAATTTTCAAGATAATATTATATAAATAAAAAATATTGTGATTCTTATTTTATTCGTAATTTTTAATCATAAAAATATAGTTTCTCTAAAAATGTATTTAATTGTTTTGTGAACTAATAGTAAAATAGATTTTTTTAACCCATAGATATTTTATTCCATATATTAAATTTAAATATTTTATTTATTATTACATATTTATAAAAAATGTGAATTTTTTTTATTCATTAAATGTAAATTAGATAAAATTTAGACACCATGGGAAATAACTAAAATCTCAAATGTGAAAAATCTACTAGTGAAAGACATAAAAAAATTTGAAACATGTGTCCAAATGTATGGATGTGGAATAATAAACTATAAACCATCCAAATATATATGATAATAAATTATTATGTCCATGTAACCCTTAAATAGTGACATATACTATTATATTATTACAATAAATGTTAATCCCCCACTAAAAAAATTAGTACTCAACATCCCTCTTTTCATCACATCCATATACAAATTGTGTGTCCAAAAAATACTCTCAAATCAATTCCCAACATTAATATACACATTAAAGTGCTTATTGTCTTCTCAAAATACCAACTTTGAATGGATTAATCTTTACTAGAATGGAGTTTTCCAAATATTAAGGTCAAATTACCTTATTGCACCTTTTACATTTAATTTAATTTCACTCTAATTCGAATAATAATTTTTTTAGTTATATTGTTATGTTTGTATAAATATGAAATAATATATAGAAATATTATTATGATTATGTAATATTCATTATCAACCAATTCCATTTTACATAAGAAATAATTCCATCATGCATATGTGTGGACTATCATCACCATGAACAATATGTTTCATTTTTCATCCCTACCTTGGATGGATGGCTTATGATGGTTTAGTTTGACAACATATATGAAAAATGATATAAATTTCTATAATTTATATATATATAAAAATATATACTACTATTATTTTTAATTGATGTGAACTTTTTTCATGATTTATGGTCTAATAAGGGTATAATAATATTTTTCAATTAATTTATCTGATAAAATATAATTGTTAACAATTACCAAATCATTCTTGTCACATAGTTCATCATCAGGAAAAAAAAACTAAGATATTTATTATATGGAATTTTAACATTTAAAATAATTATAATAAATCCATACTAGTTTTGATAATGATCTTCAGTTGATGAAATATTTATCCATAAATAACAATCGATGCCAACAATTCAAAAATATTATTAAAGAAACAAAAAAACAAACAACATCTCATAATAAAAATAAATTATAAATAATTAATATTTGTTTAACAAAATATTATATATGAATTTTTAAAAATTTTATAGGTATGTGTAATATATAAAATATGTGATTATGTAATTTATTTTGTTAATACAAGACTATAGATAACATTCAACTAAGAAGGACTAAGTATTAGCGCTTTTGCATCTCAATTTTTCATCAGTGATATTTGATGCATTTACACCACATAATTTTTATTTTTATATATATAACACTCATGGAATTATTTAATAACATTTCATTCAAACAATATATTCTATTAAAATATTACACCTTATGATATACCATTAATGGGTTACAAACTCGAATGATAATGATGATGTAAGGGTCTTCATTAACATATTTTTTATGATTGATTTATTATTTTTCTTCTTAAAAATAATTATTTTAAGATTTTTATGTTATTACATTCAATTTTATAATTTAAAAATATATATTTGTTTTAATTATATTTTAGTTTCCTTTCACAAATACCTTCTTATAATTCTATTTATTAAATCCTTACAAAATTATTTATGATTTTTCAAAACAGATTTTCGTATCATGAAATTACAATTGATATTCATGAACTACATTATTATTTGTTATTATACCAATAGATTATATTAAATTATAGTATATTATGTATTTTGAGAATATAAATTTACTAGGTTATGTTTTGGGTGGATCTGTGGAGCCATTGCATGTTTTTTTTTGAGGTTATCATGGTGGTTCACAGTTTGAGTAATTTAGTAGAAATTGTGAAACAATTACATGATCCAATGAGATGGAAAAATTTGGTCACTAATGACGTTCATTATGGGTGTACGGTTTGACTAGACTATGTACACTTATAGGATAATTCATGGTAGAGTACTATCATTTGAGATAGTGGCTACACATGTTTAGATCATGTTTTGACTTACCATGAAAGAAAATTATTTATGGGGATCATAAAGAAGTATCATATTCATGGTTGGTGAAAGGATTACCAATCCCTAAAGCATAACCCTGACGCTTGAAATCATCACTCCATAATATTGGTATGTAACTATATTTTCCCCTTAACCACTCAATTTCCAATAATCTAGTGATATCATGAATTCATTTTCTTCAAAAGACATGGGATTTGATTCCATTTTACCTAGTAGAATGTTTTATGTGATCCAAATTCAAATGTTTATTTATATTATGTGTTATGATCTCATTATTCATAGTTTACATAGATTTATTATCCTCCAATATCATGGAAACATATATTTAATCCATTGGGGATATGTCCTTTTCCTTTGTAGGATATATTCATATGATCATATTGAATTTGTTTTAGGAACATGATCTTTGTTGGAATCTATAATATCTACGTTGATATGTTGATGTTGCTATATCTTTCAAGGTTTTATCCATAGTTTTAGAGGTTTGTGGATTCACTCCCAATTGTGATTTATTAGAATGTGATGTATTAGTTGAAATGAATGTTTTTAATTTGAAATCTCAAATGGATATGTTATTATTCAAGGAAAACCTATGAGGTGTTGGTTGTTTGGAATGGTAGAAAATTGATTACATTGTGGAGAAAAATTTTTCATTTTGAAATTATTATTTTAATATTATGGTTTAGATTTGATACATGGAAAATATTTTTTTCTAATTATTTAATCAATGCATGTTGTGTTATTTTATTAGGTATTTTTAGGAATACAAGGTTGAGTGGGTTCATTATCTTTAGACGTGTCCCATAAGAATGGTGGTATTCCATTAAGAACCTTAATATTATTTACGTTATGATGAATTGGTACATCAATGATAGACCACTATTGAGTATGGAACTATCACCTTGTAATGGATATGTGGTTTGGTAGATATGTGGAATATCGTATTGGGAATTAGAAATTGACTTGTGGATGGTTTCAAATTCCTATTTTTCATTCAGAGTGAAAGTTATTTTTTTGGAATACTTTTTTTTGGAAAAATATTTTTATTTTATATGAACTATTTTTAAAAAAATTAAACTATATTATTTTAATTTTATAACATATTCTTTCTTACAAGAATAAGATGTGAATTTATTGGGGGAAATCCTGTAGATTCTAGACCCATCACCACCTAAGGCATTATTTTGTATTTATAGATGACATTCATAAATACATAGGTAATGTAATGGTGTCCATGTTCATTAGTGATTCTTATTAATACCGTGTGTTAGTAATTTGTATTTGGAGCATGGAGAAGGGTGGGATTTTTCTGAGTTGAAGTCCTTTTCCTATAATGTTTTTTTTTGTTTTCTCTTATACTTGGATATTTTAGAAAGATTATTTATATTTTATAAGTATTTTATTACTCAAACATCATAGAAATGTTTTTAAAATTTTTTATATAGGATTGATTTTGTATTTTTTCTTAAGGTTTTTTTAAAATGTAAATTCATACCTCTTTTTTTGAATCCCTTGGATATTATTAATATCCATTATTAACTCCTGGATGTCACCTATTTCTTGAAACACTAACAACCTCTTCCCATGACAATGGGTGATGGGTGGGATGATAGAAATAGTATTAGATTGTACAATTCTATAGTTATATGTTTTTCTATTTAATAATGGTGTTTCATTTAGGGTATGTTGACTTTCATTGGAATGTTGAATAATGATACGATTGTATAACACAAATGGAATAGCATAATAAGTTCAATCTATCCTATTAATTATTATTGTTAATATACCATGGTTATTGGGTACATGAGCATTTAAGAAACATAGAGGTTAGTTTTCACCTCATCATCATGGGTTCAGACAATGGATGTCTTATGACATTCATTGGATATATGAAATCCCGCGAAGGAAATATTTTTCATTATCATGTTACAATTTATGGAAATCATATGATATAACTCATTTTAAAAAGTGTGCAGAACGTTTTAAAATGTGATATTCGGAAAATTCATGATGGTTGTATTCCATAAATGGTTAAAATTGATTTTGGATGACATATATGATTGTGGAGACTATTTAAAAGGTAAATTCATAATTCAAGATATTATATTCTAGAGGGTGAGACTAAATGGATTTTTTAGTAAGCTATAGATATAGGTTCCATATATTAATCATTAGAACCAATTAGATGAATATGCTAAGATTATGGTTTCAATTAAGCCAAAATATGGTTTGTAGTATTGTTTAGGATATCAACCTTTTGATACAGGGAATAGAAATGATGAACCCAGAAAAATGGATCATTTTTTTCCGTTCCAAAAGAATAACACATCCATCTTTCATGGTGATTCATAAATGGAAAAAGAATAAGTGTGACTAAATTTTATGCATCAAATATTTGATTTTAATGAACATAATATGAGACTAAGGTGATGCCAGAAATGGATATATTGGAAGATCTAACACAATTTTAGTGCGATTTACAATTACATGTTAAATTTGAAAAAATATTTTCTTGAGATGATTTAGAAGAAGTATTTAGAAAAACAATTATCATAAAATTATTTGAATTTATTGAGTAATGATCATATTCAGTTTAAAGTAATATTATCTATCAATAATCTAGTATAGGGATAAATATATGAAGTTATTATTTATATTCACTAGAAATTACTATAAATTCATCCTTATAAGAAATTTTTTTTGAATCAGGGTTGGAAAATTAAATTGAATCAATGATTTATGTTCTCTAAATACATTATTTTTTAGAGATAGGTAATATAGTGAGGGTAAATGAAGTGAAATTTTAGGAATCATGGATGGAGGAAGCAAGTTAATTCTTATTGGAATATGTGTGAATAACAATATTGGAAACAAATGGACGAGGGAAACCTATATTCAAGGGGATGTTTATCCGCCAATCAAACTATGGAAAAACTGAACATACCATTTTGACCAAAGAGTTTGTTGTGTTGTTTTATATTTGATTTTTTTGAGAATATAATATGATATTGTACGAAATAAACTATTTCATATAAGAGTTTCAATTAGATGGTGTATCGTTAGCACTATTGTCATAGTACTATATGATTATGTGCTACTGACACATATAATGATTAAATGGCACCATATTATCTTATGGGATGAGTAGAATAGAATTGATACCATTAAGAGAACTGACCAGGTCACGGTACCATGACTCATCGACCAATGAAATCTCATCAATGTAATAAAGATAAAGGTGCATCAGGTAATAAATAGAATGGATCATAGAAAGTGATCATTGGTGATAAATTGGGTCTTATGAAAAAGATACACGTGATTATTCTGAATTCAGAAATTTTGAAGGTTTTGTTTAATATGGGTGAATCCAATTAATTTATTACTTCTCTTTGCATTGATCAGATGGAAAAAATAAAGAATGTAAGAATGGAGCATGTCCTCCATTGTCTGTATGGTCCACTCTATCTGACCATTAGTCTGAGGATGAATGGATGTGCTCAAGAATTGCTGAGTCCCAAATGCCTCCATAATCCCTTCAAAAACCAAGATGTAAAACGAGCATCATGATATGAGATGACCATCGATGGAACCCCATGAAGCCATACAATCTCATATACATAGAGGCATCTCAATACCTCAACTAATCCCTACTCTTAGATGGGTAGGAAGTGGGATGACTTGGTCAGTGGGTCAATGATCATTGAGATTGAATCATGGTCCTTGTTCACAATTTTTATCCACGTAATGAAGTCCAATGAGACACTATCCCACATCCATTATGGAACCTCGAGTGGATGAGCTAATTCTACTAGTACACGAGGCACTGCCTTCACTTATTAACAAGTGAGACATCATTATATGAACCCTACCATGACTTTTTTAATCCCTAGCCACCTATAATGACATTGGAGGTCTTGGTACATCTTCGCCACACCCGAATGTTGCGCTAAAGGGGATGTGTGGAACTCCCTAAACACCTACTCTTGGAACATCATGGGTACCATGGTGCATCCTCTAAAGGGGACAACATGCACCCCACCTTCAGAAAATCCACTTGAAGACTGGCCTGAGGATAGCTGAACTCGTAGGGCCTCGTAGTCAATGCCGCCAAGTTGTGTCTTCTGAACACGCTGAAAGAGTTGGGGAGTGATAATCATAGAATGGAGGAAAGATTCTCCATCACTATCCATGGTGGATAACTGAAACGCAGCAAGCTTCTAATTCAACTCACTCAACAACTGTTATCCAGACCTCATTCTGAGTGAATCATCCCCCACATTATCCTTCCAGAGGGTGTAGACTATCTCATGGTCATAATATTAGAGGAACAATAGCCATCACCACAATCTCATGTTCAAGTCCTTCTGTGAGACGATATACCCGAGAATCTTGTTCTAAGAGTAAATAATAATCTGTTACCCAACTATACTCTTAGCTCATAGAGCCCCACGGAAGACATATGATATAAATTTGTATATATTGGAGCTGTATTTCGGTATAGGTCAATGCAGAAGTCCCTCTACCAGTGGGGAGGTAAACCTAGAAACATATTTTGAAATGATATCCCAAAACTCTGCCACTACTATTGGGAAGTGAAAACTCAAAACATCGTCTACCACGAGGGTAAGGTTGTCCAACCCAAGTGTGATCGGATGCACCATCAAATGTATGAGATAAAATCATGATGCAAGGGTTTTTCTCTCCAACCAAGGAAAATACCATTCCAATGCTATAGATATACCATGACCATTTTTCCTAAAACAGTTAATCAGAGCATGAAATGTGGATGACCAGTTCATACCCAAACTAACATCGTAAGCCCTCAATAGTGCAACCTTGTCTTTCCAAATGAAACTCTCTCATCAAGGGTCATATCACACCATCGGTATAACTGTGATTATTGAGTCTCTTCCAATAGGTATCTCTAGACGTAAGGGTCAAGTAAACTGTATAACCAGAAACTCTAGGTGTTGAACAAGATTCGTGACAAGAAGGCGTTATTAGTACAAATGTCTATTAACACGACCACTATTAGTAGAATCAGACCGTACAACTAATAATTCTGGGATCCCATGGGTCACACTCCTTGACCACATGTATCTACTCACTTCCACGATTCTCTAGCTCTCTGAGCCAGGTGGGGGCCACATTACGGTGTTATTAGTAACATATCAAAATGTATACCACATCCTTTGGATCTCTTAGATACTCTATTATGTCTGCTTCCATGGAGATTCATTTGTCTTTATCACCACCTCATCTTTAAACATTTTACATGTCTATGTCTCTGAGACTGACATCGGTTTCTCTCAGAGGTCCAATCCTTGAAGCACTGGTCATATCGTATTCATTGAGTACCTGGAATGGTCGGTACACATTGAATAATTCTCTATTAATGACATTTCATCCTATCAAAACTGTAGAAGCTCTTGGGAACACAAACCCCCTTAGCATATGGTGATAAGAAAACCCCTCCTCTGAGGATGGTTCTCAAGATCTTTCGATAGAAAAAGTAACCTCATCGTATGATAGGGTTATACTAAACATTGTTATCGCCCTGCTGATCCATATAGAATGCTCACTTCCATGACCACCACCTAATATAATGATTTCCTGGATGGATGGAAACTCTGTCACCACATCATGTCAGTCTGTAGCCTCATGTGAGTTGGGGTCGCCTCGGAACCTGAGGGGTATGTGTCACTGAATCTCTTGTAAGACACTGAGGAGACATGTTTCCTATACAGGTTCCACTAGTAGTAACTACTGACCAATGGGAAGTGGTATCACTAGGACATCACCTGAAGGTACCATCTCGGGAAACATTCCTTGTACTGAAGCCTCGTGACACTGTTGAACATTCTCATGGCCACACATTGGATTCCTGTCATGCTGTCAGTGTGGAGGAATATTGATAGAATATCAAGATGAACAACTAACCATAATTTAAACCTGGTGTGATGACTCAAAAGTGATCAATACAATAAAATTTTCAAAACACATGAAACTAGTGGTTTCATGTACCGAGTCAGAAAACAAAATTCATTGTCCTAGTGTATGGATACGTCGACCGTCGCACCAACACTGGACTCCCCGGACTAAAACCCAATCTCAAGACACATAACATTGTTGCACCATTGAAGACATAGACTCTTATTTCTTCTAATAAAATCAACCACCCTTTGATGCCAAATTTTCAATATCCATCCCTCGGGGCCTATACCGTGACTACACCAAGCCCGACTTACATAGGCCAGGGGTTGGGGACTAACATTAGAAAGGCATATCCCTAAAAGGGAAGGCATTACCTCAAAACCCTATACACACATAGACATGGAACATTGCACACAAGTAACATAATAAAATAAGAAATGTAAAACCCAATCTAAAAAACACCATTGAGTGTAAATGTGAGTACTAAATGTAAATGTTCCAAAATACAAGCCCAACTGAAATTGAAGTACAACAAAAAGGGAAAATAGCTAATGAGGTCATATACCAAGGTTCCCACCTGAAGGGTGGTATATCTAGTCACCAACACACTCCACATCTATCGTTCGCCTATGTACACCTTTTGTTAATCACCTCTAAGATCCTTCAAGCCCTGACTCCCCATGACTCAGTATAGTTGTCTGTCGTCTGCACAAGTTACAACATGGTGCGGTCGAAGACTATGCAGTGGTGAGTATCCCAATACTAAGTAGGTACACCAAGACGCCTGGTGGTATCCCAGAAATCCACAAAGGAAAAGCCTCAATGGACGATCTCAATCAAAATGATCAAAGCAAAAGATAGCTCACACCAGGTATAAAGTAAGTAAAATAATATAGATGATTATTCGTAAATCAAGTCATCTTATTCTGGTGAGAAGATCTGTTGTCGATCCACACTGGGTCAGTAGATGCTAATCCACACAGGGTCTCTAGGTGATGATCCACACATGATAGCTCAGCCTTGATCCACGAATGATCGCTCGATGTTGATCCACATAGGATTGCTCGGTGATGATCCACAAAGGATCGCTCCATGCTGGTCTACATAGGATTGGTCTGTGTTGATCCACAATGGATAGATCGATGATGATCCACAAAGGATCACCCAGTGCTGATCCACAGAGGATCACTAGGTGCTAATACACATAGTATCACTTGGTGCTGATCCACATTGGATCACTCGGTGTTGACCCACAATATATCGCTATTCATTCCTCACGTCCCAACCAGCCACTAGATTCCCATACATATCACCCTTGGATCCATGTTGATCCACTCCTCAAGCCATCATTCATACCCAAAATGCATCAAAAACCCATGAATAAGTAACCTGATGATCTTCCATGTCATAAGGGTTAAAAAGAAACAGACATCACATAAATCGGATACCCGGTCTGTATGCTATAGAAATTTTAGTGCCGAGGGCCGAGTTGGATTCAGGTACGATCCGGCCCAGCCAAATTTTAATATTCTTCGAATCTCTTTTAACATATATCAATAGAACCCCCCCATCCTAAGGGTTCATGTGACATAGAAAGTTCTTCAAATGGATGTTTGGTTAAGATGATATTCCCAATTAAGTGTAACTGGGAAAAAATGGGGTCCGGGTCCGAGTCGACCCTGTCAGTCCAACCTGTTCGGGCCTGATGGGCCTGGACCGAAGTGGCTGGGCTTGGCCTAGTTTGGATGGCCCCGGTGCGACCCTCTTACCATGGGCTCACCCCGATGGGCCGTTGGTTTGGTCCGGTACACCAGGCACGGTGCGGCCTATTGAGCCGCAGAATCGCTCAACCCACCGGCCCAACGCGGGGGGTCTGCTCCCCTCCCAAACAGCCTAATCCATTTAGGCATTCAATGCAGTAGCTCCATTTGGAGCTGCCTCTATGGGATGGCATATCTAAGCTAGTCACTCACAGGACCTGCAGACCATGTGTTGCACCCTCCTTCATGGATAAAACTACAACCATTCTTCATGGAGTGTCTCCCAACTCAACAGTGGCCCCGAATGATGCCACTTTCCTATGGTCGGTCGGCATGGACCGACCCAAAATGGACCCACGGGCGCGGGTCCACCCTTTTCCATAAGTCGAATCCACAACCTTCTATTGTGGTGTGCCCCCACAGCGTGCAGCCCTAAATCAAGGAATATGGCGCAGGTTAGCCTCCCCCTTGTCCGATACGGAACCTTCATGCACTGTTGTTCCTTCGCGGCCTACAAGTGATGGTCATCACCTCCCTCATTCTATGGTTCCACCTTGCTAACTAAGCCTCTGTGGGCCACCAATTATGCTTCGATGGTCTTATTTTATTCTCATATGTACCTATGGCCTTCCTGGGCTGACTCATGTGCCCCACAGCTCTTGGGTCCATCGTTCCACAAAATATTCCTATTTTCTAGGACAATTCCACCACAACTAGGTTCGGCGGAGGGTACAAGCCTTTCTTGTTTGACCCATGCCCTCCCCGATAGCATAACAACATGAGAAGGATATTTTAAATATAAAATCTCTCATAACGAAAACCCGTCAATATCATCCCACATTATAGAATCAATCATGGATCAAACCATTGTAAGGTTGATCCATGTTCTTCATAAAATTCAAAAACGGGGCAAATGGGAGAAATAAAGCTTATAACCCTCTACACTGAGTTTGTTGGAAGCCGATAAGGATAAGGAAATATTGTCCATTTCCGAAGGTGTCCATCAACATTCTTCATCACCAATTTTTCCCCCAACTTCCATTGATCGATCACATTCTTCGTCTGAGAGGAATATCGGCGGCGCTTCATTAGTGGTTCCTCTCGTAGCTCTCTAAAAACCCAAGACTGAGCTCGGATTAAATAGTGGGAAGGTGGAGATTATTTCATCACACAATTAATTAGCTCTATAAATGATTTCAATTAATTAACCTCATAATTATATCAATGGTGCAATTACACGTGATTTTAATTCACCCAATGATGATGTTACACAACTAATGAGTCAAGCCATTAAATGGTTTGATGTTTCACTATGGTCCCACGACTCTTTTTCCAATGCAATAAAAAACCAAATTAAAATAACATTTAGATATTTTATTGTATTTTTTAAATTACAAGAAATTAAATTTTTCGTCCGACCCTCACTGAATGATGTTATGTTTCTCTTATGTAAATCTTGGCGATGTGGATTCAATAGTGCCCTCAGATTTTAAATCCGAGCACCATTTCAAATTATAGAAAACCCTGCTCCCACGTTTAGTAAAGGTACACAAAAAAATGTTCAAAACAATT
Organism: Viscum album; assembly: GCA_963277665.1. Classification (NCBI taxonomy): domain Eukaryota; kingdom Viridiplantae; phylum Streptophyta; class Magnoliopsida; order Santalales; family Viscaceae; genus Viscum; species Viscum album. The sequence goes on from OY728126.1 coordinate 602,430,714, forward strand.
ATTAACAGTCACCCTCGACCCACACCGGTCGAAGTTAGGCTCTACATAATGGGAAAACACCCTCACAAGATTAGCAGTACTCTCAAATTTTCAATCTGAGTTACCAATAAGAAGTTATTTATTTTACAATAAAATAATTTTTAATTAATTATTTTATTTATTTCCAAAAACAAACATCCATTGGAGGATCGCACCATCCAATGTCAGTTTCTACCAAAGGTAGGTATACCCACACGAGTTTAGTGCTGCTATCATATTTTCAATAGGAGTCACCATTAATGAGTTATAAGTATTTGAAAACTAAAATAATTTTATTTAATTATTTTATTTACAGTTATTCCATTTTTGGATTTTCACACTGGATGCATTTCCTCGAATAAATTTATGTGGAACTTAGCATATAACTGTCATCCTGAATGCAGCAACACCCTCACATATCTGATCTGGACACTCATTTATGTGTTTTTCAACTTTTTTATGAAAATTTCACATATATGCTATTTAAATCATAATAATTATTTATCGATCATTCGGGGCACTCCGGGCCTCAAAATCATGTGCTGTCAAATTTCTCGGTCTCATAAAAATTCTATCTAATAAAAAAAATATAAGGAATTTCCAGGTCTCTACAAGGGTAATATTATGATGTCATAAATTTTGATTTATTTATTTATTAAAAAGATTATTATTCTCCATGTGTTTGAATATAATCTTCTTTCAACTATGAATATATTGGCATTTTAAGATATTATTTTATCGAAAATTTATTATTTATTAGTTATATATTATTATTTATTAGTTATATATTATTATTTATACCTCATTTATTGTATGAAAGTTCTAGATATATTTTTTCCAATACCAATATTCCTTTATAAAACATGTCATGGTATTCACATCCCATTGATATGATGATGTATTATAGATGATATTTGAAAAATATTATTGATTCTAAAGAATCTATAATAGATATTAAAATCTTACGATGAAATTTTACGTTCATAATGTATTGGAAAAAATTTACCATTTCTCTAGAACAATATGAGATATATTATTTAATGAAGTGTATGAATTGTCAATATCTCAAATCGTAAATTTTTTGGGTAATATATGAAACACCGTATTTTATATAAATCATTTAGTCATTAGATATTTAAATTAGGTATATAATAATATGAAATAAAATATATCTATAATAAGAAGAAAACCATAATTAAGGGGATATTGAGTTATGACACTGCCATGAAATGTAAAATGTTATGATGTATGAATAAGTTAAAAATTATATTATGAGAAAAAATGTAGATATAAAAAAATATGAATTAAAATATGACATAATAATAAAATAATATTCACCAAACATTTATAATGAATAATATAATTAATTATTATAACTTAATTCAAGTAATTTGATTTGATATAAAACCATACATTAGATTACTATTGGGGCATGCATGCTCTAACATCATATAATATGATATTAGACTAAATAGTAATGTCTTCTTGAATATTATCCATGATTATTTATGTTTATATAATTTTTTTTTATTTTATTATTATGTAGTATTGACTTTTTTAGTTTATATGTATAATCATTAGTTAATAGTTTGAATATTTCCTTGATTATATAATTGTAGTGTTTTCTTTAAACATTTCCCTTTCTTGACTCTATCAAAATAGACTTGTCAAACTACTGTAAGAAAAATATGAATTATTATTAACGAATCTCCATATTATTATTTTTTATTTTTTATTTTTAATAAAATATATAATAAGTATCTTTTTATAATATTAAATGAATAAAATTTGAAATATTAATAATAAGACAAATATTAACTTTCCATTAAATTAACATCCATAGAATAAGTTTTTTGAAATGTAAAATATCTTTCCAAAAAAAATTTAAATATTACCATAAATATTAATAAAATTATTATCTCGCATGTAGATGTTTTTAAAAACCCATATAATAACATGTTATAATCAATATATTAGTAGTAATATATAGTGTCTTTAATATTGGATAATTATTCTAGATGTGTTATGATCATATACAATTTTTATTAATATTAAAATTCATAATTGGAATGATTTATAATAATATTGATAAATGAAAACGATGTATACGATCATATTATATAAAAATAATAATATACATATCCTTTAATAAGCCTTCATGGATTTGAATTAATGTGATCATTCTAATAAAACAAAAAAAATAAAAAACATGGGGGAGGCTAATAGTTAAGAAAATATAGTAGATTATACGGATTATTTAAAATTGTAATCATGTATTTTAAAGGATTATGGACGTGTCCTATGATAAGAGATACATTTTAAATTTTTTTAAATTATATTTTCCTTATATAAAATGAATTCCAACTAACTAATTTCAGATCCATAAATGAAAATAAATTTGACTAGATAAGTTGAGGTTATTAGTGTCTCCATCTACCCATTTATATATAATTTTAATTGATATTTTTTTCTATTTCAGTTAAAATAAACCATTTATCTTCACTTGACCACTACCATGGTAACTAAATTTTACATAGGTTACTAATTTTTTTGAATAAGAATAAAATGGGCAATAGTAACTACATATTACATAATATTTAAAATTATAATATCTATGTTAGTTTAATAGAAATTGAATATTAGAAAAAAAATATTTTAAATATAATTATGAACAAATTGATTGATATAGTTTTTGAAAAATATATTTTATATTTAATAATGATATTATACATATTTTTATAAAATTACATGAAAATTATTTATTCCCATGATATTTTAAAATTCTAAAATAAAATTTCATATTTGAATATTAATCTATTATAATTGAAGATAAAATCCATTTAATAATTAACTATAAGAAATGTTAGGGATATATGTTTTTATAATTAAATACAAATGTTCTTCTAAAATTTAAATCATAGTTATAAATTTCTATTACTAAATTTAAATTAATTACTTTACAAAATAAATACATTTCTGGTATATAAAATGGACACATATTTTCTTATAATATTTAGATAATGATAATGTTATGATATTAAAAATATTAAAAAACAATATTCTTTTTCTTTCCACCAATAAATAAACTATTTAGAAAACTATTGAATATCTATGCTAAGAAACACTGAAATGTTCAATCAAAAATCAAATTTCATTTTATCGAATTACATTTTTAAATTAATTCATTTAACAGTTTAATGATATATTTTAATAGTTGGGATTAACATTTATTTATTATAAATACAAATTCATTTACAAATGAAAACCCATATTATAGTCTAAAAAAATTATAACATTAATTATATGACTCTTTTTAAAAGATTTCAACATGAATTCATTTGATTAACAAAAATATACATAAAAACTATATCTAACAAATAAATAATTCATATCAATGTTCAAAATAAAAAACCAAGATATAAAATTTAATTTAAACGATTTTTTTAAAATATTTTAGTTAATTGACAAGATCTATTGATTTTAAATAATTCATTGGTATCTTATCATCTAATATCATTGGTGTTATGAAATAAAGTTAAAAAATATTTTTAAATAAATTTAACTTCTATTTCGTTATCAATTTTTATCATATTAATTTTATAGGACCATTAATGGTATAACCGTAATCTAGACGTTTTATGTGTTTTTTATTGATTAAATAGGGTTTTGGATATTTTATTGTACAATATTGGAAAGAACATACTATGGTGTTAGTTGTTTTAATCATGGAAGCTTCTAATATGAAATGGTTTTTCTGAAATTCCCATGGAAGGGTGTGGTATGGGGCATATAGTACTACATGTACTCTGATATACTAATACCATATTAATATAACAATTAAATGGTCGAAGGGAATTGTTTGTCCAGTTTGGGAATGGTCATTACAATGTTTTTGTGTGTGTGTATATGATCATTTTTCTAGGATGGGAATGTATGTGGACACCAAGACTATGATGGTGAACACCACACAATATTGGATAATATTACAACATGTTAATGGATTTAATATCCAATAAAAATGATGATTTTTGTGGGAATATTTATTTCAAAATTATTTTCAATAACGGTTATTTATTTCCCTTTAAACTCAGTCCATCACTCTTTTAATCATTCTCCCTCTCCCTCATGAACGTTTCTTTGATATAGATGAAACATTTATTATGATATGGATTACCATTCAGTTATTAAACATCATTATATAATCTTGATTCATCTGTAACATTGTTCTATTATCAATCCTTGTTAGTTAGAGGCTTCTTTTGTATTGATCTATGATCATGGAAATCCTAGGATTCTTCTCTATATGATATCTTAAGAGTGAAAACAACCCAATTGTCAAATAAACCGTCATATTCCATTGGAAATAGAAACTAATAGAGTTTCTAAAATGGTTATATTATCAATTAATTATTTCATTCACGTGTCAAATTATATAAAACAATTATATTGGATTGTGATTGGCTATGTGGAACATTTTATTGTTGGTGTGATCCATTTGGCGCATGGGATTAGCCTAGTTATTGATTTTTGTTTAATCATGGAAGTGGTGTAAATGATCATGAGGTTCGAAGAACCTTACCATATAGTGCCCTTGTATGATTATTTTGGAATGACATGATGGTGTGTTCTTCTGTTACTTGAGACCCATATATGATTTTATTTATTATAGTGTATGGGTGTCGCGTTTCTGAAAACATGAATGATTTGACCAGATGATAATGGAATAAAATTAATTTGTTGTGGTTCCTTCATTAAATGTATAACTAGTGTTTTGTATTATTAGAGTTTTGTTTCTATGAATTGGATAAAAAGTTATGCATAGGGTGAGCACGAAAATTGATAAAATAACATGTTCTTGGTCTTGTATGATGAAATCTCATGATGTCACATATATATTAACATCAAATGAGAATAAATACATGTTTGGGATTAATGTATCGACTATTTCATACTGATGATGTGGGATAATGACTATATATGAGTTACTTTGATTCAATTATTTTTGTTTATTAAGTGAACATACCATCATAAGATATTTGAAGGCCACCTTAGGGTGCATAATATGGTGTTCTTTTATGATGACCACCTTATGGGGGGAATTAGGTGCTCCATGAATGTGGGATGTAAACACAATAATAATTTAAACATATTCTTTAACTGACATAAGAACCATGTGTAATTTTAAAATAATTGTATAAACTCACACTATTATAATTACTTGTATAGAGTCGAAGTGTGATGGAATGAATAATGTGGAATCTTAGTTTGGATATCGTGACCCAACACATATGTTCATGATTATTTTTATAAAATAACATCATGTTATGGAATACACCATAATTAAATATATACATATGATAAAGACACATTCTTGGTTTCATAAGTGGTCTATACTCTCAACCTATAAAATAATTGTGATGCATATTTAAGAATCATGATCATGCATGAAGGGAAGTGAATGGGATGACTATCATATTGTTGAGGAGATAGTGTATGATGATATAGGTTGAATTAGGAATTAATCCAAATGATGTTGTTTTGTCATTAATTTTTTCTACACGATGAACCTAAAAAATTAAGGACCCCATGTTTATTTTTATGGTGACTCTTTAATACATGAAATTCCATGTGATATAGTATTTATTATTGTTTATTTATTCTATTATATTATGTGATATCTATTTATTATTTTAATATTATTATGTTTTTCTTTTGATATAGATTATAGAGTCCCTCTATTAAATCATTTGGACCCTCTTTTTTAGTCTGAAACTTGTTTTATATGAGGAGGCACTAGTGAGGTTATATTTACTCTAGAATAGATAAGGTAATTTGGGATGGAGAATTAAAAATTCACGACCTGAATAATAAAATATAAAAATTATAAATTGTGAAATAGACTAGGGAAGTCAAAAAAAATAACTCATTAATGCATCTCCTAATGTTAATGTATATCAACTACCTATGAGGGATTTTATCATCATGGTTATGTGGTTCCTTTTAAAAAATCCAATAAGGTTCATTATGAAATGTACTGAAAATTTCATATGAAACATTTATTTATCAACCATATATCATTCATATAGAAATAAATAATTTTACAAAAGATGAATCCCATTGTCTATAATATAAATGATCTTACACAATAATAGTATATAAATATATAACCATGTATAAGTAAATGACCTGATTTTTAGACCCATAGAAAATAAATATGTGGTAAATTAATTAAAATGAATTTCATAGGCCTTCATCATAAATAACTATAAAATCTCATTTTAATCTATATAGAACAATAATAGTTGTCTTCCCTATATATAAATATAGAAAAATTTGATACCTAACAATACATTGAAAATTGAAGGTCAAAACACAAACAACATAACTATATTGAGACACTCCATTAGGGAATGAACATAAAAAAAATTCTGGATGCCCGCACTCAACATACCCTATGATATTGATGTGGTTTTATGTTCAGGTCTAGGGTGAGTATTGGTCAACCCCTCAAAAAAACATAGATGAAAATGAAAAAAACACTATACTAATAGATCATATAGAAATAGTGATGTATACACCCTGAGTACATATACCAATTCTACCCATCAAATGGTTACAACAAATTTCTTTGTTCTAGAATGCACACATGAAAACATTCCCCATTTGAGGATATCTCCTAGATTATCTCATTTTTTAATAAAAAATGACATTTTTATTACACCTTATATCTTAAAATACTCCCAAAAAATAGATATCCATGAAAAATATCATTTTAATGACAACATATTGAGTACATTGACAACAACAAAATAAGTCATTAACAACATTGGTATTTATCAATGCTAAAAAACACGGACAAATGGAATTTTTATCACTACTAATGAAAGAACATATACGTTTAAAATTTTATTAGTGCATTTTTAGAACTGATAAGGGGAACCACTATTAGAACAATTATTTTTGGGCTTATAGAGTGTATCCTTTATCAGCGCATTATTATTAGCACGGGTAAGGGGTATCCTTTATCAGCACTCTGTATTTATCTCTCATATATGATACCTGTTATCAGGGCTTTATTTATAGCATTTATAAATATTTATTTCATGAGTGAATTTTTAGTGCTTATAGTGGTGAGGATAAAAAGAATGAGATAATATAATAAATAAAATATAAAAAATATATTTATTAAAATTAAGAATAATTATTATTAATTAAATAAATATTTATAATAATGAATTGAATGATTATAAATTATAAAATAATAAATTTTTTATTATTTGATATTTAAAATAATTATTTATATTAAATTGTATATATATTAAATATATATCTATATATTAATTTATATAAATACAATTTTAATATTAAATTAAAATTATTTGATTTACATTCAATATTAGTATATTAATTGATTAATGTTTTATAATTAATATTTAACATGAATAAAAAATATTAACTATTTGAATAGTACGCGACATATAATTCCATGTCATTTGTTTTTCAATTTAATATAGATCAAATGTGTGTTATATTAATTTCACATATAAATTAATAATTCATTTTTATATATTACAATGCACACAGACAAAACATATCAATTTTTTTAATATTATTAAAGTCTAAATATTCTTCATTTATTCAATTCCGTTCATTTTGAAGATATATGAATGCACATAAAATTAAATTTTCATTAATAACGTAAAAAATAATTTTCTTGCTAATTATTTAGAAAAAATATATTTATAAATGTAAATTTACTATATTTATAAATTCATATATTTAAAATTATAATTAAATAAATATTTTTCTATAAGTATTTATATAACTATAAATAAATATTTATAATGACTTAAATAATTATTTTATTTAAAAAAATTATTAAATAATAAATAAATTTAATATTTAAACTAATATATATTTATTAAATATATATGTGAATAATGATATAAATATATATAATGATATGAATATTTGTTTTTTAAAATATTACAATAATTAAAAATAATTAATTAATAATTTATAATAAATATATATTAAAAGTAATATATGTACTATATTTATAATTAATTATATCTATTAGGTGTATAAAAAAATAAAAAAAAATATCTATAATTATAATTATAAATCTTTTAAGATTACATCATTAATAATTTCTGATTAAATCATCTTTATTGGTTCATTTTTAGCATTGATAAATATAGGATTTATTCAGGATGCACAAAGAATTGATAAAATAAATATTAATCTGCACTATAGCTTTAACACAGATAAGGATTTATTTTAACAATGCATATTGTATGCTCTAATAATACTGTCCTGTATATTTTAGAAATTCTAACCATTTTTGTACCTGTCGTGATATAGATAGTTTCAATGCAAGCCACCCATTTCCTTAAATCATCATTTGTTAATTGATTGTCGAATCACACCACATGACATCCTCTAGTTGCTCCTTCATTACGTCCAACATCGGGTGTTTGATTTCACATAGGGTTTCTAAAGAGGGTCTCATATTTTCTTCATCCTAGTGAGGTAGGCCTTCCTATTTTATTTTTGTATTTTTTGTCTCATTTTAGATTTATTATTCTATTATTTTTTATGATTTTTTTATTATGATTTGTTTGTGATCCATGTTTTTGGATCGATTTTAGGCTTGTTGTTTGTATTGAATACAGATATATGATCTGTTATTTATTTCTAAAACTGAACCTAGGATTTAATCATTGTTGTTATACTGATCTTCTTTATATCATCTTACAAAATATATTTTTCTATATTTTTCTATAAATGTGTTGAAGTTTTAATGTATATTCTTCTTTTAAAAAATTTGGTGCACCCAGGAAAGAAACACACAACCCAATAATAAAAATTCAAGTAAATCACTGGTTTAGTGACTCAAGCCTGCGCCCATTCCCCCAAACCCCTACCCACCCTTACCACCCCATATTAGTGTGGGGGGGGGGTTCATTTATATTATTATTTATTGAAAAAAAAATTGAGGAACATTGGTAGCAACCTAATGATTATATAAATGTCGACACAATTTATAGAACCATGCTTTGGACATGAAGATTCAGATGAAATTTTTCAGGAACCTTTTTAGTGGAGTTATGTATGTTTCCTTATTGGTTATATGTTATTTAGGATCTAGTTCCTCCTAGAATTCATTATGGTCTTTAGTTTTCATATTAAGAATATTCAAACCAGTCATCCCCAGTTAATCATTTAAGGTTTTATCACATCCATCCTTCAGTTTTAGAATCGTTATGGTTCTTTTATAGTTCATTCTATGTTTGAATTCAGATTTTTATCAAATTAATATTTCTTATAGATTATAAGGAAGTGTTTATACTGGCAAGAAATTTATTTGTGACTATATAGCTATGTCATAATTTGTTTCCATATTTTCTTGTCTAATAGGTATTCCTATGTCAAGTAATGATGATTTTTGTTATTAATAACCATTTATTTCATGTGTAATTCTATATTTTTTTTTAAATATGGTATTAATAGTACCCATTAGGGGTGGAGCACCTCCCATTTATTATTTTTTACCACATTCTTTAAAACTTTTTTTAGTGACGTTGAGGTGTGCTAGGGGTCATAAAATGATCTAATATGTTGTTGTTTTGTTAATTCAAACAAGGGTCATTACATTATCCATCTTATGCTTCGCACATATAATGTTTAGCGATAATATCATTTTTTCTGCCTTTATTTCCATCATATTTTTCAAATTCAAAAAAAATTATAGTTTGTTTGGAATATCATGGCACTCATATATTATAGTAGAAGTGATCCATATGTCCCTTATTATAATTGTCTAAAATTTTCCTTTTGGATAATTAATATCTTATGTGTATTTATTTATATGTTGGATGAAATAAAAATGTTATGAACCCAATATAATGGATAAGATCTAAAAATGGTTTAATTCTAATTGTGTTAAAAATTAATATGATGATGGTGTTAAATAGTTAATCATGTTTCAAAGATATCATGAATACAAACCATTTAAATGATTATGTTTGTGTTTACATTGTTGTTATTCATGAAAAATTAGTCACGAATAGTTGGAATAATATATTTTTTCACAGAATAGATCAAATATATAAACTTTTTTCTATACATGTGGAATACTAAATGTCAACATCGATTGGAATGATACTAGAATTTATGAATCATTTGATTTTAATACTGTTGTAATAGATAATGGAGACAACATGGAAGAAATTACAATAGTTTTTTATGATGACCATCATGATAGTAAAAATATTTTTTGGGGTTAAATTTTTTTTCAAAGAAAACATTATAAATATATTGTACTAAATAAGCAACATTGTATGACATATTGTAGTTATGTACTTTGAAAGTTGGTAGCAGATGGAGTGACATCAGTTTTATAGAACTACTTATTCTACATATTGATATTGTACTTGAAGAAAACAAGAAACCATGAAAAACATATGACAATAAAAAAATGTTACATTCAATGGTAATGGTATCTTAAAAATGCATTCTTTTCTAAATGAATGAATATTGTTTTGGAAGGACCATGAATCACTCATTAAATTACATATGTGTTCCGCGAATCAATACAATAAAAATCAATCAAATCTATTGAAATGTGTATGGCATATTCTAATCATTATAGAGATTAGAAGACTATATAGTTTTCAAGAAATATAATGAAAATTAACATGGAATGTAGAGACAATAATTACTGATGTGAACCTATTTCATCTAGCAGATTCTCTTTTGTAGATGAATATTAATAAAGAGTTTCTTGAATTTGGATTTGAGCTGCGAAATATTCATCTTGATTTATATACATATGGTATAAATCCATTTTGTTTATATATTAGTATGCACAATATGTGTCCCTTCATATTCAAAAATTATAACATTTCACTGTGGTTATTCATGAAGAGAAAATACATTATGTTGTCTCTTATTATATTTGGAACAAAGGAAACTACTAAGGATATTGAGATACATATATCTCCATTGATCAATTATATAAAATTGATGTGTGATATAGTTGTTACAATTTATAATGCTCATAGATTTGAATCATTCACATTGAAGGACACATTGTATGGAATGCTAAATGACTTCCCATGTTATAAAAATTTATCAGTATATAACATTAAAAGAATTTTTGAGTGTCCCATTTGTGAAAAATTAACATACTCATTTTGGATGAAACATTACTCGATGACTATTTTTTATGTCATCAAATTTTTTTTCCTCAATGACATAAATACAGATCTTTCATGACAATATTCAGTGGAGATATCAAACATTGTATAACACCATATCTAGAAACATGTGATAAATATTATGAAAAATTGAAATATAAAAACATCATTTTCAGAAATCCATTTTTAAAATCCCTTACAAAATAAGTTTGGAAGAAGATATCAATTTTCTAGGAATTACTATATTTTAATTGTTTTTATATTAAAAATTTTATAGATGTCAAGCATGTAACGAAAAATGTAATTTATAGTGTTAATGGAATATTACTAAATGTTCCTGGAAAAGAGAAATATGGAATCAGGGATATGATGGATATGATTGAAATGGATATTTCAGAATTGTTGGCACCATTGATGGTTAAAAAGAAAAATTCTTCTTCCTCCAGCAGCATAAACTCTATCTAGTCATGAAAAATTACAATTTTTCCATATCCTTACTCATATAAAAGTTCCATAGGGGTATTAATAAAATATCATGAATGTCATGTCAATGACTAATTTGAAGTTATAAGGAAGAAAATAATAGTATGGTAATGTTTTGATGAAAGGTTTATTGTATGATTCTTTTTAACATTCTATCTCGAAATGTACGACATTATTTAACTAGAATATATATTTATTTCAAATCATGATTTAGCAAATTTTTAGACCTGATAATGTTTCCCATCACGAATGATGATATTGTAGTCATATTATATAAATTTGATATGTTTGTCCCACCATTATTATTTAATATAATGGTTAACATGATGGTTCACTTGGAAAAAGAGTTTCAACAATGTTGTCCTATCCATTATAGAGTGATGTACCTAATTTAATGGTATATGATGATTTTGAATGGGTATGTCAAGAATCAAAGTTTTCAAAAATGTTTTATTGTAGGATGATATATTGTTAAAGAATATATTGAATTATTTATTGATTACCTATTAGATATTGAAGGAATCGGTCTCCCAATGTCTCATCACAACAAACTCCTTACAGGAAAATAGATTTCCAAAATAGATATTGTTCCAATTATCATAACAAAAAGAGAGAAAGAAAACCTGTAAATATTACATAAAAGTGAAGATGCAGATCCATACATAAAATTCCAAAAAGAAATTTTAAGATATTTGAATCTATAAAATTATGAAGGATGGATATCAAATTCACATAATCAAAATATAAAGGATGGTTTAGAGATTAAATTAATAAGGAGTAATTTAAAATCCAAATTCAATTACATAATTACTACAATGTCTACCCAGAGGACCGAATGAAAATGTTATATATTATAATGGTTTTGTAATCAAAGTTTATATATTCTATAAAAATAGTTGGTGAATTAAGTACGATGAAAAATTTTGGTTTTATGCCAGTTACGGAAGTGATTCACATATTATGTTTGGCAGATAGAAATCCAATTTATGATAATACGCAGTATTTTGGAATTATCAATCATATATAAGAGTTGGATTGTAGAACATTTAAATTTTAATTTTTTATAGAAAATGGGTTGAGTATATAAATGGAGTTAATATTGATGAAATGGGATTTGTGAAGGATTATCTTTGTGAGGAATGGGAAAATGTTGATCCATTCATAATGGAATCCTATGAATTGAAAGTATTTTATGTATGTAATCCAAAAACAAGAATAAGATGATTGTCCTTTTGGAGACTAAAAAATGTTGAGATAAATAAAAATTCAAACATGGATGACACATTAATTGGGACATCACAATCATTTAATTTCACTCCCAATGTATAAAATATCATGTACATTAAAGGAGACCATAGAGTGGGGATTTGAATTTTCGAAAGTGGAACCAAATCCTTGAAATAATAATAAAATGAAATATAGTTCAATTAAATGGTAAAAAATATTTAATAAATTATATTTCCCCATAATATTATATGTTCTCTACTGCATTAAATTAATCTAATTTAAATGTTTGACTACTAACTCGTGAAATTCCTTCTACACATGATGATTTTAGCAATACCTTTGAAAAAAAAATTAATAAAGGAAACATTTTGGATAGATGCAATGGCAATGTTACGATATACTTTCACTTTTTTACCAAAAAATTATATAATGAAATGTTGATTTAATTTTCATTATTCCATAAATAGTTCATTTATTTTATAATAATTTTGTAAATGTTTCATGCCTTTTGATGAAAATAAATGACATTATATTGCCTCAATCATAATAGATTCAGGATTTTTGCATAGTAAAATCATTGTCCAAAGAAATAATGTAATGTTTAATATGTATGTTTAATTTATCTCCTTTGAGTGTTACTAACATAATAATTTTATTCCTTATATAGGTGGATTCATTTGTTTGTGTTGGAGTGCTATGTCCATATTTCATCATCGCTCTATGATAAAACCATTTCAACATTGTAGTGGTTCATTTATCAATTTTGTTCATGTTAACTCCACAAAATTTGTAAGAAGAGAGAAGATGTTGCCTATGCTCAATAAGAGAGTTAATAATTATGTTTTCAAAATAATGACATTTTCAATAGAATTAATGTTTTTTTCATATGTACGTTTAATTACATTTAATTTATTATTAAACACATAATAATTTTTTCTTATACAGGTTGATTATATTGTTCGAGTTGGGATGATTTGACCATATTTCATCCCTTTCTCTACCAAAATATCCCTATACATCTTCTCCCACATAAACACATAGTACTATAGTGTTGAAATTTATCACATTCCTTATTGATCCCTCAAATGCTTAATCATAGAGGTAATTTTGATATTTTTAGAGTAAATTTATTTTCCCTATAATTATTTTACTATTTCACATTTAGGTTTAATTTATATGATTTTATTTTTTCCCATAATATTATTTTATTATATAGATGGATAATTTTTTGAGTTGAGGTAGTTTGATTGAAATTACTCATGTAGTGTTGGAATTTCAATAATGAATGCCAATGGAGATAATTGAATCATTTGAACATAGGATTGGTTTTTTCTGTATGTAATAATTTGTACCTATGTAATTAAATAATAAAATGTTTGAGATGTTTATAATAATGTTTTTTTTCATTTATTTTATTTTAAAGTTTCATTTTTTTTATTTCCCTATAGGGATTTGTTTTTTTATATCTAGTATGTTTATAGTTCTTCAGTGTGTTTTTATAGAACAGTAAAGCGGTGTTGTGGTGTGTCATAACATAACATTGTAGTATATACCATTATCATCATTGATAAACGTCTTGGGATTTTAATATTTCCCAATAGTCACCACTAATCAGGATCAGATGAAAGAAAATTCTAGAACTCTTAAAGGCATGTTATGTAGTAGTGACAAGGCATTATCCAATGTAAATCTATTCATCATTAGACTATCAACCACTTTAGGATTATATAAATCAATTTATAAACACTAATATATCATATCTAACAATCAAATAATTATTCTCACAATATCATATTCCATGGAAACTATCTTACTATAGTGATAATCATATTTAGGGATACCTCCTCAAATGTATGTATTTTCTCGACCACATATGTAGTCGTCATTCTTATCTGAATATAAATTTTTTATTACATTGTGTCTTCTCTGTATATTGGAAATAAACTCAAAAATTATGTACATACATTAATTTGGTGTATCAAAATCTACAGATGTAAACTCACTGTCAAATATATTATTCTCTACCCCTCCTCCATCATGATTTGATATATTGTTTATTGAATTATTTTGACTTCATAAACAAGTCATGATAACTGGTTTCACCCCATATGTCACTAATATATATTATTTCTATCATGTGAACATCCCAATACCAAAATTTATATGGATAAAATATTTATCATATGTTATAAAATTACAACTACACCATTGTGGAACCTTACCCACTACAATTCTAAACATCAAGGGCTAACTATAATTTAGAACAAAACTGGTATATTCTAAAAAATCATTCTATAGTCATCAATACAAAAACAAATAGGCCAGAACCATTACAATGAAGTCATTTACTTCATGGATAGTGGTTTACTTATTAATACAACATAGTCTCAGTACGATGACTCACAAACTCAATTGGATAACCCTTGAAATAATTATGACCAATGTGTTACATATCATGTAATATAAATTCCATACGATGTCCTAAATTTATGTTATTAGGAAAACATTGGTTTACATGGTTATATTAAAACAACAATTTTAATATGAATGTTCCTATTAAATAACTACAAAACAAGGGATCCCAAATGGAAAAATAGAATAATCTGGTCAATCTTACACATAAGGTATTATTTACACACAATAAACACACATAATATACCATAATAAAACTACCAAATACATTATATGTTATAATTTTCATACAATAATAAAACATGGGAAAACAAATATGAATAGGTAGCATCAAAATTAAAAATTTCTATTGAATGAAATGACATTAAAAACATTCTCATGTTACCTCACATTTTAAAAATTATTAAAAAGTAAATATTTTTTTATAAAAATCTGTATACCTAATTTTATTTACTCACAAGACACCCTTGGATAAATTCATGTGAAAAAAATAATTTTATATGATGTAAATTAACCATTGGTATTTTTAAAAAAAATTATCCATAAAGAATAATTTTTAACAATATTGTTTTTACAATTTCATTAATTTTATCAATTTCTTTTGTAATAAACAATCCGTTTACATTTAGAAAAAAATGAACCATGTTTCGAAAACAATGATATAAATAAAATATGATAGTTATTCAACACTTATTTAACTAGGTGATCATGAAATGATCTATTTATAAATGTTATGTAAACCTTATATGACTATGAAAAAGTACTAAAAACTACTAATTTTACAATTTAATATGATGTTACATTTTAATATCAACAATAATTATAATCAATCATAAATAACATATACCCATAAGAAAATTCATCAATGAATAAATAATTCATATATTCTATTTGAAATGGGAAACATCCATAATTAATTCACCAACTATATAAATTTACTAATACCAACCATCATTAACACCATCAAGAATATATCTAAACAATGAAGCCAATTATTAATCCATAATACAATTTAATTAAATTTTATAGTTAATTTATAGTTGTAAAAACTCAGAATACAGTGTACTATTAAACGAATCCTTATAAAAATGATATAAATATTCCAAAATTTATATTCAATAATATTAATTAAAAATTCCCCAAATAATATCATCTAATGCATCATAATTTACTCAAATAGTAAAAATATTAATATTAATTCCCCATTTTATCCCCAATGGTGAAATGATATCCAACAACATGTGTTGTGTAGAAACCCAATACCTTGTAGCCTACAGTTTTGGTTAAATTATTAAATTGTAATTTTTAAGGTTATTACATTCCAAAGGATAAAATATTTTAGTTGTCTCGGTGTATTTCATTTATAAAATTATTCCATTTATAATTTGAAATATTAAAAACATAGAATAATAATCCTTCATACATTCTTCATATCATTCATAATATTATTATTTATATCATTGGGAAAGGTGAAAATAAATTGGTATATCAAATGCTCATCTAGATAATCATATATAATAAAATATCTTAGGATTACGAAATATAATTAAAATTCAAGTTTGTATAATTTAAACAATATATTCAATCGATAGACTATGTTCACTAAGAATATAGGGCCAAAATCCCCATAGAAAAGACATGAAAGTTGAAAATTTGATTCTTAATATAAGAAATGAATAATTATAGACATTCATGATAATGCTTTATAAAATAATATATAAATAATATAACATTCTATGTCTTTCAAAAAATAAATTATTATTAGGTTATTACATCTCAACAATGACATATCAATGTATGGTCAATCATTCACTAATTTCCCAATTATTATTTAATAATCTTAAAATGTCATCCTAAAAATCATTCAAAACAATTTTCTATCATGATATATATTTATGCATCGAGGGGATATGTATAAATATCTCTCTCTAGACACTTGAATTTCAAATACATTACATATATTTCAATGGATCCATATTAATAATTCTCAAAATAAATTATAAGTAAAAAATGATCCATAGTAAAAAAAGAATAAAAATCTTCAATACATCATCAACATATACAATTTATAGAAATAGAAGTTATTTTATAATTGGATAATATATCAATTAAAATAAAATGTGGTTTTCATATTTTATAATACAATTAAAAATCACTATAACATTTCTTATGAAAAAAACTATATCAATTTTTATATCACATAGCAAAAATCATATAAAATACTAAATTTTCAATAAAATAATTTATCTATAAATATCCTTGTAATTTTATATTGGATGTTTCAAGTCATTGTACTGTCATTATAAATTGATATTTTGTTTCTTATTTTGTAGTATTAAATATATATTTCATCCATATTTTAAGATAAAAAGTAAAAAAGTTACACTTTCAAAAAAATGATAGGATGATTAATTATAATAATTTTGTAAAATATTAAATCATGGTTAAAAATTATTTTAATAAATCAATGAAATTTAGAAATTTTATTTTGAATTTCATTTATAAAACAAGGATATTTATGAAAAAATATTTCTCACAGAAGATAAAAAATCCCATTTTTCCCTTAAAAAGAAATTTTTAGATATCCTGAGAATTTAATGTTTTTAAAGTGAATGGAATATATGTATTATCAAGAAATAAATAATTTACAAGAAAATTAAAGATATTTATTCTGAATATATCATATAATATCAATCAATGTATTTTCATGAATTATTAATACTGGTTAAAATTATATTTAAAATATATCGATTACAGCTTTGTTATCATTTGATTCTTTAACAACCCACTAAATCAAGGCCCACCTATCTAGAATTAAGATCATTGTGAGACACAAATCCCACCTCTAATGGAATTGGGGCTATTTAATAGTTTTGAGAATGAAAATAACAGACACTATAGACCTTAACATATGGAAGATGTACAATCATAAAAAGATCCAAATCCATAATTTCTTTTATGTAAAATATATTTAATTCCAAATTCATACATACACCTATATAAAACATTATATGTATGGAAAAGATAATACAGCTGATAAGTTCCAAATACAATCCCTTTTAGAATTATAATGGAAACAATCCTTATAAGGGGGGGACTACTAACAATTGCATTAATTGTCTTCCAAACTCGCCATCAACCACTTACATATGGTCCTCTTAGAATACCATCAAAAGGAAGGTATATTAAATTGAAATTAGATTTTCAAGAAGATACCACACTGAGTTGAGTGTAATAATATCCAATAAGAATCCCTAAAATCACTGATAATATTGAATCTTGAGAATAGGTAACTCATTAAGTCAAATTCATGTCAACCAAAATTTAAAACAAAGAAAAACGATAACCATTAAACAACCAATATTTATATAAATTAAAAATTATGTATCACATAGATTTAAACCATACCACTACCAACTATATAATTATATAGTATTAAAGGTATTCGTTATATGGAAGAACCTACTCTATCTTCAATGCTTTCACGGGATGAACATATATGGTAGGTTGAGTTTATCCGAACATTCAAAAAACTATTTTACTAGAAATACAATTATATCAACACCCATATATTGGATAAAATCAATAAATATTGGGGGATAAGAATAAAATTACCATATCATCCATTTAGATTAGGGATAGACTTCCTATATATGGTGGTCATGTTGATACCACAAACAATACGAATATTTAAGAAGGACTTATATATGATCCCACCATAGCCACAGGTATAGATACCCTGAATAATATCCCCATGAAAACCCATAGAGTGGATCATAGTCCAATGCTAATGACATAATTCCAAACTATAAAATCATAGGATTAGAATAAGGTCTCACACTAAACTAATTAGATCCTATGCTGAAGAATAATGAATCTCCAAACAGCCTTATAGAAGGCTCCTATAGTGCATAGAGTGTACACGATGTATCCACCAAACCTAGACATTCAGGTCGATATTACCTTGTTCACATGCCAATTGTTTTGTACATTGGTTTGTGATCTTGTATATGGCCATGTCCATGTACTTATCCATGTCCAAGTACTTATCCATGCATGTGTACTTTGATAATGACCATTTATATAGTTGCGTATATTACTTTGTATAATTGTATTATATATTGATAATCTAATGTCCAGTCACATGTTCTTTAGATTGGTAAACTATAAATTTTATAATTTCCCCCTTCTACAATCCTAGTGCTACAAAATTGTAACTATATGGTGTGTGTTCATCAGACTACATGCAGTGTAGTTAAGAAATTCTCAGAAAATTTAAAATGATCAACTTCTTCTCCTACAGAGATATCACGATCATCAAAACAACCAATCATGTAGATATATAATTTTATGTGATTTATCTAACCTTTTAACCACTAGTGTCTATATTCCATGAACATATGGAACTGAAAAACACCATATGTTTCTATGAATAGCATGATTCCTATCAAACCACAACTGGGATCTTAAAATATTATCCTGATCCACAAATTTTAAAATTTCATTTCCATCACACCACAATCTCACAACCAATTTCGATATTGAAATCATATTATCAACATATTTGACAAATGAATTATCAAAAAAATGTTCAAATATTTCCTATTGGTTGAACTGGTTTCCAATGTGATTTTGGATGATGAACATGTGAAAAACGGGGGACTGAATCCAAGAAATGAAAATCTAGAATGAACTTAGGCCATTTATTTGGTTGGTATGAATTCATTTTAAGCAAAATGATTAATGAATAACAACATTAATTAAGAATATAAAATCCCAAAATCCCAATGAAAATTAATTGAATATTAAAATTCATGATAAACTAAAAAATATAATTTTTTTTATCAATATGCCTTCATAATGGAGTAATCAAATACATAAATAATCAAATGATAAAAAAATACATACATAACTTCCAGGCGGATCATTTATAAAGAACTGAACTATGTTTCCATTGTTTTCATGAACCAAGGGAAACAATGGTGAAAATACAGCCAAGGAAATTGTTCATAATTAATAATAATCATTCACAAAGTTATCTTTTTATGGATTTTATCTCAATACATTGGTTATAAAGTAAACCCATGTTATTTAGAATATATATATTTTTATAGTGGATATTTTGGTTATTCTGTTTGAACATAACAAAAATAATAAATTTAATAAATTATTATTTATTACACTTTTAACAATAAATATTAAAAATTCCCAATGAGGAAAAATATTATTTCATGAAAACAATAAATCATGTACTCATTATTCAATGGTGGTCACTAAGTTATGATAAAAGTCAAAATTCATGATTTATTCTTCATTTTATTATAAATTATGCACTGAGGGTATAATATCATTAATATATTTATTATATTCACACATGGGTAGACTGGGCCTCAGATTATGATTCCCCATATGTTCCCTGATCCAGAAATATTCTTAGATATTTTTCATTTGTTAACATGAAAAACATAGATGTTTTACATTCTACCATCCTTTGGTATTTTCTTCCCGAATTAAAAAAATACTTCTCAAATAGACAATAATGATAGGCTTTCATCATGTACTACCACAGCCATGTGTTATACTAATAATTCCAATGATTCAATAAGATGTGATCATAAGTAATATCTCACACATATATGAACTTCTCCTATTAATACTATATCTATATAAATAACATTATAAAGGTAACATCATCCTCCATGTCCATATATCACTTGTTGATACAATACGATGGCATGAAAATACCTCCCCCAACAACAACAGAAGTAAGATATCATTTACCTAGACAAAAAAATAATAGTACATCCAAGGGGTTTTTCAATATAAAATCCCTGAACAATTTTTTAAACTTTTTATGTAACATCATATATTTCATTCTATCAAAATAAAATCTCTACAATCAATATGGAATTGGGACATTCAGGAACACATGGTGTCATTCCTAAAATTACAAATCCATTCTCTATCTGTATGAATAGAAAATATTATTTATTAGGGTTATATTTAAACATTCATAAAAGATATGAGTCTAGAAAATCACATTCATACATTCATGTACCAGTCTCTCTTTTGAATTGTAATATTGGATAGATGGGAGTTTATATACTTTTTTAGTCATTCTATGATCACCCTAATGAAATCATGTCCTCTACTCATCTGTGGATGCCTATTTCCATAGTCTATTGATATAACCTTACACTTCCACTCAGGAACCTCATGTGGTTGAGAAAAACCCACTAAAACCCAGTTCTCATCCTTTACCTAATGAAAACCGAGGCATCATGAGAAAGACTTCACTATACATTTTTTGAATACTAGCAACCATAATGTGTTTTGATGTCAATTTAACATATTCTTGAAAAATGGATGCACCACCCATGGGTATTTATGAAACTCCTAAATCACTTCCTCATCCAATATCACTAGAACCATCATCATGTTTTCAAAAGTATGACTTGTAATCTATGTTTATAATGTCAGTTAGTGGAATTCCCATTAGATATCTGGATATATAATATCTAAAAATAGTTATTCACTTAATGAGGATCCCTAAAATTATAGATAATATAATGGGTACCAAACATATAATATAGGTAATCTACACCATCATTAATGTATATAGAAAACTACATCAAGTATAACCGGACGGATGCCTTAGCCATCATCTTGGGTATGACCTTTTACTAAGATAATCTTGCACACCATTACTCATCCCATAAGTATATACTATCTCATTGTCATAATCATTGTAGAACTATAACCATAACATCAATTTCAAGTTAATATATATTAGTGCGAAGATTTAAATGGGGATGTTAAACTAATAATAGTTGATAAAACACTAACTGAAGAGGTCTTGTCTCCATATCAATAGAGATAATACAACTACAGAAAACTCTAGACAATTGGTTTCAATGTATTTATAACGTGTTCTCAACTATCAGGACCAAAATTCAATCATTTCTAACATCTATATAAAAACATTCTTGGTCATTGTGGAATCACATAACTTATTGTACTCAATATACTCCTCTATAAATATCTTAATGGGGTATTTTTCTACCTTGACCACAACAGTTAAAAATTCATCATTCATTGTTCAGTGTGTGCGGAATTTTCCCATTATTTATAAAATCTTTCATAAGTGGTGATATTATTTATAATTTAGATACAAATAACATTTAGTTTCATGCAAAAAATCAACAATATCAGACATTTTATTAGGTGGAACCAATTTTAAAAATAAATTATCATTCTCTAGGCCCCCTAACACACCCTATACTAAAATAACATTTCACATAATGTTGTATTATTAATTCAAGTATTTTAAATTCAAGATATCCCAATATAATTTGTTTTCATTATAGTATATCTAAGACCATCGTTAAGTGTCATTCATGACCCTCAAATTCCATTTATACTAGTATAATATCAATGAAGACAACCCTAAATTATTCCAAGAAAGATTGATATATATTATACATGAGTCCCATGAACACTATTGGTGAATTATTCATTAATAATGACATCAAAATAGACACATAGCGATGTCAGCAGCATTATAATGACTTCAATTGTATATTCTCTACCAAAAGTCAAATCTTGTTATAGCTTGATTCACAATTAATCCCCAGGAACAATCTCACTAGTCTCAACTAGTTTATGTGTATGTTTATCTTCATTATTTTATAATTATTCCTCATTGTCCCTAATTTTAGTTGCAGATAATTGACACACAATATCAAGAGCCTATCCACTATCATTCCAAACAATATTGTGGATAAATAACTAGTAAAAAATACATCTAAAAATTCACATTCTTTGATATTCATCCAAATATTCCTTCAAATAATGAATCTTTATGGGAGACGTCTAACGTGTTGGTAAAAATATTTCGGATTTCCTATCATGAATGTGTTTATATAAATAAATATCATAGTGGGGAGGAAATATAGACTCTTTTCCAAGAAAGACATCATCACACTCAACCTCCACTGTAGGTAACTGAAATCCACCATCTACATATCTGAGGGAATTAATGGGCAATAAATTAATAAATTTGTGTATCCTCCTTCACATGAGCTTGTTGTTATGTTTTTGGTTTTCCTTGTCCCTAAAAAGGAAAAAACACCCCATATACATGAATAAAATGGAACCTCTGCCAGAAATAGTATATCAAGGAATAATCTATGGATAATTTGTCCAATACAAAACATAGAGTCATTAGACATTATAATTGTGACAAAGAGATACATAATGTGCTCCCTCATACATGATTCATGTTACATTATTAGAAGATATAATTGATAAATAATTCACCTCTAGTAGGAGTATCCAAATGAAAGGGTCTAGAACGTGGCTCAACAATTATATATATGCCAAATCAAGGGAAGTGGTAAGAAAAGAGAGGATAAAACCTATGATTATTAGTATTGTAGCTAAATTATAGAATCTACATATCATACCTATAATAATACTTAAATCCCAAAGGATGTCAGAATCCACTGTATATATATGTCGAAATCCCTGACCACCATTACCAATATTCTAGCAAAGACTACCTAGAGTTTGTGGTTTATATAGGTCAAACAATGTTCCACCTTCTGCATCTCACTCCACTAATCATTCATGCATTTAGTATGTCATATCCCATTTGACCAATATCTATCAATTTTTTGGAATTTAATTGACTATATCAAAGTCAATTATTTAATTTGGTAAAATTATCATGTATGAGGTGTCCCATGCAACTATATATGAAACAAAACCTATCTCTAAGGTGACTAAATCCATCCTAAAATCCTAGGATTTTAGAAGACAATTACTCATATCACTATTTGATGCATCTTGCATGCTAGGATCCCTTTTCATTCATTGGTTTCAATTGAAATTTTGACTCTCTTATGGGGGAGGATAAGTAATTTATTAATGGGATGTAGAATTATTTGATAAAATAAAATTATTCGTATAGTGATTCAAATGAATTTCTCAGTTCACTTCAACTCCCTCAAGGGAGTTCTAATACAATTTTGTATATTATTAATCTCATTCAATGATGGATGGTTTATAAGGGTCATTGAAGCATGTCCATACATGATATTAAGCTAATCATGTTGTGTATTTTCTAGATTTAAAGGATAACCAAGACAACTATCCCATTAATTATTCAAACCTTATTTCCATACCTATTGATTCTATATCCTTTTTAAGGGAAAAATCCCTCAGATATACTACTTCTTGACCTTAACATATTTTTTACATCCCTCAACACATTACAAAATTTAATCCACTATTACTGAATTTGGAAATTTTGAAAATAAGCATATTCTAATTACTCAATATCAAGGTATATTTAGGGATGGATATATAGAGAGATATTATGTTTATTGATTTGAGAATGAATAAAAAATATATTTTCATTTCATTTCAATAATGTTGCATGACGATTAGTAAGTCTTGTGGCTACATATTATGTATATTATTCATTCCTTCATATAAAATATTAAACAAGATTAAATAGTGATGAGAGAGGGCCATAATATCTCTTCGATTAATTGGTAGGTGCCATGAGAAAAATATATCATGGGTATATAGATTATGTATTATATTTTTATATTATATTTATTAGCATGAGGATTTTTTGAAAATATCTTAATATCATAAATAATGATTTATATATTTATTAAACGCGTTAGTGTTATACATGTGAATTGTTATAATGTTATTTCATCTATGTATATATTATCTATTTATGGTACGGATTATATGGAATAAATTATTTATTACCAATAAATTATTATTTAATCCTAATATTTTATATGATATCTCTAGGTATATTCTTTACCTTACCGATCATTTGATATAACACTTCTCATGTTTTCATATCTCTTGGAGGTGATGATGTATTATAAATGATAATTAAAAATAAATAGTGTGTCTAGAGAATCATAATATATATTGATGTTGTAACCTGGATATTTTTTTTCATAATGGATAGGAAAAAATTACCCATTTGTGGAAAAGATGTTCGATATATTAGTTAATGATGTGTTTAAGTTATCTATATCAATAAACTTAAATTTTTAGGGTAAATTTTACAAACCCAAATTTTATATAAATTGTTTAATTATAGTTATTTACATTAGTTATATAATAATATGAATGAAAATATCATAATAATAAGAAACAATTCATTGTGAAGGGGATATTGGAATGTAACACCACCTTAAAATGTAAAATTTTACGATGTATGAATCATACATAATGTGGAGTATGAGAAAAAATATGATCTAAAAAACAAAATATTAATTAAAATATATAAAAATAAGAAAATAATGATTACAATATATTTTTAATGGATAATATAAAGAATTATTATAACAGAATGGAATGAAATTTATTTCATAAAAAATCATAAGTTAGATTCTATCTTGGTCAAACATTCTCTAACATCTATTATAATAATATTAGACTCAATAGAATTTTATTTTTGACAATTATCCATGATTTTTAATGATTATATTATTCTTTTATATTCTTTTATTACATTATTTTTACTTTTATAGTTTATATTGATCATCATTAGTTGGTAGATTCAAATTTTTACTTTTCTATATTTCTATAGTGGTTTCTGTATGCATTTAATGTAATTGATTTTATCAAAATTAGGTTAGTCAAGGTATTGGAATAAAAGTTCCAGAATTTTTATGGAACTTTTTTGTTCATTTTCATGAATTTTTATATATTATTTGTAATGAAATATATAATAAATATTTTTTTAAATGAATATATGTTGTCATATTTATAATGAGATAAATATTAACATTTAATTTAATAACCAAGAATAGAAAAAAATTAAGAATAATAAAATATAATTCTAATAAATATGTTTTTATTACTATAAATATAAAAAATAATAACCCCCTTGTATGTTTAAAAAACCTCATATTATAACATGTTACAATCAATGGATGTTTATGAATATACAATGGATTTAAAATAATCTCATCATTATATTTGTGTTATGACCATATATTTATTTTATTTATATCATAATTATTAATTGTTTTGATTTATAATATGAAGATAAATGAAAATGATGTATAAGATCAAATTACCCAAAAATAAGAATGTATATATTCACTTCGATATCATCTTGGTTTGATAAATTTTATATTTCTAATCAGAACTGAAAATAAAAAACATGGGAGAGAATGATTAGTTAAGTAATTATGGTTGAGTGTCTGGGTTAATTCTACTTTAAGTCATGTATTTGAAATTATTATAGATAGGTCCTCTAATATGGGATATGATTCATTTTTTTAAATTATAGATTCTTTATATAACATATATTTTTTATTTAATGATATCAGATCCATAATTTAAAATTAAATAACATAATATAAGTGGTGGTTATTCATGACTCTATCCACACATTTATATATATCCATTTGTGTTATTTTGGTGACCATTCCCCTTAATTAAACCCTTTTATCTCCATTTTTTCATTACTGTGCTGACTAAATTTTACCAAGGTAGATAAATTTTTTACGAGAATGAAATTTAACTGAGTACCTAAATATGATATACTATTTAGAATTATAATATCTATTTAGTATAATAAATATTAATTTTCTGGAAAAAAATTTCAGTATAATAACAAAATCAATATAAATATTTTTTGAAAAAAAAATCATATTCTTAAAAATGATATTATTCTTATTTTGAAAAATTACATGAATAGTATTGATTCCCATGATATTTATATTTATTAACAAAAATTTATTTGACATTTAATCCATTCTAATATAAAATTCAATTATTTGAATTATTCATTAATGTAAATGGATTGATAATAATTTTTGTAATGAATAATTACTTAGCTTGCAAAATTTAAATCATGGTTATGAATTCCAATTATTAAATTTAATTTCATTTTATTCAACATAAATTAATTTCTTGTCTCTAAAATGGATTCATAAAAATTTATGACATATTTATATAATGATGATGTTATAAAATTTTCAATATTTAACAAAAAATTATTTTTCTTCTATCCACCAAAAACACATCTTAGAAAATTCCTGATTTACCATCATAAGAAACATTCAATGTTTGATTCAGATATTATATTTCAATTTTTGAAATTAAATTCTAAAATGTATGTTTTTAACAGTTAAATAAAAAATATTTTAATATAAGGGGTATACCTTTATTTAATATAAATACAATTTCATTTTTAGATGAAAACAATACTATAGTATAATAAATTGATAACATTCACTCTAATACTATTTTTTAAAAATATGTCCACATGAATTCATAGAATAAACATAAATATACATATACAACATATCCAATATAAAATTTTTTTTAATGATCACAATAATAAATCATGATATGAAATTAAATTTAATATTTTTCAAAATAATTTTACAAGTAATTTACTTTCCATATGGATTTTAATAAAATAATTGGTATCTAAACATATAATATCTTTTGGTGATATAAAATAATTTTTTTAAAAATTATGTTTTTTGAATAAATATAAATTCTATTACATAATAATTTTTTTATCATATGTATTTTTTGGTACAAGAGGGTATAACTCTTGTCAAGAAGAGATATAGGTTTTGTGTTGAATATATGGGGGTTTATGGCTGTTTAATGGTACACTATTGGTAGGACGATTCTATGGTGATTTTTTTTAAATAGAAGGATCCTCTATGAAATGTGTTTTTAGATATTTATATGGAAGGGGTTGGTCTCGTTAATTTATATATACAAATAATCCAAAATAATAGTAACATATTATCATCATAATGCTATAGTTAAAATAGAATGGCCAGTCCAATGTGGGTATGGTCATTGCAATATTAAGTGGTCAGTGTCCATGTTCATTTTCGTAGGATGGGAATGATTGAGGACACCAAGACTATGATGGGGATCAACACAGGGTGGTAAATAATATAAACACACGTTTATTGTTTAAGTATACATGAATAATAAAAAAAATTGTGTGAGCTATGCATTTATAAATTATTTTAAATAATGTATATTTGTTTCCCTTTGAACTAGGTCCTGCCTGATATTAATCATTCTCCCTATATCTCTGGTATGATTCGTCCATAGATATTAAATCATTGTTAAGTTGTGGATGATCACTAATTCATTAAACCTTATTATTTAATCCCTATTCATCTCTAACATTGTTCTATTATCAAACCTTAGGAGTTAGAGGCTTTTATGTTGATTTAGGATCATGGAAATCCTATGCCTCATCTAAAATGTATATTTCTATATAAATGACTTATATTACATTAATTAGACCTATATATTCTGTTGGATATGGTTATAATTGGGTTTTTGATATGGTTATACCATAACGTAATTATTTCTTTCACAATTCAAATTCTACGAAATAATTATATTGGATTGTAATTGGTTATATTGAACATTGAAATATGGGTTTAATCTTGTGGGTGTGTGGTAATAGATTAAGAATTTATTGTTGTAAAAACTTTTAAATTATGTTAATGGGTTTTTTGAATGAATATCCTTATCTTATATGGCCATTTTATGTGTATTTTGGAATGACATGATGAGGTTTTATTATACTACATGGCATCCATGTATGATTTCAGTTTCATGCGGTGTATGGTTATGGAATTGTTAATGACAAGAATGGTATGAACAAATGATAACTATGTAAAATTAATTTCTTATGTGTGGTTCATTGAACATAAAACTATTTTATGGTATCATGAGGTTTTATTTTATAAGAATTGGATATACAGTTCCTCGTTATGTTAGAATTGAAATTGAGAAAATACCATTTAATTGGTCATGGATGATGGAATTGTTTTATTCAACTAAAATTTTAACCTAACATAGGAATATTACCATGTAGGGGATAAGTGTATCCAATGTTTTAGAATTATTATTTGTGAAAAATACTATATATGTATGATTTTGATACAACTCATTGGGTGTATTAGCTGAACATACCATTATGTGATGAAAGATGGCCACTATAGGGTGGGTTATAGGGTGGAACTTTAATATGACCACTTTATGGTAGGTATGAGGTGCTCTTTGAAGGTGTGAACTGAAAAATAATAATGTAAACTAGGTCCCTAATTTTCATAATAAAAATTTGGAATGATATAACAATTTTTATACTATAACTAGTATCCTTCCTATAATACTGTTGATGTATTATGGGATAAGGTATGTGAAAGCATGGTTAGGATATTGTGACCAAACACATATATGCTTTATTGTTTTTATAAAATAAGTAGATGTTAGGTATTAAACCACACATATATATATACCTTTGATATAGATGCATTGGTAGTTTCTTTATGCGTTCTAAAATCAAAAAATATACTAGAATCTCGATCTGTGTTCATGAATTAGGATCAAGGATATATGATAGAGAATGGGACCAGTGGCATAGAGTTGAGGAGATAGTGTATAATGATAGCGGTATAATGGGGAATGACACAAAAAATGTGATGGTGTGCCTTTATTTATTGTTGTTTTAAATTTTTATACATGATGAACCTATAATATTTGCGGAGGGGGGAGTCATGTTTATTTTAATGGAGACTCTCTCATACATGACTTGGAATATGTTATAGTATTTACTAATAGTCATATATGGTATATTTTTTGGGATATATATTCATAATTTTGTATTATTATTTTTAGTATCTTTTAATACATACTGTGTAGTCTCCCCATTATCTAATTTGGACCATTTTTCATCTAAAAAACTTATTTGCCTATGAGGAGGCACATGTGATGTTGTCGGTATTCTGTAATGCACAAGGTGATTTCGGATGGGGCATTAGAAATTCATATCCTGAATAATAAAATATAAAAAAATAGAAACTATTAAATATACAGGGGAAGTCAAAAGAAAACTCATTAATTCATCTCCAAAAGTTAAATTGTATCTTCTACATATGAGGGAATAAATAAATATGGTTAGTTAATTACTTTTTAAAACTAAATAAGGAAAATTCATGAATCTACTGAACCATTGATATGAAACATTTATTTATTAAACATAGATCATTTATTTTGATACAAATAGGGTTAAAAATGTCAAATCCCATGGAATATTATATAAATCATCTTATAGACAAATATTTTTGAAATATAAAACATTTTATAAGTAAAGAGATTGATTTTTAGACCCATATACAATAAATATGTGGTACTATAAATAAAATGAAACACACTTTCCTTCATCATAACTAACCATACTATCGCATTCCATTCTATTTGGATCCACATCATTGTTCATCTGTAGACATTGATGAAACTACATGATGATACCTAGCACTACAATGAAACCTACAGTTCTAAGAATATATATAATAAAAGTTTTTACACATTACCTTATGTGATGAAAAAAAATCTTGATACCCACATGAAACATAACCTACAATGTTCTAGTGTTTTTTTCATGTCTTTGGTGAGTATTATCAACCAACTAAAAAAACCCTTATATTAAAATGGATTACCTCCAAATATTTAGAGAATATTGAAAATAAGTGGTTTACACCATGAGTACATATTCCAATGTTACCCATCAACTGGTCAAAAAATAATAGTGTTCCAGAACACACACATACAAACATTCCCCTTTGGAAGATATCACATAGATTCTCTCGTCTATAAAAAAACCACCATATTTGTACACCTTATATCATTAAATACTCCTAGAAAATATAAATATATGAAAACAATATCCACTTTCTTGAAAAAATATAGTTTACATTCAACATTTTGCCATTAACATTTGACTCATCATTAGTCTATCTACCACATTAGAATTATATTATTCAATTGATAATAACTAATTCCTTGACCACCTATAGAGTAACTCTTCATATATAAAGAAAACTATATTATTACATGGTGTCGAATATCTAATAATAAAATAATATACTTAAGTATTTATAGACATTAATTTTATGTATTAATATCTACACACATAACCTCACTAAAAAATATATTATTCTATACCCTTCTGTGATTATGATCCCAAATGATGTTTATTGAATTATTACACATCATACACATCCCAGGATCACTGATTTTATCCCATATTTCAAATCCCTATTTATTTTTATCATGTGGACATCCCAACCCCATTGTATTAATGGATAATAAATTTATCATATATTATCATATTGCAACTACACCATGGTAGAACATTTCCCACTAAATTTCTAAATATCATGGACTATCTATAAATTAAAACACACTGCAAAATTATAACAAAACATTCTATTTTAAACAATAAAAAAACCATCAAGACAAACCCATAACTATGAAATAATTCCCATAATGTATATTGGTTTACTTAATAAATATAAAATAGTTTTTATATGGTATCTCATAATCAGTAATGGTCATCCTCGATATAATCATGACCAATGTATGAATGCCCCTATAATTTCATAACCAGCCCATGATCCCTATCTAGGTTTTTTTTAAACATCTTCTTCTATGGTTATATCAAAACAAAAATTTTAATATCAATATTCACATAAAATAATCAGAATGTCAAGGAATCATAATGAAATTGTATCATAAGCTATCAAATCATGTAAATAAGAGATGTGTTGCACACAATCAACACACATAATACACTATAATTAAGACAGAAAATCTATATTATTCTAAAATTTTATTGCAACATTCATATAGGGAAACACGATAATAAATAGGTAAAATCAAATTAAAAATTAATATTGGAAAAAAATACTTTCAAAAAAAAATTATTTTACCCAATATTTGAAAATTGGTTAAAAATTATTTTAAAAAATTATCCAAAATTTTACCCCAAAATGGATTAACTACCATGAAAATGTGGATTAATTTTTGTAAGGTAAATCATTTTAAATCATGTAAATTATCCATTAATATTTTATTTCAAAACCATTCTCCTTAAAAATATTACACTTTTTTATTTCTATTTTCATTATTTTTATCAATTGTTTTTATAAAGCTCAATACATTACCTTTTATAAAAACAATCCATGTTTCACATACACCGATATTGAATCAATATGATAGTCATTAAACACTCGTTTGACTAGGTGATCACCAAAAAAACCATTTAAAATGTTATGTGAAATATCTATGACTATTTAAAATACATAATATCTAGTTATTTTACAATTTAATTTTATATCACAAAATAATATTGACCACAATAAGAATCATACATGAAATGCATATAACCTCATGAAAATTCATCAATCTATAAATAATCCATATATTTCCTTTTTCAAGGACAACTTATTTAATTAATCATCCTACTACATAATTGTAGTCGTGCCAACTATAAAATGACAAATCAGTAATATCTTTTAAATAAATTTTCAGATTAATTTATTCTTATAAAACACAAAATATAGTGTACTATTAAACAACTCCCTAGGAAAAAATGATTTTGACAGACCAGAACATATCTTAAATCATATTATGTGAAAATTTCCTAATTACTGTCACCCAATACATCATAAATGTTGTAAAATTTTAAAAATTTAAAAATAAATCCCCATTTTATCACCAATTATGAAATTATATCCAATGAAATGTGATGTGTAGAAACCCAATACCCTGTAACCTATAATATGTGGTTAAATTATCAAACAAATACACGATAAAATTCATTACCTCTCAAAAGATAAAATATTTTAGTAGTATTGGTATACTATATTCAAACATGTTTCCAATATGACATTGGGTATATTAAAAATATAGTATAGGTAACCATCTTAAATTCTTGTTATCCATCATAATATCATTAATTATTTCATTAGTAAAGGAAAAACAATTGTGATATCAAATACCCAGTTTGGATTTCATATAGAAGAAACTATCATGGGTTTATAATATATAAATAATAAGGAAGAGTGGATACATAAAAAATCCACTCAACCAATAACTTGTGTTAATTAAAAATTTAGGTCCAAAATGTACATATAAAACACAAGGATAACGATAATGAATTATTAATATAGGAAATATATAATTATGGACATTCAAGATAATTTTCTCTAAAATTTGAAATCAATAGACTATACATACATATCTTTCAAATAATAAATTTCTATTAGGTCAATAACTAACTATCTAGACATTATCATTGTATGGTCAATCATATGCTAAATTCCCAACTAACATGTCATGATCTTAAAATGATAGCCTATAAATCATTGAAAACTATTTTATCTCATGATACATGTCTATAAATTTTTTGGATATGTTAATCCAGTTCTTTCTCGACTCATAAATTTCCAAAAAAATCAACATATTTAGATGGATCCATGATTCTCATTATCAAAAATCCTTATAAGTCATTAATGATCCATTGTAAATCAAGACATAAAAAATCAATATATAATCAACATAGACAATTTTGAGAAAAACATTTAGATGGTATCATAAGATTATATATAAATTAACATCATTGGTTTTTTTATATTTGAAAATAACCTTAAAAGATCTCTAGGACATTTCTTATATAAAGTAAACTTTTAATTATTAAATCACATATTGAAAATCGTATAAATTACCAAATATTAAAAAAATTATCTAAAATTATACTTATAATTTATTATTGGTTATTTCAAATAATTGATCTATCTTTACGGATAGAAAATTTGTTCTTATTTTTTATGATTAAAAAAATATTCATTCCATATATTCAGATAAAATGTAATGAGTAAAATTTTTTAAAAAAGAATGGTTGATTACTTTAATGAAATTATATAATGAAGTAAATCTTTGGTAATAATTACATTAAAACATAATTGAATAATATAAACAATGTTTTGAATTATTTTTTCAAATCATTGATTTTTATGAAAAATTATATTCAAATGAGGATAGAAATAATGACATTTTCTCTTATAATACATTTTTAGATATCCTTATATTTTAATGTTATAAAAGTTAGTGGATATCATTTCTTATCAAGAAATAACTAACATATAATAAAATGAAATTCTTTTATAAGGAATGTATCATATAATATAAATTAATGAATATTCATGAATAGTAAATATTGGTTAAAATTATATTTAAACAAATATGATTACTGCTTTGTTATTTTTTGATTCTTTAATAACTCGTTTCATTAAGTCCCACCTATCTTGAAGTATGATATGTGTGAGACCCCATTCCAACCTCCAATGGACCAGGGGTCAGCATCCAATGGTTAGAATGCATATAACTGATATTATAGCCCTTTCCCTAGGGTATATATGCACTCACAAAAATAGAAAACCCATACAATTAATGATGTAAAATAGAATTGATTCCAAATTCAAGAATAAATCAATATCCAAAAATCCGAGTATAAAAACGTTATTGAATGAAGAAGGTGGAAATATGATCCCCCTACACACAATTAAATTACCCAACCAACTATAGAGGGGACTGCTTCCAAATGCATACATAGTCTTCATATCTCACTGTGCACCACCACCTTCTGGTCCTCCTAGGTCACAATCATAAGGTATGTATTGTTTATAAGGCATGAAATTTGAAATATTATAAAACTCTTGGGTGAGTGTATGAAAACTCGATAACACTCCATGAAATCACTAAAAAATAATGAATCATGAGAATTGTAATCTCATTTAGTCAAAGTCGTGTAAATATGAATTTGATGAAATAAAAATATAAAATCCACAAACTCTTAGATATACGTAGAGTAGAATCTATCTCTCACAAATATGTCAAAAATACAACCAATAACTAGATTATTATATAGGATTTATGGTATTCCGAATGTGGAATAACCCACTCTATGAGCCGTACTATAACCGGTGGCATACGTTGGAGAGGTTTTGTTCATCATGACTATAATAATATGTACTCACAGGAAATATGAAGTCATAGTCAACAAAATAGTGGATAACATCAAGGGATTTTGGGGGACATGAAAACAATTACTAGAAAATTCATTTAGAATTGGGGATAATCACTTTACATGGTGTTCATGTCGATACAACAAACAATACATATAATGAAAAAGGAATTATATAGGATCTCACTCCAGTCACACGCATTGATACCCCCAAATAATTTCCAAAATAAAACCCCATAAGGGGATCACAATCCAATGCTCATGTAATAATTCCACACTATACCGACATAGGTATAGACTAAGGAATCACAATCAAATAATTAATGGTTATTATAAAGAATCATGGAGATTCAAACAACCTTATAGAAGTTACACATAGTGTATAGAGTGTACATGATGTGTACCACTAAACCTAGGCATTCATGTGTATGTTATAATGTCTCACTACCCTTTCTTATTCACATTGTGTTGTGATCATGTACATGTACATGTCCATGTATTGGGCCATGTCCTAGTACTCAGTCATGCCTATGTACTCTGATCATGACTATGTGTATTGTTGTGTCTGTTGAAGTGTACAATTTTTTACACACTGATCCTGTTTTGTCAAGTTGCATTGTGTTTGGTATGGGACATTAAAAATTCAATTGTTTTCCCAATGCATGAACCCTAACGCTGAAAGGTAAAGCTACACAGTGTTTGTTAATCTGAATACATGTACTGTAGATATGAATTTCTCTAAAATTATAATACCTTCCACATGTTCTCTCACAAGCGTACCACAATCATCTCAACCACATGTAATTTATGTACATCATGGAATAGAATTTAAAAAACCTTTTAATCAATGGATTACATATTCTAAGAACATATAACACTATAAAAATATCAAATATATCTATGCACTAGAAATTTTAGGTCAAACTATAATTGGAGATATTCAAATCTAATCCTGATCCACCATTTTTTTAATTTTATTTCAATAACACCTCAATCACATCAACAATTGAGATATTGAAACCATGATATCAATATATTGTCATAATGAATGGTTAAAAAATGATCATATATTTTTTATTCGTTGAATAGATTTAAAAATGAATTGTGTATGATGAACGTGTCACCAAAGGGAGAAGGAATATATGAATCACACATGTGGAATGAACACAAGAAATTTTTATGATGGAATAAATTTATTTTCATTATAAAGATGAATAAATAACAAAAATAATCAAGAATTCAAAATACTTAAATCCCATGGAAAACAAATTGAGTCTTATAATGTATTACAGACTCTGAAAATTAGAATTTTAGTGTATTAATTTGTGTTGATCATATGATAATCATCTAGTGAGATAATCAAACAAAAACCTACATGCATCACATATGAACTGAAATTTTATGATGTACTAAACTATGTCACCATTGTTCTCATGACCCAAGGCCTACGTTGGTGAGAACATACCCTAGTAAATTTATCATAATAGGTAATATTATTTCATTCCACATGTTCACTTCCAATTTATTTTCTATCAATACCATGCTTATGTGGCTAACCATAGTGATTTGGAATAACTATATTTATATAGAGGATAGTCTTTTCATATTGTATTAACAATATAAAAGAATAAAATTAATAAATTATTTTTTATTGCACTTGTGAAAATAAATTTTCAAAATTCCCAATGAGGAAAAATATTATATCATGAAAATATATAATCTGGTACTCAATATTCAATTGTGCTCATTGATTTATTATCTGATACTCATTTCAGGATTAATTCATCAATTTCAATAAAAAATTTCACTCATTTTATACTATATTTAATATAATTATTATATTAATAATAGGGTAGACCAAGTCTATGATTATCATTCCCCTTAAGATCCATGATCATTTAATGTTATTAAATATTTTACATTGATTTACATTAAAATAATGTGTTATATGCTTCCCGTCTTCGGGATTTTCATCTAAAAATGAAAATTCCTGTGGAAATTTATGAGGGTAATGAGATTGTATATAGTTATCTCACACTGATGTGATATCATGAATATTAATTTGATTCAATTATAAATGAACCAAGGAAAGCTCTCCCAAACATAATAACATATCCATCTGATACTTGATTTGTACAGAGAACTATACAAAGGTAACATCATCCTCAAGGTCTAGATATCCCTAGTTGACAAAATCTCACTAAATTTACATACCTCATAAATAAAAAAAATATGGAAGAGATCATGTTTCTAGACCAACATCCCCAATAGGTCCAAGGGTTTTTAACAAAAAAACTATATATCATTTTGAAATGTTCAATTAACCTGATAAATAGCTTTATCCTCCAACCAAATATGAACAATCGATTCGGAAGTGAGACATTCAAGAACACATGGTCTCATTCCTCAAACTCCAAAGGCCTCCACTATCTATCAGAATGTGTATTATGATTCTTCAGTGTTATATTTATCCATTTTTAGATTATATTAAGCTTCTCTATTATCACGCACACCAAATATGCTTCCATTGGTGTAAATGATCATGGTTCGGTCCAACATTATGGTGACATGCTAGGTCTCTCTTACGTGTCCTTGGATGTCTCTATACCCATAGTAGAATGGTAGATATTGTTTTAAAGAATCTCAACCAAATGTATTTGATCTTAAAAAATGTATCTGATGATGGACATGAAAAAAAACAATATTTCTTCTAGAACCTATATTGTATTCTAAGTCTATCCTTCTATATGGTGGTGTAATTTCCTTCTTAATTGACACTATTTACTAAATTACATTTGAAATAATATCCACTATCATGATATGAAGTGTTTATCAATGTCTAAATTTAATATTGATGGAACTACAAGATTCTAGATAATAACATTCAAATATGTATGTCACAATCGCTATATTGAATATTCCACTTAGATGACTGGGAATTTTGTTAACATGGTTAGGCATTCTATGATAATGGAATAGAATAATGTCTTTAAGAAAATTGTGGAAGTATACTCACATTGTATATTGAAATACCATTATACTTTAACTCTTTATCCTCATGGGATGTATTCAAAACCACTAGAACTCAGTGCTCAGCCTTCACCTAATGCGAAGTGACTCATCGAGACACAAAATCCACATCACATTTTTTTCATTTCTCTAAACCATAATGGTTTTTAAATACAATGATACAAATTCTCCACATAATGATTCTCCACCATGAGCTATTTATGAAACTTCTCAATCACTTCCACACCCAAAATCACAAAAACCATCATCATTTCTCCAAAATTATCACTTTCAATCCACATTCAAAAAAGGTATTAGTTGAATTTTCTATAGATTTCTACACACATAATATATTGAAACTGATGTGTACATGATGAGGCTCCCTAACATTATAGGTAAGAGTGAATGTACCAACCATAAACTATATGTAATGTACACCATACTTATCATGTATGGAAAAAATGTAATAGGGTCAACTGGACTAATGAATTAGACATCATCATTGGGCATGATCTCCTACTAAGTTAATCTTCTACTTCAATACACTTCCCATAAGTATATATAATCTCAATGAAAAAATAATGGAGGAACTACAACCATAGTTACATTTTCAATTTAACATACAACATTTAAATGATTTACATTACTATTTTATGCTGATAATAGATGATAAAACACTCTCCCACGAGGTAGCGTCTCTACATAATTAGTGATAATAACACTATCACTATATCCAGATAATGTGTTTAATGGTTTTTCTCATGTGGTCTCAACTATCTAGACTAATAATCAATCATTTCCATCCTCTTTATCAGAAAAAACCATGACTGGACATTGTGGAATCACAACAAACATTGTACTCTACATACTCCCTTATAAATCTCAAAATGGGATATTGTCAACCTCTACCAAAAACATTAAAATCTAGTTTTCATTTTTCAATGAACTATGATTTTTTCCCATTGATGTGAAATCATTCAAAGGTGTTTATATCTTATAGAAATTAGATAAAAGTTACATTTATTTTTAGGAAAATATAATTAATATATATACCTCAGTCATGTTATTAGGTGGATCATAATATAAAACATCCATATCATTCTCTACGTGAACTTACACACCCTATATTGAAATAAAATATCATATAATGTTGTATTATTTAATATATTACTGCAAAATCAAGAGCATCCCATATAGGTAATACCTTAATAATTTATCAAACACCATCTTCGTGTTTCATCCGTGGTCCTCCTCAAGTCCCATGTATACTAGGATAATATCAATGAAGAAACCAAACACTCATTCCAAGAAATGTTGTAATATACTATACCTGAGTCCCATGAACACTACTAGTTATTTATTTATGGAGAAATACATCAACAAACCCACATTTTTAACATCGTATCATTATAATTACATAACTAATATATCCTCCACTAATTTTCAAATATGGTTATAGATTGATCGATGGCCAATCCTCCTGAAAAATATCACCCAACTCTACTAGTTGAAGTGGTTATTTATATTTGGATGTTTATAATTATCTCTCATTGTCTCTAGGTTTAGGTTCTGTTAAACTATCAAAATATTATGATCTTATACCCTATATTGGAAAACATTAATGTGGTTACCTAGTGGAAAACTCTTTCTATAAAAATTCACTTTCATTGAAATTCCTCCAAATACACCATAAAATTATGAATCTATACAAGATACATCCAATGTGTTGCTGAAAATAATTGTAAAATAATTTCATTAATGTAATTAATAGAAAATATCTCTCAATTTGGAGGAATTATCTAACATCCCCATAAATGACTTATTCACACTCAAATTCCACTATGTAGAACTGAAATCCAACATCTAATCATCTAAGAGAAATAATAGAAAATATTTCAGTAAGTCAGTGTACTATACTACATATGAGATCATTCAACTCATTATGGGATTCCATGTACAAATTAAGGGAAAAATTCTCATTCACCATTAATACAATGGACCATCCACCGGAAATAGTATATCATGGTATTAACTATGGATAATCTTCCCATACCATAAATGGAATCATATGACCCCAAAATGATTACAAAGAGATCAATAAGGGATTATATCCTACAATAGTAATGTAAAATAATTGGAATAATTGTGTGATTGATATGTTTCCTTTATTTGCATTATCCAAAGTAATGGTTTGAGAACAATTATCATGACCCGTCCCTTGGGGCTCGTGCCGTGACTACCCCATGCACGCCTTCCATAGGCCAGGGGATGGAGACTAGCACCAAAGGTTTAATTCCCTAAAACTAGGAAGTAATTTCATTTATAACCTATAAACACACACAAAAAATCATACAACTAGATACAAAACACTAGGTACACTGTTTAACAAAAGAGTACTGAAAAGTCAAAGGTGATGGAAATACAATCCCAACTGTAAAGTATAAGGAACTGAAAGTACAAGTACAACTGAATAAAGGAAAAAACAACTGCTAGGTTGTCCTCTGGGTTTCCTACCTTATGGGTAGGTATAGATTTCTACGTCAACACTCCACATTCTTCAGTCTCCTATGTTTACTGACTCATCGTAATGTCAACCTCCAGGTACCGTCCGGTCCTGGTACTCTCAGTCTCAGTCAACGATGTTCATCCTCTGCATGCAACACAACAAGGTGCAAGCATATCCCATGTAGGGGGGAGTATAACGATACTCAATTGGGACCCCGAGTTCCTCAAGGTCTTACAAATCTTCCAAAGTTAAACCACAAAGTAATGAAACAATATATAACCCTACATAGTTATATGTCCATACATATACCTATGTTATTAAGTAATCCATCTCATTCATGAAGGAAACACAAAATTACTGACTCAGATTAAACAAGATTTTATTTTAGGGGTAGTATCAAATTACGCCCCCAGTCACATTATCGAAACCTCAACTGCTAGAGAACTCTTGCTAAATCGAGTATAGTGGGCATGTAATGAAACCAAGCGCGCTTCCCACTAACCTAGGACTGCTGAGGTACTCCTACTATTGAGTACCGTGGATATTCTATGTCACACAGAAGTTCCCCCCACCGTGGGTCTACCGCCACACCTAGGTGCTCCCACTCATAGCCTACATAGGTACATCTCCTCTCGAGTACCGTGGGTCTGCCACATAACCAATCATGCTAGTCCAACGTGGGTATGCAGCCACACCCAGTCCTTCCCCACTGGGCTAGTAGAGTCACTCTGAGTCAAAAGGTTAGAAGCTATCAGGTCTCAGCCAGCTACTTGGTCTCTACACTCTGCTCGCTCGTCACTAGAAGGACCCACTCCACATGCTAATAGTCGATACTCCAACTATCATGAAGTCCCAACAAGATGTATCTCAAAGTTCTTCCACGTCATAGGGGTCTCAACGCAACAGACGGCGTGTTAATCTGACGCCCGGTCTATGAGTTATTAGCCTTTTTGTCCTGAGGGCCTGGATGGATTCCTGCACGATCCAACCCGACCATATCTCAACTATACCCCAAACACTCATGGGGTATACTCAAAGGGACTATCATGCTCAATGATTTCTGTCACCGCTAACGGTTCGTCAAACAGACGTCCAGTGCCAAATATATGGGCAAAAGAAGGTAAAGGGTCGTAGTGGGCCCGGGTCTGGTCTGACCTTGTCTGACCGACCCGGCCTGACCCAGTCTAGGCTGACCCAGTTCTCGTTGCCTGGCCTGACCCATTGGGTCTGGCTCGGCCCGTCGGGCCATCCAGTCCAT
Source organism: Viscum album (assembly GCA_963277665.1). Lineage (NCBI taxonomy): Eukaryota > Viridiplantae > Streptophyta > Magnoliopsida > Santalales > Viscaceae > Viscum > Viscum album. Next base: position 602,472,728 of record OY728126.1, read on the forward strand.
TCTGTTCGGCCTAGCCTGCTGGGCCAAGCCCAGCTAGCCACGAGGGGTTGCAAATAGCTACAAGGGCACGGACCGGCCGCGGATCGGCGTGAGGGAAGCCTGACGCGAGGGCGGATCGGCGCGGAGGGCGCCACGATGACAGCTCGTCCAGGAGGGCGACGCATGGGGATGACACGGGGTGGCTTAGCCCGGGGCAGGGGTGGCGCTGCTAGGGCCGGTTCGACCAGGGGATTGGGAAGTCGGCTAACTGAGGTGGCGTGGCCAGGGCGCAGCGTGGACAAGGACAGTTCAGCCGATGGCGGTGCGGGGCTGGCGGGATGGCACGGGCGGGGCGGCTCTGGAGGCTGGTGTGGCCAGGATTCGGTTCGGCCAGGAGGCCGGGGTGGCCGGGGCCGGTTTGGTCGGCGGACAATGTGACTTGGCTGGCTCAGCCCAGCCCGGGGTGGCTCGGCAGGAAGGGCGGAGATTGCGGAGGTAGTTTGGCTGGGGTGCCACGAGTGGGTGCATCTGGTTCGGCCTACGGCGGTGTGGAACGTCGCGAGGGTACTGCGGGTCACAGAGGCCTTGGGTGGAGTGGTCTTTTCCTTTTTCTCCTTTGTCGCCATTTTCACCTTTCTCCATTTTGAATAACACTGCAAAAGAGAATGGAGGAGGTGTCGGGCCATGCTGGTTTGGTCGGCACCCTCCACATTTAGGGTGGTTGCATTTGGCTCACAAGAACGAAGAACAACAAACCCTCCCATAATGATTAATCACAAAACCTGAAAAAAGAAACATATGCAGATCAACTAGTTTTCGTTGATCCATGTTTTGTGTTTTAGAAGGATAAAATCACAAAAATATAAAATCAATCACAAAAATTCCCTACCTTGTTCATTGTTTTTCGACAGGGTTGCGGGGAAAAAGATAGAGTTGTCGACGTTCATTGCATCCGCCATACACCTAAAATCCCGAGCTTGTTCTTCGGTTCATTGATGACGATGATGAGGGATGTTAGGTCGTCGAAGACATCCCATGTCGGTTTCCTCCGCAAGGTGATTCCGAGGATGAAGTTGAAGATGCTCCTCATAGGCGTTCTTCATGGTGGAAGTTCATCGTTATTCATTGGAGAAACATTCTCCAAAGAGTTCCTCCTCTCCCTAATTTCAACCCAATATGAATGATGTTCCAAAATAATAGTTTAAACCATATATTATTTTATTTTCAAGAATTCAAAATGCCTAATTTATTATTGTGGGTGGTGTAAAAAATTAAGGGAGGTGGTGGCACCATTAAGGGAGGGGTCAGCACAAATAAAGGTAGAGGAGGTCAAGAGGCTCTCCCCCATTAATGTGGCGAGTTGAGAGTTTCTCACAATTAAATTGGGGGATTAGTCTCGGGTGGTCCCCATCACCATAACCTCTATTTGGAGGATAGGTTTGGGTGGGCCCTACCACCGTAACCTCTCAAGGGAGGTTATGGTTGGGTGGTCCCCACACTAAAATTCCCAAATGGGTGGTTACAACAAAATAAAATAAAATATGAGCTTATTTTATTTTATTGTTCCCACGTAAAACCCAAAAACTAACATCTACCCTCGACCAACTATCATCGAGGTGAAAGTATTCTAAGGAGAATAATGGCACTGTGAGTTCAACAGTGTCCTTGGATTTCAATCCCGAGCACCGGTTCAAAAGTTATAAAAACCTATTCGAACATTCACTGAACGTACCCAAAAAAACTTCAAAATTGATTCTGGGCACACCGGGCCTCTGAATCATGCACTGTCAATTTTTCAGACTCATAAAATTCCCATTTAATTTTAAAAATAAATTTGAAATTCCAGGTCTTGAAATACACCCCACATCAGGGCTCTACGTCCATGTAAGCTATAATTCTAACTAAGGGAACATGTGAGGGTACTGAGCACACATCTGAGCCTCCCGCCCCCATGTGCTTTCCTGGAGTTTCATGTGCTACCAAAAAATGTGAACCAGAGGTATCGAATATCAATGAAGGACCCACTCTTGTCGATCATCAATATCTACTAGAACCTCCGTAAAAGTCACACCATCATCGACATTCAGCTTTCCATGGTCGATGATGTGAGAATTTTCATTCGCGTAACTCTTTAGCAGGGATACTTGGAAGATGTCGTGCACCAGGTGCATCTGAGGTGGAAGTGATAAGTGGTAAGCCACTTCGCCAACTCTGGTGAGGACATGAGAAGGTCCAATGAATCTCATAAATAATTTTCTGCTTCAGAAAAATCCTTGTATACTTCCACAGGTTGAGACCCTTAGAAAGACGTGGTGGCTATCCTCGAACTCTATAGGTCTTCGTATCCTGTAATAATACGACTTCTTCTTGCTATGTGCAATATTAATCCACTATTAGATGATTTGAACCTTCTCTGTGGTAGCCTTTACCATCTCTGGTCCCACTAATGCTGACTCCCCTCGGTCAGTCCATCACAATGGTGATCTACAAGGTCACCCGTATAATGCCTCAAAAGGTGTCATCCCAATGGTGGAGTGATAGTTGTTGTTGTATCAAAACTCCACCAATGGTAAGTTATACTCACAGCTGTGACCGAAGTCATGGACACAATAACGTAGCATGTCCTAAAGGGTCTGAATGGTCTTCTTAGTCTGGCCATCCGTCTGAGGACGGAAGGCGGTGCTCAAATGAAGATACATTATGAAAGCCTCCTTCAACCCCTTCTATAGTCAGGAAGTAAAACATGTATCATGATCGGAGACAATTTCCGAAGGTATTCCAAGTAGCCACACAATCTCCTAAACATAGAGGAATCCCAAGCTCTCTACTGAACCCTGCTCTCTGATCGGTAAAAAGTGAGCTGACTTGTTAGTCGATCGATGATCACCTAAATTAAGTCATTTCCCCTGATGTACAAGGATTTCATGTCATGAAGTCCATGGATATCCAGTCACACTTCCACTCTAGGTCCCCTAATGGATGAACCAAGACTGTTGGTACCTGGTGCTCCAAATTCACTTTCTGACAAGTGAGGAACCGAGAGACAAACTCTACAACTACCTTATTCATTCCTAGCCACTAGTGCTATCGTGGGGGATCCTGGTACATATTCACCACTCCTATATGTACCTCTTGAGGGGATGTGTGGAACTTCTTCAACTCATCCTTCTGAAGTGACACTGGTACCATAGTATGTCCTCTGAAGATGATGATTTGATCCCCACCTTCAGAAAATCTATTAGGTGCCAGCCCTGTGGATATCTGAGCACATCGCATCACGCAATAAGCGTCCTCATGTTTTGCCTCTATGTATCGCTGAAGAAGTGGGTAAGTGACTTTAAGAAACTGAAGGATGGTTGGTCTATCTCTATACACAAAGCATATCTGTAAAGCATCCAGATGATTCATCACCTTGCCTAGTAGTTGTATACCAGATCTCCTGATGAGTGCATCTGCTACAATGCTCCTCTTCCCAAGAGAATAGACTATCTCGAAGTCATAGTCCTGGAGGAACTCAATCTAACATCATTGTCTTAGGATCAGGTCCTTCTAAGATAAGATATACCTAATACACTTTTGATCAGTGTACATGGTAAAATGCTTGCCCATATGATAGTGTCACCACATCTTCAATGCGAAGACCACTACTACTAACTCTAGGTCATGGGAAGCATAGTTATACTCATGTTGTCTCAATTTTCATGAACCATATGTGATCACTGCTCGCTCCTGCATCAGGACACATCTGATCCCATTCCCTGATGTGTCTCAATAGACTACGTAAACTATGACTTCCACTGGAATCCTCAAGATGGGGGCACTAGTCAGCCTATGCCTCAGCTCCTAAAAGCTCTGATGTCATCACTCCGACCACACAAAGGGATGCCCCATTATCATTATGGATGATAGTGGTGCTGCGACTCTAGAGAAGTCCTGTATAGAATTCCAGTAATAACCAGCCAAACCCTGGAAAATTTTGTACCTCTATCACACTCCTGGGTGGCCCCCAAACAAGTACCTCCTCAATAATTGCTGGATATACAGCAACTCCATCCTCTGAGATGACATGTCCTAGAAAGTGAACCTCTCGGATCCAGACCTGGTAGTTCAAGAGCATACCATAAAGATGGTGCTCTTGCAGTGTGTCCAGTACTCCATACAAATGATAGGCATGCTCCTCCTCAGTAGTCGAGTAGATCAGAATGTCGTCGATGAAGATTACTACAAAGGGATTGAGGTATGGTGGAAATATCCTATTCATGAGTCCCACGAACACTGATGGACCATGAGTTATGCTGAATGGCATAACCATGAAATCGTAGTCGCCATACTGACATCTGATGGTCGTCTTCTACACATCCTCTTCTTGAACTCTAAGTCGGTGATAGATTGATCTGAGGCCCATCTTCGAGAACCATCATTCTCCCTTAAACTGATCAAAGAGGTCACCAATCCTCAGAAGTGGGTATTGTTTCTTCATGGTCACCTGGTTCAGGAGCTGATAGTCAACACAAACCCACAAGCTCCCATCCGCCTTCTAGGTGAACATAATCGGGCCTACCTAGGGAGAAACACTAGTCCGGATGAATCCCTTTCCCTGCAAGTCCTCTAGCTGTACCTGCATCTCGAAAAGCTCTACGGGAGCCATCTGATACGTTGGTGTATATATCGGTGCCATCTAGGGGTACACGTAAATGTAAAAGTCTACCTCTAGGTGAGGGGATAGACCTGGAATATTATCAGGGAATACATCTATGTACTGGTCCACCACTACAGGATAGCTCGGACTCTCCACATCAACTGATCTGAGGGTAAGGCTAGCCAACTGATGAGATCGGCTGCACTCTCCTCTGAGTAAGTCCATCATGTGCTTCAAAGGCTCCATTCTAGCCGGTGAAGGTAAACATGGTCCCATCCATGCTTACACATAGAACATTGAACCTTATACAGTAAATCTGAGCATGGACTGTAGAAAACTAGTACATTTCCATGATGACATCATAAGGCCTCGACACCGCTGCTAAGAGATCCCAACTGAAGCTCTTGCCTCTTAGAGTAATATCACACTGCCGGAACAAGTTCATAATCATCAAATCTGCTCACGTAAGAGTCTCTAGCCGTAAGGATGGAGCCAACGGCTCTATCAGAATCTCCGAGCTCCGAACGAGGGTAGTGGAAATGAAAGAGTGACTGGAACCTATGTCTATATGTAATATAGCTATGCTAGATTAGACACAGATCATACCTCAAATCATCTCCAGAGCGCCATGATCATATGTCTCAGCTTCCTGGAGCTGAGATCTCCCTTTTCCACCTGCTCCCTATTGTTGGGGTGGACCTCCTGGTGGTGGTGGCGGTAATATCTTGAATCGTCATCCAACGCTAGCTACACGGCCCACCCCTATTCCATGTCCACCTTCTCCCTATGGACCGCCTCGATGGAATCTATGTCTCTTTCTAGGTGGTCCTTCGACAGTCTCATAATCATCAAAATTGTGGGTTGGGTGGTCACGAGCCATGGGACCCTACCCCTCGCAAGCATAACAGAACCCGCTCTTAGCATTTCTGTCTCTGCTTCGGGTGTCCCGCACAACTAATCCAGATTCATGTTGTCACCTACCTGTAGGTCCATTCCTCTTGGTCCTCTGTGACATCTATCTGCTTCCAGCTGCAGAAGACTCTGCTATGTGTCGACTGGTGGTGGATCTCGCTACTCGACACTGCTAATCAATGAAATCTATCCACTATGAGGGATCTCTCTAACAACCCATCCTGCGTCGGGATTATAATTGAGATCATCGAATCCCTAATCTCCCGCTTGAGTCCGTGCTCGATGGTCCAGGCCCTAAAGAATGGGTCCCGCACCATATCGGTGGAGTAACGTGAGAGTTCAGTGAACCTCGTTGAGTACTGAGCTGCGGTCTTGATTCCTGACTGCAGATGAAGTACCTCATGAATGCGCACTGTGAAAAGAGTCACTGGAACAAAATCTACCCAAAATAGGCTTTTGAAGTCTTCCCAGAGAAGCGACACCTGGTCGTGGACCTGGAGCATCAAGCTCTACCATCTTCTTGCTGCTGCCTATAGAAGGCTGGAAGCAAGAATCACCATGAGATCGGTTGGTGTCCCAAATAGTCGGAAGACTCTCACCACTGCCTCCTTCCCATCCTCAGCCGCATCTGGGTCCGTCTCTCTACTGAACCTGGGTGGCCTCTGGCACAGAACTTGTGCAACACACTCATGCAGTATGCAATGTCTACTGATGGGGCTGGTGGAATCAGTGGTCCAATGGGTAATGGTACTGCTTGTGCCTCTACTAGAAGAGGGCCTTGCACCAAGGCCTTGTCACTCAGTGGGCTATCAGTGTGTATGACTCTCGGAACTCTAGTCAGCTGTCTACGTGGAGGCATCCTAAAAAAAACAGGTGTGCTACGGTTAAAAAGGTATACCTGGTGAGCTGACCTGGTGAGATGACTTAAAGAAAACTTTTGAAAACACACACTCAATCAGTGTTTTCATGCACCAAGTCAAAAATAAGAATTCAGGGTCCTGGTGTATTGATATGTCGGCCGTTGAACCAATACTGGACTCCCTGAATTGAAAACCACACTCACTACAATTAACACTATTACCTAATAGATAAGATCAGTGTCCTTAAGTTCCGCGGTATAACCAACTCCTCTGATACCAATTTGTCATGACCCATCCCCTGGGGCCCGTGTCGTGACTACCCCATACCCGCCATCCATAGGCCAAGGGCTGGCGACTAGCACCAAATAAGTAATTACCTATAACTGGGAAGTCCCTGGGGGACGGTTCGTGGAAAAATTACTCATATGGAATATATATTCTACTAATAAGATAGGTGGATATAAATAATTTGATCAAGCATATGACTATTCGTATTGTAGTTGAATTAGAAAAGCAATGTATCCTACCTATAATCATATTGGGGGCTTCAACATCATATGTATCTACCATATGTAGATGTCTAAATCCCTGAAAACCGATACCCTAATACTAGTGTATATTTCCTTGGGTTTATGATGGGAATAATTCAAACAACCATCCACCTAATGAATCTTTCATCAATAATGTTTCATGCCTATATCACATCTTTTCTCCATTCTCAAATCATTATCTCTGTCTATTTGTTAAATCAACTATATCATTGTCAATGGTAAACAAATTTTATTATCATGTATGTGGTGTCCCATAAAATACCAAGAGAAAAAAAACAATTGATATGATTATTATGTCTATCCTCAATGCCTTGATTCATTGAAAAAAATTCATGAGATCACATATTGAAGCATATCGCATGACCGAATCACTATTATTTCTGTCTGATACTAGATTCTAGGGTCTCATGTCTTATGTTACCCCTATTATCACCCATGATCAGTGTCTACTCATTTAGGAATATATCTAGTACTAAACACCATTAATTTACTACAATATAAGTGGGAATAATGTATGATATTACTCTATCAATAAATTCATAGGGTAGGCCTAACTCGAATGTCAATGTTTGATTAAAGGATGTTGAACCATATAAATTGAGAATCATTATATGATAAATGAAGTAATTATATTCATTACTATGGGAAAGAGATCATCTTATAACAGTATAATATCTTTTATAGAAAATTCTAAAAATATAGATGGATAAAACTAATCCATGAAGAGACACTCAATATTTTACCAGGAATGAGATTTCTCATGGTGTTTCTGAGACAAAAAAAATAAACTATAGCCCAATCAATCCCATAAGAAGAATATCCACTAAGGAATCATGTGATATAGTGGGATCGTCACAAGGAAAGAATTTCTAGTGACTTACATTTGAATGTCCAACAATTCCATGGGGTCTGGCTTTCCCCAAAACATGGAAGGTCACTACCTTTGAAACACATGGAGCACATTCAGCTGACACACATCATCTATTAGTACTTCAGGAACAACCTGATTCTCAAATGGTGGTGGGAAAACTAGAAAACAACTCAAAGGTAACAAATATAGAAAATGACCTCATACTGAATCCTCATAACATTGAAGATCAGTATCATGATCTAATAATTGATTTATGGATTTTATCCTTCATAGAGGAATACATAAATAACCCCACGATTTACTATGTCAAATTTTTATATCATTGGAGATTAGTCATCAAAGACCATGACACAAAAACAAATTGTAATATGATTTATGTACAAATTTATTCCAAACCATTTGTAACTATATGTACCAAGGTAACAAAAAGATTGTTAGATACACAATGAATGAATATGTTGTCCATTGTAGCTACTCTAGAGTCCATTAATGTAAGTACAAACTCAAAATACATTAATACTATTCAGATAAATTATTATATAAACATCAGAATAAGAAAAAACTCATTATTCCATTAATAAGGTATGTTCAACTCTTTTGATACCACACAATTGGGGTAAAACATAAAAGGTTCTTCTTGGATAGTTGTAATCCCTGTGTGACACCCCAAACCCACCTCTAATAGTCCATGTACTGGTGAAAAATGATGGGAAGTCATATAAAACAATTTTGAGATCTTATCCTAGTGGTCTTTTACATAGTCACACGTATATAATCATACAATAAACTGAAAATAAATTGCATCTCATACCAAATGAATGAATACTTGTACATCCAACAATCAGAGTATGGAAAATGAATTGGAATACATAAGGGGATTATAAAATCAATAAAATAATAGTAAAGTGTACAACCTAATTTGAAAAGGGGGACTACTATCAAATGAAACCATAGTCATTGAAACCTGCTAATATTTCCCTACTCTAAGTCCTATTATTATATCAAAATTATTTGCATCAGTATATTTTTTAAAATGTGTTTGGAGTTCCCATGAATGTGTTTTTATAATAATACCTTGTTGGTATCCCAGAAATCACCAAAAACAAATCTTAAAGAGACTAGCTAACTCATTATCTCAAATGGATTTCAATCAAGATATGAGAAAATAATTATGTATTTTAAAAATAATAAACATTGATATAATAATTATAGGTAAAAAATATCAATGGTTTTACAAACATACATCAAATAACTAGATTATTTTCAAGGTTTCAATTGTTTTTACCACTATGGAAAACTCTATTCAAGATCCATCGTATCACTGATGACACTCATATGAGATGATGATCTCATTAAGGTTAAAAAATATGTGTTGAATAGAATATTAATGATCCAAAAAACCTATATAAGGGTTATAAATTGGTCAACGGATGACCAAACATACCCTAATAGATTCTCATTAATGAGATGATGATCTCATTAAAGCTGTGTCAATGTACCCAACCACTTTCATATACTAAGTATATTCCATTGTGCTTACATGGGTCTGTACCCATGTACCAATGTGGTAAATGATCAGACTCCACCGCTTTCTCACATGGTTTTTGATATAGGACCCATGGAGAGTTAAATTTCCCTCTTTACAAAAACCCTAGATCCATATTAGTGGGCTTACACAGTGTTTGTGTTATTCTGATTACACATTGTTAAATAGAGAATTTATTAGAATACTATACTCTTCTATGCATTCACTATCAATATTGACACTATTATATATCCCAAGAATCATTTCTAGATGTTTTGGATCTGGGTTTCACCAACCATTCCATCTAAAATGTCCACATCACAACTATTTACCTTTCTCAAAAAATGGATTTCATTTCTATGTACAATATAACACATTCCAAACCGCAAATAGGTATCCTCAAATCTAATCCCAATCCACATCTAGAAACCCATTGTCACTATATTACATTAAATTATCAATTGATCACCAAAATGAACCCAGTATATTGATCAATTGGGGAGAATAAAGGTTAGGAAATGATCAAATATTTTATATTGGTTTAACCATCTGCTAATTTTATTTCTATCAAGGAAAACTTGAATAAAATAGAATGAAATTAAAAAATAAACATATATGAACCTCATCACTTTTTAGTTTTGGACTTGATTCATTTTCTTTTTAATGAAAAACAAAAAGAAATATTAATTAGGAAAACCTAATCCCCGAATCAGATGGATAATAAACTCATGATCACAAGTCATGATGGAAACCAAAATTAATAAGTTAGTCAATTAATTCAAAATTTTCAAGGGGATAATGTACCGGGGAATTTTTTTTCCCTACATCTATTTTAGGATCAATTATTAATGGTTAATAAAATTTATTCTTCATCATTGGAGAGATCTATGAGCCCATTTGATGAAAATTTTCCTCAAGCAATCGATCACAATCCTATTTCCATTTCCAATCAAAAAGATATATTCTAATGTGCCTTATCTCAATCCTATGGCTATTTGGGTAAAACAAGGGATTTTTCATAACCATATAGTTATAAAAGATAATTAGGTCACCATGTTAAAACATAAAAAAAAGCTAAATAATATATTTCATATATATATTATTATTTCTCTTATGATAAAAAGTCGTCCAAAATCCTATTGTTGACAAATATTATGTCATTACTTGGGTAAACCAATGTTTTTTATTAAATAGTCATCAAAAAATTTTATCCTAGGAAAATTTGGGGATTTATAAATTTATTTTATTAAGAAATTTTGATTAGGATATAATATATTTGATATTGTTATTATATCAATATGAGTTCTCTCCTAACCACAGAATCTTGAACTGTTTTAGTACAAAACTCTAAAAATATTATTAGATGTTTTCCAAATTATTTCATGAAAAATATTAAATGTTAAAAAATATTATCAAATATAAAATAAATAATTTCAAATGAAATATTAAATATCAGGAATATAAAAGGATTCATGCTATAACATAACAAAATGGTAGCATATTAACCACATTTATATATGTGTTTTTATAATATAATACAATAAATTAAAATTTATTATAATCTTATATTATAATAATATTCATTATTATTATATCATATAATATATTCAAATATCATTTCACTGAAACCTTAATAACAATTCCCTATTAAAATTTTAGATTAAAAGAATTATTTGTTTAATATTACCATGATGATTTTTGATTGTAATTATAGTGTTTGTACCCTTATCATGGTCTCCTTGTATCCAATATTTTATTCATTATATATATTTAATATATATTTTTTGTATATATTTTAGTTTCTTCAATTAAATTTTTAAATTAAAAAATGAATTACACCACTCATGGAGATGGTAAGATATTTTGTCACATTAAAATTGTTTTTAATATTTGATGGATGGAATTATAGGATGATAAGTATTAATTTTCCTTTCAATATAATTTTTAATTTCATAAATATTCTCTAAAAATATCCTTATTATAATCCATGTAAGGATGAAGGGTAAAACATCAAATTGATTCATGAAGCTGGTAGTCCAAACATACCCATAAGACAAGTTATCATTTTCTAACATATTGGAAGTTAAAAAAGTATATATGATATTATATATACATAATAAAAATCATAAATATAATATATATTAATTAGATTCATCTTTTTATACAAAAAAGTAATTTGGATATGAAAAATTAATTTCACCAATATGTGGAGATTGTAAGCCACGTGTAAAAAAAGGTTTATATTTTCAAAATTTAATGAATGATAATCGTGTAAAAATTAATTTTCGGTAATAATAATAATAACATATTATATTCATGATACTATATTTATTATTCATGTATGATTATAGATTATTTAGTGTAACTGGAAGAATTATTAAATTTTGATGTTGGTAATTATTATTACTTATTCATCTTGTATTTACCCTTTATATCTCTTTTTATGGACCTTTTTAATGGTATTTATATAAGTAATGAGTCTATAAATTATGTATATATATTTTGATAGTATAATAGGATAGGGTTTGGTAAAATTATATTCTCTCAAGATATATTAATAAGATAAGCAATGGGTGTCCTTTTATAAAGAAGGTAAATGATACAATTTTAATTACAAAAAAGATTAAATTACGATTTTGGTGTTTCTATTGTAAAATTATTTATAAATTTCAATTAATTTAATTACAATTATTTTTATGGTCAAAATGTAATGTTCTAGTGACATTTAGAGAGATTTATTTTTCATTTTATAACTTATCTTTTGGTTTAAACCCTTTGTTAAAAACATTGTGCCATACAATATTAAATACAATTTCAATATTAGTGAATTTTGATTTAACATATAATATAACACCAATATTTTTGAAAATATGTATATTAGGTTTGATGGAGTATACACTGTACAACACCGAGCCTAATCAAACAAAGATATACTACGTTAATGTGACCATTATAACCTAGCCATTAAATTTTGATGTTTGAAATGGAATAATCAAATCTTTTATAATTATTTATACATATATTTGCTGATTAAAATAAATTTGTAAATTGGGAATCAGTTTTTTTAATGGCTTCACATTATTCATAAATATTATTTTCACAAAAACTTGGTTTGTTTTTGTTAAAAATTTAAATGTATAAATTATTTGAATTTAGAAAATTTGGTGTACAGAAGGACTTATAATTTCAATTTACCAATATATAATTATTATATAATCACGTTTTTGGACTCATCTGAAATGGGATATTTTGAAGCCAATATGGAAAAATACCTATTTTTGTAAAATTAATATTTGTTTTCGAAAAATTGATTATTTAAAAGGCCTTATAAATATCTATATTTGATTAAAAAAGTAAAATAAATATTATTTACACGGTTTTAATATAATTAATTACATTTTAATCATTTTAATCTCATATTTATGTACACATTTATTTTTATTCTTAAAAAAATCCGAAAACTTATTTTAACTACCTAATGTTTCTCAATTTTAATTGATAAAAATAACCAACACTTTAAAATAATTTAAATAATATTTTCCACCTATATATATATATATGAATTTATATTCATATTATCGTTATTATTCTTCAATTAGTTAATATATGGTAATTTATATCCGTGAAAATACATTTCATAAAAAATGTGTTTTTGATACGTTTTTGGGGTTACTGTTCAATATAACATTAAAAAACCATGTGGATTTAATTTAATAAAATTGATTTAATAATTCGAATAATAATAATTAATATTATGTAATTTTATAAAATTAATTATTGTTAATAAATAATAGAATAAATTTTTAAAATTATTTAAATCGATTATGGTATAATTGGATGATTTCATGTTTTATTCATTTCCCTAACAATTAATATTCCAAAAACAATTTTTTTTTATTTTATAAATTTTCTTTATTAATTAGAAATATTAGCCCCAAATTACATATTAATTATAATATTATTTTAATCATAATAGATAAATTGCACAGGTCAAAAAATTAGTTACGTTGGTGAAAAGAAAATTGATAAAATTGTGTAACCATGGAGGAAATTGAAATAAAATGTTTTAAAAATAAATATATTTAGTGGTTTATGTATCTCCAAAAAAAATTTCTATAAACACCATTAATTTTATATTTTGGAGTCACATGTGTTCAGAGTGAGTTTACATTATTGAATCATATTATGTATTCAAAACCAAGACACTCTACATCAATAAAAAAATAGAACACCTCCTATCACTTCATCACACATATAAATTCATTAATCATGAAGAAACCCATAAAAAATCTCCCAAAAATAATTATTAACATTATATATATTATGGAATTCCAAAAATATAAACCCTAGGGTCCTTAATGATAGATCATGAAGAGGTTCATCAAAGTGATGTTAATTGTATTCATTATTCACTTTCTTTTATTAGTTCATTAAGAAAATCCAACTATATCAGAAAAAATTAAATATAATATAACCAATTTTTATTATATTATGATGAAGGCTTTTATATATGTAAATTATATTTATCTATCTATTTCTTTATATAATGAGAAATAAATCCATCACATATATTTATAGTGGACTACCACCTCCTGAAACTATTTAATTTTTGTACATAATTCACTAACATTGATAGTATTATGGATTTTAAATAATGAATATATATATAATAATAATGAAATTATATTGTTTCATTAAAATTAATATATCATCCAAATCCCAACAAATTCACCAATTAAAAAATTTATAAAATTAGTCGTGTTTATAGATGGAAAACCCTTTCCATGAAGTGGGGAGCATCATTTTATTATTCAAAATTTCAAGAATGATTATAAAAATATATAAAATAAATATATTGGATATTAATATTATTAATATCATTATGGTGATTATGTAACTATGTCATATACATCATAATTAAAACTCCCATGAAAAAACATGCATGTGAAAACAAAGTAGAGAACACCAGAAACGTTGGTAAAAATGAAATATTTTTAAGGAATGGGTGATATAATGTTATAATAAGATAATATATGATATTATAAATACTAATATGGTTCTCCAACAAATATATAACATTATAAAATCCTTCAAAATTTATTTTACGTCATTTTTAACATGAGTTAAATACGAGGTAATTTATTTCATCTCGATTTCCAAACTCTGTGGAATATATAATGTTGAGGACATAAGTTATTAAATATGATGTATACAAACCCCATTTTAATGTAATTTCATTATTATATAATAATTCATCATATTTTTTTTAATTTAATTTGAATTAATTCATCAAGGTATCTTTTTATTGTATGTTAACACGTGGCAATGTGTTTTGTAATTATAATTCTATTCAAGGGGTTATATTACCTCTTCATGGATTATGATATGATATGATTATGTGTGTAACAAATTTTTATTACCTAGATTTATATTTAAAAATGTTTTAAATAGATTTAAATTTGATATACATAATATATTCATAGATTAATTCGATCTTATTCATTTATATCAATATTATTGATTCTATCTAAATTTACATGTTTTAGTAATACTAAATGTTATGCACCAAATTAAATTTATAGAGTGTATATACATCCATTTTTCATGTACTATAATTATTCCTTAAAAATCATGATATTTTAAATTTTAAATTTCATATACTTCATATGTGGTGTCTGCCTTGAATATTAACATTTTGTATGAGTTTTTATGAATCAATTTTTTTTCCCTGAGATATATTACAACATAATTGTGTTTGATATTGTAATTTTTTTTGTAATGAATTTTTTTTATTTTAGTTTTGGATTCAACTTAATGAATTTGTTTATTAATTTTATAAACATAATAAGGTCATTTAATAATTTTCACATGAACGGTATGGTCATTGTAGGATATTTCCTCCCAATTTTCCTTAAATTGAGAAATATATGTTATTGTGTTCATATTAATTTAAAAAAGGTGGTTCAACATTTGAATTTATATGAAAAATAATTAATCTCTTCATATTAACATTATTTAATTTTTCATTTGAAGAAACTTTGTTCATAGTGGTAATGAATCGAATTTCCACAAAGTGGTAAGGGTATATGTATTAATATAATTTTAATTGGGATTTCCTTTTATTGGATTTCTATTGATGTGGAATACTTTATAATTATAAAATAACAATATTAAATTTACACAACCAATTTTTTTTCAATAATATTTCATGTAATATTTCAATTTTCATATCTTTTGTAGGAAAAATTATCAAAAATAATTTTTTTGGAATATAAATTATTATTCATTCTTTTATTCAAAAATAAATTTCTTCCAAATTCATATTTTACAAAAATATATTTGCATAATTAATTTTACTAGTATATTTATTTAATATTTTATTTATTACTAATACTTGAAATATTATAAATTAGTTTAAAATCAATCTTCTTGTGGATTTATTTCTAAAGGGGTGTTGGTCATGCCGAATGGCATAACCCAGAACCCATAGAGGATATACCGACATCTTAAGGTTATATTATACATATCCTCATTTTGTACCCTGAGCTGATGATAGCATGATCTGAGCACTATCTTCGAACACCATTGATCTACCATCAAATGATCATAGAGATCATCAATCCTCTTATGTGGATAGTTATTCTTCACGTCCATCTAGTTCAGGAACTGATAGTCCACACAGAGTCTCAAACTCCCATCTTCCTTCATGGTGAACAAAATCGGGGATACCCATGGGGAAATACTAGGCCTTATGAACCCGTTCCTATACAAGTCCTCCAGGTGTACCCGTAACTCATGAAGCTCTACGGGAGAAATCCGATATGCTGGTGTAGATATCTGTTTAGTCACAGGGCACATATAGATGTAAAATTTTACCTCTCTACGTGGAGGTAGTCCCAGAACATCATCCAGAAAGTCATCAACATACTGGTCCACCACTATAGGATATCCCGGACTCTCGACATCAACTCCTCTAAGGGTAAGGCTAACCAACTGATGAGTGATCGGTTAAACCTTCCTCTGGGTATATAAATCATGTGCTGCAAAGGTTCCATTCTCATTGTAAATGGAAAACCTAGTCCCATATTCCTGTAAACACCTCACATTGTTCCTAATATAATCAATTTGGGAATTGACTATGTATAACCAGTCCATACCCAATATGACGTCGTAAGGCCTCGACACTGCTACTAGAAGATACCAGTCAAATCTCTCGACTCTTAGAGTATGCTCACACTGACAGAACTAGTGTTTAATCATCAAATTTTTTTGTCGTATGAGTCTCTAATCGTATGGATTGAGCAAACATTCCCTCAAAAATCTCAGAGCATCGAACAAGAGCCATGGCAATGAAATAGTGACTGGCACATGTGTCTAAAAGTAGTGTAGATAAGGGGGTGTAGACACAAATATTACCTATAATTATCTCAAAAGCACTATATTCGTATGCCTAAGATGTCTGGAGCTGAACTCGTCCCTTTCCATATACTCCCTATGGTCGGGGTGGACAACCTAGAGTTGGTGGTGGTAAAACCTTGAATCACTGCCCAATGCCTGCTGCATGACTATATCCTCTACCACATATGCTTCCATGTGGATCTCCTCGCTCGAACCTATGGATATTCCTTGTTTGTCCTTCGACCGTCTGATGGTCATCTGTACAACAGGTCAGGCAATCGTGACCCATGTGACCATGCCCACCACACGAGTAGCACTGCCTGATCCTCGTCTATCCTCCTCTATACCGAGAGCCCTACACCACTGACCTCATATCTGGAGGTCACCCACCAAACTTTTTGGACCACGTGGTCCCCTGTATCATCCTTCTACTTCTTTCTTCTAATGACTCTACCACCTGACATTCGGTGGTGTCTCTCATTGTCAGTGCCTCCTCAATAAGGAATCTCACCCCCAAAAGTGCTCTCTCTAGCACCCCAGCCTACATCATAAAGGTGAGAAATATCATCGATGATTTGATCTCCCATCAGAGACCTTGCTCAATGTTTTGGTCCCTAAAGTAAGGGTCTCATACCATTTCAGTGGTGTAGCGGTATACATCTGTGAACCTCGCCGAGTACTAGGCCACAGTCATGTTTCCCTGATGCAAGAGCTCCAGCTACTGTATACGCATTGAAGGTAGATTCGAAATGATGAACTCTTCCCAAAAAATGCCAGTAATGGCTGCCTAGGTGAAGGTCGCATCATCGTGTAACTTGTGTGTCAGACGCCACCATCTCCCAGTTTATCCCTAGAAGAGACTGGTAGCTACGATAACCATCAGATCAGATAGTGTCCCAACTAAGATAAAAACTCTAGCTGCAGCCTCCAGCCAGTCCTCAGCCGCTTATGGATCCATATCTCCTCATATCCTTGGAGGAATATTTTACTAAAACTCATGAAATGATCTATTTAGGCATGCACCTTTTGTTTGTGTGGTTGGTGGCATCTTCTTCCCTGTGGGTGGTGGTGCTAATGGTTCACCAACCGATGGTACTATCGCCAGAAGAGAGCCCTACACCATAGCCTCATTATTCGGTGTGCCACCATCATGTACTCTCTTAGGAATCTGAGAAGGTTTTCTTTGTGGTGGAATCCTGAAATTAAACTGGAGATCCGCGATCAATAAGTTATATACCTTGTGAGTTGACTCCAGGAAATCAAAATAAATACTTTTAAAAAAACACAATCAGTTTTTTGGTGCACTATGTCAGAAATTATAAATCAGGGACCTTGTGTATGGATAGGTCGGTCACCGCACCAACATTGGGTTCCCCAAAATGAAAACCACACACATAACACATAACACTATTTCCACATAGAAAACATCATAGTCCTAGTTCATTGGTAGAACTGACTTCTCTGATACCACTTTGTCATGACCTGTCCCTTGGGGCAAGTGCTCTGACAAACCCATTCCCTCCTTCCATAGGCTGGGGGATGGCGACTAAAAAAAAGGTGTATCCTTATAATGGGAAGTAATTCCCTTTAAACCAGTAAAAACACAAAATCCATGAACACAACAAGAAGAAACCACGAAGTAAATTGCTTTAGTAAAAAGTGTACTGAATGTAAAGGGGGTGGAATACAAGCCCAAATGAAAAGTAAAAGTACAACTGAAAAGATTAAACATCTCCTGGTTTGTCAACAGAGGATCCTACCTGAAGGGTAGGTACAACACACGATTTGTAGTCACTATGGCACATCATTTCAAATGGTTCACCTCTAAGCACAGTCTAGACCCGGATCCCCCAGCCTCGATCAACAATGTTTGTCATCTACACATGACGCACCAGGGTGTGGGTGTAGCTCATGTAGTGGTGACTATAAAAATACTCAGTAGGGACCATGAGACCCCCGATGGTCTCCCAGTGTTCCACAATGGAAAACCATAAAGAAATACCACAATCGCAAAGCATGAAGCAGTCATCATCTCTACATAGGTATATTCCCATACATACACCTACGTTATCAAAATATACTGGCCTCATAAACGAAGAAACATAAGGATCGATCCTTTAAGACATATTTCCAACTAATCCATGAAGGAAGAAGTACCACAAATGTAACACCACGAAGGTAACACCACAAATGTAAAAGTACCACAAAGGTAACCCCGCGAAGGTAACTCAACAAAGTTAAAATAACCACAAAGGTAACACCACGAATGTAAATAATCTTCTCACAGTACATAAAATTTAATTAAAGAAGTAAAAATGATCAGTTGTAAATATTTATCATCTTATTTTTTTGAGAGGCGCTGTTTCTGACCCACAAAAGATCAATATGTGTTCACCCACATAGGATCACTGATCACTGACTCACACAAGAACTGACCCATACTAGATCGGTATGCGCAAACAAATACAGGATCGCTGAGCGCTGACCCAAACATGATCTATATGTACTGACCCACATAACATATATATTTACTCTTCACGTCACAACCAATATCCACCACCTCATTGTGTGCCACTGGATTCATACTCATAGTACGCTTGATTATAGGAGAACTGCTCCTCAAGCCATCAATTTTATTTCAACCATAAGTATGCTCAATGAAGAAGTATCCCAAAGGATCTTAACGTCTTTAGGGTTACAACGTGACAGATGAAGCTTCAATCAGACGATCGGTATGTGACTTGTAAGGGTTTTAGTACCGAGGGCTGAGATAGATTCGGGTTTGAACCAACCCAACCCATCTCCAACTTTATCCAAAACTCAAGTGGAGTATACAAATAGAACCGTCTCATCCCAAGGATTCAAAATTTGTAGATTTTGCAACAAACGGATGCCCAAATTTCATGTTATGGCTCTTTTATCCAAACTGGGCCAGGAAGGGTTCAGGTGTAGTCTGACCTGGTCAGACCGACCTAGTAGGGCAAGGGCGCGATAGGCTCGGCATGCTATTCCATAGACCAACTCGACCCACCTGGGTTGTTCAGCCCACAGGGTTGGCACGGGCCATCCCACTGAGGCGCGTGGTCCGCTGGGTTCACGCGGCTCGGCCTGCGAATGGTGTGGCCCACTGGTTCGGGGTCTGCCCTACATAGCACAAAGGGGAGTAGCCCTCCATGTTTTCTTGAATGGATGATGTTGTTCTATTCGAGAGGCGGCCCCACTGTCTAGGGCCCACCCTAGCTAGCACGAGGGGATTTCCTCCATTATGACAGCAGAGCACTAGCGCCTTTTGGCACTTCCAGGTCACCCACGTGACCCACTACGGATCCCATTCCACCTCCATGACTTCCGAGCCATGGCCATCTTCACTGGTGTGTGATGGAACACCGCCCACATTTTTCTACTACCAGCCGATACAAGCCCCCGCTATCTACCATGACGATATGTCACTGCCCCCTTCTCTAGCGTCACACGACGGTGCGCCCCCACTTCCTTTGCGTCTGGTCGTTGCCAACCACAGTCATCACCCGCCACAACTACAACTGCGACCTTCTACGCCAGCAGAACATGATGGTGTGCCGCCATCTCCTCCATAGGAGACCATTGCTACCTAACACCATCACCCAACATTCTGAGTTTTGTCAAACCCAAATTAAATTCTCATTATGAACGCACCAAATTATAACAAATGGTAGAGGGTTCGGGACTTGTTCGTTTGGCCCGTGCCCTTCACATTAGCATGATATCATGTGGGAATAATAGGATTCAATAATCTATTGAAATTAAAACAAGATAAATCCATAAATATTGATAGTTGTAGAATGCCCGCATTTGAAGAAGATTCAGTATTCATTTTTCTCAGAACAAGGCTATAATGATGTTGCACAATCGTTGTCACTCAGTTCGTGATTCGATGGTGCTCATCACCAATCGCCAGAACCAGTTTCTCCCCCCCATGTTGTGGGTGGCATGACCCTTTATCAGAACTTTTTATCTTGGTGAAGTTGTGCCAATACCCCCCCCCCCCTCCATGCTCCAAATAAATAGGAGGGTGAAGGGTGAGAAACACATATCGAATTAATGGGGGTTCATATAATAGATACCTTTCCAATTCAAATGGCATTGTTACAAAGGATTTGAGGAGTCAAACCCTTTAATGGATGGACATGTAGTTCTTCCTGCCACAACAACTAGTCTGTTGGAGGAAACGTAAAAGAGATATAAAAGAAAAAAGTTTTTTTATTATTCTTTTTTATTTCCAAAATCAATCTTTATTTCCCAACCTACTTCTATCGAAGTGAAGCCTTACATAAGCGAATAATGTAGATTTGAATTCAACAGGTCTCTCATATTACTAATCTAAGCACTGTTCTAAAATTAGGAAAATGTTACTCATGCATTAACTGAACGTACCTTTAAAAAAAGTTCAGAAATTCATTCTGGGCACACTGGACCTTAGAATCACATGCTGTCATTTTTCGCATATTCGTAATAATTACATATAATTAAAAACATTATAGTAACAATCTAGGGCTTTAAAGAAAATATTTTTTATATGTGATAAATATATAAGTGTGTGAACCATTTTATTGAGGAGTGGAGGGGAATCCTTGGAATCTCATAAAATATTAAATTAGTATAAATTACATATTAAATACAAATGACACTCACATGAGTTATTAAAAATATAATATGACCGTAGTTATAAATCCTCTTAACCAATATTTAATACACATGTTTTCATTTCATTTTAAACCTTATCATTTTGTTTTACCCATTTTTATTCTCTTTTAATTTTAATTGTTGTAAAAAAATAACAAATATTAATTATAAATAAATATTTATTATATGGGTTCAATTACATATAAATGGAAACTTTATGAAAATTTAGACATTATCATGATCAATTTTTATTTTTGAAATATTTTATTTATTTTTAAATAGTGTAAATAAATATTTTTAAAAAAAATCATCAATACTGTAAATTTTAACACTATTCATTTAATTGAAATTAAATAAAATAAACAAAAGATAGATAACATTGAAAAAACCATTGAAAAAACATATAATATGTCATAGGCACCAATAGAATTTATATATCACCCTAATTATTTTGATTTATATTTATTTCAATATTTTTTCATATCATTTATTTGATTTTTCACGTAATAATATAATTATTGTGTCATTGTTGTGTTAGTATTTATGGTAATTATATAATCTATAAAATTCTAAAAATATTTCAATGATTTAAATATTTTGAATAGAATTTGTGATATTTTTTTTATCATGTTTATCCATATATTAATTTTATTATAGGTATATAAAATAAGAGGTAGACATTTTTCCTCTTTCTTTTGTTTTTATAATATTTATATCACTTTTATGGACAATAACCTATTAAATGTGCCAATTCAAACCCTTAGGTGTTAAGGGTAATATTTTTTCATGGAAATGAATTTTATATGTTGTTGGGGTAATTTTATTATCCTTATCATATTATTTATTACCCAAATTTACCTATTTCACATTTAACCAAGGTAACTAAAAATCACCAAAGTTTCAATTCATAAAATACCGAAAAAATAAAACAAACCTATTTTCATAATTTGGACACAAATATTTGAATTATTTGATCCATTTTTCAAAATTTAAAACACATATGTTACAATAACTATTTTAAAATTAATCCACATTGCCAAACATAGGAAACAACATTTTTAAAACTATAAACTATCAAAAGATTGACATGCTTTTATATTTAGTTTCAATGTGATGTTACATATAATGAAAAAAATGTATTAAATGATAAAATATAATCCAATTATTCTTGAAAAAAATTAAAAAGATAATATAAAAATAAACATATTTTAGATGAAACATATGTTTTAAATTAAAATGCAGTATTTTTCACTATTCATTAAATTATTATTTTTACCAGAAAATTACCAAAATAGTATCCAATCTAAATTTTTATGTCCCATTTCCAAGAGATAAGTTTATTTATACCAATAGAACATATTAATGTCTCAAAATAAATCTTTAAACTTAGTTCTCTTAAAAACGTGTTAAAACTATATGTTAAAAATATTAGAACTTTTATGCCTAAACATGGGTTTAGTCTTATTTAATTCACATATTATATATTGCATGGAATTAAAAATATTTAATAAACATATATAAACATAATATAGATGTTTCTATTCAATCCAACCAATACAACTTCTAGGTGATAATTACATTTTAATATAATAATATTAATAATGTATTATTTTTTGTAAAATTAAATCTTGTGCGCAACATATGATTTTGGGAAAACCCATTATTACATATTGGGTACACTATTGGACCAATAATCCCATTCAAATTAAAATTAATAGCTAATTTAGAAATGTTAATATACATGAAAAAGTGTAAATCTCTAATTACTTCTTATGTTTCATTCTTCTCCCCTTTTTGAAATTGCATCCTCAAAATTGTATTCACTTATCATATAAGTGGGGGAATTTATCCCTCATAGAATTTTTATATTCCTCTATTGCCTCCTAAACAATATTATTTTCCACAAAACCCTAACCTGATTAATAAACTTATTACATAATAGTTTCCCTCTATGATCAAGAATCTAAAGTGGATGTTCTTCAAAACAATGATTCTTTTCCAAATGAACAATTTTTAGATTCAAAACCTGAGAAGGATCCAACATATACATTCATAACATTGAAACATGAATAAAGGTTTTTAACAAAGAATAAATAGGATGAAAATTTACTCAGTAGGAAATTGTTCCAAATATCTCGAGGATTTCATAAGGTTCTATTATATGTGTACTCAACTTCCCTTTCATACCAAAAAACATCATAGCTTTCCAGGGAGAAACATTGAGAAATACCCTGTCACCAACCTCATTGAATTATCCTTCCTCTAGTTATCCACATAAAATTTTTTCTTCCTCTAAGATTTGCACTTGTGTTTCTAAATCAGCTGAACATTTTCTCCCATCTCATCTACTAATTCGGGTTCCATCAACATCCATTCTCCTACATTATCGCCAAAAATTGGAGTTCAACAAAAATTTATATGTAATTCCTCAAATCATGCCATCTATATACTAGAATGGAAAATGTTATAATAAAATCTCACCCAAAAAAGATATTTATCCCAACATCTGTATTAATCCATTAAATATACTCGCAGAATATCCTCTAATATTTGAATTGTTCATTCTGATTACCCATCTGACATATGGAAAAATGACTTACTAAAATTTAATTCAGTACCCAATGGATTTTGAAGGCCTTTTCAAATGTTAAAAGTGAACCAGAGATCACGAGCAGATAAAATGGAGACAGGAACACCATGTAACATGACTATGTCTTTAGGATACAACATAGAATAATTATCTAGAGATAATGTATCATTAATTGAAAAAAATGATAACATTTAGTCAACTGATCAATAATAACCCATATCACATTTCTACCATGAGATGTCTTTGGTAATACAACTATGAAGTCAGTGGATATATTCTCCCATTTCCAATATAGCATTGGAAAAGGATTAATAATAACCTTAGGTAACTTCCAATATACATTAACATGTTAAAAATAAAATATATTAGGGTAATGTCATCAACTTATTATTTCATTCCATCCCAATAGTAATACTCCCAATGGTCTCTATGTGTCGAAGTGTTACCTAGATGAAGTGAAAACAAAGAACTATGAGCTCCAAATAACATATATTTCTTAAACTATTAATAAAAAGGCACACCAACTCTACATTTTTTTATTTATTATCTGGAAAAATCCCAAAACAAGACAGGACCATGGGAAAGTCCAAAATAAAATACAAACCTAAGGAGGCCAAAAATAATGGAGATCGATTTGATCTCCTCTAATCAGTTCAATCCCCTCCTGTTTCAGTTGAAAAATTCTGAAAAAATAGGGAACATTGCTCCCTTGTTCAACCACCGCCATGGAAGCAAGATGATCTACTACTTTATTTCCCTCACGTCACATATAAAAAACCTAAGTGTTTTTGTTGATTATGAATTTACATTTTCTGATTATATATGCAATCAACCAAGGAGTGGGTATAAAACCATGCATACCATTATGAATAATTCTGGAGTCAGTTTCAATTTGCTCAAGAATAATGATTTTCTGGCCACACAATTTAAGGCCAGTGAACATCGCATTAGCCTCTTCCTGAATTGAGTTCCCCTTCCCATAATAAGTGGTGAAAGAAATAATAACACTCCCTTTAAAATCCCGGACTACCCCTCCACCACGCATAATCCCCAAAATACAGGAACCATCAAAAATAAGTTTTTAACACACTTTCAGAGGAGACCAACAGACCCAATTTCCACTTAAAACAGAACTAGTATGTTGTATTATATGAAAACTTGAATGTATGTTTCTCAAATAGGGGGCATGAATCCAATCATTGTAACCACTAACCAAATAAGATAGGAGGAACTTGGTTCCTATGACAACATATCTTCATGTAGAAACAAGACCCAAAAATCTGGCTTTATTTCTAGCTTGCCCGATACCCAAGCAACCCATGTTCAGAACTAGCGCCCTATCCATTTTTTCAGGACTTCCACCATTCAGACCATAGAACCATATTTCCGAGAAACAGGCACCGAGTAGATTTGCATAAAAAAGACCTGAAAATTCTCCAAAACAAGATCAGACATCCATAGCCCATTCTCCATCAAAAAATATATGGTTAGCATCATCATCCTTATGAATTATGCAGCAATGACATTTAGAGACCATATTAATACCCATCCTTATCACATTATCATCTCTAGGTATGGACATATTTCTAATCCTCCATATTAGAAAACTGAATTTAGAAGGAATTTTATGGCACCATCACACATTATTCTTGGTGTCTTGTGGCTCCTATGAACGAATGATCCTACGAAAGTCTTTTGTAGAAAACAAACCTGAATTTGATGCATTGAAAAAAAAATCTGTCCAAATCCAAATTCAACTCAATATTATCAAACACCTCCCTTTGATCTTCATTTAAAATAGCATTAGTGAAAATGAGATGCATACTTGCCTCTCTAAAATAAATAGAAGGTCCTAGACTATTCGAAAAACCAACACTAGAACCTGCCCAATTGTGATGCCAAAATGAAATATCCCCTTTCCCAATAATCCATCTAGACTGCTACTGAATTGTAGGAATATTATTAT
The DNA here is from genome assembly GCA_963277665.1 of Viscum album. Taxonomy (NCBI): domain Eukaryota; kingdom Viridiplantae; phylum Streptophyta; class Magnoliopsida; order Santalales; family Viscaceae; genus Viscum; species Viscum album. The sequence goes on from OY728126.1 coordinate 602,498,681, forward strand.
GTATCAAAGAGCAAAAAAAAGGAAAAGCACTACTATCTTCCAAATAACCCCTTCCTTGAAAAGACATAATTTTTTCCCAAAGAGTATGTTCCACCACTACCTCCCATGCATGTTTTTTATGCATGCAGTGAACAACATCTGTTATATTCCTGACATTAATGACACCCTCCTATGCACGTCTTTGCAATATATCCCATGAAGTCCAGTGATGTTTCCCCTCAGAAAGAGAATCCCATATGAAATCGGCCAAAAAAATACAATTTTATTCAGAACCCCCTTAGGAACTTTGATGGAGGAAAGAACATGAATAGGCTTAGCCAATAAAACACTATTGATTAAAGCAATCCTTCCACCAAATGATAAATAAGGATTTTTTCAATTAAGAACATGGTTCATAATTTTGTTCAAAATGCCTTCAAAATCTCTAATTCTAATATGGACATGAGAAATGGGAGACCCATGATAATTCAAGGGGAAAGAACCCCTCTGTATATTCAGTATTCTAGAAAAAGAATAAACTTTTCTATCACCACATTTGTCAGAAATATACAGATTACTTTTGTCTCTATTGATAAATTGTCCACTCCAATAACTATATTCATGTATAATTTTAATAAGTCCCATAACTGATCTAGCACTGTCATTTATAAATATTAAGGTATCATCCGCAAACATCAAGTGAGAGATTTTTGGTTCATTCATTTTCCTTTGATAAGGGATAAGAATACATGTAGAGATGTTCTTAATAATAAGGCAACTAAGAGTATCTTGCATGAGAATAAAAAGAGTAGGAAAGATGGGATATCCTTGTCTGATCCCACGAGTAGCCTTGAAAAAACCATAAGTTTTTCCCATAAAAGAAACATCTATCCAATAAGAGTTGAACCAACGAAACAGAATATATGTGTCCCATGTGGAGAAACCCATACACTTAAGCACCTTGATTATAAAACACCATTAAATTATGTAATAATATTTATTCATATCAAGTTTTAAAGCCATGTTTGATCCATAACATTTAATGTTAATATCACGGATCATTTCATGTTCCAAGGCAACTACTCCCTGAATAGAACAACCTTGAACAAAACCATGTTGTTATAAGGAAATCCACTGCGAAACATGCAGATCCAGTCACGAGTTGATAATTCTTGATAGAATTTTGTAAGTAAAATTACACATGATCACTGGTCTATAATCCCGAATGGAAGAAGGATTTACAATCATATGAAGCATCACCATAATAGTAGCACCCACAACCCTTGGGATAGAACCACCATGAAAGAAATCATGGATGGCCAAAAGAAGATCATCCATAACCACATCCCAAGATCCTCTATAGAATGATCCTGGAAAATTGTCAGGACCTGGATCACTCTCCTTATTATGCTTCATCATAGCATTCTAGATTTCTCTCTCATTTGGGATAGCTTCCAGCAGAATATTGTCCTAAACAGACATTATATTAGGTATTTCCTCAAACAGCTCTACAATCCCACTACGGTATCCATATACCATATTCAGATTAGGATAGCAAGTAAATTTTTGAAGAAAGTGAAATCCAAATTACCAACCACATTTCTATCATTCGAGAAAGAACCATCTTTAAGAAGGATATTCAGCTTAACAACCCTTATGCGTTCCTTAATACACGCATGGAAATATTACGACATTTTATCTCCTTCATGAAGCCATTTCACCCTAGCTCTTTCAGGATCAATACGTTCATGTTTTAGAATATAGATTTCCATATCATTTTTATTACCTCAAAGATCCTTAATGATCGTGTCATCCCATCTCTCTTCCAGAATTTTTTCCTTACGCTCATCCTCCAGTTTAAGATATTCTAGGTCTTCGTCAATAGGCGGGAGATATTTCTCCTAGGAATGAATATTATGTTTAATATATTTCAACTTATTTTGAATTTCCACCCAAGAATGACCTTGGACTGGTTCCTTCCAACCGTCCCTGACAATCTGATGATAATCTTGCATACTATTTCAGTAATCATAAAAATGAAAACGTTCATTACCAGCCTGCTTGTAGGATAAATACACAAGCAAATTTGAATTTTCTGAGATGCCACGGACAAGATAGTCCAACTTAGCATTGGAGAACCAAGAAACAACATAAAAATTAACTAAAAACGATCAAGACTACTCCATCAATGCTGAATGCCTTTCATGTTATTTCACAAAGTGAAATCATACCCAGAATAACCCATATCAAGAAGCCATTTCCCGTCCATAAACTGGAAAAAATTCATGCTAGCCACATGAAGAAACAAACCCCTCTATTTCTTTTCAATAGGATCAGCAATTATGTTAAAATCCCCACCAAAAATCTATAGACTTTCCTCCGAATCAAAACTATTCAGATCCTTCCATGATCTCTCTCTCTCTTTTGAACATCACAGCTACCAGATACAAAGGACACAAAAACCAACTCTATATAGGTGTTGAATTTTACTGTAATATATTGATCGCCAGCCTTAACCAGATCCACATACATATCTTTATTCTAGAAAACCCAAATGTGATGATTATCCGGTTCATCATGCATGCCTGCATGCATTCTGAGTTTATTAGAAAACTATTTAATCTTACTCAGTTTTTTTATGCTCAAGAATATAAGTAACACACACTTTATACTTCTTGATTTCTCTTTCCAAGCAATTATATTTCACCTGGGAACCAATACCACGGGTGTTCCAAATAATAATTAGAATCATTAGAACAATTTATGCCTGGATTTGGCCCCATGAATCTTGGTCAGAATAGACTTAGAGGCTAGATATTCCTTTATATTGCAAATCCTCACTCTAGTGAAAACTCTATTGTCTGAATAAGATATAGACTTAACAGGATAGGTCGATATATAACAAAATATCCTAGAATCATTCCTCATCATTCTCAATGATAAATGGTCATAACAATTCTTATATACTGGAGGAATCAAAAGGCACACATAATTGCTTTATGAACTGCAAGATAAAATCTTTATCAATGTTAAATTAAGTAGACATGCCATTTTGAACCAATTATACCATTTTTTGAAACACACTGTCATCTTTATATTCATTCATAATTTTGTCTAATAAATATATTTGAACTAATATCTAAATAAAAATAGAGGGATTTCCTACAGCAATAATTTCCAAGAAAAATATCCTAAAATCATTACCCAAAGGATCATTATCCAAATAGATAAACGTTAATGTCGTATTACTTTTCAACTCAAAGCATTGAAAACATTTTTTACTTTTCTATTATGGTTATAAAGACTGTAATTATAATACATTATTACAACCAACCATCTTCTCTATCTCATGTCAAATTCATTCTATGTTAATAAATATTTCCAATTTTTTGGTATTTATATATTTCACATTTTCTTCCATAAATATGATTCCTACAAATTTTTAAAGAAAAAAAAGTAAATAATTACAAATAATGAGTACGGTAAATTAACTAATGATTTTTCAACTGATTTAAAGCATAATAAATTACATGATCTTTCTATATTAGGACACAACCATGTAATTTAAATGATACTAAACTATAGATAAAAAACTCACCATTTATGGAAGGTAAATCCAAAACTAGATTATTAACTAATCATCATTTCAATTCTGGAAAACAATCATTACATTCTTTTATCTAGATGAAAATGACACCCTTTTGTGTTTACTTAGTCAGTGGGATCGACAACCATTGAAATTTTCAACAAACCTTCTATAATAGAAAGCTAAACGTAGAAAACTAAGAATCTAAATTATATTTATTGGTAGTGGGAAATCATAAACAAATTTTATTTCAACAGAATAAATAGTTTTTTCCATATTTAGAAACAATGTGACCAAAAAAAGAAATTTTTTTCAATCAAAATTCACTCTTTATGAATTTCACTTAATTTTTTTTCCCTTTTGGGGTTTTCAAATTATCTTATAGGTAACATTAATTTTCATATTTAATTTTACAAAATACCAAAATGTAATAAATAAACACAACCAAAAACATATACAATAACTCTTGGAGTGATATATTTATTATATCAATGAATATATGAGGTGAATTAGTAAATACAAATGGCATAAAAAAAATTAAAAAGGTCCATATCTAGTATAAAATGTCTCCTTTGGAATGTATAATTCTTGCACATTAAACTGAGGGTAACCTGGCCTCAAGTAAACCTTTGAAAAATATTGTGCTCCCTAGTGTTGATCAAACATATCATTGATATGAGGAAATGTATAGCTGTTCATGATAGTGATGTTATTCATGGATCTATAATAAATTCAATGTCTCATTGAATAATATTTCATTTGAACAAACATGATTAGAGAACCCCTTGTTGATGTACATGGTTGAATGAAATTTTAATCTAATAAATCCTGAAATTGTTTCTTAATCTATAAAAGATTATATTGAGACATTCAATAAAAGGCTTTTGAATCTTTCATAGCATTAGAAACTATTTAACCATTAAATACAACTTCTTGATTAGGTATAATATAGAAAAATCATCTGAAAATACATCAAAAAAATCAGGGACCACTAGCACATCATTAATCCAAAATTTCATCTATTTTTTTAAAAGGTTGGGCCCGAAGCCTCAATTTATTATTAAAGCAAAGACCTATTTAGATTGGGTAGAGGGTGACCCATAACATAGCCTGAAGGCCCATGGCTAAGTGGCCGGCATACAGGGCTAGAAAGCCCATTTTTTGGCCCAAAGGACCCCTCGGTGAACAGTACAGCTACAGTACCCGCGCTGCTACAGTCCTACCGCCACTATAGTACCTGCAACAGTCCCTCCGCCGCTACAGTGTTGCCGCTTCTACAGTCCACCACTACTACAGTACTACTCAAGTGACCTTCTACAGTGACCTGCTACAGTACTCAGGAATTCTCCCTAGCCCGGATTTGATCCGGGGTGTTTTGGATGCCAAGCAGAAGCCTGAACCACTAGGGTATAGGCTCATTGGCAATTATATTTTCAACAATAGGGGAATGATAAAAATCATTTACCTATTTTAATATTTTCTCAGATTCCCGGTATGTTATCAATAGTACAATTTCATTATTTTATATAAATTGAAAGTCTTTATGAAAGGAAAATTCATTAACTCTATATTCAATCTCTTCCTGTTAAAGAGAAAGAAAATCCATACCCAAAATAACATCAAACTCTAATAGTATAAAAAAGGGATTGAAAATATTTTCCTTTTATAGATATTGAAAAGAAGATTCTTATAATTACCTTTTTCCTCTAATTTTCCCCATATATGTTTTTACCATAGGTTCGAGGCCTATTTCGTAAGGTGGAATGTACAATTTACCAAAAACATTATCAGAAATGAAAGAATGTATAGACCCTGAATTAAAAAATAAATTGTTAAAATCTAGAAAACAAATATTGTATCTGTTACCAATTCATTTTGTTTCATATCATCTAATTATGTAGATAGAAATGACATCCCCACACCTCTATAATTATAGTCTTGTTAAATTTCATCATTCAAATTCTTTATTAGACACTCATTTTTAAAGGAACCATCATTTTACATTTTAAACATTTTAGTTACTCTAAATATGAAATTGTTTCCATTACATTGATATTTTTCAGTGTAGTTATGAGCCTTATGTCTAATTTTAACATATGAGTAGATCATACCAAAATTCATAAGGTATACCCCTGGGGTTTTTTCCATAATTTTCAAAAAATGTAAACTTAATTTTCATACTATCAGAGTTTTCAATGAATTCTTCCCTTTCCTCAGAAACCTCAAAAACATTTTCAACCTATTTTTTATGAACTCATGATCTAAAGAAACACAATTTTTAATTTCTCTACATATCAAATAGGTTTTTGTGAATTTTAAACTGATGAGAGGCCAATGCCCTTCAATTCATTGTGATTAATAATGAGTAAAAAGTAATTAATTTTATTATCAGTATCTCTGATTTAATTTAGAGCATACCATTCCAGACAAGTGAATTATTCTTCATATTCATCCATGGAATCATCATCTGGACTCAATTCTGTGAATTTGTGTCCCATCATATGTCAAACCACCATAGGAAAAAATTTATCAAAAAAATTATTCATAAATTAATTGCACTCTATAGCATAAAAATATTCATTGTCCATCATATTATTAACCATAAACCCACAATGATTGACTTCACCTTCACAATGGTAAACAAATATCATATCCATTTTATTTTCTAAACACCCTGGGAAATCAAAAAATTGTCTAGTACTTTAATAAACTCTTCATCATGTGAAGTGTTATATGATACTCTGAATGATGGGTGATATTGACTTGTGATATTCTCCACTAATGATATGTTCAACTATTGTTCATCTTGCCTATCTCTTGGATAGATACCATAACCATTGATATCCTGATTCAACTATGTCATCACAAAACAAACAATTCAGTCTCGATTCTAACAATCTCTAGTGGTGATTTGGAATGTTGTCTCCATCTAGATGTCATCCTAGTATCACTTTCTTGTTTACTCTTCAGAAAACCATAATGAACAAACATTTCATATATGATGAAACATTATAAACATAAATTTATATATCTTTTCAATTTGAAAATATTGTAAAAATAATTTATGGATATTCTATAAACAATATCCTAACCCATAATTTTTTCTAAACCATCCTCTGATACTAACTACAAGTCCCTTGCGTTAAATGTTACAAAATCTTGAGTTAAATAATGAATTCACATTAAGGAAATTTTCAGGATTACTGTTTTAGATAATTATGTCATAAATATCAAATAACTACTAAAATATTGAAAATCATACACTTCTAATCAATTCCCATTTTTCACATATTTTAAATAAATTTAAAATAAATCATGAATTAATTTTTTAATAAAAATATTCAAAAAATAAATTCTGAAATCCTAATTTCTATAATAAAAATTTATATGCTATGAAAAAAAAATTAAAACATAGGATGTGCAAAAAAATGTATTATAGGAAGAAAAGTAGTACTGAAACCGTTTTTCCATGAATATTTTAAACACATTAATTTTTCCCAAAAATCATACTTTTCAACCGTAATGTGTAAATCCATTATATTACCTCGGGGAATTATTAGATTCTTGTAAAATCTATTAAAATAATACATCAAATATGTAACTTATAAAATCTATATGATACTTACAGTGTCGATTTCATTGCTATATAGGGGTTAACAATCTTAGTTACAATAGGAATACCCATCAAAGTATATCCCCTAAATCTCTTATTGGAAACCTTTTCAATTAACTCCATCTCATTAACCAATTCATTGGTGTTATATAATGGGCTCACCCTCCCTTGGTTTATTACAGAACCACCCATATAAATAAAAATACCCAATTACGATATCAAAATCCTAACACATAAACATGAATAAATAAAAAATAATATTTAAACATTGGAATCAGATGATATATTTTCAAGATATAGACATAATAAATCCCTTGTCAAAATCATTTTCAATATCAAAATAAATGAAAATTTAATATGGTATTTATTTTCCTATTAAAAAAATTAATTCTTATATAGGAAGCCTAATGTCAAATAATAGTTACTGTGGATGAAAATTCAATACTGTCTCATATTTAATATAACAATCCTTTTTTTATTAGTAGAACTCTTTGAATAAAAAGAACCCATCAAAAAATCTTGGAATTAAATTAAATGTCAAAGGGTTAATTAGACACTGTTTAAAATATGGTGGTATGTATCATCGAAATATGACTCAATGAATGGTTTTTGAGATGATGTTTCTTACTTCTAGTATATATCATATAACATGTTATTTATCTATATAAATAATAAAAATATGTTCATTTAAAAAAAAACTCAAGAATCTTTGTCAAGGTAGTTATTTCATTTATATAACTTAGTACCATGTTACAACAATTACATCATGATTTAAGTTCATGTTACACATTTTGTTGATATTTGGTACTTGAGTCGAAAATGAACTTGGTACGTTGTCAATAGTCAATTTTTTATATTTCCTTCATCTACAGAATATTATTCCTGAAATTATTACAATTTCTATAAATAAATAATATATCTAAAAAAATGATGTTTGGTTGTTAAAAATGAACAAATATATAATCAAGGTGATGGTAAGTCGTACTTACACATGAGTAAAATTTCCAATTTTTCAGTGATCATTATGAATTACAGAAATGTTTTATTATATTTTAACATAACAATAATAACATCATTAATATGTTATAAATAATTTATATATAATTATATAAATTATTCAATTGATAAAATGAATTAATATTTGTCACATCACACCTTGGAGGTGACAGTTCACACATACACTCAATCAATGTTATCATATTTATGATCATGGAAGTAAGAATGTAATGGATATATTATTTCCTTATAATGACTAATATTTTAGGACTATCATACAAAAATATTAATTCCATAATTGTGACACATATTGATAGATGGTAAGGAAAAACACTATATTGGTTCATGAGGCAGTAGTCTACTGTACGCAAGAATGAAATGTTCATATCAAATTTGATGAAATTTGAGATTTATTTAGGTAATGACATAAAAATAATATTATATCAATATATTTACGAAAATGGTATATTATTTCATTTTGCAATAGAACATTTTATGTTTGTTGAAGGATAATTAATATAAAAATAAATAAAAAAATGAAACATCTTCTTCAGTTGATAACCTTAGAAGAACATATTAACAACTATAAAGAGGTTGTTATGCCTAAAATGAGGCATCGAAAATGTGATGAGGAATCCTATGAAGATTTTGGGGAGTTATTGGTCAAACCAAATGGTTTTGAATGTGGGGATAATATTGAATAGTGTATACATTTATATAGGATCACTAAGGGGAATTTTTAGTTTCATATAATATATTAAATTTATATAAAGTAGTTTTTAAATAAAAATGACTCCAACAAGAGTTATTTTTAATTTAATAAGAATTTAGTTATAAATAATCTAAAATAATATTTTTTTAGACATGTTTCTATTTCATTTCATACTACATAATTTTGTTTTACCCTTAATTATTCACTATTAAATTTAATTATGGTAACAAAATTTTAAATATTAAATTCCTACCAATTTTACAAATATGGGATAAATTACGCAAAAATGGAAAATTTATAATATTTTATACATTATCGTAGAAAATTTATAATTTTAAAATATATCTATGATTTTTATATAACATAAAAATATATTATTTTTATAATATTTTAATACTGTAAATTTTGAAATTTTCCATTTCATAGAATATATATATATATATTCCAAAAAATAGATAAATTAAAAAACCATTTAATAGACTTATAATATTTCATAGAAACATATAAATTTTATTTAGTACCATATTTAAATTTAATTATAAGTATTTTATTATTTTTCATATCATTTATTTGATATTTCTCATAATAAAATAATTAATTTTTCATTGTAATGCTAATTATTTAACAACTAAAAATTGTAAATAAATTTCCATAATTTAGTTAATTTAATTAGAATAATAGATTCTATTTATTATATAAGTTTTATGATGTTTATTTATATATTAAAATTATTATACTTATAAAAAAATATGTGGGTGACATGTTGTCACTTTCATTTGTTTTAATAATAATTATGTATAATTCATCGAAAAACATCCATTAATTGAGTTAACTCGGATAATTATGTGTTAAGGATATATTTTTTTCATAAAATATAATTTTTCTAATATTTTGGGTAATTTAATTATTATTATCATATTATTTATTACTATATATTACAATATTCTCCTTTAGCATCAATAAATAATAATTTACAATTTTACTAATCATAAAATCCAAAAAATATAAAATGAATCTATTTAAATATTTTAACCCATTTATTTCTCTTTTAGAATCTATTTTTAATAAATTTAAAACAAATAAGTTCATGTAATTAATTTACAATTAATCACAGTTATCAAAATGAGAAAATGGGTTTTTTAGAAGTAAAACCCATCAAAAGAATGACATGTGATTTTATCTAATTTCAATGTGATATTACATCCAATGAAAAAGTTGTATTAGATGATAAAGACAAAATCTTATTATACTTGAAATAAATATAAAAATATAATCAAACAATATAAATAAATTAGACAAAAAAGTGTTTTGATTTAAAAGGCATTATTTTTCAATATTCCTTAAAATATGAATTTTATAAGAGAAATACCAAAACAATTCCGAATTAAATTTCTTATTATTAACTACCCAATAAAAAATGTATTTATTTTTTCAAATATAACTTATTAATGTGTCAAAAACAAGATTAAAAATGTGTTTACCATCAATAGTCAGTAAAACGACATTTGAAAAGTATTAAATACTTTATGCCTAAATTTGGGAAATTTCTTATATTAATCCAATAATTTTTTTAAAAATGTAAACATACTTAAAAAACATGTGTATCAATAATATAGTTACTTCTCTTCATTCATTACAATACAACGACTTGGTGATTACTACCATTTAAAATAATAATATAAATAATGTATTACTTTTCAGTATAACTCAATATTGTGTGTAATGAATTATTTCCTATAAACCGTTTTTGTTTGTTGACTATGCTATTGGAAAAAAGTACCATTTAATGTTATATTAATATCTAATTGATAAATATTAGTAGATATAAAAAACACTTAATTTATTATTACTAAGGATGTTACATATACTAATCAAATAATATTGATTTAATAAAATTTATACATCATCTACATACATAACCTTATACCCATTCATGAAATGATAATATATCTTATACATGCATACGACCTACCACCTACATGAAGTTATGTAATCCATTTTATATGAAGAAATGTAATGAATGATTTTAAAAAATTATATAATGACAAAAATTTATAAATACTAAGCATGATTTTAGAATGTTTTTATATTAGAAATACATTAATAAATCTGTATAGTATGTAACTTTATAATATTAAGAATAAATAGATAAATAATGATAAAATATAAATAAAATATCAATTATCAGCAAAAAAATGGAAATAATGAAGTACTAAAAAATAAGGGGGTATAATATGTTATAATAAGATCATATATGATATTTAAGTCATATAATGGTTAGGTAATGAATTAATAATTGATTTCAATCTACTATATGACATGATTAGTAAGGTTCACTATGGGGGAAACATGTGTTATGTTATTCTATATCAATTTCTATTCATTAAAGAGTAATTGATATTTTTAACTATTTTTATTTATATAATTTTTAAAACAACATTTTTCATGTAACATAATGTATCCTTCAATGTTCATTGTGTGTCAATTTTTCTATTTTACTTATTTCATCTAAGATATTTTTTTCTTGAAAATTACCACTGGCTAAGGTCTTTCAACACTCAAATTGTTTTTCATGTGTTTTATTTCCTTTTCATTTATTTTAATATTTTATGATTATATGTGTATTGAATTTTAATTATAATAAGTTTTACTAAAAAAATTTGGATTTAATTAATATTATCAATTAATTGTTTATCTCTGACATCAATATTATTGTAATTGGACAAGAAATATATTTCAATTACATTTCATTATGGAATATATAATGTTTTCACCCAATATATTTTATATGGCATGTATACTATATATTTTTTAATTTAATATCATGATTACACCAATACTAATGCTTTTATAATATTTCAATTTGAATGATTTAATACATTGGAATTGACAAGAATATTTCGAAGTGATAAGGTGTTTTGTAACTCAACTTTTTTCATTGTATTATTTATTGATTCTTTATTGTATTTGATATTATAAGATTATAAGTTAAATTATTTTGATATATTTAAATTTAAAAGTCAAATTTCTATGTGTATTTTCATTTGATACACATAATCTACTTTTTGGTTAAATATCACTTCAATGGTATGGCCTCTATAAGAGATTTTATCTCATTTTTAACTCTATTGAGAAATATTTGGTATTATGGATGTATTTATTTCAGTGTAGTGTGAATACATCCCAAAGGATATTCTATATCATTAATCTCATAATATTCATATAATTTAATATATCATTTGATTTTATTTCCTTCACAACGGTTTGATTCAAATGTTTCCAATTTCTTAAGGGTTTATGCTTTAACCTCATTATAATCTAGAATGATTATGATTGAATTTCCATTAATTTAATTTATTTGATCATTGTCTTCTAATCCTAGTTCTTTCCCATATCATTTTTTCATCTTGAATTTTTCATGTAATATGTCCATTTTATTCTATATGGTACTGGCAACGATTAACAAGAATTTTTTTAGGAAAACATAGAATTATTTATATTTTCTTTTCAAAATGATCATTTTTTCATATTCATATTATTAAAATAAATATTAAAAATATATTTTTATTATTTTAATGTTTTATTAAATTAATTTTTTTCTCGTTCTTTACTTTTAAAATATTGTTTTAAATCTAATCATTTTATAATAATAAATCTATGTTCGATGTTTTTCTAAAAATATTAGGCGATGGATTTTTTAACAAAATCAACATGAAAAAAATTTCCCCACCATGAAGAACACTAATTTATTTTATGATTATTTTAAAATTATACATGGATTGTTTCAAATAAAATATTTTTCCTAATATTATAGTAATTTTTAGTTTTTAATGTTTGTTTTCGAAGTAAACAAGGTAATTCCTTCAATAATTCATGTATTTATATTTTAATGGTATTTATAGTCCTAAATTATAGAAACCATTTTTTATTATCCACATTTAAGGATATGTTGTAATAATACCATCCTTATTGTTTATCAATATGTTTTTTGATCATATTGAATATGGAAAGTATTGATGTTCAAATTTATAATCATTTTTTTCTATCTTAATTATCTATTTAAACATTCAATTTCTTTTGATCATTAATCAATAAATTTTACTTATATATAAGCATTATACATCAAATTTATTCTTATTTGTTAAATTTTATAAAATTTCTAAAAAAAATTTCACACATTGAATTTCATTTCATTTAATTCATTATATTTATATTCAAATTTATTTGTTCAGTATATAAATTAATTGACAAGGAATATTTTCCAAGAAATAAATCTATTATTAAATATATGTGGAAATGATTTGATATTTTTTTATTTGTATATTGAAAAAATTTATAGCCATTAATATGTGAATAGGCCTGAATTGAAAAATACTCGTAATTTTAAAGTACCGAACTAACTCAACCATAAAAATTTATTGAAGAAAATAATGGTACATGAAAGAAATAGTACATGACACATGAAATGCCACAAAACATTATCATGATCAATAGACCTCCCAATACATTATGATAGTACCAAACTCCCATAAATCTGCAAAAATAACCATTCCAAAAGACCCAAAGTCCTAGAAACACATGTGCTATAAAAATATCCCCCTCAATGGACCAAAAATTCAATCCATGACGAGCGTGACATGTATGATTTAATCCCATAAAAACAACTGATGTCTAAAAAATAAATAATCCCTCATCCTATTGGAGTTAATCCATATCATCCCCTATAATCAATCGCATATAGCGATGTGCTGCCACCTAGCAGACAACTAGGGTCCCACACAATATATCCCAACCCTCGTCTCTATAACGAATCATGAAACAATTATCATACAAACAACGATGGTCTCCAAGTAAGGTAGTCATCATGTGGTGGTCAATATTCTTGAGGCCTCCCTCCATGAATCTCTGTCTTCACCACTATGTCAATGGCTAGAGAATAACCATGTCCTGACCTGTGGGAAAAATCACATAATCCCTAAATTGAAGAACATGATCTAAAACTAACACTCTTCCAACTGAACCATCCATACTAAAAAAATGTGGCTCTTCAACCCAAATATGACTTCATTATCCCACACTAGACACCTGTATCATTTATGTTCTTGGGGATAAATCCAATCGATAGTCGGGGTTAAACCTGTTGTTGATGTAGCCCACAAATTCTCCACCATTATCTCTTTAAGATATCGCTGCATCAGACCCAAATAAGACCCCAACATTTCATCTCTAGTTACACACATGGGTTATTACCGACACACCACTCTCTAGCCTACTCTCATCAACATCTATGCATGTCGTTTATTCTCCCATGCAACACTTTCCTTATTGATTCTTGTACCAACATACATATCCTCTTAAAAATAAGAAATAGTATCTGGTAGACCGAATCCAACCCCATTCATTGAAAACCCATGAGCTGACCTCATGATGAAGATCTGAGTTCTTATCCTACATAAATAGAAAACACTCCATTCCTCTGAATAAATAAAAAATATATTGGATCATAGTTAATGGCTTATATACATTATGATATATGTGATCATGATGTCACAAATTTTCCATTTTATTTTATCAATAATTCATTAATTATTATCAATTTTATTACAATATTTATATTATCTATTGATTATATTCAATATTATGTTATTATTTATCAGGATATATTATATTGTTATTTATTCAGACTACAATTGTAACATCCCAAGTAATTATAAAATAAGACACATTCATATTTAATAATATTTATGAATTATATATTACTTTTGGTTTAAATGGTACAATCTTTGATATAGCATACCTGGAAATCAACAATGTGTTTCTCTGAAATTTTATGTTTCATACAAGACTGAGATATAGTAAAAAATAATACATAATTAATATTATTATATTAAATGGTATTTATCTCTTATCCATTGTATTTGAGTGAATTAAGATAACTAAATATATTATTTATACACATATTTATTAAATGTTTCTACTTATATTAATAAATTTTAGAGGCATAAATTAAGAATAAATATAATTTTAGGCATAAAAGCTCTATTTTTGTTCATAAAATGTACTTTTACCAAATTTTGTTAGAAAACACATTTTAAATAATTTTCATAACCCTTTTGTATGTTTTACATGAAAAAATAAACATTTTCTATAGAATAGTGGAACCAAAATGTAGTTTGGATATTTGTTTGTATTTTTCTAATAACTTTAATATTTTAGTGAATAGTGAAAAATATTGTATTTTAATTCAAAACTATTTTCTTCTAAATTATTTATATTTTAATATTATAATTTATTTTATTTTAATGTATATTTTTTCTATATTTTTATCATTAAATCCAATTTTTATTTTTATAATCAATTTTAATTTTTAATTAGATATGAAAATATTTCAACATTGAAACATTATACTTCTAAACCCACATTTAGTTTTGTTTGCATCATTAAATATAAATCAAATTTTCCCAATTCTGTGAATTGAATTCAATAAAATGGAATATATATTTGGAATTAGAAGGTCTAAATTAGGTCTTTGGTTCAATTTCATTTTTAGCTATAATAAAATCACCAATGTAAAAAAATTTATTTACCTTAGTAGAAGTAAAATTTTGACAGGGGATAAAGATTAATGTTAAAATCATGACATTTATACACAAATTAATGTTTTTTATAGGTTTGGATAGACCCTAACCATACTATAATACATTAATTACATGAAAATTTCAAGGAATATTATTCCACCTTTATATGGATGGATTTTTTAAAAAACAAATTAATTAATCACTTGAATCCACAACTCCTCAAGTAAAAATATCACATATACACCACCCTTTATCAACCAAAAAATCATTTTTTCTAATTAAATATATCCCCAAACCAATCTTACTCACTCTACCCACGTCAATATTCTTTTGGTCTCACAAACCAACCATTTCATAGGGTTTTTAGTGTCTTTCTTTTAGAGGATATACAGTAGGGAATTTTCTCAACGTACATCTCTTAATTTCTTTTTTTACTATCTACTCACCTCCTTCATCCACCAATGAATGATTACAGAACAATAATATATATAATGTAATGTTATATTTCTAATGGAATATCTAAAATCTATTTCATTTCTCACCTCCTATTATTTAAAAAAACAAAATTGTTGTCCTCGTTATGCTTGTTAATCGCATCCATGAATAGTGTTTTTGTTATTTTTCCAATTACATCCTTCATGGATGGTCTTAAAGCCATTACTATGATCATGTAATATATTAATATGTATACAGTAACCAATTTAAAGTTAATTAAATGTTATATTATAAATACATTCATGCTTTGTATATTGTTGGTATACGATAACTTTGTTTGGGGATGTGTAGACTACCACCTCCTCAAAATAACGTGACTCATTCAAAAATATCATGGAATGTATTAAGGTTTGATTCAGAAAACATATATAATATAAATTATATAATAAGTATACTTTAACAACATTAAATATGTATACATACTTATATACATCCCAATTAATTTCACTCTTTCAATAAATTACGAAAAATGATAATAATGTTTATTTGAACATATGACATACCTTCTCCATGCATGTCCATTTACATTGTCATAAAAAACCTATAAATATTTATATAATGAAAATATAATATGTTAATATCCTGTTTTATATTATTAATATTGTTGACTTAAGATCACATGGACAATTTACATCAAAAATAAGTTTATTTTCGACTCAAGTACCGGATATCAACAAAACATCTAATATGAACATAAAAAAACATGTAATTATTATTATATGTAAGTAAGTGATGTAATTGGAATAATAAAAAATAAAAATTTTCCCAATAAGTTATAAGTTATCTTATGTTTATTATTCATGTATATATCATTTTTACGTGATATGTCAAACTCAATGTAAGGGTATTTCAAAACTCAATTACCACTAGTTGGGTATTACACATACATTTTTTATTATATTATTCCATTATTATGTGTGGAATAAATATTTATTTCTTTATTTATTTAGTAATGTATACATCACAATTAATGGATATAATTTTTCTATACATAATCACCACATCGAAAAATTCTTACATCATTGATACGAACATTTTAAAGGAATTTACTAACCCAATTTCCAATATTTGGGTTAACCATCTACATCATGACTATGTCATTCTATGAATATGTGTGTAATGAATTTTTTATATTGTATATTGTATTTTTGCTTTTATTTCTATATAGTTAATAAAAATAAATGTTCTATTTTATTAGAATAATGATCTTAGTAAGAGACAGTTTAACTAAAAAAACATTTTAAATGTTTTAATGATTTATTGTTATAAATATTTCCCATTAATTAACACCATTTCAAAATGATTTTAAGAAAATATTTATATATATTTGAATGTTTTATAATTATAATTAGTTTAATATGTTTCACGGATGCTTGAGAATGTCACGAACCATCCCCTAGGGCCCGTACCGTGACTACCCCAAGCTCTCCATCCATATGTTTGGGGCTGGCGACTAGCACCAAAGGCATAAATCCCTAAGACTGAGAAGTCATTGCCTTTATAAATTATTACACACAAAATAGAGTATAAGATGGAAGAAAAACTATAAGTAAAAATGTATACAAAAGGAGTGATGAAAATTAATGGGGATAGAAATACAAGTCCAACTGTAATGTATAAGGAAACTGATGTACAACAGAAGAAAGGTGAAACAGCTGTTGGATTGTCCTCCGGAAAATCTTACCTCAAGGGTAGGTACATATAGCATCCACAACACTCCATGTCTATTTTTCACCTCCGTGTACTGTCACGACATGTGGTCCACCTCCGAGTATTGTCCAGTCCTGGTCCTCTCAGCCTTGGTCAGCGATGTCCATCATCTACAACCGACACAACAAGGTGCGGGCATAACCTGTGGAGGGGTGAGTATAACGATACTCAGTAGGGACCCCGAAACCCTCTGGGTCTCAATAAATCCACCATTGATAAACCACAAAGTATGAATTTAATAGATAACCACACTTAGTTATATGCCCAAACACCTACCTAAGTTATCAAGTAATCCATCTCAGTCATGAGGTAAACATAAAAGTTATCGACTCAGCTCAAACCAAGATTTTTTTTATCGAAACCATGGATGCTGGAGATCTCCTACTCTGTCAAGTACAGTGGGCATACCACGACACCAAGGCGCTTGCCACTAATCTTGGACTACTAAGGTACTTCTCTTGTCGAGTACTGTGGTTCTGCTATGTCACATAGAAGTGCTCCCCACCATATGTCTACCGCCACAAATAGGAACTCCCCCTCATATCCTACAGAGGTACTCTTCCTATCGGTTACCGCAGGTCTGCCACCACAACCAGGAGCTCCTCTGTCGTGGGTCTACTGCCACAACCAGGCACTCCCCACAGGGCCATCCGAATCACTACAATTTGATCGGTCATCAGTCGTCAAGTCTCAGCCAGCTACTAGGCCTCCACACTCGGTCTGCTCTCCTCTGGAAGGATCTGCTCCATAAACTATTGTTCGATACTCCAACTGTCCCAAATTCCCATATAGAAGTATCAAAAATGTGAGTCACGTCTTACGGGTCTCAACGCAATAGATGACGCGTAAATCGGACGCCTGGTCTACTAGTTATTAGTCTTTTATTCCAAGGGCCAAGTTGGATTCATGGACAATCCATCCATCATGTATCTCAACTATAACTCGTGCTCCGGTGGGGTATTCTCAAATGGTCTGTCACACTCAAAGAATACCAGTGCCACTGAGTGTTTGTCAAACGGTCGTCAGGTGCCAATGATATGGCTAAAGAAAGTAAAGGGTCAGTAGTGGTCCTGGGTTTGGTCTTACCCAATCCAACCCAGTCTGGGCCGACCAGGTCTAGGTTGACCCGGTCAGACCTGTTGGGTCTGGCCAGACCAATTGGGTGGGCCATCCTTTTAGGTTCGGCCCGGTCCGCTAGGTCCAACCCAGCAGACTGTGAGGGCGGTTCGGCCCGGAGGTCGTTGTGTAGGCGGCTAGGTCCGAAGGTCAGGGCCGGTTCGGCCAGCACCGCATGGTGGACAGCTCAGGCAGCTTGGCCTGGAAGGCCGAGTCGGTGTGGCCAGCATTACCGCGAGGGAAGACGCGGGCCGGATCTGTAGGCCGAGAGGCTGGCGGGCATCCGGGCAGGGCACCAGAGGAGCCGACGGGCAGCAGAACAGGGTGTGGCAGGCTTTGCATAGGCCTGGGCAGGGCGCAGCGGGCCACGGGCAGGCCTGGCATGGCACGTAGGAGGGCGTGGGTAGGTCGCAGTAGGCCGCGGGCAGACCTGAGGTTTGCGCAGGAGGCCACTGGAATGTCGTGTATAGCGCATGGGAGGATGCGGGTAGGACGGGCAGTGCGCGGGCAGGCCAGCGGGGCGCATGGGAGGCCGTGGGAAGAGCGAGCAGGGTGCACGAGAGGCCGCATGTAGGCCAGTGGGGCGCGGGCAGGCCCCGGGTAGGCCGGCGGGGCACCACCCGGGACGACGCTGTTCGGAGGGGTTCAATAGGGACACATGGAAGCCTGATGCGGGTTGCAGAGGCCATGGGAAGCATATCCTTTGACGTCGTTGCCTTCGTCGTCTCATCTCCTCATCGCCATACTGAAAAAACATCAAATAGATATCAGTGGAGGGAGTCAGTCCATGTTAGTTTGTCCCACACCCTCCGAGTTTAGGGGTGACAACAATTGGATCAACGAAGAGGAAGAAAGTTTAAATTCAATTATTCTTACAATCCTCCACAATAATTCATTTCATTTGAAAATGAGAAAACGAGAGAAGAATTATACAAAACAACACACTAACTTTGATTGTCGGGATTCATTCATTGACGGAGTCGTGAAATATAGATGAATAGAATCATCGTTCATCACTCCCGCCGTATGCTTCCAATCCCGAGCTTCTTCAGATTTTGGAAGTCACACCACGTAGGTATGTGTCCGGGGAAGACGTCGAAGAAGGATCAGCGTTGGTGTTCTTCTTTGGAAGAACACATTCTTTGTTAGAAGATGTGGTTCCTCATTGATATCTTTCCCTTCAATCCCCCAATTGAAATAGTTGTGCCAAAGATTAGATTACTTAATCTATTATTTTGTTGGCACAAATTGAAAAGGGTAAATTAAATTAAAAGGCTCCACCTCATTAATTCATGTGGGTTAGCACGGATTAATTGGGGAGTTGGCACCAATTAAATTAAGGTATGGTCAAGAGGCTCTCCCGCATTAATGAGGGAGAGTTGAGAGATTATACTCTTCTCTCATTAATAGGGGTCGTGTGGTCACCACAACCTATTCTTCAAATGGGAGGTTATATGGTCTCGGGTGGTCCACATGTCATATCCTCTCGCGGGATGTTATGTTTGGGTGGGCCCCACCACCATAACTTCTCATGGGAGGTTATGGTTTGGTGGTCCCACCTCCCAATTCCATGTGGAGGTTTTAACTACCAGTCACCCACATGGCAGCCTAAATAAAATTAAGTGTAGCCCACTTTATTTTATTATTTTTCCAAGAAAACCCAAAAACTAACTTCTATTCTCAACTCACTACCATCAAAGTGAAAGTCTTATTATGTGAATAATGGTGCTGTGAATTCAACGGTGCCCTCAGATTTAAATTTCAAGCACCAGTTATAAAGTAATAAAAACCCATTAGTACATTTACTGAACGTACCTGAATAAAAATTCAGAAATTTATTCTGGGCACACCGGGCCTCAGAATCATGCGCCTTAAATTTTCGTGGACTCGTAAAATTTTCATGTATTAAAAAAAATTCCCACAGGATTTCCGGGTCTTTACAGAGAAAATTTTATTCAAAAATATTCTTTTTAAAGGTTTTAATTTTTTATTGAAAATTTATTGATTTTGTCCATATTTTGAATGATATATTGTAGAAATATTTGTTTTCTTACTTTAGGTATTAATTATGTGTTATGATTATTTTTGGTTTATTGGGAATTGATTATGTATATGGGTGGTTCCATGATAAATAGAGGACACGTGATCACATAATAGCTCTCTAACTCATAGGGTAATGAGTTGGAGTTTACAAATATGGTTTCTCCAAATAGATTTATGTAATATATTTTGATAGGTATTCGAAATGTAACAATGAAGGTTACTAACTATATACAAATGAAAGATAAAATGTACGTTGGATATTGATTCCACACATTATATTTATTATTTATTATTTCTATGAAATTTTTAAAGAATCTTATGATTTCATTAGGTATTTTAAATATTTCATGTTTTGGGGTTGAAATGTATGATTTTGTGCCTATGTATTTATGGGATAGTGGTTTTATTTCTTAGTTTACATCACTTAATGTTATTTTTTTCTAATAACATGTTTTTGAAATGTTTTACATGGGGTTTATGGATTGGTAAGAGAAAATAATAAGTCAATAATAATTTTATCTAGAAATGATGTCGTATTTTATTTAATAATGTCTTAGATTATAACAAAATATATAATATGTAGACTTATCCTCATTGTAATTTTGGAGATTTCATGTAATAGTTATGGCATAATTATCTAAAATTTTATACATAAAAATATATTCAATATGAATTCAAGGATTAAATCAATATTATGTAATGTTTAAGGTTGGGGCCACATAGTTGGTATCAGAGGACGATTTAGATAACTTTATTGGTTATAGTGATATTATATCACATGTTACAAGTTATATATAACCGGATTTATTAGCATAATAGACTGATTCATAGTTATTTTAGATAAACTGTATGATTTTGAGATAACACGAATATTTTTATCATATTTTTTATCTTCAACACATAAATATTTTATTGATATACTCCAAGAAACCTTCTTGGTTTTTTAAATGACATGATCTATTAGGAACCAAGGTAACCATGGTTGTGAAGGATAATGTGGTGTTTTTATGAATATGAAACAAAATTAAATGGGAGCTACAATGTGATATCACATAGTGATTCTAAACCCACTATTAGAATTAATTATTAAGTACTTGATCCTTATTAATTTTTCTGATGCATCATAGATGAGAGAATAAAATTCATGTGGAAATTCATGTATTAATGATCTTATAGGTATGAATATTAAAAAAACATAATTTTATATGGTTTGGAATGAAACACCGAGGAAAATGTTTTAATGGGATTGGAATGTGTTATAGATTTGGTAGTGATGGTCATAATGTAATAACATTCCAAGGAAAAAGGATTGTGTAATAGGCTTTAAGAAAGGGAAGTTATTTCATTATGAGTAGTCAATTGAATGATTTAAATTTAATGAGTCTAGTATTTATGAATGTAGATGTACTAGAAAGAGTGTTTTAGAATGTGATCTGTAGGAATATAAAAATATATGTTTAGAAATAACTAATACTAATCCAATTGAAGATTATATAACTAAAAATGACATATGAATGGTATGGATTATTTCTTAACTCATATTTTGAAATTATTTAATCACTTTACATGATTTTTTGTTGGAATTAATTATTACGGAAAAATATGTAAAATTATGGTTAAGGGATCAGGAAGAATGATGAATGATTTTATATTTCTACATATAAGGGATTTGAGAGTTATGCTACATATATGATTGATGAAATTTTTAAAATTATTAATCCTACTTTGATGATTGGATTACTTTGGAAGTCATCTTGTTTTATGTGAAACCCAAAGGAGTATTATGTAAAAAATATATTTGAGTAAGAATTATCTTTTCTTATATGGATAAAATTATAAACGTATGAATAACATTTAGGTAATATATGATCATTATTTTGAGTTAATTATTGGATATTCCATTTTGTGATGAAAAATGAAAGGTATGAGATAACATTTGATCCTACAGGCCTTGTAAGGGGTCCCCCTCATCCCTTGATATCGGGGTATCAAAAATCAATAAAAATGAAGGCCTTCAGGCCATTAGGGTGATGTTAAAATATGCCATAGTTTTTTGAGTATGTTATCTCGTTATTGGAATGTTGTATATATAATACCATTTTTTAAAAGGGTAATCATATAGACTATGGGAAAACCAATCACATCTGACAAGGGTTTGGGAATAAAACCCACAATCGATGTACAACAAGGCTATATCACCTTCCACTAACCTATGTGAAGTCCCTAGTTTGTTTGGAATAATATATTTAGTTAAATTATTCTATGGATTATGAATAAGTTTATTTTTTAGACATAAATGTTATTGAAAATATATCCATGGTATGGGAAAATGATTTAGTTCTTAAGTGATAATTGTTATTTTGGAAGACGTTCACTATTGTTTGGAAGATTATATGATTATGGTAAATAGAATACTATGACATTTAAATTGAGAAAAAATGGTTTCACTATATACTGGAAGAATATATTATTTTAATTCTAGAGATAAGTTGATTCAGTTTATTTATGGAATTGATTCACCAATCATGTATAATATGTGATTAGGTTAATTAGTTTTTGGTATGAAGAATTAAGAGTGGTTGACGTTATTTGGAGATAAATGATTAAATTAATCTTGGAAGATCATGTTATCAAATTATTTCGTGTTTTCAGTTTTAATAAATAGTTTGGATTATATTGATAAATTTTGTAGATAATTATTTAACTAATGATCAATGATGAAAATTGGGATTTACTGTTGAATTTTAGGGTTTAAAAGTAGTTCTTCCCCTTAAAAAAGATTATACTTTTTTGGGAGAATTATATGATCTTGTACTATTCATTTAGGTTTTGCTTAATTTGTAAAGGTAGAAGAAATAGATAGTTGTCCTTGTTTTGGTTGATGTGAGTTTTTTATGTTGATTATATTGCTTCTAGATTTAAAAATTAATCTTAACAACTGATCATCTGTATAAAATTATGAGTTTGTGGTGGAATATTCTAAATGGATGAAACTATACTTTTCATGTATGTTTATATCCATATGATCGTGTTCATAGTTGAAAAAAAATTCCCAATCAATTTGAAAAGGAACTTGAAATAATGGGGTTTTCTATTTTCTTTTCCTACAGGGAAATATCAAACCATTTATCCCATCAAATGTTTATAGATTTATGATTGTTATCCTTATCATAGTCTTATTTTTTATCACTCTCCATCAAAACATGAAAGTTATTTTTCCTTCCATGTCAATTTTTTTCTACTTGGAATCCATTTATAGGTTTGCTCGATTGACCTTTGTACTCCACTTTATTTCATTTAATGTGGATGATTTATTGACTATTTTCTTTATGTGGGATTACAATGATGTAATTTTAAAAATTCATACCTTAGTTACAGACCCCAAATTAAAATTGTGAGGATACAATTTCACAATGGGGGGATGGGAATGTAACATCAAAAGTAATTATAGAATAATATACATTAATATATAATAATATTTATGAATTATATGTTTATTTTAGTTTATGGGGGCATTATGTCTTATAGTGAACTTGGAAATCAACAATGTCTTTTACTGACATCTTATGTGGCACAGAGGACTAAGATATAACAAAAACATGTACATTAGTAATATTATTATATTAAATGGTATTCATATCATACACATTATATCATCATTAATTAAAAAAACAAAATATATTATATACAAACATATTTATTAAATTTTTTAATTTCCTCTAATAACTTTTATAGTCATAAAATAAGAATACAACCAATTTTAGGCATAAAATATGAAATATGTTTTAAGAGTTAGTTTAACCATCTTTTTATGGAGAACCCATTTCCAAATTTTTTTAATATATATATGTACTATGTTTTAATCATTTAATACAATTTTTATCATTGTAATCAATATTAAATTTAAATTAGAAATGAAAACATTTTCATCATTTGATCGTTTCACATTAAATCCCCAATAATTGATAAAATAGATTCCATATTTGGAATAAAAAGGTACAAATTTATTTTTTATGTTCACTTTCTTTTTTATGTATAAAAAGGATACCATGGTTGAAAAATTATTTATCATATTAAAAGTAAAAATTTTAGAAGGGTTAAAGTTAAAAGATAATACCTTAACAAACCTTTAACATATAAAATTTAATGGTTATTTGTTGTGTGGAATCATCATAACCAAAATATACAACATTAATTCCATTCCAATGTGATGGAATTTAATAAAACCACTATCTGGTAGTATATTAGTATAAAATATATAATAAATTAATCACTTGAGCCCACCTCTCCTTGGGTACAAATAAATCCTCTCCACCACTCTATTTTGACCCACAATTCCTTTCATCCACTCAAATATATACCAAAGCCATTCATCATCACTTTTCCCATGTCCTAATACTAATGGTCTAACCAAATGGAAAAATGCATGGTCCTCAAATGTATTTCAAGGAAGGTATATTCAAGAGGCAATATTCTCAAAGTACCACTCTTAATTTCATTTATTTTTCTACATTCTCCTCACCTACATCATAAATAAAATCATGTTTAATATAGAATAATTTATATACTATAGTTTTATGATTCTAATATAATATCTCATATATGTTTCATTTCTCACCTCCTATAATTCCAATTAATAAAATTCTTGTCCAAGTTATGCTAGTTAATCTCTTCAGTGAATAATTTTTTTGTTATTTTTCATTAAATTTCATCAATGATGGACATAAAAAATTACTATAATAATATAATATTTTTATGTATATTATAACCTATTTTATATTCGAGATATTTTATACTAATAATACCGTCAAGCCTTCCATATTTTTGTTATATGATAAGTTCACTTGGGGACGTGTGGACTACAACATTCTCAAAATGATGTGATTCATTAACACATCACATGGAATATTTTAGGGATTTCTTTTTTGAAATATATTATATAAAAGAAATATTAAATATATTTTTATGATATTATATATGTATTCATATTTATATAGATTTAATTTAATTACACTTTTTAATAAGATATAAAAAATTAAAATATCATTAATGTTTTGTTATGGTCTACTATCTCCATAAATGGTGTTTTTTGTTTTTATTCAAATATTAGTAAAAATAGTTATATATTAATTATTTAATATAATTATATAGTGTTTTATATTTTGGAAAAAATTTACTTATGTCCACAAGGACAATTTCTATCATAAACTTGTTCAATTTTGACTCAAATATTGAATATCGACAAAACGTTGGATATAAACATAAATAATTTTGTAATTTCTTTAAAAAGGTTATAAGTGATATAAAAGAAATAAGAATCCTATAATTGATATAAAAAAGTATACATATACCTATGTTTATTATACATTAATATAAAAATTTTATGTGATGAGTCAGATTCAATGTAAGGTAATTTCTGAACTCAATTTCCACACATCAGTTTTTACGCATATATTATAAAATTTATAATGAAACAGTAATATGTAGTATCACCATTTATTTATTTATTTATTTATTTCCACTTCCAATTATGTGTATACACATTTTATACACTTAATCACTTCATTAATAAATTCTTTCATCATTGATACAAACATTATAAGGGATTTTCTTAACGCAATTTCCATTCATTGGGTTAAATATATACATATAGATTATGTCATACTATGATTTTGTGTGAAATGAATTTTTGATATCTTATCTTATTTTTAAATATGAATAATTTTTATTTATATTTGATACACATAATCAATCTATTTTATTAGAGAAATGATAATTTTTAATGACTATTTAACTAAAACAGCATTTTAAATGTTTTACAGAGTTATTCAAATAAATATTTCTCATTATTGTCCATGATTTGGAATGTTAATAATGATTTATTATTAATTACATCATGTTTTTAAAATATTAATTTCATTACAAAATTTTCACTGTTTTTAGGGACACATTGATTCAAAAATATTTTTTTAATATTTTTTAATATTGTTCTGAGAATGGATTTATTTTATCAATATCTTCAAAGATAACATATAGAAATAATAATTTTACTTTATGTTTTATTTATTTGTCATGATAATTATTTTTCTAATGGTAATTTCTTATGAATATGTATGGTTCCATGATGAAACAACGGTTTTTGTGCCTGTAACAACTCTCCAATGCATTGTATAATGAGACATAGTTTAAAAAAGTTATCTCTTAAGATATTTAAGGAATATTCTATAATGGGTATTCCAATAGTAACCATGAAGGTTACTCTGTATATATTAGTGAATTCTATAATGTATGTACAATATGGATGCCCCATTTTTCCTTTAATACTTATGATTTCCAAGAAATTTTTCACGAATCATATGATTTAATGAGCTATATATAATAGTTAATGTTTTATGGGTGAAAATTATGATTTTGTGGAGATTGTTTCATGGAACAATGGTTTCATCTGTCATTTTATTTCCCTTACTAAGGTTGTTATGATCATAAAATGTTTTTAAAATGTTTTCCATAGTTTTTATGTATTCATTAGAGCATGGAATAAATCATGAATATTTTTTTCAGGAATGGAAATCACATTATATTTTATAAGGTTTTAGATTATAAAAAATGGATAGAATGTATACTTGAATACATTGTAAATATTGATATGTTATGTAATAGTTTTGGACTAATTATCAAAAAAAATATAAAATATAAAAGACTCGTAATGTAAATTCTTTAAAAAACATAATATGTTTTAAATTTTTATGGTTGGATCCATATAATAATATTCTTCTTGATCAGTTTGTTGAATAAATTATATTTATTACCAGTTATATAGCTTTATATATTGATTTAAAATTATATTTTCATGAAAGAATCTACTTTATAGACCCTTTGTTTAGATTTTGAGTACACAAATTATTTTTAGGATTGATATATGAATGTAGATGCTTATTAGAAATATGGGTGAATTATATGTTTTAAATCATTCATTTTTAACAATAAGGAAAACTATGTTTAACAAAGTTATATCAAATAAATTCACAAACCCTAAAAGAGTTCTATAAGAAAAACATGTTAGGTTTTGAATATATGGTTCTAAAAAAGAAATCATAATGAAATTTTACTTCTATAAAGATTAAACATTAAAGGGTATATAAGCATATTTATTAGAGTACATAAAAGAATAAGATTGTATAATAGGATTATACTTTCTTCTTTTATCATAATACTGTAGAAATAATCTTGATACAAAATATGTAATAATTATGAAATATATTATCCCAAATAGTAGGGTATCAACAACCTTTGATAATGGTCATTTTATTTATACACTCATGAATGTCTGTCTTACCCACGCTAGGGTATTCCCTCGATAAGAATATAGGAATATATCTTACTATTCGTGCAAACCCTTGAACAATAAGGTAGTTATCACCTTTGTTTTCCTAACCCCAAAAGTCCTAGAACATTAAAGTATCTGGCACCTCTGTCTTCCTATCCTCAGAATCCCTCGATTGTACTCATCAAAAATTCAAGTCACACAAAGAAATTTAAACAAGATTTTCAGTACACACAAGGTATGAGGGTCTCTCTATATAATAAAAACATCTACATCAGGTAATCTCTATATTTATGGATCATTTTTTATTGATCTCATTCAGACAAACTTTTATTTATAGGCACTTCTACAATAGTCGGATCCCTATTCCAACAGTCATATTTTTCCTCAAATCTCGGAGGGACCTATAGGTATGTCACTCAAACAATGATTACATAGAAACTGATTGTACGACATCGTTTCATAACAACTGTATAGAAAATGATGTTACATTACCAAATCTATTTTTCTGAGTATAGGGAACAAATAGAATTCTTAGTCTAACCAAATAAACATTTAGAGTCTATAATACATTGATATTCTGACCCTATTTTATAAATAATTTAGAATCGGAATTCTATATATTTTTATATCTAAATTTCAATGAATTCGGAATCCGAATTCTGAGGAATTCAGAGTCTAAATTCATCATAATTTAGGGTCCTAATTCCGATGAATTCAGAGTCCGAATTCTAAATAATTCGGAGCCACAATTCTGAAAAATTCAGACTCTGAATACTAAATAATTTGTAGTCTGAATTCTGATGTATTCGTTGACTTCATTTTGAAGAATTAAGAGTCTAAATTCTATGGAATTTGGAATCTTAATTCTAAGGAATTCAGAGTCCCAATTTTGAATAATTTAGAGTCTGAATATGATGGAATTCAGAGCCTGAATTTTGAGGAATTAGAAGTCCATATTTCTGAGAATTTGGAATCTGAATTCCATATATTTGAGAGTATGAATTTCATTGAATGAAAAGTCTGAATTTTAGATAATTAGCTATTTGAATTTTAGAGAATTAGGTGTCTTAATTTCATAGAATTCATCATCTGAATTTCAAATAATTTGTAGTCTAAAAATAGAACACTATATATCCAATGAATTATAGGATTCTAAGGTTTTACAAAAGAATCCAAATTTTGAATTTGTAATAAAATAGTTTTGATTTAGATAGTTTGTAAAATGAAACAATGAAAATAATTGTAAGGATAGAAATTTTCTTAGGGAAAGAAAACTATCTTTTTGAAAACAATCTTTAAGGAAAATAATTTTTTCATAAGAGAAAGTGTTTGTGATTCTCAAAAAACATAGGAATGGAAAAGTCATAAGGAAACCTTATTGACTCAACATTATTCTTTCCCCGTTCTGATTGATATGAATATGGAATATTTTAATGGGGTCAAAGATGAAAAAAATTTACATTCAGTATGTGGTAATTTATGATTTCAACATTATATTGAGATTCACATATTTATATATTTTCCTAATACAACTTAAGAACCCGGTCATTTGGGATGTGATACCATTATATAGTCACAATGTAATAATGTATCCACCTACACTAGGCTATAAGGGTTGGAGTATTTAAATATAATGTGGAAATTATATCATAAAAGGAAAATGGATAACATTATTTTAAATGTATTATCCTCGAGTCCAAATTAATGATTTTTATGATTTTGAAATAATTTAATAAAATATTGTTTTCATAAACACCATAAATGAAATTTTTTACAGTATTCATTTGAATTGAATTTAAAGTAAAAAATGGAAATATTGGATTTAAACATAAACCATTCACAGGTTCGTAATACGATATATATATATGTGTGTGTGTGTGTGTGTAATTTGTATCCTAATTTTTTATTCATATTGTGTTACTTTTTATATTTTTAACAACATTTATAGTATTTTTTTAATTAATTGAATACATAAAACATTTTTTCATTTAAATATTTAAGTCAACTATTCAATACATAAAAATTTAAAAAATATTACCATGATAAAATATTAATTTATCTATCAAATAAACATTTTCAAGATAAAATTTCTCCTATATAACACTATTTAATATTTTGAATGACATTTTTATTTTTTATTTTCTTCATACTAATGTGAAAAATATTTTTAACGGTTATTATTCACGTTGAAAAAAATGAATTGGACTTATTTAACAAATTTGGTGCTATTTTTCCAAAATATAGAATCCATTTTCCTATATTAATCTATTTTTCTGGCTGAAATAATTATTAATATAAATATGTAAATTAGAAAGAAAAAAAAATTCTAAAAAGATGTCTTTTAAAAAATAAATATTCACAAATATAAAAATGAAGAACATTAATAATTAAAATGAAATTAATTAAATATTATAAATAATATGTATTATTTTTTCATTTTAGTTATTAAAAATAAATTTAATGATAAATTTGAATTATTTTATTCGATAAATGATGTTATTTGAAAAATCTTTACTTTTCATTATTCAAAAAATATTCAATCATTTTTGAAAAATCAAAATATTTCATCCTATGTTAAATTTTATATATACAATATAAAAATTATGATCATTTTATAAAATACAGTTCCAAATAGTGGTATAAATAAAATATACTTTCCATGCACAAATTGAAATAATACCCTTTTTGAATAAATTGAATTTTGAAATTATGAAATGACATCTCTAAAAATAATCATAGTAGTTCATAAGATTTCACCATTTAATTTTTATTATGTACAAACATTATAAATAAATTTTATAATATAAGTACTGATATTTATACATGAATATATAATTAATTTTACCTTAAATTTAAATAATATTTTTCTATAATATTTATCAATTCATATAATTGTAATAGTTGCATGTAAAGAATGATATTGAACAAATAAAATTATTTAAAGAGAAATATATATTAAAATATTGGGTTCTTATATCATTCCCACTTATGTAAATTAATCCATCACAATTTTAACATGACCATTATTGAATAAGTGTTTTTATAAAACTCACATCATGCAGAGGGATAATAAAACATATTTTGTAAATATAAAGTGGGAAATGAAAATGTTACATGAAATTTCATCTATTTGGTTTCCCATCTAAGTATAAAATTCATCTAAAGATAAAATATAGACATGGAAGAGAATAATAATGTCCAAGGACTAATATTTAGTGATATATAGCATTGAAATAAAATTTTCAATGACCACTAAAAAATAAATTAGTGTGGGTTGAACGTTGCACCAATTTATAAGAAATGAATTTTAAGGAATAATTTTTTTTAAATCATAATACAATTATTTAATAATTTTATAAATCATTTATAATTTTCTAAATTCAAAAAACAAAATAATCATAAAAATATGAATTATTTCAGATCTAAACAATAGTATAAAAACCTTGTTTGAAACCAAGGTATATTTATTCAATTTAAGAGAAACAACTTGATACCATGATTCTTACGAGGAGTTTGGATTGAAGATTACTTCCCCAGATTGTCATCCTATGATTTGATATTAAAAAGGTGCATTATATGTAAAACTATATAATGAATGATTTTTTGATAGCTATAAATAAAATTAGATTGATTTTAGATTCAATTTTAGTAATAAAGTACACTATTCAGTCCCCCATATCTTCTTATATGGAAACATCCATAGACACATGGGACATTAATTTGAATAAATACCCATATCATTAAAACTTAAGTATTTTATAGTCATTTTTTGGGTATTTACCTTTCATCTAAGAGCCTTATAACCACATTCTACACACATGAAACAAAATCATATTATTATCAAACATATAGTTTTGTGTTTCATTCTATAATGTGGAAATATGGGAAGTTACATCCTTTCTATATTCTCTTTGTTATTATTTCCTTATTTGTGGATCTAAATTTACATTATATTCCCTTTACATACATATAAAATACAAGAATTATATAATTAATTATCATTTATAAGAAAACATGGTACCATATAATATTTTTATTAAATCAATTGACATATTTTTTTCCATTTAGATGATTTTCTTACACTCATCAACGAAATGTTCAGTTTTAATATTTGGATTATCTATATAGTATAAATAATTTTTTTTCATTTAATTTTATCCTTATACATAAAAATTATATTACTTGTATATTATATAGTGGAATTTAATTTCCATATAATCACATTGCTCATGGGGAATTTATTTTAAACTAATATCACATTAAATGTTCTCTATTCCTTGAATTCAATATGATAAACCACTTTAGTGTTCCCGATAAATTACACCCAATAATTAATATATTTTTTAAAGAGAAATATTACATAATAAAAATTACAATTTTGTTATATCAAAAATGAAGTAATATTTTTTCAAGGTACATAATCCATTTTTCATCTAGAAATGAATTAGAAGATCCACAAAATGATAGATTCATCTGTCGCATGAAGATATCCAAAAAAGATGAATCATGTAATGGATCAATATGTTTTCCATTCATGTAATGTTATTTTTCCTAAACTATTTCAAATCACCTAATATTCCCCTTATCAAATTTGTTCCAACAACACCTATAATGGAATACTTAGTAGAGAAATACATTCACTAAATGATCATGTTGATTCCTTATTTTCTGTTAGGAGCCACCACTAAAAATTGGATAAAATTAAGTTCGTACATAATCATCAAGATTATTGAACCATAAATTAAAAATACATATATGGTAAAAAATTAATTTCTATAATGGATTATCATAAATATTATATTATATTTATTCATTCGAAATATTATGATTAAGGATTTTATTGTAAAATCTTTGATAGAAATTGTTGAAATCCTAACCCTTGTTGGCCAGAGTAGGTTGTTACATTATTATATTCGCAGTAGTTACAAGTGTTCATATCAAGAATGATTGAATAGTTTAGAAGTATTTTTTATATAGATACAGACATGATTACCATATTACATCATATATATGGAAAACATAAGATAATAAGGATTATTTCAACCTTTATATAATTTATAAAACTCTTCTTCATATCATATGGAAATAAAAAAAATAAGGATGATATTACATGTTCACAATGGGTATTGAGTAATTGAAAATTTCTCTATAGTGTATGATATAATTAACATGTGTGAGTTTTAAAAAATATGAATTTCATTCAATCGATAAATTTAGCTCATTTATAATCCATCAGTAATATCTTCATAAAAATAAATTGATAAAAAAAGGTAAATTTTATTAATGGATATGAATATGTATGGATATTTAGGATCATTACCCATAATCCTATAAATCATTAATCTTATCATTACATCCACTCGTCCAAGATACCATAAGTTGGTCTGCTACAATCAACTAATATATTATCATTGTATTGTAAGGGGTATACAAAATACATAACTACTATGACATGATATTAAATAATATAACAATAAATTATTCATTCTTGATTTATTTCACGAGATTTGTCAATACATTAATGAGAAATCTATAATAAGTCTCCTCTGATCACTATCAAACCAAATACATTCTTTTTATTTGTAATGATCAACCAAATCATTATTAAATTTCCTTTTATTTTAATGGTGATCTATATTAAATCAATAATAGGGTCATCGATACTTCATCATTTTTGAATATTTAAATAATGGTTATTGATGATATTGTTGGATTATATCTCCATTAACATTAGTTGGATTTTTTATAGTTGAAAATACCATCAACGGAATAATGAATGATTTTATACGGATTATACTCTCTTCGTTTTTGATGGTCATATTTAAAATTTAAATTATTTTTAAATATTAAAAAAATCATTGAAAATATAAATGGTAATCATTAATGTAAACTTAAGATCATTGATCTATTAGGCTAGCAGGAAATTACTCTCTTATCATGTACATTAATAGTATATTCTATTCGCATTTTTAGAAAAAGAAAATAAATTAACTCATTCTAAATGTGATAGGAATAATAATTTCATACCATTTTTTAATATTTAATCAGAGGTAATTATTTCATAAATCAGACATATAATAATGGAAAAACAATATCATTTTTTTAGAAAATATGGATATATATATGAAAAAAAATTCGACAAAAGAGAGAGGTAAGGTGTGTCCTTTTAGAAGGGATAGAAATGACACACATGGAATTATAAAAAAAGATTAAAATATAATTAATGTATTTCAATTTTATAATGATTCCTAATAACTATTAATTTAAACAAAATTTTTATGAGTTAAAATAACAAAATTAAATTAAATTTACGTTGGTTTTTATGTCCTTTTTAACATTATAATTTTGTTTAACAACTTTGTTAAATATTTTATACCATAACCATGCTGAT
This sequence comes from Viscum album, assembly GCA_963277665.1. Taxonomy (NCBI): domain Eukaryota; kingdom Viridiplantae; phylum Streptophyta; class Magnoliopsida; order Santalales; family Viscaceae; genus Viscum; species Viscum album. The sequence goes on from OY728126.1 coordinate 602,533,227, forward strand.
AAAAATTTCAATATCAATGTGTTATAAGTTTATCTACAAGGTGAATATTGGATCATAAATGTCAATGAGATAAAATTTTAAAACATATTTTATCACCCCATGTCCATGATAAATATTTTAATATTTTTAAATATTTTATCAATGAATTTTATTCATAAAATATAATTATTTTTATTTTTTCACAGAATTCTGTTCTTATAACATAAATGACGCCAAAGAAAAAATTAATTAAAATTTAAAAAATAAAAATATTCAAAATGTATTATATTTAACTCATAAATTAGTTTTACAATGTAATTCATCTAAATTATGTCACATTAATATTTTTAACTCCTTTAAATATATTTTATTTTCAAGTGAATAAACACTAAACTGGATTAACATAATAATTTCAAGTAATTGTTAATTCACAAAAAAAATGTTACCATGATATGATTTAAATTTTTCTATAATATAAAATAATTTAATTAAACTTTTCATATTTGTTTCTTAATGTGAAAATTGTATTGATATTCAAGTTAAGAGTGTTGAATTACGAATTAATTATATTATTAAAATAATTTATGGTAATAATAAAAAGAAAAATGAACCATGTGGCCATATATTAAAATAATGGATTAACATTATCTATATAATCGCATATAATATGTGATGGATAATTTTAATGTAAAAATTGAAGCATTATCCAAATGTTCTAACTCTTTTCAACTCATTTTACATGTACTGAGGTAATAAATATTTATCCATGTTATTACTCATAATGTCAAAAATTAAAAGGAACCTATTTTCTAAAATTTATCTGCCAAAATAAAAATATCAAATTAAATTTTCTTCCTTTAATATTTAAAAAATGGTGGAAAAGTTTTTCATATAAATGCATAATATTGAATAAAAACATTAATTCAAAAAAACATCACTAAACATAAAGACAAATAGTTTTAAAAAATGAATATTTCATTTATAAATGGTATTAATTATATTAATAGAGATTAATTGTTTTAAATTATAGTGTAATTAAAAATCAAAAATAATATGGGTCTTTTAAATTACATTATTTAATAAAATTAGGATATTCTTAAAATAGTTAAAGTTCGCTATTTTAAGAAAATAAATTAATTTTAAAAAAATCATAAAATTTCAACAGAATTGATTTTTGATATGATGATTAATAAATATATTTATATTATATAATAAAATTTCTTCATATTTGTGTTCATTATTTATTACTTCCTCTAACAAATATTCAACAAAAACATTTTTGAATAAAGTAAACTTTTATGTATAAATAAATTCAAAAAATATTGTTTATGTATTTTCTGACCAAAAAATTATTTGTATTGACTAATAGTATCACTGATATTTATAATAATGTTGTTATTCATATTGATACACACAATCTCAAAATATCAAATATCGCATTTAAATAATAATATTTTTTATATTATACCTTGATTCATTGGAAACTCTGTCTTGCATGTCAAGAATGTTATTGAGGAAATAAAATTATTTAAATATAAATATATTTAAAATATAAGGTCGTTACAAGTTCCATAATTAATTTCACTTAATATCCACAACAAAAAACACTTGATATGATATTACTCCATGTTTTGTGATTTAATCATAATCTAAATCCCAAATTAGAACACATTTGTAATGACCCACCAATTCTCATTGGCTTGAGAGTACCACAAGTCATTACTAAGCCTTAACCGACATCCCCAAGGCACCAAAGGCTGGGAATAAATGCCGAAGGGTTTCAAGTACAAGTGGGGGACAATTTAACCTTTAAGAAATAAACCCATAAACCAAGTATAACGAAACATTCACTCTATGATGTGTAATGTCTCGGATTTTCCTTTTATTATTTTTAAATTTATATGGAATTATTTCGAGATCGGGCGCAAAGACGGCCCATAATTCCGAGGTCCAGTGAGCCCGGAATGGTGGTTTGAACTTTTTTTAGTTAAGTGAGTCGGCACTTCTGTGTGGTTGTGGCGGTTTCCAAATGGATGCCCAGATTAAAAATCTAAGTGCACCGTTGCGTCTGGCACGATGACTTAACCTAAGAATGAGGCTAATCTCGACTAGCACGGGTTGAGGGAAAAAGTTAATTTTCGAACGTTTTAAGTAAAATAAAATAAATTAACCAGTTTATTTTATTTCATTTAAGGATACATTCATTGTAGCGCGGAAACGGCGCAGCTGTTTCCTAAATTAACGGCACATCCTAATGACTTCAAAATGGAAAGTTAACACCATTAATACTTCCACGTAATTAAATGACAGCATGTTTCTATTTTTAATGGGTTAAGCAATTGTTGATTGTTGGAAACGTTTGAGAGGAATCTCTGCCGAATCTGCAAGGTGTTAGAGAGAATTCTCTGCAAAGAACGACGACAGATCAAGATCGAGGATCACTGCGCTGACGTTGAAGGATCTCGACGACAACGGCAGCACGACACCTTCATCAACGATCGATCCTTTCAAATGGTAGGGGTTTGTTATTTCATTTTCTTTTCCCCATTTTAGAGTTTAAATGAAGAACGCAGATCAACCACGAACAAGTTGATCCGCGGATTCGTACATTCTTTCGGGAGGGTTTTCTTTGGGATGATTTTGGGGGAAATAATCCATGCTTTTTATTCATGTTGATCTCTGCTCCGTTTTAATCCTATTAACGGGAGTAGATCAATGTCGTGACGAACAACGATGGAGGTTCATTCCTCATTTTATTATTTGGTTTTCTTCCTCCTTTTTCTCGGCACGTTCTTCGCGTTCTTCATGGGGCGACAAAAAATGGATCATTGCGCATCCATTGTGCAACGCAACGATCCCAAAACGAAGGTTTGGCACTGCAACGACCTTGTGGAGGTGCAGCGACGATGGAGGATGAAGAATCAGACCGGATTGGAAAGAGGGTTCTCCGAGCGTTCTTTATGCGAGAAGATCAGAACACGTTTTCAGAGCCGATCGGAGGCCCGAAAGTGACGGAAGCGGCTTCATGGGGTCAGGTCGACCAGAACCTGGAAGTTTGGCAGCGATCGGACGGCCGGATTGATGATCGGAGTATCATGGGAAGCGCGCTGGCGAAAAGCACCATTTCTGGAAATTTGCAAAATACATGGCGTGTACTTCCGAAGAACATGCCATGTAGTTCTGGCAGTGGTGGATAGGGATTCGGGGTCAGCGAAGAATCACACGGCGTGTGACCTCGGTCACACAGCGTGCTGGACCTTCCCCGAAGCTCGGCATGTACTTTGGGTAGTACACGGATATGGGATTCTCTACATGGCTTTAGGCGGCACGGTGTGTATAGCTCAGAAGAGGCGACTACACGGAGCTCGGTGTGTATCCTGGGGATACACGGACATGGGATGGAGTACACGACCGTATACTCCCTCACCCGTCCAGGCGAGGTAAACAGTGTGGGTTACCCCATGTGCAGATTTCACGGGTTGGAGTACATGGGATGGTGACCGTGTACGGGAACATGGCCAGAGAACACAGAGCCAACCCCAGTTACCCAGACACGGCGTGTACTCTGTACTACACGCCGTGTACTAAAGTTTTCTACACGACCAGCCTCACGACACGGGCCGTTGTACATGGGCAGTACCCGGGGTCGTACAACACGGCGTGTATCATTTTTACACGCCCTGTACTTTTTGGAAAATGTATTCGTCCTTTTTGTTCACTGTGCCTTGAACATCTTTCGTTTGGGTTAATGCCCCCTTCTTCTTGTTCCCCTGAAGGTCAGGCATCATTCCCTCATGCAGGATTATGATACCTTCAGTAGTACTTTTCTGTCATAAAGTTAGGCATCCAACCCAGAGGCCCAGATCGAGATCCTCTATCCATTCCAGACCCTAGGTAGATTCAGGCATTGGCGCGACCAACTTTACTAGGCGTTGATCCTCTACCTAGCAGTTCAATTCTGGATGAGTCGCGGTATCCGTCATGGCCCTGGCAGTGATCCTTATCTGTGTATTGAAATCTTTCCCACTCAAGAGTGTGTCTCCAATAATTAGTGTAGCTATCTCTCGTGACGGTTTCCAACGAATAGCACCTCCCAGACGGACGTCATCAAAGCATTAAGACTCTTGGAGTGTGTTCTCCCAGAATGAGTGCATCACGAAACCTTCGAACGGAATCCCTTATGGGGCTATGCGGTTTCGTGACTTGTCTCTAGACCATGGGTCTGGGTTTTGAGTATATCTGGTCTGTTTATTATGTTTGGTAAACATATACTGTGCACAGCTGACTGTACCTTTACTTTGTATTTCTTTGTGGTTTTCGAGGTCCTCTACTGAGTATTGTTATACTCACCCCTGCACGGGATTTTCCCGCACGTCTGGTGTCTTGTGCAGATGAGCAGCCTTTTGACAGAGTCTAGGGCGGACCAGGATAGGACCGAGCTTTCTGAATTCCCTACAGGTCGAGGCATTCCTACTGCTACGAGCAGCAGTCCCAGTACCTTTGTACTTATAGGTTGGACTTTGCAGTTTTTCATACTCTTGCTTTTGGTGGGCTTGTATTCTGGCCCAGTTTACTTTTACAGTACTCTACCTTTCGTCATACTATGTTGGTTGGGTTTAGTTGTATGCATGCATTTTTGTTCCTTAGTGTTTTACATTTCAGCATTTGTGGGCTTGGAGATGTTTGTGTGTGTGTACATGTACTTAGGCAATGCCTCCCATGTTAGTGATATGCCTACTCAGTGCTAGTCACCAGCCCCTAGCCTATTGGAGGTGGGCTTGGGGAGTCACGACGTAGGCCCCACTAGGATGGGTCGTGACATGATTCATGAACAATTTAAAGACCAATAAACACATCATTTATATCAAGTACATCAAAGTACACAACAACGGAAGACCAAAATAAATATCAAAGTATACAACATATGAACAACTCAAGACTCTCAAAAGATACTACAACTCTATGCTCCATAGGCACCAAGCTCCGATACATCTCCCAAGCATCGCCATAAGCCACTAGAAACAAGATGGTTTACCTTTACCTGTGTCTTGATATACGACATCTGCAAGAGCACCAACGTGTCAAAGCATGGGTGAGTATAAAACTCAGTAGGATCTACCCAATGACTTCCCTAATCAAGCCACTAGGATATAAGAGTTAGTAACATTTATATAAAATAGTTTATATAAAACACATTCTCAAAACAGTTTATAACAAGATATAAACAAGCTTCCAAATCCATTCATACCCAAAATAATCCAATTGAGATTGAAACCAATTTTCCTTCAAGTTATTTTTTTCAGATAAATAACCAAACAAGCTTAAAAACCATTTCAAAAAATCCATTTTTGGAACACCCAACCATTCTGAAAACCCATTAAAACAACCAAGAAAGGTACCTTGAAGAGGGTGAAGCCCTAACCGTTATCCAGCCTAGAATGATGGGGGAGACTTCTTACCCTTATCTGACCCCAAATTCACATTAATGTTTGGTGGGGGAGAACCATAACCCTTATCCATCCTATAATGATTGGGGAGACCCCTAACCCTTATCTGTCCTGAGTAAAATATGAATGTTTGAAGGGGGGAGACCTAAAACATATCCATCCCATAATGATGGGGGAGACTCCTAAACCTTATCCGTCCTGAGTTCAATATGAATGTTTGATGGGGGAGAGCCCTAACCCTTATCCATCCTAGAATTATGGGGGTGACTCCTAACCCTTATCTGTCTAAGTGAAATATGAATTTTCACAACTATATATTCTCAAAAATCATGCCAAAACAACCCTTTCAATAAAAACACCTTTATTATTGAAAACAATTTTCTGTCAAAACCATTTAAATGCCAAAACATTTCAATAAAAACCCTTTTTATTGAAAACCAATTCCATCAAAGTCATTTCAATACCAATCCATTTCAATAAAACACCCTTTTTTGTTGAAAAACAATTGTCATCAAACCGATTACAATTCCATCTGAACAATAATTTAAAATCATAATTTTAAATTCAAGAATCCAAATCACTTTTCACAACAATTCACCAAGATTTCACAATTTCACTAAAACCATAAATCATCACTAATGAAGATTTATTCTATGCCTCTCACAATAAATTCCATTCAAATAACCCAATTTGAAACTAATTCAAACAATTCAATCAAGAGGAATCAATAAATAAGGCTTCTACCTCAATGGTTTTGACGAACACCACAATGATCGAAGAACACTCAAGAAACCCAAGTCGATTCTCCAAAAACCCGCCTTAGATATCTTCTCCTAGCATGATCAAGACCAAATCTAATCATATTTTCCATCCAAAGACTTAGATCTACCCATAAATGGCGTATATCTAAGAAATCAAGAGATGAAGAGAATCATATCTAAGTAGATCTAACAAACCGAACAAGAACGATGATTAACAATCACATACCTCAAAAATCAGGCATCGATTTGCCAAAATAATCCTTCGAATCACCTCTAGAATGATGGGAGAACCATCGTTGACCATAAGAGAAGCGAAATCCTGAGTTAGGGCCACTTATGAGTAAAAACGATCCACTTAGAGCCAAAAATGCATGAGATCCACCTTTATAGGATCTTGTTTAAGTGGTTTCACGGTATGCTCTTACAGTTAGACAAATCATGTGATAATCGTGCGTTATCCAGTGCCTCGGCAGACCCTCTACACAGGGTTTGGCCAGATAGTTAGACAAACTATGCACTACCCGTGCAAAAGCTACTACCTCCAAGACCAACTGTGCACGGTTTTATCGCATGGTTTAGACAAACCGTGCGACGTCCGTGCGACTTCCCCTTTGCCTCAAAACTTCATTAAAAGTTCTCCTGGATCTCTCATTCGTATCCCTTAACATTAAAACCATGAAAAGAATCAACTAAGGGTTACATACCAAAAACTGGGGCACTAAATTCTCCCCACCTTTGGTCTTTCTGTCCTCGGAATGTAGAAAACCTTCACCCAACTGAAAGAGTTCCTGCCACTGCCCTTTCATTTCCATTTCACGTTCCCAAGACTTTTCCTGAATCTGACTATGCTGCCATAAAACCCACACTAGACCGATGCTTTTTCCATACATGAATTTCTCTTGCCTATCCAAAATCTATGTCGGGATATGTATCAACAATGTATCCAGCTCTAGGTCAACGTGATCCTGTCTGATCACATGGTCAGGATATGGCTGATACTTTTTCAAACGGTGATACATGGAACACATTATGCACCAAACTGAATCATGGTGGTAATTACAATTGATATTCCACCTCTCGAACCCATTCCAGTATCTCAAAAGGTCCAATGTATCTATGAGATAACATTTCCCACTTCCCAAAACATCAATGTCCAAGCCTTGGAGAGATCCTCAAGAATACATGATCACCCCCAATGAACGAAAATGGTCCTCGACGGTGATCTGTATAATATTTATGACAACACTGAGCCTTCTCCATCCACTTTTGAATCAACCAGATCTTATCTGTTGTCTCTTGGACAAGGCATGACCCAACTAGTGAAGTTTCACCTGTTTCCACCTAGCATAGTGGTGAACAACAAGGACGCCCATTGAGTGCTTCCAAGGGATCCATGTGTATTGAGGCTTGATAATTTTTATTGTATGAGAACACCACTAAGAATATATGCTCCACCCATGAGCCACCCAAATCCATTACACAAGCTCGCAACATGTCTTCCAATGTTTGTATTGTCTCCTTTGATTTCCCATCCGCCGGTGGATGATATGTCGTGCTCATATTCAACTGAGTTCCAAGGGCTTGTTGTAATGATTTCCAAAGAAGAGATGTGAAATGAAGATCTCTATCTGATACTATAGACACTGGTATACCATGCCTCATTACCACTTCTCGGATATAGATATCTGAATGATCCTCCACCGTATGAGTTTCAAGAATAGGGATGAAACGAGCCGACATGGATAGATGATCCACTATCACCCAAATGACATCGTTTTTCCGAACCATTCATGGAAGACCTGTAACAAAATCCATTCCTATATGATCCCATTTCCACACAGGGATAAGTAAATATTGTAACATACCATCTGGTCTCTGATGCTCTGATATAACCTAATCACAAGTTAAGCACCGTGAGACAAACTCGGCCACCTTACTTTTCATGCTGCTCCACAAAAATTGTGCCTTCAGCACCTTATATGCCTTTTCTATACCTGGATGTACAACCCATCTTGAATGGTGGTTATCATGAAAGAGTTGTTCCTGAAAAACTCTAGGTAAAACTATCCGATCTCTGAAACACAAAACTAAACGTCCATCAAGTTTTCATCCCTCAATGGTCTCCCCACCATTGAGTTTTTAACATACAAGAAGACATTATGCATCATATATTTGTGCCTCATTGATCATTTTTACTAAATCATAAACAGGGGTAGCAGAATATAAAATCGCAACATCACCTCGATCTTCACGTTTCACATGCTTGTCGGCTAAGACTGACATCAACATCCATTCATCTGAAGCTTCTTTTGCCAACTAAGGATATGTCTTTTTACTCAATGCATCCTATACTAAAATTCATTTCCCTGGTGTGTACATCAAGTCAAATTCAAAAATTAGGAGATACTCCATCCTTATCATCTATCTTAGATTCAAATCTCGCTTTGAGAAAATGTTATTCAAGCTTTTGTGATCCGTGAACATAGTAAATTTCTCACCAAAGATATAATGTCTCCATGTTTTCAAATCATGGACTACTGCCGCTAACTCCAAATAATGTGTTGGTTAATTCTTATCATGCACCCTCAACTACCCTAAACCATAATCTACCACATGATTTCATTGCATGAGAACACATCCCAACCCTGATCCTAAAGCATCACAATACACCACATACCCCAATACTAATTCCGGCAAGATCAATATAGGTGCCTATGTAAGCCGATCATTTGGTTCCCGGAATGACTTCTGACATTCTTTTATCCATTGGAATAGAGATTTCTTCTTTTTCAGAGCTGTAATTATTGAAGCTAGTCAAGAGAAGTCACACACAAAGCATGGGAAGTAACCATCTAGACCATGGAAGCTTCGTATATTGAACACATTCTTCGTTGGTTTCCACGAGATAACAATGTCTATATTTTCAGGATCAATAGAAATGCCTTTTTAGAAATGACATGGCCAAGGAAAAGTACTTCCTGTATCCAAAAATCACAGTTTGATAATTTGGCATAAAAACGATGATTTTCAAGATTTGTAACATTGTTTCCAGATGCACCTCATGATCAGCCCTTGTCTTTGAATACACCAAGATATCGTAAAAAACACCACAACAAAAGAATCCAGATATTGTTGAACTATCTAATTCATCAAATCCATGAAGACCGCTAGTGAATTCGTTATACCGAAAGGCATGGCTAGAAAGTCATAGTGGCCATATCTGCTTCTAAAAGCTGTCTTTGGAATATCCTCCTTCCGAACATGCAATTTCTGATATCCTAATCGCAAGTCAATCTTGGAGAACCACTAAGCTCCCCATAATTGATCAAACAGATCGTCAATGCGTGGAATAAGATATCTATTATTTATAGTAACTTGGTTAAGATTACGATAATCAACACACAACCAAAGAGTTCCATCTCCCTTCTTCACCAACAACATCGGTGCTTCCCATGGAGAAGTACTTGGTCAAATGAAAACCGTGATTTATAGCTCCTCAAACTGCACATTTAGTTCCCTTAACTACGTTGGTTCTATCCTATAATATAGAAGGGAAATATTACTGGTCCCTGGAAGGAGATCAATCGTAAACTCCACTTCCCTTAGAGGTGGTAACCATGAGAAGTTGTTGGGAAAGACATCTAGAAATTGATCCAAAACAGCTAGAAAACTATATTCCTCGATATCTTCCATTTATGACAAGGTACATGCTCCCAGTTGGTAAGAAATTGTTCTGACCATTGGTTCCAACAAGCTCTTTTCACCATTATTTAGAATTCTATCTCCTCTAAAGAGATGCTTGGTGTCGTCCTTACTCATGAAACTAACTGTTCTCATATAATAGTTGATTCGAGCCTTAAACATTGTCAGCCAATCCATACCCAGGAATACATCATAATCATCCATCTCCAGAGATGAGAAATCTCACATCCATTCTATGTCGTTCACAACTAAACAACATGCTAAACAGAGGAAGGCTCAACACTCTCTTTGACCCAGAGGAGTTTGTAGGTTCAAAAGAGAAGGAATTATTCTATTTGTAAATCCAATAGATTAATGATGCGAGAAGTAAGAAATGAATGTGGAGCACCCATATCAAACCAAGCTTGCAAAAAGGTTAAATTCAAAACAATCGTACCTCTCACTATATGTGGTCCAGCCTGATTATCAACAATCATCTTCTCAGCTCCATAAAATTGTTTTGTTGTTTTAGTTTGCTCCTTGTTACTAGATTTCACTAATTTAATCAAAGCATATGGTGTTTGTGACACCTGAGATGTGTCCTTGACACCAGATCTTGTAGTAGTGCGACAAAAGCGCTTAAGGTGTCCCATCTTGTTGAAATTGTGACATGATATCGGTTGTGATATACACTCCCACTTAATGTGGCTCGTAGAGCCACACTAGAAACATCCAAGATTTATTTTGGGTCTTGGAGAAAGGTTAATTTCTCTTGAGGTCCAATTATGATGTGTTTTCCTCCTTCAGAAAAGATGTTTGATTTCCTCTGGCTCGTAGTGTTAGAGTTCTTAGCTCCTCTAGTGAAGACAACTGTACCGCCTCCACATGGATTTTCAATAGTGACATATACCGTAAACAAAGTATCTAGTTGCAGTCCCAAATCAATGGTGTTAAAAGCCTTAGTGATGATTTGGACCAATTGTTGATTCACCTGTGGTTCAGGTGCAACCACATTCTCATTGGCCTCATCCGACTGGTTCCTATGAGGCCTACTGGGTGTCATTTCCTGATCCAACAAAAAACTCTATCAATCTCACTCTCTTGAAACTGATGGCTTAGAATATCAAATTATATCACATCTACTATCAAAAAAAAATTTCCCAAAAACAACCTTTTTCTATGTTCAACCATTTTTTTAAAACATTCATCATTCTTTTTAAAAATTATTCCATTTTCAAAATACACCAAATACCGTGTTTTCAAAATTTCTCACTTGAAAATAATTTCTGCATTTTTAAAAAAAATCTAAATTTGCACAATATCCTAACTCATTTCTCACAATGAGATATGAAATCCTAGTGGGAGGTTATTCATATACAATGCATTCCATGCTCATATCATTGGTGAAACCCATGACAACGATATTTCCAACATTCTAGAAGTGTATCCAAAACACTTATGTACCCGACACCGTGGTAACTTGAAGTTCAGCATAAACGGGTTAACTATGTCTGTTTGTTCTATACATTTCACATTCCTACAATCCTACTCCTGTCTAAGATTTCGACCCAAGGAATAGACAAGAAGGAATTTCAAATCTAAGGCTAGGAACATAGATGACTACTTGTTAGGAATGGACTGAATAAGATGATACCATTTGTAATGACCCGCCAATTCTCATTGGCTTGAGAGTACCACAAGTCACTACTAGTCTATAAACAACATCCCCAAGGCGGCAAAGGCTGTAAATAAATGCCTGAGGGTTTCAAGTACAAGTGGGGGACGTTTTACCCTTTAATAAATAAAACCATAAACCAACCATAAGAAAAAATTCACTATATCATGCAAGAACAATTGAAAGACCAATAAAAACTTAATTTATGTCAAACTACATCAATTTACACAAAAGCATAAGACCAAACTAAGCATCAAAGTACACAACAGATGAAGAACTCAAGACTATCAAATGACTCTAAAACTCCATGCTCCATAAGCTCCAAGCTCCATAACATCTCCCAAGCATCACCACAAGCCACTTGTAGTAAGATTCTTTACCATTACCTGTGTCCCGAGATACGACATCTACCAAAGCACCAACATGCCAAAGTAGGGGTGAGTATAAAACTCAGTAGCTTTTCCCCAATGACTTTCCTACTCACACCACTAGGATAGAAGAGTTAGAAACATTTATATAAAATAGTTTATATTAATAAGTTTCTCAAAACAGTTTGCAACAACGTATAAACAAGATTTCAAAAAGATTCATACCCAAAAGCATCCAAGTGCAATTTAAACCAATTTTCGAACAAGTTATTTTTTTCAAAAAAAAATAACCAAAAAATCATTAAAACTATTTCACAAAATCTCTTTTTGGCACACCCAATCATTCCAAAAACCCTTGAAACCAACCATGCATGCTACCTGGATGTGGGGGAAGCTCTAACCCTTATCCATCCTAGAATGATGGGGGAGTCTTCTTACCCTTATCTGGCCACAAATCCACATGAATGTTTGATGGGGGAGATCCCTTACCCTTATCCATTCCAGAATGAAGGAGGATACCCCTAACCATTATCCAACCTGAGTGCAATATGAATGTTTGATAGGGGAGATCCCTAACCCTTATCCGTCCTAGAATGATGGGGGATACTCCTAACCCTTATCCTCCCTGAGTGCAATATAAATGATTGACGGGGTAGAGACCTAACCCTTATCCATCCCAGAATGATGGGGGAGACTCTTAACCCTTATCCGTCCCAAATGCAATATGAATGTTCATGGACAATATATTCCCAAAAATCATTCCAAAACCACCCTTTCAATAAAAACACCTTTTTATTGAAAACCATTTCCCATCAAAACCATTTCAATTCCAAACCATTTCAATACAACACCTTTTTTATTTAAAACAAATTCCATCAATGACATTTCAATACCAAATCATTTAAATAAAACACCCATTTTATTGAAACCCCATTTTTCATCAAACAAATCACAATTCCATCCTAGAAGTAATTTAAAATCATAATTTTAAATTCATGAATCCAAATCACATTGCAGAACAATTCACCATGATTTCACGATTTCACTAAAACCATAAATCATCACTAAAAAGGATTTATTCTACGCTTCTCAAAATAAATTCGATTCTAATTAAGCAATTTAAAACTAAGCCAAACAATTCTATCTAGAGGAGTCAAGAAAGAAGCCTCCTGCCTCAAAGGTTTTGATGAAAAACACAATGGTAGAAGAACGCTCAAGAAACCTGCGTCGATTCTCCAAAAACCCACCATAGATCTCTTCGCATAGCTAGATCAAGACCAAATCTCATCATATTTGGCATCCACACACTTAGACATACCAATAAAGGGCATAGATCTCTGAAATAGAGATAAGTGGAGAAGAAGATCTAAGTAGATCTATGAAACTGAAGAAGAACAATGAAGAAAGATCACATACCTCAAGAATCCTACTTCGATTCGCCAAGAGAATCCTTCGGATCACCTCCGGAATGATGGGAGAACCCTCTTTGAACTTAGGAGAAGCCAACTCCAGATATAGGGATGCTTAGGAGGAAAAAAGAGCCACTTAGAGGCAAAAACGCATGAGATCTACCTTTATAGGATCTCTTTTATGTGGTCGCAGGGTTTGCTCACACGGTTTCAAAACGTGCGCTAACTGTGTGTTATCCACTGCCTCGGCAGACCCTCCAAACAAGGTTTTCCTGCATGGTTAGACAAAATGTGTGCCGCCCGTGTGGATTCTACTTCCTCCAATACCAACTACACATGGTTTTCCCGCACTGTTTACACAAAAAGTGTGTCGTCCGTGCGACTTCCCCTTCACCTCAAAACATCATTCAATGTTCTCCCGACTCTCCCATTCATCACTCATAACTTTAAAACAATGAAAAGCATCAATTAAGGGTTACATACCAGAAACCGGGGGTACTAAAACATTAGTATTATTGGGGGATTTGAGAATGAGATTTGTGGAAGAGAATAAGGTTTTATTAACAAGAATAAACATTATGTAATGTAGAAAACCTAACATAGAACAGGGATTGAGAAAATATTATGATGGAAGAAAATGGAAAGGAAACCATATTTATTCTATCTAGGTAGGTGAAGAAATTATTGATGTGGTTCATGAAACACTCAAACCACAACTAAATTAAAAAAATGGTCCCCACGTTATATTGGAGTTGATGCACCCTCTCAAAGTATCAATGGATCCACAATAGTGTCCTGTCTGGAAACCCAAGTCTAGTTGGAATGATAAATTTCTAAAACCAATAAGCTAAAAAACATTAATCTTAGTTTACATCCACTATAATTTTGATAGGGGTTACATCAACCCACCAAAACCCATTTTTTTCTATCTCAGAATGAATTTACTCTACCAAAAATCTCATCTAAATCATTCACATCAGAAACAATTATTAACAATATTATAGGAACTTTTATCAACTTTTATAATGATTTACATCTAATATTAAAAAATTTATATCAATTATACATCGATAAAATCTAAAAACATCATGTTTCACTTACGGAAAATAATTTAAATCATTAAATTTTCATATTAAACAAATTTTTAATTTTGGGTAACATGGATGATGCTTTAATGTTGTTTTATATCATCATTATATCTCACAATTTTAGGGTATACATGTAATTATTTGAAAATAGATTTATTATTAGATATTTATGTAATATTATATTATTTTTCTGTTTCAACAATCAATGAATATTTTTCTAGATAATATTTTATATTTAATCATAATTAATTAGTATTTACAGAATTTAATTTTGATCCCTTTCTAGAATAAAATATTTCATTTATGTTAAGATATTTTTAGTGTATTTGTAAATAAAATATAATAATAACTACCATCGTCAAAACATCTTACATATTTACCTTATATAATGTTTAATTCTTCAATGTAGGTAAATTTTAAAATTCACACTTTAGCTTATAGATATTTTAATTGATGTAATATACATGGAGTCAAAAAGATTATGATGAATGTGAGAATTTTGTAAAATCAAAGTACAATTATGACATATCTCATCGCTTATATTATATGGATGAATTTTAATACAATTATCAAACGTAAAAATGTACATTTAAAATAATAGAAATAATTTTTAATGTTATTCTATTAATATGAACCACACTCATTAATAGATCAGTTATGATAGGGATATAGAATAAAAATCACATAAATAAATGCATTATATATATTTTTTAAATTATCTAAACAACTCAATTTTTTTTAATTTTTGTAACATTAATTTGGATTTTACCTTAAAAATGTTCTTGGTTTTTACAAATTTAAAGACTTAAGAACACACACATGTTTCTAACAAAATTCCTTTTAGGATAGAAACTACCAATAGTACAGATAATTATGATGTGATCATAATAAAATTTGGTATAGAATAATTTATTAATGATAAATGTAGATATCATCCCATTATTTTTATCATTTACTCTATAAGAATAAAAAACATCTAATTCCTATCACACATAAATAATCTCATTACAATGGTGAACATCCAAAATCATATAAAAATAATCCTCATAAAAGGTAATGAATATAAAAAATCCCAATATCATATTGTAGACTATTTATTATATGCCACATTTAAAAGATAAATTTATTATAAGATTTAAACACCATAAAGTTCCTAAGTGTGTGATGTAATCAGGTTAGGCTTTCTGTTCAATTGATATTTTTTAGAAAACTCTTTGTAGTAACTCAATATCATTTCACTAAACACTAAAAAAAATCTTTCCTACTACCACATATATTATTAAAGTTTCATTATCATGCTATATTTTCTAAAGATTATAAAATTTAAAATTTTAGTTTCTCATTTGGGTTTCATTTTATTTTATTTATCATATAGATGTATAAGGTTAAATGGGATTGGAATTTAGGTGTAATAATATTATTAGAAAAAAATGAAATATTTTTAAATTATATGACAATATAGTAAAGAAATATTGAATAATGTGGAATATATCTTGTATAAAAAAATTGTGTTGTACAATAAATATTAAGTAACTGAACTATCTGTTAAAATTTTACTATAATAATATTATGCTAATATGACTATACTCATGTGTGGGAGAAAAAAAATCATATATAATACAGATCATGTTGTTGATTTCAATCTCTTAAAATGTATATTTTGTTTTATTGTATTAAACGGAAAAATCAATTTTGGTGAAGTCCAAGATTTACTATAAATATGGCCTAAATTGGAAATTTAATATATTTTGATAGGTTCTTATATTCCAATAATCAATGATGTACTCATTAATTGGTTGGGAATTTTTAGTATCATTTTTTGTTATTTTACCTTTATGACCCTCAATTAAAAATCATTGAAAATTAAATTAACTATATTATATTATTAACCTAGTTACATAATAAAAATACATTCAACTATGAATGGAAAATTCCATAGAATTTTCATTAATAAAAAATTAATTGATAGATATATAGTATGAGTCAAAAATAAGAATTGTGATTCCATTATGAAAATATGTTCAATAGTGAGATGTAGGTAATAACTTTTCACTGATTAAAAATGAATTCCTTATATTTATTAAGTTCTGCATCTCATATATATTGATATTATGAAGTCAATTAGTATTTATAATTATCATATTATTCATAATGAAATATGTTCCCTTGAATAAATATTTTCCTACCAACTCAATTACTTCACTCATTGAGGGATATATTTGTTGTGTTTATAATCAAATAGAAAATATAAAATAATTCTACCGAACCAAATGGATACCTCACTCATCATCAATATAATATATCATTAATTAAATTAAATCTATAATAAATTAAAAAATCAATGGTTATGGTTTCACCACATGTCTTCAAAATTCATTATATATGACATCCTTCAGTTTTTCTAAAAATCTCTCAAACTCTATATTGATACATACTATATTTTTATCACTCTTAATTCTATAAAAATTGAAAAAATAAATAATATATTATAATAATAAGGAATTTTCACAACACAGAATTCTACTCATTTTTAATTTTAATCTATCATAATTTTTGAAAAATCTACTAATATTTTAAAAACAAATTATATATAACACATAACATATTTTCCTCTATCCATAAATCAATCAAAATTATAAATTTTATTTTCCCTTTTTTCATGCCAATTTACTATAAAACATTTATCCAAATTTTAAAATAATTAAATATGATTGTAATATCATGTTGACTTAAAGAAATCCTTTGAAATTTAAAATGTCATTAATAATAGATTAAATATATATTATTTTACATGTAAAGATATTAAAATATATGATGTGTAAGAATGATATTTTTTTTAATTGCATCTTATAATGTGAAAATAATTCAATCCCTTCCAAAACAACCTGACATGGTGTTTTTTAATAATAATTTATTATAAGTTTAAATTTTATATAGAACAACATACAAAAGAAACAATGTGTATAAATACGATAACATAATGTTTTTCACATCCACACAACATCATAAAATTTATAATGTTATATACATAAAAACAACTTAATTCATAATTAAAACATAATTTCACCATGGAAAACTTATTTAGTTAAAAAAATTCATATTGAACTTACCCTACCTATTCGATAAAAAAGGAAACCTTTTCATACCATGTAGTCAAAATAAGATTACATACCTAAATAAAAAATATATCTCCACATTAAAAGAATATTTTAATGGACCAAACTTGTAATTGTTAATTTCCTAATATGGAGATACATGGTCTCTACAGAATCCCACCTTATTGTTTGAAACATTAAAATGTAGAATTATTCAAAAATTTAAATATTGCATTCTTCACCTCTCCAAAATAAATTATATCAATTGAATAAGGAATTATATGATGTAAATTTTAAAATCATATATTAACTCGTTAAATAAATTATTAAAAATAATAAAATCATATAATTGTTCCTTGTACAATAAATCATATTATTCATAGAATTGATGTATAGATTATTTTATTATATGAAAATGTGAGTAAACATATTATAGGAATAGAGAATTACTAATAGATATTATCAAATTTATACAAAAAATTAACACAACACACTTATAAAATATATAAATTTTTAAAGCCTTATGTTATTAATAATAATACATTTTGTCTTATCATGATGATTCTTTTTTAAAAATTCATCCAACACATGTGCTCTGAAATTAATACATGCATACTAATAAATTTTTCAAAACATTTAATTCCACCAATGCACAGAGGCTAAATTTACATTATTACAGTAATATATATATGTAAAATTCAAAATTATCCCTTTAAAATACCGCATATAATTATATTAGATGCATTTAGGAATAATATATTTCTCTAGATTTATTTTTGCTAGAATCTAATTGAATGTAGAAATAAAATTAAAAAAATATATCATTATTAAACTATAACACAATATTTTTAGAATCAATATTGATCTCCAATCATCAATCATAACATATATAATAGTTTTTTTAGAACAAATGAATTAACCTATCATCTAATTTCTCCATCTCATGATATATCATTGATATCAAAACAAATTTAACTAAATTTTCCGTTATAAAATTATAATTTATGACATCATGTACACATCATGAGTGTTGAAGATGATTCTATAAAAGTAATTTTTAAAACTAGTTGTTATATAGTAAAATGTAAGAAAACTTGAACTTTTTTCATGATGTCTTATAAATTAATTTTAATTTGAAAATTTTCATTTCATGAATTTAGATTATATATCATTCTTTTTGGTACGTATATTGATGTAATAATACTTTTTCATATAATAATAAACAAATAATTTTCCCAAAAAATATGACTATAATTGAGGTTTAATTTGGATAACTAATTCTTCAAGAATTTCCCACGTTTTCAAATCAAATTGGAAAAACTTTTTAATATTTTGTAGCGTTCAAATTAATAATATTACAAGATAGTTTCATATATATTAATATTAATAAATTATAAATTAATTATAGATTAAATGAGACAGTATGTATGATAGCGTACCTGACACACAAAAATTAGTTTCTCCAAAATCATATGTATTACAAAAGACATAGTTAAAACAAAAAAAAACATTACATTATTATTATAATTATTTTGAATGAATGTTATAGAATAGAGATTTTATTGGTGGGAATGAAAATTAATATATATATATTATGTTTATACAATTATTTTAGATGTTTTTATTTGTTCAAATAATATTTATGGTCCTTAAATTAGAATAATTCCTATTTTAGACATAAAAGCTCTAATACTTTTCGAAGGTATTTTTATCACATAATTATGGAGAGCCTATTTTAAACTAGTTGTAACCCATTCACAAGTTATGTTTAAAAATATAAACATATTATAATGAATAAGAAATTCAAATTTTATTTTGAATAATGTTTTGGTATTTTCTGAAAATATTAATATTTTAATGAATAATGAAAAATACTGCATTTTATTTACAGACTATTTTTCATTAAAATTTATCTATATTTATAAATTATATTTTTAATTTGATTGGAATTATATTTATATTATTTTTTTAAAATTTGATCTAAATTTGGTCATTATATGTAATTTCACCTTGAAATTAGATATTAAATCATGACAATATTTAAGTGATTTTTACATTTCAAACCACATTTTATCGATTTGACAAAGGGGATAAATTTTAAATTAATTATTTCCAAATATTTGATATAAATTTTGAAAAATTAATTCCATATTTGGAATAATTTTTTCCAAAATATGTAATTATGTTCATTTTAATTTTAAGATTTTATGGGTAGTAACATTATAAATATTTATTTATAAAGGATAAAGTTAAATCTGGTAAATTATTATTATAAATACTGTCATAATGATAATAAAATTAACCAAACACCTAAAAAAATAATATTGAATGAATAATAGTAGACCCTTAACACAATTTAATTATAATTAACAAATTTAATGGAATTTATTTAATGAATGTGATTTAAATACTATAAAAACAGAAGACAGTGACAACATGTCACCTTTTTATTTATTATAAGTATTATAATTTTAATATAGTGATAATTTTTATATAATTTTCTAAATATATAGTATCTATAATCCAAGTATATAATATACATAATTGGAATTTATTTATAATTTTTAGATATAAAATATTTACATTCAATACTTACAAAATAGTGACACAATAATAATTTTTGTAATATAGGTATTAAATAAATGATATGATAATTATTCAAATAAATATAATTAGATTTAATTTGGGTAATCTAGAATTTTTCACGTTGACTATAACATATTATATGCATATTAATTGTATTTAGCAAATATCGTTTAATGCATTTTATTTAAATTCCATTATTTAAATAGTTTCATGATTGACATTATTGATATTTTTCAAAAATAATATTTTATACATTATATCAATATGATAAAAAGATTTTAAAATTACATATTTAATATAATAAAATTTAAAATATCATTAAATATCTATTTATGTGAAATTTACCAAATATAAGTAAAATTTATATCCTCTTAACAATGGAAATGTTATTACTAAAACTAAAATTACAATATATTTACTAAGGGTAAACCGAAAGTATAAGGATTGAAATTACAATAATTACTTTCTAAAAATATTTTAATTATAGTATTTCAAACTATATTAATCTTTCTTTAGAAATAACTCATTTTGGGTTCATTTCCATTTAAAAATTAATTTATATTATCTTAAATTTTTAAGAGTTTCTAATTATAGACCTCTTCTTTCATATAAAAAGGTACACATTATTCTGTATTACTCACACGTCAAAAAAAACTAGTTTAGAAAATATATTATCCAAACCCTTCCTAAAATCCCTTCTTGAATCCCTTAGTGCTTAGTTTATGAAAAATAACCACTTTAGTGGTGTTAATTTGTTCTTTAAAGGATGTCAACAGAAGAAGAGGTATAATTCTGATTATTTATTTCTACTTTATTTATTCTTTTACTTCCATTAAATATCATTAATCCCTGAGGAACATATAACTCCACTATCCAAAATATATTTATATTTTTTTATATTTATATCATCAAACAAATACATCCCCAATTTTAATCAAATTAGAAATGAACATTTCGTTGTTGTGTACCTCAGAAAATCCCCTCGCGAAAAGATATAGTTCATTTTTCATTACCGTGTCTAAATACAGGTCATAATGATGGAATTAATTTTTTTATATGATTTACATGACATATAATTCATTATGATAGAATAATATATCAATTAATTTTTTACATTCCATGAACATAATAATTATTATGTCGTCCATACATACATGTGAACTATCACCTATAGGAAGTAATGTGATTCATTTTTATTCACCACATAAATTGTATCATATATAATGATATATTCAAATTATTATTATTATTATTATGTTAATAATTTTTTGATCATTCCAGAAAGATAAAAAAAATTACCTTATATTCATAATTATCAATTAATTATAAAACCAATACTCATGTGTACGTAAGACCTACCTTCTCCATAATTATGGAATTGTTTGTTTTTCATAAAAATAATTAATGATTTGATTTAAGTGTATAATTTAATTATATAAATGGTAATTATGTCCTTAATATATTTCTGCATATGGTGGATATATGACCACATTGACTATTGTTAACATAAGAAGTTCATTTTTGACTCATGTACTGAATATCGACGAAACATCCTCCACAAACAAGAATAACATTGTATTTTTTAACATAGTAATAAATTATATAAAATAAATTACGAACTTGAGAAAGGATCTGATTGTCACAACCCATCTTCGGGACCTGTGTCGTGACTAAACCAAGCCCGCCATCCATAGTCCAGGAGCTGGGGACTAGCACCAAAGGCGTAAATCCTGATAAAAGAGAAGTCATTGCCTTTATATAGCAAACAAACACAACAGAGTACGCAACATTAGTAAGCACAAAGTAAAACTGTATAAAAAAGTATGTTATGAAAAGTAATTGGGCCAGTATAAAAACCCAACTGTAAAGTAAAATACAACTGGAAAGCTAGTACAACTGCAGTAAAGTAAAACAGCAACCACTAAGTCGTCCTTTGGGAATCTCACCTGAAGGGTGGGTACAGATGGCCTCCACAGCACATCGGGTCTAGTCGTCCTCTTCGTGTACGTCTCACTAAGTGGTCTACCTATGGGTACCGTCCAGCTCCACAAGCCTCCACCTCGATCAGGGTTGTCCGTCGTCTGCATCCAACATAACGTAGTGCGGGTATAGCCCATGCAGGGGTGAGTATACGATACTAAGTAGGGACCCCAAGACCCCCGAAGATCTCTCAGAATCCACGAAAGATAACTACAAAAGGAAAGATACAAATATGAAGTATCCACCAACTCTACTTATGTATATTCCCATACATATACCTAAGTTAACAATCTCAATTCTCGAGCCCAATAACAACCCACTCCACAGAGGAAGGAAGTCAATCACACTGATGGTAATGATTGTAAGTCAAGACTCAGCTCATACAGGAATACATCTTTTATATAGAGATAGAGATTATCATATGTACTTACTGATTCATCATCTTTGTCAAACCCATGAAGGATTCTAGTACAGTTTTTGTCACTGCCAAACCCACAGAGGATTCTAGTACAGTTGTCGTCACTGCGGAACCCACGGAGGATTCCAGTACAGTTGTCATCGCTGCCGGACCCACACAGGATATAAGAACATTAGACATCATCGTCGAACCCACGGAGGATTCTAGTATGGTTGTCATCGTCGTCAAACCCATGGAGGATTCTAGTACGGCAGTCATCGTCGTCGAACACACGGAGGATTCCAGTACGGTAGTCGTCCCATTTGCAGCCTGCTCTAGGATTCATGCATAAAGCACGCTCAATTCCGGGAGGGTCCACTCCTTCAGCAAAGTGTTCGATACATATACTATCATGAATTCCAGAGTTGATATATCCCAAAATTCAGTCTCATCAAAAGGAACCCAACGTGACAGACGGCGCGTCAATCGGACACTCGGTCTGAGAGATATTGGCTTTTCCGTTCTAGGGGCCCGGTTGGAATTATGCTCATTACAAACCCTGTCCTTTTCCAAAGTTGACCAAAACTCACTTTTAGTATCGCAAAAAGGACTTTCTCATCACAAGGATACCAATGCTACTGACGGTGCGTCGATCGGACGTGTGGCCTTAAAGTTATTCTCACTTAAGCGTAACGGGCCTGGCCCATTAAACACAGTGGCTGACAAGTCGGGTCGACCCGGTTTGGGCGGGTCCGACCCATCTGTTGTCAGGCCAGCCCGGTGAAGCATGCGGCCCAGCCCGAAGGGGCTCAGCCCAGCCCGATGGCATAAGGCCCGGCCTAGATGGCATGGCTCGGCCCGCAGCTCGCACGGCCAGCTGGTCGAGCCGGTTCGGGGGGGGGGGGGGGGGGCGACTTCTCGAACTGACGGCGCCGAGTGGCACCACCCTCCTTCTGCCGGTTCTTCCACCAGAGTGGCCCACCCTGTGCGGACAGCGGCTCTCCGCAACAAGGTGTCGTGGGGCACCGCAGTTCCTCCAGCCCGGCCAGCTACAGTCGGCCGGTTCTCCTTCAGCCGAGCGGCCGGCGGATGCGGGCCGCAGTTCCTCTAGCCCGGCCAACTATGACAGGCCAGTTCTCCTTCGGCCGAGTAGATGGTGGATGCGGGCCATGGTTCCTCTCTATGCGACCGGCATACAGGTTACTGCTTTGTCCATTCACCGCCATCCCTTTCGTCACTATCAACATCGATAAAACAATAAGGATCAACGGACGGTCGTCGGGTTGTGTACGTTCGGCCCACGCCCTCCGCGTTAAGCGGTATTATATGGACAAAGAAAAACCACAGTTTCAACGATGAATGCAGAAAAATTTTAATCAATTAAAATTGAACATAATCCCCCTACCTCGAAATAAGGTTCATTTGTAGGCGGAGTCACGGGGAGGCGGTATCAACTCATTGATGTCAGGGAATAAGGGGTCGAGGATGGCGCGTCGTTGGCGTTCCTTGAGGGTGGCTCCTTCCCATTTGGCTTGGCCAACGATCGAAGGAGAAGATTTTAATTCTTTTATGGTGTTTCGTTGGAAGGACAGTGTTCTTCGTTGAAGAACAAAGCTCTACTAATTCTCTAGAGTTTCCCTCACTAAAAATATTTTCTATCCAAATATTAAAAATAGACTTCTCCATCTTAAAGAAATTCCAACCAATTAAAAATAATTCAAAAAGAATTATTGATACCCTTGTTTAATTAAAGAAGATTATCTCTTTTGGTTGGCACAATTTATGAGAGGAGGTGGCCTCATAAATGCTTGGGAGGTTGAGAGGTTCCACCTTAATGAGGGGAGGAGTTAAGGGGGGTTAAGGGAATATGAAAAGGTTAGGGCTCATGTGGGCCCCACCATACTAAATCCTCTCATGGGAGGTTCAGTGGGTGTGGACCCCACCTATTACTCCCCTTGGGATGAAATAACTAACATCCATAAATAAAATTTGTGTGCAACAAATTTTATTTATTTTATTCTAAATCCCCAAATATTAACTCTCAAATCGCATAAAATGAAACTGCGGTAAAGGTCCCGTTAAACGAATACCGGTGCTGCAATTTCATCGGTGTCCTCAGATTTCAATTCCGAGCACCGGTTCAAAAGATAGGAAAACTCACACATACGTTTACTGAACGTACCCAAAAAAACATTAGAAAGTGATTTCGGGCACACCAGGCATTAGAATTAAGTGCTGTCAGAAACCGCAGACTCGTAAAATTCCAAAGTATTTAAGAAAAAAATTCCTTGAAATTTCCGGGTCTTTACATTACTCCCACCTAATATCTTTACGTCCCTGTAAATCTACAGAACACACTAGGGAAACAAATGGGGGTACTGAGTTCACATCTGAGTGTCCCGCTCCCAAGTGCTCTCTTGGTGGTTCTCGTGATGCCAGCGAATGCACACTAGAGGAATCGACCATCCACATAGGACTCACTCCTGCTGATCCTAGATATCCACTGGGACCTCTGTAAATGTTGCCCCTTCATCGATGTCCAACTCCCTATGATCGATGATGTGGGTCGGATCGTGCACGTATCTCCTCAGTTGTGATACGTGAAAAACGTCACGCACTCGGTGCAACTGAGGTGGAAGGTCCAGGTAGCAAGCAACCATGCCTACTCTGCTGAGGACCTAGAAAGGTCTGATGAATTTTGGAGATAACTTACCGCCCTGGACAAATCTCCGTAGACCCCATTGAGGTGAGACCCATAAGAAGAAGTGGTCACCATCCTCGAACTCCAGTGGTCTCCATATCTTATCATCATAGGACTTCTGTCTGCTCTGTGCAGTCTTCATCCGCTCTTAGATGATCTACACCTTCTCCATCATAGGCTGAACCATCTCGGGTCCTATAATTTCTAATTGCCCAGGGTCAGTCCAGCACAAAGGTGATCTGGAAGGTTGGTCGTACAGTTCCTCATAAGGTGTCATCCCGATGGTGGAGTGGTAGCTGTTTTTGTACGCAAACTCCACCAAGTGTAGATGATCCTCCCAACTGCGACCAAAGTCGAGGACACTTGCACAGAGCATTTCCTCGAGAGTCTGAATGGTCTTCTCAGTCTTGTTATTCGTCTGAGGATGAAAGGTGGTGCTCAAGCGAAGCTACGTCCCAAAAGCCTCCTGTAATCCCTTCCATATCCAGGAGGTGAATCAAGCATATCAATCAGAAACAATAGATGATGGAACATCATGAAGCCGTAAGATATCCTGAATGAGGATGAGTCCCATGCTCTCTACCAATCCATGCTCTCTAATTGGTAGGAAGTGGACCGACTTGGTGAGTTGGTCTATGATCACCAAGATAGAGTCATGTCTTCTCAATGTACGTGGAATCCCCACCATGAAATCTATGGATATTCTATCCCACTTCCACTCTAGAACCTCTAAGGGTTGTACCAAGGATGTTGGAACGTGGGGCTCCACATTAACTTGCTGAAAAGTGAGTCATCATGGAACGAACTCTACTACAACCTTCTTCATACCCTGCCACTAGTGCTATCATCTGAGGTTCTGATACATCTTAGCCACTTCTGGATATACCACTAGAGGGGAAGTGTGAAACTCCCTTAGCACTTCCTCCTGTAGTGCAACTGGTACCATGGTGCGTCCCCTGAAAAGGATGATGTGCTCCCCTCCTTCAGAAAATCCATCAGGTGCATGTCCTAAGGATATCTGAACACATCGCATCTCATAGTCAAAGTCCTCACGTTGTGCTTCCCTGACTCGCTAAAGAAGTGGAGGAGTGACTGTGAGAGACTGAATAAAGGCTACTCCATCAATATCTACAAAGGATATCTGCAACGCAGCTAGCAACTCCATCGCCTCTCCTAGAAGCAGAATGCCCGATCTCCTGCTGAGATCATCAGCTACAACGTTCCACTTCCCAGGATTGTAGACTATCCCAATATCAGAATCCTAGAGGAACTGAAGCCATCATCATTGTATCAGGTTCAGTTCCTTCTTCAAGAAGATGTACCTAAGACTCTGGTGGTCGGAATAGACTGTAAAGCGCTCGCCCATGAGATAGTGCCGCCACATCTTCAAGGCGAAGACCATTGCTCCTAACTCTAGGTCATGGGTAGAGTAGTTCTCCCCATGTTGTATCAACTGTCGTGAACCATACGCGATCACTACTTGCTCCTACATCAGGACACACCCGAGTTCGGTCCCTAATTCATCACAGTATACTATGTACCCAACTCCCTCCTCTAGTATACTCAATATGGGCGCACTTTTCAATCTCTGTCTCAGCTCTTGAAAGCTCTGCTAACATCTATCTGACCCCACGAAGGGTTTCCCCTTCTTTGTCAAAGTTGAAAGTGGTGCTGCAACTCTGGAAAAGTCTGGCTAAAATCTCCGATAGTACCCAACCAGACCCATGAAACTCCGCACCTCCATCACGCTCTTGGAAGGCTCCCAAGAAAGTACTGCCTCGATCTTCACTGGATCCACTGCAACTCCATCCTCTAAGATGACGTGTCCCAGAAATTGAACCTCTCTAATCCAAAACTAGATCTTCGAGAGCTTAACATAAAGCTGGTGCTCTTAGAGTGTATCCAGTACAACCCGCAAGTGGTAGGCATGATCCTCCTCAACGGTCGAGCGAATCAATATGTCGTCGATGAAAACTATGAAAAATAGATAGAGGTAAGTCTAGAAGATCATGTTCATGAGACTCATGAACACTGCTTGATCATTCGCTATGCCGAAGGGCATAACCAAGAACTCTTAGTGGCCGCACCAACACCTGAAGGCAGTCTTCTGCACATCCTCATATCAAACATTGAGCAGGTGATAGCCTGACCCAAGGTCTATCTTTGAGAACCAACGTGCTCCCTTAATCTTATCAAAGAGGTCGTTAATCCTTGGGAGTGGGTACTAGTTCTTCACGGTCATCTGATTCAGGCGACGATAGTCGACACACAACCCCAAGCTCCCATCAGCCTTCTTGGCAAAAAAAATCAGAGAAGCCCAGGGTAAAACACTGGGTCGGATGAATCCCTTCCCTTGCAAGTCCTCCAATTGTACCCGCATGTCACGAAGCTCAGTGGGATCCATCCGATATGCTGGAGTACATATCGGTGATGTCTCGGGGTACAGGTCAATGTAGAAGTCTACCTCTCTGCGAGGAGGTATTCCTGGAACTTCGTCAGGAAAAACGTCTGCATAATAATCCACCACAATAGGAAAACTCGGACTCTACACATCAACTGCTCCAAGGATGATACTAGCCAACTGATGTGTGATCGGTTGTCCTCTCCTCTGTGTAAGTCCATCCTACACTGCAAAGGCTCCCTTCTCGCCGGTGAAGGTGAGCCTACTCCCATCCGTATGAACACACCGCACTTTGTGCCTAAAGTAGTCGATCTATACATGGACTGTAGACAAATAGTCCATACCCAAGATGACGTTGTAAGGCCTTGATGTCGCTAAAAGAAGATCCCAGCCGAAGGTCTCGCCTCTTAGAGTAAGTTCACACTGCCGGCACCAGTGTGTAATCATCAAGTCTGCTACTATAGGAATCTCTAGACGTAAGGATCAAGCCAACGACTCCATCAGAATCTCCGAGCTCCGAACAAGGGAAACCGAAATAAAATAATGACTCACACGTGTGTCTATAATTACTAAAGCAAAGGTGGAGTAGACACAGATAGTACCTCGAATCATCTCAGGTGTGTCGTGGTCATAGGCCTCGACTGCCTGGAGATGAGCCTGCCCCTATATGGCATCTCCCTGTGGTCAGGGAGGTCCTCCTGGTGGTGGTGGTGGTAGAGCCACAAAGTGTCGTCCACCACCCGTTGCTCGGCCAGATCCTATGCCACATCTTCCTGCACCCTACGGACCACCACGGTCGAACATCTGCCTCTTCCTGGAGGTCCCTCAATTGTTTGTTTCTCATCCGCATGGCGGGTCGGGCAGTCCCGAGCCATGTGACCCTGCCTGCTGCATGCATAGCACTGCCTAATCCTCATATAGGTGTCTATGTTCCCTATTCCATGCACAACTGAACCTGTATCCTGAGGTCGCCCACCTGATGGCCTGGTCTGCTTGGACCTCTACATCTACTGTCTACTACCAGCTACAGAAGAATCTACAACGTGTCTCCATGTGGAGGGTCTCGCCACTGGGGACTGCTCAGCGAGAAAACTCTCCACTTAAATAGCTCGCTCCAGCACCCCCACCTATACCGGGATGTTGAGGGGAATCGTCGAAGATCTGATATCGTGCCTCAGTACCTGCTCGAATGTCTGGGAACTAAATAATGTGTTTCGTACCATATCCATGGAGTAGAATGAGAGGTCAGTAAACCTTGCTGAGTATTGAGCTACTATCATGCTTCCCAATCGCAGATGAAGTAACTCTTAAATCATCACCGCATGAAGTGTGGAGGGAATAAACTATGAGTGGAAGAGAGTCTCTAAGTCTATCCAGAGTAGAGATGCCTCGTCATGCACCTGTAGAATCAAGCTCCACCATCTACCTGCTGCTGGGTGCATGAGACTCGCAACAAGGATCACCATAAGATCAGCTGGTGTCCATAATAATCTAAAAACTTTGAAAATAGCCTCCATCCAATCCTCGGATACCTGTGGGTCTGTCTCTCCACGGAACATATGCGGCCTTTGTCGTTGAAAATCGTGCAACGCGCTCAAGCGGCGTGCACTCTCTGCTGCTAGAGCTGGTAGTATTGGTGGCTCGGCGAGTAGAGGTACCACTGGGTCCTCCACTATGATGGGGCCCTACACTGAAGCCTCTTCGCTCAGTGGGCTACCATCCCACACGTAACTTGGAACCCTAACTGGTTTCCTTCGTGGGGCTGTCCTGAAAATAAACAGGTGAACCATGGTCAAATAGTATACCTTGTGAGCTGACACAATGTAATCACAAAGAAAACTATTGAAACACACATGTAATCATTGTTTTCGTACATTGAGTCAGAAATCTGAAGTCAGTGTCCTGGTGTATGGATAAGTCGGTCGTCGCACTAACACTAGATTCCCTGGACTGAAAACACCACTCAATACTCTTAACATTATTGCTTCACAGTAAGATAGATCAGATTCCTAATTTATACGGTAGAACCGACTACTCTGATACCAATTTTTCACGACCTATCGTCGGGGCCCGTGCCTTGACTACCCCAATCCCACCTTCCATAGGCCATGGGCTAGCGACTAGTACCAAAGGTGTAAATCCCAATAAAAGGGAAGGCGTTGCATTTATATAGCAAACCAACACAACAGAGTACGAAACAGTAGTAAGCACAAAGTAAAACTGTATAAAAAAGTAAGTGCTGAAAAGTAAATGGGCCAGTATACAAACCCAGTTGTAAAGTACATTATAAATGAAAAGCTAGTACAACTGCAGTAAACTAAAATAGAAACCACTGAGTTGTCCTCCAGGAATCCCTCTTGAAGGGTGGGTACAGAAGGCCTCCTCAGCACCTCGGGTCCAGACGTCCACTCTGTGTACGTCTCGCCAAGTGTTCCACCTCCGGGTACTGTCCAGCTCCACAAGCCTCCACCTCAATCAGTGTTGTCCATCGTCTTCATCCAAAACAATGTAGTGTGGGCATAGCCCGTCCAGGGGTGAGTATATGATAATCAGTAGGGACCCCGAGACCCCCTAAGTTCTCCCAAAATTCACGAAGTATAACCACAAAAGGAAAGTTACAAAGACGAAGTATCAACCAACTCTACTTAGGTATATGACCACACATATACCTAAGTTTACAATCTCAGTTCGGCTCCAACTCTCGAGCCCAAGAACAACCCAGTCCACACGGGAAGGAAGTCAATCAAACTGATGGTAATGATTGTAAATCAAGACTCAGCTCACACAGGTATACATCTTTCATATAAAGATAGATATGATCAGATGTAGACACTGGTTCATCATCTCTGTCGAACCCACGGAGGATTCAAGTACAGTGGTCGTCACTGTCATACCCATGGAGGATTCCAGTACAGTTGTCGTCACTGCCGAACGCACGGAGGATTCCAGTACAGTTTTCCTCGCTGTCAAACCCACGGAGGATTCCAGTACAGTATTCATCACTGCCGAACCCATGAAGGATTCCAGTATATTATCCATCATCTTTGAACCCATGGAGTATTCCAGTACGGTAGTCGTTGCAGTCGCATCCAGTTCTAGGGTTCCCGCACACAGCATGCCCGATTCTGGGAGGGTTCGCTCCTCGATCCAAGGGTTTGATACATCAACAATAAAAAAATTTAGATTTGATGTATCCTGAAGTTCTATCTCATCAAAAGGCACCCAACGCGATAGACGGTACATCAATTGGACGCCGTGTCTGAGAGATATTGGATTTTCTGTTCCAGGGGCCCGGTTGGAATTATGATCGTTCCAAACCCGGCCATTTTCCAAAGTCATCTAAAAATCACATAGAGTATCGTAAAGTGGAAAGTCTCTTCAAATGGATCCCATTGCCATAGACGGCATGTCGATCAGATGCGCGGTCTTAATGTTATTCTCACTTAAGCGTAATAGGCCCGGCCCATTAAGCCCAGTGGATGACAGGTCGGGTCGACCCGGATTTGGCGGGTCCAACCCGTCTAGTGTCAGATTGGCCTGGTGAAGCACACGGCCCAGCCTGAAGGGGCGTGGCCCGGTCTGGTGGGGCACGGCCCGACCCGATGTCGCGCGGCCCGGCCTGGCCGGCACCGCCCGGCCCCAGCTAGCATGGCTCGCGGCTCGGGCAGCTCTCCGAGCTGGTGCAGGCCGGACCGGCCCCCCGACATATCGAACCAGAGGAGCTGAGCAGCACTGCCCTCCTTCCAACCAATCGGCCGATGAGTCGGCCGGTTCTTCCCCCAAAGCGTCCCGCCCTGTGCGGGCCCAGGCTCTCCGCAGCGTGGCGCCGTGGGGCGTCGTGGTTCTTCCAGCCCGGCTGGCTATGGCCGGCCGGTTCTCCTTCGGTTGAGCAGCCCGCGGATGTGGTCCATGATTCCTCTCCACGTGGCCAGCATACGGTCGTCGCTCTCTCTGGTCACCACCATACCTTTCGTCACCGTCGCCATTGAAAAAGAACAAAGATCAACTGAGGGTGGTTGGGCCGTGTCCATTCGGCCCGCACCCTCCGCGTTATGTGGTATCATATGGCCGAAGACAAACCATAGTTTCAACGATGAATGAAGAACAATTTTAAAAAATTAAAATTGAACATAATCCCCTACCTCAAAATAAGGTTCATTCGTAGGCGTAGTCGCGGGGAGGCAACATCAACTCATTGACATCGGGGAAGAAGGGGCAGAGGAAGGCATGTTGTTGGCGTTCCTTGCAGGTGGTTCCTTCTACTTTGGTTTGGTAGAATATCGAAGGAGATAATCGTCATTCTTTGCTGGTTCTTCATTGGAAGGATAGTGTTCTTAGTTGAAAAACAAAGCTCTACTAATTCTCCAGAGGTTCCCTAACCAAAATTATTTTCTATCCAAATATTAAAAATAGACTTCTCCAACTTATAGAAATTCCAAAAAAATTTAAAAAAATTCAAAAATATTTATTGATACCCAATTTTAATTAAATAAGATTCACTATTTAGGTTGGCACATTTTATGAGAGGATGTGGCCTCATAAATGCTTGGGAGGTGGAGAGGATCCACCTTAATGAGGGGAGGAGTTAAGGGGGGTTAAGGGATGATGAAAAGGTTAGGGATCATGTGGGCCCCACCATACTAAATCCTCTCATGGGAGGTTATGTGGGTGTGGGCCCCACCTATAAATCTCCTTGGGAGGAAATAACTAACATCCATAAATAATATTTTTGTGCTACAAATTTTATTTATTTTATTCTAAATCCCCAAATATTAACTCTTAACCCGCATAAAACACAACTACGGTAAAGGTCCCATTAAGCGAATAACGGTGCGGTGAGTTCATCGATGTCCTAGGATTTCAATTCTGAGTGCCAGTTCAAAAGATACAAAAACCCTCACGTATGTTTACTGAATGTACCAGAAAAAAACTTCACAAATTGATTCCGGGCACACGAGCCCTCGGAATCAAGTGCCGTCAGAAACCACAGACTCGTAAATTTTCAAAGTATTTAAGAAGAAAAAATTGTTGAAATTTCTTGGTCATTACACTGATGAAATTTTATATTAACCTAATTATATTATTTAGTATGATTAAGAGAGTATGATACAAGTCATACTAAATGTAAGAGACTTATTCTCAATATTCTTTCATTGAGACCTATTTTGATAATATAATCCAACATCATTTATTCGGTGTATAACTAAGAAAATTTAATATTAAAATAATATAATTTTTTTAATTGGATATTATTTTTTGAGGTGTTTTTCTAAATGGAAAATGAATTTTTTTTAAAGTATGTGGCAACAATTACTTATCTGTCATAGTGATAATTATTTGAAATGTGTATTCCTCTAGAATCCTTAAGGGTTTGAAGAGGAAAATAAATAAAATATTCTCTTTTAAGTTATTTTTGAATTGACAATGGTTTTGATGAAAGATTTCTTATGTCAATATGTTGAAATTATATCCTATGTTTTTAGTGTGGAAAAGTTAAATTTCCATTCATCTTGTTCATGTGTTATGATTGTGTTACGGTTCTTGGTAATTGATTGTGTATATGGGTGGTTCTTAGATATCTAAGGGAATGTGATCCACTAATAGCTCTCTACTTCATTGGTTAATGAGAATGATTTAATTGGTAATGATTAATAAATGATTTAGGGTATATACTAGGATGTGTATTCCAAACCTAGCCATGATGGTTACTCCATATATAGTTGTGAAAACTACAATGTTAGTACGATATAGATCAAACAAGTCATCTTTATTATTAATGGAATATATGATGTTTTTTATGAATTATATAATTTCATAATGTATTTTAAGAACATCTATTTTATGGGTGAAAACTATGATTTAGTTAAAATGATTTCATGAGTTTAAAAGATTCCCAGACAAACAGATTAAATTCATATTTTACATCCCATACTAAGATTATTATGTTAATCCCATGTTTTTTAAATGATTTACATTGGGTATAAGGATTGTTAATGGAAATAAAGAATTTATTAGGATTTTTTTCATGAAAAATAAATCATGAAATATTTAAATGAGTTTTTTTTTATAAAAATTCATAGTTAGTTGATGTGTCTACATTATAATATTAAATTTGTTATCTCAATTTTATGTCCTAATTCATTGAAAATATAAATATAAAAAAAAATACACAATATGAATTCTTGACATAACTCAATATTTGTTAATCTTTAAGGTTGGACCTTATATTTTGAATCAAAGGTCAATTTAGATCTCTTCTAGGGATAATATATTTTTAATAGAATATCCATAAATGATTTTTCTATAATTTTATAATTGAAATTATATGTAATTTCATGATTACAATGTTTCTTATTTTATGATATGTTTGTTTGGATTGGGTTTTTAAAGAAAAAATGTGGAATCAATGTTGGGATGATATCTAGTGGAAAAAACCCTTCATAATCAGCAAACTGAAATGGTCAAAATTGAATCTCAACAGTTTGTTGTAGTGATGACAAAATTTACTAAAGTTATAATTGGTAATGGTATGCATCCATGAGCCTAGTAAAATCAACTAATTAGGAACATGTAGGTATTGTATCAATTAATGATACAACATCCCTTATTATTTCGAGGATCAGCTAACCCCTTGCTACCTGAATGGTGGATTAAATACAATGAAAATATTTTTTATGACATCGTGTGTTCAAAAAAGTAAATGCTTAGTCTTTTTATTTACAATTTTGAAGGTTAACCCGTCTAGTGGGGGTCTATAGTTAAGAATATAAAGTTGAGGAGGATATTTGTTCTCTTGCGTGGGAACAAAAAAATGTATGTTTCTTGAGAAATATTTTCTTAAGTAGGTTTGACTTAAAAAGAAAAATAATTTTTAGAATATACAAAAATTTTGATTCAGTGGTAGTATACACTATTAAATTCACATGATAGTAAAATTTTGATCCAAATTTCATCCAGTGTCTTGATAGAAAAATAATTCATTTTTACTAAGGATTAAAGGAAATCTATCAAATGGAATGGGCTTATCGTGGGTTAAAAAATTATGAAAAACCTATTTGATGTGCAGAGAAGGTGGAAATGGAGTTTTCTGATGATTATGTGTTCTTTGAAAAAATGTATAATAATTTGTCGATGAGGAAATAGAAAGGTAATAATTCTTCAAAAAAGGATGATTGTAAGAAAATTATGTTTATAGATTGTGAAATTTGTGGTAAAAATAAAACTGGGGAATTATTTTTGAATTCAAGTAAGTGATTTTGATGTAGAAAAATAGTATATATGGAATATATGTATAATGAATAATACCATGTTAATTGAAAGAAAAAACCTAATATATAGTAAGAAATTTGTTTTAAATTTAACTTTTTGGTTCATTATGTAAACGTGTGCCTGATAAAGAATTTGAAATGTGGAATCAACTAAACTAAATGTATAAATGTTTGGAAAAGACTTCTGAAACTAATTATAATGATTCAGGGTCATCAAATGATGTTATATGAGGTACATTGTTAGTTTGTTGAGATTATGCCATTTTTTTTGTTTGATTCAAAGTCTACACATCCATTCATTTATGATAAATTTTATAGTATATTGGGAATCACACCACATAAAATGATTCAAAAACTTATAGTAAAAGAAACTTGGGGAAGATATGAGGCAAAAAAATAATACAAATCTTTATTTCCTTATCTGTGGAATGAATTTACCTAAAACCCATGTTGTTTTTCCTCTATTATTGTTTTATATCATTCTTGTCATGACTTGGATATATTTTTACCATTCTATGACTGACTTTAGAGCTAATGAATTTTATTATGAGAATGGAATTCGGTTTCTATACAAGAATGAAAACTTACTTCTGATAACATATTAGGAAGATGACAAACTTTTAACATATGGGAATTAATGTAATCATTCATGTATTTTTAAAAACAAATGAATAGTTTAGATTAATGTTTTTTCATTGCTTAATGAGTATCTTGATGTCTTTCTGATGATTTTCCTATTATTATACCTAATTAGAAAGATGATTGTTGTTTTTTTAATAGTTGTTAAAGTTATTCCAATTTCAAAACCCCATTATATAATGACTCAAATTTTAATTTTAGAGTAGAAGAATCAGTTACATGGTTTTTTAAATAAAGGTTTCATTAAACCTAGCACATCACCATAGGGTAACCCCGTTTTGTTTATTAAAAATGAATAGTGTTCAATGATACTTTTCATTAATTATGGATACATTAATAACATCACTATTATGAACATTTATCCATTACCACATATTGATGATTTATTTTATCATCTATAGGATGCATAATATTTTTCAAAGGTTAAATTGAGGTCTGGTTACCATCAGTTGAATGTAAAAGAATAAAAAAATTTGAAGACTGTAATTAATACTAGATATGAACATTATGAATTAGTATTTCTGTATGTTTTCTTGAATAATAAGACTATTGTATTCATTGATCTTATATAAAGAATAATTCTTCAGTTGTTGGATATGTTAGTGGATGTGTTTATTGATGACAGATTGTTATTTTATAAATGTAAAGTGGATATGATTGTCATTTAAGTGTTTCCTTGCATGCCATAAAAGAAAAAAAACATTATGGTATATTCAGAAAGTCAGGGTGTTGGTTACAAAAAATTTCATCCCTTAGCCACATTTTTTTCAAATGGGAGAAATCATTATCATTATTAAAATATATTTGAATAATGGACAAGACACAAAAATATAAACGAATTTTATAGATTTTAGTGTTTGGCAGGACATTACAAGTGGTTTATTGAATATGTTTTTACAGTTATATAGCCCAAAGACTATGTTAACTCAAAAAAAATTTAGTTTCATTTAAAACATTAATTTTATGATTTCATTCATTAATTGAAAAGAATATTAGTTAATGATATAGTTTTTCAACTACCATCTAAAAATGGAGTATTTGTTATCTATAGTTTTGATTAGTTGAATATGCATAGTTCTATATTAATTAAAATGATCTGGAAATTTATTATTCTTCACCTTAGTTTAAAACATAAGAGTTAAATTATTTTTTTAAAAGGTTTGGAATTAGGCACTGTTATTTTTTATTTATAATATTTGAGGCATCATCTATATGGTGTAAAATCTGAAATATATATTATCTAAAAAATTTGTAGTATATATTCACATAGAATTAATTGAACATGAGATAGAGAAGACAATTATAACTAATCAAAGATTATGATTTTTTGATTCTTTACAATTTTGCAATCATAAACAAGGTGTTCAATTATTTGATTTGAAAAATTAATACAATGTTAACCATGTCATGTTTGGAACATGATCCTTTGGACAATGATTTGATGAACTTTGTCTTGGACGTAATTTGTGAGTGAGATCCATCAATTCTTTCTAGATATCTGTGCAATCATCTCTATCAGAAAAAAATAATAATGTGTAGAAGGAAGATAGTGAGTTGTAGAAAAATGTAAAAATCTTTCAAAAGGGTAAGATGCCAAAATTTATTATTGATGAAATTTTTATTTTGATATTTGGGAAGTGATTATGTGTGCCTTTTGAATCACAATTGATGAAAGAGTTGTTATGTGAAGCTCATAATTCTTTGTTTCTTGTTCATCATCGCATTACTATGATGTATAGATAGCATCAATAGAATTATTGATGAGTTAGAATGGAAAACGATATTAATGACTTTACAATTATGTGTTTGACTTGTCAGTTATTTAATGCATAGAAATAGTTTATAATGGTAATGATTTATTCTTTTTCAATAACTTAGTGTAAATTGAAAAATATATCCATGTATTTTTTAGTGATGTTGCCAATTTCTTCTTGATTTAATAATGCGACTTGGATTATTTATTATAGATTGAATAAATCACCTCATTCTACTCATTTTTGACATATGTTATCTCTAGATCAACCTTATATGTTTTATCATAATGAGATAGTATGGTTAAAAGGAGTTCCTCTCTACATTATATCTGGTCATGATCGTAGGATCACTAGTATATTTTGTAATGTCATTCTGATGTTATTGGGAACTGAATTAAATTTCAGTACATCTTTTTTATCCATTATAATATTGGTAGTCAGAATGATCAATTCATTCCTTGAAGAATATTCTATGTGCTTGTTTAATGGATTCCCTGGAAAATTGGTATTATCATCCTTCTTTGGTTATGTTTTCTTTTAAAAATAGTTTTCATCAATGAATGGAGATTTCACAATTCGAGGCATTATATGGAAAGTGGTGTAGAACTCTAGATTTTTGGGATGATGTATGTAAAAAAAGTTAATTGGGTCAGAATTAGTATAAGAGATGGGAAAAATTATAGTTGATTTAGAAACACAATAAGAAAAATCAGATCACGCAGAAATATTATATGAATAACCATAGGAATGATCATTCTATTAAGGTAGGTGATCATGTATCGATCAATGTTTCCCCTAGAAAAGTGAGATGAATTTTGGTAAAAAATAGATCCTAAGTCAACACTCATTAGACCCTATGAAATACAAGAGAAATTTAGATCAGTTTCCTAATGTGTTTCCATACATCCATGTTTATCCTAGGTACACAAAGTTTTCATGATTCAATGTTATGAACGTATATGTTAGATACATCTCAGATTTTGGGTCAACAAGTAGTTCGGTTGGAAGAAAATCATTCTCATGAGGAATGACATGTCTATATTTTTGGCCGCAAATAGCAGGTGTTGCAGAATTAGGAGAGAAATATAGTTATAGATTTCTAAAAAAACTATTTCTCTGAAAAGGCCACATGAGAATCTAAAAATGATACGAGGGATAAATACACCAAATTATTTCATATGCCAATAAAGTTTTGAGAAGACAATTTATAAAAGGTGGATGGATGGAACATCATAAGTGACTATAGAATAATACTTTTTCATATGTATTTGTATTTATGAATTGGATATTAATTTTAGTTTAATAGGGACACTATATCATAAAGTGTAACAGACATGCAACAATGTGTGTCTCCAAAATATTATGTTGCACATAAGACTGATTTATTATAAAAAAATAATACGTTTTCAATATTATTATTTAAAATGGTAATCATCACCTAGTCAATGTATTGGATGAAATGAACATGACAAACTTTATTATATTTACACATAGTTATTTAATTTTTTTTTACTTTCTTCAAAAAAACTTATTGGCTTAAATTAAGATTAAATCAATTTTTATGAAAAAGAGATCTAAAATATTAATAAGGTAGTATTACCACCTTTTGATGGAGAACCCATTTTAAATTATGTTTATTATACAATAATATGTTCTATTTGAAGAAATAAACTTCTAATTTGGAATTGGGACATCAAAATTAATTTTGAATAATTTTTTGGTATTTTTTGATAAAATTAAAATTTTAATGAATTTTAAAACATAAAACAATGTAATTCCAAACTAAATTTTCATATAATATATTTATATTGATAAATTATATTTTAAATTGGGTTTAAAGTATAATTATATTATTTTTTCATAATTTAATACAAGTTTGTTGATTGGATGTTTTTTCATGTTGAAATTATTTAAAAACACTTGCCAATACTTTGATTGTTTTTTAAAACATGTATTGTCGTTTTAATAATGATGATCGATTTTTAATATATTAATACATATTCTTTGTATTAATTTATTTAAATATGGATTATATATTTGGAATTATTAGGTATAAATAATGTAAATATGTTCATTTAAATTTTTTTATTTCTTGATTTGAAACATTAGTATTTTTAATTTACCACAGTTAAAAGAAAATATAGAATATTAGGGTATTAAATCATATAATAAGAATAGTATAATTACCCAAAACCTACCAAATTATTATTGGATGATTAATTGTAGAACCTTAACACATAAGGATGGTAATTGAAACAATTATTGGACTTTTTCCCCCGAAATTGATATTAACTTTGTTAAAATAAATAAAAGTGAATATGTGCCACCCTTTTATTTCTTATAAGTATAAATATTATAATATACTGATAAATATTATATAAAATTGATAATAAATTATCTCAAAAAATTTAATGAAATTATCTAAAACATGGGATTAATTTATTTTTTTAAGAGACCACGAAATTTCTATTAATAATGATACACTATTTATACAAAAATTATTTTATTAATATAAATATAAAAAAAATTATATAAAATTTATTAAAATAAATATAATTCAAATTAATTAGGGTACTCTGTTTATTCTCTAGGGAACTATGACTTCTTATAAGCAAATTCTATGTTTTTTTGATGTTATATATCTGATTTTATTTTACATAAATTCAATGATATGAATAGTGTAAAAATGATATGATTGATATTATTTAAAAATAATCTTTTATTAAATTATTTTAAAATAAAAAAAAATAAGATTATAGCGTGACATTGATATTATTGGAATGTTCATAATGTGTCAAATTAGGGGAAATTTACCCAATATAAATAAAAAATATAACCTTTTAATATTGAAAATGGTGTGACCATAATTATAAGTAAAATATATTAATTAAGAGTAAACCAAAATGATATGGTTCAAAATATAATTTACATTTATAAAAAAACTTATGTGAGGATTTAGAACCATCATCATCTTAAATTATCCATACTCATGTTGGAGAGATTTTTATTTAAAAAATGATTTATATTAATTTAATATGTTTAGAGTTTCCATGGTTTACCCTCTCATGTCCTATAAAAAGGTGCCCACTCTTGTCAATTACTCAGATATAAAAAACCAGTTGGATTGGATGATCTCTACCACAAAAACTTCCTATAATCACTAAACACATTCTTGAGGCCCTATTTTATCCCCAAAACGCTCCTTAGATGTGTTTTGTTGTTCTTCAAAGGTGATAAAATGAAGAATAGGTAACAATTATTTATGTATTTCTATATTATTTCTTATTCAACATATATTAAATGTAATTCATCCTTGATGATATAATAATTATTGTGTGCTCAAAATAATTATTTTTAATATGTTAATATCATCACAAAAATACATCTCCAATTTCATCAAATGGGAAATGAACATTTTGTTCGTGTGAACGGCGGACTACCGCATCATGAACTGATAAAGTTATTTATTCGTTACCATCTCTCAATAATGGTCATAATGATGTAATTAATATTTGTATATCATGTTGATGAAATATTTATAATAATAAGATAATAATATATCAATTATGTTCTAACATTCCATGAACATGAAAATGATAATGTCCATTATGGGTATGTGTGAACTATCACCTCCAAAAAAGGATCTGAATCGTTTTTAATCCCCA
The DNA here is from genome assembly GCA_963277665.1 of Viscum album. NCBI lineage: Eukaryota > Viridiplantae > Streptophyta > Magnoliopsida > Santalales > Viscaceae > Viscum > Viscum album. The sequence continues at coordinate 602,574,121 of OY728126.1, forward strand.
AATCACTTATATGATATCTATAAGTATATTTAAATAGTTATTATGATTTTAATAATATCATTATTAAAATGTAATGATTAAAAATAATTACCTTGTTTCTATAATGATCAATGAGATATTGATGTGTTACTCATTCAAATGTATGTCATATTGTCTCCATAATATAAGTATAGTTTATGAATAAAAATTTTAATAATGTCATTAATATTATTTTTTATATTATTCAATTATGGCCTCATGGATTATTTTCATCATATCAAGTTAAATTGTCTCAAGATCCTAATATTGGAAAAAACATACAACATAAAGTTAAATAATTATATCATTGTTATAACATGTAATATATTTTGTAAAATGAATAATAAAAATGAAAATGTTTTGGAATCATGTGAAAGTTAACATAAGTATATTAATAACTATTATAAAGAACATATGAGACACGTTGGACTCAAGGTAAGAGACATTGTATCATTCTACTTTCACTGAGGCATATTTCAGGGACATACACCACCTTCATTCATATGGTGTATAATTAACCACAATGAAATTTTATTTAATTAAATGTGTTTGGAAATGAAACATTTCCTTTGAATAATTTTACTGGATTGAAAAAGTACTGTTTTTTAATTTCTTCGGTGAAAATGACATTTCCAATTCCATGTCCATTATTTGATATTTTTCATCCTCTAAAATCCTTAATTATTTTAAAAGGATAATAAATAAAATATTTCCTTTTTATGTATTTTTTTATTGAAAATGTTTTTGGAGAGGGATTGAATATTTCAATATCTTCAAATGATATATTATGATTTCAATGTGGAAATTTTATTTTTCCATGATTGTTAATGTGTTCTTATATAGTTATTTTTTAGGGGAATTTATTATTTAAATGGGGTGATTCATGATGAACTAAGGGTAGTTGAGCCCTTGATAGATCTCCAATTCATTGTGTAATGATATATAGTTAAAATAAAAGGTTTATCCTAATGTATTTTTGGGATATATTGTGATGGTTATTAAAAATGTATCCATGAAGGTTGCTAACTATGTAGCTCTGAAATCTATAATGTAAGTATGATATAGATTCCATAAGTTACAATTATAATTTATTATTTCTAGTAATAATGTCATCAATCATATTATTTCATGAATTATGTTATGAGATTATGTTTTATGGGTCAAAATTTGGATTTTTTTGAACTTTTTTTCATGATATTTATAATATTTTTGGACTAACAGTTTCGTTCCTTATTTTATTTCTGTTATTACGAATTTTTTGGTCGTCCCAAGTTTTTGAAATGTTTTCCTCCTGATATAAGAATGGGTAATAGAAAAAAATATTTCATGAATAATTTTTTCAACAAAAAAAAATATTATCTTATTTTAATGAGTTTTATTGTTTACAAAATGCATTGTTAGTATAAGTTTCTACAATATAATATTTTAGTTGTTATGTCATAATTATTTTTGGATTATATAAAACACTAAACCTGAAAATATCCCCAATTTGTATAATTTACATAAGTCAAGAATATGTAATGTTTAAGGATGGGGCATTGTAATTTTAATAAGTAATATTAAAATATGTTATATATTTGAAATAAATTTAGATAAATATTATTCTAATAATGCTTCGATGTATTTCTTATTTGATAATATTCAAAACCTAAAAAATATAATAAATTATATATGCTTTTAAAGTAATATAATAGTTCAAAATTATTAATATTTTTTATAATTTGGTTTGGATTACTTGTTTACCTTCCCTATCATTATAATTTTTATTATAAAATAAAACAATGAAATTTTTGTTTGGACTGTTCAATTACAATTTTCAATATTTATTCACAAACAGTAATATCATTAGAATTAAAAATATTCTAATATTGTTTAAAATTATTAATTAACCTAAAATATAACACATCCATAATAATGAACATGTAAAAAAAGAAATATTCTTCTTGATATAATAATCATAGCACATATCCTTATTGTTTCTATTAAATTTTTTTATTAAAAAATAATTAAAATCTAATTTTTCATTGATAAATAGTATATGTATTGGTTTCTAAAAATACCTCATTTAATAATTTCAAGTTACAACAATAATATACATAACTTTGAGAACTAATTAGTAAATTAATTATTTATATTGTATATTTCATTCTTCAACATGTCCATAATTCCTTCATTTTCTTTATGTAAAAATATGATTGGTTTATATATATGAATAACTATGATTCCATTTATCTATATATATATATATATGATGTGAATTGAGATTATCTATTATATAATTTGAATGTTGATAAATAAAATTATTTATGTTTGTTCAATCCATGATATAAGAGAATATATTACATTAGTTTCAATACATTCAATATGAGAGTAACCCTTGAAGTCTACTCTATAATAGTTTATCTCCACAACAATTATTTTTAAAATATTTTCCAAAAAATCGATTTTGTTATAATAACATTATTATTTTTAGATCATGGAAAAATATAAATGTATTTTTTCTCAATGTTTTTATTCTAATCATTTACCACATTTCTCTAATCATTATTTCTCAATAAACTAATCTTAACCCATTGTTTAACATGAAAATCCATAAAGTAGTGGGATTTTATCCTCAAAGTTATTCTCAATATAACTGTTGAATTATAATCATAAATTCTATTGTGAGAGTCAATATATTTTCTTAATCACTAGTAAATGTAATCCAAATTCCCATAATCATTCAATATAACAAAAGCATTATCAACACGGTTTTTCTGTGCAAATTTTTTAAATCATATTACAATTTCTAGTTTTTTAGTTTTAAAAAAAATATAACTTTTTTGTATATATTTCACTACCATTTCCATCCAAATAGACTCATGAATAATATTTTTTAAATAAATTTATTTTATTTTTATCTACACACTTTCTCAATTTAATATTTTATCATTAATAATTTCTTCGTTATATTGAACATCTAAAAAATATTTTATCAAAACATTGCTACTGAAAGTTTAGAAAGTTAGTGAATTTCAGTTGACTATATAAGGAATTGTAAATACATACAAAATACATTTAATGGGGGTAATTTAGTAATGAATATCATTAGTTGACTATATAGTAACTATTTAAAATTAAAAATGTCTTTCCCTTTTATTTTTTGCGTAATAAAGTTTCCGTCAAATTTAACGATACTCTGTATTTTAAAATAATACTTTATAGTCCATCTCCACCAAACTATGGTTACTTATATTATTAACAGGATTGTTTTTGGATTATGAAATACAAAGCTAGTGTCAAGTTTTATAAATCACTATATAAACTATAGACATACTGTTAAAATATATTACAATATTTTTTTATTTGGACATATTTATTATATAACATAATTTCTTCTTTGAACTTATCATGAAACTAAACAAACTTTTTAGAGAAGAAGAAATTTTATTTGGAGAATAGAAATTATGACCGAAGTGATGTAAATAATAATAATTATAATATAAATATATTTATATATAATTACTCTTTTCCCCCATATATATCAAACTGAATAAACTATAACAGTTGAGTATTATTGAATAAGTATATTATTATATAATAAATTAAATATATTTCCTTATTTATATTTGTACCAATCATTTATTAATTTATATATGGTATTATAAATTTAATAATTTTATATTAATTCAACTTGTTTAATTTTATATTTCAATTATGTCTATGTCTTCGATGAATCAAACCACATTAATAACTCAAAATAAATATGAAAAAAACATTTACAATACAAAAAATGAAATTAGATTAAAAATATTTAATTATTAAGTGAATATATGATTTCTTAACAAAAGAAAAATAAATAACTAATAATATATTAGTATCACTTCATTTATATAATCACGGTGATGAAAAGGAGAAAATTGTTTTTATTTTAATACATCAATGAGAAATGTGTACACCAATTTCATCTTATTACCAGTAGACACTATCGAGATATATATATTGTTTATTATGGATGATATATAACTACCAAATGTAATATATTCTGACATTAGATTTTAAATATTCCTAATATATATCATTTTAACCATCTTGTGGGATAAAAAACCATTACACAATATCTAATGTAATTCCAATTTTGAATCATTAATTGAAATTTCCATAACAAATACCAAATTTTCTCTTTTTATACATATATAATTCCTCATATACATTCTTAAAAATGAGATGTGTGAATAATATTGTGATTCAATATCAAAAACTATAATATAATAGATTAATCATTCTATTAATATAATTTGATTGTTGATGATAATAGATCAATCCTATAAATATAAATTATATTTCATTATCATTCATTATTTAATGACTTGGTGGTCATCCCTTATAATCCTACCACTCATAATTTAATTATATACTATTTATAATTTAATTTATATAGGGATTCAAGACATTATGAATAACATACCACCATTACTATAAAAAACATAAAATTAAAAATATCTTATTTAAATATTTTATTTTTTATTTGAAATGATTTTTCTTTCCAAAAATTTGAGAAATTTTAGTATTAAAATAATAATATAAATAAAATATATGTTATAAACATATAAAACATTAATTTAAAATATTTTACTAGAATTTTATCTTCACCATTAATATTATATTATGACTAGATATTATCAATTTAATAGGAAAATCATGTCTATAAATATTATTTTTATGATACACACTCCATATCCCATTAAACCTATTTATAATTTCCACTATTAGAGCCATAGAACCGTGAAAATTATCATTCCATTATTGAAAAATGGGGGTATTCCCAAAAGTTTGATTTTTCTACACATACAACAAGGGATCATTTTCACCCATCCAAATATAAACATTCCTTTAAAAATATTCTTGACCCACTACACTATTATCCTATAATTAATTACATTTCATATACTAAATTCTTATATCAATTTATGTTAACTTATTCCCATCATTTCCAAAGATAAATTCATGATAATTTATAATGTATCAACATGAGTATTACATTATCCATAACATTTTATTCATAATAATTTAATTCAAAAGAAAAAATAAATATATTAATTTAATGAAATAATATTGTTTTATAATTATTTTGTAATATATTTAATATTTATACATTATGTAATACATCAAAATGACTTAATAAAACAAATGAACATTGATCCTGCATACGTTTGTATTATCACCTCTCTGAGGTACCTTCTTTTCATTAATTGAATATAATTAATCCCCCACGGCACATAACATATTACTCGAGAAAATATTATATTATAAATAATAATATTGTTTTTTAATGATAATTTTATTATACCATTACATTACCGAACTCACCAATATAGTAATAGTGTGTTAATATATGAGTCATTTTAACCACAAACAAGAACGATTCTATTAGAAACTATAATGGATAACTATAGAAGCATAAAAAGTGATAATATTGCATGTTAGTATCATAAAATTAATACATTTATGGTTTATAAATGGTTATTATTATTAATTTACATATTTTCAAAAAACTATCTTTGATGACAAAAATTAAAATTAGTCAACACATATTTGATTTTCATGAAACATAACTAAAACGCATATGGAATGAGATAAGTTCATTATAAAAATTTATAAAATATTTATTACAAATCCATAAAAACTATGAAATATAAAAATGGTATCAATGAATTTATACTAACACATATATCATAAATCATGTGTAATAAAATTAATGTTACTAACACTATATCTTAAAAATAAGATATAAATAAATAATATATTCATTATAAATGAATAAAAATGTAATTTATTATTTTTGACGTTTTATAAAATGTTATGAAGATGGGTATTGATATAATTATTCAATTTTAATGTGATTTTATATCATATTCTATTATGCGGGAAACAAGTTACTGTTTTTGGCATCTTAATTTTTCCTCATTGTTATATTAAGTGTACTCACCACCTGGTTCCTCAATATTCTGTATATTTTGGCCATAGATTTATCATATAATATTTTTTATGACATAGATGAAATATATGAAATATATATATATATATATAATTTTAATTTTCAAGATATTATGATAAGAAAGTTAACAATGTTATACTTGTCATTTGTCTGAATTTTAAATTCCATGAATAATGATTGATATTGTAAACTATAATTATTTTTATATAGTGAGTCCAATTTCTTTTTAACATCTTATATAATTGATTAAATTTATTTTTTGTAATTTTAATTTTCAATTCCCTTGTAACTATTTTCTGCTCATTTAATTCTAACATTACCATTAACATCATTATTACGTAATCATTCTCAATTTAAAATTGGTTGTGTTTCTAATGGATAATAAATGTATTTAAGTTCAATGCTATTTATTTCTAAATATACTGTCATTTAACAGTCCTATAATAATTTATTGGGTTTTAAATAACATTTCACTATTTCATTTTCTTCATTGGTTCATCATATATTCATTAAATGAAAACCTACCATACTTATTATCTTCAAACTATAGTCATCTTATTCAATGATCATATTCATTGGATCCTTTTAAAAATTTATTAATATATGCATTAGAAAATAATTTAGGTAATATTATATTTATTTTAACTTATTGAAATTTATAAATTTATTTTTACATTTTTAAAAATTGTTTATTTATTCAAAGATTGAATTTTATAACTTTTTAAATTTACTAATGTGAACCCAAATTAAACAGAATTTTTCATTCATTATAAAAACATTTTATTATTTTATAATTTTTTAAAAATGAAATTATTATTATAGTTTTTTAATGTATCACAACATAAAAAAATGTTTTCAAATGGATAAAAATTGTTTTATTTTTAACAATTTATCTTTTTAAGTTGCATAAAAATATATTTTATCTATGTAAATTTACATCAAAATATTTTATGTTTTTCAAGGATATTAATAAATTAATAAAATTCATGTCCATTCCCATGAAGACATACAAAAATGATTATTTCTTTCATAGGTGTGTTTTAACACTTCATTTTTTATCTCTAATCATCCTATGCAAATAGATATAACTTGTATTACGATGAATCTTCTTAATTAATATCTTAATTCTCATTTAATTTATTAAAGGGTGTTTTCATAGACAGAAAACGTAAACTTATTCTGGAAATTATTGTGTCAAACATATACCCTCTACATACAATATGTAAATACCATATATTCTAATGTCTTTATTGAAGGGTATTTACATTAAATGTTTCTAAATATATTATTATACCTATTTAGTTTGAATGGGTATTTGATTTTTTATTAATGTAATAATTTGTAATTTATTTCTTATGTTATTTAATTTAAATTGGTTGTGACACCCATTTAAGTCCATTGATTCATTGGGATATGATGAATGGTTGATTTCTTGTGGAACTCATAAGTAAATATACTAATGGATGGGTTATTATATAACAATCAATATTAATGTTTATTGTTAAATATTTCATGTGATAATTATGAATGAAAATATATGAATATATTTACATTATATAAGAGTAGACATAGATTATTTGTTTTAATAAATAAAAAGGTCAAAATAGAAGATTTTTTAGAACTAAAAAAGGTTGAAATACATTTATTCATTTACAATGTTTTCCAACAATTAATTTAATTCCATATTCTAATGCATATTCTTATGAACATCTCATTATCTCATTGATAAGGATTATTAACCATTTAATCCTCATTATCATGACTCATTTAATATGTTATTCCATTCCATATTTTATGATTGATTTTATTTTAGATTACTTCCTTACATACATTGGATATACTGAATTTATCATCTTATCATAACTTTTGGTCATTTACTATTATAGATTTTTTTTTATAATTACAAGGAATTTAATATTACAAATTAGTTTGATTCACTTTTCCCAGGTTATGAATAAATGTGTAATTTATCTATGATCTAAAATAGTGTCTAGTGAGGATCATTTTTGGTAGAATTGATAAATAGTATATACAATATATTTTTTAAATAACTAATATTAAAATACATTAAACCCTTTGTTCAAGGGACTATGTGTTTAATTAGGAGATGCATTATTTCAATTTTCAATTTTGAATAATAATGATATGATCAACTCATTTGATATACATACCTATGTTTAAATAATGTATTTTAAAGGGAAAATTTTGAATATCAAGACTAGGGTGATATAGAATATCTATAGAGGTGAATCTATTACATGATATAGGTAATTCATTATATGTATCAAATTAAAAATGAAAAAATATATAATCATATATGTATATTACATACTGAAAAATAAAATATATGTTTGATGCGATTCAATACATAATAATTGAGGTTTAATTTTTTTTAATGGAAAATGTGTTTCAACTATTAAAATTATCATAGTATGAGTACAAGAAAGAGGAATTTAGCTAAGAGTTTGGGTACATATTTCCCTATTGAAGCATGTTGTTCCATGGGTGCCTCATTCTTACAGAAAATGTATATAAATGTCTCAGTATTTGGTGAGATATAAATTTTGGTAATTACACTTTTTTATGAATATAAAAATCCTTCCATATATTTATGAAATTTAATCTTTTTTTTTGAATGACATTTATCTTCCTTCATATATATTTATTTGAAAGATTTTTCCAGACATATTAAATGAGTATATAATGTTTTATAGTACACCCGTGCATTTTGATTTGATATCATTTTCAATGTTTCCATGAATATTAGTTGATGTATACTATGGGTGCATTGGGGATCCATTAAAATATAGGGATATGATTTATGGTAACTTATTATACCTTAACCCCAATACCAATGAGATTGTTGATATTTTTTAAAATTGTGTGGTTTAGAAATACTATACTACACAATATCTAATAATATAAATGTATTAAAAATCTAGATACACAAAGAAACATTATGTTTCATTGATATCCTTTAATACATAAATATAATACATGAATATTTATCATCATAGATTGAATATCCATATATAAAATGTTGTGATCTTCCTAGGGTACTATGAATTTAAAACCAATATAGTGTGGTGTCCTTACATTCATATAAAGGAGTACAAATCATGGGATGATATCATACATGAGAATGGAATGAATAATATTTTAGTAATGAATAAATTCAATAAAAAATTATATATCCATTGGATAAATATCATTAAATAAATTTAGGGATAACAATAACTGATCTTTGAGTGAAAGTATGCATTAATTATTAATTCATTATCACAATGGCGAAGACTGTTTCCCTAAAATCATGCATAAAATTTAAGGATTCATCCAAATTAATATTTAATGGTTTATTGAAATCTAAATATAGATTAATTATATATGTATATTTAACCCCCACCCATCATATGAGTTTGAAAAATTATCAATTAAATAGAGATAATTGTTAGAAAATATTATTATAGTATTACATTATTAAATATATATATTATCTTGGAGAATTATAATGAAATTGGAATTTATAGGTGTTATATGCATTATTTAATAACATAATTTTATATTTGTTTTTATTAAATAGGTTATAGAGTGATAGATCAGTTAACATATATATGGTTTGGGATGAGTTTTAGCATTTAATTAGTTGTTTGGAATGATCATAATTATGGAAAAACATGATGCTCTCCCCCAAAAAAATATGCATCTTATTGGATTGGATTAATATATAGAACATTGTTGATGCATGGTAAGGGAGAACCATGTTATATTCCCCAGTAAACATTATAATATGAAATATTGTTAAAACCATGGCATGCCCATGGTATACCATACATTGCAGCCATACCGGGTTGCTTTCCTAATGTGGTAGTGATCATCAATATATTTTTACATGGTTTAGAAAATCGTGTGACTGAACCATGTGAAAAAAATAATTAATATAAATATTACAATTTTTAATTCAAAACAACCCTTATAATGTTTCTTACTCCTATGTCACCTAATAATATCTAAAAATGGGAATATTGTGTAAATTTTTAGGGATTCATCTGCCAATAAACACATAACTATGAAATATAGACAATATTCCATTAATAATCACATGAATAATGTTATTTTAAAATAAAATATGCTTAAAACATTTCAATTAGGATTTTCACAGTCTTGGATTGTTCATGGGTGAGTATGTATTTATTTTCCATGATTTATTCATGATATATCTCATATCCAGGTTGATAATTTAGACCCATGATCACATAATCCCTTATTATAGTCATAGATTTGGTATCGAGAGTATAAATTTCTATTTAATTGTCAAAGTTTGTTCATACCATCAATTTATGGGTATCATGGTCAATCCATTCTCATATAAAAACTTTTAGTTCTCATTGAGGAGTTATACAACTTAAGGGGGGGATAGTATAGTTTTTTAGGAATTTTATTTTTTTGAATTAAACGATGTGTTCTTGTTTGGTCCTGATACACTCTTCTAATAACTCATACTTTCACAAATGCAGTAAATAAAAATAATATAGGAACACATTTTTTACAAGGTTTACTCTTATTATGGGAATTATTATTATTGTGATTATTTTGACTACACAATCATAAATTCTTACTTATAATCATAAGATGTTAAAATATATATTTATTCCCAAATATAGAGTACCAATAAGATTTTTTGAGTACCTTTATAAAACTAGATTCACACATACAATTAATAAATAATTATAAACAACATAATATAAATCCATTATTAATTATGGTTTATTCTAGAAAAATTGATGAAAATATTTTATTTTAAGAAATCACAATATGTAAAATAACATATGCTCACTTTATATTGAATAAGATAGAACTGGCAATTCATCGATATATAAATTTTGACATCACAAATATATGATTCTAAAAAGGTATGGATATTGATCATTATACACATGAAATAATTATTTTATAGGACATATACATACTATATTCAAGAAAAATATTTCTTTCATTATAAACTAACAGTTTCAGTATGAGTTAAATTATATTTTCACTAAAAACTTAGTCTATGCAACAACGATCACACTCCATATTTATTACCATTGTGTGAAAAAAAATATCATCAAATGAAATATTCAATTCAACATTCAGACACACACACATCATATTTAATCATAGAATAAAATCAGTTATTATAGGCAACAATTGATAAATTATTAATGTACTTATCACATGACAATTCCACAAATGTGTTAGGTAGTTTAATGTGGTTCAATGGTTTCATCATAACATATCATCATATAATGATTATTCATGTTCATAAAGGATTTTATAAAATATATGCAATCAGTTCTTTAGTATATCATCAAATGAGCATTACTTCATTCTTATATAGAATTTCATTTTCAATCCAACATCCAAAAATACATCTGGTCTTCATGAAATTATTATTTTCTAATAATTAATATTGATGCATCCACTAACTCAATAATAATCATGGGAACTTTTTTTCCATATTGATTCATATAAAAGTTCCTTCAAAATCATATTTTTCATACTAATACTTGACTTAAGTAATTTTCTAAAATCCACTTTGAAATGGATTTACATGATTTGTAGAAATTCATAATTATAGACTTATCAACTATCATTCCGTATAGGCTTCACACAAAAACTTATATTGCATGGATATATAATTTTCTTCATATGAGCTTCTAAAATAATAAAAATCTTCAAACAAATCTCATTCTGTAGATACATACATGATAATAAGTGTTCATCTATCTTTTTAGGTGATAGGAATATTCAAATAAAAATATCAGTTTCATCAGAATGGTATATTTAAGCTGATTATAATGCACTATATACATCCATAACATATAATATTGTCACATCAATATCACTGAAAACTACCTTTTGAATTCATTTTATATGACTTGTGGATAACTTTACAAAGCTAATTCAAAAAACATTGAAGAGAAATAATGATCCCACATGGAACTCAACATCAATCTAGTTTTATCAATATACAAAACTCTCCCATGGGGCTCATATATGCGAATAAGAAGATGATCATATTCCCCAATAAAATGTCTTAAGTTCAAAATGACGATCAAATAAGGATGTTGGAGATATTTCCATTATTTTAATAGATGAGTTAACAATACCTGCATTTCATTTGTCTCGCATTTTTTTAACCTTCTATCATTACCATAACTTATTAATCAATTAATCCTATTACAAAATTCATGATGGATTTTTGAGAACCAACACCAGACATCACTTTTAACAACATGCAACATATTTTTGGCCCATAAGCACACCAGAAATGCACAATTCTTTAACCACTTCAATTAGGTCCCACAAGTGGCCTAACCACACACCATACAAATGGGTGTTAACTGTGGGGATTATATACAACCCATGTAATATTCTAGATGTCTCATGATGCTTTTCATAGTTTTGTTCAACCTATTGATTAAATATATTGATTGGGTTATGTTGTTATTGGATTTCTATGAAGTATGGTAATATTTGTTATGAAATCCCACATTACAAATAAATTAATATATATAGATATATGTACATGTAATTTTACATTAATTTTTAGTTAATATTCCTAGGAAAACTAATCTTCCTATAGTCATTCTCATTCAATTGTAATTTCACTTTTCATAGGATTTTCAATTATTCTAATTATCATTCAAAATAATACTTGAATGGTATTCCTCATTTTGAAGATACATATGAACACATTAGAAATTGAATTTGACAATTAGGTTCAATATAGAGAATCATCACACTCATCAAGTAGAATTGGAAAATCATGAAATTTAATTCCATTAGATGAATCTCGAATAACTCTTTAAGAACAACCCCTTTATCCATACTCCCCAGAAACAAATTGACACACTATTCCAACAAATGAAAAACAAAGGTCCCATAGTATCCCCTTTTAAATATTTTTTCTAATTCACTTCTTTTAATAGTAAATTTGCATGTTTCATTTTTACCACCATTAATTAATATAAAATTAAAAGTTTATGTGGGGTATTCTTTTCTCATATTTATTCTCAAGAACCTCTTATACTAGTTTCTAATTGATAGAATTACATCACCTGATACATAGAAAATATAAATTATTTTTTCACCTATATGTCCTCTAAGACTATCTAGGGTATAAAAACAAGAGATATAACTGGGTTATAAAATCTCTCATTTAAATATCCTGGATTTTGAAATCACGCGGAACAAGTTTAATTGAAATTAGGTATCATAGAAATTCATTATCAAACATGATAGAATTTTCTGGTACAAAATAATAATTAACCATTTTAATCATTTTAATAATAAATAACTCCCCTTAAATGAATACATACTATAATGTAAGAAGTGAGTGTGAATGGATTCTTCATACCATATCATGACCCCTCAAGAGATGCATCCACGTTCACCAGCATGGAAATAATTGAGTTCCTCGATGAAAAAATGTATCCTTCAATTACATTCTTTATTATAACAATAAATATAAATGAATAGGGAATACATAGGTAAATTTGGATACTATTAAAGTTATAGGATAAGGAATAGAATAACTTATATACATAACTCCAAAAACAATTATTTTGGAATTGATTAAGTTAGTATATGTTCCACCTAATATATTATAGATATTTACTATCATTGATATTCGAAAATTCAATCATTTCATTGGAAAAATGAAAACAGAAATCAATATACAAGGATCGTGAATGTTTTACCATATTTTAGTATAAACTAATTTATCATTTATTACCATATAATATTTTCAATACTCTCACCAATTTTTAAATCAAAATCATCTAGGTACATGAATATTTAGTTTCATCATATTCCACCTCAACCAGGCATAGAGTTACATAATTACAATTTTTTGTGTACCAACTAGAAAAACTTTCTCCCAGAAACATGATCCCCCAAAACATTTCTTTTTAGTATTTATAGTATCCTACCCAATAATAATAATTAAATCCCATCACATTTACATTTGCAATATATTTTTATGGAATATGACAGTTTAGATTTTATTTCATATATATAATAATTGTGTTATCCTTCATCAAGTAAGACGCTTTAGTTTCACATTTAAATTTGGCACATGAAATCACTGAAAAATTTATATATGGCCTTGTTTTTTTTAGATAAAACAATAAATTATAACTTATTATTAATTAATTAATATTATCATTGTCTCCAACCAATCCTTGAATAATTTCGTTCCAACTAAAATGGTTTTTAAGCATATATTTTATTTAACGTGAACAACATTTTTAGAAATTCCCTTGCATAAATTTAATATAATAGAAATATTGAATTTGGTTTCTAAAAAATCTAGAATCCATAAAAATATATAATATGACCAAGAAAGTAAATATAATAAATTATTTTCATTTTCTTAGAAAAAAACATCACATAACCATTTCTTTTCACTAGAAAATATTATGGCATAGCCATATATAATAACTATGGGAGTTCCGTTATAAATTTTCTAACACATAATGAATATTTTCAAATTTAACTTTTATAAAAATTATATCCATTATACCACTATCTAATTTAGAATAACATGATATAGAGGAATGTTTTAAAATTGAAAACAATTCAATATTTTATATATAATTATGAAGTCATTTTGTAATACAAAACCATTTGGTTTTTAAATATAGACTTATTAATCACGATCATGATTTTAAAAGGAAAATTACACATCAATTTGACAAACATTATAATTTATATGTTATGATACTTCCAAGAAAATTATAATAGATTCTATTCATTATACTTGTGAAAATTGTTCATCAATGTCATTAACTTTTATAAGAGAATATAATTTATACACTATCCTAACATTGTCTCTCTATGGTTTAACTTTCTCATTGTAAATATTTTAAAAAACCATATAGTTCCAATATTGTTTTTTATTTATATGTCTTGATACAAAATCCCCTATGCATTTATTCCCAATATGATAAAATTATTCATTCATATCTTTTATTGATTCCTCATGCTCAAAATATTATACCACCGTATAAGTTTCAATTTGATAAATAAGTTGATTTTAGTCTTCAATTACCAATATTATTCTATTCTTAACTGAATCCTTCTTATTGATAATGAAATTATTAGTATCATAATTTTTCATTAAAATGTCTTATCATTTTAAATTATTTCTATCATCTTCAACTTCATCATGGGTATGTTACTAATCAATATCAGTGGTGACTGTCTCTTTCTTAATGAATTCATCTATTTTTATTACCATTTGAATATCATTTTCATCAAAATATATTGAGTCTATATCATATGTGATATAAAAATATATCTATTTTTCAATATTATTAACATCGATACAACCAATTAAATCTATCATTAAATTATCCAAAAATATTATCCACTCCCATTATATATGTATCCCATGAATATTTATTCCTCTACATTTTTATCAAAATTTCAAAGATTGATATTATTGATCTTTACATAGAATGGTCAAAAAACATGGAATTACTTAATAGATGTATTTTTATTGCAAAAAAATATCATAGGATGTTTTTTTGTTTCTATTCCTTATATATATATTATTTTTATGTATGTATTGTATTATATACTTCTTCTCTATAGACATACTTTGATATTTTTTGTTTTTCCTTAATGGCCATGCTCATCTGGAATGTGGTAATGTTATTTCTTTCAGATAACCCATTTTTCTATGGATTATAGGGTTCGTTTTACTAATAATTTATTAAAATTTTGGAAAGGTAATATTCTAAAAAATTACATTTACAAAATTTATAAAAATTTTATCTGAATTTCATGACATAGAGATGAATTTAATTCTAATATTATCTTTTAAAAAATTCATCATTTTTGTTTTCTATGACTTTTTTCAATAAACATGTCATTATTTAGTGGAGTATAAAAGATAAACATTTGTAATGAAATAATGATCACAAATGATTTAATTTTATATTATTGGGGCCCATAAGACATTTTGAATTAGGTCAAAGAAACTAGAAGATAAAATATTTTCCTATTTGGGTAAACATTGAGAAATTTTTACTTTTTGAAATATTTCAAAGATATCATCTTTTACTCTATTAAGAATGAGAAACCCTCTCACAATATCATGCATTGAGTTTTAACTAATATTCCATTGACCATGGTTTCTATGTCTTATATTCCATTGATGATTTTATTTTTTGGAACCCATTTAATGAGAATTTATAGAATCAAAATGATGCAATATATTTCTATTAGTTATTTTTCATAAAGCGAAAATTGATCCTTTATTTTTTCCTTTACATAATACATTGATACTTTTTTAATAATTGTTTATGTCTATCATCTATATGTGGGATGATATTAACTAAATTGGTCTACATCCCTTCTGCTAATAACACATTATTAGATTTCATATTTGGGATTCATTCTATACTTTTACACCTCCAGTAACATTTAGAGAACAATCAAGTCCCATCGTTTCTTCTCCTCCATCATTATTTTCAGTTTTGTTATGAATTTTAGTGTAACTAATTAGGTGTTATTAATATCCACAATGAAAAGTTAATCATATAGTTTTTCTTCAACATTTAAAAGATACATAAAAACAAAAAAAATCTACAATCATTTTCCCAACACCATTTCATTTCATGCATTTGATGTTTTTTCTGAGAGAATACACATTAACTATTTAGTAATATTAAATTTATAATAAATTCATCCAAAAATTCATTCTAAAGAGTCATAATTTGTTTAGGTTGGATGATATGGTGAATTCATGAACACTACTTTCTTACATTGAAAATTTCCTCACCCTTCCTCATAAAATATTCTCATTGGTTTATCTGTCATCTCGAGTGGTGTAATGTAATACCAGAATAATCATGATTTGTTACCAAACAATCCAAATAATATATGTTTCCTAAAAAACCTGATATTTCCATCATATAATATTCATAAAATGATGATTGTTTTTTAGGTATTTTTATACAATGACATTTTCTCTAATCAATAAAAATTGTATTGTTTGATATTTTTGTTCTATCATTGAATTAGAAGATGATTCCTCAATAGTATATGAACTCCATACGTGTTTAGAATTTATTTTGTAGAATTATTGTTATAGATAAATTATTTATTATGAGATTCATAGTGTATATAAATAACCTAATTATTTGAACCCTTATTTTCACTTGTTCGTGATGATTATTACGAGTCCCCGATATCCCTTCTGATATATTTTATAATATTATTCAATATATTATTTTTAAAAAGTTTTTTTACCAAGTATTAAAATAGTTTTTATATTTTATATAATGTTTTTATTAATTATTTATAAATATTTTTTCCATTTCTTCCACATTCAGTTTATGCCTTTTGATTTCTTCAATTTATAGAATATCATTCATTGTAAATTATTCATTTTTCTCATTTATCATTTATTTTTCCTTTCAACAATAGTCTCCATTCCATAGTCATATTTTGATTCTTTATAATGTCTTATAATTCCTACATATACATATTCCCTATCATTGTTCATTAACTATCATTACCTTGACTTCCATAGGTGTCAAAACATTTTTCTATATGATGCATGTAGTGTGTTTCATCTTCTGAATTTCTCATTGAGACATTTTTATCTTCATATCCATATCTCACTAATATTATACTTATAAATTTTACATATTTTATCATATTTCCATAAAATTTCATTATTCGTTTTTAAATCAGTCTTTTTTCATTCACCATCTATAACCGGTTTCATAAACATCTTTTAAGGGAAATTTACAGGAAAATGTGCAATGTCATTATAGTTGTATCACCATGGTGGTAATTTATTTTTACCTAATTAAATTCCATTAGTGGTTATTTTTTATACAGTAAAAGCATTCTATGAAAATAATCGTCTATGTTATAATCATCTAAAAAACATTATGATGAATCTTCATTATTTGTGATTTCATCATTCCTCATGGCCACAAAATCCATCTCATAATTGATCTTCATCATGAAATTTGAATTATTCAAATTTTACTTACAATGACTATTCTCTTTATTCCATTAAGATATGTATTATAATTTTCTTCCAGAGAATATGCATTTTTATCAAACATGTCGGCAAATATTGTTATTTTTTTGTAAACAGTTGATTCTTCCAACTTTTCACTAAAAACATAATATTAATAATATCTCCAGTGTCTCTTATTAATTAGTGCTCAATATTTTCTTATTCATCCATATTGATAGCTAAAAATATGGACCTAAATATGTATAATTGGTACACCGATACATTCATGATTATATCCTTACTATATTCCATACCATAAAAAAATGTAAAGAATTTATGTGTCCCCAAACATTTGGGTATACATTATCTTGAAAAGATATAGGAACTACAATTTGTTATATTCCATCAATTAAAATTCTTATCCTATCAATATAATTCCTGACACCTACATTAATTATATTTTGGATTCCAGTTGTAACTACATATTTACCATCAAGTCCCAGAGATATATGATAATATAATATCTTATTCTTTCAAATATGATAGATCGTTCTGTAGAAAGTAGGAATGTACTTACAATTGAAATAATTCACGGTATTCAGATTTAGTACATGTTAAATCCTCACAAAGGGAACCATCCTCTAATACATTTTTATGATAATAAGTTGGCGTTTTAGAATAGATAATGAGTTTTAGGGTTTAGTTAATGGTGATTTTTATAATTTTTAATTCTTTTGAAAATATATGTTGTATACCTATTGTTATTCTATCCACTCTTATTATAACCCATCCTCTCCAAAATTCCATAAAAATATCATACGAATACAATATTGTTTTATAATGTTAGGTCTCAATATGAAAATACTCCATTTTTTGATAAGTCATACTCCCCAATCATTGATTCCCCAATAAAACCAAAAGTTGTTTCAACATACATTTCATCAATAGTATATTCTTCCACCATGATTTCAAAAGTAAAAATGAAATAGTAGTTTCACACTATGAGTTAAAAAATGATTAAAATTTAAATATGAAATATTAGTTTTGAATTATAACTAATTCTGCATCAATTTATGAATAACTTTTCTATTGATATTGTAATACATTTAATATATGATATTAACAATTTCTATAGAACATGACCAAACAAGTTCTTCTCCTAAATAGTAGGTTTTTACAAAAAAAAAATTATTCACAATTTATAAGTTCAATGATAATAATGTTCGTATAATAATTATATCATAACAGGGCTATGTAGAATTTTTAAAAAACATTTACTTCAATTAAAACATATATTTTCATAAGGAATGGAAAAAATATTTTCTATAAAAACATTCTCTATGATTCATGACTACACTGTATATTTATTCAATACATGTGAAAATTTCTTTTCATAGATAATATTTGATTCCCATCAATACTCAATCGAGGTGACACTAAATTTAATATGGGATTCAATCAAGTATATATTCAAAACAATTAACTAGTTATTAATGTATATATAACATGATGATTTGGGAAATGTGGTAAGAAGTTAAATGTGGTCAATGGTATCCACATAGAATCATTGAATATAAACTTTAGTTGATAATGCAATGACTTTTAAATACCATCAACATATTATTCTAGAGCTTGTGGTTTCATGGGAATTCTTTCATTCCCACAATGACTTTAATTTGTTATGCGACTTCGATTAATAAATCAATTTGCAATAGATTTAATTATTTCACATGGAGACTAATGTATAATCCAATCATGATGTGTTCATATATACTTTTAGGAGTTATTAATATACTTTTAACACTACATTATTAAAAATAATTAATATACATATCCTCTTGTCATTGTAGTTTGAAAAAACACAATCGCCAAGATTCTTCAGTATTTATCGATTACCATATATATCGAATTATAAAATTTCATCGCATGAGATTTCATCATGAAAAAATAATTTTAATGGAGTCATCATCTTTTGAAGATGAACATACCATGTAGCATTAATTCCTACAAAAAAACATCACATTCGAAATAATCAAACATGAAAATATTTGGCTGCATATGATTTTATTTCCTAAAAATCTTCATGAAGAATTACCATGTTCAACCACATAGTACATTAAAATTTCTTATTCACATCGATATTCCATCATCATAAATAATATCAATATTGTAATATAACATAAAAATAACCTTGAAATGATTTTAATGTTTTTTTGAAAACCATAATTTACATATTTAAAAAAATTAATATCCTGGGATGACCGATAAGGTAGAAGAATGCTTTAGAGATTTTTCAATATGCGTACCCTCACACACAAAAGGGTGAAACAAGAGAGAAATAATATAATAATCCACCAAGATCTTATAGGTTGATTTTAAACAATTTATTATATCATATATTTGGGAAGGGGGTTTTAATGGATGTGTGAATAGTTCCCTCATAGTGTTTGTGCTGTGTTTATTTTTCTATATATTATTCTTGTGGTTTATGATCCAACCCATAATGATGCACCATTTGATTTAACGTCTGGGGATCAATACCATATTTCACAATATAGGGCATGCCATATAGGATTTAACCCACAGACACACCGAGTACGTACTATAGGCCCAGCTTCCACCTTTATGTTCATACACATGACCCAAGTGCACACCCTACACATGTAAATGAACTAGTTGGATTATACATGTCATATACTTCCTTCTACATGGCTTGGAATTTTACATCATAGTTGTTGACCTTGATGACACCCATGTGGCTGGGTTTATGTTAGCCTTGTATTTCATAGAGGTCTGGCCTAATTTTTAGGTAATCCAATAATTAAAATACTTTTAAAAATATCAAAGTATTCAAATGTAATTATATTGCATTTCTTACATAATAAACCAAACCAAACTAATCATCATCATTGTTCATTATTATTTTATAATTTATTTTTTAATAATATGTTTAATAATTTTACATGTCATGAAAATAAATAATTTCCTGGAATTCCTCTCATTGATGCAATGTAAAAAATCCTTAGTAAATGATTCTATAATTTAATATAAAAAAATAGTAACAATAATGAAGGATAATTTTGTTGAGTCAATAAGGTTTTCCTTTTGACTTTTCCATTCCTTCGTACTTGGGGAGATTGTTGAGTCATTAAGGTTTCCTTATGACTTTACTATTCCTCTTGTTTTGAAAATCACAAACACCTTATCTCAAGGAAAATCTCTTTTTACCCTATGTTTTACTTCTATAAGGAAAAATTTCCTTCCCCAAGGAAATTTATCCTTACCATGCTCATTGTTCATATCATAATTTCTCTATGTGTAAAATTTAGTTTGAAACCAAAACCACGGCATCTTATAATTACCTAGATATGAAGCATTCTATTTTAGTATCCAAATTCTCATAATTCTGATTACGAAATCTAGTTACGAACTTCTATGAGTTCTGACTCTGAATTCTGATTATGAATTCTAGTTAAGAACATCTCCGAGTTCTGACTCCGAATTATGATTATGAATTCTAGTTACAAACTTCTCTGAGTTCTACCTCCGAATTCTGAATACAAATTCTTGTTACAAACTCTTCTTAGTTCTAACTCCATGTTCTCTGAATTCAAACTCTGAACTATTATGAGTTCTGACTCTGAATTCTCTTGAACTCTGACTCCGAAATTAGTGAGTTCACGTTCCAAATACTTGTGAATCCATATATCAAATTTCTTTGAAATTCAGACTCCGGAATTCTATAGAAATCATTTTCCTAATTCCTAGAAAACAGAATCTAAGTATCCTAGTATTATAGACTCCGAATTCATTTTTAGTTAGACTCCAAACTTTTATTTCCATACATTTGGAATATTGGATTTTGGTTTCATAATCATATTTTTTCTTACACTTGTTTTTTAAACGATGTCGTTCAATCAGTTACTAACTATCCGTTGTTTGAGTGACTCGTGTACAGGTCCCTCCGAAATTTAAGAAAAAATATGACTGTTGGAGGAGGGATCCGATCATTGGTGTTGTGCCTATAAATAGGAGCTCATTTCAAAAAAGCTCAACATTGTTCTATGACTCTAGATATTACATGTTGTTGACATGATTTCTAGAGAGAGACTCTCTTGTTTAGTGCGTATTGAACGTCTTGTTCAGATTTTCTTTGTGCGAATCTGATTGTTTTTGTGTACAATTGAGTGATTCAGGGGATAAGAAGACAGAGGTGACAAATACCTGGATGTTGAGGGCTTCCTTGCTGAGGAAGACAGAGGTACCGACTACCTTGAAGTTAAGGGATTTTGGGGATAGCAAGAAAGAATCCTATCTTCATATCGAGGGCTTACCCTGGTGTGGGTAAGACAGACATTCTTGAAAGTATAAATGAAGGATCCTTTATCCAGGGTTGTTGGACACCCTTCTATTTGGGTTAAAAGAATTACTACTTATTACTTGTTTGTTATATGTTTTCCACTGCATTTTGTTTTTTGACGAAAGTATAAAAATCATATACTTCCTTATACTTGTACTCTGATTTACTGAGATTCTATATACTTTAAGGTAGAATCTTCATCATTGTAAACATTCATTAAGTTTGACTTTTCGGAACCGTCTTTCTTGAATCACTTTCTCAGAATCATATTTCCAGATTCATGCAAGTGTGTAGAACTATAGGTTTTGTTAATTATCATGTTTAACCTTCTTAAACATAACCATCCTTAAAAGTTCCATATGAATTTATAAAAGAATACATTTCACCCCCTCTTGTATTTTGAGTATCATTAGATACTATATATAGTATATCTATTATTCTTATCCTACATTTGGTATTATAGGGTATATCATACTCACATACCATCTCATCAATTTTTATAAGAGCATTGGTTCAATCTAAATTAATCTCACGATTAGATTCAGAAGAAAACTAATCTCATTCATTTCCAGAATCATTTTTTAGGACTCATATAGTTCGGATTCATTTTTTCTTAGATATAATCTTGTTCTATATTTCCCATGCTTAGGAATGTTTTCTTTGACTACAAACTTTTTATATTAACACGTTTTTGGGGAAAGAATTTTCTTTAAGATGGCAGGAATCAATGTCAGTTCCATAGACAATCTAAATCCAACTACACCACCTATCATTGATGGAAATGATTATGAATATTTTAGAGATCATATGAAGACATTCATTGTCAATACTAGAGTTGATAATTTTTTTATTCCTACCGGAGTATACAAAATCCCTGACAAAGAAGTTAGTACCTTCTCAAATCAAGAAAAGCATGAATATCAACTAAATTATAAGGTATAAAATACTTTGTATTGTTCCATGAATAGAAATATATATATCCAAATTTCATCTTGTAAAGAAAAAAAGTCTATATGAAAGAATCTTTAAGTTACTCACTTTGGTACTTCCAAAGTTATTGAAACAAGAAGAGTCATGCTTAGAGCTGAATATCACGGTTTCTGCTTTCCTAATGGAGAACACATATGTAAGGTAAAACAAATATTCCTGACTATCATGAATAATTTACAATCCATGGGTGATAAAAGAATTATATGGTGAATATCTTGTTGGTAAGATCATAGGAATCATTCCCAATGAGTGGGAATCCAAGAGGACTGCTATTGGTGAGAACAGAAAGGTTACTCAGATTTATCTTGATGAACTCTTTGGAACTCTTCTTTAACATGAGACTAGAATGAAGATAATGCTGATAATATAAAGAAGAAAAATGGGAATCTAAGTGTTTCTTTTACTACAACTTCTAATCACATGAAAGTTAAGACTCTTGAGAGGGTTACTAGATCCAAATCTAAGAAGGTTGTTATTCAATCCAACACTAGTGGAAAAGAATCCCCCAAGAATGAGTTAGCAAATCTTGCTAGATGGATGAACAAGATAGATGGATAGAAGAACTGCCTATACAAATGTAAGAAGATATAAATGAAAGATAAGAATGATTCATAGGATACGTGTTATGAATGAAAGAGATCTGGACATATAAGACCGGATTTTCCTATGCTAATGAGAAAACAAAAAAAAGGAAAATCATTCTGAGAGAAAAAGAAAGATGTATTACAAGGCTAAAGCTAAGAAAGTATTGAAAGCTAACAAAACCTGGAGTGCCGGTGGTGGAGACTCTTCAGATGAATCTTCAGATTATGAATCTTCTTGACAAAATAATCTTGGTCTAATATCCAGACTACCTATTGGCAATCATTGTTTAATGGCTATGGTACACAATGTTGAATCAATTACCAATGTTTCTTTAAATACAAATTATAGTAATAATAAATACTATAACTCTTCTAATGAAGAATCTTCATCTAATAAAGATAATACTTTACCTTCCAATGAATAAGTTTCTAGGATTCCCATACTTTTTGAGATTGAGAACTCAAAACTCATGAAAAAACATGATAAGGAAAATTCTAGGAATACAATTATTACTAAGGAAATATCAGATATTTATAAATATCTTGATAAGAAAAATGTTTATTTTGATAGTATTTCAAAAAATATTGAGGAAGTAAATTCTAAGAAGAATAAACTTTCTAATGATCTAGAAAATGTAATTTCTAAGAAAAATGTTTTCGAGCCTAAATCTAGTTCAAAATCAAATTTTTTAGAAGACAAGAACCTAGGTATCAAACTGAAATCCAAAATTTTTTCCATGAGGAAGTGTTTTTCAAACTTTATCTTAGGTAAGGAAAATTTTGATAAAATGTATTCCCAAATCCGACCTCCAAGAAATAGTTCTAGTTTTGGTTACACTGGTTCTAAACCAATTTTTAGTAACAACTGTTTTGTTCCTCAAAGTTCTCCATTCTGTTCTAAGTGTCAATGTGGTGGACACTAGGAAAATATTTCTCCCTAAACAAAACCAAGTCATTATGATTTCATAAAGCCTATTTTTCTAAAAAGATGTGTGTGCCAAACAAATTTCTTTCTATGGTTTCCGGATCAAAGAAAGTATGCCTTCCAAAAACCTAACTTTTTTTATTTTCAGAAAAATAGAGAGATTACCAAAAACAATAATTGGTACATGGATAGTGGATGTTCCCAGAATATGACTGTTAACACAAAATATTTTGAAAATATTATCAAGATGAAAGGAGGAAAAGTAACTTTCAGAGATAATGCTCAGGGAGAAATTATTGGTATAGGAAACACTGTTCTTCTTGAAAAAACATTGATTTCAAATGTTTTATTTGTTAAAGGTATTAAGAACAACCTCATTAGCATAAGTCAATTATGTGATGAAGGTTACCTTGTGAATTTTAGGAATGACAAGTTCTTAGTACACAATTCCAATGAAGTGTTTATTCTTTCTGCCCATAGGTAAGGGAATGTTTACACACTAAACTTAGAAGACATTAGAAGCCAAGATATACCTTGCCATAGTGAAATGGAAGATCATTCTTGGTTATGGCATAGAAATTTATGACTCTGTAACCTTAGGAACTAATGAAAACTTTCTTAGAAAATATTATTTAAGGATCTACCAGAGTATAGATTTGATTCTTCAAAAGTTTATGACCCTTGTCAATATAGAAAGAAACATAAATTGAGTTTTAAATTAGTCAGTGAAGTCTCAACTACTGATGCATTACAGTTAATGCATATGGATGAGAATTTCAAAATTCAGATTTTGAAACTTTTTGTAGTAGAAAATGCATTACTCATAACTTCTTAGCACATAGAACACCTCAACAGAATGTTGTTATTGAAAGAAGAAATAGAATTTTTCAAGAGATAACTAGAATCGTGTTGAGTGAATATTCTGTAGCCAATCATTTTTGGGTTTAAGCTGTAAGTACTACTTTTTATACTATAAATCAATTTTTTATTAGACCTTTTCTTAATAAAACTCTTTATGAGTTATGGAATGGTAGAAAACCTAGATTTTCCTACTTCAATGTTTTTTGTTTCAAGGTATTAATCCAAAATACTAAAGATAATCTACATAAATTTGCCCCAAAATCTGATAATTGAATTTATATAGGCTACTACACAACTTCTAAGGCTTATAGAGTTTTCAATAAAAACACTTGTACTATTGAAGAGACAATACATGTAAACTTTCATGAAACAGATATTTTCACAAAAGCTTTAACCTCTGATAGATTTGAATACATCAAACAGAAGTTAGGAATGATAACCTTAAGGTAATAATTCTTGTTAATCAATCTGTTGAATCAATATCTTTATAGTAATACACTCACTTTCATAGGGGGAGTAAATTTTCTTGTTAATTAATAAAGTCTTTTATTATTTTTTGTAATGACGTTATTCATATTTTTTTTATTTAAGTTTAAAAAAAATTAATGAAGTTTTTTATGATTTTTCGTAATGATGTTTTTCATTATTTTTTGTAATAAAGACTTTCAGGATTTTCTGTAATGGAGTTTTTCATATTTTTCATATTGATGTTTTATAAAAATTCATAATGATGTTTTTTATGATTTTTCATAATGAAGTTTTTCATGATTTTTCGTAATAAAGGTTTTCATGATTTTTAGTAATGAAGTTTTTCAAATCTTTCATAATGATGTTTTTAAAATATTTTGTAATGATGCTTTCATATTTTTTCATAATGATGATTTCAAGTTTTTCTTAATGGAGTTCTCAAATTTTTCAAAATGAATTTTTTTCGTAATGGATGTTTTTGTAGTTTTTTTCTTCTTTAATAATATTCAAGTATAATATTACCTATTATGAATAATATTCTTACCAATCTAAAAGGTATGACTCTATCTTGAGTTTTCGTAATCACATTTTAATTGATGGTAGTTTCTTTTGTTTTTTTTAATTTCTTGGTTTCTAGTTTCCTTAATTCTGAATGTTTTCTTTTAGAACCTCAAAAGATATGATCCTTCAAAATTTACCTTGTGGCTATCATTTCAACCATAACATCTGATTAGAAGAATTATTAGCCATTGGATTTAGATGGGAAGATGAACTGTTGCATCAACACCTATAAAATGGGACCCCTGATGGTTTTCCCACATTGGTTTTCAAGATTTTGCATGTCAAATCTCTTCCTCACTTCAAAAGCCCGTTCCAGATTTTCAGTGGTTTCTAAATTCTGAATGTTTGGTGAAGTCCCTGTCAAGATATGTCATATGTCAATATAATTACGGAGTGGAAAGTATACAGATAGAGTTTTGTGCTTACGAATTTATTCAATAAGTATGATTCCATTATCTCTAAAAACATCAAGCTGAATGGATGGGAAAGTGTTTTCATATCAAATCATGGAGCTTAAGACCCGATGTATCTAGATCTACTCATTGAGTTTTATGAGTCAAATTGTTTCTTTAAGTAATAAGGGAGAGATAAGTTTTCATTCATGAGTTATGAAAAAACCTATGCCCTTTCATACAACAAGGATTCTATCTTGGTGGGGGTGTCTTGTAAAGGGGATGTCAAATTCTGTTCCCACAAGCTATGAGATTTTCAAGGAAGTTTTGTAAAGGTGAACGCTATGGAGTATCTTGGACTTACATATTTCAAGACCACAAAGGATTCTCATTTGTCTACAAATAATCAGATCCTTGAGTTATGGTTTCATGGTTTTTGTGAACTGAGAAAGGGCGACAAAGACAAGTTGAAGAAAAGTGTTATGTATATCGTGGATTTTTTGGTAAATATAAGGAAGAACAATTTGATGAATCATATTATCATTATGATATAGAATATAAAGAATGGGAATATGAGAGCACAATTAATCATGTATCCTGCTCTACTCTCTAGATTGATTGTTTGATGTCTTGAGTCCTTCAAGATTCCTTGTAGTTCCAAGCCGAGGAATTGCAATGTCATGTTATTAAGTGATGATACTTTGAAAATAATGGATGTTTGTTTTTCTAAGGATTCAGGAGAGTTTTATGATCTACCAATGGAAGAATCAGAAGCTATTCCGAAGAATACAGAAGAGGATGAAACATCGAAGAAGGTTGGAAAAAAGAGGAAACTGAAGGAAGTGGAAGAAATAGATAAAACCCCTAAGGCCAAATATACTCAATCTGCACCTCCAAATCCAAAGAAGCATAAAGCATATCCAGATGAGGTGGTTTCCAAATGAAGATAAGACAAAAAATATATCATAAGGAAGGAGAGCCATAGTTTGTCTTGGATCCTACAAAAGCCAAAGCTTTAATAGAGAAGGCAGCAGATGAGCTTGAGAAGCAAGCCAAAGAGAAGAAGCTTAAGAAGAAAATATCTGAGGTCGAAATTGTCCAATATCTTTTGAGGGACAACGATAAAGCATATGAGAACATTCATGTATCGAAATAATTCTTATTTGAACCCTTACCTGAGACTCTAGGGAAGAAGTTAATGACTCCAAAAAAAAGTACTTGAAAAATTTTTCGATGAAAAGGAATTTGTGTAAGAAGAACAAGAAGCTTAAAGAAATGATGATACAACGGATCTGATAAAGCAAGTTGAATAATTTCAGGAGAAGGAAAGTTCATCCGAAAATTTATCAATCCAGACTTCTCAAGACGGATCTTTGAAACTTGCTACTCCTGGAATTTATGAGAAGGTTTAAGAGGAAGTGAACACGTTATCTAAGGAAGATAGTCATAATCATTACTTCATTCATCTTGAAGATATTGAGGCAGGAGCCAAGAAATAAAAAATTGATGAAGATAGAACTGTTAAATTGTCTGAAATTGAACATGTGTCTCCAGATGAGGAAGCTGTTCCGAAAACTAACAAGGGGAAATAGGTGGTTGTTGACACACCAACCAAAGTTTTTACAATGAAGAAGGAAGTTGGTGGATCTTCTAAGAGGAAGCTTGTCAGGCTATAAGAAGAACCATCACCAAGAAAAGTTTCAGATTCAGAATCTTCAGCTCTAGGACATGATTTTGTCATTCAATCTCTGAAGAAGCTGGTTGACACCATTTTGATATTTCCAACCATTAACTCTAGATGTCAGATTCCCTAACATAGCTTGAATCAAAAATTGGATTTTGTATCCAAGGTGATGGATAGGTGCCTATATATTGAGTTTGATTACAGGAACTTCCTTATCAACTACGAGGCTCCCTGAAAATCTTGTATAAACGTGGTCAGCTGGTCAAAGACTATAGTTGAGGATTTGATAGAGTTTGATGACTTTCAAGATGATGTTAAGGAAAATTTTGATACTCAAGATAGAAAAATGAAGGATCTCACAAATAACTTTGAGGAAAAGCTAAATCTTGATCAAAATACTCGGATTCAAAAGTTCAAGGATCTGAATGGGAAGATGAACTCTGTTTCTCAATGCTGGAAGAGAGAAAGGGATCTCTGAATCAAGATTTTAGAAAATCTAGTGAAGCAAGATGACTCGTTGAAGGCTCAAGAAGAGGCTATAAAGGCTCAGGATGATAGGATCAAAGCCTTGGAGAAATAAGAAGTTGAAGATCACAAGGAGATAAAGAAGCTGAAAACCATTGTGAAGAAATTGATACCCAAAGAAAAGGAAGGAAAATAAATCTATTCTGATATTTTATTGTATTTTCTTCCTTGTACAAATTCTTCCAATCTTAATTGAAATTATGGTTGCTCATTTCTATTTTTATGCTTTGTATTAATATTTTAGGTACTGAAATTTCATTTCCATTCCCTCAAATTGTTTTTGAAAATCACAAAGGGGGATAAAGGAAAAATAATTCTATGTAAATAAGAAATATCCCTAAGTAAGGTGGAGTTTATCTAAGGGGGGGTATTCATTATGGAGATTTCTCTATTTAAGATAATGAAAAATCTCATTCCAGAAATATATAATACAATTCTTAGTTTTCCAAAGCCTAAGGGGGAGTTAGTCGTATTCATCTTCGCCAATGTGAAAAGGGAGATCAGTTTTATTTCAATGCCTTGAAAACTTTTCAAAGTCCATATATTCTTTTTCGTAAGGATGATTGTGCTTTCCAAAATGGGGGATATTTTAGAGTCAATAAGGTTTTTCTTTATGACTTTTTCATTCCTTCATACTTGGGGAGATTTTTGAGTCATTAAGGTTTCCTTATGACTTTACCATTACTCTTGTATTTAAAATCAGAAACATCTTATCTCAAGGAAAATCTCTTTTTACCCTATGTTTTACTTATATAAGTAAAATTTTCCTTCCCCAAAGAAATTTATCCTTACCATGCACATTGTTCATATCATAATTTTTTTAAGTGTAAAATTCGGTTTGAAACCAAAACCTCGTAATCCTATAATTACCTAGATATGAAGCATTCTATTTTAGGATCCGAATTCTCATAATTCTGATTACGAATTATGGTTATGATCTTATCTAAGTTATGACTCCAAATTCTTATTACAAATTCTGGTTACAAACATCTCTGAGTTATGACTCTGAATTCTGATTACAAACTCTGGTTATGAACTTCTCTGAGTTCTGACTCTGAATTCCGAATACAAATTCTGGTTACGAACTATTCTGAGTTCTAACTCTGAGTTCTCCGAATTTAGACTCTGAACTCTTATTTGTTCTAACTCCGAATTCTCATGAACTCTGACTCCAAATATTGTGAGTTCAAGTTCCAAATTATTTTGAATCCAGATTCATGATTTCCTTGAAATTCAGACTCCATAATTCTATAGAATTCAGTTTCAAAATTCCTAGAAAACAGAATACGAATATCCTTGTATTATAGACTCTGAATTAATTTTTGTATAGACTCTGAATTTTTACTTCCTTACATTGTGAATTTTGGATTTTGGTTACATAATCATATTTTTTCTTACACTTGTTTTGTTAAAATATGTTGTGCATTCAGTTACTAACTAACCATTGTTTGAGTGACACATGTACAAGTCCCTCTGAAATTCAAGGAAAAATATGGCCATTGGAGGAGGGAGTAGATCGTTTGTGTTGTGCCTATAAATAGGAGTTCATTTGAAAAGAGCTCAACACTGTTCTATGACTCTAGAAATTACATGTTTTTGAAGTGATTTCTAGAGAGATACTCTCATTCTTAGTGCGTACTAAATGCCTTGTTCAGATTTTCTTTGTGAGACTCTGATTTTTGTTATGTACAACCGAGGCCTTCCAGGGATAGGAAGACAGAGGTGCTGACTACCTTGCAGTTGAGGGCTTCCTTGATGAGGAAGACAGAGGTGCCGACTACCTTGAATTTGAGGGCTTGCGGGGATAGCAAGACAGAATCTGATCTTCTTATCAAGGGCTTACCCTCGTGTGGGTAAGACAGAATTTCATGAATGTATAAATCAAGGAAACTTTATCCAAGTTTTTTGGATACCCTTCTCGTTGGGTTAAAATATTTACTACTTGTTACTTGTTTTGTTACATGTTTTCCTCTGCATTTTGTTTGTTGAGGAAAGTATAACTATCTTATACTTCCTTATACTTGTACTCTAATTTAGTGATATTATATATGCTTTAAGGTAGAATCTTCATCATTGTAGACATTCATTAGGTTTAACTTTCCAGAACCCTCTATCTAGATTCACTTTCTCGGAATCATATTTCTAGATTAAAGCAACTGTGTAGAACTAGAGGTTTTCTGAATTATCTTATTTAACCTTGTTAAACATAACTATCTTTGAAAGATCGAAAAGAATTTTTAAAAGAATACTATTCACCCCCTCTTGTATTTTGAGTATCATTAGATACTACATATAGTATATCTATTATTTTGATCATACATTTGGTATTATAGAGTATATCATACTCATATACCATCTCAGCAAATTTTAGATGCATGACATCCATTGAAACTAGTTGAATCCATAATAATTCAACATGAATAAACACTTTATCGAAACATTCCAAACACATATTGACACAATTTGACAATAAATGAAACATATAGGTTCAATATTATCGAACATGGTCACTCCACAAGTTTTTGTTTTTTTAGAGGCCTTAATTTGATCAGAAATCCTACCTACGTAGCCCATTTGATCAACTCAACAGGAAACACCTGAAAAAGAGGTAATAATTTCACCACACTTTTTCAAAGTTCTTTTCTTCTTCCACATCCTCTTTATTTGTTGTTTCCATACCAAAATAATAACTCCAGTAAATTATACATACTATGTTGTTATTATAAATATGGTACAACCATATTAATTATTCTATCCATCCTATGAATAATATGACACCATACGTGTGTATGTACGGATTACCGTCTTCACGAAGTGGTGTAATTTGTTATTCAAATACTTCACTATTTGGATGGGTATAATAATTATTATAACTAATGAAAATAGTAAATATAAAATATTAATGATTCATTATGCATGATATATAGTCCAATTACTTACGATTTCACCATCAATATTATAATATTTTCACTCTTTCATACGTACGTATTACCATCTCGATGAACACAACGATATTCATTCCCCATCGTAATTATTCAAGAATAATTTTCATCTTATGATTGAAAATAATTTTTAAAAATATAATATAATACTAGATATGAATCAAATAAAACCTATCAACAACAAACACGGCTTATGTAACCAAGCATACACTACTGGAAAATGGACCTATCCCCGCAATTTTCTCCAAAACCATGGGGATATACCCCCCCCCCCCCCCTTATACCCATGGTTTTCCAAAACCGTGGGTATAGGTGACCTTTCATGATCTATACCCACAGTTTTTCAAAACCGTGGGTATAGGGGGG
Organism: Viscum album; assembly: GCA_963277665.1. NCBI lineage: Eukaryota > Viridiplantae > Streptophyta > Magnoliopsida > Santalales > Viscaceae > Viscum > Viscum album. The sequence goes on from OY728126.1 coordinate 602,606,799, forward strand.
TCTATCCCCACGGTTTTCCAAAACCGTCGGGATACGTCCTGAAAAGTGACCTATACCCACGGTTTTGGGGAAAACCGTGGGGATAGGTGTGGGATAAATTACCTATACCCACGGTTATGAAAATCCATGTGTATAGGTTACTTTTGTGTGTGCGGGAAAAAAACAATTTCCGCGGGAAGGAATTTTTTTTGGCGGGAACCCTATACCCATGGCTCTTCCCTCTATACCAACAGTTTTTATAACTATATTTAACTAAATATATATATATATATATGTGTGTGTGTGTGTGTGGGTGATGTTAGGGTAGTGGTTAGACGCGGTTTTTACAACGAAGAGGTTGCGGGATCAAAACTCGGTGCCTGCATTATTTTAGTACCTATACCCACAGTTTTGAAACCGTGGGTAAAAGTCGTTGACACCATGGCAATTGGCTATGTTTCGGTGACACGGTGGTAGGACACCTATACCCACGGTTTTGGAAAACTGTGGGTATAGGCTGGGGACCTATACCAACACTGTTCCAGCCCACGGTTCCCAAAACTTTGGGTATAGGCTATACCCACGGTTTTGAACCGTGGGTATAGGCCTTCTTTCTAGTAGTGATATATAGGAAAACGATGCAGTTAACACCTAAAACAATGATACTGCTAAAATATTATTAACAATGCAATTTTAGAAGATCATATATGATATCATATTAATGTATTTGGTTCTTTTATCATTTAATAACAATTATTTATATATTATACAAGGGGTTAACACACCGTTGACCCAGGAAAATTACAAGGTAAGGGTTAATTCTACAATCTCTTCACTATCTAAGGTTCTTTATACGTGAGTCTTAACTAGGACCTCTTTATCTTCTACATCCACGTTTCTAAAAAATGTGTTTCAAAATATTTTTACTATTTCCTAGACTATTGGTTAAATTCATTTATACCATTGTTTGAATTTTTTTAAGATGTTTATAATGGAATCTTTCTGTTGATTTCCAAACAAGGTCCCTTACGACCTTATTTACATAATTACTAAAAAAAAGTGTTCTATCATATATTGTAGGGGTAGTTATTTTCCTCTATTATAAAACCTATGAAGCTTCCCTTACAAGTTTATAAGAATATTTCTAAAATAAATGTTTTCCTTATAATAATGTGACAAATAAATGGTTTCAAAATATAAAGAGGTATTTATTTCAAATAGTTTTCATTTCATCTATATAGACAAACTTTGAAGGATTTTAATCCTGTTTGAAGTTTATTTATTGTGATACAAATCTTCAATATTGTATTGATTTTTTTGTGATATGGTTGACTATGTATATCTTATTTTTATACCATTCATGGTTTATGGATAAAGTATTGAGATTTCATATACTAGTTTTAAGACAAATGTTTGTGTAATGTTTTAACCCTTTCATATGAGGTTTGCATTAGACATAGTAATTGACGGGTGGAGCCCACTATATCTCCTTGATGCATCAGTAGGTCTCATGAGACGAAATTGTTCTTTTGGCACAAGGCCTTTATAAAATCTTATTTTTAGTTTTGGAACGACGTATTGACTATGTGGTTATGAAGGATGGCATTATACATTCCATAATTACGAAATTGGCTATTGATATTGCATGTGATTATTGGACTTGTAGAATGTCCATGTGAATTAGTAAATAGAATTATTTGATTTATCATTTCCATATTATGATGATTTTTAATTTTAAAAGGCTTTTGTTATAGTCTTAAAAATTCCATTAAATTTTTATGCTTATTTATGAATGTTTCTGCTATATTTTTATCATAACAATGAATCTGAGATGACACCTTTCTATGTTTTATTTTTCCAATGATACGAAGAATTATATTATGACAGACCTGTAGGGATATTCAAAGGGATATTAATGTTGTCAATAGAGACAATGTCTTTGTTGTTTTTCTTTTTATAATGTAATTTAAAACATATATATCGAAATAGTACTTCCAAATATACTAAACTGATTGGTCAACCGGGATTTGATCCCTTGTGATCATGCCAATGTTATGTAATAATGCACTGACATTTGGAAACTGGGGTCAAGGCATTACACCATGTGTTATATGACATGTTAAAATGGTTCCACTTTTAATTTTTGGTAGTTTGGTATCAATGTTTATTGAATGTTTTACCATCATTATTTTGGTCTGAAATTGGTTAAATAATGAAATTATGTAAATTATTTTCATAAAATAATAAGAAGTGGTGTTTAATTTGTAACATTTATTCCCAAAATTGTATGAAATTACAAACAATAATAATACATGTCTAATAATTTATTAGTATTTGATAGTATATGTGTTAGTATTCTTATGATTATAAGTTTTGATAATTATATTTTTTAATTATGGGTAAAAAAGTAGTTTAGTTGTAATGGTAATTATTTTGATCCATGTGATGACATTTGTTTATGAATTCTAGACTCCTTGTTTTCTGGGTAATGTTTTCATATTTGATAATTCATATTTTCTAGATACAATTTTATATTTCATTGGATCGGACGCCTATACATTTGACACGATATAGGACTGGTATAATTAATTTCAAAGTGATAATTAGTTACAATTATGTGGATTGTTGTAGTAACTGGTTTCTATGATGGAATGATGGATTTGGATATGTATTCCCAAGATGGTAAAAACACCATGACTAATGGAGAAGGTTGAATTTGTTCTTTGTTTTTGTTTGATATGATAAAAAATGTGATGCATTCATGTGAATGTATCTTCTCAATGGGTTATTGTAAAAGTGTATTGTTTATGTATTTCGTTACCACTAATAAATGATAATGGTTGTTCTAAAATAATGCATATTTTCTATTAACATATGTTGGGTCCTATAGTATATGGAAATATTTAATAATATTTAATGATAAATAATTCATTCCTTGGGGTTGGTGACATCAATGAGCACTATTAACAACAATTCATGTAGATCCATGAGAACTATTGATTTATGATTGGAGGGAATTCTAATTAGTTAATAATCATGTTTTATGGGAGGGATATATATATACCACCATCACATAAGGAAATTAATACTTATGTGTTTCATAAGATCATGAAAATTCATTATATTATAACAAATCAAAAAAGTTTGGATTCATAAATATTTCATTATATTATAACCTATAGAAAATAGATATGTTTTATAAAAATTCAATCAATTAATCAAATCATGGAACATATAAAATTAAGTTGGTTTCTTAATAATAATTTCTTCATAAACATAAACAATTAATATAAAAATATTAGTGGTGTCCTTGGTTTATATTTCTGGTATATCATTAGTTACATAAAAGGATTCATTTTTTATGGAAGATGATTGTGAATAGACATTTGGAAATTTTCATAAGGAAAATAGCTTCTCCACTTTGTAAAAAATCATGTTAAAAGGTATGAATTATTCACAATACAGTTATTTGATGATGGATTTTAAAATAAATATATGAATATTTAAAGAGAATAATAGTCATGAAATTAGAAAATATTTTCCTAGTTTTCTACACTAATCCAAAGATTTGAATAAATTTTTTCGTAAAATATAAATGGGAAATGTTTGAAAAATGATAAAAAAAATTCAATTCATACATATTTTAAAATGAAAATCATGGTAAGAAATTTACTTAATATATAATTTTTAGAATATTTAAATTATTTGGGATTTGTTTATAGAAAACAAGTATTTTGAAGAATAATTGTTTCCAAACAAAGGGAGAAATAAAGAATGTTTATTAAAAAATAATTTGAAATGTTGAGTACATAAATGGAGAAATATGAAGGGATACCATTTATTCCCAATTATTAATAAGATAATAATAAAATATATTAATTTCATGAGGGATATATCATAATATTTCATCATTGGAAGTTTAATCATGAGAAATCTGAAGAAATGATGATATTATAACATAAAACCCTTAACAGATTTTTATATATTAATAAAATACCCATTAAATGTTAATATTAAATTAAACATAAAATATATTTAGAATAAATAATTTTGTTAAGTTACATGGTAAATAGGATGTATATACACCTCATAAAAAAGTGAGATGAAAAAAATAACAAAAGTCTCAATGATATAAAAATATTAAAAAATTACCTTACTATATTTGAAGCTTCTAAATAATAAACCCCATGAAATAAAGACCCTCAAATTGATATATAAATCTCAGTAATATTAATGAGAATAGTGATAATATATATTAAATGTGTTTTTATAAAACATGATCCCAATACCCTATAGATGGTGTCTACATTATTACATTGGTTTATGATACACAGAATTGTATCATGATGGGATGAATAATGTAGTATTATTATTAATGTAGATAAATTAAATTTAAATTATATTATTATATATAAAATACACTATGATTTTAATTTTATAATTCCATTATTCCATTTACTGTATCCCTTCATACTAATCCAAAATCACCTCTTGAATCTAGTGGAAAATAAGACATAAGAAATGGTTTAGATATGAAGTTAAATAATAGTAAACTAGAGTTGGAAACAATGAATAAATAAGTAATATAAAATATTTAATGGATTTTAACTAAATCATATTCTATTTAACCAATAACTTAGGAATATTATGATATGAATTAAGGATAATATAATAATGACATTCAAATAAATACATGATCATTAATGTAAACTATGTATATTCTAATTGATATATTAGTAACATGGAATATCAATAACTTAATTCATAATGATTTAATTCATGATAATAGATGTCTAAAAAATTGTACAATTCATTTTTATGGAAAATATAATGGTTTCATTGCATTTTACAAAGACATGGATATAAATGGGTGAGTTTTAAAAAACATAATATTATTTTTCTCATAAGGCCTATTTACGCATATAAGGGATATAGAAGTCCACTCCAATGACATAATATGTCCAATGTATTCCTAATACAAAATATGATAAACATAAACAACAGGATAATTTGAATTGAAAAACTATCATATAAAATATTAATACATTCTCCGATTAATAAACAATATCATAAACCATCCAGTGTAATTTATCGAATGGTTTCAATGTAGCACATCCACAGTCAAATAAATTATAAACCATAAAAAAATAATATTGATGATAACTATTCAATATATCCCTAGTAGATCATAATAATAAATAAGGGATTATATGTATTATAGATAGAAATATTATAAAAATGTCATCAAAATATTCATCTATAAAATAACTTATTTACATTGAAATAATATTCAGATGCAAGTCTCACAAAAAAATTTTAAAATAAAATTCTTTTTTAAATAATCTGTCAATCATGTAAATTTTGATTAAAAACATGATAGTTCATGATGATAAGAAATATTTTACATGCTGAGTATGTTGAAAATATGCATTTCAAATTATTTTTAAAATCCACTTGGGAATTATTTATAAAAATAAATAAAAATTTTATTTTTATTTTTTTTAATAAAATTATAATTAGAAAAAACTTAATTATTAAATACTTTGGAAAATGAAAAAAATTAAACACATTTTCATAAAACATTGATTTTTATGAAATCATATTTCCAACCGAATAGAAGATTAATGCTAGTTTTTCATTGAAAAAAATAAATCATTTTAAGTACCAAAGTGTATAGAAATGGTACATTTACATAAAAATACAACAAATAACATTATAATTATAAAATATATTTATTTTAAGATAAAAATATTAAATAATTATCTTAAAGAACAATAAAAAAATAAGGAATAAAGATGATATTATGAAATAAGCCCTTAAAACTGGGGTTACTTCTAAATCTTGTTCCCCATAAAGGAAAATTCATCATATAAAACATTTGATACCCTAAATATTTTAATATTAATGATAAAAAATATCCAAATCATTATTATATAAATCACACAAAGGAATTAGTACTTAATATGGTGTATGTATAATAGAAATAATTATGAGACGAGAAACCCTTACCTTGATTCTGACCCATCACATCTGTTATTTATATTACTAAATAATATAAATTTGTTGATTATTTAATTGATTTATAAAATTTTAATATTATATTATTCATGTTATTTCTCTTGTAATCATGTTATATAAGATTACACATTCAATTATATTAATGTTGTCTATATCGATGATATTTGGATGATGTGTTAAAAATTAATTTGGTAGGTTCACTGTGGTCAAAAATGATCATATTTATATATATCCACAATAAAATTTATTAAATTATTTTCATATTTATACAGAAATTATAATTTTACAAAAAATATTTGATTATGGTTATGAATAATGAACTATGATACAATTATCGAGATGGTAAGTCATACGTGCACATGAGTAATGTTTCGATTTCCCAATGGTCATTAGGGAATGAAATTATTTAATATTTTAACATCATATATTATTTACAATATCATATATCAAATATTATTTCATCATATATAGTTATATATCATCAATGTATTGTGGTGATGAATGGATATTCACATCGCTTCATGAATGATGTAGCCCACAAACAAACAAACAACATCATCATTTCATAGTGTAAGAAAAAATGTAATATTTTTATATTGAAAAATATTTCATATATATAATATTTATATAATTTATATTACATATATTAATTAAAATTATCATTATTAATCTTCCATGTAATCTGTTAGTAAAATAAAAATCATATCGCTTCGTGAGATAATAGTACATCCTACAAACATACTACCTATTTATATCCAATATTTAAGGGAATGAAAATAAGTTTTACATAATATAAGGAATACAAAGATATAATTATGTTATAAATAAAATATATATTTTTTTATCCTAATTCATAGAATCCAAGAGAGGTGGTTTAGGGAAAACAAATGTCATTAGTTCGTGAGGTGTTTTTCTTCTCTACACATGAATAATGATGTTATAACAGTTGTGATTGATGTGGGGATAGATTTATTTGTTTCTCATTACATAACCACATATTATTGAATGAAGTATAATATAGAAATTATATCATCGTGTTTTAATAACAATTGAATTTATTTTGGGACTAAATAAATCAAACAAACACACTGAACACAGATACCGCTTTTTCGATTAAACTTCTAATGTTTGCAATAAAGACATTATTGGATGGATTCATGTCCAAAATAAAGAATATTAGAATAGGGAAATAGTTATTGAATTTTATTTTATCATTTCATGAAAAAAATTATTTTAATGTGTGACTACCGTAGGATACGAGGTGACCATTTAAATGTGAGGTGGGTGTGACACTATTTATTTTTGAAAATAAAACGTTTTATCCATGTTCATTAACTTTAAAAAATTGTCAAAATGTATCACTATGGAGACATGAACATTACAGTTTCTAAATATTCATAAGAAATTGAATATAGATAAATTTTTGGGCAATTAAAACTCTTATCATTTTATTTTATCCCCTAGTAAATGCATTTTATCATTATCCCTGATAAATAATTTATAATTTTATGACTACTCATTTTGAAAAATAAATATTTTCACCATATAAGATAAAATAAATTATTTTTATCTGAAATATTATATAAATTTTTTCAAATTAAATTCATATAAGTCAAAAAATTAAATTAGAAATTAATGTTACTGACATTATGAGGAATATATTTCATAAGGACAAAAATGTTCAATAATTTACAAAGATTGTATATTAAAATTTCAATTTAAAAAATATTCCAACAAATATAATTGTTTTAATAAACATATTACTGAAATAATTTTATATTAAAATCATTTAAAAATAGAATTAAACTTAATAACTAATTTAAATGAAACAGTTGTCTTCAATTTAAATTCTGAATTTTTTAATTGAAAAAAAAATGATACCTTTCAAAGAATTCCAAAAAATTAACCACAAGATAATTTTAAAATTATGATTTGTGTAATAAAATTATTGTTATTTTTTAATTTTATAATGGTGGTGAAATGTAATTTTAAATTATGTGAACAGTGTCTGAGTAAACATTCATATAGAGAAAATAATGGTTTTGAGAAAACATTTTGTTTCTTCTTAATGATTCATATATTATTTTTAATCAATTTACAACCATATTTTAATAATTTTGATAGTACTCTTTATAAAATCAAATTTACTGTTTACTTTTGAACATTATACTATATTATGGTTCTTATAAACATTGGGTTTTGTGTTCCTCAAGCTATATATTTTATTTTATTTAATGAAATGTATTTTGTGGGTATTTTGTTCTCAACATTACATATCACCCACTATATTTAATTTAATTTTCATATATTAAATATTAAGGTGGTACAGTCTACCACTATAAATAAATTTTAACCATGAATTTAAATTTTCATCTTGGTTTTTGAGAGTTTTTAAATTTAATAGATATTTTTTGAAATCCCACATCGTGAGAAGGGGTAATAATAAATCCTCTTGAAAAGCGATAATGGAAATATAAAATTCATATGGAATAACACATAAATATTTTTATATGTGGGAGATAATTTTTTAGAAATGAAAACAATGACATAAAATAGAATATTAATACCAAAGTGATAATATAGACTGATAGATTTAATTGACTATGAGAATGTGGGGGATCCATAGAAGGGTAACGACTAAGAAAAGATAAATTTTCTATGAGTTATGGGAGCATATGACTCATCGTATATGAAGATACTAGGATAATAATTTTGTTTAAAGATCATTTACATGGAGATGAATATTTTCATTACTACATATTAATATAAGGTGAAATAAATAGTTGACATGTTTCTATTTCATAAGAAAAAATTTATCCTTTGGTTATGATTAGATTAAATTTAAATTTATCACATACTCAATGAAATGAATATCCAAAATTAATTTTTTCCATGAATCGCTAAAATTAACTTTTAAGGGATAGTAAAGACCAAAAAATTGTGAATTTTTATTCATATGTCTTTAGATATTTTCCATTATGGTTATCTCAATTTGTCAAATATAATGAATTAATCTATAAAACCACATCCAAATTTTATCATAAACCATTTCAAAAATGGTTATCCATATGGATCATAAAAAATACTAAGATAAAAAACAATAGAAATAATTCCATTATCTTTCAATAATTATTTTTTAATTTTTTCCCAAACTGTGTGACAAATATATTAATCCATATATACCAATAATGTCAATATATTAACCACATAATCTTATAAAAGATGGTAATAACCTGAATTAAATTAAAAAACATGTTGAAATCATGAATTATACCACATTACTTAAATAAAACAAGGAATCATGGATATATTTTAAAAAATGAAAACATGTTGTTAACAAAATCAATTGTAAGATAAAATCCATTTTAGTGTAGTCAATAATGATTTCTATTTATAGTTAGTACCTCAAAATTAATTTAACTATATTCATAATATCATTATCCTAATGTACATATCATAATATTAGGAAAATATTATGGGTTATATTTTCCATGATGTTTGGTTTTCAAATAAATTAATCTTTACACTTTCTCATATTTATTGGTCTTCAATAGAATTGAAAACATGATTTCAAATCCTTAAATAAAAGGCAATACAATACAATCCTTATACATTTCATAGTTCTTATAAAAATGATACCATTTTAATTAACTCAAATGATATAATTATTGAATAGAAACATAAAAAATAAGTCACTTCATTTCATTTTTGTTAATAAAATATGAATAACAATGATAAATTATTCTATTATGAATTAAATTCCTTTGATTATTGGAGATTTATTTTTTTTAAGAACCTCATATCCTTATAGGTGAAGAATTTTACATTGGAAAAATTTATTAACCAATGAAATGTTGATCAGTGTGTCCTTTATCATCACATATATAGAAAAATAGCATTATATTGACATAAGTAATATGGTCTTCATTCCATTATTATCACTTGTCAAAACATCCTTATTTCAATTACTCCCTTTATCCCTATTATTATCTACCGACCTATTCTTCTATTTCTACCAATTGAATCCCCAATAAAAAGATAATTATTTATATATCTTCTTATCACATGATATTATTTACTCATTCCATGTTAATTTCATGGAGACAGGGTCCCATACAGATTCTATAGTATAAAAAAACAATCATTCATAGTCATTATATTATGTGAATTGAGGTGGTAAACATTTCGTCTCTAGGATCTCATTATAAACAATAGATCACACTAGAACATATCATATCAATATAAATCAAAATTTATAAGCATTGAACTAGTGAACTTCTATACATAAATTATCAAAAAATTCATTGCTAATATGATAATGATAAACATAGTTCCTTTAGGTATTTTATTATTTTAAAATAAATTATTGTTCTTTGTAAATAATATACGAATTTTCATATTTATATCTTCCAAAAGATTCACACCAGGTTCAAATTAATTGCATTTTCATGCACATTGTGGTGATTCGGTCAATCCTAATTCACTGTTTCCATATTGTTTTACCCATATGTCCATTTGTTCTAGAAAAAAATCAAATTTTATATTCCATTAATGGATGAGTTTTCAATGAAAAAACAAATAAATTTTTTTCCAAAAAGTTTATGATATTATTCTGTAGCCAACAAAAATTCTATCTCTATGTTATTTTTCCTAATTAATGTTTTTCTTAATCTAGTTTTCATTGATTTTACTAATCATTTTCAAATACCAATTTTAGTGACCATGACCATAGTATGTAGGATATAGATTCTATATAATTACATTATAATGAGATACCTGTAATAAAATCCCAAAGGACATAATACGTTTATAGTATTGGTTCACTAGTAACATACATAAAATGAACATTATGTTTTGAAATCTAAATATACCAATTATTTTTTTGATAATTCCATTATTTCACTTATAGTATCTCTGCATATAAATATAAAACACTTAATATATTTGGGGTAAAATAAAATATAAGAAGTAGTTGAGCTCAGATTCTCAATTATGTTTGTTGTACTGTGAAAGATATAAATAAAGAAGTTGTAATTAATATGGAAATATAAATAACTGAAACAAATGTTGAATCATAATAGTATACTATGGGTATATGAGGGGGAGGTGAATTTTATTCTTCAAAATTAAAATAAAATAAAAACCAAAAACCAATTTAATATATTTATTAGAAATAGTATTTATCTAATTTTCATATTAATATATCAGCTTCAAAGTCAATATAGTAAATAATAATATTGAATTCTGAAGTATTAATAACATTTAATATAAATGTAAAATTGTAAATATAACTTGTATAAAAATGATATTTCAAATATTATAACATTGTTATGATGACATAAATTATTCATAACATATTTTTTTACACTTTAATTATAGTATTCAATGATATATAAAATATTATCATAGGATATAGATAGTTTTCAACCTAGTTTTACATTCTTTCCTTCCTTACAAATAAAAAACTTTATCCAAAGATTGGTATGAGCTATATCGTCTAATAACTTAGAAGCCCGCAACATTATGATCAATATTTTTTTCTTTCGTACAATACCTAATAATCAATCAGTAAAATGTCTAGTATTTTCTCAATATTCATATACTCTAGAAGACCATGAACAGCTTGATCAGTATCCACTATCATCTAATACCCAGAATTTCTAAAATATTACCTAGATCAGAATAACATAATACAAAATAAATAAATTTCTAATGATTTTAAAATTCCTCACTCGGAATTATTCGAACAAGAATTATTTTAAATTTTACATAGTGTATGGAAATATTATTCATCTCTATAAATACATATAAGCATTGATTTGTAAAATTTATAATCTTAGAGCACAGTAAATGAACTAAAATATATACGAATTAGTATAACATTCATATTTACTATGAATATCGGAGTTGGTTTTAATGGCCAAATATTTTCATAAAAACACAACCCATAAAATAAAATATTAAACTATTGTTTTTTTGTAGAACTAATATATATCTGTTACAAAGTATTCCAATGTATTGTCATAACTCTAAATCTGATTATAAACATCTTATTCTAAAGAAATACTAGCTCAATGTGATAAACAAATCCCTTCATGCCGATAAAATATAAATTTCCACACTAATATATTAATATCATCATAATGATACATTTGATATTGTTACATAGATAGACTAAAATATCATCCCTTTGATAAACTGAATTATAGTTTTCATGATGGGTTATAGTATTACTAGTCTAATGTATCACAAATTGGTCCATCTGATGAACAGAACATTTTTTATACCAATCGATCATACATTGGACAGTTTGATTGATCAGACTCATGTATTAATAGTTTATATTATTTAATATAATAATTAATTATACATTCTTCATAGTAATGGTTGTATAGAATTTGTTTTGGAGATATGGAAAATATATATTTGGTAAAACATAGTTTTTCCGGAAGTATTTCTGATTTTAAAATCTAAGGAATTGAAATGTAGAAAATCTAAAATCTATAATCATCAATTCTACCATTTTGAAAAGCACAAAACAAAACACATTAAAATGAAAAATTATTATATTTGAAAAAGTACATCCATTTATATGTTTAACAACATTAATAAAATTAACCATAATAAATATATAAACTTCTCTTATCATAACATCCATGTATTTATACCTCCATTATTTCAGAAATCTTCATCATATATGAAATAAAATTACATAAGAAAAAATAAGCATTATGTATCAATTTTAATGTTTTTAATTTTCATATTTTCTCTAATTCGAATAAAATTATGCCATCAAAAATTTTCTACCATTTATAATTTCCCCCGTTTGTGATTTTCAAAAATAAATATGGGATGTATAATATTTTCATGAAATATTATAAATTATAAAATGAAATGATCTTATTTGAATAAAAAATCATTTTACATTGAAATAATGAACATTCATCCAATTGAAGTAAGAAAATTTTCAATGAAAATTTTTATTTTGACAATAATTCATTTATACAAGAAATCATTAAAATGACTAATTCAATAAAATATCAACAATTCATAATGTTAGATTTCATTTATTCATGTAGATATTTATAAATATTTATTTTTTATTCTAGAAGTCCTCATGATTATTATCTATCTCTAATTTTTTGGAATAAATTTTTTATATCATTTCATTCATGAAGATGAACATTTGATTAACTATTTTAAATTTATGTACCTATTCTTCAGGATTTCATATATTTCTTATTTAATCTTCTATCCTATGGATTTATTCTTTAAAGTATTATATATTTTCAATCAATTATTTCAACATTTAAATTTTTTATTTGGGGTCAAATGTTTATTTATTATAAGATCCTAGAAAATCCATGAACTGCATAAAAAATTACATTCTATGAGATTAATACTTTGACTGATTCTGAAAAAAATTATGTATTTTCATAAGATAATTTTTTGACATCCACAAATGGATTTTCACGATATTTCAAATATCAATCCATTTGTGTTGACTATTTTACCACTTGATTAAATCTGATATTTTATGGATTTGAATTTTGTTTGAAACATTTTATTAGGGTTTAATTTTAAACAATGCTCTCTGTCCCAAAAAATTAATGGCTCTAATTTTTTATTCAGAATGTTTAATATCATCTTGAATTGTGATCCATTATTCAATAAATAAGTAACGGAATTTGTGATTTGTCACAAGGTTGGACATATATTGTCAATTATATGGTGTTATTCTATAACAATAATATGATATGATTATGATTATTCATCAAAAATATTATGGAGGGATGATCATCTATTTATCTTCATTTACCCCTACTCATTTACATAATTTGAAACATTCACCACATTTACATCCCTTTCAATCTCTAAATTTTCCTACCTATTTTGTGAAATATCATTTCATCCCCTTCTTCATATTTTGAACTCTATTTGAAATAAATATTTATGAGATGATTATCATGAGATTGGGATAAAAATGATTCATAAGATGATGAAAAATATAAATATATTATTCTTCATTAACTTCTTCCTCTTGTTATTGTTATTATTATATATATTGGAATACTTCTTCTACTACTACTACTAAAATTTCAATTAATTATTTTTCCAATGGCCTTACAGTTATTTTATCTTTACAACATGAAATTTGAAGAGATTCTAAATAATCAAGTGAACTAAAATTATAATGATTTTTTTTGCTTTAAGTTAAACTTCCAAATAATTTTCATTATCATTAAAAAAATGTTGTTTAAAAAAATATCAATTATATTGGTGTTGATATATCTTGATAATATTTATTGAAAAAAACATATATCTCAAAACTAGAAATATGTGAAAATACTAAAAAATGTGAAATTTGAAGAGGAATATATTCTGAATCATTCTCAACTCCATTCAGTAATTCATCCATAACTATACACTGATCATCATTTTTTATTTCCTTCTTATTATTTTGGGTCTCATAAATTTCTACATTTGTTGTCATATTCATGTTTAATATAAGGATTTATCAAATTCAAAACATGATTATCTTGGATTTTTAATCCTTTTTTATAGAAAATATTTAGAGTCATCATAAATTTTTTTGGATTTCTTTTGTTTTTTTTAGAGCAGTGGAATATTCATTCTTATGGCTTTGATATGATATTTTTATTTATATACAACAATATAGAAAATTTTCCTATTCAAATTTTATACAGATTTTTTTCATTTCATATTGATGAATAACAGAATATTTACCATTGTTTTATCTACAATAAATTAATCATTTATTAGAATTAAATAATATTGATTATTAATTTTCATAAATTTGATACAATTAACAATCTATTTATTGACCACGTATGAGAACATAATAATTTTCATATTCATGGAGATTTTATAAATTGTTTCTATAGAAATAATAAAAACCATTATCAGGATTATCTTTAATATATTGAAAAATAAATCCAATATGACAAATTCAAAATAATTCTACAAATCCCAATCTCATTTTCATGGAATCTGATAACTACTATCCATAATATAACAACTTTTTTATCCATAGTATGATTGTAAAACTTTATTATACTCTCATAAGAAGAGAGCATGTATGATTCCACTATGGCATTTTTATAGGAACCTATATTGTCTTAATTCTTGTGTGACGGAAGGTAAGAATATCCTTCCAATTAAACATCAAAAATATCATACACATTATGAATTGATAATTTTTGACTCTAAAAAAATTGACTGAAAGAACTTACTTCCAAATCAACTTGTAAAAAAATTTACCCTGAACTAGTAGAATTATTTAACACTTTCGGTATAATGAATATAAAAAATATATATTTATACCCAAAAATGTTCATATAATTGATAATTAATAATTCATTTCAAAAGAAAATAAAATATATCATTCAATTATTTGTTGATATATCATTAAATTACTACATATATTTTAATAAAATAAATAGTATATTCCATCATATCATGACTGATGTTGATGAGAACTAATCAGTATAAAATAGAAAATATGACCACTAATAAAATATATGGACTCTATATAAAAAAAGAATAAATATTCAAAAAAAAATAAGAATCTATGTGGAACAAAATGATCGAACATCATATATACAGGATTGGGTTGTTTCCATTCTTATTCATGATATATAAAAACTCGAACTAAAAAAATAAAAAGATCCAATAATGGAGAATATTTTGTTTATTGTATAATAATTATTCTGAACATTTAATATATTTTTTTGAAAATTAACATTTTTTTGTTAAACCATTATAGAATAAAGAAAAAGTAATATTTTTAAATAAGTAAAATGATTCACCTTTTTTAAAAGGAAAAAAATTTAATAAAATATTTTAATGACAATGAAATAATTGAATGTATGATGAAACAATACTCATTGATTAACATTATAACATTCACTATGATTTTTTAGTCAAATAACCCATTATTTTTATTTTTGTAATCAAACTATATATGATAATAATTATAACAAAAATAAAATTTAAATAAATTCTGTATAAGTATTTTGTTAATAAAAATTATTGAAAATTTTAGATTCTAATGTTAATTTATAAATAATTCGATTCATAACAATTTTTTTAAATGTTTTTTTTTTGAATAACCAATGATTTGAAAGAAAAATAATTTCAAAAAACTAGACAATATAAAAAATAGAATTTTGAAAACCAAATCATATGTACTGAACATTTGATAATTAGATAATTTGATTTTGAATATTAGTACATATTTAGTAGATATTAATGATCACTTATTATTAGTCATTCATATATTTTATCAAATATATTAAATTATATCTGAACTAAGTTGTTTTGTAAAAGTGTCTTCATGTTATTTTTACTTTTTGATGAATTATAAAATTTTATTTCCATTAAATGTATGATTAAAAATGAAATGAAGTAATATATATATTTTCTTTTATTTTGAGTGATGGGATATGTTTTAATGTTAATTGATTGAACTTGTGTTATCATAAAATATTTTTCTTATAATAAAACTCATTCCATAGATTGTGAGAGTGTGTTGTATCCAGAATAACACAGAACGACAAGATCAATCTATAAGATATTTGGATACTGTAGTGAATTGTTCTATGTGAGTTTTTATTTTAATTCCAATACACTATTTCTACAACAATGAAATGGAAAGATTCAAGGGTAGTTTTGTATCCATTTTACAACCACTAATGTCAATATCAGGAAAACATTTTTATTTAAAATAATTTCCATATAAATAAAATATACCAATATCCTTTTTTCAATTATGATAATAAAAATTTTACTTTTTAGTATTACTATTGGACACTATAATATTTTATTTATATCTAGGACATAAAAAAATAAATCAAAAAGTTCAGCTGACTGGATCTTAAGTAATGTAAACATCTGATGATTCATCTAAAGATAGTTTTATCATCAGGATTCCAAGATTTATTAATATCTAAATTATTAGAGGTTTGATAGTAGTACATAATACATTTGTATTTTCATATCTTAAATTCATAATAAGATATTTTATACGATTATATTGAGATATAAAAGTCGGTTATGGTTCTGGTGATATTTGAAAACCACGAAAATATGAAAGTTCTCCCATTATGCTCATTTCAAACGCATTCATCATAAGATCTTCAAAATAATATACCAATGAATATTAACTTCAAAAAAAAATTATCAACGAAAATATTGATTAATAATTTGTTTGTAGAAGCTACTTTTGTAAAATGTTTTAGACCATCCAATTCCTTAACAATGTGGTTTTGTAACAAAAGTTAGTTAACCTATCCTGCTCGGTTGTTGGGGCTAGTCTAAGTCTGCAAAATTCCTTTGTATGTTTGAAAAATTGTTGTGTATATTTTATATTTTTAAAAAAAAGGGGTTTTTAAATTTAAACATAGTTTTATACATATATGTTAATAAATTAATACATCAAATCCTACACAAATTGTCTTTAATTTATGAATGTTGCATATGCTATATGTCTTCATATAATGTCATATCATGAAATCATAAAATATATTTCTATATAACTTATGACTTATTTATTATTAGATCCCATAGTGTAACTTCAATATTTATTTGTTAATATTATTCTAGTTTAATCACACTTTTTTTGGAAATCCCCATTTAAGACAAATAATAGAGGTATCGTTAGGTCATTCAACTAAATTCCAAAATATGATTCCTTTCAAATAAATGAATTGATATTTAATTTATTTCATAAAATCAAAAAAAAATACTAATTCCAATAAGGTATTTTTTTGGTTTTAATTGTGATAAAACTGATAAATATTTAAATTCTTTATTAATGATGTTATGGTTCTTACATGTTGATCTATATCACTAATTATGACATCCCTATAATTATTCCTCTAAATGACTAATTTTTGGGGTTAATAATGCACAGTTATTCAAAAACATATACAAATTTATCATGATAATGTTTTAACATAAAGATATTGTTTATATGAACTCTCTTGAAAATATCATGACATATTTGGTGGTAAATCAATTTTTGAAAAATATTTAATGTTGTTCGATATTTTTGAAACAAATTGAATGATTTAAAAAAATATTACAAGTACCATTTCATAAAATTATAATATTTTTTTATTAACACAATATATTACATACTAGTTAAATAATAACCTAAAAATACTCCATAGTTATATTTCGGAGAATGAATATGGTTGATATATTAAGAACTGAAAACGATTAATCAATATCCCAAAAAATTGAATAATGAATGTTTTGGATTTCATATAATCAATTAATAATAATTAATTTTAAAATTAAAATATCTTATTAAATCATGACTTTTAGTATAATAGATATATTTAATTTCCTCAATGAAAAATTGAGATGAAATTTATCATTCCCTTAGCATCGATACAGTAATCTCTTGAATAATTCTTTTACATATTTAGTGTACACAATTTTAATGTGGATATCATGGTTATAAAATGTTATGTATAATTAAATTGTCACTAAAAAATTGTTTCTAAAGTGAAATTAACAAATCCTCCAACACTGTCACTATGAATAGTTATAGAGGGGAGGTTTTTCACATTTTTAACTATGAATACAAATGTTTTAAAAAATCATATTATACTTCATTATTAGAAAATAGGAAAATTATTATCTAATATAATAATCATCAATAACATATATATTATATTTCCCACTAATAAATTAATAATTTTTTGTGAAAATACTCCCATGTATAGTAACAGTAAATAATCAAAACTTGATACTTCACAAATATATTTAAAACATCAATTGTGATGGTTTCTAAAGTGACATGGATAATATAATGTAAATGAATGAATCAAAGGTTATTTTATGTAGTTTACTAGTTGGTTAATATAAACATGTTTGAATATATAAAATTATAGTGTCCCAATAAGCAATTCCATAGATATGATTGATTATCCATTGAATCAAGATAAGTTTTTATAATGTGTTGTCCTGACATACAATGAATACAGTAACAAGACTAGTCATCACGTGTCCTCCTGAGAGCCCCACATATGCTACAGGTTTCTCACTAGTAGTAGAGGCCTAATACTTGTATGGTGAGGATACTATACTCTTATAATAATAGTTACATGGCGGTATCATATATATAATATATTTAACATAAAATAGAAGAAGCTGTATAAATTTAGACCTAATAGAAGAAGATAAGTATAACAACTAAAATGAAGTGTCTAGTTACAATATATGATTATGCATGCATGAAAAATTAAATACATATAAAAATATATAATCATATAGTATAAAAAACCAATACATAACCCTTGAAAAGAATATAAATCCCACTTGATAATTCCCCAGTAATCCTGAGTACCATCTCATCTATATTCCTTATAATCCTATGTTAAAGAAACATCACAACTGACCATACAACGACCTATTAACCGGAGGACTTATCATGTACACAATTGTAATGTATTCCCAAGTAGGGTGAGAGGTATACAGAGTAGGCCACAATAAATAGTGTATAAAGAATAATATAGTATCTGAAAATAAAATTTTAAAGTATACATGAATGATATGTGAAGCAATAAATAAATAAAATATATCTAGTAGATATGAATTTCTAATAAACACCTCACTAACCTTATATAAATTACCCTATGATAGAATGTCTCTAAAATATTTTAAACCTATATATAGTTTAGATGAGTTTAAAAAATGAGACATCCCAAAACATACATCGAGGAATGGGCCAAACCCTAATCATGTGATTTAACTTGGCGGTAATGTCCAGGGTTAACAACTACACATTATTAGTTTTTAATAAAAAGGCGATCGTGTAAATTTAAAAAAGTTATCTCAAGAATTTAGATAAATGGAATCATATGTCAATCAACGTAGAACCATATATATGACCATATATACCACAACAGATGTGTATTAATTATCCAAATTCCAATGTATGTATCCATTGTGATCCCTAAATCGAATCACGGGTATAACTATATGCATAATATAAACTATGTATCCTCTAATCACATTCCTATTATCACCCATTTTTGTCTTTTTATCACATGTGGCATGGTGTAACCTTGTGCTATCCATACAATCAATATGATCTCCCCTGAGAGTAATATCACTCTTATGGAGGTAAGCCACACACATAATGATCCAATAAATGATATAAAATGTATTTATCCTTGAATATAAATTCTTAATAACAATTTTTATCATCCTTACAGATATATATAAGTGAACTTGAGGTTCACTCTATGTTTAAACAATATATTTATACAATTTAAATTTTTAATAAAAAACGTCCCATGAATATGACAATTCCATCTTTAAAAAAGTGGATTTAGTGATGGTCACATTCATTCAACACATATATTCCTAAATAATAATAATATCATTCCCATAAAATATTATTTAATTATTTAAAATTAAAATTCCATTATCATGGAAAAACTAAAAAATTGTTTATTAAATTGATGACATGCGATAGTCCTTCAGTACAAAGCATCATGCACAGAATTGTATAAGGTAGGGTATGATAGAATTAATTACATAAAAAATAATCAAGGCCATTGCATAATATTTTTCAATAAACACTTAAGATATGGTTTGGTAACCATGGGATAATATATACTATGTTTTATATCCCCCACATTCTACATAATCCACCAAATATGTTTTCTTAAAACACAACTCAAGGTGTTTTTTTATTATAAGGAAATTAAATAATCATTGGAATTAAAAGGTAACACATATAAAAGAGGTTAAATTTGTTTTTAATTTATATTATAATGTCCATTATCATATTAAATGGCTACAATAATCAAGGAAATAGGTTATTCCATTTAATTTCATCATTTAGGAGTCTTTTATGAATATAACATCCCACGTCACGTCTAATTAATATAACTAACACTAATAACATCATTGAAAAGAAACATACAACATATTTTATTTAATTAAAACCCAAATATCAAATAATGAGGCTTTATTTGATCTGGTTTGATAGGAATCATAGAAATAGAATAATACAATGAAAATAGGGAGAATTATCTCTAACAAAAAATAATGCAGGTGATGGAAAATGTAACTGACGAAGGAAGAATGATGAGTTCCGTATATATCTTGAGATATCCATGAAACCTAACAAAACTCATATATAAGTCCAAAATAGGTATATAGAACCATACATAGTGAAAGAGATGATGGGGGGCTTGAGAAACTACCCATGATGTGCTCAAATGGGAATGAAAATTGAAGGAGAAATAATAAGAAAGAATGACAAAAATAGTAAATTTTATCCCAATTAAGGAGTCACGTGGTTTGGCCACATAGTTGGACAAACTTTGTTCCAACCAGGTTTATGGCACTACCCAAGATAATTGGTTACATGGTTCAAGCACACGGTTTGAAATTGCATGAAAAATCGTGTGTTTCTCCTATTCCTTGAAACATTCTACAGAATCATAGAAATGAGGCCATGATCAAAAAAAACTTAAAAACCATGGTACACCCCCATCCCTTCTAACTATACACAATGTTTTCAATGGTGTTTTGTATCGTTTCATACAAACCATAGGCCATGACTTATATTTTAAGGATTTGATGTTTCTAAGACCAAATCTCCAAGAACATGGAAGGATTATAGAGGAACCTCTCATGAATTTATCAAACAAATAAAAATTACATACTAAAGTATTACAAAGATTAGATTTATTATCCAATGTTCCATTCAAAAAAAAATCCCATAAAATAAATTAAAAATTCATATTTCCTCATGATTTTTTTGTGTCCACAACACAGGACACTACAATATTCCCATATTAAAACTTATTATCCTCATGAAGAAAAAGGGAAATAATGAAATAATCACATTACCATATAAGTAAAATGTTTTTCTAAAAAATGGGCCCATTTATTTTCAAAAAACCCGAAAAACATCTTAGCATAACTTTATTAATATGGTAAATATTTTATAGAAACTCTTTCCAACAAACGTTTTTTAAATAGGAACATCAAGACGGTGCATACTCATCCCATGAATCACGATTCATGATCATCACATTTTCTATATAACCATCAGGCCTACAGTTATCCCCACCTCTTGTTCGATCCTTTATAGATCAAATATGAGCCAAATATTTTCAAATTTTATAATTGTTTGATAGAAATTGTCGTAACATTCTAATGACATCAACAAAAGACTTCTGATTAGATCATAGTGTTGATTACAATTTGTATAGATTTTGATTGGTCGAGCCAAATATTTCATTAAAATATTAGCTAATAGAAATAAACTCACCACATATAGATGATGTTTTAGAATCTATTTCTCATCAACCATATAGGACAACAGAGATAGGTAAGATATCAAGTCGGACATTCCATATTCTCCAATACTCAAACACTCATATTATACTGAATGTGGAATCGAAAATCTAAAAATGTTTTCTCTAGATGAAATCACCTGAATATTTACTCTAAGAATGCTCTTTGAATTTCATAATGGGCTTATGGTGACATATATTTCCAAAACATCTAGTTACATTTTCATTCCCCAATGGGAATATTGATGTAATCCAGTTACACCATGTTTGAATTTAGACCCTAAAAACATATCATCTGAACATAGCTATGTTCTTATAAGTCTCGTGATCATGAAAAAGAGTGCAAGGAGATATTCCATTATAGTTCATACTATATAGTAAACAATTAAGAAGATGGTAAAAATCGAATCATCCACACATAATGAGAACTAACTTATCTAATGGTGGAATCCTCCCAGTGATCAAATCTGAGGATAAAATTTGGTCCATGAGTCCATCCAAGGTTTTCCAACATCAAAACCTATGGTTCACTCAAAAATAACCATGCCTCGATGAAAACCATGCTTACAACATGGAAACACTGATAGATGAAATTTATTAAAATAGAAGAACACTTCAATTTAGATTGTTGTATATCTTATTCTATTTCAATGTATCATGGATTATTTCAATATAGGGATTCATAATCTAAAATCAATATTACACTATGAGGATTTGTAGAGTTACCGATAAGTCCTAATATACTCCCAATACAATCAACAAGTTCTTGGCATGGTTCCCAACCAACAATAACCGAATAATAAATAAAAACGTTATTGAACCATTATTGTGTAACTTCTTTTGGAGGATGTTTGGATTCACCTTATATCACAAAAATACCAACTAATAATTATGAAATTTTCTCCCGATTCATCCCATGTCCATTCAAACACAACCCCCAATATGTACTCTCAATCAAGGGTGTTTTCAAATGTGTTCGTCGATCCAACCTTATCATTGACACATTGCCTCACATGTACTAACACATTTAAAAAATTTAGACCTCAATGGAATTCAAAAGTGGTATTCTACATTTCCAAATATTCCATTCTAGATGTGTTAATATTACATATAAGGAAAATTTCAATCAAAATTGATGAGATTATCCCCAACATAGGGGGTCCCTCACTGTTATAATTACTGAAAATGGAACTCATTCCACCTTACACACTCTATGGAAAACTATACATGGTCTTAACAATTTCAATCTCTCATTAACCAGAATTAACCAACTATAGGTGAAAACATTCAACGTGAATGTGCTACATGTTACATTAACTGTCACGACCCGTCCTCGGGGCCTGTGTCGTGACTACCCCAAGCTCGCCTTCCATATGCCAGGGGCTGGTGACTAGCACTAAAGGCGTAAATCCCGATAACTGGGAAGGAATTACCTTTATAAAAGTAAACAAAACATCCCAGAGTACAAGCAGAAGTAATACACTAAGTACAAAAGAAAGTGCTGAAATGAAAGTGGGTCAGAATACAAAACCAACTGCAAGTGCAGCTACAAATGAATGAAAGTAAAACATAAAAAGACAAATAGCTGGAAGAATGGAAGCAGCTCTTGGGTCGTCCTCCTCAGATCCTACCTGAAGGGTAGGTACAGATAGCGCAGCTCCTAGATCTTCCACCCCGGATCCTACCTGAAGGGTAGGTACAGATAGCCTCCACAACGCTCTCGCCCGTCAATGGGGACCATTTCATCTGGGACCCTGAGACTGCTGAAGTACTCCTCCTGTCGAGTACCACGGGCCAGCCACCCAAACACATTAGTGCTTCTCGTTGGGGTATGCCACCCAAACACAGTAGTCCACACCCCCTAATAGCCTGCAGAGGTACTCTTCGGACGAGTACCGTGGGTCTACCCCCAAACAAGTAGTGCTCTGTCCGCCATGGTTCTGCACCCAAACAATTTAGTGCTCTGTCCACTGGGCTAGTCGACTCACTCCAAGTCGAGTCGGTCAAGCAGTCGTCAGGTCTCAGTCGGCTACACGGTCTCCGTACTCTGTACGCTCGTCTCCGGGAGGGTCCACTCCATGAGCTACTGGTCGATACTCCAAGTATCTCAAAGTCTCATGAAGAATTATCTCGAAGGACCTCCTCATCATAGGGGTATAAACGCAATAGACGGTGCGTCAATCGGACGCCCGGTCTGTGAGTTACTAGCCTTTTCATCCCAGGTGCCCGGTTGGTTTCATGTGCGAACCAACCTGGTCGTATCTCAACTGTACCCCAAACTCTCATAGGGTATGCTCATAGGGACCGTTTCTCAACGTGATCACCAACGCCGCTGATGGTTCATCAAACGGACATTCGGTCGGAAAGTTATCAGTTTTTCCGTTCCAGGGGCCCGGTTGGATTTCGGGTACAATCCGACCCGGCCTTACTCCAACTGCGTCCAAAACTCAGGTGAAGTATTCCAAAAGAACCGTCTCATCAAGAGGAATACAACAAAGTTTATGGCATGTCAATCGGACGTCCGGAGCTCAAGTTATAGTAGGTCGATGATTAAATAATAATATTAAATCTATTATTTTCCGAGCGCTTCGGGTACCCGATCCAAAAACCTGAGAAAGATATCCAATATTGGACTCATAAATTCCGTCTTGATTTCAGGGTCGCACTGCTACTGATGGTTCTTGAAACCGAGATCGTACGGGTAAGTTACGGACAGAATGGTGTTTTATCAACAAAATTAAAAATAACAATATTTTATTATTATTATTAATTGTTTATTTATTTAAATGTTTCAAAACTTCAAATCCCTTCCACGCACAAAACAAATCCCCCTTGCTGTGCACAGATCCATTCACCATCATTTCCCTCTTTTATTTACTTTTCATTTTATTATTTTAATCACAAAATTATCCAAAATTACAAAGAGGGTCGCGCCCTCCTATTCTTCACACATGGAGCATGACCCGCGGATCCCTTCTTAGCAGACAACCCTTCAATCACGCACCGCCCATACTTTTCATTTATTTGAATTAAAATATCATTATGATATTTTTATCTCTCCAATCTTAATCCTCCTTCCACGGTTTTGCACCCCTGTACACAAACCAAGAACCCGTTGCAATGTCGTCGTCAATCCGCGCACCAACAACAATCTGTGGAGGGTCGTTGGGCCGTGTTTGTTCGGCCCGCGCTCTCCGCATTAGGCGTTATCAATTGGAAATAATCAAACACTTTCTTTCATCTACGACAAGGGTATAATTTATTCAAGAATAAATTATACAAACATCATATAAATAAACACTCATGCTCGTGAGATAAAACCACTTAAATGAGAAACAAACAATATTCCCCTACCTCGATAATTGTCGTCGCACGTCGGGCATCGCATAGATCATTCATCGATTCGGTGGACGTTGGGGTGCATCCAAGGAGGAATCTGTGTTGGAAACTTCACGTTATTCGAATCGCAGAGTGTTCTTCGTCGAGGTAGAAATTCGTTCTTCATTGAAGAGAGGAACACTTTTCTCTCCTTCTCAAGAGCTCTCTCCCAACTCTTCTTAACACAATGAAAGTTCCAAACTAAAATAATAGACTATGGGTATTATTTTAGTAACCCATGTAATTCAAAATTCAAACCACTTTAATTAAATAAAGTGTTGGCATAATTAATGGGAGTGGAGAATGTGAAGAGGTCTCTTAATTAGGGGGGAGTTGGCACATTTAAATGCAAGGGATTGTTAAAGGGGGGTTTAAGGGAGGTGGAGGGTTAGGCCTCATGTGGGCCCCATCTCAAAAATAAATATCCTCCCATGGGAGGTTATGTGGGGTGTGGGCCCCACACCTAACTTCCTCTTAGAGGATATAACCACCCAAATAAATAAAATGGTGCACAACCCTTTTATTTATTTTTTTTACAAATCCCCAAAAAATTAACATTCAAACCGCATAAAATGCAACTGCAATAAAGGTCCCCTTAAGTGAATACTGGCGCTGCGAGTTCATCAGTATCCTCAGATTTCAATTCTGAGCACCGGTTAAAATGTTATAAAATTCCGAACGTACGTTTACTGAACGTACCCGAAAAGAATGTTCGGAAAATTATTATCAGTCACCCTCGACCCGCACCAGTCGAGGTTAGACTCTGCCTTGGTAAAATACGCCCCAAAGAACCCAATGGTACTCTCGGATTTTCAATCCAAGTTACCTTTTAGAAGGTATGAATTTTACAATAAAATAATTTTCATTTAATTATTTTATTTGCGGCCAAAAACTAACTTTTTCTAGTGGCCCGCACCGGCCAAAGTTAGTATCTGCTTAAATAAAGCATGCCCTCATGAGTTCAGAGGTGGTCTCGGATTTTTAATCTGAGCTACCATTTGTGATTTATAAGCATTTGAAAAATAAAATAATTTATTTAATTATTTTATTTACGGTTAAGCCATTTTTGGGATTTCTCATAGGAGGCCCGTGCCGACTAAACTTAAGTCGCGCCTAGGGTAATCCCGCCATCCTTAGCACAACGGTGCACTCAGATTTCTGATCCGAGCAACCGTTCAAGAGTTATTCGACTTTTTTAGGAAAACCGCTTACATGTGTTAATTTAAGCTTAACAACACTTTAGAAAAAATATTCCGGGCACACCGGGCCTCAGAATCAGGTGCCGTTAGAAACTTCATACTCGTAAAATTCCAAAGAAATTAAGAAAAAAAATTCATTGAAATTTCCAGGTCTTTACATTAGTCCCACCTCAGGGCTTTACGTCCCCGTAAAGCTATAACACAAACTAGGGAAACAAAAGTGGTACTGAGCACGCATCTAAGCCTTCCTCTCCCATGTGCTCTCCTGGAGGTTCTCGTGATGCTAGTAAAAGCGGACCTGGGGAATCGACCGTTCATATAGGACTCGCTCCTGTCGATCCTAGACCTCCACTGGAACCTCCAAGCATGTCGCCCTGTCATCGATGTCCAACTCCCTGAGGTCGATGATGTGTGAAGGATCATGCACGTATCTCCTCAGCCGAGTTACGTGGAATAATTCATGCACCTGGTGCAACTGAGGTGGAAAGGTGAAGCGGTAAACCACCTCGCCTACCCTGTTGGGGACCTAGAAAGATCCATTGAACCTCAGAGATATCTCGCCTCCTCGGCTACATCTCCGTAAACCACGTCAAGGTGGGACCCATATAAGAACGTGGTCTCCATCCTCGAACTCTAGAGGTCTCCCTTTCCTGATTAGAACTGAAACTCAAACTCCTACTGCCATGAGTGTAAGGATGCCCGACCCAATAATGATCGGCTACACCCTCCCATGCACGAGTTTATCTTGTGCTGCATGGGTTTTCCTTTTCACCAACCAAGGAAAACCCCATCCCAACGTTGTAGATAAACCACAATCTTTTTGCCTAATACAGTTAATCCGTGTATGAACTGTGGATCCAATCCATACTCAGACCAACATTGTAAGGCCTTGATTCTGCCACCAAGAGATTCCAACTGAAACTCTCACCTCGTGGGTCAGATCACACTGTCGGCTCAAGTTTGATTATCGAATCTCCTCCCAAAGGTATCTCCATACGTGAGGGTCAAGTCCACGGCTTACCAGAAACTCTAGGTCTAGGACAAGATTCGTGGAAGGAAGTAATGATTCATATCAATGTCTGTTACTACGGCAGCTAGTAGTGGACACAGATTGTCCCTTGAATCATTTTTAGAGCCATTGGGTCACACTCCTTGACTGCATGCAACTACTCCCTTCCCCTGCCCTCCAGCTCCCTGAGCCTGGCGGTGACTACAAATACGGGTGATTGTAACATGTCGAAAAGTACACCACCCAATGATGATCTCTTAGATCTACTTCCACATCTGTTGCTCTGTAGATTTATCTGTCCTTAACATTTCTTCTTCTTGAAACATTTTACACGCCCATGTCTCCAAGACTGGCGCCATTTTCCAGCTTTCCCACTTTTAACCTTCACTGACTGCATCCATTCAGCAAAAGAATTCTTAACCACAAAGGTTCTTTCTAGCACCCTAGAATAAGTAGGAATGCATAGAGAAAAGGTGTTGTCTTGGATGTTTGAGACCTGAAGCACCGATCTCATCGCATTCATCGAGTACTAGGAATGGTTTGGTATGCCCCGATGAATTCTCAGCTACCGACATGTCGTCCTGCCGAAGCTGTATAAGCTCTAGAAAACTATCATCCACATTCTCAAGCCAGTCCTCGGCTGCCTGTGAGTCGGGATCGCCTCATAACTTGAGGGTAACTGATGTTGGAACATGTGTTGGGCAGTAAGTCTACATGTGTCACATATCGGTACCACCGGTTGTAACTGTTGACCAACAGGTAGTGATGTATAGCTGACACACTACCCAAAGGCACTATCTCGGGCATCAGTCCACGTACCGAAGCCTCATCACTATGCGGACCATCCTCATGGTCACTCACTTGAAAACAATAGTACCCATGTCTACCATCCACTCCACTGGTGTCTCGGCTAGGCGGAAAACTCTAGCAATCGCCTCCAGCCAGTGCTCTGCTATCTGGGAATCTGCCTCGCCTCGTAACCTCGGAGGCCGCTGCTGCTAGAACTCATGCAATGCGCTCTTCCAGTGTGCACAGTTCGCTAGTATGGCTAGTGGAATATACTGCCCAATAGGTGGTGGTGTTGCTGGTACACCACCCGAGGGCGCCAACATAGTAAAAAGGGCCCTTCACCGGAGCCTCGTCACTCGGTGGGCCGTCATCGAGTACTCTCTCGGAACACCAACTGACTGTCTGCGTGGAGACAACCTGAACAGATGCGACACAGTCAACGATTTATACCTGGAGAGCTGACTTGGTTTGAGATGACTTTAAAATTCTTGGAAACACACACGAAATCAGTGTTTTTCGTGCACAAAGTCGGAAATCAATAGTCAGGGTCCTGGTGTATGGATACGTCGGCCGCCGCACCAACACTGGAATCCCTGAACTGAAGACCACACTCGGTACCCATAACACTATTTCTTCACAGAAATGGAATATCAGAGTTACAATTTCGGTGGTATAACTGACTCCTCTGATACCAATTTTTCACGACCCTTCCTCGGGACCCATGTCGTGACTACCCCAACCCCCATTCCATAGGTCAGGGGCTGGCGACTAGCACCAAAGGCGTAAATCCCGATAACTTGGAAGACATTACCTTTATAAAAGTAAAAAAACATCCCAGAGTACAAGGAGAAGTAATACAATAATTACAAAAGAAAGTGCTGAAAAGTAAGTGGGCCAGAATACAAACCCAACTGAAAGTACAGCTACAACTGAATGAAAGTAAAACAGAAAAAGACAAACAGCTGGAAGAATGGAAGCATCTCTTGGGTCGTCCTCCTCGGATCCTACCTGAATGGTAGGTACAGATAGCACAGCTCTTGGATCATCCACCCAGGATCCTACCTGAAGGGTAGGTACATATAGCCTCCACAACGCTCTCGCCCGTCAACCTCCTCTGAGTTTCATCTCGTCGTTAAGTCCACCTCCGAATACTGACTCGTCATGAGGTCCACCTCCGGGTACCATCCAATACTCAAACACTCGGCCTCTGTCAGTGCTGCTCGTCGTCTGCAACCAACACAACGAGGTGCGGGTATAGCCCGTGCAGGGGTGAGTATACGATACTCAGTAGGGACCCCGAGACCCTCAAGGTCTCACTAAATCCAACAAGGATAACCACAAAGAAGAATCTCAACATATAACCTTTACTTAGGAATAATCCCATACTTATACCTAAGTTATCAAGTAACCCGTCTCAATCATGAGGAAACACAAAGGTTATGAAATCAACTGATAACCACTACCTAGGTATATGTCCATACATATACCTAAGTTATCAAGTGACCCATCTCAATCATGAGGTAAACACAAAGGTCATAGACTCAGCTCAAACCCTGAATTTCATTAATGAAACTATAACTGCTGAAAAGCACCGTCTCTGGAGTGTACAGTGATCCTGTCACGACTCTGAATTACTGCTCACTAACCTAAGACTGTTGAAGTACTCCTCCTGTCGAGTACTGCGGGCCAGCCACCCAAACACAGTAGTGCTTCCCACCTAGGTATTCCACCCAAACATAGTAGTGCACACCCCCTAATAGCCTGTAGAGGTACTCTCCGGACGAGTACCATGGGTCTGCACCCAAACAAGTAGTGCTCCGTCCGCCATGGGTCTGCACCCAAACAAAGTAGTGCTCCGTCCACTGGACTAGTCGACTCACTTCAAGTTGAGTCGGTCAAGCATTCGTCAGGTCTCAGTCGGCTACACGGTCTCCGTACTCCGTACGCTTGTCTCCGGGAGGGTCCTCTCCATGAGATATTGGTCGATACTCCATGTATCTCAAAGTCCCACGAATAAGTATCTCAAAGGACCATCTCGCCATAGGGGTCTCAATGCAATAGACGGCGCGTCAATCGGACGCCCAGTTTGTGAGTTACTAGCCTTTTCGTCCCAGGGGCCCGGTTGGTTTCGTGTGTGAACCAACCCGGTCGTATCTCAACTGTACCCCGAAATCTCATAGGGTATTCTCATAGGGACCGTTTCTCAATGTGATCACCAACGCCGCTGACGGTTCGTCAAACAAACATTCAGTATGAAAGTTATCAGTTTTTCCATTCCAAGGGCCCGGTTGGATTTCGGGTACAATCCAACACGGCCTTACTCCAACTGCATCCAAACCTTAGGTGAAGTTTTCCAAAAGAAACGCCTCATCAAGAGGAATCCAACAAAGTCGACGGCACGTCAATCGAATGTCTGGAGCTCAAGTTATAGCAGGTTGAAGATTAAATAATAATATTAAATCTATTATTTTCCGAGCACTTCGGGTACCCGATACAAAAACCTGTGAAAGATATCCAATATTGGACTCATAAATTCCGTCTCGATGTCAGGGTCACACTGCTGCTGACGGTTCTTGAAACTGAGATCGTACGAGTAAGTTACGGACGGAATGGTGTTTTATCAACAAAATTAATAATAACAATATTTTATTATTATTATTAATTGTTTATTTATTTAAATGTTTAAAAACATCAAATCCACATGGATCCTATCACCTTCATTTCCCTCTTTTATTTACTTTTCATTTTATTATTTTAATCACAAAATTATCCAAAATTACAAAGAGGGTCACGCCATGCTATTCTTCACACATGGCGCATGACCCGTGGATCCCTTCTTAGCGGCCAACCCTTCAATCACGCATCGCCCATATATTTCATTTATTTGAATTAAAATATCATTATGATATTTTTATCTCTCCAATCTTCATTCTCCTTCCTCGGTTTTGCACCCTTGTACACAAACCAAGAACCCGCTGCATCGTTGTCGTCAATCCGCGCACCAACAACAATCTGCGGAGGGTCGTCGGGCCGTGTTTGTTCGGCCTGTGCTCTCTGTGTTAGGCGTTATCAATTGGCAATAATCAAACACTTGCTTTCATCTACGACAAGGGTATAATTTATTCAAGAATAAATTATACAAACATCATATAAATAGACACTCATTCTCGTGAGATAAAACTACTTATATGAGAAACAAACAATATTCCCCTACCTCGATAATTGTCGTTGCACGTCGGGCGTCGCGGAGATCGGACGTCGATTCCGTGGACGTCGGGGTGCATCCAAGGAGGAATCAGCATTGGCGACATCACGTTCTTTGAATCGCAGAGCGTTCTTCGTCGAGGTATAAAGTCATTCTTCGTTGAAGAGAGGAACACTTTTCTCTCCTTCTCAAGAGCTCTCTCCCAACTCTTCATAACACAATGAAAGTCCCAAACTAAAATAATAGACTATGGCTATTATTTTATTAACCCATGTAATTCAAAATTCAAACCACTTTAATTAAATAATGTGTTGGCATAATTAATGGGAGTGGAGAATGTGAAGAGGTCTCTTAAGTAGGAGGAGTTGGCACATTTAAATGAAAGGGAGTGTTAAAGGGGGGTTTAAGGGAGGTGGAATGTTAGGCCTCGTGTGGGTCCCACCTCAAAAAAAAATATCCTCCCATGGGAGGTTATGTGGGGTGTGGGCCCCACCCCTAACTTCCTCTTAGAGGATATAACCACCCAAATAAATAAAATGGTGCACAACAATTTTATTTATTTTTTTTACAAATCCTCAAAAAATTAACATTAAAACCGCATAAAACGCAAAGGCGGTAAAGGTCCCCTTAAGTGAATACCGGCGCTGCGAGTTCATCGGTGTCCTCGGGTTTCAATTCTGAGCACCAGTTCAAAATTTATAAAATTCTGAACGTACGTTTACTGAACGTACCCGAAAAGAATGTTTGGAAAATTATTATCAGTCACCCTCGACCCGCACCGGTCGAGGTTAGACTCTGTCTATGTGAAATACGCCCCAAAGAACCCAACGGTTCTCTCGGATTTTTAATCGAAGTTACCGTTTAGAAGTTATGAATTTTACAATAAAATAATTTTCATTTAATTATTTTATTTGCAGCCAAAAACTAACTTTTTCTGGTGGCTCGCGCTGGCTAATGTTAGTATCTTCTTAAATAAATAATGCCCTCATGAGTTCAGCAGTGGTATCAGATTTTTAATCCGAGCTACCGTTTGTGAGTTATAAGAATTTGAAAAATAAAATAATTTATTTAATTATTTTATTTACGGTTAAGCCATTTTTGGGATTACTCATAGGATGCTCACGCCGACTAAACCTAAGTTGTGCTTAGGGTAATCCCGCCATCCTGAGCGCAATGGTGCACTTGGATTTCTGATCTGAGCAACTGTTCAAGAGTTATTCTAGTTTTTCAGGAAAACTGCTTACACGCGTTAATTTAAGCTTAACAAAACTTTAGAAAAAATATTTCCGGCACACCGGGCCTCAGAATCAGGTGCCGTCAGAAACTACATACTCGTAAAATTCCAAAGAAATTAAGAAAAAAAAATTCTTGAAATTTACCGGTCTTTACATTAATAGTTAGTCATATATGTGAAACTCCTACTATAATATATTCACAGGCGCTATAGACTTATACATTGAAGTTGTATGACCCGACCCTCTTGATAAAACACCTTATTCCAATGGAACATCATCATAAGCATTGGAATGAGTTATATTTCCTTTAACACCTTGGTAACTGTAATAAGTTTTTACCATAAATTTTAGAATAGATTCTCTAGGTTTAAAAATGTACAAACAAACTCATATGGGTTCTCCATACTTTTACAACTAAACAGATACTGTATATCCCATATTATTTTACACTAAGGTTCTACCATAAAAAAATCACATACATGAAATTATGAAGTGGTTTGTCATCCATATGAATGCATATATATGATTAAAGAATAAGAAGAACTAATTCAGAGCCTCTCTAAACCATATGACTGTAAATTAATCTAACAACCACTTGAGTCATCCATTAATACGAATGAAGAATATGTTGGGTCACCTGACATATTATGTGACCGATAATTCCCTAGTCATGC
The DNA here is from genome assembly GCA_963277665.1 of Viscum album. Taxonomy (NCBI): domain Eukaryota; kingdom Viridiplantae; phylum Streptophyta; class Magnoliopsida; order Santalales; family Viscaceae; genus Viscum; species Viscum album. The sequence continues at coordinate 602,640,634 of OY728126.1, forward strand.
CTAAACCATTAAAATGAGAATTATAGAATGTTCACTCACTTAAATAGGTCAAAAACCACACTTCCAACCATAAAAACTAAAACATAATAAGTCGACCATACAAGGGGGCTTATTCATGCATTGTCACAAAGATTAAGGTCTAATTACGGCTGGCAATCACATTACCATTCCTTTGATAAACGAAGTAATTGTTTAATCTAACAATAAATTAGGAATGAAGATAGGAACCCCAATTAAGGTTCACTATTAAGGCATCACATTATTTCTCATTTAATTATTTCTGTATTTTAATGGATCAATTAACATCATGTTTATGTTAGGAAACAATTTACACAATGTACATTCTATAGTGACATCCATAAGAATCACTAAAAATTTAATGCAACACCCACTTAATATTCAATTATTTCACTGAAATCATATCTTATTAATTAAATTAATTAGATAAATTTCTTTTTTGTCATGACCCGTCCCATAGGGCCCGAACGTGACTACCCCAAGCTATCCTTCCGTGGGCCAGGAGTTGGTGACTATAACTAGAAGGATTTTCTTGAACCGATATTACATTACTTTATAGATATGTACGCAGTCAAAAAGGAAAACTAATTTAAACTAAAAACAAAAGTATGGTATAACCACGAGAGTAAAGTTCAAACACATGTACAACTGAAAAATTAAAAATAGTGGACCGAAATAAAATCCCTTGAAACTGAAAAGAAAGTAAAAAAACTGTTGCACCTGCCCTAGATCTCTAATTGGAGGGTAGTAGTTATATGTCTAATGTCGAGGATCTCAACTTCTCTAGTCACACCATTCTCCACCATGTTCTGAAACTCCAAAGTCTGCCTCAATGTGTCAGTAGTATGCACCTGACACATGTGTGGGCGGAGTCCATGCAGGGGTGAGTATAAAAACTCAGTAGGAGACCCAAATACCCATGAAGGTCTCTCAGTAATACAAAAAGGAAAAAATTACAAGAAATGCTATAAAGGTAAAATCAAAATCATGATATAAAACATTAGGCACAAATAAAAAGAGATAGCTCACTCTAATGGTACAACATCAAGGTTACTGGTATTGGGATGTCTATTCATAATTATAGATCATCCTATCCATAGTAACTCTATTACTGACCTGTATAAGTCAATGTATGTGGACCTGTATTGGTCGCTAGATACCGAACTCTATTGGTCGCTGGTGCTGACACGTATTTGTCGTTGTTGCTGACGAGTATTGGTCGTTTGTGATGACCCTTATTGGTTGCTAGTGCTGACCCATATTGGTCACTAGTACAGAGGTAGGGATGATTATTCATACAATTATATCTTCACACTATGATGTTTTGGATGCTGACATGTATTGGTCTCTCTTATTCTTCATGCCACATCCAACCACTAGATTCCCGCACGTAGCAAGCCTGATCATCATAAGAGTCTGATTTTCAAGCCATCAGTCAAATTTTATCTAGTATTAAGTCATTGAAAATATATTCCCAAGGGACTGGCATGTCAAAGGGGTCTTAACTTTTAATACATCATGTCAATATGAGGAGCAGTCTGTGAGATATGGGAACTTTTATAAAAAGAGCCCAGTTGGATTTAAGTCTGTTCCAACCCAAACCACATGTTAAACTATATTAAAACTCACATAGATTATCTCTGAGAGGCCACCTTGTCACAAGGTTCTATATGCCATAGACGACGCATCTACCGAATGCATGGTCTATTAGTTACACCCATTTCTGTGAAATAGGGGTGACATCACCTTAGTCGGGCCCGTCTCGGTCGGGCCTACCAGAATATGCCCAAGATACCGCTTCCAAAAAACTGGTCACAACTCCACTAAGGACATGTCAACCAGACACATGGTTCCTTTATTACGATCATTTCTTTATTTGGGGATCGGCTGGGTCTGGGCCCGGTACGACTCGGTTAGGCTGTCCTGACGCAATGGGACTCGGGGTCTACCTAACCCCAAACGAGGACAACCCATTATGAGTTGGCCTAGATCCCTTGGTCCTGCCCATTCGGGTGGCCTAGCTGGTTCACGATCCCGAGTAGCGGTTGTCCTGGCTCGCCGGGTGCGGCTCGGCTCACCCACACTGGCCCGCTGGGCCGTGGGTTTGGGCCAGACCACTGGGCATTTTCGGTCCATTCGGTCAGCCCACGACTAGCCCAGTCAACAAGATGGAGGACCACATCTCTAGCTGGCTCCATTGATCATGTTTGTTTCATCTGGATGTTGGGGTGCTACCCCACTACGTGGAACAGTATGCCAGGTGGCTGACCGATATCCATAGGACACGGTGCAGCACGGGGTCACGTCGCCCCCTCCAACCGTGTCCCACTGGTCGCAGCTACTGCCGCCGAATGCGCCTGTGGGAGCCATCCTTCTCTCGTGTGGCTGCATCAGGCCAGCCACCTCTATCCACCTCAGTGCATGTTGGCACACTCCCTTCCCACCGCATGTGGTTATTTACCGCGAGCCACCTCTAGCAAACGTTGGTCGTTGCCGACATGGAATGCCAACAGTTCATTCCGCGGGCCACCAGACATTCTCTGGTCGCCTGTTCTCGGTGTCATTTGTGCCTATGAGTCTCTCATGTCACCGCCTCCACTGTGTGACACCTATCTCTTCCATGCCGTTACATTTCCCAGTCGTGCATGAGAATCACAAGAACAATAAGATCATTAGAGCATCATAGTCTTGATTGGATTGGCACGCGCCATCCATGTTAGCATTTTAACAAGAGTTTTTAAAGAAAACAAAGAATTTAGAAATTACACCCGACTTGTAACCCCGCATCAACCTACCGTGTTTAATGAATGGTCCACAGATTAACGTGATGGTCGGTTTGTCCTCATTCTTCTTATAAATCAAAAACATTGTAGGAGGGATTTTATAATATCAAAAACAAAAACCCCTAACCGGATGAGACGCCCACTGACGAAATTGTTGGAGCCTACTTCGTCGTTGTCATCGGTTCATGATTTGGTGGCACTCTTCAATTTTCAATGACTCTTAATAATCCCAAATAATTAAAAAAATTACATGGAATTTTCCGGGACATTACATTCTCCATGCCTTGGGAATTTACATCCCAAAAAGCCAAACAAGTCTTCAAAAACAAGGAGGGGTACAGGGAACACCTATGAGCCTCTATGTCGATTGTGATCTCCTGGAGATTCCATTTTCTCTGCAAAACACGCACTATAGGAACTAACCACCCATGGAAGATCTTTTCTTATCGTTCCTCTATCTCCATTGGGTACTCTGAAAAATTCACTCTATCGTCAATATCCATCTCACCATGGACGATGATGTGAGATGGGTCGTGCACGTATCTCCTCATCTTGGATATGTAGAAAAATTTGTACACCCTATCTATCTTCAGTGGAAATTCCAAGAAATACACCACCTTTCCAATCCTCCGATGTATCAAGAATAGTTTGATAAAACTCAGTGAGAGTTTGTTGTCTAGGCCATATCTATGTAGTCCATGTTGAGGGGATAATTGAACAAATATGTGGCTCTCCTTCTAGATCTCTAGTAGTCTGTGTCACCTATCAACATAGAAATTTTTTCAACTCAGTGCAGTGTTCATCTACAATCGGATGACATGCTCATTCTCAATGTTAGCTTGTACTATCTATGGTCCTAGGAGAGCAGACACTCCTGGATCCGTCCAGCATAAGGATGATCTTCACGGTTTTCTGTGCAACACCTCAATAGGGGCCATACCAATGGTGGGGTGATATTTGTTGTTTTACATGGACACCACCAAATGTATGTTGTCCTCCCAACTCGTAATAAAATCTAGGACACATGCTCGAAGAACATCCTCCATAGTTTGGATGGTTCACTCAGTCTGATCATATGTTTAAGGGTGTAAAGTTGTGCTCAAGGGTAGTTGTGTCCTGAAAGCCTCATGCAATCCATTATATAACTAGGATGTGAATCATGCATCATTATCTGAGTCTATTGTGGAAGGAACCTCATGATGTCACATAATCTCCAGAACATAGATATATTACAATCTCTCTACCTAACCCTTATATCGAATAGCAAGGAAGTGGGCTGACTTGGTGATTCGGTAAATGATAACCTAGATGGTATCATTCCATCTAGATGTACATGGTAACGCCATAACTACATCCATCGATATGAATTCCCACATCCACTCTGGTATCTCTAGGGGTTGGGTCAAGCATATCGGTACCTGGTGCTCGGCCTTCACTTCCTAGGAAGTGAGGCATCTAGAAACAAACACTGCCACATCTTTCTTCATCTGTGGCCAATAGTACTGATGCTTGAGGTCTTAATACATCTTCATCACTCTGGTATGTACTTCCAAAGGGGGTGTATAGAACCCACTCTACACCTCCTCTCATAGCACCACTAGTACAATTGTACATCATCTAAAATGGATAGTATGCTCCCCGCCTTTCGAATATTCGTCATGTGCATGGCCTGAGGATATATAAGCATGCGTAGTCTCGCATCAGCTATCTCCGATTTGCGCTATCCTGAATCACTAAAGGAGTGGAGGGTAAAATACCATTGAGTGGAGGTAGACTATCTCATCTCTATCCACGTAGGATATCTGAATTGAGCCTAACTGCTCTGATGCCTCATTCAGTATCAGTGAACTCAATATCTGGCTAAGTGCAACATCCACTACATTTACCTTCCAAAGAGTATTGATTATCTCAAATGCATAGTCCTGGAGGAACTCTATAAAACATTGTTGTCTCAGATTTATATCATTCCATGTGAATATATATTTAAGACTCATGTGGTTTCACTAAACAATGAACTTCACACCCATCATGTATTGTCACCACATCGTTAGTGCATAGACTAATGCTTACAACTCAATGTTATGAGTTGAATAATTATACTCATGATTCCTTAGCTATCGTGAGCCATTAGAAATTACAATATCATCATGTATCAGGATGCAATTTAATTTGGTCCCTGATGCATCACAGTAAACCCCGTACTTAGTTCCCTCCTTTGGAGACCTTAGGATGGGAACACATGTCAAGCTCTTCCTTGGTTGTGTAATTCTCTGTTGGCATATCTCTAACCATAGAAAAGGATTCCCCTTCTTCATAAAGGATTTCATAGGAGCTGATACACTGGAGAAATCGAGTACGAACCTTCGATAGAAGCCTACTAATCCACGGAATCTCTGCATCTCAGTAACACTCTTGGGGGGCTTCTAAGCATGAATTTCATTGATCTTCACTGGATCCTCCACATATCTAGGATCTAAGATGACTTATCCCAAGAAGTGGACATTTTGTTTCTAGAACACACACTTTGAGAGCTTCCCATATAATTGGTGCTCCTGGAGTGAATCCAGAACTGTCCTCAAGTGCATATCGTGCTCTTCCTCATATACTGAGTACACCAAGATTTCGTCGATGAAGACAACTACAAAGTGATCAAAGTATGGATGAAAGATCTTATTCATGATCCCCATGAACACTACTATAGAATTGTTTATGAAAAATGGCATCACCATAATCTCATAATGGCCATACTGACAACTGAAGGATGCCACCAGAACGTCCTCATCTTGTATGCAGAGTTGATGATAGAATGATCTGAGGTATATCTTTGAGAACCTCTTCCCTACAGTCAACGGATAAAATAGATCATTAATCCTCGGCAGATGATACTTGTTCTCCATGGTCACCAGTTTTAGGCGCCGAAAGTCCACTCATATCCTCAAAAATTCGTATAGCTTTTTGTAAAAAAAACATTATGGATTCCCATGGAGAAAAACAGTGCCTTATGAATCCCTCCCTATGTATGTCCTCTAATTTTACCCTCAACTCTCGAAGCTCTATATGGGTCATCTGATATGATAGTGTAGATATCGGTGTTGTTCCTGGGTACAATTCAATGTGGTAGTCTACCCTTCTATGAGGAGTATTATTGTGACATCTTCTGGAAAGTCTTCCTCATACTCATCTGCAACCAGTCAAAACAATGGACTCGACTCATACACCATGTCGATGGTCATGAAATATTGATGAAATTTAATCATATGAACCATCCTGAGTGCAAGTACATCTTGTGCTATTCTATTTTCCATCTCACCAACAAAGGAAAACTGACCTCCAATTCAGCATGTACATCACACTGTAAATGTCATGTAATCAATCTATGGGTGAAAAGTAGATAGACAGTCCAAGCCCAAAAATAATTCTTAGGGATTCAATGCCGCTACTAGAAGAACCCATCTAAAACACTCTCCTCTGAGAGGAAGATCACCCTATCGGCCCTGGTGTTTGACTGCTAAATCTCTTCCTGTAAGAGTATCCAAATGTAATGGTCAGGCTAAAATCTCAATCAGAATCATAGAGTCTAGAACTATGTCTGTGGTAAGGAATGAATAGATAGAACTTGTTCCGATAAGAACTACTATTCAAATTGAAAACATATAGATCATACCTCATATCATCTTAGGGACTTCAGGATCGTGAGCCTCAACTGCTTGTATTTGGGAATATCCCCATCCACCCAATCCCAGAGCTCATGGTATACTACCTAGGGGTGTTGGTGGTAGTGCCTGGTGACCCCAGCCACGTCCCACTACTTGTCACACTCCCCGGAATCATTCGTCGCCTAGATGACACTCATTATTCTTCCACTGCTACTACATCAGTGGCCCCTCCACCATATGTCGATCATCCACGCAGGGAGTTGAAAGTCATGAGTTCTATGACCCAGTACCTCATAGTAAAAATATTCCTTCCTCACTGATGTATCCCTTGGCCTCTCATGCCTCGTACCTATAACCTTGCATCCTAGGATAACCCTCTATAATGTCTAGCATGCTTTGTCTTCTGCATCATCTGTCTACTTCCAGGTGTAGATTACTCTACTACATGTCATCTGGTAGGGTCTCTCATTGTCGATGCATGCTTGGGATGAAATCTCTCCATCAACAAATCTCACTCTGAAACCCCATTTGGGCCCTAATTTAAGGGCCTTGTACCATGTCAGTGGAGTATTATGAGTGATTTATAAATATTGTAGAGTACTGAGCCACATTCTTGCTGCCCTGCTCCAGATGTAGCAGCTCATGAATATGCACTGAACGTAGTGTCACTGGAACATACTTTTCCATAATAAGGCTCTTAACGTCTGGCAAGGTGAGGTTTGTCTCCCCATGCACCTAGAGCGTTGAGATACACCATCTTCCATCTAGACCCTAAAAAGGATAGAGGCCAAGATCGCCATCTACTCGGAAGGTGTCAATACTAAGAGAAAGACACCCAAAAACCACCTCAAGCTAGTCCTATGCTTCATGGGGGTCCATCTATCCTCTAATCCTTGGAGGCCTCTATATCTATAACTCATGCAACATGCTCAGCCAGCGTGCATGATCAAATAGTAGCATCTGCTGGTCATTGGGTGGTGGTGTTTTTAGTACACCACCCGAAGGTTCCATCATTGTGAACAGTCCCTGTACCGACACCTCATCACTCAGTGGTCAACATTCATAATCTATAAGAAGAAAACTAGATGGATGGATTCATGGATACATCCTGTAAGAAACAGATGTCAAATAGTCAATAAATTTTACCTACTGAGGTGAGTCAATAATGATCAAGAAAAATTTTCCAAACACTAGCAACCAGTGTTTTCATATTCTGAGATAGAAAATAGAATTTAGGGTCCAAGTGTATGGAGATGTCTATCATGGCACCAACACTAGACTCCATGTATTGAAAACATAACTCAAGACACATTACATTATTGCCTTAATAAAATTAGACTCTTATTTATTCTTCTTGAACCAACCTCCCTTGGACATAACTTTGTCACGACCGATCCCACAGGGGATGGATGTGACTACCCTAAGCCCACATTCTATTGGCCATGGGTTGGTGAATACCAGCTGAAGGATTTTCACGAAGAAGGAAGTCATTTCTTTAGAGATATGTACCCACTCAAGTGGGAAACATAAGTAAACAACTGAAAAAATAAGCTATAACCATGAGAGTAATTTACAACCACAATTACAACTATAAACTGAAAATAGTGGTCTAGAATACTTGACCTAGAAGCTTAAATGAACTTAAACAAATGACAAATTTACCCAATATCTCTACCTGAAAGGTAGTAGCCGTATGTCTGAAGTCGCAGAGGCGGTTCTCAACTCCTCTCATCGCACCAAGCTCCACCAAGTCCCGAACCTCAAATGTCTACATAGGAGCGTTAGTAGTCTGCACCAGACACACTTGTGTGGGCATAGACCATGCAAGGGTGACTATAATAACTCAGTAGGGGACCCCAAGACCCCTGAAGGGTTCTATGTAATACAAAAAGGAAAGCATCACAAGATATACCACAAAGGCAACATCACAAGCATGATCTAAATAGTGATGCACGTAGAAAAAGAGACATCTCACTATAATGGTATAAAATAAAGGTTACTAGGACATGTATTTATAGTAATAAAGCTAGATCATCCTATCCATAGTAACTATTCTACTAATCCATATAGGTTAATGTTTGCTGACCTGTATTGGTCGCTAGATGTTGACCCGTATTAGTTGCTATTACTGACCCATATTAGTCGCTGGTGATGACCTGTATTGGTTGCTAGTGCTGACCCATATTGGTCGTTTATACAGAGGTATAGATTATTAGTCTTACAAATAGATCATCTTAATCTATAGTTTCTCATTCTTACCCATATTGGTCTCTTTTCCACATCATGCCACATCTAGCCACTGGATTCCCAAATGTAGCACGCCTGATCTCTAGAAGATTCTTCACCTTAAGCATTCTTTAATTTTTTAACTGGTACTAGGACATAAAAAAATAATACCCAATGGACCTCCCTATCATAGGTGTCCCATCATGATATACAGCGTGTCGATTCGACGCACGGTCTATAAGATATGGGCACTTTTGTATAATGGGACATGTTGGATTCTTGTCTGATCCAACCTAGGTTGTATGACAAAATTCATAAAAACTCACTTATATTATCTCTAAAGGACCTCCTTGTCACAAGGTCCATTATTCCATATGTTTCATTTTTATCAGATGCTCAGTATGTTAGTTACACCACTTTCGGTGAAACGAGGGTGATCATGGCTAACTCGGTCCGATACTGGTGTCTCTTTATTTGGGTGTCGGTTGGGTCTGGGCTAGGTCCGACTCGGTCAGGCCAGCCCGACGCAACAGGTCTCGGGGTCTACCTGAAACCACTGAGGATTGGCCTGTCAAGGGTGGGCATGGTTGGTTCACGGGCCCAGGCCATGGTTGGCTCGGCCGGCCTGGTGGGGATCGACCCACCCGCATTGGCCAGCTGGCCTGCGTCTCTATCTGGCCCCACAGATGTGAGGCCATTTCATCTGGTCGGTAGGGTGCCACCCCACCGCGTGAAACCATCGATCATGTGGCTAACCAATCTCCACCTTACGTTGCGTGGTGCGGGGCCATGCTGGCCCCTCTTGCTGAGGCCCCATGGTCGTAGATACTGCCGCTGGTAGTGCCTGTTGGCATGGGCCTTCTCTCGTGCAGCTATCTCATGCCTGCCACATCTGGAAAAAGTGGTGTACGTTGGCGCACAAACTACCCACCACCAACATCTTGTTTCCACGAGCCTCCTCTGGCCACCGTCAGCTGCTACCAGCATAGCGTGCTAGTGGTTGTTTCCGTGGGCCACTAGACGTGCTATGGTGGTCTGTTATTGGTGTCCTATGTGCTTTTGAGCCTCTCAGATCACCACTGCCACTGTGTGACCACTATCTTAACATTTCTGTCACATCTCCCCAATGTGCATAGGAAACACAAGAACAATAAGATCAACAGAGGGTCTGAGCCTTGTTCGGATTAGCCCACTCCCTCCACATTAGTGTTTTAACAAGTTTTGTTAACAACAAATAGAGAATTTAGAAATTACTCCCGACATGTAAACCTACATCAACATCCTGTGTTTAAATAATGATTCGCATATCAACCCATAGGCCAGTTGACTTGCATTCATCGTATAAATCATGAACAGGGAATGATGAATTTTATAATTTCAAAAACAGAAACCCCTACCTGGATGAGATATCTTCTAACAATGATCTTCAGAACCTCCTTCAATATTGTCTTCAGTTCATCATTTAGTGACACTCATCAATTCTTGTAGACTACTAATAATCCCAAATAATTAAAAAATTTACATGGAACTTTTTGGGTCTTTACAATTTTACCCATTTTATTTATCCATAATGGTCTCACAACATGGTTTAGTTAAATAATGTTTCAATTAATAACTATAGAAGAAAACACCATTTTTGTTGAAATTAACAAATTTAATTAACCAAGGACTCATATATAATAAATTTAATGTGATATAAAATCTATTTTATTAATTAATTAGGGGACATGTCAAGTTCGATTCCACAATATTATTTTGTGTAAAAACAAATAATTGGTTATGGAAATTTTAATAAAATATAATAAAATAGTAATAAATTATCCACAGGGTATTTGAGTACTGCTAAATAAATTAAAATCAGAGGATACCTAAAAGGTTCCTATTAAACTACTTTGGGTTCATCTAAATGCATCCGTATTCTATTTAAATCCATTAAATTAACTAAAACTCCCTTAAGGTGATTATTTCATTACTGTAATGTGCTTTGACAGACCTAACCAGGTCGATTAATCTTGGTCTCAAAACAACATTCCCAAATCTTTATACATGGTTAAATTTCAGGATTTTGATATTTATTCATGCTATTCACCATGCCGAAGTCAGAATGGTACAAACAGATATAATTTAAATAAAGTCATTTAAGGACAATTAATTAATAAAATTAATATTTACAGTTGTCTAAAGGTATATAATGATTATAAAAATTGGTTTGATTATATGGGATACAAATCCCTTATTAATAAATATCCCATACACTTTTTAAATTTCAAATTGTATTACCATTTAGTCAAAAGCAATGTGTTTTTGAACCCGAACTCATGGTTTATAGACCGAACATATCTTGGTTAGTTTGATGATGTCTCAACATCAATATATGTAGGAAAAAACCATTAAGTATAATGTTGAAATGTAAATAAAATATTTTATATTAAACTTATAACTAGACACACTAGAATTTGTAATTAAATACTGGTAAAATTTTTTATAAGCACATAATAATGGCTTACAAAAGAAAAAAATAATAAATAAACAATTGAAACATGGTGTACATGCAATGTTACCAAATAAAACACACCTCATGTTATACAGTTAAGAATATTAGTAACATAAATAAGGTTGTATAAAATTAAAATTGATACTAAAATTAAAAACATGGTATATTGTAGGAATGTAATTAAAATGAAAAGGAACATCCAAAAATTAAAAAAATCAAATAAATGAAATATACAAGGAATGGAATATGTAGGGAATGAGAATTTTAAATCTTCATATAATGATGTATACAATAATACATTCTTGACATAACAGGACAAGGGTAAATAGTCAAATCTCATAAAACAATAAGAATAAATTTTAAATCAATCACTCAAGTTTAAATAGAACTCAATTTTAATAATGAAAAAAATGCAAACTATAATCCCAACTCTTTCCACATTTACATTTTTCCTATGTGCGTTGATCACTCTCATACACATCTATTTAATATCATCTGTAACAATAACAACTGCTCCTCTACCAACCCAAAATAGAAAGGTAAAAGGAAAAATGAAGCTTTGATACCACTTTATTAAATTCACAACCAAATTACTATGAAACCAAAACTATATCCTTATCCACATAGCCCAAATTTAACATCCCCATATTCTATAGGCTTGAAACATGTATATAGTGTCTAATGGTGGTATGGTGGGGAAACTATAACCTCTTAATAAATGTAATACAGTTGTATCTCGACTATAAAAGATATATCCTACAATAGAGGAAGCAGTATAATATATTATACGGCAGTTAAAGAGAGGTATAACAACATAATCAATGAGGAAAAAACTAATATTAAAATATGAATTCATACCCAAATGAACTATGTATCAAAATAAATAAACATTCATTGGGAAAAAATATTACAATACATGACCTTATAATAGAATAGAATTCCTATAGGATAAATCCATGATAATTTTGAATACCAGCTCAGACATTTTCTCTTAATTGTTATGTACAATGTACAACACAATGGATCACCAAAGGACCTATGACCATGAGGTCTTCATGATTACCCTAGTGGAATGGATTCCTAATATGGTTGTGAGTTATACTCATACGGCCTTCACCAGTGGTGAATATTGGAAATATAATATGTGATTATAAAATACCAAAGTTTAATGGCACGATATATAAAGTGGTAAATAGAAAAAGAGAAAAATTCATCACATCTATCTAAATTACACTTGGCTGAAAATAAATTCTTTAGACTGAGCTAAAAAGTCATCAAAAAAGTGTCAATCTTTATATAAGTGGGATGAATTTAAAAACTAATACATAACAAAACAGTCAACATCAATGGACCAAACCAAGTGTATGTTATTTTTCTTAGCCATTACATCCCAAGATATCAATAGTGAATAATTTGTTTCAATGTAATTATCAACATGTTTATTTAAGCAGATCCATATGATGTATTTATTTAAAAGTCATTTTTGTCCCATAAAAATAGAATCATGGAAGGGAACACAATTATCACACTTGGACCATCCAAATGAGGGAGGTGTCATGATTCATTTACATGGTTTGAGAAAATGTGATCTGACCATTTCATTTCTCATCTAACAAGAAACATCAAGTAGATTAAAGAGAATAAGGCCAGGAGATCATGGGAATAAAATATCATTTGACACCCTATCCCCATCAAATAAAACATCATGATTTCCTTTGGTGGTCTACACTATTTTAAGAAAACCATATTCCCTGACCAGTTTCTAACAGTTGTTATGTTTCAAAGCTCATCACCCCTTAAAATCAACATGTCACTCAAGGCACAACTTGATCCTTTACCAATGTCTAAAAAAATATTATTATATTTTGCTATGATAAAATTTATATTCCAATGAATAATTCAATTTTTTCCCCATCCAATAAACATAAAATTGAAATTTCATCATGAATTTTATCTAATCCATATTCATTGGATGCTTCTAGTACATCTTGTCTCTTAAGGTCCTATAATTTATAATTTATACATTCTAATATATAATAGAAGGATAAATGAATTCATCTTTAGAAGTATATATATTATATTTTTCATTTCTAAATTTAAAAATATATACACCACAACATAATTGAATTATGAAAATAAAGATGTTCTCATGTTAAATAAGATATAAAATATTATAAATTATTGTTTTGTCAAGGATACAATATATAAATATATATTTTATTTCTCTACAAAAATTATCTCTAAAGGTCACCGTACAATATTAGATATTAATGTTATTATTTAATAATTATTTGTTGATAGTCATATGAATGGAGAAACCAATTTCTATGTACCAAATTGAATTTATTCTAATAAAATACCATATTTTCATGAAAAAAAAATATTAGAAATTTGGAGACCAAAAATAATTCTATACAGTATTATTAAAATCTAAAATTCAATAAATCAAAATTCTTCCCACATTATTGTATTGATAAAATATTAATTGTTTTGAAAAATAATATTTAAGAAATCATTCTGAATTATACATTATTTATAGGATAGTTTTTCCTCCAGTGACCACAACATTGACATTTAATACAAAAATATATAACATGTCAAAACAAAATAGTTTTTATAAAAAAAATATTTATATTATTAAAACCCATTCTATAAATTTACATATGAATTATGAATTGATTATACATCTTATCCAAATCATTCTTATAATTGTTAAAAATATAAAAATTATTTTCAAAACTAGATAGTTTTGAATGTAGTTTACAACAAAATTTTCTTCCTCAACATTAGTTTAATTAATTTTTTTAAAATCATTTTGAAACCATGTTTTCTAAAAAATAAAAACTTTATATTCACTAAAATGATATATTTTATAAACAATATATTTTTTCTAATTATATATAATAATTTAATTGTCATTACTGAAATTAGATATTATGTAATTTATGTTCATAATTATTTATTAAGAAAAAGATTCATTTTTATAAAATAATACAATTTTTATTTTCTAGTAGTTTGGAAATTCCATAAACAATTTCAAAATAGGGTAATTATTTTTATTCATCTTACAAAAAATATTACTCATTAGAAGACATATTAGAAGTATCATTATAAACCTAAAGATAATTTTTATTTAATTTGGGATTTGTTAGAGATTCAGCAGTTACCTTATCCATTAAACATATGTTAAACATTGAAATTTATTCATAGTATGTGATATTCTTATATATTGAAAATTATATATATAATAAATTATATGATAAAAAATCTCTACCACTATAACTCTATGTATCTGATACTTTCATAATATTCATATATTTATTCTTTAGACACATAGAATTTTAGTCTAAATTTAATTCCTTGTCATTCATCCTTTTTAGCATGGTATATTCATGTATGATATATCCATATTTCATACATTCATAACAAATATATTCTGAATAATTCATTCTATTACATGTCTCTTCATAATTATTATTATATCTATATTGGAAATAATTCTTCAATATATTTTTATTCAACCATTTATCATGATTATACTACTCATTAACATATTGTTTTGATGCCTAAAATTTCAATTCAACTAAAATCTTATTCTTTTTTAATGATTTTATTACATTCTCACTATATTTAACGTAACATGAAATATTAAAAATTATACAAACAAATTACTCCTCAATTATTTGTGATTATATATTTTATCAATTTTTAATCATCTCATATACTTCATATGTGTTCTAATAAAATCATCAATATTTAGATGTGTCATTATCCTTGTTTCAAAAAACAATTCTCCTAGATATTCATTATCTGGGATTGATATCAACAATCCCTCCTACAATTATGTCATCATTTTGATAATTATTACCAAGAGATTGAAAATGGTTTATAATAGCCTCAAATAATTGATGCTACAATCAGAGAACTTCAAAAGGAAATAAATTAAGTTATTGATAATCTAATGGTTGCAAAACTCTTATAATTTAAAAAAATAACTTCCAATACGTTTATCTTATAATATATTCAAAATAATATTTATGTATTCAGAATATATGACATTTGACATTAAACATTTCAAGTAATATAACACAATTGAATATTCCTAACTCAATACTTTAACTAATATTATTGTTTCTCTTGATTTTTAAAATATGCAACTTATTTTTTTGAAACAATTTAGTTTCAAGTAAAAAAAATTTCTACAGAATATTTTATAATAAACGTGTTCATTTTTTTTCTCCAATACTAATAATAATCACCATAAACTATTTGTTGTCTAGTAAGATTTATGTTTTTTGAGAGTGGAAATTCTTACACCACTCACCTTATAGAAATGAATATATTTTATAAAGTTAAAGATTAATGTAATAATATTTAATAGAAAATTGTTATAGTCAATTGGTTTAAATTTTTAGAAACACATAATAATAAAAAATTAAAAACCAAGCATGAAATAACGTATAACCACTTCTACTATCATTTTTTGTTGATAGTAGAATAATATGGATACATGAGGGTGTGATTTAGTATTTTAATAAATTAACTTATAGAAACAAATATACATATTTACCATGATTATAGACATCAGTATGAGTCAAGTTATTAGAGTTATTAATCAAACTCATCATCTTTCTAATAAATCAAAATATTGAAATGTTTAGTATTACTAAACGTCAATATAAAATGAATTGTGAAAAAATATAAAATGTATAAATATGTAAAATAAAATATTTTAATAAATTAATAAAGACATAAAATATGTATAAAATATTATTATACTCTTTAAACATATGATTTAAGTTAGTAAGAAATCGTAATGTAGGATATCCATAGTTTTCAACCTAACAGAATGATCAGCCATTTAATACTATAAAAGTAGTTAATTTGAAGATTAGTATCAGCTTTGACATGAAATACCCTTGAATCCTTATATATAATGATTGATATCATGTATATTTTTCAATACCCTAGAATCCTTAGAAACAAAAATATGTTTCAATTTTATCATTCATTACACTACAACTCATTGATCAGCCCGATCAGTATTAGTATTTTTCCTATCATAGGAATCCCTTAATTGTATCATTGACCTTAAAAATGAAAAGAACATGTTTTTCCTAGAAGTGTATTCTTTCAACACGTTGATATGAAAAATGCACAATTCCAATGTCCTTTAATGAACTCCTATATATAGGTATCCAACTAATGTTAATATTTTACATGAATCTAAATGTTTTTTAAAATTAGTTTAGGTTTTATTCACATGACAACGTTGAAAATATTTGCTCTAAATGATGAGATTCATTAGCACCATTACAATGCTGTAAAAAAATTGAAAATAATTAACTACTCTAACTCTTATTATAAAATTCTTATTCAGATGAAATACCCAATCATTCTTATGGATTGCCACTTTTCTAATTATATAATATAAAAAACATGCCATTTTAATAAATATCATCGTACACATAGACTGGATATCATCATATATATTTACTAAAATATCACAAATCCAATAAAACAAAACTAAAGTTAGTCGTATAGATTATACTGTTTAAATTACTATGGATATGATGTTGGTTTGTATGATGAACAAAACCATGATCAATGAGATTAAATAGTCTGTTTGCATTATGATGTATTAGACTCATGCATTAATAGAAAATATATATATATATATATATCTGTGTGTGTGTGTAGTTATGAATTATTCATATATTCGGTTGAATAATTGTTTTTTAAAAAATCATTTTCATTGACTATGAAAATATAATGTTAATTAAATTTTTTTAAGAAGTTCTTGTGATTAAAAACAATGGAATGTAAATATAGAAAATATAATCATTTTAACCAAAATACATTCCATATGACAAATAACTTGAGCATATTATGGATGAAAAAAATGATCATATACTACAAAGTAAATAATCACTAGAGCATGAAACATAACAATTGATATTCAAACTATTAAAATTATCCCATGGGATATCAATAACATAATTCATAATGATGGAATTAATAATGTTTTTTTCATCTAGAAAAATACATTTAGGGCCTTGTTACAAAAACATCTAATATTGTTGTGGCCTTATTCCAGGACATCAATAAAAATGGGTATGGCCTCGACCAAAACCCAATTTTGTTTTTCTTTTGAGATCTACCGATACATAATGGGGATATAGAAGGTCCCTCCCATAACAGTCTATTTACAATTAATAAACCATATTAATGTGGATAAAAATAATCAACATGATCATTCATATTAATAATCTAGCATACAAAATTGTATTACTCTCTGCAATAAATTTTCATTACGATAACCCATCTAGAGTAATATTGTGACTTGTATCAAAGTAGTATATAAAGATTAAAATTGGTCATAAAAAATAAAACAAAAGAATAAGTAAAATTTAATACAATAATACATCATATTGATTATATTAATTATAAATGTTTGATTTCATTGATTTTTTTAAATAAAAAAAATATTTAAGAATTTTTTTTATAGAAATAATCATTTTAATTGATTTTATTAAAACATATTATTTAAAAAATATTTTGAAAATAATATTATTTCAAAATTACCATTAGAAAAAAATGGTATTTAATAAATTCAACTATTTGGACTACTATAAATTATGTACATGTCGAGGATATTAAATAAAAGGATTGTTTCATATTTTTTGTTATCACCAAATAGGCATTGTTTTGAAAAGGACATGAATATTCCTTTATATTTTTAATATAAAAATTAATAACAGGTATAAAAAATTCACATTTCATTTTCAAATGTGTCAAAACAAATTTAAAAAGTGTTTTAGAAATTTTAAGTTTTGATGTAAAAGGATTTCCATCCATCGAGAGAAATAAATATAGATTTTATACAAAATAGTTTCTCAGAAAATTTAAGATCCAGTGATATTGAAAACGGTAAATTACATGACAATGTATATGAATAAATAAAAATTATAAATTATATTAATTTATAGATAAACATATAAATTATTCACATCTAATATATTTGATAAAATAATAATTAAGAATAATGATCTGATTGTAAAATAAACCTCTATGTCTTTTGAAACACTAGAATAATAAGCCCCATAAAAAATAATCAAATGAAACCTTAAATAACATTAAGATAAATTTATTATCTATAAAACATATAGAAATGTGTAGAATATTCACCACACAAAGGAATAAGTGTTTAATATGGTTAATGTCTCACTGATGTAAAATCGAGGCGAGAAACCCTTATTTTGAGTCTTAGTCATCATGTATATTTTTTATCTTCCAAAATAAGAAATATTATATTATTTTTTATTTCCAAAAAATATATTTTCATATGTATTATTAAATTTATTCCAGAAATTACTATGTTTTATTGGATTACATATTCAATTATGTATACGGCATATGTTTTTATCAAATTTGGATAATATGATAAAAATGGCTACGGTAAGTTGAATATGCTCTAAGTTGTCATTATTTAGATATAAAAATAATAATAATGGAATTATTATCCTTATTATATATAAACAAAAATATTAAATGAAATCATTAAATAATGTTATTAAAAACAATCTACATTACAATCATGGGTATGATAGTTCACACATATGCTTATGTAACATTTCGATTTCTCAATGATCACATTTGAAATAAGTTAAGTAATATTATATCATTTAATAATGTTCATAATATAACATATAATATATTATTTCACAAATATACTCATATATTCTACATCTTATGAGGATATTAAAATATATTGACATCAATTCTTGATGGATATAATCCACACATACGTGAACAACATTATTGTATTTTGTAGTTTAATAATGAAATTGGAATATTATATTTTTAAAATTTAAAAAATGTAGCCAATATCATAATTAATAAATTTATATAAAATATATTGTTTTAATATAACCTCATTAACTTCTATTTAAATCATTAGTAAATGGAGAATTACATTGTTTCATGAGATGGTCGTCAACTATACACACAAACGACATTATCATATCCTTAATGGAATGGACTGTATAAAAGTATTATATGAAATAATATATATATGGGAATAAATATTATAGAAATATAATATTTAATATTTATATGAATCATCATAAACATCTGTGATAGGTGTTAATGAAAAAATTAATGATATCAGTTGGTGAAGAGGAAATCTATTATACACTTGAATGACGATTTTATAACACATTTTATGGATGGAGGGATGGTGTTATGACCTTAAAATAACATTAAAAAATTCATCATATGGATGATAAAGAACTTAATATATCATAATTTTTTAATTATAATTTAAGTATGAGTATTATGAAATAGAATTATAGAACTTGTTGAATTACATTATCTTTTATTCCGGTAACCTATTTTAACTTGCACCAAAAGCCAAACAAGTTTGGATTTATACCCAAAATAAGGAATAATGGTATTTAATTTATAATGATTATTTGGTGGGTATTGGAAAATATATACTTTGTATAATGTTTTATGACGATAAGAGGTTGGGAGGCCTTTTATAAATAAGCTGAGTGGAATACTTGTACTTTTTAGAAAGGAAAAGTTTTACCCCCATTTTTCTCATTACATATTGTCAAAAATGTATTATTTTAAAGCCTTATAAATTGTAAGTTATATATATTTACCAATATTGTATTTAATTCAATATTCTTTGTCTTATAAATTTTATGTTTTCAGTTGATCCCTCGATAAATAATGTTTCACCTTAACCATTGTAAACGTAATTTACTATGTTTGACAGCTAATTACTTATTAAATTTTATTTAAATTTATTATATAATATCTATTATGATCATTAAAAATATTAATACCTTTTTTCTATAAACCATTAATACTAATGGAAAATTTTATTTTAAAACAAATGATGTAGATGAGATGTGAATTATTTTCATTAAAGAGAAAGTGTTCAAATGATTACCTACCTTTAATAGTAAATTTAAAAATGATAAATATTCTAATAAAATAAATAATATTAAATTAAATATAATTGGAAAAAATTTACCTTAAAAAATAATAATAATAATAATATATCATTATAGATAATTTAAACAAAATGGTTGTTTTCAATCAAAATTAAATATTTTTCGATATTAATCAAAAAATAAAATGTATAAGAAAAATACTAAGTTTATCCATATAATATTTTTGATATTATAATTTTAAAAATAAAATTTATATAATAAAAAAAATAAAATTTATAAAAATTAATTAAAAAATATTCCTTAGATGCTTGACAAAATAATTTTTTAAAATAATATAGTTTCTGAGAAAAAATTTCAATATCATTTACATGGTTCTCCTTTTTTTTATAATAAAAATAAATCCATATTTTTTATTATATAGTTTGTGTTATTATTAACCTTCAATTTAATAGTGATTTTATAATGTAATTTTATATTAACGATCATTTCAACATGGGGTTATATGTTTCACATGATATCCTGGAGAATAAATTTAATTAAAACTGATTCTTAGATATTTTAAGGATGGGTTTTCATTTAAAATATTATATAAAATATGATATTATTATTTCAAAATAATGTGTTGGTAATTTATGTATATACACCACATAAAAGAATTTGGGGGTTAATATGAGATGTGTCTCATAGAAGTTAAAAGTGATGTGAAAATATCTTACCATAAGTCTTGAATTCTTTCATAAACATTAAACCCAATTAAATAATAAATATATGTTAATTAGTCATATATTAATTATATATATATATATATATTGTAACATATATCATTTTTTTATTAACATTTATTACATTTTATTAACAATTCCATTATAACGACATATTTTGGAAAATAAATGCATTGTTTTTCGATTATGTTTTGATTTTGTTAGTAATCATAATTTGATCGTGATTCCATGATAACAAGGATATTAAAAATTAAATAAATTTCATATATATTTTATATATATGATTTTAGGTTAATCTATAATATTTTGATATAGAAAATAAAATACACTTTTATTAGTGATAGTAGGTCGTTCATACTTATAAATGATGTTTCCATTTTTATTAAAAAATTAAATTAAATAAATTTAAATAAAATAATACCATTACAACATGTTTTTTCATCATGTAAATCAAATATTTTCATTAAAAATCGTTATTTCCTTCCATGTAAATAGTGATTTAATCACATTGCTTTGCGAGCCTATAGTCAGCTAAACACACGACTGACCTTAAAGTATATTTAATGAATAGATTTTATGGAGGTATATATGATATAAATATTTTTGGAGTATATTAATTTCATAAATATTATATATTAACATTTAATCAATCATTATTTCTAGTAATTAGATGTGATAATTAAAAATGAATAACATTGGTGTGTGTGGTGGCACTCTGTCGTGCAGAAGAAAGATGATTTTATATCCCATTTTCATGAATAATATATGTTTTAGGTCATAAAGATAACATAAAAAATAAAATTATTTAGAACTTTTATATTTTATTGTATCATAATGGTTTAATATTAATTGGAATGATAGATAAAGAATTACAATAAAATTACCAGTTAGGGAAGTTACCTCATTTTAGTACATTTTTTTCACAAAAATTATTCATATATTAGAAGAGAGAAGGTCAAAATATTGCTACAAAATGTGTCTTGTATATGTTTGGGATCATTTTTAATCTGTATTTTACTAGTATAACAACTGGTAAACCCATTTTTTACTATAAGCACAGTAAATCATTTATGATATTTTTACTATTAATTTTGGTGAAAAATAATGTGAACCTTTTTAAATCATATAAATTATGATAATTCAAAATATGAAAAAAAAATATAATTAACAGTCTTTAATAATAAAATTATTTATTTAAAATTATTTAAACACATACGATGAGAAAATAGCTTTTCAAAAAAATGGTTAAATGTTTAAAAAGATTTTTATATTAAAATTAAATATGAAATGAATCTAATGAGAAAAATTGGATAAACTAATATATTAGGTTAATAATATTAATATTAAACCAATTTTGAAATAATAATAAACATTATAATTTGTATCATGAAAATGTAGTTTTTAATAAATTCCAATATTTTTTTATTTTCATAGATAATCTAGTATTTTATGGAAAATCTACACATTTAACCATATCATAATTATGAAATAATTATTTAATTTATTTTTCTATTTTATAAAATTAATATTCAAAAATGGGAAAAAAATACCTTTATTATTGTTCACAAAAGAAATTTTTTGTGAAAATAAGTGTTTTGAAATATATTGTGTATTTTTGAAAAAATTTGACCATTTATTCAATATGATGTATTTATATTTAAACAATTAAAATTAATATATCAAAGAAAATTAAAATTATTATATCTATGTTTAATGGATTGTTGATAATGGTCATATTTATATGATAATATAAAATAATACATAACAGTTTATAAAAACTAGTTGTTGCGTCTAATGAAATATATACAATGTGTTGTATGTAACAAAAGATATTAATGTAATTTAGTTTATTTGAAAAATTAGTTATTCATAAAATCATGGGCTATAGCAATATGTGTTCACAGGGTGATATTTTTACTATAAATTAAGGTTGTTAATTTTTATTTAGTGTGGTTGTGATCTATATATGTTTGACCCTCTTTGTTTTGTCATAAAATATGCCATGAATTTCAGTTGGACGCTGGAAAACCATTAAAATTTAAGTGGTTGATTTCCCCAATATCCATGTTTTCATGGAATATATGGATGAATATAACAAATTTCCCAACTATTTTCTCATGTTTTCATTATGTGTTATTATTCATAGTGGTTACAGTTCCCCATATATGTTTTTAGTAGGCCCTATGAGATTGTTGTTAATTCACCCACATGAATCTCCATATATAGTATTCCAATGATTATTATCAATATTTTAATGGGTATTTATCACATGCGGTATAACAAATGATTTACAGGATGTAATGGATCCCAAATACTACTCATTTTTCATTTTGATATGTAAATGTCAATGATTATATGATGCTCTGTAGTCGGTGAATTATATGTTATAGTTTCCTATTTTTTTAAAGGTGATAAATTATATCTAGAGAGACATATCTGGGTGAGGTTTTGGGATGGTTATGTTTCAGTTTTGGTTGGTGATTCATGTTGTTTTACCTAGAAGAGTATGTTTGTGATGATCTTGGTTTTGTGTATCTATTTTTCTTAGTTTTTTTCTATTATAATGATTTATGTCTACTATTGGTGATTCTTAATGGAAGGTGTGATCTGTTTGTGGATTATTTGTTCACAACAGTTATTGAGGTTTCAAGTGGATATGGTTTAGTGTATTTGTGGTTTTGAATAGTGATGTTGTTGACCTTTTTTAGTGTCCCCGCTGATGATGGGGAGGGATGGTGTTGATGGTGATGATTGTGACTAGTGAATAGAGTGTGAAGATTGAGGTGGCTTACAATCCATGTTAATGATTTCATGTTCTTTTTTTGAATTTGTTCTTGGATTTTAATGTGTGGGATTCCTACCATGATGTTTTCCATTTATTTTTATTTTTTTATAGTTTAAGTTACATTCATATGGTGTTTTATGTGAGGTTCCCACCCAATCATAAAAGTGGAATTATATAGAAAATGAAAAATGATATTTATTTGTGGTAAGGTACTTTATTTTGATATTATGTTTGATAATATTTAATTTCATATATGAGTTGCACAGGGAGATATCCATTATCATTATGGGAACATAACATACCATTTAGTTAGAGAGGTAGCCTCTATTTTTTATTAATAAATCATCCATGTGTGTTAATTAAGTTTTTCAATTAGAGGCTCTAGGCATGATACAACTATGTGTGCTTTTTTGTTCTCAACCAAAACCTTTATATAATATTATACAAGATCATGGAAGAATGGTGTTGATCATACTAAAATTTATAAGTTGATGTAGTTGTTGTGTATATAATTTCATTTTAGATCAATTATTTCATTTCCTTTCTGGTTTCTATATTTTATATCGTTGATGTTAATTTTATGGAATTACAAGAAGGAATTGGGATATTTTGCCTATGATTATGAATTATTTAGTGTTATTGTCTTTTCTCTCATTCTTGATCTTCTTATAGGAAGGTTATATATCTTATTTATGTTCATGATATACCCTTAATACCTGTTTCTAGTATGTTTCCAATTACAATTAAGCACCAGGCATCATTATCTCCCACGTCTCATTATAACCACGATTTGGTATCATTGGGGGAGGGTTTTCTACCATCATTATTCATTTTTTTCCTAATGTTTTTTCTATATACTATATTTTATTCTTGGATGGAATCATAGATCTATGATTTCAATGAAATATCTAATGATTATATGGTGATCTAATAAAGAATTATTATTTTGTTAATCTAGATAATTTTCAACTTCCCTTGACCAATTAAATATTTGATTGAGGAAGTGGTTATCATTTTATATACTTAATCAAATTCAATAACATATCCTATTAAATATTTATCAAGATTATTGGAACCATATTTGATGAATTTGTGATTATTACAGGGATCATTGGTGTGTGGGATTGAGTAAGGTGGAAATTATTGTCATTTGAAATCAATACTCTTGATATTGAATGTTCATATGAATTTGGGCCTCTGTCTATACTTGTTTGGAATGATTGGAATGTGTATGTGTGTAGCTATAAGAACCATAATGTATTTTATATATTTGTTAATAGAATATATGAATAATTTGTGTCCCATGATACATATGCACTATGTGTAAAAAAATTACATTATGTGTTATGTGTTATTTTATATAAATAATTAACCAGGGGATTTTTGTATATATTATAAATGTAAAAGGTAGATTACCGTTGTATAGTTTTCCCCTTGAGGGGGGTCCACTAGATGAGCGAAATTGATTATGATGGGATTGTGAGATTGGTAAGGGGACTGTTATCCCTATTTATAGACCAAAGATAAATGATGTGGAATCCATACCACATGCACCGAACAAGGATATAACATGTGTTTCATGTCCTTGTGGCCTTACCTAGTGTGGTCTGGGGAAACACAAACCCCATGGTCAGCATCAATGTCCTGTTAGGCATAAAATTTATTTATTACCTAATCTAGAGAATTATGGGATATGTAACATTAAATAATACAATTTTATAGGATTATAAAAGGTACATATGGTGTGATTACCCTCAATGAGGAGGGTGGCGGTTGTGGTATGCACTGTATGTGACAATTGAATACCATTTTTCATTAAGGTTTGAATTTACCATAGAGATATTCATCACTAAACAATGAAGAATATTTATTTTAATTTATTTTATTCTATTTAAATTGGTTGATCTATTTTTGTTTTCATGAATAATGTAAACATGAAAATTATATTTTATATAGTTCACCATAGAGAGACAATCCATTAAAAATGGAACTCATATTATGTATGTGAGCCAAACATATAATTACGACAACTTACTGAACTGTGACAGCTCAATTGTATGTGAAAGAACACTTCCTTGCTTTTTTAGGGATAACTCGCTACATCCCATGAGAAAATAGGACAACCTAGTTTCATTTATAATACAACTGATATTTGATACATTGATTACATCTTCATAGTAGTTAAACTCTCTATAGAAACTATATTTAGAAAGAATAAAACATATTTATTCATCACATATTCATACCAGAACTAACATTGAATGGCCCTGCTCATTTCTATAGACACCTAAAATATAACCCTCTAACTAAAATAACCTATACTATTTTCTAAATAATCTATAATATTTCCCATCACTACAACAACAACTTCATCTCCCTATAAATTTATAAAATTTTATAATTTTTTCCATTGGGGATATGTGTTTATAATCTCATTTTAAATATTTATGGAAAATGAGTTTCTAATATTCAAATATCTTGATTTTTATTGATTCTTTTCTTGATTAGGATCGTTTCATGTGTATAATTTTATTATTGGGGATATAATGGTTATTTTAATCTATATTGGACACTAGGGATCCCATTCAAAAACTCACCCTAAATTAAATTATTATAGACATAAAACTATTTATATGTGTTATGGTTTTAGGGCATAAATCATATAACCTCCCATTATTCTTCATATAAATCATGAATTAATCTACCATGGTACATTTTCACACCACCAGGGTGTATACTAGTGTACTATGATGTGTTGTTTTTTTACTAACCATATTCATAAATAGTGGCTACAAATTCTTATATTATACCGAATTGATTTCATAAATTATTATCTCAGACCATTTCTCATACCAGGTAGTCAATGAAGAGAAGATAACTTCTACGATGTTGCATCATGATGGAATGTAAATCCAAAAAATGTCACATATACCGCTTTTGGACATCTACTAAATAATTCCCAACTCTAGTGCAGAATACATCTCATACTTCAAAGGTATCATTGTAGTATATGATCTATGGAAAGGATACCTCTATATTTTTAGTGGTTCTAAAATTATATTTACTATATAGAAAACCATGGTGATCCTGGTTGCATTA
The DNA here is from genome assembly GCA_963277665.1 of Viscum album. Taxonomy (NCBI): domain Eukaryota; kingdom Viridiplantae; phylum Streptophyta; class Magnoliopsida; order Santalales; family Viscaceae; genus Viscum; species Viscum album. The sequence goes on from OY728126.1 coordinate 602,667,383, forward strand.
TAACATGAAATATCTTTTTTTCAAATCAGGAATGACTATAGAATACCCATACATTATTAGATAAATCCTACTTCTATCTGTCTAAGTGAGATTAATGAGGTCCAATCACAGAAAACATATAGTTATACCCTATAACATAATCCACCATCTACATAATACTACCCTTAACGCATAGTACATTACCTCAATGTTCAATCCAAACCAATTTCATGCATATATTTCCCACTAATATGGTGCCACAACGGCTAGAATGTATTTCAAGTTCCCTATCATGGTTGGTATTTTTTCCATATAAGTATAGTTGATAAGGATTTTCTTCCAAAAAACAGTTTTCCATATTTTTTACACATTCCAAAGAACCTTTCAATATAACCATGAATGCTAAAGGATAATTTAAAAATTAATATCTATTTTTTCACTATTTTGGAATGGTCTTTCCATTTAAACACTATATACATGGCCACTATTATGTATTATTGTTACACATGAACATTTTTTCAACCACTACAACAACAGGATGTGTCTTTATATTACCATAAAAAAAATTTGATCACATAAAATATACATAAACCCAGATTTAGAAAAATAACATAGAAATAAACCAATGTGATCTACTAATAACTTTTATAAAAAAAATAAAATGTTTATCATCAATAACTTATTTAAATAATTAATTTTTTTACACATAAATCATATATTTTTTTTAATATCAGACATATTTTCAATAAATCCATTCCATACACTAAGAATTATATAAAATAGTGTTGAATTACACTAACAATATTCCTTAAAAAATAGCACATTGGGATCAAGTGAACCATACCTCATTTTTAGTCATTCCAAATATCTCCCTTAAAAATCACTATAAGATTATTGAATCAAACATTACTAGTTATTAATTATATCCTTCACTTTTGATGGTCCCTATTATTTAAGAAAATATTGGACTTTTATAAGTGCTTCAACATTCACTAGATTGTTGAATTTTATAGGTAACAAATTTAATGAGGCATAAAAATTATCCCCCAATGAAAAAAACATCTTTCAATTTCAATTAGGGTATAATTATACTACATTGTGCTTAGGATGAATCCAATAAGGAACAATTCACTCATTGGTTGATACTTCTCCACATATTTAAAACAACGTGATATACTAGAACCAACCACAATTTTATAAGAAAGATATGTTAACACCACATGATACAAATTTTCTAGTATAAGATGCTAACACTAGAGAATAATAATATCCATTATCATTATAGATATATTTTGAAAATAGATTCAATAATTTAATTAAAAAATAATCACATGGTATGTCATATAAATCATCTAGTCCCCCTAATCAATATCTTTGTGTAAGAAAATTATGTGTTATTACTAATAAACAAGGTTGTACATGTAACATGTAAATTCCATGAAACAATTAACAACTATGGATTTGCATTCCAAAAAAATAAAATGCAATCTCTATCAATTCACACAAAACCATTAGTACAAAAAAATGTTCTAGGTAGTGAGTAATATTTGAAATTATTATGTTATCAATTCCACATGATAAAAATACATGTCATGTGAAAAAATGGATTCTTTTTTTATCATATGATACAATTTAATTGTTTTTTAATTCTTATCTTCACATGTTTCAAAAAATCATCTGATGGTTTTTTGTATACATTGATTTATAGAAAAACTCCCCATGAGAATTGATCTTTAGAAACATCATTTTAGTTTAGAAAATTGGGGGCACCACATGATTGTGATAAATAATTATTAGAATTTAGATATGCTCGAAGATATCATATTTTTAATAAGTTGAAATAAATTTCCTAGAAAATAAGAAAATATGATTCATTTTTGTGGATGAGGTTATTAACCATTCAATCACTTTCATTAATTTTGATAAAAAATTATTTTTTAATATATTTATACTTTTGTCCTATTACCATCTTTTTTGAACTATTCAAGCCTTCATTTCATGTAATTTTATCATTGATACATTAGAAAAGAATTTAATTTCATGTTATTTATATCTATAAATTCATCTTTCTTTATCCACCTATTTTGTTCATAAAAAAAACAACATTGATTTTATGAAAAAATAACCATATTCAATTCTTGAAAAATCACTCCATGTATTATATCCCCCCCCCCTTATTTATGAACCTATATACAAACTGATAATAAAATATATCATATGGGGAGTGGGGTAACTTAATGTTCATAATGATGAGGAATACATATATTCAAAATAATCCAATAGACCCCATCAAACATTCCATTTCTATTTTCTCATATTTAATAAAAAAAATTTAATCACCACTTCATGTTGTGTATCATCAGTTATATTTGAAAACCCTATTGGAAAAGACTCACTATTTCATTTATTTAAATTAAATTTTATCATAATAATTATAATCATTGAAATATTTCTATGTCTTATAATTAAATACATTTTTATATATAATAACACTTAAACACCTAACTTCTTTATTTTAAATAGTAATAGATCTCACATCTAATATCCTTTTCTATTGTGTCTTATTCTACTTTGTATTAGTGAAATGTGTTGGAAAAAATTAACAACACTCTACCTTTATTTTAAAGAGTCCCAAATTGGAATAAAATAAATTATATATAATACACATCACACTATTTTCCATTATTTTCCCTGATGAAAAAATCAATTTATTCTTATAAATTTGTCTTATATTCCTCTCAGATGATTGTTGTGATGAATTTTTTTTGCTCATGATACTACCTTAGTTATGGCTTGTTTTAATTAATAAAATTTTTAATATATTTCAAAATATGCTAATTATTTATCTTGGGCATTTTTTCTTCTTGTATATCCTAAGAGAGAAGTTTAAACATATGACTTCTTTACCCATCCATGTATTTTTTTCAGTTATAATAATGTTATATATAGATTATTTTATAACATTTAAAACATCATGATGATGAATTATACCAAAATTGGTATCCAATAAGATAATATTTTGGAATTTATAGATCTCTTATTATTTCATTTTTCTTTTTCATATTGAATAATATTTACATGATGTTCCCACCTTATCTACAAAACATTCACATTAGTCTCACATTCTATTATAGAACCACAATTTTTCCATAGACTATCAATTTTCTATATAATTTCAATTATAAAAAAATTATTATTTCTAAAAATATAGGGATATAATTTAGAGAGATATTTACCATCTATTTTTTGTGTTAATCTTATCATTTATGTCTATTATCCGCTATATTTTTTCATATGATTTACATCCGATTGTTTTATATCTAAACTGGTATATCTCATCTATAATCCCCATTATTTATATATATTTATTTAAAAGAAATATTTTCATTACTTCATTATTTATGTCCATAGGTTTTATTATTTCATGGGAATTATCTCCAATCATATAAATTTTCCCTTTCATATTATTTTCTCATTTTAATCATGATGAAATTCTTGGAAACTTATTCATTCCCCACATTTCTTGTTTCCAAGAATATTTCTCTAACTACTGAATAATATACTCAATGATTTATATAATAGCGATTATTAGTGTCATTACATTAGGAATCATTAAAATTATATATTTATGGTGATTACATTTCATTACCAAAATCACGTCATATATTCTGCTTCATTAGAAGGTATTTAATTTAATATCTATTCTCTAGATATGGGTTAAAAGAAAAGTAAACATTAGGTTCATATTTAATGTTTGTTGGAGATAAAATTTCATGGAATAATTCATGTTACTTTTTATATTATTTTCATTTTTTTCAAGATATAATTTTTTTCCTGTATTTTCTTCTATTGAAAATAACAAATCCAATTGAATCACAATGTCCATGGAGAACATTCCCAGATTTTTTATTTTATTTTGGAGTCTTCAGAAGACTGTATTAATTCCTTATTGAATAAAGTAACAATTTCAATTTCCATTTGATATGCTTAAAATATGTCTACATATATTAATAATGTAATAGTACCACATTAGACCTTATCCTATGAGAATCCAATATTTAAATACTTATAATGGATTAATTTCTTTTTCAAATCATTAAATTGATGTCCATCAATTAATGGATCCATTTCATAAGATTTCATTTTGTTCATATTTTTAGATCATGTTTTTGAATTAAATAATCCAAAATAAACCTACATATGATTAATCATTTTAGAAATATACAAGGTAAAAAAAAATTAGTACCTATATATTGATTGTGAATCAAGGTATGCATTATTACTGGAAATAAAAACTATTTTATCTATAAATTATCACATTCCTTTTTCGATAATGACATGTAAATATTGATGGTAAAATGTTATAAACATTAATTGTTCATTATTTATTTTCATTAATCGTTATGTTGTGAATGCATAATGTAATCATGGACATGATATATTACATGGTTCACCAAAATGGTAAAAAAACGAGCATGAAAGAAATATTGTGATCATGTCCCGGTCTTATTCATCTGACTAGTTATTTTTTTAGGCTAGGTCAACACTACATATTGGATCGCTACCTTACTTTTTTATAGAAATCTAACATTTTATCAAGTGTAAATCCCTCAATCATACATTCTTACAGTCACTATCAGGAAAAGAGAATCACCTTCTTATTTTCCTTTTTCTCACTACATTATAAAAAATGCCAAAAGATTATGTTTATGTACATATATTTATTTGAATGAAATGAATGTATCTTCAAATAAGTAGATGATTTATTGAATTCCTTAATGGGGTAATTTTTTAATTATATGAAAACACTTTAATGTAGCACATTTTCTTTCCATAACACATTTATAATAATTATTCAATTTATTGTAGAGACAATAATTGATTCTTCCAACTGACATGATATTCATTTGTATCAAAAATTTCATGATTCTATCCCTTCTCTTGAAAAACCACCTCATCATCTCATTAGTATGAAAATAAAAAATATGTTATACATTAGGAATCATTGTTTCCCTTCATTTATTTTATCATTATAGAGAATACTTATCTTACTTATAAATCATATAGCTTACAATGAATCTCCTTTTTCAAATGACTATGAGATTTCTCTTGTATGATTAATGGGGTAATAAAGGGTATTTTTGTTAGTTTCAATCAACATTTAGTCCATAAAATTACTCACACTGACCAAAATGGTTATAAAAATGAAACTAACTAGCCACTGTGTGGTCTAGGGGACTATGAGATAAACTCTATAATATATCATCCTCTATGGAGATTCTAGTTCTTTTGTGCTCTATTACTCATTCCACCTATGATTAATTTGGATTACAATGATGTGGTCATATACTTATTATATGTTCTCTAAAACTCATCCATAACATCATCAATTATACCCATATGATTTTAGTCATAATTTACTCAAAATTTTTATCACACAAAACTCTCAATGACGAGAACATAACTTCTATGATGTAAAATCAAATAGGAATGAAAATACCAAAAAAAATAATCTCCACTAATTATGGACCCTCCACATTACAATTTCTGGATATGACATTGTGTCCTTATAGTTCTTCCTGGGAAACAACGTAGCATAATATAGTTGATGTGGATACATCTAAATTCTCAGAGGAAAAGAAAACATTGTCTGTATATTTAACACCTTGGTTATCTTGGCTATGTTATATATTGAAAACTTATTATTCAAAATGGAAATTACTATAATGTTGATAGAATATTTTTTAACTCTTTACATATTCAATCAAGAAGAATGTAAATGGTTATGCTCCATACAACATCCACAATGTCATGCTATAAAGTGGACCATCATCTCCATGATTCCTTCCTTACATAATGTACTGTTGGTCAAATGAGAACACCTACCTGCATATGTGTTAGCCTTCATGTCTCCATGGGGGCACTTTGGAATGATTCTCTTTCTAGTTCCCCAAGATGGTCGAGCATGTTCCCACATGTGCATGGATGAGTTGTCTTGGCTGGACGACCATGGATGGCCTTTTTTCCATTATATAATAGTATTACCAAATATCAGATAAGGATTTATAATAGTAAATGTCTCAACATCTCTTTTTTCAGCCATTATTGTCGGATTGTGTTTTTAAAAAATTCACCCACCAGTGCTACAACTCTAGTTTGCTGTTTCCCCTAATTCATTATCAAATCATGACCACATTTGGAGTCCACTTAAATTTTATAGAGAAACAATTGTTAACACTCAAACATGACATTAATTTTGATGTAAAAAATTCATTCCATGGACATCATATATTGGTATATATTAATCCCCGAAATAACAACTCCAATAAATTTTTCAACAATATCTTGTGTTTTAAAAAATAGAATTGTCAAAAATTCTATATTCAGGATTATTTTGAATAAATCTACTCTACACCCTCAAGAGTTCCAAACTTCTCAATTTTATTTATATTATAAAATTCTAATTAAGATATCACATTGACATATAGTGACCTTTACATCAACTTCTCTTTTACCAAATATCTCCCATGAAAAAATAACATTGATAGTAATGGAACCATCATCAGTAAAAATAATTTGAACCTTTATATACACTTTAATTTTTATTGTCTGTAAAATTTAATTAGCATGGTCCAAATTCATCAACATAGAATATAATTTTAAATTTCATATGGAACAACATATTTATTCTGGAAAATTTTCATTCTATAAGGATCAACTTCTACCCATTTCAATTTTGGAGTAATTATCATGTAAGTATCATTGGAAGAATCTAGAAACTCTAAGATCTCCTGAAGGAGTATTTTTCAAAACATATTTAAAAAACTCATATTTTAGATGTGGACAGATTCTGATAACTCCAATCAATTGAAAACACATGTGGTCAAATTTTTTGTTCAAATTAATAAGTCTAAAAAATATCAATAGCCAATCGTCGGTACCATTGTATTTTAACATGAGAATGACTATTTGGTGTAAAATAATATGTCATAAAAATACTGTAATCCTAATAGGATGGATTTGGGATTACGAAATAACAATTTTTTTTATAGATAATCAGCGTGGAACTTCATGTTACTCATGAATATCAAGAAATACATAAGAACTATGTTCATATATCCTCAAATGATTACCCATGACTTCTATCACCTTCTACTATAATATTAGTGAAAAAAATTGTACTATATTTTTAGAACCATACCAATTGATGAATTAATTGGCTGCACTTGATAATCATATGCAACTTACTGAAAAAGAGTTTCAATTTAAAAAAGATAAAATAAGAAATGTATTTATTTAAGAGATTCATTGGCTTTAAAAATCATATAATGAGTCTTATTAGACTTTAATTTCTTTCAAAACTCACCCAGTGTCTATTTATGTAGAAAAAATTTGTTTACCCCACTTAATATTGCACAACATTAATAGAACCACTTGTGTGGGGAAAAATATTTAAGCATATCTTGGATTTTCTTAAGAATAATATATGATAAAAAATTACAAGAAACATGTTATAAACATTTATATATATATATATTGGATTAATTTATGTGGATTTTATTGTCTCTATTTTAATGATATTCACTAGTATTGAAAGGGAATAATTTTTTAGTTAATTAAAAAATTCATCATGAAAATAATTATTTTACACCATTGAGGGATTTGTTCCTTGTAATTTATCATTTAAGCGTCACACAATACATCATATTTAGTTTATACATGTTTATATTTAATCTAAACAATATCTACATGTGATTATCCATCACAAACTTCCATGTTTAATTCAATAACCACCAAACATAGTCTTTTTATAAAAACCACCCATTGATTGTTTCTACCTCAAAGTATTGATCATTTTTTAAATTGTTAAACACAATATATCATATGAGGAGTAGAGTACTATGAAGAAACTCTTTTTAGGGAATATGGGTGTTAAAAATACACCAACCCACCACCAAAAAACCATGCATTTCTACTTTTAGGATTTTAATAACTGAATTCAATCATATTATCTTGTTATTTATCATCACTTAAATACAAAAAACAAATACTAATTCAAAAGTATATATTTTTTGGATTTAGTTGCATACTTATCATCTTGGGTATAATCATTATAAATATTCCTTATTTGAGTATTTTCTACAATTTTTGGATTTTATCACATTATAAAAATAAATTATTGAGTTATATCCCTAGTGGAACTTTACTCTAACATCCTTTTATATTAAATCCTTCTATAACACCTCCTAGTGGTATGTGTGAGGCCATATTGTTAAATCTATTCAACTATGGACAATTTTTGCATCTAGAAATACAACTTATATTGGGGAAATGATATAAAACTATGTTCTTCCTTTTTCATGGATGAAAAAAACCACATGTTTTTTCCTACACAATTGTATTCAATAACTATAACAGGGTTTTTGTGACAGATTATATATTTTTCTTCATAAAACCTTAGTCAAGAATCATTTTTATTATCGAATATATTTAACCTATTAGAAATCATAATTGTTATTTTTGTAGGATAATTTTGGAGATGGTAAGCTGTAAGAGGGGACTATCACTTTGTGGATTCTTTACCCTCGCTTTTTTTTATATTCCAATACATTTCTATATGTTAGTGGTGTGAAAAAATTAAACCTATTTGAAAATAATATGACCTCATTTGGTTTATCCAAAAAAGATATGTTGGTAATTCTTAAGGAATTTTTATCTATTTGGGTTAATGGATTTGAAATGCAATAATATTTTGTGAAAAATTATTCCACAATAAATTTTTTTGGGTCCTTCATTGATTATGGAAGAAAATTCATTTATGGTCACTCTATTTTTTTCAAGGTATCGTATTTGGAAAACACATTCTCTTATCACATTTTGTTATGGAGTTTGGAGTGATCTTTACCTTCTCTTTTATAGTGTTTATCTTATATTCATGATGTTGTATCCTCATATAATTTTCCCCATGATTTGAAGCCTAATTTCACTTCATTAATACAATATCTCTCAAATCCCAAAGTATAAAGAACTAAGTCTTTAATGGTAGTCTTTTTGCAGCAGTTCACTAAACCGCCGCTAATTTTTTTGATATAGTTTCACAGTGGTACTTAAAAACAACAACTAAATAGTTAAATATTAACACAAATCTAACACTTTCTTCCTCTCCCAACTCCCCGAATACTCCTAACCCCCACCCCCACTATCTCCTTGAATCTCTAGCATCGTCACCACCCATCGCCGGCCATCATTGTCACTCACCGACCCTCTCAACACCTCACCTTACCATTTGTGCACACATTTTTTATATGCCAAAATTCAGCTAGGTGAAGTAATTATCTCTTTTATAGTTTGTGCACATTTTTTTAGACTTTTAAATAATGATTTATTACAAGGGGTTTCGGGTGATCATGACTCAATATAACTTAGGGATCTCATATGGTGATTATGAATAATTTTTATATTATATTCCATTTTAATTAAATTGTTTCAATAATTTTTTATTCTTTTTTATAAATAATAAATTAATATTGTTATTTATCTTATTTTCAAACAAAAATGATTGGTTTTTTCGTACAATGTTTTCTTATAAAATATATTTTGGGTTCAAGGAACATAGTTTTTTCCACAACCTATATAAACCCAATTGGGGTATGTGGGAATTTTTTGACATATAAAGATAAATTAAAGGAACCACATGGATGTGATAGTTATGCTAGTTACTGGATAATTGGATGATGGTGCTGACTTAAGGGTAGGTTAGTTGTCATGTCATACAAAGTTTTTTAGTTGTATAGTTCCATTTTTTCCTTGTTTAATACACATATATTGCATAAGCTAAAAATCTACCCATACCATATTATATATATATATATATATATATTAATTCTACCCTATGATTATGATGTGAATTTTTACTTAATCATTTTTTATATTGTCCATTTACATCTAATTATCCTTTAATTGATGATTTAGTTTTTCTTTATTTTGGAGAATCACTTGTTCTTGTATTGATGTTTATGTTAGTACATATGTTAAGACCCAATTAAATTAATATATTAGGATAAATAATTCCAAAGGTGAAATTTGTGAGAACCAATAAAAAGTTTCTAGCTTGTGGGAATCGGGAATTTTTTGTGGGAATTGACAGGGGTCGGCTCGAGTGCTCGATTCAAGGGTGGTTTTAGTTGGTTTTTTACACTAAATGTTCCCAATGAAGTCCCTTAACCAAAACACAATGTAAAATAACAGTAGGAAAAAATTTCCTTTAAATCATTTTCCAAATATATCCCATATATAAATCAATTTCAATTACAAATTCCATTACCAAAACCCATCCCCATTAAAATCCCATTTTAAAGGTAAATCCATATTCCCATGAAAACTAATTCAAAAATAAAATCACTATTTTAATTCAAATTTTATAAGGAAAGAAAAAAAATTTGGAACACCAACTCATATAAATGCCTAACTCATAAAGGGTCCCATCGGCACTCATTTTACTTATACACCACCAATGAACATTTCATAGATTTTTGATATACTAATTGACTCTTGATCTAACTCAATCCCATCCTAATTATTGGATTTTATCATAAAATTACATAAAAAATTCTTATAAAAAATAATCATAACAACAATTTAATTAGTAAAATTATAAAATAGATCAATATAAAAAATATGTAAAGGCCACCTACCTTGGTTCACTAACCAATAAATTTTATTGAGCACATACATAGCCACATTGACTCCAATGATTATCTAACTAATGAAAAATCACCTTAATTTCAAAAATTGAAAATTTTCAATAAAAATAACTATTTTCAAAAATCATTATAAAATTTAATAGGGATTAGTTTGAAGTAGAAACTTATAGTAATGAGTTTTTGCTGATTCCTAACACAAAATCAGTCCTACGATGCTTAAAATGAACAGTTACTATACCTTGATTGATAGAAAAATTTCAAACATCCAAAAATATATATAAATAAATTCATCAATTCTCATACCTTAAGTAAAAAAGTGTATTAGACTTATATTCCTCCCTTACATACCTCATCTATGCATTTAATATAAATAACCATTCATATGGGAATGATTAAATTGAAATTAAGACTTTATGAACTTATGAATTATTGTGATAATGATGGTTGAATAAAAACATAGAAAACATTTTTTCATAAGAAAATCCTCTATTACTTGGGAATGATGACCTGAATGACTAATAAAAGTTTATACATAAAAATTATTACTCTATTACTTGGGAATCGACTTGTATATTATTATAATAACATTGAAAATTGGTTCATCTTCATGAAACACAACATTTCATGGTGGTATATAGATTAATGAATTTAAATTTCTTCTAATAGTTATGTGAATATCCTATACAGTTATACATTTATTTGAAAATATGGGAAATATAGTTACAATACATCCCCTTATATATTGAATTCAATTATTTATTTTAAATCTTACTACAACTACATAAAAAATGTTCTATGAAATCATGTATCCATTGTTATCTTATAGTGAATCCCAATATAACTTATTAGTTACTTACAACACCACCTCTCAATATATATACTATATAGCCTAATTAACTATTAGGCAGTCGATGTTCCTCACACCATGGGCATAGTTCTTTTTGGATTTGACCATTTTTATATGATACTCCACCTATCAAACATTTCATCAATTATTGCGGGTGTCATGTCTCTTTGTAGTATTCTTCATCTATATATCAACATGCTTAACACGACCTTATTTATTTCATTATTTTAGACATAGAATATATTTTGTTAACTTTTTTGATAATTTATAATTTCAAAAAACATTTGGATGTCAACTTCAATATAAGTATATACAACCCGTTATAGTAATAAGTTAGTAGAAAACCTTATTTAAAATGATTCATTAATCATTATAGTTATATATTTTTTATTTTTTTGTATTAGGAATCTATTGTCATTTCTTAATTTTTTCTATGATTTTTTGGAAATATATTTTATAAATTTTATTTTTATTTGATAAAATGACATTAATGTCATGGATAAAGAATTACACCATTTCATCGACACAAATTACTAATGATGACCCACATGTCTCCCTCCCTACAGTATCAGAGACACCATCTACTTTCCCCATGCACCATCTATCACACCCTCGTTGATCATCCCATTAGAATCTCAGTTGAATCCACCCATTAAACAACCTCAAGTAGTGAGGGAGCATGGTACCACACCTAGTTCATCATGGGGATATTGGAGGGTTACTATTATAGGTAATTTCTATTAATAATAATTTATTTTTTTCCTATTTTTTATATTAATTGATTATTCATAGAAGATGTAAATAATGAAACTATGGAGAAAAATATGAAAAGTTCATAGGTATGTAATCTGAAATGAATAAATATAGTTTTCCCATTTTATTCATATGTGGTCCTTACAGATGATTCCACATGATTACTAGTCCAAATTCGAGTCTATTTTCCTGTGAAGCTAGTTTCCATTCTGATTACGTATGATGATTGGATCCAAATTCTTTAATATTGGAAAATGATGTTTTTAATTCACCAATAAAAGTAATTTTAATACATTATGGTTTAAGTTTTTGTCAGTATGCTAATATATTCGATTATTTTAATTGTTAATTTTTGTGTACAGATGTGTTTCCACATTATGGTTACTAATGTGCTAGCACGAATGTGGACAGTGAAAAATCTCAGCAATAAATTTAATGACAATAAGTGGATATTCTAGGGAGATATAAATGAAACCTTGTTGAGAACTAAACAGATGTATGAAAAGGTAACCAATTAGGTACCCATAAGGCAATGGAATGTATTTATTAACAAAAATCATGATGATACGAACATGTTATTTAAATATATAATATTATATTAATCTTAGTTTACATTTATACATATATATGAAATGGAGATGAAATTACAAACATAACTAAAAAATTACATTTTATTTATTTTATGACCTTTCAAGGATGAATTCATCGAGTCAGGCTATGAAAATTATCCCTCATACTGCGGGTCAAGAGTTTTTCTAGAAGTCAATCGAATTTGTAAATATTTTCATTAGTTTATATATTTATAAGGAAATATTATCTATTTCATGTATTAAATTTTTTATTTATCTTTGTTTAATGCAATCACAGAGTTTTGGGCACCATGCAACCTGAAAAAAAGTGTGGATGGATGTTCAAAATAGATATGGTGGGTGTTTTGTTAATGATCATGCCAGATAAGTTGGGGTATTAATTCATTTTTCAATATAACAATTTATTATCAATTTTCACACTGTTAATATATATTGCTTCTAATATGACTGATAATTTATTTATAGTTAAAATTTTGTGAACTATGGAATGCCAATCTCGTGTTGTCCGACTCAGTCTTGCACGATGACCTAGTTGGTATAGTGCTTTGCAGGAAGCATCCTAGTATAGAGTGCGGGAATGTTTTAGGAGATGTATAATCTAGGGTCATTAGCATGCCATTTGATATAGAAGTTGCATATACTTCTTATTTTAGTCGATATTCTCACAGATTATTTTTTTATGAAATACAAAATTATAAAATATGGGACTCAAATATCCTCTTTTCAGAAAACATTGGTAGATTTATATTTGAAGACGACTAGATATGTCTCTGTTGATATTGTTTAGAAGATGGGGGTGAGTAGTTAAATCACACAATATCACACTCATTTCATTTGAAAACAGTTATTATTTTTATATTTAAATATAAATATACAACATTATTTAATTTTCAACATAACTCACTTACATGTTCTATTACAAGGATGTAGAGATGGAGTTGGATAGGGTGACAAGAAATGTTCATCATCAGATATTGATTATTTTTCCTGATGATATTTTGGAAAAATATGGAATGATAGGGTTTTTTTCATGTATCATGTATCATGTGTGGTACATAGTAGTCACCTAAAATTCTCATTACATAAAATTATCATGATTTACTATAGTAGATAGAGGTGTTAAAATTTTATATGGCTAGATGATTTAGTATGATATTGAGTCTATAATTGGGAGAGTATGAAGTTGGGGGTGTATGATGTAATCATTTTTTCATATAGAAGATACAAATTTTTAATATTTTAATTGGAGTTATGTTAGAATGTGTATATTATTATTATGAACTATTTATTTTGTTATTTATTTTATTCATTTTATACAGGATGGAGACACACCCCCCACATCTATTTCAATCATGTTTGGGACCCACAAATGTTGGTTTAACCATTGAACACATTCAAAATATGGGAATGATCACGGTCATAGTAGATCCTTTGAGGTGTTTTCACTATATGGTAGGGAATCCAATTTGGCCCACACGCGATCACTATTGGGGGGGGAATAATACTTGGAGGATTATAGAGATCCAAAATTAGGGAGTCTTAAATTTTTGAGGTGAACATTAAGTTATTTTTGGGTATATTTCAGTGCTTTGGGAGCTACCCCACAAGGTTCTTTAGCACATTGAGTGGGCTTATATATAAGAGATGTTCATCCCCATTATCAAGGGGAAGGACCTAAGATTGGTTATATTTTGGGATGGGTCTATGATATGATATATTTTCACCTCATTGTATCCCAATAAACATTTAATCCAATAATATGTAGATTTGGAATTCATTGTGGTAGATGACCAACATTAGAATAGAAACTTCTATAAGTAATGGGCATGAATATCATGCTCATTACATGCAGGTCCAAGATGGTCAATGATAGGATATGTAGTTTATTTTTATATAGATCAATAATTGGTGCTATGTAGTTTGAAGGATTTTAGATTAGATATAGGTTAATTAATGTTTAATGTATTAGATTTTGATCTATGAAACATTGTTAGATAGTTGAGATGCTATGGTTTAGATTATTCTATTATATGTTAACTGAATATGGTTTTATTGAAAATTTGTTATATTTTTTACTAATGAACATTGTTAGATGGTTTATATTATTCTATTATATGTTATCATTCCATTGTATTTTCTACAGGGTACTTGTATCGTGGCTGTAGAATCTGTAGCATTTTTTTATATGTAAATTTATATTTAGTAGTGGTTTAAAATGCCAATAAAAAAATTCACCAGATTTAGAGGCAGTTTAAACCAGTGTTATATGACAATATATTCTTAATATTGATAGTTAAAACTGCCACTACATAAATTATCCTTTTTTTTAGTGGGGGTAATGGTTTTTTTAGCTGTAGTTTTAATTTAAATAAATAGAAAATTTTATGTGGAATTTTTAACCACTCCTAAATACAATAATTTTTATCACATGAAACTGCTACTAAAACCACCTAAACTGCAGTTAAATATGATTACAATGACACTTTCTAGAAACTGCCACTAATTTGAATAAACCAATATGTGTTTGATTCTAACACCACATTTAGTGGAAGTTTTATGAAATCATCACATAATTAGTTGGTGGAAGTTTAAATTTCCTCCATAATAAAAAAATAGCATTATGTGGTTATTTTCATGGAGTTCAATGTCGTTTCGTCAAATAATTTTATTTTTAAACTAAATTTTTCCTTTAATTAATTATTCAGGTCAATATGTTTCATTATTTTAAAGTAAATATCTCCAATCATGTCACTTTACTCCTTCATATTTGTTCCCATTTTTTTCATGATGAAATTATAGGTAACTTATTCATTTTTAAATAATTTAATTTCAAAGGATAATTATAAAATTATTTAATAGTATACATCATGAATGATACACCAATGATAATTATTGTTATTGAATATAAATTCCTTATAATATACGATTGAAATTTTTTCCAATTAATCACTGGGATCACATATTTTTTAGAGAGAGGGTATGCAATATTAAATCTTTTGTCCCCATGGGGTTAAAATGAGAATGTAAATTTCGGTCAGACTTTACCTTGGTTAGTGAAAATAATTTCTAGGATCATTTCTTATTACTCATCTTCATCATTCATTTTTCTACTATGGTATATTTTTGTTGTATTATACACATTTTTAATCAACTATTCCAGTTCCTCCCATATTTCCAAATATAAAAATCCAATATTCATATATTTGTTGAATTATTTCTCAAGAGAATCCCTTAATTCTTCATAGAATAAAAAGTTGATTTTAATTCATATTTTATATATTTAAAATAATTTTCCATTTTTAATTTATAGAACATTTCAATCTTCATAAATGTCTTGAAATTTCATGAAAGAAATTTCTATAAATTGGATGAAATCATTTATCAACAAATTTAAATTATTACAATCAAATAAATGATCCTTTATAATATAATAAATCATTATCAAAGAATTGGATCAATTCTTATTAATAGAAAATCCAATATGGACATACCTGTGAAACCACATGTTAAGATTATTTAAGGTACATATAGTGAAGTTACCATTGTTGTGGTGGTTGAATTCGGGTATACAATGACTGTGAAAATTAAAACACATTATTCTTTAATGAATAAACATTCTTATTGGATATTGACCACCAGAACATTGTGGTATCTTTTTATTCAATATAATATTGTTTTAAATATATTATTTAATAATTTTTTTGTGTGCACAAGTATGCTAAATATATACATGAAATTTTACCTGGTTAACACCAATGGGCTAGTCCTAAGAGAATAAAACCAATATTGAGTTTAACAAAAATAATAAAATCACTATTTAATAGTTTAACTGAGGGGACTCATATTCTTGGGCTCCCTAACATATATTTTTATAGATAATGAACTCTTACAGGGATCACTACATATAAACATACTTCTAAAGCTTAGTGTTAGTAGATAGAATCACCTCCACCAACTTCCATTATTCTGTACACTAGAAAGGACACACATATTTCATTGAAATATAGGAATATTTTCTAATAGCACTCAATGAATATTCAAAAATTCTGTTTTATATTTTGAATATATAATTTTTTATTTGATCCATAACATCAGTTAAAACACTTTAATGCAACTCCATTCATTCCTAGAACTATCCTGGAATAATTTCTATCATTGTGGAAGAAACAAAAAAGTCATCAAAAATAAAATATATTGAAAGGTATTCTATCTATAATGATTCCACACCCTTACTATAAAAACACCTTACTCACTCAATTAAAATATAAATTCTAAATAATATTGGTGATCTTTGTTTCTCTTTACAATTTTCATCATTATAGAAAATACCTCAATCCCATTTATTTATGTTTGTTGGGATTGAGTTTCCTATTACCTTGGATCCATCCATGTGTCTCATATATATAATTTGTTCATCATGGGTTTTTAATCTTTGATTGAAACCCTATATTCCATACATAACTCGACCAAATAAAAACTGTTATAGGTAGGAAATTTCATGTCTATAGTGTGGTCAGAGGGACTATGGAATGATAACTCTGAATATTCAATATCATATAATGGACTAGACCTACATATGGGATTTATAACTCAACTATTTAATTTTCTATATACAAAAACATGGTTTTATATTTTTGAATATATCCAAAAAGCATGGCTCTAAATAAATCCATTATACTTAATGGAATACTCAAATCATTTCATACATCAATATCTTATTCTGGACTAGCAAAAACATAGAAATAATTTCAACCGTGTAGATTCGTGTAGGAAAATAAATACAATAAAATTTTCATATGAAATATTTAGACACTAAAAATAGAAATTATCCTTAAATTTGTTTTATCCTTCTCATCAGTCAATTGTTAATAAATAGAATTAGTTATTAGATTTTGATACCACTAGTTTTACAAAATCATTTAAATCAAATTGACCATCTATTGTGATTTGGGGATCATGGATACTGAGTATCCAAGGAAATAATTGTTACACAACATAAATGAATGTGTAAAACTCATAAAATATAGGTTAATACATTCTTTATTTTCTTTATAAGTGAGTAACTGGGTGTCCTCCTAGACTCATCCATTATGCCACCATGTATCATGGACCATCTTCTTCACCTTTCTAACTTTACAAGATTTACCACTTATCTCATGAACACACTAACAAACATGTAAAATTTCAATCCTCCCTATATGGTTATTTTTCAAGTGTAATGCATTACTAATTCCCATAGTGGTTGAATCTTTACCCACATGTGCTGGGTAGAGCTAGATTGACCGGGTAGACAAGGTTGTATTCATTTTTTCCTCTATCCAAACTAACTTTTAACAAATCCCCGAGGGTTTTTTCATTATTTTAAATTTCGAATTTATTCTACAACCCAGATTGTGGCGTGATATTTGTTTACAAACACACCCAAAATATCCAAAAATATTTCAAGGTTCTTTATTTGAACCGTTTTGAAACCATAAACACATAAAGAAACATAATATTAAGAATAGAAATATCATTTCAACACATAAAATAGACACAAATCATGACAAAAAATCATACATTTCCCATCAACCATTGGAAACTATCAATCTACCAAACAATGGTTAAATACTTTCATTATCATCAACATGTTTAGTTAATGATTGAACTATCAAAAAAAATCCTACTATACATAAATTGTCAACAGCATACATATTTTCATAAAATAGGTTCATAAAATTTAAGAGTCTAACAATAAACCATTGGATTTAGATAAAAATATTACTTGGAAAATATCACACTGAGACCCAGTTAACCATAAATATTCCTCACACATCAAAAATATCTCTCTAGAAAAAATAACATTGAGAGTATGGTAACAACTTCACTTACTATTATGTGCTAATTCATATTAATTGTACATATTGTTTTAATAAAATTAAATGGTGGTAGTAAAAGTATTTTAAAATCAACTAGAATACTGAATATTATAGAGAATAATTTAATTGATGTAAGAAATTCCCCCCCCCCATGAAAATTTTCATCTCCACAATTCAATATTGAAATTGTAATATCGATTGGGGTATGTGATAATTCAAAGAATGTCAAAATAACAATGTGGTGGATTCTTCACAACTTATAAAAACTAACTCATATTTTATAACCAAACACATGGTGATAATAAAAATCAATTAGAACAACTTTTATGATTTTTATTATTTTTATTTATTTCCAATTAAATTATAAATAGCTAACCATTATTTTATCTTCCTTTTAACAAGATATTCACTAATTGTTATTACAACATCAAACATAAAAATTCATATAAATACTCTAAGAAAAATATTTTTGCAATAAAAGATGGAAAAATATCTTTATATAGAGAATTGGAAATGATATCATGTCACTCTTGTAATCAATGAACCACTTGCCTATTTTGGTTTTAAATTTTCCCAAGATAAAATGTGATCTCTATAACATAAAAACAAACAATGAATACAAAACCAATGAACTAGGTTGTGAAAAAATATACTAACTATTGATTCCATTGATAAAACTGGATAAAAATACCATACTTTTTATAATAGTGGTTCAATTTGTAAAAATTATATAATTTTAACTATGTGCCTCCAAGAGCATCATATATTTTGATGCAAAAATGTAATAATGTATAGATGCCTTTGATTTTTAGAATAACTCTACATGTATCATTTTTTCAAGACATAACCTTTTAAAACTAGTTTTTGTTTATAATTTTATGGAAAACACTTTATTATATAATAATTTCATAAACCATTGTATATCCATGATGATTTTAAATGACAAAAATTCCGAAACCAATATTTTGAGAAAACAAACATATGAAAATAGGATTTAAGTTTGAGGATGTTTTAGTTTCTTGATCAATCATCATCACTATAATTAGAAAGACATAAAATTTTCATTATGTGAAGACTCATTGTAAAACTAACTCATTGAAAAATATTGATTTGAAATATACATATATTGTTAACATGTGAATCTCCCAAAACGATGAGCATTGTGTTTTTACTTGTCAAAATATTCATTCGCCTCAATCCATTTTTCTATTCAAGAATATACATCTATGTGACATTAAATAAAAACCAAACATTGGATTTCACATTCAACCACTACATAGATCATATTTTTAACCGAAATTCAAAATATTTTCTCAAATAGTTATTATCAATAATATTATGGGGATAGGGTATCAAATATCTCATTATGTGGAGGAATTGGGAAGTTTATACAAAAAAACCACCATCCACCACTAGTTTACTTTTTCATATTTTAGGATATTAATGAAGTCATTTCATCAAGTTAATTATCATCAACTACTATTGAAAAACTTATCCTATTACCAAAGAATATCCCATGATTTCATTTTCATTTATATTTCTCTTCTTGGGTATATAAATTGATATTATTCCTCAACATGGTACTTTTGAAAATTATTGAATTGATAAAAGATGTACATATAAGAGATTGAGTGACATCATTATTATATATAACCTTCATATTCATTTTCCATTGAATCAATACCTTTTTCTTCTTAGTATTCTCAATCAGACCAAATTTACAAACCTCCTCTTTACTTTAAAATACATCCTTCTTGGAATACAACATAATTTTAGGAAACAACATCACAATCACATTCACCTTCTTCATATTTTGAATCGCATCATGTTTTTTCTTCCAGTGTTATATTGTATTCCTCCAAAAGGTTTGATGTAAAATACTATATTTTTCATTATACATACATTTTCGAAGATAATATACATTATTAAAGGTATTGAACCTATTTATCACATTAATATAAATTGCCCTAGATAATTTCTCTTCATGCATGTCATAGGAGTGGAGTTCCTTCATCTAGATTATTTACCCTTCCATTCATTATTGTCATTTAAATACCATTCCAAATGAAAAATTCTAGAAAAAATGATACATCAACCAAAAAAATTAAACTCATTTGGTTTCTCCTAGATTTATATTTTGGTACTACTATAGATATTAAAATTCTATTTTGTGATGTTGGTTTTGAAAAAATATTTCCAAGATGTGTCAATTTGTTTCATATTAGATGAATATTAGCAACAATACTATATTTAGAACCACACTTCCTACATATAAAAATGATTTTATTCAATATATTAGATTCAAATAATTCTTAATTTATTAATATTATTAAATGTATTTTTTATAGATATTTTACCTCTATTTTATGTTGATATCCTCTCCTTACAATCTCATTTCTTGTCATTTTCTTCCTTAAGATTTGAAAAAATATTTTTTATCTATGAGTTGGTATAACTAAAGCTCATAACCTTTTTTCAAATTTAATACTTATTGTATGATTTCATTCCATTAATTCATTATTTATGGATATCTAATTTGTGATTTCATAGGAAATATCCTCAATCAGGTTACATTTCAATTTCATATATTTTGTAATTTTTATAATTATAAAAATTAATATAACTTCTTCACTCATTATCTTTTAGATATGAAGGATTACTAATTATCCATTTCATTGTATACTATATATTTGATAAACCGTGAATAATTTTTTATTCCATGAGCTTTCAAATAACTAACAACTTGTTTTTTTCATTTCATCACAAGAACTAGATATACATTTCAACTCTAATAGAGGGTCAAAATTTTTACAGGATTACCCTAAAAATGCATTAGATTTAGGTAAAACATTTGGATCAAATTCAATATTCTTTATAAAATATAAAATTTTTGATGAATTTTTGTAACTATTCTTCTTCATTCATTTTTTAACAAGGAAAATTTCACATTCCTATTCTAATTTTATATAAAAACATATAGTTTGATCCACATGTAATTGGAGAACATTCAATGATTCACATTTTCGTGAAATAATTCTTTAATAGACTCCAATAATTTTACATTAACTAAGGAACCGATTGAAAATCATATTTTATTTTTTTCAATGAATAATATGTATATCGATAATAGAACAATTAATTTAAAATTTTCTCTTCATAAACCTAATGAAAAATATATATAAACTGGATGAACATGTTTTCAATGATTTTAAATTCATTTTACAATAGAGTGTACATATTACAATAGATGTCGTATTGAACAAAATATTAAATTAAATCACAAAAATCCAAAATCCAAAATGAAACAATCTTTGAGACAACATTTCAGTATTATACATAGAACATTTATTTTGATTACCAAAAAATAGAGGGGGTTAATCACGATATTCACTATTACTAAAAAATAAAACACTTTACTCTATAATATATCACATTACTATAATGATATTGTCCCTCTCTCAAAAGGGAAAACTATTATTCCATATAATCAGGTGTTCTTTAAATGTGTGATCTCTTTTACCTTATTCATATAGTAATCATGAACAATATATTTTAAAAGGTTTACCACAATGGTCATGTTCAACAAGGAAGAATCCAATATTATTTTTGAGAAAAATATAATAATCTCACTAAGTGATTTTTTATAATATGTCATTCAAATTCCCAAAATTAATTTCTTACATAATTATAGACAATTCACTGTATCCCTAATATCACTCCATTGAACATTCATTCATAGTCTCATTACTGGTGTAACAAATCACGTAATTCATTTTCCTATTATAATTTTGAAAGAAATTATATACATATATTTTATGTACAAGTGGGTCACATGATTAGCTACACATAATGAATATTCAATCAAGGAAGATGTAATGTTGAATTCCAAACTAGGATATTGCTTATATTCATTGAAAAACACTTAATAAAGAAACTTTTTATTCCATAACATGTATGGAATGATTATACACTTTTATATAGACACAAAAATCAAAAACAAAACTTGAAAATATCATAAATGGTTTCCAATCCATTAATCATCATTTTTCATACAAAAAATTATCTTCCTTACCCTCTTCGTATACACGTCATCAATATTTTATTCATTGATTACATCTGTTTCTCTAATCCTTATAATATTTATAGATAATATCAATAATATCATACAATCTATTATTATGATTTAATATCTTATTTCCCGTGATCATTCCATTCATATAATCTATACAATGGAGTCATTGTCATTATTTTATTCTATATTGGACACCCTATAGTCCATTAAATAACTTCTCATACCAAAAATATTATAGAAATAAAATTACATAGCTTAGGTGTAGCATGTGGTACTACAACATAGCCACTCCCATTATTCAAAATTAATTTCAAGTCCCTGTATTATATAGTTACTTCATTCATACATTGGGTATTTTTATTGGGTATTATGACATTACCTTCTTCTTTTGATCTTATTAAATAAAACAGCACCCCTACAAACTCTTCAATCATTTATGCATGATTTCAGAAATAATTTTTCCTAACCATATCCCATAAAATACTTCTTGTGGTGTGTACATTATTAATAATTATTTTATCATATATGAATAATAATAACCAAAACACTTCCATGCACATTTTTGGATCCCCCACATCATAATTCCTAGTTGTGGTGTGGACTCAACATCCATCGTGGTCTGTAGCGGATCATAAGTTCAACAATGACAATACATCCATAATTCCCTTGGATCATAAATCATCTCAACTATCCGCTATGATATAGTGATAATGTATACAATTTAGCATTAAAAATGATTATACTATATTGAAATTGACACTAGAATACTCATATATTATAGGATAACACTATCCTTCACCCAACCAGAAGTAAGTAATATGCTCTAGTCCCACCCTCCTCTAGGGTGTCACTCTATTTCGTTGACCACTATATTTCTCTTACATCCCATTTATAGTAGAATACTACTCACATTCTCATTCCTTTCCATGTTTGTTCATTCTTTCATGCCACTCTAGTGTCTCTATGGATAGCATGCACTGTTGGATCCCCTATGTGGAAAAGAACACCTCCACATATATAGTTATGAGATTAATGTCTTACATTTCAAATAGATGAATTCATTTATACATCAACCAAACATCCTAGTTGTTAGAAAATATTTTCTACTTTATATTCCTACCTTCAACATCCCATTTTTTGTCCTCTATTGTGGGGTATTCTTACCTCATTAAAACAAGCATGATGTCCACAACTACATCGTTCTGTTTCTGTTTAACCATTCTAAATAATTGGACATTTCATGATCCCTATTCATCTTATCATAAAATAAATTTTATAAACGTCAAATAAATTTTATTCCTGATAAAAAATGACTATCACACATTGGGATTTATCAAAAACCCAATCCTCCCTTTAGTAATTTTGTAATATTAATCATGTTTTTTCAATAATGGAATTATCTATAAATCAAATTTCACTCATATTCTACACCTCAAACATATTTAAAATAATCCATTCCAAAAAATTAGTTTCCCAAAAAATGTTTTCTTCCTTATGGACAGATTATTTATATGATGATATATGATACATCCCTTTGGTATAGTGTTATTTATGGTAGATTCACTATTAGTGGTAGCTTGGGAATCTAATGATGAATAAATAAATGATTCCATTTTTTATATTTATTATTTTAATTATATAATCATTAATATATTATATAAATTTATGTTAATGATGTTTTGGTGATGTCCTATTGTGTATATACTCAATACCTTTATGGGAATCTCAATTGGCATACATATTTCATAGTGAGAGACTCAACTATGATTATGGGCCTTGTATTAAAGAGATGAGTAGGTGGAGAAAAGGGAGAAAGAGGAAATGTCATGATATAAAATATAGTAGTTCTTTCTTGTTTTAGTATATTATCTTAGGTTATCAGATAATAGTCGATATAATATTCCGGGAATCTTTTGACATCATTTTTATTACAGGTATTCCATTTTATTGGAGAAGTATTATATATTTTCTATTTGTGATGTTAGAAGATGCATATTTATACATATTTTGTAAATTTTGATTATTTATTATATATATATATATAGTATAGTCAACACATTCATACTTTCATATAATCATCATTTATTGAAAACATTTTGTGTGTGGGGAGGTGTGAATGATGTCAAGTACCTCACTAGCTTGGACAATGTGATTCATGTTTGAGAATTACACTATGTAAAACATACTTTCCAATAAAAAAATAGGTATAGACAGTGTCAATATTTATCCATTTAATATAACATAATGTATATATTGGTGAATATACAACAATAATCATAAAAATAATGTGATATTTTTAATTTAATAGAATGTTACCCTATAATTCAAATGATTACAAGTTAGTATAGAAGAATAAATTAATGGTATTTTGATATCAATATGAAATATTCAATACTTATGGTTCATACAGTGCTTATATATAATCAAAATAATTTCCACTAGTAGTGTCATTTAATGTATAAATAAGGCTAATAATTTTTCCAACTAGTGTGTCCAATTTTATACCCATGTATCAATTATTATAGTTATAAACCTAAGATTAATTATATATAATGAATATATATTCATTTCAATTTCAATATTATTATTTCATTGTAATAAAAATGGCTTATATTTATATTTCTAAAAAAAATTGTTGTTTTATATAAATGAGAGTATTGGAGTAATTTAATACATTTTGAAGTTTGTATGATGAGTGGTAATATTTTTTCCCTATATATAATATAATATGTATCTTAGAAAATTAATTTTTAATAATATCATCACTTTTTAATTATAATTAATTAATATGATTAAATTAATAATGGAAGAGAAGTAATTATGTAACACCTCAAGCTTCTACGGTACGCTTCTCTTTGAATAATGTGATAGCGTGTGTTGTACGCAACACCGAGTTCTAACACACCATAACCAATCAAACTAGCTGTTATGAATAGTAATACCTAATTTTTGAAAATATATATATTTTATATTTCAAAATGGACTCCATTTTTGGATTCGGAATATTGAATTTATCCTAAGGTGAAATTTTGGTACTTTTCGGATAACTTTCATATTTTGATGAATAGTGAAAATTACTAAATTTTAATTAAAAACAACTTTTTTAATCAAAATAATTAATAGTGATAAATTATGAATATGAGTGGTTTTAAAGTATATTTATAATATATTTTTACTATGTAATACAATGTGGGTCATTTAACATAATTTCACATTTAAACCAGACATAAACAAGTGTCAATCTTTTGATAGTTATTATCTCTTAAAAACACGCTTTTTGTTTTAACAACGGGAATTAATTTTAAATTAATTTCTGCCACTTCTATGTTTTGAATTTAGAAAAATGGATTCCATATTTGGAATCAGGATGTTCAAATTTTGTAAATAGGTAACTTTTATTTTTAGACATTTTGAATAATTACTGCGGTAAATATTTTATTTATCATGGTTAAGGGTAAATCCGGTAAATAAGGGTTAAAAAATAATATTATAATAATACTAAATTACCCTAAAACGTTTCCTAGCCTTATTGGTTGATACATGTTCGACCATAGGCATCTTTGGGTCGATTTTGGGACCCCATGGTGCACTTGTAGGTGATAGAGACATTTTATTTTAATTAGGTTAAAATGAATACAAAAATGACACAAGCATATATCCTTTAGAAAAACAATTTTTACATAAGGTTATATATGTTCTATTTTAGATTATAAATATTAATTAGAAAGATAAAAATATTTCCTACATAATTATATTTTATTTATAATTTTTAGACATTATATAATTTAATTTACTTATGACACAATGATGATGAAGTAATTACCATAATAGTGAAAAATTAAAATAATTGATATTATAAATACACAAATAAATATAATTTGATACTTTTAATGAATTAAACTAATTTTATAGGATAATATGATATATTAGTATTGATTTAATTGACTTTGTTCGAAGTAATCAATCTGTTATGAGTTTCAAAAAAATCAACTATTGAATAGTGTCAAAATTCACATAAAAGAGTTCTTAAAACAAATATTATATTATTAATTGATATTAAATTCCTAAAAATCTAAGTTTCTGCCAAGAGACTTATATCATGATAGTTTCATCATTAATGGACCACTTGGGGGGGTCTATTGGATGTATATAGTAAGTTTATTATCCATATAATATAAAAATACAAAGAGACATTGTAAAAGTGAAACTAATTAACTTAGAGTTAATACTTAAAGATAAGGTTAATATAAGTACCCAAACCTGTCTAAATTTTATTGGTTGAGTTGTTTCCGACCCATCCCCACCTTAACATTTAAATAATCAACTTTGGAGCCTTTAGAAACCGAATATGAATTTATTATAAATTAATATTTCTAGCTTTTCCAAAGGTTCCCCTCACCCCTCTTATAAAAGGGAACTCCTCCTTCTCATTTCTTCACACCTTCAAAGCCTTTTGGTTCGGCCAAACTCTGCACAAATAGTCTCCCAACTTCCCTCAATACAACCTAGAGGCCTTAGTTTGATCAGAAAGCCAACTTAAAGAGCCCTTTTGATCAAATCAAAAGGAAGAACCCGAAGAAGAGATAATGTTTTCACCACCCCTTTTCAAGTTCCTTTCTTCTTCCACTTCTTCTTTATTTGTTATTACCATTCTAAAATAATAAATCCATTATCTTATATATATTTTGATGTTATTATAAATATGGTACAACCATATTCAGTATTCTATCCACCCTTTGAATAGCATACGTGTGTACGTACGACTTACCGTCTCCACGTCGTGGTGTAATTGTTATTCAATATATTATTATTTGGATGGGTATAATAATGATGTGTAACTCATGTAAATAATAAATATAACATGTTAATTATTCTGTATATATGATATACCATCCATTTATATATTATTTTAATATCAAAAGAATGATATTGTCTCTCGTGCGTACGTACGGACTACCGTCTCCACGAACGCGATGAGATTCATTCTCCATCGTATCCATTAAAGTATAATTATCATTTGATGATTTAAAAATAATGTTTAAGGACTTGATATCATTCTGTATATGAAAAATATACAACCTATCCATGACAAACATGGCTTATGTAACAAAACATATAAAAGAAAATGAGTAAGTTAACACCCGAAACGACGATAATTCAAAGATATTATTAACAAATCAATGTTAAAAGATCATATATGATATCATATTAATATATATGATTCTTGTATAATTTAATAAAAATTATTTCACCATTATACAGGAGGTTAAACTACCCCAACCAAGGAAAATTACAAGGTAAGGGTTATTTCACAATCTCTTCATTATCTGAGGTTGTTTATACGTAATAATCTACTGGGATCTCTTTATCATCCACATCCATGTTTCTTAAAAATGTATTTCAAAACATTTTTACTATTTACTAGAATATGGGTTAAAGTCATTTATACCCTTTTTGACTTTTATAAGTGGTTTATAAAGGAATCTTTCTGTCATTTTCAAAACAAGGTCCTTTTTAACCTTTTTGACAGAATTAGGGTAAGAATGTTTTTTTAACTTATACGGCGGGTGTGGCTATTTTCCGCCATTATAAAATCTTCAAAGCTTCCCTTACAAGCTTATAAGAATATTTTCAGAGAAAATGTTTTATTTTATATGGATCTTAAATGATTTCAAAATAAAAAGAGATATTTCTTTAAAAAGAATTTTGATTTCCGCTATGCCAACATCCTTTGATGGATTTTACGCTTATTTAAAGTTGATTTATTATGATACAAAACTTCTATATTATATTGAAGGTTTTTGTGATTTGTTTGACTTTGGATGTGCTATTTTTATACCATTCATGGTTTATGGTGAAAGTATTGACATTTCGTATGCTAGTTTTAATACAAATGTTTATGTTATGTTTAAACCTTTTCATATAGGAATGCATTGGACTTAATATGTGACGGGTGGAGCCCGCTATAGCTCCTCGATGCATCGGTAGGTCTCATGAGACAAACTAGTGTCTTGGCACAAGGCCTTGGCAAAATCTTATTTGTAGTCTTGGCACGAGGCTTTGGCTATGTGGTTATGATAGTCTGGCATTATGCATTCCATCATTATGAAAGTGGTTATTGATATTGCATGTGATTATTCGATTAGTAGAATATCCATGTGAATAAGTAAATGGAATTATTACATTTTACTTTTGCCATACTTTGTTGAAGTTCAAGTTTAAAAGTCTTTTGTTTTAGTAATGCATTACCTTAAATGTTTATTCTTATTTTTGAAAGTTCCACTATATTGTTATCCTTACTGGGAATTTGAGCTCACCCCTTTTCTACGTTTTATTTTTCCCTGGATGTGAAGAAGTAAGTTATGAATGACCTACAGGGATTTTATGTGGGGATATGAGTGCGGAATATGGATACTATGTTGTTGTTGTAGTTTTTCACTTTATGATGTAATGTAAAACTTTATGAATATATATAGTGTTTCCAATGCTACTAAACCAATCGGTCTTTCGAGATTTGATCTTTCTTGTGATCATGCCAATGTTATGTAATAAAGCACCAACTCTGGGTAACTAGGGTCGGGGCGTTACAGTTGGTATCAGAGGAAGTTTAGTACAAACCTTGGAAGCTAGATTTAGATAAACTCTGATTAAATCACGTAGACCTAACATGAACGTTGAGGATTAGTATAGAAGAACTTCCTAGAATTTTGGTATTGTAGAGATTTTGTGAGTTTTCCGAGCAATACATCCCTGTCTGGATACGAGCAGGTAGAGGTGGCTCTGGCACAGATGTACCTAGGGGTAAAACCCAAAAACACCGCTTTGAGCTAGACTCGAATGGGAACTGGTGCACGACAACGGGCCTTGCTGCACTCTTGGTTACGACACTCCCGGGGGATATGCTTAGGATAACTCTCATTTTCTTTACAAATAATTATGAAGGGTTTATGAGTATATACTTCCTCAAAGAAAACATTTTTATGATTATGGATTATATCCATAAATAGTTCAATTTATGTTAAGTGTTTTATAAGTATGGGATTATGTATTTTGATTCATAAACTGATCTAGTTTATGCGATTGTTTAGAAATGGCGCCTAGTGGAAGAAATGGAAACTGTATCAATGCACACACTCCATGTAGGGATTTCCCTCCTGCTGAAGATAATTATAGTGGAGCTGGTGATGCAACTGGTGCCGATCAGCTAATCACCATACTGGGATAACTCACTTAGGTTATGAATAATAACCTTACCCGTATGGATCACCCTGATCCACAGTGTGGAGGATCAATGTTAGATCGATTCATGAGGCAACAATCACCAACATTAAATGGGAGTACAAATCCCTTAGTAGCTGAGCAATGGATAAATTCCCTAGATAAAATATTTCAGGCTTTGGGGAGCAGTGAAAGGGAAAAAGTTATCATGGCAGTTTACCGCCTCACTGGAGATGGTGATCAATGGTGGTCATTGATTCAAAACATGAAGGAAGATGATGAAGTATCAAATATAGAATGGAGGGAGTTCAAAGATCTGTTTTTAGAAAAATGCTTTCCTCGCGACCATCGAGCAGATATGAAAAGGAAATTTCTGAGTCTGAGACAGAAGGAGGATGAGAATGTCGCAAAGTATGAGGCTAACTTTACAAGGTTAGCAAGGTATGATGGAGATTATATACGTAACCCAAGAAGTAAGATTGATCGTTTCTTTGATGGGTTAAAACCATTTCTTCGTCGAGCATTAGTCTCACAATCCTTTTTGTCATATGAAGACATTGTCTCATATTCTATCAAGACCGAAAAGGAATTCTCTAAGTCTTATGACTTTAAATCAAAGCAAGAGAAGAAGAGACCTGCTGATCAATCTGGGAATGGAAATAAGGGGAATAAGGGAAAGGTTGAATATCCATCCTGTGGTAAATGCGGGAAGAAACATCCTGGTACTTTCTTGAAGGGAATGGGAGTCTGTTACAAGTGTGGTGAAAAAGTCCACCAAGCTCGTGACTGCAAGGGGAAGAAGGAAGCTACCAACGTTCAGTGCTACAATTATAGGGAGATGGGGCATTATGCAAATGAATGTCCTAAGCGTCAGGAGAACTTACCTCAGAAAAGGTCAAGGGATCAAGGCCAGCCTTATGTTATCACTACTGCTGAGGTAGAAGCTCCGAAAGATGTGGTGGCAGGTAATTTAATGGTTTCCTCAAGTTTAGAAAATGCATTATTGGATTCTAGATCATCGCATTGTTTCATATCTTCCCATTTTGCTAAGAAAATTAGATATTTCCAATTTTATTTAATAAGGGAGTTGTCAGTTAAAACCCCTAAGGGAAGTATCATTGCAACAAAGTTTTGTGAATCAGTCCCCATTAGAGCACATAAATAGTTTTTATCTGCTGATCTCATCGTCATACCTATGATTGAGTTTGATATAATCCTCGGTATGGACTGGCTTTCGGACTATGATGCGAAGATTTATTATAAGAAGAAAGAGGTTACGATTCTTGATGATAATGATAAGGAACACCTTATCTTTAGAGAAGAATCGTCACCACCTAATTCTTATTTAGATCCACCCCCAGTAGCTCAACTTAATTCAATTATTGGGGAGGAAGAGAATGAAATGACTATGGGTGATGAAAGGAATGTTCAAATAGAGGATGTACCAGTTGTGAAATAATTTGTAGATGTATTTCCAGAAGATTTACCTGTACATCCTCTAGAACGAGAAGTTGAGTTTTTCATTGATTTAATTCCTGGATCAAGGCCTATATCGAAGACCCCTTATAGAATGGCCACTGTAGAGTTAGTCGAACTAAAGAAACAACTAGAGGAGTTGAGTAATAGAGGATTTATTCACCCTAGTGTTTCTCCATGGGGAGCCCCTGTTCTTTTTGTTAAAAAGAAAGATGGATCTATGAGGTTATGTATCGACTACGGGGATATCAATGCTATAACGATAAAGAACAAGTATCCCCTACCTCATATTGATGATTTATTTGACCAACTACATGGAGCTCAATACTTTTCAAAGATTGACCTTGGATCTGGATACCATCAGTTGTGTGTAAAGAAGGAAGACATTCCGAAGACAGCATTTCGAACCAGGTACGGGCATTACGAGTTTACTGTAATGCCTTTTGGATTGACTAATGCACCCTCTGTATTCATGGATCTGATGAATAGATTTTTCAAGGAGTATCTCGATGAATTTGTTGTGGTATTTATTAATGATATCTTAGTATACTCCAAAACCTACGAAGATCATGAAAATCACTTGCGCTTTATCTTAAAGACTCTGAGGAGGTATGAATTATATGGGAAGTTTAGCAAGTGTGAATTCTGGCTCCATGAGATTTCTTTTCTTGGCCATATTGTCTCTAAAGATGGAATCTCTGTTGATCCTTCTAAGACCAAGGCAATCCAAGAATGGCCAGCACCTATGAGTATAACTAAGGTACGTAGTTTTATTGGTTTGGCAGGTTATTATCGACATTTCGTCCAGAATTTTGCCCGATTAGCTAACCCATTAACGAAGCTCACACGTAAAGGGGTTAAATTTGTTTGGACAAAAGAGTGTGAAGAATTTTTCGAAGAACTGAAGAGAAGATTAGTCAATGATCCTATATTGACTCTACCATCGGGGAATGATGGGTTCGTTATTTATAGTGATGCATCAAAGAAAGGACTTGGTTGTATCCTTATGCAGAATGATAGAGTTATTGCCTATGCATCACAACAGTTGAAAATTCATGAACAAAACTATCCTACTCATGATCTCAAGTTAGCATCTGTGATCTTTGCTTTGAAGATATGGAGGCACTACCTCTATGGTGAAAAATGTGAGATTTATACTAATCACAAGAGTTTGAAGTATATTTTCTCACAAAAAGAACTCAACATGAGGCAAAGGAGATGGCTTGAATTACTCAAGGATTATGATTGTACGATACACTACCACCCAGGGAAAGCAAACAAGGTGGCAGATGCTTTGAGCAGAAAAGACCATGGAGTTTTGAATAATATGAGAATTGAAAGGGATCCAATTTTCATGGATCTAGTGAAGATAGACATGGGAATAACCAGGGAAGGAGAAACATCAATTCTTTTTCAAATGGTTGCCAAACCATATTTACTAGAAAGTATTAAGAGTTCTTAGACCGATGATGAAGAATTTAAAAAGAAGATTAAAGCTGTGAATGATGGGAGATTGAGAGACTTTGTGTATGAAGATGTAATTTTGAAATTCGGGAAGAGACATTGTGTTTCCGATTTACCTGATCTAAAAAGGGAATTGTTGGATGATGCTCATAGTTCCAATTTCTCTATACACCCTGGGAGCACCAAAATGTATAGAGATTTTAAGGAACAATTTTGGTGGGACAACGTGAAGGGGGAGATTTCTGATTTTGTATCAAGATGTATGGTTTGTCAACAAGTGAAAGCTGGAAGGCAACAGCCTGGAGGATTCATGCAACCTCTTCCCATACCAGAGTCGAAATGGGACAATATTACGATGGACTTTGTCATGGGGCTACCAAAGACTCCTAGAAGGAACGATGCAATATGGGTTATTATTGATCGTCTTACCAAGTCAGCACATTTTCTTACTATAAGAGAAGATCTACCCCTGGAACGTCTAGCAAGAATATATATTAATGAAGTAGTGAGACTTCATGGAGTACCCCTATCGATTGTTTCTGATCGTGATCCCCGTTTTACTTCAAGATTTTGGAAAAGTCTTCAGAAATCCATGGATACTGAACTTCATTTGAGCACTGCTTACCACCCTCAGACAGACGGACAATCAGAACGGACTATTCAAACCTTAGAAGACATGTTGAGATCCTTCTCACTTGACTTTCAGGGTATGTGGGATCAATATTTACCTCTGGTAGAATTTTCCAATAACAATAGCTTCCATTCGAGTATTCAGATGGCACCATATGAAGCGTTATACGGAAAGAGATGTCGTACACCAACCTGTTGGGATGACGTTGGTGAAAGAAAACTTGTAGGCCCAGAACTGGTGGAGGAAATGGTGGAAAAGGTGAAGGTAATCCAAAATCACATCAAAGCAGCTCAAAGTAGGCAGAAGATCTATGTCGGTAATCGAAGGAAGGATTTGGAATTTCAAGTCGGTGATCATGTTTTCCTGAAGGTATCTCCATGGAAGGGAGTCATATGTTTTGGTAAGAAAGGTAAATTGAGTCCCAGGTACATCATACCTTTCGAAATTCTAGAACGAATTGGGGTTGTAGCTTACCGATTGTCAATGCCGCCAAGTCTCTCTAAAGTTCACGATGTGTTCCACGTATCTCTTTTGAGGAAATACATGCCTGACTCAACGCATGTACTCACCTATGAAGAATTAGAACTGGTGCCTGATCTGTCTTATTCCGAAGAGCCCGTCGGGATTCTTGATATGAGAGAACAAGTACTGAGAAACCGGACCACGCGTCTGGTAAAAGTTTTGTGGAGAAACTATAATATGGAAGAGGCAACGTGGGAACCCGAGGAACTTATGATGAAGAACCACCTGAGTCTTTTCATGTGATTAGTATTCTAGAAATTTTGAGGACGAAATTATTTGAAGTAGGGGAGAATGTAACACCCCAATCTTCTACGGTACGCTTCTCTTTGAATAATGTGATAGCGTGTGTTGTACGCAACACCGAGTTCTAACACACTATAACCAATCAAACTAGCCGTTATGAATAGTAATACCTAATTTTTTAAATTATATATATTTTATATTTAAAAATGGACTTCATTTTTGGATTTGGAATATCGAATTTAGCCTAAGGTGAAATTTTGGTACTTTTCAGATAACTTTCATATTTTGATGAATAGTGAAAATTACTAAATTTTATTTAAAAACAACTTTTTTAATCAAAATAATTAATAGTGATAAATTATGAATTTGAGTGGTTTTAAAGTTTATTTAGAATATATTTTTACTATGTCATACAATGTGGGTCATTTAACATAATTTCACATTTAAACCAGACATAAACAAGTGGCAATCTTTTGATAGTTATTATCTCTTAAAAACACGCTTTTTGTTTTAACAACGGGAATTAATTTTAAATTAATTTCTGCCACTTCTGTGTATTGAATTTAGAAAAATGGATTCCATATTTGGAATCAGGATGTTCAAATTGTTTAAATAGGTAACTTTTATTTTTAGACATTTTGAATAATTAGTGCGGTAAATATTTTATTTACCATGGTTAAGGGTAAATCCGGTAAATAAGGGTTAAAAATAATATTATAATAATACTAAATCACCCTAAAACGTGTCCTAGCCTTATTGGTTGATACATGTTCGACCATAGGCATCTTTTGGTCTACATTGGGACCCCATGGTGCCACTTGTAGGTGATAGGGACATTTTATTTTAATTAGGTTAAAATGAATACAAAAATGACACACGCATATATCCTTTAGAAAAACAATTTTTACATAGGGTTATATATGTTGGATTTTAGATTATAAATATTCATTAGAAAGATAAAAATATTTCCTACATAATTATATTTTATTTATAATTTTTAGACATTAAATAATTTAATTTATTTATGACACAATGATGATGAAGTAATTGCCATAATAGTGAAAAATTAAAATAATTGATATTATAAATACCCAAATAAATATAATTTGATACTTTTAATGAATTAAACTAATTTTCTAGGATAATATGATATATTAGGATTGATTTAATTGACTTTTTTTGAATTAATCAATCTTTTATGAGTTTCAAAAAAATCAACTATTGAATAGTGTCAAAATTTACATAAAAGAGTTCTTAAAAAAATATTATATTATTAATTGATATTAATTTCCTAAAAATCTAAGGTTCGTCCAAGATACTTATATCATGATAGTTTCATCATTAATGGACCACTTGGGGGTATATTGGATGTATATAGTAACTTTATTAACCATATAATATAAAAATACAAAGAGACATTGTAAAAGTGAAACTAATTAACTTAGAGTTAATACTTAAAGATAAGGTTAATATAAGTACTCAAACCTGTCTAAATTCTATTTTTTGAGTTTTTTTCGACCCATACCCTCCTTAAAATTTAAATAATAAACTTTTTATCCTTTAGAAACCGAATATGAATTTATTATAAATTAATATTTCTAGCTTTTCCATAGGTGCCCCTCACCCCTCTTATAAAAGGGCACTCCTCCTTCTCATTTCTTCACACCTTCAAAGCCTTTTGGTTCGGCCAAACTCTGCCCAAATACTCTCCCAAATTCCCTCACTACAACCTAGAGGCCTTAGTTTGATCAGAAAGCCAATCTAAAGATCCCTTTTGATCAAATCAAAAGGAAGAACCTGAAGAAGAGGTAATGTTTTCACCACCCCTTTTCAAGTTCCTTTCTTCTTCCACTTCTTCTTTCTTTGTTATTACCATTCTAAAATAATAACTGAAGTATATTATATATACTTTTATGTTATTATAAATATGGTACAACCATATTCAGTACTCTATCCACCCTTTGAATAGCATACGTGCGTACGTACGGCTTACCGTCTCCACGTCATGGTGTAATTGTTATTCAATATATTAATATTTGGATGGGTATAATAATGATGTGTAACTCATGTAAATAATAAATATAACATGTTAATGATTCTTTATATATGATATAACATCCATTTATATATTATTTTAATATCAAAATAATGATATTGTCGCTCGTGCGTACGTACGGACTACCGTCTCCACGAACGCGATGAGATTCATTCCCCATCGTATCCATTAAAGTATAATTATCATTTGATGATTTAAAAATGATGTTTAAGGACTTGATATCATTCTGTATATGAAAAATATACAACCTATCCATGACAAACATGGCTTATGTAACAAAACATATAAAAGAAAACGAGTAAGTTAACACCTGAAACGATGATAATTCAAAGATATTATTAACAAATCATTATTAAAAGATCATATATGATACTATATTAATATATATGATTCTTTTATAAATTAATAACAATTATTTCACCATTATACAGGAGGTTAACCTACCCAAACCAAGGAAAAGTACAAGGTAAGGGTTATTTCACAATCTCTTCATTATCCGAGATTGTTTATACGTAATAATCTACTGGGATCTCTTTATCATCCACATCCATGTTTCTTAAAAATGTATTTCAAAACATTTTTACTATTTACTAGAATATAATTTAAAGTCATTTATACCCTTTTTGACTTTTATAAGTGGTTTATAAAGGAATCTCTCTATCATTTTCAAAACAAGGTCCTTTTTAACCTTTTCGACAGAATTAAGGTAAGAATGTTTCTTTTAACTTATACGGCGGGTGCGGCTATTTTCTACCGTTATAAAATCTTCAAAGCTTCCCTTACGAGCTTATAAGAATATTTTCGTAGAAAATGTTTTATTTTATATGGATCTTAAATTATTTAAAAATAAAAAGAGATATTTCTTTAAAAAGAATTTTGATTTCATCTATGTCAACATCCTTTGATGGATTTTACGCTTATTTAAAGTTGATTTATTATGATACAAAACTTCTATATTATATTGAAGTTTTTGTGATTTGTTTGACTGTGGATGTGCTATTTTTATACCATTCATGGTTTATGGTGAAAGTATTGACATTTCGTATGCTAGTTTTAATACGAATGTTTATGTTATGTTTAAACCTTTTCATATGGGAATGCATTGGACTTAATATGTGACGGGTGGAGCCCTCTATAGCTCCTCGATGCATCGGTAGGTCTCATGAGACAAACTAGTGTCTTGGCATAAGGCCTTGGAAAAATCTTATTTGTAGTCTTGGCACGAGGCCTTGGCTATGTGGTTATGATAGTCTGGCATTATGCATTCCATCATTATGAAAGTGGTTATTGATATTGCATGTGATTATTCGATTAGTAGAATATCCATGTGAATAAGTAAATGGAATTATTACATTTTAATTTTTCCATACTATGTTGAAGTTCTAGTTTAAAAGGATTTTGTTTTAGTAATGCATTTCCTTAAATGTTTATGCTTATTTTTGAAAGTTCCGCTATATTGTTATCCTTATTGGGCATTTGAGCTCACCCCTTTTCTATGTTTTATTTTTCCCAAGATGTGAAGAAGTAAGTTATGAATTACCTATAGGGATTTTATGTGGGGATATGAGTGTGGAATATGGAGACTATGTTGTTGTAGTAGTTTTTCACTTTATGATGTAATGTAAAACTTTATGAATATATCTAGTGTTTCCAAGGCTACTAAACCAATTAGTCTTTCGAGATTTGATCTTTCTTGTGATCATGCCAATGTTATGTAATAATGCACCGACTCTGGGTAACTAGGGTCGGGGCGTTACAAATTATCAATCATTTCCTTGAATACTATCTTGATAAATATTAAGTTTAACCTTTGAAAACCCATAAAAGTCTTTAGAGAGGCTCCTGAGAGTGATAATGTGATGGAATAAGTGGTAAATTTATTTTATGTTGATAAGAGTTAGAGGTTGGGAGGGTGTATATTCTCTATATGGGGATATGTTATTAAATTCAATTCATGGGTTGCACATCCTAGCCTCTCAAAGCATTAAAAACAATTATCATCCTCGTTATTTTTCACTATTTTATCTATAATGTAGGGATTTTATTGTAATTTAATTTCTTTTATAGAGACACTATTATAATTATTTATTGGTAAAAAAATTATTTTGATTAAAAATTTCTTAAAACAGAACATAAAAAATTTGTTTTGGATTATTTTTTATTAATGCATAAAATTATTTTTTATAAATTAAAATATATTATTTTAAATAATAAAATCATTTTTAGTCATGGGTGTATTCATATTTATTATTATATAAATTTTCTATTATGTGTTATGACTTAATAGAAATCTTCTATTCATAACATATTTTAATTTTTACCCTAAAATTTAATTGTCTTATAAAATTATAAAAACCTAAATATTGAAAAAATTTGACGTATTGCAAAACAAATTATTTTATTAAAATATTTTTAAATATATTTTATATTAAAATATTTAATTAAAACAGCTGGTCATTTAAGAAACAATCATTTGGTGGAAAATTTTCAAATAATCTTATTATAAGAACATGGGTTTTTATATTAGGTATGAATATCTTCTATTCCAGTATTAAGTTATAAATATGGCCTTATGTGAATGAACATTGAGGTAGTTGAGGTATCGGGGCTCTAGGGATTTTTTTATTCAAGGAAATTGTTTTTGTTGTAATTGTCATGTGTTAGGGTCAGTTTAAACCATGTGGTGTAGGCCACACAGTTTGACAAAACATTGCAAGGCTATATAGGGAGAACTACAGGCCACACGGTTATACTAGAGCATGGAAATTTTTGTTCATCAATTAGAATCCATGTTTTTGTGTTTTAAAAATGAGTATTTCAGTGTTTCCACACATTTAGTCAACCCTAATTGGAAAATAGTATGGGTATCCCATTCATTAATGCATATTGTGAATGGTTTTCCCATGTTTTGCCAGAAAATGTATTCAAATCCCTAGAACCCTTTATTTTTGTTAAAAGTATACTTTTTGGACTAATTAAAAAATATTATAACATAAATCACACATTTTTTTACCCATATAGAAATTCAATTTTGGATATCTCCCTTGGGTGAATATTATTGGATTTATGGTAACTCCTTTGTTAGTCCTCTAATTCCAGCTTCACTCATCTCATGTGATCTTCCTCGATGAGAACCTCGTTAATTTTTTAGCCATTTTTTTATTATCATCCTATCAACTTGGTATTTTGGTTCACAATTATTTTATATAATATTTTTTTCTTTATATGTTCTTCATTTATCTCCTGATCCATGTTGAATAAGTTATTGACACAGGACTGGGGCTCCACTTATGAGATACGACAGGTTGTATTTATATTTTCCATTTTGACTAAATGTTTATTACAATAGATAGTGTTATAA
This sequence comes from Viscum album, assembly GCA_963277665.1. NCBI lineage: Eukaryota > Viridiplantae > Streptophyta > Magnoliopsida > Santalales > Viscaceae > Viscum > Viscum album. The sequence continues at coordinate 602,707,156 of OY728126.1, forward strand.
TACCCTATGGTCTCTCTGGAAGAACCACAAAATTTAGATGTAAAATTTAATTAAATGGATTTGGACTAGTTAGGGTATGCCTTACTTCATTTGAAATTAGTTGGGGGATGTTTTCCCTTCCAAATTCCACCCATGGGGTGATAGAAATGAATTAACCATGCTTATAACTAGTTTAATCATTAATGGGATGTTTTCTAATGATTTATTTTTTATAATATGATTAATTATAAAAAAAATTATTAAACTAGTTTAATAATGGATTATTCACATACTTTACTTGTTAAAATATTATATTAAGTGACTTATATGGTATATAATTTTACTATGTGACATTGATAGAAAATTTATAGCAGACTGGTTGTAACAATGAGGTGTTTATTAATATTATTTTTTGAATGGGTGGGTATACTCATTGGTTACCTTTTAATGTGAATTATGGTTAATGTGTAGGTATACTAATCTTTCATGATTGGATACTACTGAAATTTTAAATGGATCTAATGATTATATAATCCATTAGATGGAATATATCATTATCCTATGTGAATATTATTTGATAGTTTACACCTTCTATAGAGTATTGTATTTTTTCCATAATTATGTAGGATGCATTGGGCCATTCTACCCCTTAGATCTGGCTAGTATGGGAACGTGTCATAAATGTTTGGTTGAAATTATCCTAGGAATCGAACCTATGCATAACTGATATTTCATTGATATGGTCATAGGACTCGACGAATATGAAATAGTGTTCTACACCATGGATCCATTACTTCATGTTCTAACACATTGATTATATATCACAACCATGAGGATTAGAAAAGTCACTCGACCTTTATCTTCTCTGAAAGATAATGACAATATCCTATCCTATGAAGCTACCATTTCAAATCATGTTGTCACTTACTTTGAAACCATTTTTAATGGTCCTCATATCCAAAAGAATAATCTCCCTGGGATCATCCTGACAGTTCTCCTGGACCTAACGGACTCAATAATGGCTTTTTTCAACAACACTGGGAGGTTGTCCACACTAATATCTTCAAACTTCTTAAATATTTCTTTAACACTGGCTCTCTTCCTTATGGACTTAACGCCCAATTCCTCACCTTGATTCCAAAGGTGGCTAATGCATCTGAAATCCATCTTTTTAGACCCATTGCTATTATTAACTCCATTTATAAAATTATTACCAAGATTCTTACCAATCACATTTCCCCTTTATGTAACAAAATCATCTCTTGGAACCAATTTGGTTTCATCAACGTTCGATCCATTCAAGACTGCATATGCCTTGCTTCGGAATGCACTAAATCTCTAAACAAAGTCTCTCATGGAGGCAGCATTTCCATTAAGCTCGATGTTAGGAAATCTTTTGATACAATTGAATGGACTTTCATTTTTAAATTTCTCAAAGCTTTTGGCTTTAATGATATCTTCATTAGCAGGATAAACTCCCTCTTTAACTCTTCCTCAATCTCAATTCTTATTGATGGCTCTCCTAAAGGATGTTTTAAATGCACAAAAGGGGTTCACCAAGGTGACCCTCTCTCTGCCATTCTCTTCACGATTGCGGAAGACTATCTTAGTAGACTGCTCTCCTCGCTCGCTCGTCAAGGTAAAATTAAACCCATTTCGGAATCTAGGAATCTAGTTGTCCCGACTCATATCCTCTATGCTGATGACGTTATCCTTTTCCTTAATGGAAGTAAACGGAATATCTTTAACCTTAAACAAGCCTTATCCCATTATGAGGAAGTTTTGGGTCAATCCATCAGGTGTCATGAATCCTTTATTTTCTTTGGGAAATCCTTTCCCCTATCTTGGAAAGGCCGCATTATTGAAACCCTTGGCATCAAGGAAGGCTCTTTTCCCTTCACTTATCTGGGAGTCCCCATTTTTGAGGTAGGACGAAACCTATTTATTTTAATGTTATTGTTGATCAGGTGATTAACCAACTCTCTTCCTGGAGAGGGAAATCCCTGTCCAAGGCTGGAAGAATTTTCCTTGTCAAATCAACCATTATCTCCAAATTGTTCTATTACCTCATGATCTACAAATGGCCTCTGGGTCTTCCCAAGATAATAAATAAGTATATATAAAAAAATTTCTGGACTAGCAGCATCATTGAGTGGAAACATTTCACCATCCCAAGGTTGACCTACTGCACCCACCTTGAAAAGGGAGGCCTTGATATTAAAAATCTCAAATTGTTCAATGAAGCACTCTAAGAGAGGCTCACTTAGAGACTGATCTATAATACCTTTTACTCCCTTACTTTCCTAATAAATAAATTTATTATGTGGTTAAAAATGGAAATTTAAATTATGTTCAATCTTTCCTATGTACCTCCTTAAAAACTTTATTTGTTCGCATCAAGAATAACTCTAGATGGTTGGTTAGCCTGGACTCCAACATTCTCTTATGTCTATATAAATGGACGGGATCCCCTATTATTACCAAGCATCCCCCCTAATACTTCTCCTGACAGCATTAACTACAATATAAAAGAAGTGTTTCAAAATAGGTACTTGGAGCTACCTGACTCTATCACGCAGGTGGTCGAAAGTAACCCTTTCTCTAATGATGTGGATTTCCTGGTTTGGTAACCCACTCCCAATGGTATTTTAAACTCACAAAATTTCTAAAATCATTGATTTTTGAACATGGAATCTGATTTTTCTTGGATGAAGTCTTTTAAGAAACCTAGGATTAATCCTACTTGGATTATCCTTATTTGGCGCTTAGCACATAATCACATCCCTACTAAGATTTGTCTCAAATCCTTTGGCATTCATCTTTGTTCTAAATGCCATCTCTGTCATCAACACAGAGAGGATATCAACCATCTCTTTTTATCTTGTGCTATAGATTTTTCCATTTGGAATTTTATTGCTGACATTTTTAACTGCATGTGGCCTTCTTCAGACAATATTCTTTCCCATATAAAGCATTGTGTGAAGTCTGAATTCTCACCACAAGTCAAAAATATCTTCTTATCTGATGTGGTGGAACTTCTACACATTATCTGGTATGATAGAAATTACATTATTCACAATAATCACTCACCCAACCTAATTGAATGTCGTACGAGAATTATGATTTCCATTAATGATGCGACCTCGAACCAGAAATCTAATTGCGACAATTGATCGATGACTTCGTGATCCTGCGACGTTTAAATATTGGTGGAGTTTTTCCTCCTCAAAAACGTTTTCTTGAAGTCTTCTGGAAATCCCCGCTTCTTGGATTGATCAAAATTAATATTGATGGATCTTCAAAAGGAAATCCACGCCCTGTGGGTTGTGGAAAAATTTTCAGAGACTATAAATGTTACTACCATGGTTGTTTCTATGGAAGCTATGGGATCACCTCCTCCCTTGAGGCAGAGATGTTGGCTCTCATCCATGCCATCTGTTTTGTGAAGACCATAGGATGGAACAACATCTGGATCGAAAGCGTCTCGACCACCATTGTTCAAGAAATTTGGAATGGGTTTGTTCACCTATCTTGGTCCCTTACTGCGAGCTGGAAGAATTTCCTGAACTCACTTCTTGATATCAGATATATTACCACCAATGCCTACCGTGAAGCTAATATGGTGGCAGATGTTATTTCCATCAAATGGATAAACCTGGACATTACGTGGGCTGATGAGTTACCAAATGATATCCTCCCTCTCCTTGCTAAGGATTGTAATAAAATTCCCTCTTTCAGACTCATGTAATTTTCTTGCATGTTCTTAATAAATTTTACCTTTTTGAAGAAAAAAAATTATTTTTTCAACGGCTGGGCCTTGGATGTTCTGACACATCATGTTGTACGGCAAGGTATTTGTTGTTATTGTTTTATAGATTCTATGAAATGACCATGGTTTTAATTTATTTCACTTGTATCATGATTTTTATTGCAGTACACCATTTTTTAGGAATCCACATGAGTGTTTTCTGTATCACTTGTAGTAATCAAGTGCCATGGGAATATTATCTTATTTACAGATCTCATTTTTAATTTAACATGATTTATATATTTATATTTTCCAAAATGGATTTTATACACTTTTTAGTGGTAAACTATTAGAATTATATCTCAATCTGTGTTTGGTTCATCATTGGGTACCCGAATAGGATCCTTGTTTGTAGGTAGGGACCAGGAAAGAGCCCATAGTTTTATGCTTGATTTTATTCCATTCCAAGGATAAGGGGCTAATGAGACCAAGATGAGTATTGTGATGCTATTTTGAGATAACCCATTTAGTAATTTCAAAAAAGTTTTTGAAATGAATTATATTTTTATATTGCCTACATATTTTTTATTCCATGTAGATACATGTATCATCATCATTGTATATGATCCAATTCTAGCATTTTTATTTATTCTTACTATCAATTTATTGTTTGATTGTAATCTTCTTCCAATTTTTTATGTTATTTATATAATGTTATGTTATAATATAGTTTTGAGGGCATAATATCGAAACATATACAACTATGGCCCTTGATTCTAGTAACCAACATATGGTGTTTTGGGAGTTGTCGCTGAGGCCCTATGGGGAACCGAGATTGGGGAAATGTTGAGTGACAACTACGTTTGGGATGTTACAAATTGTAATGAGATCAAATTTTTCTCTAGTTTACATTACCATTTGGTGAAAGTAGATTTTTATGTGACCATGTTTGATTTTTTTGGGGAGTTGTTACTGGGCATTGCTTATCCATTTATCCAAAAAATCTCAGTTTCCTCAAATTAGCATGGTGTTTTTTAGATTTTGACTATTACAGTTTATTTGATTCCATTTTTGGGTGATGCATGTAAATTGGTATGTTGTTATATATAAGATTGAAGGTTTCATTTTTTTACAACATGAGAATATGAAGTTACTCCATCTCATAAATCATTCTTGTAACATTATAATAATCACATTCCACGCCATTTAGGATTCATTACATGTTTCATGTTGTTTTAACAGGGGTTGTAGTGTCTATACCTACTATTGTGATCGAAATTATTGAATGTGTTATGTTGTGAATAAGGTGGACACCATGATTTGGTTCATAAGGTGTATGGTCCCTCATGGATTTTAATTTGATGTACCATTTGATTAATATTTTAATTAACTTGAGTAATAATGGATATGCATATTAAATTAAATTTAATTGGAGAAGTGACCTTTGAAACAAAGATGTGACCTAAACCTTGTTTTTTATTGGGAAAGAGGTAGTGTATCTGGGGGTTATTGTTGAATTTGTCCATTTATAGTTTTGGATTTTGTAGCATAATATGTTGTATGACCTCGATTAAAAAGGGTTATGACATGTCTATCATTTTTTAGCAGGAAACATTATCATTATTATTTCTATGTCATGTGTTTGGAATTCTAGAGTAATGCCACCAAAAAGTCCATTAGTCACACAACATGATGGATTTCATGCTCTGTATGTGGTGGGCCATGGTATACTAGTGGATCCTATATTATTTTGAGTTGTGACACTATCTATTATCTTTAGCAATGGTGTTGAGGAGAAGTTTTGTGAGGGTTTGTAATACAATATGTAGACATTACAAGGATCACCACCCCATTCCATGTCTATGAATGACCTCATGTGGGTGTTCTATTAAAAGTATTCTCCCGTTTTTTAGGGGATGGTGTTTAATATGCTATTGAGATATGGATAGATAATATGCTTTAAATATTCAAGCATTTAGAGAAACATCATAAGATCCTAGTAAAGCTCACCACATATATAGTATGTGGGTCTGAAATGCGAGGGGGTGACGTAATGAAAAAATATATTATGTTTTGAGACATGGTATGGGAAAATTTATATACCAAGATAAATGACTAATTTTACCCTGAGACTCTACAACCATTATAGGATAGTTAATTCATTCATATGTAGTATACTGCATTGACAGTAATGGAGTACTCCCCATGCATTATAGAGTTGTTCTGTTTTTCACCAATGAACCAAACTGTTAAGATATTGAGAGTGGGATGATTTAATTAAGGTCTCTTAAATACTATTATAACTCAAGTCATTGTTTTTTCGTAGTCCTCTATTAATGAAATTGTTCATCATGAACTGATTATACAGTGAAATCTAAGGGAATCTCACGGAAAATAGAATAGTGGTATCGTCTCTTGACCAAGATGTTTGACAGCTAGTGGTATTATTCATTATTTTGATCCATCATATGATAAAAGTTAAAGTTGGGATATGAGTACTTGTATATTTTTTTTCATTAATCATTGTGAAATACATAGCCACATGAAGAATTAGGGTGACTATAATCCAATTGATTGTCGATCATGTTGTAGGGTGGACCACAAACACCATTTTTGAAGGAACATCCCAATAGTAGTGAGTGGTGGGTCATATCAAACACTATGTTTGGGATATGATTTCTAAGATCCACATCATGAAGGTGGTTTTAAAATTTTCTATTAATTAGGTTAAGGTAGAGGTGGTTGTGGATGTGGGAGAACTGGACTAGTTACAACGATACAGTAGAGTGGTCCTACACTAGAAAGTGTATTTGGGTCTCTAGGACTTTTTTCATCCTAGATCTATTATGTGTATCCTACCACTAATGAGTAGAGTGTCCAAACATCTACAGTGAGAGGAATGATTCTTATAGACTTTATGTTTGTATATAAAACCTTTTATATAGTTCCATCCCATTGTTTGATATATGTGTCAGTTGTGAAGTGAATTGGTATTTTGGTTTTGTTTTATAAAGGAGTTGTGGATCCTGACACTCAGTTGGGGATTAAAATGGAGGGTGTAATGTATTTTTGGGAGATTCCCCTTGAAGCTGGATGGTGTTAGATCATCAAAAATCTTTTTTTCTCAAAATGATAGTGTGTGAAATCATACTCTTGATCGAATCGCTAGTATCTTATCGATATTGTGATGATTTCTATTGTATTAAGGAGACATTCGCATCACTAGAGTGTAAAGTTTATACCCAAAAGGGTGATTCAGATGTCTTGTAAAGACATGCCAGACCAAAACATTGTTGTTCTAGTTAGATTACTGCCCATATTAGTATTTTGTATCTGGATATGTAGGGACTTCATTGGAGGACATTCGTTCTATGGTTGATCGTTTTAGGGATGTGTTCCTAGATTACTATACTACATTACATCCTAATATAGTGGTTTAGTACAACACCATTTTAGTTCTAAGAGGTTCAGTGATATGCATTCATCATTACATGATGGATATGATAGAGTTTTTGAAGATCTATATAATGTTAAATATTAAGAGGAAAATAGGTTTATTCAACCTAGTACTTCTCTGTGGGGTTCACCAGTCCTTTTTTAGAAAAATGTTGATGGTAACCATAGGCTATGTGTGGATTATTAGATGTTATCGCTTCTTACAACTATGTATCAAAATCCCATTTTAAGGGATATATAACCAATTTTATCATCTTTAAGTAGATCCATTGTTCTCAAGAATGGATTTTTGCTTCATATATCACTATGTATTTTTTTCATCCTATAGAATTAACTCAATAAACCATTTTTATTATTTGAGGTATTAAAAAATATATATTTAAACCATTAAATCTCACAAACACACCATGGGATTTCATGAAGCTAATGAACTTAATGTTCTATCCTTATCTTTTTTCATATATAGTGGTTTTCATGTACAATAGCTTGTTGTATTATAAAAATCGACACAACCATGAATATATTCTTGATATAGTTATAGATACGTGTAGAGAGTATCAATTATATTAGATGATCAAAATGTGACACCTATGGATTGATCAAATTTACTACTTGAGTCATGTTATATCATATATAAAAGTATCGGCCGACCTAGTAAAATTGAGTGTTTTAGTTTTGAAGAAGAAACCCTCTAGCGTATTTGATATACGTAGTTTGTTGGGGATAGATGGATATTAAATTAATTCTAAACATTAATTATCTTGATAATTATTATTTTTGGTGGGATTCATTTATAATAATATGTTTTTTGTATGGTTAGATACATAATAGATAGACATTATTCCATTGGAAGTGAGATCAGATTCAGTACAGGTCTTGTAACTACTTGAGTATGTCCTGAGATAAATATTTAAGCATCATATTTTTGGATTGGAGTAGTTATGATGCATGGAGGTATATTCATGGAATACGGGTCTTAGTATCTATTTCCACATGAGAGGAATTATGCAACACATAAACTCAAGTTAGTTGATGTTGTTCATGCATTGTGTTGTTGGAAAGATCATTTAACTTCAGAGAATTTTGTGAATAAGATGGACTAGAAATTTTCAAAGTACATATATACATTGTGCGATATAAATCTATCACTGTAGAGTTTGATACTGTACATATAGTATGTCAACATCGATCTTACATAGATGAAAAAGAAGGGAAATGTTTCGGTTGATGCACTGATTATGAGGACTGACTTATAGGTGGTTCAGTAGGCCAGTTGTTAATGTGATCTCAATGATTTATTTTCAAAGTTGTATATAGAGGTGGGAGACAAGTAGGGGAATAATATTAAGTTTAAATTATCAATGACCTACACCCTAATGGATAGTGAAAAGATAATTCCTCTATCAGATTCTTATTGCCAAATCCGGCAGGAGAGTGTTGAAGGTGAAGATCTACCTCTTTGTTAGAATATTAGTAAGAAATAGATCCAATGTATTCATGGAGGAATTAGGGTTCTAGTGTAAATTCATGAGGTTTTGATGTTGGAGTTTCATTCCTCATATTGGGATGTGAATCCCTAAGTCACCATGACATACCACGACATATTCCATTTGTACTGGTGGATGGGTATGAAATGTAAGGTAGCTGATTTTTTAAAACACGATCCACTTTTTAGCTAGTGAATGAAGAACATCAGTGACTAGATGGACTTTTTCTGTAGTTAGATATTCCTTAGATAAAATTTGACTATGTTTAAATGTATTTTTTGACATGTTTATCGAGGCCACTTAAAGGTAGAGATATATTTTGGGTCCTTTTTATTGGTTCACAATACATGCTAATTTTTACTAATCCTAGAGACATTTAATGTAGATAAGATTGGACGATTGTATATCCATGAGATGGTATGACTTCATCCGCTTTAGTGTATAACATTTTAGATTGGGTTGCATGGTTTACATCTTGTTTCTGGTAGATTTTGTATTGGGTGTTGGTTAAATAGGTTATTTTTGTCACATCATTCCACCCTCATGCAGATGGATATTCATAGCATAAAAAACAGAGGCTTGAGGACATTCTATAAGCATGCATACTACATTTTGGGGACACTTATGGTATGAATATGAAATTGGTACAGTTTTCCTATAATATCTAACTTCAGGTGAATATATAGATAGACCATATGAGTATTTGTATTGTAGGACATATAGGTTTCCCTTATTTTGGTTAGAGGAATGCAAGGCATTATTATTGTGACTATTTCCCATGAATAAGATATGGGTATGTTATGTTTCTTTGGAATTATATGGATACTATGTTGTCTTGATATAACTCTTATTCGAATTGAAGAAAAATGAAATCTACTGTTTAGGATTAGTGTTGGGTATTTTTATGTATACCGCTAAGGATAATACATAGAAGGATTAAAATACTAGGTAATATTTCAACATAATATGTCGGGGCATTCAAGATTATGGAGAATGTAAGTCCAAAATCCTCTAAATTACAATTACTATAAAGGTATGGAGTCATGCACGTTGTCTTCCATGTATATCAATTGTGTAGCTATCAGTCATACTAGTATCATGATTTTCATCATGAGGAGCATGAGTTACATGTGGATACTTCCTTTGAGGAGAAAATTATTTGTATCATTGGTAGGATCCCGAAGGATTTCCAAGGCTAATTATTTCCTCTAATTTGGGTTCTAGGGAATCATGAACATTTATTTGATTAGACATCTAAGATATAGGATGAAGTATGTGTTTAGTGTTAGGATTTTTTTCATAAATTAATCTTGACCACCCTTCAAAGGTATATACATGGATGAATTTCATTAAGGAGAAATATTGTTAGAATCTAGGTTTTCATATGAGGTATCGATCCCATTTTTTTATGTTTGAAAGTTTACATATAGATAAATGTGAAGGCCATATGAGGTCATAAAGGTATCAAGGGTGTATGGTGATTTTTCTATGCTTGGAAACTATTTTTTATGGGGGGGGGGGGAATTGCATGGAAAATGGTTAGTCTATACAATGTGTGGCATGCAACACATTTATATTAAAACATGATATGTTGGACAATGGAAAGATTAAGGCATCATGGTAAGACAAAAATGTGCGATTTTTCATGATAACATATATGTGAATTTGAAAGAGTTTTTAGTGGTTTTCCCATAATAAGTAAAATGGTTCAGGGAAACTATGTGGGGTTCCCCTTCCATACAGCAGAACATGTATTGTTGGTGAATTGTTTTTCAAATTGTGCACTCAGAAATTTCCACACCTTTATTTTGGTAAATTTTAATAATTATAAAATAATATAAAAAAATATTTAAAACAAACACGAACATTTAATATCCATATTTGAAAACTGACATATAAAGAGCACCATTTGGTAACAATTCAGGGATTTGTGGTAACTCCTCTGTCTGACCTCTGCTTCAAGTGACACTCATATCATTGGATCAACATTAGTGAGATATCTATTAATTTTTTTCAACTAATTATTCTTATTAATATCAATAATTCTATTTAGGATCATGTTTATTTTCCATCAATTTCGGTTTTTTGTTAGTTTTTTATTTGTCTCTTGATTTGAGTAAAATAGGGTGTTGATGCCGGATTATCACTCTAAAACGATTCTTGTTAGGTGGTTTATACAATTTCCCTATTGGTTGGTGCTTTATTATGGTAGCTTCTATTGTACCACTCACCATACAATATAAAGAATCCTTGAAAATGAAATGATAAATTGGATTAAATGGATTTGGACTAGTTATGGTTTTCATTATGTTCATTTGAAATGAGTTTGTGGTTGTTGCTAACCAAAATCCCCCCATGGGAGAAACATTTTAATTCACATTGTTTATTACTTTTTTAATCATAAATCAAATTTTTTTTCTATTTCCCACAAAAATATAAAAATTATTATAATTAAAATGAATTGAATATGTTCTATAGGGTATGGGCTACGTCCTTTTCATGATGATTCTTTCTATTATTTGGTTTTAATGGAACCTATATTTCCCAAGTTCCTATGTTAAAAAATTTTTAAATGGGGGGGCATACCCGTGATGTTTTTTATGGTTTTATAAATGATTTTGTATACCGATTGGTTTCATATGAATGTAGATTATGGTTAATGATTGGTTATATTCATTGGTTTTGATTAGGTGATTTTTAAATTTTAAATGGTTGAAATGATGGTTGAATTTATTAGACGCTATATATGTTTCTCATATAGGAATTGAAAATAGTATTAGATGACCTTGATGATGTATTCTACTTGGGTATTGATTCCATCGGTGCCTTAGACCTCGATACCCCTTGGATCTTGTTTACCTAGACTCATGTAGTACATGATATATTGACATACTCCTAGGAGTCCAACAATTTACTAAATGAGTATCAATCATGATTTATTTATGAAATGGTGAGGATTCGTGGTCATTCTGAACGTTATATTCAGACCTATATGCTCATAAACATTTATAATGTGTAATGACCATGGGAAATATGAAAATCCATAGTTTTAATGTCATGGTGGGGGTTGTTCTCACACTTATTGATGAATAGAAAGGCCATGGTTGTCATGTTATTACAGTTTGTAAGTTAAGGTTGTGTTGTTACATTCTTTAACATGCAGATAAATTGGTATTGTATATGACACTTGTTTTCAGGGACCCTCTTATGGTTTTGTGGTATCACTTTTAATACTCACATTCTATGGGAATATTTACTTTCATTTACTACATACATGTTTACTTTCAAACTATTTAACTAGTCATCTTTCACTTTCGAGACTGAATATATCCTCGGGAGGTTATGTAGTGGGATTGAATCTCACAATATATATGGCTCGTTGTTGGTTACCCAAACAAACTATTTGGATGAATGTATGGATTGTGGAAAACACCCATAGATCGATGATTGATTTTGTAACATGCTTAGGATTAGGGGAGCATGAGACTGGGATTAAGTTCGTGATAATATTTGGAGATAACATTTGTTGCATTTTTTGTTAATTTTTTGGACATTTTATTTTAATGTACTATATTGTACCGAATAATAATTTGTTTCATAGAAATATATCATCATAATTTTATATGATAAACTTATATAATTTTTACCCATTGCTTCTATTTATTTTCTGACTGATTATTATACTACTTAAATTTTTATATTATTATGATTATACTATGTTAAATTCATTTAATGATTGAATAACCACCACATAGACACACCATATTACCTCACTACTAGTCGGTATCCTATGTAATTTGGAGAGATATGCATATGCCCTTATTTCCAATTAGACTCGGGGCACTATTGAGTGGAGACCAACTTTGGGATGTTACACTTATCATTATCATATGAATTCTAAATACACAGAAATGATCATTGGTTAGGATAATGTTAGATATATAATTTTAAAATTTTTAATTCTAGGATTTTATTGTTGGAGTTGTGGTTTTTATATATTTTTAGTGTTTTGAATTTATAATGTTTCTTAGAGAGTCTAGTTAATATATTTGAGGTTTTCTACCAAAAACAAAACAAATTGGGTTATTTGAAAAAAATTAAATTTCTATCAATGTAACACTATTCCATGATTAATATACTATTGTAAAATATAACTACATTATTTAATTAATTTTAATGGAAACTTGAATAAATAAATGTTTTCTTATTATAGTGAAAAATTAGGTCTTACAATATCTAACCCCCACGTGAAATAATTTCTTTAGTGAAATGTGGGGCATATATGTAAGGACCTGCCCCTAGATGCCCGGAGTTAGTCAATTATTTTTTACATTGGATTATAAACAAGGAATATACATCACAAATGACCGACCAGATTAGTATATTTGGAAAAAAGATACATATATATGGTCTACATTACAACATGAAATAAATTATAAAATATAATTTTTATTGGGAATATCCACAACTATATGTTTATCCCTATGAGTCATTCATAATAAACATAATCATGTCCTGAGAAAATATAACATAATAAACGGGTGAACTCAAATACTCAATGAGGGTTTGAAATATACTGGAATATATCATAAGCATAAACATTAGGTAGGGGGAATAACTAAAAACACATTCCATTTAAACAGATAAACTATAACATAATATGGTATTAATAAGAGTTGAATAAATATTTTCATAATAAAACATAATCATTGGTATTCTAAAAGTTAAATAAACACATAAACTATCAATACTACTATCATAATGAGGTATTTCATAATTCAATACATCATAACCATACAATCAATTCCTTGTTCCAAGACCATAGGTAACCATTGTTTCAAGATCTCGCGGCCAGACCTAGTTTGTCCAATGAGACCTACCGATCCATCGAGGGGATATAGGGGCCCCAACCAACATGTACAAAGTAATATTCCTTAATAATATGATTTTGGGTGCACATAAACAAACACATACATACATATTGAAACTAACATATGAAATGTATATAACTTTCCTTGAACATTAAGAAAAAAACTAACCATTCAGTGTAAATTATTGAATGGTTTTAATATAGCACATACATAGTCAAAGTAATCATTATCTATTTAATTTAATATTATATATGATATAATAATAGATAAATCCCAATATAAAATTAACCAACAAGAGTTTCAAAATATATGAATATACCCTTGTAAAATCATCATGTAGTTTTTGATATTAATACTCTTTTACTTTGAAAAAGAGTTATTTGGGAAAGGTATTTATATAAAACCATATGTGATATAAGATAGTATTATAATAATAAAATTATTATTTTTAGAAATATAATAGTTGTTAATTATATATTATGGTGTTCCCTTGAAAATAGGTAATAATTTCAGAAATTCCCTGGAATCGGGCGAGTATTTCGTGAAGAACATTAGAATGATCATTTTAACACATGTAACCCTCAATAAATAAAAGTATGATTCTGGTCAGTAAACATATATAGAACATTCATGAAGAATTTATGAGGTGTATATTTTAATAAATAATAATTTTATTGATGTGTGAATAGAAAAAAAATATCCTGAATGAAAATGGTGGTTTTGGTAGAAATCCCTTATCATAAATTCGAAGGTGTTCCTCACTTGATCTCAATGACATGAATAATCGAATTTTTTTTCATAAATTAATTATTCTAGAACCTAAAATACATTAAATTTATTTATTATAACCTTATTAGGTACATTCATGTCCTTTTATGGGTTAAGAGATTCAATTTCATTGTTTGTGAGTGTTTTCTTCTATGGTTTTAATGTTCAATTTACTTATATTCATGTATGGATAAACATGTAGAATTAGAATGGTTTTATACAATATAATATGAATTTTATTAGTGAACAATAATAATGTTACTAGGTTATAATATTTTGGTTTTTTATTGGGAGTGATGATGAAGTATATAATCATTAATGAAAATTGATTTGGTGAAACGACAGTTTTTATCACATCGAGCATATTTTAATTTGTAAATTAATACCATGTGTAAAAAAGGATTCTAGAACAATACATATGTTATAGTAGATATATTATATTCTACTTTGACCAAAAAAATGGTTTCATGACTAGTATTTAATATCGTAATTAAAATTGAAAACACATCTCCCTTGAATGTGATAAATTAACACATATCGGTTGGTGCTTTCATTTCTAGTATAAAAGAATGGTAAATGAGAGATGATAAGGAATTATTATTTTACCATAACAGAATTCAATTACATATAATGTATTAGAGTGATCCAAACATTTTTATTAAAGGATGTGATGAATGAAATAAAAAATAAAGGTACATGAAATAAATGAAATGAAAAAAAAGAATTTACCTCTTGAAGTAATCATCCTTGACAGCCTCTTTAGTGAAGAGGTTTTGGAATTTTTATGAGAAAAGGGCTTCTTGAAGTGGGGGATTATATTGGGGGATAATTGATATAAATTTATACAAGTAACAATGCCTGAGAGGAGTGAGTAATAGAGGGGAGTGTGGGTGGGTTTTATAGTGGTGGAGCATAGATTTTTCTTAATATTTTAATCATTAGATTATTATTTTTCCATAAGGTAAGAAATAATGATGATTACAAGAAAAAATTGTAATAAGTTCATGTGAGTTCGAAAAAATGGTGATTACATAAGTGATGACTTGAGGAATATTTTATTTAACTCATAGTATTTATATATGCTTATTTACCATATTTTATTATTCATAAAAAATTTCATGTATTTTGGAAAAATACCAACAAATCACCATAACGATTATTCGACATTTAGAATTTGAAAATGGACTCTATTTTATCAAAATAATTTTCTATATAATTGAAATTTAATTTTTATGTAAAATCATTATTTACATGGAAAATATAGATTTAAATTTAAAACTGATTTTTTAGTACTTTTAAAAATTAACTAATGACTTATTAAATTATCATAAAAATACAGGACACGAAATTATTTATTTAAAAATGATTTTTATGAAAATATATATTTTTTAAAATTAATTTCATAATTTAAAATTAAATATTTATTACTCACAATAATAGCAACAATTAATTTTTAATTTCTAAAATACTATATTTAAATTATAGGGTGTCTAAATATTATTTACATCTTCAAGGTTGTGGTTACTATTTTTAAGGGTCATATTACTATGCATGAGGGTATGTTACTATTCATAAGGGTAATGTTACTACTGATAATAAATGTAATTTGATCTTATCAGACTCTAAATATGTTACTAAACACAACCGAGAATGTCATTTTTTTAAAATTTAAAACACAGAGGTGGTAAAATTGGTTTTACTAGCTTTGTTATAACAATGTTTTATTTTTTAGAGACTTAGTGTTTCAATAATTCAATATTTATTTGAAAAATATGGTTGTGTTAGAATATATCATTATAGTACCATATAATTGAAATCTATTATCATTACTTTATATGGTTTTTATGTCTCTATTTCCTACTTAGTTTTCCTCAATATAACATTCACTAGTCAGATATGTTGATTGTATTACATGTTCACTTGAGTCTTTATAATATCAAAGCCTCTATACTTTATCACATGTCACAATATATATCAATATCCTAAATATACATTTCATATGTAGGGTATGGAATGTGCATCCATAATAATGAGAAATTAAAAAATCCACGACCTTTATAGATTTTGGATATCCAATATAAATGATATTTCAAGGCTCTAAGTCACTATTAAATTTAAATTGTCATATTCAATCATAGACATAGATTCCCTTTCATACATAATTTTATAAATCCCTTCTATGTTAATACATTTAAAAATACATGATCCCTCAATTTGAATTACAATTTATTTATCTAATTATTAGTTTACCTTTTTTATTATCTGACATATATTTATATAATGTAGGATAACATAAATAATCTTTATTATCTCCTCAATGAGTTATTTAATGAGTTCCCTCATTCTCTATCATCATTCCAACTTGTTGGTGTACGATATGTTTTTCTATAAAATACCACATAAAATACCATTTTTATACTATATTGATTGTTATTAATCATTGAAATTAAACTAGGGAAAGTTACCATACACATATTACTTGGAATCTAAGTTTTCATGACCCCAACATGTCCTCAACAGTTTGTATGGTCATGTATGAGTGACCATCAGATTGAGGATGATGGTTTATTATGAAATTTCCAATGGACTTCAATAGAATCTTTGAACTCTTCCAATATATTAACATAAATAGTTTTATACAATTAGATAAAATTGGAAATGGTGTTCAATAAAGTATCACAACAACATTATACTAATTTGGTGCAAGGTGTTCATGGTGTATATCCTCTAGTATATCTAGAAATTTTAAATACATTGTAATTTGATCAGCAATGACCCAAATAGTATAATTTTTTTCATTTTTAATAAGTATTTTAATAAAATATTCTATTATGATGTTTTCCAACATCAAAATCTATATAGAGGGTGATTCATATTACCATTTGGATATTTTGTGTCTATTAGTAATTTTTCAAATAAAAATAAATAGGACTCAATGTCTATAATTTTATTTTGTGTTTTTTACATTGAAAATTTTTATTTTGGATTTTTATACATCTTCTCACTTCCTAAAAGACTTTATATGATTTATCTATTATATTAATCTAAATAATACCACTATTTTCATGGAATTATGGAAAAAATATTAAATTTTAATATTTCAATCATCCACATTCATATATTATTTATGTCAATTTACCATATCCCAATTCACTTATTCGTCATTTGTATACCCTTTTAATCATATTTTGAACAATTTACCATAAATATAATAGATGATTGAGAATAAAATTTGAAATGTAACAATGTTTATAATTCCTAAAAACTTCCTTATATAATATCTATAAAACATTGACCCTTAATCTACATCTATCCTCACATACACATGATTCAATGAATCTTCTTAGTTAATGAATCAACAACATTATTTTATTCCAATTGTGTTTGCTAAATTTATAGTCATAATGTTTTCCATCAATATTGTATCTCTCATGTTGTGCTATTTTTCATGTATAAATACATTAATGTTTTGTGATCACTATATATGTGACATCTATACCGGTAAAAATAGTGTCACCATATTTATAAAGGAAAAATTAATGATTCTAGATTGAGATCATGATATTGATAGATTATCTAATGGAAAATTAATTTATGTTATTGATAATAATAAAATATAGAATTTTATACAAGGAAAACCCATTCTACCTTATTCCATGAATCAGTATATATAAAAGATCCATCCAATATGGATATTATGGTGAGTTCCAATGAATCTATCAATATTGTACTTTTCTTCCTCTATGATTAATTTATATAATAAGTTAATTTGACAACATTTCCCTCAAAAATGAATAAATGTCAAGGTAGTCTAGCCATCTATAAATACTAGAACATAGTAACGAGTTATTTCAATGGGAAATATGTTTCTCAATTTTATTCATTAATGTGGGATGTTTCTTGTCATCCAATTTTAATCCTGTTTCTACTGAAATTCTACCATTTCGAACAAAATGCAACCGAAAAGAGACACATTAAAGAAAAAATTCCAAATTACAAAATTTCCTATACAAATTATTATTCCTTAGAGTCATTATCATCATATTTAAATGGTCTCCATGATCATAATAAAATCAATCATTTTTCAAAATAAAAATAATAATAACCATAGCATATTTATAAAAAAAGTCCATAAAGAGGTTACTTTTTAAATCCATATACATTGATTGTTAATTTTTCAACAAATGGGGATTGATTTAAATAAATAATATCTATAAATAATGTGAAAAAACAACTTTTTTATATCATCCATCTATAATTATAATTAGTTATAAAAGAACATATAACAATATTTGACATATATTGGCATCAATTAAGTTGATCAAATTTATCATAACTATGATATCACTGATACATAATTGTAAATGTAACAACATTGATTTTATTGTAATAAATGAACATCTTCATAAACTCATCCATATTTTTATTAAATGATAATGGTTACACCCTAGGGGAAACACTATAGTTCCTTAATAACTTATCATTAATCTCTTATAGTTGAATCATTAATTATAACAATTATACTAATGATAAATTATATGGGGTGATAGATATGTGTTTGAAACTTAGTTAATCTTAATAGAGAATTATACATCAAGATAAAGCGTATATCTAGGATGTATATGTATAAGTGATCAATATTGAACCACGTAAACTATATATCCTATATTATTTTGATATCATTCTCATTCAATGATTCAACTTCCCAAATATTAGTAATACGATGAACCATTAGAGATGGTTTCCAAAAATACTCATGTAATTAAAACTATATTAAAAAATGGATTCTATTCTATACGTAATGATTTTAATATCATTACCTTAATAATAAATTCATACAATATACAATGAATTGAAATCAATATCTGTATTTTTTATTTTAAACCATTAGTAAAATGTTGATGTTTTCTACTACAGATAACAACATGAATTTTAATAGATATTTATAAGTACACATTCAATACTATAAAATTTATTCACATATTTTTAACTGAAAAATTCTTAGTTATTCAGGTGATGATTGTATACTAATTTAATATATGATAGATTTTGATTAATGTGTAGATCTACAATCAAATAATTCATTAGATGGAATATATTTTATGATTAGTGTTACTTCTATAATATCAATTATACCCCCATAATCAATTATAATAATTGAATACTCCCATCCATTAGTTAATGGATTCCTATATGGAATATTAAATTTATTTTTTAGGTATTGATTATAATATTATTCCAAATACATATAATTAAATAATTGGGAATTATTATACTCATCCATTCCCTTGTTTAAGATCCCATTCTATTATAGGTATAATCCATTTGATGTTTTCTATTTGTTTTAGATTGACCAGGTGTTTCTTTGGAGGTTTTCATGAAGGTTCAGATATTTAGAAATGTATTTTTGGTAAAAATAATACTCTACTAAAACATTCACACCATGTAAATGGATTACATGATACGTAAATATTAATATAAGATAAAATCACCAGGTTGACCAGATTTTTTAAATAACTCTTTTAATAAGAATTACTCAATGAGTAATGGAATTCAAAAAATTATTCACTAATTATATATTTTAAAGTCACCATAAAACTTCTTTATGTTTTATTCCTTCATTTATCCTCCCTTATCTTGACCTTTGATAGAATGTTAGTATTTATGGAGATATTTATTTATCTATGATATTTTCTGATTTTTTTTTGTTGTCGATAATAATTTCCTCTTATGGTTTCCATCTATTTTGGCTTCTTTCGATTAATTGGTGGAACCTTTGGATAGTTTTTCATTTTGAGGAGTATCATGATCCTAGGTTTTGGATCTAAATCCAATAAAACACTGTATAATTGAGAATTAATTTTAAATTTGTACATTTTCAGCTTAAAGAATGCACATAAGAGATATTGAGTATTGTGTTCTAAATGTAAATTCCCACTGTCATGATTTAATTACGTCAATGTAAATTTGAAATTTCAATTTCCATAATTTGGAAATTGTATATGAAATATAATTATTTAAAATGTATTTCCATGTGATAATCAAATGGGTTGATCCTGGTAACATGAAATATATTGAATTTTTTTGTATGAAATTTGAGGGTTATTTGGGATATTAATTTTTTTATAGATGTGATTATGAATTGATTGATAATTGGAATGAATAGATGTTTATCTTAACCTAGAAGCATTAATTTTTATATTATTACCATAAATAATAGTTTATTTTTTTATAAATAATTCTATAGGGGAAAAATAGAATAAATAAATTGAATAAATGAAATGATCTGACCTGGTATCATGACGGTTCTGAACATGGGATTCTTTAAAACATAAAATATTAGAATTTTGACCCCTCAGATGGAAGAGATCCAAGGATTGAGAAATAAGAAATAATCTAACTCCAAGCCACCTTAGCTTTTATTATATATTATAATGCATTTCCTTCATGGAATGTATGAAATATATCCATGTGGTTTCTGAACAAACCGTTACATCTTCTGATTATATAAGAAATATTCTCAGGGTGACTTTATTTCTGAGAAATGAATGGTTCGTATTATTCATTGTGATTAAAGTGACAACACCATGATGTGAAATATTGATAATAGGGTTAATGATTATTAACCTTTTTAAATGAGATATCTGTGATATACATTATTTATTTATAATAAATGTGGGATATAAGATTATTAATCAAAATAAAACATTTGATAATGAGTGTGAAACATGTAATGATTATTAAAATTACAATATGTGATAACAATGAGAAATTGGATAGGGAATAATTCATCAAAATTCAATGGTGTTATAGACCTATGTTTCTAGGCCCAATTGAATGTAATTAACCTACTATTTCATGTGGTTGTGTGATGAATTAAACTGAAGTTGTTAATTAAATCCAATTTTATAGTGAATAATGAGTCCCTATTTGATATGGATCAGACTATGGCATGGGATGAGGCATGTACTAATGTTTTAGGTGTGGTAATATACATATGGATTTGATTTTCTTAAATAATTAATAAAAAAATGATAACTACTTGGTTATATTTTATATTTTTTTCCCTTATAATACATGACATATTGTTTTTATGGCATGTTGTTTTAGATACCATTGGTGGGATCCTACTATGTTGTACTCACACCCTAAAACTATTCCTGATCAGTACCCAAATAGACATCATATTTATAGGATATGATAATATATTTTTAGTTATGTTATATAAGTGAGTTTGGATGGATATTGGATTAAGGAAGAAGGCAGTATTTTAGGAACCGTTTGTGAATTTCTAGTGTCATTTCATTTGGATTTTCATTTAACATATGGGGTGTAATATAGCATGAAATATCTACAACATTACATTTGATATTATATTGTTTTTGGTTAATTTTGTGTTACTTGTTATTGTATTGGAGAGTTATTATTTATTTTTGTATTGTGTTCCCTTGATAATGAGGTTATTGTGAGACCATGTTATTTATTCATAGCTCGCTACTAGTCTGCATCATTTGGAATATAGGAAGTGGTTCTTGAGGTCACGTGGCCAACTGGATCAGGTCACTATTATGTTACACCTCAGTGTGGAATTCACAATGTGGTTATAAAGGGCATTTCTTTTATTTGTCTTTATCATACAATTAAGAAATATTGTACAAGTGACTATGACGTTTTTTTATTTTTTTCATGTGTTTATGGGTTGAAGTATCTTCCCATTGAAGGAAAATACCCATGTAACTAGTGGGATATTTGTTTTTTATGATTTATGATATTGTTTTATATTATTTCACCTTCGGTGATGGACATGTTTTGTAATGATATTGTTTTTAGATATTTTATTCATGTCCATGTATAGGATGAAGGATGAGTAAATATTCATCATTCTAGAAACATAGGAATTATTGTAAAAATATTCATTTTTAGAAATGTTAGTAAAAACTTGTTTTGGGTATGTTGTTTAATAGAAAATGGTATACATTACTTGTGTAATATAAATGGATTGGTTTCTAAAATGAAATTGATAATTGTGAAATGATGATAAATTTGGAAACAAATTGGTAAATAGGTGTCTAAATAGAATCTATTTTAATTTATTTAACCGTATGTGATCCCATGAAATATATTGTTGATAGTTCATGGTAGTGTTTTCACCTCAGTTATGACCATGTGGTGGGTAATATAGGAGTAATTATTATGGAATCATGTTATTATATATTGAAAAAAACTTTAATGTTTTGTAATTTTTCTTAAGATGTGTTTTTTGAATTGCAGAGTTACTGTTACATGACCATGCTTTTTGATTCTATGACATGTGGGATAGCCTAGAAATGTGCCTCAAGTATTGGAACTAGGGGATCCAATATTTCATAGTGAGGAATCGGGAGAGAATATCAATGGTAACATTACTTGATTTAGTCTATTAATTGATTGACACTATATGAGATCTTTGAAAATTATGACAGCCCTAACACTAGAGTTCTAATTTGAGTACCATCATATTTTTGCCAGATATGAATGAAATCAGGTAGTTGAGTTCTACATCGGTTTTATCTAGAAAACCCTTCACAACATAGAGACTCTTGTTGAGAACAGTGTCAAAATGTATACTTTTATGTTTTGAAGTCAATAGAATAGTTTTTGGAACATCTAAACACGTAATGGAATAATGGAGAACATGGAGTAGAAAATATTTCATAGAAATTTCATAGATAAATTTTACCCTAGGAATGCTTGGAAGAATAAGGATACAAAGATTTTGATTTTGACCCTGGGGGGATATACAATATGGACTATACTAGACACTTCATCGATAATAAATTCATTGATCTAGTATTGTTAGAGATGAATCTACTATGGTGAAAAATTTCCATGATGTAAATAAACGGTAGATTATTTCCTTTATTAACATAAATCTGTAGAAATTGTTTTAGAAGGTGTTGAATTACTCTCTATATTCTAAGAGGAACCTGAAGGACACCTCCAAAAAAGGAAATATGGTTTCTTCTAGATGACCTGGTGGTACATATTTCAAATTATAGAAGCATTAAACTAAAAACTATAACCATATTATTAGATAGAAAAGTGGTTTGGTTGAAGGTTCAGTTACTTATGAAATGACTAGAGTTATATATCCCTAGTACGGTAGCTCGGAGAACGTACATAGATAGTTCCTCTATCCAAAATTATAGTTCCATGTCTACATATGTATGGTACATCTAAAATCGTACCATAGATTCTAATAATATAATGGTTGTAAAATAAACCATTGGAAGAATAAAATTGTGGGATGGGGGTATTTTACCCAATATCAATATGGATTTTATTATTCTAATAGCATCAGCATTCGAGGTTATAGATGTGGTAGTTTTGTAAAAGTGTGCCAATATCAATAGAGTGAAGAAGGTCATGGGAAATTGATGCAATCATTGAGATTAGAGTCATGATAGTTGAATATAATTTGTCCAAAACTTGTGGAAACCAGGGCTAGAACATAAACAGTTAGAGGTATTATTCTTATAGATTCTATGCTATACAGTTCCTTTTCCATACTCGTGCCTCTCATTATTTTATATCTATTCAATTGGTGATCGTGTTGATTCTGACATTAGAGTTTTTCAGAGTTTTTCTGAAGGTCAATACACCATTGAGAATATTATCAAGAAATATTTGTATATAATATGGGTGTCATCATTAGGATAGGCAGTTTTTTCCATGATGGGAACATTACATACATGACATTTCCATCTTTGACGGGATATTTGGTATTTATTGGTTGTATCATAATGATCCCTCATAGATTCCCCCAAAAAGTTTCCCTTTAATTCCTTAGAGGGGCACATTATGTTCATCTTAGATAGTTGTGTATCAAGGTGGGATGTGTAATTCCAATTCATCAGCAGATTGGAGAGATAAACACCCATGTTTATTTTATTTTCCAAGATGACATGTGTGTAAATCATGATTTCATTCATGACATAATGGATCATTTAAGAAAAAAATTCATGGGAAATTTTCAATGCTACCACCTAAGATATCTACTGAATTTACAATTGAACTCATATCAGGGGATGATCTGGTTTATATTCCAACAAACATAATATAACCATTATAGATTCAAGGGACTGAGACTCATCTTAGATAGTTGGTATATTATGAATTTTTTTTTACAATTACATATCCATGTTGTTCTATAATTTTTTCTAAGAAGTGTGATGTTACGATACACATTACTATTGATAAAAAATTAAACTGAATGACTTGATGGAACTAATTTTCCTATCATTGTATTTATGACCTCATTGAATAACAGAAAGGGAAATGTGTTTTCTCCAAGTTTTAGAAGAGATTAGATTTTCATTAGATAATACTTTAAGCTACATATATATCAGATACCATATTTAGAATAAGGAATATGTTATTTGATTACATCACGACTACTTTCGTGATGACCAATGCATTTACTGTGTTTATAGACTTGGTGAATTGAATCATCCACTCGTACATAGATATATTTCTATATGTTTTTATGGATGATACCTTTATGTATTCTAATAGTCATGAAAATCTTGGCCAACATATTTACATCACCATGTGTATAATAAGGGAGAATAAGATTTATGATAAGCTATCTAAGTGTCAATTCTAGATTAGTTAGGTACATTTATTAGGTAACATCATATCAGTGAATGATGTATTAGTGGACTCAAATATGGTGCAAGAAATTGTTTATTTGGAGAAGACCATTTCTATTTTAAATATCAGTAGATTTCTAGGATTTAAATGATATTATCATGTGTTCATACAAGACATTTTTTCACATGGATGCAAAAATTTGATGCTTGACCAAGAAGTGGAATATGTTTGAATGGTATGGATAATTAGATAGTTAATTCAAGGTGTTAGTGAAATAGGTGACTATCACACTGATTTTGATGGTACCTAATATAATTTAGGAGTATACAACGTTTTTTGATGCATATGGGATCATTCATGTATTAGATATGATGTGTGGAGATCATGTTTTATAGTATTGATCATGGAATTTTATGTCGAATTAATAAAACTTCTCTATGAGCAACATCATGTTAGTTGAAATTGAATATTCCTCTATGTGATAGAGGTATTATCTATTTGGTGAATGTTTTACAATGTATACATATCACAAGATAATAAATTATATCTTCTTTTCAGAAATATTTAAATATATAGAAGTGGGGGTGGGTTTTGTATATTTAGTAATTTGACTTTTAGATATAATTTTCACCAATAATGAGTTATAGTGTTACTGACTCACTAAGTAGGAAAACTCAAACTTAGAAAGTAAATGAATACGGTTCTAAGTTGGATTTGATGAATTTGTGGGCTAAGATGCATGTAATGGTGTTAGAGTGACAATATAATTGAAAATCATATCATTGACAATGGAGACCAAACTTTTAGGCCGGATTAGAGAGAGTTAGTATAATTATAGAGAATGTTTGTCATTAAGGGATACCAATGAATGCAATGTGTCACATTCTTATTGGACTATAAATGATTATGGGATCATATATGTCTGAAATTGAGTTATTGTGACTAAATGAATGTCAGAGGAGTTGACAAGAGAGATTCATTCCATGAAGTAGGATAAAAAAATAAGTTCTACAGCAATTTATTGTGAATAACATCAAAAGTAATTATGGTCATGTATGAAAAAGATGATAGGAGGGTTCATGAAACATTTATACAATTCTGAATAGGAGAATATTGAGCAATAATGACCTGTTTTTTTTTAATAGATGATTCATATTCTAGAATTGAAATTGTATTATATTACCATATAATTCAGGGATGGACTTATGAGGATGCCTCCTTAGAATGTCCCTATATTGGGGATTATTGAATGGTAGAAAAAAAATTCAGATTTAATTCCTATTAGGGAAATTATTTCTGATTATCAATTATGGGACATGAAAATTTTGTAGATAGTCCATTTCCATGGGATTATATATAGTATAATATTAATCCATTACAAAAATTTCTCATTATGGTCTTGGAAAGGCTAATAGAACGTTCTTCATGTCATGGTATATCTGAGTATGGATTTCCACCCATATATTGATGTATACTTGGAATGTACTATACTAGAATTAGAGGATATTTTATGGGAATGTGCACTAGATTATGATAGATATTTGGAGAAGCACTAAGAGGTAATTGAGTTCTCCTATAACCAAAATTATTAGGTGACTATACTAATGCCACCATATGTGGATTATTATTTTAGGACATGAAGATCATCTGCATACCAAATGGAGGTAGGTGAATCTAAGTTTTTGGGACTATGTCTCATGGAGTAGGAATCGTAGATGGTTTAACTAATTCTGAAAATTATTATAATAACTCGTAGTAGGAAGATTTCATACTAATTTTAGTATCATAGACTCCTATAGTATATATTTTGTGATCATGTATTCTTCTGGGAGTCACCTAGATTGGGTCATTATATGATTTAGAGACAGGAAAAATTGGCACCCATTTTTTATACCATTTTTTATTCATGATGGAATCTAAATTGTGAAATATTTATTGTTCATTCCCTATAGGTGAAATGTTA
Organism: Viscum album; assembly: GCA_963277665.1. NCBI lineage: Eukaryota > Viridiplantae > Streptophyta > Magnoliopsida > Santalales > Viscaceae > Viscum > Viscum album. The sequence continues at coordinate 602,734,060 of OY728126.1, forward strand.
TGCATTATTTTTTCATTTTTATTTTATTTTTTTGGTATATCCTTATCAATTCTAATGTGAAAAATTTTTAGGATGTTAAAATTACGGCTACTGAATCATTTGAGGAGCATCTGATTTGTGTTATGGATCATAGTGAAAATGTATTGTAGTGATATAAGGTACTATTATATTTGAGTATTGTTGAATCATGGTAGTGTTTAGAAGGAAGAAATAGAAATGGATGAAGATATGATAGCTTAGTGGCCCAAAATTCATTCCACATAATCATAGATATATATGGGAGTACAAATCAATGATGGGTTGCTACATAGTGGGCATATTGTCAGATCATTTTTTCAGGTACAGTACCAATTGTGTTTTATATTAGTTCTATGGGGGGTGAACTTTTTGTTCGGTTTTGGACTGTATCATGTTCATTTAGATTTTAATGTATTATTTTTGGAAGAAAAGAATAGTCTACAAAAAATTTGATGGAGTGTAAATGGGTTGCACGATGTGTAAATTTTTTATAGTGAAAAAAATCACTTTGGGTGATCAGATTCCTTCTTAACAATATAAAAATGGATTACCCAATGTGTATTTGAATTACACTCAGTGTAATTCCCTACGCATAAATTTTTATGGTTTTATTCAATTGATTTTGGATTCAGTATTTCATAAAGACTCACTTCTCTCGACCCAATGAAGACTCTTACGGATTTTTCAATGATTTTTTCATCTTATAATGTCACATATTTTTGTTTGATTCCTACTAAGATATTTCTCATTGTTTTCCATCAATTTATTATTCGTCTAATGATGTAGTGGATCCTTTTGACAATTTATTATTTTGGGAGTTGATCTTGATCCTAGTTTTTGTTTTTAAATCCATTCCATTATAGAAAAATTAATCATTTATATTGGAACTTGGGATTTCCAGTTAGGCGAATTCTCAGCAATGACATTATGTTATGTTGTCTAAATTTCAATTACTATATTCTAGATTTAATTTCATGAATGATTTATGTAATTGAAAATTTAATGATTAGAAAATTACATCCATAGTTGAATTTTTTAAATAGAATTTCCTTGTGATAATGAAATGGGATTAACTTGGACTATTAAAGTTGGTTGAATTCTGGATAAGAAATTGGAGGATATTTATGGATTATAAAATTGGATCATTAATGGGATTATAAATTGATTGAAATTAGTAATTAATGGATGGTAAAATTAACCTTAAAATTTTAATTCATTATATGATTAAATGTTGATAAATGGTTTAATTTTGAATTTTTTGTATTATTCCATGTGATTAATGAGATGATACAATGAAATTAATTATTGATATGTTGGTTAATGATGATTAAATTTTTTTTTGATATGGGTGATTTAAGTAATTTGTTGATTATGAATGTTAGATACAAACAAATTATTTAAAATATCGTATGTGATAATGAATATGGTTCATTGACTAATACATTAAAATATGATATGTGAGAACAATGCGGTGTGGAATAGGGACTGATTCATTACAATCCCACAGGGTTATATAAATGGAATTTTAGGTCTATGTTATTGGAATTGACTATGGTTACATGTGGTTGTGCTATGAAATAAAATTAAATTGATAATTAAATCCCATGTAGAAATAAATTTTGAATCCCTATATGATATGATAAGTATCTAGCATTTTCTGAGGAAGGTATTGATGGTTTTGGTGTCATCCTGAACCTAGTGATATGTGTAGTTTTTTAAATTCTAATGGAATGTTGTAATTTTTTATTAATCATTTGTATCTTATTTTTTATACAACTTCATATCCTATTATTTATTGTATATTATATTATACATTGTTGATGGTGCCGTAATGATTTGTACTCGTACAACACATGGGTTATCGGATTGGTACCTAAATTGACTTCATGTTTGGAGGACATGATAAGGGAAATTGACCTTTTATTAATGGATGATTTGGGATGGATCATGATTGTGGGAACCATTCTTGATATTGAGACCCACCTAGGAGTAATCCATGTATTTAATTTTGTGTTTTATTTTGACACATGGCACATATTTTGGAATGACATATCTATAGCTTTAGTTTAGAGATTGATTCCTATTTTGGTTCGTCTTGTGATATTGGTCATAATATTTCTCTAGTAATTGACTTGTCTATTGATTTTTTATTTTTACTGTTAGAATTCTATGATAGAGAATGTATAGTCTCAATATGTTACATATTTGACCCTCTCTTCTAGGTCGAATCCTTTGACTAATGGGGATGCACTATTGAGTTCATGTTCCCAACCAACTCAAGGACCTGTTACTTGGAACCTATGTTGAGATGTCAAACCATATGCATGTGAGACTGATATCTCTTACATATAAACATATGGTATACCTAAAACCCCAATAATAATGATCAATTTTTTTCTTCATATATTTAATTGATACTGTAAATTAAATACTTCAATTTTCTCCTTGGAAATATTCTTCTGAAAATGGTTCTCAAACAACAAGTTCATATCATTCATCACTTTTATTGTAAAATATGTACATAAATCCTTATCAGTATTGATAGAAGCAGACATAATATCCTCATAAAATAAACAATTTCATAGACTAATTCCCATTGAAGACATTTCATTAACCCATAAATTATGTGATCAATCATTAATTTGGGAATATAAATACATAGTTTTAATTATTAATTTCAATACATGTGATTTTAGCCTAATACTCAAAAACACATTCCTCTTAATGTTCTATTATCTTTATGAATTTCATTTCCATTTTAGTTCATTGATCATTAAAAAAAGTAAACATCATTTAATAACACATTTAAAGGCTATAATTCAATATTTGATATCTTCTCTTACTTTATATTGTTTTGATACAAAGGAATCCATTGATTTGATTCTCCCTATGGTTGATATGGAGCCATTATAACCCTATCCCATTACAATTTCTTGAAGTAAGGAGTTCATTCTCCACAAATTTGATAAGTATTATATATACCTAAAGCATAGTTACATTAATGAATGTAGGTTTCATTTTCATTAACCTTTTCAACAATGTTTCACTATATTTTTATAAAATGAATCTCCCACACCAATATGATTGTGGAATATATATACTATGTCAACTTCCATAATGTAGTTATAATCCCCAATAGTCCCAAAATAACCAAATTTACTTTCTGTAGGGGAAAATTCAATCACATATTGTTGGATTTGATATGGTTTTAAATCCTTGCATTAGGATCTGTTCTTAATAATTTATATATAATTAATTACTTTTTGGAATGAAAAATTGTATTAAAACACATTGGTATTTAATTCCTAACCATTTTTGAATCATATTTCAAGTAATATATAAATATCTTTTTAATAACATACATTGGAATTTATGTTTTTTATATCTAACAATATTTATCAAAAAATAGTTCCAAATGATTCCATCAAACATTCTTATATTATAAATATATCACACTTGATCCTATTCCTCAATGTTTGTGGTTATATAATCAAAATTGTACATAATACATATGGTCATGCATTTAAGTTGTGTTAAGAATATTAACATATAAATTTTAGAATTCATTAAAAATAACTTATCCATATATTTACCAACATCAAATAAACGTATAGATAATCATAAATGATCATAAGGATATGGAATGAATATTAATGGGAATCGTAAACATACCTTCATGCAATGACATAAATAAATACTATATTAACATGTTATTGTTATTATAAATACCTTACTAGATTATCTTAGATAACTATAGATTCATTGATTGGATATATAAATCAAGGCCCCAAATATCAAAAAACCAATTCCAATAAATCCTTCTTGAAGTGAATGTATAAAAAAAATTATATTTTTTCTTAGGTCACCTCACATATAATCATTCCTATGAAATAAAAATTATTTCATATTGAATTATCGGAATATAATATATCATGGTTTAATAATAGAATGTAACATGATGGTTATGTTGGTAAATTAAAAACAATCATTATAGATAAAATAAGATAACATAAATTTAATGGAATTTACCATTCGTGAATTAATGATAACAAGGTTTTAGTGAATAGTACTTTCAAAGTATAGGAATATCTATCAGAAATAATTTATTATTACTGTTCATAAAGAGCTCATAAAGTATCCAAATCATATATCTTGTGTGTTTTAATATATGATTATAGTTAGTCCCATTTGATTTTTCACTGCATGATTTTTTTTTAAATACAACTTATTATTTTAGATGAATGAAAAAACTAAGAAACATAACCACTAACACTCAAGTTGAATGAAAATAGTGAAGATCAAGGGAATAAAAATTTATAATGAGATTTAAATAATTTGGAACTAAAACCTTACTCATGTATATCAATATTTTTAATCCAATAATTCCATTACGGGAAAGATAATTAGTGGTGAATTCCACAATCAACAACACATTACCCACATTGATACCCTAATTAGAAAGTAATCTTCATTTCTTAACATGGTGAGATAGATCCATCAGAGCTCTATACATCCCATCAATCAACTATAAATGAAGGGATGAATCAGATTCAACATCCATGATTTTTATATTATAAGTGCTTTACAATTGCAAACCATTCACTTTTACTCACACATCATCTCCCTATTAATTACATGTTCCATATAAATAAATAATACTAATAATCGCAAACCATTTTATATCTATAATATGTATTCCACCTTTCATCACCACTAATATAAAAGAACCCTACAAATTTACATTAAATCAGGATTTATAAGATTTTCTTCTGATCAATATACCCTTTTTAACTCCTCCACTATTTGTATTGGTGAATGTTCTAGCTCTAGGAAGAAGTCATAAATTGGTGGAAGATAACCCCGAATCATGTATTAGAATTCCAAGATCCATCATTAAATCATTGACACAAATATATAGATTATTGGATGTGTATATTGACTTAACTCTTTATTTATACAACCCCTACCATAATTCCCAACAAACAACAGTAATGAAAATAGGTATAACAGTAATTTTCCATCCATGATTTTTAGTTCCTGAGACCCAGTTTTCCAAAACATCATGAATCTAATCGTTTCCTCCTTGGTGACCCAAAAATTTCCCATTAACTCATGATCCCATTATTTTACACTCTAAAGATGAAAACATTCCATCATGATTCATAGATTGGTGAGGAAAACAAATGTCATTGAGAGGCTAACACTAATGCATTTATCATTATATTAACATTGGTTAGAATGGAGTTTATAAATAATCTCAAAATCAGAAAATATATTTTACATGGAATCTCTTTACAGAATTTTTTTGGTGCCATAATATTCATCCAACGCCTACAGTGGATCACGTTTTTTTAGTCTATACCACTGAAATTACATGAAGATAAACAAGAGTAGACCCATTTATCAAGATTTTCATCCAATTTTACACTCCTATAATTACCTTTATGTTCATGGTTTAGGATTACATACATGTACCCCTGAAACATTATAACATAAATTATTGATATATTTAGGGAGGGGCATCCAAATAAGGTAATATTTTCACAATTCATAATCACATTCCAATAGTTGATGTCCCCATGATCCACCAATGAATTTCTCTTATCCTTAAACATTACTAAATATTCATGAATACAATGAGAAAGGTAATATTGAATCTTATAGAATACTAACTAGTCCTCATAATTATTCTTATAGTGATTGTTCATTATTTTTTTCAGAGTCATTATCCATCCATAATTTACCATGTCATTCGATCAGGAATATCATGCATGGTTTCAGATATACTATATATGTTAACACTCCTATAATCAATCATTATATCAATTCAATTCTATGGCTCCCAATGACAATATTTAATTTGATTCACTTCCCAAATGATGCCATTCAAAGTATTATACAACATTTTGATCATCCCCATCTACAGATTGATGACTGAATGGATGTGAATTGGAATATATGTTTGCACACTATTTGTTAAGGTCGTACACCATCACAAATATAAGACCATTTTTTCAAGTAGGATATTTTTTCAGTGATCTTGTTGATGATTCCATAATAGGTATGAAGTCATGTGATAAATTAATAAGGAATAGTAGGTAAAAAGCCTATGTGAACATGAAAAAAAATGTTGGAAAATTTATAAATGGGATAGGTACATAGCCTAACTCTGAGAATAAAAAATTTATATCCTTCAATATGAGCCAGTTCTACAAAAAAAAGAACCCTAAAAGGATCAAAAGATACATTTCCTGCAACCCTATTAATTTTTAAGGTAATGATTTTCCATATTTCAATATATAATGAAAATATAAATTATATCCATTTATTCATTTAATTCCCTTCTACTATGTCTAAATTAGGTGGATCCTAAATCCAATTCATAAGTCCCCATAATGATTATGGATTGAAACTAGTTCTAAATAACCAAAACCAAAACATTTACATATATGTTATAACCATATATTTCATTTTATATAGTGGTTTTTTGCATTATTCATATAAGAATATGAATCATTCTAAAAATATTGAATGAATTCGATCACCGTTCCAATTTATATGGGACGATACAGCTTATAAATTGAAATTAGACGTCCATATAATCAAATTTATAATATCATCAGGAAATTAAATTTTGAAAAATTATAATAAAAAATTTAATACAAAATATATCAACCTGGAACAATAACAGTCACATGTAAGAAGGATGTTTCTTACTGAAGACTAAAAGTGGAATAGAATAATGAAAATAATTTCATTTATTGTAGTGGCTATTTTGTTGCATGTAATTAATTACCCATATTTTATCATAACGAATTAATAGAAATCATAATTTAATTAACACAAATATCAATAACAACACACACAAGAAAAGTGCATCCCCCAGTGTGAATAGGAAAAATGATTTGTTTAGGTTGGTATTTTTTTCAATTATTAATGATTATGAAATGTTAATGAATCCAAAATCAGGTGATTACTGAGTTTTTATTTTATTCCAATGAATTGTGAAAATTAATGCACAATATTTATAACATTTAATGAAGTTCAAATAAAAATGATTTATTTTACATGAGGTGTTTTTGATATTGGGTGAATTTTAACTTTTAGACGATTGGCTATGATATATAGAATTTAGAAAATATTTTTGGTTAATAAGTTGATTTAAAATATGGGAAACACATAGCCTGCCAGTTATGGGGAAGCAGTGCGCCAACAATGGGCAGATGAGCTTGACCCCAAAACCATAAAACATGTTATATATAGTTGCATTTTTATAGGTTCAACTATGAATGATGTAGAAAAGAAAACATCGTGTGAGGCTGCACATCAACATAGAATGGTGAATTAGAGCACCAAAAATATAATGCATATTGGTTGGTATTAGGAAGGGTGGAAGATATGTATTAATCGATGATTCAATGATGAGTATTATAAGGGAGGAGAATTTTAGTTCATTTTGATATGTCAGAACACCAAATAATACTCAACCATCCCATCAACTGATCATAAAATCATGGTAGTTGATTTTTTTTTCAGTTTCAAAACACATGGAAAGAACCAGGACCACCCAATATTAATAAAATTGAGCATCCTAGCCATCATATTTCCATAAAACATCATCTTCCCTAGAATTATTTATTTTTTTGTCCAATAAAATCGAAGCTCCATGTCGCGTCGTCCAGAGCTCGATCTAATTCCTTCATTTAGTGTTTTATCACTCTGAAAATATGAGGTTTTCCGAAATGTGTTAAAACATAATTTAAATTTTTTTTAATATAAAATCCAATTAGTGGAATGATTTGAAAATTATTCTTTGTTCGTGATAGTGATACGAATAATCAGAGAACATTGGTAGTGTTCCAGAGATATGATGATGAAATTAGTTGTTGTTAAGATTCTTGAAGATTACGAGGTGATCCTCAACACCTCTAATTACCGAGATTATATAAATTTATGGTGTTTGTTTATCTAACATTCATGGTCTTGATATGATAGGCTAGGAAGTTTCAATAGTGTCTATCTCGTAAAGGATCTCGCAGTAATCATATTTTTGAGATGAAGTCTTCATAAAGGTTATGACTTTTAACATTTTTATGGCATACTCAGATAGAAACATGATGAATTGAATTTATATATATCTTTTTCTTGTGTGATGAACCATGATCATATGATCACATATTCAATATGGTATTGCCTTAAATAAGAAGAGTTTAATGATTTTTGAGAAAACATTTAATTATGTAAGAATACACTATAATATTTCAACACAGATGTTGCATTCATCAAGCATATATCCATATATGATTTGTTTGAATAACATTAATTATCAATTAATAGTGTAAAAAAACAATGTAATCATGAATATGTAATTTCTTGTGTTTATAGTACATAACCAATCAAGATTATACATACTCGAAAAGTTTAATAGTAATAATTTTTAGTTTTTCATATATACTGTTAGAATTAAAAAAGTATACATTTAGTGAGTTTTCATGAATAGGGGAACGTGCCATGCTTCCTATGCATGTAAATTTTGTAAGTGATCAATGTTTATGAAGAAGTATTACATACAAGGAATAAAGTGTATTATAAATTTACATGCATGAAATCCAAGAATGTTATGAATGTTACATAAGAATGAAGTTTATTCAAATATTGTGTGAGTTATAAGTGTCTGTGTAAGTGAGTGAAAAAGGAGGATAGGTGAGTGAGGATTGCAAGAGTTGGAAAATTCAAGAAGTGTGTGTATTTGAGGATACATATAGAAGAACACTTAAATGCAATAATTCTTGTTCACTATAACACATGAAGTATAAAATTTAATGGAGTGTAATGTTACAAATACTTTCATGATGTTTGAAAAGTTCACATGGAAGAAATATTTCATAGTTAGTGTTAAGTGTTTGAGAATGAGGTTAGGAAAATTTAATATCACTCATTAAAATGAATTTATATATATGAGTATTTTATGTTATGTGAGTCTATGTATTTAGAAAAAGAAGTAATTTCCTAAACAGTGTTGTACTAAGTCTACTGACCATCTAGAGGTGATCAAACATTTTTTGGGAAAGGCAAAAAATAGTGTAAAGGATCATGATATTACACGGGATAGATTGATCAAGAATGCTCATGGAGGAAGAATATATAATCATACTATTGGTGGATTGAATCTAGTGGGAATCAATATTGTGGAGTCTTTCGTGGGACACTAATGTTGGGGAAGACTCGAGTGGGACTCTGGACCATGCTGGAAGGATGATAGTAATGTATGATATCACTTCTCACTATAAGGTACGAGTTTCATTTTTCTTCTATTTTTGGGTAGTTTTTGAGATAACTAGTGAAAAAACTGGTTAGTTTTGGAAATTTTATGGCTACACACCATGTACATCCCACTACAAACTGTGTACCATTGTCGTTACATAAGGCCCTACATGCATGTAGGAGTGTTGGATGGAAAGTGATGTTTAACCAAGTACACATCATGTCATCTTAGAAAACTATTTGTATTATAGGTGTGAATGGGGGACATACATAACATGTAGGTATGTCAGTGTGTCATAGGGGAAAAACAAAGGACACACCCTGTGCAGCCTTGAACATGTCGTGTAGTTAGGTCGGTGGGTCCTTGGTGAAATTTCAACCATCTTAGAAACTGTAAAATGATACACAAATCTTGTACTAATATATACTCTCTGTGAATTTTTTTTATTAAAATTATTAGGATCCTCATTTTATGTTTATGGGAAGAACCCACGTCATATTTGAGAAGTGAACAACATCGGAGCTCGTTTTTGCTACTGGTCATCCATCCAAACTCTGTTTCAATCGTCGTCAGATGAATTGGAACCCATGTGGTAATCCCTAGATTCTCCATGATCCTTTTTTATTTATTTATATTCGAAATTGAGTTATTAGGGATCAAAATTTGTTTCTCATTTTATAGATCTACCATTTTTTAGACCAAATTAGTTGCTGATGCCAAAGGAGGATCATCAAAATAGTAATAGATTAGTAGTGCATACCATTTTTTCTGTTTTTGTGATCATTTGGGTGTTTCGGAAATTGGAGAGTATTCATGTATTTTTATGAAGGACCTGCTTTGTCCTCTATTTCATGTTGACATAATAGTTAGTCCCATGGGATGCCTTTGGGCAAGCCCTATTGCCTGAATATCTTGAGAAAGGAAGGGTGAGAGGCCGACGCTCAATGGGAAATTTTTCAAAAGGGTAAAAAATGATTATAATTTTTCTACATTGTCTTAAAATAGTTTGTTTAATATTTTAAATCTTGATAAGTCTTGTTAGAGGTATTAAATACCACACTACTGTGGTGTAATATCAGTCGGGCTAGTTCAAATTAACAGTTTAGTTTGTTTTTAATGTATAAATTAATTTTTTTTAATGTGATAAAATACATAATTGTTATGTTTCATATGATGAATCCCTTGGAGTTATGTTAGGACTGACCAGGAGACTTTTGAGTGATTTTGATCTTAGTTTACGCATACCTGGGATGTATTTGATGTTTTTAACTACATGATTAGGTGTCGTAGATGTCAAAATGAGGCAGTTTGACTATCAGGTTGGGCATGGATTGGGTTATGTGGATGGTAAGGCCATTAAATTCTTAAGCGATATGGTCAAAGGGACCTGAGGTGTCAGATGTGTTGTGTATTGGGTTATATATTTGGGGATTACTGCTCACCCATGACATTAGTTCATCGACAAATAGATGAATCCATAATGAAGTGGTCTTGACCACTCATGTCGTTAGATACCCTCGATAGTTGTGGTGTAGGTACTATTTATTTGGGGATGTGTTCCGTATAAAGACACATGTAAGGGGAGAAGCCCTCGGATTTTTGGGCGTGACTATGGGACATCGGTAGTTGAGACCCGAGGTGTTAAGAAGGACATGGTGTTGGGTTACTACTGCATGGTTGTGCCTATGGGACATCGGTACTTGAGACACGAGTTGTCAGGAGGCACGTAATGTAAGGATTCTATTGATTGGGTGTGCTATTAGGACATCGGTACTTGAGACAGATGGTGTCAGGAGGCACATAGTGACTGGTTACATGGTTCTGATTTTGATGTTGGCTGAAGAAGGTGATACTCCATGGTGGCTGCTAAGCACTAGTGGATTTTGTTTTAACATTGTGCATCGGGTTGATTACTTTCCTTATGGTTGCATTCCTGTATAAACACTTATACTAGGTACGCACAATTGGGTTGTATCCAACTGATATTCATCTCACACCATGCATGGGCCCTTCGGGACACATATTGATTTTATAGAATTACATTCATGAAAAAATAATAGCTTCAAGAGCTGCATCATATTATATATTGCATGGGGATTTGGCATGGACCATGAGGCCATGCCTAGCTGGAGATAACTTTTTTTCATTCCTTCTTGTATCAGAATTCTTACTTTATTTAGTAGCTACTATTGGTTAGTCATGTGAATCATTGATATTAACATGTATGACCTATTTTTTATGCATGCTTTTTTGTTTCAGTAGTTGTTATAAATGGTGTTCAGCATGCTATTTTGTTTACATTATGCTATTCGTGTTTATATATAGGTTCTTTTGTTTATCTGTTTTGGATGTGCTTCCACAATGCGGGTCTCATTCAATTCTGATGAGTCATTATTACCATTGTGTGATATTTTTTTGTATTAGTACCTTCTCTTCCTCCAATAGGGTATAGCCTTCCCACTATACCTATGTACGCACTCGCTTCTAGGGAGTAGCTTTTTGAGTTTGGGGAGGCATGCCTAAGGTAGTAACACATGACCCATTTATCACTATTCGGTTAGCTGTTCTGCTCTAGGATGTTACAATGTGGTATAAAAGAGTTGTTCTTGATATGGGTTCAGTATCATCTTCTAACTGACTTCTAATGAGATAAAGACTAACTTTTTAATTTTCCTGATTTTTCTGATTTGGATATAGTATCATGGAGATAGGATGTTATTAGAACTAGGTTTCTAGCTTGTGGTGGGTTCCCTATAGCCCTAGGTATAAGGGATTGACCATTTTACCCTGGGTTGAAATTGATGTTTTCCTTTTTCTCAGATTACTGTTTATATGATTTACACCATAGTGACTCACTTGTTATGGGTTATTATTGGTTGTTATATATTATACATAACTCATAGAGCTAAGGGAGAATTGGACATTGGCCCGGTATGGCAAGGGGAAATTGTTTGTCTTTTGATAGGAACATCTTTAGGGAATATCAATTTCATAGCTGCACACATGCTTTGTGAAGTGATAATATAATGTGAATAATATCAATTTCCATGTTATAGATTCTTTTGAAATGTTAAGGGAGAAATTCTTAAAAGAATTTATTGTTTATTTCATTGTAATTTTTCATGCTTTAAATTACGTAAAATTGCACGTGATATGATATTTGGGCTTGGATCATGAAAAGGTAGTACTATGACTGAATTCATGTTGATAACTAGGATTGGTCAACCTAGACACCAGTTTGAGGCAGTGTGGCTGTCAGGATTGGGTGACTCGGTTGTTCGTTTGAGACAACGTTAGTTGTTAGGATGGGCATGGCCCGAGGTTATGTTGATAATTTGCTTTTTGAGGCAGGTTAAGGAGGCTATGTGGTTGGGATGTCATGGGGCTTGGTTGTGGTGGGGAAAATTAAGGGTAGTTGTTATATGGTTTCTCTTTTCCACTATCCTTATCTATATTGTATATATATATATTGTTATATGTGTGGTATGTATGCCCAATAATGGTTTTCAGTAGGTTCTTCATATATGACTCGATGGAACATTATGTGGGGAGATGGTATAGTTCCACAAGAGAACGATCATGTTCAGACACCTAAGGGATAGTTATAGAATGACTCACAGGTAATGACCTAGGGGAGGGATCTTTTTCATGATCTAGTGAAGGTATAGTAGCATGAGGGGTTGGCAGCATTTGGGTTGTGGCTCAATGAGAAGATCCAATATAGTCTGGTGTGTTTCATGTAGAGGGATGTTAGAGGGGTGTTGGGTATGAAGGCCTCTCTGGAATATTTGACACGGGAGTTCCAGTCATAGCACCCACCACTATTTCAGGGTTTGGGTTGTCAACAGGGGGTCAAGAACTGGATAGAGAACATGAAGATGATCGTCGAGTAGATTGATAAGACTCAAGGGAAGATGGTCTAGCTAAAGAGGTATATGCTGAGAAAAGAAGTAAATCATTGGTGGGATGTATAAGTTCATTCTCTCAAACACGACTGACTTGCAAGGAAGGACATCAAAGACATGATTTTCTGTACTTTTTCCCATAGATGCTAAGGTATGAGAATGATCAGGAATTCTTGAACCTACAATAGGGTGACATGTCAATCATGGACTATGCAGCTACTATCACTGAGTTGTCTCGCTTTGCACCAGGTATAGTAAGTGATGACACTTCGAGGGTGAGGAGTTTCAAATATGGATTATGACACGCCATTAAAGGGAAGGAAAAAATATTGTTATCAACCTCTTTCTGAGACGCAGTGAATCGGGAGTTTATATCCGAGGGAAACATGATGAAAAAATACTATTTGATTCGAGCATCGACTTCATGTGTTGGTTTAGGTAGTAAGAAATGAGGTTGGAATGAGTTCTAGCAGGTTGGGCATGACAGGGACTCAACTAGACAACCACATGGTGGTTAGACAGTGGTTTGTTTTTAGTATGGGATTCCAGGGAGTGTATGAACACAGTGTAATACACTTCTATAGAGTGCTGAGCTTATGGATAGGTTTGATATCTAGAGAGGATCTGTATGCATATTTCTTATATAGAAGACAGGAAAGGTCTATGATAGACATTGGCATTTGATGTTGGATCAGGTTCATCACAATGTGAGGGTAGTCTAGGATAAGTTGCATGTATAGGATGTGGAAGACACAGTGGGAATCAATTGTGGGGTCAGTGGCTAGTTAGTGTTGTAGCACCGCAAGGTTGTTAGCAATCAGGAAGTCGTACTGCAGTGTAGGTGCACAACATGGAGCTAACAGATGATATTGATGGTGAGCCAATGATGATTAGAAGAATGCTATGGGCATGGCTGTGATTTTCTTGTTTTATTTTTGGAATTTCCTCTTGATCCATGCCCGTTTTGATTGCATGAGGTACACATGATTTATTTGGACGGACTAGACACATCATAGTGGGATTGAAACTATTTTCAATGTGTGATCTATTTATTTATATGAGATGCGTCTAATTAGGGGAACCAAGTATGCAGTTTACATGAAGTTTTGTGGGCATTGGGGTATCGAGGATACAGGTTACTTAAGGTGCAAAGAACTTGGTTTTTTTGCATCTATGGGATGTTTGAACTCATGGAGGGGGAAACTAATGTTGTGTGAGATAATTTTGGGTGTTATGAATGATACCAGAACACCTGATGATGTGTAGGGGTGATGAGGCATCGTAGGGGGACCATGAGCCCAGAAATAGGTCATTGGACAATTGTTTGATTTGATTTTGGGCTAGTTTGGTCTACAGTTTTCTTCACCACCATTCTATGAAAAATTTGTTGATGAATTGCTTTAGGTGGTGTTTGTTCAAACATGGACTAAAATTAATTTTTGATTTTCATTTTTTCTATTTTTTATTTATTTTTATATAATGGTGTAAACCCGGAAAGTTCTACAAATTTCCAAATTACACGTCGTGTACTTCCCTATACACATTGTGTACCCTTTCCATGTGAGAAGACCATACATGGTGTGTAGGATTGTTGCTCAGATAATGATGTACAACAATGTAAACTCTATGTCCTCTTAGTACACACCATGCAGTATAGCCTTGTATGGAGGATATACATGGTGTGTGTGTGTGTGTGTGTGTGTGTCAGCTAGTTAGAGATAGAAGACCATGTACAAGATGTGTACGACCTCGTACACACCGTCTAGTCAGGTCTGAAGGTCCTCAGTGAGATCTCATCCATATTAGGAATAGTTAAATTATATACATGCCGTGCACTCATATATAAACATAGTATATTTATTTTTTTCATTAAAATGGTAAGTAGACTTGTTTTATGTTTTTGGGTAGAACCATTGATGGGTTGTAACGAGGTGCAGCGCTCGAGCTTGTTTTTTATTTTGATCATCTGTCGGAACTCCATTTAGATCGCCATCGGATAAATTAGAACCCCTTTGTAATCCCTTGATCCTCCTTATTAAATTCATCTTCATTTATATTCTATACCGAGTTATAGGGTTTTGACCATTATTGATTGTTTTGTATATCTTCTAAATTTTAGCCCAATTTTTTTGTTGATATTATAGAAGGATCGTCGTACTAGTACAAGGTATGTGTTGAACACCTTATTTTGCATATCCATTTTCATTTAGAAGGCGTGGACTTTGTCCCATATTTGAGTATTTTTCATCGGGGCCCATATTAACAGCTTTTTCATATTGAATTATTTTCTAGACGCACAGGATGCCTTTCGGCATGCCCTATTACCTGAATTTCTTGAGTAAGGCTAGGAGACATGCTGACACACATCGGGACATTTTTTTCATGGGGTTCTTATATGGTTATAATAGGTCTTCAATATTTTAAACCTTTATGTTTAATTTTTTAATGTGTGATTATGCTTTTTAGAGGCATTCAAGACCTTAGTACTACTGTATAATAGCCGCTGGGCTAGTTCAAATCCATGGTTTAGATTAATTTTCCTGTTTAAAGTGAATTGTTTAATTTGATAAATATGTAATTGTTGAATTTCATATACTGGAACCCTTGGGGTGATGTCTGGCGTGACCTGAATAATTATGAGCAAGGATGGTCATAGGTTAGGCATGGCCCAAGATGGCTTGGGTGGTTTCGACAATGGGATCGGGCATCATAGATGTTGGATTGATGTAGTGGGACTATCTGGGAGGGCATGTACTAAGTTACGTGGATGGAAATTTTATCATATTATTGAGCGACATGTTCATAGGGACACGAGGTATCAGAGGTGTTGTGGCCTGGGTTCTATATTTGGTGATTAATTCCTACCCATAAATTTTGGCCGTCTGCACATAGATGACTCCGTGATATGGAGGTTTTTTCTCTCATGTGGGTAGAGGCACCCGGTACTTGTGGTTTAGGTACTATTGGTTTGGGAGTGCTTTTTGTATAAATCCATATAGAAGGCATGGATCCTTGAGATTGTTTGGGTGTTCCTATGGGATGTTGGTACACGAGACACTAGGTGTCCGAAGGCTCATGAAGTCGTGTTACTACAACTTGGGCATGCCTATGAGAGGTCGGTACTTGAGACACGAGGTATCAGAAGGCACTTAGTGTCGGGTTACTATTTCATTGGCATGCCTTTGGTACTTCGGTACATGAGACATGTGTTGTTAATAGGAACCTAGTGTTGGGTTACGTTACTAAGATTATAGCATTGGCCGAAGAAGGTTATACTTCATTGTGGTGGATGGGCACCAGTGGAGTTTGTGTTTACATTGTGCATCATGCTATTTACTTTTTCTATGGATGAATTCATAATTAAAAACATATAATAGGTATGAACTATCGGGTGCTATCCAATTAAGATTCATCTCACACTCATCATGGGACCTTCAGGGAGCATGTAGCCATTATGGATTTATGTGTAAAAAAGTGATCAACTTCATGAGCTGGTTCAAATTAGCTATTGCATGGGGATTTGGAATGGACCTTGAGGTCATTCATAGCTGGATTTTACATTTTTTTATTTTTCCTTGTATGAGCATACTTAATTTATTTTGTAGCTACTGTTGGTTATCCATGAGAACCATGGTTATTGACATTTATGACCAACTATGGATGCATGATTTTTTGTTTTGGTAGTTGTTATTAGTGGTTCTCAGTAGGATTTTTTTTACATTCTTCTATTCTTGTCTATATATTACTTATATTGTTTATCAATTTTGGATATTCTTCTGCTATGAGGGTCTATATTGATTCTGCTAAGTCTTTATTACCACTGTAGGATATATTATTTTACTCATAACACTAACTTATTTTTTTCCGAGATGGTATAGCCTCCACCCTATACCTGATTAAACCCTCACTACTATTCATCAGCCTTTGGCATTAGGGAGTTGCACCAAAAGTAGTAAAACTAGACCCATTTAACAATGTTCATGTGGTTGTTTGGGTCTGGGATGTTACTTGTATCACTGTTCTATACAGAATAAAGATATTCATGTGAGACTCATGAGTCACTAGTATAGGTGGTAACATGTATACTATAGTAGGACTCTATAGTGGAACACTGTTGGACTCAATATTGATGGGAATGTGACATTCCCTAGTTGTAAGTACATAGGGATTACTACCTAACTTTGTAAAATTATCATGTGTTTTCTTTTAATTACATTATGCATTACCTACAAGATCCACTCATCTTAATAGGTGACAAAGGATTAAATGGGTTACAAAAAAAATAATTTCCTAAAAACAAGTCACAAATGATTCACCCCTATTAGTTTGACGACATGACCCTTAGAAACTTCAATTGGTATTAAGGTAGGTTACATCTATTTGGACCTACTCTAGTTATCCAGTGGATTATATTAGTAGTATATGAAGTGAAAGATTGAGTTGGAAAAAACT
Source organism: Viscum album (assembly GCA_963277665.1). Taxonomy (NCBI): domain Eukaryota; kingdom Viridiplantae; phylum Streptophyta; class Magnoliopsida; order Santalales; family Viscaceae; genus Viscum; species Viscum album. The sequence continues at coordinate 602,751,700 of OY728126.1, forward strand.
TTAGAATATAATAATATGGAAATTACTATATCTAACCTTGATGGGAAAAATGTTGATGTTTTAGTCAAATTATTAAAAATAGGGCAAAAAAGAGTGGATGTGAATCTTCCAAAAATTTCAATGATTATTAAAAATCAACCGGTATTTGAAGACACTCAAAGTGGGAATTGTTTAGTAAAATCAGTTGATTACAATTTTCATAAATCATATTCAAGATGGGATTTTCATATGATGAATTATGAATTTAGAAATAATATAAATAAACTTCCAAAATAAATGGTAATATGTTTGAAAAGTGTTTTCAAAAAAATTCTAGATGAAAAATTATATCTATAATAAGAGGTTAATTATATGGAAGAAGAATTAACCAAAAATTATAGAATTTGAAACAATCTCACAAGGCATGTGAAATAAGTGGAAGATAAAATATATCATTGAAAAGATAGATATATAGATGTTGTTAATGAATTGGAACGTATTTTTTCTAAGAACTAATTTTTTGAAATTGTTTTTATTGAAGTTATTTATTAACATGAAATGATTCATAATGTTTCTATGAATGTATAATATACTCACCCTATTGATTAAAGAAAAAATAATGAAAGATCATATCAATTTTTTACTAAAGGAAAATAAGATTCATGAGAATGAGATTCAAAAGATAATGTTTCAGTGGGAGGAAGGCATGGGATCAGTTGAAAATGAAAATATTTCTCTAAATACAGAGTGATTTTAAATAGATGTAAAAAAATATGAAAGTGAAATAAGATTATACTTTCCCATTTATATAGAAAAAGAATTATTACTATGTATTAAAATCATAAGGTTCCTATTTCTAAAAATAATCAAATTACTGTAATGAATAGATTCAGTTCCATTAAAGATAAATCTATTCTTTTCTCATTGAAGAATGTAACCCTTTATCATGATGAATATTTTTATACTAATGTAGTTTTTATGACTATTCAATATACAATATTTATATATGGAAATAATGGGGGAAGAAAAATACTCAAAAAACAAAAAAAATCATCAATGATACAAGTGATGAAATGAGGAAATTACTGTTCCCCAAAGAAGCAAGAAAATTAAAAATTTATTCCCAAAAGAATAAAAATTGTAAAGATAGTCAATATGTGTTATAGAAGAAGAAAATGAGATTTATTGGATATTTTTTGGGTTTTTGGATGTTTGTGCATAGGGAAAATTATTGATGTAAAAATATGTCATTTTATGAAAATTACAGAATTCCCTTATTTAGGGAGTGAAAAGCTGATGAAAATTTGAAACATGAAAAACAGAACTAGAATTCACATAATGAAAATTATTTTATTATCAATAGATATGATTAATAAAAAAATTTATGTGAGTATTTCCATAGAGTTAATCATTGTTATGATGAGTACTTGTATGTATCAATCATTCAAAAATCATTCGTTGAAGAGAATAGAAGTCCACAACAAAAAGTGATGTAGTTAAGAGAGGAATATGATAGGTTGGCCTTGGGTTGTGAACATAATAATAATGTTAAACCCAAAACTCCAAATATATTTGTAAATAATGATGTGAATAGTGTCTCACCAAAGAAAATAGGATTCTATTGTGGTATGAAGGGTTGCATAATTGGCCATTCTCAATTATCCCTTAATATTCATACTAAAGGAAATATAATGGAATCAAATAATGAATTAGTCTAGAATAAAAATAATAAGATATATTTGGTGAATGAAGTTACTTATGAAGAATTCGAAGAGATTCTTAATAATGGTAACCTTTTGAATTCTAATGTTATGTTTTATAGGAACATCATGTATATATATTCAAGTAAAAATTGTTTGATGTTTAAATATATTCAAGAAGAATTATTAAAGAAGATAGGAAATAATATGTGACATCATTTTTTGGGAAGAAGAATTCTATACACAAAGTAAAGAATTATTATTTTCTTAATGGGTTTTTGATCATATGTTGAGAAAAGTTGGAAGAGGCAAGAATGATGGATCAAGAATAGATAAATGAAATCACATTAATGTAAAATATGAATAATCCTTTTTCATCTAAGAATATTTTTAGGATGAGAAGAAACTCTTAACATTGTTTCTCTTACTAAGGAGATTTTAACGGCCTAATTATTCCAATATATTTTATGTTTATTTTTCATGTAGGGAAATAAAGGTGATGCATATATTTAAGAGGAGACCTAAATAAATAAAGTATTTTCATGTATCATAGCATGAAATAAATACATTAATGAAGACTATTGGAATCATGATTTCAATTTGTGAAATCTCAATTAATATTAGAAGAAATTTGGAATTTATTTATAATGAAATTCAATCATGACGAAGAATTTATTGACTGCATATCTTGAGAGGGAGCATAGATGATCTTCCATAAAATATTTATATCTTAATTCAAATTATATAAATATTATATGTTTTTAAGATATATGAATCTAATAATACATAAATATAAATATCTAGAAATTAAATCTTATCATCATTTAGGTATGTGGGTTACAAACTCTTATTTTCATCTTTAATAATACATCAAAAAGGGAGGGATATATTACATTATAGGAAATGGTGAAATATATTATTGGGATTTGATAATTATAATTTTATCATTGAGATGTACTCAATGAAAATCGTTCAAAATCATTTCAATAACCCTTTATTTGAGGTTTTTCTGTCTGGTATCAGATTCTTAATGTTTAATGAAAGCTTTGATTTTATATTTTATCACTCTTGTTTTCTACATAGAGAATTTATCACGTAGACTTAGATATGATTATTTAAAACTCTTATATATTCTATTAGGGATTCAATCATTATCACATGTAAATTTAATAATATGTGATAGAATAGAATATGATATTTTTACATTTTCTCTTTTGATAAAGACAATTACTTCTCATGTGTATAACATTGGATTTATTTCTAAAAGGCAAAGAATATTTCATAGAATTTTATGATGAATGTGGTGTTGAAAAAACATATAATGGAGGATACTAAAGAGGATAAATTATTTGTTGAGGTAGAAATTTTTTTCAATTAGTTTTGAATATGAAAATTCAATAAATCCTAAATTAGATAATGGTTTAGTTATTATATTTTATCAATAACAAGTGAAAATGGATGAAAAGTTTTTTTAACATTTAAATAAGTCCTTAAAAATTGGTTTATTTTACATGAGGGTTTTTTGAAGTTGGTTGTTTTTTATTTTTTAGAAAATTAGATATTCTATGTAGAATATAAAAAATATTTTTTGTTATGGATTTAATTAAAAACATGGGCCACACCAAGCCATCTAGCTAGGGGGATGAAAGACACCAACTTTGGGTGGAAAAGCATGACCAAAAAATAGGAAAGAATAATGTACATAGTTTTTCTCCCACAACGGATCATGTGAATGTATCAACAGAGCAAACATGATGTGGGGCAGCAGATAGGCATAGGTGGGTGTTGGAGTACACCTGCAAGAGAAACTTTTTAATGAGTTACTATGGAGATAGAAAGAGATCTTTGAACATATGCTGATGCATTGGGATTAATATGGAATGTGAGAAATCGTGTTTTTTTATGTGGTAATGTGAAAAATGAACCTAAGTTGTCTGATCAACTGATCTAAAAATCCTGGACGTCGATCGGTTTTGTCCAGATTTAAAAAATACAGAATGAACCCACTCCACAGAATAGTAATTAAACTAGTCACCAAATATTTTTGATCTTAATACATCTTCATCTTCACCATTATTATTTTTCATGTAAGTCTTGTACAATCTATGCTCAATGAAATGTCATCCCGAGCACCAACAAAGGCCTTCACTCATGGATTTATCACACTAAAAATTTTATATTGATGGAAATGTGTTCAAACATTGTTTTAAACAATTGTTGATTCTCAAATATATAAAATAAAATTATTTGTAATATATATTATACATATGACGGTGATATTCATATTCGAGGAACAAAGGCTGTGTTTGAGAGAGCTGATAATGGAATGGGTTGTCTCCAAGATTCCTTAAAATTTTGAGATAATGCCCAATGCCTATTAATACTGAGACTGAGTTCATTTATGGTGTTAGTTTATCTCACATGTGAGAGATGGTTTTGAGACGTAAATAATTTCCATGAGGCTATATCATATGAAGGATACCATGCCACTCCTTGTTTCATGAAGAATTAATTAATAAATTTGTTATAATTTGACGTATTCATAGCATACTCGGATAACGTCAAGATGAATTGAAGATTTCCATAGATTTTTTTGAAGTATGATCTCTGATCTCATGCTCATATCTGCATTAAGGACTTCTTACAATGATTCCATGTTTGAGGATGTTAGAGATACCATTTGACACTATAACAATACATTGCATTATGTGAATAGAGCCCTTGAAAAAATCAAGCATATTTCTATATTTGGTTTGTGTGAACAAAATTGTGTTTACATGAATATTGTAAACAGACACTACAACTTGTGAAGATGGACTAGCACACTTGTAAAATCAACAACCATTTAGACTTATAAATGCTAGAAATGTTTTAAAGTAAGAGTTTGTAGTTGCATTTATAAACTATTAAAAATAAAATAGTGGAAATTCAGTGGGTTTTCATGAATAATGAAGGTGTCAAACTAGGTATGAATTTTAATTTTTCAAGTTATAAATGTTTTTTAATGAGTTATACATACATGGGAGTATGATTATTGTAAATTAATATGGATAAAATCCAATAATATTATGCATGTTGTATATGCATGAAGTTTCTTCAAAGAGTGTGTTAATTATATGTGTGTGTGTATGTGAGTGCACTAGGGGGATAGTCTATGAGTGGATTATGAGATCATGAAAGATGAAAAATAGTTTTAATTTTAGGATATATATTAATTAACATATACATTCATTAATGAATTTTACATGCACATGTAAAGAATAAAATAGAATGTCCTGAAATTTAATAAATACAAGAATGAAGTTTGAAAGGTGCACATGATTTTAATATTGCATAATTAATGTTAATTGTTTTTAGAATAAACTAATGACTTTTTAATTTTAGTGATTCAAAAGAATTTTTGTATCCAAGATTTCATTGTAAAGTGAGGTTGTGTCTTCATCATAAGAAGGATTTTCCTGAGCAGTGTTTTGTTGAGGATGTTGACCATCTATAGGTGATCAGAATTTATAAAGAAAAACCAGCACTAGTGCAAAGGTTCTTGATTTTTTACATAGGCTGGATTGATCTAGAAATCATGTAGAGGGAGATTACATAATCATCTAATCAAGGGATCAAATCTTTTGGGACTCAACATTTGGAAGTTTTTATTAGGACTCTAAAGTTGTGGATGTCTTTAGTGGGACTATAGAGTAGGCTGGTGGGATGCTGGTAACACTACCATATGCAGAATAAAGAGTATCCTATAAGACTCATGAGTCCCTAGTATAGGTGGGATATTCTTCAATATAGTGGGAGTGTAGAGTTAATCATTATGGGACTCGGTGTTGATGGTAATGGGACATTCCCTAGCTGTAACCATTTACATATAGTGAAGAATTTATAACCATGGTTCATCACCGGTCACAGCAAGGATGTAAGTCTTATTATCAAAACTTGGTAAATAATCATGTGTTGTGTTTTATTTACATTCTTCATTGCATACATGATAGAATCATCCTAACTTGTGAAAGTGGTTTAACGAGGTTGTGAAAATCCAATAATTTAATAAAAACATCTCAAATCTAATCCACCCCATCATATTGTCACTGCACAATCATTGGGCACTACCAAATGTAAAATTATATAAAAAAATATCCAAATATACAATTCCCATCCAATCCAATTTTGGTTTCTCCTACACCTGGGTTATCTATGTCCAAGAATATGGGAATATCTCAATTCATGTGTTCTTATTTTCTATATCAACCCAATAATTAATAAAAAAGGACAATATACCATCTAATCCAACGTTGTAATGTCCTGGCCCCAAGGGCCACTCAATAGTTCCCAGATCCAAGTTGGTCACGTTACCTCAATGGCATCTCCAAAAAACAAAAGGCTGATGACTTTATATGAGTTCCTATGGTGTGTTTGTGGGGAAAATATTCCCTCATAGATCATACCAAATTCATTATTAAGAAGTATAATTTAGATAGATGAAGCATAACCACTGGAATACATCATCTTAAGTAAATGATATATGTAAATCAATATAAATAAATATCTAGAAAAAGAATAATATTAATAACATATACAATACTAATGAACGAATTTATGAACCTATTAAAAATGAGAGTATGAAGATTAGAGGAATAAGAATATAAATCAAGATAAAAACAACAAAAGGAAAAAACACTTGTACACATCACATCATTCATTGGATCAGTCATCTTCCCCAAATTCTCTATCCTAAATAGTAAAGGAACTCAGGCTTTTAAAGAAGCACAATTCCATGCTTCCATACATATGAGCATAATGTCTACTCTGGTACCAAACGACACCCATTATGGGTGTGATATATATATATATATATATATATATCAGTATGTCAACACTCATGGTGTCTAGACCATTCTAATTTACCCAATATATATTTAAAATGTTTTTATTTATAATGTAAAAGTGTTGCCTTAAATATATAAACAATAATAAATTGGTTCATGTTCCTAATAAACGCTCATCCCAAACCACATTTATTGGCCATAATATGATTTCTGATCTAGTACCATTGCAAATAACATTATCTATAACATGAACAAAATGTAATCAAAATGAACGAAGAAGGTATACCCCCATGTTTATGCTTTGGATTGCTGTCTGATTCACATGTAATAAATATGTTGTTCTTTAAATCATAGAAGAAGAAAAACATTTACATAATCAAGATTAAATAATTCCTAATAAATAAATCACACATTTGAAAACAACCATTAAATTCTTCAAATATAATGTGGGGCCTAGACCCTATCTTTGGAAATTACAATTGAATCCCACAGGCTTTTATGAGAGAATCCAATAATCCAATACCATTGGGCCCATCTTAGGTGAACCATATGGTGTACCATTTATCACTCGAGGAGGGTGAATTGGATACCATATGTACAATATCACATAGGTAACTAGGTATCACATAAGGCCAGGTACAACCATCATTCCAGATAATCCCATCCTTGGTTGCTCTCCATGGGAACCCATATCACCTGTGAGTAAAATAAACTATTTGAGAAGTCATCACCTTGTTTCCAAAGGATTTCTCATAGTCCATCAAGTCATAAATCACTAATCATGACTTGTCTATCAATAAATCCTTATTAAGAAAACCATGGTTTCTCCCTTTATAGGTCATTAAATCCATATCCACAAGTCATATCAATTCATGGTAAAGAATTTATAATATTTCATATCATTAAATAAAATCCTCATGCCAAAAAGGAGCATGTCATTATTCAAATCTACCAATCTAGCCATATTAATTGAAATACAATACATAATCAAAAAAGAAGGAATATATCCTTATATAATAATATTAAATCAATTGAAACCCATCACATGAAAAAAAAATACCACAATATGACATTCATACCCTGGAATTTCATATAGTTCAATCCATTAATCAATTGAAATTACATAAATAAATATGAATAAATAAATAAATATATACAAGGAACATTGAATAATCCTGACTCTTACTGGTTGAAATTAATTTCACCTTAATACATCATTCTATAAAGCTTGATCAGGATTTCCATTTTAGTTTATTCCAAATCATAGCCTTGATAAATAAAAATTTAATATGAAAAGGCACATGGAATAATTTGAATAATGGAAAACATAATGCAATAGGAAAAACACTAGGCATATAATGAAAGAAAACAATATCATATAGTAATAAACAAGGGATTTTCCACTAGAATAATCAATTCATTATAAGTTATGTTATATTAATGGAAAGCATCAATTATGCCCTAGGATTATGAAATTACATAAGACTAAATAATTAATTGAGAATAGAAATTTCCAATGGAATTGGTCTCGCTGTTCACTTATCACATTTAATTAGTTTAATCATTGAGATTACAAATCCATGGGGGAAATAATATCCAAGGCATATATCATTTTTTGGCCATTTAAGTTAGTGCACATAATAGGGTGTCCATTGAAAACCAAACTCCCTATGTTGGGGTTATCTATATGTATGGATCACTAATGGAATGGAAAATTGTCACAGCCAATTTAATAAGAATTTTTTGGGTCCACTCTATAAGTTTCTGATAAGAAGAATAATGGTGTATATTTGTAATATAGTTAAAAAGAATGAAAATGTTCTAGAAACCCATCCTTGTTGTCATGTTACTACAAAAATTCTTAAACATGGATTAATTTAACATAAAAGGGGTAAATAAAGAGATTTAGGTATAAATATTGTGAAAATCTCTGTCCAATGGAGATAGTTCAACGATATGGCAACGTCCATTGAAATCAACAAGCATGGATGCAAGAGCTTAACAAGATGGTTTTATGGCATCTATTAACAATGATACAAGAGTATATTTGAGGGAGATATGTAAAAACCCCAATTTGGGTGGAGAGGGGTCATCATGCTCCATTGAGGTGGATCAATCACAAGTGGACTGACATAGGAGGATGAAATGTGGGATACAAACAAAACCATAAAATAAAATTTAAAAATTATCCATATAGTTGGTTCCCTATGGTTTGGCCATATAATTCGAAAACCATGTTCCAAAAGTGCGAGATGTTATTTAAAATAAGTAAAATCACATGGTCTATTGAAAATTTTTACTAACCATTTGAATACCATGTGGTTTCTAACTGTCTAAGACCTAAAACTGGCCACACAATTTTGTGGCCTTCATCGCACTATTTTTCAAACCATCGTCCCATACTTTTTTCCCATTTTCGGTGCTCTGACCTTTAAATGAGCCCCACACACCCCATGATCCATGTCTAAAATTAGATAAAACAAATTAAGTTCCATTTTAAGGAATTAATCAAATAACATTATGATCCATAACTTTATATAAACCCCAAAATGACGCAATTGAATAGTGAGGATTTATTATAGTGTGTTCCTAGAGAAAGATGTTATTTTACATTATTAATGATAGTTAGAGTCCAACGTATGTTGTTGCAATGGTTGAAAATATAACAATAAAAAAATACGTGAGAAAATATTCTAATATTTATGTGAAGATGGTGTGTGTTGATGATTTTTTTAGTGGGATTTCATATATCATATTTATTATATTATGTACATTTTTTCAATTTCATTAAAAATAGTATGGTTGTTTATTACCTTATATTGATTATAGGTATATAAATCATACCATGAAAAATAAATATTAAAAATTTCAATGTATTGAAGAAAGTTTTCTTTCTATTAACGGAGATTGTGTATAATCTTAGATTGAATTTATTTTGAGGATTCTTCGTCTTTGAGTTTCAGTAAAGCATTAAAAAAGAATTATTTTACATGTAGTTATATAAAACATTAGTGAATAGATATATTATATCAAATACTAAATGTCTAATTTGTGCTCGTATGTTTCATGATTCATTTGTTTCTATTATTAATGGATATATTTTCTGTGGTTTTAATTAAAAATAACTTGTTTAATGATGATATGATGATTAGAATATAGATAAAATTTGTGCCTTATTTGAGGCCATAGAAGATTATTATCATTATAGAATTATTTTAGAATTATAGTTTTATATTTGGTACTTCCACTTATAGGGTAATGTATAAATGAGAAGGGGTGTTAGTTTATCCATTTTATTTGGTGGAAATTTTATCTTAGAATATCCAAAAGAGTATATTTTAGCTTAAATGGTCTTTCATACCAATATTTTATTAACAAAATTTTTCCCCAAATTTTTAAGATTATTTTATCCCATTTAAATATTTTCAATGAATGTGTATAATTTTATTTTAATATATTTGCATCAATGATCTATTGATCATATTATATTTATGACGAAAAGTGATCCTATTAATGGATTTGTAGTTTTTTGGATATAGTATGATTTATATTTTGAAAATTATATTACATACCTTGTTTTTATATTAAGATAGGATTTCATGGTATTTTAGAATAAATTGATGATATAAAAATACCATTATTGAATATTTAAAACAAGATAATTATATATTTTTCTAGTAGTAATTTAAAAAAATTACATCGTTATTTCTTACTTGTAGAGTAGTCATTATTATTAAAAGCACATAATACCATGAGATAATTTTTTACTCTAGGGGAAATGTTATTATATCAAACGTTTTGGGTAGGGTTTTATCAGTATGATGATGAATATTTTAATCAATTTTTATAATGTTTAATGAAGTGTATGATTCTATATGTATGAATTATTAGTGGGATATTACTCAAACATATTATAATATTGGAAATATTATACATTAGTTTGTTCATATAAAAATTAATTTTGGAATTGTTGATAAATGATTCTGTAAATTATAAATGCCTTGAAATTTTACTCATATACATTATGTCACTGATACATAGTTAGGTAATGCAATTTTTGATGTTTTTTGGAAGGTAACATTCAAATAGAGGAAATAGTGGGTTGGCCAAAATTAGGTGGTCAGTTTCTATTATTTCTTGGTAATATGAGTCTTTCAGAAGTTAAAACATAATTAATATCGAAAGTTTATAATCATTCTTTATCTTTTGACAAAATTAGTGGTCGTTAGATGTTTCAGTGTCTTGGGAGTCTAATATATTGATGTTTCATGATCCATTGAGTTGTGAATACCATAGTGTGATTCTTAACATATCTATTTGTTAAGATTGAACATCATGTTCATGATGGATTATATCAGCTGGCTATATACCAAAAATACTAGTTAAGTTACATAATAAATTTTTTTGATAGTTCTAGATCATATGACTAGAGGTTATGAAAAAAATATGGTCAATTTTGGAATATTATTTATTTAATATTATTTATATTAGGTTTGATATTAGTCTCTAATTGATCATGTAGATAGAAACTTTTTTAAAGTGATAATAATTATGTATAGATTATAAATAATGATTGTAAATAATTATTAAAAGCAGTTTACATCAATTCTAGGTCATGGATTAGTGACTTAATTCCTTACACCTCCATGTCATAACACATATTTTTCATACAAATACAACTTCAGAAAATAATATGGGTATAAATCATTTTGAGGGAATTTCTATGTCTTGTGTTATTATATACCGTGTTCTGTGGTATGATCAATTTCACTTAGTGGATTATGTATATAATAATATTATTTTTCACTCCACTACCCACAAGATATAAATAAATTATTTAAATAATATTCCATTTAGATATCCTAGATTATATAGTGTGGTTGTGATGTTTGTTACTTTTGTTTATGATATTGATAATATTATGATGATGGGGGAATTTTTCAGTCAAAAAATATGAAAACTACAAAAAAAATGAAGAATAAAATATTATTATAAAAAATAGTGTACATTTTATTTTTAGGTTTTGTTTAATTCATAAAATGAAGGATTAAAATAATATTTTCAGTATATATTAGTAATGTAAGTTTATTATTTAATATAGATTTATTATTGAAAGTTTTTATGATATTTAGTTAAATTGTATCATTAATAATACTTTTGAAAAAATGTCAGAATTACTATTCTAGAAATATAATTTTAGTTAAATTTATTCTATGTTAAAGTGAATATAAATTCATTTTTTACAGGTTGATCATATACAAAATATATTTTCCATTACTTATAAATTATTAAAAATTTAATATAGGGTTTTCTTATGGGTGTTTTGTAACCTGATAAACATGATGTATAGTTTTGTTGGTATATGTTGTCTCTGTTATTAAAAACATTAAATACATTATCTCTTACTCTATCCCATGTTATCATATTCATTGTATGGATTTACTATATGCATAACAAATAACCAAAACAAGTATAATTAAATTATATTGAAAATAATCTTACATTATTACTATAGTAAATATTTGAGTGTTTATAAATACTCTAAAACATATCCCTGTTGTATAATGGGACAAACATGGGATTTAAAAAATACTGAATATATATCCTGAATCCTTTTTTAATTGGTAATAACATCAATATTTTAATAGTTGCATTTGGAATGATCCAAAAAAATTTATATAATGAATATTATAGTGAAAATATATTAATAATGGTATGATATGACATATAGTTTAAATATTATTATTGAAATATTTTTTTTCTTGATTTTCACATTCATTGTAACTTTTTTTGACATTATAATTTTACAAACACATTGAACTTTAAATTTTAGTGATCTAATTATTTAGATGATGTGTAATTTAGTGGATCTAGTAACCCATTTCAATATTTTATCAAACACACTAAATTTCAAACAGTTTATTCCAAATCATTTCAGTCTACTATACGTTCCATGAGTATAAACCATATATTTTTGGGAATAACCTCACTCTCACAATTACCAAAAACTAATAACCTTAACCTTTTAAAAAATGTGGATTATTTATTGATATGATGGACATTATATTGAAAAATAAAAAAACCTTTCAACAAATGTAACAAAAAAACTCGTACACCAAATATCAATATAGAAAGAAAAATAAATAAAATAGCATTTCACATATCAATATTATATAACATATAATCACAAAATTAAACCATAAAAACATTTTATAAACAAATAATCAAAAAAATAAATGATAAACTAAAATATTAAATTGATGAATAATGAAGGTGAGCATATCCAAAATACTTGTGGTAATGAAACAAAATTAAGTCTATATGCATATCATTCTTCTTATGATACCTAGACAGAACCAATTATACTATCTACAATATCCCCAAGTATTCAAATTCATATTATTTCATTTAAACTGAGGGTTTTATTCCATTTACATGTGTTAATGATAAAAGAATCTACATAATCATAGGTATGTGAACTGTAACATCACATAAATTACCAAGAATTTTTTATAATAATTTTCTTGTGTTTAATGAAATTTTCTATGTGAAATGTCATTATAAAATTAACAACTATTTATTTTATTATGGTACTATATTAGAGAATATTATAATTAGTATACATATAGCAAATGAATATAATAAATAAACTTTAATTGGAATTTAATAATACTATGAATGTATCAGAATTATAATATATAATATATTGTAAATTTAATTAAAATATAAAAATATGTAAAGTGAAAAATTGATAATTAATCCTTAGTTACAATATATTGTATTCTAAAAAATTATTTGTATATGTTATATATTTTTCATTTTAAAAAATAAATCAATTATATTTAAATATTTATATAAAAATGTAATTAATTTTTATATTCTAAACTAAATTAACATGCCCTAAATTATTAAAAATTAGTGAGAAATTAAAATAAAACCATATAGAAATTACAATTTTATTTCTATATAAATTATTATTTTATTATCATGTAAATTTATTTAAAATTATTTTTTTGGAATTCATAAATTTATTTCAATATTATATATTAAATTTTTAATAATAGGAAATTAAAATTATCTAATATTTAAAATATCAATTTCATAGAAGCAATTAGCCACTGGAGATATAATTTAAATTTTAAAATATATATTTAAATTACGTATATAAAAAATATTAACTGAGTATTATAATTATTATAAATAAATCTTTATTGATGTATTTTACCACATATTTTATTCATTTTTTTATTTATATGGACACATTAATTTGATGCTTTTTATTCCCATCAAATTAAAAAATTAATATTAAAAAAATATAGCATCTATATCTATAAATGGGGAATTAATCAACCCATTCCAGGAGGAACCTCAAGTTAATTTTCCCTAACTTATAATTTTTAGATTCAATTTTATTCGTTTATCATTGACATTTGTAATCCCTTTATTTTAGGAATAAACTCATTCTAAAAATATCATATAGGGTTTCCAAGAGGAATCATAATGTTCTTATTTTTATGTAAGGATTCGTTTCCTTTTATTTTCTCATATCCTATTATCCCATTAATTAATGGATATAGTTTACAAATTTTATAAAATATAAAGAAAAATATTATAATTTTTAAAAAATAACTTTAAAATAATAAATTTTCATATTCAATATTCATTAACATAATAAGAATATGTTCATATTGTATACTATTTTACTTCTAATATCAATAATAATAAAATATTATAACAATTTATGACTATTGAAACCTAAATGTTAAAAATAAATTATATTAATAAATGAAATTATTTTTTTTTCGATTTGAAAAACATAAAATTAAATTTTTATTCATTTATAAATTTTAATATTATGAATTAAAACATTAAAAAAAGAATGTATAGGATTTCACCTTTCTAAACTACACCAACACCATTGGGAGAGTGAACATGAGATATGAAAAATTAATGAATCGCTATGAATTTAATACCCATTTATTGTTCATATGTTGAAACATTTTACATGGAATAGTGATAAAGCCTTCTATATCAGAATGTACATAAAACCTAATAATTATAAATATATAATGATCAAAATAATATTTTTAATATTAATATACATAAAATAATTAAAATAATTTCTATATAAATAGTTTAATAAATATTTATAATGTTTTTTAATAGAATATTTTTAATTTTAGTTGGATAATACATTCAGTTTGAGTTCACTCTTGATAAAATGGATTAAATTTTTGATAATTTTATTTATGTCTTCTCTATTCAATAATTCAATTCTATATCAATGATATAATGGTTATATAGCATAACATGGACATATTTTTCAGTCACAATGTAATGAATTGAGATTTTAAAGAGTGAGAAGGTGAATTATAATATACATATTGAATTATAGAATATCAATATTTATGGATATATTAATTTAGATTTATTTATTTAATGTAGAATAAAAATAAAACAAGTATACATATAAATTTTGATAGTCGATCGGATCTAAATGATCCTTGTAATATTTTAAACCCTATGCCAAATTTAGAGTCAGGTAACCCAATATATAAACTAGAATGGAATTATACAGTGACATTTTCTTAACAAGTGTCTCAACCAGATTAAAAATAATTTCCCCCCAAGTGGTTTAAACCCAAAATAGAGAAATGATTTTTATATAAAGACATAAATCAAAGAGTCTTCATTTTTTCTTGGAGGATATATATAAATATTTACAATATTTGGGGAGTCAAAAACCAAAAATAAATTATTTTAAGGGGAAGTATATCATTTTAAAATAACTGTGATATAATTATAAAGGACTACGTAGATCAACATAACCATAGAAAATATTCATAGTCAGAGTATCAGTAAGACATGTAACTATCTAGTAGAAAACAATAATATGATTTCAGTTTTACTAGGATTATAAGGTAATAACCTAAAAAATAAATCACATATAACAATATGGAATGTCCTCCCTATTATATCTCTTTCTCACATGAACCATTTCTATAAAATCTATTAATTTAGAGTTTCATTTTCTTAAAAAAGACTTATAATTTTAAATATCTTAAATATTTATTCAGTAACCAAACTATATCATAATTTTTTACACTTTTATCCCATATAAAAATACATGTATAAATGAAAAAAATTTATTCATCTATGTATTATTAAATATTATAAATAAAATTAAACCTACAAATTGGAATCCATTTTATTAATTGATATTAAATTAAATAAAATCATTAAAATCATTTGATTACCCCTGGATAATAATAAGTACTGACTCATTATTTTATTTCTATTTTGAAATTTTATAATTTGATTAACGTAGTTTTCTATGTTAATTTTATTAAATATATATTTCAATAAGATCTAATTTTTTTCATAAAAAATCAATTCAAGTTACCATATATGATAAATATATATCAAGTGATATTAGAGGACAAAACAAATTTATTTTATTCCTTAAAAACATTAATTATATTGAAATATAAATTTATATTTACATATGAACATATTTTAATGTTTTAGAAAATTTTATTAATCTTTATTTATGAAATTGTGATACCATAACATGTTAAATACACTCCAAAAAAGGGTATTATACTTCATCATTAACATGCGATACCATTTTATGTATCCTACATGCATTCTATAGAAAATAAACTTTTACACATACATGATTAATTACCATTATGTAGTTACAATAAAAAATCATATTACATTAAACTAGATGATGGAAAACCATACATGGTATTTGAAATCATTATAGAACCCTTACATATGTATTGGATATCCTTTCATAATAGTTATGTACCATTACACATTTAATTTAAATAAATTTGTACAATTATATAAATATGAATGTACCTGAACACAAGATTTATAATATAATAGTGTCCCTAATATAACTATGATTTACCATTATTCAATATTGCAACACCCTTAAGCGATTTTAATGATACATTTATAAAACTATTATAAATTGTTACTTACCTTTATTTAACTATAAATAAAATTAAAATTACAGAACAATGTAATTAAATATATACAATGTTTTTTACATTAAAAAAACTAATATACCATTACACTACATGATGTACATTTACGTTACACCATATATAATAGGGTCACCTTACATTTCATTATAAAAATCAATATATCCTTCATAAACCCATTGAAACATTGTATTACCTTTAGAAAACTCTATAAAGTATCCACTACCCATACATAACATATATAAACATATGGTTACCTATATTTAAAACTATAAAAACATGGAAAATGATATTAAGATATCTAAAAAATTTCCCATGTAACTCAACATTAATGGTTTAAAACATGTTATAAAAAACTAATAAATGAAATATAAATATATTAAAAATAACAAATTAATCAAATTGAACATGATTTAATAATTATATATAATAAAGAGTTTATACATAATATAAATTTTAAAATAATAAACTTGATATTTTCTAATTATCAAAACATATTAAAATAAATATGTTAAAATTTTCTAAAGTAATAATATTATATATAATAAACTATATTTATTTCATTTTCCATGTTACATTATATCGTTTATGGCTTACATATGATGCCATAAAGGGAGAATTATTCACTCATTCCTTTAAATTTAATTATTTTTATTTTTATAACAAATCATTGTTTAATTTTCTAAAAAAATACTTCATTTTAATATTTCATAGTCCATTTACATCATTTTATTTTATATACAATATCATATAAATAAGAAGTATCTGTTAATATTTAAAAAAATAGAAAGTAGTTTTATAAAAAAAAAATTTCATATGTTCCCATAATATATTTATCACTTATATTAATATAATTTTATGTTATACAAATTAAACATACATTATCATTTTTATTTTCTATTTTGAAAAATGTTCATAGTGTCATTTAATTTCTTTCAATTGATGATTTATTTTTATAAATCACAAATATTATAACTAACCATTTATGAAATATTGAGATAATTATGTTACATATTATTATGGGTCGTGAATACTTTCATGTTTATGTTTCATAAATATATAAGGGTTTATTTTATAAAATAAGTGTGCATAAAAGTATTATTTTATTTAATAAATTGTTTAAATATTCTTATGTCAATATATTATTATGTCTGGGAATATTTTATTTATGCAAGTTTATTCCATTGTATAATACCTATTGTTATCCTTGTCCAATGTGTTATGATAACCATTATATTCAATATATTCTTATGGTATCTCGTGATTAGGAATGATCATTGTTATTTTGTGATGGTATATTTCTATTTTATTTAAAATCATTTTTGTTTCATGATTAATCTATCATAATTTTCGAATTCATCGTCATGTATCAGGTTTATTTTTCCAATCTCATGTTATTTTATCATAAAATAAACATTTCTCATATATCGAATGTTTTATTTTTTTCATTGTTGAACACCCCAAATAAAAAATATTTATCATGAATATGAATAATACTTTTATGCATGATATTTTTTATGGAAAATGTGTGTATAAAATATTATAGTAGAAAAATATATTATATTTTTAAATATTATTGATATATAATTACTAATTATTTTTTATAATACATTTTTTTTAGATGAATATTTTTAATTTAGATTAGTTTATATAATAATGAAAATGATGTATGATATTGGTATGTTGTTTATATGTCATCTTAGTTTGCATCAATATGGCATTTTATAACGTTTTATCTATTATACTTAGAAGAATATAAGGATAAATCAAAATGAAATTAATGTTAAACCGATGGTTTCAATGTTGTAGACATTAGATGGTAATATTTGTCATATTAAAATTATTGTTAACTCAATATTTCTATGATATTTTCATAAATTATTTTCAGCTATCATATTATAATTTATAATAGTTTTCAAGTGGAATAAAAACTTATATTTTTGAGAGGTATTCTTGTTATCTATTAAAGGATATAAAACATCCCATTTTATTCTGGATCTAATCAATATTCCCTTCAAAAAAATTATCATAGACCATTCATTCACAAACATAAGGATTAGTTATGGTGTTATTGATTAAAAATGTAGTGGTGTGATTATTGAAAAAAAGTTTACAATCATCTAAAATTTATGTTTATCAATAATAAACTTGATGAAAAATTTGTTATTAATACAATTTATTATTGAATGACATATTTTGAAAATAGTATATCCCTATACATTGGTATAATGTAAACTATCAAGATAGGGACGTACATTTTTATATCTCAAATCATCTAACTAATTCGTATCGAATAAAAGATGATTATGAACTCCATATAGAATCTGATTTCATATTTTTTATTCTAATTCATTATCATGAGGGATATTTTTATTAAATGGTGTAATAATATAAATATTAATTGTATGTTATTTATGTGTGTTAATGTTGATATATATTTTAATTAAATTTTCTATTATCCCCCATGATCATATTTTTTTAAAAAAATTGTTTTCTACTGATTATTTTGACTATATCAATAAATATTTACCAAACAACTCTTATTAAATAGAATAATGTTGATACATTTAAAATATTATTTTTATTTGTTTTACATTATACATATATTCATCACACTAGGTGGTAGAAAAGAATTATGTAGTGGAAATATGGAATTGTTAAATTAAAAATATTTCTACCAAAACAATCATAATACTCTAGATCAAGTATATAAATATCTAATTCAATATATGTATAATAAAATATAATATATAAATATTAATATAAATAAATAAATTATTCCCCATTCAAACTGACGTCTTCAATATGTTACCCTCTTCATTAAATTTTCTGCAGCATGAATGATATAACAAAGGATCACTTGAGATCATCCCCAAGTGAACTATTACTCTTATTTCATAATTATATATTCATTGTTTGACATTATGATAAAATAATATTTCATTGATACATTCATGAATACAAAAACATTAAAATAATGAATGTTGACTAATGAAGATATACATTGACAATTTTCCTTTTCTATTTAGTATATATATAGTAACACCCAGATATTTTAAAATATAATCATCATATTTGATAGTGTGTATGACACACAATATAAATGATAAATGGGAAACAAATACATTGATACCTTACACTATATTTAATATATTAAATAAAATAGAATGATGACATCTCATCAAATTCTTGCACCACTAATTTGTAAGCAATTACAGAAAAAAATTAATTTCTTAGATGAATAGCCTTATATGAAATACTAAGCCTCACAAAATATTATTTATATTATTATTTAAAATAATAATTATACCATAGATATTATGTTGGAGGTTTTGAGTAGGATTACCTAGGTTATGAAATATTTATATTCAAAAATATAAAATAAAATCATTTGTTAAAAATATTTATAATTTCAATGATGTGTACGACATAATATCACTGACCAAGAGTTGCGATTCATTGAAACATTACATGGAATTTATTAAAGATTGTTTTAGTAAAAATAGGTGATATATATGAAATGAAAATTATAATATAATTATAATATATATATATATATATAATATACATTTCATTCATTCAATACAATAATAATCTGGAAACAGAATTCTTGAGTATGTACGACCAACCTTCTTAATGAAATAATGTATTTCATTTTCTATAAAATGATTTTAAGGATTGCTCTATATAAATATATACTAAATGTATATATTATATTTAGGTCCTGTTTTATTTTCTAAGGATTATGACATAATGATCTATGTCCATGGAAAAAATAACAGGTCAAAAAATACTTGAAAAAAAATGTAATTAACATCGAAAGAAATACAAATAAAGAATATTTATTGACCAATTGGTGATAAGATGTTATAAAATGATCATATATGATATTATATAAATTAAAAGGTTATTGTATAATTTAGTATCATTATTAAAACCATTATAAAAAGGATGAGGTCTATTTAATCAAAATAATGTATAAGGGAATGGATTTTATCTCAAGTTACATTTTTTTAGATTTAATTGAAATTATACAATAATTCAATTTTATGTTCTTTAAATATTACCCCATTTTACATAAATATCGAAATATTTTATTATTAATTTTTTTTAATCTTTAAATATGAATTATATCACTCATGGGGATGTTACTTGAAAATTATGAATAGAGAAAAAGTATTGTACAATAAAAATTTCTTCTATGACTGCTGACATTCACTAAAAGCAATCACATTATAATAATAATTTTCCAATAAAAATTAAATTTATGATAAATATAAATATTATTGTGTAATATATTTTATTATTTTAAATAAATTTCAAATTTTATATAATTTTTTACTGTGAATGTTATCAATTCATTGGAAAAATATTGATAAATTTTTATCAATTACCCAATTATGATATTTGATAATAGACATTGTCCTTAAATTAGATATTATTCAATATATGATGAATTATTCTTTAATTGTATTTCATGGGTTGGGAACCATTTTAACATACTCCCCTTGATTCATTAGTAATCTCAAACGATGAATTAGTATTCCAAATCAGATGAGTTTCTACATGGTTTATTTTTAACCTCATTGTGAAATGCCTCAAAGCTAAAGGTTCCACATGTATTGAAAACATTATTTCCATTATTTAATTATTTACATCATTTATAATGTATTTATTATTATTTTCAATGATATTATTTCAATAAAATTATCTGGGGAACAATTTCAGTATCAGTGTGTTGATAAAATGTAATATGATTCATTTATTTACAGTTACATATTGATTTTTACTTATAAATATATTTATGGGTATTTTGTGTTCTATTATATAACATGACATATTCAATGTGATTATAGATACATTATAGATAATGTTTTAGTTAACCTTTATGAGAAATTTGGTCTCACCCTTCTTTTTTCTTCTTTCCCAATGTTATAATGAATTGATCATTGAATATGTTTTAGAGGACACATTTTACTAGAATTTTCTATTTTTTATTATATATTTTCCATTAATTATGTAAAAAGAGTATTGTGTGTGTAATATACATTCCAAAATTGGTAATCTGGCATGTCCTTTTGTATTTGAATCCTATATCTATTCCAATATAATAATGTAAGGAACCAGCTCTGGTATATTGGGTTCAGGATGTTATTGTTGGAATAAAATTATGCTCAATATAATCTATAGAAACTATTCATAGGGACACATATATCATAGACCCTCAAGATAATAAATTCATTAAGGTTATGTATATAATATGATCTTAATGAATCCATGATTATGATTTCATGACTATATACAGATATAATTTTCAATTTCTGTTTAGTATTTCACTTGTTTAGGGATTATAAATTAATTTTTATAATGGTATGATATAATATAGTGTATGTTATCATTTATAAATTTCTCTTAACAGAAGTAATGTGAACCTCACCAATGAAAATGATCCAAATAGTATTATTGATCATTTTTTTATGGTATTGAGAATGTATTTGGAGGGAAACTATATTCTCACACATTTCTATCCTATAAAGAAATATTATCACGTTTTATAGAGATTGAGAAAGAGTTATATTTTTATTTTTTAATTAGAGGTAATCATGAGAAGAATATGATATCTTGTAAAAATAAAGATAAAGGTATGATGGGAAAGAAGTGGTTTCCCATATGTGATCATTACAGAAAGAAACACCCTAGTACTTGTTTAAAATGATTGGGTGATTTCAACAACTGTGTATTAAAATTTATCCATGATTTTTATTTCTAAGTTTTGCAAAAAGTTTCCAATATACATTGATGTAGTTATTGTGATATAGATAACTAAAAAATTTAATTTCTTAAGAATTAATGGAATAAACCTCTAAAGAAGTAAATAGATTGTTGCCAATATTATGTTATTACCACAGATGAATAGGAATGTCTAATGTTCCTGAGTTTTATTAATGAATTGATTTATTTTCTTATTTTATCAATGTTTCCTGTTTATATGAATAATTAATTGTATAATAATTTTAATGGAGTAGTTTTTTATTATATTTTTGACAGATGTACATAATTGTATTGGTAAACATGAGAAATGATTTAGTACCATCATTATATTTCTCGAAAATATTTTATATAGGGATATTAAGACCTTAAAATGTTCTTGACGTTGAGATAATGTTGTTGGGATAATTAAATTAGTTATTTGTATAATTTAAATTGGATAACAGTAAAAAAAATTATAACTGACTAATAACTAAATGAAAAACGAGGTTATGTTATCATTGATGTAGTTATTTTTTATTTATTTAATAAATTCGTCCAATAATCTCATTTTTTATAAAAAATACGTAGGAATGTATGTTCTTAATTAGGTTCTATAGTAATTGATGTTAATAAAATTTTTAAATAAAATATATGATGAAGGTATTCACTTGATTCGTATGTGAAGAATAAGAGATTCTCCATATTGATTGTTGATTAATGATAATTTTATTTTAGAAGTTTTAGGACTGTATTTTTAATATTTTATATCATAATATTTCTGGATCATACATTACACTAAACATTTATGAAATGGTTTATATTGATCCTTGTAAAAATGATTTAGAGATTATTGCATTACAATACAATACGATGAAACATGTGCTAATATATGATGTTGGAAGAGTTTATGGGAAACCCAAATTATATTATTGTGCTTATCAAATAGAAATATATAAAGTAATTTTACATACATATATTCATAAGTAGTTAATTAATTCCTTAAAAATGTGAAAATGGTTATGAAACAAAACTTTTGTCCTAATATCAAAATTTTTAATGATACGAATGAACGTTTACTCACCTATTTGGTATATAGATTTTTGTTTTTATCATTATTTTGATTACCCAAATTTTTTTATGGAATGTTCTATATATCTTCACATCTTTATTGGGGGGTTATTTTTATCTTCAATATACCTTCTTTAATTTCACAATTATGTTCTCCCATATGGAAACCTAGTATTGTGATTATTCTAGATGAATTTTATATATACTTTCCCTCATACTATGTGGGTATTTTATTATCCACTTTATGTAATGTTTTTTTTCAAAAAACTAATTACCTTTATCGAGATTAAATTGTCTTTATGGAATTGATTTAGTTTGTTTCACAAGAAAGAATAATTTTTTAAATTTCTTCTGTTATATGCATGACTTTTTAAAAAAAATATTATTTATATTATTTTTTAAATAAAAAATATCTACATGCTATTAAATGAGTAGATATAAAAAGTTATTAATTTAATATTTAAAATTTACATTATTAAAATATATAAAATGATATAATTTTTACCAATAAATTATAAATGAAAATAAAAAGAAATTGAATATAAAAGAAATGTTTTTTTGAAACACAAATTTTATCATCCAAAAAAAAATTATCTTAATAAATTAATGTAATTAATATTATAAGAATATTTTAACTATATATATATATATATATATTATTCAATAAATTACATTGACATCCATCTAATAGATTTTTTTTTCATAAGATAAGAAAAAATCTAATTTTACGCATAATAAGGTGTAATTTTTTGGTCGTGGTTTTTTAGACTATAAATGGGAATCATATTTCAAAACTAAAATTTTAAACAATTATTATTGTTTTTCGAAAAAATAAAAATTATTTTTATAATTTTAATTTAAAAACCTTTTTTATTAATTTTTTGTATTTTTCAATGATTTTTCATTTTGGGTGAATAGAGAAAATACTAATTTTTACTGGTAAACTAAATTTTCATATAAATAATTTATAATATAAAATTATATTTTTAAATTGTTTTAAAATAAAAACATATCAATTATGAATCAATTATTTTAATTTAAGTAATTTTAATCAATTTTATATTAAATTTAGATATGAAATCAGTGTAACATTATAAAATATTTCACATTAAAAACACTATTTATTGACCCTTCTATGGGATTAATTTTAAATTAATTTTTTTCCAAATTCATTGATTGAATATTGAAAAATGGATTTTATATTTGAAATCATAATTATTTAAAATTTCTAATATTCCCATGTAAATTATTGATCAATTTCAATAGTAAAAGTAATTAAAATTAATTTCAAAAATTTAGAGAAATCTGAATTTACTAATGGTCTAATATATAATCTTAAAGGGAAAATAAAGTAGAAAATTATAAATAAACATTATTATGGATATATATAGAACTATATAACCATTTTGTACAATTTTAAGAGTTATAGTGAAAATTTTCCATGAATGTGACCATTATGATATGTTAATTAAAGGGAAAGACAAAATTGTTATTGTTCTCCATTTTAATTTTTCAAAATCATGGGAATTGGAGAAAATATAATTGGTTTTGTTATATAAATTATTTTAAAATATAAATAAATTTTACAAATAATATTAATTTATCTTAGTTTTATTGAAGAATTAGTTACATAAAATTATTCTAAAACAGTAACACAATATTTATCAAGATAAAAATAAAATAAAACAAATGTCCATTAAATATTAAAATCAAAGATGACTGAATGATTTATTAAGATGAATTATTTTTTAATATTATTATGTCATTTTAAAGAGTTTTTAAATTATTATGTTTGAATTAAATAATGTTATTGATATTATTAAATTCAAATTAAATTAATAATGTCTAAATTGAAATTAATGTAATTTTATAATAAACAATATTCCATTAATTGGTTTAAAATAACTAATGATCCAATATTCATACATGTGATTTTTTAATTTTCAAAAAAATAATTAATGGTCTAATTTTATTATAATATTTATTATTTCAATCATTAAATAGTAAAATCTGGTTAGTGTTTTAATAGTTTCGGTGGTTCTTTTTCACAATACATTAACTTGTTTTATAATTTGTTACAACACAAATATGATTTTTTATTTTAATAAATTTATATATAATTAGTAATAATTGGGACAAAATTATATTTAATTGATCATTTTATTTTAGTCTTAATGTATAAAACTACATTGGATAAAAAATAATTTACAATAATGAAAAATGAAAATGATAAAATTAAGAATCATATGAGTTAAAGAAAACATGTTTAAAACATGAGTCATATTGTGTGGTAGTGGTGTAAATCAACCACATAATTCCTAAACAAAATTATATATATAAATATATATATATATATATTCGGGTGTGTGTGTTCTATATGAGGTATGATTGGCGTCCAACTAAAAAACCACTTTTGTGTATTCACAAGAATGCAACTCCACCTCAACTATAATAAGGCAATCACCCATACTTGTTATTCAAATCTCTCGTGAATTTTTTATCAACCAGGATATAACCAATAAAATTCCAAAATTAATTCCCCTCATCCTCGAATAATTATCTTGTTAATAATCTAATCATTTGAATTTATTATTTCAATCCCAAAGAAGATACCTCAATGAAAGTAATGTTCTTCTAAAAATATATTCAATTTTCATTGGTCTCTACATTATTAAATATTTATTATATTATAGTTGTATAATAACATAATAATAATCAATATAATAGAATCTTATAATGTCATTTTTATTACCTACATCTTCATTTTCATCCTAAATTTGGGATTTACAATCATTGTTCATGTGTATGGTGGACTACCGCATTGTGAACCAATGTAATTTATTCTTCCATTACCTCCAATAAAGGTTGAGATTAATATGGTAAATAATATTTATATACTATTAAAAAGATAATTATAAATATTTATTATTAATTAATTAATATATAACACATAACATCATTATTTTACCTTTTTAGGAATACGATAACATTGTTTGTTTTTACGGCAGACGACCACCTCACGAAGTCAGGTTATTCATTTATGTTTTTCATGGAATATATTAAGAATTGTTTTATTAAATTTATTTGATATATATGAAATAAAAATGACACTAAAATGATAATATTTATTTAAAATTTATTATTTTTTATTTCAATATGATATGAGAATTGAAAATTTTCTATGAGTATATACGACATACCCTCTCCATGGATAGTGTATTTAGTTTGGTATCACAAAATACTATGTATTCCAACATATAACTATATATTATTAATATATATGATATTTATATAATGATTCAAATGATGGAGATGATAAAATCATGTTCTAATTATGTGGATAAAAAATAAAAAATCCAACACATAAAAAAAGGTAATTAACTACCAAAAAATGAAAATAATGAATGGTTCTTAAGAAATGATTCAAAAAAATTTATAAAAGTATAATTAGTGATATTATAATGAGTAATATGTTTTTTAATTTGTTAATAAAATTATTGAATCATTCTAAAGGAGGATAAATAGTGTTCAACAAAATAAGAAGTGTAAGGTATGTGATTTTGTCTAAATTTAAATTTCATTGATAATTAATTTTTATCAGAAAAGAATGACAATAATTTTGTGTAAGTACTAATCATTTATCATGTAATATAATACATTCCTTATCAATTATGTAATTTTATTTTTAAAATATTAATTATCTCACAAATGTGGATTTAACATTAAATTTTCAAAATGGAAAAACATATTGTGAAACCTCACTTTATGATTTGATTGTTAACCACCTATTGGAAAGATTACTTTATTATAATTATTTTAAATTATAATTTACAATTATCATAAACATATATATTCTTGTGTAATATACATTATTATTTCATCATCCATATAAAAGTTTTACATACGGTGTTTACAATGATTGATATTGAATAATTACAGAAATATTGATAATTCTATATCCTTAAATAAAAACAAATATTTTATGAGGTATACTATTTATGAATAAAATTTATTATTAGATATATGAGTAATTATTTGTAATTTTACGAAATTGATATGGTCTATTTAATATAATCCGTAAGAGACATCAATAGTCTTAGGAGATGAATCAGTTGGATAAATGAGATGTATGTATACTCGGTATGATCTAAAAATTCTTATGAATGGTCATGATGATAATGGATATGTGTGCATAAGAAATATGGTGTCAAAATTTAAGAATTTATTCCATTGAAAATTAAATTAATATTATTATCCATGAGATTTTTTTATGATATAATATATGCATGTATTTTATTATCTGTTTATTGATTAAATTTCATGTGTTTTAATTATTTACTATTCTATATTTATTTTTCCTTATAAAAGTATTTATGATTCATTTTCTAGTTGTCTACATTTTCATTTTTATTGTCATTAATTTAGCATGATATCTTTCACTAAAAACCCTTACTGAGGATTTAATGTCACTATTTTTTCCCTAATTTTATGAAGAAGATATCTTGAATCAGATTTCAAGGATTCGCTTTATTAAGATTAGTAATATACTATGATTTATTTTCAATTCACACTATAAATTGGGATTCATGATTGTAATCAGTTTTCCAAAACTTCTAATATGATAGGTCTTTTGTGATTTTATTCATGTATCTATAACAAATATAATAAACTAAGGCACCAACACTAGGCTACTAGTGTAATAGTAATAACAAATATACTTAGAGAATGTAGGGGAGGAGGAGGAATTAATTATAAGGGTATATATTTCACATTTTATTGCTAAAAAGAATCTATATACACAAATTAATCCCTATTTAATAGAATTTTAGTCATTTAAAACATGTAAACCATAAAATCATATGAAATTTTAATTTATAATCATATTAAAATTTTGGTAAAGATTAAGAAAAATTGAAAACTCGTTAAATAAACAATAATATATATTTTGTTCAAATAAAAATCACCAAAATGTATCATTTATACATGATATGTTTAAAGATCATTAAATAAATAATATTAAATCAAAAAAATATTTTTGGACATAATAACATTTATTCACTAATGATATGTGAATAATAGAACAGTTAAATTAATTTATTCTTATTTCAATAAAGATTCACATTTAGATGTATTTACATATACATTTAAATGTGTAGAATACACACATAGACATTCAGTATCACACGCAAGGGTTTAATACTTACTAATAAACTCTAAATTTTTCTCATTTTTTAAAAATTCGGGGCATATTTTTCTTGTGACCCTCCACAAACTCATATAAATTAATGTGATTTATAATAATTGAATGAAGAGTTGTCTTGAAACTTATTATAAATCCTAAATATGTATAAATAATTCATAAATATGGAAACCCCCTATGGAGAGTTATAATGAATTATAATCCATTTTTATGATGATATTATACAGGGATGAATTCATAAATTTTATCCTCATCCTTTCATGATATCTGTATATATTTTTAATTATAATGTATGTGTAACCGATAAATTCTGACACATAGAAATAATATACATACCACCATGCTGGATAACTGACAACACATCTTGTTATAAATCGAGAAAGGTATAAAACTTTTTATATGGGTATCAATAATGGGATAAGAATAATTTATCCTTTAGGATATAATAATGACTAATTTTAAAAAATGTGTATATTACAAAAAAACATAGTCAACTATAAATATTCAAATATACAGTTTTAAATATAAACATAGATTCGAATACAAAACAAAATAATTATATTAGAATGCATAACTCGCTACAATTATAAAGTGGAGAACACTAAACAAAACCTCCCATATAGATTCATTTATATGTTAGTATTCCTCACTTATTGAAGGAATTATCCTTTAAGCATAAATTTAACAACCCAAACTTTTTAATATATTATTGTTTTATGATATAATATGTGTTATATTTTACCATACAAAAACCCATATATATTAATAAATTATGTAAGTATATAGTTAAATGTTTCAATTACAATTGATCTATTTTTAACCATTGTTCAATATAAGAGTTGGGAACTATACTCTTAGTGATAATTTTTATGTTTTAAATTGTTTGTATAATGGACTAATAATAAATAATATAAAATGGAGAAACAATGGCCACAATAAGTAGAGTCATGTTGTATGAATCAAATATTTTATAACATGGGATTGTGGTATCATCACTGGGGTTCACTCATGACCCAACCCAAGCTGAGCATTTATATGTGAACAAACGAATGAAATCATATATTGAATAAGATTTAGATAATAGAAATTTCTTCATGGGTGATATTCCCCTAGCCACCCAATGAATCTACCAACATAAACCATCATACAATAATGTTTTATTTGGTTATTATAAGGGGTTATGTTTTGAGGACCTCTTTAATAAATTTGTAATTTCATTGTATAAAAAATTAATATTCCATCAATTCCATTTTATGAATTGTTTTTCTTAATAAAATTGAGATAGAATTTGATCAATTTATTTCTAATATGGAAATTTTATTTTCTATAAAATATATAAATATGTTTAATATACAATTATATTGTGTATAATAATAATTTTAATTCAGTAGTAAGGTAAAAACACTTAATTAAATATAAATGATAAAATAATTTTTCTTCCAAGAGATAGAAATTTTAATATGCACTATTAATCTGCTAATATTTTTAGTAAGAAAGGATCATTATTTTTTTATAAAATAATAATCATATTTATAGAATATTATTTATCAAATAAATTTCATTTTAAAAAAAAATCAACAAATAATTTGATAAAGGGTTAATCGGTAAGGATTTTCTAAAACACAATTTTTATTTATTAATAGTAAAACAATAGTTAGAATTTTTAAGTATGTTTAATAACTTCATAATTATTTTGATATTGATTTTATAACCGAATAAAAAAAATCTAAAAACTAAAATATTATATTTTATTAAAATTATATATTTTAAGATATTTTAATAATTTTCTAAAACTATAATTTTCATTCCAATGTGTAAAATGGAAATATTAAAATTAAATACATTATTTATCTGAAAAAATGAATCTTACATGAAAATATTATTAATATATAATCATTATTGGGTATTTTGGATTTAATTAAAATAAAATATGACTAAATATTCCAAATCCATGGTTTTTCATTTTCCACAGCCTAGGATTCCATTGTCCTGTATTTGGAAATTAATAAAAAAAATCCTCCAAATTTTCTGTAAATATCAAACCATTTCTCCATTTTATTTCACTCCAAATACAAACTACATGAGGATCTGGATGTTTTACTTATATTCAATTCCCCTCAAGGTTTCCCCAATCACCCATGTCCCAATCCACTAATTTTAGGAACAATACTTCATAGTAAGGAAAATATCCTTCTTTTCTCTTAGTTTCTAGAACTACTTTTTATACATTCCTAATGAATTCTATAGTAAATTTTTCATATTTCATTTCTATTTATTACCTTAATTCCATTTTATGTTTTATTAAGTTTATAACCATGCCCCGTCTTTTTTTTGGTTTTTTATAACCAAATTTTATACCCATTATACTATTGAATTAACATCTCAAAATTTTACTATTCTCCGTAAGAATTGTCTATTACATTATTTTTTAAGAAATAAATCTTATAATATTCTATGATTATTCAAAATTATGTAAAAAAAATTTATTTGATACTGGTATTAACATTAATATATTCTAAATTATTATTATGTGGGTTTACATTGAAACAATTACCATGTTTTTAAGAACTTTCGAAATGCCATGATATTTATATTAACTCTTTTATATTTTAATTTTCCATTTTTTATATATAAAATGAATTATTATTATCATTATGCATATGTATGAAATTAAATTAAGAGATATTATGGGTTCACCCTGATATAACTTCATTACATTGGGTAAATAATTAAATCTCTCAAAATGTTATGTTTTACAATACCTTAGTGAGTGACCTTCATAATTTTTATGACAACATGATGAAAAAACAAGGTTGAATGATTATTAATGAATCATATAAATTTTATATACCCATTAAAATGTAATGATTCTTATTATTTTAATTATTATACACCCTTTTTTCTTTTTTCACACATTTATGATATTCCTCACCTTCTTATTGATATTACTCATTATCACATCTACACTATTTCCCATTCCTTCCCATAATGGGCCTTATGCTCACCCATTCCATTGATGAATGTCCCCATGTTATTATATTTATTATATTTACAAAGTATAAACAATTGATAAATAATTTGAAATGTATTAGAATAATTTTCAATGTATTAAAATATTATGTACAAATGTTTCATGAAAATAAACATTGAAATGTAATATATTTGTACGATGTAATGAAATTTCATGTTATAAAAGGGAGGTAATTAAAAGTTAGCATGAATATATAGTATACATATTCATGAAAATAATTATATTATAACTATAAGAAGAACCTTAAAGAAATGTTTAAATATAGAAATGCATCAAGCTATTTTGGTGAAGTATTAAGTAATTGGTTTTACAGTAATTAATTACCTATTTAGATACAAGAAATTAATTGTGTCTATTCCATATATGTATATAGGGGTAACACATAAAATCACTACATTTTGTTAGACTTGAATTAGAGCCGGTGCATGAATATGGGCCTTTTGGTAGTCCCGTTTTGATACTCCTAGAGGATATGTTTGGTTAATCTAATGGGTTTTATGAACCATTGTTAAGAATTAGTATAAAATATAATTAATCTTAAATAATATCATATTTAAGCTTGATGTTTTATGAGATAAAAATTATTAATGTAATTTTATTTTATCTCATAACCTAGGGACATACATCAATGGAAATGGTTATCATAAGGCCTAGTAATGGGATGCAAGGGAAACCGTTTATATTTTCCCATGAAAATTATCAATAAGAACATTAGGAATATCATAGTGGTGTGAGAAATGAAAAAATAGGAATATCATAATAAAAACAAAATGAATCATATCATGGAAATTTGGATACAAAATTTAAATGAAACACGTATAAGCCTATCATTCGGTTTTTTATCGAGGTGCCATTAAAAATACCAAGGTTATTCGCCAATGTATCATAAAAAATCCATCAACATAGGTTAAATTAATTACTACAATAATTGTATCTACATTATAGAAAACTGTTAATATTTACTGATTTCATGTGATTCCAATTTACAATAATAAAAATTTCATAAATAATTCAAGTAGAACAAAAGAAACTAGTTTCATATCAAAATCATGGTTCTTAAAAAAAGTGATTAAAAACATCATCGTAATTTCATTTCCAACCCAAAGGAAAGGTATGTGGGATTAATTTGTTCTGATCTAGTAAAAAATTAATTCATTTTTACATTTTTTTTTTTTGAAAACTCTTATTGTAGAATCTTGACCCGGATCACCCCTGAATCGGTCACCAAACCATTCACCACATGACCTCAAGCACGACTACCCATATTTCAGAGGCTTCTTACTAGCAGCTAGGGTTTACAGATAGATAGTGGGGAGACTATACCCTCTTTTCATTGTTTCATAGTGGTATATCAAAGTAAATAACAATAACTAGCGGAAGCAGTTTTACATAATTGATAAAAGAAGTGGAAGGTAAATAGTACTCATTTTATAAAAGCGTCTAATGAAAAATATACAACAGATTCATGAATGACATACTAATGATATAAAATGGAAAACAATGAACAAAACAACATGTATTACATTAAAAAATATAAATAAATAAATAATTACCCAATGACCCTAGGGTAGTCTCCTCAGGAATCCCTAGCATCTCCTCGGACATATACTCCTCTCCCCCAAGTATATGAGAACAGCACAATCCACCAACTATATAGAATCTACTCGGGTAACCCAGTGTAATGGTGGGCTGAGTAGGGTGTGAGATATAAATCTCAGTAGGTAGGGACCACCAGTGTCAACCACAAATCTAGACATTCAATAAATAATTAAAATAGTGTGAAAGAATACATAAATAATGTAACTAGTACAATTTATCTACAAACCCAAGTGCATGCTTCAGCCCTCACCTCGTGTCTAAACCTGCATTATACATTTGTCACAATATTCATCTCACATTAATTTTCATTAATAAGTTATTAAAACATCATTAAATTATATAATTTTCGAGTTACGTCATAAGCCTGACATCCTCGTATAAGTCACTCACAATAGAATTCTTTAAAGATCATCTATGTAATCAAAGTAAAGACCAAATCCAATATTGTTTTTTTGATTTGATAAGACTTCATAAGATACTCAATATAATCATTCACATTCTATGTTCATGCTTTTCCACTAAAAATAGTGATTCTATCTTGGGCCAGTCCACCAAAAAGTGATTCACCCAACTTATTAACAAGTCTGAAACCTTTCTCATATTCAATTCACAAATCATTATGTCACATGATCTTTTATTAACCATTTATTCATTTCATGTAAAATAAATTTGACCCACATTTTGATATCAATTAGTGGTTGTAGAAAAAAATGGCATGCACTCTCATGAGTATTTGGCGCATGAGTCCTTGTCTCACAACCCATGGGTATTTAGAGTAGTAGTCCTTGTCCCATTAAAGAATATTTCCTTGCAAGCTATGAGCCAAAGGTCATGTCGTGAACCCTATTAGTATTTGGTGTATCATTCCTTGTCTCACAACCCATTTATCAATCATAAAAATATATTTACCATTGGTATATAACTCCGTGTCTAACACCCCAAAACCATCCATCAGTTAAATCAAAAATTAATTAATCAAATATGTCAATTATTTCATCAACTAATTAACAACATAAATCCCTAGAAAAATAATTAAACAATTATTTTACTATAAAAAATATCAATATTTAGTAATCAATTAAATATTAATTAATCATAGCCCTATGAAAGTCTACTAGATAATTAATTTCACATTTAATTATTCCATTTCTTTATCCAAAAACATGATAATTAATTCACCAATAAATTATTCTTATTCCCTTACTACTCTAATATATTGGTTAAATAAAACAAATATATTATTTAACACAATAATTAACTATATAGAAATTACCATTAATCAATCCATCAATTAATTATTCCACAAAACAAATCAAATCCCACAATTAATTATAAAAAATAATTTCCTCATTCTCATTCTTACATTTCTTAATCATACTCACTTTTAAAAAACATAAATCAACATCATGGTATATAACTCTGAGAGTTAAAATTTTATCAAATAAATTAATACATGCCAATTAATTTTTTCAACAGTACATTAATTTTAACATAACATTTAATCAATTCAGTAATTGAATAACCTTTTATATCATTAATAGGTAGTAATCAATCCTTCATTAATAATCTCATCTTAACCAAGTCAAAATATCACAATTAATCTGTGATTAAAATATCTCAAGAATATAAATCATTATATTATAATTAATCTTTTGATTAAATATTTACATCCAGTCTCAAATCACATAATTAATATACAAAATTAATTATCTTATATTATACAAAAAAATTATTTTATTATTTAATCATATCACTTTAATCAATTCAGAAATATATGCATTAAATCAACACACAATATTGTTCTCAATTATCTCATGTGGAAACATCATTTAATAACATCCATAGTCACGCAACAACACATCACATATCACATTTAGAAATTTAATAAAACTTACTAAAATAACATTTAAAAGGAATTAAATATGAATACTACACTGCATAATTTTAATACCGACAAAAATGAAACATACATTTTATTATTGCATTTATTAATTTTGTTGAATTGAAAGGGGACCCCACCTCGTGGTGACACTCTTTTAATTACACAACACTATAATGTAATTTCTGGAAATTAGTGGCAAATTGCACGCGGTCGCATGTGCACCATCATTATATATATTTATATATTTCTATATATATACATATATATCACAAAATATATATTTACATGTGCGCACACCTTGAAACAAAAATAAACAAACCCTATAACAAAAAAAAATACAGCCATATATAGTGCATCTAATGTCAACACACCTACAGTTCTATACCAGGGTCTCAAATAAAATATAAAAACCTTAAATGAATGATGTGACACAAAACCACATTTAATTAACCTTACCAGAAACATTGCGGAAAAGAGAAAAGAGTCTATCTGCCTCTCCCTTGGAGGTGGATTACCGAACATGGAAAAATAGGCCATGATAAACTACACACATTCCCTAAAATTAGAAGAACTCAACAACTAGATTAAACCCCAGATCATTGTGTTTCATCCAACCTTGATTTGGGAACAGAAAACATGACGACACTCCAAAGAGATGATGTATAGTATGATAGATTTTCATGCCTCATTGAATCTGACCAATACAACAGTAAAATTAGGTGGAAAGCATCTTTGGATGAATAAGGGGTCGCTCCATGGGGGCCATGCTCTACTTCCAGGGGTCATCTAGGGGTGGGTCGGCCACTACTAGGTCGCACCGTATCGATGAGATCATGTTGTATGAGGGAGCTATGAACATGGATAAGAGGTCATGGTGAGGATGAGGGGAGCATCCTGGTTCAGGCACCAAATAGGTTTGGAGAGGGTAATCACGCCTCCTATGCATGGGGGAATGCGGAGAAGTGTACCTCTCTTTTCATTTAATATTTTAAACTAAAAACTAAATAAATCCTTATAATTTTTTAATTAAAAATATTAAAAAGTGAAAAACCATCACCCCCAATTTATTGTAATATCATTAATTTGATATTAATGATAAAAACATCAACCTATAAAAGTATACTTTTATTAATGAATATTGTTAATATAAACTTAGAAATAATTCTCATACCATTATTATGATGACCATTAATTTATTCTTTTTAAACAATAAACCACAAAACATTATTAAAATTATTATTAATAATAATTATAACTATAATGAATAATTATTATTACATTCATAAAAATAAATTAATAATAATACCCATATTATTATTTTCCAAACCATTGATTAACAATCACCTTGATTTAATAAACAAGCTTCTTAAAATCTGTAACTCCTAATTTAATTTAATGTTTCATTGAGATAACCTAGAGCCACATTAATTTCTTATAAATGTTACACCCTATTAATCATGCAATTAACATATTTTAACATTCCCACAATTTATGAAACCATTATAATAATAACATTTTAATTATTCAAAAATAATTTTATTTAAATTCAAATCTCCCCTTTAAAATTATTTAATTAAAATTAATAAAATATTAAATTGGGTAAGGTGAACGGGATGGACCACAATCGTGCGCAGCCCGTGCAGATCCATTAAAGATGAAGTTTCCAGATCTGGTGCTCCATATACTTAATGGGAAGCCCGTGAAATTTATTGGGGATTCACCGAAGCCAAAAAAATACCTTTATGTGTTCCAACACTCGGAATAATGTTCTGAAGCACAATTTAGAAAATGAACCGCTGATAAATGGAAATAAATTTGAAAACCATTATATTTAATCATTGTTCAAAAACATTGGACATTACAATTTACCCACCCTAAAAAAACATGTCCCCAAGAATCCATCATAAACTATTACAACATCTGCTAAGCTACAATGGCTGAGTATATTTTCTATTTGAAAAACCACATTACATATCCAAATCCAAACTTACTTTTAACAAAATCATATGTTAAACTTCTTAATTCTTTAAAACCTGATCCAAATATTATATTACAATTTGAACAATGAAATAGATCTTATATTTGAGGTCATTACAGGGATTTCATTGAGAAAAAGTACAATATCAATCAACCAATAGAAACTGATTGTACATGATTTCCTAGAAAGACATCATGGTCACAGAAACCCACACTAACCCTTAAACATGCGATGTTCCTTTTTAAAATTATTACATCACTGATCGAATGTACACCAATGTAAATCTCCGACCTCTGGTGAAATTACCAATTCAAGACATCACAAGTCCATTTAAAAAAACTAAAATAACCCAACATGAACGAATGCATAGCCTAAAGAAACCATGGTTCATGTGTACAACCCAAAAACAACCACTCATCATGCCAAAAAATATTTAAAATTGTAGCATGGAATAAGACCAAAGATATCTTAGTGCCTCAATGATGAGTTCAAGATAGGTGCATTCTCATTTCATTCAGAAGATCAAACTAATAGAAATCCAATGACACTAAAAAAGATCAGTAAAACTTCTACTGGATGACTCTGTTCAGAAATCTCAGAATCACCTACCGACATGTTTATCGAAATCAATGAGACTCTCTCAACCTTAAGATTTTCCATGACGTCGAAATAATATATTTTCCACTCAATAGTGTGCTATTTCATAACACCTTAACTCATGCATCTAACATTCCTCTAACCCTGATCATCATGTCAAACATTGATAAAAAAATCCATAACCTAATTCTATCGGTGTTCCATAAAACCCGAGTCCAAATAAGTCCCCCCAAGTAGTGAGACAAACTTATATTAATGACCTAAAAATATATAAGGGCACTACCTACCACGTGTTAGACCCTTATGAAAAATAAACATCAACCCACTCTCTTTGTCATGCAAAACCAAAATCTATATGTTCAAAAGCCCCCTTTTTATTTTTTCCATTTTAATTAATTTGTTACAACATTTGAATAATTTAATTAATCTAAACAAACCCAACAATTCTGATTCACAACAAGTCACCTAGTTTTCAATATATTCCCTATGGAAAAATAGGCATTCTATCACAAACATACACTTTAATCATTTCCCATTCAACGAAATTTCATGTTTATCAATGAATTTAGCATCTAAATTCCTTTTACCAATAATGAGTCCTCCAAGGGTCCCATTTATTCAATCCAGATTCTTCAAATAAGAAACCACAATAGTTCATTAAAATCAAAACTCATCATTTTTACATTGATAACAATTTTCAAACATAGTATGGTTTTATGGTTTAGTCACATGGATGCCCATATAAATATTGATAAGTCATCCATAATCCATAACGTTGTAATTTGGATCCCATTTAAGATATCCAATTTTCATTTACCATTTAACTTTAGCATCGCTTTTAAATTGTTTTAATACAAAGGTTACCCTTTTTAACAGTTATAAGGCGCCCATACACCATACAACTGAAAACTAGTTCTGTAGTATTTTTAACCATATGTATATATATCAAAAGAATCCAATCATTAATAAGTATGATAACATGTCACCACAATTATCTAACCCATATAAACATGATGAAATAAATTAAACAATCTATAACACAAAATCATGGCACATAAGCACTACATATTATCACTCAAGCATGTTAATTATATTTCTGAAACATGATATCTAAAAACTCATTCTATATATGTAAAATACATGGAAAATATTCAAGGTATGTAATCCATATTAGCACACATCCTACTAATGCAACAACATGATATGGAATATATGCATGGAATTTTAATCTCTATGGGTCTAGTATGATGCAGAAAACAAAACTTCATTTCCATATCTGGCCAAGGTATATTGTTCAAAATATTTATAATCAAAAAGCAGTAAAAAATATACCACTCACACAATGTGAAATCATATCAACTGTAACAGTGAGAAACATGAAAAAAAACCCAAACCCTAACCACTTGTTCATTTCATGTATGTGGGGCGATCAGTCTCATGAACAACTATTAAACCAAGTGCCGACAAATTCCTAGTATCCATTATACCAACAACAAAATATTATGTAAAATGAGAATAAGCACTATGATACAACTTTGTAATGTCCCGAACCGGCTCACCCCTAAATCGGTGGCCGGACTAGTCGCCACATGACCTCAATCGCGTCTCCCCATACGCCATAGGCTATCGGCTAGCGGTGAGGGTTTAAGGACAATAAGTGTGGTTAGTATACTCTATTATTAGAGTTTCAAAATGGTATAGCAGATTAAATAATGATCAATTGTAGATTCAGTAATACTTAATTGGAAAATAAGCGAAAGAAAAATAGTTCTCATTTTATAAAAGTAGAAAAATCCAATTATACAATACATGAATGCTTGGCATTCTAATGACACAAAATGGAAAATAGTGATCAAAAATACATATTTTACATTACAATATAGAAATCATTAAAAATGACTCCAATCCGAGAGGTTAGTCTCCTCGAGAATCCTGAGCTTCTGCTCAGTCATCTGCTCATATCACTCAAGTATATGCAAATAGCATAATCCTTCATCCAAATAGAATCTACTAAGGTACCTAAGTACAATGGTTGCCCGAGTAGGGTGTGAAACATAAATCATAGTAGGCTGGGAAAACTAGTGTCTACCCCAAATCTATACATTCAATAAATAATTAAAACAATGTGAAATCATTCATAAATAATGTAAATCGTATAATGTATCCATATAACCTATTACATGCTTCAGTCCTCAGATGGTTTCTAAACCTTTATTATAAATTATTAATAGTAGTTATCTCACATTATTTTATTTATCATTTATTCAAACGTCATTACATTATATGATTTTCGTGTTCTGGCATAAGCCTGACATCCTCGTAGAAGTCACTCACAACAGATTTCTCTAAAGATCATCTATGTAATCAAAGTAAAGACCAAATCAAAGATTGTTCTTGGGCTTGGATAATAAGTCATATGATCTTTAATTTAATCATTCAAATGCTATGTATGAGCCCATACGCTAAAAAAAGTTATTCTCTCCTAGGTCTATCCACCAAAAAGTGATTCACCAACTCATTAACGTGTATGGACCCTTTATCATATTCAATTCCCAAATAATTATATCATAATAAATTTCATTAACCTTTTATATCATTTTATGTACAACCAATTGGAATCACAGTCTAATGTTAATTAACGGCTGAAGAACATCATTTCTAGCACCCTCATGATTATTTGGTGCTTTAGTCCTTTCTCACAACCCATAAGCATTTGGAGCATCAGTCCCTTTCCCCAAAAAGAATATTACCTTACAAGCTAGGTATAAAACTCAATGTCAACCAACCGGTGAGTATTTGGAGCATCAGTCCCAATCTCACAACCCATTTATCAAACATAATAATATACTTACTATTCGTGTAGAATGCCATTTCTAACACCCAAAAACCATCCATCAGTTAACTCATAAATTAATTAATCAAATATGTTAATTAATTCACAAACTAATTAACAACATAAATATTCCTGAAAATAATTCAAAAATTAATTAACCATTCAAAATCTCAATAGTTATTAATTAATTAAAAATTAATTACTCTTATTAACAGGAAAATCAACTAGATAATTAATTCCACATTTTATTATCAAAATTCTTTAACTGAATACCTAATAATTAATTCCCCAACCAATTATCATTATTTCCTTACAAATACAATCTACTATTTATATATATATAATCTATTATTTAACACAACAGTTAACTAAGTACACATTACCATTAATTAATCCATAAACTAATTAATCTACAAAAAAATCATTCGATAATTAATTTTATAGAATTAATTATCTCATTCTGATTCAATCATTTCTAAATCGAAAACACAATTAAAAATATAAAATCAACATCATTGTACATAACATTGAGCATTAAAAATTTATAAAATAAATTAATTCAAGATAATTAATTAATTCAAAAATTTATTAATTTAAGCATATCATTTAATCAATTCAATTGTTGAATAACCTTTCATGTGATCAATAAGTAGTAATTAATATGTCATAAATTATTTCTATTTATCCAAATCAACATATCACAATTAATCCCCAATTAAATTATCTCATTCAACTAAATCATTATTTTATTATTATTTCATTGATTAACTGTTTATACTCTATCTCATGGAACATAATTAATATAAAAAATTATTTATCTTATCTTAGCCGAAAAAAATCATCATTAAATTATTTAATCATATTACTTTATCGAATTCAACAATACATGCTTTATACCCACACAGATTCATGTCCACATTTATCAAATGTGGCAGCATCATTTAATAACA
Source organism: Viscum album (assembly GCA_963277665.1). NCBI lineage: Eukaryota > Viridiplantae > Streptophyta > Magnoliopsida > Santalales > Viscaceae > Viscum > Viscum album. The sequence goes on from OY728126.1 coordinate 602,793,089, forward strand.
TCCAATATCGTGCATCAACCCATCACATATCAAATTTAGTAATTTAATCAAACTTACTAAATTTTTATTTAAAAGGTATTAAATATAAATAATTCCCTTCAAAATTTAAATACCAACAAAAACACAGAAAACATTTTATTAATGCATTTATTAATGTTGTGGACTTGAAAGGGGACCTTACCTCAGGGTGACATCATTTTAATTACACTATGTTATATTGTACTTTTCAAAAATTAGTTGTAAATAGAAGGCAGTCACACATGCACCACCTTTATATATATTTATATGTATATATATATATATACACGAGTGTGTGCCCTACATCCAAAATCAAAAAACACTTTAACAAAGTAGACTGCCATAAATAGTGTAGTTAGTTTCAATACACCTAAATTATATATGTGGGTATCAAATTAAATATCAAAACCTTTAATGAATAATGAAAGATAGAACCAAGGTAAATAAACCTTACCTGAATCATGGGGGCATAGAAAAAATAGCCCATATATCATGCCCTTGTAATCGACTTCCAGAACATGGAAAAACGGGCTACGATACACTACCCACACACCCTAAAAGTAGAAGAACAAAACTACCAGATTATACCATGATCATAGGATTGTAGCCAACACTAATTCTGGCACTGAAAACAATATGAAACTCCAAATAGATGAAGGATATTATAACAGATGTTCATACCACATTGAATCAGAATAATCCCACAACAAAATTAGGAGGAAAACATCTACTAATAAAGAATCGGTCGTGCCATGGGGGTTACATGGTAATGTTGGTGGTCGTTTGTGGGTGGGTCGTATGCTGCTTTGTCGCACCCAAGGGAGAAGTTCGGGTCCTCAGTGTGGGAGAACTATTAATGAAGAGGAGGTCACAACGAGGAGGAGGGGAGCATCCTAGTGCATGTTCTAGATAAGGTTACAGAGGGGATTTACGCCTCCTGTGCATAGAAGAAGGGGGAGAAGGGTCATTTCCTTTTCTTTTATATTGTTTAACATAAAATTTAAATAAAACCCCTTAATTAATGTTTATTTAAAATATTCATAAGATTAAAACCATAACCCCAAATTTATTGTAATATCATTTATATGATATTAATTATAAAAAATAAATCCCATAAAAACATAAAATTATTAATTTTTATTTTTATTATAAAATTAATAATAATTGCATTACCATTATTAATACACCCTTTAATTTATTCTTTTTAAACCAAAACCAAAAAACCATTATTATTATTATTTATAATAATAATAGAATCCCAAAATAATAATGATTATTACTTGAATAAAAATAAAATAAAAATAATCTCCTTATTATAATTCAAACCTTTGATGAATATAACACCTCTTTTTAATAAGAACACTTCATTAAATTTTAAAATCCTTATTTAATTAAATGATTCTCTATGAAACCAAAAATCCATAGTAATGTCACATAATAGTTACAGCCCATTAATCATGAAATTAACTTGTTTTGACATCCAAACATATTACAACACCATAATAATAATAATAATAATAATAATTTAATTATTAATACATTATTTTATTCAAATTCAAATCTCCCATTTAATACTATTTAATTAAAATAGAAAAAATATATTAAACTTGTTGAAAGTATGTGTTAGATTGCAACCGTGTGCAATACATAGAGATCCATTCATGTTTTATTTTCCGAATCTGGTGCCCTTGAGACATATCTGGAAGCCCGTGAAATTTATTTGGAATCCACCAAAGTCCAAAAATAACACCTTTAAGTGTTCCAACACTTGGAATAATCTTCCAGAGATTGATTTAGAAAATGAAATGTCATTAAATGGATTTTTTTGAAAACTGTCATATATAAACTCAGTTCAGAAACATAGTACTTTACACTTATAATATTATGATGATTGTATATTCAAAAAATTAAAATAAAATCTAATTTATTGATGATAAATGTGAAATTTTGAGAAGTAAATTTGGCACCATAACAGGTATAAAATTTAATTTTAATAAGGGTAAAATAACTAGGTAAAAGGTTCAAACATTCATAAAATACTCTTATTATAGTAATGGGAAAAAATAAATTGGAAAAATAACATAGTTTTTAAATTAAAAGATATAACACATAAGGATGTGACTTTAATAGAAAAGTGAAGTAGTGGTTTCCTTTACCTTGAAGAGTTGTTACTAAACCATGAGGATTGGGACATTGGAGGATCTAGAAAACCTTGGGAGAATTACATGGGTGGTAAAAATACCATATTGTAAAATAGTATTGATTATGAATGAATGCAAAGAGAAAAATAGGTTTGTATTTAAAGAAAAAATGAAGGATTTAGTAGTTATTTCCAAATATAATCTTTCGAAACCTAGGTTGCAGAACATGAAAAACCCTAGGCCTTATTGTGGTATTTTTACATGGTTATAGATAATTTCAATATTATTTTTTATATAAATTCACAATTCATCATTTTATATTATTTATCTTAGAATTAAATAGTAAGTATTCCCAAAATATAATCTTTTTAATGTTAAATTTTACAATTTAGAATACGGAACATAATGTATTGGTTTGTAAATTGATTGAAATCTATTAAAATAAATGATATTAAAAAATAACATATTTTAGGTATTATATTCTGGTTAATAATAATTATATCTTTTTGACATAATTATAAAGTCATAAATCAAACAAAAATTCTGAAATAGTATTTTTACAAGTCATAAATAAATTTTATACTTTAGGAAATTCTCATTAATTCACCTTATCATACTTTTTGAAGACTCATTCAAAAAATAAAATTTATTTTATAATAATAATTCTATAAATTTTGAAATTTTATATTTTAAATATAAAAACCCAAATTATTATAAAAAATATTGTATTGGTAAGGCATAATAAAACTTATGACACTAGAAAAAAACTATTTTATCATTTATATTAAATTATTGTGTTTTTATAATTCTATTTCATTAATATATTTATTATTCATAATATATTAAATTATTTTTATAATTTTTATCTTTTCAGAAATGAAAATTTCTATCTTATAAATCAATTTATCAATTTGAATCATAAATATATTAAGAAAAACTATTATTAAAATGGAATTGGGGGAACCACAATTACATTTATACAATGAAATCTCACATTATGTAACTAGTTCCTTAACACAGAGACCATTTTAACTCTCACATACGACCTTGGTTAAGGTTTGAGATGTCAATATGTTCTTGTCTTGGATCATCTAACATCTCCTAAGAAGTAATTTTGAATAACTTGAACTTCTGTCATTGGATATTTTTTTCTAGCTTCACCATATGATGCTCATCTTGGGATTGGTTATAAGAGATCCCCAGTGATGTTACATCACAACCATTTTTTAACCATTGGGAATAACATAGAATGACACTACTAGTTGATGACATCCTTTCCACTTTCATTATTAATTATTCGTTATTATTTCTACTTATAATTTGTAATGTAAAAATTATTACAGAAAGTATATTTTCTTAAAAATGATTGTTATATTATATTAGAACACAAGAAAACCATTTATAATTAATAATGAAATAAATATTTCATAAAATGTAACCATATTGATTTTATCATTTTATATCCATTGGTAAATTATGGCCAATTCTCAATATGACCGTTGGAATCTATACTCAGGATAATAATTTTATTGTTATAATTAGTGTTGAAAATTAAATTTTACAAAAGGGTAATTGATATATTAAGAAAAGTTGATGGAATCAACCAATAATTTTGTTTCATTTTATGACCATCAGAAAAATGTGGGAATGAGGTCCCATAACATTGCTTTTACCTTGACCAATCCCTAGATGAGCATCAATGAATAAATCATAAATAAAACCATTAACATAATATGTTCTTGTTAGTTCAAATTTCCACCCAAGCGATGTTAGATGAGCTGAAACTTGAATCATTAACCATTACATACATTACACTTAGGACATATTTAGGTTCTATAAGAGTTTTTTATCAATGATATATTTTCTAAAAGAATAAATATATTATATAAATAAAATTTTCTTTTCATTAATTGCATATAAAGAAATATTTTTTTTCAATATAATTTAGATACAATTTGATAAATTGATTATTTTTACATAAATTAAACGTTATAAAAAAGATATAAAAAATTATCATGAAATAATATATTAGGAATAATTTTTATTTAAATGAAATATTATGACATAAAACAAACTTATTTAAAAATCAATGAGAAAATATTATTTTTTTTGTGTTGAAATTTTACAATTCATTTTAAATCCTCTATTATTTTATTGAAATTATTGTTTTTATATTCTATATTATTAATTATCATATCTATTGAATCAATATATAAACATATATTAAATTATTGAAATAAACATTTTAAAACTCATTTACAATGATTTTATGAAATAATTTTAAAATACATTATTTTTTCATGGATAGTAAAAATACTATTTATATTTTTTCTATATGTTTAATGACTTTATAATTATTTAATAATGATATAATAAAATAATACACACATTAAAAGACCTAAAATATTTTATTTTTTTAATATCATGTATTTTTATATATTTTAATCAATCTACAAACTTTTAATTTACATTCCAAGGTCTAAAAAAGGGAAATTAAAAATAAAAATATAATTTAAAAAAATTAATTTTCCTTTCATAAAAAAGAAATATAAGATTATTATATAATCTCTTAGATTAATAAAAACATAAAATATGATCCATGTTTCAATAACCATGGTCAAATACCATGTTCAAGACCATTGTTTTTCATGTTTCGCATCCAAGGATTCCATGGCCTATATTTGAAAATTAATAAAACATTGTCCAATTTATTTATAATTACCCAACCATTTCTCTATTTATATTCTCTATACATCCTTAATTCATAAATCCTTGATTTTATTCGAATTAAGGAGTCCTACCATGTTAAAATCAATCCCCCATAGTTTAGATATTCATGTTTTAGGAGTAAGTCTTTAATGTAGGGGGGTTATCTTGCTTGTCTTTTATAATAAATAAAATATTTTCATTTATGTATTCTAATTTAATGGTTACTATATTATATTAGTGTTTAATATTATTCCCTAAAAATAAAATTATTTCTATCAATGGGAGACAATTTTCCCTATCTTTTTACATATTTTGAAAACATTTTTTAAAATAGTTATGCAGGATAATTTACTTCCCAAAATTTCCCTCTATTACTAATAAAATCTCTTTAATTAAATTTTGGGAAATACACAATCATATATATTTTCCAATTTTTATAAACTAAATATAAAAATAATATATTTTAATATATGAATAATATACATGAAATCAGAATTCCTTTTCGTGGGTTGAAAATGATATAATATTAATATTTTAAGTACTTTTAAAACCATGATTTTGATATAAAATAAATATATTTCAAAAACCATGGTTTATATATGAATTTTATTATTATGATCTATGTACATCACATTAATTAATTCAACTAAAGGTTGAACACTGATAGAAATCCAATGTATTGTGTAATGAATTTGATATCTAGATCTGACATATTTTTTGACACCTTGATCAATAACCATGTTAATTTTTATTACACAAATCTAGAAAACATTGTTGGTATTATTATGAATGCCACACGTAATTATTGTATCAACATTTACATGTTATTATTCATGTACATTATCACTAAATTTTTTATTTTATAAAATAACGGGAAATAGGAGAAACCTCATAAATTGAGAGATAAGTGGGCCAGATATTGACGACCCTATGAATAATGACAGAATGGAAAGCATCATGAAAATGATAAATTAATTGAATCAATTTATTGTAAATATCAAGAATCAAGACGTGAGACCAAATTAAACTCTAATGGAACTAAATTAAATTTATACCATTATACATCAATAAACATATTCAATTAGAAGATCTACCAACCTAATGATTGGTGAATGATGGATAATATCTATTGAAAATATTGTTTCTACTCTTATTTTTTAAATAGTATAAAGTCTCCCAAGATGTTTACTACCTAGAGGGAAAATTTATTAGAGTTTCACACAGATTGAAAACACTAATCCAAGAAGGGAGACTAATTTTATGGTGAGGGAAATAGTTTAGGGGAACCTTTTTCCAAAATATATTTCCCTTTTTTGTCAAATATCATGGAGAAGGAATTCATAAAGGTGACACATAAGGAAAAATATTCTATGATATGTTACGAGATAAACATTATGAGGCATTCTCATTACATGCCTATATTTTTCATGGATCTTAATGGAAGGTTTGATATAATGTTATATTAAGTAAGACCATATCTATAGAATAATCTAGGAAAAAGAGACTATGCCAGCTATGGGGAGATAGTGAACAATGATATAGATGTTAAATTTCATATCAGAGAGATCCCATGGTCTAAATAATCAATTGAATATACAAGATCAATGAATCCATTATTATGGAAGAACATTGATCAATGAAGTGGAGTAAAGAAACTGAAACATCCCACATGAAAAAAATAGGGGATAAAGCATTCAAGGATCTATTAACTAGGGATTGAGAAATGTTATATGTGTAGAAGAGAAGGATATTTTTCTTAGACTAGTAATAGTGAGTTCAAGCTTAAACATTTCAAAATAAATGAATATTGCATGATGGTGTTGGCCCATCCTGATGTTCACTGTTTCATTTTTGGACATTTTTGGAATATTTCTAGTCACTTTCCATATCAGAAGACAATAGTGGGGAATCACCATCACCCTCAAAATAGTTAACGAGTGAGTGTTATGAATATTTATGTCATGATGGATGAAGTTTAACATCAAAATGATGTGGTATTAGTTACTATGGTTGTTCTATAAAAATGGAAAGTACATTCTTTGATTTTGGTTCAATGATTTATTTTATATTCTCCATGTTTACTACAAATATAGAAACATTCCCTAAATTTTTATATTAATATTTTTCATTAAATAATCCTTGAGGTATTTTCTAAGAATCAAAAGTGTATAAAACCTCTAGTATTTACTTTGCAAAGAACTAAATAATTACAAATATAGTAGAAATTCCATTGCAGAATTAGACATTATTATATGGATGGATTATATCTCAATGTATAACACTTAGATCAGCTATAGAATCAATGAAATATTATTAGTATTATATCAAATAAATATAGTTTTTCTGGAAATGATATATATCATGACATAAGATTTGTCTAGATACAGCTCCTATATCCTTATATATGGAACCGATCAGTGATTATTATGTAAGAAATTAAATTATATTAATATCAAATGACACAACAGTTTAGAAATACATTAATTTTTTTCTTAAAGAGATACATGGGATTCCCCAGGAAAGAAAGTATACTTCCATATTTAACTTGTGTTACGATCTGGGCTGATATCAATTGTGTTGTATATAATGAAAAATTTGGTGTTAGTGTAATTAATGAAATATCATCAAGGTCATTTGGGAAATTGGTTTTTATTAACAATTGTTTCTCCATGGTTTTTACCTTTTAAATATTTGAAGAATAAGGATGTAACATTGCAGATATTCATTGATTATAGAGAAATTAATTGGATCAATGTGAAGAACTAATACCATCTTCCAATGATTGATGAATTATTTTACCAGATTCATGGGGATAAATTCATCTCCAAGGTTGATCATTGATCTAGTTATCATGAATTAAGGTTGATGAAATAAAATTTTATAATGTTGACCTTCCGATCATAATTTTAATATTATATGTTTATTGTAATTCAATTCTCCTTGACTAATAAGTAGTATATAACTATTAATTTGATGAACCTATTATTTAAGTGATTAATTGGAAAAATATTAGTTTTATTGTTGATATTCTAATAAATTCCACTTTTTAAGACCAATATAGGAACCATATAATAGTTATTTAGAAAATTATGAGGATGGAGAGTATATTTATAATGTTCAAAATATTTGAAATTTGGTTACAACAAGATTCTTTCTTGGGAAAAATTATAAACAATGAAGGAATATTAGTTGACCATTCCTAGAGAATTGTTATGGATGAATTTTCCCATCCTATAATAATAACTAATATTCTAAGTTTCCTTTATTTAACATGATAATATATAAGGGTTGTGAGAAATATTTCCTAACATTATATTGAAAAAATATGTAAACATGAAATAAGGCCAACTTGATCTAAATAAATTATTGTGAAGAATTATTGCATGAGATAAAAAATATATTTTTTACTTCACCTATATTATTTTTACACTTTTTTAATGAAGGATTACTTATTTTTAATGATGAATCTATAAATTGTCTTGGTTTTTTCCTCATGGAAAATTCCATGGATATTTTTTTTATGAATCTCAAATGTTAGGGCCTTATGACATGAATTATCTAATGCATAGACTGAAGATAGTTTCTGTTAATTTTTTAAAAAAAATATTTTGTAACAATACTTATGTAGAGAATGCGATATAAACAAAGACAACAAAATTTTATGTATGAATTCATGAAAAATAAATTGAACATTATACAAAGGAGATCGTTGGATATTCATAAATATTATGAATATCCAATTAATTATCTCCCTTAATGTTCATTCAATGGTGTTAACGCATTAAGTAGTAAAGATCATATTTTCATGGAAATGATGAGGATTCAAATAGATCCTTTGATCAAAGGCCTAGTAAATGTGGGAATTGTAATCATAAGGGAGGTTAAATCATAAACCCCATCCCAATTTATATATCAACCATATATTTATTAGTGAATATTGAGAAATCTCAAAGAATATAAAAATTGTTTCAGAGTATGATAGATGTCATTATTAATGCTATGTTTCATGAGTTAAATATTGATCAAGATGGTGTATGAAAATTTTGTACAAGGATATGTGATCCATATATTCCTGAAATAAAGAATGAGTTAATGGATGAAGCTCATATATATACATTTTCTCTAAATCCTAGAATCAAAATAATGTACAGAGAACTTCATGATCATTATTGGTATGATAACTTGAAAAGGGATAATTATTACAACAATATAAGGTTCTTGATGTGTCAACAAGTGAAGGAATTGAAAAATCTTCCTAAAATTGGTTTAAAACCACTACACATTACGTATAAAAGTGTTAAAATATAACTATTTAATTTTTCACATGTATCGTAATAACATTTATAAGAAACAGTGTGATATGGGTTATAATGGAATGAATCCCCAACCCAACCTATTTTATTGCTATTCGGGGTGGTATATCTCTTGAAAAACATGTCCATAGTTATGTAAAGTAAATTGAGAGGTTTAATGGAGTTTTGTATTCTATCATTTAGGATTTCAATCCTAGGTTCACATCAAAGATCTGTAGGATTAATCAACATGATCTGATTATAGAATACAATTTTTGTGTGGCATATCACCAAAAACTATTGGCCAATCAGAATGGTCTATTCATAAACTCAATGATGTTTTGATAACATTTTTAATGTAATTAAAATTTGGGACTGATCAAAAAATCCCATTAGTTTACTTCTCAAAGTACAATTTCTTCCATTTGAGTATTTAAATGCAACCCTATGAAGCTCTATATGGAAAGTTATGTAGATATCTTACTTGTTGGGATGAAATTAGTGAGGTAATTCTTCTTGGAGATTCTCATGATTAAGAGATGACCTAAATGTTTATTACCATTCAACAACACATAAAGGCTACAGAGATTACGCAGAAGACAAATTTTATTAACCTTTTAAGGTACATAATGTTTTTTGTTGGTGACAATATTTTCCTTCAAATATCAATATAAAATAGAGTTATGTTGTTTATGGAAAGAGGGAAGCATAGCCATAAATGCATTGGACATTATCAGATCCTTTATCCCTTAGGTGTAGTGGACTACCATCTGGAACATCCACCTAATCTACATCATGACCATGATTTAGTCCACATATCTACCTTTAATTAAAACACACATGGACATTCATATGTACTGAATTTTGAGGTAGTGCAACTAGAACATGACCTATCTTATGAGGATTGTCCAATAGAGAAAATGAACCATATTGACTAGGTTCTACAAAACTAGACTACCAACCTTTTCAATGTGTTGTAGAGGATTCATATATATTATGGGGATACATGGGTACCTAAAGAGGCAATGAGATATAATTACCCCAAAATATTATCAAATGAGAGAACATACTGAAAATTTGGGGATGAAATTATATAATTGGGGTTTAATGTAATGTCCCAAGAATTTTAAATTATAGTTGTTTCCTTGGAAAATATGTGTTATATAGTACAATAAACTAAAAAACCAAATAACATTAATAATTATGTGAGTATAAAAAGAACTTCTACCATAAGGATTCGATTATTTTATGACCTTAGGTCAATATATATGTCGGAAACAGTGCACTTGGTAATAATTTTTATGTTGTAATTTTTATAAGTGGAAATAATTATGAATAAATAATTCAGAAAGGATAAATGATTTCCTTAACTAGTATAGTTGTGTCCTATGAAGTTTATTTCTCAAAGCATGGGATAGATGGAGAATCAATAGAGTTTGATCATTACAATGCCTAGGGTGAGATTCAAAAAGTGAACCTAGCATGAAATATCTTATGGGAGAAGTTCATGTTAGTTGAACATACAACTCGAACGACATTTTCCATGCCAACCCATTAATCTATACCCATCACAAATCTTTCGCATAGATCATATGTAATTTTTATGAGGTTTTATGTTTCAAGATACTAGTTACTTAAATAATAATTTCATTTTATAAATAAAATATCTCCTCCATAAATTCTATTTTAATAATAGTTTTGTTTAATATAATTAACATGGAATTTGATAAATTGATTTTTCGGATATAAATTTTAATTTAAAAAAATATAAATGGAAATAATAAACTAAAATATTATGAATACTTTTTTTAATGAAATAGTATTATATATCCTTATTATTTAAATATATGAGATTTTTTTGAAGATTCAAAAATTTTCCTACGAATTTTCAATAAACTATTAATTAAATAAATTAGTTTTTTTAATCAATATTCAAATATATATTATAATTTCCAATGTATAAAATGGAATCATCAACATAGTAAACATTAAATTTGGAGAAGCCTAACGTTTTCATGACAAATGATTTAATATAAAAAATTGATCAAATATTCTGAAAAAACTCATAAAATATGATCAAAGTATTGAAATCCAGGGGGAAATACCATATTTAAGACCACATGTTTTCATTTTATACAACCTAGGATTCAAAGGAATATATTTAGAAAATAATAAACAAATCCTTTACTTTTGATATAAGTACACACCTATTACTCCATTTCAATTAATTCCAAATCCATAATCCATGGTGATATTAGGGTTTTACCACCCAAGTAGTCTTGTCAAGGTTTCCATAAACCCCCTCTATCCCAATCCTCATGTTTAATGAACAAATCTTTAATGAAAGGGATATATCCTTTATTTCTATTCGTATCAATATCCTATTTTTCTATACTTATTCATAATGTAATGGTAACACTCTATTATATACAATTTATTCATTAAATTACTTCAATCATATGTTGTATCAATGAGATACCCGTACCTCCTCTATTTTTACACATTTCATAAACCAAATTCTATATTCATTATGTTGTTGAATTTACATCACAAAATTTATCTCTTATCTACAAATAATAACCATTTATTTTTTTAGTCAATAACAAAAACTATTTCATTTCCATAGGTATTCACCAATATTTAAAATTATTTATTTTATTCTAGTATTGACATAAATAAAACTTGCATCCCTATGGTGGGTTAAAATGACACAGGGATCACGTTTTTAAGCACATTTAAAATGCCATGGTTTTAATATCAAACCCATTTTCATTTATATTCCATGGTATATATATGAAATTTTTTATTTTGATATATGTAGGTCACATGAAATTATTAAATTGTAAGTGTGCACTCTGATAGCACTCCAATTCCTAGAGTGAATAATTTAATCTCAAGAGATGACATGTTTTACGATTCCTTGGTGGATAACATTGGAAATTTATATGGCACCTCGATGAAAAACCATTGTAATATAATTATTAATTAAAAATTTTAATTTTGTATAAAAATTTCCATTATATTATTAATTTTATTTTAATAATGATATTCCCCATTATCTATTTCCCATTCTGTCATGATACCCCTCTTTTTCTTATTGATTTTTCTCAAGGTCATATGTAATCCATTTCCCATTCTTTCTAATACTAGGAATTATGCTCACCCTTTTCATTAATGAATTCCCCAAGGATATGACATGTAATAAATATACATATTATAAACTTTGGATAAATACTATAAATATTCTTATAATAATTTTATATGTTTTCTTGTTTGATGCATATTTTTTCTGAGAAACTAAGCAGTAAACAATCCTCTATTTGTAAAATGTAATGAAAATTTTTTTAATAAAAAAGTTGTATTCCATATTAATGATATATTACAAATATATTAATATAAAGTATCCATCTTATATTTATATGGTGGGATCCAAATACATGTATTATTATTTCATATATATTATATATTACTATTCATTGAGAATACATTAATTATAGTTTTCACTTGAACTAGTAAAGATACCAACAACATCTCTTACAAGAAATCACTTAAAATATTTTTCATTATAGATTTCATTTATAAATTTATCACAAAATCATGTGATATAATTAATAAATATTATTTAACCTAATAAAAAATTAAATAAATTCATTTGAGATAAACAATATGTTATAATATTCATAAACTACCATCATTGGTAGATCACCTCTTATAGTAAGTTAGGGAGTCCAAGGATCATTTTACTAAACAAATACATAACCACAACCTTCATCATAATCATTTATATAATCATATAAAATTATTTATACCTATTAATATACATTCAATCATGTATATTCATAAGTTATTAAGACATTATAAATAGTGGAAAATAGAAAAATGGAATGATTTTGATAGAATTGTTCAGACTCTCATCCTGACTAGATAGTTCAACATTGTGACTAAGAAGGTAACATTTGAGAGAGTATCCTCATTAAATAGAATTTTTAATATATTATTTTTGCACATATTTTGGATATAATATCACTTTTTTTTCAAAATAATATAATTTTTTAAAATACACAATCAAGTCACATTATACATCCCCTAACTAATTATTCAATTTCCATTAACAGATTATTCTCCCACATGTGATCATTATATCTTATTAGGGATATCAATTGAATTAATAAGCCATTTAGTATGAATTTTCAAAATATTCCAAACACCACATTACATTAAAATTTATTTTTGAATCACTACATAATTGTTTTATAATTAAATTCCAAATTACTCATGAAAATATTTCAAAAGAATTTGATTCCAAATAATTATTTGAAAATTAATAAAAACGTTGTGTTGATAGAATTTATCAAATGAAATTTTTTGTTTATATAAATAACAAATGGATTTTATAACCCCTCAAATTATAAATACTATTTGATAATCATTCTTTTAATGTCCATGAATTAAATTAATCCCTACTTTAATTCTATTTTTTTAAATGTATCTATTTAAATTTTTATTAATCACTTTATCTGAATTTAAATGGTAGAGTAGAATTTTACATATAGGTCCTATGAATATTCCATTTACATAAGAGTAATATGTTTGAAAAAATGAATATATTAATGAATTCCTAATAGATAATATATAGAATTGATTTTTTGGGTAATTAAAATTTATAAAACTCATACATCGAAGGATATACCAATAAATGAGAAATATAGAATCACTTACCAAGAATTCATATTAACATGAGGAATCATGACAAGACCCGCGGGGACCCCTATTAGGTGGAGGTATGAAATGACTGACAAAAATTATTTTATCCAACAGGCCTAGGGAAACTCACTATCAGATATAAGGAAATTAATATTATTTGAAGCATTATCAGAATTCCCATGTAATAATGAACACCACACTAGAGTTCATAGATAATCAATAATGTAAAAAATACTAACTACAATTCAGATAATGAATAATATAAATATGATGGTTCATATAGTATATAAAACCATATCTAATGAAAAAAGGCCAAAGTAATAAAAAAATAATTAAATGAAAGCATCCTCATAATTTGTTATTATAATGTCCTTACAACTATCCAACTCCTAATATTATCCATCACCATTACAATAATTCTCTAATGACTCTAAACTCTACATACACATTATCCATCATGAATAATTCTAGGATTTAAATCATAGAAATCAGTATTGGCCACGTAACAACAATGATAACCTAGGTGCCTTGCATTGTCTAAATATGAAAAAAAAAACATGTGAAAATAAAGGCCTTGTAGGATTCAATATATACATAATAATTATGATTATGTAGAAATATAATTTTAAATATAAGATGAATGTCACTTGAAACTCCAATTTATTAAAGTGATCAATAGTAATGTTAGGAAGGACAATCTAGATTTTCTCTACATCATTACATAAATAAATATTGGGAAGGCTCATTTTTCAAGTTCTACGAGATGAATTTCTACATTACACAAGCAAAAAAAGATTATAGAATTTCCCTATGGTTGAGGAGGTACCAAACCAATACATCTATAACCATAATTATAATGTTAATGTACTAGGAATACAAAGGGGATCTTGTGATTTGACATTGAGTGGATCTTAGTTAAGAGGGTGAAAACCCATACAATAATAATAAGTTAGAAAAAATTGTGTGGAGGCAGATACTAGTACATATCAAAATTTCCATCTATTTATATCTCATACATTGATGAATAATCACATAACCCTATGAAAATTATCTAATAAAATTTTAGAAGTAGCAACAAAGAAATGAAGAAAATGGGAACATGTGCCTTATCAAAAGGAAAATGATTGGTGTGGTGAAAAAATATAATACAGGTATGCACATTGTTGATTAAAGTGTCTAATGATATATTATAGTATCACATAATAGATAATTGTAAACCCAATCATATTAGTAAGAAATATTGGAAACCTGAAACTATAATCAATAAAAATGATCTTTTTAATTTTCTACACAATAATTGAAAATAATTCATCACATATTGACCTGGTTAAAAGAAAACATGACACCATTTCAATAAATATAGAATGAAATAAATTAAATATATTAAATTTTTTTATTTGAATAATTATGAGAGAGTTTTAAAAATCCATTACTGAAAACCCATTCCATTCGAGGGACTTTAGGTGAACCATGGGGAACCCTAGTATAAATTTTAGTGACACATGCCAAATGTTTATTCATATAGACCATACACATATTAGTCCACAGATGTGTAGAACAAATGTGAACCATAAATATTTACAAAAAATGTGTAGTTTATATCATATTTGAGTCATCCCAATTGGCCTTACACTTTCTCATATAAGATCTGTAATCATGGGCCAGTGATACTGTGATTGATGCATACATATACACTTTGATGATGTGGGTATCAAATCACAATAACAACCATGGATGAATAGTAGAGTATTCCTATAATGGCTCGGACCACTCTGGTCCATTACTTTGTGAAACTTTGGTGTTTGAGGTGTTCTAGGAGGTCAAGGTGACTTTTCCCCAATAATTTTCCAAATTTCCAATTCTGTGAGCATTTCCATCAGTGAACAGTTTTATCGGTAACCTATAATAGTAAGCTCTTTTTCCTTTGCCAAATTTCCAATTCTATGAAAAGTTCCATCAGCGAACAGTTCTATCGGTAACCTATATCGATAACCTCTATCGGTAACCTATAATGGTAGGTGAACAATGTTCTATTGGTGAGGTTCAGTGAAGAGTGTTATATTGGTGAGGTTTAGTGAACAGTGTTCTATTGGTGAGGTTCAGTGAATAGTTTTCTATCAGTGAACAGTGTTCTTTCATTGAGGATTTAGTGAATAGTGTTTTATCAGTGAGGATTTAGTAAACAGTGTTCTATAAGTGAGGATTTAGTGAACAGTGTTCTATCAGTGAGTTTCAGTGAACAGTGTTCTATCAGTGAGGATTTAGTGAAAAATGTTATACCAGTGAGGTTCTAATAGAAGACTTCTAATAGCAGACTTCTAACAGTGGAGTTCTAACAGCGAACTTCTAAAAGTGGACTTCTAATAGGGGACTTCTTATAGCGGACATCTAACAGCGGACTTCTAACAGCAGAATTCTAATAGCAGACTTCTAACAGTGGACTTCTAATAGCGGACTTGTAATAGCGGACTTCTAACGGTTTACTTCTAACAGTGGACTTCTAAAAGAGAACTTCTAATAGTGGGCTTCTAACAGCAGACTTCTAACAGCGGACGTCTAACAGTGGACTTTGAACTGTGTTTCGAGCTTCCTACAGTTTCACCCCTTTGACATTTCCTTTAATGTAAAATACATTTAAAGCCTTATTTTAAGGACTCTTAAGGCAGATTGAAAGACCATAAATCCTATATTAATTATTCCTATGGCTCAGGATGTTTTTACAAGGTCAAACCGCATAGGTTAATGAAATCTGCTTTTAAAGGGGAATTAAGCGTATCTTAAATTGACGCCCCATTAAATCTTCAAAAGGGAAAAGACACCATTCTCCCTTATTCTTCCTCTTTGTTCTCAGCTATGAGATGCTAGAACCTTTCAATCCTTCCCATAGGAGTTTCACAATCAAACTTTACTCCTCGGATTGGTTCTGCTCTATTTTGATGCAACCGAGCTATATCGTTCAATCTTCGATATAAGGTATGTTTTATTTTCGTTCCTTTATGGATCATACCCTCTTGTTTCTCCTTTCCATGTTATAGCATCTAATCTACATGCTTCTAATTGGGTTTTTCTTAGGGTTTGGTTGGTGCTATCGTACCATGGCATCCTTGGGTGGATACAGCTGTTGCGAGAGGAGGATCTTGACCGGTTGTGTGGATAAAGAACATGAGGAACTGTTTGAGGTAGGGGGTTCATTGCTTCTCTTTCTTTTACATGCAACTATATTGTTAGCATGTTTAATCACACTAGATGACAATGGAATTGACATAATAAATATATTAACCATATAAATAAATTGATATCGATCGTATGTCATTTCCTCTTGTTTTTCTAGATAGTGTGATATCTATGCTTGGTTTTCTTAGCTGTTTGTTCTTGATTGAAATTGGTAAAGAACATAAACCGGGATTAATTTATAATTGTTGGCTAAAGATAAAGAGTCATGAGATTGAATCTAGTTCTTGTTGTAATTTGATGTTAATCAAATTAGTGCAGTAAGCATGTTTATTTATTTGTGATAACTTACTAGTTAGGTTTCCTAACGTTGGAACCAATGAATAATAAATTGGTTAACCCAAGATGGATTAAATAACTAGTGGTTCTTAAAAGATAATTTCTTGTAGGGTTCTGAGTTACCCTCTTGTTTGATTAAGGGCCAAGATCCCAATTGTGAAAATGTTTTTTTACTACTTTTTGTGTTTTAATGTGTGCCTCGATGGTTGTGGTAATATGTGGAGGCATGGAGGACATTTTGGTTGTGGCAGCAGATGATGCCTAGCGTGGAGAGATGCATTGGTTTATGCATGTGGGTGTTAGGGAGGACACCAAGGATGATGGAATAGAGTGGATGTGATTGTTTGATGCTAGGTAATTTTGATTGGTTGTTTATCTGGTTTAGTTTTCCCCACTTCTCAAGGCAACTGGTCTTACTTACCACTCTTCCAAAGGAGGTGAAGACACATGGGGTATGCCACATGCTTTTCGTGTTTAGCTTCTCAAGGAAGGATGGATATATTCTCTTGCTATAAGTGGCAATGACTCGATGGGTAGTACATATACTCACCATGTTGAGCCCCCTTGTGTTTAGTAGCATATAATGTTTTTCTAGAATTCCTGGGAATGTGTGAAAGTAATTCTATAATGAATAATTGAATAAATGGTGTTAACCCATGGAGATGGAGATGCTGGGACATAATGATGAGTTTGTAATTTTTTAAGGAACAATTGAATTTGGGTGTGATGTAAATGAAATTTAATGTGGAATTGTTCATGGTTAATTAATTTTTAAATAATTAATTAACGTACAATGGAACTGATAAAAAGGGAATGAATTAATCTAATAAATCTCTTTAAATGGTTGTGTGTTATAGGATACCTAGTCTTAGATGCATCAGCCTAGATTATGAGAGACGTTAGATGCAGTTGTCTCTAAGACTTGTTAATGTCTATATTGTGGTTTTGAGATATAATATATTCTATACTTTTTGTGTTTTTAAATGCTACTCCACCCTGTCAGTAAGGAAAACTGACACCCTGAGGATTCTAAGCCCTGGGGGGTGTTTTCCCCAACATTCAGGTGGAAGGATGGATGGCTGACTACCCCCTTTGTCCCTGCTCTCTTCTCTTGGTAGTTACTTGTGCTGGAAGGCACATTGGTCAGTTTTCCCAATATATGTGTGTACAGGGTTGTAATTTCTTGTGGTTTTTCACACACATATATTATGGATATAGTTTTCTATGGATTACTATACGTGTAACGTGTATAGGCTATGATGGCTTGAGGATCCTTACTCGGTGTATGGGTTGTGATGGCTTGAGGTATAATACCCGACGTATGATACACGTTATGTGAGCTTTGGTGGCTCCCGAAAACTACCTGGTTACTTTGGTGTGTGGACATGGTGGTTTTATTGCATGAGGTGCTTATTATAGTGCTTTTTCTAGGTGTCTGCAGGCAACCCTTTTTGGAGAGAGATGCTCAGGACCTGCGACGTTGGGGAAAAGTGGCAAAACAGTAGAGAATTAGCAGAGGGGTACCCTTAATGTTTTTTATTATATGATATATTCTTGTATGTGTTACATAGTGAGAGTAGCCATGGTGGGGTTGGGAACTTAGTATACCTGTTAAGGTGATGAGTTAGTTTCACTTATTGTTCACTGTGCTTTAGCATGATTTCTTTACTTGGCACGAGAGGCTTCAGGGAGGATCCTACTGAGCATACTGTTATACTCACCCTATGTATATATAAACTGTTTTTTAGGTCACTTGGGGCAGGTTGGAGATCAATCTAGTTTCTACAATCTTGTGGTTGCAGGAGTTGTTCGAGCTTTTGGTTACTGCGGTTTTTACTTTCTTTTGGGTACTTGCCATTTTTTCCTCTTAGTTGTAGTACTTTTGCATGTCATTTCATATCTTTAACTGGGTTTTCATTTATATTGTCGTATGAGTTGGAGTTTATTGGTGTCTATCTTATCTCTCTCTTCTATATGTGTTCTCTTATAGGGTAATGCCTCCCATTTTGTGAGTTACTATACCCTCAGTGCTATTCGCCAACCTGGGGCCTACTGGAGGCAGGACTTGAGGGTCATTATCTCCCTTCTCATATTTCTGACCCAGGAGGGGAACACTTTGTTGGTAGGGGGTCATGACAGAGTGGTATCAGAGGTCTACTTGAGGGATAGGATGAATTTTGGAGTTTGGCATAGGTGAGGATTCATGGATTGGTAGGGAAACGGTGTCATTCATGTTTAGCAAGTGAGGTAAACACTAGAGACCTGCTGAGACATAGGCGTTTGGGGCCCCCTATGATCTGATGTATGGACCTTTAAGTTTACAATTGCTACTAAACAAGGTGATACTAGTTTCAGGGTAGAGACCTAGGAAATGATCATGCATCATTGTTCTTTGTGCTTGTGTTTGAATGGTTATACCTTGGGATAGGTTAACCTAAAATGAATAAAAGAGAATAATTAATTAATTAATGTTGGTTATTCCATATTCCAGGTTTAGGATCTCTAACGGTTTTTATTTTACAGGTATGGCTCTAAGACAACGTCCTCATCAGGTTTGCATAGAAAATTTCTAGAAGGTTGTTCTAGCAAATCACCGCAGGGTAGAGGTTGATGATGATGACACTTGGAGTAAGACGCTCCTAGAGTTTCAGTGCCAGAGTCTGCAGAAGTACGAGGGCTCCATTTCAGATGCAGTCATGGAAGACTGGTTAGAGGAGGTCGAGATCGGCTTCAGTTTGATTCATGCTCAGAAGGAGCACTGGGTGTCCATGGTTGTGATGATGTTGTTTGGAGCAGCAAGGCAGTGGTGGTTCTGGTTCCTTAGAGATTTTGAGGAGTCAGCGATCTCATGGGAGGAGTTCCAAGACAGGTTTAGAGTCGAGTTTCTTTCTTCAACTGCGAAGGCATCCAGTCGCCAGGAGATTCTTACCCTTTGACAGGGTAGATCTAGTGTTCGAGAGTTTGGAATCTGTTTCATGAACCTTTTACGATATGCTTCAGACCTACTACCAGATGAGGAGGCCAGGGTGAGGCATTTCGAGGAGGCTTTGCGTCCAAAGATCCATCGCCAGATCACCCCATTTATGTTAAAAACATATATTGAGGTACTGGTTAGGGAAGAGGTTTTCAAGAGGACTTTTTTTAGGATATGGTCATCATGAGAGTGGAATCGGCATGATTCCTCACGAAGTAGACCTGCGGTTTGGGGTTCCTGTTTTTCAGGGCAAAAGAGTTTATGTTCATTTAGGGGTAGGTCCCATCCCTTCACATCTTTTTTCTCCAGAGGCAATAACTCTTAGGCTTAGGCCAAGGGATCGGGCGCTTGTTTTTCTTGTAGTGGCCATGGCTATCAGCAGTAGGAGAGACCGACCTTTCAGAGCGGTAATCTCGCACCGGGCGCTACACTCCAGGTTCCTCCGTTGAGGTAGTTCCAACCGAGGCAGTATCAGACAGTTGCACCAGTTTTAGATCAGCAGAGGGGAGATGGGGCAGGAAGAGGATAGCCCCATGACGCTCCCCGTCCTCAGAGTGCATAGCGCGGCCATGGTGGTGGTTTTCATCAGGGTCAGAGAGGTCGCGGTGGAGGTTGTGGTCTGCTTCATGCTCTAGCGTTGCCAGCCCTAGGCGAGCCAGATGTCGTTCAAAGTACCCTTTGCTTGTTTCATACCTTGTTTTATGCCTTTTTGATTCAAGAGTGACACACTCCTTCATATCACCTACCCTTGTCCATGCTTTGGGACTTGAGTTAGAGAGACTTCCAGTGCCGTTGGCATTGACTATGCATGTTGGATGTCAAGATGACTTGTTTGAAGTATGTAGAGACTGCGAGCTAGTGTTGGGGAAGCACTGCTCTTGGGTTGATTTCCTATGTTTAATAATACAACCATATGATTTCATCCTTGGCATGGATTTCTTATATTCGGTGCAGGATATCATGGATTTCTTCAAGAAGAAGGTTGTCTTCATTGGTGCGTATGGAGAGAAACTAGAGTTTTTTGGTGAGTGAGATCCTCGGATGGGTCATAGGCACATTCCATCCTTATCATCCATAATGGCTGAAATTATTCTGATTTCTTCATAGGTTCAGCAGTTGGCATTTTCTAGGATCGTAGAGGAGTACCCAGGTGTCTTTACAGAAGAGGTTGTAGCACTACCCCCACGATGAGAGATCGAGTTTGGGATCGAATTACAGCCACGAGCATCTCCTATATATTTCTCTTCATATTGGATGGCCCCTTATGAGTTACGAGAGAAACATATACATCTTGATGGTCTGTTACAGTGCAGTTTTGTTCGGCCAAGTGTGTCACCATGGGGTGGACTAGTTTTGTTCGTGAAGAAGGATGACGACAGTTTGCGGTTGTGTGTCGATTATTGTCACTTAAAAAAAGTGACAACAAAGAATCACTATCATCTTCCTTGTATTGATGACTTATTCGATCAACTGAAGAGTGAAAGTTGGTTCTCAAATATCGACTTGTGGTCAGGATATCATTAGATGCGTTTGAAGGGTGGAGATATCCCGAAGACTGCTTTCTGTTGCCATCATCGGCATTATGAGTTCGTTGTAATGCCGTTTGGCATGATGAATGCTCTGGATGTATTCATCAGATTTTTGAATGCTGTGTTTTCCTGAAAAAATTCATGTTAGTTTTCATAAACGACATCCTTATGTACTCCACATGTGAAGAGGAGTATGCAAAGCATCTACAAGCCATTTTGGGAGTTCTTCGCCAACATCAGCTGTTTGGGAAGCTGTCAAAGTGTGAGTTTTGGACTCGAGAAGTCCGTTTCTTGGGGCATGTTGTGTCCCAACAGGGAGTAGCTATGGATACATCAAAGAGAGAAGTAGTTGTGTCTTGGGAAACATCCTAGATAGTTTCAGAGGTGCAAATTTTCTTAGGTCTCGCAGGATACTACAAGAGGTTCGTAGCCAATTTATCACGAGTTGAGTCTCCTCTAACAGTGTTGACCAGAAAGTATCAGAGATTCATATGGACTGGTCAGTGTCATGAAGCTTTCAAGTAGCTAAAGGAGATGTTAGTAAGTGCTCTAGTCATTTGTCTTCCAGCTGAGGGAGTTCAGTTTGATGTTTTCTACGATGCTTCACATCTGGGGTTAGGTTGTGTTCTCATGCAGTAGAGTTCG
Source organism: Viscum album (assembly GCA_963277665.1). NCBI lineage: Eukaryota > Viridiplantae > Streptophyta > Magnoliopsida > Santalales > Viscaceae > Viscum > Viscum album. Next base: position 602,815,611 of record OY728126.1, read on the forward strand.
GTATATTTTTATGGGTCTTGGCATTTGTGTCCTCATGAACTCAACTATTCCACCCATGATCTTGCGTTAGTAGCCGTGGTGTTTTCTCTTAAGTTGTGGAAACATTACCTCATTGGTGAGAAATTTGTGGTTTTCACTGATCATAAGTGTTTAAGGTATGTTTTCTCCCAGCGTGACTTAAACTTACGACAGCATCAGTGGATGGAGTTATTATAGGAATATGACTTCAAAATATCTTATACACCTAGAAAATTGAATATTATAGCTGATGCGCTGAGCCAAAAGTCACGTAGTGATGTTGTACGTGAATCCAGTGATTCTTGGAGAGTAATGGAAGAAATTTCAGCACTGCATCTTGATATGGAAGAAGTTGGGGGTAGAGGTTGTCTTTTTCAGAAGATGGTACAGTCATCCCTGATGCAGAAGGTGGAAGAGTCCCAGTTGGGAGATCTAGAGGTGGAGGTTTAGAGAGACTAAGTTGTTTGTGGTGAGGCCCCTGAAGATTGGTCGGAGGATGAACAACACCGAGTTTTGTATCATGGACGTCTTTTTTTTCCTTAACAATTCACGAGATGGTTCTCCGAGAGTTCCATAGTTCACCCTTAGCAGTACATCCTGGCGTGACAAAGATGTACTAATCCTTGAGGAGTTAGTTTTGGTGGCCTGGGCTGAATCGTGTGGTTGCAGAGTTTGTGGCTCGATGTTTAGCCTACCAGAAGGTGAAGGTCGAACACCATGTTCCAAGTGTTCTTCTCTAGCCATTAGTGATTCCTCAGTGGAAGTGGGAGGAAATCTCAATGGACTTTGTTACTGGTTTACCTTGAGATCCAACAGTACATGATGCTATTTGGGTGGTAGTGGATCATTTAACAAAATCAGCCCACATCATAGAAATCAAGGAGTCAAGCTTAGTGGAAGTTTTGTCAAGGCGGTATCTAGAGGATGTGGTGAGACTTCATTGAGTCCCTAGGACGATCATTTTTTATTGAGATCCTCAGTTTACCTCCAGGGTGTAGAGATATCTCCAACATGCTTTTGGTTCTCAACTATGCCTTAGCATGGCTTTTCATCCTCAAACAGATGGTCAGACAGAGCAAACCATCCATACTCTTGAAGACTTGTTATACTCTTGTGTTCCTGATTTTGGAGGCTCATGGGTAAGGCACTTACCCTTGGTGGAGTTCGCTTACAACAATAGATTTCACTCTACCCTCGGTATGGAAATTTTTAAAGCCTTGTATGGTCGACCATGCCATTCTCTATTGTGCTAGACTGGGGTCAGAGAGTCAGCAATTCTCAGACTGGAACTAGTGCACAATACAATAGAGATGGTTTATATAAGACCCCAGCCTTAAACCTTACTTAATCTTGAGTTATTACAAGATTACACATTGAGGATCTTTTCAGGTTTAGAGTTTTAGAGAATTAGATCATGAAACTTGCATTGCATTCCACATTTAAACAAATTGGTCACATAAAAGACAATATTCATTCTTCCCATCAACGAAAACATATTTAAAATAAAACACGGATTCTTTCTTGACACATCCTTAACACTATCATCACATCATGTACCTTTACCTTGACCTGTGAAAAACATTTCAAAAACTTGGGATGAGTATAAAAAGCTCAGTAAGGGTTATAAAAATATGGAAAGGAAACATGAGTTCATATATACATAAGAATGAAATCATACTTTTCCCATAAAACATAGGCACTTTAACATACCTCATCAAACCATGAATAAATCATAGAAATCATAAGACATAAAGGTAACTTGAGGCATTCATAACATTCTTACGTAGGGAGTAACCCTCTTGGTTACGTTTGGAATACCCATCACAGTATAATCCCTAAATCTCTTCGGATAAACCTTAACGTTTCACTCCTTCGCGTTACCCAATGCATTGGAGAGCTATATCGGGCTCACCTTCCCTAAGTTTATCACGGAACCACCCATTTTCATAACAATTCCCAAGAAATATAACATAAACGTATCACATAAAACATTCATAAAGTAAACATAACATTTCCACATGTCAATAACAATATAACATTTTAGTATATTGAAATAACGAATCTGTTCAAAAAGAAACCATTTCCAAAACCATTTAAAACATTTAATGAATAGATTTTTGAATCAAAGTGTCCCATACCACCTTGAAGATTTTAAAATTTTAAACCATTAATATCCATATAAATAAATCCTTAAAACCATTTTGAAAACATGGATATTAATAAGAACAAATCATTAAAACATTTAAAGTGATATTTTGGTTAAAGGGTTTTTACCAAAACTAGAGACACTTGAATACAATAATTGAGGAATAACATTTAATCAGAACTTTATAATATCATGAGAATAAATGGATTCATGATATAATATTCCAAAGGACAGTATATACACCATATAAGAGTGAATTGGTGCATAACAACAATTAAGTCTCAATAGAGATGTAAAATGTGATGAAATCCCTTATAAAGAAGGTATCCTTAAATTAAGGACAAATCAATATCAAAGAATATGTGTGAAAAATATAAATACACCCAATATAATTGGATATTAAGTGTAAAACAATAAAAGGTCATTCACACATATTCAATGGATGACATATTCAATGACTACATGTTGAACCCAAAGAAATCGAAATTGGGTTAAAAGGTTCCCTTGACAGTCTAACGGCATCACATCAAAATGAGTTGATGAGAGATAAAAAGTGTATCTCATCACTTGGACATAAAATTTACATCAATAAGGATATATGAGAACATATCCCAACATAAAAATATGTAAATTAAAAGACCCAACAAAAGAAGTCTTTTAAAAAAGAGGAGGGTGAAAGGTTCCCTTACCGACTTGGGTATCTTTCAAAACATACACCCCATGAAATAAGGACAATAGATCATTGATGTAAATACTCATAAATGAAATTATATTACACAAAGAGTATAATAATGGGTAGTACATACACCACTCAATGGAATTTGTGGCAAATGTAGCATAAATCTCACAAGAATAAAAGTGAGATGAAAAAATCCCTTATGAAAACTCGCCAGCCAAAAGGCGCCACATAAAACTTCCGAATATGGATTGATGAGATCAAATAGGGTATCTCATCACATTACAATAAAATGTACAGAAAGAGTAATATAAAATAACATCCCCCAAAATTACAAATAGGATCTTAAAAGAAGTGACATAAAGGAGAGTACTTAAAAAGAAAGAGAGAGGTTAGATCTCTTACGAAAATTCGGCAGCCTAACGGCGCCACTCAAAACTTCAAAAATGGATTGATGAGAGAGAATAGGGTATCTAATCACATGAACATAAAAATTACAGTAAGATTAATATAAAATAACATCCCAATCACAAGAAAGATTAGCTTAGAAGGAATGACATAAAAGAGTGTACTTAAAAAGAGAGGAGTAGGATCCCTTACCTCGGGTCCGACTTGACTCGATCGTTCTTTAATCTCCTGAATAATAAACTTGAGTTAATTTCTACTTCCTTAAGAACCTTTTTCAAGTTCATTATTCCTTTTATATCACTTATTACCATGTCATAAACATTATGTAATCATTTAAGTTAATAATATTTTTTTTGTCGATATTTGGTTCTTAAGTCGAAAGTGGACTTCTTACAATTACATGTTGTTCGTGTGGCCAAATGTTTATTATATCCAGAATTGTATTCATTATTTAGATATCATATATGTCATATATATCCATTACATGCATGCATTTATAACATTACATAATCATTTAGAGGTAAGAAATGAAATGCACCGTTACTGGAGACGGTAAGCCGTACGTACGCATGAACGCTACTTTCATTTCTATTTCGTATTTTATAGAATGGAATAATAATTATATAAAGGTATATTATAATTACAGTATAATATAATATATAATATCATAGTTCCATCCTTTATACGTCCCACATATGGTACTTAACGAATCAAATCACTTTGAGGGGGCGGTAGTCCGCACTTCCTTAAATGAAGATATCGCGTTTACCCATAATGGAAACCATAATGGTATGCCCAAAATGAAAAAAAACAGAAGCTTAAGGAAAACATAAACATATTATATATCATATATAAAAATAGTGACATCATAATGGCCACCTTTGAAGGTGTTAAATGAGTATTGAACAATCACCGTTTCGGGAGGCAGAATTTCGCCATCCACGGAAACCGTATGTTTTTTAACCATTTGATGTAGTTGTGTGAGAGTGTAGCTCGAATAAATCTTATAAAAACATCCTAGTATATTGGAGATACTGGTGTTGTTACAAAATAAGTAAATAAAAAGAGTTTACGGGGTTGGAGAAGCAAAATAAAACAAATGAACATGAGAGAATGAATTACCTTTAAAAGTGTAACTCCTTTTGATTTGAGCCTAAAGGCTTCCTTTGAAAGGATTCTGCCCAAATGGAATCCTATAGGATGAGGAGAGGGATGTGGAGAGAGTAAATGGGTATAGTTTGGCCGAGCCAAAGGCTTGAGGAGTGTGTGAAATGAGGTAGAGGTGGGGGCCTTTTATAAGAGGAGAGGAGGGGCACTTTTGGAAAGTAAGAAATATTACTTTATTTGAAAATGTGTTTCGGTTTTAAAAGGTCCCACATTGATATAATTCGTGGATAAGGTGATAAGGTTTCTAAATCCACCCATCCAATAAGTTTTGGACATGTGTAGGTCATATAGTTTACATTATCTTCTCATTTTATTTAAATCGTCAGATAATGATGTCATCGCTGCATCATTATGATGTCATAAATAATTTAATTTATTTAATGTCTAAAAATTATAAAAAAATTACTATGATGTAGGAAATATTTTTATCTTTCCAATTACTTTTTATAATAAAAAATCTGACTTGTATAACCCCACTTAAAAATTTTTTTAGTAAAACATATCATGTTTGTGTCATTTTTACTTTTACATTAAATAAAAAGTTATTTATGTCACTTCCCAACCAAAGTGGCTCCATGGGGTCCCCAAGTTGACCCTTGGATTTTCTTGGTCGGACATTACACATAAAATGAGGTTAGGACATGTTTCAAGTTCATTTCATATTATTAAAACGTTATTTTTACCTTAAACTACACTAATTACCTCTAATCGCGATTAAAAACTTAATAAGTTACTATTCACCAAAAAATTATTTTTATCCCATTGAACCACATTTTACTTCTTAATGAAAACCATGTATGTAGGATTTTTTAAATTCAAAACACAAATATGGAAAAATTTCATTTAAACGGAAAAAATCAGTTTTTATAAGTACCACTTAGTGGTGTCACTATTCACCAAAAATTGATGTTTTTCAGAAAAATCCCAAAAATTCACCCTAAGCTATATTTGATATTCAGAATTCAAAAATGAAGTCTATTTTACAAAATTCAAAACATATAAGTCACATTGATTAATTTAATAATTAATTCCCGCTGTCAGACCAAATAGCGTGTTTTTATGAAACAATAAGTATCAAAAGATTGACACTGGTTTAAGTCTGATTTCAAAGTGAAATTAATTCCAACGACCACTATTGGATTTAATGGTAAAAATATATTCTAATTTAACTTTAAAACCAATTCAAAAGATAATCTAATCATATAAATAAATTAGATTAAAAAGGGGTTTTGAATTAAAATACAACATTTTACACTATTCATTAAAAAAATGAACTTTATCGGAAAGATACCAAAAATTTACACAAAGTAAATTTTGATGTCCCAATTCTTAATAAGAGTTTTATTTGGTCCAATAGAATGTATAAGAGTGAACAAAACTATATTTAATGACGGTTTTCCATCAAAAGGCGATAAGTGAACCTTTAGTGAAAACTAGGGCATATATGCCTAAAATTGAATTCTTTCCGTATTTTAAGCATTTTTATTTTATTGGATAAATGTAAAAACATTTAAAAACATATATAATCATATTTTAGTTATTTCTATCCATTCCCGCCAATACAATGTCTACATGTTAACTACCATTTAAAATAATATTATTTTATTATTAGAGTGCAACGTAAGATTTCAATGAAACTCTTTGTTGTGTATCGGGTACGATATCGAACATAGAAACCCTTTAAAGTAATATTAATACTTTATTCACAAATATGGATAAATATGAAAATGTCATATTCTTTATTTACTTGGGGTGTTACATCCTTCCCCCCTTTTGGTAATTGTGTCCTAGCAATTTTAAAATTGGGCTTGGTAACATCCTTGAAAGTCCCACATCGGAACAAGAGTCGATAAAACAATCACTTTAAAATAAAGAAAGATAAGCACAAGGGTCACCTGAGTTAACCCATACTAGGATTCCAAGTATGAAAATATGGACATGGAGGAAAAAACAAAGGGTCACGTTCTGATGGAGAGTGATAGAAAACATGTTTAGGAGAAAGTTAACTACAAGAAAATCACAAACTTGTGATGGGTTAAACGGTATTTGATTCCCCAGTAGAAAAAGTTAATAGACAACATTCTTTTTTTAAGTTACTTTTTATTGAGTAATTTATTCATAAGGAAACATAATCACTTATCATATTGACTTACAACTTTTACTAGATTCCTTAATCAAACTCATATTTTTTCCAAAAGATGAGTATTTAGGGAGACTTGTTCGCATTAAGAGTACTATAATAAACTTCTAGAGAATCACCTAATCCAAAAAAGAGAACTATATACATCCCATGTCTTTAGGCTTTAACCAAAACCAAAACCAAAAAGGTTATTACAAGTTCAGATAATTCAGAAAAGGATAACCCATTAAAAAGAAAATTCATGCTTAATCTCCAAAATTTGTCCAACAAAACCCAAAGTTCAACGAGGACCATCCGATAAACAATTTTTCCATAAAATTCTTCAAAGTAAACCAATATAAGATTGAAACCCAAATATTTGAAGGATTTAGTCACATAGTCTTCCAAGTTAAATCGTAAAATTTATCTCCAAACAACATCAGTTGCTCCTAAAGTCTCGTATTGAAAAGTAATTAACCTAATCACATATCCTCTATGATAGGTTAATCATTTTCATAAATAACCCAAAATCAAATTACTCTTAAAAAAAGAATCATTCAAACTAACCAGGGACTTCACGTAGTCCAGTGGTAGGCGATAAATACCAGTTTCACTTTGATTGTGGGTTCGATTCCCGCAGCTTTTTCCGACACGACGGGTAGTCACACGGTCTACGTGTTGACCTTTTTCCAAAACTATATAATTCTCAAATCATTCCCCAAAAAGGGATAAAATCATCAAAAATAACCATAACATAATTTAACCTCAATTTTATCTCATGCCTTTCACTTCAATCATAACATATAGTAACCCATAATTACCTCAAAAGTAAGGATCATATAAACCCAAATGGTTCTTTATAACTATGTCCACAAAAGAAAAGATAAATATTACTTGAATAAAATTTTCCTATATTAAAAATCAGGGTTACACATAATATAAAAAGTCTTCTAATGTGACCCCATCATCAAAAGAGACTTAATACTCTTAAGAATTTCACCATAACTCTTGAAGCCCTTATATGTTGACATCTTACTCATTCAACATTCTTCATGATCCATTATCCATTCCTTTCCAACTTATTCCGAAATACCTCTTTCCTACAAACAAAATCATGAATCATATCCTAAGATTCCAAAATAGGAAAACAATAGTCATGAAATAGTACATACCTTTGATTGGTCATTTTCAGTTTCTTCATCCTCAATCGGAATGGAATTAGGTATTGGTAAATGAATATTGGTACGCTCTTGGCGACCCCATTCACGAAACTTCTTCATAGGACATGTGTTTGCATAATGACCAAGCACACCACATTTAAAACATTCAATTGATCCCTCAGAAATAACTTCTTTCCCTTTCCTCGAGTCAACTGGATGCTTCCTTTTTCCATGGCAGGTTCTTGCCTTATGACCTTCATTTCCATATCTATAGCATATTTCTGTCCATTTGAAACATTTTCTTAGGTCTTTCTTTCCACATCTTTGACACATAGGTTTTTGAACACACTTACCTTTATGATTATTACCTGTACTTCCGTAGGGATTTGTTTCTTGCATATATGATGCCTTAGAGAAATCTCCAAGGTTTAGGTGGTCAATCATGACTCCAGATAGTTGGTTGAGGATAATCACAAGAGTTCTCATTGCAGCTCCCATATCATTCAGTTGCATTCTCAAAAAACTATCACAGTTTCCTTCACATCCACTATTACTTTGGTGCCTGCTAGATCCAGCCATTTTCTAAAACCAAAAAGGTCAGTGTGAGTATATCAACAAAACCATCATGTACTAATGAGTAAGATAAACACTAAGATATGCTTACTCATTCAATTTATCTAAAACAAGGACTCTTTCTAAAGTCCTAAACATTATGGTAATGTCACTTATGCTTAAAGAATACTCTAACCTCTAAAGTTATCTAAACTAACCTTTGATACCAACTATAAGGCCCCAGCCTTAAACCTTACTTAATATTGAGTTATTACAAGATTACACATTGAGGATATTTTCAGGTTTAGAGTTTCAGAGAATTAGATCATGAAACTTGCATTATATTCCACATTTAAACAAAGTGGTCACATAAAATACAATATTCATTCTTCCCATCAACGGAAACATATTTAAAATAAAACACGGATTCTTTCTTGACACATCCTTGACATTATCATCACATCATGTACCTTTCCCTTGACCTGTGAAAAACATTTCAAAAACTTGGGATGAGCATAAAAAGCTAAGTAAGGGTTATAAAAATATGGAAAGGAAACATGAGTTCATATATACATAAGAATGAAGTCATACTTTTCCCATAAAACATAGGCACTTTAACATACCTCATCAAACCATGAATAAATCATAGAAATCATAAGAAATAAAGGTAACTTGAGGCATTCATAACATTCTTACGTAGGGAGTAACCCTCTTGGTTACGTTTGGAATGCCCATCACAGTATATTCCCTAAATCTCTTCGGAGAAACCTTAACATTTCACTCCTTCGCGTTACCTAATGCATTGGAGAGCTATATCGGGCTCACCCGCCCTTAGTTTATCACAGAACCACCCGTTTTCATAAAAATTCCCAAGAACCATAACATAAACGTATCACATAAAACATTCATAAAGGAAACATAACATTTCCACATGTCAATCACAATATAACATTTTAGTATATTGAAATAACGAATCCGTTCAAAAAGAAACCATTTCCAAAACCATTTAAAACATTTAATAAAGATATTTTTGAATCAAAGTGTCCCATACCACCTTGAAGATTTTAAAATTTTAAACCATTAATATCCATATAAATAAATCCTTAAAACCATTTTGAAAACATGGATATTAATAAGAACAAATCATTAAAACATTTAAAGTGATATTTTGGTTAAAGGGTTTTTACCAAAACTAGAGATACTTGAATACAATAATTGAGGAATAAAATTTAATCAGAACTTTATAATATCATGAGAATAAATGGATTCATGATATAATATTCCAAAGGACAGTATATACACCATATAAGAGTGAATTGGTGCATAACAACAATGAAGTCTCAATAGAGATGTAAAATGTGATGAAATCCCTTGTAAAGAAGGTATCCTTAAATTAAGGACAAATCAATCTCAAAAAATATGTGTGAAAAATATAAATACACCCAATATAATTGGATATTAAGTGTAAAACAATAAAAGTTCATTCACACATATTCAATGGATGACATATTCAATGACTACATGTTGAACCCAAAGAAATCGAAATTGGGTTAAAAAGTTCCCTTGACAGCCTAACGGCATCACATAAAAATGAGTTGATGAGAGATAAAAAGTGTATCTCATCACTTGGACATAAACTTTACATCAATAAGGATATATGAGAACATATCCCAACATAACAATATGTAAATTAAAAGACCCAACAAAAGAAGTCTTTTAAAAAAGAGGAGGGTGAAAGGTTCCCTTACCGACTTGGGTATCTTTCAAAATATACACCCCATGAAAGAAGGACAATAGATCATTGATGTAAATACTCATAAACGAAATTATATTACACAAATAGTAGAATAATGGGAAGTACATACACCACTCAATGGAATTTGTGGCAAATGTAGCATAAATCTCACGGGAATAAAAGTGAGATGAAAAAATCCCTTACGAAAACTCGGCAGCCTAAAGGCGCCACATAAAACTTCCGAATATGGATTGATGAGATCAAATAGTGTATCTCATCACATTACAATAAAATTTACAGCAAGAGGAATATAAAATAACATCCCCCAACATTAGAAATAGGCGCTTAAAAGAAGTGACATAAAGGAGAGTACTTAAAAAGAAAGAGAGAGGTTAGATCTCTTACGAAAATTCGACAGCCTAACGGCGCCACTAAAAACTTACAAAATGGATTGATGAGAGAGAATAGGGTCTCTCATCACATGAAAATAAAAATTACAGTAAGAGTAATATAAAATAAAATCCCAATCACAAGAAAGATGAGCTTAGAAGGAATGACATAAAAGAGTGTACTTAAAAAGAGAGGAGTAGGATCCCTTACCTCGGGTCCGACTTGACTCGATCGTTCTTTAATCTCCTGAATAATAAACTTGAGTTAATTTCTAATTCCTTAAGAACCTTTTTCAAGTTCATTATTCCTTTTATACCACTTATTACCATGTCATAAACATTATTTAATCATTTAAGTTAATAATATTTGTTTTGTCGATATTTGGTTCTTAAGTCGAAAGTGGACTTCTTACAATTACATGTTGTTTGTGTGGCCAAATGTTTATTATATACAGAATTGTATTCATTATGTAGATATCATATATGTCATATATATCCATCACATGAATGCATTTATAACATTACATAATCATTTAGAGGTAAGAAATGAAATGCACCGTTCATGGAGACGGTAAGTCGTACGTACGCATGAACGCTACTTTCATTTCTATTTCGTATTTTATAGAATGTAATAATAATTATATAAAGGTATATTATAATTCCATTATAATATCATATATAATATCATAGTTTCATCCTTTATACATCCCACATATGGTATTTAATGAATCAAATCACTTTGAGGGGGTGGTAGTCCGCACTTCCTTAAATGAAGATATCACGTTTACCCATAATGGAAACCATAAAGGTATGCCCAAAATGAAAAAAAACAGAAGCTTAAGGAAAACATAAACATATTATATATCATATATAAAAATAGTGACATCATAATGGCCACCTTTGAAGGTGTTAAATGAGTATTGAACAATCATCGTTTCGGGAGGCAGAATTTCGCCATCCACGGAAACCGTATGTTCTTTAACCATTTGATGTAGTTGTGTGAGAGTGTAGCTAGAATAAATCTTATAAAAAAATTCTAATATATTTAATATACTGGTTTTGTTACAAAATAAGTAAATAAAAAGAGTTTAGTGGGTTGGAGAAGCAAAATAAAACAAATGAACATGAGAGAATGAATTACCTTTAAAAGTGTAACTCCTTTTGATTTGAGCCTAAAGGATTCCTTTGAAAGGCTTATGCCCAAATGGAATCCAATAGGATGAGGAGAGGGATGTGGAGAGAGTAAAGGGTCAGATTTTGGCCGAGCCAAAGGCTTGAGGAGTGTGTGAAATGAGGTAGAGGTGGGGGCCTTTTATAAGAGGAGAGAAGGGGCACTTTTGGAAAGTAAGAAATATTACTTTATTTGAAAATGTGTTTCGGTTTTAAAAAGTCCCACATTGATATAATTCGTGGATAAGGTGATAAGGTTTCGAAATCCACCCATACAATAAGTTTTGGACATGTGTAGGTCATAGAGTTTACATTATCTTCTCATTTTATTTAAATCGTCAGATAATGATGTCATCACTGCATCATTATGATGTCATAAATAATTTAATTTATTTAATGTTTAAAAATTATAAACAAATTACTATTATGTAGGAAATATTTTTATCTTTCCAATTACTATTTATAATAAAAAATCTGACATGTATAACCCCACTTAAAAATTGTTTTAGTAAAACATTTCATGTTTGTGTCATTTTTACCTTTACATTAAATAAAAAGTTATTTATGTCATTTCCCAACCAAAGTGGCTCCATGGGGTCCCCAAGTTGACCCATGGCTTGTCTTGGTCGTCCATTACACATAAAATGAGGTTAGGACATGTTTCAAGTTCATTTCATATTATTAAAACATTATTTTTACCTTAAACTACACTAATTACCTCTAATCGCGATTAAAAACTTAATAAGTTACTATTCACAAAAAAAATATTTTTATCCCATTGAACCACATTTTACTTCTTAATGAAAACCATGTATGTAGGATTTTTTAAATTCAAAACACAAAGATGGAAAAATTTCATTTAAACGGAAAAATCAGTTTTTATAAGTACCACTTAGTGGTGTCACTATTCATCAAAAATTGATGTTTTTCAGAAAAATCCCAAAAATTCACCCTAAGATATATTTGATATTCAGAATTCAAAAATGAAGTCTATTTTACAAAATTAAAAACATATAAGTCACATTAATTAATTTAATAACTAATTCCCGATGTCAGAGCAAATAGCGTGTTTTTATGAAACAATAAGTATCAAAAGATTGACATTGGTTTAAGTCTGATTTCAAAGTGAAATTAATTCCAACGACCACTATTGGATTTAATGGTAAAAATATATTCTAATTTAACTTTAAAACAAATTCAAAAGATAATCTAATCATATAAATAAATTAGATTAAAAAGGGGTTTTGAATTAAAATACAACATTTTACACTATTCATTAAAAAAATGAACTTTATCGGAAAGATACCAAAAATTTACACAAAGTAAATTTTGATGTCCCGATTCTTAATAAGAGTTTTATTTGGTCCAATAGAATGTATAAGAGTGAACAAAACTATATTTAACGACGGTTCTCCATCAAAAGGCGATAAGTGAACCTTTAGTGAAAACTAGGGCATATATGCCTAAAATTGAATTCCTTCCGTATTTTAAGCCTTTGTGTTTTATTGGATAAATGTAAAAACATTTAAAAACATATATAATAATATTTTAGTTATTTCTATCCATTCCCTCCAATACAATGTCTACATGTTAACTACCATTTAAAATAATATTATTTTATTATTATAGTGCAACGTAAGATTTCAATGAAACTCTTTGGTGTGTATCGGGTACGCTATCGAACATAGAAACCCTTTAAAGTAATATTAATAATTTATTCACAAATATGGATAAATATGAAAATGTCATATTCTTTATTTACCTGGGGTGTTACATCCTTCCCCCCTTTTGGGAATTGTGTCCTCGCAATTTTAAAATTGGGCTTGGTAACATCCTTGAAAGTCCCACATCGGAACAAGAGTCGGTAAAACAATCACTTTAAAATAAATAAAGATAAGCACAGGGGTCACCCGAGTTAACCCATACTAGGATTCCAAGTATGAAAATATAGACATGGAGGAAAAACAAAGGGTCATGTTCTGATGGAGAGTGATAGAAAACATGTTTAGGAGAAAGTTAACCACAAGAAAATCACAAACTTGTGATGGGTTAAATGGTATTCGATTCCCCAGTAGAAAAAGTTAATAGACAACATTATTGTTTTAAGTTACTTTTTATTGAGGAATTTATTCATAAGGAAACATAATCACTTATCATGTTGACTTTCAACTTTTACTAGATTCCTTAATCAAACTCATATTTTTTCCAAAAGACGAGTATTTAGCGAGACTTGTTCGCATTAAGAGTACTATAAACGACTTCTAGAGAATCACCTAATCCACAAAAGAGAACTATATAAATCCCATGTCTTTAGGCTTTAACCAAAACCAAAACCAAAAAGGTTAGTACAAGTTCAGATAATCCAGAAAAGGATAACCCATTAAAAAGAAAATCCTTGCTTAATCTCCAAAATTTTTCCAACAAAACCCAAAGTTCAACGAGGACCATCCGATAAACAATTTTTCCATAAAATTATTCAAAGTAAACCAATATAAGATTGAAAACCAAATATTTGAAGGATTTACTCACATAGTCTTCCAAGTTAAATCGTAACATTTATCTCCAAACAACATCAGTTGCTCCTAAAGTCTCTTATTGAAAAGTAATTAACCTAATCACATATCCTCTATGATAGGTTAATCATTTTCATAAATATCCCAAAATCAACTTACTCTTAAAAAAAATAATCATTCAAACTAACCAGGGACTTCACGTAGTCCAGTGGTAGGCGATAAATACCAGTTGCACTTTGATTGTGGGTTCGATTCCTGCAGCTTTGTCCGACGCGACGGATAGTCACACGGTCTACGTGTTGACCTTTTCCAAAAATATATAATTCTCAAATCATTCCCCAAAAAGGGATAAAATCATCAAAAATAACCATAACATAATTTAACCTCAATTTTATCTCATGCCTTTCACTTCAATCATAACATATAGTAACCCATAATTACCTCAAAAGTAAGGATCATATAAACCCAAATGGTTCTTTATAACTATGTCCACAAAAGAAAAGATAACTATTACTTGAATAAAATTTTACTATATTAAACATCAGGGTTACACATAATATAAAAAGTCTTCTAATGTAACCCCATCATCAAAAGAGACTTAATACTCTTAAGAATTTCACCATAACTCTTGAAGCCCTTATATATTGACATCTACTCATTCAACATTCTTCATGATCCATTATCCATTCCTTTCCAACTTATTCCGAAAAACCTCTTTCCTACAAACAAAATCATGAATCATATCCTAAGATTCCAAAATAGGAAAACAATAATCATGAAATAGTACATACCTTTGATTGGTCATTGTCAGTTTCTTCATCCTCAATCGGAATGGAATTAGGTATTGGTAAACGAATATTGGTACGCTCTTGGTGACCCCATTCACGAAACTTCTTCATAGGACATGTGTTTGCATAATGACCATGCACACCACATTTAAAACATTCAATTGATCCCTCAGAAATAACTTCTTTCCCTTTCCTCGAGTCAACTGGATGCTTCCTTTTTCCATGGCAGGTTCTTGCCTTATGACCTTCATTTCCACATCTATAGCATATTTCTGTCCATTTGAAACATTTTCTTAGGTCTTTCTTTCCACATCTTTGACACATAGGTTTTTGAACACACTTACCTTTATGATTATTACCTGTACTTCCGTAGGGATTTGTTTCTTGCATATATGATGCCTTAGAGAAATCTCCAAGGTTTAGGTGGTCAATCATGACTCCGGATAGTTGGTTGAGGATAATCACAAGAGTTCTCATTGCAGCTCCCATATCATTCAGTTGCTTTCTCAAAAAACTGTCACAGTTTTCTTCACATCCACTATTACTTTGGTGCCTGCTAGATCCAGCCATTTACTAAAACCAAAAAGGTCAGTGTGAGTATATCAACAAAACCATCATGTACTAATGAGTAAGATAAACACTAAGATATGCTTACTCATTCAATTTATCTAAAACAAGGACTCTTTCTGAAGTCCTAAACATTATGGTAATGTCACTTATGCTTAAAGAATACTCTAACCTCTAAAGTTATCTAAACCGACCTTTGATACCAACTATAAGGCCCCAGCCTTAAACCTTACTTAATCTTGAGTTATTACAAGATTACACATTGAGGATATTTTCAGGTTTAGAGTTTCAGAGAATTGGATCATGAAACTTGCATTATATTCCACATTTAAACAAAGTGGTCACATAAAATACAATATTCATTCTTCCCATCAATGGAAACATATTTAAAATAAAACACGGATTCTTTCTTGACACATCCTTGACATTATCATCACATCATGTACCTTTCCCTTGACCTGTGAAAAACATTTCAAAAACTTGGGATGAGCATAAAAAGCTAAGTAAGGGTTATAAAAATATGGAAAGGAAACATGAGTTCATATATACATAAGAATGAATTCATACTTTTCCCATAAAACATAGGCACTTTAACATACCTCATCAGACCATGAATAAATCATAGAAATCATAATAAATAAAGGTAACTTGAGGCATTCATAACATTCTTACGTAGGGAGTAACCCTATTGGTTACGTTTGGAATGCCCATCACAGTATATTCCCTAAATCTCTTCGGAGAAACCTTAACATTTCACTCCTTCGCGTTACCCAATGCATTGGAGAGCTATATCGGGCTCACCCGCCCTTAGTTTATCACAGAACCACCCGTTTTCATAAAAATGCCCAAGAACCATAACATAAACGTATCACATAAAACATTCATAAAGGAAACATAACATTTCCACATGTCAATCATAATATAACATTTTAGTATATTGAAATAACGAATCCGTTCAAAAAGAAACCATTTCCAAAACCATTTAAAACATTTAATAAAGATATTTTTGAATCAAAGTGTCCCATAACACCTTGAAGATTTTAAAATTTTAAACCATTAATATCCATATAAATAAATCCTTAAAACCATTTTAAAAACATGGATATTAATAAGAACAAATCATTAAAACATTTAAAGTGATATTTTGGTTAAAGGGTTTTTACCAAAACTAGAGATACTTGAATACAATAATTGAGGAATAACATTTAATCAGAACTTTATAATATCATGAGAATAAATGGATTCATGATATAATATTCCAAAGGACAGTATATACACCATATAAGAGTGAATTGGTGCATAACAACAATGAAGTCTCAATAGAGATGTAAAATGTGATGAAATCCCTTATAAAGAAGGTATCCTTAAATTAAGGACAAATCAATCTCAAAAAATATGTGTGAAAAATATAAATACACCCAATATAAGTGGATATTAAGTGTAAAACAATAAAAGTTCATTCACACATATTCAATGGATGACATATTCAATGACTACATGTTGAACCCAAAGAAATCGAAATTGGGTTAAAAAGTTCCCTTGACAGCCTAACGGCATCACATCAAAATGAGTTGATGAGAGATAAAAAGTGTATCTCATCACTTGTACATAAACTTTACATCAATAAGGATATATGAGAACATATCCCAACATAACAATATGTAAATTAAAAGACCCAACAAAAGAAGTCTTTTAAAAAAGAGGAGGGTGAAATGTTCCCTTACCGACTTGGGTATCTTTCAAAATATACACCCCATGAAAGAAGGACAATAGATCATTGATGTAAATACTCATAAACGAAAGTATATTACACAAATAGTAGAATAATGGGAAGTACATACACCACTCAATGTAATTTTTGGCAAATGTAGCATAAATCTCACGGGAATAAAAGTGAGATGAAAAAATCTCTTACGAAAACTCGGCAGCCTAAAGGCGCCACATAAAACTTCCGAATATCGATTGATGAGATCAAATAGTGTATCTCATCACAATACAATAAAATTTACAGCAAGAGGAATATAAAATAACATCCCCCAACATTAGAAAGAGGCGCTTAAAAGAAGTGACATAAAGGAGAGTACTTAAAAAGAAAGAGAGAGGTTAGATCTCTTACGAAAATTCGGCAGCCTAACGGCGCCACTAAAAACTTACAAAATGGATTGATGAGAGAGAATATGGTCTCTCATCACATGAACATAAAAATTACAGTAAGAGTAATATAAAATAACATCCCAATCACAAGAAAGATGAGCTTAGAAGGAATGACATAAAAGAGTGTACTTAAAAAGAGAGGAGTAGGATCCCTTACCTCGGGTCCGACTTGACTCGATCGTTATTTAATCTCCTGAATAATAAACTTGAGTTAATTTATAATTACTTAAGAACCTTTTTCAAGTTCATTATTCCTTTTATACCACTTATTACCATGTCATAAACATTATGTAATCATTTAAGTTAATAATATTTGTTTTGTCGATATTTGGTTCTTAAGTCGAAAGTGGACTTCTTACAATTACATGTTGTTTGTGTGGCCAAATGTTTATTATATACAGAAATGTATTCATTATGTAGATATCATATATGTCATATATATCCATCACATGCATGCATTTATAACATTACATAATCATTTATAGGTAATAAATGAAATGCACCGTTCATGGAGACGGTAAGTCGTACGTACGCAAGAACGCTACTTTCATTTCTATTTCGTATTTTATAGAATGGAATAATAATTATATAAAGGTATATTATAATTCCAGTATAATATAATATATAATATCATAGTTTCATCCTTTATACATCCCACATATGGAATTTAATGAATCAAATCACTTTGAGGGGGTGGTAGTCCGCACTTCCTTAAATGAAGATATCACGTTTACCCATAATGGAAACCATAAAGGTATGCCCAAAATGAAAAAAAACAGAATATTAAGGAAAAAATAAACATATTATATATCATATATAAAAATAGTGACATCATAATGGCCACCTTTGAAGGTGTTAAATGAGTATTGAACAATCATCGTTTCGGGAGGCAGAATTTCGCCATCCACGGAAACCGTATGTTCTTTAACCATTTGATGTAGTTGTGTGAGAGTGTAGCTCGAATAAATCTTATAAAAACATTATAATATATTGAATATACTGGTGTTGTTACAAAATAAGTAAATAAAAAGAGTTTAGGGGGTTGGAGAAGCAAAATAAAACAAATGAACATGAGAGAATGAATTACCTTTAAAAGTGTAACTCCTTTTGATTTGAGCCTAAAGGATTCCTTTGAAAGGCTTATGCCCAAATGGAATCCTATAGGATGAGTAGAGGGATGTGGAGAGAGTAAAGGGTCAGATTTTGGCCGAGCCAAAGGCTTGAGGAGTGTGTGAAATGAGGTAGAGGTGGGGGCCTTTTATAAGAGGAGAGGAGGGGCACTTTTGGAAAGTAAGAAATATTACTTTATTTGAAAATGTGTTTCGGTTTTAAAAAGTCCCACATTGATATAATTCGTGGATAAGGTGATAAGGTTTCGAAATCCACCCATACAATAAGTTTTGTACATGTGTAGGTCATAGAGTTTACATTATCTTCTCATTTTATTTAAATCGTCAGATAATGATGTCATCACTGCATCATTATGATGTCATAAATAATTTAATTTATTTAATGTTTAAAAATTATAAAAAAATTACTATGATGTAGGAAATATTTTTATATTTCCAATTACTATTTATAATAAAAAATCTGACATGTATAACCCCACTTAAAAATTGTTTTAGTAAAACATTTCATGTTTGTGTCATTTTTACTTTTACATTAAATAAAAAGTTATTTATGTCATTTCCAAACCAAAGTGGCTCCATGGGGTCCCAAAGTTGACCCATGGATTTTATTGGTAGTCCATTACACATCCAATGAGGTTAGGACATGTTTCAAGTTCATTTCATATTATTAAAACATTATTTTTACCTTAAACTACACTAATTACCTCTAATCGCGATTAAAAACTTAATAAGTTACTATTCACAACAAAATTATTTTCATCCCATTGAACCACATTTTACTTCTTAATGAAAACCATGTATGTTGTATTTTTTAAATTCAAAACACAGAGATGGCAAAATTTCATTTAAACGGAAAAATCAGTTTTTATAAGTACCACTTAGTGGTGTCACTATTCATCAAAAATTGATGTTTTTCAGAAAAATCCCAAAAATTCACCCTAAGCTATATTTGATATTAAGAATTCAAAAATGAAGTCTATTTTAAAAAATTAAAAACATATAATTCACATTAATTAATTTAATAACTAATTCCCGCTGTCAGAGCAAATAGCATGTTTTTATGAAACAATAAGTATCAAAAGATTGACATTGGTTTAAGTCTGATTTCAAAGTGAAATTAATTCCAACGACCACTATTGGATTTAATGGTAAAAATATATTCTAATTTAACTTTAAAACAAATTCAAAAGATAATCTAATCATATAAATAAATTAGATTAAAAAGTGGTTTTGAATTAAAATACAACATTTTACACTATTCATTAAAAAAATGAACTTTATCGGAAAGATACCAAAAATTTACACAAAGTAAATTTTGATGTCCCGATTCTTAATAAGAGTTTTATTTGGTCCAATATAATGTATAAGAGTGAACAAAACTATATTTAATGATGGTTCTCCATCAAAAGGCGATAAGTGAACCTTTAGTGAAAACTAGGGCATATATGCCTAAAATTGAATTCTTTCCGTATTTTAAGCCTTTGTGTTTTATTGGATAAATGTAAAAACATTTAAAAACATATATAATCATATTTTAGTTATTTCTATCCATTCCCGCCAATACAATGTCTACATGTTAACTACCATTTAAAATAATATTATTTTATTATTAGAGTGCAACGTAAGATTTCAATGAAACTCTTTGTTGTGTATCGGGTACGCTATCGAACATAGAAACCCTTTAAAGTAATATTAATACTTTATTCACAAATATGGATAAATATGAAAATGTCATATTCTTTATTTACCTGGGGTGTTACATCCTTCCCCCTTTTGGGAATTGTGTCCTCGCAATTTTAAAATTGGGCTTGGTAACATCCTTGAAAGTCCCACATCGGAACAAGAGTCGGTAAAAAAATCACTTTAAAATAAATAAAGATAAGCACAGGGGTCACCCGAGTTAACCCATACTAGGATTCCAAGTATGAAAATATGGACATGGAGGAAAAAACAAAGGGTCATGTTCTGATGGAGGGTGATAGAAAACATGTTTAGGAGAAAGTTAACCACAAGAAAATCACAAACTTGTGATGGGTTAAACGGTATTCGATTCCCTAGTAGAAAAATTTAATAGACAAAATTATTGTTTTAAGTTACTTTTTATTGAGGAAATTATTCATAAGGAAACATAATCACTTATCATGTTGACTTTCAACTTTTACTAGATTCCTTAATCAAACTCATATTTTTTCCAAAAGACGAGTATTTAGGGAGACTTGTTCGCATTAAGAGTACTATAAACAACTTCTAGAGAATCACCTAATCCACAAAAGAGAACTATATAAATCCCATGTCTTTAGGCTTTAACCAAAACGAAAACCAAAAAGGTTAGTACAAGTTCAAATAATCCAGAAAAGGATAACCCATTAAAAAGAAAATCCTTGCTTAATCTCCAAAATTTGTCCAACAAAACCCAAAGTTCAACGAGGACCATCCGATAAACAATTTGTCCATAAAATTATTCAAAGTAAACCAATATAAGATTGAAAACCAAATATTTGAAGGATTTACTCACATAGTCTTCCTAGTTAAATCGTAACATTTATCTCCAAACAACATCAGTTGCTCCTAAAGTCTCGTATTGAAAAGTAATTAACCTAATCACATATCCTCTATGATAGGTTAATCATTTTCATAAATATCCCAAAATCAACTTACTCTTAAAAAAAGAATCAGTCAAACTAACCAGGGACTTCACGTAGTCCAGTGGTAGGCGATAAATACCAGTTGCACTTTGATTGTGGGTTCGATTCCTGCAGCTTTGTCCGACGCGACGGGTAGTCACACGGTCTACGTGTTGACCTTTTCCAAAAATATATAATTCTCAAATCATTCCCCAAAAAGGGATAAAATCATCAAAAATAACCATAACATAATTTAACCTCAATTTTATCTCATGCCTTTCACTTCAATCATAACATATAGTAACCCATAATTACCTCAAAAGTAAGGATCATATAAACCCAAATGGTTCTTTATAACAATGTCCACAAAAGAAAAGATAACTATTACTTGAATAAAATTTTCCTATATTAAACATCAGGGTTACACATAATATAAAAAGTCTTCTAATGTAACCCCATCATCAAAAGAGACTTAATACTCTTAAGAATTTCACCATAACTCTTGAAGCCCTTATATATTGACATCTACTCATTCAACATTCTTCATGATCCATTATCCATTCCTTTCCAACTTATTCCGAAAAACCTCTTTCCTACAAACAAAATCATGAATCATATCCTAAGATTCCAAAATAGGAAAACAATAATCATGAAATAGTACATACCTTTGATTGGTCATTGTTAGTTTCTTCATCCTCAATAGAAATGGCATTAGGTATTGGTAAACGAATATTGGTACGCTCTTGGTGACCCCATTCACGAAACTTCTTCATAGGACATGTGTTTGCATAATGACCATGCACCCCACATTTAAAACATTCAATTGATCCCTCAGAAATAACTTATTTCCCTTTCCTCGAGTCAACTGGATGCTTCCTTTTTCCATGGCAGGTTCTTGCTTTATGACCTTCATTTCCACATCTATAGCATATTTCTGTCCCTTTGAAACATTTTCTTAGGTGTTTCTTTCCACATCTTTGACACATAGGTTTTTGAACACACTTACCTTTATGATAATTAATTGTACTTCCGTAGGGATTTGTTTCTTGCATATATGATGCCATAGAAAAATCTCTAAGGTTTAGGTGGTCAATCATGACTCCAGATAGTTGGTTGAGGATAATCACAAGAGTTCTCATTGCAGCTCCCATATCATTCAGTTGCTTTCTCAAAAAACTGTCACAGTTTCCTTCACATCCACTATTACTTTGGTGCCTGCTAGATCCAGCCATTTACTAAAACCAAAAATGTCAGTGTGAGTATATCAACAAAACCATCATGTACTAATGAGTAAGATAAACACTAAGATATACTTACTCATTAAATTTATCTAAAACTATGACTCTTTCTGAAATCCTAACCATTATGGTAATGTCACTTATGCTTAAATAATACTCTAACCTATAAAGTTATCTAAACCGACCTTTGATACCAACTATAAGGCCCCAGCATTAAACCTTACTTAATCTTGAGTTATTACAAGATTACACATTGAGGATCTTTTCAGGTTTAGAGTTTTAGAGAATTAGATCATGAAACTTGCATTACATTCCACATTTAAACAAAGTGGTCACATAAAAGACAATATTCATTCTTCCCATCAACGGAAACATATTTAAAATAAAACACGGATTCTTTCTTGACACATCCTTGACACTATCATCACATCATGTACCTTTACCTTGACCTGTGAAAAATATTTCAAAAACTTAGGATGAGCATAAAAAGCTCAGTAAGGGTTATAAAAATATGGAAAGGAAACATGAGTTCATATATACATAAGAATGAAATCATATTTTTCCCATAAAACATAGGCACTTTAACATACCTCATCAAACCATGAATAAATCATAGAAATCATAAGACATAAAGGTAACTTGAGGCATTCATAAAATTCTTATGTAGGGAGTAACCCTCTTGGTTATGTTTGGAATACCCATCACAGTATATTCCCTAAATATCTTCAGAGAAACCTTAACGTTTCACTCCTTCGCGTTACCCAAAGCATTGGAGATCTATATCGGGCTCACCCACCCTTAGTTTATCACAGAACCACCCGTTTTCATAACAATGCCCAAGAACCATAACATAAACGTATCACATAAAACATTCATAAAGGAAACATAACATTTCAACATGTCAATCACAATATTACATTTTAGTATATTGAAATAACGAATCCGTTCAAAAAGAAACCATTTCCAAAACCATTTAAAACATTTAATAAAGAGATTTTTGAATCAAAGTGTCCCATACCACCTTGAGGATTTTAAAATTTTAAACCATTAATATCCATATAAATAAATTCTTAAAACCATTTTGAAAATATGGATATTAATAAGAACAAATCATTAAAAAATTTAAAGTGATATTTTGGTTAAAGGGTTTTTACCAAAACTTGAGACACTTGAATACAATAATTGAGGAATAACATTTAATCAGAACTTTATAATATCATGAGAATAAATGGATTCATGATATAATATTCCAAAGGACATTATATACACCATATAAGAGTGAATTGGTGCATAACAACAATGAAGTTTCAATAGAGATGTAAAATGTGATGAAATCCCTTATAAAGAAGGTATCCTTAAATTATGGACAAATCAATCTCAAAAAATATGTGTGACAAATATAAATACACCCAATATAAGTGGATATTAAGTGTAAAACAATAAAATTCCATTCACACATATTCAATGGATGACATATTCAATGACTACATATTGAACCCAAAGAAATCGAAATTGGGTTAAAAATTGCCCTTGACAGCCTAACGGCATCACATCAAAATGAGTTGATGAGAGATAAAAAGTGTATATCATCACTTGGACATAAAATTTACATCAATAAGGATATATGATAACATATCCCAACATAACAATATGTAAATTAAAAGACCCAACAAAAGAATTCTTTTAAAAAAGAGGAGGGTGAAAGGTTCCGTTACCGACTTGGGTATCTTTCAAAACATACACCCCATGAAAGAAGGACAATATATCATTGATGTAAATACTCATAAACGAAATTATATTACACAAAGAGTAGAATAATGGGCAGTACATACACCACTCAATGGAATTTGTGGCAAATGTAGCATAAATCTCACAGGAATAAAAGTGAGATGAAAAAATCTCTTACGAAAACTCGACAGCCTAACGGCGCCACATAAAACTTCCGAATATGGATTGAGGAGATCAAATAGGGTATCTCACCACATTACAATAAAATTTACAGCAAGAGGAATATAAAATAACATCCCCCAACATTACAAAGAGGAGCTTAAAAGAAGTGACATAAAGGAGAGTACTTAAAAAGAAAGAGAGAGGTTAGATCTCTTGCGAAAATTCGGCAGCCTAACGGCGCCACTCAAAACTTAAAAAATGGATTGATGAGAGAGAATAGGGTATATCATCACATGAACATAAAAATTACAGTAATAGTAATATAAAAGAACATCCCAATCACAAGAAATATGATCTTAGAAGGAATGACATAAAAGAGTGTACTTAAAAGAGAGGAGTAGGATCTCATACCTCGGGTCCGACTTGACTCGATCGTTCTTTAATCTACTGAATAATAAACTTGAGTTAATTTATACTTCCTTAAGAACATTTTTCAAGTTCATTATTCCTTTTATATCACTTATTACCATTTTATAGACATTATGTAATCATTTAAGTTAATAATATTTGTTTTGTCGATATTTGGTTCTTAAGTTGAAAGTGGACTTCTTACAATTACATGTTGTTCGTGTGGCCAAATGTTTATTATATCCAGAATTGTATTCATTATGTAGATATCATATATGTCATATATATACAGTAAATTCATGCATTTATAACATTACATAACCATTTAGAGGTAAGAAATGAAATGCACTGTTCATGGAGACGGTAAGCCGTACGTACGCATGAACGCTACTTTCATTTCAATTTCGTATTTTATAGAATGGAATAATAATTATATAAATGTATATTATAATTCCAATATAATATCATATATAATATCATAGTTCCATACTTTATACGTCCCACATACGGTATTTAACGAATCAAATCACTTTGAGGGGGCGGTAGTCCACACTTCCTTAAATGAAGATATCGCGTTTACCCATAATGGAAACCATAAAGGTATGCCCAAAATGAAAAAAAACAGAATCTTAAGGAAAACATAAACATATTATATATCATATATAAAAATAGTGACATCATAATGGCCACCTTTGAAGGTGTTAAATGAGTATTGAACAATCATCGTTTCGGGAGGCAGAATTTCGCCATCCACAGAAACCGTATGTTCTTTAACCAGTTGATGTAGTTGTGTGAGAGTGTAGGTCGAATAAATATTATAACAACATCCTAGTATATTGAAGATACTTGTGTTGTTACAAAAGAAGTAAATAAAAAGAGTTTAGGAGGTTGTAGAAGAAAAATAAAACAAATGAACATGAGAGAATGAATTACTTTTAAAAGTGTAACTCCTTTTGATTTGAGCCTAAAGGCTTCCTTTGAAAAGATTATTCCCAAAGGGAATCCTCTAGGATGAGGATAGGGATGTTTAGATAGTAAATGGGCAGAGTTTGGCCGAGCCAAAGGCTTGAGGAGTGTGTGAAATGAGGTAGAGATGGGGGCCTTTTATAAGAGGAGAGGAGGGGCACTTTTGGAAAGTAAGAAATATTACTTTATTTGAAAATGTTTTTCGGTTTTAAAAGGTCCCACATTGATATAATTCGTGGCTAAGGTGATAACGGTTCTAAATCCACCCATCCAATAAGTTTTGGACATGTGTAGGTCATAGAGTTTACATTATCTTCTCATTTTATTTAAATCGTCAGATAATGATGTCATCGCTGCATCATTATGATGTCATAAATAATTTAATTTATTTAATGTATAAAAATTATAAAAAAATTACTATGATGTATGAAATCTTTTTATCTTTCCAATTACTATTTATAATAAAAAATCTGACTTGTATAACCCCACTTAAAAATTGTTTTAGTAAAACATATCATGTTTGTGTCATTTTTACTTTTACATTAAATAAAAAGTTATTTATGTCATTTCCCAACCAAAGTGGCTCCATGGGGTCCCCAAGTTGACCCATGGCTTGTATTGGTCGGCCATTACACATCCAATGAGTTTAGGACATGTTTCAAGTTCATTTCATATTATTAAAACATTATTTTTACCTTAAACTGTACTAATTACCTCTAATCGCGATTAAAAACTTAATAAGTTACTACTCACCAAAAAATTATTTTTATCCCATTGAACCACATTTTACTTCTTAATGAAAACCATGTATGTCGGATTTTTTAAATTCAAAACACAAAGATGGCAAAATATCATTTAAACGGAAAAATCAGTTTTTATAAGTACCACTTAGTGGTGTCACTATTTATCAAAAATTGATGTTTTTCAGAAAAATCCCAAAAATTCACCCTAATCTATATTTGATATTCAGAATTCAAAACATATAAGTCACATTAATTAATTTAATAATTAATTCTCGCTGTCAGAGCAAATAGCGTGTTTTTATGAAACAATAAGTATCAAAAGATTGACATTGGTTTAAGTCTGATTTCAAAGTGAAATTAATTCCAACGACCACTATTGGATTTAATGGTAAAAATATATTCTAATTTCACTTTAAAACCAATTAAAAATATAATCTAATAATATAAATAAATTAGATTAAAAAGGGGTTTTGAATTAAAATACAACATTTTACACTATTCATTAAAAAAAATGAACTTTATCGGAAAGATACCAAAAATTTACACAAAGTAAATTTTGATGTCCCGATTCTTAATAAGAGTTTTATTTGGTCCAATAGAATTTATAAGAGTGAATAAAACTATATTTAATGACGGTTCGCCATTAAAAGGTGATAGGTGAACCTTTAGTGAAAACTAGGGCATATATGCCTAAAATTGAATTCTTTCCGTATTTTAAGCCTTTATATTTTATTGGATAAATGTAAAAACATTTAAAAACATATATAATCATATTTTAGTTATTTCTATCCATTCCCGCCAATACAATGGTTACATGTTAGCTACCATTTAAAATAATATTATTTTATTATTAGAGTGCAACGTAAGATTTCAATGAAACTCTTTGTTGTGTATCGGGTACGCTATCGAACATAGCAACACTTTAATGTAATATTAATACTTTATTCACAAATATTGATAAATATGAAAATGTCATATTCTTTATTTTCCTGGGGTTTTACAGTTTAGGTGATTCGTGAGAGGATAAAGGCAGTGAAAGATCTTCAGAAATCATATGTTGATAAAAGAAGGAGGCCCTTAGAGTTTAATGTTGGGGATCATGTGTTTCTGAAGGTGACTCTCTGTCATGGGCAGCGAAGGCTTGGTCGTGAAAGTAATCTTTCTACCCGGTTTGTTGGGCCTTTCAAGGTGTTATCTTGTGTTGGAGTTAGGGTGTATCGAGTAGCACTCCCCCACAGATGAGTCAGATACATGATGTTTTCCATGTATCACAGCTCCATCGTTATCTTCATGATGACTCTCACATTATCAATTAGGGAGATATTGATGTTGATGTTGATGAAACCTTCGAGGAGCGACCTGTGGAGATCCAAGACCGTAAGAAGAAGGTGTTGCATGGGCATTCAATCCCCTTAGTTCATGTCTTGTGGTGACATGGTTACATATAAGAGAGTACCTGGGAATTTGAGTCACAAATACCTGCTCAGTACCCAGTTTTTTTTGATGTATAACTCTTTTCATGTAATGATGTTCCCTTTGTGGTTAGACGTTTCATGATTTTTTATGAATTTTTTTTGTTTCTTTTGTGGCTTGCTCTCTTTTCAGAGGTATCTCGATGGGTGGTTGTTCAGACCCTGTTTCTTTTTTTAGTCTCTTTAGGTTGGTTTTGAATTCTCGAGGATGAGAATTTTTTTAGAGGTATCTGATGTAATGGCTTGGACCCCTCTGGTCAATTACTTTGTGAAAATTTTTTGTTTGAGGTGTTCTGGGAAGTCAAGGTGACTTATCCCCAATAATTTTTCAAATTTCCAATTCTGTGAACAGTTCTATCTGTGAACAGTTATATTGGTAACCTCTAATGGAAACCTCTCTTTCCTTTTCAAATTTTCAAATTCCGTGAACTGTTCCACCAATGAACAATTCTATCGGTAACCTCTATCGGTAACCAATAACGGTAGGTGAACAGTGTTCTATCGGTGAGGTTCAGTGAACAGTGTTCTATTGGTGAGGTTTAGTGAATAGTGTTCTATTGGTGAGGTTCAGTGAATAGTGTTCTATCAGTGAGGTTCAGTGAATAGTGTTCTTTCATTGAGGATTTAGTGAATAGTGTTCTATTAGTTAGGATTTAGTGAACAGTGTTCTATCAGTGAGGATTTAGTGAACGGTGTTATATCAGTGAGGTTCAGTGAAAAATGTTTTATCATTGAGGATTTAGTGAACAATGTTCTACCACATAGGTTCTAATAGCGGACTTCTAACAACAGACTTCTAACAGTAGACTTCTAAAAGCAGACTTCTAACAGGGGACTTCTAACAACAGACTTCTAACATCGGACTTCTAACAGCGGACTTCTAACAGCATAGTTCTAACAGCGGACTTCTAACAATGGACTTCTAACAGTGGACTTCTAACTATGGACATCTAACAGCGAACTTCTAACAGCAGACTTCTAACAGCGGACTTCTAAAATGTGGACTTCTAACAGTGGACTTCTAACAGCAGACTTCTAACAGTGGACTTTGAACAGTGTTTCCAGCTTCCTACTGTTTCACCCCTTTGACATTTCCTTTGATGTAAAATACATTTAAAACCTTATTTTAATGACTCTTAAGGATGATTTAAAGACCATAAATCCTATATTAATTTTTCCTATGGCTCAGGATGTCTTTACTTGGTCAAACCGAGTGGGTTAATGTGATCCTCTTTTAATGGGGAATTAAGCGTATCTTAAACCATTGCCCCATTAAATCTTTAAAAGGGACAAGATATCATCCTATCTTCTTCTTCCTCTTTGTTCTCGGCTATGAGATGCTAGAACCTTTCAATCCTACCCATAGGATTTGTACAATTAAACTTTACTCCTCGGATTGGTTCTGCTCTATTTTGATGCAACCGAGCTATAACAGTCAATCTTCGATATAAGATATATTTTATTGCCATTATATTAGGTATCATATCCTCCTGTTTCTCCTTTCCATGTTATGGAATGTAATCTCCATGCTTCTAATGGGGTTTTTCTTGGGGTTTGGTTGGTGTTGTCGTATCATGGCATCCTCGGGTGGATGCAGTTGTCGCGAGAGGAGGATAGTGACCCGTTGTGTGGATAAAGAACGTGAGGAACTTTTTGAGGTAAGGGATTTGTTGCTTCTAAATATTTTACATGTAACTGTATTTTTTGCATGTTTAATCCCACTGGATGACAATGGAATTTCCATAATAAATATTTTAACCGAATAAATAAGTTCATATCGATCTAATGTTATTGCCTCTTGTTTTTCTAGATAGTGTGATATTTATGCTTTCTTTGCTTAGCTGTTTGTTCTTGATGGAAATCGATAAATAACGTAAACTGGGATTAATTGATAATTTTTGGATAAAGATAAAGAGTCATGAAAATGAATATGGTTCTTGTTTTAATTTGATATAAGTCAAATTAGTGCAACAATCAGGTTTATTTATTTGTGATAACTTATTAGTTAGGTTTCCTGACATTAGAACCAACAGATAATAAATCGGTTAACCCAAGATGGATTAAATAACTGGTAGTTGTTAAAAGATAATTTCTTGTAGGGTTTTGAGGTACCCTCTTGTTTGTTTAAGGTCCAAGAGCCCAATTGTGAAGATGTTTGTTTTACTGCTGCTTGTGTTTTAATGTGAGCCTGGATAGTTGTGGTAATATGTGGAGGCATGGAGGCCCTTTTGGTTGTGGTAGCACATAACTCCTAGAGTGGAGAGATGCATCGGCTTTTGCATGTGGGTGTCAGGGAGGACACCATGGATGATGGAATGGAGTGGATGTGATTGTTGGATGCTTGGTAATTTTGATTGGTTGTTTATCTGCTTTAATTTTCCCCACTTCTCAAGGAAGCTAGTGTTACTTACCCTTATTCTGAAAGAGGAGAAGACACGCGGGGTATGCCACGTGCTTTCCATTTTTAGCTTCTCAAGGAAGGATGGGTATATGCTTTATCTATAAGAAGTAAAGACTCGACGGGTAGTACATCTACTCACTTGTTGAGACCCCTTGTTTTTATTATCATATAATTTTTTTCTATAATTCCTAGTAATGTGGGAAAGTATTTCTATAATGAATAATTGAATAAATGGTGTTAAATCATGGGGATGGAGATGCTGGAACATAATGATGAGGTTGTAATTTTTTAAGGAACAATTGACTTTGGGTGTGATGCTAATGAAATTTAATGTGGAATTTTTAATGGTTAATTAATGTTTAAATAATTAATTAACATATATTGTAATTGATAAAAAGGGAATGAAGTAATCTAATAAAGATCTTTAAATGGTTGTGTTCTTATATGATACCTAGTCTTAGAAGTAGCATCCTGGAGTCTGAGAGATGTTAGTTGCAGTTGTGTCTAAGACTAGGTAATGCCCATATTGTGGTTGTGAGATATAATATATTCTATACATTTTGTGTTTCTATATGCTACTCCACCCTGTCAGTAAGGGAAACTGACACCCCAGGGATTCTAAGACCTGGGGGGTGTTTTCCCCAACATTCTAGTGGGAGGATGGATGGTTGACTACCCCCTTTGGCCTCGCTCTCTTCTCTTGGTAGTTACTTGTGATTCCAGGCACATTGGTTAGTTTTCCCCATATATGTATGTAGAGGGCTGTAATGGCTTGTGGTTGTTCACACACATATATTCTGGATATAGTTTTCTATGGATTACTATAGGTGTAACGTGTATAGGCTGTGATGGCTTGAGGATCCTTACTCTGTGTATGGGCTATGATGGCTTGAGGTATAATACCCGACGTATGATACATGTTATGCGAGCTGTGGTGGCTCCCAGAAACTACCTGGTTACATTAGTGTGTGGACGTTGTGGTTTTGTTCCACGAGGTGCATATTGTGGTGCTTCGCCCAGGTGTCTGCGGGCAAGCCTTTTCTGAGAGAGATGCTCAGGACGTACGACGTTAGGGAAAAGCGGCAAACTAGTGGGGAAGTAGTAGCGGGGTACCCTTGATATTCTTTATTATATGATATATTATTGAATGTGTTACTTAGTGAGAGTAGCCATGGTTAGGCTGGGAACTTAGTATACATGTTTAGGTGATGAGTTAGTTTCACTTGTTGTTCACTGTTCTTTAGCATGATTTCTTTACTTTTTATGAGAGGCTTTGGGGAGGATCCTACTGAGTATACTATTATACTCACCCTATGTATATATGAACTATTTTTATGGTCACTTGGAGCAGGTTGGAGATCAAGATGGTTTCTACAAGCTTGTGGTTGCAGGAGCAGTTTGGGCTTGTGGGTGTTGCAGTTTTTACTTTCTTTTGGGTACTTGAAGTTTTTCGTTTTCAGTTGTAGTACTTTTGCATGGAATTTCATATGTGTACTTGGGTTTTCATTTATATTGCAGTCTGAGTTGGAGTTTATCGGTGTCTATCTTATCTCTCTCTTCTGCATGTATTCTCTTAGAGGGTAATGCATCCCATTTTGTGTGTTACTATACCTTCGGTGATAGTCACCAACCTAGGGCCTACTGGAGGCGGGACTCGGGGTTCATTATCTCCTTTCTCACATTGCCGACCCAGGAGGGGTACACTTTGTGGGAAGGGGGTCTTTACAAGTCCTAGCCATATTTGGTGTGATTAGTCGTAAAATTAGTGACATAGATAGGGATTATATGACTCTACCCACATCTAGAATTTCTCAAAAAAAGTACATATCATCCCAACAAAACAATTGTGACTGTCGCTATAAGTGTTCCCTAATCTACTTAATTCACCATGAACATACCATACATATGTTGTACCTTTATCTCTCATTATGATCTCATCACTATAGATACAAAATAATATTTAAACTTTTTCATTGAGTACATTTGGGTTCCGTGTTTTAAAAACCATGTCATTGTTTTTAATGGTATGATGAAGCTATACATAGGGTTCTTGATGAACTGTTAAATAGCCTAAAATTTTCAGAATTCAAATTTTGAGATCACATAATGAGAACACGATTTGCAGACTGTAGAAGGTGTTGTATGGGCTGAAACAAGAACCAAGGGCATGGTACTCAAGGCTTGATCAGTACTTGAAAAAGCTTGGTTTTCAGCGTGTAGGAGTTGATTACAATCCCTATTTCAGCAATGACAGTAATCAAAGGATGATGGTGTTGGTTTATATCGATGACATAATTTTTGGAGGATCAGATGAATCTCAGTGCAGATAGTTTTCCGAATTCATGAAAAATTATTTTGAAATGTCAATGATTGGAGAGCTAACGTTTTTCCTTGGTCTACAGGTGACTGAAGGAAGGAATGGAACATTCATTTCTCAATCCAAATATTCCAAAGAGGTTTTGAAAAGTTTTGGACTAGAAAATTCTAAGGAGATGAAGACTCCAGTTGCTACCCGGACGAAACTTTCCAAAGATGAGGATGGCAAGGCAGTAAATATCACAGAATATAGGAAAATCATTGGAAGTCTATTGTACTTAACTGTGACAAGGCCTGACATTGTTTTCACCATATTCCAAGTAGCAAGATATCAGAGTAATCCCATGGAAATCCACATGCTTGCAGTGAAAAGAATACTTCGATATATCAAGGGAACAGTGGACTTTAGCTTCACATATAATGAAAAATCTTAGACATAGTTATTGGGATATACTGATTCCGACTGGCCCTATTCAGCAGATGATAGAAAGTCAACATCCGGTGGTGCATTCTATTTTGGTAGATTGTGTATTTCATGGCTAAGCAAGAATCAAGATTTCATTTCATTGAGCACCGCGGAATCTGAGTATATTTCGGTCACTCAATCATGCACACAGTTAATATGGATGAAGCAGTAGCTTGAAGATATTGGAGTTGAAGTGAAGTCTCCGATCAGAATCCAGTGTGATAACTCAAGTGCTATAAATCTCATAAAAAAATCTCATCCATCACTCAAGGACAAAGCACATTGAGATAAAGAATCATTTTATCAAGTAGAAGGTTGAACAGGGAATCATGAAGTTGGATTGTGTGCCTACAGAGCTACAGGTTGCAGACATTCTGACAAAGGCCTTACCCAAGGAATATTTTGAGAGGCATTGACTGTCTCTGGGAGTTCAGTTGAGTCCCCTCACTTGAAAGAGTGTGGATGTGAAACCCCCCTCTCCCCGAGGTATGATGGGTTTTTCCCTAATGTGATTATATGTGTTCTCTACTCTATTATAGACTGCAAAGGAGTGACCTTTGGGTTCGTTGACAAAGGGGGAGAAAATAGTGATTGTTCAAGGGGCCAGTGTGGCTATTTGAGAAATCATGAAAGATAGGGGGAGAAGATGACAGGTGGAGGAGCCAGATAGGGGTAGCGTATTAAATATGATGATTCTAGAAGTGATCGATCAAAGAATAGATATCATGACAGCTGAGTATCATGATAAAAGTAAAAGAGTGGTGTTGGAAGGCGGTAAGAATATTTCCAAAAAAATTTATTAGTTTGGTGACAATAGTGGGTGTAAGAGTTGAAGTTATTCATTGATTAACCTTTCATTTACTCTTGTTTCTCACACCGAGCATTTCCCATTTGTGCTTAAAGTATGTGTTGAGTAAATCCTTGATCGCTATTGGAATCACAATAGGTGAATGGTGGCTGAAGAGTTTACAATGTATCTTTTTTTGGAAGAGTTGTCAACAAACCCAAAGAGAGATACTGTTGGGAAAAAATCACTCAAAGTATCATTGAAGCATTTTTGAGGTGATTGTGTTTGTTGAAAAATTTGACATCTATATTGTGATTGTTGAAAAATCAAAACATGACATACAATTTTGTTGATAAAGGGGATTTCATGGTGGAATGTTGAGTTCAAGACTTGTGGTCAACGATCCATGTTTGATTAAAGAACGTCGACAAAGGAATGGATGATCTGGAAGTGGTACAAAAAGAACAGATACAAGGTGGCGCCATTTTCCAGTGTTTTCCAAATTTTTATACCTGAAAATCAAAAAAAGGATAAAAGTGTTTTTGGCAAAAAGACTTGTTCTACATGTACTTGAAAGAGAGGTATTGGTTTGGTTGCACAGGTGACTTGTGCGCCGTGAAGATACTTTCTCGTCGATGCCTTGGATGCTTGAGAACTTGCGTGCCTGTTGTTTTTCAGGATCAGAAGATCAAAATATGGAAAAGGAAAGAGGGTCGCGCAAGTATGGGGTTGGTCGCACAGGTGACTTGTAGGGGAGGAGGCCTATGCGTCGAGGGGAGACTTGAGCACCGTCGTGCAGGGTTTCTAAATGCCAATAAATACATGACCACCCCTCCTCATTTTGGATGGAGTTCAACACTTAGAAAAATCAGATCTCCCGTCGTGAAAGTGTGGTGGTCGCGCAAGTGGTGTGTGGTTGTGCAAGTAGGACTTGCACGCCAGTTGATAGTTGCGCGCCTAAGGCAGTTTGGGCGAGGAAGGAAGTGATTCGTGCAGGTTTGGTGTTGAATAAGATTGTGTCGTGCAGTTGATTTAGGTAGACTTGTGCACCAGTAGTGACATACACGTCGATACTTGTGCGTCGGGTTAGACCTACGCACCAAGTAAGGTTGATTCACAGCAGTATTTTAGGGCTACGTGAAAGCTGGAAGATTTCCCAATACATTCGATGCAAATTGAAATTCATCTATGGGTGAAAGATGGACTTCAACAGAGCATCTACATACAACAGAGGATGTATTCATTTGTGATGATGAAGAGACCTACAGGTCTATAAACTGTGAGTGGATCCTTTCTAGAGCAGTGAGCGAAGGAAGAGGAAGAAGGTGATCCTCTCCACCGGCAGTGAGCCAAAGAGAGAGAAATAGGGAGTGACCCTTGGAAAAGTAGTGAGCTGACCCTAAACCTTGTAAAAGAATTGAGCCTAGGCATAGAAGTGATCTAGCCCAAACCTTGTAAACAGCAGTGTGATTTATTAAATTTGGTACAGCGGCACATTGTCGTTGTATGCTCCTTAGACGTAGCCCAGTGAGGGTGAACCATGTAAAATTGATGTGTCTCGTGCATGCATTACTTTCTGTTTATATTGTGCAATGAGAAAGAGAGAGAAGAGGGTTTTTCTTAATAGCAAAACAAGATCAGAATGGGCTATAATTTTTAATTATTCATACCTTGATTCACCCCCCCCCCCCTCTTAGGGTATTCAGCCTTGTGGACCTAACATTTATCATCGAGGAGGAAGAAGAATAAGAAACATATGCACCTGTTGTTGAACATCTGAAACTCCCTCATTATTTTGAACATGAATTAGTGGATGACAATATGGGGATCCAAGTGGATGTCCCCAATGAAACATTTATAGAGGCATATCATAATGAAATAGAGAACATCTATATTGATTGTTCGTGATTAAATTACGTACAATTTTAAATACATTATATACTATACTTCTAAAGTTAAATTAATGCATCCCACATTGAAAAATACCTTGGAAACAAAATCTTGGTTGAAAAATGTATCAACCAAATGGAGGAACACCCATACATAATTCTACCCATTTAATGAAAGATACACATTATTGTTAATTTGATGGATTTTGGGAACTCTAGCAGTGTAATGTTCAATAGAAGCAATCAAGAAGTGTATTTTGGGACATGTTAAATGTTATAGTTCAAATCCAAGAAGATACACCCACTAGGTGAATATGGACAATAGATGATTCTTCCATTATGGAGACAATAAAAACCAATTTCCCACATAAGAGATTAAACTAATTTTTTTAAAAAATCTCATAATCTAGTTTTCCAATATTTTTATTAGGAATTAGTGTCTCGTGAATCTAAAATCAATTATATATTTTATATTAATTATCCTGGTATGTTTAGTTTAATTGATTGATTTATTTTTTTTAAGATAATACTAGAATGAGGGGTCCTAGAATTGTGTACAAGATGAATAATGGTTCATTTGAAATGGGATTACACATTTAATTGTTATATTTTAGAATCTATATATTTTAATCTAAAAAAATTAGTTTTAAACTAGAATTATCATTCAATACATTGAAATTAATATATACATGACTTATTTATGAGACATGAATTTATGAGGAACACTATGAATCTTTGTTTTATATTTCATGTATAATGACATTGAATGGGTAATAGAAATAATTGAATAATTATAGTGATGCGTGGATATTGAAATTAAAACTTATTATTTAATTGGATTAGTATATTCATGAAAATGAATTTTCCCTACACACTTTTTAAGATTGATTTTTATAATTTTATAAAAATAGATTTGATATTATCATTCATTTTAGGAGTGATTTTACAATAACATATTTTTCTTTACCTAGAATATTTCTTAAACCAAATACATCCAATATTATATTGAGAATATATTTTGAATGATATTGGGGAATGCATCATACTATATCACACATTGTAACTTATCAATGCAAATGACTGTTCCAGAACACATTTAAAATAATAGATGAATTTTTATTTAAAATACCATTTCAATAAGACCATCAAATATATTTTTCTTTGATTATCCCATATAGGAAATTAATGACTTTATTATGGATGGGGAATATTCCAATACATTTTTATCCATTCAAACAATTCAATTAATATTTTTCATGATATTTCCATGTATAATTTTATGAGTGTGGGAAATTATGGTTAATGGGAGGAAATACATTGTAAGTAAAGACTATGTGGGAGTTACATTGGGAATTGAGGAAGTTTAGTGATTTATTAATTATAGGCTATTTTTTCCCTTATAATAAAACAAAAAAAGATCAATTAAATGTGATATGTTAGAACAAAAAATCATCATTTCTACAGAGGGGTTTTTTATACAATGTAGTCATGTTAATGATGTGGGGTTTATTAAAATAATGACATTAAAGAATGAAAAAAATGATGATTTAGTATGAAAAATTAATAAAATATTATAGAAAATCAATAATGGGTATATTCAGTCATTATACTTCTTTATATCATGACCTCACTTTATGCTTGTGAAGTTAGCATTTTCAATTTTGAAATAGATATTTCCATTTTTCTATAAAATTTTCATGACATGCTATATGATTTTTGAGATAAATTTCCTCCCTTGAGCCTTATTTTTCACATCAATTCCTATCATGTATTAGACTCATAGTTATATGAACCTTTATTGAAATTATTCATGATTTTATGCCACTTTATCATTATAAGGTCATGAAATTATATCCTTTGATAGAATATGGTTAAGGATCTGGTAATCATGTAATGGTCATAACATTACATAAAATTGAATCATATGTGATGTGAGAAAGGATTCAAGCTTATACATATCGTGATTTGACATGCTTAATAATAATTAACTGTGGAATATTATCAGATGATATTATAAGTTCTACAATATTTAATGGGAAAGAGTAAAATACTAATATTGAATATTTTTTAAAAAGGGAGAAATTAAATTATTATTTAAGGTGGATTTTGAAAACATGGTTTTTGATTTCAATGATGATATTTAATTCTTGTGACATTAATAGTTCATGTTTTGGGGTATTTACACCCAAATAATTTGATGAAATTTTATAATACAATATAATGATTGTTGATGGATTTAAATTTCTATTCCCATATAGATCATTTTTCTAATAAAATTATATAATTTACTGATAAGGAATTAAAATTTATTAAGAAGAATAAAATTTTCACCTTAAATGATTATTAATATATTATAATTTTTTTTGAATTTAAAACACGAGTTATCATAAATTTCTGAAATATTTTAGAAAATGTTGCTTATCCTCAACCATTTAATGGATTACACTTATCAACCCCACTATGGTTTTCTATCCAATGATACCATGTGATATCTATATTGATTTGTAAGGGAGGTATGAACTTATGGGAAAGATCCCACTATTCATATTTTGGGACTCATG
This sequence comes from Viscum album, assembly GCA_963277665.1. Classification (NCBI taxonomy): domain Eukaryota; kingdom Viridiplantae; phylum Streptophyta; class Magnoliopsida; order Santalales; family Viscaceae; genus Viscum; species Viscum album. Next base: position 602,854,064 of record OY728126.1, read on the forward strand.
ACACACAGTCTATGTCATTTATCTTGGACTGATATATGTTTGTGAAGTGCAACTAGAATATGATCCCTAAATCTAGCTTCTAGAATCCATTTCAATAATTTTTCTAATTAATTGGAGGATAAACCATATAAATTTATAATGTTGGGTAGTGTTTTGGTGTTTACATTCATTTTAAATGAAGCATCATCATTTCACACTAGACGCAAAACCATCATGAGTGGACACAACCTTCCACCACTCACCAGCACTTCTCTACGGCTTGATTTCACTACCACCTCTAAAACACCATGAACCCTATTAGAATAATTCATAGAGAACTAGATACCTAACTAGATGTCCATTAATGAATACCAAGAATAACTGATATCAACAATGGACACTAGAACAACCTAGTTGATACCTTTTCAAATACGAACTACATCATGCATGATAATGTGAGCTCCCTATAAACACTATAAAGGCTTAAGGGATGGATTATGGATAAATTCACTACTAAAACATCTAACAATCATTGTGTTATATTACACACTACCATGATCCATGAAATCCATGGAAAAAATAAGTATTCTAAACACATATTATTTTTTCCGAGCATGTTCGAGTTTTCACCAATGTGGAAATTTGAAACCCAAATATCATTAGGTATATTTCAATACTTCAAGGTTTATGGATGACTCTCTTTCATTTTTAAATTACATCAAACATGTTAATATATTTTGGGATTTTGATTTTTATAAACTGGATTTTCTTCTCATAAACTATATAATGTGGTGGAAATTCCCAATGTTATGATTTTTCACAAGTGATATGATTAAGGCCACATTATTGAGCCTCAAGAAAAGTGACATTTTTCTTATTTTTATTTTCATATAATATAAATTTATGTTTTTTTTATGTAATTGTAATTTTAATCCTTTTTTGTTCTAATTCATATTTTATTCGCCCTTGTATATTCTTCTTGATCTCGTTCTTTGTTTCATTATTTCATTTTTCTTATTATATTTATATTATTTTATTTCTTAGTCAATGTATCTCTTTTAATCTTTTTATTTTACAATTGAGTTTCATGTGTAGTTTTCATAAAATTTCCAATCTATCATTCACATTCTATTTGTTAATTTCTTTTTGTATATTCTCCTTTTTATGACCATAATGACCTAACACTCTCGATAGTGAGATTTTTTCTCATGTCCTAGACTTAGGGAGGTATGTGGTGTTTGCTAAATTCTCTCTTTATTTTATTTATTATTTATGTTTCTATTTATGTTGAATTATTGTGATATGCATGAGTGTGATGACTTTACACTATGTCATGGTTATTTATCTGGCATCAATTTATTTATTTAAATATTTTCTCTCCATTATGTTGGATTCAATCTATTAATATGGCTTAGTTGTGCTATTTACACAGTGAAACAACATACGATGAAGTTAGGTCCTAAATGTTTCCACACACATAATTAATGTGTGTCCTTATACATGATAATAGGAGGAGGTGGGATTTAAATTTTCATAGGTATTATATATTTCAAAACTAATATAAAAATATTTTTTTCATGAATGATTTTTAAAAATTAGAATATCAATTGTAAATTGTAGTCATATAAGGTTGAATAACGATTTAACCCATAAACCAGCCCATAAATTCCATGTTTTTTTCATTCATAGTTCTATTATTATTTAAATCTCATTTATATTTTGTTTATAATTATTTTTAGTTGTTTTATAAAATATTTAAGAATAATATAAGTAGTTTTCAAGGGGAATAATATTTATTATGTGAACAAAATATGAATATTATCAGGTGAGATGTTTGTATTCAGCCTCTATGCAACTTTAAAAAAATAAAAAATTTCATTTCACAAAAAATATAAAAGTCATGGGTTACGTAGGTCTACCATAATATTTCTAAATCACTTCTAAACACCATAATCAAGATTATATTGGTTCTATAATTACCATAACCCAAACCTGATAACTCGTAATGAGATAAACAAATGATGATACCCAAGGAAGAGGTAATCATGCCAACCTATTTCATACATGTTTTAATTCCTCATACATATAATTTAAATAATATATAATCATCCTAATATAATGTTATTATTATCATTATTATATTCAAATATACTTAATTTTATGGAAGATTAATTTCCTACTTCCCATGCATCCAATTGAAATTCAAAACATCACCCACGAGTTATTGGAGACTACAACCTCCATAACAAAATGTATTTCATTATTCTTCATTACATAAAATAAATTGTTATGAATATGGATTTAAAAAAATAGAATATAAAATAATTTAATTTTATATAAATATTATAAATACTATATACATTCCTTCTATTATATTGAATGAATTATGAGGAAGTGTGTGTAATTGCTACCAACTCCACAAATGTGACTTGTCATTTCTCATCACAGAATTTCATAGATGGTGTAATATATCAATTTAATTAATAAATATTCAAACTATAACATATTATTGATTTACATGTATTTTTTTAAAATTTTATACGAAATATTAACAATGATGGTTTTATAATGGTTTTAGCATCCTAAACACGATCACACAATGAAACTTTTATGAATTTTAATATATTTTGAAAACCTATTATGAAATGAAATTTACAAAAAATATAATGATTAAATAAATTTAAATACTAAATTTCATATATTATAGATTAATTATATAACTCATTTGACCATGATAACCCCAATCATGAAATTTAGTTGAATTCTACGTAGATTAAATATCAGATGGGGATATAATAAAATAATATAAATGAGTAACCGAAAATAATATGTGAACAAAAAATTAAAATATTCACCAAAAATTTATAGTTAAAAAATACTTTATTTGAATAATTTGGTTATTCAAAATGATTAATTGTTTTCCATATCAAATTACATTCTTTGAGATGAGTTTTCTATTTTGAGAAAAATTTCATCTATAAGTTATATATATTACAAATTTGACATAACATATAACTATATATATATTGTATTTAATGTGTAAATAATTTAATATAATTAATTTTATATGGATTCAAAATATACCACTATTGAAAGGGAGATTGAGGGCTTAATTATAATTTCGTTATATTATTCCGTGAGATACTAAAATTATTTCTTTAATGAATAACTACTTTCACCCAAACATTTTATTATATGATATAATAACATTTTATATACTAGAAAATTTTTAAAACAATAATTATATATCCATTATGAAATTCATTCCACTAAAATTATAATGATGTTAGGAATATTTCCCTCTTTCTAGTAACCCCTTTCTTTTCCAGAACCATATGCATTCTTCATACCAATTTTTTATTTATTATTTCTAAGTATAAGTATTTATTATGTCATGTTATAACAATGTATATCTTCATAAATTTTATAGAATAAAATTTATTAGACTTTTAAATAAGTTGGTCCCGATACATATAATATTTGTTTTAAATATTTAAAATGATTTTCATTTTAAAACCATATCATTCATCTTCTACATTAACTGTGTCAACATAAATATAGTTTCTATTTTGGATACCTTTATAAGGATTTATTTATAAAATATTTTGTAAAAATTTATTTTTGTCATAAACTAAATTTCAAATTGTTAATGTGATACTTAATATTTTAATTTACAATATTAAAAAGAAATGTTTTATAATATTTTATTTTTCAGTTTCACATAAGTGTTATTATTCATTTACAATGGCTCTACCTCATATGGATAAATTTTTAATAAAAAAACCTATAAAATCCATTATGAAATAATCCTTCTGGGTTTTTTGAATATTTATATATATTGATCTAATTCATGATGTAATTTTTCTGATACCGTTTGAAAATGTTATGAAACTAATATTAAATCTGTGGTTTAATTTTTATATAATGAATGACATGTTTAACATGGAACGTATATGAATGAATATTGATTATTGTAGTTATATATCATTTTATAATTTATTTTTTATGGTTTTATATCTTATGGGAAAATGGATAATAGAAATTGACGGATTTATTAAAAATATAATAGGTGGATATTTTTTATATACACATAGCAGGAAGGATAGACCTTCCTTGATATTCTCAGTATGTGAGGATTCTATTTTCATAAGATTTTCAGTTTTTTCATTGATTTATTGTTTATACATGTCATGATACATATTATTATTATATATGTAAGATTACTCTACATCATTCATGTTTAGTAATAGTCATTTCACTTTTGTTATTCCAGGCTATATGTTTTTGCATTTGGGATTACATGTCCTTATATCATGAATTATTCAATACATATTATATTATCTATTATTTTTAATATATTATTAATCAATTGATATTTTTTTTACAATTTGTTATTTTTTAGTCTAATATGAATTGATAAATTTTATTATCTCATCTAGTGTTTCTTCTCCACCCTTATTTTTCATAACTTTTACCTAGTGAATTATAAAAATAATTATCTTTAGAATAAATTCATATATAAATTTTTTTTCGAGATGGTGAAGAAATTTTTAAATCTAAAATATTTATATATTTATTCTCAAAAGAAACTATAAATGGGTTTATAGAATAAGGTGAATATTTTTTTTCATGTAATATTGGAAGATGGAAATTTTTGAAAATTATATTCTTTTTTAGCTTGGTTCATCCCATTCATGAGCACAACAATGTAAATTTAGTTATAAAAATAAAATCCCATATTATATTTGAGAACCTTTTCAAATTGGAGGTCAAAATTAACCCCTAAATTATATCTCTCTCTTATGTGTCCAAGAAAAAAATATCATTCAATATTTTCTATCTAAAATGTTAAATGGATGTCGAATAATTTATCACATAAAATGATCCCTATGAAATTAATGAATGAAAAAAAATATTGTATGATAAAGAAGTTTCATATCATCAATGTTGCACTACCCACTTAGTATTAAAAAAGAAATATTCATCTAAGTGAGTGAAATGTGTTGTGATTATTATCAGATCAATGGATGCATAACCCCATACATTGCAACCCAATCATGATTATCAGAAAGGATACATCAAATATGAATAAATTATGGATATTCTGACCTTTATGACTATTATATAATAGGACCCCAGTTCTTTATTAGACCTCTATTACAACCTCATCACCAAAACATAATAAATGGTTATAAACAATCATTTCCAACCATAAATTTTTAAAAAATATCACTAGATTTAATTCAAATAAAATAAATTATAGATCTATGATATCTTTTAAAATATTATTTCTATATATAACATGCAATAATAAATCATGTTATGAATATTAAATATTCTATATAATATTTCTCAATATCTAAAAAACCAATTTGACTGTTTACTAAGGAAATGAGTTAGTATCCTCTATGTCCTTCTAAATAGTTTTTTAAAAGACATGATTCGTGTGAATAAAATCATAATCAATAGTTTTCCAATTTTATATACTAATCATTTCTCAATAATATATCAGGATATTATCATCCAATTATATCAAATATAATAATAGTTGGTTCTTTATAAAAAAAATTACAACATCATTTAATTTTGTGGAAAAAATAATATTTTTTAATGAGAATAGAATATGGGATATTTTATTTCAAAAATAAATGGTTTTTTATAAATATTAATTACAAAATCTTCAAACTAGTTTTGATCTCCAGTAATCATATACCATTTTGTGGTGAACATTATGTGTCCCCTCTATGGTCTCTCCCATAGAAAAACTAGCCTCACACCTAGATGATTTATTTATATAGATGTAATCTATGTAAATTCATTATTACAAATTATTTATATTATCAATTTTCATAAAAAATAACTTTCCACTATTATTTGGTGATTAAAGAGCTCATTAAAATGTTTAAACCAACTTTATAATGATAATCATCATATTATAGACTCAACGACACAATCCTTTTTCCAATTTATGACCTAATTATTTTAAACTAATGAGTGAATATTTTGGTGTTATACAATTTTTAATAAAGTGTGAGAAAATTTATAAAAAAATATTGTGGTAACGTAATGATAAATTAAGGCTCCAGTGATTGTACAAATAATATCCTATATAGGTTCTTATAGTTTGTGGACATAATGTTTAAAAAATATTGTTCATGTTTAATGTTATATAAAATTAACCAAAGTATAACTGTAACACCCTAGGTAAATAAAGAATATGACATTTTCTTATTTATCCAAATTTGTGAATAAAATATTAATATGAATTTAAAGGGGACGCTATGCTCGATGGTGTACCCAACACACAACAACGAGTTTCTTGGGAATCTTACGTTGCACTCTAATAATAAAATAATATTATTTTAAATGGTAGTTAACATGTAGCCGTTGTATTGGCGGGAATGGTTAAAAATAAATAAAATATGATTATATATGTTTTTAAATGTTTTTACATTTATCCAATAAAATATAATGGCTTAAAATACAGAAAGAATTCAATTTTAGGCTTTTATACCCTAATTTTCACTAAAGGTTCACTTATCACCTTTTAATGGCGAACTGTCATTAAATATAGTTTTGATCACTCTTATACATTATTTTGGACCAAATAAAACTCTTCTTTAGAATTGGGACATCAAAATTTACTTTGTGTAAATTTTTGGTATCTTTCCGCTAAAGTTCATTTTTTCAATGAATAGTGTAAAATGTTGTATTTTAATTCAAAACCTCTTTTTAATCTAATTTATTTATATGATTAGATTATATTTTGAATTTGTTTTAAAGTTAAATTAGAATATATTTTTACCATTAAATCCAATAGTGGTCGTTGGAATTAATTTCACTTTGAAATCAGACTTAAACTAGTGTCAATCTTTTGATACTTATTGTTTCATAAAAACACGCTATTTTCTTTGACAGTGGGAATTAATTATTAAATTAATTAATCTGACTTATATGTTGTGAATTTTGTAAAATAGACTTCATTTTTTAATTCGGAATATCAAATATAGCTTATGGTGAATTTTTGGGATTTTTCTGAAAAACTTCAATTTTTGATGAATAGTGAAACAACTAAGTGGTACTTATAAAAACTGATTTTTCCGTTTAAATGAAATTTTGCCATCATTGTGTTTTGATTTTCAAAAATCTGACATACATGGTTTTCATTAAGAAGTAAAATTTGGTTCAATGAGATTAAAAGAATTTTTTGGTGAATAGTAACTTATTAAGTTTTTCATCGCGATTAGTGGTAATTAGTGTAGTTTATGGTAAAAATAATGTTTTAATAATATGATATGAGCTTGACACATGTCCTAACCTCATTGGATGTGTCATGGCCGACCAATAAAAGCCATGGGTCAACTTGGGGACCCCATGGAGCCACTTTGGTTTGGAAATGACATAAATAACATTTTATTTAATGTAAAAGTAAAAAATGACACAAACATAATATGTTTTACGAAAACAATTTTTACATGGTGTTATAAAGATCATATTTTTGATTATAAATAGTCATTGGAAATATAAAAATATTTCCTACATCATAGTATTTTTTTTATAATTTTTAGACACTAAATAAATTAAATTATTTATGACATCATGATGATGCAGCGATGACATCATTATTTAACGATTTAAATAAAATGGAAATATAATGTAAAATCTATGAACTACACATGTCCAAAACTTATTGTATGGGTGGACTTCGAACCCTTAACACCTTATACACGAATTATATCACTGTGGGACCTTTTAAAACCGAAACACATTTTCAAATAAAGTAATATTTCTTACTTTCCAAAATTGCCCCTCCTCTCCTCTTATAAAAGGGCCCCCACCTCTACCTCATTTCACACACTCCTCAAGCCTTTGGCTCGGCCAACCCCTGCCCATTTACTCTCTCCACATCCCTCTCCTCATACTAGAGGATTCCCTTTAGGTAGAATCCTTTCAAAGGAAGCCTTTAGGCTCAAATCAAAAGGAGTTACACTTTTAAAGGTAATTCATTCTCTCATGTTCATTTGTTTTATTTTGCTTCTCCAACCCCCTAAACTCTTTTTATTTACATCATTTGTAACAACAACAGTATCTTAAATATAGTAGGATGTTTTTATAAGATTTACTCGAGCTACACTCTCACACAACTACATCAAATGGTTAAAGAACATACGGTTTCCGTGGATGGTGAAATTCTGCCTCCCGAAACGATGATTGTTCAATACTCATTTAACACCTTCAAAGGTGGCCATTATGATGTCACTATTTTTATATATGATATATAATATTTTTATGTTTTTCTTAATCTTTTGTATTTTACATTTTGGGCATACCTTTATGGTTTCCATTATGGGTATACGCGATATCTTCATTTAAGGAAGTGCGAACTACCGCCCCATCAAAGTGATTTGATTCGTTATTACCATATGCGGTACGTATAAAGGGTATATTTAATGATATTATATGTGATACCATACTGGAATTAGAATACTATTATGTATAATTATGTTTTAATTCCATTAAATATGAAATAGAAATGGAAGTAGCGTTCATGCGTACGTACGGCTTACCGTCTCCATGAACGGTACATTTCATTTCTTATCTCAAAATATCATGTACTATTATAATTACATATATATAATGGATATATATGATGTATGATACATCTAAATGATTAATATAATTCTGGAATTAAAATATACATACCTCTCATATAGTTTTAATTCCATTAATACGACATAGAAATGAAAGTAGCGTTTATGCATACGTACGGCTTACCGTCTCCATGAACGGTGCATTTCATTTCCTTCCTCTAAATGATTATGTGATATTATAAATACATGTATATGCTGGATATATATGATATATATTATATCAAAACCAGGAATGTCATTCTGGATATAACGAACCTTTGACCAAATTAACAACATGTAAGTGTAAGAAGTCTATTTTTGACTTAAGAACCAAATACCGACAAAATGAACATTATTAACTTAAATGATTACATGATGTTCATAACATGGTATAAAAGCAATAATGAACTTGAAAAATGTTCTTAAGAAAGTATAGATTAACTCAAGTTTATTATTCAGGATGTTAAAGAACGGTCGGGTCAAGTCAGATACGAGGTAAGGGATCCTACTCCTCTCTTTCTTTTTAAGTACACACTTTTATGTCATTCCTTTTAAAGCTAATCTTTCTTGTTATTTGGATGATCTTTTATATTAAACTTACTGTAATTTTTATGTTCATGTGATTAGAGACACTATTCTCTCTCGTCAATCCATTTTGGAAGTTTTGAGTGGCGCCGATAGGTTGCCGAATTTTCGTAAGAGATTTAACCTCTCTCTTTATTTTAAAGTACTCTCCTTTATGTCACTTCTTTTAAGCTCCTATTTGTTATGTTGGGGGTGTTCTTTTATATTCCTCTTTCTGTAAACATTATTTTGATGTTATGAGAGACCCTATTTCCTCTCATCAATCCATTTTGGAAGTTTTAAGTGGCGTCGTTAGGCTGCCGAGATTTTGTAAGGGATTTTTCATCTCACTTTTATTCCCGTGAGATTTATGCTAAATTTGCCAAAAATTCCATTGAGTGGTGTATGTACTGCCCATTATTCTACTCTTTGTGTAATATAATTTCGTTTATGAGTATTTAAATCAATGATCTATTGTCCTTCTTTCATGGGGTGTATGTTTTGAAAGATACCCAAGTCGGTAAGGGAACCTTTCACCCTCCTCTTTTTTAAAAGACTTCTTTTGTTGGGTCTTTTAATTTACATATTGTTATGTTGGGATATGTTCTCATATATCCTTATTGATGTAAAAAAACTTTCCAAGTGATGAGATACACTTTTTATCTCTCATCAACTCATTTTCTGAATTTTTGAAGTGACGTCGTTAGGCTGTCAAATTTTTGCAAGGGAACTTCTTAGCCCAAATTTGATTCTTTGGGATAAACTTTTACTCCTTGAATATGTCTTTCTATGAATATGTGTGAATAACCTCTAATTGTTTTACACTTAATATCCACTTATATTTGGTGTATTCGTTTGTCACACATAATTATGCAATTTATTTATCCTAAAACCAAGGATACCGTCTTTGTAAGGGACTTCGTCTCAATCTCCATTCATTGAGGCATATTTCGTTTTATACACAACTTTCTTTTATACGGTGTATAAACCCCTTTGACTTTTACTTTTATACAAAATGAATCTTTTTCTACGAAGCATTTTACTAAACGACAAAAAGGAATGTTTTTTTTAACGTACGCGGTGACAACGACCTTTTCCGCCGCCGCGAGTATTATTTGTTCTTTGGCTTCCTCAACAAGCCATTAAGTTTTTAAAATGAAATAAATACCATATACTCTTTTATGTATTTTGGTATTGAAAATGGTTTTGATAAAGGATTCTATTATGATATATTGTGATTGAAATGTGGAAATATTATCATTCCTTTATATTGGTTTTAGGTTTTATGATTTTATATTGGTACTTGGACATTTTAACGGGTGGTTACGTTATAAACCATATAACGGGTGGTGCCGTGAATACCAGGACGGGTGGTTAGGTTATAACCTCCAATGCATTGGGTATGGAAGTCGGTCGTATGGCTATTCCATTAAGTATGTATGGAAATTGGCCGTATGGCTATTCCATTAAGTGATTTGTGTGGAAGTCGACCGTATGGTTATTCCACTTAAGTATGTTTATGTCCCAAGTTACCTTTATATATCTTATGTGTTCTTTATATGGGTTTTATGGTAATCCTTTGGTTACAAAAAGGTAATTAATGATACTTTTTTTTCAGTGAAGAGTTTTTACTACTTCATGATGGTGAAAAGTATTACATTGATAAAGTATTCATGGTTTACTTGTTGTTTTGAAAAACTAATAGTTTTCATTCTTTGTGTATCCCTTACTGAGCTTCTTATACTCATCCCAAGTTTTTGAAATGTTTTTCACAGGACTTATCATGGAATAGGGTCAAGGATGGAATCAAGGGAAAGTCATGCTACCTAAAACATGGAACTATACATGTTTCTTTTTAAGAGTTTTTATTTTATGGAAATTTAGTAGAAGCGACTACTTTGTAATCTTTTGAGATGTGATAGTTATGTCCTAATTCTCTAAAACTCTAAACCTGAAAAGATCCTCAATGTGAATTACTCATTTAATTCAATTTTAAGTAAGGTTTAAGGCTGGGGCCTTATAGATGGTATCAAAGGTCGGTTTAGATAACTTTAGAGGTTAGGGTATTCTCTAAGCATAAGTGACAGTACCATAATGGTTAGGATTTCAGAAAGAGTACTAGTTTTAGATAAAGTGAATGAGTAAGTATATCTTAGTGTTTATCTTCCTCATTAGTACATGATGGTTATGTTGATATACTCACACTGACCTTTCTGTTTTAGTGAATGGATGGATCTAGCAGGCACCAAAGAGACAACAGGTTTGAAGGAAACTATGGTGGTTTTATGATTAAGATACTAGATAAAATGGGGGATTCAATGAGGAAACTCGTGGTTGTTCTAAACCAACTATCAAGGAGTCATGATCAACCACTTCAACCTTCGTGATTTCTCTAATGCATCATGTACGAGATGGCCAACTCGATGTGTAAATTCAGGTAATAATTATTAAGGTAACCATTAGGGTTTATATGATACTTAATTTTTATGTAATTATGGGTTACTCTATGGTATGATGGAAAATGAAAGGAATGAGATAAACTTGAGGTTAAAATATGTTATGATTATTCTTGAAGATTTTATCTCATTTTGGGGAAGGTTTTAAGAATTATATAGTTTTGTAAAAAGGACAACACGCAGACCGTGTGACATCCCGTCGCGTTGGACAAAGCTGCGGGAATCGAACCCACAACCAATGTGCGACTGGTATTTATCGCCTACCACTGGACTACGTGAAGTCCCTGGTTAGTTTGACTGATTCATTCTAGTTATATGATTTTATGAATTAAGAGTAAGTTTATTTTGGGTTATTTATGAAAATGATTAACCTATCATGGTGGATATACGATTAGGTTAATTACTTTTCAATACGAGACTTTAGGAGCAACTGATGTTGTTTGGAGATAAATGTTACGATTTAACTTGGAAGACTATGTGACTAAATCCTTAAAATATTTGGGTTTAAATCTTATATTGGTTTACTTTGAAGAATTTTAGGGACAAATTGTTTATCGGATGGTCCTCGTTGAACTTTGGGTTTTGTTGGACAAATTTTGAAGATTAAGAATAGATTTTCTTTTTATAAAGGGTTATCCTTTTCTGGATTATCTGATCTTGTACTAGCCTTTTTGGTTTTGGTTTTGGTTAAAGTCTAAAGACATGGGAAGTATATAGTTCTATTTTTTGGATTAGGTGATTCTCTAGAAGTTGATTATAGTACTCTTAATGTGAACAAGTCTTCCTAAATACTCGTCTTTTGGAGAAAATATGAGTTTGTGTAAGGAATCTAATAAAAGTTGAAAGTCAATATGATAAGTGATTATGTTTACTTATGAATAAATTCCTCAATAAAAAGTAACTTAAAACAAAAATGTTGTCTATTAACTTTTCCTACTGGGGAATCGAATACCGTTTAACCCATCACAAGTTTGTGATTTTCTCGTGGTTAACTTTCTCCTAAATATGTTTTCTATCACTCTCCATCAGAACATGACCCTTTGTTTTTTCCTCCATGTCCATATTTTCATACTTGGAATCCTAGTATGGGTTAACTCGAGTGACCTTTGTACTTATCTTTCTTTATTTTAAAGTGTTTGTTTTACCGACTTTTGTTCTGATGTGGGACTTTCAAGGATGTTTCCAAGCTCAATTTTAAAAATTGCGAGGACGCAATTCCCAAAAGGGGGGAAGGATGTAACACCCCAGGTAAATAAATAATATGACATTTTCTTATTTATCCAAATTTGTGAATAAAATATTAATATTACTTTAAAGGGGACTCTATGCTCGATGGTGTACCCAACACACAACAACGAGTTTCTTGGGAATCTTACGTTGCACTCTAATAATAAAATAATATTATTTTAAATGGTAGTTAACATGTAGTCGTTGTATTGGTGGGAATGGTTAAAAATAAATAAAATATGATTATATATGTTTTTAAATGTTTTTACATTTATCCAATAAAAGATAATGGCTTAAAATACGGAAAGAATTCAATTTTAGGCTTTTATACCCTAATTTTCACTAAAGGTTCACTTATCACCTTTTGATGGAGAACTGTCATTAAATGTAGTTTTGATAACTCTTATACATTATTTTGGATCAAATAGAACTCTTCTTTAGAATTGAGACATCAAAATTTACTTTGTGTAAATTTTTGGTATCTCTCCGATAAAGTTCATTTTTTTCAATGAATAGTGTAAAATGTTGTATTTTAATTCAAAAACTCTTTTTAATCTAATTTATTTATATGATTAGATTATCTTTTGAATTAGTTTTAAAGTTAAATTAGAATATATTTTTACCATTAAATCCAATAGTGGTCGTTGGAATTAATTTCACTTTGAAATCAGACTTAAACTAGTGTCATTCTTTTCATACTTATTGTTTCATAAAAACACGCTATTTGCTTTGACAGCGGGAATTAATTATTAAATTAATTAATCTGACTTATATGTTGTGAATTTTGTAAAATAGACTTCATTTTTGAATTCGGAATATCAAATATATCTTATGGTGAATTTTTGGGATTTTTCTGAAAAACTTCAATTTTTGATGAATAGTGAAACCACTAAGTGGTACTTATAAAAACTGATTTTTCCGTTTAAATAAACTTTTGCCACCATTGTGTTTTGATTTTCAAAAATCTGACATACATGGTTGTCATTAAGAAGTAAAATGTGGTTCAATAAGATTAAAATAATTTTTTGGTGAATAGTAACTTATTAAGTTTTTAATCGCGATTAGTGGTAATTAGTGTAGTTTAAGGTAAAAATAATGTTTTAATAATATGAGATGAGCATGACACATGTCCTACCCTCATTGGATATGTCATGGCCGACCAAGAAAAGCCATGGGTCAACTTTGGGACCCCATGGAGCCACTTTGGTTGGGAAATGACATAAATAACATTTTATTTAATGTAAAAGTAAAAATGACACAAACATAATATGTTTTACAAAAACAATTTTTACATGGGGTTATAAAGATCATATTTTTTATTATAAATAGTAATTGGAAAGATAAAAAGATTTCCTACATCATAGTATTTTTTTATAATTTTTAGACACTAAATAAATTAAATTATTTATGACATCATGATGATGCAGGGATGACCTCATTATTTAATGATTTAAATAAAATGGAAAGATAATGTAAAATATATGAACTACACAAGTCCAAAACTTATTGGATGGGTGTATTTAGAACCCTTAACACCTTATCCACGAATTATATCAATGTGGGACCTTTTAAAACCGAAACACATTTTCAAATAAAGTAATATTTCTTACTTTCCAAAAGTGCCCCTCCTCACCTCTTATAAAAGGGCCCCCACCTCTACCTCATTTCACACACTCCTCAAGCATTTGGCTCGTCCAAACCCTTCCCATTTACTCTCTCCACATACCTATCCTCATCCTAGAGGATTCCCTTTGGGCATAATCTATTCAAATGAAGCCTTTAGGCTCAAATCAAAAGGAGTTACACTTTTAAAGGTAATTCATTCTCTCAAGTTCATTTGTTTTATTTTGCTTCTATAACCCCCTAAACTCTTTTTATTTACATATTTTGTAACAACACCAGTATATTAAATATACTAGGATGTTGTTATAAGATTTATTAGAGCTACACTCTCACACAACTACATCAAATGGTTAAAGAACATACGGTTTCCGTGGATGGAAAAATTCTGCCTCCCGAAACGATGATTGTTCAATACTCATTTAACACCTTCAAAGGTGGCCATTATGATGTCACTATTTTTATATATGATATATAATATTTTTATGTTTTCATTAAGCTTCTGTATTTTACATTTTGGGAATACCTTTATGGTTTCCATTATGGGTATACGTGATATCTTCATTTAAGGAAGTGCGGACTACCGCCCCCTTAAAGTGATTTGATTCGTTATTACCATATGTGGTACGTATAAAGGGTATATTTAATGATATTATATATGATACCATACTGGAATTAAAATACTATTATGTATCATTATGTTTTAATTCCATTAAATATGAAATAGAAATGGAAGTAGCGTTCATGCGTACGTACGGCTTACCGTCTCCATGAACGGTACATTTCATTTCTTATCTCAAAATATCATGTACTATTATAAGTACATATATATAATGGATATATATGATGTATGATACATCTAAATGATTAATATAATTTTGGAATTAAAATATACATACCTCTCATATAGTTTTAATTCCATTAATACGACATAGAAATGAAAGTAGCGTTCATGCATACGTACGGCTTACCGTCTCCATGAACGGTGCATTTCCTTTCTTTCCTCTAAATGATTATGTGATATTATAAATACATGTATATGCTTGATATATATGATATATATGATATCCAAACCAGGAATGTCATTCTGGATATAACGAACCTTTGACCAAATTAACAACATGTAAGTGTAAGAAGTCTATTTTTGACTTAAGAACCAAATACCGACAAAATGAACATTATTAACTTAAATGATTACATGATGTTCATAACATAGTATAAAAGGAATAATGAACTTGAAAAAGGTTCTTAAGAAAGTAGAGATTAACTCAAGTTTATTATTCAGGATGTTAAAGAACGGTCGGGTCAAGTCGGATATGAGGTAAGGGATCATACTCCTCTCTTTCTTTTTAAGTACACACTTTTATGTCATTTCTTTTAAAGCTCATCTTTCTTGTTATTTGAATGATCTTTTATATTACACTTACTGTAATTTTTATGTTCATGTGATGAGAGACCCTATTCTCTCTCATCAATCCTTTTTGTAAGTTTTGAGTGGCGCCGATAGGCTGCCAAATTTTCGTAAGAGATCTAACCTCTCTCTTTCTTTTAAAGTACTCTCCTTTATGTCACTTATTTTAAGATTTTATTTGTTATGTTGGGGGATGTTCTTTTATATTCCTCTTTATTTAAACATTATGTTTATGTGATGAGAGACCCTATTTCCTCTCATCAATCCATTTTGTAAGTTTTAAGTGGTGCCGTTAGGCTGCTGAGATTTTGTAAGGGATTTTTCATCTCACTTTTATTCCCGTGAGATTTATGCTACATTTGCCACAAATTCCATTGAGTGGTGTATGTACTGCCCATTATTCTACTCTTTGTGTAATATACTTTCGTTTATGAGTATTTACATCAATGATCTATTGTCCTTCTTTCATGGGGTGTATGTTTTGAAAGATACCCAAGTCGGTAAGGGAACCTTTCACCCTCCTCTTTTTTAAAAGACTTCTTTTGTTGGGTCTTTTAATTTAGATATTGTTATGTTGGGATATGTTCTCATATATCCTTATTGATGTAAATTTTATGTCCAAGTGATGAGATACACTTTTTATCTCTCATCAACTCATTTTCTGAATTTTTTAAGTGACGTCGTTAGGCTGTCAAATTTTTGCAAGGGAACTTCTTAGCCCAAATTTGATTCTTTGGGATAAACTTGTACTCCTTGAATATGTTGTTCTATGAATATTTGTGAATAACCTCTGATTGTTTTACACTTAATATCCACTTATATTTGGTTTATTCGTTTGTCACACATAATTATGCAATTGATTTATCCTAAAACCAAGGATACCGTCTTTGTAAGGGACTTCGTCTCAATCTCCATTCATTGAGGCATATTTAGTTTTATACACAACTTTCTTTTATATGGTGTATAAACCCCTTTGACTTTTACTTTTATACAAAAGGAATCTTTTTCTACGAAGCATTTTACTAAACGACAAAAAGGAATGTTTTTTTTAACGTACGCGGTGACAACGACCTTTTCCGCCGCCGCGAGTATTATTTGTTCTTTGGCTTCCTCAACAAGCCATTATGTTTTTAAAATGAAATAAATACCATATACTCTTTTATGTATTTTGGTATTGAAAATGGTTTTGATAAAGGATTCTATTATGATATATTGTGATTGAAATGTGGAAATGTTATCATTCCTTTATATTGGTTTTATGTTTTATGATTTTATATTGGTACTTGGACATTTTAACGGGTGGTTACGTTATAAACCATATGATGGGTGGTGCCGTGAATACCAGGACGGGTGGTTACGTTATAACCTCCAATTCATTGGGTATGGAAGTCGGCCGTATAGCTATTCCATTAAGTATGTATGGAAATTGGTCGTATGGCTATTCCATTAAGTGATATGTGTGGAAGTCGACCGTATGGTTATTCCACTTAAGTATGTTTATGTCCCAAGCTACCTTTATATATGTTATGTGTTCTTTATATAGGTTTTATGGTAATCCTTTGGTTACAAAAAGGTAAGTAATGATACTTTTTTTTCAGTGAAGAGTTTTTACTACTTCAAGATGGTGAAAAGTATTACATTGATAAAGTATTCATGGTTTACTTGTTGTTTTGAAAAACTAACAGTTTTCATTCTTTCTGTATCCCTTACTGAGCTTCTATTGCTCATCCCAAGTTTTTGAAATGTTTTTCACAGGACTTAGCGTGGAATAGGGTCAAGGATGGGATCAAGGGAAAGTCATGCTACCTAAAACATGGAACTATACATGTTTCTTTTTAAGAGTTTTTATTTTATGGAAATTTAGTAGAAGCGACTACTTTGTAATCTTTTGAGATGTGATAGTTATGTCCAAATTCTCTAAAACTCTAAACCTGAAAAGATCCTCAATGTGAATTACTCATTTAATTCAATTTTAAGTAAGTTTTAAGGCTAGGGCCTTATAATAACACATGAATAATTAATAATAGTGATCTTAAGATGAGGTAAATTATGCCCCGAATAATAGTATATAGATCCCCATGGAGACGTGTGAGTTGTTTAAGGACATTTTACATAGAATAATAAGAGTGAGAAAATATATTTGCATATAAATGATATGTAATTAAATGGTGTGAATGAGTAGGGTCACATATAGTTATATATAGCAATGGGAAAGATGTTCCTATATATTATAGTCATATTGTCTAGCATAGAAATGATGGGTGTGTTGTAGAAAACCAAGATGATGACTTGGTTTAAGAGTTATTCAAAACTGCTGATCAATGACTGAATTTTTTTAAATTATAACATAATGTATTTGTGTAATGAAAATATGGAATGAAATAGAAATATTAATGGTGAATTATAACAACATTAAAATTAATAGTGAATTAAAAAATTTATAAGAGATCATTTGGATTTATAACCTTATTATATGGTTGAAAATACCCCGTATATTATTATTATAGTTATTTTGGAATAGATGTGATAAGAAACACAAAGATTTAATGAAAATTAGATATATTCTATGTAAGAATTGTTTTAAAAACAAATATAAATGATTAATAGAGACTCAATAAATCTAAAATTAATGTGTAATATATTTAAAAATTATTCTAATGTGTTATTAAAATAATCGATTAAAACCCGACCATGATCATACTGTTATAGGACATTAAGGGGGAGTGAAATTTGATGATCACTACTGTAATTGTCTAAAATATATTGTTTATACATCACAATGTATCCTAAAGAAATAAATCAATATATTTTCATCATGTGTGTCTCTACATATATAAGATATTTATAGAACAATCAAATCATAATAGTAATATATTTAAGATAAATTTCCATATAAATAATGAATCTCCAGACATAAGGATGAAATTTTTAGTATTATAGGAATTTAATATTAGTAAATGTTTATGTATTAAGATCCATAAACCAACAAGCTATTACGTAAATATATCTCACATGTGTTGAAATATTATTATATAAAATACAAATCATTAAATATTTTAAAAGGATATATGATGTGGTTCTATATTCCATGTTGATTGTTATCATTTGAAAATGAATCATATGAACAAAAATATATATTTTTTATAAAAAGGACTCATATGTAATGAATTTTAATGTCAATATACAATTAATAAAATTATTTTAACATTTATTTGATATCATGGAATCTATGATTCCATAAATTTTTTGGTTTTTGGAAATGTTACTTTTAATAAAGGGACATGATCAGATCTAAAAAAATGATAAGTGAAATTTTTTTCATTATATGTTTCGGTAAGTGTATAATACATGATGTGAATTAACAACTCTCCATACATAATAAATAAATGGTATTATAACTAAGATGAAATGTATTGTTGTTTCTGAGATAGTTGATCTTGAAATCACTACATATATTAAAATATTTGGACTAATTCCATATGTTGTTCATGGAAATGGGTTCCCTTCATAATGATCTGGATAATATAACAGGGAAGGTTATATTGATTCATATATTGTGTTTAACCCCATGCTAATGAGTATAATAACAAGATAAATGATTGATGTTAATATGATTTGTGGATATATAAGAGATAGAAAAACCTAACTATCTCTATATGTCTTGAGAAAATATGAATAAAGAAACACATAGTTATTATTTATAATATAATTTATCCTTGGTGTATTAATCATTTATGTAATCCCTATGTTATTGGGGGAAATCCATGAACCATGAAATATTATGTAAATATCACTCATACAGAAGGAAATTGAGTAATTCATGGTAGACCACTCTTTAATATTTATGTTTAATTTGGTGGACTCTATATTGGGAATGTTAACACCTTATGTAATGAAATTATATTAAACTATATATATTAGATAAATAAATAATATGTCTGATATCATGCTCTATAAGAAACATTGAAAATAAACTACTACCATGAAATACTTAGTTAAAAATATAATCTACACATAAAATCATTAAAACATATCCATATAATTTTTATGTATGAATTGGAGTTTCTAGATTATGAAATATGTTTATACTGAAAGTAAATTATACCTTTAATGTAAATGTAATCTAATTTGAATATATAAAAAAATGAAAAACTTTTATGATGAAGAATATAAATATTTAAAATAAGTTTTTTATTTAATTAAATCATCAATATTGAGATTAAATTAAAATTAAACTTATATATATATATAATATAAAAAATTTATAACCCAAAATATTATTACATTTTTTCAAAATAATATTAATTAATATTTAACATTTTGTAAAGATATTTTTTTATATAAACCATTTTCAACTTTATTTGGTAATTTTTTAAATATAATAAATTCTAATGTTATAGAAATTTTAATTGATAAAATGAACTTCATTATTTTTTAATTATAGTAATAATATCTTAAAATTATTTATTTAATTTTTATAGGGAATTAATGTTTTAGTGAATAAGTAAAATATATATTATGTTAGAACTATATTTGTTATTCCTCTTAATAAGGTATGGTTTAAAAAATATTTATAACATTATATTGTTATTTGAATTTTTATTAATGTAATGAATTACATATTTTATAAAATTATATAAAAATAGAAAACATGAGCATTGCATTATTGAATTTTTTTTAATTTTTTTCCTAAATAAAACAGTTTTTGTGTTTTCATTTTAATAAATATTAAGTTTTCTAAAAAATTATTTTGATTAATTAAAAATGAATATACCACTATTTTATTGAATATAAATCAACTAAATTAAAAAAAAGAGAATGAAAGTAATAATTTTATCCCACAAATTTACATTATCATGAAATACACACCATTCTAAAGAGTGGTTTTTACAAAGTATGCCCATTTATTTTAAAATGATCATCATAACCATGTAAAATTTAAATTTCAAATATTAGATCGAAATATATAAATTATTTGTATTCATGGAGGTATAATTTCTAATATTAATTATTATTAGTTATATTAATAACTAAGGTTAGACATTAGTTATGATGGATAATTTAAATTATCTATAAATTAAAAATGATAAAAGAGAAAACCAGTAATCCCCTTAAAATGAATACCATATTTTTTATGAAGATTATTGAGATCCACCCATATTTTTTCAAAAATATTTTCCATTCCATAGCCATTGAAACTTTATTAATGTCTCAAAATTACTAAAATTATATATGGAATATCCAAGACTAATCATATAATCACTTATAAAACTGTTACATGTCCCCCACCCAAACACTCACCTATAATTATATTTTATATTTGAAGAAATAAAAATTTTATCCTCAAAAAACCTCTCACAATTAGATAACGTTTTGTTCACCTTTAATTTTCATAAGGACGTCATTTCAATAGATATTTCCAAGGGAAACATGAAGAATCCAATATGAGAATAACATTATCTTAGTATTTTATTTTACCCAACAAATTCATTAATTTATGATGACCCCCTTAATAAAATTAAATCTATATAAATATTTTTATTTTATAAAAAGATAATAATTGTAATAAATAAATAAATTTTAACTACATGTAAAAGAAACTAACTTTGATCAAGTGTACATAATGATGACCATATCAACTAAGCGATGTTGGTAATTTTTCATTACCTCCTATTATATATTGAAATAATGATTCTATGGATAAATTATAATTTTTTATTTGTCACATATATTTTATTAAAAGATGAATTTATTATATACCTGTGTACCATGAAATCATTTAACAATGTAAATGGGAGTCACGTTTGTGTATAATACCTTATCCAAAAATAACAATTTTATACCCATCATAGCTCATTATTTATCATTTGTAGATTATATATAATGAGAATATATTATGTTAATGAAATTATAAATATTATTTATATTCAACAATACAATTATATAAATGAATCCATATATTAATTAAATCATTATATTGGGGTTCCATTTCTGTTGATATATCTACCAATATAAACTATGTTAAAACAATAAGTTCAAAATGATTATGGGATTCAATATGATGGTATTATCAAGTAATAATGATATATTTAATTTTTTATGGATTATAGATAGTTTTTTTAAAGTAATTAATATATTTTTAACATTTATCCTTTTGATTGAAATACATATCAAAAACTAGTTCTCTCTGATTTAAATTTCTAGAAGTTGTAACCTTGTATTTAACATAATGAAAATGGTAAATATTTAATTATTTATAAAATTTACTATTAAAGAATTAATAATCTTATAGTGGATAAAATTAATTTAATTATGGGGAATGGATCACGTCATTCTGAAGATTGTATGAATCAAAGAACTGAATATGCTAACAAATTGAAATGTAAATAAACTATAGTGAGTTAATATATTATTTTGATATGGATATAAAATAATAATAATAAGGTTATTTTTTAAATATAATTTGTTTATAGATATGTTATTATGATTTTTATGATTATTACACCAGATGTTATGTCATCATCATGCAAGCAGGAATGTAGGGTACTTGTTATTCATCTCAAATTCATCTCTTTGTGAAATAATTTATACTATGACCAAATTAATTTTCTATGGAATATATGATTTCTAATCAATATTTAATGTCATGAATGAACAAATATTAAATTTTATTTATGTTCAATATAATGTTATTTCAAAATTTTTAAAATGATCCTTAAATTGTATGGTGTTCTAATGAGGCAAATATTTTCCAATGTTCATAGTCAATCGTCATAATTATTATTCATCATTATTGATATAACCCTTCCTATGTTTATGTTTAGTTTTATTTGAACCATAATTACTATGGATATTATGATTTACATTAATGATTTCTTCCTTGGTGATTTTTTTGAAATGATATTTTGAAAATAATAAATCCCATATATTTTAACATATTTTCCCTCTATATCCATGTTTTTACATCATTGTATTATTCTATTATCTATAGTGAAAATTGAAATTGGTTTTATCTAAAATTATAATTTTATTACACATTTTTTTAAATGTATTCGTTATGATTTTCATTATTTTGAATTTCAATAAAGTAATTTTAAGATATTGACATACATTTTTATTACCACGATACTATATTCTTCCATTAAACTAAAAATGCTGACATATGATATATTTTAAATAATATTAAATATATAGTTATTTTTATGTAAATTATTTAAAATATTTTATCATAATAATAATATTTTTAGGGGAATAGAAATTAATATCACAAATGTTCATAGGGACATTCAAAAATTATTTTTTTTAGAATTTATTTTCCTTTTCATCCATCTTAAATTGAAAATTATCAAAATGATTGATGGATTATAATTCACCAAATATGCATGCTTATTAAATAATACATGTATATTTCTTTTTTAGTATGAAACAATCATGTTTAATTATGTAATACCATTCCAGAAATATTTCAATATCTATTTCCTTCTCATAGTCTATTTATGATAAAATGAATGATTTTATATTAAGTGTGAATTAATTTAATAGATTATGATGGGTAATGTCTTATATCTCCCTCTAATGCATAGGATTAAATTATTTTCTCATGAGATAAAAAGTGTACCGATGAGGTTTTTGTTGCATCCCAGGTATTTATAGAATAATATATTTTCATATATATTATTATTTATGAATGAAATAATAATTTTATTTTAATGGGGTCTCTATAAGATATTTTACATAACAAGAAACAATAGTTTTTTTTAAATCCTTCTTTGCACACAACACTGAGTTATACTAAAAAAATACAACAATACTATTGTTATTTTAAATTGAAGTTTACACCTAATAGTTGATTTAGTGGGAATGAACATAATTAACTATATTATGATTTTACATGTTTTTTAAAGGTATTTAATTTTATCCAATTAACTTTATAGGCTTATAATTATAATTAATCTACTTTTAAGTCTTAAATACTCTAATAATTTATAAAAGGTCATTTTTCCACCTTTTGATGGAGAACATATTTTGAAAAATATATTCTTTCAATTTTATTTGTATCATTTGATAAAATATACTTATTCTTTGTAATAGGGACATCATTATTCTCCTTGTATCTAATTTTGGTATTTTTCCGATAAATGATTATTTTAATGAATAGTGAAAATTAATACATTTTAATTCAAAACAGCCTTTTTATCTAATTTATTTATATTGTTATGTTATATTTTAATTGGTATTAATGTTTAATTAGATTATGTATTTGTCATTTAATCCAATTTAGGTTATTTTAAGTAATTTCGTAGAGAAATTGGGCATAAACACAGGTCAATATTTTGATTGATTTTTTAATCTCGCTTTCTAGTTTTGGAAACAGGAATTAATATTGAATTTATTTCTGACAATTTTTTGTTTGAATTTGGAAAAATAGATTCTATATTTAAAATCATAGTATACATATTGTGTAAATATTTCCATTTTTTATTTATACATTATAAATAATAATTTCTTATTTTTTATATTTACCATGGTTAAAAGGTAAACAAGTTAACTAAGGACAAAAAAATAATATTATAATTATATAAATATACCCAAATCTATGTCATACTAGTATTTTATGAGATATTATTGACCGTGATCATCCTTGGGTATATTTTAGGATCTCATTGAGGCACTTGGTTGTGATAATGACATGTTATAATAATTAATTTAATGAAATGAGAAATATAACACAAAAATGAATCTTTTTATTAAAAAAAGTATGGTGGTGTTATAAATTTGATCTATTTTTCTATAAATAGTAATTAAAAATATCAAAGAATTTCCTACATCATGGAATATTATTTAAACTTTTTATACATTATATTAGTTTATTTATGACACAATTATTATGTATTTATTACAATATTAGTGAAAGAAGAAAATAAATGATACTATAAATATTTAAATAAATGTATTTTGAACATTTTGGTGAAATCCAAGAATTTTATTGATGATCATTACATGTTTTATTTTAGTGAATATTGTTTTTTCGAATGAATCATGTTTTTATGTTTTTAACAAATTTTAATTATTAAATACTGTAAAAATTGAAATAAATGATTTTTTAAAACAAATGCTATTTTATTAAATTATATAATAGTATTAAAAATCATATATTCGGTAAAATTGAGTATATAGTGTAAACAATGTCATTAATTATCCACTTGGGGTTCTATTTTCATTTTATAGTAACCATATTGTCCATATAGTGTGTAAATAAAAGAAGACTTGTTTAATGTTAATTTATCTAACTAAGGGTTAAATAAAAAAGATATGGTTAAAATTATGATGTAAAAATGTATAAAAACTATTGGTTGAGGGTATTTATACCCATACACACATTATACTCTAAATACATCATGTTGTAACTATTATAATTTAAAAAATAATTTTCTAATAAAATATTTTTTAAGACATTACTAAAGTACCCATCCTCCATCTTATAATTGGTCAGAACCTCAACCAACATAATCACACCTCTCAAGACCATTGGAACATCCAAATTATGATCCATTAATCTCCCATATCTTCTAATATCCTCATATAATCCTTAAATTGGACAGAGGACATCTCAAGAATGCATTTTGGATCAAATCAAAATTAGTTACCTAATTTAGAGGTAACGTCTTCTCTCAAGATCATTTCATTTATATTATTTATCCATCCCCCAAACATATCTTTATTCCATTATATTATAAAAACACTATTACAATAAATATTCTATAATGTTTTTATGCTATGGGTTTTAACTACACTTACACACGCCACCATCAAATTGGTATGGAACATACTATTTATACATACGATGAACTACTGCCTTACGAAATGATGATTGTTAAATTTACTCCTACCGCCTATCATGGTGGCCATTATAATGGAACTTTATTTAGATATTATATTATATATATATATATATATATGTATTCTCTATTCTTCTATAATTTTTATTTAAAACATTCAGTTATGCTTTCCATAATATGTTAATATGATATTTTCATTTGAGGAACTATGGTCTACCACCCCCTCAATGTGATATAACTCATTCATTCCATATATGTAACATATAAATGATAGAAGAAATGTAAATATGTAAAATATATAACATCTATATTACACGGTGATTATAATAATATTATGTATCATTTATTTTTCATTACTTTAATATGGATATAAATGAAAGTAGTGTTCATTCATACGTATGGCCTACCATCTCCATGAACAGTGCTTTCTATTTCTTATCTCTAATTGTTATAGAAAATTCTAAATACATATATATTTGATATATATGATATTTAAATCATGAATAATATTTTGGATATGATGGAATTTTGACCAGAAGGATAATTTACATCAAAACATGTTCAATTTAAACTCATGTCCTGAATATTAACAAAACGAACAATAAGAACATAAATATTTATGTAATTTTTATAACATGGTAATAGGGGATTTAAAATGAATAATAAACATTTAAACCTTTCTCAGTATAGTGTATATTAAAAAATGTTTATTTTTCATGAACATAACGATTTAATGTGATGAATCAAACTTAATGTAATGGACTTCATCTCAATCTCCTTTCATTCGGGAAAATTTGGATTTATATATAACCTTAATTTATATAGAGTATAATGAACCCCTTTAACATTTAATTTCATTCATATTTTTTAAAAATGAATCATATTTACTAAGCATTATACTAAATAACAAAATGAATGTTTATTTTAAAAATATTCAGCAATAATGACCTTTCAACCGCCATGAGAATTACTTGAAATTTGGATTCCTCTACAAGATGTAATTTCTTTAAAAAGAAAAATAAATAATATATCCCATTAAGGTATTTTTTTACTGAAAATGGTTTTTATAATGGATTTATATTATCAATATTTTTTAATGATTTCTGATGATTGTAATGTAGAAATGTTATTTTTCCTTTATACTTGTTCATGTTTTATGAATATGTAATTGTTCTTGGGAGTTGATTATGTATACTAGTGTCTCCATGAAAAATTGAGGGTGGGTTAGCCCATGATAGATATCCAATGCATTGGGTAACATGACAGAGCTAAATGTTAATGTTTCTCATATTATATTTGGGAATATACTATTATGGGTATTCAAATGTAACCATGAACGTTACTCACTATGTGGATGTGACAAATAAAAAGTAATTATGATATGGATTCCAAAAGTTACAATTTTGATTTAGGATTACTATGATGTTTTCATGATTCATATAAAATATTAGGTTTATAAATATTCATGGACTAATGTATTCTATCCTTATTTTATCCCTTATGGATTATTTATACTTAACCCATGTTTTTTTGAAATGTTATCGCATGTTATAATGATGAGTAACATAAATGAATAAGTCACAAATATTTTTATCATAAAAGGAAATAATGTTTTTAAATGGTTTTTATTTTGTGGAAAATTGATATTGTATTGATAGAATCCTTTTGTATGATTATGGGATGATAAACGTCAATAATGGAAAAATTATTTAAACTGAATCTGAGTGATCCAAAATTTAAATTAATGTCAAATTATAGACTTATCTCATGATTAATTAATGTTTTATGACTAGATACTTGTAGTTGGTTTCAGAGGGTAGTTTAGATAACATTAAGAGTTAGTATATTTTTAATAGTATATACATAAAATAATTTTATATTATGGAAAAATTGAAATAGAATTTTAGGATTAGCATGTTGATTTATATTTGATATGTATGTTTATAATGGATTTCCAAAGAGGAAACAAGGTAGCTGTGTTGGGATAACATCTAGAGGAAAAAAACCTTTTAAATCAGAAACATGAGATTGTTTGAATTTGAACTAAACAATTTGTAGTAGTGATGGCACATTTTAATAAGGCTATAAATGATGGTGTTATAAATGTGTGAGATAATCTAGATCAAACAAATAAGAACATGTTAGTTGTGGATAATTTCATGAGGAATAATCCTCTATTATTCATAGAATCATCTGACCATGTGATATATGGAGAGTGGAATAAATCCCTAGAAAATATTTCGAATGTCTGGGGGTCTTCAAAATTTCAAAAGTTTAGTCCTTCTATTTACTATTTTGAAGGTGTATCCAATATATGGTGCTAGATGGTTAAAAATATCAGGGGTAGTGATGATGTTAATTCTCTTGATTTGGATGACTTTAATGGTATGTTTCTTGAGAAATATTTTCCTAAGGCGGTTTGATATATGATGGAAAAAATTCTTGGAATTGAGGTAAGAGGATGACTTAGTTCTAGCTTATGAAGAAAAATTCACTCAACTAGAATGGTATGCTCCAAATTTGATACAGGATCTTGATTTTAAAATCAATCAATTTCTAGGATTAGAGACAAATTATTGAAGGGAATTAGCTTATAATAAGTTCAAAAGTTATTAAAATCTTGTTCAACGTGTGGAGAAGGTGGGAATGAAGTATAAAAATGATCAAGTGTTATTTAAAAAGAACAACAGAATAAGAGGTCGATGTGAAAGAAAAAATGGAAGAAATCATCAAAAAAGTTTGATGGAAAGAAACATATGTTTAATGTTTCTGAAAATTATGGTAAAACTCACATTGCAGAATGCCTTTTGAATTATGGTATGTTCTTTATGATATAATAAAATGGAATATAAGGCTCTTAATTGCACTGAAAATTATCAGGGTGGTGGAATGAAAAAATCTAATTTATTGTTAGTAAAAAAATAAATTTTAATGATATGGTTCATTATAAAAATGAGTGTCCAAATAGGAACTCAAATGATAGAAAACATCTAGAATAAAAGAAGAAAGGGGTGGTGAAATCCTTTGTAACTACTTCAGTAGATTTTGGGCCTTAAAATGATGTAGTATTTGGTACATTATTTGTTTATTCAGATTATTCCAATGTGTTGATCGAATCTGGGTCTACACATTTATTTATTTCTGAAATTTTTTTTTCTAAATTTGTAATTCCATCTCAATAAATGAATCTCGAACTAGTGTTTAAAATAGTTGGGGTAAATTTTGAGATAAAAATAAATTATTTCTACCTTCATATCCTTGTCATAGTAAAGAATCTACCTTCAAACCCTTTTTTCTTTAGTATAGATGGATGTTAGTATGGGTGTGGATGATATTTCTATTTATCATGATAAGATTGAATATAGAGATAAAGTGAATTATTTTTAGAAGGAATTTCAGTTTGTGTACAAGAATGAAGCCTTACTACTGATAGAATATCATGATATAAAGAAACTAATAAAATATAAAAATGAATATTACCTTTCACATATTGTTGAAAACAAAGTAATTGTTCATATTAATGATGTAATAGTGGTAAATGAGTAACTTGGTGTTTTTTGGATGATATTCCTTGTATAATACCTGATCGAGAAGTTTAATTTACTAGTTACTAGGTTCTTAATACTAATCCAATTTCAAATCCCCCATATCGAATGGATCAAATTAAACCTTTAAAGTTAATGAAACAATTGTAGGAGTTAATAGAAAAACGTTTTATATGACCTAGCACATCACCCTGGGGATGCTCTGACCTTGTTTATTTAATAAAATATGGTCCAATGAGATGTTTCATTGATTATTGAGCCTTTAATAACATCAATGTTAAGAATAAGTATCATTTTCCTCATATTGATGATTTTTTTTATCATCTCCAAGAAGATTTGTATTTTTTATGTTTGGCCAGAGGCCGGAATACCAATAGTTGAAAATAAAGGATGCATAAATTAAGAAGACCATATTTCCTACTAAATGTGACCTTTATGAATTTTTAGTATGTCCTTCTTGGTTAACCAACGAAATTTTTCTATTCAGGGATCACATGAATATAATTTTCTTTGAGTTCATGGATATGTTTTTTGTTGTGTTTATTGATAATATTTTTGCATATTCTTAAATTAAATATAGTCATGGAAGTCATTTAAAGGTTGTCTTGGAAACCTTAGAATAAAATAAATTGTGTGAGAAATTTATAATGTGTGGGTTTTGGTTAATATTTTGTATTACATGGTGAAATTATTTCTAAAAATTTCATAACTGTTGATCCTACCCAAAAAATGTTTTTGAATAATCTCCAAGACCCACAAATATTACCAAGACTTGGATTTTCTTAGTTTACCAGGTTATTACTGGTGGTTTGTTGAAAATGTTTCATCATTATCTAGCCCACTCAAAAAGTTAAATCGATACTGTGTTGAGTTTATCTTGACAAATTAATGTGATGACTGCTTTTAGGAATTGGAATGAAGATTTATAAATGATTCAATTTTGGAACTGCCTTACTTAAATGAATTATTTTTTAATTATGTTAAATCTTATCTGAAAGGAATTGGTTGTATAATAATGTAGAATTATTAGATAGTCATTTATGATTCATATTAGTTGAAAACCCATGGTTTAAATTACCATACACATGATTTGGAATTAGTTCTTATTGTTTTTTGCTTTTATAATTTAGAGGCATCATCTGAATGGAGTAAAATCTGAAATATATACTCACCATAAAAGTTTGAAATATATATTTAATCCAAAATAATGGAACATTCCATAGATAATATGGCCAGAATTAATCAATTATTTTAATTTCATTATTCATTACCATCCTAGAAAATAAAACACAGTGGATGATGATTTTAGTGGTAAAAGTAATGATACATTTAAAATGTTATATTTGGAATGCATCCATTTGATTAAGTATTTGATGAAATTTAGCATATAAGTTGTTAGTAATGGATATTTCTCTGTTATTTTTCAAGTTTTGATTAAATCATCTCTAGTAGATAGAATAAAGCATGCACATAAAAAAGACAGTGAGTTGCAGAAAAAGGTAGAATTTGTTCACATGGGTATGTTACCTGAATTTAACACTTCTAATGACTCTTTTTTAGGTTTGGAAACAGATTATGTGTGCCTTTTGATTAACATTTGAAGAAAAATTTGTTATGTGATTCGAATAGTTCTCTTTTTTTAGTTCATCCTATAAGTACTAAGATGTTAATAGATCTTCATAAGTATTACTAGTGGGATAGATTGAAAATAGATATTGATAAATTTACCCAAAGATGTTTGATTTTACATTAGGTTAAAGGAGACTAGTAGTTACCAAAGGGGATTATTGTTCCTTTTACAGTGCCAATGTAGAAATGGGAAAATGTTCCCAAGGATTTCACAGTGGGATTATCAATTACTTCTCAAGGTAATAAAAATATCTATGTTATTATTGACCAATTGAATAAATATTCCCATTTTCATCCTATTAGATATACAATATATATTGATCAACATTCTCAGTTGTATTATAAATAAATATATAGGTTACATTAAGTTACCCTTTCCATTGTATATGATCCTAATCCTAGGTTTACTTCTAACTTTTGGAAAGGCCTTCAGAAGTCATTGGGAATTGAATTGAATTTCACTATAGCTTTTCAACCCTAATCAGATGCTTAGTCAAAATGAAGAATTCATACCTTACATGATATGATACATGCTTGTTCAATGGATTACGAAGGACGTTTGGATTAATATCTTTCTTTGGTTGAGTTTTCTTATAATATCAGTTTCTATTCCAGCATACAAATGGCACCATTTGAAGAATAATAGGGAATGTTGTTTTGAACTCTAACTTCAGGGGATGAAGTGGGGGAAAGGATGTTGATGGGAATATAGTTAGTTGAAGAGATGGAACAAAAAGATCAGTTGATTTAGAAGCACATGATGACTACTTAGAGTAGGTAAAAAGGTTATTCTGATAACTAGGGTAAGGATCATTCTTTCGCAATAAGTGGTCATGTCTTTTATACTGTTTAGCCATGGAAAAGTGTGATGTGGTTTAGTAAAAAGGGAATGGTGAGTCCAGGGTTCATTGGACCCTATGATATCCTAGAGAAATATAGATAAGATTCCTACAGAGTAGCTTTTCCTCAATGGTTTTTTTTTTCTACACAATGTTTTTCATAGTTCAATGTTACGAAATTATATTCCATAAACATGACATGTTTTGAGTCGAGTGGCAGTTCAGTTGGATGTGAATCGTTCTTATGAGGAACATCCATTATTTATTATTGAATGCAGAGGGAAAGTGTTGTGGAATAAATTTATTCATCAGGTAATGGTTTCTTGGAAACATCCTATATTTTAAGTGGAAACTTGGGAATCTAAAAATTCAATGAGAGATAAATACCACCCACTTATTTGATATTTGAATAAAATTATGATGACGTAATTTCCAAAAGAGGTGAAGGATATTACATTATGGTTATTTATAGAACAATAAATTTTCATATCTATTAATATTTGTGAATTAAATATTAATTTTAATTTAAATGGGATACTATGTATGATATAATACATGACACACAATAATGGGTTTCTTTGAAATCTTTCATTTCACACAACACTGAGTAATACCGAAAAATAATACAAAAACTATAATATTTTTTTAAATAGTAGTTAACGTATATTCGTTGTATAGGAGGGACTAAAAATAATTCACTATATTTTGATTCTACATAATTTTTAAATGTTTATACATTGATTAAATTCATTTTAGAGGCCTAAAATGAGAATGGATCTGATTTAATGCATAAAATACTCTAATATTTTTAAAATGGTCATTTTACCACTTTCTGATGATGAACCCTTTTTAAAAATAGATTTTAGTGATTTTATTTCATCCATGGGATAAAATAAACATATTATTTGGAATCATTACTTCAAAATATTTATTAGATGAAATTTTTTTATGTTTACATGAAATTTATAATTTTAAGAATAGTGAAAAATACTTCATTTTAATTCAATCATGCCTTTTCGTATTATTTTTTTATATAGTTATTTTTATTCTTCAAATTGGTTTTTATGTTTAATTGGATTATTTTTTTCACTTAATCCAATGTTGTTAATTGGAAGTAATATAACATTTATATTAAAGATAAACACATGTCAATCATTTGATATTATTTACTTCTTAAAAACCTTCTTTCTGGTTTTGGTCAACATGAATTAATTTTAAATTAATTTATTCCAATTATATTAATTTATTTTTGAAAAATTACTTCCATATTTTGAATCATATAGTTGAAATTGTGTAAATAGGTACCTTTTATTTTTTGACATTATGAATAGTAATTTCAGTAATTATTTTTATTTACAATATTTAATGGGTAATTCAGTTGAATAAGGATAATAAAATATTATAATAATATATAGCTACACTAACATTTCTATTAATCATGTTGCATTATATAAGTCTGACCATGAGAATTCTTGGGTCATTTTTAGAACCCCATAGAGCCACTTGGGCGTGAAAATGACATGTTATAATAATTAAGTTTATGTAGGGAGAAATTTTACACAAACATGTATCTTTTTATTAAAACAATTTTAAGATGGGTTTATAGAATTGACCTCTTTGACTATAAATACATATTGAAAAATAAAAATATATACTACATAAAGGTATTTTATTTACAATTCTATAAATTAAATAAATATATTTATAGGATAATGATGTTGAAGTGAATACCATAATAATGAATGATTCAAATAAATGATATTATAAATATTAAAATAAGTGTAATATGAACATTTTGATGCCATCCATGAGTTTTATAGATTATTATGACAAGTTTTTATTATATAGTTTTTTCAAATTAATTAATTTGTTAATACTTTACAAAAAAGAAATTACTATATTTTGTCAAAATTGACCTAGATGATTTTTTAAAACAAATACTATTTGATTAAATGATATAATAGTCATAAAAATCATATACTCAGAAAAAATTCCTAGATAATGTTAAAAAATTAATTATTTATACACTTAATGTTATCTTGGCATCTTATAGTAAACATATTTATCCTTATAGTGTAGAAATATAAGAAGACATCGTTAGAGTTAAATTATTTTACTAATGGTTAAAGACAAAAGATAAGGTTAAATTTGTAAGGTAAACATGTCTAAAAACTATTGGTTGAGGGGATTTAGACCCATCCACATATTATACTATAAATTTATAATGTTTTAACTATAATAATTAAAATATAAATTTATAAAAAAATTTATTTCAAAACATTCCTAAAGTGCCCCTCCTCCCTCTTATAAAAGGTCACCACCTCAACCTACAGACCCACACCTATATAGCACCATGGATCTTCCAAATTCTGATAAAATAATATCACAACAATAATAATTTTCTTTTAAAAGCCTTACGTTGGGAAGAATTATACTCAAGGAATCATTTTCTTCAAATCAGAATGAGATTTCCGATTTTAAGGCAACGTCTTCTCTCAAACTCCTTTAATTTATTTTCATTATCAACCCCATAACCACAATTTATTCCATTATTTTATATATTCAATAATATCCTAAATATACTAGGATATTTTAATTTTTTTTTTTTGATGTACACATACACACACCTCCATCTATAGGATATTTAACATATTGTTTCTGTGTACAACGATGTATTGCCTCCTAAAATGATGATTTTTCAATTTTCTATTACCTACTATAACGGGGGACATTATGATGGACATTTATTTATATATGATATATATATATTTATTATTGTATCTATGATTTTTTAATTTTTATTTACAACAAATTTGTATGCTTTCCATAATATGTAAACATTATATTTTCATTTGAGGAAGTGTGGTCTACCACCAACTCTATGTTTAATGGATCATTCATGACATAAATGTAACGTATAAAGAAAGTAACTTATGTAACATATATAAAAAATATATTATACTATAATTATAATATTCTTATGTATCATTTAGTTTTCATTCCCTTAATATGATAATGAAATGAAAGTAGCGTTCATGTGTACGTACGACCAACCATCTCCATGAACGGTTCATTTAATTTATTATCTCAAAATGTTATGGACTATTAGAAATACATATTTATTTGATATATATGATATTTATAACATGAATAAAATTTTT
Organism: Viscum album; assembly: GCA_963277665.1. Lineage (NCBI taxonomy): Eukaryota > Viridiplantae > Streptophyta > Magnoliopsida > Santalales > Viscaceae > Viscum > Viscum album. The sequence continues at coordinate 602,888,964 of OY728126.1, forward strand.
TAGATGATGTAATTTTGACCACAAATAAAATTTACATAAAAAGAAGTTCATTTTCAAATCATGTAATGAATATTATCAAAACCACCGATATGATCATAAATAATTATGATTCTTCTATAACATGGTGATATCTTATATTAAAGGAATAATAAACTTTAAAAAGGATCACAATATATTATAAATGAAATTATTTTTATTATTCAAGAACATAATGATCGTATGTGATGAGTCAGCCTCATGGTAAGAGACTTTGTCTCGATCACTTTTCATTAAGGAATATTTTGATTTATATGTGACCTATTTTATAACGTGTATAATCAATATCTCTTACATTTAATTTCATACACATCTTTTTATACTGAATCTTTTTTTATGAATCATTTTACTAAATTACAAAAGGAATGATTTATTTTTACATACGTGGTGACAATATCCTTTCTACCGCCACGAGCATTATTTGATATTTGACTTCCTCTACTGGCCATAATGTTCTTCAAAAGAAGTGTAAATACCATTTAAATTATTTAGTATTTTTGGAATTGAAAATGGTTTTCATAATTGATTCATTATATCAATATATTGAAACTATGTCTTATTATTTTAATGTTGAAATTTTATTCTTTTTATGCTAGTTCAAGTGTTATGATTATGTTATGATTATTTAGAATTGCTTATTTATATAGATGGTTTCTTGACCAACTGAGGGCAGGTAAACCCATGATATGTCTCCATTTCATTGGGTAATGTGATAGAGGTAAATTTTAGGGTTTATCCTAAAATATTTATGGAATATATTGTTATGTGTATTCCAAATGTAACAATGATGGTTACTCCCTTTATGGTTTTGAAAGCTACAATGTATGTATGATATGGATTCCATAAGTTACCTTTACGATTTATGATTAGTATGAAGTTTTCATTATTCATATAAATTCATAGGTTTATAAATATCCATTGAATAATGTTTTCATTCCTTATTTTATCTCTTACTATATTTTTAGGCTCATCCCATGTTTTTGGAAATGATTTCATAGGGTACACAGATAAGTAATATAAAATTAGAATTCTATAATATTTTTATCAAGATAAAAATTCAGGTCTTTTAAATGATTTTTTTGTGGAAAAAATGGATATTGTTTTGATTGTATCCCATTGAATGATAAAAGGATGATATATATTAATAATGTTCCGATTATTTAATAATCTAAACTAAAAATATCCTCCATTTGATCTAAATTCAAATTATTGACTTATCCCAAGATTAATTGGTGTTTTGAGGATAGATTCTTATAGTTTTACCACAAGAAAAATGGTAATTTAGTTGATTTATATTTTAAAATAAAATTGGTATAAGGGATGATATATTAAAAGAAAAAGGGTAAATGGGAAAATTAAACCCATGAAATTGGTTATGTGGGGGTAATTATCCCATGATAAATGGGTAATTAAGTGATTTACCCCAATCACAGGGGTGCATGAATGTATTATCCCATTCTAAAAAAGGTTAACGGGTTTTTATCCCAATCCTATAATGTGATTAATGTTTTTTCGGAAGTATTAATTTAATATTTCATTATTATATATATATATAATATTAATGTCATGAAATTATACTAATTATTACATTCATTTACTCTTGTTTATTATGTTGATACTCCAAAAATTATTTTTTATGTATTATGATGGTTCATTCAAATTAAATTCTCTTTCATCATGACAATTAGAAAATACATTTTTCAAATATTTTTATGTATCACAAACTTATACCATTACCATGATATATAATATTGATATAATCAACCCCTTGGTTAATTTTTCATAATTATTACCTTACTAAGTGTTGAAGGTCATTACATTCTTATGTTTTTATTTCCCTATGTTATAATTATATGTATAACATGTGGAATATTTTTAGGGGGATGAATAAGAGTTGGTTTTTTGAAATGATTATATGTTATTATGTTTATATAGGTAACTTATAATACACCTCAACCATCGATCCTTTGGATAAAATAATATTTACTTATTTATATTAATAAAAGTATTATATTAATGTATTTTTTTATTATTACATTGATTAAACATAATTTTTATAAGAGGATGCTTATTTTATGAATAGATATATATTTATTTACCATTGGTATTATGGTTTTCGAATAATAGTTAAAACCCTTATGGTATGTTTTATAGATAAATGTCTCTAATGGACAAAAACAATATTTATTTTTAAAAATGATATTTTTTTGTTCTTATAGAAATTTAATACCTATATGGATACAATAACTAGATGTATCCTTGAGAATAAATGTATGTATAAGTAAATCCCAAAAATTTAATGTTTCTAACTAATAGAATAATTCCTATAGAATGAAAACTATGATGAACTACACACATATTTTAGAAAAATAAATTGATATTATTTGGATAATCCATGATTTTATTGTGAACAATTATATATTATTTAAATATAAAATTGGATCGGTTTTATTAATATTTGGGGTGGAGATCAAGGTTAAAATAGATTGAATCCTATATATTTATATGTTTTTTTATATTTTATATAACTGTAATATCATATTATATCATTATTTTTTCCTTAATTTAGTAATTTCCCACCTCCTTATTCATATTATTCATTATAATCGAAATAGATGAGAGGAACTGAGTCAACTATAAGTTTAAAGGGTCATTTTGTGATTCTCAAAAAAATAAACCAAATTTAATCAGAAAATGAGTTAAACCCATCTTGAAATTATTATCCATGCAAACAAAATATGTTGAAACCCATGGGGAGTGACCAAACACACTATGAATAGAGAAACATTCTATCAATATTTTCAGTATCAGTGTCCACTGGTCACTAATTGGTTTATAATTCCACCAATTATATAGTATTTTATCAATAATGCATAATTTTCTTCCATTCTATATATCCTAGATCTATATTTTTTATATTATTATATATAATTATGTATAGATATAATCCATGGTGTACCCAACTCAAGGGAACAAGGACATTGGAACTAATAAATTATATAATATTATAGAAATATAGTGAGACAATATTGGGTAAATATTTTTTTCCCATATCTTCATTGAAAAATAGATAGATAATTCCTTCAGTTTAAGAAGATATATGTTAAAAAAAGTTTCAGAAATAAAGAAACAATCACATGAAATTAAAGGTACGGCTTTGGTAATCTAATTTACTATGAAAATAAGCAATATAATTTAAATTTTTTTTAATTTGAGTCTCAAGCAAACAATTTCGATATTTTATTTTGGGAAACATGATTAAATTTTACAATGTGAACTTATGGAGGAAATGGAAAATATACACTGACATTATTATCAATGTTTAGTGTAAAATAATAGAGAAATTTATTTACATTGAAATTAATGTGATATAAATCCTATAGGAGTGAATTATATTCCTTTTATATATAGAAAATTTCTGAAGAGGCATATAGGTTATTTTTTATATGGAACAATTAAGTGATTAAAGAGTGTAAGATATTGTCATCTAAAACATCAATATCTTAAAAATATGAATTGGATGACTGTTGAAATTTAATTAGGGAATACATAAAATTAATAAATATTTATATTTTAATTCTTTAATATTAATAAATAAGGAAAATATTATAATAATTCCATTAAAACAAGGGTCGATCACAATATTCTACGTAAAAATACACTTAAGCCAAAATAATTTATAAAAACCTATTCATTCAATACAACCAATATTGATTTTGATAATATATTAGAAAATCATATTTAATGAATACATAACCTTCAGTCTAGATTAATAAATACCTAGTTTCATTATAGTTTTTTTAAATTTTTAATATCAAGAATGATTTGTAAAAGCATTAAATCAATACCACAAACATTGGTTTTAATGACTCAACACACAACATTATTGTTGTATACATCTTTTGGGTTTATGTAATATACTTAATGAAAGTATTAGTATACCCCTTTTATAATAATTATATTTTATATTGTAAATGTATTTTATATCTCCAAATATAATCCATAATAATTAGAAAAATTGGTAAAAGACATTTCAAATTTCAAAAAACACTATGATCAACTATTAGTGTAGGGATCACAATCAGATCTCTTAGAAATGATTATCTATTATTATTGTTATGATACCAATTCATGATTGATTTATAGCATAACTAATGGAAGAAAAATCTATATTAGGATTGATATATTCTGAGGGGATAATAAATGTTTTCTCAATTTTTTGACAACACTTTTCAATTAATTCATGACTAGAGTCTCTCTTAGGTACAATCTGTTCATTTTACAACTGATAATTAAATTTGGGAGTTTAAAAAAAATTTTGGGTTATATAAAATTTATATACCTAATATTTCACTATATATGTTTCATGAATATATTATATTCTCACTATCTTCGCTCACAATAAATGATGAACTCAAATGATAGACAATATAAATTTAGACATATATATATATATATATATATTAAATATGACAATTTAATCCCAAAATTAAAAATACTAGAAATATATAGGGGTAACTATATTTTTAAATAAAGTTATAATTAATTTAAATTTTACTTTTAATACTATTTAAATCAAATTCGTTTAGATAAAACAAAGAAAAAATAGAATTATGCTTAAAAATAAATTTTCATATAAGTATTATTTTATATTAGGAGTATAGGTATATTATTATAAATTAATTAAAAAAATAATATTAATATGAATATTATATTACCAATAAATAAAAAGTTTATTTATATGAAATAATAATGAAGAATAGTTAACATTTTAAATAGATATTTTCAAATATAAATTTTTTCAACAATATTTCACGCTCAAATTAAATATTTTATTTTGAAATGTTTGAAATTTGAATTAAAAAAATTAGCAAATTATATTGAATAAGAATAATAATACATGCTCATGAATACATTTTTTATATTTTTCAAGTTACTATTTTTTTAGTTGTAAGTAAAAAAACTATTTTTCAAAAATTGTATTTTTTGACTCATTATAAAATAAATGGAAATAGAAATGTATAAGTATTTTTTTTATAAAATTAATTTTTAATGTAATCATTTATTATTTTTAAAAATATTTTGTTTATCATAATAAATTTTTCATTGTATTATATAACTAATCTATAATTTCTACCTTATGAAAACTATTTTTGGTATATTCAACAAAATTAGTTTTTGGTAGAAAAACACTTTTCCTTGATTAATAATCTACAAAAACATTATTTGATTCATCATAAATCAATTTATTTCCCAAAAATGAATATCATTAATAATGTTATCTTGTAGAAGAATTTTTATCTTAAAACAAACCTTCTTAAAAATGGTTATTACTCATTATGTGCATTTATTTTCAAATTAACATCTAAAATCCCCAAAAATTTATTTATTAAAATTATATTCAAATATAAAATAGTGAGTTCATATTCGTATAATGTTTCACTCCTTATTTTTCATTAATAGTAATTATTATTATAAAAAATTAATAACTAATAAAAAATTTAATGTTATGTAAGAGATAAAGATATAAAAGAAAAAATTAATAAAAAATAATTAATTAGTCTTAAATGAGTGTATGTGGGGAATCCCAACCGAAAAATATTTACATCTACTTTATTGAATTTCAGATCCATTGATTATTAAATAGAAAATCAATATTATAGAAAATGTACTGCATGCTTCCAAAACTGGTTGTCACTTCACTAATAAAAATATAACAATTCCACCAATAGAATAATATCTTGTGGTAATATGTTATTATTTAAAAACATAATAAATTATACTTATAGAATATTTTCCCATATCATTAATCATCTGTTCATCGATAGTTTTTTTAAGGACTTTATTTATAAGGACTTTTCTAGTACAAAACCAACGATTTCAGCGAGTGTATTACATTCACATAATCTTTTACATAAGAATTATCCAATAAAAAATATCTATGTATATTAATAAAATTAAAACAAATAATTAATATAACTAATTTTCATTTTTTATTTGGAAAAAAATTCATCTTTTTTATTAACTGGTAAAAAAGAACATCTATTGTGCAAACGACCAAACTACCAACTCCAAAAAGTGATGTTCTACATTTCCATCACCTCTACTTATAGTCTTGAATATGAGATTATTAATTGTTAATATGTGAATACTAATGACTCGATGAGCAATGAATTTTTTTACATCACCACCCATTATTTATAGTTCCTATAATGAATCTAATTTAGATATATTTTGTTTATTATATGATTAATATTATTTTTTATGTGTCATTAAAAATAACTAAATACACACCATTAATTTTTTTTACATGAAATGGTGTGGTTATATATTTATTATGCAAGAAAAACGCACAAGCAATGGCCAAATTCAAGGCCATGAAAACAAAGGCCTAAGGAGGCCTAAAGTAATGAAGCCCTAACTGGTCCCCTCTAATCAGTTTAGCTCACTCTGTACCCAGTTGAAGAACATTTGAAACACAAAAGATATTGCATCCTTGTTTTACCATCGTCATTGATTCCAAATGATCTACTACATTATTTCCCTCATGCCACATGTGTAAAACCTAGACATTGTTTTTGCAAATAATGGATTTCATCTCTTGATGATATTAGAAATCGACCATGGAGTGGAAGTCGTGCCAAGAAATGATTCATGAATGATTTTTGAGTCTGTTTCCATTTGAAAAAGCGAGATCCCCTTCTGCCTTCATAGCCCCGGTCTAGTGAACAGTGCCCTGGCCTCCACCTGTGTGGATCTCCCCACCCCATAGTACGCAGAAAAGGAAGTTATGACACTGCCCCTATGATCCTGGACCACTCCTCCCCCACGCATGATACCTGCAACACACGAGCCATCATAATTCATCTTTGGACCATGACAGGTGGCTTCCACTACACCCAGTTTCCCCTCGGCCCAGTGGAAAAATGCTGCAACGAGGGAGTAGTCCCATGAAGATCCCTCAATGAAGGACCATCAGACAAGTTCTTACCTCCATGAACCAGATCGAAGAGCATTGATCTCGTGTAAGCATCACTGCTCTGTTAGAGGAAGCAACGCCATCGAATCTAGAATTATTTCGGGCCTGCAAAATACACCAGCAACTAGTACTAAAGATCAACAATCGCGCCCTATGTTCTGGCCCCGGACCATCCACTCCAAGATACTATCTGTCCAGAAACTAGAACCCATAAAAATCATAAGCAATGATACTTGTGAAACCACCAAAAAACCTCCAGACATCCATAACCCATTCTTATTTATAATAGAGGTGATCAGATGACTCCTCCATATGCACCTTGAAATAGTGCCACTTAGATGCCATAGTCACAACCATTCACCTCACGTTTTCATCAGTAGGAACCTCATGATTCCTAATCCTCCAGGTAAGAAAGTTTCACTTAATCGGGCACCCCTCACACCATACTACACTATTCCACCCATCAAACTGCTCATGGGGGAGAGAAATACACTAGAAATAAAACGAGGAGAATGTCCCTATGGTAGATGCAGTGAACACACAAAAATAAGTCTCAAATGTTAGGGATATAAGATCCATCACCCCTTGATACACCACATTCCAGACTGTGATGGTAAAACTGGGGTGCAATCAGGCCTCTTGAAAATAAATCATTGGAGAAGGGTATCCTGGAAAGCCTAAGAAGACGCCCACCCAGTTGTGGTACTAGAAAGATAGGTCTCCTCTATCCACAATGCACTAAGAATGATGCCAAATAGTTGGAAGAATATTTTGGATCGTAGCCCAGAATGGAGAAGCCTGACCATCCTCCCACTCAAACCCTTTACTCTGGGAGGATATAACATTGCCCCAAAGCGTACGCTCTTCCACCTCCTCCCATGTATGCTTTGTATTCAAACAATGGATGGAATCCACCAAACTCTATACGTTGATCCTGCCTTCATGAATTGGCCTCACTAGCATCCACTATGAGGAAAAATGATGCTTACCCTAACCCTAATCATCCCAAATAAAATTGTCCAGAATCTTGTCAATGGAAGAGATAACTCCATTGGGCACTTTGGCAGCCGAAAGTACATGTACATGAATAGCAGAAAGCACACTGTTGACCAGAGTTATCTTCCATCCTATGGAGAGGTAGAGGTTCTTCCATTTAAGTACTATGTGGGTGATCTTACACACAAACCAATCATAGTCACGAACTCAGATCCAGCCTGTAGAGATAGGAGAACCGTGATAGGAAAAAGGAAATTAACCTCTCTATATACCCAACTTACTGCACAGGTTTGTGTCCTGATGGTTGTTGCATCTGGCTAAGAGATAAAGATAGCTCTTGGACTTTTTAATGAACTGTCCACTATAGAAACAATATTCATCTAGAATTTTGGACTTCCTACACACCGATCTCTTGTTGGAATTCATAAATATGAGAGAGTCATCCGCAAACATAATGTGGGAAACATGGGTCTGACTCCATCACCTGTGAAATTGTTGATGATACCCCAAGGACATATTTCTATTGATATTCCTGCTAAGAGTGTCTTTCAACATGATAAAAATTATAAGGGAAATGGGGTATCCCAACCTAAGACCTCGGGCTGGCTTGAAAAAACAATGAGTCTTTCCTAGGAAGAACATAGCCTTCCAAGAAGATCTAAAGCATCTGAAAATTATATCCACTATCTAGGAAGAGAGTTCCATCCCTGAAAACACCCTTTTGATAAAGCCACATTCCATCAGTTCATATTCCTTATTCATATCCAGCTTAAGGGTCATATTGGAGCCATGGTTTTTGATGTTGATATCAGGAATCATTTCATAAGCCAAAGCCACTGCCCCCTGAATCGACTGCCCCATGAAAAAAAACTGTTGTTCTAGGGATATCCACCAGGGAACATGAATGGATATCCTATAATCCACGATGCTTGAAAAAATCTTGTAAAAATGTTACACATACCAACCGGCCAGTAGTCATTAATGGACGATGAGCATTTGGTCTTGGTTAAGAGAACCAGGGTAGTGGCGCCAGTCACTAAAGGGATATATCCACCTCGAAAGAAATCCTGGATGGCTGAGATGATATCATCTTTGATCACATCCCAAGACCCCCTTATAGAACGAGCCTAGGGAACCATCAGGACCTAGAGCACTCTCCAGGTTGAGGCTCATAAATGCAGCAAAAACCTCCTCCTCATCTGAGATCGCTTCCAGTGCCGCATTGTCTTGCCCAGACATCGTGTTAGGGATCCCTTCAAGAATCTCAGATTCACCACTTTGGTACCCATTGGACATCGCTTGATTAGGAAATGCAAGAAGGTTATTGAAAATGGAAAAGGCCATCCCTCCAACCACATCTCTATCACATGAGAATGATCCATGATGCCTCCAACCATTATAACATCTTAACATTTTAGTTTATTTAACAACAAATGTAAATAATGTTTCAAAAAAATCAAAAATGATTATTAAATGTCATATGATATAAATATTATGTAATAATGGTATATTAATTAATTATTAGTTTTTTAAATATTTTGTAAATATTTAAAATATTATTTAATATATCGTTGTTTGATCATTATACATTTCTAAAAATAGTGCACCATGATTTCAATTTGTAAAATAAATATTAATTTCATTGACATGATGTAAATGGGAAATAAATTATCATTTAAAAAAATGATTAGTCTATAATGAATGATATTTAAATATTAAAATTTGAATCAATTATCATACTTTAATCACATCTTTTAGAATTTTGTATGAAAAAACAGAATGGTCAAACACATGATTATAAAACATAACATTAATATTTTGATATATTTGAAATATATAGTAATATTATAATTATAAAATGGTAACGTTTTTTGTATTATGTATATTTTATATGTGATTAATATTGACTTATTTATTATACAAGAGGTTAGAGAATAATAAAATAATACTACAAGTTAAGGTTTTCTTCTTCATAGATTACACTTTTTAAGACAAGTTTTATATAATGCAAAAAATTAATTTTTAATAAATTATATAGGATATAATTGAGTAGTTATGTCAGGAATTACTATTAATTATTTTTAAGTGATGTTAAATTTAATTCTATTTCTAGATGATTTGTTTTGATTTATACTTAAATTGTTTGTGGATATCTTCAATCAAATCATGTATTAAGACTCTAATCAATATATATTTACAATAATTTTTTAATATTGATCTATTATTAAATATGATGATCTTAAATTTTATTTTCACAATATTATGGAATTAAATTTTGACACTAAGGAATTCATCCATGATGAACCTTTTTTGGAAATGACATATTTTAATGATTAATACCCATTTATATTAATTGAACTTTTTTCTATATTATTGTTTGTAGTTCCAACCAAAATTCTACGTTACATACTAGAAACTAAAAATTTATTGAACTACAATGATCTTTCTATAACACTTTACTAATATCTAAACATGTATTCATTACCCATATAATGAGTATTATTTTCAATAAATGTGTCTAAAAAATATATAATGTTTTTAATGATATGATATTTTCACCTTATAATTACCTTTATGAATATTATTATACTTATTATGAAGGTATATTTACTAGAAAAAAATTTGATGGAACATTTGATGATGTTTTATCTTCATTTTAAGAAAAAATTATAATGTGACTGGAAACTCAAATATTTTTAATATGCTATTATGTAGCATTTTTTATGGAAAAATGTTTATGTATTACACTATAATTTGCAATTTATTCTTATATAATTGAATATAGGGAAATAAATAATCCAATATTCTTTATAACTAAAAAATACATTTCATATATAACGTGTTTGGTATCAAATAAATAGTTTTATAATGATATACCATTTGGAAATTTTTTGTAAATCCTTTTTTATCCTGGGTTATTTATGATCAAATAAAATATTTAATTTTAAATGGTACACATATGTATGTATGATTATGGGTGGGGTCTTATATGATTATCCATTTTTTATATATCATGACATCAAAAGTGTACATGGGTGTATTAATCCAAATAGAAGCAACACCAAGGGGACATAACCTAATGTAAAGGGCATACAAAAAGATTTTTTCAAAGGAAAATTCTACATAAGAGGATTTATCTGAGGCCAAAGGGGTACTTAAGTGTTTTTATGCTATCTTTTTTGGTATATGGGATGATTATAAAAAACACATGAAGGTACATTTGTGGTTAGTTGAAGCCTATTATTCAATGAAACTATCATTGGGATGACCTGTAATCATGTTTCTATGATTATGTTTATGCCACACTATTATATAATAATCATATTCCAATAATTATTCACTTTAACTATTGTTTAATGTCTCATTCATCCTTAAACTCATTCCATCGTATATTTTTGTGCAATGGAAATTCCATATCTTCATATCATAACATATATATGAATCTAGTTGTTGCAAAATAATTTTATTAAGAAATTTAAACATTAAAAATGTATATTCATAATATTATGATTGATCCCCTGATGAAATATTGATATTTTCCATTTACTCTTTGATTGAGATCAACTATTTCTTTTTTTTCTTTTTCATCGGAAATTATAAAATGTTTACATAATCAAAAAGAATAGTTCTATTTTATAATTTTATTATTGAAATGTATTTTATGTTAATAATCTATAAAAAAAACTAAACCATTCAGTCTTTTCATTGTTTAACCATTTGTGAGATGTTTAAATAAAACCATTATACCATTTTATTATTTCACTATGTTTATCATGGGTCATAATATCATGATTTTTGTAAAATCATGTCTTGATATATAAATTCATAAAAAGTAGTCCATGTCCAATATTTTAGTTTCATGAATATTTTAGTTTGTATCATGGAGTTTAAATTCATAAAACTATAAAATTATGTTATAAAATTTAATATAATGTGGAAAATATTTTATTTAATTTTAATTTAGGGAAATAAATTGAATATTATATAAATGAAATATAGGGTTAGGTCGAATGATTTTTCTACAATCTAATTTAAATTCCAGAGTCTGGTACATCGGAATCCATCATAAAATTTTGAAATTTATTTATTGATAAACCATTCATTAATTTTAGTTGTTATATAGTATTTATATATTATATTCATGGAGTAATGTCTAATAGATTATACCTTTCTTATAGATTGTGGACTTCTACATTCTTGATCTGATTTTATTGTCTTCCTCTCTGGTTCCATATGTGTTCTTCTATACAGTATTAATTATAATTGGTTAAACATGAAAAATCAGTCAATATTAGTCAATAATCATGAAATGATAATTAAGGGATCTCAAGGTTGTATATAATGTGAATCTATATATATCGGTGTTTTCCTAATTCAATAAGTCATGTACTGTCTTCTATATTTCTTTTATATGATCACATATGGTTTGGTGACGTTACTGAATTTGAATATCATTGTGAAGAATATCATTTATCCTATAAATTGGATTATATGGGTACCGATGTATGGTAATATGGTTTTAGGCATGGTAAAAATATATTTTATCTATATGTTATGTTTATAAGACATCATTTAATTTTATATTGTCATTTGATAGAGATTTTGTTGATTTTTTTGTTGGCCCACATATATCTATTTTTCACCCCATTATATTATGATGAGAGGACATACTATATAAGGTATTCTTTACAAAACATATCTTATTTAGAGTAATTTTTATTTGTTCTATCCTCTAGAAGAATAATTTGAGGGAACCAGTATCAGTTAATAATGTTGGACTTTATTAAGGTAATAATAGATTTTGTTATGATTTCATTGTGTGGTACAATTATATCCCATCGAGATATGAGATAAATGGTACTTAGAGTAAACATGAACTTCCTAGAAATGATAGGTGGGTGTTAGATAATATAATGTATCACATAAATGGAATATAGAAAAGTATATTTATTAGATAGAATAGATTATTTGTTTTAATGAATGAAATTGAAATGTATTTAAAAATTAGGGAATTTCATTATGAATTACATGCATTCATATATTATTGATGGCCATTATAATCCAAGAATATTAATTTAATTCAAGGTAAAGGATCTTGATTAGAAGTTTTTATAGGTTCTACCAACAAATTAATTCATATAAATGAGTTTTTATCCTCCATTAAGTGACATTCCCGAGATTCCAAAGGCTAAAAATATATCCTAAAAGGAATCATTAATCAAGTGGGTGTGACTTTTCCTTAATGATTAATATAACTAACAAATAATAAATAACTAAACATACCACTATATAATTCAATATATCCATGAATGAAAAACCAACCTTTCATATATCAAAATCATACTCAAATGAAGTGAAACAACATAAAACTAAAATAAAAAGTTAATTGTTGAAGTCAACTAATAAAACTCAAAGACAAAAGAAGTCCCCAAGATCCACAAGTTCCATGATCCAACATCACCATAAATCTCATGTATCATGAGTTTATGCTAAATACATGTGATATTTTACCTTTCACCATGTTCCTAGATTTGACATCTATAAAATCAGCAAGGATCCAATGAAAGTGTGACTACAAAAACCCAGAAGGATTTCTCTAATGACATCCCTACTCACGCCACTATGATAGATGAGTTAGGAACATTAATATAATGAATTATTTATAAAACAATTTATAAAATATTTTATTACAATATATAAACAACGACCATAATAACCAATTTTCCAAAAAAAAATCCAATGTTCATGACGGCATCCAAACCTGACCTTTAAAACCATTCCACAACTCCAAATGGCCTAATGATTATATTTCACATAACCAAAATACAAACATTTCGTGATTTTTTAGGATGGTTCTATTCTCATGAGTGGTCTCTTATCGATCTCACAATTCATTATAATATAATTATATCCAATGATCTGTTACACCTTTTCCACCCATCATAAGTTTATATTTCAAAAAATCTTCAAATATGCAATATGAACACACACAAAAAGAATTCCCAAAAACTATTTCAATACCAAAAAGCCAAAAAAATTTCAACAAATTAATATTTTTATTGAAAACCTTTCTCCAACAAAACATTTCAAAAAATCAACACTGACATATTTTAAAATCACCAATTTGAAATCATGAAAACTAAATAACTTTCCACTACAATTTACAAAACTTCAACTATTTCACCAGAAATCGTAAATCATCACTAAATATGAGTAATATCATTATAAGAAAATGATTTTACAATAAATTAAATCATTTTTAAAATAATTCTATCAATTATATCAAGTGTTTTTGTGATTGAAGGCACATACCTCAAGAGTTTTTTCTGAAATGAAAAACGATACCAAAAGCGTAAGAAACAGTTTCAACTTCCCATTAACATGCCTTAGATCTCTTCCTCTCTTAAGAACAAAGAAAAATATAAATGTATACATAATTAAAAACTATTTATCTACCCACAAGAAGCATTGATATGGAAAAATTATTGAAGGGTCTATGTATATCTAAGCATACACAAGATGAATTTTGAAGAAACCTCACATACCATACAAATCGGGATTCAATACACCAATGGATGGATCTGGATCACTTCCAATTCAACTAGAAGAGGTTTTTCAGCCTTTGAGAGACCTAAATCATGAGTTAGGTCTGTATATGAGGTATAAAGAGACACATAATGTAAAATACGCATTATATCCACTTTTTATGTTATATATTTTATCCTCGCATTGTTTAGTGACACGGTTAGGAAAACCATGTGCTAACAATATGATATAAATTATCTTATAGAAATTCCCTATAAAGTTTTCCTTGCATGTTATCTAAACCATGTGGCAATTATTCCAAATCCACTACCTTAAAAGACACAATCCATTTTCAATGTGCATAATTTCAACATGGATGTCATATGGTTTAAAGAAAACATGCACAACTCATGAACTTTCCTTTTACACACAAAAAATGATATTAATGTTCTAAAAAACTCTCTAATTTTTATAATTTTCAATTTAAAAATAAAAGGAATAATTAATGGTTTATAAACATGAAACTAAGGGTGATACATTCTCCCCACCATAGGTCATTCTATCCCCCATAAAGTAGAAATCCATAGTTTCCATGAAATAGTTCTGACTATTAATATTCCAATTCATTCTCTCATTCCCATGTATCTTCTTGAATCTAACATTGTTCTCAAAACACATGTACTATACTGATTCTTTTTCAAAACATGACATTTTCCTTCTTATCCACCATATGGACCATGATATATACCAACGAAAATTCTTGATCTATGTTAACATGATCTCATCTAAGCACATGGTTAGGATAAGGATGATTATTTTTTAACTATGATACATGGAACTCATTATTCACCATAGTGAACCTTTGGGAAAATTACAAATGATATTTCACCTCTCTAACCCATTCCAGTATCTCTAAAGGGCCTATGTATCATCAAGATATCTTTATTTTCTCCCCAAAACCATGATGACCAAGCCTGAGAGAAAACCACAAGAACACATGATCATGAACATTGAAATAGAATCTATATTAATGATGATCTTCGTAAAATTTATGATGACTCTATGACATATTAATTCTCTTCTTAATCAACTGAATCATCTCCATTGTTTCTAGTACAATTTTTGACCTAATCAGTGAAGTCTTGCCTATTTCCACCAGACAATGTGGAGATAGACAAGGAAACCCACACAACACTTCCAACAGATCAATATTTTGGAGTTTTGAAATCCATTGATATATAAGAACTCTTCTAAGGGTACATTCTCTTACCATGATTCACTAAAATATAATAATTAATCCTAATAAATTTCTTCAATTGTCTGTATCTTTCTATTGTATTTCCCATTCATCTGAGGATGATACACCGTACTGATAGTGAACTCAGCCCCAAGGGAATTCTATAAGGATTTCTAGAAATGAGATGTGAACCTCGGATCCTAGTCTGACATGATAGAAACCGGTATCCCATGTCTCTTTACCACTTATTGTATGTAGGATTTTGGACTAATCTTCCACTGTGTGAGTTTTATAAATAGGGTTCTAATGAGAAGACATTGTGAGTCGATCCACCATAACCCATATGGCATCATTTTTTCTGAAACATTCTTGGGAGACCTATAACAAAATCCATTGATATCTACTCCCATTTTTAATATTGGATAGGTAATGACTACAAAATTCCACTTGGTTTCTGATGTTCTACCTTAAATTCCTGACATTTCATGAATATCAAAATAGACTCTTCTAAATTCATTTTTGGGCCACTCCACCAGAACAATTCCTTTAATGCAGTATACATGTTCTTTATCCTAGGATGAACAACCCATCTAGAATAGTGGTAATCATGAAGTTTTTGTTCTTAACATGCCATATGTCAACCATCCAATTCTTGAACAACATCATTATACTCCCATTCATCCCCCATCTCTCAATTTTTTCCCACCATTGAGTATTGAACAAATTTTCTCACATTCTAAATAAGATGATTCTGACTCTATTACCATCATTACCAAATCAGGAAGTACCAAAAATGTGATGAAAACTATATAATCACCTTGGTATTCAAATTACACATCCATAATGTCTAGGAATTACATCAACTACCACACATATAAATAATTTTCACCCACTAATCATAATCATTTCTACTTAGCGTATATTCCAATATATTTCTTTTTCTCGGTTTATACACCAAGTCAAAATTAAACATCGGGAGTGGGTACAGCCATCTATTTTTCCACAGATTCATATCTCATTGTGATAAAAAAAATCACTCTCTTATGATCCATTAGATCTACAAATTTCTCACTAAATAGATAATGACGCCAAGTCATCACCACATGGACGACTGTGGCTAACTCAAAATAATGTGTTGGGTAATATTTCCCATGAATTCCCAAATTCCTTGATCCATAAGCAACAAAATGGTATCCTTTCATGATAATTCCCCACAACCCATATCCTGAAGCATCACCATACAAAACATACCCTTATCATCATTACTAAAAATTCATGGTAGTAGTTGATGTAAGACACACATTTAGATCTTGTATTGACTCCTCGAATTCCTCAATCCCTTGGAATGGGACATTCTTATTTTTCAATTAAATCATTGGCAATGATATTCAGGAAAATACATTAACAAAACATCGATAATAACCAGAGAGACCAAGAATGCTTCATATCTCAAAGATATTCTTCAGTGGTTTCTAGGAGATAGTAGTTTCTATCTTCTCTACCAAAAATAAAACAAAATTTTTAGATATTAAATTTCCTAGGAATCATACCTGGTGTAACCAAAAAAAACATTGATAATATTTCATAGAAACAATGGTCTCTCATGATTTACAACAACATCAACAAGTATTTCCTAAGCTCATCCCTTGTCATTGAGCACATCAGTATGTCATTCAAACACACCACAACAAATGATTCTAAATATATATGAAATATTCAATTCATCAATTACATAAACACTTCTAGAAATTTTTTAATCCCAAAATGCATTACAACATATTCATAATGTCCATATCCACTTATGAAATCTATCTTCAGAATATCTTCCTTACAAACTCACAATTAGTGATATCATGAGAGTAAGTAAATTATGGAGAACCAATGAGATCCCCACAACTAATAGAACATGTCATCAATGTTTTTTATTTTGTATCTATTTATTATCATAAGTTGGTTAAGATTACAATATTTGACACATAGCCTTAGTGTTCCATCTTATTTATTCAGAAACTATACTGGCACTCCCACAGAGACATAGAATGATAAATAAACCCCCTAATTTCCATATCTTTCAACATCATGTTTAGTTACATTAACTATTATAGAGTTATTCTATATAATATAAGGAAAATAAGTATTTTCCCCAGAAGCAAATCAATTTTAAACTCAACTCCTCTTAATGGTGGCAACCCAGATATATTTTCCCAAGGCATGCCAGGAAACTAATTAACCACTATAGACTAATACTCTAAATCTATTCCATTGACACCAAAGTAAATTCCTCAAAATAGAACAGGATTATTCCCATTTTTTGTTCCAACCATCCTATTGCATCCATCTTCGCAATAATCTATCCTTTGAAGAGATGCTTGACACCATATTTATTAGAGAAAAAAAAAGTTCTTCTATGATAGTCGACGTGAGCCTTAAATGTTGTAAAATATTATATATCTGGGATTAAATCATATAAATTGATTCCTAAAATAGAGAAGTTATGGTTCTATTTATCTGCATCAAAATTTATATAACATACTTTACACATAATTGCACAATATTCTCTTTGACCAAGATGAGTATAATGTTTATTCATGGATGGAATCATATCAAGTTCCAAGAATATAAAATAAAAAAATACAATATGAAATGAAGTAATATGATACACCCATATCAATAATCACACTCATAATGTTAGAATTCAAAATAATCATACCTCTCACTATATATGTTCCATGTCGAACATCCAAAATAACCTTCTCAGCTCCATATAATTTCTTCATCATTGAACATTGTTCTTTGGTGTCGTACTATGATTTCCCTTGCTATGGAGAATAATATTATGATAATATCCCATGATAACTCTACTATACTAAAGATATTGATTTTTTTCCCTCTCCATATCAAATTGTATGAATCCTATGACACCTAAGATGCATATGAAGAACATTACCCTGGGGAACTATGAAAATAGTTCATAATATATAACATATTGTTTCAATTATGGAATTCTCTTGCTAGTGATGTACACACTCTCTGGATGTGGTCAAAGGAACCACATTGTAAACATCCTACATTTTCCAACGGTCATATCAGATGATTCACTAATCCAACTCATTAATTATGATTCTCACATGCCCCTTGGAAGTAGTTTTCCCTCTTCCACATGCTTCCAAAATTAGTGTTGCCACCAATTATTATGTGTAACAACCGACTTACTCATACCATAGCTCTTTATATGTCACTTTCATCCACCATCACTCTATTAACTATGTATTTATAGTCAGAAATATAGAGAAAAACTACCTTTAAGAAAATATCTTGTCTTTTCCCCAATTCAATGATGAAAGCCTTCCAAACTCACTAGAAGAAACCTTGGTTGAAAAGGGTACTAAATTATGAAATTTAGCTGCATAATCATAAATAAAGAGACTTTCATGTTTTTGGATGAAGATTTATGTCGTTACATGGATATTGAATGTGTGAGGATATTATTGATTGTTGAAAAATACCAAAAAATCCTCCAAACTAAAGACTTTATACACTATTGAATGTATAACTAGTTCCCTCAACTAATATTCATGATCCTCAAGAATATAGGTTGTGATCTTGAGTTTCATCTCTGATGGTGTGCCAATGAAATCGATCGTACGAATAATCACGTTGATCCACACCTCTACATTTTCTCATTTTTAATCACCCAATAAGAAGGGTGGATTCTACATCTAGAATGTGGAAGAATGATCCATCTACCTTGGTTCATCCATCCAATTCTAAATATCCACATACTAAAATGATTGTATGATACACTAAACCATTTATTGGATCACATGTGGCTTAGGTGTAATAACATTCTCTACAGCTTCTTCCAGTTGTTTTTCTAAGATGTTTGCAGGGTTCCATTTTCTTAACAAATAACAAACTCTAGAAATCTCACTCTCTAGAAACTAAATGCATAGAATTTCAAATTCTACCACAATATCTATCACAACAATAATTTTCATAATCATCCTTTTCAACATTCATCCATCTTTGAATAAAAATTATTTTATTATGAATATCATATCATTTTCAAAATATAGTAATTATACACTTTTCAATGTCATTCATCTGAAAACAAATGGAAAATTGTTCAAAAACTAACATAGTGTATCATATGATATATAAATACTCAAGATAAAATATGAAATCCTGGTGTGAATTTGTTTCTCTAATTCATGTCATGATCATCTCATTGGCTAAACCAAAGATAATGAGATTCTAATATACTATAAGTGTCTTCAAAACACTTATACACCCCTCTCCCTGGTAACATTTAATTCATCCTAAAAAGTTTATCTACGTATATTTTTCCTATAAATTTCATGTTTTGAGAATCATACTCCTCTCTATGATCAAAACTAATGTAATATATAAGAATGATTTCAACTCCAAAACCAAAAAAAACTTGTCACTACTTTTTCTAGAAGGAATGGATGAAAGATGATACCATTTATGTCAAACATGACTTTAGAATGAAAAAAACTAATAAAATATGTAAGCTCCCACCCCATTCACATTGTATTTATATGGAAGTGAGATGTTACTTGACCTTATGTTATATCCCCAAGATGCTAAAGACTAGAAATAAATGAAGGGCTTCATTGACATGGTGGGGGATGATTTACCCTTAAATATTAAAAATACTAACCAACATTGCATAAATAAAAATAAAAATATATGATAAATGATAACCATAAGGGACAACTCAACATTTCATATATCAAAATCATACACAAATCTAATTCCATAGTGTATGACTACAACAAAAAAGTAAATATTGTAAGACAACTAATAAAGAACAAAGACAACACAAGACTCTAAGCTCCACAAGCTCTATAACCCAACTTCACCAACAAGATCATGTATCCTAAAGGAGTGCAAAATACATGTGAAAATTTACCTTTTCCCATTTCCTGATAGGTGAAATTTAAAAAATCACTTGGATTCTAAAGCATAGGCGAGTACTAAAACTCCATAGGTTGTCCCTATTGACTTCCCTACTCATGCAACTAGGATTGAAGAGTTTAAAACATTAATATAATTTTTTTTTCAAAATATTTTCCCAAAGGTTATATAAATTGATATAATGAAGTACCATAAAAACATTTTCCCAATGGAATCTATTGTTCAACAAAGTTGACATCCCATACATTTAAAACCATTCCTCAACTCAATTTGGTCTAACCATTTTATTCCCCACGACCACTATACAAACTATACATGATTCATTATGATCATTTTAGCTTCATGAGAGGTCTCTAATTTATCATCCATGTCATCTATTGATAATTATATCCCAATTTTCCATTACAACATTGGAAACAAGTAGATGTTTATGTTTTAACCGATGTCCGTAAATGATATATGAATGCCGACACCAAGTATGCCAAAAAATAATTCCAATACCAACAAGACAAAACCATTTCAATACATCGTTCTTTTTATTGAAAACCATTTTAAAACAATCCATTTAAAAAATATATTAAGTTCATATTTTAAAATCATCATTTTAAAATCATGAAAACTAAATCACATTACAACAGAATATACAAAAATTCCACAATTTCACCAAAATAATAGATCATCAAAAAAGAGGATTTGTATGATAAATTTTCCATGATTTCATAATAAATTAAATATATATAAAAATAAGACAAAACATTCTTGCATGAGGTGTAGATAGTAATGCCACCTACGCCTGGAGTTTTGGAGAAAATGATAAATGTGTCGAAACATGTCACAAAAACATGTTGAATTTTACACAAACATGTTGTAAAACTCTTACACTATCATTAATAAAGACAACTATTACCTTATTTAGCATTAAAAACTTTGTATATACCAAAATTAGGAATGTATAGAAGAAAAAGATATAAGGATCAGGTGGATATATGAAAATGATTGATGAACAATGATGAATGATCACATACCTTAAGAATTAGGATTCAACGTACCAATGGATAGCTTTAAATCGCATCCAATTCACTTCGGAGAGGTACTAAAACCACTCATAGACCCAAATATCAAGTTAGGGATGAATAGGATGAAAAAATACATACATAAAAGGAAAAATTTGTTTGATCTAATTTTAAGTATCTTGATTTTTAACAATGCATGGGTTGGAAAATAGTGTGCTAACTATGAATTGTCTACTATCTAAAGAAACCACCACTCATGGATTCCAAACATTGTCTCTAAAAAATGTGGAAATTATTCCATTGTAACTACCTCAAAATACTAAATCCATTTTCAAACCACAAAGTTTCTTCTAGGCTCTCGCATTGTTTGGAAAAACCAGGTGTAGCCCGTGCCCCTTCCCTTTAACCCAAAAAATCAATTTTGAATTTCTCTATACACTCCCAACATTAAACCTTATTATTTTTATATATAAGTTATAAATAATGGTTTACAACTATATACTATGGGTGCTAAACTATACAATTATCTGAGTTAATCTTTAGTCCATGATGATAATGACACATTATTATTTGAGGCATAATTAACATAATTGACTTCCCCATCTCACTAGTGATTAAAATATGGACTATCTGATGATATTAAAATTTAATAACATTTCATAAGGGTATGAACCATCAAGGGATGTTTTTTTATTGACTGGTGCATCTATATTCATTTTATATGAGCGTGATATGTATAAAAGTGTTGCATTTGTGTTCAATTTGTATATCAATCATCTCCCACAATCCATCAATGTGATAAACAATTCCTTATTAATAAAATAGTCACAATTAATTAGTTGGATCACCAATGTATAATATTTTTTGATATATAATAAATCAACCTATATTTATAGGTCAACATCCATGCTGATAATGGAAAAAATTATTCTACCTCTTCATCAGTACATCTATTTGATAGTTGAAATTATTAAGTAAAATGTCTGGATGGTTGTATTTAATCTGCATGATGACCCTATTGGGCTTCATATTATTCATAATTTTCTATTATATGATATTACACAATCCTTAATAGTAAATAAAATATGATTTTAATTATTAATTAATATATAATCTTAGTTATTAGTGTTATTTGAATCCATCATGATATATCCTTAAATAATTTAATCTGTGAGAAAATTAACCACTAGATTTTATTATATCACATCATAAAAAAATAATTTGATGTTATATACTATATATAAACACACTATATTATATAATATATATTGGAATTATAATTTTGGTGATTTATTTTATTGCATTGACCTTAGTTCCTAGGTGGAAAACAGGGTGCGGTAAATAATTTTTTGGTTTTTATAATATGCAATTAAATGTAATTTCTTTCTTCTCGATAACAAAAAACAAAGCAACATTATCAATAATTGTTCATCTATGAAAATAGTATCTATTTCCCTAAATTTATTATTCTCCTATAACAAGATGGAGATTAAACATTTCACTATTGTTTCCAAATAATATTTGATAATATTCCATTAAAAAGTAGGAATCGTGTCTAGTTAGAGCTATTGGAATTTCCTATGATAAGCAATGGGGTTCTGGAAAACATCAACGTACATAGAAGTGATGCATTTCATATAAGCATTGTTATGGGAATATAATTTTTATGAGATGATATATACATCATATGATATAAATTTGATGACCATAGAACATTGTTAATTTTATGATGTTTATAAGAGAATACATCTCGAGTATCACCATAGTTAATTCAAAGGTAAATTTGATTCCCTAATTGAGTAACACAATCCATGACATTTCCATGCAATTTTCCCAAATACATTGTTCAATAGAATGATCTCATAGATATTTTACTGTAGTTTATGAAATAATGCCTCAATATTGGGATGATTGTCATTATTCCATAGAGAAATTACCATTATATTATCCATTTATGACACCTCCTTATTCCTCAAAATAGATGTAATGATATGGTAAATCACATATAATTTTTTAACACCATAATTCCTCAATGTGAAAAGAATTAAATGTTAATAACATATATCCTTGGTTACTTGGAATGGAGTGTCCTTCCCATCACTATTGTCTATTCATATAAGGTCAAATATAAAATATTATTCTATAGTATAGAGGGACTGTAAGCTAGTAACATTATTGAAACACAATTTTTTTATACGTACTAGGACATCATTATTTTCTGTAGTGTTGAATGACATCAATTTATTTTATTAAAACACATTTTCACTAATTCATTTTCTAAATAGGGACAATTTTGGTGGCATAATTTTGGAATTGAACATCTATGATAGTTTTTGGTCTAATAACATTATCAGATTCTACTTCTACATTGGAATTATGGGGTAATGTTATTATCCTTACATTCAGTGTATTATAAGGGGTGTATGTAGGGAAATCTAATTTATCGGTAGCCACATTTTAATCCATGCCATATATTTTTATACATCTCTATTAAAATAAAACTCAATTTTCTTTATAATTTTTTTGCATATTTCTTATTTATTAAGTATCATAGTGGAGTCAATTATCTTATGTTGTGAATAATCATTTATGAGTATATATGTTTTTTGAGTAAATCAACTATATATGAGTAACCTATCTCGAAAATCAAAGGATCTCCTCTAGTTTCTTCTTCATCATTTTTTACACTACCACTAGAATACATTAGACTGACACCCTAAGGTCATGGAGATGATACATGGTCATTGTCAAAACCAAATAAATCACATCCTTCTTAAAAATGGATGGGATCATATCATGTACCTGTCACTCTGGTAATGGATGAAAATTTTCTTAACCCGATTGATAATCTCTAAATCATTATATCTATTTAATTTAATATCCTCACCTATTTTATTCAGTTTCCAATCAACCCATCACATTAATATATATTAATAATGTTAGGATTGATGCACAATAACCACATTGTGATTTTCTACTTTACTATAGGTGGCTTCCAATTGGAATCATTTGATTGACCATGAAATGGGTATAAGATAATTATGATGTTCAAATTATTAATAATGAATACATTGTAAAATTTTAGATCTATATTTGAGGTTTAAATCTAGTTTGTAGAAAACATGAGGCTATTAGAAAGTTATCTTTGTGGATTGATATGATTATTTATTATCATTCCGATGCATCAATTTCAAAATAATTATTTAGTCTCAGCTACTTATCCTTCCTTTTTTACTATATTTTACTAGTGTATTATGATTCATATGACTCAAAAGGGAAACTATCATAAAAAATAAATTAATATCCCAATATCATATGTTTCTTTTGTATTCATTATATAAAAAGTGGTCAATAATATGAATATAAACCCATGAACATCTCTATAATAAATTTAATATAATGTCTAGGAAAACTATAATGAATTCATAGTATGAATATTGGATGTCAAACTTATATATCCTATTGAATCTAGAGAGGTTCCACTTTTTAACCCCTCATAAATATAATTTTTCATGTTGGAGAAGGAAAAGTTAGCCCCACTATATTCCAAACATTAGAGGGATCATTTTAGGATGAGGATGAATCTAGAATAATTATCGACTAAGGATCGATCTACATTTATGTAGTAAATTATTATACATGTAGGCATACTGTTCTCATTTAGGGAATATTCCATGACTAATTTTATGAAGTAAATGACTATGCTGGATTTAGTGTATCCATCCCCCATGTAATATGTCTCTCTTGAAATAACATCATCGATAACCTATTTAGGGGTTTAAAGTGCCTCAATAATGGAATAACATATTCTAATGAATTATTAAGGTACTTCATGATTGGGATATTAAATTGAATTATAGTGAGTTGGTATAAAATTTAATACGTTTGTGTTCTATTCCCTTACTAGAAAACATGATGCATCTCACTATATTTATTAGTTGCATTCAGAATAAATTAAATTTGTGAATATATTACTTAATTGGATATAGGGTTCATCATCTAGAATGATGATCTTTGGTGAAATTACATTGCTAATTATTTGGTTGAAAGGAAAAATATATTACTTGTAGTGAGTTTTCAAATATAATTTGTTCCAAACAAGAATTAGATTACAATGGACCAGTGAAAGTGTATGTCAATAAAATTACATTGATGAATTTAATTTGTGACTCACAATATGATAATGGTTTTTTTCGTGGTTTAAACCCAACATATGATTGGTGTAATAAATATAATTGAAAATTTTGTCATGGATAGCAGTATTGACTCCCCTATTGATGACTTCATTACCAATGGATGGTTATTTTAAATCCTATAATGATAAAATTATCAATATGATACCTCTGATATTGTTATGGGAATAGGGAAAATTAGGTTGATTTAATCCATCCATATATATTTGATATAATAGGATGAGTGAATTTCTAGTCATTAAATAGAAAAAATATATTATGCAATTGTATAGAACATATTTCCACACATTCTCTCACTTGGATGGATCAGTATAAATGTAATTCATATTTACCGATGGGTTAACTAGTGTTACCAGGGTAAATTGATTTATATTATTTATTATATCATTGAATATAAAAGTGTTTTAACTTTTATTCCGTAATATTTTGTTGAAGGTGTAGTAATTAATGTATTTATTTTGAAAAACATCACTAGGATACATGACCACATGATGTTTAAAAACGTAATTATCTACTATAGTGATATAAAATCCAGGAACAAGTTATTTCCTTAATGAATGTACTTTATTCATATTATCATCATTATTATGGATATTTTTCTTATTATATCCCTCATTAAGATGGTGTTGTTCAGTTTTATGTAGTTATGTAGAACTAAAATCACAAAATTGGGATGTTTTGGTGGTTTGATCATCAATAAAAATATGTTTTTTAATTATGTATATATTATAGTATATATTATATTTCATTCAATATAATAATAATGTTGTGTGTGGAATTTATATAGAATGATTTGTGGAATATTCATGGTAGTATAATTTCGATAAAATCTATAAAAAAATCTATTGTACTTAATTAGAATAAGTATTGTTTTCAAGACTTCATTTATATTTTTCTTATGATTATCTCTATAAAAAACCATTTAAAAGTGTCATATTTAGTAAATTTTTGTATCCATTCAACCATGTCGTGAATTACATGAATCTATCCTTCTAACATTGTTGGTAATTCATAGGTAATTTTTGATTTAAATCCTTAGTATTAGAAAAAACTAATAAGGTAAATGTATTCAACGACTATAGAATATGGATATATACTAAGAGGGTAGGTCTCTATACAATAATAATATTGTTCCTTCTAGGAATTTTACAAAGAATCTAAGAATAACTAGCTCTATATAATGTGGGGTA
The DNA here is from genome assembly GCA_963277665.1 of Viscum album. Lineage (NCBI taxonomy): Eukaryota > Viridiplantae > Streptophyta > Magnoliopsida > Santalales > Viscaceae > Viscum > Viscum album. The sequence continues at coordinate 602,916,074 of OY728126.1, forward strand.
TCCATCACCATGTGACATTAAGATTCATATGTTTAATATGAAGTTTCATTTCTCTCATACTATTGAATATAATGAATGTTTTATTACAAATATTGGGTGTATGAGGAATCAATATAACCAACTTAGTTTATAGTATCCTCCTTTGAAACACATATAATGACTCTATTTATTAGTTTTAATACATTTCATTATTTTACAGAAATTTAATGGATACATCAGATGATTTAATGTGATATTTCAGGGCCTGGAGAGGGAATATATTGGCTTGAAAAAAAAATTAAGTAGTTTATCTCACATGTGCAATTATTTTTTTGAAAAACATTTCCCATTTTTTGAAAATTTAATTTAATATATAACACAAACAGTTTCCTCCAAAATATAGGAAATACAATAGTTTCAACATAATTTTGGTCGGCGATAGATTTTTTGTTGAAGAAATCCATTTTTGTGAACATTAAGTGAATTTATTATTCAATTATTTTAATTAATTTAAATGTTATAATCCAATATATTATTTATAAATTCCATGTTATAGATAATTCATAAGTTTTTACTCATAAATAATTATGTTTGTCTTCAGGTGTCATCAAGATATGATTTATAGCACATGTTATCTAGTATGAATATATTCTCATATGACAAGTTATATAATAATCTATACAACCTCATATGATGTTTAATGAAAATAATATATAATTGGTTAGCCTTGTAAATATTCTGTAATTTAAAAATTCAATAAATTTTAATGAATGTTACTAAATTTCTGAATAATCACTTCACATTGATCTCTAAAATATCATAAAGTAAATCTTGGTTTTTGTAGACCAAATATTTCATTATATTCATCATATGTTCTCTTGAAACATTATAAAAATATAAATTACTAAAATTTCATATTGCAAACTTGAATTTCATTCTATTAAAATGATTATTGGATATATTCCACTAGTACAAAATATTTCACAAACTCCATCTATGATATAAAAAATAACCTTTTCAACACATTATTCATAAGTTTCACGGTAATCACTGTGGTCCAATTTACATATTCATATCCAAAATGAAATTATTGAAACATAAATACTAAAAAATTAAATACCATATTTAGGTTTATCTATCCTTTAATCACTTTTTAACCATGAATATCACCATTCCATATAATTAGTATTATTTTCCATCAAAACCCTTCTACGTATTCTTATAAATACACAAAAAAAATCATAAACTAAAAAACACACATATATATATATATAACAATTAGTATAAAATAATTATTAAATCCATATAAATAAACACTTTGATTTTTCTATATAATCAGTAATCATTTAACAAGGATACCTAATCCTAATATATATTACCATATTCCATTAACATTTCACCTATTGTCTCATCGTCGTGAGAAATAATACCATTGCTCTTACCACCTTTCTCATTATCTTCATGATATTTCCACTAAGGACATTGATTCACATAATAAAAATTCAATATACACTTAAATCATTTAACCATAAATGTTTCATTATAGATTCCAATATTCATAACCATGGTGTTATCCAAACACTTCATTTTTTATTCATATTGATTTCTTTGTGTCCCTGTTTTCTATAGAATAATATTATTATTGTTAATCTAATACATACACATGGGTTATTCTTTACACATTGTAGACACAAAAGAAATGGAATTAACTTTTAACTATGGTCTATATTACCAAAACTCTCATCGAACTTGATAATTATATTCTTAGGTGAGTTTGGGAATTGGTTATGGTTCATGTTGTTATTTATGTTCTGTTAAAAATAATTAGGCATGTTCGAACCCCCATTTTCTAAATTCGTTATACTATTTTTTTTCCAATTAATAAAATTTCATTTTTATTCCTTTTTAACTATATCCCTTCTATATCCATCCATTTACAAAAACCATAAATCATATTGTGGAAAAAACTTATCATAGAGGAATCCACAATACCATAAATGATTACTTACTGGATGTCTTAATAATGACACATTGTTTTTAATCTATAAAACTGTAGGATTATCTATATTTACATTTGTTGACATATCCTTATAAATATCCAAATGAACTAAATAATGATTTATCATACTAATTTCCAATGATTGACCAAATCATTCCTATAATAACAATTATTGAACCCCATGATTAAAATATATGGATATGAAATCATTTAAAAATATATCCAGTACATTATATAATTGAATTCATGAAGAAGGTAATAAATTAGTGTCTATTGAAACATGGAACAAAATTTCTTTTAACATGGTGAAATATCACCAATGTATCCCATAATGACAGTCCACTTTAGTAGTCTCATATAAAACAAATCATTATATTATAGAGAAAGGAAAAATATAAAAAATAGAGATATCAAATTCCACATAATGATAAATAAAGTGAAAACATATTTATAGCATAATCATTACTGTATGAGTTAATTATAATAATATTTGGTTATCAGACCTTTCAAATCAATGATCATATACTTGAATCATGTCTTAAAGATTAACATTTCATATGAAATGAATCCTAAGAGAATTAATATAATAATCCATGAGATAATTATATAGGAATATGAAATGAATTTTTGAAATTTTTGTTATTCTATGAAATCATATGTTAGGGATATCGTTGAAGAAATAATGACATTGGATCGGTAGGCGGTAGTATTCCATACTCAGTAATGTTGATTGTGTATCCCATATGATGTAATTTTTTTAAGTAGTAAGTTTTAAGCATATAAAAAATACTCTCAGTATATTTAGTATACATATATTATTATATAATATTTATTTATGAATAATTATATGGGTGGAGAAATAAATTAAACAAAATTTCTCATTGGAAAACATTACATATTCTTCGGATAACCCCTTTTGGGTTACCTTAACTCACATATATGTACATATTTATGATCTTTGTGAGTATTATTAGTTTATAGAAGGTATTTTTGGATCATATTTATTCCAGTTATGTATGAGCCAAAGGGATTGAGTTGTGTGAAATGTGATGGGGATATTACCATATTATTGTGTAGGATGAATGGCATTCATGTAAATAGAAAAAGTAAACCCTATTGAGAGTTATCCCTTAAAACATAAGACTCAAATAATGGAGCAGTTAAAATACAAGGGATGCTATAGATGAAATATGTCCATACAATGACTTTAAATTTTTTTAAGTTATTTTTCCCATTAGGTTAATGATTAACCATTAAGAAAACCTGTCTTTTTACATAAATCACATTAACTGATTTTAATTAATTTTACTAAAAATTTTTGTTAAAAAATATGGTTACCTTACTAGAAACTGTAAATAATTATGATACAAAAAATGGAGTCTATTTTTCATATTAAAAAACACATAATTTTAATAATTTTTTTAAAATATTAATCCCATATAGGTTACATGACAATGGGGTTTTAATGTGAAAATGTTCAAAAGATTGAAATGTTTTTTATTCAATTTCAATGGGAAAATGATTTTAATGACCTAAATTGTATACCTAAATGTATACAGTGTCATCACATACTTTAGAGAAAATTATATTATAATTTAACTCAATAAATAAACTAGATGAAATTTATGACATAAATTTAAATTCAATGTTTTTTACTTTTCATAAAAAATTAAAATTCATATAAGATTACAAAAAACTCACCAAAATTTAATTTTTATAATAATATATAAAAAATACTGATCATTTTTAATGATAAATTCTTGATTATTTCACAAATTAGTTTTAAAAAAATTATTAACCTTAACATGTGGTAAAACTGATTTTCAGAGTAATTCAAGTTTTTGTACCTAAACATGGATTTTCTTATATTTTATGCCTATCAGAAATATTGATTGAATGTAATATTTTTTTCAATTTATAATATATAAATTTTATAAATAAAATTTTTCAAAATTGGATTGTGTAATATATCGAGATAAAATTTTATTTTACATAGAAAAATAATTTTCCTAGAAAAATATTTCATTATTATAAAATATTTCATGTATTAATTTACAGATAATTCATAACCAAAATTTTAATTTTAGATAAATGGTAAATAAATATATTTAAAATCTAGTTAATAATATTCTTAACATACATTCCAATGCATAGGTTGTAATGATAATAAAAAAATCAATATTATTATTAGTACATTGAAGTTTGAGAAAACTCAGTCATGAGTATAACACATGTCATTGAAGTTACTCATAATTGTGTGTAGCACGAGAGAAAAATATCATTGTGTGTATTGAAAGCTAATATATATATTCTGTGTAGCACAATATTGACTTATGGTGGTGTAAAAATCAAGAATAACATGGTTCTTTCATATAATATAAGATATATTTAGTGATTCCTGAAATGTACAACATCAAAAAGATGAAATTAAATATTTTTGTTATCAAAATATCAAGGTGTTATTGGAATCGCCACTATACAGTCATTATGAAAACTATAGAGACATATCTAAATATGGACTCATCATCATTATACTTAATATCTTCTTAAATGTATTAATTATTCCTTAAAGAACGATATATATAACTTCACATTCATCAGAAAATATTAGTCAAACTGTGGATAACATTACATGATATATGAAATGATAGGTTTTTATCAGCTTGGTCTTCATGTCATTGTAGAATTTCACAAATGACTAGAGTGAAACTAACATTAAACATATAAACATATCATTAGATAGATTGTGACAATTTTTTCATCATTTTTCATCTTTCTACATAGGTTAAACTATCATTCCATAAAATTTCATAACATCTAAAACTCAATGTGGTTCATTATAATTTTATGCCAAGGCATCCTCTTTAGTGGTATCCCAGTAGAAATTAGTCATCATTATACAATATTTATCCATTTCTATTAATAGATTAATTATTTTATTAAATTTACATTTATTAATGTTCGATATATATCAGGATGTTTAATTATTAATAATTTTTTTAGTTCATATATAATTTAATCTTAAATTTATTTATTAGTGGTTTGTATTCATTTACATGATCTTGACATGGATGAAATGATTATAGGTTTTCTATAAATTTACCAATAGAGAATGATATATTTAGGAAATTTTTCCGGAAAACTCCACGTATATCACTAATGGTAGCTTGTCCATTATAGGTCAACATGTTATAGAACTATTTATGTTATGTATGAGCGATCGTTCAATATTATAGTCATAGTTCAAGTTGTCTTGGTCTTTACCTCACCTCAAATCTTAAATTTCCAATTATCTATAAATTGTTTCAATATTAATAATATAATTTTGACCATTATGATATATGTAATATACCTTACAAAGGATTTTTAGTAATGTTACCTATAAGGGAGCCTATAAATCTCAATGTAAAATTTATATATATCATTGAAATCTTGGATGTATGCTTATGAATGTTCTTGATGATATTACAATGTCTCTAACTTATTAAATAACCTCTAATTTTATTAACAATACCTATATAGGGTCCTAATAGAAAAATTGAATTCTCAATCGTGATATTTTTATCAATCAAAATTATATGAAATAATTATAAAATATAGAATTAATAATGAAATTTTTGGAAATATAATTTAATTTAGATGGTAAAATACAAAAAACTTAATATATTAAAAGCAATGAAGATCATGAGAAATATTATATGAACAATTAGTATCCCAAAACATCTATATGCATCAAAATATTTTGAGAATTACAACTTCCACTCAAATTTTAAAAAATAAATTTTTATGCATTTAAAGAATGCATTAAAATTAAAAACTAACGTAATTATCAAAAATATTTTCCAATAAATATATCAAATGAAGCATTCATAATTGTGATAAATTATAAAGACCAACTAGTATATTGTATTGGGCCTAAATCATGGAATTTTCATGTCATTTTCCACAATTAATATGTGGTAATTCAAGGACAGGGTTTCATTCATTAAAGTTATATAAATGTTGTTTTTTTCAGTTTGTACTATATTGGGGGATTCTAAAGGTTGAAGCTATGATTATAACACTAGTTTAAATATTTTATAATGAAGGGGTATCCCATTATCCGTGAAAAAAAATTAATTTATCTTATATTATCATGGAATTGTGTCTGGTTTCTCTAGCACATTGATCAATCATTACCTTGATATAGAAACATAAAAAAATATTAACAAGTATTTATTGATTATTCAAACTTGATTAATGGTAATATAATGGAGGACTATCATTTAGTGAATAATGAGTTATCATGTGTTCTTAATATCATCTACGCTTATTTTTCTATTCCCTAAAATAGTAATATCATTTTTCATAAGGATTCTCTTCTATTCAATATTTTATGCACTCATAAATTTTGGACAAAACACTAAAACTCATTTTTTATAAAATTGTGTTTCAGCTAAACATTAATTGCAATAGATTAATTTTTACATGTTTGCTTCAATGGAGATGATTTTATAAATGAAAAAATATTGATGATGGTTTTGGTAAAAAACAAAGCAATTTATTACCAGTATATGGAATTATTTAAAAGAGATTATCATGAAAATAAGAATGTTACATTCTTATCACTGGTATAACAAATTTTCATTTATATAATTATTTATCAAATATTTTATAGAATTATATATCTTTAATAAAATATTAAATAAAGAAATGATAATAATTTATCTAATTAATAATAAATGATTTATACTGATAAATTAATTAATTATTAGAATAATAAATCAAAGATTATTTATAATACTCTTTTAAGACATGAATTATTTTAAATCATGAAATTAAAAATCATAAATTTTACAAAAAACATATTTATTCATATTATATTAGATTTAATATGGATGAACAATGACAATATGATAACTGATGACTTTTAGATAGAGTGAACATATTTAATTGAAATTTTCATTAAATTTTAAATTTAGTGGGAAACTAATTTTTTTCCCATCTACTAATTTTGGAGGAATATGATGGTGAAAACCTGATGATGTAATATAAATTATGACCAACAGATTTTTCCAATAAATTAATGAGTGGGGTTATAATGGAGAATATTTCTATTAAGGAATGACATTGATTTAACTAAAAGGATCATTATGAAAATATATTTTTTTTAATAGTTTCTATAATTTTATCACGAAATAAATTTAAGTAAAAATAGATAAATTTAAAATGAATATGGTAACCAAAAAATAACATTATTTTGATCGGAATGATGAAATTTATCATGATAGAATGAAAAGGGAATATGTGACTACCCACGTATAACATTTATGTTTAAAAATCACAAAATTTGGGGTATTTAATGTAATAATATCATTGGAAAACAATTTAAGAATTTAAAATTTATTATATTGAAAATATTAAAAAAACGATTATTCAATTAGCATCCGATGAGGAATTTATTTGATAAAATTATTATAATAAATCAAATTTTTGTTTAAATATATGTTCTTCTATTATAATTCCCATTTCATCCCAAACAACTATTATATATTATGGATGGAAAATAATTTGTTAAATGACTGATGAAATTTGGTACATTATAATGGATATATAATAAATATGGAAATCATTCTCATATATCATATAATTTTATTTTTATCTTCCTTTGAAACATAGACTTCAAAAATAAATTCTATCAAAAAATAGTTAAAATCTAATAAATTATTATTATTGAATTAGAAAAATATAATTATGATATTGTGAATCTAAAAGATATTTTTTCATGGTATAAATTAAAAAAATCCATAAAATATTATAATACCATTTTATATGGTTGGTTTCAACAATTCTCTAAATATTCAAACTACATGTTTTAAAGTAACTCTATTCATCTCCCATTTATTGATTTACATATCAAATGTGTGTGAAGATGTTACTACTATCATGATTATATTTATATATTCCACTAAATATCTTTAAAATTTAAATGATATATTCCTGAAAACATTAATATATGAGTTAATAGATCTTTATACCATCAGTGTGAAAATGTATGATGTATTTAGAAAGGTGTAATTTTTGTTAGGTATAATATAGTTATCAATGTTAAATTATTTCTTTATATATGGAATTATTCATGTTATATGTATAAGGGTATAATTTTCTAAACCTAATTGTATTATAAATACTTTTTTTAATAGATTAAATATTCATTGATTATTAATCATTATAAGGAATTAACAATTTACATGTTGGAGCATCCATAGAGAAAAGGCCAGAGGAGAATTAATAAAGTTGTAGTGAAAGAAAATCACCCTACTAAATTTTGGTCGATGGTTTCATTACATAACATTATGTTTTGAATTAAGTAATTAGACTGATTCAATCATATAGAAAAAATATACAGACATTTTTATTAAAATTTATACAATAACATAAGAATGAATTTATATACATTGATTTTTCATATTTTTAATCTTTTTTTCTTCATCATAATAGTATTGTAATAAATGTTTTGAAAAACATTTCTGAGATTTAACTTCAAAAAAAATTGAAATTATAATTCAAAAATTATGATTTATGCTTATGTCATGTTTTAATGAATTGAGGTATAAAATAATACTTCATTTGAAGTTAATATCTCAGAATAATGGTGGGGTATCTTTTGATATTTTTTATTATTTATTTATGAAAAATATCCCTCATTTTAAATAAATTTTAAATGATTAATTTCTTTATTTTTGAAATATTTCTAAATAGTTTTATATATGATATGTGGAAATAAAATACCTTAAAACCAATGCATATTATTTCTGGTTTCATGATTCAATTCCCACTACAATAAATATATATAATATTTACCATAACTTATTTTGTATAATGGTAAATAATAGTGAAATTAATAAAAATCATAATGGTTCCCCAGTCAATCAATATTATATTGACCAATGTCCATCTTCATTTTTAAAAATGTATGTTAAATCATATTAAGCATCCTCCTAAAAAATTTATTTTTTATTTCTTATTTCAAGTTATTTGTTGTATCATGTAGAAAGAATATTGTTTAAAATGAAAAAAAAATGTTAGTAATATGAATCTATTTGAATTATCTATTGGTAATTGGTTATTTTGTACATAAATTCCTAATTTTGGATCAACATTCATTTCTTATTATTCAATGATTCCAAATCAAAAAATTGCAATATAATATAAGAAATATGATACCATTGACCCCACATTTCTATCACCAACAAAAATATATGGATTATATGGATTATATTCAATGTGTACATTGGAAAAGGATGAATTTTAAATGTATCATTATATAGTTTTATTAAATTTTAGTGTGGTGATTATTATATAAAAAATTAAACAAACCAATAAATATGGTACAATTGTTAATTATTTTTCATATATTTTTGAATTTAGAAATTTTCATATTTGAAAATAACTTATAATTAATATTAAAAGAAAAAATATTCTATTAAGAAAAAATATAAATTTCAAAACATATAATATCATTCATGGTTATTGAAAAAGTTAAATGTATTATTTATATTCAAATTTATCCACTTTCTTATGTATCCAATGATATAATTGTGTTTTAATTAAGTTAAAATGAAGTTACATGTTACTTTAATACAATAGGTTTCTAGGGATTCAAAGTCATTATAAATTAGTTTGTGGAAAACATGGACACAAAGCCTGATTATTTCATTATAAGTGAAATAATAGATCGTAATTCAACTTTATGAGATAAGAATTTTTGTTTAAAAATGTTACGATATTTTTGGATTGTCATGAGATTGTTTTTATATGATTACTTCTGGATATTATAAAATTAAAATCATAAAATAAATATTATATAATTAAATTACATAATATGTAATTTATATATATATATATATTTAACGAATTTATATTGAGAAATAAGATACATTATCTCCATACTTATGAATAATTATGTTTACACCATACAGTAGATATGTGTTTAATGTAATTGATCCTTTAAGATTAAAATTTGTTTTTTTTAATTTTCATTATTACAATAAATAATTTTTCTTGAAGTCATGTGTGATTGAAATGTTATGTATTAACAAATTAATATTCAATATTATAATAAATTTGACCAAGAAATATCTCAATTATTAGCTTAAATTATGAACATGAAATTCCATTACATAATGAATCACATTGACACATGGGAAAGTATTTTGAATATATTATTATGACATGAAAATTTATTTTTAAAATATTATACATGGTACAAAAAAAATTGTTTATTACATACATTTTATTGATAAAATGTAATATATTTAAAATTCATATAAAATGAATATTGAATTTTTATCTCTTTTTTTTACTGAATATAATGTTTTTACTAGTTTAATTTTTTATTCTTAGTATTTTTTACAATAAATTTGTTTTGATTCTTTTATTTTTTTATAATATAATTCCCTAAATAAGGATCCATATACATGGTTCATAATATTTTTTATATATTTTCAATATAGTTTATGTAGTGAACAAAAATTTAATATTTTAAGCCAATAATTTTTTTTCTATACATAATTCTAATTTATAAAGAAGATCAATATTATGAATTCATGTCGAATTATTTTTGATTCTATTTATAACATTATGTAATTATTTCTTTTTTTACCAAAATTATAATTTAATCATTACACTTATTCAAATTTTTATATTATATTTAAAATTTTAACATCATTTCTTGAATTTTTAGGTTATTTTTTCATTGGATGAGTTTTGTAAAAGGATAATAGTGAACAAAAATAATTGATTAATCTAAATTGGACTTCTAAATTTTCTTACAAAAATTATCATCCATGCGAGAACCAAAGTTATTTATTAATTACATATTAATTTTAAAAAAATAATTTTTATTATTTTTACTAATCATCAAGGATGAAATTAATATTCACAAAGGATATGTCTAATTGTCCTGAGTATATGGGAAGTCCTTCATGTAGTTCCCCTTCATCTCATGTTCCCTCATATTCAATGTATTTTTATTATGAAGGACCTTTTCTCTCATATTTCCTCCACCATGTCATATGAAAAAATGTAAATCCATGGTTTTTATCTATGTCAAATGAATAAAATATCATTTAATCCCATTTCTTTAATCCCTCGTCATTATAATACTTATACTCATTCATCTCTATAAAACAATTCTCTACCATGTATGCATATTGTATTCTAATAACTAATTACCATGTATTTGAATCCCTAGTCCACTATAAGTTTGACCATCTAGCTCATATAAAACAACCTAGTTTTTATGATAAAATGGAATCAAATACTACTTCTGTTAAATGTATTATAAATTAGGACATAAATAATATTTAAAAATATTTTAGTTCTATATGTTTAATAAATATTTTTTCTCCCATATTTAACATCCTTATATAAAATATGTGTGTATATGTAATATATGATTAGTTGAATAGGAACATTGATTTTAAGTTTAATAATAATCATGTAATATATATATTTGAAAATTTTAAATGAATTCAAATATTTTGGAGGAATACTTTACAAACATAATAACAACATTTAGTATTAAGAAATACTCAATTGAAAAGATGGAATGTAGATAAAATAAAATTTTTGAGATGAAATATTAATAATATTTATTTTGAAATTAATTTTAAATGCATTAATAATTTATAATTGAAATTTTTTTTAATATCAATATAATATAAAACATACCATATATCCAAAAATAATATAAATCTAGGATAAAAAAATTTTATTATATGTGGTAGTCGTATAAGTACTTATTGTATATGAAATCAGAAAAATATCCATCTACATTTATAAACTAGTATTTCAAATCATATTATGCATCATCCCAAAAAAATTATTTTTTTTATTTCTTATTTCATGTTAGTGGATGTATCGAGTAGAAATAATAATGTTTAAATTGAAAATAATATGTTATTAATATGAATCAACATGAATTATCCACTGGAAATTCGTTATTTTGTACACAAATTCCTAATTTTTGGATCAATATACTTTTCATATTAAACTATGATCTCAAATTAAAAAATTATAATAGAATATAAGAAATATGATACCATTGATCCCACGTTTCTATCACCAATAATTATAAAAGAAAACATTTATTTTGAAAAATATTCTTATAAACTTGTAAGGGAATCTTCAATGATGATATAATGGCAGAAAATAGCCGCACCCTCCGTATATGTTAAAAAACATTCTTCCATTAATTTTGTCGAAAAGGTCATAAAGTACCTTGTTTGGAAGTTGATGAAATGATTCTTTTCAAAACATATAAGGTAAAAAAAGGGTATAAATGAATTTAACCCATATTATATGAAATATTAAAAATGTTTTGAAATACATTTTTAAGAAACATGGATGTGGATGATAATGAAGTCATAGTAGATTACTTATATATAAACAACCTCGAATAAGTAAAGAGATTGTGAAATTAACCCTTACCTTGTACTTTTCCTTGGTCTAGGGTATGTTAACCTCCTATATAATAGTGAAATCATTGTCATTAAATTATCAAAGAACCATATACATAATTATGATATCATATATTATCTTCTAATATTGCTTTTTTAATAATATTTTAGTATTATCGTCATTTTGGGTGTTAACCGATTCGTTATCCTTTATATTATTTGTTACATGAGTCATGTTTGTTATAGATTAGATTTATCTTATTCATATACAGAATGATATCAAGTCATTAAACAATATTTTTAGTCATCAAATGCAAATTAGTCTTGAATGGTTACGATGGGGAATGAATCTCATCGTGTTCGTGGAGACGGTAATCCGTACGTATGAACGAGCGACAATATCATTATTTTGATATTAAAATAGTATGTAAATAGATGGAATATAATATATAAATAATAATTAACATGTTATATTTATTATTTAAATCAATTATAAATCATTATTGTACCCATACCACAACAATGTATTGAATGACAACTACACAACGACATGGAGACGGTAAGCCGTACGTACGCATGTATGGTGACTTTCTCATTCATATGACGGATATAATAATGAATATGGTTGTACCAATATTTTAATAAAATTATAGTAAATATTAGATACTGAAGTTATTATTTTAGAATGGAATAAAAAATTAAAGAGGAAGAGGCAAAAGAAAATATCTTGAAAGAGGTGATGAAATATTAACCTCTTCTTCAAGTTATTCCTTTTGATTTGATCAAAACGGATCCATAGTATGGCTTTATGAGAAAATGAAGGCCTATATGATGAATTGAGGATAGATTTTAGGATATTTGGGCAGGGTTTGCCTGAGCCAAATGGCTTTTGCGGTGTGAATTGGAGATAAGGGGAAGTGCCCTTTTAAAAGAGGGGTGAGGGACTCCTTAGGAAAAGATTGAAATATTATTTTATAATAAATTCATATTCGGTTCATAATGGATCAAAAATAATTTATTTAGAGGTTAAGTTTTTTATTGGTATTAATCCTCTCAACCAATAGGTTTTAGATAGGTTTCAGTAACCAAATTAACCTTAACTTTTATATTAAACTCTTAGTTAAGTATTATGACTTTTACCATGTCTCTTTGTATTTTTATATTATATGGTTAATAAACATACTATAAACATCCAATAGAACCCCAAGTGGTTCATTATTGATATATATAACCTTATCTAAGTCCTTTGGCTGAACCTAAGATTTTTAGGAATAGAATATCAATTAATAATATAATATTTGTTTTAGAAACTCTTTTAGGCCAATTTTGACACTATTTAGTAATTTATTTTTGTTAAATTACTAAAAAAATTATCAATTATAAATAAATTCATTTAATAAATAAAAACATGTCATATTGACCTATAAAATTTGTGAATTTCTTCAAAAGTCTCAATTACCATTTATTTGGTTATTAATAATATATATTATTTTAATATTTCATTAATAAGGTAATTATTGTATCAGCATTGTGTCATAAATATATTAAAATATTCGATGTCTAAAAATTATAAATAAAATATCATTATGTAAGAAATATTTTTATATTTCTAATGAATATTTATAGTAGAATTTATCTTCTGTATAACCCTATATTAAAAATGGTTTTGTTATTAAACTTTGAATTTAACACTTTTAACTCTTCTTTAAATTTAATAATAATAAATGTCCTGATCTAATCCAAGTGGATCTAAAGGATCATATTTTATTCCTAAGGTTATTTTTTTTGAATTAAACTTATCCAATAGAATTAGGACATGATTATGGGTAATTATAATATCATTTTTACCCTTAATTACTCTATTTACTTATAATCGTGGTAAATAAAAGTCAAAAGTTACTATTAACAGAAAATTATTTTCATCTTATTGAACCAAATTTTACATAATAAGTTTAACCGTGTCTCTCAGAATTTTGAAATTCAAATCACTAAAGAGGTGAAATTATGTTTTATGCAAATTTTCAAATGCTTCTAAAGGTTGGGTAAAAGACGATAAAAAGTTCAGTAAAATTGTTTATATCTAAAATTATTATAAAATGAAACCAATGAATTACATTGAATATATATTGGTATTATGTATCTATTTTTACCTAAAATAAATTAAAATAAATTAACTAATTACGAAAATAAAATGTCGGATTTAAATAATAACGCAGTGCTTTTAACAACTCATCAAAAATTGAATGTTTTCAAAATAATACCAAAAATTCACCCTAAGCTAATTTTGATATCCCGAATTCAAAAATGAAATCTATATTACCAAATTCAATACATAGAAGTTTTATTTATTAATTTAAATTTTATTCCCGTTGTCAAAACCAAAAAGTTGGGTTATTTAAAAAAGTAAAAACTATAAAAAGATTAACATGTGTTTATGTCAAACTTAAATGTGAAATTACATATAATGAACAAAATTGTATTAAATGATAAAAATTTAATATAATTATAGTTCCAAACCATTCAAATTTATAATTGATCACTATAAATTATTTTTATTAAAAAAGTTGTTTTTAGTTAAAATTAAGTTTTTTCACTATTCACCCAAATGTGAAAGTTATCAAAAAACACCAAATATTTATCGAAAGTAAATTTTTTTGTCATGATTCTAATGAAAAAAGTTTATTTTGTCAAATTGAATATATAAAAGTGTCAAATATTGGATTAAAAAAGGGTTTTCCATTAAAAGGCGGTAAAATTATATTATTTGAAAAATACTTCTTTTATCTGAAAAAAATTAATTTGTACTTATATTGTGTCTAAGAACCCCATAATATGGATTCAAAATTTATATAGAGTATATAAAATAAAAAATTCTGTTAACACTATTCATAACAGCTTTTTGAACTGCTAGTTTGGTAAGTTGCGGTGCAATCAAAATCGGTGTTACGTGTTTCTCAAGTTATTGAATTACATTGAAGAGATAACGTACTATGAAATCATGGGGTGTTACATTATCCCCTCCTTCAATAAATTGCATCCTCAAAATTTTAAATTGTTTTTCAAAAATAAAAGGTTGAAAATAGAAAATACCATTGTGGAAATCCCACATCAGAAATATGGTTAATAAAATTTAGTTTTTATAAGAGGGAAAGGGAAATGAGAATTTCACCACCAAATTAGGGTTTCAAATAGGAGAACAATGGTGGAAATTATAGACATAGAATTAGAGGGAAAACATAAATATTTATTGGGAGTGATTGAGGTCATCAATCACAAACAAGTGTAAAATTTAGGGCCTAAAATCCATCAATCTATGATGATATAAAATATCATCAGTTCAACATAACATATGGTATTAGGATAACACATTTTTGGTTTTAATATCCCTTCCATAAATTTTAAGAATTAATTTCTTCATAGAATAAGAGCTAAATTATATTTATATATGCACTTGACAAGTAGAGTATTATCCTTTAACTAATTCCTACCACAAACTCATCTTTCACTCCAAAAGATATTAGAATTCAAAAATATTCTATTTATCGTAACTGTATATGGTTCCATAAATAATGAATTTATAATTCATTTGTCAGAATATTTAAAAAAACTACATTACACAAACTAGGACATCACGTAGGCCAGTTGTAGGTGATGCACCCTTGTCGCCCTTCAGTTGTGGGTTCAAGTCTTATGGCCCTGCCGAACGTGTCGGGTTGTCGTCCAACCTCCGAGTTGTCCTTTTTATAACAATACAAAGATAATTTTATTAAATGGGTTAACCTAAAAAATATTATCCAATTTCAAACTTAATCCATTCCAACCGATAGACTTATCCAAGATACTTCTGTCCAAACATACAATCCAAAATTTATAAGTAAGGTAAACACAATGAAGATCATTTTTTCACATAATAACCTTCGTCATGTATTCTTTTAAAACATGGTAACACCCTAAATTTCCATAAAACATTATTGATTACATTCATTCTCCCTTATTACTTATAAAATACTAGATATGTTCTTTATATCCAAAAAATTTGAATACTCCAACAACGATGAAATAAACAAACCATTAATCAGTTCCAAGGGAGTCAAGAATATATAATATAATTTATCGAAATCAACCATATCATATTCCAAAATTTCTACCTCAGTATCAGGACCTTATTAAGGTTTTTCTTTCCTACAACCAAGTTTTTTCCAAAATGTTTAACTAGTTTTTGAGTCACTTCTCATAGACCCATATAATCTCAAATCCACGATGAAATAGTACTGCAGTACAATCCTTATTTATTTCTGTAATTCATATAACTAGTACGTCATCGATACAAAGTGAAAAGACATTATCCATTAATAACCAAATTAGAACACTAGTCATTCCTCTTCATTTGTGATAGTATCATAACTTGATTATTATCCAATAGCATCATTTGGGGTATACTCTGATGACTGTGACATTGATTCGAGTAATGTCCCAACTCCTTGCAGATGAATCATTTTACATTCGAAACCTTTTTCTTACCTTTGAAATCATGTAATTGATGTCATTTTTCTTCACACTTATATCAAAATCCCATTCCCTTTAAGCATTTACCAAAGTTATTCTTTCCAAAGTTATCACATATGGGAAAATCCTTCATTCTGCTCTTAACTTTATCCATTTTTCTCTCTACCATCTTTTTCTTCTCTTGCTTCCCTTCAAATACATAAGAATCATAGAATAATTTACATATCTTATTAACATATGATACTATTTCTTTATATGTTGAAAATACATGGGAGACTATTTCCTTTCTAAATGTTGGCTTAATACCATGATAGATATGATACTTTTTACTCTTTGTATCATACATATTACTGGAGTTATCATTATTTCTACGGGGCACTATTTCTAAACAATGGCATACACTAGGAAGTTTATGAATCGCAATGAAAAATTCTATACTAGTAAAATACATAACATAAATTGAACAGATTATGTATATAATCCATAATCATAAAAAAAATCTTTGTGGAGGTATATACTAAAAAATATTTTATAATGGTTTGTAATGAAAATTAAAATTATCCTAACCATATCCCCCGAGAGTGTCGTAACCAAGAGTGCAGTAAGGCCCATTGTTTTTCACCAGTTCAAGTTCGAGTATAGCTCAAATTTGTGTTTTCTGGTTTAGCCCTAGGTACATCTATGGCAAACCTGCCTCTACCTGCTCGTATCTAGACAGAGATGTATTTCTTGGAAACCTCACAAAATATCTACAATAACCAAAATTCTAGGAATTTCTTATATACTAATCCGCAATGTTTATATTAGGGTAATGTTCTATAATTGGATTTTATCTAAATCTAGTTTCCAAAGATTGTACTAAAATTCCTTTGATACCAACTGTAATGCCCCGACCCCAATTACCAAGAGTCATTGCATTATTACATAGCATTGTCATGATCACAAGGGATAAAATCCCGAACGACCAATCAATTTAGTATTATTGGATACAATATGCATACATAAGTTCAACTTTACAACATGAAAATAAATACAACACTAATTTATTCCGTTAGAAACATCCAAGACTCATAGATTATGCATGCAAGTCACTCATAACTAACTTCTTCATATCCTGGGAAAATGAAACATAAGAAAGTGGATAGCTCAAATGCTCATTAAGGATAAGAAATACAACAGAAGATAACATAAATATTAGGCATGGTGAATAATTGAAAACACATGCCTTTACAAATGATAAACATGAACAGTCTATGGTAGGAATATGAGCTGAGTAAATAATTCCATAATAAAACATAGTCATGGGTACTCTACTAGTCTAATAACCACATGAACCATCAATATTATTTTCATAATGAGGGAATGTATATTGTCGGACATTCTAAAAAATTTTGTCAAGGCCTCATCCAAATCGTCTAATAATGATTTAGTCATCTTCCATAACCATATATCAAATTGGGAAAGGCATCGGTCAATTACACATCTAATTGTCCCATGAGACCTACTGATGCATCGAGGAGCTATAGTAGGCTCTACCCGTCACTTACTAAGTGCAATAAATTCTTCATATGAAAATGTTGAAATATAACATAAATATTCGTATTTAAACTAGCATATGAAATGTCAATACATTAAGCATAAACCATGAGTGGTATAAAAATAACACATTTACAGTCAAACATATCACAATATCTTCAATAAAATATGGAATATTTGTATCATAATGAATCGACTTCAAACAAGTATAAAACCCATTGAAAAATGTTGACATAGATGAAATCATACCTATTTGAGAGAAATATCTCTTTCATTTTTTTGAAAACATTTAAAGTCACATAATTATAAAAGAAAACATTTATTTTAAAAATATTCTTATAATCTTGTAAGGGAAGCTTCGATGATTTTATAATGGTGGAAAATTTATTCACCTGTCGTATAAGTTAAAAAACATTATTACCTTAATTTTGTCAAAAAGGTAATAAAGTACCTTGTTTGGAAAATGACAAAAAGATTCCTTTCAAAACATATAAGGTAAAATAAGGTTATAAATGACTTTAAATCATATTATATGAAATAGTAATAATGTTTTGAAATAAATTTTTAAGAAATATGGATGTGGATGATAATGAAGTCCCAGTAGATTACTTACATATAAACAACCTCGAATAAGTAAAGAGATTGTGAAATAAACCCTTACCTTGTACATTTCCTTGGTCTAGGGTTTTTAACCTCCTGTATAATAGTTAAATAATTGTTATTAAATTATATAGAAACCATATACAAAATTATGATATCATATATTATTTTCTAATAATGCTTTGTTATTAATATTTTAGTATTATAGTCGTTTCGGGTGTTAACTGATTCATTTTCCTTTATATTATTTGTTACGTGTGGCATGTTTGTTATGGATGGCATGTATCTTATTCATATACAGAATTATATCATGTCTTTAAACATTATTTTTAATCATCAAATGAAAATTACTCGTTAATGGTTATGATGGGGAATGAATCTAATCGCGTTCGTGGAGACGATAATCAATACGTACCCACGAGCGATGCTATAATTCTTTTGATATAAAAATAGTATGTAAATAGATGGAATATAATATATACAGAATCATTAACATGTTATATTTATTATTTAGATCAATTATACATCATTAGTATATCCATCCAAAAATAATGTTTTGAATAACAACTACACCACGACGTGGAGACGGTAAGTCGTACATACGCACATATGGTGACTTTGTCATTAATATGATAGATAGAATTATGAATATGGTTGTACCATTTTTATAATAACATCACAGTATATATAAGATACTGGAGTTATTATTTTAGAATGGAATCAACAATGAAAGAGGAAGTGGAAGAAGAAATGAACTTGAAAGATGTGAAGAAATATTTACCTCTTCTTTCGGTTCTTCCTTTTAATTTGATCAAAAGGGATCCTTAGTAAGGCATTCTCACCAAAGGAAGGCCTCTAAGTTGAAGGGAGGATAGTTGGAAGGATATTTGGGCTGGGGTTGGCTGAGCCAATTGGCATTGGAGATGTGAATTTGAGAGAAGTGGAAGTGACCATTTATAAGGGGGGTGAGGGGCACCTTAGGAAATGATAGAAATATTATGTTATAATAAATTCATATTCGGTTTAAAGTGGCTCCAAAATGATTTATTTCGAGGATATGGTGGGGATGAGTCAAAATAATCTCATCCAAGAGGTTTTAGATAGGTTTAGGTCACTGTAAAGACACAGAAATTCTGTGTAAAATTCTTTCTTAAATACACGGGAATTTAACGAGTCCACAGTTTCTCACGGCGCTTGATTCTATGGCCCGGTGTGCCCGGAATCAATTTTTGAAGTATTGTTTGGTACGTTTAGTAAACGTACGAGTGGGATATTATATCTTTTGAATCGGTAATCGGAACTAAAATCCAAGGGCACTGTTGAACTCGCAGCATTGGTGATTGCTTAGTGAGACCTTCACTAGAGTTGCGTTCTAACGAGAATGGAAGTTAGATTTTGGGGGTTTTTAATTAAATTGAATAAGAATAAAGTGTTAAATTTATTTTTATTTTGGAGGTTGAAACCTCCAAGGGGAGGTTAGAGGTGGGGTCCACCACACCCTAACCTCCAATGGGAGGTTATGGTGGTGGGGCCCACCTGAGCATATCCTCCCTTGGGAGGATATTATTAATGTGGGGCCCACATGGGCTTTAAACTCCCTTAACCCCCATGGAACCCCCAATTAAGTGGGGAGCCACTTCACCTTCCTTCCCCAACTTAATGAGCCAACTCCACCCATTTAATTAAGTGAAATTACTTAATTAATTTTAATCCTTTTGAATTCTTTCCAACCATTAAAATAATAGATAGAATATTATTTTTGGGTTGGCAACATTATTTTGGTGGAACGTTGATAGATGAGGGCTTGGAAGAATTTGGAGAACCTGATCCTCTCAACGAAGAACGCCACTCACCACCGAAGAGCAACAAACTCTTCTTCAATCTTCGACTGGGCCAAAATAGGAGGATCTAACTGTGAAGAATGTCGACAACGTTTCTTCCTCAGTCTCCAACCCTGGATGCTTCTCAACATCAACAAAACAATGGACACCTTACCGCGATGCCGTCAACGATCACTGAATTAAAGATAGGGGTGTGTTATGGTTTTGAGAAATGTAAAATCTTCTTTCCTTGATTGAATTATGTTCTCTTGATCCATTTTCTATCAAACTAATGTGGAAGGACCGGGCCAAACTAACTCGACCGATTCCTTCCGCCGTTATTGTGAATATTGGTGTGTTCTTCACGTTCTTCATGGGTGACAAACAAAGGATCATTGCGAGATCATTTTGTGACACAACGACCCTAGAATGAAGACCAACATCACAATGACCTAGCGGAGGTGCGACGATGATAGTAGGCGACCGATCGGACCAGAACGGAAAAGACCGTTCCTCGACCATTCTTCAAGCGGGTAGATCAAAATGTGTTTTCATAGCCAATCAGAGGCCTGGAAACACCGAAGATGACTTCAGGACGTCGGGGCAACCTAGATACAGAAGTTTCATGGAAAACGGAACAACGGAATGAAGAACGGGTGACAGGGGAGGTGCGCTGGCCAGAGGCGTCATTTCAAGAAAATTCCAGAATACACGGTATGTACTCCTGAAGGACACGCCATGTATTATGGGTGTTCTATAGTTAGGGTTTTGGACATTTGAAAAATAACACGTGGCGTGTGACCCCTATCACACAGTGTGTACTTTCTACACATAATGATAGAAGATACGTCGCGAGACATGGCATGTATTCTGAGAAATACATGGACACAGGAAGAAATACACAACCAAGAGGCACGGCGTGTACTCTCTAAAAAGAAAGGCATAAGTGGCTTCGCGATACTCGGCGTGTATCCTGGGGATACACAGACACAGGGTGGTGTACACGAACATGTACTCCACCACACAGCCAGGCATGGCTAGTGGAACAGGCTACCCCATGTACCAGTTATATGGTTTGGAGAACACGGGTTGAGGCCATGTACGGTCACATGGCTAACGTACATGGAGTCAACCCCATTTGCAGGGACACGGTGTGTGATCATACCAAACATTATATACTTGTTTTTCTACATGATCAGCCTTTTGAAATGGGCCGTTGCACACGGGTAGTACCCAAGGTCTGACTACAAAGTGTGTACCTTATACCAACATGCCATGTACTTTTTGGTAAAAGTCTTAGTAATCTTGTACTCAGTATCTTAGATATGTTTTGTTTGGATTATCCCCCTATGACATGGAAGACCTTCTAAATACATCAACTTGAGATAATGAGGCAGTTTATGTGTCGACACATTGCTCGAGGAATGGACCCTCCCGGAATCAAGCATGCTCTGTGGAAGCCCTGAGGATGGTTGTGCACTGTTGACAGTTCCTAGATCATGTGTTGGTCTGATAGTTCCAAAGACTATTCTGGGATCATGTGTTAGTCTGACAGTTCTAACTTCTATTCATGGATCATGTGTTGGTCCGACAGAATAGTGGGACCTAGATCATGTGTTGGTCTGACTGCTCTAACAACTATTCTTGGATCATGTGCTAGACCGAAAGTCTTGACTTCTGTTCCTGGATAAAGTGTTGTTCTGACAGAATAGATGGTCCTGGATCATGTGTTGGTCTTACAGCTTAGATGATTCAATGACTATATCATATCATCTATATCTCTCTACAAAATTTGTATACATGTGTGAGCTAAGTTAGTAACTCTTGTGTTTCCTCATGATTTAGATGGGTCATGTGATAAACTTAGGTATATGTATAGGCATATACCTAAGTGAGGTTTTTGGTTGATCTCATAATTCATGGTTTATCCTAGTTGTATTTGTGAGACCTATAGGGTCTCAGGGTCCCTACTGAGTATCGTTATACTCACACATGCATTGGATTTTCCCATACCACATTGTGTTGGATGCAAACAATAGACAGTGTTGACTAAGGTGGAGTGTACGAGGACTAGATGGTACTCGGAGGTGGACCTCACGACGAGTCAGTACCCGGAGGGGATTGACAGACATGGAGTGTGTAGGAGGATATCATTACCTACCCTTCAGGTAGGATCTGTGGTGGACGATCCGGGAGCTTCTTGTCACCTCCCAGCTATTTTGTCCCTTTTTAGTTGTACTTATTTTCAGTTTTCCTTGTACTTTACAGTTGGGCTTGTATTTCTATCCCCCTATACTTTCAGGACTACTTTTTGTATACTATTTTTACTTAGTGTCTTTCTTCTAGATTATACTCTTATTGTGTGTGTTTATTGATTATAAAGGCAATGCCTTCCCAGTTTTAGAGATTCACACCTTTGGTGCTAATCACCAGCCCCTGGCCTATAGAAGGTGGGCTTGGGGTAGTCAAAAAATGGGCCCCAGGAGACAGGTTGTGACAAATTGGTATCAAAGGGGGGTTCTACCATAGAACATATGACTCTGATAATTATTTTCTATGAAGCAATAGTGTTAAGAGTATTGAGTGTGGTTTTTAGTCTAGGGAGTGCAGTGTTGGTGCAGCGGCCGATGTATCCATACACCAGGACCCTGACCTCTGATTTCTGACTCGGTGCGTGAAAACACTAATTGTGTGTGTGTTTCAAGAGTTTTCTTCGTGATATCTTTAAGTGAGCTCACCAGGTAAAACTTATTAACCGTGGAGCACCTGTTTCTTTTCAGGATGCCTCAAGGCAGACAGCATTTCAGGGTTCTGAGAGTTGTACGAGATGATAGCCCACTGAGAAATGAGGCCTCGGTGCAGGGCCCTATCACAGCGGAGGCACCAGTGGTACTGCTACCAATTGTGCCACTGATGACACCAGCCCCAGCAGTAGAGAGTGCATGCCGCTTGAGGGCATTGTATAAGTTCCGGTGCCAGAGGCCACCTAGGATCAGGGGAGAGACGGACCTGCTGGTAGCTGTGGATTGGATGGAGGCTATGGTGAGAGTCTTCAGGCTAGTAGAGACACCAGCATACCTCATGGTGATTCTTGCTGTGAGTCTCTTTCAGGTAGCAGTAGGCAGATGGTGGAGCCTGATGCTCTAGTTTCATGATGAGGCGACACTTATTTGGGCAGACTTTGAGAGCTTGTTCCGGGCAGAGTTTGTACCAGCCACCCTACGTGTGGTGCGGATTCAAGAGATACATCATCTGTAGCAGGGAAGCATGATAGTGGCACAATACTCAGTGAGGTTCACTGACCTCTCGCGCTACTCCACCTATATGGTGTGAGACCCATTCTTCAGGGCCTAGACCTTCGAGCTGGGGATCAGGTGAGAGATCATAGCATAGATGATCTCCATCAACATCCTGACGCAGGCGGGGGTGTTGGAGCGAGCCCTCTTAGTGGAGAGTTTCCTTGCTGAGCAGACACCAGCAGCGAGACCCAAAACCATACATCACATAGTAGAGTCTTCTGTAGCTAGCAGCAGGCATTTTTCGTAGAGGTCCAAGCGGACCAAACCATCCGATGGATGAACTCAGGATATGGGTTCAATTGTGCGGGGCACATGAGATAGATCCAGTCACGCCCAGAGTGGGAAATGATACTCATGTGGCGGGCAGGGTCACCTGGCATGTGACTGTACGACCCGTCATAATGACGATCAGTAGACAGTTGGGGGACCTCCCGGCAGAGGAAGAGGTTTGATTGAGGCGGGCCGCAGGGAGTAGGCGGATGTGGAAAAGGATTTGGTCGTGCAGCTGGTGGTGGACGATGATTCGAGGTGTTACCACCACCGCCACCAGGAGGACCACCCCAACCGCAGGGAGCTGGAGGACATACGAGAGTTCGGCTTCAGGCAGTTGGGGATTACGACCATGGTGTTCTGGAGATGATTTGAGTTACTGTCTGGGTCTACTCCACCTTAGCAGTAGTTCTTATAGACACAAGTTCCAGTCACTCTTTCATAGCCACTTACCTCATTCGGAGCTCGGAGATTCCGATGGAGTCATTGGCTCGATCCTTATGGCTAGAGACTCCTATGGGAGAAGACTCGACGATTACACACTGGTGTCGGCAGTGTAAGCTTACTCTAGGAGGCGAGAGCTTCAGCTGGGATCTCCTCGTAGTGGTGTCGAGGTCGTACGATGTCATCTTGGGTATGGACTAATTATCTACAATCCATGCACAGATTGAATATATTAGGCACAAAGTGATGTGTGTCTGCATGGATGGGACTAGGTTCACCTTCACCGGCGAGAAGGGATCCTTTGTAGCATAGGATGAACTTACTTAAAATAGGGTACATCTGATCACTCACCAGTTGGCCTGCCTTACCCTCAGAGCAGTTGGTGTGGAGAGTCCGACTTATCCTATAGTGGTGGACCAGTACGTGGATGATTTCCCTGACGATGTTATAGGACTACCTCCTCGTAGAGAGGTGGACTTCTACATTGACCTGTACCCAGGATGACACCAATATCTACTCCAGCGTATCGGATGGCTCCCCCTGAGCTTCGTGAGCTGCGGGTATAGTTGGAGGACTTGCTGGGGAAGGGATTCATCTAACATAGAGTTTCTCCCTGGGCAGCCCCGATTGTATTCTCCATGAAGGAGAATGAGAACTTGAGGCTTTGTGTCGACTACCTTCACCTGAACTAGGTGACCGTGAAGAACAGGTAACCACTCCTGAGGATTGATGACCACTTTGATCAGCTCAAGGGAGCTCGATGGTTCTTGAAGATAGACCTCGGATCAGGCTATCACGAGCTCAGATTTCGAGATGATGATGTGCAGAAGATGACCTTCAGGTGTCGGTACTGCCACTAAGAGTTCTTGGTTATGCCCTTTTCCATAACCAACGCTCCAGAAGTGTTCATGCGTCTCATGAACAGGATCTTCCAGCCTTACCTAGATCGCTTTTTCATGGTATTCATCGACAACATTTTGATCTACTCGAATTCTGAGGAGGAGCATGCATACCATTTTCAGGTAGTAATGGACACACAACGAGAGCACCAGCTTTATGGTAAGCTCTAGAAGTGCCAATTTTGGATTCAAGAGGTTCACTTTTTGTGGTACATCATCTCGAAGTCTGGAGTTGTTGTGGATCCAGTGAAGATCGAGGTGGTACTTTCTTGGGATCCACCCAGGAGTGTGACGGAGGTATGAAGTTTACTGGGTTTGGATGGATACTATCGGAGGTTTGTTCCATATTTCTCCAGATTTGTAGCACCACTTCCAGCCTTGTCAATGATGGGGAAACCATTCGTGTGGTCAGAGAGATGCCAGGAGAGATTTCAGGAGATGAGGAAGAGGATGACTAGTGCACCCATTTGAGACTTCCAGAGGAATGCATAGGGTATGTATTCTATTGCGACGCATCAGGGACCAGACTTGGGTGTATCCTGATGCAGGAGTGAGCAATGAATGCATATGGTTCTAGGCAGTTGAGACAGCACAAGCAAAACTACACAACCCAGGACCTATAGTTAGTAGTAGTGGTCCTCGCCTTGAAGATGTGGTGGAACTATCTGATGGGCGAGCGTTTTACCATGTACTCTGATCACAAGAGTCTCAGGTATATCTTCTCCTAGAAATACCTAAACTTGAGATAGAGGTGATGTCATGAGTTCCTCCAGGATTATGACTTCGAGATAGTCTATACTCCTGTAAAGGGGAACGTTGTTGCAGATGCTCTCAGTAGGAGATCTGGTATACATCTACTAGAAGAGGAAACAGAGCAGCTGGTTGTCTTACAGAAATCCATTGTGGATATATATAGAGAAACCTTTCTTCCGACTCTCATAGTCACTCCTCTGCTTTTCAGCGAGTCAGGGAGGTGCAGCGTGTGGACACTGACTTTGAGACACGGCGTGCTCAGATATCCACAGGGCAGGCACCTGATGGATTTTATTAAGGTGGGGAGTATG
The DNA here is from genome assembly GCA_963277665.1 of Viscum album. NCBI lineage: Eukaryota > Viridiplantae > Streptophyta > Magnoliopsida > Santalales > Viscaceae > Viscum > Viscum album. Next base: position 602,942,932 of record OY728126.1, read on the forward strand.
TCATCCTCTTCAGAGGACGTACCTTGGTACCATTTGCACTTCATAAGGAAGTGTTTAGGGAGTTCCACACTTCCCCTCTAGCGGTACATATAGGAGTGGAGAAGATGTACCATGACCTCCAACGGAAGCACTTGTGGCCAGGTATGAAGAAGGCATTAGCACAGTTTGTCTCACGATGCCTCACTTGTCAGCAAGTGAAGGAAGGGCACCAGGTACCAACAGGTTTGGTACAGCCCTTAGAGATTCTAGAGTGGAAGTGGGATGAGATATCCATGGACTTTGTGATGGGTCCTCCACATACATCCAGGAGTCACGACTCGACATGGGTGATCATTGACCTACTCACCAAGTCAGACCACTTCCTACAGATCAGAGATCATGGATTAGTAGAGAGCTTGGGATGCCTCTATGTGAAAAAGATAATGCATTTTCATGTAGTACCTTCTTTTATCATCTCCTACTGTGACGCACGTTTTACTTCCCGGCTATGGAAGGTGTTTCAGGAAGATTTCAAGACATAGCTATGTCTGAGCACTTTATTCCATCCTCAGATGGATGGTAAGACCGAGAGGAACATTCAGACCCTCAAGGACATGCTCCATGCATGTGTCCTCGACATCAGTTGTATCTGGAAGGATCACTTACCTTTGGTGTAGTTTTCCTACAACAACAACTATCACTCCACCATAGGTATGGAACCTTTGGAGGCTTTGTATGGGCGTCCTTACATATCACCGTTGTGCTGTACAGACCCAGGGGAGTCAGTACTAGTGGGACCAGAGATGGTACAGGCTACCACGGAGAACGTGATGATTATCCAGGAGCGGATGAAGACTGCACAGAGCAGGAAGAAGTCATATGCTGACAGGAGACAGAGACCTCTAGAGTTCGATGATGGCGACCACATCTTTCTACAGGTCTCACCTCGACGAGGTCTACGAAGATTCGGTCGAGGCAGCATATTGTCTCTGCAGTTCATCGAACCTTTCCAGATCCTCAGAAGAGTAGGTGAGGTGGCTTACTGCCTGGCTCTTCCACTTCAGTTGCTCCGGGTGCACGACCTCTTCCATTTATCTCAACTGAGAGGATATGTACACGACCCTTCCAACATCATCGACCATAGAGAGCTAGACATCGATGACGGGGTGACATTCACGGACGTTCTAGTGGAGATTGAGGATCGACAGGAGTGGGTCCTGCGTGGACGGTCGATACCTCTGGTGCGCGTTCGTTGGTAGCACGGGAACCTCCAGGAGAGAACATTTTAGCGGGAGACTCATATACATGCTTAGTACCCCCATATGTTCTCTTAGTTCGAGTTATAGCTTACAGGGATGTAAATCCATGAGGTGGGGAGAATTTAAAGAATTGAAAATTCCATGGAAATTTTTTTCTTAAAGACACGGGAATTTTACGAGTCCACAGTTTCTGACGGCGCTTGATTACACGGCCTGGTGTGCCTAAAATCAATTTCTAAATTTTTGTTCGGTACGTTCAGTAAATGTACGAGCGGGATTTTATATCTTTTGAACCGGGGCTTGGAACTAAAATCTGAGGGTACCGTTTAACGTGCAGTGTCAGTAATTTCTTAGTGAGACCTTTACCGCAGTTGCGTTCTAACGAGAATTAAAGTTATATCTTGGTAGTTTTTAATTAAATTGAATAAAAATAAAGTGTTTACAATATTTTTATTTTGGTGGTTGAAACCTCCAATGGGAGGTTAGAGGTGGGGGCCAACACACCCTAACCTCCCATGGGAGGTTATGGTGGTGGGTCCCACCCAACAATAACCTCCCTTGGGAGGATATTATTAAGGTGGAGCCCACACGGGCTTTAAACTTCCTTAACCCCCTTAGAACCCCCAATTAAGTGGGTAGCCTCTTCACCTTCCTTCCCCAATTTAATGAGCCAACTCCACCCATTTAATTAAGTGAAATAACTTAATTAATTTGAATCCTTCTGAATTATTTCCAACCATTAAAATAATAGATAGAATATTATTTTTGGGTTGACAACATTCATTTGGTGGAAATTTGAGAGAGGAGTGCTTGGAAGAATTTGAATAACCTCATCCTCTCAACGAAGAACACCCCTCACCATCGAAGAACGAAAAAATATTCTTCAATCTGCAACTAAGCCAAAAGAGATGGAGCCAACCGCAAAGAACATCGATGACGTTTCTTCCTCGGTATTCAACCTCAGATGCTTCTGGACGTCAACGGAACGATGGTCTCCTTACCGTGGCGCCGTCAACGATCACCGAACTCAAGGTAGGGGTGTGTTATGGTTTTGAGAGACATAAATTCTCCCTTCCTTGATTGAATTGTTTCCTCTCGATCTGCTTGCTATCAAACTAAAGCGGAAGGACTAGGCCAAACTATCTCAGACTGATTCCTTCTGTCATTCTTGTGAATATTGGTGTGTTCTTCACGTTCTTCATGGGTGATGAACAAAGGATCATTGTGGGGTCATTTTGAAATGCAATGACCCTGGAATAAATATCCAATATCACAATGGCCAAGTGGGGGTGCGATGACGACAGTGGGAAACGGATCGGACTGGAATGGAAAGGACTGTTCATCACCCGTTCTTCAAGCGGGTAGATCAAAACGTGTTTTTGGAGCCGATCAGAGGCCCGAATACACCGATGATGACTTCGAGACATCGAGGAGACCTAGAGATAGATGTTTCATGGAAAATGGAATAATAGAACAATGAACGGGTGATAGGGGAGGTGCGCTGGTTAGATGCGTAATTTCTGGAAAATTCTAGAATACAGGATGTGTACTCTTGAAGGACACACCGTGTAGTATGGGAATTTTGAAGCTAGTGTTTTAGACGTTAGACAAGAAACATGAGGCATGTGACCCCTATTACACGACGTGTACTTTCTACACAGAATGATAGAAGATACGTTTCAAGACATGGTGTGTATTCTAGGAAATACATGGAAACGGGCAGAAATACACGACCAAGAGGTAGGGTGTTTACTCTATACAAAGAAATGCAGAAGCGGCTTCATGAGACTCGGCGTGTATCCTGGGGATACATGGACACGGGGTGGTGTACACGAGCATTTACTCCACCACACGGCCAGGAAAGGACAATGGCATAGGCTACCTTGTGTACCAGTTACACTGTTTGGTGAACACAGGTTGATGTCGTGTACGGGCACATGGCCAGCGTACACGGAGTCAAACCCAGTTGCAGGGACACGGCGTGTGATCATACCACATGCCGTGTATTTTTTTTTCTACATTACCAGCCTTTCGACATGGGTTGTTTCACACGGGCAGTACCAGAGATCTGAATACACGGCATGTACCTTATACCAACACGTCATGTACTTTTTGGTAAAAGGATTAGTCATCTTGTACTGAGTATCTTGGATATGTTTTGTTTGGATTTCCCCCCTATGACGTGGAGTACCTTCAGAATACATATACTTGATACTACGAGGTAGATGATTGTAGACACTTTTATTGAGGAGTAGACCCTCTCGGAATCAAGCATGCTATGTGGAAGCCCTGAGGTTGGTTGTGCATTGTTGACTGTTCATGGATCATGTGTTGGTCTAACAATTCCGATGATTGTTTTTGGATAATGTGTTGGTCCGAAATTTCTATGTTCTATTCCTGGATCATCTATTGGTCCAACAGAATAGCTAGACCTAGATCATGTGTTGGTCTAATAGCTATAACGACTGTTCCTGGATCATGTGTTGGTCCGACAGTCTTGACTTCTATTCCTGGATCATGTGTTGGTATGACAGAATAGCTGGTCCTGGATCATGTGTTGGTCTGATAGCTTAGATGATTCAGTGGCTATATCTGATCAACTGTATCTATCTACAAAAGTTGAATACCTGTGTGAGCTGAGTCACTAACTCTTGTGTTTCCTCATGATTGAGATGGGTCATTTTATAAACTTAGGTATATGTATGGGCATATACCTAAGTGAGGTTCTCGGTTGATATTACACTTTGTGGTTTATCCTAGTTGGATTTGTGAGACCTAGAGGGTCTCAGGTCCCTACTAAGTATCGTTATACTCACCCCATCATGCGCTTTGCCCGCACCTCGTTGTGTTGGATGCAGACGACGGACAGCGCTGACTGAGGCGGAGTGTACGAGGACTAGATGGTACCCGGAGGTGGACCACATGCCGAGTCGGTACCCAGAGGGGATTGACGAATGTGGACCACAGAGGAGGCTATCTGTACCTACCCTTCAGGTAGGATCCATGGTGGACGATCCATGAGCTTCTTGTCACCGTCTAGTAGTTTTATCCATTTTTAGTTGTACTTATTTTCTATTTTCCTTGTAATTTACAGTTGGGATTGTATTTTCAGCCCCCTATAATTTCAGCACTCTTTTTGGTATACTGTTTTTACTTAGTGTCTTGCTTCCATCTTATACTCTGATTGTGTGTGTTTATTGATTATAAAGTCAATGCCTTCCCAGTTTTAGGGATTCACGCCTCTGGTGCTAGTCTCCAGCCCCTGGCCTATGGAAGGTGGGCTTGGGTTTGTCACGAAACGGGCCCTGGGGGATGGGTCATGACAAATTGGTATCAAATGGAGGTTCTACCGCAGAACATAAGACTCTGATCATTCTTTTCTATGAAGCAATAGTGTTAAGAGTATTGAGTGTCGTTTTCAGTCTAGGGAGTCTAGTGTTGGTTTGGCGGCCGATGTATCCATACACGAGGACCCTGACCTCTGATTTCCAACTCGGTGTGTGAAAACACTGATTGTGTGTGTGTTTCAAGAGTTTTCATTACGATCTCTTTGAGTCGGCTTGCCAGGTAAAACTTATTGATTGTGGTGCACCTGTTTCTTTTTAGGATGCCTCCACGCAGACAGCCAGCCAAGGTTCTGAGAGTTGTACGAGATGATAGCCCACCGAACGATGAGGTCTCGGTGTAGATCCCTATCAAAGTGGAGGCACCAGTAGTACTGTTACCGGTTGGGCCACCAATGCCATCAGCCCCAATAGTAGAGATTGCACGCTGCCTGAGCACGTTGTACGAGATCCAGCACCAGAGGCCGCCCAGGTTCAGGGGAGAGATGGACCTGCATGCAACTGAGGATTGGCTGGAGGTTGTGGTGAGCGTCTTCAGGCTAGTAGGGACACCAGCAAAACTCATGGTGATTCTTGTTGCGAGTCTCCTTCAGGAATCAACAGGTAGATGGTGGATCCTAATGCACCAGGTTCCTGACGAGGTGAAACTTCTTTGGGAATACTTCAAGATCCTGTTTCGGGTGAAGTTTGTACCATCCACCCTATGTGTGGTGCGGATTCAAAAGCTACTTCATCTGCATCAGGGCAGTATGACAGTGGCACAGTACTCAGTTAGGTTTACAGACCTCTCACGCTATACCACCGATATGATATGGGACCCATTCTTCAAGGCCTAGACCGTCGAGCAGGAGCTCAGGCAAGAGATCAGAGCTTCAATGATCTCCCTCAGCATCCCGATGTAGGAGGGGGAGTTGGAGCGAGCCCTCTTAGTGGAGAGTCGGGATGCAGGAGGGGGTGTTGGAGCGAGCCCTCTTAGTGGAGAGTATCCTTGCTGAGCAGACAACAGCAGCGAAACCCATCACCAGAAATCACATAGCAGAGTCTTCTACAGCTGTCATGAGGCAGTTGTCACAGTGGTCCAAGAGGAACAGACCATATGATGGACGACCTCAGGATATGGATTCAGTTGTTCAGGGAACACAATACAAATCCCATCACACCAAGAGAAGGCAATGCTACTCAAGCGGCGGGCAGGGTCACATGGCACGTGAATGTCCGACCCGTCGTACTGACGATCAAAAGATAGTTGAGGGACCTCCCAGGCAGAGGTATAGGTTCGATCAACGCAGTCCGCAGGGAGCAGGTGAACGTGGAAGAGGAGCTGGTCGTACAGCTGGTGGTGGAAGACGATTCGAGGTGTTACCACCACCACCACCAGGAGGACCACCCCGACTGCAGGGAGATAGAAGACAGGGGAGTGCTCAGCTTCAGGCAACTGAGGCTTACCACCATGACGCTCTAGAGATGATTCGAGGTATTGTCTATGTCTACTCCACCATAGCTGCAGTTCTTATAGACACAGGTGTCAGTCACTCTTTCATATCCACTGCCCTCATTCGGATCTCGGAGATTTCGATGGAGCCTTTGGCTCGATCCTTACTACTAGAGACTCCTACGGGATTAGTCTCGAAGATTACACACTAGTTCTGGCAGTGTGAGCTTACACTAGAAGGCGAGAGATCCGGTTTTGATCTCCTCATAGCGGCGTCGAGGCCTTACGACGTCATCTTGGCTATGGAGTGGTTATCTACAGTCTATGAACATATTGACTGTATTAGGCGCAAAGTGTGGTGTGTCCACATGGATGGGAACAGGTTCACCTTCACCGGCGATAAGGGATCCTTTGCAGCATAGGACGGATTTACTCAGAGGGGGGTAAAGCCGATCACTCGCCAGTTGTCTTGTCTTACCCTCGGAGCAGTTTATGTGGAGTGTATGACATATCCTGTAGTGGTGGACCAGTATGTGAATGTTTCCTCTGACGATGTTCCAAGACTACCTCTATCCATAGAGTTGTAATTCTACATTGACTTGTACCCCATGACGGCACTAATATCTACTCCACTGTATCATATGGCTCCCGCTGAGCTTTGTGAGCTGCGGGTACAGTTGGAGGACTTACAGGAGAAGGGATTCATCTGACCCAGTGTTTCTCCCTGGGCATCCCCGATTGTGTTTTCCAAGAAGGCAGACTGGATCTTGAGGCTTTGTGTCGAAAACTATCACCTGAACCAGGTGACCATTGCAACGTACCGAGTCTGGATCCCCTCCACTGGTGCCCCATACCCGGTTCGCCACATGACCTCAAGCGTGTTTCCCCGAAAGCCAGAGGCTGCCGACTAGCAGCGAGGGCCTTGGTGAGTCAGTGGGGAAACTATTCCCTCATTCGGTAAGGTATACGAGGTAAGAAAACCACAATAAACAGCGGATGCAGAAACCAACATGCATAACAACAGAAACCAAAAAGTGGAAGCAATGTTGATATATATAACTATGATGAAAATGATGTAGCAAGTACAAGTATCAAAGGAAAATAGAAAACACAGCAATGTGTTGAAGTACAACTGAAATCACGTGCAAAAGAAAACAAATTAATCTCCTCAGTATCACGAGCCACAACTCGGTCCCATGCTCCCCAGCTCCTGGTGCAATCAAGATCCTGAAGTATAAGGGTGCTTTCCCTTATCTATACCTGCAGCAATATAGTCTTCTTGGGCCCAAAAGCATAGCCCAAACAGGGTGTGAGATACAATCCCAGTAGGAAATCACCCAAATATTTGTGCCTAACAGTCAATGAATACATGGCAATACTAAAACAAGAAGTAGTAAACAGAAAGCACAAACAGCTACAAACCACAGTTCTAACAATTATAGCACACAAGTAAGCAGCCAGCAACAAGAAGAAAAATAGGTAACCCTCTAGGTAGATCTCACAGTCTAACCCCTATGGTTCAACCTCTAAGTACTAGCAACCCTCTGGGAGGCACACACAGTCTCACCCCTCTGGTTCAGCTACGTAATTAAGCAGACTCTCTGGGGAAGCACTCACCGTTAATTCCCCCTATAGTCTCATATCATGCTAAAGGCTCACTGGGGAAGCACTCAACGTCAATTCCCCCTATAGCTCGCGTCATAAATAAAAGACACTCTGGAGAATCCCTTCCGTCAATTCTTCCCTTGGTCTCACATCGTGATTAAAAGACACTCTAGAGAATCCCTTCCGTCAATTCCCTCTTTGGTCTACTACTCTAGGTTCTCACAGTCCTGAGTATAACTAAACATACTCAACATGTGTGTATCGTCCAAGTAAACCTCAATAACTACTTGGCTATCAACTAAGGCTCAACAGCAAAAATAAAAAAATAGTTCCACTATCCTACAACTAGGCATGGCAACTGGAAAAATTCCAAACAGGCAGAACAAGCATGGAAAAGAAATCTGAGCACAAAAAAATACTCTAATCACAAGCAATAACCTCTACTAAAGCAATCAAGCAAAGCAGGAAAACAACAGGGGAAAAACAAGAAACATGCAATACCCTGTCATGGGTATTGGTGGAATTTGCACATAATACTCATCAACTTTCTACAGAGAGGCACAAACCACCTACCTCAATCCTAGGAGATCAATATACGTGAACCTCGACTACAGATTCCCATTAGAACGATGTAGATCTGAGAAAACGCACAAAACATTCATCCCACAATAACTTGGAAATGAGGAGGAATCAAGAAACGAGGCTCAAGCAGAATGAATAACTCACCGCTGTGCTTCCAACGCAATTGATCATGCCCGAAACGGAGAATGGACGGCGAGGTGGGAGTTCGTCGAAGATCCGGCCATACGGTCACTCTCGGACAGTCGAAAACTGAAGAAGAAGACGAATATGGGGGTTAGGTGCGACCCTGGTCCGTTTAATGAAAAAAAAGTACACGGCGTGTACTTTTAGAGTACATGGCGTGTACTGGGTCCTTTCTATACACCGCCAAAAATGGTCTCCACGTCACCCCTACACACCGTGTGTGTGGCCCGGACACGGCCAGCACACGGCTTCAAGCCGGAACAGAGTATACGGCGTGTACTCAGAAAGTACACGGTGTGTACTTTGAAAACTTCCAGTAAAACCATTTTTCTTAAAAACTCCATAAAAAAGGAAAAACATACCTGAATGAAGATTAGGGTTCTTACAAACATCCCCCCTTAAAGAAATTCTCCCCCAAATTTCCCTAACGAGGTGGAGAAGAAGAATCCTCGAACAGCTCTGGCCACTACGATCATACATCAGCCTCCCTCTCCTAGGTCTTGTCCTGTACTCGCCCGTGCTGCCATAGAACTCGTACCAGAGGAGCATACTGCCCACGGAGAACCTTTGTACCACGATCGACAATCCGGATAGGATGCTCCTCGAATAACGCATCCGCTTCAAGATCGACTTCCTCAAGCTGAAAGATATGAGACGGGTCTGAAAAGTAACGTCGCAGCTGAGAGACATGGAAGACGTCATGCATGGGCCGATACCTCTGAGGTAGCTGCAACCGATAGGCAACTGGACCCACTCTCTCCAAGACCTCAAACGGCCCGATGTACCACGGTGAAAGTTTACCCTGTCTCTGAATCCTCTTGTGTCCCAATCATGGAGCGACACATACGAAAACCCGATCACCGACCTTGAACTCCAGAGGTCATCTCCGCTGATCAGCATAAGACTTCTGCCGAGATTGCGTTATAGCCATCCTCTTCTGAACCAGCTCTATCTGCTCTGAAGTCTTCTGAAAAAGACAAGGTCCCAGCAAAGGTGCATCTCCTACCTCCAGCCAGCATTAGGGTGATCGGCATGGCCTACCGTACAAAGCCTCGTATGGTGCCATCTGAATGGTCGCCTAGAAATTGTTGTTGTAGGAGAACTCCACCAGAGGAATATGCTTCTCCCAAGAACCGCCAAAGTCAAGGATGCAAGCTCGGAGCATATCCTCAAGCACCTGGATCGTGCGCTCGGACTGGCCATCAGTCTGGGGATGGTAAGCTGTACTCAGAAGTACCTGTGTACCCAAAGCCTTCTGAAGTCCCTGTCAGAACCGAGAGGTAAAGCACGCATCTCTTTCTGAAACAATATAGCGTAGAACTCCATGCAGACGAACGATCTCTCTGATGTAAAGTCATCCCAGATCATCGACACTGAAGGTCTCCTTGATCAACAAGAAGTGAGAAACCTTTGTAATCCTGTCGACGACAACCCAAAAAGCATCGTTCCCTCGAGGTGATCTAGGAAACCCGGTCACGAAGTCTATCACAACATCCTTCCACTTCCACTCCAGAATGGGTAAATGCTGTAAAAGGCATGCTGGTCGCTGATGCTCTGCTTTCACCTGTTGACAAGTAGAACATATCATGACAAAACCAGCAACATTCTTCTTCATACCTGGCCACCAGTACTGGTGATGAAGATCCTGATACATCTTGGTGACGCCGGGATGAACTGCCCAAACTGAGGAATGGAAATCCCGCATCAGATCCTCGCGTATGTCTGCTGTTTCCCACACGCGTCCTTGGAAACGCAAGATCTCATCCTCGCCCACTGTCCATCTAGGAAGAGGGTCCCCTCCTGACACACTCTCCCGCAGGACTAATCCTTCTGAGTCTGATAGCTGCCTCATCCATACCCGATCAAGTAGCATGGAGGTAACAGCTACAGAAGATAGAATGGTTTTTCCCCATCTGTCGTGCACCTCCAGATGCATCTCAGAGAACAGAGCCATCAGCTGCCACTCACTACTGGCCTCCTGAACTGCCTGAATCTGAGTTCTCCTGCTCAAAGTATCTTCCATAGCGTTTCCCTTTACCGGCGTATAGGCAAGCTCGAAGTCAAAATACTGTAGATACTCAACCCACCTGCATTGCCTCAGATTCAGATCACGCTGATTGAATATATACTTGAGACTCTTGTGGTCAGTGAAGACCACAAAGTACTCTCCCAGAAGATAGTGTCTCCAACAGCGCAAGGCATAAACAACAGATGCCAACTCCAAATCGTGTGTAGGATAGTTCTTCTCATGTGGCCTCAACTGCCGAGACCCGTATGCAACGACTATATCTTCCTGCATAAGCACTGCTCCCAGCCCGATACCCAAAGCATCATAGTAAATAGTGTAGCTCTTGCCTGGCTCTGGCAAGACTAGTATCGGTGCTGATGTCAACCTCTCTTTAAGCTCCTGAAAGGCTGAATCATAAGAATATGACCGTAAGAACTTCTCCCCCTTCTTGGTCAGACTTGTCAAAGGTGCTGCTAGATGAGAAAAGTCCCGAATGAAGCATATGTAGTATCCAAACAGCCCTAGGAAACTCCGTACCTCAAAGACGTTCTTCGGATGCTCCCAGGAAACTACAGCTCTCACTTTCTCTAGGTCCACAGATACTCCTTCCTCTAAGATGACGTGACCCAAGAAGTGAATCTGATCCATCCAGAAGTGGCACTTCGAAAGTTTAGCATAAAGCTGATGCTCTCTCAGTGTACTCAGAACGATCTCAATATGGGTGACATGGTCGTGTCGAGTGTGAGAGTACACAAATATATCGTCCAAGAAGACCACAACGAAGGAATACAAGTAAGGATGGAACACTCGGTTCATCAGTGCCATAAAAACTGCAGGTGCATTCGTGAGTCCGAAGGGCGTGACTGTATACTTGTAAAGACCGTACCTGCTCCTGAAGGCTGTCAGAGGTATATCAGATGGTCTAACGCGCAACTGATGATAACTGGACCTCAAGTCGATATTTGAGAACACTCGGGCTCTTCAAAGCTGATTGAAAAGGTCATCAATCCGCGAAAATGGATATCGGTTCTTGACCGTCAACTGGTTCAGCTTTCGATAATCCACACAAAGCCGAAGGGTACCGTCTGCCTTCTTTGCAAAGAGGATAGGCGAACCCCAAGGAGAAGTACTGGGTCGAACGAAACCCTTAGCCTGTAGATCCTCCAACTGCTTCTTGAGCTCCTTCAACTCAGGTGTGGTCATCCTATAGGGAGGAAAGGACACTGGTGCCGCTCCTGGCACAAGATCAATAGAAAATTCTACCTCACGCTCTGGAGGAAAACCTGAAAAGTCCTCTGGAAAGACATCCCGGAAGTGATCCACCACTGGAGGGAAGTCCAACTGTGGAGTCCCTTGATCATCCAAGTAAAGGCTAGCAATCTGGGCTGTCACTCCTCCTAGCCCAAGATGCTCGAGTCCTACCTGACTCACTTGAACGTCCCATTCACCTCTATGAAGGAAAGATTCACCTTCTGGTGAAATGAAACCGACTCTGTGGCGATAGAAGTCGATGACTGCCCGGAAGGGAATCAACCAGTCCATGCCAAGGATGACATCATAGCTTATCATCTCTAGGACATAGAGATCAAATAAGAAGTGATACCCTACAACCTCGAGAGGGCACTTTCTACACTGGCATACACTATATGTCCTCATTCCCAAAGGTGTGTCTAGTGTCAACGAGTCGGCAGAAGAAAAGATGCAGAGTCCAAGGCTCTCCACAACAGCAACAGAGATAAAGCTATGCGTAGCACCAGTATCGAAAAGGGTTGAAGATAAAACTGAGGCTACTAAAATTGTACCTCGAACAGTAGAAGGTTTTCGATCCTGCTCATGATAAGTCTGCTCCACGGTGAAAGGCTGGCCTGCGTCGCGGCCCTGTGCCCCTGACTGACCACTCTGAATTGAACCTCCCTGCTGGTGCTAAGGGAATGGTGGCTGACCACCACGGCCTCGACCTCCACCTTGGCCCAAACGGCCAAAAGAACTCCAGTTCCCTGACTAGTGAGTGACCGGTGGGGCTGCTCCTGAACGAGGAGTCATGGAAGAACCCCGGTCACCTGTTGCTGGTGAGAAAACCTGGCAGAAATGCCAAAGGTGACCCATCTTGCCGCAAGATCGGCACTCCATGGGGTCTCTCTGGCACTGCGGCCTCGTGTGCCCTATCTGGCCACACTGGTAGCATGTCACCCGGCTGCCTAATGATGCGTCTCGCTTCCTCGAATCACCACGTGTAGTTTCCCTACGGCGCTTCTTGAAGTCATATGAAGGAAAGCTGTCTCTGGAAGTAGAACCGCCCTGACTTGCAGCTCCAGATTCTCTTAGATTGCGCTCCGCAATCAGTGCTTGGTTGACGATGGAAGTAATGGAATTTAGCTGGAAGATGTTCACCTATGAGCGAATCTCCCGCCTGAGTCCATCCTCAAACTTCCTCACCAAAATCACCCCACTCCCATCCCGAAGGGGTGTAAAACACTGCAGCTCAGTGAAACGAGAGGAATACTCCATGACAGATAGAGTACCCTGCTCTAAGCTCATGAACTCCCGGGCTCGATCGTCCCTCAGGGTCTCTGGGTAGAAGTAGCCTTAGAACACACGCTGGAACTCCTCCCAAGCCATAGCCTGCTACTGACCCGCCTGTGAGATCACGTCCCACCACCTCTTGGTGGAGTCTTAGAGCATGTAGGTGGAAAGCTTGACCCGCCTCTCTGGAGGCGTCTCCAGATGCTCGAATATAGTCAGCATGGCTTCCAGCCATGACTCTGCAGCCTGAGGTCCTCCCTCCCCCGAGAACGTGGGAGGATGCTGCTACTGAAAGACCCGCGTCAAGTCTTCCATAGACGAGGCAGGAGGCGATGCTCCCTGGAAGGCCTGCATCATCCTCATGAAACCTTCCCTGAACTGTGCATCAGCGCCTGCGACTGGTACAACAACCGGTGCCAAGGCTGGATCGTGTCTTCTTAAACCATAGACATGGGTCTGTACCCCTACCCTATAGGTCGTGTACACTTCAAACTACATGGCGTGTTGACTCCAACACACGGCGTGTACTTGAAAAATATTCCCCTGCCCGAGTCTCCTTACACGGCTAACCCACACGGTCCAACTCAACCTGAGACTACACGGCGTGTTCGAATCAAACACGGAGAGCACTAGACGAGGCTTCGGCGGTCCGTGTTGTTGAGTACACGGCCATCTACACGGTTGGACCTTACACGGCGTGCTCTGAACAAGCACGGCGTGCATAGGTGAAGGCGATACCATCCCGTGTTGTTCATGACACGTCCGGGTACCTAGAAAGACTACACGGCATGTTCCGAATAAACACGGCATGTGGAAAGGAAGGTAACGTCGGCCCGTGTTGTTCGTGACATGGCCGGGTACCTGGACAAGACTACACGGTGTGTTCCCTATGGACACGGCGTGTTCTACCCGAGCTTCCCCAACCTATTTTGTTAGTGACACGGCCGGGTACACGGCCCCAAACTCACACGACGTGTACCACTGGTACACGGTGTGTTCCCAAAGTTACTCCCACAACACCGTGTTCTGCTCACACAGTCAATGACATGGCCTGAAAACTACACGGTGTGTATCTAAAAAGTACATGCCGTGTATTCTGGGTTTTTCTGGGCAGTAGCTCAGAAACTGCACAGAATTCCAGAAACACTAAAATAAGGGAAAATGTGCCAAATTCTGATCCGTGAGGGCCCATAACACCTCAAGAACCAAAATTTGGCGTTCACTTTAAGAAAAGAACAAAACAAACAGTTTTCTGATATAACAGTAGAGAATCTATCAAGCATCTATCACAACAGCATGCATAATTTACACAGAGCCTATCACAACAGCATGCAATCTCTAATGCACCCTAGATGTCATGGCAAGAATGCATGGCATGTGATTTCTACAAGTGCCTATATGATTCATGAGATGGAATAACATCATCTCATCAGGTTGCGATAGAAATAGAACCGAAATATCAAAACAATAACCGCACAAGTCATACGAATCACTCTAGGTGAAAACATACCAACCATAAAATCTCAAAACAAGAATACTGCAATTAACGAGGTAGTATGGATTTTCCCTGTACATGGGTTAGCTACTCCCAAGCACAGCTTAATGCCAAGTACCGAATCCTTCCTATCCCGGGATAAGATCTCCAAACAGTAAAGCAAGAGAAAAGAACTCCTCTGATACCACTTTGTAACATCCCGAGTCCGAAGCCCCTCCACTGGTGCCCCGTACCCGGTTCACCACATGACCTCAAGCGCGTTTCCCTGAATTCCAGAGGCTGCCGACTAGTAGTGAGGGTCTTGGTGAGTCATTGGTGAAACTATGCCCTCATTAGGTAAGGTATACGAGGTAAGAAAACCACAATAAACAGCGGAAGTAGCAACCAACATGAATAACAACAGAAACCAAAAATCAGAACTAATGTAGATATATATAACTATGATGAAAATGATGCAGCAGGTACAAGTATCAAAGGAAAACAGAAAACACAGCAACGTGCTGAAGTACAACTGAAACCACGTGAAAAAGAAAACAAAGTAATCTCCTCAGCATTGCGAGCCACGGCTCGGTCCCATGCTCCCTAGCTCCTGGTGCAATCAAGATCCTGAAGTAGAAGGGTGCTTTCCCTTATCTATACCTGCAGCAACATAGTCTGCTTGGTCCCAAAAGCATGGCCCAAATAGGGTTTGAGATACAATCCCAGTAGGCAATCACCCAAAGATTTGTGCCTAACAGTCAATGAATACATGGTAGTACTAAAACAAGAAGCAGTAAATAGAAAGCACAAATAGCTACAAACCACAGTTCTAACAAGTATAGCACACAAGTAAGCAGCCAGCAACAAGAAGAAAAATAGGTAACCCTCTGGGTAGCTCTCACAGTCTAACCCCTATGGTTCAACCTCTAAGTACTAACAACCCTCTAGGAGGCACACACAGTCTCACCCCTCTGGTTCAGCTACGTAATTAAGCAGACTCTCTGGGGAAGCACTCACTGTCAATTCCCCCTATAGTCTCGTATCATGCTAAAGGCTCTCTGTGTAAGCACTCAATGTCAATTCCCCCTATATCCCGCATCGTAAATAAAAGACACTCTGTAGAAGCCCTTCCGTCAATTCTTCCCTTGGTCTCGCATCGTGATTAAAAGACACTCTGGAGAAGCTATTCCGTCAATTCCCCCTTTGGTCTACTACTCTAGGTTCTCACAGTCCTGAGTATAACTAAACATGCTCAATGCGTGCGTATCATCCAAGTAAACCTCAAGAACTACTTCTCTATCAACTAAGGCTCAACAGCAATAATAAAACAACAGTTCCACTATCCTACGACTAAGCATGGCAACTGGAAAAACTCCAAACAGGCAGAACAAGCATGGAAAAGAAATCTGAGCACAAACAAAATACTCTAATCACAAGAAATAACCTCTACTAAAGCAATCAAGCAAAGTAGGCAAACAATAGGGGGAAAACAGGAAACACGCAATACCCCATTCACGGGTATTAGTGGAATTTACACATAATACTCATCAACTTTCTACAGAGAGGCACAAACCACCTACTTTGATCCTAGGAGATCGATATACGCGAACCTCAACTACAGATTCCCCTTAGAATGACGTAGATCTGAGAAAATGCACAAAATGTTCATCCCACGATAATTTGGAAATGAGGAGGAATCAAGAAACAAGGCTTAAGCAGAAGGAAGAACTCCCTGCTGCGCTTCCAACGCAATCAACTGTTCTCGAAACGGAGAATGGACAGTGAGGCGGGAGTTCATCGAAGATCCAGCCATACGGTCGCTCTCGGATGGTCGAAAACTGAAGAAGAAGATGAATATGGGGGTTAGGCGCGACCCCGGTCCGTTTAATTGAAAAGAAAAGAAAATACACGGCGTGTACTTTTAGAGTACATGGAGTGTACTGGGTTATTTCCATACACCACCAAAAATGGCCTCCACGTCACCCCTACACACCGTGTGTGTGGCCCGGACACGGACAGCACACGGCTTCGATCCGGAATAGAGTACACGGTGTGTACTCAGAAAGTACATGGCGTGTACTTTGAAAATTTCCAAAAAAATCATTTTTCTTAAAAACTCCAGAAAAAAGGAAAAACATACCTGAACGAAGATCTGGGTTCTTACAACCATGAAGAACAAGTTCCCTCTCCTGAGGATTGACGACCTCTTTGATAAACTCAAGGGAGCTCGATAGTTCTCGAAGATAGACCTCAGGTCAGGATATCACCAGCTCAGATTTCGAGATGAGAATGTGAAGAAGTCGGCCTTCGGGTATCAGTACAACCACTAAGACTTATTGGTTATTCCATTCTCTGTAACCAATGATCTAGTAGTGTTCATGTGTCTCATGAACAAGATCTTCCAGCCTTACCTTGATCGCTTTGTCGTGGTCTTCACCAACGAAACTTTGATCTACTAGACTACTAAGGAGGAGCATGCCTAGCATTTTCAGGTATTACTGGACACACTCCGAGATCACCAAATTTATGGTAAGCTCTCGAAGTGCCAGTTTTGGATTAGAGAGGTTCACTTTTTGGGGCACATCATCTCGGAGGCTACAGTTACTATAGATCTAGTGAAGATCGAAGTGGTACTTACTTGGGAGACACCCAGGAGTGTGATGGAGGTACGGAGTTTCCTAGGTTTGGTTGGATACTATCAGAGGTTTGTTTTAGATTTCTCCAAAGTTGAAGCACCACTTTCAGCCTTGATGAAGAAGGGGCAACCCTTCGTGTGGTCGGAGAAATGCCAGCAGAGCTTTCAGGAGCTGAGGCAGAGGCTGACTAGTGCCCCCATCTTGAGGCTTCTAGAGGAAGGCATAGGGTATGTAGTCTACTACGATGCATCAAGGACATGACTTTTGGGTCTTCTAATGCAGGAGCAAGCAGTGATCTCATATGGTTCTCGGCAGTTAAGACAGCACGAGCAGAAGTACGCTACCCTTGACCTAGAATTAGCAGCAGTGATCTTTGCCTTGAAGATGTGGCGACACTATCTGATGGGTGAGAATTTTACCATGTACCTTGATCACAAGAGTCTCAGGTATATATTCTCCTAGAAAGACTTGAACCTGAGACAGTGGTGATGGCTTGAGTTCCTCCAGGATTATGACTTCAAGAAAGTCTATACTCTTGTGAAGGGGAAGGTTGTTGCAGTTGCTCTCTGTATGAGATCTGGTATACAACTACTAGGAGAGGCGAAAGAGCAGCTGGTTTCCTTACATATATCCTCTATGGATATATATGGATAATCCCTTCTTCAATCTCTCAAGGTCACTCCTCCACTTCTTCAGCGAGTCAGGGAGGCGCAGTGTGGGGATGCTGATTGTGAGACATGACGTGCTCAGATATCCATAGGGCAGGCACCTCATGCATTTTCTGAAGGTGGGGAGCACGTCATCCTCTTCAGTGGATGTACCATGGTTCTATTTGCACTTCAGGAGGAAGTGTTGAGGGAGTTCCACACTTCCCCTCTAGCGGTACATCCAGGAGTGGCGAAGATGTAAAAAGACCTCTGATGATAGCACTGGTGGCTAGGTATAAAGAAGGCAGTAGCAGAGTTTGTCTCATGATGCCTCACTTGTCAGTAATTGAAGGGAGAGCACCAGGTACCAGTAGGCTTGGTACAGCCCTTAGATATTCCAGAGTGGAAGTGGAATATGATATACATAGACTTCATGATGGGTTTTCCACGTACATCCAAGAGTCACGACATGATATGGTTGATCATTTACCGACCCACCAAGTCATCCCACTTCCTACTGATCAGAGATCAGGGCTCAGTAGAGAGCTTGGTACACCTCTATGTGCAAAAGATAGTGCATTTTCATGGGGTACCTTCTTATATCATCTCCGACCGTGATGCACAATTTACTTCCCAGCTATGGAAGGGATTGAAGGAAGAATTCGGGACGCAGCTACGTCTAATCACCGCCTTCCATCCTCAGACAGATGGTCAGACTGAGAAGACCATTCAGACCCTCAAGGACATACTCTGTGCATGTGTACTCGACTTCGGTCACAGCTGGGAGGATCACTTGCCTTTGTTGGAGTTTTCCTACAACAATCACTACCACAAAACTGGGCAAGGCCAGCGCCAGCCCTTTATCAGCGCTAACAAAAAAGCACTGATAAAGGGGGGGCCTTTATCAGCGCTTTTTTTAAAAGCGCTGATAAAGGGTCGACTTAAAAAAAATTAAAAAAAATTTAATATATAAATATAGTTATATTGTTATATTGATATAAATATAATATATAATTTTTAAATATATTTTAGATAAGTATAAATGTACATTTACACTTATTATACTTAATATATAATATGTTTAGTAAAAATGGCGTCTTAAAAAATTTTAAAAATATTTTTAATTAATAATTTGCTAATTATTATGGAGTAATAGTCATTTAATAACAATTTTAAGACTAAAAAATTAAAAAAATTAAAAAAAGATCCAAAATATGTTGAAAACGCAACTCGAACTTCAAACGGCCATAACTTTTGATTCGGGTATCCGTTTGAGCTCTACCACATATCAAATCGAAGCTTGCGATGATCTCTATGCCGCTGTGTCCTAAGGGGACCCTGTTCAAGCATTTTTCGAGGCCAAAATAGGCCCAAAAGGCCTCCAAAACTCAGTTTTTAGCCGGGGTACCCAGATTTTTTAACATTTTGTGGATTTTCAGCCTCGTTTAAGGGAGTATTATTGGATTTTTTGGTGGGGACTGAATTTATTCCAAGGTATTACATTCATATTGATATTATTTCTTTGAAATTTCATCCTTTTTTATAATTCTCTACTATTTATAATCAAATATATAACTATATGTACATATTTTTTATATATTCACACCTAAAAATTAAATTTTTTAAATAAATAATTAAACATATTTACATAAAAAATATATTAGCTTTATCTAAATAATAACTAATATCCATTTTATTTAAAATATCAATATATTAATATTTATATAACTATTATATATTAATATAACTATACATATATTAATATAACTATATAGATATATTAATATAACTATATAGGTATATTAATATAACTATATGTATATATTAATATAACTATATATATATATATATTAATATAACTATATATATATATTAATATAACTATATATATTAATATAAATATATATTACTATACGAATAAATATAACTAAATATATATATATATACAAATAGATATATCATGGATAAGAGAACAAATCAATATAGGGTAGTGGAAAGGGCTTTAGGTGCGCAGGGGGGAGGTCTCGAGATCAAATCTAGGTGGAGGCATGGCTACGCGCGTAAGGTTGATTTAAAGGGCTAGTGCTGATAAAGGGTGTAGGTGGTGCGGGCGGGTGCTAGAGGTGTGGGAAAGCATTGATAAAGGGGGGCTCAAGCATTATAAAAAGCCCCCCCCCCCCCCGAGATTGGCAGTATTTTTTAATTTTTTTAATTTTTTTTAATTTTTTTTTATTTTTTTTTAGCGCTAATAAATGGGGTCTTTATCATCGGTTTTTGGAGCACTGATAAAAGGGACCTCCCTTTATCTTCGTCGGCATTAATAGCACTTTTTCTAGCACTGTTAATGGCCATTTTTAGCACTGATAAAAGCCATATTTGTAGTAGTGAATAGCTATCTCACCACCATAGGTATTGAACCTTTTGAGGCCTTGTACGAGTGACCGTGCAGATCACCGCTGTGCTGGACAGACTAAGGGGAGTCAGCACTAGTGGGACTAGAGATGATACAGGCTACCATGGAGAAGGTGCAGATCAACCAGAAGTAGATGAAGACTACATAGAGTAGGAAGAAGTCTTATACTGACAAGATACAGAGACCATTGGAGTTCGAGGATGGCGACCACGTCTTTCTATGGGTCTCACCTTGATGAGGTCTACGGAGATTTGGCTGAGGCGACAAGTTATATCCATGGTTTATCGGACCTTTAGAGGTCCTCAGCAGAGTAGGCTAGGTGGCTTACCACCTGGCTCTTCCACCTCAGTTGCACCAGGTGCACGATGTCTTCCACGTATCTCAGAAGATGAGATATGTGCACTACCCTTCCCACATCATCAACCATGGAGAGTTGGGCATCGATGATGGGGTGACTATCACAGAGGTTCCAATAGAGATTGAGGATTGACAGGAGTGGTTCCTGCATGGATGGTCGATACCTCTGGTGCGCGTTCATTGGCAGCATGGGAACCTCAATGAGAGCACATGGGAGCGGGAGGCTCAGATGAATGCTCAGTACCCCCCGTATGTTCCCTTAGTTCGAGTTATAGCTTACGAGGATGTAAATCCCTGAGGTGGGTAGAATGTAAAGACTTATAAATTTCGTGGAAATTTTTTCCTTAAATACATGGGAATTTTACGAGTCTGCAGTTTCTGACGGTCCTTGATTCCGAGGCCTGGTGTGCCCGGAATCAATTTCTGAAGTTTTTTTCATTACGTTTAGTAAATGTACGAGCGTGATTTTATATCTTTTGAACCGGTGCTCAGAACTAAAATCTGAGGGCACCATTGAACTCGCAGCATCGGTGATTTCTTAGTGAGACCTTCACCGCAGTTTCATTCTAAAGATAATTGAAGTAAGATTTTGGGGGTTTTTAGTTAAATTGAATAAAAATAAAGTGTTTATTTTTATTTTGGTGGTTGAAACCTCCGAGGAAAGGTTGGAGGTGGGGGCCACCACACCCAACCTCCCATGGGAGGTTGTGGTGGTGGGGACCTCCCAAGCATAACCTCTTTTGGGAGGATTTTATTAAAGTGGGGCCCACACTGGCTTTAAACTCCCTTAACCGCCTTGGAACCCCAATTAAGTGGGGAGACTCTTCACCTTCCTTTCCCAATTTAATAAGAAAACTCCACCCATGTAATTAAGTGAAATAACATAATTAATTTTAATCCATTTGAATTCTTTCCAATCATTAAAATAATAGGTAGACTATTATTTTGGGGTTGGCAACATTCATTTGGTGGAACATTGAGAGAGGAGGTCTTGGAAGAATTTGGAGAACCTCATTCTCTCAATTAAGAACACCCATCACCACCGAAGAATGAAAAAATATTCTTAAATCTTTGACTGAGCTAAATGAAAAGGAGTCGACCACGAAGAATGCCGATGATGTTTCTTCCTCGGTCTCCAACCCTAGATGCTTCCCAACATCAATGGAACGAAGACCGCCTTACCGCGACACTGTCAACGAACACCGAACTTATAGTAGGGGTGTGTTATGGTTTTTAGCAATGTAAATTATTCCTTGATTGAATTGTTTCCTCTTGATCTTTTTGCTATCAAACTAATGCGAAAGGACTGGGCCAAACTAACTCGGCCCGATTCCTCATGTCGTTCTTGTGAATATTGGTGTGTTCTTCACGTTATTCATGGGTGACGAACAAATGATCATTACGGGATTATTTTGCAATGCAACAACCCTAGAATGAAGACCCAACATCACAATGACCTAGTGGAGGTGCGACGATGATAGCGGGTGACAGATCGGACCAGAATGGAAAGGACCGTTCCTCGACCGTTCTTCGAGCAGGTAGATCAAAACGTGTTTTCAGAGCCGACCGGAGGCCCGGAAACACAGGAGACGTCTTCGGGATGTCGGGGCGACCTAGAGACAGAATTTTCATGGAAAACGGAACAACGGAATGAAGAATAGGTGACAAGGGAGGCGCGCTGGCCAGAGGCGTTGTTTCTGGAAAATTCCAGAATACACTGCGTGTACTTCTGAAGGACACGCCGTGTAGTATGGGCGTTCTGTAGCTAGGGTTTTGGATGTTAGACAAGTAACAAACGGCGTGTGAAGCCTATAACACAGAGTGTACTTTCTACATAGAATGATAGAAGAGATGTCGTGAGATATGGCGTGTATTCTGGGAAATACACGGACACGTACAGAAATACACGACCAAGATACATGGTGTGTAATCTCTACAATGAAAGTCAGAAGAAGTTTCACGAGACTCGGCGTGTATACTAGGGATACATGGACACGGGGTGGTGTACATAGGCGTGTACTCCACCACATGGCCAGGCATGGATAGTGGCACATGCTACCCTGTGTACTAAATACACGGTTTGTCAAACACGGGTTGATGTCATGTACGGGCACATGGCCAGCGTACACAGAGTAAAACCTAGTTGCAGGGACACGGCGTGTGATCATACCACATTCCCTATTCTTGTTTTTCTACATGACCAGCCTTTCGACATGGGCCATTGAAAATAAGCATTACCCAAGGTCTGATTACACGGCGTGTACCTTATACCAACACGCCGTTTACTTTTTGGTAAAAGGATTAGTCATCTTATACTCAGTATCTTGGATACGTTTTGTTTGGTTTATCCCCCTATGACATGGCAGACATTCCGAATAGATCAAATTGAGATAATTACGCAGTTTATGTGTCGATATATTACTTGAGGAGTGGACCCTCCTAGAATCAAGCATGTTATGTGGAAGCCTTGAGGCTAGCTGAGCACTATTGAATGTTACTGGATCATGTGCTGGTCCGACAGTTCCAATGACTATTCCTAGATCATGTGTTGGTCTGATAGTTCTAACTTCTATTCCTGGATCATGTGTTGGTCTGACGGAATAGCTGGACCTAGATCATTTGTTGGTCCGACAGCTCTAATGACTATTCCTGGATCATGTGTTGGTCTGATAGTCTTGACTTCTGTTCCTGGATCATGTGTTGGTCTGACAGAATAGTTGGTCCTGGATCATGTGTTGGTCCAACAGCTTAGATGATTTAGTGGTTGTATCTGATCATCTGTATCTCTCTACAAAGGTTATATACCTGTGTGAGCTAAGTCAGTAACTCTTGTGTTTCCTCATAATTGAGAAGGGTCATTTTATAAACTTAGGTATATGTATGGGAATATACCTAGGTGTGGTTTTTGATTGATCTCATAATTTTTGGTTTATCCTAGTTGGATTTGTGAGTCCTAGAGGGTCTCGTGGTCCCTACTGAGTATCATTATACTCACCCCTTCATGGGATATTCCCGCACCTCATTGTGTTGGATGCAGACGACGAACAGCGTTGACCGAGGCGGAGTGTACGAGGACTAGATAGTACCCGGAGGTGGACCTCACAACGATTTGGTACCCAGAGGGGATTAACGGACGTGGAGCGTGGAGGAGGCTATCTGTACCAACCCTTTAGGTAGGATTCATGGAGGATGATCCAGGAGCTTCTTGTCACCTTCCAGATATTTTTTCCCTTTTTATTTGTAATTGTTTTCAGTTTTCTTTGTACTTTACAGTTGGGCTTGTATTTACGGCCCCCTTTACTTTCAACACACCTTTTTGTATAATGTTTTTACTTAGTGCCTTGCTTATAGATTATACTCTTATTGTGTGTGTTTATTGATTATAAATTCAATGCCTTCCGAGTTTTAGATATTCAAGGCTTTGGTGCTAGTCGCCAGCCCCTGGCCTATGGAAGGCAGGCTTGGGGTAGTCACGAAATGGGCCCCGGGGGACGGGTTGTGAAAAATTGGTATCAAAGGGAGGTTATACCATATAACTTAGGACTCTGATCATTCTATTTTGTGAGGAAATAGTGTTAATAGTATTGAGTGTGGTTTTTAGTACAGGGAGTCTAATGTTGGTGCGGCGGACGACGTATCCATACACCTATACCCTGACCTCTGATTTCCGACTCGGTGCGCGAAAACACTGATTGTGTGTGTGTTTCAAGATATTTCCTTGTGATCTCTTTGAGTAATCTCACCAGGTAAAAAATAATGACTATGGCACACCTATTTCTTTTCAGTATGCCTCCATGCAAATAGCCAGCCAAGGTTCTGAGAGTTGTATGAGATGATAGCCCACCGAGCGATAAGGCCTTAGTGCAAGGCCCAATCACAGTGGAGGCACCAACAGTACTTCTACCCATTGGGCCTCCAATGCCACCAGACCTAGCAACAGAGAGTGCACTCCACCTGAGCGCATTTCATGAGTTCCAGTGCCAGAGGCCGCCCAGGTTCAAGGGAGAGATGGACCAGCAGGCATCTGAGGATTGGGTGGAGGCTGTGGTGAGAGTCTTCAGGCTAGTAGGGACACCAGCAGACCTCATGGTGATTTTTGTTTCGAGTCTCATTCAGGCAGTAGTAGGAAGATGGTGGAGCCTGATGCTCCAGGTTCATGATGATGTGACACTTCTTTGGGCCAAAATCGAGAGCTTGTTCCGGGCAGAGGTTGTACTAGCCACCCTACATGCGGTGCGGATTCAGGAGCTAATTCATCTGCAGCAGGGCAGCATGACAGTGGCACAGTACTTAGCGCGGTTCGCCGACCTCTCGTTCTACTCCACCGATATGATGCGGGACCCATTCTTTAGGGCTCAGACCTTCGATCTGAGGCTAAGCTGAGAGATCAAAGCTTCGATGATCTCTCTCAGCATCCCAACACAGGCGGGGGTGTTGGAGAAAGCCCTCTTAGTGGAGAGTTTCCAAGCTGAACAGACACCGGCAGTGAGGCCCACCACCAGACATCACGTAATGGAGTCATCTACAGCTGGCAGCAGGCTGTTTTCGCAGAGGTCCAAGTGGACCAGACTATCTGATGGACGACCGTAGGATACGGGTTAAGTTGTGTGGGGCACACGAGACAAAGCCAGTCCCACCTGTAGCGGGTAATGATACTCATGTGGTGGGTAGTGTCACATGGAACGTGACTTCCCAACCTGTCGTACTAACAATCAGAAGACATTTGAGGGACCTCCCAGACAGAGGTAGATGTTCGATCAATTCAGTCTGCAGGGAGCAGGAAGATGTGGCATAGGAGCTGGTCGTGCATTTGTTGGTGGACGACGATTCGAGGTGTTACCACCACCACCACCAAGATGACCACCCCGACTGTAGAGAGCTGGCGGACAAGCGAGAGCTCAGCTTCAGGCAGTTGAGTCTTATGACTACGGCGCTTCGAAGATGATTTGAGGTATTTTCTATGTCTACTCCACCTTAGTTATAGTTCTTATAGACACAGGTTCCAGCCACTCTTTCATATCCACTACCCTCGTTCAGATCTCGTAGATTTTGATGGGGTCTTTGGCTCGATCCTTACGACTATAGACTCCTAAGGGAGTAGACTCGATGATTACGCACTGGTTCCAGCAGTGTGAGATTACTCTAGGAGACGAGAGCTTCGGATGGAATATCCTCATAGCGGCTTCGAGTCCTTACGACGTCATCTTGGGAATGGACTGGTTATCTACAGTCCATGCACAGATTGACTGTATTAGGCACAAAGTGCGGTGTGTCTGCATGGATGGGACTAGGTTCACCTTCACCGGTGAGAAGAGAGCCTTTTCAGTGTAGGACGGACTTACTCGAAGGTGCGTAAATCTGATCAATCACCAGTTGTCTTGACCTACCCTCGGAGTAGTTGATGTGGAGAGTCCGACTTATCCTGTAGTGGTGGACCAATACGCGGATGTTTTCCCTGACGATGTTCCAGGACTCCCTCCTCGCAGATAGGTGGACTTATACATTGACCTATACCCCAGGACGTCACTGATATCTACACCAGAATATCGGATGGCTCCTTCTGGGTTTCGTGAGCTGCGGGTACAGTTGGAGGACTTGCAGGGGAAGGGATTCATCCAACCCAGTGTTTCTCCCTGGGCAGCCCCGATTCTGTTTTCCAAGAAGGCGGATGGGAGCTTGAGTCTTTGTGTCTACTACCATCACCTATACTAGGTGACCGTGAAGAACAAGTACCCACTCCCAAGGATTGAAGAACTCTTTGATCAGCTTAAGGGATCTTGATGGTTCTTGAAGATAGACCTCAGATCAGGCTATCACCATCATGGAGTTTGAGATGAGAATGTGCAGAAGTTGGCCTTTAGGTGTCGGTACAGCCACTAAGAGTTCTTGGTTATGCCCTTCGGCATAACCAACGCTCTAGAAGTGTTCATGTGTCTCATGAACAGGATATTCCAGCCTAACCTTGATTGCTTTGTTGTGGTCTTCATCGACGACATTTTGATATACTCAACTACTAAGGAGGATCATGCCTACTATTTGCGGGTAGTACTGGACACACTCTGAAAGCACCAGCTTTATGGTAAGCTCTCGAAGTACCAGTTTTGGATTCGAAAGGTTCACTTTTTGGGGCATTTCATCTCGGATGATAGAGTTTCTATGGATCCAGCGATGATCGAGGAGGTATTTTCTTGGGAGCCACCCAGGAGTGTGATGGAGGTACGAAGTTTCATGGGTTTGGCTGGATACAATCAGAGGTTCATTCCATATTTCTCCAGAGTAGCAGCACCACATTCATCATTTATGAATAAGGGGCAACCCTTCGTGTGGTCGGAGAGATGCCAGCAGAGCTTTCAGGTTCTGAGGCAGAGGCTGACTAGTGCCCCTATCTTGAGGCTTCCAGAGGAAGGCATAGGGTACGTAGTCTAATGCGACGCATCAGGGGCCGGACTTGGGTGTGTCCTGATTCATGAGATAGAAACGATCACATATGGTTCTCGATAGTTGAGACATAATGAGGATAATTATGCTACCCATGACCTGGAGTTAGCAGTAGTGGCCTTCGCCTTGAAGATGTGGCGGCACTATCTGATGGGAGAGTGTTTTACCGTGTACTCTAATCACAAGAGTCTCAGGTATATATTCTCCCAGAAAGACCTGAACCTGAGATAGTGTTGATATCTTGAGATCCTCCAGGATTATGAATTTGAGATAGTATATACTTCTGGGAAGGGGAACGTTGTTGCAGATGCTCTCAGTAGGAGATCTGGTATACAACTGCTAGGAGAGGTGACAGAGCAGTTGACTGCCTTACAGATATCATTTGTGGATAGAGATGGAGCAACCCTTTTCAGTCTCTCATAGTCACTCCTCCACTTCATCAGTGAGTCAGGGAGGCGTAGTGTGGGGATGCTGACTGTGAGACACGACGTGCTCAGATATCCACAGGGTAGGCACCTGATGGATTTTCTAAAGGTGGGGAGCATGCCATTCTCTTCAGAAGATATACCTTGGTACCAGTTGCACTTCAGGAGGAAGTTTTGGGATAGTTCCACACTTCCACTCTAGCGGTACATCCAGGAGTGGAAAATATGTACCATGACCTCTGACGATAGCACTAGTGTCCAGGTATGAAGAAGGCAGTAGTATATTTTGTCTCACGATGCCTCACTTGTCAGCAAGTGAAGGCAGAGCACCAGGTACCAGCAGGATCGGTACAACCCTTAGAGATTACAAGGTGGAAGTGGGACGGGATATCCATAGACTTCGTGACGGTTCTTCCATGTACATCCAGGAGTCAGGACTCAATATGGGTGATCGTTTACCGACTCACCAAGTCGTCCCACTTCCTACCGATCATAGATCAGGGCTCAGTAGAGATCTTGGGACACCTCTATGTGTAAGAGATAGTTCATTTTCATGGTGTACCTTCTTCTATAGTCTCCGACCGTGATGCATGGTTTACTTCCCGATTGTGGAAGGGGTTGTAGGAAGCTTTCGGGACACAGCTACGTCTGAGCACCGCCTTCCATCCTCAGACAGATGGTCAGAATGAGAGGATCATTCAGGCCCTCGAGGATATGCTCCATGTATGTGTCCTTGACTTCGGTCGCAGTTGGGAGGATCACTTGCCTTTGTGGATTTTTCCGACAACAACAGGTATCACTCCACCATAGGTATGGCACATTTTGAGGCCTTGTACGGGTGACCTTTAAAATCACTACTGTGCTGGACAGACCCAAGGGAGTTAGCACTGGTGGGACCAGAGATGGTATGGGCTACCATGGAGAAGGTGCAGATCATCCAGGAGCGGATGAAGACTACACAGAGCAGGTAGAAGTCATATGCTGACCGGAGACGGATACCTCTGGAGTAAGAGGATGGAGACCACGTCTTTCTATGTTTCTCACCTAGACAAGGTCTATGGAGATTCGCCTGAGGCAGCAAGTTATCTCTACAGTTCATAGGACCTTTCCAGGTCCTCAACAGAGTAGGCAAGGTGGCTTACTGCCTGGATCTTCCACCTCAGTTGCACAAGGTGAATGACGTCTTCCACGTATCTCACCTGATGAGATACTCTCATGACCCTTCCCACATCATCGATCATGGAGAGATGGACATCGATGATGGGGCGAAATTCATGGAGGTTCCAGTAGAGATTGAGGATAGACAGGAGCGGGTCCGGCATGGACAGTCGATACCTCTGGTGCGTGTTCGTTGGCAGCACAAGAACCTCCAGGAGAGAACATGGGATCAGGAGGCTCAGATGCATGCTCAGTACACCCATATGTTCCCTTTGTTCGAGTTATAGCTTACGGGGATGTAAATCCCTGAGGTGGGGAGAATGTAAAGACCCAGAAATTCTGTAGAAATTTTTTTCATAAATACATAGGAAATTTACGAGTCCGCATATTCGGACGGCGCTTCATTCTGAGGCCTGTTGTGCCCGGAATCACTTTGTAAAGTTTTGTTCTATACGTTTAGTAAAGGTTTGAGTGGAATTTTATATCTTTTGAACCAGTTCTCAGAACAAAAATCCTAGGGCACCATTGAACTCACAGCATCGGTGATTTCTTAATGAGACCTTCACTGCAGTTGTGTTCTATAGAGAATGTAAGTTATATTTTTGGGGTTTTTAATTAATTCGAATAAAAATAAAGTGTTACATTTATTTTTATTTTGGTGTTTGAATCCTCCAAGGGGAGGTTGAAGGTGGGGGCCACCACACCCTAACCTTTCATGGGAGGTTATGGTGGTGTGGCCCACCCAAGAATAACCTCCCTTGGGAGGATATTATTAAGGTTGGGCCCACACAGGCTTTAAAATCCCTTAACCCCTTGGAACCCTCAATTAATTGGGGAGCCTCTTCACCTTCTTTCCCAAATTTAATGAGCCAACTACATTCATTTAATTAAGTGATATAACATAATTAATTTTAATCCTTTTAAATTCTTTCCAACCATTAAAATAATAGATAGATATTTTTGGGTTGGCAACATTCTTTTGGTGGAACTTTGAGAGAGGAGGGCTTGGAAGAATTTGGATAACCTCATCCTCTCAACGAAGAATGCCCCTCACCACCAAAGAATGAAGAACTCTTCTTCAATCTTCAACCAAGCCAAAAGAGGAGGATCTGACCACAAAGAATGCCAACGATGTTTCTTCCTCGATCTCTAACCCCAGACGCTTCCCGATGTCAATGGAACAATAGTCGCCTTACCGCGATGTCGTCAACGATCACCGAACTCAAGGTAGGAGTGTGTTATGGTTTTGAGCAACTTAAATTCTTCATTCCTTGATTGAATTGTTTCCTCTTGATCCGCTTGCTATCAAACTAACGCGGAAGGACCAGGCCAAACTAACTCGGCCCGATTCCTTCTGTTGTTCTTGTGAATATTGGTGTGTTCTTCACGTTCTTCATGGGTGATGAACAAATGATTGTTGTGGGATCTTTATGCAACACAACGACCCTAGAATGAATACCCAAGATCCCAATGACCAAGTGAAGGTGTGACGACGATAGTGAGTGACGGATCAGACCGGAACAGAAAGGATCGTTCATGGACCTCTCTTCGAGTGGGTAGATCAAAAAATGATTTCGAAGCTGATCGTAGGCCCAGAAACATCAGTGATAGCTTCAGGACGTTGGGGAGACCTAAACACATATGTTTCATGGGAAATAGTACAACAGAATGAAGAATGAGTGACAGGGGAGGCATGCTGGCCAGAGGCGTTGTTTCTGCAAAATTCCAGAATACATGGCGTGTACTCTTGAAGTACACACTGTTTAGTATGTGTGTTCTGTAGCTATGGTTTCAGACGTTAGAAAAGTAACGCATGGCGTGTGACCCCTATCACACAGCATGTACTTTCTACACAGAATGATAGAAGAGACATCGTGAGAAATGGTGTGTATTCTGGGAAATACACGGACACAGGTAGAAATACACGACCAAGAGGCACGACGTGTACTCTCTACAAAGAAAGATATAAGTGTCTTTGTGAGACTCAGCATATATCCTAGGGATACATGGACATTGGGTGGTGTACACAGGCATGTACTCCCCCACATATCCAGGCATGGCCAGTGGCATAGGCTACCCCGTGTACCCGTTACACGGTTTAGCGAACACGGGTCAAGGCCGTGTACGGGCACATGGCCAATGTACATGGAGTCAAACCCGGTTGCAGGGACACGGAATGTGATCATACCACACGTTGTGTACTTGTTTTTTTACATTACCATCCTTTCGACATGGGCCATTGCACAAGGTCGGTACCTGAGGTCTGACTACACGGTGTGTACCTTATACCAACATGACGTGTACTTTTTGGTAAAAGGCATAGTAATCTTGTACTCAGTATCATGGATATTTTTTGTTTAGGTTAGCCCCCTATGACATGGCGGACCTTCGGAATACATCAACTTGGGACTACGAGGTAGTTGATGGGTTGACACTTTGCTTGAGGAGTGGAGCCTCCTGGAATCAAGCATGCTATATAGAAGCCCTGAGGCTGGATATGCACTGTTGACTGTTCATGGATCATGTGTTGGTCCGACAGTTCCGATGACTGTTCCTAGATCATGTGTTGGTCTGACAGTTCTAACTTTTATTCCAGGATCATGTGTCGGTCCGACAGAATAGGTGGACCTAGATCATGTGTTGGTCTGACAGCTCTAACGACTGTTCCTAGATCATGTGTTGGTCTGACAATCTTGACTTCTGTTCCTGGATCATGTGTTGGTCCAACATAATAGCTGGTCCTGGATCATTTGATGGTCCAACAACTTAGATGATTCAGTGGCTATATCTGATCATGTGTATCTCTCTAAAAAAGTTGTATACATGTGTGAGATGAGTCAGTAACTCTTGTGTTTCCTCATGATTAAGATGGTTAATTTTATAAACTTAGTTATATGTATGTGCATATACCTATAGGAGTTTTTAGGTTGATCTCATACTTTGTGGTTTATAGTAGTTGGATTTGTGAGACCTAGAGGGTCTCGAGGTCCCTACTGAGTATCGTTATACTCACCCCAGCACGGGCATTGCCCGCACCTTGTTGTGTTGGATGTAGACAACGAACAGCACTGATCGAGGTGGAGTGTACGAGGACTAGACAGTACCTGGAGTTAGACCTCACGATGATTCGGTACCAGGATGGAATTGACGGACATGGAGCGTAGATGAGGATATTTGTACCTACCCTTCATGTAGGATCCATGGTGGACGATTCAGGAGATGCTTGTCACCTTCCAGCTATTTTGTCTCTTTTTAGTTGTACATATTTTCAGTTTTCCTTGTACTTTACAGTTGGGCTTTTATTTTCAGCCCGCTATACTATCAGCACTCCTTTTTGTATACTGTTTTTACTTATTGTCTTGCTTCCAGCTTATACTCTGATTGTGTGTGTTTATTGATTATAAAGGCAATGCCTTCCCAGTTTTAGGGATTCACGCCTTTGATGCTAGTCGCCAGCCCCTGACCTATGGAAGGCGGGCTTAGGGTAGTCACGAAACGGGCCCCGGGGGACGGGTCATGATAGTCACCATATTACCTTACCTTTTAGATTTAACTCATAGTTAAATAGTTTGACATTTACCATGTCTCTTTGTATTTTTATATTATATGGTTAATAAATATACTATAAACATCCAAGAGATCCCCTAGTGGTTCATTATTTATATATATAACCTTATATAAGTCCATTGGCTGAACCTTATAATTTTAAGAATAGAATATCAATTAATAATATAATATTTTTTTTTAAACTCTTTTATGTCAATTTTGATACTATTTAGTAATTGATTTTTGTTAACATCCTACAACTTTATTAATTCGAACTAAATTCATTTGATCAATCATAATATGTCATATTAACCTCTAAATTCTTTGTATTTCTTCAAAATTCTCAATATACATTTACTTGGGTATTTATAATATCAATTATTTTAATATTTCATTAATAATATAGTTACTGCATCACCATTGTGTCATAAATAAATTAAATTATTTAATGTAGAAAAATTATAAATAAAATACCATTATGTAGGAAATCCTTTTAGTTTTCTAATAAATATTTATAGTCAAATTTATCTTATGTATAACCCTATATTATAAATTTTTTTGTTGTTAAACATTGGATTTAACACTTTTAAATCTTCTTTAAATTAAATAATAATAAATGTCATATTCTAATCCAAGTGGACCTAAAGGATCATATTTTATTCCTAAGGTTGTTTTTGGTCTAATTATAATTATCCAATATAATTAAGACTTGTATTAGGATAATTATAATATCATTTTTACCCTTAATTACCGTGGTAAATGAAAGTCAAAAGTTACTATTCACAAGAAATTATTTTCATCTTATTAAACCAAAATTTTCTTACTAAGGTTAACCGTGTCTTTATTATTTGTGAAATTTCACTCATATAAGCGGTAAAATTATGTTTTATGCAAATTTCCAAATGCTCCTATAAGGTGGGTAAAAGGCGGTAAGAAGTTCAATAAAATTTTATATATCTAAACTTAATATAAAATGTCTAAAATTAATTACATTGAACATATATAGGTATTATGTATCTATTTTGACATAAAATAAATTAAAATAAAATAACTAATCACTTAAATAAAAATTCGATTTTAATCAATAATGCAGTGTTTTTCACTATTAATCAAAAATTTAAAGATTTCAGAAAAATACCAAAAATTCAACCTAAGCTAATTTTGATATTCAAAATTCAAAAATTAAGTCTATTTTACCAAATTCAAAACATAAAGTTCAATTTATTAATTTAAAATTTATTCTGATTGTCAAAACCAAAAGGTGGGTTTTTTTAAAAAAGTAAAAACTATCAAAAGATTGATATGTCTTTATGTCAAATTGAAATGTGAAATTAATTATAATGACCGAAATTTTATTAAATGATAAAAATATAATCTAATTATACTTCCAAACCATTCAAATTTATAATTGAACATGATAAATTATTTTGATTAAAAAAGATGTTATTAGTTAAAATTAAGTATTTTTCAATATTCACCCAAATATGAAAGTTATCAGAAAAACACCAAAAATTTATCGAAACTAAATTTTTATGTCTTGATTCTAATTAAAAGTTTATTTTGTAAAATTGAATTTATAAACATGTAAAATATTGGATTTCAAAATGGTTCTCCCTTAAAAGATGGTAAAATTGCATTTTTTGAAAAATACTTATTATATTTGAAAAAAATAAATTTGTTCTTATATTATGTCTATGAAATACATAATATAGATTCAAAAATTTTATAGAGTATATAAAATTTAAAATTTTGTTAACACTATTCATAACCGCTTTTTGAACAGCAAGTTTGGTAATTTGTGGTGTACTCAAACTCTGTGTTGCGTGTTGTGAAAGTTATTGAATTAATTTGAAAAGATGATGTACTTTGAAATCTAGGGGTGAACAGATTATATAAAATGTGTAAATTTAAAGAATATGAGTCATAAATGTATCATTAAATAGTTTTTTTCAATTTTAGTGTGGGTGATGATTATATAAGTAAATTAAACAAAAAAAATATTTTACTATTGTTTATTATTTTCTATATATTTGGGAATATTAATATTTTCATATTTTGAAAGAACATATAATTAACATTCAATTAACAAAAAAACTATTATGAATAAATATAAATTAAAAAATTTATAATATAATACATTTTCAATGAAAAAGGTAAATTTCATATTTATATTTAAATTTATCCACTGTATTATTTATCCAATGATATAATGGTGTTTTTATTTAGTTCAAATGAAGATACACATGAAATTAATGCAATAGGTTTCCATGAATTCAAAGTCAAAATAAATAATTTTGTGGAAAACATGGCCAAAAAGAAAGATTATTACAGTATAAGTTAAATAATAGATAGTTATTCAACTATATGAGACAAAAATTATTGATTATAAAAGTTATGATATTTTTGGTTTGTCGTGTGAATACTTTTATAAGATTACTATGTATATACTAATTTTGAAATTATTAAATAAATTTTAGCTATTGAAGTGAAATAATATGGAATTAATATAAATATTTTTGGATTTATATTTAGAAATAAGAAAAATTAGCTTTATACTTATGAATCATGCATTTTACAACATGTGGTACACACGTGTTTTATGTAATTGAGCCAATAAGATTAAAATTTCTTTTTATAATTTTCATTATTACAAAAATGTTTTTTTTTTGAAGTCATGTATGATTGTAATGTTATGGATTATCAAATTAATTTTCAATAATATGTTAAATTTGATGAAAAAAATTCTCAAATTATTATGTTTAATTATGAACTTGAAATTCCATGATATAATTAATCCCATTGATTCATGTGGAATTATTCTGAATCTATTATCATGACATGAAGCATTATTTTTGAAATATTATACATGGTACGTATATATTTTTTTTTATTAGGTAAATTTTAATGATAAAATGTAATATATATACAATGATAAAAAATGAATATTTAATGTTTATGTCATTTTCTTAACTGAATATAATGTTTTTACTAATTTAATTTTTTATGTTCACTATTTTTTCATTAAATTGATTTTGAATCATTTTTTAATATAATTCACTAAATCATGTTCCCATTACATTGTAGATAACATTTTTTATATATTTTCAATATAGTTCATGTAGTGAACTTAAAATTTTTATTTTGATCAAATAATTTTTTACCTATACATAATTCTAATATATAAATATGATCTATATTATGAATTCATGTCAAATGAATTTTGATTCTATTTAAGCATTATGTAATTATTTCCATTTTCACCAAGATTTTAATTTAATCATTACATTAATTCCAATTTTAATTTTATATTTAAAATTTTATCATCATTTCTTGAATTTTCAAGTCATTCTTTCATAAAAATAGTTTTGTAGAAGGATAATAGAGAACCAAAACCCTCGATTAATCGAAATGGTTATTATGGGTTTTCTTACAAAAACTATCATTCCTCTGAGAACCTTAGTTATATATTAATTATATATTAAATTTAAATAAATATTTTTTTATTATTTTATTAATCATCAAGGATGAAATTCATATTCCCAACGGATAGGTCTAATTGTCCAGAGTATATGGACACTCCTTCATGTACTTCCCCCACATCTCATGTTCCCTCATATTCTATGGATTTTTATTAAGAAAAACCTTTTCTCCCATATTTCCTTCACCATGTCATACCCAAAAATGTAAATCCAATGTTTTTATCGATATCCAATGACTATAAAATCATTCAGTCACAATTATTTTGTCCCTCGTCCTTTTTATCCTTACCCCCCCCCCCCCTTCATCTTTATACAGCACTTCTCTACCATTTATTCATATTGTATTCTAATAACCACTTACCCAGTATTAGAATCCCTAGTCCACTACATGTATTCCCCTCCAACTGATATACAACAACATAGTTTATAAGATAAAATGGAATCAACTAGTGATTCTTTTAAATGTATTATAAATTAGGACATAAATAATTTTCTATACATACTATAGTTCTATATGTTTATTAAAAAAATTCTCCCATAATTAAAATCCTTATGTAAAATATGTGGGTATATAGAATATATGATTAGTTGAATATGATCATTTATTTCTTGGTTAATTATAATCATGTAATATATATAAATGAACAATGTAAATTAATTCATATTTTTTGGTGGAATACTTTCCAAACATAGAAAAAACATTTAGTATTAAGAAATACTTAGAGTAAAAGATGGAATGTAGATAAAACAAAATTCTTGGGATGAAAGATTAGTAATATATTTTTGGAAATTAATTTTAAATTCATTAATAATGTATTTTTGAATTTTTTATAATATTCACCTCATATAAAAAATACCATATATGCAAGAATAATATAAATCTAGTATAACTGGATTTTTAGATACGTGGTAGTCATAAAAGCACTTATTCAATATGAAATCAAAAAATTAAATAGGTATTGATGTTTAGTGTATATTAATCACTACTGAATGTCAACTTATATAATGAAATTACAAATTTTTTATACTATAATTGTTCATTAATATGGTAATTTACTAAATTATATAACTAATTATATGTTTTTTATCTTGTTTCATTACATATATATGATATTTTAGATATTATTTCTCTCAAAAATGAAAAAAAATTATAACTATTTAGAAAAAATTACACATTTTATTTTCATTTGATTTTGAAATATATGTTTGTATTAAAAATATTTTTTTAATATAATATAATTTCAAAATTATATATCGTTCATCTATATTATTGGTAAATATTCTTATAAATAATATACTATTTTATAGACATCTGATAAAAAATAATTACTACATATTTTCATCAATTTATTTATATAATTGACAATATTCGTTACCTATATTTAGTTATCCTATCATATTCATTGAGTTTCTATAATTCATGATAGATTGGTAAAATTTTATACATTATATATGATTAAGAGAATGGTTAATATTGTATGAATTTCATCAATGGAAAATGCTTCATATATGCCAAATTTTATAAACTACCATAGATATAATGATTTTGAATTTAATATTTTTCATTCAAATCATTGTTATTAGTTCTCTCAACTATAAAAAAATTGTCACATATTCTCTGTCAATTGATTTTTAATTATCCCATTAATGGAAATGTGAAACAAGTCATTAAGAATACTGATGATTCTTTTGATTTCATTAATAGCTATAATTTTTTAGTATTTTAAAAATGTTACCATATATTAAGGGTTTATCTTCATGTCCATTTTATTCTTGTTCATTCTTTGTGTCAATCCATTTAATATTCAAATTCTATTATTTTAATAATTTTGGAACATTAATTTCTTATCTGTTTTCTTCCCCTGTATTTAGATACCATGTTTATCTATCATTAAACACTTCCCAAAATTTTATGATCCACATTTATGATTAAAAAATTATCATACAATTATTTATGCCAACATACTATTAATGAGCATAGTTATCCCCATTTCTTGTCAGGGGTATTCACATAATGGATTCTTTCTTACATTAATTTTATGATTATATTAATGTATCCCACATTCCATAATCAATGGATTATATGTGATTAATGATATTCTTTTGATGTGTTATATATGTGGAAAAAGAATGCAAGTACATGATAATAATATGTCAAGTCATACCAAAATTATATGACCCTCTAATTTAATGGGAAAAGTTTTCATGCCATGTGATACAATGTATAGTCTTCATGTGTTTTTACGAAGTACTCTATATTAAGATGTATCAATTGTTATCTCAGATTTATGTTTCTGATACCATGTTTTTGATGTTATCACATTCATATAATTCCTTATTGTCGATATAAAACATTTTTGTTCATGGTTATGAATCCCACAAAGTATTTTTATAATGTTATGACTATTGATTTTTTTGTACTACTTTACAGTACTCTCTTCATAAAATATTCCCTTACTATGTTTTATATATCACCACAATATTATGTACATACATAGTTTTTTCCAAACAATTTTAAAATATAAATGGAATTTTATGGGAATGCTATAGATATTTGAAATAATATAATTTTGGGCATGTTACATATTACATTGATATGTATTTAATTATACAATTACATTGGTCCTCTTGATATGTTGGGATAGTATTAAATGTGTCTTTATGTAATAAATCTTGTTATAAACATCATAAAAGTTAAGGGTTGTCATGTTTGGAATCAGATAAGGGTCATGTAATTATTTGGGATTTTAATGATAATATATTATTAAAATCATTATGAATAATAAGAAACATATAAAACATATATTAAATTTTAATTTTTAGAGTGAGTGGATTAAAAAAATTAAATCATTCTATGGATACTATAATTGGAATTGGATATAGTATAGTTTTAGCATATGATATTAACCCATAAAAGGTAACATTCTGTATCAAATAAATCATTAACTCATTCATGGATACGATTCCTAACTACATTGCAAAATTAACACTTATCAGGGTCCAACATTTGTAATTTAATCTCCTCTATACAAATGAAAAATAATAGAAAAACAAAATCTATGAAATCTTATGTTAGGAAATTGACCATTGTTAACTTAAATTGAATCCTAACAATTCATATTTTATGTAATTAAAGACATGTATAGTTTATCCCATAAATTATTATATACTCCATTTTATGTGAAAATTATTTTGAAAATTCTCATACCTCAATTTATTTTTCATGATATAACCGATCTAGAATAATATAAAATTATAAAATACGGGCTTATCATCTATTAAATAAAATCATATGTGCTCTATGATGATTTATTTAATCATTATATCATATCATTCAAGTTGATTATAAATATTAAAACACTGCCTCAAAATATAGATGTCATGATATTAATGAAAATAAAAAAATTGGTCAATTACTTCATCTATTGAATATAAATTATCCCCTTTCAACAATTGATTGTTTAATTTACTAGTTAACACTTTGATACACACATTTGAAAAATTTAGTGATATTAATGGTATGAAGAGTCTTTCCTTGTATAGTGAAACTATAAATTACTTGGAGGATGAAATCACCCTTCATATCAGGAACTGTAATTCAATACATTTTTATTATTGTGGATGGATATCCATTGGAATCATCATCTCAATCATTGATATTATTTCATTATGAAAATGTGTATCTAGATAAAATGATTTTGAATTGGGAAAATATCATCCTTGTTCTAATTCTCTCTATATGATTGTATGTTAATGTATTTCTTGACAATTTTAGAAGTCTTTATGTTTACTATAAATATGGGTTCTGAGTCAATCATATTCCAAATAATTTTTAAAATTTTATGATTTAATATATAATATGAAATATTTAACTTGAAGATATTTAGATGAATCTTTAAGAAAAATATGATAATGTAATTATACTCCCAATTTCATTAATGTCAGGTTCACAAGTACCATTTTTCATAATGGTAGATGTGTCAATGCACCAATACATTGATTTTTTTAGAATAATAAGATCATATTTAAGGAAATGTATCATTTTCTGTATATAGTTTACTTTTTTATCATCTCAATGGAACTCAATACTTCTCTATGGTTAGTATTTTATAAGGATATTATCATGTAAATGTGATGCTGAAAGTGTTGAAGACTATTTTGTATTCAAGATATGAGCTCGATGAGTTCATATCGATTATGTTTTACTCACTGATTATCTAGTAATATTCATCGAAATAATGAATACATCTTTTATAATATACCATGATAAATTTTCAGAAGTATTTTTAATAGATGATATTATTTTCTCATATATAATTGATCAACCTTAATAGAATTTAATTGTTTTATTAAATAGAATTCAAAAGAATAATTTACACGAGACATATATAAAATATTATTTTTTGATGGATAAAGTAGAATTACATGTAAATTTTTTCACCTGAAATTTTATATATTTATATATTTTGAATACACATATAATAAAAGGATAACCTAAATAATCACATAGGATGTTTATCCATAGTTTCCAAGGATTATATGGGTTATATCATGAAATTGTGAGAATAAAATAATAATTTTAAATCTTTCTAAACATGATAACATGGAAGATAGTGGTGTTGTTTAGGATTGATGATTGCAAGGAAGTGTATGAATAATTAAATTCAAGGATAATCAATAAATATGTTTCCACATTACCCACAACTGGGAATTGATTTCTGACCAACAACGATGAAACCAAAATGAAAATGGATTATATACTAATGTAAGATAAAAATTTTATAAAATAATCCTCTATCGTCTTAAAGATCAATTGCAAAACAACTACACCAATGATCTATAATTTTCTATTGTGATCATAACTATGAAGGTTTTTTGAAACTATATATATATAGGGAGAATAATAATTTATGTACAAATCATAAAATCCTCAGGAATATATTCAGTAAAAAAGATATTTCTATGCATCAATGAAGGTGATTAGAAATGGTCATCTATTATCATTGTTCAGTGAATTTACATCATGGTAAGGAAAAAAATTTGGTAGATTATATGATTAGAATGTATCAATAAACCCAATTATGGATAAGGATTTAAATACAACAATTATTCTTATACATAAAAGGATAATAATGGGAATTATAAAATTTATGTCATCCAAAAATTCTTAAATAGCTGGTAAACTATTGTTACCAATACTTTTCATAAATAAATAATACATCTTAATGGGTGGATATTTAATAAATAAAATTAATATCCATTCAATAATAATGCTTGTAAAATGTATTTAGAATCATGGATACATATCTAATTTAATAATATAAGATAAAAATCATATCAAACTATGTTTATCATAAGTAGAACCCTTAGTAGACAAACCATAAGAAAAACCTATTTCCTTAACATGTGAAAAAAATAATAAGGTGTGAGATCGGATGCTATATATAGATAAAAATTGAGATATAAATGATTATTTAATGATAAAATGTGCTTAAGTCTGTGAGAACATGATCATAGAATTTGTAAATAGTACCCTTCATATTATAGGTTATAATATTTAGTCAGGGAAACATCATTGTATAACATAATAAAATAGTGAGGAATATTCAACGAACATGATCCAAGAGAAAATAAAAATGATTTTAGTCACAAGTATGTGACATGTACATTATCATAGTAAAGAATTTCCCTCTTTATGGATATCTTCTATAAATATCTTAGTTAATTAGGTTATCACTCCATTAATTATATAATTAATCATGGTTTACAACCAGAACAATAATTATAGAGAAATTCTATTACTAAAATTGATTCACTTCTCTCTATAATATTTATTATCTTTTTAAATATCCATATTTACCAAATGCATTAGTGGGGTATATAATTTAATTTTGTCATATCCCATAATGATAATTATAAATATATGTTCCATAAGATTGAAAGTAATTAATCATATAATAACCAATGATTTTGAAATCATTTCATAAACATTTCATCATTCACCGTATAAAAAAATGGAAAAGGAATATGTTTCAAGAAGGAATAATAATTACATTAATAACACATTAAAAACATTTGGGTTTTATAGTATTGTACTTAAATTATAATCATCCATATACATCTAGTGATAAATGAGTATTTAATCATTCGATAATATCCCATGTCGATTATAAGTAACAATAATTAAATGTTACAATTAATGAAAATCCCAAATGAATGACAATTGGGTCATTTTATGGGAGAATTCCATTTTAATATGATATAACTTCTATAAAAAAATTAAATTCACATAATATCAAGCATAATAATTAATTTTAAAAAAACCATGAAAGGTTATAATGGAATCTTTGTATCATTAATTTTTCATGATCTTTAGAAACTATGTTAATGTCATGTATGATAAAATAATGATTAAATTCACATTTTCTACTAAAAATATAAAATATAGATTTTTATAAATATAAAATAAGATTACTCTTACAATATTATTTAATAATTAAATAATGGGAAAAATGAATTCAATCAAATATATTTTTATAAATAAATCATTCATGAAATTTAATTTTGAAAACACGGATATGGAAAAAATGACCATTGACCAAAGTGTGATATAAAGTATGTTTGTTGTGAAGATGAATTATTTCAACTTATTTATATATTAAATATATGAAAAATAAATGACAACCTGTAATATATTTAAGTTACCAAGGATAAGAAAATTAATCGGATTCTTGAATGACTATTTATTATATTTCATCATCAGATTCTTGATCCTAAAAAATTTCAATAAACAATGAGATTGTAACATATCTCCATTAAAACATTTTTAAATTTCATAAAAACATTAATAACCTCTTTTATAATAAATTTAAATTTATATTAATTATAAAATATAATAATTTATATACATTTAATGTCATATTTTATCCACATAGAACATTTCAACAACAATT
The DNA here is from genome assembly GCA_963277665.1 of Viscum album. Lineage (NCBI taxonomy): Eukaryota > Viridiplantae > Streptophyta > Magnoliopsida > Santalales > Viscaceae > Viscum > Viscum album. Next base: position 602,985,373 of record OY728126.1, read on the forward strand.
TATAATAATTCTCATAATTTCTAAAAACTTATAGTGGAAATACACTATTTTTTAAGGATTGAAGTTACCTTTTTCTTCTAACTTATAAGGTATCCTTTAATTGATCAAAATGACTAGTGGATTCATAAAATAAATTTAATCTTGAGGGAGTTTTGGCTTATCGATGGCCCTATACGGCCATTAGTGAGCTAACGTCCTCTTTCCATGTCAAAAATTATATGACAGGCTCCACCCCCATGCTTGTAATCATCACACCATGGTCCCAGTCTAATGTCGTTTCACCCTTATCAATAAACCACACATGATAATGAATTCATCCTTCAAGGTAACCAATCCATCCATGGTTTTGTGGGAGATGTAACATATCATTATTTTATAAAAGAAAACATTTCTCAGTAGTATATTGGATAAAAAACCAATATAAAGGAACATTGGATATAAATTATTTTAATAACTTTGAAAAAAAATAATTTTGTATGAATATTATTAAATATATATATATATTCTAATAAATATTTGTTATTAATAAATTGTTAATAAATAATTAAACAATTTTTAATTAAAGTAATTTTATTCTCTAGAAATATATAATTTTAAAATATGATTAGTATTGATATTCCTAAATATATTATAAATATTTTATTGATAGTTTAGAAAAATTATTAGATTAAATGATATTAATTTATGAAATTTTAATAAAAAAATTTCCATGGGTGACATTTTTTTATATTAAAACATGATTTTCTTATTAATAGAAGAAAATATCGACTGTTTTGTAAAAATGTATTTTGGTTTCATGTAACTAAGAAATAAAAAATCAAAATTATGCTTTTAATAAAATATTAAGAAAATTATAATTTATATAGTAATTTTTAATCAACATAATTTATTTTTAATTGTTTGGATATTGGACATTAGAAAACATTTTCCTTTAGCTTTAGAAATATGGTTTTTCTATTAACTTTTTTAATGTGTATATAGATTCTCTTTTTAAATTTAATTAAGAAACTGTTAATAATTAATGGTTTAAACTAAATATTTTTATTATATATCAATTATTATTTATTTATATTCCTAAAATAATTAATATTAGTCAATGTGATTATATAAATTCAAAATTTCCTTGAAAAATAATATTTTGTAAAAAATGTTTTCAAATGATCTAGAGTTTGAATTTAAATTTGATTATTTCCACCCCATTGAGTCAGAAATGATAAAATGGAATACATATATTGAATATAGAAAAATTACCTATTAAAGATAGATTTATAGTGACGTTGTATTTTCATACATTGATATCACATCTTCTTATATGAATATCCAATACATTACACAGACACACTTTTGAGGATTTTAATGGTATAGTTATTTTGGAAACTAGAAAAAATAAAATATTTTTTCATAGGTGAAATTTGTAATATCTAAATAATCCATTAAAATATAGAACCCTTATTAAGAATATAATGAATTATACATTTCTATATAACCTGGTGAAAGAAATCATAAGAAATAGTGATCTTAGATGCTCTTTAAGTGTAAATATGGGAGATATGCATGCATAAAGTAATCATAAGGGAATGAGAACACATGAATCACAATTGAAATTAATAATTTTTATATAAAATATCACAATATTTAGTTAGTAATGTAATAAGAAATGGATGTTCATAAGATATTAATCATGAGAGAATAAAATAATATGTAATACAAGTGCCTGACAATGGCATACGACATCGAATTTTAGAATGAATATAAGTAAAAAAATAATTTCGATAGTATTCAGGGATCACATATACTGAATTCATAGTATAATGAGTTGACTCAAGAAAAATCATAGTAGTCATGGTTCACTCCCAAAACCATAATAGTGGAAATAATCTCTTACTCAAATGGGTTCACTCTCTATTACAGTCATGTCTATCTCAATAGATGTAAATAATTACACAGTGCATTTGAGGGAGATATAGGTCTGAACCATCGAAATAATGAAAACCATTTTTATGTTTTCAATACTATCCTAATAATTTCATCATCACGTGATAGATTAAAATAAATGGGTTTAATTTTCATCATATAATAAATAGTTGAAAAGAGACAGATTACATAATCATTTGATCGCTTTATCATATCATAACCCATTGAAAAAGAAGTATATTTCATAAAATTTAAATCATGCTATAATTCATGGAATATAAAATGGTTTCATAGACATATTTTCATAAAAGACAATTAATATAATAATTTTTAATTGTATTCTTTTTCCACTTCACATGTACTGTATATGTATTATCATTATATGTAATCTTAGATGTAATTTTATTTTTAAAAACCATTTTAAATATTAATTTTCAAAAATATCATCTCTAATTTATATAGAAAATATTTAAATACATAATTTTTTTGAGAATACTATTATTACAATTTGACCACCAAAATTATAAATGATACTTCGATGTAAATAGTGGTCATGATATTGGGATTTTTTAATGAGGTATGTGTAAAAACAAAGATTCCGTTAACATTTTAGGTAAAATAAAAAGAAGAATTATTTGAAAATATACGTGAATATTCATTTATTTTTTCTTAATTTAAATACTATTAAAAAAAATTATATTGTTGGATTATATAGAAAATCAAATACATTATTAGAATTTTTTTTGAATAAAATGGATTTTGAACCAAATAGATAAATAATGTTGACTTTCATGAAAACATGTTCACAACTATGATATGTAACAAATATTATAAAACTAGAACTATTAATATCATGAATAAGAATAATAGAAGAATATTCATGATTTTTTGGAGTTATGGATGAGAATATTTTATCATGGGAAACATTATCATAAACTATATCGATAATTGTTGTGATTGTAACATAATATCATTACCACATCAGAAACATATAAACATAAGAATAATGAATGAATATAAATAAATGTAAAAAATAAAATTTGAATAAATAAATTAATGATATTACATGTAAAAGGGGATGTATATACACTTCCTAAAGGAAGATAGGCTAATAGAATAACATATTCCTAAAATAAGTCAAATGGAGACCAAAATATGTTTCCTAATGCCCTAAAATCCATCATAGTCATTAATTTATATATTTTTTAATAAAATTATTTTTATTATAAATCTATTTAATATATATTTATATGTATATCACATCTTATATTATTTACATACAATATTTTTAGCGTATTTATTAACAATTCCTTGTTAAATTCATGATTCAGGTAATAACCTCATTGTTTTATGTATATGTTTTAATTATATAGTTTATTACTATAACTTTGATCATGGATACATTATCTAAATAATAATATTAATTAAGAAGTTATCATATTTATTAACCAGTATTACATTTTATATCAATCATGAAATATGTTTCTGAGAAATTGTTTATGTGATGATCATGGAGATGGTATGTCACGCATATGCAAGAGTAATGCTTCCATTTTTCAATGATAATTTTGGAAACAAGGTAAGTAATATTTAAACAATAAATAATTATAATAATATAATAAATAAAATAATATTTCATTAAATATAACTATATCTATCAGCAATTTTTTGTGTTGATGAAAATAGATAGTCATATTAATTTATGATTGTCGTAGTCTGAATATACATGAATGACATTATCAAATTTATATGAGTGAAAATGCATGAAATTAAATGAAATATTATATATTTTGAAATATAAATATATCATTAATATCATAATTATTTCTAATATATATCATATATTATTTAAATTTAATGTTATTTTCTTCAATGTAAAGCATTAGTGAAAAAAGAGAATAACATCACTTCGCAAACCGGAAGTCCACCATACACATGACCACTGTTATTTTATATTCAATGAAATGTAATATAATAATAATGTATATGATATAAAAAATACATATTTATAATTAGGATATGTATATATCTATATATACATTATATAAATTATATCATTCATCCTACATAACTGTTGGAGGTGATAAGGGAATAATGAATGACATTGATTTGTGAGGCGGTAGACCACCTTCCAAATGAATGATGATATCATAACACATATTATGGATGTGATGATGATTTAAGGCCATGATTATAAATTATAAAAACATTAGTATATGGTATATATTTTTGTTATTACTTAATAATTGTTTAAATAGAATTAAAGGATGTTGGTGAAGAGATAAAATGAGACTTCTCATTTTGGAACATTACTTATTCCTCAGGTATCTGATTAATGTTTGAAACAAAAAAATTCATACATTTTCAATATACCCAATGTAATCCTTCGACTATGATTGTACAGAATTTGTGATGTGAATTTGGTATGTATTTTAAAAACCAAATGGTTTCAATGTTATTAATAATAGAGGATATAGGGTGGACTTTTATAGGTTAGTAGAGTGGCACACCTATATTTTTTGAAAATAAAAATTTGTACCCACATTTTTTACATGACACAATGCTCTGTAATATAGTATTTATGTGAAATTGTTAGTGTAAGTTACAAATAATTCATGAAAATATTTATTATACTAGTTGTTTTGTAACATTAACCCAATATTTTTTCGTATAACCCCATTTTTTCTTATCCATAGTAATTAATTTTTACTATTATTATTATTAAATATGGTCTAAAATTTTTATTAACGTATTTGATATTATAAATTATATTAATTCTAAATATGTAATACATTTTATAAATTCAATTAATAGATGTTTGAATATTTAATTTAAAATTATGTTTTTATTCGTGATTAGATAGTTGTTTTTAAATTTCCATTACATTGAGACCTACATGGCATTATGCGCCTAAATTTTTTTTTGTTGTGTATCAATTAAAACATTGAGATAATATTTCATTTGAAATTATATTTCATTAAATATCTATATTCCTTGTATCATTTATATGATTATTATATTATTCGTGTACAATTTGTATGTACATTATTTATTTTGAATGATATTTTAACTAGGGATATACTATTAAATTTGTATCATAAAGTCAATATATATATTTTTATAATGACTATTTTTATGAATAAATAAATGTATGAGGAATGATTTAGACTTTTAGGGATGTTTATGGTCTAACATTATAAACCCCCCAGTGAATCCATAGGTATCATAAGAAAAAATAATTTTAGAAAAACATATCTTTTTTATTTCCAAGAAGAATCTAAGACGTTTTCCCCATAAACATATATCATATTGTGAATGTTATTAACATCAGTAATTCATGTGCCAGATATATAAAATCCAATTATTAATAAATTTCTCCTTTATGAATTCATGAATTGATGTTGTATCTAATGTTGTTCATTTCTATAAATGGAGAATGTAGAATGGTTTTGGTTTGTTTATTATCATCGCATTTTAGATTATGGAGTGTTTAAGGAATGATATCATATAGATCAATATGGAAACAATATTGATGGTTGTGTCATTTCCCGGTGTTTGGCATATTTTTGGGGCCAAAATATGGATTATAGTTTGTATGATGAAAATATAAATTCATTAAAGGACTTATGAAGACATTAAAAAGGAATGAGTATCACGAAGATGGGCTTTATGAATTTTTATCACGGATGATAAATGAAAGCTAAATGTTACTTACACTATAACGATGACTATCTCAAAGGACGAAGAATTGGAGCATCAGGAATAGTGATGGTGATATCTGTGATTATGAAAATTGTAGCATCATGGTGCTATGGTTTATGGAAATATTTAATAAAATGTCAAATATTAATAGATATTCACCATGAATACATCATTGATGTAGCTTCTCTATGGTAGTATGGTTTTTAATGAATACAACAATATTAGGAATAGAATTATGTTTGTTGAATTTACCTAGAGCTTCCTGATAGGTGTATCATTGTGAAGACATTTTTCAATGATCTATAAAATCCTATAATGTTAGTGTATCATCATGAACTGAATATAATATAAATACATGGCTAAACCTCTTCATTTAAAATTATTTTTTCAATAGAAATCTAGAAATGCTCTACTTTCACCGAGCCAAAGGAAATTCATGAATCTGACAATCTATCTGAGATTGAGAATTGCGAAAATACTATATTTTTAAACTAACTCCAATAGATTTTATTAAAGGGTGATTTATTATGATAGGTTTTTTCATATTGAATAAGTGAGCATCATAAAGGTAGTTTGACCTATGAAGGTAGGGAGCTTTGTGAATGAGTGGGCTTCACCAAAGATCTTCATTAAAGGTAGTAATGAAAATAAGTTTTTTTAGTGAATATGGATTTAAATGTTTGTCAAATAAAGTCTAAAGTGAATTAATATTATCATTATATATTGGTAAAATATATTTAATTCCAATCCATTGAAGTGATCATCAATTCCATAAACTGATTTTGACTTCTCTTAAAGTAGTGAGCTCGAGGGAGTCAATGGAAGTGCTCCAAAGGAAGCATTGTTCTATCCCAAAAATATTGTAATAGAAGTGTTCCTATAATATAATGACTATATTTTAACATATTAATTCCATAAATACTAATTGTTAGTGGATTTAGGTATGACCGACACACTGTCGGTGTTTTCTCTTTTGACTAGCCATTAGTGGTGAACCATGTAAAACTAATATGTTATCTCTTTTCATGTGAATGATTTATTACCACGCTATTCCAACATAATAGTTTTAAATTATCCTACGAACATGCGAACAAAATACTTTATATATAAAGAAAAACTAAACGTCCTAATTCACCCCACCCCTTTCATGGTTCTCAAGGGCTCTATAATTTCTATATATGTTATTTTCACTACGAAAAAATATATTTTTTCTTTTTCTTTTTCTATTTACTGATAAAATGGAATTTTTTTAACTAAAAACATGAAATATTTATTATTACTTATTTATTATGATCATACTATTATTTATTCATTCTTATACTATATACAACCATTAATGATCAGTTTAGATCACCCATAAATTTCATTTCCTTCAATAGTTTATGAATATGAAATAGTTGAATATGTGTTATGGAAGAACATTATTTTACATTATTGTGTTCTATATTTAATTATAAATATAATAAAATAACTACTTGTTTATCTAGTTCTCAAGTACTACTATAAAAATTTATCCTTACTTACATGATCTCTTATATCTATGAAAATATAATAATTTTACCACTAACCCTATGATACTGGGGTCAAGGACATTATACTTGGCTTCAAAAGAGGATTAGTAGAAAAAAATATATGTATTTGTTAAATAAAAATGAGGATTATAATAATTATTTATAATTAATTTTGTTCGCATATCTCATGATGGTTATCAGCTAACTCGATGTGTTCAATTATTAATTGATGGAACCTAATGGATTAATGGGAATTAGTACTCATAGATAATGTTGGGATTTAACCACTAAGAAAGTAAAAAAAAATTAGAATATGATAATATCAATATAAAAATATGATAACATATATTGGTTATGAAAAATAACTATAATAAAACTATGTTGGATATCTTCATGCTGAAAACCCCCAATCTATTAGTGGGACTAAAAATCTGGTGGAAACTGATTATATGGATCAATTCTTTTGAAAATATATTTACTTCTTTAAGATGTGATGAAATTTAAAAGGTAGTGTTATCAGTATATTTTCATAAGGAAGATTCTAGGCAATAATGGATGTTGATCTATAATACTAATGGTGATGATGAAACAGAACATATATAATGGATAACATTTAATGAAATATTCATTGAAAAATATATCTTATAAGTGAAAATATATAAAATTAAGATAAAATTCCTTATCATAAAACAAAAGGAAGAAGATAGTGTTTTAGAATATGAGGCTTCCTTCACAAAACAACCATAGTATTCTATAGATTTCAAAATTGGTTCACAAAAAAAGATTAATTGTTTATTTGAATGTACTATTCCATTTCTATTAAGTTAATTAGATTCTCAAATAAATTCATCTTATGATAAAAAAATAATTAACTTTCATTAAAATTCGGAATGAATTTTATATTTCTTATATGTTCTAGGGAAATGAAGAGAATAATAAGTCTTATAATAACCATGAATAGAGTAAATAGTTAATGTATAATAGGGGAAAAAGAAAATCCCATTTTGTGGATATTGTGGTTGGAATGAACATGGGACATGCTTGAAAGTCATGGGAATCTAGTATAAATGCATATAAAAGGTTCATAGAGAAACTAAATGTAAGGGTAAAAAATAAATCATTTATAATGTTTCAAATGTACAAAATATGGAATTATTTGCTCAGATTACTAAAGTTTCAATGGTGACAACCATAGATGAGTCAGTGTGAAGATAACTAAGATTATGAGATCACATGAACAGAGGATGATGTACACAATGATATGGATGATTGTACATTAATACTATATTAAAATTTATCCAATGATTTATTTTATTTTTGATTATCTTACTCTTATGTATATATATATATATATATTTTCATTGAAAATTATATTTTTCCCATTTTTATTTATTAAGGGAGTTTTCATATAAATCATGTATGGGAAGTGTCATTGAAACAATGATTTATTAGAAATTCCCCAATATATAAATTTAATATGCATTATTTTAAGAAATAATCATCACACCAATTTTTTTCTTTTATATAATCCTTGGTATGGATTGGATTTTAAAAAATGATTAAAAATTTATTTCAAGAATAAGTATATTAAAAATTTTTAGTAAGATGTATAATTATATATAACAATAGAAAAAACATCTTCATCATACTCTAATAAAGATCCAATACAATAGCTATAATGAATGAAATTATAAGTCAATATCATAAAAAATTGAGGGATGAAGAAGGAAAATAATCAATTTAGGATATACATATTGTACAAGAATATATTTATTAATTTTCTATGGAATTACATAGACACCACATAGTGCATGAGGTTGAGTTTACCATTTATTCAGTCCCTATTTCAAGACCAATATTAATGAATCCCTATAGGATGGACACTATGATATCAGTGGACCTAAAGAATCAACTCTAGTATGGGATTAATAAGGATTTTATTCTCCATATGGTTTCTCCATCAGGGGTCCATTTTCCACTTGTTAATTAGTAAGAAGGATCCATGAGGTTGTGCTTTGATTATAGATAAATCAATGCCATTACAATAAAGAAAAAGCATCCACTTCCTCACATGAATGATTTATTAGATCAAAGATCATATTATTCAGTTTTTTTAAGAGTTACCTTTATTATTGTTATAATCAATTGTGTGTAAATAAGAATTATTTTATTTATTTAATTTAATTGAGAAGGAATGCACATTGCGATTATTTAGTAATGAAATTTGGATTGACTAATTATCCATAGTTTTTATTGATATGAGGAGAAGAATATTCCAGGAATGTCATGATTAATTTTTTGGTCTTCAATGATTATATTCAAGTATATTAAAAAACCTATGAATAACATTATAATCACTTGTATATAATTCTTGTGATTATAAAGAGGAAAGGGTTATATGGTGCATTTATATAGTGTGCTTTATACATTAAGAAATTTCTTTTTATGGAAATATTTTCTCTAATGATAGAATCCAAATTAATCCATTAATGAAAATTGGAATCCATTAGTGACCTATAACAATGAATATAACTGAGGTATATATTTTTATTTTTTATTATGTTACTATTGTTTTTTCATAATTTTTCCCGATTAGAAAAACCATTAACCAAACTCACAAATAAATGGTTAATTTTAATATAGAAAAAATAATGTACATAATGATTTGAATAATGTATGTCAAGATTATTCAATTATTTGATTTTTTACTCTACCATAAATACATTATCAGTTGATTATATATATTTATTCATTAAATAAATGATTGGATTGATTCCTTTTTAAAAATTATAATCTTATTTCATATACATAATGGAATTTTAATATTCATGAAAAAATAATTTCAAATCAATAACATGTGTGTGAAACCTTATTAAAAATCTCTTGAATTCATAATCCCAACTTTTTGTTAATATTTGGTTCTATTTCATTTTTGTTTGTTCCGAGCTGAAAATTTAAAATATAGTAACATTCTGGGCTACTGCGCGGTTGGAACATACTTTTATGAAACTGTGCACCCTATCAGATCAAACCATGAAACCCATGGAAGTATTATTTTTTATGGTTGGAACATGGTTAGTCAATCCATGCACCCTCTTAGTAAAAAAACTGTGGCTCATTTAAAATTATCACATTGCTAGGAAGAACAGTTTGGTCTAACCATGCAGGTTTGCCCAGGAAACCTTGAAAACGAGATTTTAAGAGACCCAAAAATATAAAAAAAATCTCATACTCCAATTATATGTCCCTTATGGAAAAAATTTTACCCAAATATTCTTTTCATAACCTTGTAACTCCCATGAAGGATTATTTTCCCCCTGTACAGCTTGTTTAAGTGAACTAAAGCTAGAAAAATATTGATCAATCCTATCACGGTTATTTTCCATGACTTGTTCGTATAATCCCATGGTCTATCATCTTTCCTCTGGAGTTTTTTTTATACTCATACTGATATATAGATCTAATACAAATTTTTTGGGATATTAAACCTAGGTTTGTTTCCTTTTTTCCTGATCGTCGTTATTTTTGAAAAAATACTAACAAGGGTTTGTCTTTGGAAGATCCATTATATTTTGTAGGTTGTTTGGTTATGTTGTCAAATTTTTATAACCCCAATTAATTTGTTAAATTTCAATTTATTTAATTAAATTCAATTGTCTAATTTTAAATTAAATGTAATTTAAAAATTTTATTAGAATGTCCAAATTTACATGAATTTGTGTTTTTAAGAAAATTAGGTCTTCATAATAGAATTGGATAATTTTCAATTCCATTGACTTGGGGTGTGTATTAATATAAAATATGTAAAAATTAAATTTTATAATATCAATTATGTATTTTTTGATAAATAATTGACTAATTCATTGTGGAAAAATTAATTTCTTGGAAAATTATGAAATTCCCCAAATCTAGTGAATTGGGGGTTTATGATGAAATTAGAGAAATTTTATGAAAATAGAATTTTTTTATATAATTTTGAAATGGGTTTTAAAATTTCATGAATTTTTTTCCAGTCCATATTTGTGAAAAATGGATTAAAAAAATTTAATGGTATCGTTAGGGTTTCATATTATTGAAATTCATGTTTTTTATTAGAAGCTCATTATGAGTTTTAAGGAGAGTATTGGAAAATTTTAAATCAATAATGATATTTAATTTTATTTTAATATGTCTTGAAATAATTTTCTCATCGTGAATTTTTACATGAGAAAATGCAAGACATATGTGGTTAGTGAGTTATTTTGCGTCGCTCTTTATGACTTAAAACACTCAAAAAAGTAATACCAACACATCATCATTCCTTAGATAATGGTGATGATTTCTCTTTTCCTTAGGCCCAAAGGGGCCTATCTATATACTTCCCATCTCACAGTATTGGATCCATATAGACCGAAACTATCAAAAATATTTGGCATATAACCATGCTGATTTCGAGTTTCTATTTCAAATGTATATTCTGATGGTATAAACATTTTACATGCCTTGAGAATTTATATAAACTATTTTATATATTTTTTTAATTTAATAAATTTTTTGAAAATATTATTTTTTTGTAAAGAACAATTTGATTAAAGGAAAATTCCAGAATTTGATAAGTATTTCTATCATTTGAAATGTGAAATATGATATGATAATGTATTCAAAAATTTTGAATTATAAATAAATATTTATTTCTATATTCTTTTGAAATATTAAACATGTACATATGAAAATTGGAAGCAAATTCAAAGTTAATTTTATATTTCAATCTTATTATGGAACTTTTCAGTATGATACTGTTGGGATATTGATCACAACTTACTTGTAACATTATGTGTTTGTTGATTATATCCTACCAGGTTTGAGTAAGGAAAAATGATATCTATGTGGTGGATCCATATATTGAACATTAAACATGGTAGGTTGTGAAATTTGGGATAGTTTTTGTTTTCCTTATTTTATTAAATTGGTTATAGTACATTAGGATTAAATTTCTTTCTGAGTTATGGTACATTTTTTCTAGTGGATATTCTTTTGAAATTAATATTTTCATATCTCTTTTACTTCCATAATGCTTGGGGAAAATTGTTCCTACATGGACATTTCATGATTAATGGAGTTATTCACTCTCCAAGGGGGTCGAGAATGCACTTCATGGTATATCGGTCTATTTGGATTATCTGGTTACAATGGTACATGAGTTGGTTCATAAAAAGAGTTATCAGAGCATCTGGTTGAGATTTTTCTTGATGTTAGTATGCATATGTGAAATCTTTTAAGTACTTTCGAGGTTGTAACTATTGAATTCATATAATTCAATCACAACAATAATCTTTAGTTTAGTAGGGGTGGTTAGGGTAATATGACTTGTGGGTTAGTTATAGGATTTTACCAATTTTTATTTGGATAGAGTGAGATCCAAATCGTGATTGTTCTATCAGTTTGGAGTAATTTTCATTGTTCCTATGTTTGAGAATTATCCATTATCATCATTATTGTGTGATGATGTTTTTTTGAATCATGAATCCATGAATATGTGAAAATTAGATATATGAGGAATAAAATATAGGACCATATTGAGCAAATCCTACTGTTGATCTAAGTCAGGTTGAGGTGATTGGGTGAACAATTTATTCTATATGAGAGGAACTACCTCAAGTTCCCATTCAGGCTCCTGTTATGGAATCCTATAAAGAGATTCTAAAAGTTAGTTATCATGAGTTCTTATTATAGAATCTATAACCATTTAATGTCTCAAATGATACTCAAGAGTATGTGGACTAGTTGAGTAGTATGGCACACTTGTTTGGATTCTTGGACACACCTGATAATATCAATTTGAACATTTTTTCTAGATGGACTGCATAGAATATGCTCAGACACTATTGTGATGGAGGAAAAGGGTAAGGGATTACAATGGAAGTACATCAAGGATATTATCACCGACCAATTCTATCTAGAATTGATGATGTAGGAAATTTCTTATATGTTCATTATATTTGTGTTGGTTGTTAGGATTGTGACATTGTATGAAAATCGTTCTACTAAACATGTTTAGTTGGCACATAGGATTGTATCAAATAAGAAGATGAATTATCGAAGGTCTGAGTTTGAAATTATTCCAGATATTATTCCCCATGTGTTCTATCTGGGTATTCCTTCTTATGCTAAAGTTCTAGATAGCGCACTGATGGATGAAATGGATATGGCTATAATGTAAGGGTTTTCAGGTATTTCTTTCTCTCCTTGTGGTAGTGTGCATTCCTATAAGGGAATGTGGAAGTTTTATTATTTTTTTGAAGGTTATCGACATCATGGAAATTCAATTCCTCTTGTAGTTCCTAGAATATGTCCATTTTACTATTACATTTTTGGATTTCCAAAACAATCAAAGAGGGGTTTCAGTGAGGCACCAATGATATATGGAACCTACAGACACATAGGGCACTAATATAGGTTCTTCTATATCTATTCAACTCTATATAGTGTCATGATATCATATAGACCATATAAAACTAAATCAAAATAACCTGATTCATGTGTGCAAGGGATCTAGCCACATTTATCTGGAATGAATCAACATCATGCAATGGAAGAGTCACTAGAGGATGTAGATATGGTTCTAGAAACTGTGGGAGGTACCATCGTTATATAATCATCAATAGTCACTTATTTTTTTGATACAGGTGTATCTCATTAGTTAGTTTCACCCCATATTTCTAATATGATAAACCATTCTATATAGAATTTATCATGTTCAATGGATATTACTACACCCATTGGTATAATGAGAGAGTAGATTTTTCATATTTTTTCAGTTTTCTCTCTATCAGATATTGAGATAGTTTAATTATTTCTAGATATCGACATGAAAACATGTGATGTCTTATTCAAGATGGATTGAATCATTGATAATAAATCAAGGATTGATTGTTATCTTGGATGGGTATCTATTACTAAACCTAGTGTTTTGTCATGTGATTTTAATAGAGAATGATTCCCAAGGTAAATCTAGGATGGACCTTCATTTCCATAGTTAGGGATATTAATATCAATTTATGCCTTTTATCTAGAGTGAGTACATTTCAATGGTGATCTCAACAAGGTTTTCATCGAGTTTCTAGACATTTTTTCTTCTAACATGAACTGTTTCCCACCAGAAAAGGGAGGTTGATATTTCTATTAACGTAATGTCTCTTACTGAATAGGTTTCTATTCCATAAATAATGAATGGCACCAGATGAATTAAAATATATTAATTACAAGTTTGAGGATCTTTTTGAGAAATTATTTATACACCCAAATATGTTACCATGGGTGGCGATGGTTCTCTTTTACAAGAAATATTATAGTTCACTTTTCCTATTTGATGATTACCGAAATCCCAGTCATGTAATAGAGAAGAACATGTATCCATTTCCACATATTGATGATTTGATTGATTAGTTTAAAGATGGAAAATTGGTTCTTGAAAATTGATATTTTCTCTGGTTACCATATGTTGAGAATAAAGAAATCATACATTCTGAATACCACTTTTCAGAGTAGGTATGATAATTATGGGTACCTTTTTATGCCTATGGTCTAACCAATTCACTAGCAGTTTTTTAATCAATGATGAAAAAACTATGTTACATTAGTATATAGATACCTTTTTAGTATCATTTTTGTATTATCCTCATTTACCATAATACAAAGGAGGATCATCTACATCTTATGAGAAAAATTAAGAGTTTTCTAAGTTGTTACCCACTCAATGATAATGTTTTTAAGTGATATTTTAAGATTACGGATGTGAAATTCTGGGGAGATGTGGTGTCAGAATATTTTATTTTTGTTGAATCTAAGAAGGTGAAATATATTTTCAGATGGGAATAACCAAAAAATGATTTTGTGATTTGTAACTTTGTGAGTTTAACAGTATATTATCACTAGTTTGTGATGAAATTTTCAAAATTTGGATTATCTTATGACTTATCTAACTCATACAACAGTAAATATTCTTTAGAATAATAATTATCAGAGTTATTTTTTCAATATGATTCATTTATTGACTTGTATTCTATTTTAGACTCAACCAATGGTCGGATAGGGATTTTTGGTCTTCCTTGATTCATCAGGATCAGCTGTTGGATGTGTTATTTAGTTTGGTAATCATGTTGTTGTCTATGGATCTCCTCATATTAGGCCACACAGGAGAAATTATCTTACACATATCCTTGAACATGTACCTTTGATGAACCTGCATAATAGTTGGAAACATTACCTTTATTATGAAAATATTTTTATATTTTTAGACTACAAAATCAGAAATTATATCATCTCTCAAAATGATTAGATTGTCCTTTGGAGTTGTTTGGTCGAATACTTGTAATATTTTAACTTTGCATCACATATACCATAAGTAATGGTAATATCATTATAGATTCCTTAATAATGTAACATATTCCCCCAGTAGTGAAATAATACTTAGAATAGTTGAATTTTATGGCTCTGGATTCATAGTTTAATATTGGAGTTCAGGACAAAAGGGCCTTGGTTTTCTCAAAAATATTTTAGTTGAAATCACCTCTTATTAAAAATAATCTCCATGTCTATCAACATGATGGGTTGTTCTATTTCATTAGAGGTTCTCTTTATAGTGGGGAGATAGTTTCCCATTAGTCGATCATCAAAGAGGGTATTCTATGTTATCAGAATTAGTAAATTATGCCTTCTTGGAAAGTAAATATGTTATGGGGAATTAATATAATTCCCAGAAGGAAGTAAACCTAAGAAAATCTATGATGTTATATGATATAAAATAGTAGTTTTGGTTTACAGGTATGACACAAGGAATTGATGGGTTTTTTCTCATTATTATACAAGCAAGTTAGTGAATTCCAACATGTGAAATCATTTGGGTTTGTTATAACCACTTCCAATACATATATGGAAGTGTGATGAGATATCTATGGACATTTTGGTTATATTCCTCATTCCCATAGAAATAAGAATGAAATATATTTTGTGATTGATATGTTAACCATGTCATCTCACATTATCCTCATTCGTGATGTACCAAAGATGATGAATTGGGAAATCATTGTGTGAACAAGATTTTTCTTGTGTATAGAGTTCTAAATTATATATTATCTAATAAGAATTGTCATTTTACATCTTATTTTTTAGATATTAATTCTTGAGGCATTGAGATCTCACATCTATTTGAGTACGATATAACATAAACAATCAGATATCGGGAAAAAATACTCTAAATAGATTCTTGAGGCTATGCTTTGTATGTGTGTTATCATATTTTTTAGATCTTCATATGATCATTCACATCTAGTTGTGTTTTTAATAAAAAATTTACCATTTCTTAAATAGTATGACTCTTTTTGAGGCCTTGTATTTCCATCCTTGTAAATATCCATTGTGTTGACCCGATTTTGGAAAACTTTCCTTTATTAGAACAAGTTTGGTGCAAGATACGACATCAAAGATTTAGTTGATTCATAAAATAATAATGATATACTAGATACTATATAAGGCTTATTCTTATCATTGTCATTTTCCATTGGAGTTCTCATTTGGCAACGACGTGTTCTTAAATGATTCATCAAGGATGGGGAATCAATGGATTGGGAATAAAGGGATTCTTACTCATCATTTTTTAGAAGGTTTCATGTCTTTTGTGCAGTTGGTAAAATTTTCATACTATTTTGAACTTCCTCCTTAGATTATGTCAAAACATAATTGTTTTCATGTATCTAAGCTATGAATGTATCAATCTGATCCCTCTCTTATTCTAAGTTAGATTGATCTTGAAGTTAAGCCTCATATATCTATAACCGAATGAAGAGTCAATGTAGATTATTTTGAGTACAATGTACTTCATGGGAGGGATATAACATTGGATCATGTTCTATGGTAGCATATTTATAATTCTCATTAGAATTGGGAGAGTGAGGAACTTATGAGAGAGCATTGGCCTTATCAATTTATCATGGAAGCTTACTCATAGGATTTATAGAAAAATAATGATTCTATGGGGAGGTTATAATATACATTTAATATTTTAAAGTATTCTGAAACCCATCTATTTATTGAGATTTGGTTGGGTTTCATTTGGGATTATACTGGGTTAAAAAATTAAAAGCTTGAAATTTTTTCTGCCAGTGTACGGTTGGTGAATAGTTTTCTCAAACTGTGTTCCATATCAGAAAAAAACATGAAAACAAAGGAAATATATATTTTCATGGTGGGTAATAGTTATTCATATTGTGTGTAGTCTTAGTAGAAACCATTTGGCTCACATAAAATAAGTGCACGACTAGGCCGTATGTTTTGGTCTAAACGTGCAAATCTACATAAGAAACCATGCATATAGGAATTTTAAGAGATATGAAATTTAATGAAAAATTATAAAACACCTATTATAGGACCTCAATTGACCTCCTTAGATCCAAATCATTTTCATGAAAACATTGAGCTCCTAAGGGGGATTATGGGCCCCTCTGACTCCTCTCAAATGTGATATGATTCCAGGAAAACATTTTCCAATCCTCTCACAATTAGTTTCTGTATACCAATATTATTCTCCTATGGTCTCTCTTCATTTCTATATGGTTACGTGGATCCCCTTATTGATTTATGTATCTAATACCCTCTATTTCGGGATTTAAGCAACATTTTATTTCATTTTTCATGGTAATTATCCATCAACAAAAAATCTCTATTAGGGTTTGGCATTGCGATATCCCATGTTTTCGGTAGGCGGTTCTGTTTGGATGTGGAATTCTTATTACCCTAATTTATTTTATTAATTTAAATTATATGATTTAAATTTATTTTTCTAACATTGGATTAAATTTATTTCAATTGTCTGTTTGCAAAAACGAAATTCAGATAAATTTGGTCTTTTGAAGAAAAATTGGTCTTTGGTATAGAACTGGAAAACATCAATTTTAATTTAATTTGGGTGTGTGTGTATATTAAAATTAAGATATTTATATTTTAAATTAAAATTTATTATTTGATAGAAATATTATATCAATTAAATTGTTGAATTTAATTTTGGAATGAAATTATTTGAGGGATAATTGTAAAAATCCTCAACTCTAGTGAGTTGGGAGGTTTGTGATGAAATTTATGGAATTATATGAAAATTAAATTGATGGATTCAATTTTGAAATTGATTGTGATATTTCAGGATATGGATTCAAATAAAATTTTTTTGAAATATGGATTAATTTTTTTTGATGGAATACTTAGGTTTTTATCATGGTGAAAATTTATGTTTTTTGGAAATATGTAAAAGTTTTTAAGGACAAATTTTGCATATTTGAAATGAAGAATGGGATTTAATTATATTTTAATCAGTTTCAAAATAAACTTCTCAGCATTGATTTTTACTTGAGAAAGTAAAATCATTAGGTTTTTAGTTAGTTTTTTGGGTGGTATGTTACATCTTACATTGATTTAAAATAGAATTTTAGAACATCACCATTCTTTAGTAAATGGGAATGAGTCCCATTTTCATAGGAAAAAATGGGTGTAGCATGTACTTTCCATTTCATAGTGTTGGATCCCAATATCATGGAACTATTGTACCTATTTTCCATAAGACCATGTTACTCAATTTTTTTATTACAAATGTATATTCCATCAAAATAAAATATTTTACATATCTTGAGAATTTATAGGAATTTATTTACATAAATGAGTTTATGTAATCCATTCTTTAAGAGATTCATTTTTATAATGAAGCCTTTTATTAAATGTAAATCCCATTGTTTGATATTTATTTACTTCATTTGAATGTGAAAAATTATTTTCTAATGTATTTCCATCATTTTAATTGTAAATCATTTTATCATTAAATATGATTTTAAAATTACAAACATTTTTTGTTAAAATTGAACCCACAATATTGTGCTCCAGTTATTTATTACTTCCGTTGTTTACTTCTTTCATGTTATTATTCCTTCCTCTATTGTTATCTGTTTCTTTTTACTGTGTTAATCTTCCAATGAGGGCATAGTTTCCCCACTATCACAATAGAGGCCCTCGCTACTAGTCTTAAGCATCTGGCATTTAGGGAAATGCGCTTGAATCTATGTGACCAACTAGGTACGGGGCACCTATGGGCAGCACCAGGAACCGGGATGTTACAATGTGGTATTAGAGGTGGTACCCAACATTAAGTGTGGTGCACTTCTTGGGTTGAGATGTAGGGCTCACAACGTGGACGTTATGCTCTAATGGGGGTGGGGGTGATTGTAACACCCTAGAATGATATAGGGTTAAATGACTAAATGATATGACTCGTGTCAACAAGGTTCAGCTTCCTCTTTAGAAGCCTACCTGGTTAGAACTCCACAATTAAGCATGTGTGTGCTAGATTAGTGATCATGATGGTTTTCCTTCTGAGAAGTTTCCCAGGGTGTGGGAAAGTGAGGAAAAAGAACACTAGAAATTCTATGTGTTGGCCTGTGGGGAATATCCATAGTCAGATGACCTTTTTAGGCATGTGGGTGGGCAGCAAGGTGGGGACCACTTGTCTTTAGGGAAACTGGTGGTACCTGGTGGGCCAGGACCTGATGAATAGGTTAAGGCATAGTGGATGTGCTATCATCAGGACCCAGTTGTCACATTTTGTATACGAGGCATTATTTTTTTTCATGACATACTGTTTGGAGCCTCTAGCTAGGGATAAGAAGGAATTGGTACTTGGTAATAACATATGCCCAGGAGTAGCTAACCTGTGTATAGGGAAAACCTGATTCACATTGTATATTGGTATTTTTATAGTTTTCAACTATTAGATTTGATTTGATTTCACAATTGTGTGATTTTCATTTTTTGTGATGTTATTGTAGATATTATTGTTTTTGTACTTCTGTTTCATCCTGATGAGATGAGGATATTCCATCTCATGAATCATATAGTTACTTGACATAGATCACATTCCATGCATAATTTCCATGCCATTTAGGGTTCATTACATATTTCATGTTGTTGTGATATATGTTTTTCTAGATATGCATACTGTTGTGATAGATGCCTTGATAGGATACCTGCTTTTTTATAGAGTATTAAATTGTTTAATGTTTTTTTTTTTGAATGAAATCCAAAAATTCATTCTTGAGGAGTTATGGGCCCTCATTGACCAGAATTTGGTGATGATTTCTATGTTATGTTTGTATATGACATATAGAAGATGAAAATATTTGATTCTCGGGGAGTATGGGCCCTCAATGATCATAATATGGAACTTTTTGTTTCAGTTTTTTTCTGGGTTCTGGAGTAGTTTCTGAGGCTTATTATCCAAAAAATCCCAGAATACATGGTGTGTTGTGGTAAATAAACACCATGTGTCCTTCTGTTCGTAAATGAATTTTTTTTTTCTTAAGTACATGTCGTGTACTGTATGTACATGCAGTGTAGTCTCTAAATGTGTCACTGACCCTATGGGCAGAGACACTGGGTTGGGAAATCATAGTGGAACACCCCATGTACCAGACATACACGTCATATGTTTAGACCATGTGTGTGGTCATGTGACTAATAGCACTTGTGGATATTTGGTAGTTAGTGCAAGTCATGTCTAGTAAAAACACGCCATGTAGTCTTGTTCTAGGGAAACCAAGTGGGATAGTCATATAGAATAACTCAGACATGGGAACATGATTTACGTACAAGTTGTATCTTTGTGAAAAATGCTATGTGTATGGGGTGTTACACGACCATGGTTGACAGGAGTACAAGACCATGTGGAGGCATGATGGAACATGTTGTGTAGTGGTCATCTGTGGTGTGTATCCCTATTTTGAAAAACATGATGACTTTCTTCTCCAGTTTATTTTATTTCACTTCTATGTTCCAGTCCATGGTAGTCTTTATCTAAGGTGTTCGTTTATCCTTGTAGAGTCATGACATCACGATTTCCTCTGGTTTTACGCCAGTTACATGATAGCGATCAGACACTGGACATGGATGATTAGGGACTACCAATAGCTCCACCTATAGTGGCAGTATCAGCACCAACCGCTATTCCAGATACAGGTGTCGATTTACAGTTCTGAGAGGGCTTTATGAGGTTCATTCATACCTTCCAAGGAGTAAAATGTCATGCCCCTTCTATCACAGAGCTGATGTGGGTCATTCAGCAGTAGAATCCACCCACATTCATAGCGGACATAGGACCTCAAGCTATAGATTCGTGGTTAGAAGCCATGTTATCTATCATTGAGCATCTGGAGACACCTCCAGAGAGTAGGGTGAAGCTTGCTACATATATGCATCGAGAATTTTCCAAGAGATGGTGGGATGTGATCTTACAAGAGGGATGCCAGCAGGTTATGTCTTGGAATGAGTTTTTGCATGCCTTCTATGACTACTTCTACTCGGAGACAATGAGGGCTGATCAAGCCTGAGAGTTCATGAGTTTGAAGCTGGGTACTCTCTCAATTATGGACCACTCTTCTTGCTTCACCAAGTTGCAGCACTTCATGCCAATTCCAGGCGGTGATGATTTATTTCTGGAGATAATGATTTAGGATTGTCTTCTGAATGACATCCAATATCATGTAAAAATCATTAGGTTGACTTCCATCGCCACTATAGTCAACCAGGCACTGCTCATGGAGCACAATATGAGGGATTATAGAGCTTTGATCCTAGGGTGGCTTGGCATATGGAGTGGGTACCCCTCCGACTGACAGTAGTAAGCACTACATGGAGTCTAGAAGGGGAGACCTGAGGAGGTGGGATACTCATTTTGGTAGCCAGGTGGTGTGCTACCAGTGTGGGAAGAGTGGGAATATGAGGCCACATTTCCTGGGATACCCAATCGTGTCCCGATCTTGCGACAATATTGGTCATATTTAGTGTTTATGTTAGATCATTCCTCTGATAGCTAGTTACATGGGTTTCTCTATGACCCTGCGTTTAGGATTAGCACCACTAGTTTCCCACCATTCTAAAAATTGGTGTTCTTTTGTACGTTCAGGCTGAGGTGGAGGTCGTGGCAGCAGTAACCAGTCGCTAGGTGTACAACGAAAATAAGGTGGATCATCTCAGGGTGGTCAGGCAAGGTCACATTGTCATGGTACATTCTAGTCTTTTGTAGTATAGAAGACCCAACAAGAGCAGGATCCCTGACCCTCAATAGATCGAGGTATGATCCTAGTTTCCATAGTTTTAGTTTTTGTATATTTTTATATAGGGGCTTCCCATAGTTTCATATTTTTTGCTGTTGTATAGATCTTTGGGCCTTGAATATTTACATCTACTGATGTATTGACACTAGACACTCTCTTTGGGAAAGGAATGACAAGTGTATGATAGTGAAAGTAGTGTCATCTTGAGGATGGTGGGTGTCACTTCTTATAGGACCTCTATGTCCAAGAGATGATAGGCTATGATGTCATTTTCAAGATAGAATGATTAGTTACCTATCAAGCTATTGTCGACAACTATTGTCTTAGGGTGATTTTCACATCACCATAGGGTGGATGGTTTCTACATAAGGGTGAATGGGATGTCCAGGCAAGTAGAGCCAGAAATGAGCATTAGGGGTAGGGAGGTGTTACAACCCAGATTTCTAGTATATATCTGGATGACCAGGGAACTTCATAGATTTGCATTCCTCCAGTGGTTGATCATTTCAAGAAAGTATTTCCTAAATGATTTTCTAGTTTTCCTATGGAGAGAGAGGAAGACTTTTCTTTTGAGCTCGTTCTAGGAGCGGGACTGGTGTCTATTACTCCTTATAGGATGGGTACACCAAAGTTACAGAAGCTCAAGAAGTAGTTATAGGAGATACAGTAAATGGGTTTCGTCTGGCCCAGTATGTGTCCTAGAGGTTCGCATGTCCTGTTTGGGAAGAAGGCACATGGTACCCTCCAACATTGTGTTGATAACTGGAAGCTGAATCAGTTGACAGTCAGGAACCAATATCTTTTATCGAGGATTTGTGATCTCTTTTATCAGCTTCAGGGATCCCAGGTGTTCTAGAAAATTGAATTGAGATTTGGTTATCATAAGTTTCACATTAGAACATAAGATATATCTCATACTGCCTTTCAGAGCAGGTATGGTCTATACGAGTATGTGGTTATTTCGTTCGGTCTCACGAACACACCAACAGTTTTCATGGAACTGATGAACCGAGTGTTCCATCCATATTTGGATTATTTTTTGGTAGTATTTGTGGATGATATCATTGTGTACTCTCACACTCGACAAAACCATACTGCCTATCTTGAGATCATTTGGAGTACATTGAGAGACCATCATTTATATGCCTTGCTCTCAAAATTCCAATTTTGGAGGGACTAGATTTACTTCTGGGTTCATGTTATCTTGGAGTCAAGAGTATCAGTAGACCTAGAGAAAGTGAGAGCAGTAGTTTCCTAAGATAATCTGAAGAATGTATTTGATGTACAATGTTATCTAGGGCTATATGGATACTACAGATGTTTTATACAGGACTTTCCATGCCAAGAAACTCCACTAATAGGCCAGACTATGAAGGGTGCAAAGTACTTATGGTCTGATTCTTGTGAGACAACATTTTAGGAGCTGAAAGGGAGGTTGAACTCATCACTAATACTTTTATTTTGAGATACAGGCAAGATATATACTATTTACTATGATGGTTCATGTATCAAGATGGGACCAGTGCCTATGTAGGGGGAAATATTCATTACATATTGATCTCGACATTTGAGTCCACATGAGAGGAACTACACGACGCATGATCTAGAGTTGGCTGCAGTTGTACAAGCCTTACGTTGTTGGAGGCATTATCTTTTGGGAGGTAATTTTGTGGTTTTCACCGATCAAAAAAGTCTCAAGTATATCTTCATTAAACGCTATCTGAATTTGATACAGTGAAGGTGTGTTGAGTACCTTTAGTCATTTGACATTGAGCATGCTGACATGCCTGGGAAAGAAAACATGGTAGCTATTATGTTGAGAAGGAGGACTCAGATATATGATATTTATGAGGCCAGTAGTGAGTGGAAGATTATGGATCTATTCTATGAGATGCATTTGGAGTTGCATGGAAGACAGGGGCATGCCTTTCTTTCTTCTGTAGCTGTTACCTCTACTCTACTTGATCGAGGGAGAATGGGGACACTCTCAGATACTGATGGACCAGTCTTATGGGAGAGTGTCTCAGGAGAGGACCCTATTCCTGGATTAACCATAGGAGTGGATGAGATCTTGTGTTTTCAGGGGCGTGTATGTGTGTCAGCAGACATACGCGAGGAGCTAATTCAAGACATTCATTGATCAATTTGGTCAGTTTGTCATGGTTTCCCCAAGATGCACTGAGATCTACACCACTTTTATTGGTGGCTAGATATTAAGAGAGATGTTTATGGGTTTGTCATAATGTGTTACATCTATCAGCAGGTGAATGCAAAGCATCAAAAACTAGTAGGGATTTTGCAGTAGTTACCCATTCCAGAGTGGTAGTGGAATGATGTCTTGATGGACTTCATGATAGGGTTACCAAGGTCGCCTCAAGGGAATGATGCAGTATGGAATGTCATTGACTGACTCATAAAGGTTGCTCACTTCAGACCAATCAAGGAGACCTTTTGTGCTGATGTGTTGGGTAGTCTGTACATCTGGGAGATTATATGTCCACATGGGGTTCCACACTACATTGTTTCATACAGAGATGTCCATTTTACTTCTCAGGTCTGACAGAGATTATAGAGGGCATTGGGTACACATGTACTTCTGAGTATAGCTTACCATCCCAAAACAGATGATTAGTCTGACCGTATGATTCAGGTGCCGGAGGACATGCTTCGAGCATCCATCATGTATTATAGAGGTTCTTGGGAAAAGCCTATACCTATTTTTTCTCAACAATTATAGTTTTCATGCAACTATTTAGATGGAGCCTTATGAGGCTTTTTACAGTAATCCATGTTGATCACCCCTATGTTGGATAGAGGTAGGAGAGGCTGCTATAGAGGGAACTTGTCTTGTCTAGGAGACCACAGAGTAGATAGAGTTGAATCAGAAAAGGTCGGCTACTACACAGTCAGGAAAAAACTCATATACCAATCGACGAATATGACCTCTAGAGTTTGAATTCAGATATCTAGTTTTTCAACATGTCACACCAAGGATAGGAAACATGAAGATTAGGAGATATGGTGAGCTTTTACTGAGGCACGTCAGACAGTTTGAGGTTTTGGAAAGGGTCATGCTGGTTTCTGATCAGTTGTAGTAACCTCAGAGGTACCGGGCTGGATATGCACAACGTTATTCACGTTTTTTAGCTACATCATTACTTCTTAGACCCACCTCATGTATTTCAACCCATGTAGGTTGAGCTAGTGCTGGATTCCTTATTCGAGGAGCATCCTATCCAGATTTTTGATTGTAGTGCGAAGGTTCTTCTTACCCTGTCTATTCCTCTAGTACTAGTGCTATGAAAGCATGTGCGAATATAGAACAAGACAAGGGAGAGGGAGGCTGATGTACGATCATGGTGTCCAGAGCTGTTTGAGGACTCTACTTCTATGCCACCTTGCTAGAATAATTTAGGGGTCAATTTATTTAAGGGGGGGAAGTTTTTAAGAATTTGGATCTTCTTTTTAGGTATGAATCTTATTTTCCAGTGTTTTTGAGAAAATATTTGTTTCGATAAATTTCAGGAGTACACGCCATGTACTTATATGTACATGTCATGTATCGGTTGCCATGGGTAGCTATGTTCTGGATGTGTAACAGCCAAACACCTTGCTATGTGGGGTGACCTAGAGACCACCTAAAGCGGTGCTCAGTAATGTAAATTACAAGTCATGTACTTTATTTTTTATTTCATTAAACAAACCTAGGTAGTCTTTAATCGACAGAACACAATTATTCTTATTATGTCTCATCCAGGAGCATTTGTGGTTGGTGATTCTTCTTCTAGTGCCTGACTCACCATTATTTCCCTGAATCGACTGCCATCGATTGCATTCAAATCTTCATGGTATGCTCTTCCTTCTCCTAGAGCCTCATTTCTTGATTTCTCATCTTTCATTTGATATCCTTGGTTGAACATTTTTAACATTTTTGTATATATATGGTGTTCAAGAGATATTCAAGGCCTGAGGTTCGCGTATATTGGTCGTACAATGTTGAGATGGGTGGTTTGTTATTTTCTGTAGTTAGTATTTGAATTATATGTAAACAATTACCCAATACCCTTGTTCGAGGTATTTCATGTTTATGATTTTTGGCCCTGATTTTTCCTATTATGCCTTGTTTTCTTAAGTAAAGGTTTTATGATTTTATATAAGGTGATTTACCTTTAAATGGATGTCATTTACCAAGTTTTATTAATATTGTCTATTTAGTCTAGCCTTGCTTGTTAGGTTGCTTTTTCCCCATTCCTAGTATGGTTTAAAAAGAAGTAAATTTATCTGAAAAGTTGTGAGATGTTATAGACTATTTAGAAATTTAGTTCATGAGGATTAATTAGGCTTCCACATACCATTTGTGCATGATGGATTTAAATAGGGCTGTGGGAACCTAGTGTAGTAGACCAAAGAGAGAGTGGACACTGAGGGCTTCTCTAGAGTGTCTGTTTACTTTTTTATTATGAGGCCATATGGGGGATGGACTTTGTACTCCCTTAGAGTGTTTGTAGTTCATCATTACGATACCACATGGGGAATTGGACATTGAGTGTTTCCCCAGAGTGTCTATAGTTACCGATACGAGATCACAGGGGGAATTAACCGCAAGTGCTTCCTTAGAGTGTCTTTTCTAAATCTGAACCAGAGGGGTTAGACTGTGAGTACTTTCCAAAGGGTTGATTGTATTTTTTTTGTTAAACCAGAGGGGGTAGGCTATGAGTACTTCCCATAGGGTTACTTATGATTATTTATTTCTTAAAAAATTAATAAAAATTGTTGTAATTTAAACTGTAGGATTGTTTACTTCGAGTAAGTCATTATTTATTGCTTTATTTTTCATATTCCCTGCCATATATATTCACTGAATGTCAGCCATAGATATTTAGGTGGTTTCTAACAAGTATTCGTCTCAAACCATATTTGGGTCATGATTTTGGGCCCAAGAAAATTATGTTGTTGTAGGTTTAGATAAGGTCATGCACCCTTCTGTATCATGTACTTGATTTCTATGGAGCTAGAGAGCATGACACCAAGTTGAGGTTTGTGATGCAGATAGAGTATAATTGTTTTCCTTGTACATGGTTTAGTATTTTATTCAAGTAATGTGACTTGTTTGGATGATTTACTAGACATATTTATCATGCATTATTTATATATGTGTGCTCCAGTTTTTTATTACATCCATTGTTTTCTTCTTCCAGGTTATTACTACTTACGCTAATGTTATATGTTTATTTCCGCTGGGTTACTCTGCCAATGAGGGCATAGTTTCCCCACTATCACACCCAAGGACCTCATAGCTAGTTTGGAGGCCTCTGGCATTTTGGGAAATGTTTGTGAGGCCATGTGACCAACCGGGTACAGGGCACCTTTGGGCGGCACCCTAAACTGGGATGTTACACATTATGTAATGAATATATTTGAATTTTTCATTATGTTGAATCAAATTTTATGTGTTTGAATGGGGTTTTAATGGTATTTAGGAAATTGATTCTCTATGATATGATAAATGAGTTTTAATTTATATTTATGTGCTTATTATGTTTCTAATGAGCAAGATTAATATCACATAGCTAATGAATATTGGTTTTGATAAATTATTCCTTCACAATGTTTTCATAATTTATGGTTTAGGTATTAATGGTTTTTAGTTCTTTTATGATTCTCCCATGCAATTTTACTATATCTTAATTCCATTATTAAATTGTATTATCATTTATGACATTAAATTGTTAATTATTATGTTTACCCACAATGAGAATCTGAGATCACCCTTCTTATGTTTTGATATTACTATTTTTAATGAATTATGTCGAATGATTAATGTATATAAAAATTTCATAGAGATAATGTTCATAACCAAAATATGATATAAGAAAATGTTGGTTAAATTGGGGAAATTTACTACTGATTGATTGTGAGACCATGTTGATATCAGTTGTTTATGAAATAGTTTATCCTAATTCGCTAAAACTAAATACCTAAAAGGACTATTATTTTTTCTATTATCTGAATTATCCTTTAGATTTTTTTATTTTTTATATTGGAAATATGGGTCATAATTAATTTCATAAAATTTGAAAATGTTATGTTATGTATTTAATCACAGGATCCAAGAGGGTGGGATCTCAACTATTATAGTAGTTATTAATGGTAAGTTTAGATTACTTTGGAGCTTTGGATGTTTTCATAATAAGTTATCATTAGAGTAATTGATAGAATCATAAGATAATAATATAATGTTTTATTAAAGTTTCAATGTACTAGAAACCCCATTTGAGGAATTTATGTTGTACCAATTTTTAGGTTATCAATGTCTCTTTGGGAGAACTTTTTCGGTTTGAGGTATTTCTATCACTGGGATCAACAACATGTTGTTTAGAAAGGATTTATTTTTCATGATTAAAAGAAAAAAGGGGTACTCCTTCATATCATACAAGGCCATAGGGAATGAACTCAACACTATTGGGAAATAATGGTTTAACACATACCACTGGACTATGATATGTCCTGGTTAGTATAACAATTCATGAAGTCTACTAATAAGTTTATTCTGGAACATATGATATTTTATTTTTGGGATATTTTTTGATTTATTATGGAATAATATATGATCAAATTATTCTAATATTGGCATTTGTAAATCATTTATAAAATGTTTACAAAAAATTTATAGATTGATATTTATGAAATAACATATTTTGTTTATTTTGTATTACTATTTAATTTTTATGAATACATCATCGGATTATGATTTACTCATTTTGGAAATTATTTTACATTGGGATAATAATTTTGGGTTTTGGATAATTTCACTAGGACAATGGAATAGCTTGTTTAGCCATTTTATGGTTGCAGTGTCTTGAATAGATGATTTTAGTGCCTCTTGAATTAAAAATTCATCTCTAATCCTCATCGATAAGAATAAAATATGATATTTTTGAGGGAATTGATTATATAATGAGATTCTACTAGTCATTTATGTATATTTACTCTTGTAAAATATGGTAATATAATTCATTATCATTAACAAAAGTGATATTAATATAAAATATTATCATGATAGCATGTTTTCTATTGATATTAATGACATGTTCAATAATTATTTATCCTTTGGTTTTGTTTTCAATGAATTCCTATTGACCATGTTCTTTATAAACCACTATTAGTCAATGGGAAATAGCTCTTACATCCAAATAAATCTTTTAATTACCCACAAGTGTTCACCCTTTATGGAATTTTATTTATAAACAACTTTCAATGACTTGTATGTTTCCCAATTCCTATATGTATGAGTATTTTTATAGAACCATTGTATTAGGTGTTGATAAATAAAGTAATACTAAAAATATGAATATTTTTCAAACCAAGATGAATGTCGAGGGATGAATCATTTTAAGAGGGATAAGACTTGACATCCTAGTATTTTAGGAAAAATCATCATTCACATTAATTTAAATTTGTTAATATATTTAGTTACATGATATACATATTTTATCCTAAATCACATGAAATGTATTTTTTATCATTCACTTCATTAATAATATTGTCCCTTTGGAGACTTATCTTGCTCACAATCCCAGGTATTACAAGACAATAATATATTATAAATATAATTATTTTAAAAAATAGATAGCACATTTCCATAGAAATAGAAAGAATTAATACAATTCAATATATTTTGAAATAACAGTTTGATAATGTTTATATTTTTTTAAATTAATCAAATAGATTTGATAGGCATAAGATAATAATAAATCCAGTTTTATTCATACAAAGAAACATATTTTCAAAATACTGTATTATCATCTTTTAATGGTGAACCTATTTAAAATAATTTTTGGACAGTTTTACAATATTTAAATTTAAATAAAAAAATCATATTTTAAATATTAAAAATAAATTATTATTTTTTTAAATTTTTTGTATTTTCTGAGAAGATTAATTTTTTGATAAATTTTGGAAGAATTGGATTGTAATTAAAAATTGGATGTTCGTCTAATTTATTTATACAGTTAAATTATATTTTAATTATTTTCATATATTAATCTATTAAATTATAAATTAATAAATTCAATTTAATTCAATGGACAAAATTTCACATACAAATTGGTTATAAAAACATCCCAAACATTTTACCTTTTCCCTCACAAACCCATTGTTTCACAACATATATGTGATTGATTTTAATTTAGTTTCTACCACTTATGTTTATTTAATTTGGAAAATTGATATAAATATTTTTAATAAGTATTATTTTTGTGTGTTTTAATTATAGTAATAAATTTTATTACCATTAATATTATGGAGTTTATGTAAAATTAGTTACAGTTTTAAAGGTAAAAACATGCTTAATTAATGATTAAACAAAAAATATAATTAGTATAAATGACCAAACACATTATTAACACCCGTTCATATAAATATTTAGAAACATACTACATTATGCTATATTTTATGACTTTTTTGGATATTATTCCATGAATGTGACCTATAAAATAAGTTATGTAAGGTAAAAGAAAAAAATGGAGCATTCTTTTCCTTTAACACTTAAAAATATTTAGACTAGGGAAGATTCTACATAGGATTGGTTGTAACTATTGTTTTTTTATAAAGAATTTATTTTTATAATAATAATTAATATTTAAATTTTATAAGGATTATAATTTCATTAAATTTAAATTCTTACGAAACAATAATAGATAGTTTATTTAGATAATAATTAAATAAAATACATATTATTTTATTAAATGATTTAAAACTAATAAAAACCAATAATCATAAAAATGATTTTTAAGTATTAATCAATATAAAATATGTTCCAATAATGTTCCAATAAATATTTTATAAAAAACATATTTACCTATTAATAGAAAGAAAAACTTTTCCAAAGCAGTTAATGTTAAAGTATTGTTTTTACGTGTTACTTGTGATTATATTAAAATTAATTTCCAATAAAAATATTATTATTATATTATAAATTAATAATACTATTTTAGAATTATTGTGTCAATATTTTTAATAAGTATCACTTTAATTTATACATAACGGTTGAATAATATAGGTTATAAAACAAGCTACATAAATTAAAACCAAAATAAAAAATAAAAAAACATAAAGAACAAGGATAAATAAAAAATTAATTTATTTTTATTATTTTTTACTATTTTTGGGCCATAATACACCTTTAATCATTTATATTTAATTTTTTAAACAAATGAGGAATAGAAGACCTCCCATAGTGTTTACCTTTTAATATTTACATGAACGTCATTCCCCCTCTAGTATAAAAAGGGAACTCACCGTCCATAATTTAACAAACCACTCAATCCCATTGAATCATTAAAAACATATCTAGATTAGATTCCAACAATCTTATCTTCATTCTAGAGTCCAAATATTGGGAAAAAATCCAACCAATTTATCCCTTTGGTGATAAATAAAATTAGTTACCTGGAAAGTTGTATCATTATTCAATGTTATTTTCAATTCTATTTCATTATCCAAAAATTAAATCATTATTATTAAGTGAAAATATAATAACATAAGTATCCTAAATGTAATTATATTTTTAATTTTTAATTTTCCACCTACACATATGCATACTTTCTTCAACTGGAACACAAAATTATTGTTCGTGTGTGACAAACTTCTACCTCACGAAGTGATGTAGTTCATTTTTCATTTACCACATATCGTGGTTGTGATTTATGATAGACACACTATTTTTATATTAAATATACTATTTTTATGTTTCCAATATACTTATTTAATTTTTATAAAAAATTTACATTGATTCTTTCTAGTTTTTTAAATATGATACCATCGTTTGTGGACATGTTGACTACTACATCCTCAAACTGATGTGATAATGTCAAAAATGACATATAATTTGTTAAGGATGTGTTTAAATAAAAATATTTTACATAAATAACATATATATGATATTCATTACATAACTAACTTTCTAGAAATATAAAATTTCACTTACCTTATTACCCATTCACATGATGAAAAAGTGATATCAACTATCATGGAGGTGTGGACTACCACCTCCTTCACTCAAAGTAATTCATTTTAAATCACAATAATTATATATATGTATATATGATTAAATAATATGGTATATATTATATAATATTCATTATGGAAAGATAAATTTTACTTATATTATATTCCTAAGAATCATTGAAAAATTGGATCGTTACTCAACCATACATATAGCCTACCATCTCCATGATTATAATGCTAGTTTATTTTTTAAAAATATGTTTCATATTTATTTTTCAAATATAATTTGGGATTATTGTGATAATAATTTAATTTTCATTATTATGTATATTTTTATATAATGAAATCTTTGGCCTTATTCTACCAAACAATGTTGTCTTTGTCATATAAACCTAATTGGGTCAAATCACCTGACATAATATTAATTATTTAAATAGTTGTATAAAAAATCTGATAAGTGAAATGAAATTAATTATAAATTTTAAAATTTATCTCAATAATGTATTTAATTAACATATGTTTAATTTGTATGAAAATAAAGAAACATGTGGCAGGTCAGACACATGGTATGTTATTCTTTTCTCACATTAACATTCATGAGCCATACCTAATAATCACCACTTACTTATTTTGTGTAGTGTACCTACACCTAATTTTAATGTATTGTATAATGAATTATTTTATGTTCATGATATCTAGATGTTTCATTTTACTATTATTACTTTTAGGGTTCCCAATCCCATTGTACTATAGTTGTAAGGTCTTATAGTATTGAATTTATCTCTACAAGACTAATTCGATATTCACCACCTACGTCTATTTTGTGGGTTATCTACTACCAATGAATGTATTTGATTATTCTTATAATTAGATTATTGGTATTTACATATCCATTTTACTACCACTATTTAATTGGTTTTATGGTTTCAAATTTACCAATGTAGTGATTGTCTTTACATACAATTTTCCTTCCTTGGAAAATTTGTGTTATTTTGGACACCTATATGTATTTATGAGGTGTTTATATTTCTTAATTGATATGATATATCATTAATGTATATATTCTCATGATATTATATGTTTCATTTAAAAATATACTTTTATTGGGAATATGATTCGATATTTTCAAGGTCGTACAAGACACGTGGAATTGTTAATGATTATTTTCCTTATGAATTATTTAGAAATTTCTATAAGTTAATTTACATTAATGAATATAAACAACACATGTAGTTAATTATCCCCCAATTGTTACTTTTTTATTGATAACATCATCATTCATTATTTTAATGGATCCTGATTTTTTGAAATAGAATATTGTGAAACCAATTTATTTTTATTGTGTTGATTATGTCCAAAATATCTTATTAACACACGTCTTCTCCATGGGTTTCTCATATTTAAGATATATTTCTATTTAATACATTTATTTCCTAGTGGTTTTTCATTTATCAAAGAAATTATTATTTAACCAATAATATTTTCATGGAATAATTAGGATTCAATGAGTTTGTTGGGAATGTAATTTAATTCCATG
Organism: Viscum album; assembly: GCA_963277665.1. Lineage (NCBI taxonomy): Eukaryota > Viridiplantae > Streptophyta > Magnoliopsida > Santalales > Viscaceae > Viscum > Viscum album. Next base: position 603,019,170 of record OY728126.1, read on the forward strand.
GGGTTCACATATTTAAAAGAGATTGTCATTTAACTCATATAGTTTCCAATGTTTACTCATGATTTAATTATTTTTTTTCATTTTTTTCATTTTCTATATCGATTGATCTTGTATGAATAAAATTTTTATTGAACTCGGTTCATTTCCACGGGTTATCCTAATTTCAATTAGACTATGGGGGATTATGTTTTTTTTTCAGCATGATAATTTTGTTTCCAATAAACTAATGGGATACCAACTTAATTTCTATGTTTTAATCAATTTTTAGTAAGAATACTGATTTTCTTCATGATTATTATTTTTTTTGTTCTGGGACATCAGAAATTATATGGTGGCCTATATAGTACCAGTTATACCCATTATAGCATAACATGTGGTGGCATTGATATCTCTATAATATCGTATTATAGGTTATACGATGGGTGAAACTGGATAGTACTCCAAAGCATTGGTTGATGAAAATTTTGGAAGTCAAAATTATGGATATTCCAATTGAATGTGTTTTAAAGGGTTTTATGAAAGTGATTCTATAAGATATAAAAAATCGATTTAATTTATTGATATGATTTGAGAATGTTTTTAATGATCTAGTTTTATATCACATGTCTAATGATTATTGAGTTTGGGGAATCTTTTCATTTCCATGCTTTCATATTTGATGGTCTAAGTATTAATGTGTTTGTGTTATTTTATTATTTTATCATGTAATTGGATTATATCACCATACACATATTAAATCATGTTCTCGTTGATGATATTTATCTATTAATACTTATTTTTTCCCTTAATGGGAATGTGATAACATTCTTATCAAGATTCATTTTCCTCATGTTTTAACTAATTATTTTTAAGGAATTATATATATATATATATATATGTATATTATTTTATATGGATTATGTTGATGAACTAATGTGAAATAATAAATTTTAGGATAAATGGGATAATTGATCCTTTTATGACCTTTGAGTCCATGTTTATATTTTTTTATGTAAATATTTTTCCTAATTTTATAAAACCATAAACATTTAATTTTCATGAGGTAGTACAAGAAACAACTTTTCCATTTGATGTAAAAAAAATTAAATAAAAAATTTGGTCTATAGATATTTGTATAAATGACAAAACTTTAATGTAATGGGTTTTAGTATAGGGTTTTGAGAGTATGGGTTCTGGGCTATTTTGCACATAATTATGTATCCACATTAGAGAAAATTAGTGAAAATTTGTGATTAAGATTTTTAAGAAATTGTATACAATTATAGGGAGTTATAGTGATCACTAATCACAAAATGTGTGTGATCAATATAATCTTTATAATAATGAAACCACATATAAAGAGGCATGGAATAGTGAAATGATAAAATCAAAAATTATGTTCATGGGACACCATTTTATATCATGTTCATTTGACTAAATTTTAGGAACATTTAGGAATAGATAAAGTACCATGATTTCATTCCATTTCATCGGAACAATCTCACCATGTATGGTTCTAGATCCCTGTGGATTGACCCTTTGAGCATTATTTATGTTTGAGGTTCTGAGATGAGGCTTGGAGGATGTCTGGAATAGTGTGTCTTCATAGATCTAGAAGCAAGGGTATGATTTCACATCATGAATAGTTACACAATTTTAAATTGTGTTTCAAATCATGTAATTTATTGGTGGTTGAAAAATAAATAATGTTAACTAGAATGATTTTTTCAAAAACATTGATATATTAGGATTATAGGACATGTAAAGGGATTCCCTTCGAGGGGGATTCATCCATAGGCTTCTATCGTTGAACGGAAATGAACTATGGTGATCCAAGGGGTGTTTTCCCTTCGTATTATAGCATTTTATCATAGTTTGATCTTGTTTAATCTAGAATATTATCTCTATGCAATGTAATTTTCTTAACCATTTTTCTAATTGGGTTTCTCCTAGTATTTTTAGTGCGGTTGTGATGCGTCGTCCTCAGATTGGCGTAGTTCTTACATAAGGAGTTATCAGAGATCTGTTGTGTGGTTTCTTCTTATCCAAAGAACATTTGAGACTATTTGAGGTAGCAGGTTAATTTCTTCTATATTTAATAATATGAAATCACAGAGTTAAAATGATTTATCCCCCTATATTGAAATAAAATTCAACAAATAATTATTTGAAACAGATTAATGAATTTGTATTGATCACATTTTGATTTTTCTGCATTGTACTGTGATAATAGTTTGAATCTTGATTACTTAGATAGTGTGAAATCTATCATTTTCTTGGATTAGAATGTTGTTATTAATATAAATAGATGAATAATATAAAGTATTAGTTAATTGATAATTAATTGGATGATGTAACTAAAGAAGAATTTTTAATGAATCTGGTTTTTTTAATTTGATGATAATCAAATTGATGCAACTATGTGTGTTTATTTAAATTGTTTAATGAACATGAATCATGATGATGAATTTTGATAATGAAATAATTGTATGGTTAAATTATTTTTATAATTAATTTTTGATAGATTTGAGATATTGTTTCATAGTATTCCTAAATTTGAAATCTATGATAGTGAATTAGTTAATTAAAGACAGAATAAAACTGGTTGTGTGATAAAATACATAGTAATTGATGGGCCTGATTATTGAATTTCCTATAAAGGCCATGTGTCATATGATTTAGAGATATGTAAGGTCTTTTTTTATGAAGGATATATTCTTTTATTTAGGTACAAGACCCATGTTACTATATTTTTTCCTACTACTTGTGATGTGTTGTTAACCATGGATGTATGATCCTAAAGGGATATTGTGGTATCTAGGGTAGGGGGTATGGATGTGACATGACCATGTGATGGAATAGTCTATATAGATATTATGGTATGTGGGAATGGAGGAATGAATGTAACATGAGTTTGGGATGGCTGATCCTATAAAGATGTTGTTGTATGATGACTGTGGATGCTTGATTATTAAAGTTGTAGTTGACGCTTGGAGAGCCGATATGCATTTGTATAAGCATGTGGGTGTTGGGGAGGACACTAGAGATAAAAAATGATATGAATCTAGTCTTAACGGTTGTTATGAAATTTAAATGCTTATTTGAATTAGTTACATATCCAAAAACCTTGTTTTTTTGTTTATATAGTTTCCTTTTTTCACTGCTTCAGTTATATGGTTTAGGTAACTATACTTCTAAAAGATACAAAGACACATTGGGTATGCATGATTCTTTCTAAGTTTATCTTCTTGTGTTTGGATGAGTCTACACTCTTTCTATAGTTGGTGATGACTTGACATGTAGTTCATAGTCTCACCATTTGGAGATCCTTGTGTTTGTTAGGTTTAAATGTTTTCCTATAATAACTAGTAATGTGGAATGTAATTATGTTACTTAATGAATAAAAAATTTCACCAACAAGGTTGGAGCTTGATGGGTTACAATGCTGAGGTTGGCATTCTGAGAAGCCATGGACTTTGTTTTCTTATTCCAAGAGTACATGGAACACTATTTTAATGTAATGTGGAAAATTTTCATGGTTAATTAATGGTAAAATAATTAATTAATGTAAAGTGAAAATGATTAAATAGGTATAAAATAACATAATCTATCTCTTTAAAAGGTTTTGTTCTTATATTATTTCTAGTCTTAGAAGTGGCCACCATGAGTTTGAGAGATATTAGATGTATTTTAGTTTAAGAAACTAATATTCCCATAGTGTGGTTTGATCTATATTATATCATGTATCATTTCAGTTTCTACACACTACACTACCCTATCTGTTAAGGAAACTCACACCCTAAGGATTATGATCCCTAAGGGTGTTTTCCCTAACATCACAATGAGATTATAGATGGATGACTACTGCATTTTACCACACTATATTTTATTTATAGCTACATATTATGTGATACATGGTGGTTAGTTTAACCCATATATGTTCATTGAGGGATTTAATTTCTTTTTGATATTTCACACACATGCGTTCTAGATATAGATTCATATAAACTACTATAGGAATAATTAGTATAGGTTTTGATGGCTTGAGGTATAACACTCGATGTATGATACATATTATGTTGGATGTGGTGGATCCAAGACACTTTATTGTTTCATTTTTTTATGTTGAAGTTGTGGTGTGATCCACCTAGTGCATGTTGTGGTGCTTTGCTCAGGTGTTTGCAGGCTAACATTTTGGGAGGGATAATCTCAACAAGTTTGATTTTGGGGAACTGTGGGAAACCAGTGGGGAAGAGATATCATGATACACATGATATTCATTATTATATGTCTATGTATGTGAAACATGGTGATAGTATACCTAGTGAGGCTGGGAACATAGTTTACATATTTATATTATGGGTTACATTCACTTGATGATCATTATGAATTAGCATTATTTCTTAACCTTGTTTATAAGAGGCTCTGGGGAGGAACCTACTATGTATACATTTATATTCACCCTGTGTATATATAAACATAATTTTATGTTAGTTGGAGTAGGTTATAAATATTGAAGGTTATTACTAGCTGGTGGGTTTTACAGTAGAAGATTGGGACTAATTGTCATTATCGTCTTTACCTTTTTCGTGCTTGTATATTTACAATTCAGTTGTAGTAGTTCTTTCATAACATTACATTTTTTTACTTGGTTTTTCATTTATATTATAGTCTGAGTAGGAATTGGTTGGTATATATGTTCTCTCTCACTTTAACATGTGTTCTACTAGAGGGAAATGCCTCCCATATAAGTATTTATTATACCCTCTTTGTTAGTCTCCAACCCATGGACAATAATATACATAGAACAATAATCCCCTGATCCTATCATTCAAATGGTAAATAAGGTGTAATAAAGCATAATGAATAATAAGTGAAAGTACCTCATCACCTAAACAAGTATACTAAGTTCCCAGATTCACTATGTATACACTCACCAAGTATCACATACAAGGATGTATAATAAATAATATCAAGGGTACCTTGCTACGGCTTCCACACTATTTTTTTCTTTACACCAAAAAATCCCATCTGGAGAATATCTATCTAAAGAGGCTATCTCATAAACACCTACTCAAATAACCAAATCATGAACCTCATCCATGAAACCACCATGTACACATAACAAATTTTTACCATGTAGTTTCAATGTTCTATCACACCCCCCATAATCTGTATCATACATCAGTTATTATACCTTAAGTCCCCACAACCCATACATGGAGTAATTATATTCAATCCATCACAACACATACATGTTATACCTATATTAGTCCATATAAATCTATATCTACAATACATGTCTATGGATTAACACAAATACATTACCAACACCAATAAGAATATATAAGGAAAACTAAAAGTGCATCATACAAACACAAGTAACAACTAATAGAAGAGATTGAAGTTCATTGGGGGTAGTCATCCATCCATCCTCTTATCAGGATTTCATGAAAACACGCCATAGGGTTCATGAATCCCCTATGTATTAGTTTTCATTAACTGATATGGGTAGAGTAGTGTATAGAAACTCAAAAATAACATTATATAATATATCTCACAACCACATCATGGGAATATCCAAGTATTAGACTCAACTACCGCTAACGTTTCTTTGAATCCTGGAGACCCCTATTAAGATGAGATATACTATAAAAACATAACCATTTAAGGAGATATATTAAGATATTTTTTCCATTTTTATTTATTTTTACATTATTTTAATTAAGTATTTAACCATTAAATTACCATGAACATTTTCCACATTGCATTAAAATGATTTTCCATTCCCTTCAGTCATAAGAAAATCGAGTCCATGACTACTCAAAATTCCTACATCATATATGCTTCCCAGCAAGCTCCACCCCCATGGTTTATGAATTTATTAATTAATTACCAACATTAAATTACATATTACCATGTATACGAGGGAAAAATTATATTCTACCAATCATAGGGGGCACAACATGATGAGAAGAAGAACAATATGTATAGTGTTTTTCATCTATAATAGCAGCATAGACTCGTCAAATAATGAGAAGTTGAACATGTAATACATGTGGCATACCCCACACATTTTCACATCTATTGGATGGAGAGTAACCAAGACCATCATCCTCAAGTAGTGGGGAATAGAATGATGATAAACAAAAATATGGTCATTGGCCATTAAACTGATTTGAACACGCATCCAACTTTTATATAAATGTGTAATCCCCCCAAAAAGACCCATTTCATTATCTATGATGACCTCCTCAAAACCAACATGAATAATTTGATGCATTTCACCACTCGAAGAGTCAATGGTTCCCTCAACAACTAGGTTTAACCTCCCCTTATACCATAATATCCCTTTAGGATTAGCAATCTTAGGCTCACAAACACGTACGGGCCTCCACAACCCACATAAAACAACACCCCTCAAGGATCAGCCATCCCACGTTCACACCATATCTGGCCCTCCATACCCCATGTACCACAATATCCCTAAAGGCTCATCCATCCAAGGAAATCAACGTATTATAAGAATCCGAAATAAAACATAGAAACCAGGATATTGACCCAAATGCAAGGAATTTATCATTCACACTCAAAGAACCACCGTGGGTCCAAAGAACAATTATCATGGCCTTTATAATACATTCATAAACTGAGGACCATAAAGGCATTATATTTTTTCACACAAATTGATATTATTCCATCTTGAGTGAACTGATTCATTATCACATGATTGAACTATGGGAAACATGTTATATAAGCTATCATAGATATCACATATATAATAACCAATAATTTTATCATGCTTTTAAGTCCATTATAAACTTGAATCATCATACTTTTGGTTTGTTAACCAATTTCATTAAACATGAAAACTTTCATCAATTTAATTAAATTCAAATTAAAAAAATAGCATAAGGATTCATTAAACATGACTCATTAATTACATTATCCAATCAAATATAAATTGATTTTTACTTTATGTTATTTGAAATTTTCAGTCACTCAAAAAATTATAATCCAAGAATGGAATTTATATTACAATATATATTCAATCAAGAGGATACATCTTATCAATGTACAAAGAATCAACATCTCTATGCGATCAATACCAATTTTTTAATCCATTTAATATAATTATTATATTATTTTCATTATGATCTAGTGGGATAAATCTTGCTAACTCTATGATTTTATGTAAATATCTATGCATTAAATACCAAACTCAAAATGTTTTCAACATTCTTTTCATGAGAACCGACCAACTAATGAATCTCTGATCACCCCTCTTGTAATAACTTTATCTATACAATTCTTATATGACACAACCACACTAACTAAAACAAATATAAACACCATTAGAACCATGTGTAAGCAAAATAAAGAGCCTAATGGAAATATACAAAAGTAATTGAGATGAAACTAAGAAAAATTGCGATAAAATGAAGGAAGAATTCACCTTCAATCACCACAGATCACCACAGATCGAAGGCAGAAACCCAAAGATTGAAACCCCTTGAAGTGAATAAAAAATGATGATGAAGAGGGTTGTTGTACTCCTAAAACGATGAAGTGTTCCACTACATCCATAGTTTTTTTGAAAAACCATAGTAGTTGAAACAGGTAATAACATACATCTGTAGTGAATTATATGGTGTGTGATCCCCATTCATGTCGTGTAATCCAAAATTTTTGATTATCACTAAAAACAAGTCAAATATCCAATTTATTTATTATTAAAAACTGGATCTATTACATGATGTGAAATCCACAATCATTTCATGTAACTCTTCAGGACATGAAATTGTTCACCTAATTCTAGCTGCTTGTAGCTGAATTACTCCAGACATCCTCCAATAATCCCTTTAGAACTTATAGCCTTAGAAAAAAGAAAAGGGTCGATCCATGTGGAATATTTCCCTTACAGTAGATACCCTATAAAATATATCATCATATATAATTGAAAACCAACCATGAGAGGAATATAAATGGTTCATGTGAATATTCCCCCTATGAGATACCTATCAAATATCTTTCCACCATAGGAGCTCAACCACAACACAAAGTGATGGCTGAGATTGGTTGTGACATGAGCCCAGGATAGTTTATCCTAGAGGGATGTTTCTACGGTCCATCAATAGGTGGTGATGACATAATAGATAGTTCATATACTCACTCAGTTTAGATCCTTATGTTTGGTAACTTTGAATATTTTTCATATAATAACTAGTAATATGGAAAGAAATATTGGCAATTAAAGAATAAATGTTTAACCCATGGTGTTGGATCTTGATGGGATGCAATGATTAGGTTGGAATTATAAGAAGATTTAGACTTGGTTTACTTATGCCTAGAGGTCATGGAACATTGTTATAATTTAACGTAGAAAAATTTCATGGTTAATTAATGATAAAATAATTAATTAAAATTGTGTGAAACTAATGAAAAGTTACAAAATTACTTGATTTAGCTCTTTAGAATGTTGAGTTCTTATTGAATATCTTGTATTAGTCATGGAATCCTATATTCAGAGAGAGGATCGGTACATTTGATTCAAATATTGTGATATTCTCAGAGTAAGGTTGTGATTTATACTATATCAGGTAATTTGTTTTTTTTTATATACATTACTCAACCGTATTCATTACGAAAACCAACACCTCATGGATTATGATCCATGGGGGTGTTTTCCCCAACAACCATATAAGATGATGGATATATGACTACCCCATTTGACCCCACTCTATTCTCTTTGTATTTACTTGTGTCGGTATACACGATGGTTAGTTTTATCCACATATGTGTGTAGAGGGCTGTAATGGCTTGTAGTTATTTCACACACATGCATTATGGATATAGTTTTATACAGACTACTATAGATATATCGTGTATAGGCTATGATGATTGGAGGACCCTTACTCTGTGTATGTGATATGATGGACTATGGTATAACATCAGATTCATGATACACATTATGTGGAATATTGTGGATCTAGGAAGCTTCTTGGTTACTTTTAGTTTCATGTACATGGTGGTGTGATGAATGCGATGAATATTGTGGTTCTTTTCCCAGGAGTTTACAGGATAACAAAAATGGAGAGATATACTTAAGATGATTGATGTTGTGGAAAAGCATAAAACAGGTGAGGAATCAGCAGAAGGGTAACCTTGATATTCTTTATTATATGTCCATGTATGAAAAACATGGTGAGAGTAGCCATGGTGAGGCTGGTAACTTAACATACCTATTTGGGTGATGGGTTAGATTTACTTGATGTTTACTGTGCTTTAGCATAATTTCTTTCTATTTTCACAAGAGTATTTTTGGGGATCCTACTGAGTATATTGTTATACTCACCCTATGTGTATATAAACTTTTTTAAGTTAGTTGAAGTAGGTTGGATATTAGGTGGGTTACTACTAACATGGTGGTTTTGGATGAGATGATTGGGATTCCTTGTTAGTTTCATCTTTACTTTGTTTTTGTTCTTGTACTTTTCATATTCAATTGTAGTATTCCATGCATAATATTACATTTTTTACTTGAGTTTTCATTTTTTATTGGATTCTGAGGAGGATTTCATTGGTTTTTATATTATATCATTCTATTTAATTTGTTCTGTTATAGCGTAATTCCTCCCATATATTTTTTATTATTCCCACAGTGTTAGTCTCCTACCCAAGGCCTATAGTATACTATGTATGATCCTCCATGAAGCCTCTTTTGTAAAAGTCAATGAAAGAATGTTATTGTGTAGAGAACATCAAATGAGACTAACTCATCTTCAAAATAGGTATAATATGTTCCTAGCCTCACTATATCTACTCTCACCATGTATCTCATACATGGAAATATAATGAGGTATATCAAGAGTACCCCGCTACAGTATCCCCAATGGGTTTACACATTTCCCCAATGTCGCATGTCATGAGAATCTCTTTCTAAAGAGTTTATCCCACTGAAACCTGGTTGAAACACCACAATATGAACCTCATTCATCAAACCACCATGTCCACATAACCAAATGATTCCATATAGTATCCAGGAGCCATCACATCCTTTATAACTTGTATCTGATGATGGGTATTATTGCTCAATCTATCATAACACATTCAGATATTAAGGATCCTCAAGCTATAACAATGCATACAGGTTTTGCCTATAATAGTCCAAAGGAAACTATATCAAGAATACATTTTTGTTAAATAACCATAAGCCATTATAGACCTATTAATACATATACATGGAATACATACTAAGGTGAACACCAAACAAGTAACTACTAGGAGAAGAGATCAAGGTCAAATGGGGTAGTCAGCCACCCATCCTCCCATTGTGATGTTGGAAAAAAGACCCTCATGGATCAGTATCCCTTAGGTTTAAGTTTCCATAAACAAATATGGTGGAATAGTAAAAAGAAGCACATAATGTATGTGATATAATATATCTCACCACAACACTATATTCATATCCTATTCATATAATCAACTATAGCTAGCCTCTCACATAATCTCTCCTGTAACTGATAAGACCATCTATCTAATAATAGCACAACCATTTGTAGAGATATATTGAGTTATTTTATCACTTTTTGTTAGATTTAATTTATATAAATTAATTATTACACTAGTAAATAACCATGAACATTTTTACTGGTACATTAAAATGAAGTCACATTCCCACCAGACATATGAAATCCAAGTCCAAGACGTCTTGGGATTACAACATCAAAATCACATCCCAAAAAGCTTCAAACACATGGGTTATATATTTATTCATTAAATGACAATGTTACATTACATATGAATAGGTTTTATAAGAATCATTCTATGCTACCAATCACAAGGGGTTCCCCATGGTTGGATGATGAACTACCTGTTGAGTCTTTTCAACCTATAGCAGGATCATAGACTCATCATACCACAAGAAGCTAAACATCAAAATCATGAGGCATAAAACACATGTCTTAAAATCACTAGGATGGAGAGTAACCAAAACAATCTACTTCATGTAGTGGGTAATCAAAATAATATTAAGAAAAATATGTTACATAGCCATGAATATGATTCAAACAAGAATCAAGATTTCATAAAAATGGGTAAGCTCAATTTCCACTCATTCCATCATCTATGGTGTCCCTACTAACACTAAAATGAATTTCCTAATGCATTTATCTAATCTAGGTATCAAATTATTTCTCAACAACTAGGCCTCCACTCCCCTCATACCATAATAGCCCTCTAGGCTCAGCCAATCTAGGCTCACAAAACATTCGAGTCTCCCCTCCCTACATACCACAACAACCCTCTAGGATCAGCCATTCTAGCCTCACAACATATCTGTGCATCCATACCCTACATAGAAAAACATACCTCGAGGATCAGACAACCCAATATCGAAAAATATAACAATAAACATAAATCAAATATAAGAACTCTGCTTTTGGACATAATTTCTAACATCCATTCTTGACAAACAAGGATCTCTCACAGCTCCACAGCACATGCCACATGGCCTTTACAATAAAAAAGGAATTTCATGACCAATAAATTCATTATTTTTTATCTCAAAAACATTTCGTATTCCATATTGAATTATCCTATTCGTTATCACATGTTCCAAATATGATAAATTTAATAAATATGTTATCATAGGTATCAAAAATCATTTAAGGAATTTATTTAACATGCCCTTTATTCCATTATCTACATCCATCATCAGGCTACATGTTCATTAAAAAACTAAATTAAACATGAAGATTTCTATTAATTTTATAATCATCAAATTATATCAACAACAAACCAGATTCATTAAAAATTGATATTTAATTCCATTATACAACTAATTATCAATTATTTTCAACTTCACGTTTAGTACCAATTTCATTCCATAACAATATGATAATCCAAGGAAGTCATTTATATCAAAATATTTATAAAACTATGAGGAAAACATTATCATGATACAAAGAAGAAACATTGATATGTGATCAATATCAATTCTTCAATTATATTAAAATAATTTCTAGGTTAATTTCATTTGGATTCAAGGATATAAATCATTCTCACTCAATGATTTAAATAAATAGAAATGTAAATAATACCTTAATTCAATAGCTCATAGATGTTATTTTCATGAGAACTGACCATGCAAAGGATATCTGATTACCTATTCTATAAGAACTAAATCCATCCGAGGATGTCATAGAACAACCACATGAAATGAAACCAATATAAATGCTATTATAATCATGGGTAAGAAAAATATATATCACAATGAGAAGATAAAAGATGAAATGAGACTAAATAATGAGAAACAGCTAGAAAACAATGGATGAATGCACCTTGGATCACTATAGATCACCAAAGATTGAAGAGAGAATCACGTTGCTTGACCCACATAAATGTGAATAAAAAATGATGATGAATAGAGCTACCAGATGCCTCTAATGTAGAAGAGTGCTACTACAACTATAATTTTTGTGAAAAACTTGAGTAGTTGAAACTTTTAAAAACATACATCAGTATGGAATTATATGATGTGGAATCCCCATTCACATTTTGTAATACTAAAATTTCTTATTCCACCAAAAAAACTAATCACTTAATCATATTATTTATTTTTCAAACCCAAATTTATTACAGGATGTGAAACCGAATTCCATGTGACTTAACTCTTCAGGCCATGAAATCCTTCACTTGATTCTGTATTCTATAAACAGATCTACTTCAGACATCCTCTAATAATCCTTCAATCACCCATATCCTCAGAAACATGCAATGGATCAATCCGTGATGATCTCTGAAATTATATTAGATACCTGTTAAACCATTACAATCATAGAGAATCCAAAACCAACAATGATTTTTATTGAATGGGGTCATTTAATTAGCAACCATGTGAGGTACTTTTCAAATCTCTTTCCACCACTAGAGCTCAACCATCAAACTAGGGGAAGAAGATAAAACAATTCAATAATCATTACCTACTCCAAAACACTCTAATGTGGGACATACCTCTTCAAATAGAGGAAGCCACAATAATAAACAAGAGTAATCCATCTCAACAGAAAAATGTACAACTAAAAAATGAATAGAGTTACAAGAGAAGTGTTAATCACCAAACAAATTGAGGTACTAAATTTGTATCTACCAATCTAATTGCCATGTACTCTCCTCCATTACCAACATATCACCATAATACAATAACCTAGGGCACCTATGAAACACCTTCTCATGTCGGTATTTATTTTAATAAGAGGCTCCTCAATGGTCACATCATTGTCATCATTGATCATTCCCCAAACTATGATGTGAGTGCCTTTATGAAGAAAAATATGGAGTTTTTCTATGTGAAAAATATAATGAATCTAGAACATAATTAGGGGAAGTGATAACCTATAATTCATTTCTCTAACACAAGATAATAGTTTAATAGGTCCAACAAATCTGGGAGAATGTTTACTTCCATAGTCAGACATTCACTGCAAATGATGGTTATTAACCTTCAAGAACACATGATCCCCAATATTGAAATCCATATGTCTTTTAATTTGTTAAAAATAGGATTTATAACAATACTACACTGCTATCATCCTCCAACAAATCACTTAAATTATCTCTATTTTATTCTGTACTATTTCCTTCTGAATAATTGCTGACACTCTGACCAAAATCCAACACAATTTAGAATAAAATGGTAACCAATACAGGGCTTCAAATGGGGCCATACAAATTGTAGAGTGAAAAATATTTTGGTTATATACATTTACCAAGGGTAGTTGTGTCATCTACATACCTCCAAACTCTAGGACACAAGATTGAATCATTTCTCCAAGAGTCCAGATGATCCACTATGTCCGACCTTCAGTTCATGAATTAAAAGTAGTGATATATCATAGCTGAGAACCAAAAGTATAATTGATACCTAACGAAACCTTGAATGTAAAATGATTTTCACAATCTAAAATTATCATCCTCGGGACTCTGTGGGGACTCTCCTCCTCCTCCATATACTACTCGTCAAAACCAAATATCATATCTACTCCTTCACCACTATAAATTGGTCTAATTTCATCAAAAGATCCACTTCCATCCATATAGTTTCATATCCTCCCAAAGAATGAGTTAAACCAATTAAAATTTCCATTGAGATGTCCTCCCACTTGCAATGAGGCACATATTGTTTTAGGAATAATCCACAATGTACACGGTGCTCCTCCTTCACCTTATGGTAGACCAAACATTGAGAAACAAACTCTACAACTTCATGCATCACCCCAAGCCACCTAAACATACCTATTTGATCTTAGTACATCTTTTTAACACAAGGTTTTATTGCTAAAGGTGAACAATTGAACTCTAAGAGAACCATGTTATGCTTCACCAAAGGAACAATAATCATTCCCTGAAACAACACAAAATATTTTTTATCATTAGACCATCCATTTGGGGCCTTACTACAAACTAATCAGTTTCATTAGACCTCCACCTCAATATCCCAAAATTGGGAGTCTACACCTACTTCACCCGATCTGATTTCACTATCATCTAAAAAATGTGACCTATGTCCCTGAATTCTCCAATATCAAGGTTAAATGTTGAATGTTCTGGCCTCACACTCCAAGAATAACCTATTTCATTCAATGCATCAGTTTTTGAAATCCTTCTCAATATATATGTTACATAATTTACCATTATAGGTGTATATGAAATATTGATGTCGTAATCCTATAAGAACTACATCCACCAACGTTGATGAATTATCATATAAAATTGATTGAAAACAAACATCAATCTCTTATGATGAGTAAAGATCAAAAACAGCTCACCCATGATTTAATTTATTCAAAAAAAATTGTTAAACCCCGATAATAAAAACAATAGATCATAGGTGGAATAGTTACACTAGTGGGGAATTAAATACCAATATCCATAATAAATTTCTAATATTCTCTTCATGACATCACAGCCCCACCAAAAGCACAAAGCATCACATAAAACATCAAACTGAACTCCATATGATGGAAGACAATGAACTTTATCATTGAGAATCTTCTCCTTTATATACTCAAAAGTCGTATGGAACTATGTAGTCCACATGAATGATTAATTTTTTTTGGTTAGTGATGTTAGAGAATTTGAAACCCTTGATAAACCGACTATAAACCTCGTACAATACAGTGCAAGACTAAGGGATCATTGTACCTATGCCACTGTCTTTTTGGCTTCACAAGAAACAACTACTTATACCTTCGATTTATCCTTATATTATCCCTTCTAGGATACAACATTTCCAATGAAATTAAATTTTTTATCCCAAAATTCATAGCTTGAAAACTTCCCAAATAGCTGCTCATGATGAAGGACTCCCAAAACATAACATAGACATGATCCATGCATCTCTATAGACATGATGTAAAAAAGGATTTCATTTAAGAATACCACAATGATCATATCTAAGAACACACAAAACATAGCATTAACTAACCCCATAAGCATAGTTGGATCATTCATCACAATGAATAGAATCAATAAAAACTTGTAATCCTCCTAGAGAAAATGGAGAGAACTCATCAGAATATCCTCATCCATCAAATGCATCTATTAATTTACTGACTACAAATATACCTTCAAGAACCAACATTTATCATTCAACTAATCGAATAGATCATCGACATGTGTAAGAGGATAGAGGTTCATCTTTTTCATGTGGTTCATGTGATGATAATAGATAAACAACCATAAAAATCTATCAACATTCCTTGTGAAAAAATAGGTCACCCCATGGTGACACACTTGTCCAAAAAAACCACACATCAAAAAAACATTGATCTTTATACATAGATCTCACAACTCAGAAGGTTTCATCTTATATGAAGATATCATAAATGGAGACATTATAGGTTGTAGTTCGATCTCGAACATGATCTCTCATCCAGTTAGGTTAATAATACAACCTCCTCTAAAAATAAATATGGGTACTCATATATCACCATGGGAAACATCAACCGCTGAACCTCTGAGAAACTCATCATCATACCATTCTTCAAGGATGATAAGGATAGAACATGCCTCTATCCCATTTTAGGGTCTTTCTCACCAATAAAAACTACTGAATCTCCATAAGAATAGATGAAATGAACCATCCAACTGATGAAATCTATGACAACCTACACCAAATACAAAAAATATGTGCAATATATGATATTATATGGTTATATTCATAATCATATGAAATCCCCTAAAGAGTATAGATGCTGCAAAACTATCCCATAGTTTATAAATACTTGAAAAATGTTACCTCAGCCTCCAACTATAATTTTCCACATAAATGAAAATAGAATTATCTCTACCTCATGTTCTAAAGCATTGAATAATAATGTTAATGTGAAGGATTACATAACTCTTAGATAAAACAAGGCATACACCCTAGTACTAGAACAGAAAAGGGTACCTCGAATGATATCTGGTTCCCTTATCCTAATAATAATTAAAGCATGAATCTAACAATGACATGCTATAAATACCCTATGATGATGATAGAAACACATACTCAATATAACTCTAATCTCTTGGGTGGGGAGAATCCCAGGGATTCCCCCTTCCGACCTTATCTACTCCCAATTGATCCCAAATTGGTGCAACCTTCTACTGATGCCTCAGCTAGAATTTCCTCAATGGAGGAACTTGATGTGTAACAAATGGAGTATTCTAACTTCTAATAAATATCTATAACTCTCACTAATGAAGACCATATCAACCTAAATAAAACGATTAGTTAGATCCCTTATAATAGGCTTAAGATCCACTATCCCTGAAGAAATGAGTCATTGAGGGATGAGACCTACCCCTGTCTTATTAGAAGCAATTATGTCTGAACAAATGTGAACCTCATACCCAAACTCTATATCATGGGTTATACTAACTAATCTCATGTCATAAAGTTATATATCAACGTAATGTCCACTTAATGGCCTAGTTTATCACTATCACCTCAAGATACATATTTAACATAAACGGGGTGACCTAACACTAGATATATGAATGTATGGTGTCCTTGAAATTACCCACCCTAGTATCCTTATCTATTAATAATCCAAAAGAATATAACATATGGTTCCTGAAATAGATACCAAAATCTCACTCACTGGATGTCCCATGTCAATGGGTAAGAAACTCCCGGCAGCTGGCCACAATCATGGTATAAGAAATAATTCCAACTCTTAACTGGTCCTCGAAATCCTCCCTTTGGACTAATAACACTTCATGTTATATGAGTTACAATAACCAAAACTCCATCACTACACCACATAGAATCATCATATCTAATGAAACTCAGTGCTCCTTCCAAGATCAAATTGAATTGATGGCCATCTCAAACTCCCATATCCTTTCTTCTATGATTGTATCTGAAATAGAGCCATCATACTTCTGTAGAAATTGGAAATGAAAATATTTATGTTCCCTCCCTAATGTATCTTTATCATCAACCACTAATCAGAAATGTCAGTTCCCAACATTTATAACCAATCAGTGTGTGCCTATTTTTTCTCTTCAGGTTCCTTCATTGTGGTAGTTCCAACTGATGGAATATCAATAGGATTATCTAGTTTGGGATCAGTAGTGAGTAGTTGGGACGTGAAATGGAATGCCCTGGGATGATACCTATCCTCATAGAGGAGATATAATACATGAATGTGTATTTCATTATGGTCAGATAGGAAATGGATAAGGTTATAGTCAATATTATGATTTAGTGTGCCCATTTCCAGGAGATCCAAAAGTTTTCAGGGCACCATTTTCTTGTTATAATCTTAGGTGAATGTATTATTTAATCAAAGTGTAACACACTACATAATATCACCTACCCTTGACCTTGATTTATGAATTTATTTAGAGGTACTTATAGTTCCCTTATAATTGACCACACCAATTAGTGGTCAAGCTATCTTTTTAAATTATACTGAAATTGTAATCTAGTTCTGGGGAAGCTCCACTCTTGATGAGATTTACTATGTTTATGAATACAACCATATGCCATCATCCTCAACATGGATTTTTTGTATTCAGTCTAATTTTTTTTATTTATTTTCTGAGGAGTATGTTTGTGTTCATCGATGCAAATGGAGAAACATTACTGTTTGTTAGTGAGCGAGACCCTCATGTGGTTCAGAGGCATATTCCATACATGTAATCCTTTTTGGATAAGTTGATTTTATGTTCATGGAGGATAACTAGTTAGTGATTAATATGTTCATAAAAGAGTGCACTATTATATTTCTAGAGAAGGTAGAAGCATTACCCCCCCTGAGAGATATCAGTTTCAAGATAAAACTATAGCCACACCTGTCTCCCATGTTGATGTATCTATATATGATGGCTACTTTAGGGTTTAAATAGGTGCTAATATTGTTATATGGTATATTGTTGTGTGGTTTTTTTCATATGAGTGTGTCACTAGGGGGGTGCACCGTTTCTGGTCATATGGAAGGCTGATGACAGTTCGTGGTTATGTGTCAATCGTCGTTTCTTGACCACAGTGATAGTGATAAACTACTATTCTCATCCCCAAATTGATGATTTATTCCATCAGTTGAAGGGTACATGTTGGTTCTCAAATATTAATTATTAGTTAGGATATCATTAGATTTTTATTAAAGATGGAGATATTTTTAAAGTTTTTTTCATTATCTCTATGGAAATTATGTGTTTTTTGAAATGTTGTTCGGTGTGACTAATATTGTAGCTCTGTTCATGTGTTTAATTTACACTATGTTCTATGCATCCATAGATAAATTATTGGTTGTTTTCATAGATGAAATCCTTGTGTAATTATCATCTAAGGAGGATCATTTAGAGCACCTGTGTTCCATTTCGAGATTCATTTTTCATGATTATATTTCTTGGATGTTAATAAAATGTTAGTTTTGGTTTCAAGTTGTCTGTTTCTTAGGGAATGTAGTATCCTAATAGGGATTTGATATGGATCCAGAAATGGTATAAGTAGATGTGTATTGGGAATCCCCCAAGTAATTGGAAGAGGTGTTAAATTGAATTAGTATTTTAGGATGCTATAGGTGGTTTGTAGATGATTTATTGTGGGTTGCGACTCCTTTGACAGTGCTGACTAGAAAAAGATAGTATTTTTTTTGGATTAATAGTTTCAGAAAGCATTGATGTATCTGAAGGTGAAGTTGTTCAGTGGTATAGTTCATTGTCTTCCAGCACAAGATGACCAGTTTAATGTTTTATATGATTCTTCTCATCGTTTATTGGGTTATGTTATGATATAGTAGATATTAGTCTTTTATTATGGGTTTTATATGTTATATCCCCATTAGAATAACTATTCCACCCACAATCTCATGTTATAAGAAGATGGGTTTTCCCTTATGTTATTTTTACATTACCCCATAAGTGAGAATTTTTTTTGTCTTCACTGATCATAAGATCATATTGTATGTTTTCTCTCTTCATGACATGAACATTAATCAACATCAGTAGATGGAGTTATTATAAGATTTCAAATATTATATTTATTTTCAACTAGAGAAAGGTAATGTTGTATCCAATGCATTAATAATTTATTTGTGTAGTTATGTAGCGCATGAATTATGTGATTCTTGTATAGTTATAGTATACCATCAATATATACACCTAGATAAGGGGATTTTAGGGCTATAGGATGTCATTTTTAGATGATGGAATAGTCTGTTCTAGATTAATAGGTGTAATATTCCCATTTAGGGATCTTGAGGTGGATTTTTGGAGAGACTGATTTGTTTGTGGTGATGCCTATAGAAGTTGTTGTGAGGGTGAAAAACATTGAGTGTAATTCCAAGTAAGGCTCACTATTCTTTTGGCGATGTGAGAGATGGTAATCAAAGGGTTCTATAGTTCACCCTTTCTAGTACATCTAGGCATGACAAATAAGTAATGATATTTGATATGTCAGTTTTGGTGTTCTGTATTGATGTGTGAAGATGGAGTGTTTTGTCTAAATTTTTCATTTTTCTGAAGATAATGGTTGATAAACATGTTTCTGGTGGTTTTCTCCAATAATAATATGTTCCTCAGTTGATTTTGGATGAAAAATCGATGTACATTGATTCAAATTTACATTGACCTCATGATGACTATGATTCTATATGGGTAATAGTGTATCTATTAATGAAATCATCCCACTTTAAAGCGATCAAGCAGTAGAGATGAGTGACGGTTTTGTTAAACTGGTATATGGAGAAGGCGGTGAGAATCCAAGATGTGTAGAAGAATGTCATTTCTAATCGAAATCCTCATTTACCTCCATTTTTTGGAGAGGTTTTATTATTTTTCATCTTCCCAACTATGAATTAGAAGTACTTTTCATCAACAGATATATAGTTAGATTGATCATACTATCTAAACTATTGAATAAATATTTATCTCTTATTACCTAGACTTTTGAGGGTCATGGATGAGTCATCTACACTGGGTATAATTTACTATCAATAACATTTTTTACTCCACCATCAGTATAGTGCTATTTGAAACATTGTATAGAAAACCATTCTATTCTTCGTTATTCTGAATTGGGGATAGAGAGTCAGTAATTATTATATAGAAACATGTTCAAAATAAAATAGATGTTGTTCAGGTGATTTGTGAGTGGATGAAAGAAATGAAGTATCATCATAAATCATATACCGATCGTAGGAGAAGTCATATGGAGTTTGACAATAGGGATCATGTTTTCTAAAAGGTGACTCTCTATCATGGGTAGTGATGTTTTGGTCATAGTTGAAAGCATTATCCCTTGTTTGTTGAACCATTCGACATGTTGCCTCATGGTCCAGCCATAGAGTATAGGGTACCACTTCCCCCACATACGATCCATATACACAATTCATTACACAAGTTGTAGCTCCTTCATTATCTTTATAATGAAACTCACATCATCTATTATGGTGAGATCAATTTTGATGATGATGAGACCTTCACAAAGGGGATTGTAGAGATCTAGGACCACAAAGAGAACGTGTTTTGTGGTCTTGATATCCCTTTGAATCATGTATTGTAGTGAAATAGTGGCATGGAGGATTTTACCTAGGAACATGAGTCACAGATACATTCTTAGTAACCTGAGCAATTTGGTTTTTATCTCTTCTCTTATAACTCTTTCCATTTTTCTCATTGTAGACCATTTAGGTTTTGTGATATAGCTTTCTATTGTTCCCTTTTTTTTATTTCAATCTTTTGAGATGTATCTCCTCAGAGAGAGTGATTAGGATCTGGTTTAGGTTGTTTCATTGTTTTTCTTTGTTCCCCTAATGTGGTGTTGAGATATATGGTGGCGAGAGCTTTGAGTGGTATCTAGAAATGTGGATGTTCATATGACCCCATTATGTTCTTCTATGGTTTGGTATTGGATTTTTTTGAAAGAGAATATTTTTTAGAGGTCTCTAATGTATGTTCAATGATTTTCATGTATCAACACATTTAGTGTTTCTGAATACTAAGGGGCTCAGAGGAGGCTCAGTTGAAGTATAGAGGTATCGAAATAATATAAACTAAATTAATATAGTGATTTCACATCATCAATAGTTAGAAAACATGAGAGTGGATTTCATGTCATGTAATAGATCAGGGTTTGAATAATAAATAAAGTTAAGCGGTGATGTGTTTTTCATTGAAAATTTGGACCCGAGGATTAGACATTGTGAAAGGGGACTTTACATCGTGTAATTATGGGTTTTTTATTTGTTTGATCGAAATGGATATGAGATGGAACAAATACAAGAGAGGTGAATTTTATATTTAATGATTTTTATTAAAATCATTAAGGAAGGTTCATTGTTTAATACAACATAGACTAAAAAAATCACAATGCCTCTTATAATATAAAACAAATGATCATGATGACTCTCTATCTGACTATATAATACCACATGTTATGAAACAAATGTATTCGGGATGAATAAAAATACTTGAGTATTACAAGTGTAAATGATTATAACATATATCATATAGAATCATTACAAAAAAATATAAATTGTAACTGAAACAATTTCATTATAAAAGAATAAAAATATAAAGATGAAATAAAAATATTCAATTTTTATTACAGTAAGTAGTGGAAAAGTAAAAGGTATTACAATTATTGTATCCCAAAGAGAAGGGTATCCTTTATTCTAGAATAATAGGTCATTCTTACCAACAACATTAAGCCCACGATATGATGATCAACACGTTTATCTTGCTATCCTTGCATGACCTCGATTTTATAGGTAATTAGCACCTTTGTCTTTAAGACAATTGAAATCCATTGATATGAGAATTATTTGCACCATTTACCTCCCCCTAACAACCCTCAATTGTTAACACCTGATGGGATTCAAAAAGAAAAACTATGCAGTTATTTAAATACAAAAACTAAGAACAATCACTTTATGTTTTTTAGTTTTAATGCAATAGAACGAAGCCTGAGATAAGTCACATAGTCTCTCTCTAAAACATTGATGTAGAAAATTTTGTTGTCTATACTTCAAGTTACCTCTTATTCATAGGCCTCAGGTTCCAATTATTTCATTTTCTCCAATGATCATAATTCTCTGGAAAACATAGAGGGACTTGGACACCTTTCATTGTAATTTTCATATTGAAACAGAAAACACAACATCATTTTGATTAGATTATAACTATCACCATGAATTTATTTTGGATTAAACAATAATTATATGAAAATGATAACATCAGTACGATAGATGTAAAACATGTGTTTTGATAAATGAAGAAAAAATAATGTGATAAAAGTATAACATGAGTACGATTAAAATTAATTGTCAGTATAAAAAATGTAAAATACTGATATGACGAAAAGTGGGTACGATACACATAAGGAGTATGTTGTTCAGAGTATTTACGATAAAAAGAGTTAGTACAAAAGGTAGAGTCAGTATAGTAGACAGAGTCTATATGATAGATATGTTCATTATGATAGATAGAGTCAGTACGATATACTGAGTCAGTACGATAGACATAGTCAGTACAATTAATAGGAAAACAGAATTTAATGTAAATCTATTATTTGAGAATTTAATATAAATAGATTTTTTATTTCATAAAAACATAAATGTCAAAAGAAATTTTTTTACAAAACAGTCTACCCTGTTTTGGAAAGAAAATAACACAATGTAGAACTAGAAATATATAATTATCTCCCCCTGAGTTATGAAAACTTTTTTGAATAAATAAATAAATACAAATAACCCCCCTTAGGTATAGAGTTTCATAGGGATTTTATTTATATATATTTTTCATGTTATGGGTTATTCATTTTTTAATGAATTACATTTGAGTAAAACATTAACGATACTCCCTATTTGTGAAACTTTCACCCCTTTTATGAAACATTCTAACAATTAGTGATTTAGAAAATGAAAGGAGTAATCTTTTATGACCGAAATGATTAGAGAAAAAAATGAAAAATAATGGAAATGAAAACATATAGTTCATTGAATAGTCAAATGTTCAATGATATTAAAAAGTTAGTCAAGAATGAATCATACAAAAAAATATTTATTTTTTTCTTTATATTTTTCTTTGATGGTCAACTCATAAAGAAAAAATATAATCTTCATTATCAATTTCTTGTCATCTGTGATAAAAACACCCTAATATTTTAGAATCGATTAGTTCTAAACAAAAAGTTGATCCTAGTTTTTTGATGGTGTGTTTTTGAATTATGATCACTTCATTGAGAGTATCATTTTTTTATAAATATTCTTATTCTAATCATCCAAAAAAGTGTTTTTTTTTCATTAAAAAAACTATTTCATCTTTGAAATATGGACCCATTGAAAATTCTAACTAGAAAGCATTGATCCTTTCTTTCAAATGTTTCATTGAATGAGTATCAGAACCATGCATTTTTTGGGATATGATTCAACATTTCAATCGTTTTCTTATTGAGCTTATTAAAATTAATAGCAACATCATTTTAAAGACTCTTAATATATTCATTTGATTCCTCATGTTGATTAATTGAGATTTCTGTTTTTTATTACCATTTGTCCATATTGTTCCAAAATATCTTAGGAGCAATAAAACTACCACACAAAACCTTTAGATCAAACTCTATTAAGATCTATTTCATTATTACATCTCCTACAAAACTGAATTTATTATTTTGGTTCTTTGTGATGAAATCAAGGTTTCCTTCTATTCTGGGTGTGTAGGGAATATTATTCACATTTCCTTTTATAACATGAACAATATAATCACTTTTCTTCAAATAAATTGTGTGTTTAGAATCATTATCATCATCGTATGGTTCAAGTAAATTGGATTGGCCTAATTCATGAGCATGTAGTTTTCCTTTTACTTTATATTTTTTCCTTTCAACTATGTTTTATTCATTTGAAACTCTTTCTTATTCAACATTATCAGGGATGATGATGGTTATCTCTGCTTGAGAACTTTGATACACTTACTTGACTATAGAAGTAGGTCTTTCTGATTGAGTTTCCATAGACTGAACTGGTGCTGGATCAACATGAACATTTTTTGTTAAACTCATTAAATTTGTTTTTGAAGAGAATATTCTCTCTATATATCTTAGAGAACTAAAGATATTCCATAAGTAATTCATATTCATCTTATTATTCTCATTCCCGTTTTTGAAGAAGATTGAATAACATCCTACATTATTTCATTTAAATTCTCTTTCCAAATAATGGTTTGTACGGTCAGTTATTATTAAACTTCTTCTGCCGGTTGAGAACTTTCTAGCTCAACACCTTTTAATAACTTTGAAACATCAAAATCTTGATGTTTTATTTTCAAAATATTTCTATTATTCTTCTCTTCCTATAGAGAATCATATATTATGATCATCTTATCTAGAGCTCTAGTTGGATCAAGACCAAACTGAGGATCACATTCTTATTATTTTTATTTTTTCTTTCTCCACATAACTATATCTTCTATATTGTATTTAATTTTTTTCATTGGTTTTGCATCGATTTATGGATCATACTTTTCAAAAGATATAACTGTTGGAGCTGATTCTATTAACAGTGGTGCTGATTTATTTTTTTCTAATTCATGAACCTAATTGACAAAAAACTATGATTCATCATCAAAATGAACATTTATCTTTAATATTGTGTCTTTGATAATACATGAGCCATTCAATATTTTCAATTCTCATTTCACAAGTTGATTGAAAATAATCAAACATTCCGGAATGAACTTCATAATAATAGTTGGATGCATTATAAGATGAGGCTTAATTTCTATAGACTTCACATTCATTATAGTTTCAAATATGTATTCCCTGAGAATTACCTTTCTCAGATTCACATGATAGTTTATCATGCAGATATCAGAAATCAAAATATTTTATCGATCCCTTTTCCTGGGAATAATTAACTGTTTCATCCATAGGGAAATAAAACGATTGTCTATAGAGATATGGGGTACTATTATCCTCTCCTCATTGATAAAACAGAGTTACTTTTCATATCATTCCATATTAAACATACTAACATCCTCATGTAACTTTTGAAAGGAAACCATCAGTCACCTTTAGTAGAGACATTGAGAAAATGTGCTTCTTGTTTCACTAACATAGCAATCATTCTATCCTATACAAAAAAATTAATCATAATATCCTTATCAAATGTCACTATTTTATAGAATTGTATAACCGATTCTATAATTAACAGATACTGAGAAGGTTTCTCAACATAGTTATGTTATCATCCTTGAAAAAAATATAACTCTTTTAATCAAAGAGACATAACTATCAATGAAATATATAAAAATAATCCATTATTTTAAGAAATCCATTTTTGAGAATGTATTTAATGAAATAACGATTGGAGTGTTGGAATAAGGAAAAGAAATAAAATTAATTGATAAAAGATACAATCATATTGATTCATTAAATGAGGAGTATAGCTTCACTAAGAAATTTGATGAACCGATGTGGGTTCGCGGAAGGGGGTCCCTATTTATAGGTGAACTCGGGTGTCCGTTGGACTTCAACGGTTGAGATTATAAGATAAAAAATCCAACTGTTGGTAAACAAGAGAAAATTGTTTTATCAAAATTGAAAATAAAACATTATAAAATTGAAAAACAATGACACCAAATAAATGTATTATAAAAATGAAAAAATAATGTACATATCAATGATTTCAAGTGAGTTGTTGGTTTTATAGTAATATGAATTTAAAAAACATAATTCAATAAAGAAAATATATGTTTTAAATAATTATATATAATATGATTAAATATAAAACTAATTCTAAAGAATGTTATTATGCACTTTTTTCAGACTGATGGAAAACAATTTCAATACCATTAGTTGTGAAGCTATTGAAAAACAATGTCATTAAGATATATTGTTAGGGTGATGGAAAACATGTTTGTTACCATTGGTTTTCAAATCGATAGAAAACAAATTTGTCACCATAGGATGTCAAGATGGTGGAAATAACTTTCATTACCAAAGGTTGTAAAGCTTATATAAAACAATGCCATTACCATAGGTTTTCAAGTCGATGGAGAACAAATTAATTATCATAGGTTTTCAAAATGATGGAAAACAAATTCATTACCATAGGTTATCATTCTGACGGAAAAGACACTATCTGAATTATTAATAGAATTCCAAATTGATAAAAAAATGTCAAACCAATAGACAGAATGTCAAACTGATTAACATAATGTCAAACCGATGAACAGAATATCAAAATGATAAACAGAAAGTCAAAAAAATGTCAAACCAAAAATTAAGCTGAATGTTATAAATAAAAAAATTATAGAAACAAATAAAATAATAAAAATAATGAAATAATATAAAATAAAAATTATAAAATATGAACCAAAATAGTGTAAAATAGATTAAAAAAGAAAAAGAGACTAGTATTCTTCCTTTATGAATGAGAGTGTTTTAATGGAAAGAGATTTTTTAAAAAAATAAAGTAGATATGAATTATTATTTTAATGTAATCATTCCTAGTTTCTATTTAATATATTCAAATCTATCAAAATTTAATAATTTTGTAATTATATTAACAAGTTGTTGTTGCATTCTGATTAATTTTAATATTATATCTCTTTTTTATGTGAAATCAATAATAAATTTATGCCTATTATTTTAGTGTTTTGCATGATATTGATCTGTGTGGTTTTTATTTAAAGAAATTGAACTTTTGTTATCACACAATATAAGAGTTTTAGTAAGACACATAACATAGTCTATTTGTGTGTGTTTCATCCACAACACTTGAGTGCAACAACTTCCTGCTACTAAATAATCAACTTTGTTAGTGGATAGTGAAACTGAGTGTTGTTTTTTGAAATAAAAAGAAACTATATAATCTCCTAGGAAATGAAAATATTCAGAATTTCTCATTTTATAAATTTTACAACCACTAAATTCGGCATCTAAAAAACATTTTAACTCAACATCACTTCTAGAAGAATATAAAAGGACTAAATCCAAATATTCTTTTAAATATTGTAAAATCCTTTTCACAATAGTTAAATGGGATTGTTTTATATTTTCATGATATATAGCACATATGCATACAAAAAATAGAAAGTCTATATGACTAGATGTTTTGTATAGTAGACTTCTAAACGTAACTCTAAAAGTTGTTTGACCAATTGGTTTCCCAAATTTATCAAGATCAAAACTGTTTGAGGTTCTAATAGTAATAATATTACTTTTAGGGTAGTCATATCTCTATTTTTTGAGTTTTTCATTGATATAATTATGTTGAGATATGTAAGTACCTTCCAGTTTTTGAAAAATTTGAAAACCGAGAAATAATGTTAATTCATCCATCATAATCATTTCAAACACAGAGTTCATTAGATTTGTAAATGAATCTATTAAAGTTTTTTGATATGATCTAAAAATGATGTCATCAAAAAAAAATTATTATTATTATTATTTTTGTTTCCTTTATTTATAATATTTTTTGTATCAATTATTCCCATAATGTAATTATTTAGTTACAAAAATCTTATTATCTTATCATAACAAGCTCTAGGGGATTATTTTACTCCATAAAGAGGCATGGTAAGTTATAAACAATATCAGGATGTTTTCTATCATCAATACAAGGGGGTTGGTCTATATAGACTTCCTCATATGCATATTCATTAAGGAAATCACACATGACATCCATTTTAATGTTTCTGAAATTAAATAATGCTTCAAGGCTAATATAATTCTAATTGGTTTGATTATATCTACTGGAGCATATGTTTCTTCATTTTCTAAGCCTTCTTCTTTATTATTTCCTATAGTAACAATTCTAGATTTATTTTATATAGTGGTACCATTTTCATCGCATTTGTTTCTAAAAACCCACTCTACTCCAATAACAGAAGTATATTTAGGTTTTTCAACTGAGGTCCAAAAATTATTTCATTTATAATTCATTTTGTTCGTCTTGCATTGCGTTAATCTTATCATCATCACCTAATTCCTCACTTGGAGTTTTAGGTTCAAATTGAGATAGAAAATCACTATATTTTATTTCATTTATTAAGGAAATATTGTTCTTTAATGGTTGATTTAAATTACCAATAATATTATCACATGGATGATTCTTAAGTAATGCCTAATTTATATTTTTAAAAACATGTTCATCAACATAAGGTAGAAAATATTAAGTTGTAAATGTTACAGAAACAATTTCATCTATATTTACAATTTATGAAAAATCCTCTATCCAAGGTTGATAATCAGTTTTGGAAAACACATTGGAAGCAATATTTTGAGTACTTTTTAAAACAAAACGATCGTATTCATCAAACATAACATGTATTTTTTTTCAATAGCACATTTTTTATTAATAATCTCTATAAAACTTATATGTGGTTAAATTCCCTAAAAATATTCCTTCCTCAGATTTGGGATGGAATTTATTTAAGTTATATTTTTTATATAAAATAATACTTTGAAACCAAATACATTGAAGTATGAAACATTTGGTTTTAGGCCTCTCCACAACTCAAAAGAAATTTTATTAATAAACTATCAGATTAAAACTCGATTTATAGTATAACAAGTAGTACTAACAGATTCTTCCAAAAAATGTTTTTCTATTGTGTATTTACTAAAGATCATTCTTTTTATCTATTGAATAATTTTATTTATTCTTTGAAAAACACCATCATTATATGGTGTTCTTGTTTCCAAAAAGTTGTAAGTAATACCTTTATTACAACAAAATGTATCAAAATCCGAATTTACAAATTTTATACCATGATCACTTCTAGATAGTTATAGATGGTAGGTTATTCTCATTTTTAACTTTAGTAGTAAAAGTTTTAAAGAATCAAAAATATTCTGATATTTTATTGCATGAAAATATACCCCTATAAATCTAGTGTGATAATCAACTAAAAAAATACATAGTACTTGCCTCAAATACTTTATATTTGTGTAGGACCAAAAAGATACATGTAAAGTAACTATAATTCATATGAAGTTGTGACTTCAATTATTGATTTAAAATCTTTGCTTATGTTATTTTCCATACTGAAAAGGGTCACAAACATTAGAAGAATAAAACCTAAGATGTGGTAGATCATTAACAATTCCTTTCTTAGAGAGTTTATATAGATTCTTGAGACTACAATGTCCTAGTATTATATGCCATAACCAAGATAGGTCTTCTATTACCATTATAAAATGTTTTTCTTGGGTCATGCGACCTTCTATGTTAAATGTGTAATCATTCTCATGCCTTTGGGATGATAAAATTAATTCATCCTTGGAATTGTGAACTATACATTTATCATTACTAACATTCACTAAGTATCCTTCATCACATAATTGACTTATTCTAATGAATTTGTTCAAAAGGTTGTCAAAAAATAAAACATTAGAAATCAAAATTTTACCATAAAATTCAATATTACCTATACCAATAATTGTTCCTTGATCATTTTCTTTAATGGTAACTTCTACACCTTTCGTCTAGTTAACTTTTTCAAATATGATTATGTTTCCAGTTATGTGCCTAGAACATCCATTGTCCGTGTACCATGTATTTTAATTGTTTCCTATTTGGTTTTCTAGAAACATTACAATTTTTATTTTTTAAATGTTTATAAAATCTAAAAATGTCATTATCATAAGGTAGAGATTTATCATTCAATGATGAATATGTTTCTTCATCAGAAGAAAAATCATTATCAGGGTAATTATTACTCAAAGAAATATTTTTTAAGTGATTCAAAACTATATACCTTGTTCATTAATCTATGATAATGTGTTTTGGTAAGGATACCAACATTCTTTTTATTTTAGATATCACTATTAGAAGAGTCTTCCGAATAATCACCTCTACTAGGCCACCGAGATTAATTTACATTTAAGACTTTCATTCCCTTTGACATCCATTATTTCTTATTATTCTTCTCTAAATGTATTTAATCTCTATCTCTTATTGTAAGCATATGAAAATTAGTCCAAATGTGTCCTCCTATTTTAAATTCATATCATGTGGCTTTAGAATCATTCTTGCCCTCGTTACCTTTGAATGTATTTTTAAATCTAAATTTGATATCCTTCATTCCCACAATTGTTTTCAATCTTCTTCCTAGATTTTCAATATCATTATATGACTACTCATTATCACTAGAATCTAATAATACTTCAACTATCCTATTTCCTGACTTAGTTTTTATAGGTGATTGAGACATGGAAGTATTTTATGTACTATTGAATGCTACTACACCATTCTTCTTTTTCACTTTATCTGACCGTCTCTTAAGTATTCCTTCATATTTCAATAAAGTTACAAAATGATCATCAATATTAAGATTTGTAATCTTTTTAGACTCATCAACTACATTACTCTTGGATTCTCATTCATTTTTCATAAGTTCTACAATCTTATCAACTAAGACACTAACTTATTAAATTTATCACTCCCATGGCTTGAAGGCTGTTAACAATTTTCATAAATCCTTGATAAACCATAAATAAAGGTTCACTATAAGTAAGTTCAAATTCTTGATAGTCATCTCTTATCATTACTCTTCTTGTTTCAAGAAATTTGAATGTACCAAATTATGTGATCTCCAATTTCTTCCAAATGTTATTTGTGTCTTAATATAAAGAGATTTGAGTGTAAATATTCATTATCACAGAATGAAATAAGATATTTTGTACCATATTTTATAGATGATATTCAGGTTTTTCTAATGTAGTAAAGTTCATGACTTCTGTCTCAGAGATCTTATAGTCACTGGTGAGAAAAACAAAGTTATCTACATTGGTATTTATTATAAAAGTCTTAATTTGATCTCTAAAATATTAAAAATCATTACCATAAAAAATAGGTGGTCTTTTAGGATTATGATTTTCAATTGAACCGACATTTATCATGCCTTACATTATAAAGAAACAAAATTCATTTTCCAAAAATACAGGTTAGTGTATTTAGAAATATAGAAAACAATATAATTTGAGAATATAAAATGTTGTGGAAAACCTGCTATGATACTAATTGATGGATCAAAATGAATATGAGATGGAAGAAATAAAAAAGGGGGATTTTATATTTAATAATTGTATGTTAAAAACATTAATTAAGGTTCTTGGTTTAATAAAATATAATCTATAACTATTCACAATGCCTCTTATAAAATAAAAAAACTGATCGGACTGACACATGCTCTGATGATATAGTACCACAGTATATGAAACATTTTTATTCATGTTGAATACAAATACCAGAGTATTACAAGTGTAAATGAATCAACCTTATATCATATATAATAAACACTAAAAAGTATAAATTGTAACATAAATAATTAAAATATAAAAGAATACAAGTTGAAATAAGAAATAAAATTATTATCATTCTATTATAATTAGCACTAGAAAAGTAAAAGGTATTACAATTTTTTAATCCCACGGGTAAGGGTATCCCTTCATCTAGGATAATAGGACTGTCTTACAAACTCTAGTAATACCTCGATACGATTATCAGCCCATCCTTCTTATTATCCCCTCAATCCCAAGATATTATATGTAATATATTCCTATGTATTTAAAACACTTGAAAGACCTTGATAAATTGTTTGATATTTTGCTTCTTCTTATCCCCACTATACCTTGATCATTTACACCTGATCAGATACACAATGAAAAACAATGAACTTATAGAAATACAAATACTATGAACGAGTAATTCATGGTTTGTAAATTAATGTCTTTCGAATGAATTAGGAGGGAAGTCACACAATATCTATCTAGAACATTGAAGTTGCTGAAGTTGTTGTCTCTACATCAAATTACCTTTTATTTATATGACTTGTGTTTTAATGGTCACATTTTCTCCAATGGTCATATTTCTCTAGAAAACCCGGAGGGACATGGACACCTGGAATGGTAATAGTCATATTTAAATAGAAAGCCTGAAATTGTTTTGATTAGTTTATAACTAACCCCACAAAATCATTTTAGTTATAACAATAGGTAATTTAAAATGATTACAAGAGTATGAGTGATGTAAAAAATATGTTTTTTAAATGAATAAAAACATGCATGTGATAATAGTATAACATGAGTATGAATATAATCACATGTCACTATAAAAAATGTAAAATACTAATATCCTAAAAAGTGGGTATGATACACATAATGAGTAAAATAGTCAAAGTGTGTATGATAAAAAGAGTAATTAAGATAAACAGACACCATGCAGCTTTGTACAGGGCAATGCTAGCCGATCAACAATTCAAGGTGGGGAGCTAGGAGATCAATGATACAGAAGCTTGGGAGGGGCAGTTCTAGTGGGTTGGCCCTATGTTTCATGTATTGGGCATGGTATGACTCTAGGCCTTCGGATCATGTATTGCAAGTCATGTCAGGCCTTGGGACTTGGGCCTACAGGTCATGTACGGGTTCCCCTTCAACCCTTAAAAGGGGGATTATCCATAATAAAATATAAAAATAAAGTAGTCAGGCCATTCAGAGAGTCAGTACAATACGAAGAGTCAGTATGATGGACAGAGTAAGTATGATTGACAGAGTCAGTATGATAGAATGAAAAATAAATATTAAAAGTAAGTCCTTTATTTTATTATTGAATATAAAGGATTTTTTATTTCAAAAACAAAATACATGTAGGACAAAATAAGACTTTTGGCATAATAGTTTTATATTTTTACATGTTTCAGAGGATCATGTTTTTCAAAAACCCTATAGCTGCAATAGTATTCTACCTCATTTTAGTCATATATATGACCATTCTCATCATTTTGGATAACCTTCAAAAAATACATATCCTTGGGATTCCCTCTTCAATATGAGGAGATTCGTGGGTGCGTTCGTCCTTCATTTTGAAGGGTTTTATCTTTGTTTGATATTTTTTCTTATTTTATCATTATGTTGTCCTATAGTGTTTTCTTTACGGTTGTTTTAATGGTGTTTATATAGGTTTCTGTTGGTGTGGTTGTGTTGTTAATTCCTTATATGGATGTGAATCTTGTGGGAGGAGTGACCGAAGTTCCGTCGTGAGTTCCATTCTCATGTGTTGAATGTCAGTGACCTTTTAAGGTAGGGGATTCATTAATTGCCTCTTTAATTAAGTGAAATTTTATTTTTAGCATATTTTATCTGATTAGATCATAATTTAGTCAACCTAATTATTATTTGGATCAGATTAAATAATTACTATTAAATGTATAGTGATGTTTTTTATTTATACCGTGATAATAGTTTGCCTCTTTATTTTCTAAATTGTATGATATCTATGGTCTTCCAAAATTAGAATTTGGTCCTTGAAGTAAATTTTTAGTGAATGTATCATCGAAATTTATTGAAAATTAATTGGAAAAAGGAATTAAAGTTTCATGCTTAGTTTATCAGATAGTAGTGATTAAAAATTGAAGATAAAAAAATTGATGCAAATGAGATTATTAATTTGAATTGGTTAATGAACCTGATATATGATGATTCTTGTTAATAATAGAATTATAGTTATGTTAAAATTATTTTTTAATTAATTAAGATATATATGATAGCATGTTTCTTAGTTTTTCTATAGTTGAATCCTGTGATAATGAATTAATTAAGTCATTATGGAATATAAACTGGATGTGTGATAAAAGATAATGATATTATAGAGACTAAGGTGCCTTTTTCTCATAAATTATATGTCCCTTTTTTATTTATAGATGTGATAGATCGTTGTGTGTGAAGCATGAATGCCTTGGTTTAGTGCAATGATCATGTTTGTTATGTCTTTTCCCTAAAACCAGTGATGTGTTGTGAACCTCGGATGGTTGACCCCGAATATTTGTTTTGGTATCTAGGATGGTGATTCTCGGATGTTGTGTGAACCTATTGTGGTTGATCCTGGAGGGATGTCGTGACAAGTAGTGCAAGGAGGTACATATGTGATGTCAACATAGAATGGATGATCATGGAGGGATATTGTGGTATAAGATGGAGGGATGCCTAGTTGTTGAGGAAGAAGTTGACACCTAGTGATTTCAGATGCATCTAGATATGCATGTGTGTGTTGGGGAGGAGACCAGATATGATGGAAATGGTAGAAAATAGGCTAACCTATTGTCATGAATGCCAGATTCTTGTTCAAATAAGATGCTTGGACAATGGCCATATTATTCTTTATGTGATTTTCTTCTTCCCACATCATGAGGGATGTGGTTTGATTACTCTCCTTCCAAGGGTGGTGATGACATGCAGGTTATTCCATGTGCTTTTCATGTTTATAATCTCATGGTTAGATGAGTATATGCTCCTACTATAGGTGGAAAATGCCTTAAAGTTAGTTTATGTACTCATTATGTTGAGACCCTTGTGTTGGGTTTTGTAGATTGTTTTCATAGTATACCTTGTAATATGGAATTTAATGTTGTTAATTAATGAATAAATGTTTAACACATGGGATTAGATCCTCCTAGGATTCAATTCTGAGGACGGAATTATGAGAATCTGTGGACATGTATTTATGATCGATGGTGGGTATAAAAAACTACAGTAATGTAATGTGTATATTATTTAGTGTTAATTAATTATTAAATAATAAATTAACATTAATTGAAACTAATGAGAAATTGGATAAAATAACATTATGTATCTCTTTATATGATTGTGTGCTTATATGATACCATGGAATTTACAGTGGAATTCGAGAGTATGAATGAATTTATATGTAGTTGACTCTAGGTCTAGGATATTCCCATTGTGTGGTTGTGATCTATATTATATTATTTAATTTTTATGTTTCTATATTATACTCTACCATATTAGTTAGGGAAACTGTAGTGTAGAGGATTCTAATCCCTGAGGATTTTTTTCCCAACATCCTGGTGGGAGGATGGATGAATGGCTACACCCTTTATCCGCACTCTCTTCTCATGGTGGTTACTTGTGCTGGTATGATTGATAGTAGGTTTTCTACATATATGTGTGTATTGGGAGTAAGGGCATGTCGTTATTTCACATGCATGTATTCTTGATATAGTTTTCTAGGGAATACTATTGGTATAAAGTGTATGGGTTGTGATGTATTTAGGTTTAAAACTTGATTTATGATACATGTTATGAGGACTATTTTGGATCCCATAAAATACCTAGTTACTTTTTCTTATTTGGATGAAGTGTTTTGATATAGGAGGTTCATGTTGTGGTGCATCTCTTAGTTTTCAGTGGGCACTCCTTTTTGGAGAGCGATGATCAGGATGTGCGACACTAGGGAAAAGTAAAAACTAGTAGGGAAGTAGTATCATGTTACCCTTGATGTTATTTATTATATTTCCTTGTATGTGATACTTAGTTAGAGTATCTAGGTTGTGTATGGTAACATTTTAGGCCTATTTTGGAGAGGATTTTAGTTTCACTTTTTGTTCAGTGTGATTCAACATACATTATTTACCTTTTTGTACTTGGGGAATCAGAGAGGATCCAAAAGTTTATATTGTTATACTCATCCTATGTATATATAAACTATTTTTTAAGTTAGTTGGAGAATGTTGGAGATCAATATATTTACTACTATCTTGGGGGGGTTATACATGAGATATTTGGGATGTGTGGTTTCTGTCATATTTACTTTTTTGGTGTATGTAGTTTTCCTTTTCATTTTTAGTAGTCCTAGAATGATATTAAATTTCTATCATTTGGACTTATTTTATTTTGGAGACTGAGTAGGATTTTTTTGGTGTCTAACCTATGTCTCTCATTCACATGTGTTCTATTTGAATATAATGCCTCATATTTATGTATTTATTATACGCATGGTTCTAGTCGCTAACACAGGGTATATTGGGGGTGGTATATAGAGTCCACTATCTCTCTTCTCCCACATTTGGCCCAGTAGGGGTACATGTTGTGGGGAGGGTCTTGACACACACATTAGTTTCACCTTTAATAACCTAAACATCATATCATGATATATGAAATGAAGGTATGTTTCTTATTCTTTATTAACCACAAATCCTAGGATCCATAGATAGAATGATAAGTCATTCATTTTTTCTTTAGTTATCACAAATAATATTATTATAATTGTTCATACAATATGCATAAAACCTAAAATGAAAATATAATACCATAATATTTTTAACCACACTCAATGTTCAAAATAATGAATTTCAATAATTGATAACCTTATATCCCTTCTAAAAAATTATAATAAAAAATTTGAAAAAATGTCACCAAATTTAAATAATGAAATTATAATTATTCCTAAAAACAAGATATATTGATTAGTTGTCACATACCATTCTTTTGAATACCTTCCTTGTGTATTCTATTGAAATCAAAATTACCATAGATCCTAAATGGAAACTTTATTTATTATTAAGTCATATAACAAAAACATATGTTGTTGAATATATTCCATAGATCCAACAATGTTATAAACTACATTAATGATAACATAAACCATGTTTTCAACGAATCATTTATTAGTTATGAGGACATCAATACTATATGATTTAATTTATTGATATTAATTGTATAAGAATCCAAACTAAAAAAAATCTCAATATTGAGAACATATTAAGCGTTACCCTTTCATAATCAAAATATCACCTTTAAATTGAATCAATATTCTATTCTAGCAGCATCATTCACTGTATTCATTCAAATAATTTACAAAAAACATATACTAAAAAATACATATATATTTTTTTATTTATATCACATAATCATTATTATCCAATAACATGATACAAAATTTTTCGCACATCCTTATCATACATTTATATGGGATATATTATCTTATTTCTTAATAACTCTCCCATTTCACATGTCATATATAGTATCTTCCGCATAAAAATATTTATTATTACTCAGAAAACCATGATTATTTTCTCCTAGAGATTCTTCCCTTGCAAAATTACTATTCATAATGACTGTACAGTATGCATTTATATAATTTAAAAGTAAATGATATATTAGGGAGATTAATATTTATATCCATTATGACAATTGATATTTATATTTTCGTTTTTCTATTACAATATTTTTTTAATTCTTTTTCATATTAAAAAATATTCTCATTCATATGTTAAAATCACATGGTTTCTTATTGCCTTATTCTTAATAGATAGAAAAAAGAATCACTATTCCTTCATGGTTACCATCACTAAAACACTAATATAACACTTTCCTTCTCTACATTGGATATTCTCATAATGATTTAAGGTACCTAGGGTTAATAATGAACCATTAAAATTTATTAGGTATAATCCCAACATTTTTCACTATAGTAATAATCCCATTGGCCTTTCAAAAAAAATGCATCCATCACATTCAGTGTTAGTCATGTTCCTAAAGGCTTATGCCTTCAACTAAGACTATAATACATAGTTGGATCAATTCAAGTCATAATGTAAAACTCTTAGTTAGAAAAATAATTAGTGTGTTCATAATTAAGACACTTTTTTAATATATGTTACCTTAGGTTTATCCTAGATCATTAACTGGTGTTATAAAATTAAATACATCATTCATTTTCATTAGGAGTTTTTGATATTCCTCATTATATCCTTAGAAGTTTTATTCCAATTGCGCAGTCGAGTTTCACTCCAAATATCACCATAGAAGATGATGTACCTTAATGAACTGAGTTCACTCCCAATTGAAGTCATGTCTTACAAAAATGGTTACACTCTCCATTCTAGTCATGAATTAATGAGTTGAGTTCATCCATATTCCAATCATTTCTTATTAGACCAGGTTCACTCCACATTATAGCCTTGTCTTACTGAACTATGTTCCCTCCACATCCCAATCCGTTATTTCTCATGATATATAAATTATTCCCAAATTCATTTAAGTGATATATTGGGAAATCCCATTTTGGGTAAACATCACCACCATCTTTAGTTAGAATGTAACCATTGTTAAATAATTTTAATCATACATTTATGTTCAACAAAATCTTTTACCATTCAACATATAATAACCAATGAAATCAAAAATGTTTCATAATAATTTCCACATGGTTTAACCTATCGTAGGGAAATATATTTTGTAAAAATAAAGCAAAAAACATAAACCATTCAGTGGAATAATCTGAATTTTACCCATGGATCATATCTTCAGTAAGGAATAGGTAACTCCAATAGAAGTCATCTAGGATGGGAATTAAATTTAAAATATAATTATAAAAATATTAAATTTTATATTAAAATAAACATATGAATTTATATATTAATCTTAAATTAAATGAATAGTACCAATATAAGTAAAATTTTATCATTCTATGCACTTTAAAATGAAGAATTCTTTCACATTTTTTATAAAATCCAATTGTGATTTTTTTTTTGTAAAATGACATGATGAATCCTTTTAATAAATTTATTAATAATTAATAAATTGGTTAACTTATCATTTTAAATTAATAAAATATTAATAAATATTATTTGAAATATTTTTATGAAAACATGGTTTTAGATTAATCAAAATTTCCATTCAATTAGTGAAATAAAATGAGATTATGTAAAAAATATTTTCCCAATCAATTTAAATACCAAATAGTAGAAAACTAGAACTATTAAATTAAAATATCATGAATAATCATAAGGGATAGAAATTTATGATAATTATTTATAGGTAGATATTAATATTTCATAATTCGTAACATACACTAAAATATTCCTTAAAACATTTAGATAGTGTCGTAAAACCTTTACTACTTTCCAGACAATGAAATTGAAATCCCTATGAAGGATTAACATATAAAAAAACAAAAAATATCACAAGGATAATGAAAATAATAATACATTATGTTAAATGGGTCGTATATACATATTTTAAAATAATATAGGTTAATAACATAACATATGTCTTAATGAAGGGACATTGTGAAAAAAAAACACTTACTGATTAGTTAACTTTAGTATAGAAAAACCCATCAATAAGAGAATATCAAATGCATATGTAAATACAAATAATTTTTAGTAGAAGAATCACAAAACACATCTAGGGTAACTATAAAAAATAGATAAAAGAAAAAATATGT
Source organism: Viscum album (assembly GCA_963277665.1). NCBI lineage: Eukaryota > Viridiplantae > Streptophyta > Magnoliopsida > Santalales > Viscaceae > Viscum > Viscum album. The sequence continues at coordinate 603,058,673 of OY728126.1, forward strand.
GTATATTAAACATGTATTATAGAAAATAAGAGTGGAATGTAAATATCAAACCTTATGTCTTAAATTCCGTCGTTTATATTCAAACCTCATGTTATTTATATACCCTCTTTATATTTTCACTAATTTAAATCCTTGGATGGCATTATGTAAAAACTATGAATTATATAATTATGGCAGGGATGTTGGAAATTTATTTTTGTATGTATTTTTTTATCAAGTTTTGTTTTCAACAACACATAATATTTTTATTATAAAGGGGGAGATTGTTGAAAACAATAATCTATCTCTATAATGATTTTGATGATCACAAATACCCTTAATTGTTTAATAATGATTTAAATTTTTAAATATATTTCAAGAATTTATTATTCATTATATTTTTATTTTTGGAAGAAATATTTATGTTCTTGAACAATGAGATTTAATTGCTAAATTATTTGCATTAGCGTGTTCTGGAAACACTGTCCATGCTCTACAAATTTGGGAATTGCTTATGCTTGTTCTGGAAGCAATGTTCACACCCTACGTGGATAAACGTAGCGTAAGGATGATATGCCATGTATACTTTTTGAGTTATCAGAAAAGTATGGTTAATCAACCATACATTATCAGAATTGTATGGAATAGGAACCCTACATTAGGAAGGAACCCTATGTTTGGGTTATTGAAAAAGTATGTAATAAGAACTATACGTAAGTTTTAAATGTTACGTTTGTTTCTCAAAAGTATGGTTCATCAACCTTAATTTGGTAAACAATCTTACGTTTCATCAAAATTATGGATCATGTACCTTGTATTTAGAAGCTTTTAAAAGTATGGATCATTTATAATACGTTTGATTGTTGAAAAGAAAATTATCGTACATCAACCCTATGTTTGTAATCAACCTTACGTTTGAAAGATGTGTGCTATATAGTTCAAACTTACATTTGGCGTCTGAGAATTGAAGACAATATTGTTATGTAACGGTCTGCAAAAGGATTATTAGGATGATTTCAAGCCAGATTTAAAGCTGATTTTAAAATGCGTCTTTGACTAATTCAAAGCTGTTTTATCTATGATTCAAAGGATCAATTTAAAAGGAGTTTTTTATGCCGAATTTCAAGGGAAGTTATGACTACTCTGTTAATTCAAATGTTTGGATTTCACGAGTCATAAGGCGACTTTTGTAGATCTAAATTTGCAGGAGAAGTGCTCGTTGTTATTTTATATTTTATAGATGTGATATTTTCATAGTAAAAAATATATACAATGTTTTCTGAACAAAAACACAGAATATATAAAAAAAATGAGAAAAATAGAGACGATCAAGACCTACAGATCTGCTGATTACAAAGAGTGACAAAAATCTGTTTATTAAAGAAGAAGAATCGTGATAGAAGATTCACTCATTTGATAATCAAAGATCAACTGTGAATCTACTGCTATTGAAGTTAAGAATTATAGTTCTATATCTACTACAACAAGATCAACATAGAATGACTCTTATTTTAATATCATTATTTCTGAAGGCAACGATCCATCTAATGTCAATTGCATTCTGTTGCAATTGTGAAGAACATAAGGAAAGTATTTTAAAAGTACAAATACGTTTATTTTCTATTCTTAAGTGATCAGCTTATCGTACTAAGCTGTATAGGTTCTATGAGTGATATGAAGAATTTGTATTGTCTTAGATTGTAAAGGCATCAACCGCCTATACTTATTTGTGGAACGGTCTGTGGAAATGAGGACCAGATAGTGAAAATCAACAAGCTCGTGGAGTATAGCGTTGGTGGAGTGGACTAGGGGCCTTCTGTTCGCCAAACCACTATACATAGTGTGTCTCTGTTATTTAAATTTCTGCTACATTACATCATATGATTAATGTTAAAGGGAAGAACACAATATTTTGAAGAATTTGTAAAAGACACAATTCACCCCCCTCTTGTGTATATTTGGTATAATTTGATCCAACAATTGGTATCAGAGGAGGAGCTTTCTGATACATCCTTAACAAGCTGAAAGTGATTATACACATAGCAAGATGACTGATACAAGAGAGGGAATTTCTATGGTCAAAGCACCACACTTCAATGGAGAAAATTATGGATTCTAGAAATCATGAATGATAATATATCTAAAAAATCTTGGATATAATGTATATTCAAATATTCTGACTCCTTATGAAATACCTAACAAACCTGAGACATGGAGTGCAACTACTGAAGAAGAATATGATATTAACTCAAAGGAAATGAATGCTATTATATGTGGTCTAGGACATGATGAATTCAACAGATCATCTCAATGACCAACAACATATGAGATGTGGAAAACTATTGTTGTTACTTATGAAGGAACTGGAAATGTCAGTCAAATGAGATATGCAACTTATAAGCTTAAATTCGACACATTTAGAATGTCTTAAGGTGAAATAATTACTTAAATGAATGGAAGATTGTCAGATATTGTCAATAATATAACAACTTTGGGATACCCAATCAAACAAACTGATCAAGATTTAAAAGTACTGAGAGTACTGCCTACTAAATGGAATGGAATCTCTGCTGCAATCAGACAGTCAAAATCTATCAAGGAATTTACCATGAGAGAGTTTATTGGAACACTTATGATGTATGAAGCCTAGATGGAAGATGAAGCAAATGAGCATAAGGTTCTCATCAAGAGAGAAGACACTGCCTTAAAAGTGTCATCTCAAGGGAAAATCAAAAGGCTAATGAAAAAAAGAAGTAAATGTGAAATCATAAAGTTCTGATTCATCAAATTCTAATATATAACTTGCTCAGCTAGCCATAAAGATTAGTAAATTCTATAGAAATAAGAAAAGTTTCATAAAAACTTCCAAAGAGGATGAAAAGGAATTCAGATGTTATGAGTGCAAGAAGATGGGTTATATCAGACCTGACTATCCATAATTAAAATAATACATGAAGAAGAATTTCTTCAAAAGTAATGATTATGAGCCAAAAGACATGAAATCAATGAATGTTATATGGAGTGTGTCTAAAGACTCCAACAGCTCTTTAGAATCAGACTCAGAGAAGGAATAAGTAAATCTGAAATCCAACATGTGCTTTATGGCAGAAATAGATGAGTTGCAAACATACTACTCTTCTGACTTTGACTCTAGTTATGAAATAAGATATTCTAATGAAAAACATACTGCCTACTACAATATGCTTGAAGAAAAATATGACGCTTTTTTAAGAAACATATGTCATTAAAGAACATTCACAAGGTTGTGTCAGATGAAAGTGATACAATACTAAATCAATTTATGGAGTTAACTGATAAGTATAATTCAATTAACATTTACTATACAGATCATGAAGCTAAAATAAAAACACTGCAAACTGATGTAGAAACATATAAAAGTGAAACTCTTATTTTTACCAAAGGAGTGAACTACTTGAATGAAATTCTTGGAAAAACTATTATTAAGAAAGAAAGATTTGGAATTGGCAGTAAAGGTGAAAAACCTAAGCTGTAAAAAAATTATTTTGTTCCAAGCACAAAAATATTATATTGTAATTACTGTAGAACAAGGGGACATATTTCTAAAAACTATTTCTTAAGACAACCTCAAATATGTGGTATTAAGAATGGTTTTGTTTCAAATAATTTATTTGATTCTTTTGATTGTAGAAAAACAAAGCAAGTATGGATTCCCAGATCCTTGCTGGCTAACACAACTGGACACAATAGAATATGGGTACCAAAGCAACTTTTTTAAATGCCTTTGCAGGAAGCAGGTCATAGAAGCAAAAAGATCATATGGTATATGGATAGTGGCTACTCAAGGAATATGAATGGAATCGTATCGAATTTCTCTACACTCACTCAAAAAGATGGTGGACTTTGTCACTTTTTGTGATAATGCCAAAGGGAAAATCATTGGTATTGGAACAGTTGGAGATCCATAAGTTGTCTCAATAAAAAAAGTACATTATGTACAAGGATTGAAAAACAATCTGATAAGTATCTCTCAACTATGTGATGAAGGTTATGTTGTATATTTTTCTAACAATTGCTATTCTATTTTCAAAAATAAATTGCATAAATTTAGAGCACCTAGAACTGACAATGTGTATACCCTAGATTTAAATACCATGTGTAAACAAAAAATAAACTGCTTAACTACTAAGATAAATGGATCCTGGATATGTCATAAAAGACTTAGACATTTCAATATATATGATTTACATAAATTATCTAAGAAAAAATTAGTTTCTGATTTTCCTAGTCTCATGTTTGAAAGTGATAGATTCTGTGATGATTGTTAACTTCACAAGCATCACAAATCATCCTTCAAATATGTTAACAAAATTTCTACATATAAACCTCTAGAACTTATCCATATGTATTTTTTTGGACAGTCAAGATTATAAATCTTGTCTGGTAAATTATATGTATATGTTTTGGTTGATTAATATTCTATATTTACATAGATTTTCCTTTTAAAATTTAAAAATGAACCTTTTACTCTATTTGAAATTTTTTCAAAGCTATACAAAATGGAAAAGGTTTTAGAATAATTTCATTAAAAAGAGATCATTGTGGAGAATTTGAGAATCTGGAATTCAATTCCTTTTGCTCAAATATGGGTATTAAACACACCTTCTCTGCACCAAGAATGCCTCAACAAAATGGAATTGTTGAAAGAAGAAATAGGCCTATTTAGGAAATGGCTAGGACTATGCTAAATGAATACAATCTTCCCACTTATTTTTGGGCAGAAGATGTAAGCACAACGTTCTATATAATGAATAGAGTTTTAATTAGACCAATTTTAAAAAAAACACCCTATGGACTCTGGAATAACAGAAAACCTAAAGTAAATTATATTAAAGTTTTTGGATGCAAGGTTGACACCTTAAACACCAAATACAATCATGGTATGTTTGATCCAAAATCTGATGAAGTCATTTTCTTAGTATATTATGATACTTCCAAAGATTATAGAATTTTTAATAAAAATTCAAGGATTGTTGAAGAATCCATTCATGTGAATTTTGATAAATCTGATCCCTTTGAGAAAAGGACAGATCAAATGGATGAGCTTGATCCTAATGATAACATGAGACTTAAGAACCTAAAAGATGATTTTGAAAATGATATAAATAAAATTCAGTCCAACCCAGAAGAACATGACACTGGAGAACCTATAAGTATACTACCTAGATAGTCAAGGACCCTAATGAATCACCCTTTAGAAAATGTAATAGGATACGTAGAAATATGAATAAAAACTATAAGGAGCATAGGAAATCTTGTGGAATTTTCTGCCATTCAATCCCAATTAGAACCAAAGTCTATAGAAGAAGCTTTAGATGATGAAAGTTGGATGATAGAAATGCAAGAAGAACTAAACCAATTCAAAAGAAATCAAGTCTGGAAATTAGTTGAAACACCGTAGAATTATCCAGTTATTGGAACAAAATGGTTCATTAGAAATAAACATGATGATCAAGTAATAATAACTAGAAATAAAGTGAGACTAGTAGCTAAAAGATATAATCAGGAAGAAGGTATAGATAATGATGAGGCTTTTGCACTTGTATCTAGATTAGAAGCCATTATAATCCTCTTAGAATGTGCATCTCATATGATTTTTAAATTATTTCAGATGGATGTTAAGTCTGTCTTTTTAAACTGTTATTTAATTGAGGAATTTTATGTTGAGAAACCTCCTGGTTTTGAAAATTCTCAAAAACCAGATTCTGTTTTTAAACATACTAAAGCTCTTTATGGCATTAAACAATCACCTAGAGTTTGGTATGAATGATTAAGCTCTTTTCTTTTGAAAAATGATTTTACTGTTGGAATGGAAGATCCAACACTATTTAAGAAATTTGTAAATTCTAATATTTTATTGTTTCCAATTTATGTTGATGATGTAATTTTTGGATGAACTAATAAATCTCTTTGTCATTATTTTTCAAATCTAATGCCGAAAGAATTTGAAATGCGTTTTATTGGAGAAATAAACTTCTTTTTAGGTCTTAAAATTTAGCAAAAAGATTTTGGAAATGTTTTAAATCAAAGAAAATACATTGTTGATTATATAAGAAATTTGGACTTGAAAACAACATGACATATACAACTCCTATGTGCACTAATATAAAACATGATTTGGATGAAACTAGAAAATGAGTTGACAACAAGTTATATAGAGGTATGATTGGTAGTTTATTATATCTTACTGATAGTAGGCCAGATATAATGTATTCAATACGCCTTTGTGCAAGATTTCAATCAAATCCTAAATAGTCCCATTTAACTACTGTTAAAAGAATTTTTAGATATTTAAAAGAAATTTTTTTCCAATCTCTTCATTATCCTAAAACATATTATTTTAATTTAATTTCATATTCAGATACATACTATGGACATTGTAGATTAGATAAGAAAATCACTTTGGGTACTTGTCACTTTTTAGAAAAATCCTTAGTGTCATGGTCAAGTAAGAAACAACACTTATTTTCCCTGTCAACAGCTGAGGCCGAATATGTATCTGCTGGTAGTTTTTGTGCATAAGTATTGTGGATGAAAAACACTCTTATGGATTTTGGACTAAGTTTTAATAGTATGCCTATTTTATGTGATAATACTAACACTATAAATATTTAAAAAAAACCATATTAATCATTCTAGGACTAAGCATATTGATATCAGACATCATTTTATAAGAGATCATGTTCTTAAAAAGGATATATCTTAGGAATTTGTAAAAACTGAAATTAAATTAGCATATATTTATACTAAACCACTTCCCACTACAAGGATTGATTTTATTAAGGGGGAGCTAAGTTTCTTCAATTTTAAATAATGTTTTATTTTATTATGATGTCTCGCTCTTTTAATTCTTTCTAAATTTTTTTTCAAAATAGAATAAGTTTTTCTACGCAATATATTTTATTCATTTTTAAAATCTATGTAACAATTATTGATGACACAAGAATCAAGGCTGTTAGAAACCTTTCTAATTATGAATCATTTCATTTTCTACCAAAAAACCCTTCAAACTCGTGGTGTTATATCGCTCTTTGTCTATTCGAACCTGAATCTTAGAAACTCTAATCCTCTTTTCAAACAGTCAGAGATTTTTTGACAGAAATGGACAAGAACAAGAGAACTGATGAGGCTGAGACAAGCACATCCAAGAAACAGCGCTCTGAAGGAAGAAAGATTTTGCAAGGAAAGATCATAGACCTTGAATGGATATTTCAGATGATTCTTCTACTGAAACATGATCTTGATTTTCAAAATCCAGAGCAGTCCTTCAATGTTGAGAAGTCTGAGTTTTTGTATGAGATTGAACTGCAATATTTCTTTAAGTCTGTACAATTTGGTCTAGGAGAAGATGAGGATACTATAGTAGTGAATATTGAATATAGAGATGTTTTTATATCCTCTATAGAGATTGGTCAGATTCTAAACTACCCTCATGAGGGAGTATTTCATTTTGATTTGAAAAATATAGGAGATTTAGTGCATATTTATGAAGATATCATGTCTTTTTTTTGTTCTACTCATATAAGGAATATGTTGATAAAGGACGTGGAGCCAGATCAGAAAATCCTAGTGAAATTTATGCAAACCAGGATTGAATCGAGGATGTCTGAGCAAGAGAGAATCTTGTATCTAGACATGTATATAATGTTTATGTTAATGAGTTATATAAGGCTTAATTTTCTTAGTTACATGGTAAGGTACCTCCATTATTGTTGTCTATCAGAAGCACACATGAGTTTTTATCCGTTTGGTAGATTCATATCAAGAATTCTATTAAAAAAGAATATGGTGAGGCTGGTGGAATCCAGAGTTTGATGTCATCATAGTAACATTTTTGGTTTTGGGACCCTAAGAAATATTGGTTACTTATGAATCACATTTAAAGGAAAACATTAGGTTGTAGGGGTTGAGGAAGAAGAAGATAGTCCTTAGGCTCAGTCTGCTATGTCCAAGGAGGGACAGACTAAATCGAGAGTAAGCACTACTGTAATAAAAATAAGATTTTAAACTGAATACACTCAAGAAGAAGGAAGTCAAGAGGGAATTCAGATTCCAAGGAAAATAACTATTAATGGTGAACTTGTTTCACCAGTTTTGACAACAAGAGATTTACTCTCTTACAGTTTTGTCAGAAAAGAAGTTGTTGAGAAGCCAGGAGAAGAGGATACTACTCAAATTACAGTGACTCTTCAAGTACAAACTGAAATTAAAACTCAAATTTTAACTGAAGATGTAGTTACAATTGAAAAGGAAAATGAGTCAGAGTCAGGTGAGGAAGTGGCCAGTCCTCTGGAAAATCAAGAAGATATTATTTTAGAATATTTAATGAAATAATTGATTAATGATGTTCACGATGAGAATGTTTCTGAAGTTCAAATAGAGGTAATTCATGAGGATTTTTCTGTGGAAGAGTCTGGAAAAGACTCTGAGGAAAAGTCTGTGGACCAACCAACTCAGAAGGAAGCAAAAGAAAAATCTGATGCAGTCTCTTTTCCATTAGTACTGCTTCAACAAGTAAAAGCTGAAAATGAGAATCAAGCACATGGTGCCTCTGATTCAGTGAATAAGGATGTAGAAGAGTTGTACAGAAAGTTATCTAATTTGGAATATAAAAATTTAGCTATGTGGAGATACCTAGAGATAGAACAGTTGAAATTTCAGAGACTTAAAGACAATACAGTTTCAAGGCAGGAAGTTGAAACTTTTAAGACTACGATGTTGAAAGAAGTGTTCAAGCTGAAATCAGAAATGGTGATGAAGTCAAATCTGTCAGAATTCAAGAACTCTATGGAGACATGGTTTGCATCTATCAGAACTGGTGAAGCTAGTGGATCATGTACTTCACCTGATTTAATCAAAATATTTCAGGTTATCACAACAGCAATGAGCAATATGAATGATTTATTGTAGGATCTTCAATGCAATAGTGCTCCTTTGTCAGTTTTGTTAGATAATCAAAAGTTTTTGGTTGACAATTTTACCTCAAGTGAACGAAGTATTAGAGCTGTGCTGACTCAGTTCACAGAGAATTTAACTCTTTTTATGGAGAAGGAAGAGAGACTTAATGAGTTTTTCAGGGTAAACTTGAGAGAAGATATTCATATGACAAGGGAGAATCGAGATGTTTTTATCCAACCAGAAGAGGGAATGATTAAAAGGGTAAGGGAGTAGTTGATAGAAATCAAGGAAGTAGTTCAGAGGAGATACACCCTATCTCATACTCATACCATACCTTGATTCCTATGATCATCATGATTATACCTATTCCTTGTTTTGAATGAAATTTTGATTCACTTTATCTTTTTTTGTTTTTATTATTTTTACTATCTTTGTTTAGATATGCCAGTAATATCGATTTAATTGTTGAGAAATGTTTAATAATAGCATTTACTTAAGTTCGCTAATATAATAAAATGTGTTTTATTCCATATTCTATCATTATTTTTTATAACACTAAAAGGGGGATAAATTTGGATAAACACAACATTTTATTGATTAAACAGGGGTGAAATATTAAGTGTTATCTTAATCCTTTAAAGGGGAGAAATTTAGTTAATTTTAATATTTTATTTATCTTTAAAAAATTCAAAACTACATGTAATTAATTTTGTAAGTTAATTTCATTGGTTATTTTATGCGTTTTGTGATGATCAAAAAGGGGGAGATGTAGAGAAAGTGTTGTTTTCAATAACACATAATATTTTTATTAAAAAGGGGGAGATTGTAGAGAATAAGACTCTATATATATGATGATTTTGATTCTCACAAACACCCTTAATTTTTTTCTAATGATTTTATTTTTTATGTATATTTTTTGAATTTATTATTCAATATATTTTTATTTCTATAATAAAGATTTAAGTTCATGAACAAAGAGATTTAATTGCTAATGTATTCATATTACCGTGTTCTGGAAACACTGTTCATGCTCTACATATTCAAGAATTGCTTAAGTGTGTTAGAGAAACATTGTTCATACCCTACGTGGAGAAACGTAGTGTAAGGATGATATGTCGTGTATAATTTTTGAGTTATCAGAAAAGTAAGGTTAATCAACCATATGTTTTTGGAAAATTATGGAAGAGAAACCCTATGTTAGGAAGGAACCCTACGTTTGGGTTATTGAAAAATTATGGAAGAAAAATTGTATGAAAGTTTCAAATGTTACGTTTTTTACTCAATAGTATGGTTCATCAACTTTACTATCATAAAAAATCTTACGTTTCATCAAAATTATGGATCATGTAACTTACGTTTAGAATATTTTAAAAATTATGTATCATTTATTATAAATTTGATTATTGAAAAGTAAAGTATGGTACATTAAACCTACGTTTGAAATCAACCTTACATATGAAAGATGAATGCTATACAGTTCAACCTTACATTTGGCATCGTAGAATTGAAGATGATATTGTTATGAAACCGTCTGTAAGCAGATTATTAGGCTGATTTCAAGCCATATTTAAAGATGATTTTAAAATTCTTATTTGACTGATTCAAATCCATTTTAACTATGATTCAAATGATCAATTTAAAAGGATATTTTTATGCTGAATTTCAAGCGAAGTTACAACTAATCTGTTAATTTAAATGTTTGAATATTGCGAGTCAGTATGTGAATTTTGTGAATGTAAATTTTCAAGAGAAGTGCTCATCATTATTTTATATTTATAGATGTGATATTTTCATAGTAAATAAATATAGAAGGATTTATGAACAACAACAAAGAATATATAATAAAAGTATAAACACAAAGATGATCAAGATCTACAGATCAGCTGATTAAAAAAGTGACAAAGATCTGTTTATTAAAGAAGAAGAATCATGATAGAAGTTTCACTCATTTGACAATCGAAGATCTACTGTGAATCTACTACTGCTGAAGTTGCAAATTATAGTTCTATATCTACTGCAACAAGATCGACTCAGAACGACCCTTTTTTGTAGATCATTATTTCTCAAGGCAATGATCCATCTACTATAAATTTCATTCTATTGCAGTTGTGAAGAACAATGGGTAATAATTTTCATTGTACAAATACCTTTCTTTTCTATTATTGAGTGATCGGCTTCTTGTACTAAGTTGTATAGGTTCTTTGAGTGAACCATAAGACTTTGTTTTGTCTTAGATTGTAAATGTACCAACTGCTTGTACTCAGTTGTGGAAGGGTTTGTGGAAACGAGGACCAGATAGTGAAAATCACCAAGCTCGTGGAGTAGAGCGTTGGTGGAGTGGACTAGGGGCCTTCTGTACCCTAAACCACTATACATTGTGTGTCTCTACAATTTAAATTTCCACTACATTAATTCATCTGATTAAAGTTAAAGGGAAGAACACGATCTTCTGAATAATTTGTAAAAGACACAATTTACCCCCCCCCCTCTTGAGTATATTTGGTATAATCTAATCCAACAGTGTTGTCTGATCCAAAGTGGTTTGGAAGTTTCAAGAAGAGAATAAACTTGGTGACCATTTATAAGTGGGGAAGAAAAAATATATGGTATTTTTGAAATCAAAAAAGTTCTATATTTATTCTAATTTGAAACAAAGGTTATAATTAGGCTATTATTTGACCTTATTTGTGGAGTGGTTGAAATATTTCATGATAATAGTTTTTAGACAAATGTATATGTCATTTTTACTTTTATCATTTTAGTTTAACTCCCTAGTAATACCAATTTTACCATATCCATGGTAATTAATTTTTGTTCAATTCATTGTTCATGATGGTATATAATTAAGTGGACCATATCAGAAATTATAAATTATGATAATTCAAATAATAAAATCCATTATTCGGATTACACTTTACAAATGAACAAAAATTTAATTTATAATTAACCCTACATATGTGGGGATAAATATGAGTTTTAAAGATAAAAAATTCAATGATTAAATGATATTTATATTAAAATTTTAAATTTATTATAATGATTTAAATTGGATTAATTAATATATAATTTTACTAATTTTAGTTTAAAACCAATAAAACATATAGATTAACATTATATATAATTTAAATCAAAATGTTGTTTTCATTTGACAGTCAACATTTTCCACTATTACTCAAAAACATGAATCCTTAAATAACAAATAATATTCCATACAATAATTAAAAATTATGATTTAAAAATTTTATTTTATTTTATCGGATTTATTTTATAAAATCTATGATCAATTAATTTTATTATAAGTGAAAAAAAAAAGAATCCAAAATGAATTTTAGAAAAATTATATTTTTAAACATACAATTATTTATATTCTTATTTCATATCTAGAAAACACCTAAGATTAATTTTAAAAATTTTACTAAATATATAACATATAATTTTCATTATTATAATTAAAAATGTTTTATTTGTTTTATTTACCTATATAAAACACTATTCTTCACATATAATAATTTTTTCATATAATGATTTCATTTTATTTTTGTAAGGGTGGTATTTTCATTTATAATTTATTTAGAAACAAATAATTCATTTTGTATACATGTTTAAGCCATGATTTCATTATATTTTTATCATCTTCATAATTAGCATTCCACTTTTTTGGGGAAAACTATGATATTAAATAAGAATATTTTATAATATATCACTTTTCCTTTAAACTCAGTTTTTCTTATATGGGTTGATAAGTCAATGTTTTTTGTAATGAAAGACAAAATCAATGTTCTGTGTCACTCATTTTAAACATGGTTTTCAATGTAACTCAAAATATAAAAATATAAAAAAAATTGGAAAAATATTTAATAATATCACATTTTTTTCACTAATAATACATTATTAATCGTTTTCACCATTGAAAAAAGACGAATAAATTTTTTCTTTCAAGAATTATATGTGTTACGTGCCACTGTCATATATAAGGAATCCAACTATCCTCTCTTAATAACACTTTAAAACACTTTTGGATCATCCAATCCCTTCCCAAATCACATCCTAACTTTAATCACCTCAAATTAAAATCCAAATCTATTCAGAATCTAATTATAGGAATACATTATGTATAATCCTAAGGTGGTGGTTATTTACGAGGTAAATTTTCGAAGTATGAATTTTTTATTTATTATTCCACCGACTTCACATATTATTTATGTTCAATAATATTATAAAATTGTTATATACTATCATATGATATGTTATTATATTAATGGAATAACATAAATCTATCTCAACTGCAATCAAATTTGATATGAAATCATCAATCATGTGAATAGAGGACTACCACCATGCATGTTGATGTCATTTCATTTCAATCATCTCCACCCCTAGATTTTTTATTGAAGTATTTATTATGTATATATATATATATTATATTTCAAAAATATTTATTTTTCTAGAGTAAAGATAAAATATTTTTTTTATTTCCATTTTATGGGGAATATGATCATGTCTTTTATGTGAAAGACAGACTACCGCCTCACGAAGCGATGTGATTTTTTTCATTAACTCTTTATAGGGATGGTAATAAGGATACTTTTAACAAATTTATTTGATATAAATGATATTGTAAGTTTATTAATGATAGATTTATCATTTTTAACCAATAATATACCATTTTCATTCATACACTAAAAATTATAGTTTCTTTTTTATACATGTGGAGTACCATCTCCAATTAGAGATGCAATTATTTTTTCCATAACCACATCAAAATAAACACAAACACACAGATATATATATATATATATATATATATATATATATCCTGAACTAATGTTCTAATTATGATATTATGATAATTTTGGAATGATGAAAAATACATCACTTATTTCGATAATGATCTTTGAAAAATGGAAATGTTGTCCATGCTTACGTAGGACCTACCATATTCATGATCATAATGAATTTTAGTTTTCATTAATACTTTTAAAAGAATAATCGATGAATAAATTTAATAATTATTCCTTCATTATTATTCCAGATATATAAAAATATTTTCAATATTGACATTCCTCAACACACCAAATCAATTTTGAAATAGTGATCTGAACATCTTTAAAAAACCTCTTGTTCGCATAACAAATTAAATATATAAATATTTCATCAAAAAGAACTAAAATAAATAATTTATTTGTAAGACCCAGTTCTTTTGGGAGCAATATAGTTACATAATTTTCAAATTTATATTAATGTAATATATATCATATTTATAGATTATATAAATTTATAGAGACATGCATGAATTATGAATATGTAAAATGGATCAAATTTCATTGTGGAGGCGGTAAGTTGTACTTATGCCTAAGCAATGATATCATTCTAAAAATGACGAAATTGTAAATGGAGAATGATATATTAATTTTATTAATGGAAAAATAAAATTGTATATTTATTATATATATATTATTTCCATCAATATACCTATATAAATAAATTGGTTATGAAAAAACATATTTCACTATGGTGTGGATACGGTATGTCAAATGTACACACACACTCACATAATTGTATTATTGTTAGTAAGAAGGATAAAATTTAGAATATTATTGTTAAAAATCATAATGAAATATCATAATATAGATGATACCTGAGATAATTCATTATAATTGAAAAAACACATGATGATAATATAAAAGAAGGAATGATATTGAAATTATTGGAAACACGATTAACAATCATTTGGATAGCATCATTTATATATCCTCTTAGGGACATTAGGGATGGTATTTTTGGGAAAACCAAAATCATTAAAATGAGTCTAGTTATGTTTACAATAAAAATTTTCATTGTATTGTCGATCATGAAGGCTTAATGTAATGATTGTATCAATGTTTTCCATAGAACCAATTCTCTAATAGACTAATTCAAAAACTATGTTATTAGAGTCCTTCTTTATAGATAGTTTTCCCACTACAAAAAAACTGGATTCGCTATCCAGAACGAAGAAATCAAAACACATCATACTTTTCACACAAACCAATCTCACGAACTAGGTTCCTAAGGTATAAAGAACTACACTAATAGATATTATCCATGACCTTTCTAAATGGGAATCATTCCACAACATCCCATGACCACCTATATTAATACATGGACTGAAGATGTAGTGTTGGATAGTCATATCAATAAAATGGAAGGCCATATCTTATTATACATAAATTGACACAAAAATCGAATCACATACAACACATAAATGTAAAACAACTGAATGAAATTGTACATGAATAAACATAATCCAACAACTAGAGTATGATAATATGTAGTGTAATTTAATCAAGGTAAAAAACAATCCCACTACAAAGAGTCTGATAAGAAGTCCAACCTGAATAATAATGTGGGGTATTTTTTTCAAGATTGTTATTGGAACACCCATATACTATTGTGGCTCCCTAACCACCTTCTATTACTAATCCATCTATGACTCTATCAATATTTCAATCATTTGAACTAGACATGACATGTGTGGGAAATACTATATAAAGGTGTGTATAAAAATACCCAATAGAAGACCCCCCAAAAAAAGTGTATAATAAAATAATAACATTTATCTCAACATAGGTATATGTCTACAACACTTATGACAATAATATTTAGATACACTCAAAAAATAAAAATAGTCTCAAGGTAAAGTCACAGCCATAATGCAATCCTAAGACTTCTACTCGAAATTTCAATATAGAAATCATCAAAGGGAAAACACATAACGATTAATATAGAATTTTTAATGTTCAACCTTGAGTTAGTGATTGTCATGTCTCACCATTAGATGTATATGCTAGATGGCTTAAGAGATACGATACATAGATAAATATCACACCCACTTCCATGGGGTATACCTTCCACTCAATCTATATTAACTGAAAAATTAGAGAATAGATGCAAGAAAATTGTTTTTCATGATGATATCATGAACTCCACCTAGTATAGGAAGATTATAGAGGATATTAGTCATGGACTCATGTAAGGATTTAAAAAACTCTAATAATTAAGTCATGCTTACATGATCACTATCCTCTATGTATGATGTAGTTCAATAATAGAATGTAGGAAAATAATATAAGGAGCACAGAAAAATGAAAAATGTCCATAATATATAGGAAAAAACCCTTCACACATTATTTGAAAGAGAAAAAATGGGTACAAGTATTATATCATGTTTCCCTTCGGCACTTGGTCCTTCCCAGGAAAAATAGACCATGCTGATGTCCATGTAAAAGTACAAAACATGCCTATGGCTGTGTAATTATTCCCATTTCCATGTACACATATATGCATGTTTACACCTGGAATGGACATGTTTGTGTAGGAGTGCATGGTGTGCCCATTTATGTTAACTTTTATCAATGTATGTGTATGTCGCAACCCATCCCACCGAGGTCCAACCTGTAACTACCCAATCCCACATCCAATATATTAGGGAATGGAAATTATATGGAGTTAGAAAATCCCAAAAGATGGGATATAGTAACCTAATGTACATTTACACACATAAACATCACCAATCCCACACAATGATGAAATATATGAAATTGAAACCAATGCACATATTTATATAAGATCCCAAAAATGTCTACAAATGTAAAGTATTGAATGCATAAAAATAGACCAAATAAAATCCAAAAAAACATCAACGATACCTTCCTTCTATAGGGAAAATGAATAAGTCAAATTAATGATCCTGTTAAAATGTCTCAATATGGAAAGCTCTATCTATGCACCACCTACTCCATATCATCCCAGGACACCGTCAAAAGGGTTATCATCATCAAAAGAAATGAATCTTGTGATAAAATCCATCGCATATATGAGTATAAAAGTAACATGTATGACACTACAAAAACACTAAACTCAATGCACCAACTACAGTTATCTAAAAAAATATTTATCCATCAATGTATACAGAAACTCTCAGATATTATTTGGAAATACGATGTGCATCCTAGTGTTCATAACCAATTACATACCACAAGATTCAGCTTGAATCAAAGCTTGTTATGGGAGAACTCAATCCAAGAGAAAATCTATCTTTAGAGACACTCAAAGAAACCGATTGAGATCATTGGGCACCACCCATGAAATAACATGTGTCTGAGAAGACCCAAAAAAATTGATATTGGTTATTCCCAGAAACGTTGGTGGACACCATGAACCCAATGTAGGTCAAACCTCTACGTAGGGGATCATATTTCAATAATATAGAAAAACACACTGATATAGACTGCTATATGGAGGATCAAATCATTTCTCATATATTTCACCCTGATTAAAAAAACACATTGTCGGATGAAAGATGATAGAGGATCACACTAAAGTCTCCTGATGGTACACCAAAACTCTATTTGAGACTCAACCACTAGAGGGGATCAAAATCATATCATATGGTTGAGATGATGAAATGTATCATCAAGCTAAAGGACTAATGGAACACACATAACCAATCATTGTTCAATATTTGGGAATGATGAGTTATAATAACTCTTAATGGTGTTACACAACATGTACTATAGGTACACAATGTGTTCGACTAAACCCATATTTCGGACTTTGTTATTGATTCACATGAAATTTTTGTCTCAACACATTGAATATAGAATGATTAAATAGTATATAAAGTCACACAAAATCCTTCATGTGTCTCCTAGCTATGTTTGTACTCTTGGACTACCCATGTACCAACCTGTGTATAGGTGGTTGTGTATGTGTCTGAGTACCCGATGTGCTATTGGATGTGTAAATTTTTTCATTCCTATGTACTTCCAGAATCACACATAGAGAAAACAATAAAGGGTATCATGATGTGTGAAAGGGTTCACAATAAGTATGATCATTGTCTTCAACATGAAACCCTAGTTGTCGATGATTACGCACCGCACGACCAGTAATACCGGTTTACATTATGTGTTGAATGGTCTTTTCCATAAATTCAAAATTGGTTCATGTGTCACAAAAATATTACAGATACTCTATTAATATCTCATAATAAAACCTTTTCTAGGATTTATCTGTCTTTCCATCAATTATTCATTGGGTTCCTCAAACCAAAAAAAATAAGGAAATAATCTACATTATCATGCTTCACCATACACCGCATGAGAAAATTATGGACACTGGATTTGTTTTTATTCTCTCTCAACCAACCCACCTTAATAATATACCCTATAAACTCAATCATCATCATGCTTCATACCCTTAATTTTGACATGTTTTCCGAATAATGGGATTATAATGATCATGGACTGCGTATTATTAAAATTTTGGCAAAAAACCACCAATGACAGTTAAAAAAAGAAATATGGTAGAAATATATATTCCATAATACATGAAGAATGATGCTTGATAATTTTTCAATAAAACAATTCTTGTAAAAAAAGGATAATAAAGAAGAATAAATATTAATGAAAAAATTAAAATTCCAACAATTTAATTATACCAAAGATTCACATATCAATTCTGTTAATGTAAATGATTCAATTTTTTTCTAATATTAATGTATCATCCTACCCTAGATTACAATTAATGGTGCTCGATATGGTTGCCCAAAAAACCTCAATTGTGCCTCCATAAATGCAAGTGGTTGTCGACTAGCAGCGATGACCTATGGTGTGTCTTTGTGGAGACTACGATCCCATTGATTAGAGTGGAAAACAAAAATAAATAATGATAAAAAATACAAGAATTTGAATTTATAAGTATATAGAAGTATGAAAAATTATTATATAATGTGGTATAAGAGGATTCATTTACATTTCATTACTATCTGGGTTAGACTGGAGAGTTGGACATTGGGATTTGATCATGATAATGTGCTTGGGAGTAGCCACCCCACCTACATGGGAACCAACAATTATTTAGGATGGGTAAATGATATAATTTCATTACCTATTATAATTTCAAGGATTTCAAACATAGTTGATTGTATTCCATGCATTTGTATTATTAATTTTGGGATATCAAATGTTCCAGCACGATGATATAAGGCATTATAAGGTTCAGGAATAATACATGGAATCTTAGAAATAAAATTTAATTTGTTATTCCATTTCATATTTACTTTTCTATTTTTATTTCCTGTATTTCATGTTATTTTTATTTGTGTATTGATAGTTATTCATAAATATTAATGGTTGATATATATATATATATATATAATCATTCAAAAATCTCATGCAGAACTATGAAAAAACACAATGGGAATAGAAAATATATACCTTAACCAAATATTTTTTTCTTTCATACATCTAATTATATTTTATAAGAATCCAATTATGTCATGTTCTTCTATGGGCCATTGGATTCATGGGTTGAAACATTTTTTTATAGGATTAAATTCACACTAACATCCAATTTATATGATGTTCCATCCCTTATAAATTGGATAGATTGGTTCATTTAATTCAACCACTTAATTGAAATCCAAATACAATAATGAGTTAAAATGAACATGATCCTTAAAATAAAATTATTTCCTCATACAAGATCTTGTCCATGACCTGACCAATGAGTGGGAAGTACATCATGCCTCTTAAGTTTGTTTTGTGTATTCTTCTCCTTTCCCAGGAAAGTCTCTTGGTGAAGGATAAGATGTATAGGGATATTATAGGTAGGCCTTGTAACTTCCCTTATTTATTAATTTCCCTTTCTGTTAAAAATATTATCTAAGTAATTCTCTTATAATTTTTGGAGCTATGCCCCCATGATGACCCCATTCTATACATAAGTAAAGTGCTTATGAGCATACTCTTAAGGTGGTGTCCCCTGATCCACCCATGATACCCCTTGTAGTTCCAATTGAGGCTCCTCTTCCATATCCTCTACTTGGTGTTGATTCACAATTTCATGATAGCATCCTATTGTTCATGAAAAAAATTCAGGGAGATTATTTACTTACCCTATATATAGTAGAGGTGACCCATGAGTTCTAGAAGATTAATCCTTATTATTTATTGGGGGATGTTTATCCTCGGGCTTTTGAGCCTTGGATTGATTATAAGGTGTCAATATTCTATAATGTAGAGTCCCCACAAGAGTTTATGGTCAATATCACAACCTACATGCTACATGAATACACCAAGAGTTGATGGGACATTATGACTCTGGTTTGTTGACATCAAGGTATTGTTTGGTAAGTCTTCCATGTAGTCTTCTTAAAATAATTATTTCCAAAAAAATGATATATGTCAAATTTAGGTGTTTATAAACCATCATCATGGTGATATGTTAGTGATGGAATACTCAACTCACATCATTGAACTGAATGATTTCATACTGACCATAAATAGTGATGATTTGATTATTTTGAGTAGATTTTTGGATCCACATTATCATTCCACTATTTCATAGGTTGAAATATTACAACTAACAACTATTTTAGAAATATTGTAGTAGGGCCTCATCACTATGCGGAGCCTGAGGGAATCAGGTTATGTGAAAGAGGGCATTTCATCTTCTTAAAAGAGTATTTGTCCATCCAACTGCCTGAAGAGGTTATTTGAGGGAATATAATGCAGTATTACCTATAATTTCTTACTTACTATCATAAATGTGGTGTTTCACTAGTGTATATGTTTAGGACAATAAATCCCCAGTGTATGAGGAACCTAATTGAGTGTTGGTATTATGGAAGGATGTTTCACCTCCATTTCTTCTGCTGATCATTTCATCTTGATCTATGTGATTGGGGTTCTATTATCCAACCAATTTCAGGTTTAGTATTTGTGACTCCTCGTTAGAAATGAATTTGGTATTTTATAAATGATTTAGTCCAAGAATGTATTCTTGTCTTATGAAATCAGTCCTTAGAATTTCGCATTAGAAGATTGCACCTGCTTAGGATACTCATGAAACATCTAAAGGTCTTGGTTAATTCCATATATATGATGTGCATCCTACAAAAGTGGGTCAGTGTGTAGGGACTTCTATAGTTTTATGCAATTTCCTCGTAGCATCTACTTTTTATATTCCTTATTTGATATTGGAGCATCACAATATTTTCTATACACATCAACATTGGAAAGTCAGGGATTTTTGATTGAATAATCTAGTGGTGTTATGATCTGTAAAACATCATTAGGCATGTGAGAATAGGGTATTCACTGGTTAATGTAGTTACCCATGAAATAGGTTTCTATTGTTTTCTATATAGCATATTCATCCTCGAGATGGCATGCATTGATGTTATTTTCTTTATTGGATAGCTTGTGCCTAATTGATCCCATGTGGATTTCTATAACCATTGAGTATCATTCACATCACCCAAGGGAATCATGTATATTCCAAAGGGTGAATCGGATCATCAGGTGAGTTGAGATGGACTCAAGAGTACTAGACTAGGATGTGTAACATTCTATATGTCTAATCATTTAATGAAGAATTATGGAATTAAACTCACAATACTCCATCCTGTGAGGGATAAATTCTGGTACAATTTCCTTGATTATTTATCTATAATACCTATTGATATAGAGATAATGTTCATAATAGATCTTGTTTCATGAATGTAACCAGTACTTATTTCTTCAAAAAGTATGGAAACTATATAGCTCTGGGAACTAAATAATTATCTTGAAAACATAGAAGCTAAGGGTATTATCTAACCCCCCCCCCCCCCCCACATCACTATGGGAATCACTGATACTTTTCTCCAATAAAGAGGATGGTAACACTGAATGATATTTAGACTACCAACTACTTAACCAGCTTTCAGTGAAATCCTGATATCCTATTCCTCATTTAGATAACCTATTTGACTAGATCAAATGTGAATCATATTTCTCAAAGATTGATTTGAGGCTGGGATAAAATTAGGTTCATGTGAGTCCATAATAAAAAACATGTAGAGAGTTCTGGAGTAGTTATAGATTGTATTTGTTTCTATTAATGCCTTTATGATTGAAGAATTCACCAATAGTCTCCATGGATTTGATGAATCAATGTTTCTCCTATATATTGATTTTTTTGGATAGTCTTAACAAACAAAATCTAAGTGTATTTACACACTAGAAATGACCATTACTATTATTCCAATATCATTATGAATATTCTAGGATATCACCAGTTATATGTTAATCTCAATAAAAGCTACTTCTGGAGATGAAATGGTCACATATTTGTTCAAATCATATATGAAGAGGGTGTGTCAATTGACATAAGCAAGGAGAGTGACCTGGTTTCCAAGGAGAATCCTTAGAAGGGGTTCGGTATATAAATCATCATAGGTATAGAAGGGTATTACATGTGATTCATCCATGAATTCTCATGCATGGAAGAATCTATTTTATTATTCACCACGTATGTTGTAAAATTATACTATAATGATGTTTTGATATTTTTTTTAGAATAAGGGAAGACACACTTCATATGACAACCCTGCTTTTTATTACAACTTAAACATGCTTTATTACATAAAACTTCACTTGATACAACAAAGAAGATCGAGAGGTTTAGTGTCTTTGGGGCTTAGGATAATTACATAAAAACTTTAAACTTGAAATACAACATCCTTATTGAAAACTTCCTTTACATGACCACTACATTCCTTCGTACTTAGAATTGCATGGGATAACCTGAGGACATGCATAAGAAAAGGGTGAGCTATAAAGCCCAGTAAGGGAGTACATAATGAATAACATGAGGAGTACAATACATGTTAGGCAATAGGCATATCAATAGATCATAAGAGAGACATGAACATAAAGGCATGATAAAGCATGATAATCATAACATGGAAATGTGGCAACAACACTTAACATTGAATTAGCATGAGCCAAGGCTCATTGCACATGGAGCATGAGTAAACCCTCATTGCACTTGAAGCACGAGTAAACCCTCGTTGCACTTGAATTAGCATGAGTCAACACTCATTGCACATGACGTATCATGATATTATACTTTACCCAATGCATTGGAGCGCTATAAAGGGCGCACCCTTCTTAAACATTTCATTTCATGCATAAGTGTGCACATGGATCATAAAACATGGATTCATAAAACATAATCATTTCTTCCACGATAAAGGAAAGTGGAATTCATACATGAAACTTTATAATCAATATGTAAATGTGCATAAAGGTGAATACCCTTGATGGAGAAATGGGCATGGTATTCACTACACAAAGACATTGGCTTAGAAAATCGGTGCGATTTCGGCAGCGTAACGGCGTGACATAAGAATTCATAAAAAAGGTTGATGAGAGAGAAAGGGGTTCCTCATCATATTTACATGTAATGGACAGTAAGGAGATAATATATATACATGTCCCAACAATAGAAATTGAATTTAGATTCATGATACAAAAGTATTGCTTGAATGTAAAAGAAGAGAGAGAAGTTCCTTTCGGAATTTCGGCATAGTAACGGGTGTACATGGGAGGCATTTAATGAGAGAGAAAGGGTTCTCCCATCATTCAAACAATAAGAGGGCAGTATGGGGGAGGTGCGAAACCATACCCCAACATTCATAATTGAAATTAAAAGGGCAATACAACTTAAAGAAAATTGACAAAAATGAGAAAGGAAGAAAAAACCCTTACTTGGAAGTGTGCTTCCAAAGGCTGAAGAGAGGCTTGTGAGAGGCTTCTTGGGAGCTTGGGGCACCTTGAGAGGATTCTAGAGAGAGTAGGGCAGAGGTTGGACGAACTTCAAGGGCTTTGGGTGAGGAGGAAGTGGGAGCTTGGGTGGGTTTATATAGGAAAGGTGAGAGAATTCTTTATTATTTAGGTTTGGGACCCCTTATATTAAGATAATCCAAACCACAAACCATCCCATGGTATTTGCCCATGGTTTCTGGAAAAGGAAAGAGGAAAACAATATTTTACAAGGCCAAGGTCCGAACTTATTAAAAAAAATTAGGGTTGCTTATGTGGAGGTGAGTCACACTCCCATGGAAATTAATTTAAAAAGGCAAAGTGTTGAATAAGTCTTGAGGGCTCCATTAATGCTTTGAAAAGTGAGTCAAACAAACCCAAAACCTCATTATTTTAATGATAAAACACATATTGGCTGAACATAGGGATTATGGTATTTTATTAAATCACCATTGGGTCATTATGATGTCATAAAACACATTATATATTTAAATGGTATTTAATTTTTACCCAAAAATTTGATTGTCTCAGAAAATTATGAAAAATTCACCGTTGGATAATTTTGACGTCCTGATTCCAAAAATAATATTTATTTTATCTAAATAATTTTCTAAATATGTGAATTTTCACTTTTAAAATAAAAACCGACATTTATAAAAAAAATCACGGGTTTTGACAGAAATGGCTTTCAAACCTTAATAAAAATTTTAATTGCATTCATAAAATTATAAGATCATTTATATTTAATAAAAAATTAATTTAATATTAATAATAATATTAAAATATTATTTAATTAAAAAATCCTTTAATTTAATAAAATATAATTCTTAATTAAATAATAACTAAAAACACCATTTGTACTTTTAAAAACTAATTACAATGTATCAAAAATGACTAGAAATTATATTTATTATTATATACAAAAGTAATGTGCATGAACATGGTACTACTTATTTGTTACATAACCCCTTAAAATAGCCGCATAAGACCTAAGGGTAAGGTGTGCGATAGTGACAGACTCTTGGGGTTGCTCGAATAACATTGCTCGAGTGGTAATCTCTATCAACTTCCATTTTTCCCGTAGACGATCACGCTCGAGCTTGACTTGATGAAGCTCAGCTTGGGCTTGGTCAAGGGCAAAGCCCAAAGACGCCACCTCCTTTCCGAGCTGCGACAAATGGGCTTCGTAAGGGGCAATTCTACTGGATGAGGCCATCGCTTCCTTTGTCTGAGTAGAAAATTGGTTCGTTAAAGCCTTATATTTAAACTACCCAGATGATCACTGTTCAACGGCTATAAAAGTAACGGTCACAAATCTTAATGTTAAACTAAAGAAGTTGACATCTTATAAAAACATAAAGAAACATTTAACTGGATCAAGAGGGATTTTCCATTAATGAAATTTTGGGTCGTTACAACATTCCCCCCTTAAGAAATTTCGCCCTCGAAATTTTCCTTTTCCCACACTAAAACAAATGTGGGTAACTTAGCTTCATCATATCCTCCGACTCCCAAGTTGCTTCTTCAAACTTGTGGTTTCTCCACAACACCTTGACGAGGGGAATTGTCTTATTTCGTAGAACTTTTTCTCTACGATCTAAGATCTTCACTGGTTGCTCCTCATAAGAAAGATCGTCTTCTAATTGTACCACCTCGGAAGAGAGTACATGTGAAGGGTCTGGTATGTACTTCCTTAAGAGGGATACATGGAAGACATCATGAACCTTGGCCATAGTAGGTGGAAGTGCTAGTCGATAGGCCACAGCCCCAACACGATCAAGAATCTCGAATGGGCCGATGTACCTTGGACTTAACTTCCCTTTCTTTCCAAACCTCATGACCTTCATCCATGGAGATATGCGTAAAAACACCATCTCTCCGACTTTAAACTCAAGGTCTCGTCGAAGATTATCTGCATAACTCTTCTGTCGACTTTGGGCTGCCTTGATATGCTGCTGAATGGTTTTCACCTTCTCCACCATTTCTTCGACCATTTCTGGTCCAAGCAGCTTACGTTCACCGACCTCATCCCAACATGCCGGTGTTCTACACCTTTTCCCATACAGGGCTTCATATGGTGCCATTTGGATGCTCGAGTGGAAACTATTATTATAAGAGAACTCAACTAGAGGAAGATGTTGATCCCATCCTCCTTTAAAGTTCATTGAGCACGCTCTCAACATATCCTCAAGTGTTTGGATAGTCCGCTCGGATTGGCCATCAGTTTGAGGATGATAGGCCGTACTGAAGTTCAGTTCAGTATTCAGAGCATGTTGAAGACTCTTCCAAAACTTAGAGGTAAATCTTGGATCTCGTTCAGACACAATAGATAGTGGTACTCCATGCAACCGTACCACTTCCCTGATATATATCTGTGCCAGTTGATCCAAAGAGAAATCCTCTCGAATAGCAATGAAGTGTGCAGTCTTTGTAAGACGATCCACAATAACCCAGATTGCATTGTTGCTTTTGGATGTCCTTGGAAGTCCAGTGACGAAGTCCATGGTGATGTTCTCCCATTTCCATTCTGGTATGGGAAATGGTTGCATCATCCCCTTAGACTTCTGCCTCTCTGCCTTCACTTGCTGACACACCAGGCACTTTGATGTATATTCGGCGATCTCCTTCTTCATTTTATCCCACCAAAAGTTTTCTCGGAGATCTCGATACATCTTTGTGCTCCCTGGGTGAATAGAGAAATTTGAACTATGTGCATCATCCAAAAGTTCCTTCTTCAGCTCTGAACTTGATGGGACACATAGTCTTTTCCCAAACCGCACAATTCCTTCTTCATTAACATTAAACTCTGAGGATTTTCCCTTTTTGATAGCTTCCACTTTTTCTTGGATTCTCGCATCATCCTTTTGAGCATCCTTTAACCTTTCCGAAAGAGATGGTTGAGCAATCATTTGTGAAAGGATTGATTATGTTCCCTTCTTTATGATTCCCACGTCCATCTTCATCAAGTCTAAGAAGATTGGATCCTTCTCAATTCTCATCATTGATAGAATTGCTGGATCCTTTCTACTTAGGGCATCTGCCACCTTGTTCGCCTTCCCAGGGTGGTAATGTATTGAACAGTCATAATCCTTTATGAGCTCTATCCATATTCTCTGGCGCATATTAAGCTCTTTCTGTGTGAATATATATTTAAGACTCTTGTGGTCAGTATATATCTCACATTTCTCTCCATAGAGATAATGCCGCCAGATTTTCAAGGCAAAGATCACCGCCGCCAACTCCAGATCATGCGTTGGATAGTTTCGCTCATGGATTTTCAACTGCCTTGAGGCATAGGATATCACTTTATCATTCTGCATCAGCACACATCCTAAGCCCTTCTTCGAAGCATCATTGAATACCACAAAAAGCTCCCCACTTGTGGGTAAAGTGAGCACAGGTGCAGTGATAAGCCTCCTTTTCAACTCCTTGAAGCTTTCTTCGCATTCATCACTCCAATCAAACTTTACTCCCTTTCGAGTTAGCTTGGTAAGAGGGTTGGACAATCGTGAGAAGTTTCTCACAAATCGTCGATAATATCCAGCTAACCCCAAGAAGCTACGGATATCAGTTACCGATGTTGGCCTCGGCCATCCCTCAATTGCATCTGTTTTGGAGGGGTCCACAGATATCCCATTGCTTGTGATGATATGGCCTAAGAATGAGACCTCCTTCAACCAGAACTCACACTTGTTGTACTTGGCATAGAGTTTCTCCTTGCGCAAAGTCTCCAGTACAGTTCTTAAATGCTCCTCATGGTCCTCCTTGGTTTTGGAGTATATTAGAATATCATCTATAAAGACTACCACAAATTTATCTAGGTAATCACTAAAGACTCTATTCATCAAGTCCATGAATATTGCTGGAGCATTGGTGAGTCCAAAAGGCATTACTATGAATTCATAGTGCCCGTACCTTGTACGAAAAGCAGTCTTGGGGATATCTTCCTTCTTCACCCTTACTTGATAATATCCCGACCGCAAGTCGACCTTGGAGAAGTATTGTGCTCCACGCAGCTGATCAAACAAGTCATCGATTCTTGGGAGGGGATACTTGTTCTTTATCTTGATTTTGTTAAGTTCACGATAATCAATGCAAAGCCTCATTGACCCATCCTTCTTCTTGACGAAGAGGACTGGTGCACCCCATGGTGATGCACTTGGGCGTATAAACCCTTTATCCAGATTCTCCTGTAGTTGTTTCTTCAGTTCTTCAAGCTCAACCACATCCATTCTATATGGAGTCTTGGATATTGGTAGCGCCCCAGGTATAATTTCAATTGATAACTCAACATCTCTTCTTGGAGGAAGACCAGGAAGTTCCTCGGGAAATACTTCAGTGAATTCCCTCACAATAGGCATTTCTTCAAGGGTGGTTTCTTCCTTGGACTCAATCATCTGAGCCAGATATGCGTGCTCATAAGGCAGTAATATCCATGCTTGAGATGATGGAGCTAAAGGAGATTCATCTTCCTCCTGACACTTGTAAAGAATCGGGGGTCGATTCTCCATATGGAGTGTGATTTCCCTCTCCCGACAATTTATGTTGGCTCTATATAAGGAAAGTCAATCCATGCCAAGAATTGCATCAAATTCCACCAAAGGGAGTATGACGAGGTTCGCCGGGAAATTCAATCCACATATTATAACAGGGGAGGACTTATACTCATGGGATGCAATGATTGCCCCATTTGCCGTACTCACCGACATCTTTACTTCCATGATTTGTGGTGGTGCAGGGATTGTTATACTAAACTTTTGAGATATAAAAGAATGCGTAGAACCTGAATCAAAAAGTACGTTCGCTATTCTTGAATGAATAACTAGCGTACCTGTCACCACTTCGTTGTCGGGGTTCACTTCGGCAGAAGTGATGGAAAAAGCTCTTCCTTGCTGTCTTGGAGGTTGTTGATTGCCTCCGATAACACTTGGATTAGGGCACTGATTCGCAAAATGACCCGGTTCTTTGCATTTGAAGCATTGAACAACGCGTTGAGGTTCGAACGGAGCGTTCCTCCCCTCCGTCGCAGCCGCGGGTCCTTCTTGCTGACAGTTAACAGCTAGGTTCCCTTCTCTTCCACACTTGAAGCATTTTCTTGTCCCCCTAAGGCAATTTCCAGGGTGCTTTTTTCCACACTTTTGGCAAGTGGGGTGCTGGAATTTCTTAGCGCCGTTGGATTTATCCATCGGACCACCAGCATTGAAGTCCACCTTCCGCTTCTTGTCCCCATGATACCCCTGTGATTCTCCGATCTCCATTTCAACCTTGAGGGCACATCGGACAATTTCCTCATAGCTGTCAAAGTCACGGATCGCTAATGCTTTCCGCAAGCTAGGCTTCAGCCCACCAAAGAAGCGGTCAACCTTGCATTCGGGGGTAACGACAAAGCCGGAAGCGTATCGTGCAAGCCTTGTGAAGTTTGCCTCGTACGCTCCCACAGATTCCTCATCTTTCTGCTTGAGGGAAAGGAAGTCCCTTTCCATCTTAAGACGGAGGGTGCGTGGAAAATATTTATCGAAAAACATCTTCCGGAATACCTTCCATTCCAAAGCCTCGATCTCCTCCTCAGGCTTCGTATTTTTGATCAACGTCCACCATTGATCAGCTTCACCCTCCATACGATAAGCCGCCAGGAGAACCTTCTCTTTTTCAGAGCATTGGAGGATGGAGAATATCTTTTCAATGGAGTTGATCCATTGTTCAGCAATCGTGGGATCGGATGATCCACTAAAAGTAGGAGGCCTTTGTCTCATGAAGCTTTCAATAGCGACTTGTTATTTCTTAGGGGGGTTAAACGTTCCTCTTGACCATTGTTTCTATTCAAAACTTGAGTTATCTGAGAGAGAAGCGTGACAAAGTTCGCGATTCCCGCTCCCATTGGATTGGGCATCTCATACGTACAATCATCACACTGATCTTCACAACGGTTGTTAGCCCGAGTTCTCCTATTACCGGCCATTGGCTGGAATAAAAGGAAAGTTAGGGGTAACACATAAAGGGTAATCCAAAGACAAAAGTTGATGACTTATAAATAAACTTTAATCTCTTTAACTCAAGAGTCTATAGGATTCAATCCAGGCTTTTCATGATCTTCCTTCTAACATATATCCTTAGGGGCATTTTTCCCTTAATAAGGGTTCATACTAAGATTGTGAATTTATCAAAACATATCCCCCGGGAGTGTCGTAACCAAGAGTGCAGCAAGGCCCGTTGTCGTGCACCAGTTCCCGTTCGAGTCTAGCTCAAAGCGGTGTTTTCGGGTTTTACCCCTAGGATACATCTGTGCCAGAGCCGCCTCTACTTGCTCGTATCCAGACAGGGATGTATTTGTTTGATAAAACACTTACTTCGTATTTACCAAAACTTAGGGATGTTTTTATTATTCTTAGTCTTGTATCTAAGGCTTTACTAGGGTTTCCTAATCCCAAAAATAACTAAACCTATCCTCTGATACCAACTATGACAACCCTGCTTTTTATTACAACTTAAACATGCTTTATTACATAAAACCTCACTTGATACAACAAAGAAGATCGAGAGGTTTAGTGTCTTTGGGGCTTAGGATCATTACATAAAAACTTTAAACTTGAAATACAACATCCTTATTGAAAACTTTCTTTACATGACCACTACATTCCTTCGTACTTAGCATTGCATGGGATAACCTGAGGACATGCATAAGAAAAGGGTGAGCTATAAAGCCCAGTAAGGGAGCACATAATGAATAACATGAGGAGTACAATACATGTTAGGCAATAGGCATATCAATAGAGCATAAGAGAGACATGAACATAAAGGCATGATAAAGCATGATAATCATAACATGGAAATGTGGCAACAACACTTAACATTGAATTAGCATGAGCCAAGGCTCATTGCACATGGAGCATGAGTAAACCCTCATTGCACTTGAAGCACGAGTAAACCCTCGTTGCACTTGAATTAGCATGAGTCAACACTCATTGCACATGACGTATCATGATACTATACTTTACCCAATGCATTGGAGCGCTATAAAGGGCGCACCCTTCTTAAACATTTCATTTCATGCATAAGTGTGCCACATGGATCATAAAACATGGATTCATAAAACATAATCATTTCTTCCACGATAAAGGAAAGTGGAATTCATACATGAAACTTTATAATCAATATGTAAATGTGCATAAAGGTGAATACCCTTGATGGAGAAATGGGCATGGTATTCACTACACAAAGACATTGGCTTAGAAAATCGGTGCGATTTCGGCAGCGTAACGGCGTGACATAAGAATTCATAAAAAAGGTTGATGAGAGAGAAAGGGGTTCCTCATCATATTTACATGTAATGGACAGTAAGGAGATAATATATATACATGTACCAACAATAGAAATTGAATTTAGATTCATGATACAAAAGTATTGCTTGAATGTAAAAGAAGAGAGAGAAGTTCCTTTCGGAATTTCGGCATAGTAACGGGTGTACATGGGAGGCATTTAATGAGAGAGAAAGGGTTCTCCCATCATTCAAACAATAAGAGGGCAGTATGGGGGAGGTGCGAAACCATACCCCAACATTCATAATTGAAATTAAAAGGGCAATACAACTTAAAGAAAATTGACAAAAATGAGAAAGGAAGAAAAAACCCTTACTTGGAAGTGTGCTTCCAAAGGCTAGAGAGAGGCTTGTGAGAGGCTTCTTGGGAGCTTGGGGCACCTTGAGAGGATTCTAGAGAGAGTAGGGCAGAGGTTGGACGAACTTCAAGGGCTTTGGGTGAGGAGGAAGTGGGAGCTTGGGTGGGTTTATATAGGAAAGGTGAGAGAATTCTTTATTATTTAGGTTTGGGACCCCTTATATTAAGATAATCCAAACCACAAACCATCCCATGGTATTTGCCCATGGTTTCTGGAAAAGGAAAGAGGAAAACAATATTTTACAAGGCCAAGGTCCGAACTTATTAAAAAAATTAGGGTTGCTTATGTGGAGGTGAGTCACACTCCCATGGAAATTAATTTAAAAAGGCAAAGTGTTGAATAAGTCTTGAGGGCTCCATTAATGCTTTGAAAAGTGAGTCAAACAAACCCAAAACCTCATTATTTTAATGATAAAACACATATTGGCCGAACATAGGGATTATGGTATTTTATTACATCACCATTGGGTCATTATGATGTCATAAAACGCATTATATATTTAAATGGTATTTAATTTTTACCCAAAAATTTGACTGTCTCAGAAAATTATGAAAAATTCACCGTTGGATAATTTCGACGTCCTGATTCCAAAAATAATATTTATTTTATCTAAATAATTTTCTAAATATGTGAATTTTCACTTTTAAAATAAAAACCGACATTTATAAAAAAAACACGGGTTTTGACAGAAATGGCTTTCAAACCTTAATAAAAATTTTAATTGCATTCATAAAATTATAAGATCATTTATATTTAATAAAAAATTAATTTAATATTAATAATAATATTAAAATATTATTTAATTCAAAAATCCTTTAATTTAATAAAATATAATTCTTAATTAAATAATAACTAAAAACACCATTTGTACTTTTAAAAACTAATTACAATGTATCAAAAATGACTAGAAATTATATTCATTATTATATACAAAAGTAATGTGCATGAACATGGTACTACTTATTTGTTACATAACCCCTTAAAATAGCCGCATAAGACATAAGGGTAAGGTGTGCGATGGTGACAGACTCTTGGGGTTGCTCGGATAACATTGCTCGAGTGTTAATCTCTATCAACTTCCATTTTTCCCGTAGAAGATCACGCTCGAGCTTGACTTGATGAAGCTCAGCTTGGGCTTGGTCAAGGGCAAAGCCCAAAGACGCCACCTCCTTTCCGAGCTCCGACAAATGGGCTTCGTAAGGGGCAATTCTACTGGATGAGGCCATCGCTTCCTTTGTCTGAGTAGAAAATTGGTTCGTTAAAGCCTTATATTTAAACTACCCAGATGATCACTGTTCAACGGCTATAAAAGTAACAGTCACAAATCTTAATGTTAAACTAAAGAAGTTTACATCTTATAAAAACATAAAGAAACATTTAACTGGATCAAGAGGGATTTTCCATTAATGAAATTTTGGGTCGTTACACTTCATCACCAATCCAAATTCATCCAAACCTTTGATGGATCTAAATGTTTACTATGATGATTTATATATTAGTCTTAGACTAGTTCTGATGAAGGGTGATTGTGTTGTAGCATATGGGTCCCACTAGAATAGTTCACATGGGGAAAAATATCCGATGAATGAGCTCAATCTAGAAATCATGGTATATGATCTATGCCTTTTGAGGAACTATCTACTGTGGGGTTTGTTTTTTACAAGGACCATAAAAGTATCAAATACATATCTAAATATGGATACAAGAATATAAGGAAGTTCATGTTAGTGGAATATCAGAAATATTTCGACTATAATCATTCTGACAATCTTGGAAAGAGAAATGTGGTAGTTGATTCCTTGATCCAGAAGACTCGGACGAAAGCCATCAAGGGGGATAATAGTGAGTGGTAGTTGATGGATATTTTCTTTTTTTTTGATGCATTTTAAGGTTTAAGAATTACATATGAAGATAGTTCTCGATGCTCTGGTAGTGAAATACCCCTTTATGTGGCTGGTTCAGATGATGCATTTATCCAATTTAGAGTTAATCATCCTGAGGGAGAGCGTCACTTGATAAAACCTACCACTTGGTTGGTTTGTGGATGGTAGTGAAACCCTAATATCATATGGTTGTGTATGGGTTCCTTCATATATACTGGAACAACTTATATAGTTGTATTATTCTTTTTTTAGAGTTTATCATGGTCATACAATTATATACCAAGACATCCCTCATCAGTATTGGTGGCTAGGTATGAAAAGGAATATAATGGGTTTTATCACTCACTGCTCCAACAATATGTAGGTGAAGGAAGATCAACAGTGTCTTGATGGACTTATACATCCTATATATATTTCTAAGAGGAAATATAATGATATCCAATGTATCTGGAGATAGGATTTTAGATATACCCTCAAGGAACCAAGGCAATATAGGTAATAATTGATAGGTTTACCAAGGTAACGCGCATCCAACCAATCTGGTTGTCCTTATATGTTGAAGAGAAAAGAAGGATATACATCCTTGTGATAATGTGACTTCATGGTGTTCCACGTTATATATTTTTAGGTTAGGATACCTAGTTTACATCATGGTTCTATCAAGGGTTAAAAAATCACTAGGTTCAAATGTTATCTTATGTAAAACATTTCTCCCTCAGATTAACAGTTAGTCTGAGTGGAGGATAATGTTTTTAGAAGATATGATTTGGGAATATATTCTTTATTTCTGAGTTTCCTCAGAAAATTATATCCATCTAGTTGAGTTTTCATACCAGATGATAAATCATTCAGGGTACAATTGAAATGGATATGTATAATGCCTTTTATGGTAGAACATTATGTTCACCTTTGTTTTGGATAGAGGCAGGTGAGGAAACTCTAATAGTTTCTCTTATTTTTCATGAGTCTACATAGAAATTCCAACTAATTTAGAAGTATCTAGATATATCTTGGTATATAATTAATTCTAATATCAATCATCATTTTAATCCTCTAGATTTATAGCTCGGACATTAGGAGATTCTATGTATATTTCCTAGATTGGGTCATAAATGAATCTAGATATAGGGAAACTTATCAACTCGATATGTCAGGACATTCGAGATAGTGGAGGTAGTTGGGATGGTAGCCTGTTGGTTTTTGTTACATGATAGGTATTATACCATGAATGATTTCATCCATGTATTTCATTATGATAGTATCACTAGGATCCATCTAATTTATTGACCTGATGATATTGAGTTGGAGGTAGATACATCCTTAAAGGATCATCGGATATATATCATTGATCGAAGCATTAAGGCTCTTAGAGGAATGTTAAGTTCTATAGCCTTTGTGATATGGTTGCACAGATGCATATATGACAAGACATTGGATCGGGAACTCTACGTTTGTGGGAAATGGATTAATTCTATGAAGATTGGAGGGTGAGATTGGTTGAGGGTCCAAGGCATAACTAGTGCATGCTATGACATAATATTGATTTGAAGGCCTAATATGGGAACTATGAATATTGTGATCTTGTTTTCCCTAGTTTTGTTTTGGTGTTGGGGTATTCTATATGAACTATACAGATAATTAAATTGGTAGGATTTGGATTTATTCATGATGAAAATTCCCATGAGGTCTATTCTAAATGATATATAAGAAAGAATTTTTGTCTAATTTATCTATCTTGGCCCATTATTTTGTATATTTAATTCCAATTTTTTTCCCATTTTCATTATAGAAACCCATATCATTTATATACATTATTTCAATTTTTTTGACATTTTTATACACATAGTAAAACCCATAAAATAATTAGGACTATTGTCTTTGTAAAATTAGGAACATAAAATAACAACATAAAATAAGGACACCCAACATTGTTTAAAAAATTCATAGAAATCTTCTAAAATTCCATTTCTACTAAAAAATTCAATGGGATAACCTGGGAACATACATATGAAAGGGGTAAGATATAAGACCAGTATGGAAATAAAAAATGAATCACCGGTTGAAAGTATTTAATGTAATTAAAAAGTAATTTAATGGGAAATAAAATATGTGATAAATATAAAAATTAAAATAAAATAAATATATATGATTATAAAATAACGGAAACATGGGAATGTGGAAGCAATATTAAATATGAAATCATAAACATAAGTAAAATATAATCACCATGAAATTATAACATGGATTAAAAAGTTCCATAATTGATTAGGATTAATCATTTTACCATATATGATTCTTCATGAGACTAAAACAATACAAAATTCAATTAATAACACCCTAATTATGCATGCACATTTTTCATTAATATCATGTACATGTTTATGTGTACCATAATGATCATTCATCATAGGATAATATTTCATCGCATATAATCTAATAATTAATATGTTTGTAATAAATAAATTTATTTCCCTAGTGAAATATGGATTGATATTTCTAGGTCAATACCCATGAGTAACAATGTAGATCATATTTACAAAACAAATTTTGTTTGGGAAAATTAGAATATAATTTGAGCAGTATTGTAGGGGTATATAATGAGTCGTGGGAGGGAATAATGAGATTTAGTGGGATATATCACTCCATGGTCATAATAATATTATTTGGATGGATATTTAAGAACATAATCTCATATGAAAAAATGGTAAATATATGTAATAAGTCAAAAATTGTGCTTGAATAAAACATTAGAATGGAAAATTCACTGGATAATATTGGCAGCATAAAGGGGGAATATAATGAATCATGTGTGGGATTAATTAGATTTAATGTGGTATCTAATAATTTAGAAATCAAAAGGTAATTATAAGGGATGTGTAAAATCATAACCCATTAATATAAATTGTATGAAAAAAGGCATTACACAATGAAAGGGTTTGAATAAAGAAGGGAATGGGAGGATCACTTAAATTGAGAAAGTGATTCCAAAATCATGGGTGGAGCTTCATTATATATTTGGGAAATAATGAGAGGAAATATTAGAGAAAATTTTAAGGTATATTTTTTCTCAAATGTTTTTTAGTATAGATTAATGGGATCTTGCATGAGTATATATAGGAAATTTGAGCCAGGATCTTTAATTTTTTTCCCAATCATAGGTTTTTCATTATAAACAATATTATATTTTAAAACAGACACCTCCGAATATTTTTCCCATGGATTATATCTAATATGGGGTGTATTTAATTATTTTATTAGTCCATTAAATATAAAAATTAAAATAATACCCACAGAGATGTGGAAGTTAGTCACATTTTTGAAGAATAAGTTTTAAAATAATAATATATGATATATGTTTCATAGTATTGATATTTAATTTAAAAAATAGTAAAATAACATAAAATAAAAAATATTTTAATGGGGAAATATATATTTTCTCATTGAACATCCTTGACATGAATTATCATCATGTTGTGGCCCATGGTGAAGGTTTCAAGTGTCACGTATTGTGGAGAGAGTTAACACAATATGAATGAAGTGTGGATAGGGTCTTGATCCATGCATTGTGGGGACATGACGACGAATTCAGGTTTTTTGACAATGGAGTATTCTTGTGGTGAAAGGGGCCACTAAATATGTAGATGGATCCTCTCTTTGGGATGGTTTGTGGGACTTATCTTGGTGTAGTTCCTATTCACTATAAAATGTGTCCAGTGGATGTATAATATTAGTAACTAGCTCATCAACATGCCCATCCTAGAGGTTTTTTCAATATTGTTAAGTAGTAGTATCCACCCATTGGTAATCCATTTTAGCCTCCATGGTGGGTGCATCCAATGCAAATCTTACCTCTTTGAAATAGGGGAGATAATATTTATTTCTTAGGGAGAGGATACAAAAATGAATTTATATTTCATTATGGTGGATGTCAACTTGTACAACCCATTAATGTAGAAGAATAAGAGTTGTTCCACAATATCCATGTCCTAGATGGCCATATCCCTTGTAAATATGAACTATTTTATCTTGTATTAGTTAACAAGGTAAATTATCACCCTCTAATAGATAATCTAAAATTGTGCAGTTAGGTGAGGGAACCCATTAGCTATGAGTACAATAGTCATCAATACATAATCATGGTTATATGTGATTTCCACCACTTCAGTCCTGTTGTACCCATATCCTTTGTTAGAGGGTCATCAATCTCAACAAGATACATGTTTCATATATGAATTTATGATCCAACCACTAGTATGTTTATGGTGAAGGGTATGAAAAATGTTCCCAATGTTACACATTCTATCATGAGTTTAAGAGAAGGTATTCACAAAAATAATGTCACGAATCAAAGATACCCCAACTCATCATATTCCCCCATTTGTAAGATATGCAATTCACATCATTTATTCATTTTTTAAAAGTTATTTCATCATAAAATTTCATGATTTTAATAGTGGTAATCATACTTTTATTATTCTTGGTATATCCGAGTGTTTCCCTATACTCCGAAATTCATAATGAAAGTGTAACCAATCTCTATAGATGATAATGTCTGATCATTGATTATAATAGGATGATGTGATTACAACCCCTCCATTAAAATATTTCACTTTGGTGTTAATCTCCTAGTCTAGGTCTCCCACATTTATCTAATACAATAGTATGAATCCCGTACTAGATGTAATTTTATATTATACATTGTATAATTATGCTAATTTATTTCATTATTGGGAATGTACTAATGATATATAGCTAATAAATATATTGAAAATGGTAGGAATATTTGATGATGTGTGTAATGGTGGGAATATTTCAAATTACTCCTATTTTGTATTAAAGTCATCTCATTCATATGTCATGTGGAATATCAGGGGTGAAACCTGAGGAACTCTATGACGTACCAAAAAAACTATATGAATTGCATAGAATGAATTTAAGGGTAATTTCCTTGTCCATCCTATAATTTTTACATAGGGTGAAACATGATATTTATATAAGGAATTGTGAACTCCTTATTTTAAGAAACTTATACTTGTAACATAAGGCGTCGTAGACTCATAACATTAAGTATATCATTCTCATAACATGATGAGTAAACTAATTCTCTTTACCTAATTATAATATTTTAATCCATCAAAAGGGGTCACCGGAATAATGTTTGGGGGTGATTAACATACTTATATTCCAGTACGGAGGGTCTCTTATAAGTTTGTTATGAATAAATTGTTCTTAAGGTAAATTTCCATTGTAGTTGTTGAAGTCACGTGGGGACCACAAATTTTTTATTATGAGTGAATTAAAATAGTGGGAGGTGACCTAAATATACTCTAAGGATTTTATGATTAAAATACATATAGTTAGAAAATGTAGTCTAATGTCATGTAGTAGGGAAGGTCCTTGAAGAGTAAGGATTTTAGTAAGGACTCGCATGTAATGAAATGAACATCAGTGATTACTGGTTTGTGTATTATCATTAAAATCTTTTTGGAGGATGTTTTCATCATCAATTGTTGGTCATGTGAAGATTACCATTATTTTCACATATGGTAACTCTATAGTTTTATTTCATATGATTAGGAAATTATTTTGATTTCTATTTTTTGTAGACTAGATATTTTTCAGGGAAGTTTATTGTCATGATTATAACATGTTTATTTGGGACACACATGTGGTTTCGTCTATTCAATGTTGAATTTAGAGGACATATGTCATAGTAACCACACATATGTAAATATTGTGGGGATATATTATTTTACCTCAATTATTACATCACCGAGGACCAAGTTCCCACTATGAAATTTTTTTTGGAGTGAAAATAGTGTTGGATCAACTAATTTCAAACATTATTTCATGGTCATGATGTAAGGATTACTATACATAAGATTAGAAGGTGAAATTTATTTATTGATATTTATAGGCTAAATGTTAATTTGAATTATATTCTATTATATTGGTCATGACAATGAGTTATTCATTAATATAATAGATTTAGAATGGTTCAATAATTATGCACACACAACTTTTACCCATCCCTTTCGGCTGAATTTATGTATAATGTAGATACATGTGAGGTTTGTTTCATGATTTCAAAGTGTTTCGTAATTTTTTTTTCTTTATTTAGAGTTGAATATCCCATATATGTATGACTCTATGATTCCCATGGAAGGAGTTTCTTAAATACTCTAAACTCAATGAATCCTTGGTTGGTGTGAGGCATGTGACTCTAATTCAAATTGTGTGATTTTTCAAGAATGTGATATCCAACCAGACCATATACAATAAATGTTCATTTGGAGGTCATTATAGATGTATCTATACCTATAAAATCCATGTGTCCTTTGGTCCAGGATATATGAAGTTTTATGAATCAAGGGCATTAGTTGGACATCCAATGGTCTAGATCCCATCAAAAGGATATTTAGAGTATTATTTGTTTTTTCATGGTTGTCCAAAGATACATAACATGAATAATACCCATATTCATGTAATTTATATATTTTTGTTTCATTATTAACCATTTATGGAACAAGTGGGGGTTTTCAAATGACTGGACCTTTGCGAATCAAGTGCCTTTGGGGGGTTTTGTGGCATTGTCAGGCCTAATTTTTATCGATTGGTTTGTATTTTCCCAGGGACCTCTTATGTACTTTTCATCAAAATCAACAATTATAATAGAAAATATTTTATTTCAATGTTTATTAATATTACTTCATGTGAAAAAAAGCATCAGTTCAACACATAATAATAAAGAGTTACCAGGAATAACATCTCATACTATGAACTAACCATGAAAAATACATTGTTTAGAAATATTAAAACAATTTGGTTTAAAAACATAGTTTTCTTAAACACATATTTTATTTTCAAATCTAAAAAATATAAATTCATTAATAATTTTCATTGAATTTTTTTTACTATAGTAAAAATTATTTTGAAATCATAAAATGGTGTGTCATGAAATAGATATACCATTATCAACTATAGAAATTGATTTAGATAAGAATCTTCCATAAATGAAAAATTTAAAGAGTGATATTTTCTTATACTCAAAAGTGAGAAAATTGTTTTATCCATAAAACAATACTATACAACTAATAAAACACAATACAAGATAATATACATTAGAAATATAAATATTTGAATGTTTTATTTTCCATAAATGAATGTTAATTAAATGGTACAAATTCAAAATGATCTATACTCACAGGTCCAATAGAGATTTTTCAACAAAGGAACATATTATAAAATCTACATCATATATTTTTCTTACTACTAGTTTAGTCCTAATGATATACATTACATGGATCACTAATTGAAATCTTCAAGAAAATAAGAACAAGTTTTTGTGATCCTCAAAATCCAAATAATGACATATCTTATGTTTTATATTTGTTTGATTTATCAATGTCAAATACAGTTTATTACTGATCACAATCATCATATCAGCTATTTATGAATATAAATAATAGTTATTATACAAAATTGATAAGATAAATAATATAATGAAATTAATATATTAATAGTATGCCCATATGTAGTAAAACTATTTTGATAAGAAAAAAAATTATTTATATTTTAAGATATATACTTGATCAGATAATTGGAATGTAACCCTACTGATAGATATACAAAATACTCTCTAAAAACTCTAAAATTCTATAGAGCTAACATTGACACCATCAACTTGTTTTTTCTAACATGATAATCAATTTTCAAATAACTAGAACTGCCACATATATTATTGTGGACAATACTCTTTCTGTAAAATAATCTATTTCTATGTGATATTTTTACGTGTATATACATTTTATAATATAGTAAACAATGATATATGAATATGTTATCTTTTTGGTATTATATTTTTTAATTTTTAGAAGAAACCTATTTATAAGGTTGTTTGGGAACACAAACAGATAAGGAACAATTTCATGAATTTAATATTCTAAGAATAAATATGAACAATCCTAAAATAACCATAAATATTTGGACTCATAGACCTTATGGATGCTCAATATGACCAATATTTTACACCACTCTATCTCCCCAAGTATGGAATCAACATAAAGAAATGACATATTTTCCAATGAAATTTAATACTCCAACAAATTAATATTTAATCCATTAATTCCATGGTGAAAACATAAATATTTAGTGTAAATACCCATTTAAAATGATAACACAATATTAATATTTGATAATATGACAATTTCTATGTATCACTCTAGCATCAAAGGAAGAGATTCAATTTCAATATTCTT
Organism: Viscum album; assembly: GCA_963277665.1. Lineage (NCBI taxonomy): Eukaryota > Viridiplantae > Streptophyta > Magnoliopsida > Santalales > Viscaceae > Viscum > Viscum album. The sequence goes on from OY728126.1 coordinate 603,100,037, forward strand.
ATTTAGGTGTACCAAAATATTCAATATACATTGGATCTATACAACTAGATGAAACAAGATAGAATGAAATCAGCATTATCATTTACTTATCATACCACAGATATTAAATCATAATGATATATTTAATTTTTTTATACCATTGACAACTAGTTCCCCTATCATTCCATGTTCCGTAAACATACACCTTTTACTTAGAATGTTATATTAGAGTGTTTTGATTTCCTAATTGCATTGCTCTACAAGATATAATTTATATTTTACCATTTTTCAATATGAATTAATAATTTAAACCATAGAATATATTAATGACTAAATATTCAATCCTTTCACTAATTTATATTATATTAAAATAAACATACTATTACCATATGATGTATAAAAAATGCTTTTTTAGAGATTTATATCATGTTATATTGGAGAAAAATTATACTTGAATTATTATAATCATTTATTTTATAATAAATTTTCAATATTATAAATATCAAATTGGTCTCGGAAACCCATACATAATAATCATTTTATCTTTTCCCATAAATCATGGGTCACCAAATTAACGAATTCATCGAAAATTATTTTCAATTTAGTATAAAATAAAAAAAATATGTATTTCCATATATTGTAAAAAATATTATTAAAAATAAATTGGATTTCATGCTTACATAATTTAGATACATTGAAAAGAATTCATATCTGTATTTAATTCATATCATTGATCCACAAATATATCCAGAGATAATATCAATTATATTGTATACCAATAATTTCACAAATCATTTTCCACATATCTAATACATAATTTATAGAATTTATATTATTCCCATAATTAATGATTTAATTTAAATTATAATAAATATGTGTCATGAAACAAAAAACATTCATAAAGATTGGTTGATTAACTGTAAATGATGAGTTGATGAGATTTTTGGACACAATTTGACGTTTTCATATATTTCTTTCCCATGAGGCATGACCCTGATTCCATACTAATTGATAAACCATTAATGATACTATGTAAGGATATGTACATAGGATATGATATATTAGGTGAACTACTTTAAAAATGAAATAGCTTCAATGGAATTCCTAGGATTTATTTTTAGTGATGGGTTAATTGTAGAACCAAAAAGAACAAGATCATGTTGAAGTACAATTGTGTATGATAATGATTCTATGTTGTATGAACTATTCAAACCATTTATGTGATTCTTGTGTTAATATTTCAATGTTTTATTAGTTATATTGGGATATCAAATCATAAAAAAGTCCCTAATAGTTTTAAATGTGAATCTTGAATGATATGTGTAATTTGATTAGGATACAATATATATATCATGGTGAAAAAGATAGTTCACCACAACTATTTTGTGTGATTCTTGATGTGTTAATGATGAAATGGTGTAAGGAATGCTAAAACATATGGTTATTTAAATAAATTATAGTGTTTTGTAGACTCAAAATGATTTTATGTGTTTCTCTATTTTATAAAGAATGATATTTATACTATGATGATATAATTTAAACTATAGCTTATAATAGATTTTTGGAAAATTATAAATAAAATAATAACACAGTCTGATTGAGTGATTCATGTTCCTATTTATGTGAATACATATAAAATGCACTAAAATTTGAGGTTCAAAAAAATAACCACTTTCCACACATAATAAGGTGGAATGTTTTGTAGTTTTCATTAGTCAGTGATATTGTTAAAATGCAGTTTTTTAAAATTGATTAGTATTTTATTCTGATTTTAGTTGGTGCTTCTAAAAGCCAATCAGTTTTTAACACTATAAAAATTCAAGGGTGGGAGATTTTTTTTTGCAATTAATTAGTTAAATTTCATGATAGAATAAATATAATTAGAATTGGAATTAAATTTGATCATAGATTTATAAGAATTTGTTCTTATAGGAGTCAATTATTGAAGAATATTGAGATATAAAAAGTCCATTCAAAATATTGAAGAAGAAGATAAAATCCATAAATTCCTAGGATAGTCTAATATATTCATGGTAATCATTCATTATGATTTTTTTGAATTTTAATTTGTTACATGAAATACTATTAAGGGTTAGCTGTTAATGTTTCATGTCCAATACCTTTCTTAGGATAGTTATTTAATATAAAATAACCACAATGAGTGTAAGGGATAGTATACACCATACAATGAGAATTATTTCATCTTCATTGGGATGGAACATCATTTAATATACTTTTAGTTCATATATATTTTTCCCCAAAATATTATGATAGATTGTTTCCAAACATTAGATAGAGTGATTATATTAGTATATGACAAATATTTAGCACAAATCCCCCCACATCATGTTAATAATTAATTACTTTTATCCAAATAAATCATAATAGAGTAGTAGATTTATCTTGAAATAAAGCCCTAGATTATTCCCATTGATCATGAAAATTTTAAATAAAAAGGGGTTTTTTAACATTATATTCAAATGTATTTCACATATGGAAATAAATAATAGTACCTTATCTTAAATATCATATAATTAATGTCATTGAGTCTATCATTAATTCCTTTATAATTTTTAAATAACATATTTTCCCATTTCAATTTCATCTAAATAATGTTTAGAGTGGAAGGCATGAAAATAATAAACTATTACCTCTATTCCCATATAAATAGATAACAAATTTAATGGGTTCAAAATGTTTTATGAAAATAATTATAAATATTTTGTGTTTCTAAAATTGACTATGAAAATGATAACAATGTAATGTTGAAACTAAATGGATGTCAATTTTATGATTCAGGGATAAAGGAAGATGGATCTGTAGATTTTTTTTGGTAAAGTAAACGTAGTAGTCATTGCCATAGAAATATATGGAGAAACACCTAATCAATCTATAATGTTAAAGAAACAAATTATATTGATACACATAATGATTTATTACGTCATCAATATTATTTAAGAGAACATAAATGATGAATTTCTAATTTCTTTGATTTAATGAACACTAGTTTCCTATGAGATTAAAACATTGTATTCCTTGAAAATGAATTTTGAGAAGGATAATGGGATAGAATTAATTTTATTAAAAAAAATATAACACACCATGGTAATAAGGATAAACATAATGAATAATAAAAAACTAATGGTTATTATAATATTTTAATTTCTCATAAATATACTTCTATATATGATAATTTATTTATAATGTTGTCCTTTTAAATATTTTAAGTATGTTGATTTTTTTCAATTTCATTATAGTGACATTTGAGAATTGACAAAGGTGATAATGGAAATTAAAAAGTTGATTTAAAAATACATAAAGTTGATTAATATAGAATAAATAATCCCTAATAATAAAATAGGATGAAGATATAATAATACAATTTTAGATGAAAGACACATTATTTTAACAAAGATTATTATGATAGTTATGGGTCTGTTGTGATATGTAATGTTATAAGTAAACTAATTAGTCAGTATTGATGGAACAAGATTATGATGAATTAATTTGCTTTGAATATTAAACCTTGTTATGAAGAATTTTTTTTCTTAATAATTTTAATCCTCTATGGAATATACTAAGAGAATTGTGATGAAACTGTGTATAAAAAATAGAATTCCTTGTGATTTTAATATGTATCTCATAAAAAACACGATAATGGAATACAATTATAGAATGATAAATATAATCCATTTAATTAAATTGACCGACTAAATATTCAAAATGATGAGATAAAGAAGATCATTTGTTATATGACATCTAATAGCATTCCTAACGGTGAATGGAATGACAATATGAAGGTGACGACCATTAATGTTATGAATAATAATAACATATTCACATTAAATTACTAAGAAGTCAATATTAAAATTCAAAAAAAGTCTAATTTATCAAAATATATTGTAACGTTTATGGATTAGATGAGTGATTTTATAAAATATTATACAAAGGCAGATCATTGTGTACAATGATATGGATATGATTATTGAGGGTCTACGAATGAAATACATCATAGTGATATCATGGGTATAAAATAATATAGAAAAAGGTAATTTGTTTCCTAGTTTGAGGTTTATACAATAATGTTTAAATATTATTTCTTAAAAATGAAAAAATATACATAAAAAAATTACCTTATCATCCACTACTCCAAAATAGAGTGTTTAGAAAATGGTATTCGACAAATAATCAAAACAAATACTAATAAAATATTTGAATAATGAATCTTGCAATTGTATAATTTTATCTATAAATTTTATTAATGTGTAAATTCTTGAATTGTTTTATTTTTTTATAATAGTATTTGTATGTTCGTATAATATTCTTATTTATATATATATTGAATGTCATTATTAAATAATTGGCACCAATAATCAATTTCTGAATGAATCCACTACACATTTATAAGAAAGATAAGATAAAGGTAATGATTGAGAAACTGAAATAATTTTTCATATGGTGTCAAAAATTAGAACCAATTAATGATGTGGGTGATATAATTATTCTAGTAAAAATAAATATAAATTATAAATTCAGGTATATTGATGGTAAGAAACAATTAATAATTTAATAATATTTTGAAATTTTTCCCTACTAGTAATGTGTAACAGAGAAACCATGCATTATAGTTAGAGGATACCATTACATGGGAAAGGATACTTGAATAACAACAAAAGTTTCATATAATATGAAATAAATATACATTGATTTTTCAGCTTGATAATGAGAAAGTGTTTTAGAGCATAATATTTCTTCCAATAGAAATTTAATTACAAAAAAGATCTATTTATCAATGGTGTGAATACAGGTTTTTTATGTTTCATATGAATATAACATACGAGATGATGTGATATAATTGAATAATGGATGCCTCCAAAAAATTTCTTAAAGATAGAGTTGTTGTTTCATGTGCCACGATAAAAAATTATAGTTTAGTTTCTATTTGATAAGATTCAACAAACTGTTATATGTGTATTATGTCAAAAAATTCAATTTAGAATAGAAGATGTTGTTTTATCTGAACAATGTGAAATATAATATTTTTTTGTGGTTTTTCTAGGATAAATATTACATCCATATTGAAATGAACAACAACATTATTCAAAACCATTCTATAGATTATGGTGGTGTTCAAAATATTTAAGGTGGTTGAAATAAAAAACTGAAGTAAACTTGACATAATCCACCAATTTTTTCTCGTCTCATGAAAAAGAATTAAAAAATAGGGTATAAATATTTCATAACATTCAATTATGAATATAATATAATTATTTAAATTTATTATATATATACTTAATAAGAAACTTTCTGATTTTAAAAAAAATAGTTTTCAATATGAAGAAAAAAGAGGTTATTCTCATTAAAGTTATATAATTTATAATAGGAGTGAATATAACAGTTAAATAATATCAATGAATTTTATCTGACATAAAATATGAAACAATTTCAATGAATCATTTACTACATAAAAAATGAAAATCTTAGTGGAGGAACATGTGTCTATATGATATTTGGTAACCATAATAATTGCGCATCATAACTCAATAATTATTATTTTTCCAAACTATTAAAACAAATGTTATCATTAATAGTGGATATTTATTCAGAATAAATTTAGATTAAAATATATATGAAATTTATTTAATAAAAACTCCAAAAAATGAAACACATTAGATTGATTGGGGGAGTCCATTATTGGTCAATTGGAATGAAAATGTGGTACAATTTTTTAATCATTGTGATGAATGTGGAAAGTTTCACATATAAATACCAACTAAATGTCATTTGATGCTACCAAAATAATGATAAGATGTTTTTTGACTATGATGATTTGAAAGCCACAGAGAAAGATGATTTGATTATAAAATTCTTCATGTATGATAATGAGATAAATAAAATAATTGTTGAAGTTGTGATGTATAATGGATATAATGGTGAGATACAACATGTTGGAATTAATATTTACTATTATAAAATTATTTAATTTCATTAAAAAAATGACGTTAAATCATTTACTATGGATGAATTGTTTTGTGGAAAACATCATTAGTGTTTAAAATTAATGGTTTCAAACAATATGAAAAATAAAATAACATATAGCAATTTTATATTTGAAATATTGAAACAGTAAATGTTGAAAACAATATACATAATAATTAATAGATTAAATTCATACATAGATAACATATTTGTAATAAATTATTGAGGCGTATTGTACCCAGAACTAAATATAATAGCATGATTGGCAAAAAATACTATTTCTAAAATAATATGAAAAAAAATTGGCTTATAGAAACAAATCCATATGGAAATATATGGTTTATTATTAAGTTAAATGAATTTTATTTGATAGAGATATTTACATTATCACCGTATTAATGACTATTAGGATCCATCTTTCAATGACTACATAAAAAGTATAAATGATCCATGAAATGGATGTATAATTAGCATTATGGAATGGTCATTTATACAACGATGTGAATATTGGAAATCATGGAGGTTTAAATTTTTTTGATGATTGATGCAAGGTATAAAAATTTAAAATTGAACTCAATGGGATAAAGAAATATCGAAAAATTATGTATTCCGTGTCAGTTTATTTTTTCAAGGGAATGAAATTCATAAAAGGCATGTTGACAAAAACATGAATTTGAAGAAGACTAACAGAAAAATAATAATTTGATCATGTATATTGATAATATAATATGTTTATATTATAATAATTAATTGTTTAAAGGGGGTTACATACAAATGATACCCATATTTCTGATATCTATATAAACTTAGATGAATTTATTCATAAAACTATAAATTACCAAAATATAAGGTCATTTTTTATCAATTAATAAAATCTTATAAGGAATTAAAAATATTTTTGAATGAATGGTTAAATTGTTGCGTATAACCAATTTTTAGTTGGAATAAAATTAGCATAATATGATAGTGAATACTGTCTTCAAATTGACGATTTAGAAAATTTATTATCATTCAATAAAATTTATCATCATTATTATCAGAAATTTCGTTTTATGCCACACATTACGTAAAGTATTAATAATATCCCAATGAGTTAAAAATCCATGTTTTAGTGTGGATAAAAATATATTATAAAAATAAATCTTATTATAGAATGATATATGTGAAGAAAGGAAATATTTAAATTTAAGAATTTACATATACAGATTTTACAATTTATATTCCTAACTAAATGTATATATAATAAGAATAATTAGTCATCGAAGAATGATGTGCTGAATAGAATAGCCTAAATGGAGTATTCATTCACATTGTGAACATCTAAATATGATTATTTTACTATTTTCACAAGAAAAAAACAAAAATGATTTGAATAATGAAAAAAAAGTGTATTGTTATGTGGAATTTCAGGCTATCATTTTCATGATAATCGTAAAATGATAAATTTGACTAGGAATCCAATGAATAAATAGATATATAATAAAATTAGAATATTGTATCGTTTAATGATTTTTATGGAGACTAGATATACTTTGAATATTGAATTAGTTCATTTTTAGGAGAAAGTTTATGATATTCTCATAAAACCACTCAAAACTGAGATATAAAAGAAACTGAGTAAGTCGATGAGTCTAAAAATCTCTTCACAAAACACGAAGGAGTGTTATAGGGATATTCCATCAGATATATTCTTTTATTATTTGATAAATACGTTTAGACACGAAAAAATTATAGAAACAGGTTTAATCAATATTGTTTTCGAACAATATTTTGAGATGACTCTTATAAAATAACTTCAAATTTATATAAATTATAAAATATAAATTAGTATTATATGAAAAAAAAGTACAGTAATTTTTAATAGTTAGGTTACTCTCTAATGCTCTCTATACCTATCTCACTCACGTAGATATAATATTATATTATATATGAATCATTAAATTGAAATGAGGGTTGAAACCCCAAACTTTATATAATTTACATTAATGTAAATAAAGCGAGAAAGTGAATTTACACTTCCCAGGTGTTTAAAAAAATGCTAAATTGAGTGCTGAATTTTTTTTTGGGGTAAAAACATTTATTTTCAAAATGACAGCAGGTGATTATGTGAGGAGATAAATTTCAAAAAGTTATTTAAAATAAATATTTACTCATGTTAAAAACATATCTAAGTGGGGTATATTTATTCCCTTATTTGCTGATGGTCTTTATATACCATGAGAGTAGTATATGTCAAATCGTAATGTATAAATCTATATAATAATTATATGATTTTTTTATACAAGTAATTTTTAAGGGATTCCCTATTTTATGATTGAATAGAACTACACATTCAGTACAGGTTTAACATTCATCCATTGGAAATACTATTTTCAAAAGTATTTTGGATGGGATAATTTTTTGTCTAATCAAATTGTATCATGTAATCATTGTTGTTTAATAAACTATTAGTTATAATGAATCATTTAATAATGTGGATCACCATGATGCGATGTGTTGTTTTCAAGGTTGTTTTAACAAAATCAAGACATTTTGGACATTTTTGATTTTCTAAATGGATGAATTGTACAAACATAATTTAAGTTGTTTTCATGGTACTTAATAATTGGATATAGTTTTAAAAATTCATTGTTGATGGGTTCATTACCACAGTAGATAAAATCAATTAGTGATGATGGAAAATAAAGATAATATATTATATGAATGGATTTTATGAAAAGTGTTGTGTGAGTGATAATATTTTAGTAAGAGTTATAGGAAAAAATATATTTTTTAATAATGAAAATTAATGTTAGATCCATTGGATCCTATAAAGACTAAACATTTTATTTGTGATTATTATTCATGTAATATTTTAATCCTCATTCATTGTATCAATTTGGTAATTTCAAAACTGATGGTTGTTAATTACGATGGATTAAGTCCATTTCAATTTCCCTGTTTATTCATGATAATAATATATTAGTTGACTATGTATGAGATTAAAATTAAAATAGAATATTGAATTATCTACTCTTAGTGCGTATAAAAAGAACAATTTCATTATGATTGTCATTTATATTAGTGAAAAAATTTCCATACCATTTACACCTTGAATTATCATGTCATATGGTAATTTGATTTAAAATGATTTAATTTTTTTAGTAAAACCATTTTCACACCATAAAAAACCTTAAATGATATTAATCATTTTGTAACCAATATTTATTTATAGTTATTTTATATACCTTCCATGTATTGATCACACATGAATATCAATTTTGGTCTGTCAGGTTTTATAAAGGTTATAGATATAATAAAAAATGAATTTATTAATTTATAATAAATCCATCTTTAGAATTCATATTCACATATAAATTTTTATCATATTTTCCAATTATTTTTTTATAGGATAACGATTAATTATTAATCATACATAATTAGTATCACACATATTTTGTATTAGAAGAAATTTAAATGTTGCAATTTATTTAATTCATAATATGTGTCTCAAGACAATTCTATTTCTTTGACATCTTGTTTTTTGTTGTTTCTATTCCACCCATCTACACAAATCGATCATTTAGTTTATCAATTTCTATCACTCTACCAAAATCTCAAATACGTATTTTTCCAAATCTCATATGAATTTTTTTCTATCATGGGACTATAATTATTCTATCACAGTGATTTAGAATATATACTTTTTAATATTTGAATAACATATATAGATACATATTGTGTTTATTTTTTTAAAAAAACATCATTATATTAATCATTTACATTTAATATCTTTACTATAAAATGAATTAGTGATATAATTATTTTTATTCATATTATAACTCATATGACCAAACATTTTTTATTTTTATTTTTAATTCAATAGTGTTGTCCCACAATTTTCAAAGCATTCCCCTAAAAAATAAAGGATGATTCATGGAATATAAACAAATCATAATAAATCATACCATTAGTATTAAGATTTATTTCAACCATAAACTATATCCATTACTCTAATATATATATATATATATGTGTGTGTGTGTGTGTAATTATGAGATTATGAATAATCTATACACAATATTTAATGTTGGATGAAATCTTGGTTATGATATTCATACGAATAACTTATCCTATAATAAAAATGATTATCTATATCACATATATATTCCATAAATCAGAAGATGGAATTTAATGAACAATGAGAAGTAACAACCATATTGTATTAAATGTAGTTTAAAAAAAATTATACTAGCTTTATGGCATTATCACTGTGATTAAGAAATTCTATTTTAAATAATACCATATTTGAGAACATAAAAAAAACCAACATGTATTATATTTTTTAATCTACAACCCTTCTTATTTTCTCACTGACAATTTTTTGTATTATTATATATGTGTTATCTTTAATCAAAATATTATAATTGTAATCTTATGTTTATTTTAATAACATATTTTAAAATAAGATATTTATGATTCATGTATATATATATATATGTTTAATCATGTATGGTATTATAAAAAGTAGATTTTTTTCAAAAATTGAAAAAATATCATTGTTTTTTTTACACAATGTTTATAAAAAGTTTTTTATTTCTTAATAATTATCAATAGTTTAAAAAAATGAATTTTTTTCCACATAGTGTGAGTAGTGAAATTATCATACTGATGAGGGAATCAACCTCCACTAAAAATATAGATGATCCCCATACACTATTTAAAATTTTATAATCATCCATGTTTTTTGAATATATATATATATATATATTTTGCAATAAACTATATCTAATACCCATGATGTACATTGAAATATTACATATAGTGAAGAAAAATATCAAAAGTATATGATTTTAATGATTCTTCATCAACTCATAAAAAATTATTTTCCATTAATAGTTCATTCCCAATGAAATCAAATATAGTCGAATTCGTTTTAGTACCACATTTTTTGAAACATTATTGAATTTAAATTACTAAAATATCATTCCATGTATACTTTATATTGGCCTTTTCATTCTGCGTTTTTTCATTATATATATATTTAATTAATACTTATCACACTCAAAATTAATATTAGCATGGTCAACCATATAAAATAAGAATTAAATTTATATCTCAATACTATTAATTTAATTCTTTATAATAAGACTATAAAAATATGGTTACAAGGGTATATGTCTGACATGTGTGGAATTATTGTAATTAAATCAGAATCCTAATTTTGTGAATGGATTTATGTTCAGTTTAATTATATAACCAATAAGACTATATTTTATTAAAGAATTAATCATAAACATATAAGGTGTATTAACAATATTCATTTTATTCATTATTCACATACTCCTTATAAACTACTTGATGATATAACAACACATTGTAACTATTAACCTCCTCATGTTAATTACACCACATAGTAGACATTGTAGAAAATATTATGATAATAATTTCAAATGTTTCATATCTGTGTCTTGTGATAAACCCTAAACATAACATTCCTTTTAAACTATGTCTTTCGGTTTTATGGACTTTGTCACATTTATTCATAAATATAAAATCCTATAACACTTATAAATTAATGTTCATAAAGACATGTGGTTATTATGTTGTATTTTGATATATAGTGGTTATAAATACATGTATTCATTTGATATATTAATGTGATTAAATTTGAATTATTGGTTTTAAAGAATTATATTATTAAAATCTATTGCTTTTATATCTAAAAAATAATGTCACACTCATGAAATATCTTTTCACATGTAAAAAATTTATATCATTAATAGTTTAAAATAATTATGTATAGTTTTTTAGTTTTATATGTTTTTATTGTGATTTTTTTTATATTTATTAGGGATATATTTTAATGGAATGGAATTTATATTTTTAATGATAGAATCGGATATATGTAAGTTGGTTAATATCATTTATTAGGAAACATATATGTTACAGAGGTAAAAAAAGTAAATTATTGTGGAGGAAGTCCAAATGTGGTATGTGGACAACATAATAAATAATTCAATGAAATATCTATAACAATTATCACTCAAATGATTGGATATGGTATTAAAAAAACCATTATTCCTTCATTTAAAAAAAATTTATGTCTACTTTCTCTAAACATTAGAGTTATTTCACATTATAGACTATGTATTTGAAAAAATGTAACCCATTATACCCTATAAAAGGAAATTTTATAAACCCATTGAAATCACTACATATGTCTAGGATATGTTTTCTTTAAGATTTATGTATTTTCTTCTATTCATGACCCTATTGAATATAAATGAATTATTTTTATAGATAATTACCTATGAACTCCAAAAAATGATTGTTTTCACGAGGGAAAATGATCATGTTTGTATAAAAGGATAATTTATCATTAATTTCCATTAGTCATGAAAAAATTTATTCTTGGATCTAATTTATGAAAATTTTAAAATCTAAATAACCATATTTATCTTTTATAATAAAGATTTTAAATTAAAATCACTATATCTTCATACCCTTCAATTAATTATGGGGTGATCATGTTTTTTACTATTTAACCGCTTTCATGGATGATGCCATAAAATTTCCATCATTGTTGAAAAAAATTAAATAATACTAATAAGTATTGTAATTGATAAAATTATATTTTATTTTATATTATGTTAGGATAATATTAAAATTTAACTCATTTTTTAAATATGACTATATGATTTAGTAAATTATGGAAACAAGCATGTTATTGAATTTGAGAATATGAATTTTAAATTTACATTCCTTAGAATGAATGTGTAAATTTGAAAATTATTATCACAAAATCATTACACTATCTTGATATTTTTTATATTATTAAAATATAGAAGTGGAACTATTATACACAGCTCAAAACAAAAACAATCATGGAACAATTATAATTATCATCACATCATTATCAAAATAAAACATGGAAAACGAACTAAAATTTGATAAGAAATTATAAATTATTAATTGGAAGGATAAATAATAAGAATAATTATATCATATATGCTATTCAATTGTATAATTTAATTTTAAATTTTGTTATATCATGTTTTAGAAGGATAATCATAAAGGTAATATTTATTTATTTCACTCTTTGTAGTTTTGAATTTCACTTCCATATCCTGATATCTTATGTAATATATCCATTCATGTATATATCCTATGCCCTTTTACATTTCTAAATTGTTGATTCATGTTTATATCTACTATTTATGTCTTATTTATAATTCATGGAAGGGAATGTTTCCCAATATTCCATTATATTACTATCACAATTTTTTTTTCTCACACATCAATCGTTAGTCTATGTAATGAAGAATCGTCATGATGAATTAATATTATATGTTGTTAATATATTTTATATCATTTAATACATATTTATAAAGAAAAATATGATGTATTATTTTTTTTATAAAACCATAAAAATGATTATGATATTTATTTTTTAACAATTATAATTTTTCTTAGCATAAATAGAATGATTTTTCATCTATATCAATGAGAATTTTTATTTCTCTAGGTAGATAATTCCTATTTATTCTCATTTACACTAGAGATAATCATTCATGATATTTTATTTTTATTAGTTTTAAATGTTTATGTTTATAAATAATGATTTTTTTATTAGCTATGTTAATTATAAGGGTTAATTATTCATTATTTTTTATGGATTTTGGATAGTTCGAATTATTATGTGGCACAAATATATAAATAGATATTTCTAAATAAAATCATTTAATGAATTCATATATCCCTTCAATGAATTGGGTGTTGATTTATCTCTTGTGATGTTATAATTATTGAGATGTGTGTGATTAGACTATTCACATATGTTATAGGATATCTATGGTTTTCCTAATCTACATTGTGATGATGATGGTTATAAATAACATATTTTTATGATGTCCTTTTAATATATGTGTTCCAAAATCATATAGTATCTCGTGTTTCTATGTTATATTTTTTCATTTAGTTTCATTATCATTATATTAAGATTTTAAGACTTGTATTTCTTTTAAAATGACAATTTTTTATATGGACATTTTATTATGTAAAACATACTCTTGTATTGAAATATCCATCATATTTACCCTTAAAAAGTATCTAATCGAATAAATTTTTTATGTTCACCCAATTCTCCACGTAATTCAATGGAATATTAGTTAACAAAAATCACCACAGAAAAAAATTATAAATTTTTTTACGCATGATATATATACAATATTCCATGATAATATTGATATATTTATAATCTCTATATATATTTTACATATTAGTTCTATATTACTTTTTTGATTTTTAAATTTTGTGAATTCTTATGTGTACTTCTATTAAATATCCATACCTTGTTTATTGATTATCTCAAACATATACAGAGTCTGTATAAACAAATATGGAATCCCCAAACAAGTAAACACATTTCATTTTATATGTAAAACCAATTGTGATAGTTTTCAAATAATTTATAAAAACTATTCATTATTTTTTATGTTATTAAAACAATCAGATTAGCTATATTTATTGTTCTTTTAGAGTTTGTAAATATTTTATATTTATTTACACCCTTATATTACAAAGTATGTTATATTAAAGAGGTGATATGAATTTTTAGTGAATATACACACATTATTGGACAAACCCAGTGAATGAAGATGTTGATATATAGTAATTGAATGTTATATAACCTACAAAGGTCCAGATATTTTATTTTTATATAATCTCAATTTTATGGGAGTTTTTTTTTAAAAAATTATACATAATGGGAAAAAATAATAATTAATCATAGTAAATAAATATTTTTCACATTGTTTATAATATTCTAATGGGGGTGTCTTCTCCGTAATATACATTTTATGTGTATTGTAATTTTTTTATTTTGAAATAATTTTTAAATTTAATATCTAAGAACCTGGTTTTTCACTATTGTATGGATCCTTTAATTTTATGTATGAATCATTAATTTGGACCTAATTTGGATGCCTATGTGGTTAAAAATGTCTTAGGGGTTTCTAGGGAATGTTCGGATCCCAGAACCATTATTTCTGGGAAAATAGGCTTGGCGAACGGTTTGGAGTAAACCGTGTTGGAATTCCATCTGATTTTTGAAAACTGTGCAGATTGTGTTCTTTCCGACAAAGCCACCTCACACGGTGGGTGCACAGCTGTGTAGCCAAATGGTGTGTATTCCCCTTTTCTTAAGTACCAGTTCATGGCTTACATAAGGTTCGATAAAACCATGTAGAGGATGTTTTTTCTCGACAGAATAGTATAGCACGATTTGCGTATGGTTTGACAAACCTTGCCGACAAGCCATGCACAAGCTAAAACTCTATTTAAATTATACAATCATACATTAAATGCCTATTTACTCCCCAATTCTTCCAAAATATGATAATTAGTGTGATTAATCACTTTTTCTCTCATTTTGTAGCTTTTTAATGTCCAATGATAGGGATTAAGAGATCTCCTTCATTCAACATCCAATGAGCTTCTATTCGTCGTGTTTGATACACAATGGTAAGTACTCGAGTTCACTTTTTCCATTCTTCTTTTGTCTTTCCCTTGAACAAAATATTTTCATGTGAGTATTTTCCACCTTTTCTTAGATCTGCTCGTAATCGAGGCAATTCAAGGGCTGATACTAGTGGTGTAGAGTCATAAAACCCTAAGGTGGGTAGTCTATAACTCATTCATATGTTCATGGATATTGGAATATTTATGTGGGCCCCACCAATTTAATCATATACTATTTCTCAAATTCACATAACATGATTATACTAGTTAAATCATATTGTTATTTTGTTTATAAATTTGTGATTACTTTTTAGTGGTTAGACCCACAACTAAATCCACCCATGTTGAAGGTTATGACACAATTGGTTTATTAGTGATTTTTCACATTTGAGCGACCATTCAGGTGTACCTTTTCTTGACCTTCCTAAAGGTGAGGCTTCCTATAGTAAATGGATTGTTTTTAATTAGAATTTCATATTGACATTTACCATGTATGGGCACCACTTGACCCACCTAAGGTAAGTCATTCAAGATGATTATTAAATGTGAAATGTGAAATGGAAACTATAATAAGTATATAACCTGACCCTATCAAATCAGTTTTCATAAATGTTACATGCTCGTAGTTCCCCTTTCCACATTGATGGATGTTAGCTGAGTGAACCTCAATAGATGAATATCCCTTATTGGTTATTTAAGACTTGATTAAATGGTTGCAATGCTACTTGTCCTATCTACACTAATGGAAGGAAATTATTGATCCTCATGAATGACCAGATGATTACAATATCAAATAGTTATGAAATAACTCTAGCTCCCCTTGAATTCTACAATGAGAATACCTTAGATCTAGAGAACCCCGTTATGATTCAATGAAGTGACTTTCATATCCTGATACCCACCAAGACTCCACTTCATTTCTATTACTTGGATGGCTTTTATACTAGTGTAGGGTACTTTACATTATTACATGATACCATAGATACACTCCTTGGATTCATATTTTATGTGTAGGTTTCATTTTGATAGATCATATGGCCCTGTACTTATTTATCCATGTTTTTCTTTGGTCAATCACTTTGATTCGATAGATGGATTATTGTGGAATGCCTTGTATTACACTGGATGGATTAGACTCTTACCCCTTAGCTAGACTCATATACTACTAAGTTAGAATTTCATGAGATCTATGTTACATTAGTTATTTCTCGGTAACTCCCTCACTGGATATCATTGTTAGGGTTCCTTGTTAAGTATTGGGATCTTCACTACGTATAATATCATGAGGTGATGTCAGTGTTGGATATGCATCACATAACATATTAACATAAAATGGTAATTACTTATATAATGAACGGGTTACATGTTCAGACACTAGCAGAGTGTCGAAGAAGGTATTGGGTATTCATTTATATAGTATTTCTTTCATTACATTTTAGACGTATTCCTACAAACTACTATATTCATTTACACGAGTAGTAGGATATAGACACCATTGGTGGTGAACCAATGATATTTATCTCAAACTCTATCCAAGTGTATTTTGGTAGCTGGAGTAGATTTCATGATTGCAAGTTTTGACAAAGGGAAGCACACATCATCAGACACTTGATTTCTTGATGATATGATGGATCATGATAGAAGATGACTGAGTTGGATCTCGTGATGATTGGAGTAGTTTTTGTTTTCTTTTACTTTTTGGAATATGTTATGCCTTTTTCCTTGTAACAATGTTTTCCAGTTTTCTAGTAACAGGTCATTACATAATCATTGTTTCAGTTGATACTGTTATTGTTATTCACATTTAACTATTGAATCAGTGGCTTCTTCCATTTATTTATATTTCTTCCACTATTCATTATACATTTATATTACTTCCACTGCGCTACACTCTACTAATGAGGGAATAGTCATCCCACTAACACACCCTAGGCCCGCACTGCTATTGAGAATCCTCTAACATTTTGGGAGATGCACTTGAGGCTATGTGGTTCATCAGGCTTGAGGCACCCATAAAGTGGCATCCGGGTCCAGGAATTCACAAAGTGTTATTAAAGGTGTTTCTTTGCTCATGTTACTATTTGGAGAAAATATATTTGAGAATTGGAACACTTGGTACATGGTCATAAGTCATGCTTGGGGGTCGTGAATCCATGTTTCGGGTAAAAACAATGTTGCCTAAATTATAATTTTTCTTCTTCTGATTTTTCCTATTATATATGACATTATTTAACCATTAGGTGACACACAAGTTTTTTGGTATTGTAACTTATTTCTCTGTTATTAGATTTTATTTCATCCTCGACAAAATGATATGAGGGTAAGGAGCATTGTTTCATGCATGATTATAGGAAAATAAAATTCACATGTCATGCATATTGCCATGCCATATAGGTGACTGTTTCTACCTTGCATTTCCCAGTATTTCTATTATTACTGAGTGATGGTGTGATACTTACATTATACTCTTATGAATATCAACTATGATTGAGTGGTTACATATCCAAATTCATGATTTTTATGGGCCCTCATTGGTTGGGATGAGTAATTTATTGAGTCGATCCATTATACTATAAATAAGTGGGTGTCATATCTGATGATAGGTGTGTGGGAACTGATTCATTGAAAACGGATATCCATTATAATGTGAATCCTGAAATATAAATCGAATTGGTAGAACATCCTTATACCACTTTATCATGTATAATAATGGTAAAGGAGTGAACCAGAAAATTAACTGTAAAATGAAACGAAACATATACTTGAGCACTTACTGATACCTGGATATAAAAGTAGGTATTTTGGGTAGTATTCCTTGGGTAGTAAGATTTATTAAATTCAATTTTTTCTATTTTTTCTATCATATTCTGATAAGGTAGTTTTTAGGTGTGTTCTTGGAATTTTTAGACAAATTCCACCACCACGTCCACGTGTCTTTCACCAAGAGGGTAATGATGACCATGCTCCAGACATGGTGGCCCGTGAGCTTTCAATATTACCTCTATGAGTGAAACATGAGTCACTTGCTGCTATATGTGATTTGGGATCTGACACCAATGTTCGTGATGGTTTCTTACATCTAATGCTTTCCATGCTTGGTGATCCATGGCTTGCACTTATTATGGCTGATCTGACCCGTGATTTCCAGCAGCAGTATCCTCATACTTGTTCTGCGGATGGTGGTTCACAAGCTGTTGAGTCTTTGCCAGAGGCCGTGCTATCTATCATTGAGCATCTATAATTATTCCAGGTTAGAGAGGGAATCATGCTGCATACATTCTTCAAGATTCACCCAAGCAATGGTGGGATGTGGTTACTGATTACGGTTGTCATCAAGGAATGTTATCAGTTGATTTCTAGACTACCTTATATGATACATTATTTCCTCAAGCAGTAATATATGTCAGAGCCAGAAATTTCTTAAATCTCAAGGATGGTTCTATGTCAGTTATGGAATATTAAGCATGTTTAATTGATTTTATACTATTTTCATGGCTTCTAGTCAAAGAGGAGCTATCATGTGCTATATTATTAGAGGATGGGCTCCAGAACTATATTCAAACATAGATGAATGTATTTCACCTACATACCTTTTCTAAAATAGTTTTCAGGACCGAATCACTAATTGTATCTTAAGAGATGGTAAGAGTACTGGGTTTAAAGGAATAGTGTTGTGTCAGGACAATTGTTCTTTCAGTGGAAGGAAATGTTCCCTTGAGGTTTCTCATCAGGTTAGTGGCAACCAGAGTATCCAGTTTGATAGTTCGATGTCATGACATCATTGTGGATTACTTGGGCATATGAATCCTCAATGTGAGAAACACCATATGGAGTGTCCTTCTTGTGGTCATATGGATCATATTCGGTGTACCTGTAAGAATTTTCTACATGGTTCAAGTGAAAAACGATCAACATCGGCTCCAACATTAGGGAAATGTTCTTTTCGCACTGTGTGAGGCAGGGAGTTGGAATAACACAAGTAGGTCTGGCAAAGGAGGAGATCATGGATGTGGTAGTCTGACCCCTGAACACCAACAACGCAAGCAGAGCAATCATGATCGTGGTAGTCTATATGATTCCTAAAGCCATTTATTTGGTCAATTACATACTTTACATCCAATATATAAGGATCTGATTATAGGACCATCTACTATACAAGTTACTATTCTAGTATCCTCCACTATTGTCTTTGTTTTTTTTGATACAGGTGCTTAAAACATTTTTATTCTCTATCATGGAAGTCTTAAACTAGTGATAAAATATTACTATAGTGTAATAACCCTCGATACACCGTTTTGAGTAATGACGGTGGGCATACACCAACACAGGGACTATCCCCTTGAGGTTAGTAGTTACCCTTTCTTATGGAATATAATTGTTCTCATGATTATAGGATTCAATGTAATTATCAGTGTGGACTAGCTAGTCCACTATCACACCATTGTAGATTTCAAATGACGTAGGGTCACTTTTACATCACCAGATGGAAGATATTATTTTTTCAATGGTTAGTGTGATGTACATGTTGGGAGAACTGGACTAAAGCATCTTGGGCTTGTTGAAGTGACCACACATATTTCAAATATTTTTATTGAGGATCAGGGTTTTCATCAAACTGATTTCCCTCCAGTATTTGATCATTTTAGGGAATAATATCTTGATTAATTTTATATATTACCTCAAATTTGAGAGGTATATTTTACTCTATAGATTGTTATCAGAGGATATCTAGTGTCGATACCTCCATACATGATGGAACCTACTATTCTTCATGAGCTCAAGAGGTATATAGAGGACCTATAGGCCAAAGGCATTATACAGACCCATATGCCCTCTTGGTGTTCACCTTTGATTATTGATATGAAGGCGGATGGAACTCTTCATCTATGTGTGGATTACAGTAGGTTGAACCATCTTATATTCATGAATAAGTATCCACTTCCATGAATTTTTTTCACTTTGAACAGCTCCGAGGAGAAATGGTTTTCTCTCAGATCAAGATGAGATTGAGTTATCATTAGGTGTGATTCAGACCATCATACATTCCTTGTACATAATTCCCTTGTAGGTATGGTCTTTATTATTATCTTTTTATGCCATTCTGTATTTCTAACATGCCTTCCATTTTCATTGAATTGATTAATAGGGTTTTACACCACTATTTGGAATCTTTTTTCATGGTCATTGTGGATGACATCTTTGTGTGTTCTCGCACGTGTAACGACCATGATAAACATCATGATATCGTTATGAGTAAATTTATAGAGCATCATATTTATGTAAAGCATGAAAAGTGAGACTTCTGGATCGAAAAGGTTCACATCATGGGTTATATTATTTCAAAATCTAGAGTATCTGTTGACCCTGAAACGGATTGTGTTGTATTATACTAGGAGAAATTCAAGAACGTGTTTGATATCAAGAGTTTCTTAGTGTGTGCTGGATATTATTGGAGTTTCATATAGGACTTCTCACACATTACTTTACCTATTAATTTAAATAAAAAACAGGGTGTTAAGTTTATATGGTTATAAACATACGAGAAATCCATTTATGAACAAAAATGGAGGCTTATCTCAGCACCAATTATGATTCTTCCAAAAACTTGTAATGGTTATATCGCCTTTGGTGATTAACCAGGCATTGGCCTAGGAGCATTTTTGATGCTTGAAGACAATGTAGTTGCATATGGAAATCGGCAGTAAGGGCCCCATGGGAGAAATTACCTGATGCATGACATTAAGTTAGCATCAGTTGTCCAGGCATTACGTTACTATAGACAATATCTTTTTGGTTAGTTCTTTTTTATGTATATAGATCAGATGATCCTCATGTATATCTTTTTTCAACATGACTTGAACTTTTTACTACATGGATTGGTCAAATATCAACAATCCTTCGATTTTGAGCATGCCTATACACCTAGAACGGAAAATGTTTTCATTGATGTTCTCTGTTAGAAAAATCAAACGCATGATATATAGGATGCCAGGGATGAATGAAAGTCAATGGAATTATTTTATAAACTTTATCTAGAGTTTCATGACAGTCACGAGTAGTCATACCTCTCAGAATTAACTGTTACATCTTTCCTCCATGAGAATGTGAATATGAGGATGTTTTTAGATCCTGAAGGTTTGGTTATCCATGAGTGTATAACAGGAGATAACCCACCTCTATATTGGCATCTAGATATAGATGACATAATTAATGTATTTGGACGGGCCTGTGTTCCCAGAAACATGAGAGAGGAGTTGATGAATGAGTCCCACACTTTTCAGTGGGATGTTCATCAAGGAACCTCAAAGATGTATCGAGATATGTGATTCTATTATTAGATTCCTAGAATAAAACTTTAGATTGTTGGATTCATCACTGGGTGTTCTACTTGTTAGCAAGTGAATGCAGAGCACCAAAAACATGTAGTCTGGAAACAACTGCATCCAATCCTGTAATGGAAATGGGTATATTTTGATAGAGATTTTGTAGTCGGGGGGTAGTGATGCTATATTAGTAGTCTTTGACCAACTAACTAAATCATTCCAATACATTCTTATTAAAGATAATTTCTAATTTGATGAGATGGGAAGACCATACGTCCATTATATTATACCACAACATTGGGATCCACATACCATCGTTTCAGATAGGGATGATCATTTAACTTCACGGTTCTATAAATTTTGGTAGAAAGATATGGGGACTCCGGTGCTTCTAAGAAAAGAATTTCACCCTTAGAGTGATGGAAAATCGGAACACACAATACATGTTCTAGAGGATATGCTCCGATCATACATCCATGATTTCAAATGTTCTTGTGAGGAGAAAATCTATCTCATCGAGTTCTCTTATAATAATAGTTTTCAGGAGAATATTTAGATGTATCCATTTAAATCCTTATATGGTAGGAAATGTAGTTCAACTTTTTGCTCGCTAAAGGCAGGTGAGGCATCCATACTAGGTCCTCATATTATATAAGAGACATCAAAATTAGTCTATCTAATCCAGAAGTGTATGACTACTGATATGTATAGAAAAAAATCTTATTCCAAACGATGTCAAAGACCTCATGATTTAGAGTTTTGGGATCAAGTTTTTCTCTATGTATTTCCTAGGATAGGGCGTAAATGGTAATAGAATCATGGAATGTTGTCTTCTTGTTACTTTGGGTTGTTCAAGATCCTAGAGAGAGTTGGTCCATTAACATATCAGTTACTACATCCTCAAAGGTACCATGTCGTGCATGATGTATTTCACATCTCACAGCTTCTCTAGTACCTTTCCCACCATCTCATACCATTAATCCCAATGAAGATGAGTTATATGTCGATGCTACCTTTGAGGAATATTTAGTACGCATCATTGATAGATGCATGAAGGATCTCCGAGGCAAGTCATTCCCTCTCATATGGGTGCTATGGAATCCTAGAAAGGTATAGGATGAGACTTGGGAGAAGGGAGTCGACGTATGTTCCCAATGGCCAGAGTTGTTCTCAAACAATGTTTCTTTACCCTTGGAAGGAGAAATTGGGGGGTTCTTTTAGGGTGGAAGACTATAAGAACATTTTTTTCACTTAGTTATGGATATACTAATTTTTGGTCTAAATCATTACTTTGGACCTAATGTGGATGCCAAAGGGGTTTGAAAAGGTCTTAGGGGTGTCTGGGTCATGTTCATAACCAATAGATAGTTCTTTTTGGGAAAAAGGGATTTTCGAACAATTTTGAGTAAACCTTGAAAGAATTCTACACCATCTGACAAACTGTGTGGATCATGATTTTTGGGAAAGATCTACCTCACAAGGTTGGAGAAAGGCCATGCATCCTAACAGTGCTAATTCACCATTCATGGATTGCACATGGTTTGATCAAACCATGTAGAGGATGTTTTTTCAGGCATTCCCATCTCTCATGATTTCCCATGGTTTGAGAAAACATTTGGACAAACCGTACATAGGCTAAAATTCTATTTAGAATTTACAAATTTCCCTTAATGTTCCATTTACTACCCTCTTCTTCCCTAATCTGAGATTTAGCTGGATTAAGCCCTTTTCCTCCCATTTTGAGCTTTTGAAGGCCAATGCAATGGATCAAAAGATCTCCTTAGTTTGACATCCGATCGATCATTCGTTTATCACGCTGGATGTACAATGATAAATACTAATGTCATCTTTAGCCATTCTTCTCCTCTCATTCTATTGACCTAGATATCGTAATGTGCGCATTTTTCAGCTTTTGGTAGTTCTACTCTAATATAATGAAAATCAAGGGTCGATACCAGAGGAAGAGATTTATAAAACCCTAAGGATGGTTATGTATAACTCATCATAATACTTCATTGATTTTGTAATATTCATGTGGGGACCACCAATTTCATCAATGGTTGTTTCTAAAATTCACATTTCATGAATATACTTTTTAGAATTGTATGGTTATTCTCTATAAGAGTATGTGATTCATTGATATTAGTTACTGCCATAACTCAATCCTCCCATGTTGAAGGTTATTCCAGAATTGGGGTTTTAGTGTTTTTTCACTTTTGGGCCACTGTTCAGGTGTGACATTTATTGACCTTCTTAAGGGTAAGGCTTTCTTTTGTAAATGGATTTTTATTAATGATAATTGGATAATGTCATGTACCATGCATGCTCACCACATAACAGGCTTTAACTAAGTGTTTCAAGTTGATTATTAAATTCAAAATGTGAAAAAGTGTGTTTACTATTTATATAAATTTGACCTATCAAATAAGTATGAATAAAGGTTACATGTTTGTAGAACCCCTTGCCACATTGATAGAAGGTAGCGGAGTGAGACTCAATAATCAAATATGCATTAATGGTTAATTAAGGCATGATTAAATGGTTGCAATGCTACATGGGCTATCCACACAAATGGAAGACAAGGGTTGAACCTAATGAATTATGGAATGATTATAAAATGAAATAGGAATGGATTAAATCAATCTCTCTTTGGATTCATAGAGTAGAATACCTTGGCACTTGGGATCCCCATTACAATTCAAGGATGCCATTTTCTTTTGTTGATACACACCTAGAATCCAGTTCTTGTGTATTCCATAGACACCTAGTATACTACCATAGGGTACTTTACATTATTATATGATACTCAGATACACTCCCAAGATCCAGCAATGACTAGTATGTTCCATTGTAAAATCCCATAGGGCCCTATCATTGCTTATCCACAATTTACCTTAGTTGATCCCCTAGGATGGGGTACGATTATTATTGAGGAATGCCTAGGATTATTCACCTTGGAATACATTCTTACTCATTATATAGACTCATAAACTACTGAGTTATCATTCCATAAGATCTTAGTTACCTTGGTTATTAACCTGGAACACCCTTAGAAGATATATTTGTCAGGTTTCTTTGTTATATCATGCGACCTTCACTACATATACTATCACGATGTAATGTCTATGCTTGGTATTCCTTACCTGACATATTAAAATTAAAATTTAATTACTTAATTAATGAACAGGTTCCATGTCCAAACACCAACCAAGGTCAAAAGTAGGCACTGGGTATTTATTTATACTATTATTCCCAGTTTTACTTTAAATATGTATGTATGATCCATGCTATATTTTATTACATAGGCCGGAGGTTATAGAAACTTATGGTGGTGGCCCACTGATATTTATCTCACACCCTCTCTGGGTGAAGTTTGGTACTCGGAGTAGATTACATGACTGGAAGTGTAGAAAAAGGTAGTCATATAGCCTGGAACTCTTGATTTCTTGATAATATGATGGATCGTGATAGTAGATGACCGACTTGGATATCAGGATGCTTGGAGTAGTCTTTTTTTATTCTACATTTTGGAATATGTTATTCCTTTTGTCTAGTAACAATTTGTTCCAATTTTCTAGTGAAATTTTGTTACATCATCATTATTTCAGTTGATACAGTTATTGTTAGTCTCGTTTATCTATTTCATTAGTTTCTTTATCTATTTATTTATATTTTATCTACTGTTAATTATTTATTTAATTTATTTAAACTATGCTATAATCTGATAATGTGGTCATAGTCTACCCACAGGCACACCCTAGGACCTCACTACTAGTGGAATACCTCTAGAATTCGGGGAGATGTGATTGAGGCCATGTAGACAACCTGGCTCAGGGCACCCATTAAGTGGCATCTGGATCCGTGACATCACAAAAAAACACCCAATAATCGATTCCCAAATAGAAGAGGAGATGGAGGGAGGTGAGAATAGGGTTGGGGCATGTGAGGGGTCTATAAAGGAGGTCAATGGGGATAAAACCGGGGAGAGATCAAAGGGGAAATTTTTTTTTAAGGATCTAGAACAACCCCATGATTAGTCCGCATGATTTTACAAACTGTGTGGAGACCATGAGAATGCCTCTGTCAAAGGAGACCCATCGTCATACTTGTTTGGGCCGAGGCACATGGTCCTATGGAGGTCGTGTGGTAGGTTTTTTCACTTACCACATGGTTTCTTTAGTTGGGAGAAAGTTTACCATTAATTGTGTGCCAACCATGAAGAGGATTATACCAACCCAAAACATGGTATATTACTACAAAATTCAATGGAATCCTAAAAGGGGATGCAATACCAATGATAATATAAAGAAATAAATCAAAAATTTAAAATATTCACACTCGGTTCCGGAGAGTAATGTATGATATCTCAACTTGAAACATATCAAAGGGAAACATAAAAATCCATGTGTGAAAATTCTACCCACTATAATGGATTCTAAACCCAAAAATCCAAAATATGGCTAGACCAAAAAACCATCATAAAAAATTAATGTTAAAAATTTAAACACTTCCTACTATGTTTCACTCTTCACCAATAGTGAAATCACCACCAATTGATCCATTAGATGAATATAAACATTTCAAAATACACCAACCCACTTTTCAAACCGAATCACCTCATACATCACTAGAATTATCCCACAACACCTATATGAAACAAACTAATATAAAAATATCACATCCAAGTAACACTCTAGCAAAATTAATTCATCGAACTAATTAGGCATGCTATATTCCTGATCTTTTCTAAAGAGCGGGTCTTGGGGATAGATAGTTCCAAACAAGACTATATACCATAAAACCATCTATAATAATGTAAACAAATTACTGTCATGGGGGGATTGAATAGGGTCCCGGGTGACAAAACAAAAACACTAATATAGGGAGGCCCAGACAGACTCCCCACTATAAGAAATTGGAAAACACTTGAGTACTTTATATGTAACCTAGTGTGACATAGGTTGGGTTTACCCACCATAATAACTATGATGTTTAGCTGATCACCACACATCGATGCGAGAATCTCCACACCGACCCAACCCCCACAAATTAGGGACTACTGTAAAAAAATGAAACCAAATGGGAAAACTTGCACAATCTGCTTCTCATATGTGGAATTACCATTCCCAGATGAACTAGATAGAAAACTAAGATAGAATCCCTAGTATGGTCCAATACGAACAACCACAAAGAGTCCCACACCCACAAGGGAAGAATAACTATGGTTTATAAAGATAAAAAAACCTTTCTATTTTCATCCAAAGAGAGACTCATCCATTCAATAGATTAATACATGTCATAACAGTGTCCCCATGTATCCTTCCACAAAATAGAACCATTAAAGATAAAATAGATATGAAGGTGGATTAACTTATTCAACCTCTTCTACTGATAATAGACACTAGACCAAAATCCATTTCACCCCTAGCTTCCCGAACAATGCACCATCTTCACTACAAAACCATGGGTGGAGCTCTGTTTACTAATCCATATCATGACACGCATTCAGGAATAAACAACCATCGATCAAATCATATTATAATGACACAATCCACTAAAACACATTCATAATAGTAATTATGTAACACAATACACCATGGGACCCATCTTACGTAAACATAGACTTCAATAGGACAAGGGATTACAAGATTCACATGTATCACCTCTTCATCGTGATTTAGATTCTTCCAAAGGTACAATGCACTGAGAACACTCCCAAAGTGGAGGACACACTCCTATCAAAATAGGGACTCTATGATGATTCCATGAAATCCACAATTTCATTTCATAGAGAACTAACACTATAAGATGCAAGTGACCATTACCCTTAAATATGATGGAAACATTACACAGTGAGGGACCATAAACTGAGTCACACCAGTAAAATATTCCCACAAAATACTAAAACATTATAATAATTGGGTATGTGATACTAGTGGCCTATCATGAACCCATACATAGACAAAATCAATAAAAGACACAAATACCATTGAAATAGCAGCCAACACTAATAACTCTAGACTGCTTATATCTTTCCTCACTTGAATTCCATTAATATCTTTCAGACAAGACCATCAGACCAAATGAGGTTAAACATCACATGTATTCCTCACATGAATTAAGGAATCTAAAAAATCATTAAACACATCTAATCCTCACTCCCTTGCTTCAAGAAAATCCTCTTGACTGAATGAGAGGAATGAAAGACTCAATTTTTAAGGCACAATAAAAAAGTCCATAAATTTTTCATCTAGAGGATATTCCAACAATGAATCACCCATGGAAGCACATAAATAACACATTAATTTGTTATGGGGTCATACTAAAGCCATGGGGGAAGACCAAATACATAATCTATCTAGTCTATTAGCCAATGTAGGTCACAAACTGGCACATTACACATGTGGGGAACAACCATAAGGCTTCCTATAACACTCCTAAAAAGATATCACTAACCATCACCCCATATCGATTCACCAATGAAACAAAAACATAGAACATTAGTCAATCAAAGGGGATTTTCAAAAAAAACACTCCATGGAAACTTTCCCAAAATACAAAAATACAAAAATACAAAAATACAAAAATACAAACCAAAATTTTTTCTTCAAAAAATTTCAATGATAAACTAGATTGGTGAGTGGAACATTCAATAATAGAATGGTATTAAGACTCAAACATGAATTTTTTCCATACCAAACTAGGCACCCATTTACCCCTTGAACATATCATGTGCATGTGACCACTCATAGTGATACCACAAGTTGATAAAATACCATTCCATCTTCCAAAAAATCATTCATCTCACCTTTCCATTTTGAAAATTCACTAAACCTTCTTTTTATAACCTACTAGACACAAAATCTAAATTCATTTTTAGGTTCACAAAAACTATTTTTATAAAAATAATACCAACCATTCAAAAACTATAATAATTTATCCTCATTTAATACAATCTTCTATAAATTAATCAAACATTTTGATGTCCCACTAATTACTCTATAAATTTACATTTCCAAAATTCACTCCTAAATCCCTAATCATATAATTCCATTGAAAATAACCTCCAAAATTTTAAAAACAACCATTTAAAACATATTTTCAAAAAACTATTTTAACATAAATTATGCATCCAAAAAAATTTATTTCAATAAACCACATGTTTATGTTATGAAAATCCAATACAGATAAACTAAACCATATCCACTAAAAACCACATTCATTTTAAAATATAGTTTTTTCACAATTTTGAAATAATGTTTTTCAAATATGGTTTTCTTAAATCCAATGATACATAAGACCATGCAAGAGGAAATTAGCGATTGGCTTTGATATATTATTGGTGGTCATAAAATAATAACTCTGCCATCCCTGGGAGTGCTCTAGTGCAATGTCATCATCTCCACATGGCCTCCCAGTCCCTAGGATCTCACTGAGACCATTGATCCAATTATTTTTTCATTTACCAAACATCAACGAACCACAAAAACAAAATGATTCAGATGAAACACAAATTTCCAAGGTGACTTGAGTTATATCAAGTGTTGTGTTTTCCTCAAACCATACTCATAACTAGAATGTCAATTCATGATAATCCTAGATCTAGTCTACCTAGGCCCTTCCCCAAGGAACATTACCCAAATTAGTCTACCCGCAATGATAAATATTTTTCACAAACCATGCCGGGTCACCATTTGATACGATTCCCAACCCGGTCTATGGAAAATCCCAAGGGGCATTCACCATCCCCACGACTAGGAAACTGGTGCTTGGGTGTCAATAATATTCTTTGATAATGGTTTTACCCAATTTCAAACATATAAACAACACAAATAATAAAATTTTCTAAAACTAAAATTATACAACCAAACAAGCCCTTAACAATTTTCAGAATTGAATTTTGCACTAAAAAACCCCAAATGGAAAATAAAAAATAAATCTAAAAACTATTGTTCAAAACATCATGATACATGAGGAAACATATCTTGAAGTAACCACCACCAAAACCACAAGAGAAGACCACTAACAACTTGCACCATGATCATCAAACATCATTTATTTACCTAGAGTAAACGTACCACAAGATCTACACACACCAAATGTTTTTATATGGTGTGTGCCAAATGACATTAAGATGCCACATAGGAATTTTGTTTTAACATATAAAATTAACATGATAATCTAACAAGATATTTTAAATTCATGCTTCTAAAAAGATATATATGAAAAAAATTAGGTAACCATATAAAAGGAACACATTGGAGTAAAACCATTTAAAAAACACTATCTTTAATGAGAATGGAATTTTATAAATAAAAAAACACTCAAGTGGTCCTCTGTATTCCGAAGTATTACAACACATCATATATAGTAGAGAACCATGGGTAAATCCTCTATGGTTAATCTATCTGAAGTGGGACCTTAGAACCTAATACCTCTATGAAATGTGGCATAATTACCACAACCGTCAATTTCCTCGTGAAAAAGACACTAGATAGGATAAAATTTCTTGTTCTAGTGGATATCATTAATAATTTTAGTTTTTAGGGTTGTAAACATCAATAAAACTTAGTGAATCTGGGACAATCTATATAATATTCAGCAGTGCACTAGGTCCAGTCCACCCTCTGAGATACCTGAGATTCTATTTTTCTCATGTTAGTGTTCACATATCACACAAAATACAACTCACACAACCCATTGAAATTAATTTCAATAAAATCAATTTTTCCCACAAATAATACACCTTCCATTTTCCCACATAAAAATGGTTCAAAAACACAGTTTACATTCAATGCATATTTCATACAAACTCATTTGTCTCTTTCATATGGGACATGTATATAATCAGACAATAAATGAAATTAGACAATCCCCTCTATAAAACCAAAAATACACATCATGAAAAATGTGCCAAAATGACTCATTTCCATAAAGATTAATTCTTTAACACAGACGCTCCTCAAATGACAATAAAACTTTTTTCACATCATTTAAACAAGGCATAAAATCTTTTTTATGAATCCATATAAAATGAATCCACAAAACCTAGACCCTTTACCTTATAAAAAATAATTTAGAAAATATAAACATGACAAGGACTTCAAAAATATTCCTCGAACCACATAAACAAAGTATTAAACATGTCAAACATAATTAAAAAAATAAACTAGATCGTTTATAACAACTTGGGAATGGAACCACCTTCCTAACTTTGAGAAAAACCCAGAAAACGACGTGAAATACCATCTAAACCGAAACTTCATCACAGAGAGGCAAGAAGACACCATAATAAGGAAAATAATACATTAAAATAGAATATTAAAACCCTACATCGAACCCATACCTTCTAGAAAACTGAAACCCCCAAAAGAGAAGAGGGGAACCCAAAAAAGGGGGAAACAAAATAGAAGATAGATCTTAAAAAATCTAAACTAAAAAGACCACTTATAGAATCCCATGGAATGGATGTGATGTGGTGAGGTTCACCTAGGGATGGGGAGCATGAGGTGGTTGAATAAGGGGCCAAAAGGGATAAAATTGCGGAGATAGAAAAAGAGGGAAAACATTTTTAATGACCTGGCATGTCTGCAATGTTATTCAAGATCATTTTCCAAACCATGGGGAGACTATGAAACTACCTCTACTGAAGGAGACCTGTCAACACTCTTATCTAGGATGAGGGACATGGTCTTGCATAAGACATTTGGTGGGTTATGTCTCCCACAACATGGTTTTTTGGGATGGGTGAATGGTTACAACTAATTGTGTACCAACCGTGCGAAAGAGTCTACCCACCAAAAAATATTAATTTTACTCCCACATTCAAGGAAATCCCAAATTCGTTAAGTAGTACCAATGATAAAAGGTTAGAATATAGTAAACATTTAAACCTGTCAAAACCAATTCTTGAGAGAAATGGCCAAGAACCTGACCTGAAACAGAACAAAGGGAAAAATAAAAACACTTGAATGACAAATTAAAATTACAATTAATGAAACATTGGTTTCATGATATTATAACCTTCTCTAAATTGTAAATATTTATGTTTGATCATCAGAATAATTTTTGGATGTCAAGAATGGTTGTTTCATCTTTGATTTGTGATAAATCATATATTTTTTGTTATATTGTTCTCACCAGGTGTTTAAAAAAAGGACCGATTAGATTTTATGAGTTTTTTGTTATATAATAAGCATGGTATTTCAATTTAAATAAATCTATTGTATTTAAAATGAAGATTTGGGATCCCTAAATGGGTTATCAAGGGGTTTTAGATTAAAATTGAATTTTTATTTGGCATTAATATTTGATTTTGTGTGTATTGAAGGTTAGTTTCCTATTAGGCATTTTGATAATAATGGATATCATTTAAAAGGGAAATGAAATCACTTTGATGGAATTGTTTTTTAGAGATTTTTGAATTGTAAAAGCATGTTTCATCCATTTTTAGGAAATGTATTTGGTTATTTGATGTATTATTTTTATATGAAATGTGTTTGGGGCCCATTTGTAACTTTTATAAAAATAGTGAAAATTATTATTATGAAAACACCCATTGGATGATTCTCTTTCCATGTTTATTTAAATTGATGGGATTTCTTCTATGTGGACTCCTCACGAACCATCAAACGAATGGAATATTATTTTTTAAATTATGGACTCCTTGAGATGTAATTTTTATATGGAAATAGATTGATCCTAGGAATGATTTTGGTTCAAGAATGTTGTTTAAATTATTATATATAATATATGTGAATGTTATTTGATGATCAGTTGGCATTACTTGGTTCAAACCCTTTTTATTCATGAGACATGGGAATCAAGAATAGTGGGAGAATTTTCTATGAATTATTATTGCTATGGTAATATTATGATCTAGCTGGTGGCACATAGTAGTTGGATATATTGGGATTATTATTTTGGTATTTTCCCTCAATATTTCCTAATTTATAGTGGTTGAGAGTATTATGATCTCTTTTTATTACATCATGTCTTGTATGGTTATATGTATGGGTCTCATGTATTAGTATATTATGGATTATTCATGATCTTCTTTGTTATCCCAAGAACATTGGATATAGTTAATTATGATGAATGATTGAGATACTTGGTTACTCTTTTCTGTTTATTTCCATTTACCATATTATGTGATCAATATAGTGGATTAATGTGTGGTTTCGTTCTTGTAATGTGATGAGTTGGATTCCAGAGGTTTATGAAATTTTTTTCGAAGAAAAAGGTTTTATACTTTCTTTCTCCGTTTTGAATTGAAAGCATCACTTTCCACTAAAAGAAGTTAAATTTATTTTAATGGAAATGATCCTTGTTTCTGGAATGGAAAAGGGAAATGGAACATGATTTATTTTAAATATAAGATTCAATAAAAATAATAAATTATATATTATTTTTAAAACATGATGATGATTTTTCAATTATTTTAATTGTTGATCATTGGAAATAGATTTTTTGGTTATACCAACTGAGTATTAATACTCATGCCTACAGATTTTTCTTATTTTATGATTGTGGTAAAGGTTTTAGATTCTTATTGATCACCATTGGAAATATTTGGTCTTGGTATTATTGAGTGACACTAAGGGTCACATGAAGACACTGTAGTATAAGGTTTACTTTTGTTTTTTGTTCTGTTGGGTTGTATTTGTTTTACTTTGTGAAATATGATTATTCATATATGTAGGGTTCTCTGGTTATATTTCCTCAATTGCATTTTTTTATCTTCATTGGGATAAATAGGTCCCTAAATATACTAGTTTTTTAGTCTTTGGGGATCTACAACACCCTTCTATACAAGAGTCAGATTGACTTGGGTGACCTGTTCAGGGTTGACCGAGGTTGGTTCTTGACTAAATGATATCAAATGAGGATTACTTTTTAGTGTCCCTTTCTATTCAAAGTTACATATATTATATGGGTTTGTCATGGTAGATTATACATTTGTAATATCAGTACTAGAGAGGTCGTAATGGTAAGGACATGATGAACCCTCGCTCGTTATGATCCTTGAGCTTCCATGGGAAGCCTGGTTTTGGTGGTTTCTTTATGTTCAGTGGATTATTTTTTCTTTCACATAAAAAAATAGTATATGTTCCAGTGGTCTCCATGAACTCGATGGTCCTGTAATGCAATGTTGATCCAGGGTAATGGTCATATAAGATCTATATGTTTGTGGGGTGTTCTGGATATCGTCTCCAAGCATATTCCCAGGTAACCCATTGACACTAAATTCCCTTGCAAGATTATTTGAGTCTTCAATGAACCTAAATAATTTTTTGATAGATATTTTTTTTGAAGTGTCAAAAATTTATTTTTTAAAGATATTGGATCCTTATAACCATAACATATGGTTTATGGAAAACTATTTTTTAAAAGATTATTATTGTTTTGAAAATTTATCTAAATGAAATGTAGTGGGTTTGAATTAAAATATTTTGATGAGATGAAATATATTATTGAATTAATTTCCATGGAATTTAAATATTATAACAAAGAAAAATGGGTTCAATTTTTTATGTTGAAATATATTTTTGATTTGGTGGTTGGGGGAATTTAAAATGTTTTTGGAATTTTGAATTAGAATGATTTATTAGGGAATTTTCTATTATCATGTGTGATCAAATGAAATTATATATATGTATGTTCAGATGAGTGCCAATATAGAGTTTTGTGGGGTGCTAGGGGTGGTATGATAATTTTTATGTGAGTGATACTCAATAGAATGCCCTTAGTGAGACTGAATCCAACTTTATTTTTTTCTATAGAAAATGTTTTGAGAAGGAAGGTTTTGATGTTTTTGAAAAGACATTTATTGTGTGATGCTTCATTTTATGATTTTTTTAATTGTTAAATATGAGTTGATTTGTATTTAAATTATTTTTTTGTATTACAGTTATGAACTGTAGTTTATAAGAATTCTATAATATATTTTGGAAGGTCTTGTTTTGTTCTCATCGTGTTGTAGATGTTTATTTGTTTTCAATTTTGGTTTATTAGTTGTTTTTGATATATAATAGGTTTTCCATGTTTCGTTGTGTTTTCCACCATAGAGATTTTATAAAAACTCATGGTGTGGCTATGGTTGGTTACCCATTACTAGGCCTTCCTGTTGATCCACCAAAGTATGTCATTTTTCATTTTTGGTCATTAAATCCACCTTTTTCTTATGGACAGGTAGACCAACTTGAATAAGAAGAATGGATGAGGAAATTGGATAGGATCTTTCATTCCTTTGGTTTCCCTAAGTTGTTGGAGGAAAATAATTCTACCATTTTTCTCTAAGGTTCATTATGGATGTGGCGGGACTTAGTGTCTCATACCTGGCCTTGTGAGGAACATACATGGGAATTCATCAAGTATTCGTTTATTCATCAGTATTTCCTTAAAATTTCATTGTTGAGAAAGGGGTTATAATTGTGTTTTTGAAAAAAGTTAATATATTATCTTTGGAATAATTTTTTTGGAACTATTTTCTTACATTTTTAGTTATACTGATGATGATTCCTCTTTAACATGGTGTTTTTTAGGGAGGTATTCATCATGGTTTTCATTAAATGGTTTATGACCTAAATGTAAAAAAAATTCTAACGGGGTTTTGTTTTATATTCATGATAATGTTGTACTATACGGAGTTCTTGATGTATCCAACCTGCCTCAACTACTTGTAAGTGGTAATGGGAATTAGAGTAATGTAATGGGTAAGTAACCTGATGCAGTTGGTGTTAGTCATCAAGTCAAAATACATCCAGATATATCTTCTAACTCTTCTAGGCATGAGGTAATGTTTTATTATTATTGTAGAAACATGGGTCACATGAAGCGATCATGTCCAAGATATCCAAGGAACTTTTGTGATTGTGGATTCATAGGTCACATGAAGATGTTTTTTCACAGTGTTACTATAGTGATTCATGCTTAATATTCGAATAATTGATGTCTTGACTGGGGAGTCATTTAAAGTTTATCTATTATATATTTCCTTTCTATTAGGATGTCTTTTCTTCAATTCTTCCAACTGTTATTTATTTTTTTCTGATATGTAACGTAATTTTTTAGTCTATTAATGAACTAATATTATTTAATGGATGTGTGGTATTCGTTTTGGAAATCATTGTTTTTATTTTAATCTAATTGGATGATCCATGTTCCTTATTGGTGTTAGCAACTCTTGACTATGATGCAGTAGATGCATCTAACATCATATCTGTAGCCATAGGTATTAGACTAAATGATTTCATACAGCCTTGAATCCTTCATGGGAGTGGGGAGATTTTTCTTAGTTATTAACCCCTCCAATATGGGGTGGGTGGTCTAAATGTTGTTGTTTTAATCTTTTCAACCTTGTATGGTAGTCCAATGTGAATGTTTTTTGGTTGTTATTTATGGGAAAGGCCTTGTGTTTCCTCATGTTGAATTTTTGATTTGTCGGTGCTTGTTGGATATAATGTGTGGAGATACCTACTATAGGTATCATTTAGAATTATCCAGAAATAATTAATGTTAGTTTGTTTCTTATAAGGGTGAGTCTCCCCCTAGCACTAGATGATAAGTTCCATATGGTTCCTAGCCTTGGCCGGGAGTCTTGTGGTTCAATTTGAGTCAATAAAAATTCCTAATTACTTTGTAATGGTAATACTTTGGGTTTTTTTGGATTTTTCTAATAGAATGTTTATGAAGCATGGTGGTAAGGGTTTTGGATAATATTTTTTATGGTTTCTCGGGAAGTGGTTTTAGTTGGTTTTCCTATTTTGAGTGATAGGTGTAATACATATTTGACCGATGATGTGATGTTCTTTGTTAGAGTGGGTAGATCTTTTTATTTTAATAATCCTACATCATTTAAAAATCAATAGGAACATGTTGTGGATTTATGAGTGTTGATAGAATTAATGGTGGGGAGACTTTTCACACCATATATTCAAAATTCATATTCTTTTCTGGTTTGTTTTGGGATGTCATACATTATCTTAAGACGTGGGTGTGACGAGGGAATCAATAAAGTGATTATTTTTTTAGTTTCAACATAGTGGTTATTCTTATCTTTGATCAGGTGGTCTTAGAGAAATGTTGTATTTTTAGGCTTCACAGCAGCCTATGTATAGTTGGTGCATGGTTTGGAAAATTGTGTGGCACAACCTAGGTAACAGAGCGATTGGTTCTGGTGTTATAATGAAGCTACCAAATATTTTATTCATGGTAATTTGATCCCTTTTGGTAGGTAATATGTTTTATCTCCTATCAGGTTTACCTCAACTCCCTCGTCCTTCCTCTTTAATTTATTCTGTCATTCCTCTTCCCCCATGGTCATAACTATATAGGGTTTGTGTCTCCCATGACTTATGGAAGGGATTTTGTATCATTAGGGTTCTTATTTGGAATATACTGGTTATTGGAACCTTTACGGATTCATTTTGGGTATGTATTATTGAAGCACTAAGCAATTGAGGTAGGATTCCATTTATCATATATTTTTAGTTTTATAATCATTAATTTTATGATTTTCACACATTCCTGGAACATTAGATATTGGTATGTGTTCCTTGGAATAATTCATGTATGTGAAAATAGTTGTTTCTTCTTTGTTTTATGATAAATCGTATTTTCATGGTCAAATTGTGCAACCCATGTGTTTGAGATAATTTGTGATTAGATTTTATGAGTGATTTTTGGTATTAAAATAATGGGTTTTCATTGTAAATTAATTTATGTTATTGTAAATTATTATTTTAGTTCCTTGAATTAAATCTTATGGGTTTTGTGATTTTAATAAATTTTTTATTTGGATTTCAAATGTTATTTGGCATGTGCGGAGGGATCGTACACAATTTCAAATTTTGATAATAATGTTTTCTGTTTTAAAGATAAATGTGAGAACACTGATGGATTTTTTTCCAAACGGTCATGAAATGGAAATTTATTTTTCCCATTTTTTGGAAATGTATTTAGTTATTTTATGGGTTATGGTTCGGGGAAATTTTCAGGAGGCCCATTTTGAACATTTATAAAAATTAAAAAAATATATTTTCAAATGTGTCTTTAGAATATTAAGTTTCCTACTTTATGTGAATGGGTGGTATTTCCTTAATGTGAAATCCTCATGACTCATCACATTCATGGAATAGGAATTCCTCACTATGGACTCCTTGAGAGTCAATTGTTCTATGACAATACATTGATCCTTGAAGTGATTTAGGGGGATTTATGTTTTGTAGATTATTATATATGATATGTATGAATATTATTGAATACATTCTTGGTATTATTTTTATCTCCCCATTTTTATACATGAGACACATGTACACTGAATAGTGATTGATTTTTTTTTTAGAATGATTACTGCACTAGCTAGATTACGCACTAGTTGGTGAGAAATATTAGGTGGACATATTGGGTTTATTGCTATGGATTTTCCCCGCAGTCTGTCATGAGTTAGGGTTTCTAGAAGTATTTAGTGATCTTTTTATTACATAATGTGGGGCATGCTTTTAGGGTTGGGTATCATGTATTATAATGTTCTGTATTATTCATAATCTCTTTGGTTATCCCATTTCTATTGGCACTTGGTTACTTTTGATTTATGAATGGGATGCATGGTTACTATTATGTTTTTTTCCATATCCCATATTTTGTTAAGATTATTTTGCCTTTACGTGTTCTGTAATTATTTTAATTTGATGAATTAGATTCTAAAGTTATATGAAACATGTTTTATAATAAAAAAACATTTTACAATGAGCCATTTTGAAATGAAAGCTTCACTTTCCCCTTTAAAATTTGAATGTCTTGTTAATGGAATAGATTCTTCATTCTGTAATGGAAAGGTAAATGGGTCATGATTTATTTTAAAATGGAATATTAATGAAAAATACTAAATTTTATATTATATTTAAAAATTGAGTTTGATACCTCTTTCATTTTTAACGATGTGAATTTTGATTACATTTTCTTGGGTAGACCTATTAAGTTTTAATAGTCGCGTGTATAGTTTGTTCTTGTTTTTATATTTTGGTGTAGCTCTCAGCCTCATCTTGATTGTTGAGGGAGATCTTTGTTCTGGGTATTAGATAGTGACCCTAGGGGCCATATGGAGATGAAGTAGCCATCAGGTCCAGTTTGGGTTATTGTTTTATTCTGTTATATTTTCCAGAATTGTGGAAGATGATTATTTATATATAAGGGATGCTATATTTATCAATACATTATTTTTTCATTTATATTAATTTTTTGAAATTTTTCTCTAACCTCTATATTAATGACCAACACTAATTTCTAGCCCATCGGGATTGGGAATGCCCTTCGGTCCATGTCACGGATCGACTCACGTAACTGGTTCTTGGTCAACCTTGGTTGTTTTATGATAAGTGACTCACAAATTATTTCTCAACCTAGTATCCAAATTATGATGAATCCATTCCTTTTATACAAAATATAGTAACCATTTTCTAATATACAATGATATTATAATATATTATTTTAATATTCAGAAAATTACTAAAATACATAATCGAAGACCATAATAGATTACTGTATTTGGAAACCTCGAAAAAATATTATAACATGGTGAAAAATATTCCATATTCCCAACAATGATCATCCCCATTAGTACCTCTACATAAAATAGTTCTTTACAACCTGGGGAAAAGACACTTAAGAAATGGTTGAGCTGGGATGCTCAGTAGCGGTAAAAAAGGATATAAATAAGCATAACATGAGAATTAGTGTATTAGAACATGATAATAGAATTTTAAGATCGTAACTAAATATAAAATATCATATACATGTGTCTTGGAATAAATATTGATTTTCAAACACTAAAATCCAAAGGAAAACTAGAGCATAATATATGAATACAAAATATATGATTAAGACATGGAATTTTTGGTATAAACATAAGAATAGAAAAAACTACCTTAAAGAAACATACCAATACATTAATATCATGTAAGTCTGAGGATAATAACAATTGATCCTACATAAAGGTTGGGATTACCATCCTCCGACACTATTGTTCAGGGCTTGTGATTCCCTCTCATGTACACAGTTGTTTTAGCTTGGGATACCCTCTCAAGTACCCTTTTGTTTCAGGATTTGGATTCCGTCACATGTACCTTATTGTTCTGGTAATGGGATTCCCTCTAGTGTACCACCTTGTTTCAGTCTTCAGACACCCTCTTGAATTGGTCATCAGAATCCCCCCCATGTACCATCGTGAGATCATAAAACTTTTATCTACAAAGAATTCATGGAAGATAGTTATTAGTCCCACCCATCACATAAAGAAATCATCCATGAATGTTCCATAAGATAAAAAACATTCATTATATCACGTCGCATGTATTAAAATGTTAATGATTGATTTTTTACCACATATTAACCTATAGAGAATGTAAATGGTTAAAAATAATTTCAGAAAACCATAACCCATGAAAAGAAGTGCATTTCAAATTCATATAACATGTTGATGAGAAATGGGTATCATAAACATAATCCCATTAAATCATAAACCATTAATGAATAATCATAATTGTATTCATAAACTATAAAAAAGTATGACTTCATAGATTGATAAAGATTCTGAAATATGACATCCAAAGTTTCTTATTGAAAATATCCTTTATTTGAAAATACATTTCATAAAATAATTTTGAAAATCAATTTCTTTTAATGAATACTTTACAATTTCCTTCATAACATTTATTGATGAAAATATATTTTATTCAGTAATTTTTTTATAAAAATAATAAACAATTTAACAAAAAATCAACTTTTAAAACACCTTGAAATCATAAAGTGATGTCCTCATATAACTTTTGAAATACTTTTCTATAAAATGGGTTTGAAAACATATAAAAAAAACATCAAATTATTGAAATCATTTTTTTCGAAAATAAATAATTCCAAAACATATAAATGGAGATTTGAAAATAATTTTATTCATATTTTAAAAGTAATTTTTTTTGAAAACCTGTTTTTTGGAAACATGGTTCTAAAAGAAAACATATTTTTTTTATAAAAAGGAATAATAATGTTGAATTTACATGAAAATAATTACAAAAATATGTCATGTAACAAGGAGTTAATAAATTTTACTAATGCATATAGATAAAATTGAATACCAGAGTATAAGAATAGTAATGACTGTTCTTGAGATAATGGTCATAATATTTCATCTATGGTAGAATAATCATAAAAAATATTGATATATGAGGAGACTATAATATTAAAATATTACCACTTCGGTAATAATGAATCATAATCCTAATGAAATAATAACATTAAGTGAAGCATATAAATACATTAAAATATGTATAATAGTTATATACCATATTATATTATAGTATATACACATATAAGAAAAATATTGGTGCATAACATAGAACGAGTATCAAATATGGTAAATTGGGACCAAAATACTGTACATATATGAAAAAAAACTCAATAATAAAACCCATCCAATGAAGATAATAAAATGGATTTTAAAATCCCATATATTTAATTATAATAATAATATAAAAAATTTCTTAGAAAATATATATACCACAAAAAAGAAATGAGTGGTGAATAAGGATTAAGTCTCCCAGAAATAAATGTGAGATGAAAAAACCATTATGACATTAATAACATGAGAATCCTGACTACCATGAGAGAATAAAATAATTTAATGATTTTATATCATTTAATAAATTATTTTAATAATATAAAATAAAATAATAAGGAATATACACTATAAATGAACTTATTTGTGATTTTGGAATGTATCTTATGTAAATAAAATGCGAGATGAAATTCCATTACCTTAAGTCTTAAATTTATTCATTAATAATAAAAACCCCTTATAATAAATATAAGATTATAATAAATATAATATAAAAAATTAATAATATACAGAATACCATATCATATTTTTATGACTTTATATTACCCGTTTGTTAACAACTCCATGTGAATGTTACATTTTGTGTAATGTCTGTTTTTTCGTATATGATTTATTTTTTTATTATTCATCTCCTTACGTAGATAACTATTTAATTATTTTTGGAATGATAAAAATTTAAATATATATAATATATATTAATTATATATGTATTAATAATAATCTATATATGATAGAATTTTGAAATGGAATACATAGGAAGTTGATTTAGTAGGTCGTACTTATGCATGAATGATGCTTCTGTTTTACAATAATATGAAAAGAAATAAAGTAAATTACATAAAAATATATTAAAAAATTTAATTCAATTACAATTATTATTTCATATATGTCATATAATTTCACTAAACACATCAACAGTAAATTCAATCTATGATTTGGATTAATCGCATTGCTTTGAGAATACAGTAGTCCACACTTCCCAAACTAAATTAGTGCACTTACATAAAATGGATTGAATGAATGCATGTGTTATATAATAAATCCATTATTATATATAAATCATTAATATCATATAAAAAATGTTAAAATAAATTTTTTATCATAATTATTATCTATGAGAGGTGTTATTGAAAAAACGAATAACATTATTTTGTGTGGTAGTAGTTTTTCAAACAGAAGAAATGTATGATCATAACCCATTAGATAGAAATATGTGTAAGGGAAGGTATAAAAAATATAATAAATTAATCCCAGTATATGGATGATACTTTTGTAAATATATAATATTTTAATATGAATAATTGATGTGGTGGAGAGGGAAAATAATGTAATGTGGTTGAGGAAAAATATTACCTCTTCTTTTGGTAAACTCTTTTTTCATTACACAAAATGGATTACATTGATGGATTTATAATAAATGGGAGTTTAAAATATTAATTTAGGGATATTTAGAGAATATTTAAGTATATTTTTTGAGATTCAACAAGCATGATATGTTTTTATATGTTTGAGGTGTGAGTGACATTTTTATAGTGAAAGAGGAGTGGCATTCTTGTAAATTTTTTTAATTAGAATTCCACCCACATTTTTATTATGAAAAGTTAATCAAATAAAAGGAAAAATATTATTCATGTGAGTAATGGGTCGAAATATATACATCAATTTGATTTTTTTAATTGGTTCGAGGTCATTTTCCCCTTAAGTGTATGTTTTATTATATGTTAAGCTCTTTTTCCACTTAATCATTGAAATTAATTTTTATAACATTCAATAATATAACATTTAAAAAAAATATTTTGACCTTATTTAATATTATAATTTTTTTCAATTAAAAATATGGAATCCATTTTTCTAAATTTCGATAACAGATTTGAAAGAAATTAATTTAAAGTTAATCCTGAAAAAGTGATGACAATGCATGTTTTTAATGTAAAAAGAATCAAATGTTTTCCATGTTTTTATATATAATTTTAAAATAAAAACTAATACAAATAAACTAAAATAGATTAATTTATTTATAATT
This sequence comes from Viscum album, assembly GCA_963277665.1. Classification (NCBI taxonomy): domain Eukaryota; kingdom Viridiplantae; phylum Streptophyta; class Magnoliopsida; order Santalales; family Viscaceae; genus Viscum; species Viscum album. The sequence continues at coordinate 603,143,235 of OY728126.1, forward strand.
GATATATTTATAATATAAAATAAATTATAAAAAATATTTTGAATTATAAATAAATTTAATGAAAAAAGGAATTTTGAATTAAAATTTGGTATTTTTTGTTATTCATCAAAAATAAAAAATTCATAGAAATAATTTTATCAAATCACCCCTAAATATTATTTTTGTTTATGTTTTTAAAAAATATGTTCATTTCTATATATAATATTTATAAATGTTCCAAAATTTATATTTAAAATATATTCTCTATTAAATGGTGCTAAAAGTGCTTTTATAAAAATATTGGTCTTTTATTGTAATGTTTTGTTTATTCCCACCATATGTGTATAAAATATATTATATGAATGTAAAATATATATTACACAATATATTAAATTTGTATTTCATTAATATCATTTAAAAATATTATTTAATTAAATTTATTACTATAAAATTCTTTTATGAGCATATAATTAGTTTTCATAAAAACATCTAATATATAGTAAATTGGTTCTTAAAATCATTTATAATTAATTTTTTTCCAATAAATTAAACTATTTAATCTCATAATTTATTTCATCTTATTCATAACCACCTATAAAACAGATATGATATATATTATTAAATTTAGTAATAATATTTTTAATAATATATTACCATTCAGTAAAACATCGTCTAATATGTTACACAAGCCATTAAAGAAATTCCTTGTTTTATGAAACCTAAGATATCCTCAGTGTTCCATGTATGTGAAGATAAAAATCATGATATACATATTATATGATTGATATGGTGTGGTATCTGTCACAAGCCATAATTTGTTAAAAAACGAAATTTAGATTTTCATGAATATAAAAAAATAATAATGCTAAATTAATTAGAAAAAAAACTATTTCTCAAATGTGGTGTTACAAAATTAACTATCTTCCTAATACAATAGTTTTTTCCATTAAATTTTAATTCAAGTTTAACAATTCTTTATATTTTATTAGTTCTAACAATTTTCCAACTCATCTATAATGAATGAATGAAACATAATCAAATTATTTTTTTCATGGTTTAAAATTGATATAGGATTCTACACAAAGTAATCATCTCTTTCCAACTCTATATCATTAATAAAAATGTCATGGATTTAGGTTTGATGGGAAAATGTTTTTGGGATGTTGGTTTATTATATTGAATGATTTTTTAGGTTTTTTTATTATTTTAAAAAATAATTTAACACTCTATGTTTTAATAGTTAAATTTAGGAGAAAATATCTCAGATGATTGGAATCATTTTTGAGAAGATTTTTTTGTTCTGATATTGTATTGTCGAATTATTATGCGAGAGAAATTTTTTATTGGACTCACATTAAGTTTGGTAATATTTTCATTATCATATGGAGAAGATATAACAAAATCTAGAAATGATTTTCTATTTTGTGTGTTTTCAATATCAAGAGTTAATAAAAACCATTGATCCATGACTTTTGAGAAAAAGAGAGATAAGTTGGATGAATAATTTTATTTCATTCCATTAGGATCGATGATTGGAAATAAATACTAATTATATTAATTGATTGGAAGTCTTAGAAAATTCCAATGTAATTGATATAATGATATGACGATTCTTATATTCTCAATGTCATGAGGAATTCATAATACAAACATGAGTTTATATTATAATAAAGGATACATTGTTAGTATCCTATGGTCTTATTTTTTTATATATTGAATAGATTTTGAAGATGTTATATGAGTGAGATGTTTCCATGTTGAAGAATTCCTAATGATTATAGAGGCACTGATCGACTAATCCGACATTCAATCTACGTTATCAAACTACCCAATTTACTGAAGGATTAAATACATCAGATCAATCATCAGTTGTAGTGAACTTATACGAATGGATTCAAAAATGAAGATATACTATCCAACATGTTGTGATAATGATTCATCGAAGGATTAATGAAACTGATCTATATAACATAGTCAGGGTTTCCAAAAAGCAATAGATTATGAATTCTGCTAGAGGAATATGAATATTGAATTGATGATAGTGACCAGTAACTGAGAGTTATTAGGACCAATCATAAATGGGATATGAAACTGATCAACCAAAAAAGATAAAAAAAATTAGTCACAAATTATCATAAAACAAAATAAATTTTGGATGTCCCCAGTTGGGTTAAGAGAAAATGATTTCATGATTTTATATTATTCATGAGGTTAAACCATCATGATATTATTTTTATTCAAAGACATGGGAATGAAAATTCCATTTTCGTTTTAGTGGTTCCAGAACAATAGACTCAATTTTTTCTTCCAATTTAGATCAATTAGTATTGTTAAAGGAGTTAATCCAATCTACTAGAGTGATGTAGTGACGTATTCATCAGACATATATAGACACCAATAAGTCATTGAAATCATGAATTAATTGGATGGAGGATTATCATCTAAGGGGATTTATAGGATGATCAATGTAAATAATAACTATCTTGATGAATATAGAAAATATTTTATGATTTTTTTCAATAGTGGTTATGAAGGATACAATAGTTTTGAACAATGTTTATTTAAAACAAATTCAAATTTTAAAATTGTAATTGATAATTGGAATGAGATGTTTTAAGTTCTTATGTGCTTCAAATTTTGTTAATAACATATGAGTGTAATAATTCTTTGATTAAAATGACAAAATTAAGAATCAAATTTTATATCAAATAGAATAATTAATTTTTATTACAATGTATGGTGATTTTGTAATAATATTATTGATGTTTTGAGAATAATAATGATGCTTTGAGAAGAACTGAAAGATTCTATTATGATGTTAAATTGAATGTGAAATTCATGTTTTTTTGGAATTTTACATATAAGGAATGTAAAATTAGTTTTCATCCCAACCCTCTCCTAGAATACCTATAAGTAGAACTATAGACATTAAAAATTATATTTATTTAACATTATTGATGTCTAATGTGATAAATAGAGTTGTAATATTTTTTTAAGGGAGAAGATGCTTTTGTATTGTGTTAACATGACGATGTTTTCTAGTTAGAAGTAGAAGAAACAATATGTTACCTGATTAGACCAAGAAATCAGGACAATATTTCATGGGAAAGAAGATGTACTTAATATTTGATTCCAGAGTTTTATTTTTTTCTTTTTTATGGAATAAATAATTTGACTAGGGAAACAGACAAATCCATCGAATTTGATATTTGTATGAATCACAAATGTATAGTGCCTTATTGATTCATTATAATAAAGTAAAAATGATACATTTAAAGTATTATAAATCTGGAAGTTGAGATGGAATCACAGTAAAATGTATAGAACCAAATAGTAATGGTTTCTAAATATGTAACGAAAAATTTTATATAATTTATTATACAAGAAGAATATCAACTATTTTATTGATCATAGTGATACACTGGGGTTAGTGCATACCCCATTTGTTGTAACCACCCAAATGTATTATTTTCTAGTCGATTGTGTGGTATCATATTTTTTTTCAAACCATTCAAATGAGTAGTTACTATTATTGAGTAGTTAAATAAGTTTATATTATTTTCCTATGGATGTGCAATTTTTTTATTTTAGAAGTGTGATGAATATTTAACATGGTTTGATGATTTTTTCAATATATTGGAAACATAAATGAAAATGATATCACATATTCAACCCCAACCCCTATTATTGATACAATTGTAGAGGTCAGGATTTTTATTAATAATTCATTGAAATATTTCAAGATATTATGTTAGAGTTAGGTGTTGAGATAACTTGTGATTCTGAGGCTCAGTGTGCCTAGAATAAATTGTAAAAAAAATATTATATATATTATATATTACGCATGTACAATAAATTATTGAAAAAATGATAAATCATAAGGATTTGATCAGATAATAAATATGAGAATACAGTTGGGTCCATAACACTGTGTTTCCCCTATGCGGGTCATAAAATGAGTTGTCACGGGACATTCACATCCCTCAGTCATTGGGGCCACAGTTTAATCAATTTGATTAATTAATTTAATTAACTAATTAAAATCCATTTACATAATAAATGGTTATCTAAAAATTATTATGATGTGTTTTCCCCATAATATTTGATTTTTCTAATGATGACCTCTCAACTCTTCTATTCTCCATCCAGTAGAAGAAAAATAATAAATGAATGATGAACCCATGTAATTAGATAGATCAGAGCACAATATATCCTCCACCATTGTCAATAATGAATGATCCAATCTAGTTAAGTCTCGTTCTTTGTTTTCTATCACCTTGAATTAAAATTTTAAATTATTTTATAATTGATTCTTCAACCTATGCATTTTAATTCAATCATCGTGTGAGACTTGGTAATAGTTTATTATTCTTTATCAGTTGATATAACCAGAATAGAATAGTTATGAACGGTGGGCTAAGAAATCATTGGAAAAAATCCTAACCTTTGTTTTGATTCTTTCATACTTGATTTATACACTTTATTTATCATAGAATCGTTGTAGATCCTAGTTTGATGATTATAGGGAAACCTTATCCCAACCGAGCACCAAAAAAAGATGTAATCATACAATGGAAACACTTTTGTCGGTAAGGAATAGATATAGAAATGAAATAATTCAAGGAGGAAAAATATTGATATTTCATGACAATATGTTGGAGAATGAATCCGAGATGGGGATCAGATGACCCTGGAAAACCTACGTTTTCGAATGAGGTTGATTCACGATGAACAACAAACTGATCCTGTGTTAATTTGGAATATATGGTGTTTTCATAGTATATTCATGATATTTTGACCATGTATGGATTATATTTGTAACATAGAAGAAGAATCTGGATAAAATGGTGATTCTTGCAAAAACCTCATATAAACACCTTGATCAATGAAGAACACATGACATGTAGCCTACCACAACTGTGGTGCTAGGGTTTGGAAAATACAAAAGTATGGAATGGTGTGTACTCCTCTTGACACACCGTGTTCCACCTCCCATTGATGGAAGATCCAAATTATGATTCATGTCCAGAAACATGACATGTGCCTTGTACGTGTATGCAGCTTGGTCACATGGGCATCATCCCCTGTAGACCAAAATTTAATGTACATAATTACATGGACATAGAGTCTGAGTATGAGAAAATGATCAGTAAACATGGTCTGGTCATCGAATAGATTGGACATGCCATGTAGTCCACCTACATGAAATAATCTACTGCATGGGTTGGAACCCCATGTCTGACCAGAGACACGAACTGGTAGCAAAGAGGGACCACACGCCATGTGGTCCCTCTCACATTATATGTCATATTTTAACAACCAATAGAAAACATCAATATAATATATCTTGTTGGTCAATACTCATATATCAGTCTGTGATATTTTTATCATGTCTGTTTTTTCACTTAGAAAGTGATGGTTCCATTGGATGAGGATTTCAAGATATTTTTTGGATTTTTCATTTTATCATGAACCCAAGAAAAAAACCAATGAAAATAGCTATCACATTGTCTTACTAGACAAACTGGGCTAACTCGCCAGCTGGGCTGGGTAGTTTTGTCCCAGAAGATGACATTTATGCCTAACCCTATAACTGGGTTTGGTAGTGTATACCTTAACGATGACATATCGGGCTGAACCTATAGCTATGGTGGGTAGTGTAGAAATCAATGAAGACATATTGGGATAACCCTCTAAAAAGTATAGGTAGTGTAGTCCTCGACGATGACATACTCGGATAACCCTTCAACTGGGCAGGGTAGTGAGTTTCTCAAAGATGACATGTCAAGCATACCATCCAGCTGGGATGGGTATTTTGGTCCTCGATGTGAGATTCAAGGATGACCTACTTGTTGGGCTGGGTAGTGGAGCCCTGAATGATGACATATCGAGATGACCCCTTAGATGGGATGGGTAGTATAGTCCCTGAAAACGATAATACTAAGATGATCCACCATCTAGGCTGGGCAATGTAGTCATTGATGAATCATGGAAAACCATCGACTGCGTGTCACTGGTGACACATGTGTTAACATACATAAGGACTCACAAGAAAGAGAGGTGATTTACCCACTAAGACACATCCTGGTGATGCGAAATAATACCATACAAGCATGTTAGTGCTACTTGACGTATGAATTATCGAGGTGTGGTGATTTAATCCCCTTTGACTTGTGTCTCTGGGGTTGAAACAAGAGGTTTTAGGCATTTCATATATTTTTTTCCTTGGAACAATTGGCTACACATATTTTGAGGTTGAGCTATGATATGGAGATCCCCTTACTCTCTCATTTGGGATTCATTGACTGATAATATATATATATATATATATATATATATATATATATTCCAATACAATACCCACTCTTTGGGTCTTGGATACCCTTCTTCCAATAGAGGAAAATTTAGGCGAGGTTTGCCTTGTGCTTTCTGTGTCGAGATTCTCTTGGTTGTCCGGGTCAATTGTCCATCTATATGTAGCAAAGACTTGATAGCATGGTTTATCTCCACACTATTTATAGCTTCTTTTTTGGATGATCCTTCTTTCACATTGTTTTTGGAATGAGATGCACTATTTCCATTCACTTTTATTGTACCTTGTTCAATCTACTGCTTATCTTCATTTTTATCTCTTACTGCTCCCAATTCACTTATTTGGAGAATTATACTAGGTATGCATATTCTAACCCCTACATGGGATTCTCCCAACACGAGTTGTTTCTTCTGCATAGGGCGAACATGACAATCGTGACAATAGAGGAACGTAGGGTTATGGGATGTGTGGACCTATTATGGTGGTCATTATTGGGATATAAGAGATGGGATCTCTCAATGGATACACTTTTCCAGTTTTATTTATGATGGGACAATATTCTATTTTGGTTGTCTGGTTTTCTTCATTTCATTTACGTATTCACTACCATTTTCAATAACTTTCTAGAGGTTCACGAATATCTATGTTACATTATAGTAGTTGAATCAATGTATACTTTTCTATGAACATTTTAAATAATTTTGTTGCATGAATGTGAATTGGTTCTTATGAAAATGTGTTCCTAAGTTGAATGCACATTTTACGCTTGTCTCCAATCCCTGGCTTGTGGTGGTGGGCATTTGGTTGATGCGGCTCAAGAACATTCTTGGGTCGGGTCATGAGAGAGTTGTATTAGAGAGTTAGTTTATTGGGATGTTGTTCGGATGTTCCCTAAAAAGGAATTGGACGGTATTTAGGTAAATAGTGTAATTTTTTTTCAAGATTTACTCTTAGGCCATGGATTCTAGTGATGGTATGGGAGGGTGACATATCTATTAACTGGGACCCGGATAACCCGCTTGTCGACATGGCATTTAGCTCCATTTGTTACAGGGAATAGAAGTACATGAATCCTATTGGAGAGAGTGTTTGAAATTACTTCTTAAGTCATCTCCCCATTAAATTGATGATATATATGATCATCTGACCATGGTACTACTTGTAATTTTTTTGGATGACTTCATGATGACACCTAGCTAGGATACCAGATCTAGCTCATGATGATGACCTGATGAACGATGAGGCCTCATTTCTAGGCCCATAATATGATCTCTTACTCCAGGTGGATAGGTAGGATCACATCCACTTACCATGAAGATTTTATTCCAAATAGTTAAGACTGGGGAAGTCTGGTGGATGATCACGCTTCACAAGTTATAGAGACATCGACCACTAAGGATCTACGGCGAGCCCGAACCTCAGGCATCAGAGGGTTGTCTATAGTCGGCAGTCCATGTGTTTGGACATTTGCGGACCCCAAAGAATTATTGGATGGATTTGGAATCCATCATTTTATTTGGAGCAGCTGGGATTTGGTAGAGCTTAATTTCCTAAATGCGTGATGAGGTGACACTATCTTGGGATGAATATCAGTAGCTGTTTTGTGTAGATTATTACCCCTCCTTCTTACACTCAAGTCGGATTCGGGAGAATCAAGAGCGTCATTTGGTAGGGATAATGGTGTTAGAGTACGCAACTAGGTTCACTAACCTAATATTATACTATCCTGACATGATACATGATGGTAACTTCATAGAACGAATGTTCGATCAAGGACTCCCAAGACTGATCCGAGTGAGCCTAGTGCCTTTGTGCAACCCCACATATGTCAGGGTGTGGAAGTGAGAAATTATGATGGAGAGCATCCTGGTAGATGGATTATATATAGATATATATTTTCATAGGAATGACATGGTTGGGACATATGTATTAGGAGGTAGATGGATGAGGTCCCAGAATAGGATACAAAACTATGATCCGACTCATGGGCATGGTCTCCCATTTTGGGGGTGGCAAATGGAACTTGGGAAACCCTGAGAGGGTCGATGATACACTTGTGTTGGGTGTGGTCACATGGATTGAGAATTCCATACGAGGTGTACTGACCAACCTAAGAAGGTAGTGGTTGGAATGCCATGGAAGAGGAAGTGTTGTCATCATTGATATCTTCAATGGGGATTTGGTGTTCCCCATGGATGCGGAGCTGGAAGAGGAGTGGGAGGAGCAACAGGTAAGTGACGGTGGAATGAGGTTCTCCCACCACCACCATGAGGTGGACCACATCAGGTTCCTAGAGCTGGTGTCTGAGGCCGCAGATACCTGTAGGCTATGTATGTATATGACCTAGGGGCACATGAGATTATTTGAGGTATGTTCTATATTAAATCTACTCTTAACTCACTATTAGTATACATTGTGGCTATCAATTGTTTTATATATCGACTATTTGTGCAGAAATCAGAGCTCACAATAGAGATTTAGGTCAACATCTATGAATAGAGGGTCCAACATGGAATTTTTCTTCTATATCTATCATCTTCCAGTAGTGAATACAATTACATGGATGAGAGAGGTTCACGTTGGAACTACAGGTCATCAAAATAGAACCCTATCAGTTCACCATTATCATGGATTTTATTTCAATGGTTTGAGACTAGATTTACGGTCACCACAGGATAGTTAGATTCCTAGGATCTCATGGGACGAGGTTCTCTTTTCGTGGTGAGAGGGACCTTATAGTATGATAATTTGGTGATTTGTGAAATATGTTACAACCTATTACCGATTAGATAGAGATTATTACCATTGGTGCAAAGGAGTATTTAGGAATATGGATACCTTTAGTTGTGAATAATTATATATAATTATTCCATGAAGATGTTTTGGTACTACCATTGAGATGAGAGTTGGAGTTATTAATTGACTCGTATATAGAAACTACCCTGATATCTTCTGAAGAATATCAGATGGCATCCACTAAGCTCTAGGAGATAAATTTGTAGATGTAGGACCATCTTGAGAAAGGTTTCATCTGAACCAGTGTGTCCCCTAAGGTGTATCAAGTCTTGATTGTGAAAAAAGTAAGACTAGAGACTAGATATATTCATTGATTATTATCACCTGAACCAGTCTATGATAATAAAAAAGTAACCATGGATGAGTATTGATGACCTATTTGATTAGTTGTGGATGGAATCACTTGATATTGTTCAGGGGGGCGTAGTGGTTCTAATGGTAATGAATGAGTAATTGATTCAGGAGTTCCACACATCATCCTTAGCTATACATCTCACTGTGTGGAATATGTACATGGATATTAAGTGGTAGATTTGGTGGTCTAGCGTGAGACGAGGTGTAGCTGAGTTCATCTCATGATGCCTTACCTATCAGTAGGTGATAACTGAGTATCTGGTTCAGACTGTTTTTTTGTAGCTACATTATATACCAGAGGGGAAATTGGACATTTTATCAATAGATTTCGCCACAGGGATTCCATGCAAAAGGAAGAGCAACGATGCCATCTTGGTGATAGTGTTCTAACTCACAAAGTCGGATCACAGCTTCGCAATCGGGGATAAGATTTTGGTTAATAGTTTGTGGAATCTATACATGAAATAGATTTTATTCCTTAATGGGGTAACCTCAATGATTTTCTTTGATCATGATTCTCGGTTTACATAATGATTTTGGGGAGGCCTAAAAGAGGAATTTGGGTCCCAGTTTTGGATGATTAAATCATTTACCCCTAGACATATAGATAGAATAAGAATAATATCAAAGTAAAAGAATATATATTGAGGTCCAAAATCATGGGTTTCAGCTGAAGCTGGGAGAATCACCTTCATTTGGTGGAGTATGGGTACAAGAATGACTACCACACCATGATCATTGTGGAATATTTTGAGGCCCTATACTAGAGACCATGCTGGTTAGCCTTATGATGGATGGAGGTTGGGGATTCATCTCTTGTAGGACTATATTTGGTTCATGAAATAGAAAATATTGTGCCGGTCATCCATGATCAAATGGTGATGGTATAAAGAAGACAGAAGACCTATGTAGATCGTCTTCATATGCCCTTTATATTTGAGTAGAGAGACCATGAATTTTTGGGAATGTAACTATGATGTAGAATGTTGAGGATTTAATGTGGAGAAAATTATTCCCAAGATTCACCAGGACATTCAACATCATGAAAAGTATTGATGAGTTTTCCTACTTGCTCGCCTTACCCTCATTGATGGAGCGGGTGCTTGAAATATTCCACATGTTGCAGTTGAGGAGATACAAGCATGTCCGTACACATGTTATTGATAGGAGTGATCTAGACATCGTTGATGGATCCATCTTTACAAAGCACATGGTAGAAATCAAGGATCGACAAGAGTGTACCCTATGAGGATGATCCATACCTCTAGTTAACGTGTTGTGGTAGCACAGAAACATACAGGAGAGTTCTTGGGAGAGAGTGATCGAGATGCAGTCTCATTATTCTTATTTTTTTTATTTTTACCTTTTATGGATGACAATATTAATGTATGTAATGATGTAAGGACATGGGTCTTTAAAAATAAGAAATTGAAATATTTCACGATATTATTCTGGTTCTCGAAACTGAGATGACGTGTGATTCTAATTAATGATGTGCCTAGAACTTTTTTTACAAAAATATTTAATATATTTTATATTACGCACAAATGGTTAATTAAGGAAAATAGGATAACTCATATGTGTTTGATAATATCAAAAATCCAAGACCATGGATGGATCTGGAATGGTATCTATCACCTAGGTTCACTATAAATGATTCAGAATAGGATGATCGGATCCCACACGTATTGGTGTCATGTTTTAAGATATTTTATTAATTAATGTAATTAATTAATTAAAATTAATTAACATTATAAATTATTATATAATCTTGATTATGGTGATTTTCCCTCATAATCTTGGTATTTTTCAAGTGACTACCTCTCCCATCATGTCATCTCCCTTCTGTTGATGAAAAACTAAGAATGAATGATGAACACATATATCTACCTAGATCAAAGTGCCGTGGATGGTCTCATTCATCAACAACAAATGATCTAATCAAGATACGAGTTGTTCATGGTTTTCATATTACCTGAATTTTATTTTTGAACTTATTTTTGATTGGATCCCAGACTAGAACATTTGAATTCAAACATTTCATGAGCCCAGGTACCCGTTTAATATTAATTATCAGTTAATCTTACCTAAAATGAACAATTATGATCGGTTGGCCAAGAACTTCTGGAAAACAATCCAAAACCTTGTTTCCGTGCCATTCCCCCTCCATTTCTATATGTTCTACCCATGGAATCACAGTGGATCACGTTTCTATGATTTCTGGGAAACCCGAACTCGATTGAGAAACCATAAATAAGATAGAATCATGTAATGATAGAAGTTTTTTGGGAGTTTAATAGTTCAAGAAATAACACGATGAAAGATGAAATATAATTCTATTTCATGAAAATTCAATGAGGAACAATGATCCAATGGTGATCAGAATATCCCACTAAAACCCCATTTTAAAAAAAGTATGATTCATGACAAAATGTTAAGAAATCCCATGATCTTCATCCAGATCTTTTGTTTATAGAGTAGATTTAGGAAATGATGACCATGGGTGGAGAAGATTTGGATCACAGACAAAAAATGAAAAAATCTGGACATTCTGGTGAAAACCCTTAATTCAATCCACGTTCAACGTAGGACACATGGTATGTGGCCTTCCCATATTGGCGGTGCTAGGGTTAGGTAGAAAAATAATTATCACATGACATGAACTGTCCATGACTCGCCATGTTCCACCTATCATTTTGGGACAAGATGAAAGAAGGTTACACGACCAGGCACACACCATGTTATGAGCAAAGGGACATGACTTGGTCGCATGAGAGGTATCCGATGTGGACCAAAATTTTCTGTACCGAAATAAAAATACACGGAATCTGAGTACATGGACACGACCATCAAACATGACCCTCTCCCCAAATAGGTGGGATAAATCTTGCAATCCTCCTACACAGTGTGATTAATTCATGGGATAGAACCCCATGTATGACCAGAGATGCTGAAAGGCAGTGAAGAGGGGCCACATGCCGTGTTGTCCCCCTCACATTTTGTGTACTATTTTAGATCCCATGATAAAATATCAATCATTCATATAACATTTATTTAAACTAGTATTTCGGCCCACAAGAAGCATATCTTGACTATTTCTCCATGTAGAATGTGATTGTTCCCATGGAATCGTCATTTGAGAAATGAAGTGGATATACATTTTTGGTATGCATTGATATGAGACCAGATGAGGGTAGTGATCATACGTGCCTACCAGTGATTTTGGTTTGAACCATCCTGATGGGTTGTGTAGTGTAGTCCCCGATGACCACATACAGTGATTAAATCCCCCCACCCAACTAGTTTGGGTAGTGTAGTCCATAAATATTACATACTGGGATAATCCTATAGATTGTTTGTGTATGGTAGTCCCAAATAATGACATTCAAGGATGCCCCACCAGTTGGTATGGTTAGTGTAGTCCATGTCAATGACATACCTAGGTAACCCTCCAGTTGGGCTGGGTAGTGTAGTCCCCAATGATGACATATTTGGATTACCATCCATCTATTCTGGGAGGAGTAGTCCCTGATGATAGTTTCTAGGATGACCCTCAAACTATTCTGAGTAGTTTAGTCCACAATTAAGACACATCAGACTGAACCTCCATTGGGGATGGGTCGTGTATTCCCTGATGATGATGATACTTGGATGACCTTCCATCTGGGCTGGAAAGTGTAGTCTCTATAGACTCAGAGATATCCCCTGACTATGTGGAATAATGGCATGGTGTGGCTCGACTTATCTGATGACTCACTGGAATGAGGGTTTCTTTTCCAACTGAGATGCATCCATGTGACGTAACCTAAAACTATGGGGGCGAGACTCTGCCGCCCAAAGAGGATATTATCATGGTGTGGTGATTGGATCACATTTTACATGTGTATCATGGGTAGAAGTAAGAGGTTAAGGGAATTTAAATGCATTTACCATGGAACTGTTGTCTACTCATCATCTTAGGTTGTGATCTATGATGGAGATCCCCTTACACTTCTCTTTAGGCTTCTACGACTGAACATATATATATATATATATATATATATATATATATATATATTCTGATATTGTACCCACCCTGTGTATCTTTTTTCACCTCTTTATATGATATCTGAAGATGGAAGTTATATGCCACTTGATTTCTATGCCTAGATCCTCATGGTTGGACAAGTATATTCCTCCTCTATAGTTAAAGAGGACTTGAGAGGTGGTTTCATCTCCTCACCATTTTGATCTCCTTATTTTTGGATGACACTACATTCACAATTTTATTGGACTGAGTTTTACTCTTTACATTCCCTTTTATTGTACATTGTTCCATATACTACTTCTCTAGTTTTATCTATTAATGGTTCCCTTCACCATTTGGGGCGTTCTACTGGGTATGTATATACTCCCCTCTGGATGGGCTCCTCTCATAACACATTGTGTATTTTTTAGATGGTGAACATGTCAACCGTGACTATATATGATCGTAGGGATACAAGCCACATGGACCACATATGGTGGTCATAGTTGGGATACATGACATCATATCTCTTAGTGGATATTCCTTTCTAGTTGTCTTCAGATTGGGAATGGATTATATTTTTGGTGTGTGTTTTCCCCTCTACATTTTATCATTAACTAACATAATCTTGTATTATCTAAAGGATTATTCAAGTATATGTTACTTTACATCATTTGCATCTTTTCTACTTTTCTCTGTAATTTTTTTGAGTCAACTATATATGTGTGTACACATTCTTAGGAAAATGCATCCTTGAGTTGTTCGTTCCTTCAGCACTTGTTGCCAACCCATGGCCTATGGAGGCAGTCTGGGGGTAGTTGTGGATCGATCCCCATATTTGGTCTGGTCTTGAAAACATTGATCATTGATGGGAGTTTATAAGTGTTATCAGTGGGAAGGATCCCTTTAATTAATCTTTCTGGATGTTTTTGAATAATTTTTTTTTAATTTCAATTTTTTGAATATAAAGTGGATTCAAGTCTTTGATGAAAAGAACTATCATATCTTTATATATAGAATGTTTCTATATCTTATGACCCTTTCGTATGATATTTTGGAATCTTATATATATATATATATATATATATATTTCCTCCTCTTGTTTAAATAATCCTTTGAAATTATTAGAAATTATTAATCTATAGAATGATGTAATTACTAAAAATAATTTACATTCATCACTTTATGATGGTTAGATTCTATGTGGGAAGGGAGATTATAATGGTGGTTTAATTTGGTAATAGTTTAAGGAAATATATCAAGGAAATACTAAGGTGAAGAATTACATGAAAAAAATATAGAGAATTAATTCTAATTATCTAAAAATTATTGAGTATGATTCCCCTATTGACATATTTACAATTGTGAATGACATTGTTACCATTATAAGATGATATTGTGAGACGTTGGAATAATCAACTAATGTTTAAAATATCATTTGAATTATTCCTGATATATTTGGATATAATGGATTGCCTTTGGATGATATATATCATTACAATATATATATATATATAATATTTATATTAATCTTATTATATATTAAATTATTTTTGAGAATTTTTTGAAAAAAAATAACAAAATATTGTTGGGAAATTTCATTTAGCACTACCAAAGGAAGAATTTCTATTAATATTCTTGATGTAGAAGAAGATAGTTTATTAGAATTGGAAAATATAGAATATTATATTTTTTTTGAATTCATATCCATGTTTTCTAAAAAAGTGATAATAGATTCAAGAAACTATAATGATAAACATTCCTTAAAATTCTATAACTGTGAAGATAATGGGAAGTTTTATTCTAATTTTCCTCAATGAAATAATAAAGAAAAAAGTGATGATTATGATCGAATAGAAAACAATGTTGGAGGAAACATATTCATAATTGAAAATAATATTCCAAGGGAAAATGATATAACGTTCTTCCAATCCATAACATATTGATTTTTATCCATTGATAATAATTATTAAAATAGTGACGTTGAGTAATAATTTTTAAATAATGTTCCTCAAAAAAATATTTCATGGAAATATTTAATAATCTCATATTTTTAGTAGTATTTAGAAAGAAGGCATCGAGTTATATTTTCAAGTGAAGTTATAATTCAAATAATGTCACCTAATGATTGTATGACTTGAAATCAAAATCAAGAAGATGAAGAAGGAATGTACAATTAAAAATCAAACATGTTTCCATGACGATAATGTTAAATCAATAAAAGTGGTTGAGTTTCTGAAGAAGTCTTTTGGGAAATAAAAGAGTTTGAATGAAATTTATAAATTAATGTCAAATGAAAAGGAATAAAACATGTAATATAATCCAAAAAACTTTCTAAAGATTATAATGGAGATAAAATCAATAATATATATATAACGATGATGAATGATCCAGAAAGTGTAAACCTGATAAGGATCTAAAAAATATACTTTAAATGTTTAAAAGGAAATTTTAGGTTCTTCCATGTTAGAATAATGGATTGAAATAAATTTATAATGTAAAACCCCAAAAAAATATTGAATTTAGAGGTTTCTAAACATCTCACTTAATGATATAAGTTGTTAATACATATGGTTCCAATAATTTTGGATAAAATTGCAATTTATTAGATTATTAATGATTGTTTGTTACATAATGTTTTTATGTGAATGATATGTATATTTGGGATAAATATATTCACAATTATAGATTGTATGAATGGTATAACGGAATGTATTCCATCAATGGTTACATCTGGTATTGGGGTAGATTTGGGATTATGGAAAATACATGACGGATTAATCCAAAACATTGCAATAATTCTATGAGATAATAAAGGAAATTATCATAGGAAAGTAAATACATTCATTAGAATTATTTTTGGAAGGATGTTATTAAGATAAAAATAGTTTATGGCCTTTGGAAAAAATATGGGAATGATTTGAAAAATGTAGAAATCATTCAAAAAGATTTCATGAATTGATAACATCCTAACAAAAAATATATAAAAATTCATAGAATTATATTGTGAATAATGATGATGGGAAAGTGAAAAATATTATTGTAGAACTTACTATATTATTTTCTAAAGAATAATGACCATGAGTTTTGGATAATGGGAATTATTCTCATATGACATTATATTTAATGTTTTTTTAATAATTTTAATGATTTCAAATAAGGAAATGTATCATTTTTCATTGATGAATATCTCAAAATTATTGGTTTTTGATCAAATATTATAGATGAATAAAATTTAAAATCCATGAAATATTTGTTTTTTTATCGGTGGAAACAAATCTTGTTGAATTTTTAATGACTTTTTTCTAAAATAAGTAACATTTTTTAGAAAAAATGGGTTTTTTATTATTAAATTTGATGATGAAAAATATTTTAATTGATGCCAATGTAAAAAAAATATTCATTCATATTTAACTAGTTATGAACTCATGTTAATTAATCATGATGTAATGGTATCAATTATGGAATAAAAGCTGGGGAAATATGTGTCAAGTAAACATGAGAATGATATCAAAGAGAGTTTCTGTCTGCAATATTCATGATATGTCAGGAAGTATGAATTGGTTTTGTATAATTTTTTAGAATTTATAAATTATAAACATTGTGCATAATAATATTTGAATTTTTTCAGCTCAAACCTTATAAATTATTCTTCTAATATCTATGGGAACATGTGAAAAAAATAAACAAAATTCATAATTAAATAATTTATTTCATTGATGATTTTATTCTCATTAATAATGTTATGAATTTCAAGAATATGTTAGATTCTCTAGATATATTTGAATGTTTTAAGATTACCATTGAAATAAAATGTGGGTATTCTATGACGTAGATTTGATATTATAATGGTGGTGAGTATAAGAATGTATATTTAATATTTTTAATCGATATCCATGAAATTCAGCATGAGTTAAGAACACACTATACAACACAACAATATACTTTTTCTTTATGTAAGAATAGAATTTTGGTCGAAATGGGGAATATTATATTACATGAGAATAAAATTTCTCCTAAAATTAATAGGAAATATATGGTAAAAACTGTCTTTATTTAGAATGATGTTTATACTAGTCGTGTTCTTATATAACTCCTTTTGATATGTTTTATAAAAAATAAATAATTTAAGAGAAAAATAAATGTTTTTGTGAGTCCATGTATCATATAGAAAAAAGGTGTAAACCTTGTAATTTTTGGTCATATAGTTAAATATTGAATATATCATTGATATGGTTTAGATGGATGATGATATTGATGTTTTAATAAAGAAACATAGAGAATTATTGATTCAAATTATTTAACGCTTCTTATAATTAGTAGTAAGTTAGTATAAAAAAACATTGATATAAGGAAGATTATGAGGGTGAAATAGTTGTTGTTACAAATCATAAGATGTATTATGAAAGTGTTAATGGTATATAGATTGATAAATTTGACTCAACTATTTCTAGAAATATAGAATAATTTCAAACATCATGTCTGAGACTGAGGATGAATGTAGAAGATCAAAACATAATTTGTGATCAATGTGAAATGATTCAAATAAGAACATAAAAATGTAAAGACCCGGAAATTTCAAGGAAATTTTTTTCCTTAATTTTCTTTGGAATTTTTCAAGAACGTAGTTTCTGACGGCGCCAGATTCCGAGGCCTGGTGTGCCCGAAATCAATTTCTGAAGTTTAGCTCGGGTACGTTCAGTGAACGAACGAGCGGGAATTTCTAACTTTTGAACCGGTGACCGAAATTAAATTCCGAGGGCACCGATGGAACCACAGCGTCGGTATTTTCTTAATAACGCTTATTCTGGAGTTGCGTTTACATGAGGGAAGTTGTAAAAAAATTGTGAATGTTAAAATAAAAATTTAACTTCAATTTTTATTTTTTTTCCTTAAGTGTTTTTATCCATTGGATGGAAGTTGGGTAACTACCCAACTTCCCTTGGGAGGTTAAGAAGGTGGTGGGGCCCAAACTAACCCCACCCCTTCATATCCTCTAACCCCCCAACTCACAATTAATGATGTGAACTTGAGTTATAACTTATGACATTAATAAGTGAGTTTAATTTGAGTTTTTTAAATTCAAACTCTTGAATTTCAAAGGTTGGTGTTGTGTTAATAAATTAAGTGTGGGCTTAATTTATTTTTGGTTAGTTTCTTTGTTTCTTGAAAGGTTTGGGAGAATCGTTGAGAGACATGAAGATCTTCTTTGTCTTCGACGAAGAACGTGAAGAACGGTTCTTCTCCGACGAAGAACATCGACCCCACGACCTATAAGACTCGGCGTCCCGGATTCTTCTATCTTCATCTTCCTCCTCGACAAGGGAGAAGTCGCCGACCGTGGTGATCAATGCCAACAACAACGTACCTCCCTTCTTCATCATAGCGACAAGTGAGGAGACGTCGTTTCTTCCTCAGACGCACCCCGACGTCCACAGAATCTATGTCTGACGCCGCAACGCCAGTCTCCGCGATACCCGACGTGCGACGTCATTTTTCAAGGTAGGGGATTGTTGTTGTTTTATTTAATTATTCTCATTCTTGGTTCTAGCTTGATGAACTTCGAGGATAAACGATTAAATGTTATCGTTGACGAGAGGGGGGCCGGACCGCACAAACACGGCCGAACCCCCCCTCCTTTGTTCATGTTTGGTTTTTTTTTTGCGAATGGAATGGGATGGCGTGGTGTCGTCGCACCACGCGGGAATCACAGAAAATATTGTGCGGCGCCGTCACGCCGCGCCGTGGAATGAAATTCAAGAACGCGACGCCGTCGCGCCGCGTCGAAGGAAATCGAAGGCACCACGGTCGGATTCGGGCCGCGACGAAGGGGCGCGGCGCCATCGGGTCGCGCTGGAAAAATACAAAGACGTCGTTTTTCGTTTTGGCATGCGGATTGATGGCCGATGATGAAACTGTGCCGCAGTGGCGATTGAAGTCCACTGCAGTGAAGTTCTCGACCCGAGGAGAGCATTGACACAGGCGGCGGTCAAAACGGATCACCGGTGCGTGACCGGTGGTCCGCAGAGCTCGACGGCGGCGCCCCACCCCGGCGCGGCGGCGCCGGCGACTGGCGGCGGCGGCGCGCCGCTGGAGAAACCAGCCGCGGCAGTGCCGCGACGGCCTTCAAGGCGGCCGGAAAATTCGGCCGCGGTGGTCAGGGTGGGACCCCTTCTGGGTCCCGCGTGTTTGAAGAACGGCCGGCGTATGGCCGACCGTTACCCTGAAGACCCAGGGGTTGAACCCCCGGTTGGCTGGAGCGCCCCCCCCCCCCCCCCCACGTGGGGGGCCGTTGTTTTCATAAACACGGAGGGGGGGCTGTGCCCCCCCGTTTCCCTCGACCCGCGGCTCGGCCAAACGGCCGAGCTGAGCTGGCGCCGGGCCGGGTCGACCCAGACCCGGTTCGGGTCGACCCGGGCCCGAAACCCCAGTTTCGGACCACTTTCGGTCAAATGCCCGTAACTTCGGCTACGGGCCTCCAAACGACTCTCCGTCAGCGGAAACACGATCCTTGGATTGAGACGGTCGTTTCGGTATATCACACTCAAGGTTTCGGATTACTTTGAGTTCGGCTAGGTTGGTTCGTACACGAAACCAACCGGGCCCTCGGAGCGGAAACACTCATATCTTGAGCTACGGACGTCTGAATGACTTACCGTTTGCTTTGTTGAGTTCCTCTTGGTGAGACAGATCTTTTGGAATACTCTGCCCGAGATTTGGATGTAGGTGGAGTACGTTCGGGTTGGTTTTGCCTTAAAAACCAACTGAGCCCCTGGAACGAAAAAGCCAATAACTCTCAGACCGGGCATCCGATTGACGCGCCGTCTGTTGCGATGAGTTCCGGTTGACGATACGGAACTTTTGGCATCCTCCGCCCGAGATTTGGATGTATATGGATAGTGGCCGGGTTGGATCGCACCGAAATCCAACCGGGCCCCTGGAACGGAAAAGCTGATATCTTTTAGACCGGACGTCCGTTTGACGAACCGTCAGCGGAGTTGGTGATCAAGTTAAGAAACGGTTCCTATGAGTATACCCTATGAAAGTTTGGGGTGCAGTTGAGATACGGCCGGGTTGGTTCGCACACGAAACCAACCGGGCCCTTGGGACGAAAAGGCTAGTAACTCACAGACCGGGCGTCCGATTGACGCGCCGTCTGTTGCGTTGGAACCCCTATGACGAGGCGGTCCTTTGAGATACTTCTTTGTGGGACTTTGAGATACTTGGATTATCGACCTGTAGCTCATGGATCGGACCCTCCCAGTGACGAGCGTGCGGAGTACGGAGACCGTGTAGCTGGCTGAGAACCGGCGACTGCTGATCGAACGACTCGGTGTGTTACAGAGGTGCGCTTGGTTGTAGCGGCACATGGGAGCGCTTGGTTGTAGCGGCAGACCCACGACAGAGGTGCGCTTGGTTGTAGCGGCACATGGGAGCGCTTGGTTGTAGTGGCAGACCCACGACAGAGGTGCGCTTGGTTGTAGCGGCACATGGGAGCGCTTGGTTGTAGCGGCAGACCCACGACAGAGGTGCGCTTGGTTGTAGCGGCACATGGGAGCGCTTGGTTGTAGTGGCAGACCCACGACAGAGGTGCGCTTGGTTGTAGCGGCACATGGGAGCACTTGGTTGTAGCGACAGACCCACGACAGAGGTGCGCTTGGTTGTAGCGGCACATGGGAGCGCTTGGTTGTAGCAGCTAGCCCGCAGTACTCGATGGGTGGAGTTCTTCAGCAGTCTTAGGTTAGTGAGTAGTACCTCGGAGTCGTGACAAGACCACTGTACACTCCAAAGACGGAGCTCTTCAGCAGTTATGGTTTCGATAATGAAAATCCTGGTTTGATCTGAGTCTATGACCTTTGTGTTTACTCATGATTGAGATGGGTTACTTGATAACTTAGGTATATGTATGGGCATATACCTGGGTAGTGGTTTTCCGTTGATTCACAATCCTTGTGTTTCCTCAGGATTGAGATGGGTTACTTGATAACTTAGGTATATGTATGGGCATATACCTAAGTAGAGGTAATCTATTGAGATCTTCTTTGTGGTTATCCTTGTTGGTTTTAGTGAGACCTTGAGGGTCTCGGGGTCCCTACTGAGTATCGTTATACTCACCCCTGCACGGGCTATGCCCGCACCTCGTTGTGTTGGTTGCAGACGACGGGCAGTGTTGACGGAGGTCGAGTGTTCGAGGACGAGTCAGTACCTGGAGGTGGACTACACGACGAGTCAGTACCCGGAGGTGGACTACACGACGAGACGACACTCAGAGGAGTTTGACGGACGAGAGCATGGAGGAGGCGATCTGTACCTACCCTTCAGGTAGGATCCGTGGTGGACGACCAAGAGCTGCGTTATCTGTACCTACCCTTCAGGTAGGATCCGAGGAGGACGACCCAGGAGCTGTTTCCTTCTTCCAGCTGTTTGTCTTTTTGCTGTTGTACCTTGTTCGGTTGTAGTCGTACTTTCTTTTGGGTTTGTATTCTGGCCCATTTACTTTTCAACATTTCTTTTGTACTTTGTGTTTTGCTTATGCTTGTACTCTATGGTGCTTGTTTTCTTTTATAAAGGCAATGCCTTCCCAGTTAACGGGATTTTTTACGCCTTTGGTGCTAGTCGCCAGCCCCTGGCCTATGGAAGGCGGGCTTGGGGTAGTCACGGCACAGGCCCCAAGGACGGGTCATGAGAAATTGGTATCAGAGGAGTTCGGTTCTACCGTAAAACTCATGACTCTGATCTTTCTCTATGTGAAGCAATAGTGTTAAGGGTACCGAGTGTGGTCTTCAGTTCAGGGAGTCTAGTGTTGGTGCGGCGGCCGACGTATCCGTACACCAGGACCCTGACTACTGATTTCCGACTTTGTACACGAAAACACTGATTGCGTGTGTGATTCCAAAGTATTAAAGTCAACTCAAACAAGGTCAGCTCACGAGGCATAAACATTGACCATGTCACATCTGTTCAGGATGTCTCCACGCAGACAGTCTGTTGGAGTTCCGAGAGAGTACTCGATGACGGCTCACCGAGCGACGAGGCTCTAGTGCAGGGCCTTTTTGATATGTTGGCACCCTCGGGTGGTGTACCAGCAGCACCACCACCTATTGGGCAGCAGATGCCAATAACTTTACTAGCAAACCGTACACGCTGGAAGAGCACGTTGCACGAATTCCAGCAGCAGCGGCCTCTGAGGTTACGAGGCGAGATAGATTCCCAGACAGCAGAGCAGTGGCTGGAGGCGATTGCTAGAGTTTTCCACCTAGCTGAGACATCAGTAGAGTGGATGGTGGACTTGGCCACTAATGTTTTCCAGTGAATTACCATGAGGATGGTCTTTTTAGTTATGAGGCTTCGGTACGTGGACCGATGCCTGAGATAGTACCTTGGGGTAGTGTGTCAGCTATACATCACTACCTGTTGGTCAGAAGTTACACCCGACGGTACCGGTAGGTGACACATGTAGGCTTACTTCCTTATACGTGTTCTAACATCAGATACCCTCATGTTCCGAGGCGAACCTGACTCACAGGCGACTGAGGACTGGCTTGAGGGGGTGGAAAGGAGTTTTCTAGAGCTTATACAGTTTCGGCGGAACGACATGTTGATAATTGAGAATTTATCGAGGCATACCGAACATACTGGGTACTCGATGGATGCATTTCGATCAGTGCAATAGAGATCAGACCTCTGAGCATGGAATGTTTAAGGGCTTCTGAGCATGCACCTTTTCTCTATGCATTCCTATTTAGGCTAGGGTGGTAGAAGGAACCTTTGTGGCTGAGAATTCTTTACTGAACAAATACAGCCAGAGAATGATAAAAGTTTGGAAAGAAAAAAACTGGCGCCAGTCTCGGGGACTTGGGCGTGTAAAATGTTTCAAGAAGAGGAAATGTTAAGGATAGATGAATCTGCAGAGCAACAGACATGGAGGAAGAGCTAGGAGAGCAGCTTGTGGTGGTGTACATTTCAGCATGTTACCATCACCCGCCTTTGTAGTCCCCAGTAGACTCAGGAAGTTGGAGAGCAGGGGAAGAGAATAGCTGCTTGCGGTCATGAAGTGTGACAAAAAAGGGCTCTAAGGATGATTTGAAGTGCGGAATTTGTCTTCTACTAGCTGTCGTAGCCACAGACATCGATACGAATCATCCCTTCCATCCATGGATCTATTCCAAGACGTAGAGTTTCCGGTAAGCCATGGACTTGACCCTCATGTCTGGAGATACCTTTGGAGGAGACTCGATAATCACACTTACGCCGACGGTGTGATCTGACCCTTGAGGCGAGAGTCTCGGTTGGGACCTCTTGTTGGCAGCATCGAGGCCTTATGACGTTAGTTTGAGTATGGATTTGGCAATCACTGTTCATACTCAAATTGACGGTATTTGGCAAGCGTCGGGTTGGGTTTTCCTTTGTCGGTGGAAAGGAAACCCTGGGCAGCACAAGTTAACTCTTGCACGGGAGGGTGCGACCAATCACTCTTGAGTCAGCCAACCTTACCCTCATGGCAGCAGTCATATGAGTTCTAGTTCTAACAGGAATTGGAAACCTCTGGAGTTCTAGGATGACGATCACGTCCTTATACGGGTCTCACCTCGACGAGGTTTACGGAGATGTGACCAAGGCGGCAAGTTATCTTCGAGATTCAACGGACCTTTCTAGGTCCTCAGGTGGGTAGGCGAGGTGGTTTACCGCTTGAACCATCCACCTCAGTTGCACTAGGTGCACGGCGTTTTCCACGTATCTCAACTGAGGAGATACGTGCTTGATCCTTCACACATCATCAACCTCAGGGAGTTGGATGTCGATGACAGGGCATCATGCACGGAGGTTCCAGTGGAGTTTGAGGATCGTCCGGAGTAGGTCCTACGAGGACGGTCGATTCCTCTTGTGCATTTTCGTAGGCAGCACAGAAACTTCCAAGTGAGCACATGGGAGCGGAAGGCTCAAGGTGCGTACTCTGTACCACTTTTGTGACTCTGGTTTGTGTTAAAGCTTTACGGGGACGTAATGCCCTGAGGTGGGAGTAATGTAAAGACCCAGAAATTTCAAGGAAATTTTTTTCCTTAATTTTGTTTGGAATTTTACAAGAACGCAGTTTTTGACGGCGCCTGATTCCGAGGCCTGGTGTGCCCGAAATCAATTTCTGAAGTTTAGCTCGGGTACATTCAGTGAACGAACGAGCGGGAATTTCTAACTTTTGAACCGGTGACCGGAATCAAATTCCGAGGGCACCGATGGAACCGAAACGTCAGTATTTTCTTAAGAACGCCTATTCCGGAGTTGTGTTTACACGAGGGAAGTTGTAAAAAAATTATGAATGTTAAAATAAAAATTTAACTTCAATTTTTATTTTTTTTCCTTAAGTGTTTTTATCCATTGGATGGAAGTTGGGTAACTAACCAACTTCCCTTGGGAGGTTAAGAAGGTGGTGGGGCCCACACGAACCCCACCCCTTCATATCCTCTAACCCCCCAACTCACAATTAATGATGTGAACTTGAGTTATAACTTATGACATTAATAAGTGAGTTTAATTTGAGTTTTTGAAATTCAAACTCTTGAATTTCAAAGGTTGGTGTTGTGTTAATAAATTAAGTGTGGGCTTAATTTATTTTTGGTTAGTTTCTTTGTTTCATGAGAGGTTTGGGAGAATCGTTGATAGACTTGAAGATATTCTTCGTCTTCGATGAAGAACGTGAAGAACGGTTCTTCTCCGACGAAGAACATCGACCCCACGACCTATAAGACTCGGCGTCCCGGATTCTTCCGTCTTCATCTTCCTCCTCGACAAGGGAGAAGTCGCCGACCGTGGTGATAATTCGCCAACAACAACGTACCTCCCTTCTTCATCATAGCGACAAGTGAGGAGACATCGTTTCCTCCTCGGACGCACCCCGACGTCCATGGAATCTACGTCCGACGCCGCGACGCCATTCTCCGTGATACCCGACGTGCGACGTCATTTTTCAAGGTAGGGGATTGTTGTTGTTTTATTTAATTATTCTCGTTCTTGGTTCTAGCTTGATGAACTTCAAGGATAAACGATTAAATGTTATCTTTGACGAGAGGGGGGCCGGACTGCACAAACACGGCCGAACCCCCCTCCTTTGTTTATGTTTGTTTTCTTTGCGAATGGAATGGGATTGCGTGGTGTCGTCGCACCACGCGGGAACCACGGCAAATATTGCGCGGCGCCGTCGTGCCGCGCCGTGGAATGAAATTCAAGAACGCGACGCTGT
Source organism: Viscum album (assembly GCA_963277665.1). Taxonomy (NCBI): domain Eukaryota; kingdom Viridiplantae; phylum Streptophyta; class Magnoliopsida; order Santalales; family Viscaceae; genus Viscum; species Viscum album. The sequence continues at coordinate 603,168,918 of OY728126.1, forward strand.
CGCGCCGCGTCGAAGGAAATCGAAGGCACCGCGGTCGGAGTCGGGCCGCGGCGAAGGGGCGCGGTGCCATCGGGTCGCGCTGGAAAAATACAAAGACGTCGTTTTTCGTTCTGGCATGCGGATTGACGGCCGATGATGAAACTGTGCTGCAATGGCGATTGAAGGCCGCTGCAGTGAAGTTCTCGACCCGAGGAGAGCATTGGCATAGGCGGCGGTCAAAACAAATCATCGGTGCGCGACCGGTGGTCCGCAGAGCTCGACGGCGGCGCACCACCCCGGCGCGGCGGCGACGGCGCGCCGCCGGAGAAACTAGCTGCGGCAGTGCCGCGACGGCCGTCAAGGCGGCCGGCAAAGTCGGCCACGGTGGTCAGGGGGGGGACCCCTTCTGGGTCCCGCGTGTTTGATGAACGACCGGCGTATGGCCGGCCGTTACCCTGAAGACCCAGGGGTTGAACCCCCAGTTGGCTGGAGCGCCCCCCCCCCACGTGGGGGCCGTTGTTTTCATAAACACGGAGGGGGGGGGGGGGGGGGGGCTGTGCCCCCCCGTTTCCCTCGACCCGCGGCTCGGCCAAACGGCCGAGCTGAGCTGGCGCCGGGCCGGGTCGACCCGGTTCGGGTCGGTCCGGGCCCGAAACCCCAGTTTCAGACCAATTTCGGTAAAATGCCTGTAACATGGGCTAAGTGCCTCCAAACGACTCACCGTCAGCGGAAACGCGATCCTTGGATCGATACGGTCGTTTCGGTATATCGCACTCAAGGTTTCGGATTACTTTGAGTTCGGCGAGGTTGGTTCGTACACGAAACCAACCGGGCCCTCGGAGCGGAAACACTCATATCTTGAGCTACGGACGTCCGAATGACGTACCATCCGCTTTGTTGAGTTCTTCTTGGTGAGACAGATCTTTTGGCATACTCCGCCCGAGATTTGGATGTAGGTGGAGTACGGTCGGGTTGGTTTTGCCTTAAAAACCAACTGAGCCCCTAGAACGAAAAAGCCAATAACTCTCAGACCGGGCGTCCGATTGACGCGCCGTCTGTTGCGTTGAGTTCCGGTTGACGATACAGAACTTTTGGCATCCTCCGTCCGAGATTTGGATGTATATGGATAGTGGCTGGGTTGGATCGCACCGAAATCCAACCGGGCCCCTGTAACGGAAAAGCTGATATCTTTTAGACCGGACGTCCGTTTGACGAACCGTCAGCGGCGTTGGTGATCACGTTAAGAAACGGTTCCTATGAGTATACCCTATGAGAGTTTGGGGTGCAGTTGAGATACGGCCGGGTTGGTTCGCACACGAAACCAACCGGGCCCCTGGAACAAAAAGGCTAGTAACTCACAGACCGGGTGTCTGATTGACGTGTCGTCTGTTGCGTTGGAACCCCTATGACGAGGCAGTCCTTTGAGATACTTCTTTGTGGGACTTTGAGATACTTAGATTATCTACCTGTAGCTCGTGGAGCGGACCCTCCCAGTGACGAGCGTGCGGAGTACGGAGACCGTGTAGCTGGCTGAGAACCGACGACTGCTGATTGAACGACTCGGTGTGTTACAGAGGTGCGCTTGGTTGTAGCGGCACATGGGAGCGCTTGGTTGTAGCGGAAGACCCACGAAAGAGATGCTCTTGGTTGTAGCGGCACATGGGAGTGCTTGGTTGTAGCGGCAAACACACGACAGAGGTGCGCTTGGTTGTAGCGGCTCATGGGAGCGCTTGGTTGTAGCGGCAGACCCACGACAGAGGTGGGCTTGGTTGTAGCGGCACATGGGAGCGCTTGGTTGTAGCGACAGACCCACGACAGAGGTGCGCTTGGTTGTAGCGGCACATGGGAGCGCTTGGTTGTAGCAGCTGGCCCGCAGTACTCGATGGGTGGAGTTCATCAGCAGTCTTAGGTTAGTGAGCAGTACCTCAGAGTCGTGACAAGACCACTGTACACTCCAAAGACGGAGCTCTTCAGCAGTTACAGTTTCGATAATGAAAATCCTGGTTTGAGCTGAGTCTATGACCTTTTTGTTTCCTCATGATTGAGATGGGTTACTTGATAACTTAGGTATATGTATGGGCATATACCTGGGTAGTGGTTTTCCGTTGATTCACAATCCTTGTGTTTCCTTAGGATTGAGATGGGTTACTTGATAACTTAGGTATATGTATGGGATATACCTAAGTAGAGGTTATCGATTGAGATCTTCTTTGTGGTTATCCTTGTTGGTTTTAGTGAGACCTTGAGGGTCTCGGGGTCCCTACTGAGTATCGTTATACTCACCCCTGCACGGGCTATGCCCGCACCTCGTTGTGTTGGTTGCAGACGACGGGCAGTGCTGACGGAGGCTGAGTGTTCGAGGACGAGTCTGTACCTGGAGGTGGACTACACGACGAGTCAGTACCCGGAGGTGGACTACACGACGAGACGACACTTAGAGGAGTTTTACGGACGAGAGCGTGGAGGAGGCTATCTATACCTACCCTTAAGGTAGGATCCGTGGTGGACGACTAGGAGCTGCATTATCTGTACCTACCCTTCAGGTAGGATCCAAGGAGGACGACCCAGGAGCTATTTCCTTCTTCCAGCTGTTTGTCTTTTTGCTGTTGTACCTTGTTCAGTTGTTGTCATACTTTCTTTTGGGTTTGTATTCTGGCCCATTTACTTTTCAGCATTTCTTTTGTACTTTGTTTTTTGCTTCTGCTTATACTCTATGGTGCTTGTTTTCTTTTATAAAGGCAATGCCTTCCCATTTAACGGGATTTTTTACGCCTTTGGTGCTAGTCGCCAGCCCCTGGCCTATGAAAGGCGAGCTTGGGGTAGTCACGGCACAGGCCCCAAGGACGGGTCGTGACAAAAAAATTTATTAAACATATTGTTTTTGTATTAAATAGTTTAGAATAAGGATGTGAATGATTTTATTGAGAATCTAGAAATATTAAAGCTATGAATTTAGATCAATATTATATTAAGATAATTGATATATGGGAAATTGCACGTAAATAAAATTACAAAATTATTATTGGTAGAAAGTGAGTGTCCTAAAATAGGTTGAATATATATGGGGAATTGATAAAAACCAAATAAATATTTGTGAGAAAATATTTCTCACATATTTAATCCATTAATTTTTTTGACTCTTTCTACACATGGATGGTTATTAATAATTAGAATCGTTTATTCTATTATTTCACAATTGTGTTATAAAATTTTTCTGATGGATTAGATGTTATCCTTTTTTAATTTAGAACTTTATTAATAAGTTTATGTCGAACAACCATGATGTTTTTTATTTGGAAAGATGAATTTTTTGTGTGAATGTTATAAAAGGTCTTGTATAGGATAAATCAATCTATGAGGGAATGATATTTAGAATTAAATATTTTCTTAATAAATTTGAACTTTCATAAAGGATGGTTGGATACTAATCTATAAATCATGAAATGTCAGTAGACTTCCTTCATTGTTATTTCATATGTTAGTGACATAATCATTACAGGGAATGATAAAAGAACTTGTGAATGATTTTATAAATAAATTATATAGTTTTTTGAAATTTACATTCATAGTTAAATTAAAAAAGTTCTAGTTTTATATATTTAGAAGAAAAAATATTTATCTCTCATAAAAAGTATAAAAATGAACTTATTATGTTGTCTAGAACGGAAAATATGTAACTAATTTCAATTTTTTTTAATGGGAAGCATGTTGGATAAATTTGGAAAAGGCATAGAAGTTGATTGTAATTTGTTTTATAATCAGATTAGATGTTTTTTTTATCTTAATACCTTAAGACTAGGAATTTTTTATGCTATTAAATTGTGTGTCTGTGATTCCAAAGTGCGCCAAATGATTCAAATATATTGGTTTAGAAAGTTAATTATTAGATCAGTAAAAGGCATAAAAGATTTATGAATATGTTATAATATCTTATAAATTATTCATTTTTATCTATATAGATGTTGGTCGGTAAAGATGTATTGATTAAAGATGATACATATCAGGTGGAATTTTTTTTCTATTGGAAAATTTTGTATGTTGGAATACAATGGAAAAAAATTCATTAACACTTATCATGGTTGTAGGTCATTACATTTCCACCACTCATGTTTCTAACCAAAATATGTGCTTGAATACTCTGTTGGAAGAAAAATTTGATGAAGTGAAGATACCTCAAATACAATGTTGTGATAATAAATGTTTTATAAACCAAGCAAGGAATAAAGTGAAACATTAAAATTCTAACCATATTGAGAGAAAATATTATTTTATCAAAGTGATTATTGATATTAAAGAACTGATATTGAATTATGTTCCTACTTCAGAATAAGTAGCTACCATATTCAAAATAACTACTAAAAAGGAGGAACATCTCAAACGAATGATGAACATGGGTGTCGAACATCTTTCTATCTATGGTGGATGTATGTGTTTAAATCATATCACACTTCTTGTATATTGTTTTAAATTGCAAATGGTATAAATGTTTTGTAAATCAATCTATTGATATATGGTAAAAAATTTATGTAATTATATATAAATAGGAAAATTTGTGGGTATAATTTAAAGTAAAAATATAAGTGAGTAAAATATTCTAATAGATTATTGATGATGTTGAGAGAAAATGTTGATGGGTGAATTGAATAAGGTTTTGAAAGTTGAAAGACTAGTAAGTTATGAAGAGTTTTAATGATAAAATTTTTATAAAGATACTACTTTTGGATAGAATGGTTTCTCTATCAATAATTCTTTTTTCTAAATTTTTTTATCAAGTGTTCTTATATTAATGATAAGTAATCCATATACCGAGGTTAAAAACATTATTGATTTTTGATCCAAATTGAAATGAATTCAAAATCATATATTATTAAAACCAAGCTGGATAGAGTTTTTTAGGCTGAATGATGTTTTCAAATGTATTTTTTATTTTATTAATTTACAAAAAATTAATTAATATTTTTAGTTTTGATTATCTGACAACGGATTTATGGAATCCAAATTTTTTATTCATGTTTGTTTATAATTTCATTTGGTTTCAGATTTCATTTAAAGAAATATTTTTCGATATAAGTTATTTATCAAAAACACACTGAGTCTAGTTAGATTTTTTTTAATGGAGTGAGAATATGTGAAAAAATATGAAGATGATATTATTTAAAAACAAAATACCATGAATTTTTCAAGATATTTTATCCTTTATTTTTTATATAAAAAGATAAAATGGGTCTAAGTCATTTCAAGTGATGCCAATCTAATTAAGGTTTGGATGGAATGATAAAAGTTGATAAAAGAGGGAATGTTATAATCCATCCCCATGTATATAAGATGATTATATACTAATAATTATGTTTTATATTTCATTATGAAGTCATGATACAAGAAGGATATTGTAGAAAAATTTAGGTTACACTGTTAATATCATCTAGTCTCTGTTCATCCATATTAGTGGAATTAGACACATAAGATGTTTGGTGAAAAAGAAGTTTCGATGATGCTCAAGTGAGACGGTTTCCAAAGGTACTGGTTGACTGATCCATCATATGGGTTGATTCATTATAATATTTAATTCCCTGAAAGATTAAATCCATATGATAAATCATCACAACCATATATTAGAGAATATAGTTCTCTATACTGAGAATGTTCATTCGAACATGGTGTGACATCGATTCGTATGATGAATTTTGACACCAATACATCAGACACAATGATGGTATCCAAAGTGAGTCAGATGAAAAACAATCATAGATTGATAAGGATTGATTTTATTAAACTGTTTAATTATATAAAAGTAATTTTTATATATGAGAAATGGAATCCCAAAATGATCAAACATGGAAATAACAATACATATGTATATATATATTTTAAATAAATAAATTCTTGAATTCTACAATTGGGTATAAAAAAGAATTGTTTATTTTTATTTTTTCTTGTGCATCTTGAATCATAAGATGAGTCCTCAATCCAAAACATCATAATATAAATTCATTTTGTGTTTCTTTGGGTGAAGAATAAAAGGCTCAAGTTTATTTAAGAATTTAGACAACATTCATCAGAAAAGAATTGAAACTGATCCACCTAAGTGAAGTATAGAAGAATCATTATGAAACTTATGAAAAAAATCTCCAGTCACTATAATGAATCATACATAGGATCATATTTATAGGGATTTTTTGGATGGCTGAAGAAAATAGAATTATTTTAAATAATATTCCAATTATTTCACTGATGTATTGTCAAATGGGGTTCGGAAGGCAAAAGGAGTTGAAATTATTATTATGGTTTAAAAATTTTATAATTCCATGGTGTTATAGAGAATCCTAATGATAATAATTAATTTATTATGTGATTTAATGTTGTTAATTAAAATCAGTGTGTTCATATGTTTTCATTACAATGAATAAAACTGGATTGGAAATTAGTATCGAACTGAAAAATAATTAGGAATTCTAAAGTATTCTAAAATTATAACAGTACATAATAACATTTTAGAATAATAAAATGATTCGATTATTTTTTATATTCAAATATTAATTTATGATTTTTGTATATTTGTTTTTATATATATATTTTTTAGTGGGGAATAATCAATAATTTCCCTCCCATTCCTCTAACGGAACTCCTCTAAATAGATGGATGTGCATTTTACTTCATGACGAATGAATGAGTATCATGTGTGTAGGGAGAGATAGAGCACTAGATCAATAGGAGGGGAGTGAAATTATTTAATTGAGTTTACGTAAATATTTTTTTTGGTTATAAGAAGAATAATTAAGAATATAGTGTATCAGACCGTGCAATATGACTAAGATTTAAGGGGAAAGAAGAATTGGTTTATAATTTTCTACAGATTATTGTTTCATATAATTCTCCAATAGATAAGAAATAGGCTTCAGAATCAGATTGAGACATAAAATTGAGTATTCATACAAAGCCCAAAAGTGAATTTCACATTTTAATCTTGGTATGTTACTGAATAAGTGTGTCCCAAATACATATAAATGTGGAATTTGATAATAAAATGAAGTAACATATTTAGAACCCACTAGTGAATAAATCTAAATAGGACTCACAAACAAGTTTTTCATATTTTTTATAGAAGAAGAACATCCACTATTTCACTAATCATAGTGGTACCCACGTGTAAGGGGATATATAACTTTTTGTATCCACAAAAATGAGTTTTTAGTGGTTTTTGTTGTATTAGATTATTTATAAACCATCCAAAGTAATGAATTTTTTTTGTAGTGAACATTCTAAATAACTGTTTCATTGTGGATGTGTTCTTTTTTTGAAAAAATAATAATTATTCAAAAAGAGGTAAAGGTTGTTTCAAAATATAGTGATCTTCAGTGCAAATGATATCACTAATTCAGCCCTCCTACACAAATTGAAATTTTGAACCTTTCTAGGCCTTTATACTGCAAATTATCTACCTTTTTTATTATACATGTAATTCATTATTTAATTAATTAAATTAGGGTAGAAAGCATAAAATTTTATCTACATTTTTTATACTCACCAAGATATCAAAGAGTTATGATAATGTATTTCAATCTATTCAATGATTTTTTATTTGATGTCACCACATTCAAAGGGAATCCTTGAGAGTGACATGAAAAATAACCTATAAATTATAGGGATTATACCTATGGTTTTCATATAGATGTTATGAAATTATTATATTCTATAGTGACTCCTATAAATATTTCACCCATTCAGAATAATCACAAAATATTGTTGGATAAGTCAAATATGAATCAATAAGGCTAGTATAGCATAATAGGTAATAACATGATATTTATAGAGTTCCTCAAGTAGAACCATCTAATTATATAAATGATAGATATTATAGAAGGTAAATTATCACACTAATAAATAATCCTCTAATGATCAATCAATTTAAAGGATATATTCGTGAATCTAATCATCAAAAATGTGAATGGTTATCCAAGAATATCCTTCTATATAGGGATAAAATGTATTACTCAGTTATCCCTATATATTGATGGAATTTTTGAATCTATTATAAAAAAATACGTGAAACTGGGTTTTAGATAAGAGAAAATATATGATATAATAGTAATATAGTTTCATTATTTTAACAACCAAGAACATTCACAGGTAAAATATAGAACATACATCTTAAATTAGTAGGATATATTAAGTATTGATTATGTGATTCACCATTAATGTCAATATATACATTTAGTTAAAATAGAAATTAAATAATTTAAAAAATAATATGTAATTATCATAAAATTCCAAAATTTTATAAGAGTTGGTTGTAACGTATAAAAAATTTGTTTATTATATATCTTAACCCATTCTGATGTAACTCATTGATTCAAAAGTAATATTATCAATTCTGTCAGGTCATTCTATATGATTTTAATATACAAATCCCTATTCATCAATGTAAGAATTTGTTGTAAAACTCAATTACAGAATTTATAATCAATTATAAGTTTTTGTCACATGGATATATGGAACCTAACTCTTCAAATTACATAGAGTACTAAAATATAATCTAGAGATCATCCCTCTTGTATCCCGCACAATCGACTGTTGTAATAGTTTCTACCTTCCGAGTTAGTTACATTGTAGTTATGGTTTTTGGGGTTGTTCAATGGAGGTTATGAGGGAATCTGGAGAAGTTCATTTGTTAAAGGATATATGCAATGAGAATACAAGTCATGTAATAGGATTACATGACGTGACAATATCATTCATGATTTATGCAGAGGTATTCACGGCGTGATAAATTTTTAGACTCTATGAATGAGGGTTTCACAATGTGTAATATATAATGGTTCTAAAAATAATTAATAAAATTTATAAGTGAGACATTTTATGGGGGAAACTGACCTCCATTAATTACATGACATGATAGGGTTTTACATGACATGTAATACCTAGATCAATTTTAAAAAAAAATTATTTTCCCCCAAATTTCTTTCATTAGGTTGTGGTCTATCCCTCATATAATTTTTGGTGAACCCTAGGCACCTGAGGTTTTATTCAATAAATCATCCTCCCTATTTTATTTTTTGATCATGGTCATTGTTTTTTGGTGATCCATGGTGATCCAAGGTGCATTATTTGTTCATTTTCTAGTGATTTATTTTAGTTGGATCTCATTTCATTACATATATTCTTGTCATCATATAGTGTTTTATTACTGATGTTTATAATAGGTTTTATATCAGTTTTCACTGTTATAGTTGTGCCACATCATCCTTAGGTTGATATAGTTATTGTGGGTGTGGTGATCGAAGATCTGTTGTGTGTTCTGTTCTCATCAAAATAGAATTGAAATACCTTTTTATTTTGGATTTCCTTTTTTTATATTAAATTATGCTTTATGGGGGATGGACATTTAATTTTTTTACCATTATATTAATGTTTTTCTAGATTAAAAAAATATAAATAATTTTCTAAATGATATTGAAAGGGGTAGAGGGATTGGATCCATGCTTTTACAACATTCATATTAACTGTGATTTTGTGATAATACAGTCTAAACACCACACTAAAAATCAGGTCCATTGGTGGATCATCTTACATGGGGTATGTGATATATTATTATTTTTTGGTTAATAATGTTCAGTATAATCTATAAACTGATATTGGATAACCATGTCTACTGATACATTGAATTGGTTTCCCGTAGATTTTTTTCTGTTATAACACCCCAATGAAAACTAGTAAAACCGTGTAAATATTCATGGGATCCTGAATTTTTTTTATATAATGTATGATATAAGTGTTTTTATGTTTGGGTAATTTGGATGTAAAGTGGTTTTATAGTGGTCTTGTGGTGGACATAATGTGATTATGCATTTGGGCTGTGAAAATGGTATTGTTGTAAGCTGTTTCTGGACATGTTTTTGGGTTATGGGAGAATTTTTAGGTGTGTATGAGTAGTTATAATGGAGTTTCTCCATTAATAAAATTTAAAAATAATCACCATGTATCATGGGGACCAATATTTTGGTTTCAATGGATTTTTATTAAACTGAGAGATAGTGTGAAACTGTGTTAACTTATCAAGGATCTTCACCTTCAAAAATGAATCTATATGTGTTGTTTAATATGTGTTTTTTCATTGTAGTTTCCTGATAACTATCTATCGTAAAAGAATGAATATTATGGGAATGGTTTAGAATGAAAAAATATGAGGAATGACTAAGGGATAAACAATGATTGAAAATGAACAATGGCATGTGTTCCTTTTGTCTAGAGTTGTGAATTTAAATGTAGCTTCAAAGTGGAAAAATGTTTGTTACATAGTTCTTTTTATTTTATACCCAAAGGATTAGATTGTGTTATTTTTCCTTATATATTTATAATCTATATATTCATATTATTTTTATATATACCCACCCTTGTTGAAAACTACATGTTAAAAACCCCGATTGTCAAGGGTGAGGGTGTATTTCCTAAACATCCTGATGGGAGAATGGATAGTTGGCCACCCACTATTCCCTACTCTCTCTTCGATGATATGATGGACCAAAATTATTTCAGATAATTTTGGTTAGATGTGAGGCCCATGTGTTTCTAGGTGAGTTGTTTTTTCCCTCTCAGGTGTCTTTGGGATGAGATGTGCTGTTCATTCCCATGTTTCATTAGGATAACTTGTAGATTTCATTCCCATGTGTCTTCGGTATGAGGTGCAGTTTGTAGACCAGGTGTGTACGGGTGGGATTTTATGTGGTTTGTGGACCATGCATTTGTCTGGGGAATGTGATTTGTTGGGAGTCCAAGGTGTGTGCAGGCAGGTTATGATATGGTGTATTCAGAAGAGGTGGGAGTGCCATGACGTTTTTTGTTATCGTGTTAGAGCAGATCATCAGTGGAAAAAATGGTTTAGGGTACCCTATCATCTATGTGATTGAATTATATTATATTACATGTATTCCATTACTTTGTTAGTGTTCCTTGGTGGTTTCGGTAAGGTTATTATACCTTCATACGTGTTGTTTGGTTCTGCAGTTTTATCACATGGTCATTAGTATGCTTCTTTCACATTTCCATGAGAGACATTTATTTTCTTATTGAGTAGACTTCTAACCTCACCCTACATATATAAATTATTTTTTAGGTTTCTAGGAGGATTACCAAGATCGTGATGAGAATTACTAGATTATGACTTGGTATAGTTGATATGTCACTGATTTAATTGTACTTTTGGTTATTGTATATTGGAGACATTTTTATATTTTTATCGATTCTACTTACATCCATTATGGAATGGATATTTATTTTCACACACACACATATATATATATATGTATATATATATCATGGAGATGTTTTTGGTGGATGACTCATACGATATTTCAATCTTGTTTCTTATAAAGGGTAATACCTCCCTGGTTGTGAGATTTGTACACCCTTAATGCTAGTCAACAACCTAAGGCCTACTAGAGGTCGGACTCATGGTTTATTATCTCACTTTATTCATTTCCAGCGGAGGAGGGGTATCTTAGAATGGAGGGGTTCATGAAAGTGTGCTATCAAATGGGATATTTGATAGATGGGTTGGATTTTGGAGTTTGGAACAAGGATGATTTCATGGGATGTTAGGGAAAAAATGTCATGTAATCTTGGTGTGTCACATAGGAAAAGGAATACCATCTAGGAAAAAATATTTTAGGGCCATTTTGATCCGATGAAAAGACTCTAAGACTTTTGAACTATCATGTGAGGCTACACTGTTTACATGGGAGAGACTTGGGAAAGGTAAATCCATATAATGATAGGTGTGTTCTTATTTGAGTTTTGATGGTTCAAGATTGTTGAAATGAGTAAAATTTATTCATAAATTGAGTTTAAATGAATATTCTTAAAATCACAAATTATCCAGAGTGGGAGGTTCATTGTTTTACTTTTAGTTATGGCTCCTTTTTTTGACTTTCTGTGCATCATGATGTTCTGGTTCAACAGGATGATCAGATTAATCATGGAGGGTTGATCTAGTTGATTAGTATAATTAGTGGAAGAGGATTTTTCATGTTTCTCATGGTGGGTTTTTTGTTTGTATGAGGGTAGTGTTTTAATGTGGTTATAGAGAGCTAAATTAAGGAGCAAGATATTTCATTAAGTATGATATGGGAACCGAAGGAGTGCTGGGTTGCTTTGGAAGTCAATCAAATTTAAGGAGCTACGTGTCAGTGGTGGATGCATTATTTAGGATATCAGAATGAGGAAAATGTATTATGGGTTTAATTGTATAATGATTATTAGGAATATTTCCATTCCTCGACCACGAATGAAATGAAGAGGATATATATTTCTCTCTTCGACAATATATAATGGCAGTATATAAGCTAGGAATCTTCTTAAATAGTCTTATTCATTTTTCCCAAGATCATTTTCTAGTCGATGAGTATCAGATGAGATGTCTTAAAGAGGCACACTATCCTTTTATCCTGTATGAATTTACTCCTTTTATGTTTCTAATGTACCTGGATGATCATAATAATAAAGAGGTGATCGATTTGATTCACTCACAAAGAGGATCATTTTGAGAGGGGAGCCATCTGATTTCCTCAATAGGTGAAGTTTCTAGTGGATGGGCTCATGTTCTAGGACCTTTTATGTTTGGACCACAAGGGATTTGACTTTACAAGTTTTATTTTTGAACTTCTGGTGTGAGTAGTTTCTACGCTTTTCCATTGGGCATCAACATGATGTGTTGCTATGGTGGGGATCACATCCATATTCAAATATAGTGCTAGGGGATACTCGAGATCAGTTTGGTGGAGGTGTACATGATTATTTTTATCCTCAGTAATAGATTCTAGTGATTCCATTTAAAAAGAATATACAATAGGATTACACTCCCCTGAGGGGAGATGGAGAAGGTAGAGGCAGACCTCATGATGTTCCTTGTGTTTTCATACCTTAGACTAAGCATGGTAATATTGTTAGTCATTAGCATAGAGGAAGATGATTTTGTCATGTTATGTTTCACATAGTGAAGGTAGCTATTCCAAAGTGGCCACAGGTCATCATAGGTACAATCAATTTTTTTTGTTCCCATTTCTCTGCCTTGTATAATTCAATATAATAAAAATCCATGTTAAACCCACTGTAGACCAAGATATGGGACTAGAAATATATAGGATTCTCATTACCCTTGTCTTTACTGCACAAGTAGGAGGCCAGACCAGCATGTTTGATGTGTTCTAGGGGTGTAAACAGATGATGGGACTACATAAGTCTCATTGGGATCTTTTAATGCTATTGATGAAGCCATACAATGTCATCCTCATCATATATTAGTTATATTCCACAATTTCTATTATCGACATCATTCAGATAAGAGTCACTTTTTTATATGTTGAAGTATAGTGTGTGGTTTTCTTTGGTGAGTAGTGTTTTCATGTGGGTATTCAGTTTTTGGAGCCCCATACTTTCTTATTAATGGAGTTTGAAGTTGAATTAGTGGAAACTGATATGGAAGGAATTCCCAGGGTTATTGGGGATATTGTATATTTTTTTTTCAAAGTAGAATGTGATGCTTACCCTATGACGTGATGTTGAACTCAGGATAGACATAAATCCTGGTTTTTATCTATATAAATGGATCCTTATTGGATGATACCTTTTTATTATTGAGAGTTGAGGATTCAGATAGATGATCTTAGGTAAAATAATTTTATCCAGCCCAGTGTTTCACCATGGGCTACTATATTGTTGTTCGCTAAGAATGTGGATGGTGTTCTATGGTTGATTATATACTATGATAGGTTGAACCAGGTTATAGTAAAAAATCATTATCCTCTTACAAGGATATATGATCATTAATGAATATATTAGGGGGAATGATGGTTTTCTAAGATTGATTTGTGGCCTGGATATCTCCACCTTAGGGTGAAGGAGGGCGATCTCTTGAAGACTTCATTTATATACAAGTTGGGGAAAATTATGTTTTTAGTTATGTCATTCAGTTATATAAATTTAATATCAATGTTCATGAGGATCATCCACTCTTTGGTCTATTAGTTCCAAGATTGTTTCATCTTCATGTTAATCGATGAAATCTTAATCTAATTCATATCAGAGGAAGAGCCTAGTGAGCATCTATGAACTATCCTACATGATCCTCAATTCCAGAACCTCTATGGATAGTTTTATAATTTTATGTTATGGACACGATAAGTGAATTTTTATGGTCAGGTGGTCTCTCATCAGGGTGTGTCATTTGGCCTGTCAAATGTTGAAGTAGTTGTTTTTTGGTTAGTACCCAAGAATGTGGCCGTATTCCTTTGTTCTGTTGGTCTTGTAGGAAATTATCAAAGGATTGTGACTAATTTATATTATCTTTTAACCCCATATTCACCATTAAAGATGAGGTATCAATATTTTTTGTGGAGTTATCTATGTCATAAAGCATTCATGTACCTGATTAGGATAGTGGCTAGTGCTCTAATGACCAACTTTCCCAAGGATTTTTTGATGTCTGAGGTGTTCATTAATGATTCTATTCAAGGATTGGGATGAATATTGATGTATCAGTGGTAATTAAACTATTTTGGGTATAATCATGTACACACTCATAAGTCTAATTATTCCACCCATGATATAGAGATAGCAACGGTTGTCTTTTCATGGAATTTTTGGTGGAATTATCTCATTGGTGATCAATTTTTGGTCTTAATGATTAATAAAATTGTGGTATAACATTTCCAATGAGAGTTGAACATGAAATAGTAGAGTTGGATGGATTACCTTCAAGACTACAATTTTCAGATATGTTATAACTCATTAAAGGGGAATGTTGTGGCCAACAATTTTTGTAGGATGTCATTGAAAGAATATGTTAAGGTGTGTGGATATTATTTGAGAGAGATAGGAGAGTTGACATGCTTTCACATGGATACAATAGTGGATGGTTATTGATAATTATTTTTCCAGTTAACGGTGTGTTCTTTTCTGATGCTGCTCGTGGAAGTGAATCAATGGGGAGACTCTGAGGCAGAAGTTTTGTGAGATCATGTTGGTCATGGTGATCATCCTGAGGGATTGAATGAGGATGGTCAGAACCATAAGTTGTTTCATGGAATGTTTTTTGTTCCATTAGTGATGTTTGAGGGAGTTCTTTTGTGTGTTTCACAACTCAATATTAGGGTCACAACCATGAATTTCTTATGATTGAACATGGATTAAGGCATCAGTAGTGGTGGATCGGGATGAGAAGGGTAGTGGCAGAGCTTGTGGAAAGGTGGTTTGTTGGTTAACTATTAAATATCAAGAACCATGTTCCTAGTGGCTTTTTACAACCATTGGAAGTTCCTAATTGAAATGTGATTACATCTCGTTGGATTTCATCATAGGTTTACCCATAAAACATGGTTGTTATAATTATATCTAGGTGATAATGGATCGATTGAAGAAATCACATCCTTTATTAAGGATCAGGGATTCAATAATAGTTTATTCATTAGATAAGTGGTATGTGGAAGATGTGGTACTATTTCATGGAGTAATAAGGTCCATTGTCTCAGATAGAGAAACATGTTTTCTATTATGATTCATGAGTGGATTGCAACATTCTTATGGTACCCAGTTACACCCCAAATTTTTTTTCCACCCATAGAAAGATAGGATAATGGAACAAATAATAATTACATTGGTGGATAAGTTGTGGGTGTGCATCTTGGACTTTGAAGTATCTTTTGGTACAACACTAGCCTTTAGAAGAGTTTTATTCTAATAATAGGTATCACTCTTTAGTAAAAATGGTTCTATTAGAAGAATTGATTGGATGATCATGCCATTCTCCATTTTATTGGGCAAAGGTCAGAGAGACAACTGCTCTAGGTCCTAATGTGGGGCAGATCATGACCAATAATGTTATTCATGTTACATAGATAATGAAAGAATCAGATTATGAACATTTGAAATTTTCTAATTGTAGAAGGAGACCATTTAAATTAAAGGATGGGGATCACATGTTCCTGGAGGATTCACCTCAACATGGTTAGTAGAGGTTTAGAAAATTCAGTACGTTTTATCTTTGGATTATTGGATCCTTTGAGGAGTTTGGGTGAGTTATTGAGGGCGGACATGGTTGGAATTTCAGCCATTATTAGAAAAGATCCATGATGTGTTGCACGTCTCTCAACATCATTTGCATCTTCATGATGACACCTATGTTGTTAACTAGAGAGAGTTTGATAACATGGATGAAATGATGTGTTTGGAGTGTCCAGTATATATCCATGATTTTTCAAGAGAATTCATTTTGTGGATGGGACCATTCCTAGGGCTTGTGTGTGGTGGAGGCACGGTGGCCAAGAGGAGAGTACCTGGGATTTTGAAACAATGGTGTGTGACCTGTACCTAGAGTTATTTTATTTTTTCATTCACTATTTTACTCTAAGAATTAATGTTTGGATTCTTTTTTTAAATACATTGTTTTTATTATTTTTGTGATGTGTATAATATGAAATGTTATAAATTCATGGAATATGAATAAAGGATGACTAGATTCCTAATCAGGATGTTTTTTCATTCATGCGATTAAATAGGTGAGGATGGTAAGTTCAACATAAAGAGGATAGTATTTTGTCATGGAAGAAAAAATTATATGATTCGTGTGTTCAGAAAAGTGTAATTAATTTGTTGTTTTGGTTGGTGGTTTGGGATGTATGTAGGATGAGATGGTTGTGTAGAATGAGGTAGCTTGTGGTTGTAGTTTTGAGGTTGTGCAGTGTGGTTGTGGTCATTTGGTTTGTAATGTTTTGATCTATTAACATTTCAAGTATGAAAAAATCCTTTAGGTGTATCTCATAGAGGGTTGTTCAGAACCCTATTCTTTTAGGGTTGGTTTTTGATTATCAAGGGTGATAATCATTTGAGAGGTATATGATGATATAGTCCATGCCATCCTAATTTGTTACATTTCTAGGTTTGGTTTTTGGTAGTGTTTAGAGGAGGCTCAAAAGGATTCCAGATATGATCGGTTATTAAAGGCCGGATTCAAGGAGATTACACATAATGTAATTAGTTTACACGTTGATAAGGTACCTTTAGCGAATTATGTAGAGGTATTCATGATTTGTTAACATTTTACATTATGTGAAAGAGGGTTTGATGACATGAAATATATCAGTGTTTAGAAATTAATAATAAATTTAATAGATGTTGTGTTTTTAGTGGAAGCCAAACCCCTTTAATTACACAAATGTAAATGATATTACACATCTTGTAATAACCTAATCATTTTTTGTTAATACTTATCAACTAAACTTTCATTCATTCATCTCTATCCCTCCTCTCATTTTGGGTGATCCCTAGGTTCCCTACGTCATTTTTTGAGACCTGTTCCTCTCACATCTACCTTTTGATCCTGGTTTTTGTTAATGGCTGATATGTGGTTATCAAAGGAGAGTTATTCCTGAATTTTCTTATTGTTCATCATGATTTTATCTCATTTTATTATATATATTCATTCCAAAATATGGTGTTTTCTCACCAATAAATATAATTGTATTTTCCTCAGTTTTTTGTGGCAGTTGTATTGCGTAATCCTCATGATGATGTAGTTTTTTTTCATGGTGTGGTGATCATAGATCCATTTCTTGTTCTTTCTCATGCAAATAATGTTGATATATATTTTGAGGTAATATTTCAATCATTTCTCTTAAATTATGAATCCTGAGGGAGGTGTTTCCCCTTTTTTACCTATTTATTTTGGTTGTTCAATTTTAATCAATGATAATTAATTGGATAAATAAAACTTCAAGGTGAATAATGATTTTATATGCATGAAATTATGTAACGTCGCGACTCGGAATCCTGTAAACTAGTGATTCGATCTGGTTCCCCACAAGGCCTCAAGAACAAATCCCCCAATTATAGAGGATGCTAAAAAGAATCGAGGGCATTGGGTGTGATTGTAGGGAGAATATTCCCTCATACCAGAGTAAGAAGATAGTGGAAATAACTATGTATCATACATAGTGGAAAGAAAACAGAGTGCAGAAGAAATAATGAACTAAAATAGAAAAGGCTTTAATAGTAAAATGCTGTAAACTCTCAAATAGATTTTCAATATAATACAACACTGGTCACCCAATAGGCTGACCATACAAATTAAAGTTCAAAAGAAATTGAAAGTAAAAGTACATGGCTCAACTATTAACTCTGAGCCAACCCATGTACCTATTCTCCAAAAAACTGTCAACCTACACTAGCCCAATTAGTAGAACCACTCGAGCAGCTTCGTTCAATCATGCATCATTGTGCCTTAGTTCTATCCATCATGAAACTAGTGGTAAAACTGAAAAGAAGAAATTTGTTATACATGTCCATCGAGGTGCACGTGCAGGGGTGTGAAATAATCTCAGTAGACGACCTCGACAAAATACCTATAATTTTGCGGCAAAAAGTGTATACAAAAAAAATGTTCTCTCCCTAGCTGAAAAAAATGAAGTAAACCATATATTCATCCATATTCAAACCTAGGGTCTATAATCCATTTCAACTAGGATGTGCCACCATGGATGTCCATATCATTATACATAAACATGTATAGTATCATACCTATACATGTATACATAAATATGACTATTATTGAGTATTTGAATCAAATAACAAGAAACCACATCATTATTCAATCATGGGGACCATATTCCTGATCACCTGGATGTCCTGTGAAGGGGCATTGAGATGAACATCCTTTCACTAAATCTGTGTGTCATTAAGTCTATCTCTAGGACCATAATCTAATCTACATGTTCTTTCTTCGGCCAAAGTCAAAATATATCTTTGATCATGCTACATCACCACATGGGGATACTCGTCCTACACTTGGGATCACTTGTACTCAACTCCAATCACTAATTAGGATACCATATACCGAAATTTATTCCAATAATTAAGGATACCATATACCTAAGGTCAATCCTGTAAAAGGTAATTAGTTAGAAAACACAAAGAATAAGACAATTCATTGAAGCAAGACTCAGAGAAACATGCCCGTAGGAATATAAGTAAATTAGGGTCATGTCTGGTACCTCATCATTTCATCATGTATCCGGTTAAAAATCGGTATTTAATAATTTCATCATGTTTCAGGGTCAATCCCCATGTATCAACATTTCATCATGTATTAGGGCCATTCCAGATGTATTATAATTTCAACATGTATCAGGGCCAAGCCTAGTGTATGATAATTTCAACCTGTATCAGGGCCAAGCCCAGTGTATCAGCATTTCAACATGTGTCATGTCTATGCCCGGTGTATCAGCATTTCAGCATGTGTCAGGGTCGAGCCAGGTGTATCATCAATGCGTCATGTATAAAAAAAATGTAAATTACACTATTACATGGTTAACAATACTCAACTCACATGGGAAAACATTTATATGACAAATTTCATTAAGGATCAATTGCCAATTCCCATGTAATACCTATGGGTATTATAAACATCAGAAATAACCTGGATCAAAAGCTGTATCCTCAGAGAGAATGTCTTGTAATCCAATCATAATATAGAAAGACGCCTCACGTTAGGCTCAACATCCACCAACTAGGGAGCACATCTTGTAAACACCATTGAATCAGAAAAACAAATTCAGAAATAAAAATTGAGTAAGTGGGGCTTGAATGCCTATCCCAACACTAAATCAATATCCCCATGGGATTAAAAGTTTGTCATAGGTTCTAGGTGACACACAAAAACCTTCTATACCCAAACCTGATGTAATAGCTCATGGTCGATCAAACCATGTGCACCCACTGTGTCCCTCAATTCAAACATTGAGTTAGAATCCTACTTGGGATCCTCTATGTAAACATGAGAAAAGACATCCTATAAAAAATCCTTATTGAAAAGGAAGGGAGGATTTCTACATGGGATCCACAAACTAAGAACAACACATGCATCCTATAATAGGGACCCAATCAGAGAAAACATGAGATAGATCCTATAAGGAAATACCTAGGTAAGAGCATAAGAAAAAACATCCATCGGTGGATCCTTGTATTTATCTTGTCTCATGACCTTGTAGGCCATATGATAACATCTCACAAGGGAAAAATCCTCAAAACCATTTGTCTAGGGAGATATCTCATAGCTCATATCAGATAAAAAGTCTCAACTAGGATGGTTCAACACCCAACCAATCATCCACACCATGTCTAACTCTCGGGAAAGAACTAAACACTATAATTGGAGGAGGAATCTCTCTATTTATTCAGAACTCCCAAAACACCATATAGATGTCCACTAAATGTCAATAGGAATCAACCATTGCGATCTACATAGAAAAAACAATCATAATGGACTACGGACAAACCCACAACGGTCAACCGGTGAAAAGGGTACTATTCAACATTACGATCCTGAGTGTGGACCACAACTAATTTTGGATTTATCACCTAAAATAAGCATCAAAATGTCTGCCTTTAATTTAGGGTCGCAACACCGCTAATGGTGTGTCAAATAGACATTGGACATAGAAGATATAATCGATTTAATAATCACCAAATAATAATTATTAAAATATTATTACTAAATTTTTTCTATGTATTGTACCAACAGGATTCGTTCCCAACACAAAACATTCTCCAACTATATTAAAAAATTCCTCCTCAAAGAATGGGTCACGTGACCACAAACAACACACAAAATAGACCCTGTGATTTCAACCTATATGTGTTTAAAGAACCCGTGGGAAAAAACAGGCTCGACAAAGTATATCGCATGTATTATGATGTACATGGGGTCTTCCCATGTAAAAGTACACAACATGTATTTTTCTGTACATGATGTGTACTATTCATAAAACACCATCCCATGTGTTTTTTCATTAGGACCCACATCCATGTGCCGCTACATGGAATGTAGTCCTAGTACACGACGTGTACTGTTCAAAAAACACAATTCGGTGTTTTTTTCACATGGACAAACACACATCTAACCACCACATGGAATGTACTCAGAGTAAATGGCATGTACAAAACTGCGTTACATGGATTTTCCAATGGGAAATCCCTTGGATTACACGAAACCACCATATTATCCCCCGAAATGGCAGATCGAGCCACAAGAGACCACAAGAAGGAAATAAACTAGATTTAAAAATTTAAAACAACACGTTTAAAGGGGATATATGATAAAAAAATAAATGTACCTAACATTGAGTAGAAACCACCAATGCTTCATTTGTTTTCACCGTCCACGAATTCCATACGCCGACTCTATACGTCGAGGGCTTCAAAATGGTACCAATCTTCTTATATATATCTCTCTCTTTCACTATATTCATATTATCCCATAGAAAATAGGCATGGAGGAGAACACAAGAGGAATGTGTAATAAGGAGGAGGGAAAAATAAGAAGGAATATGATATATGGAAGGAATTAACAGAAAAAATTGCTCGACCATTCCCCAGAGCCGGACTCAAGTTTACACCTCGCCAAGGATAAACTCCTCATTCTGGACTCGATGGTACAAACTGAATCTCAACTTGAGGCTCCATTAATATGTTATTTTATAACTAACCTGCGCAAATAAGTTAATATATAATTTAGTAGTTTTAAATATTAATTATTCCACTAAAATTCAAACAGCACTAATTTCCACCAAACACCTATCCTAGGGTAAACACCATAAACTAGGACCAATAGAGTTGTTAGAAAAACTATCTGAGATCCAATGCTATGGTTACAAGTTAATTTTACCCCTCACGAGCATCCAATAGAAAAAATTCAAATTTCTGATCAAAAAAGAAATATGAAAAAATATGGTTTCTTAAAAACTTCCCACCATAAACCTTCTCATCCCTAGAAACCTAGTGAAATGACTAGAAGACATGCTTCCAATCTGATCATCTGCACAAACAAACTATATAGACTTTCCAAAGACTAGTCTTATGGCATTAGAAACTACCTACTACACATTATACATTTTACTACGACTAATCCGGTACTCCCCACCATAGGAATACCACAATCGCCATCTCAAAAGAAAACACTAAGCTCAAAAGCCCACTAGAAACACCAAAGTTCAATAGAAAATAATGGTCACCTCTCTAAAACAGTAATTGGATTACTCCCCACCAGAAAGGATTTGAAAAAATGGTCCAACATATCTTACAAAGGTTTCCCTAGAACCATATAGGCATCAACAAACAGGGGTTTGAGTCAAAACCATGGGTCTATATTTCTCCCAAAAATCCCTAAGAAAAAACCTTGCAACTCAGTCACAAGGTCTAAACACATATCCCAAAAGTTACAAATGTATGAAAAAAGGTAAGATCAAAATGAACAATGAAGGTCAAAACTGAATCACACATCCTACAAGATCCCTGATCATATCCAGGTATCCTTAGAAGGAACTACTCCATAGAGGTCACAACCATAACAAAATAGACAATATGAACTAACACTAATTGGGTATATGTATATGTAAATTCCACAAGGTGGTCCAATTCACAATAAAAGCCTTTGTATCTATTGATATCATACTCAGTGATCTAATTTGATAACCACATTCCTGAAAAAAAACCACCCAACAAGGGGTTAAATTGAAAGGCATTACAAGCCATATTGACCTGCTGGGGTCACTACACCACCCATGCATGTGGAATGAGTCATCAACCTCACAAAAAAGACCACAACATAGATCAATACAACTATACATCAATGTAAATGTATGTGTAATCAAACCCAAAGGTCTCAGTCCCCAATAAAACCACACTCTAGCAAGCATATATGCTATAAATCCTATGTGCCTATTATGATGCATGAGACACATCTTGCCTTTTTCGAAAGAGCAAAAAAAACCATCCATGGAATCATACCTATGGCCAAGATCCAAATATACATAGTAAATCAAAACACCAACAAAATATGTGTGTCGCTGAAGGCGAAAATCATATACAACCATGACATCGCAAAATCAGAATAACAATCCCAAACCCTAGAAACTAGGGCTTCCTACCAAAAGTAGTGTTCTCAAGAACCAGTTTGATATCCATCATAGGTTCTAAAAAATTCTTAATACTGATTTATATCATATCCTAAATAGTAAATACGAGGAAAAAACTCATATGATACCACTTTGATACATCCCGACCTAGAAACCAATAAACTAGTACTTCGAGCCTATTCTCCACAAGGCCTCAGGAATGCCTCCCCATACACCAGAGGCTGTCGACTAGCAGTGAAGGCCTAGGGTGTGATAGTGGTGAGACAATGTCCTTATACCAGAGTTAGAAACAATGTAAATAACTATGTATCATGTATAGTGTAAAGTAAACAGAGTGCGAAATCAATAAACAACTAAAATAAAACATGATGTAATAGTAAAATGTTGTAAAATCCCAAATAGCTATGCTATACAATACCAAATATGTCACCCACATGGCTTACCATATAGATACATGTACAAAATAAACTGAAAGTAAAAGTACAAGACTCTACTACTATCTCTAATCCATCCCCTGTACCTGATCTCTAGACACTGTCAAACTGTACCTTCCCAATCATTATAACTACTCGAGCAGCTCCTCTTGATCATGCTACATTGGGCCTCACCCAATCCACTATGAAACACGTTATCAACCTAAAAATCATACATAAGGTCTACACATACACCGAGGTTCATGTGATGTGGTGAGAGATAATATTGGAATGTCACCCCAACAAGAATCCTATAGATGTGCTGTTAAAATTATATGAGACAACAACGTTCTATGCTTATATGAAACAAAACAAAAAGAAGTAAGCCAAACATTGAACCACAATCTAACCCAATGTCTCTAATCCCTGTCGACAGGGCATGTTCCACCATGTATTTCCATATCTATATATGTATGAATATATTGTCCCATTCCTATACACATATAAATAAATATGAATATTCATGATTATGTTATTCAAATAACAAGAAACCACATCAGCAGTCAATCCTTGGAACCATAAGCCTGATCACATGGATATACTGTGCAATGTAATTGAGATGGATGTCATTCCACTCAAGTCATGTATCATTATGTTGATATATGTGTCCATAATACCATCGACATGCACCTGCTTCATCTAATGCCAGAATTATATCTCTAAGCATGCCACATCACCAGAGTGGGATACTCATCCTACACATGGGTTCACCCATAATCGACTTCTATCACTAACTATGATACCATATAACGACATTTAATCTTGTAGGAATGAACACCATATAATGACATTCAATACTGTAAAAGGCCACTAGTTATAAAACACTAAGTACAATCCCAAGAATCCAATCGAGACTCAGAAAACCTTACCTGCAGGAATAGCAGTCAATCAGGGTTGAGCCTGATATATCATCATTTCAACATGTCTCATGGTAAAAACTAGTATATAAGAATATAGCATGTTTCAATGTCAATCTCGATAAATAAGCATTTCAGCATGTATCCGGACCAAGCCCAGTGTGACAACATTTCATCATGTATCCGGGCCAAAACCTGTGTATCAGCATATAAGAATGTATTAGGGCCTAGACTAGTTTATCAACATTTTATCATGTATCACTGCGAAGCATGATGTATCAGAATTTCATCACGCATCAGGGCTAAGTATGGTGTATCATCATTTCATCATGTATCACAAAACATGTAAATTACACTATTACATGGCTTAAAATAATCAAATCACTTGGGAAAAACATTTACATAAATAATTGCATATAGTAAGGCTCAATAGTCAAATCATGGGTAATACCTCTTGGTATAGTAAATATTAGCAAAAACATGGCTCAAAAGCCATATCCTCAGAGAGCACATCCAAGCATCCAAACAAAATATAGAAAGACACCTCACGTTATGATCAATAGCAACCAACCAAGAATAACCTCTAGTAAACACTACTACATTAGAAAAAAAATTTCAGATATAAGAAATGATTGAGGGCTGACCAAAAGAACATCGCAACACTACATACATAGCCCCATGGGATTACAAGTTTGGTACAAGTTCTACATGACACCTTAAAACCATCTTTATCAAAACTCTATGAAACAACTTAGGGTTGTTCAAACCACAACACCAACTGGGTCCCTAAAATCAAACACTAAAGTGGCCTCTTACTCAAAATCCTCTAAGTAATCATAGGAAAAGGCATCCAACACTATATACTTAGAAAAAATAAAGGGAGGAATACTACATGGGATCATCTAATGAAGAAAAAAAAAGTCATCATACAAAAAGGATCATGTCTAAGGAAATAGGAGAGAGATCCTATAAGGGAATCCATAGGTCATCACATAATCAAAGGAATACCTCATGGGATCCTGGGAAGTATCTTGTCTCATGAACTTGTATGCTAGATGGTCATATATCACAAGGGAAACATACTCCGAATCATAGATCATGGGGGATAGATCTTAGCTCATCTTAGATCAAAATTCTCAACTAGGTTGGTCTGAACACCCAACCGATCATCCATGCCAAGTCTCAATCTCAGGTGACAATGAAAATAAATAACCAGAGGAAGAACCTATCCATTTATGTAGAACATCCAAAACACCATTTATATTACCTCTAAATGTCAAGGGTATTCAACCATTTCGATCTACGTAGAAAATTCAATGAATAGACTACTCACAGGCCCAAAATGGACGACCAGTGAAAAAAGGTACAATTAACTATTATGGTCCCAAGTGGGTCCCACATCAGATTTCATTTTTAGCACCTGAAATCTATCTCTAAATGCCCACTATTAATTTATAGTTGAAATTCCACTAACAGTTCTTCAAAAAGACATCAGGTGTAGAAGATATATTTGACTCAATAATCACCAAATAATAATAATTATAATAATATTATTATAATTTTGGACTTTTCATACAATAGAGAATCGTTCCAAATAAAATAAATTCACTTACTAGCCTCAAAAGGTCCACCTCAAAGAAAGGGTCATGTATCCATAGAAGGCATGAAAAATGGACCCTTGGATTACAACTTACTAGGGTTTCAAGAACCCCCATAACAAAAACAGGCTGGACAAATACAAGGAATGTACAATGGAGTACATGGTAAATTCACATGTAAAAGTAAATGACATGTATGTTACGGTACATGGTGTGTACATTTCACAAAACACTATCTCGTGTTCTTTTTCACCCAGACACATTCCCATGTGCCTCAAAACGACTTGTGCTGTTCAAAAAACAACAATTTCAAGTTCCTTTTACACGGAAAAACAACACATAGTATGTAATCAAAGTAAAAATTGTGTACTTAAACTGTGTTAACTGGATTTTCCACAATAAATCCCTTGGATTTCCCAAAACACCCATTCACCCCCGAAACAGAAGATCATGCCTCAAACAAGAAATAAAAAATCTTTCAAATCATAAGACAACACATTTAATGTGGATCTATGGAGAAAATGTAAGCATCCCTAACATTAATCACCAAATAATAATAATTAAAATATTATTATTATAATTTTGGACTTTTCATACAACCAAGAAACTTTCCAAATACAAAAATTTCTCCAACTAGCCTCAAAAGGTCCACCTCAAAGAAAGGGTCATGTATCCATAGATGACATGAAAAATGAACCCTTGGATTGCAACTTACTAGGGTTTTAAGAACTCCATAACAAAAATAGGCTGTACAAATACATGGAATGTACAATGGAGTACATGGTGACTTCAGATGTAAAAGTACACAACATGTATGTTACTGTACATGGTTTGTACATTTCACAAAACACCATCTCATGTGATTTTTCACCCAGACAAATTCCCATGTGCCGCTACATGAAATGTGCTATTAAAAAACAACCATTTCAAGTTATTTTTACACAAAAAAACAACACACAGTATGTAATCAGAGTACACAGTGTGTACTTAAACTATGTTAACATGTTTTTTCCATAAGAATTCCCTAGGATTACCCAAAACAACCATTCACCCCCGAAACAGAAGATCATGCCTCAAAAAAGAAATAAAAAAGCTTTAAAATCATAATAAAACACATATAAGGTGGATCTATGGAGAAAATTAAAGCATCCCTACCATTAAGTGGAAACTACTGAAGGATTGGTTGTTTTCACCATCCACGGATTCCATATGCTGACTCTATGAGTCAAGGGCTTCGAAACGGTACAAGTCTTCCCTTTAATATCTCTCTCTTTCGAAATCTACATTTTATCCAATAGGGCACGGAAAAGGAGGAGCATACCGGAGGTTTTCAAAAGGATGAGGAGGAACAAAAGAGGTTGGAAAAGAAAAGATGAAATGAAAGAAATGAAAAAGGGGTTCGGGCTGACCCAAGCGCCTGACTTGAGTTTATGCCCCTCCCTAGATAAAATACCCATTCCTGACTCAATGACACAGACTAAATATCAATCCAAGGCTCCTTTAAAATTTTCTTATCAAAAAATCTATGTGAATAATTTAATATTTAATTTACTAATATTAAATACTAATTATTCTGTTAAAATTCAAACATCTTATACTTCCACCAAACTCATGTCCTACGGTAATCACTATATTCTGGGACCAACAGAGTTGTTATAAAAATTACCTAATATCATATTTTATGGGAAGATGATGATTTACCCCTCAGAAGCATCTAACATCAGAAATTTAAATTTCTACTCAAAATTTTAGTTTAGAAAAACACAGGTTCTTACATTTTATTACTTCGATATTGATATCGTTATTGTGATTATAAAGGATAAACGAACTAATGTAAATTATGGTCATTAGACGATTTTCATGCACTGGGTTGGTGTTTAGTAATTTCTGTTGTGGTTGTGATTGTTTTTTATCACACAGAAAAATAAATTGGCTAACCATGTATACTTGGATAATGAATTAGATTACATATGATTTGGTTTAGGTGACAAAGACCCAATATAAAAAAGTGAAACGTGATAAATATTCTTGGGAACCTATAGTTTTGTTTGGTGATGTGATGTGTTATTACTATGGATTGATGATATAAGGGATGTGTATAAAATGTTTTAGTATAGTGGGGTTGTGAAGGGTTTGTTTTTATTACATTGTAGGGATTCAAAACTAGTTTTGCTGTAATGTGTTGCTGGATGTGGTTTGTGAATTGTGGGATTTGTCTTTGTTGGTAGGGTAATTTTCCTAGAGTGTCTCCATTAATAACATAAAGAACTATTTACCTTATATCTTAGAGATTAATATGTGGTTTTTAATTGGTGTGTGTTAAACATAGAGGTATTTTGAAGATGTGTTAATTTATTAGGACTCCTCACCTACAAAAAAGATTGTTTATGTGTTGTCTTTATGTGTTATTATATGGTAGGTTCTCAGTATCTATGGATGCTAAATGAATTAATATTATGATAATGGGTTAAAATATAAAAATATGGGGAACAACTATGTTATAAATAAATATTGAAAATAAATTATGTTTTTTTTTGTTTTTTTGGTGGATTTATGTATTTAGAGGTAGCTGGAAAGTGGGAAAAATGTGATTTTGATAGTGATTTTGTTTTTAATATGATAGGTTAGGTTTGTGTGATTTTCCATATATATATATATATACTTTGTAAATTGTTGTGATTTATATATACACCCCAACCATATTGAGAAATATCTTCGGAACACCCACGTCATCATGGGAGAGGGTGTCTTTCCCAAACATTGTAGTGGGAGGATGGATGACTGTCCATCTACTCTTCCTTGATTTTTCATCATGCTGATGATGAAACAAGATTATATTGAAATATATTGGTGAGACATGGGTCCCAAGTGTGAGTGGGTGAGTTGTGAAATGCTTTCCGAGTAGTATTCGAGATGAGATGTTTTCACTAATACAAAATAAGGCTATAGCCACAGACCTATAGCCATGATTTTATAGGTCCGTGTCTATAGCCAATTTATAGCCACAGTTTCATTAAAAAACCGTGCCTAAAATTTGCCTTGCCCTTTTTCCCCCAAAATCCATTGGGCTCCTCCTCCGTTCTCCCGACCAGCGACCCTCCTGCCCTCATGATTCTTCCTACCCCGCGATCTCCTCCTCGCCGCACCCTCCTCCTCACCACGACCTCTTCCTTGCCGCGCCCTCCTCCTCCCTGACGACTCTTTGCCGCACCCTCCTCATCACCACGACCCTCCTTCCCGACGCATCCTCATCGCGCCCTCCTCATCGCCGTGACCCTCCTCCCTGACGCCTCCTCGCCGCGACCCTCCTCACCACGACCCTCCTCCCCGACGCCTCCTCCCCGATGCCTCTCTTCCGACGCTGAGGTCGAAACCCACATCGCCCTCCCCGACACATTTTCACCACCAACCCTCAAAACCCTCGACCCCTCCTCGCCGTGACCCTCCCATCCTCCAGCGAAGCTGCTCCGAGCTTCCTCACCTCCTCATCCATTCCCGATGGTTCTCCCCCACAACCCTCAAAACCAGAGGTAATCCCCTATATTTTTTATCCCTAATTATTCATCACGTGAATCAAATTGAATGTTTCAAAGATGGGTTATGTTTGTATCAGTTTTTTTCATTTCAAAGTGTCTATGTTGAATGGGGTAATTGATTGGAAGTGGTTATGAAATTTAGAATGAGTTCAGTTACATGTGTTTTAAATTGGAATTCTATTAGGTAGGGGGTTTAAAAACTAGGCATCTTTGGGTTCAAATTAAGAAAGACAATTTTAAATTATTTCTAAAGGTGGTTTCAAGTAAGCAATGAAGGTTGAATTAATATATTCTGAAACAATATTTTAGAATCTTATGATCACAAGAATTTTTTTTGATATATTTTTGGCTAGGAAATTAATAATTCAAACTCAAAAGAGTGAAAATATAGATCACAAAATCTATTAAAATATATCATTTTGTCTAATAAATAACTCCTTGAAAAACTTCTAAAGCATGTATTACTTTCTGTTTGATTATCTATTTTTTCAATTCCAACCATTACCCATCCATGGCATATGAAAGAGGTCCAATTAGACTGTGTGCGTTTTATACTGTATTCCTTTTGTATATGTGTTCGAATCCATTTTCATTGTTTACTTATACACCATTTTCCAATCTTGCCGACTTGAAATCACAATTATAGAAACATGATTTACATAATCTTATCTTGACTATTATGTGTTTCTATTCACTTTCATTACATTAAACCAGTTATTGGTGGCTATGCGAATTATATATCTTCCCAATTATGTGGGAAGACAATGTATATGTGTTTTAACTGAATATATGTTTTAACTATTACCGAATTAAAACTCCATTTTATCTCTTGAGAAGGTTAGCAAGGCCCATAGTGGAACATTTATAGATCTCTATGCCTTTGCAACCCCATATGGTGTAAAATGGGATTCCTATTTCCCAAGTCAGGTGCATACTCACGAGTTTGATTGGGAAAAAAGAGTAGAGCTTGAATATTTGGGTTTTCATTTTATTTCTTTTTTAAATACTTCAATATTCTGATTTTTTAGAAGTCTATTTCTTAACATGGGTGCTGCATATGAATTGATGCTATATTTTCCCCCATTTTTATGCTATGTTTTCATATTAAAGTCCTTCCGCTTGATTGAATAACTCTTCCCTTCATTCACATTCAAATATTTTGGGGTCAGAAATCATTATTTCTGAAGGTGGGACATGAGGATTATTTTCTAGACAAGGGATGCTGATGGCCCTTTATATATTTAGATTTTGAGAATCCAAATTAGAAATTGAATCTATCTTTGAAATTATTTTCTATTTGTTGGGCAGTTTTTTGGTTGTGATCAATGTCATTTGTGATATTGCATTTTTACTATGCATCTGTTTGTCCCTTTTAATTTATTTTCTTTCCTTTAGTTTTTTTAGTATTTAATAACATTTTCTTTTTGTTTTCTTAGTAGGAAAAAAATAGGACAACACTCCACCCACCTCTTGATGATCGAATCATATTGTTGTTGGAAGCATAACCAAATATCCAGGTTTGTGTTTATAAATTTTTTTCAATGTTTTTGATATTTTTGACCTTTCTCATTAAAGTGTACGAGAGACATTTCCCCTTTAATGTGTTGATTTCTCTAAAAGACATTTAATGTGCAGGGGGGATTCTGTCCAGGGGGGATCCAGTAGGGGGGGCTGATGTCCAGCAGGGGGGGATGTCCAGGGGGGTCTAGTAGGGGGGGCTGTCCAAGGGGGTCGAGCAGGGTGGGAGGCTGCTATCCAGCAGGGCGGATGTCCAGGGGACTCCAGCAGGGGGGGTTCTGTCTAGGGGGGGGGGCTACTGTCCAGGGGGGCTGCTATCCAGCAGGGGGGGGGGGGGGCTATTCAGGGGGGTCTAGTAGGGGGGGGATTCTATCCAGGGGACTCCCAAAAATATTTTATCACAACAGATGGTCCAAATTAAATGTTCCACCTCAGAATCAATAAGTCACTCATCCCATTAGATTCCCTAAATCAGTCACCATGCCACACACCTCAAATAAAACCCATATCTAATCGATGCCCAAATGCTAATGCACTAAAAAAAGTCACGCATCCATCAATACCAACAATAAATCCTTGTTCTATGCACCTTGTGTATATATATATATATCATGAATATGATCTAATTCAAACCAACTAACCAGGACCTGGTTATTTTGATAATAATTAATGTTTACCATGTTCACCAATAATATACATGCATATAAAAATGGCCACGCCAAAATAAAACAAAACTAGGCCATGTACATGGAATACAAGCTGATGCAAATGAAAAAATAAAGGTAAGATTACTTCAAATGTCACTATCCATGATTACTATTCCATGATGATGTTAATTTGAATTTTCAGATGGTTGATATGTCTACTTCAGAAGCAATGACACAATATGAAGAACAAAGGAGAATTGCACGTGAGTTGCATGATCAGTTGGCGAATGTTGACCTTTGAATTTCTGTAGGAGAGAAGCTAAGAAAAAATCTGCACAATACCATTTTGGTAGGACTCTTATATCATATTTTTAGTTTTGGTTTGATGGTTTTTAATTCTTGGTTACTGTTGGAACAGAAAGGAAACATACGTGTATTCTGTAGAGTGCCACCATTATTAGATGATGATTGTGATGGAATGGAAACTCCTGTTGTTTCATATCCTACATCCACAGAAGCTGCTGACCGGAGCCTTGATTTGAAGCACAATGGTAATTATTATATATTTTGTTTACCTTATATTCTGTTTCTAGATTTTAAACAGTTAACCTATAGCTATTTTCAAAAATCAACTAGTGTGATTTTTGGGCATTCATCTATACGTAAGATATGCTTGAACCTGAACAACATCATAATCAATGCATGATATCTTTATATTTCATTCATCTAGTTTCTGTTTTGTTTTCTATGTTACATTTTTGCATAAGATATTGAACATACATACCCAGTAAACAGTTATTTGAGACTAGGCGACAAAGGATATCACATCACCTTCCAGCCACTAACCCTGCAACTGGTTCCCACTGTCTCTACCACGTCCCCCATGTGCTACTGAATCTTAGATACCATTTCCTCGTATTTCTCCTAACCTGACCTCAGATCCCCGGGTCTACCCTAATCCCTAGCTAGTGGTAGTATGACATCTTGTAATAGATTTTGAATTTGGGGGAGGGGTGGGGTAGATAGGGAAAATGAAAAAAAGCACGCCATTATATGTGTGGGGATTGTGATGTAAATCACTAATGCCTGAAATTGGTGCAGTTGAAAATATGGAGCTATTCAAGCCGCAATCTTCTGCATGGTATTGAGACTGGTCATTCTGCCAACATTTTTTGTATGTAATTTGTTCATGAAACTTCAAAAAATCTAGTGGCCTCTGGATCTGGCGATGCAGAAGTAATGCTGGGAATGGTTAAATGTTTCCTTGCTTATGCTTTCTCGAAGTCATGCTCATGTACTATGCTTTCCTTTTCTTCCCCATAGGTTCAGATTTTCAATTTGTCTCACCTTGATAGGAGAGGACCTGAAGAGAGCACAATCACTCCATCAACACTATTTCAATGTCATAACAGAAGGGCGAAAAAATTATCCGTGAGTCCAGAGAAATAGTTTCTTCAATGTTGAAGAATTTTCTTAAATTCCAAGTATGATAGATAATTGTTGAACTTCGATATCTCTCCTTTGATTCTCAAATTATGCATGCCGTGTCTTCCAGGTTGAAGTTGGTAATCCCAATGTGGTATGGAGCGCAAGTGAAGACGAGACTCTGAGACAACATGACTTACGAGAGGGTTCTTCCTGGTCTCCATCTGGGTCCTCTCACCAAGAATGTCGCAATGTTTTGGTGCGGGCTTAACTACCCCCCACATATATGTGAAGTTGCATATGCGTGAAAGCGTAAAAAAGGAAGATTCAAGTTGTTGTTAAAAGCAGCACCTTGAGGAAAAAAAGGAAGATTCGAGTTTTCATTAAAAGTAGCGCCTTGAGGTTGAGGTAAGTTTCCTTTTCCTAACCCTTTAATTTGAATTCTATAATTGCTAGAGTATTTTAAAAAATTGTTTTCATTATTATATAATGTGTACATGCTATTCAAATTGGTTGTGGCTCTTTATAATGACATTTTCACATGTTTTACATGATTTCCCTAAGCCTTCAACCTGGACTAGTAGAAAGTTTCAGCCAACTCAATAGTACAAAATGAAATTTCCATCACTTTAGAGATGACAGTGTCCTCATTTTGAGAAAACATCAACCGAGAATTCTCATAAAAATCTAAAACTTAAAGAAAATCTTTGTTTTCATTTCATCAAACACAAACAAACGACTTTGAAAACTTGATACTTTCTTCAGTAACATCATTGTGAAACACTTGACCCAGAAAAAGACAGAATTTATCCTATTAAAATAAATCCACCTAGGCATGATTCACGGTGTGACCAGGGGTTTCACACCATGAATCCCTACCCTTGGGAATTTCATGGCTTGAACTGAGGTTCACAACAAGAAATATTATTTGTTCATTGTTAGTTATGGATTCTTGTATCATTTATCATGTACAGTTGACACACTGATCACATATATATAAGAACTTGTTATATCTCATTTTTCCCACTATTTTCTTATAGGTGGTTTCTTATGATGAGGTCAGTTATATCCACCACCATCGATGACAATGAGTTTAACATCGGATTTGGGTAAGGTTTATTCTGTTTTTATTCGTTGGCCCAATTTTAATTAGGGCATTTGTGATTTTTGGGTTCCTTATATTTTTGCAGTGCATTTTGGATTTCGTTGAGGTGGATTCGAGTCGCCGTTGATGAAGGCCTACATGTGTATGCATAGGTAGGCATATACATATATAAGTTCCCCCTTTATATATATTCACTCATGGAAGTATGAATATATATATTGGGGCTAGGTGTGATTATATATGGATATGAAAAATGCATACATGTGTATGTGTAAAGGGGTATATGCAAGTATAAATATATATCTAAGGACCCCCTTGTGCGTATTTGGCCATGAAAATATGAAAATAGGGGCTAGGTTTCCTTATATATATGTGAATTTTCATATGCGTGCAAGCGGAAAAAAGGAAGATTCGAGTTGTCGTCGTCAAAAGAAAACACACCTTGAGGTTGAGGTAAGGTCCCTCTCCTAGCCTATTTAATTCAAGAATGTTTTAAATTGAATTTAGTTGCCTTCTTAATTCTTCATGTTTATATTAAATTACAATTCTTGAATAAGTGTTAGTTAAGATAATTGTTTCATTTGATAAATAAGTCATGGTTTTGTAATAAAACCCCTCCAACGGAGGTGCGCTGTCTGCAAAAACTCACAGTGGTATATCTTGCTTAACATTATTGCATTGATGTTTTCCTTATACTTTATATCATTGTTAGTCATAAATCACACAACGTAATTGACCCTTTTTATATCCCTGTAGGGGGTTTACCAATTTTTATTAAAACGATTGTTTGAATCAAGACACTCTTTAAGTGCCGTTAGACTTTTAAGATGGGTCCCATGTTGTGTGACCATGTCACATGGCATGTGATATTTAAATCCATCCAAAAGCCCAGTTCCATAGCCTAGGGGTCCCACAGTACCATTAATGTCAGATTACATGTTATGTAACCGATGATTTTCTTGATCCCATGGGGTATTAATTCCTCTAGGTATTCCTACACATTGCTAGATCTCCAAACCTCACCGAATTAGGTATATCAGGGGTCATCCAATACTCTAGTCATAACAGATTAGCATTCATTTCTTTAAATATTCTGATAAAACATCCTATCATTCCATCCATATCATCCTATTTGAAACTAAGCGGAAGATGCTACCCCACAGATGTCGCTGGACCGGGCCAACATGCTGCGGTCATGACGTGGTCACGCCGCGGTCACGCCGTGGTCACGCCGCGGTCACGCCGCGGTCATGCCGCGGTCACGCCGTGGTCATTCCGCGGTCACGCCGCGGTCACGCCGCGGTCACGCTGTGGTCACACTGCGGTAATGCCGTGATTTGGACCTGCTTCAGCCACATCCAGCCCACACCATCCCCCTTACACCTTCATTTCAACCCGCTGCCACCATCATTCCATCCCGCAACAGCCCCCCTGCCACCTTCGAATCAGCCCGCACCATCCCCCCAACACCTACAACCAGCCCCCTTCCACCAGCATTCGAGCCCTCACCGAATTAGGTATATCAGGGGTTATCCAATCCTCTAGTCGTCAAAGATTAGCATTCATTTCTATAAATATTCTGTGAAAACATCCTCTCATGACACCCATATCATCCTATTTGAAACTAAGTAGAATATGCTGCCCCGCAGATGTCGCTGGACCGGGCCAACACGCTGCGGTCATGGCACGGTTATGCTGCGGTCACGCCGTGGTCACGCCGCGGTCATGCCACAGTCACGCCACGGTAATGCCGTGATTTGGCCCTACTCCAGCCACATATAACCCACACCAGCACCCTTCCACCTTCATTTCAACCCGCTGCCACCAAAATTCCAGCCCGCATCAGCCCCCCCTGCCACTTTCGAATCAGCCCACCCCATCCCCCCAGCACCTGCAACTAGCCCCCTTCCATCAGCATTCGAGCCCTCACCGAATTAGGTATATCAGGGGTCATCCAATCCTGTAGTCATCATATTTTAGTATTCATTTTGTTAAATATTCTGAGAAAACATCCTCTCATGCCATCCATATCATCCTATTTGAAACTAAGTGGAAGATGCTGCCCCGCGGATGTCGCTGGACCGGACCAACACGCTGCGGTCACACCGCGGTCACGCCACGGTCACGCTGCGGTCACGCCGCGGTAATGCCGTGATTTGGCCCCGCTCCAGCCACATCCAGCTCACACCATCCCCCTTCCACCTTCATTTGAGCCTGCTGCCACCAGCATTCTAGCCCGCAACATCCCCCCTGCCACCTTCGAATCAGCCCGCACCATCCCCCCAGCACCTGCAACTAGCCCCCTTCCACCAGCATTCGAGCCCTCACCGAATTAGGTATATCAGGGGTCATCCAATCCTCTAGTTATCACAAATTAGCATTCATTTCTTTAAATATTCTGAGAAAACATCCTCTCATGCCATAAATATCATCCTATTTGAAACTAAGAGGAAGATGCTTCCCCGCGGATGTCGTTGGACCGGGCCAACACGCTGCGGTCACGCCGCGGTCACGCCGTGGTCACGCCGTGGTCACACCGCGGTCACGCCGCAGTCACGCCGCGGTAACACTGTGATTTGGCCCTGCTCCAGCCACATCCAGCCCACACCATCCCCCTTTCCACCTTCATTTTTAAGGTGTTTTATGGTTTTTATATTTTTTTAGGGTTTTTAGAAGTTTTAAGTTTTTTTAGTTTTTTTGAAAGGAAAAAAAAGTACTATAAATATCAATGAATAGATGAATTGCAACAGATCACTCAAAGGTGAAATGACAGTTGACCTAAGAACCCAAATTCATAGCTCAACCATATCAAGACATGGGAACCAAGAAAAGTGCCCATTAAACACCAAGAAACCAAGCAAATAAGAGAACACGAGACCCTACGATGTCCAACCAAATAGAAACCAGATGGTGAGGTTCGCTTCTAAACTGGAAAAGCAACATCCACAAATGCAGCAAAAAAAAAAATTAACGAAACCCTGACATCATGAAGAAATAACCAAGAAGTCATAGACTGCAAGCACTAGTAACATAAAATAGGGAATAAGGGAACATCTAAGAGCTTCCCCAAGCCCTTCTATACTCCAAGAGAGGCAACTAACATCAACATTAATCGCATCCAGTTGGAGATGGGCACACACAAAACTAACAGGAGACAGGGTGGATCCCCCTCCCATCCAGTGGCACTCGAGCAGTGTAGAGACATCACCTATGAACTCATAGAAAGTAGTGATAGAAAAACCCAAGAACCCAGCAAGAAAGACCTACAAGTGAAAAGAAGATTCCCAAAAGGAACAGGCCAACCAAACTGCAAGCCAAACTCAGAATCTATATCAACCAAACCTATAAACACACACTCTAACACACCACCAACCACTGAAACTACCCAATCCACTCACTCACACACACACATACGCACACACTCACTCATGAAACACCACCCAAGAAAGCTCCACTCGAATCCCAATAAAGTAGCAACAAGAAAAGAAACTGGAATCCCCCCAATCAACGACCAGACCCTAACCACCTATAAGAAACCACTCCCACACACCAGTCCATATGAGCCTGCACCGCACCAAACAAAAAAATTACTGACAAAAACTTTCACCATGTGACAAAAAAGAACAACTCTAGCACACCCATGACTCCTGACCACCGAACCCAGCAATGACCAACCCCATGCAAAGAAACCTGGAAACCAACTAACGCCCACCCAATAGACTTCTAACCAAACTACTCCCAAACCGTCCTAATCTACACCTCAAACCAGCCAACTCCACTCCTCCATCCATAAACACCCAAGCACCACTGGAAACCTTATCCCACACTATCCCTAGCACGACCACCAATCAATGACCAAGGAATCCCTAATAACCTATAGAAAACCTAGGAGAGTAGGCACGCTATTCCCTTCACCCCACCAATCCATTAGCAAACTAGAAGCAAGCCACAACCCAAATTATCCTAGAAACCTACTCTAAAAAAGACAACATGCAACCTCACTAACCAAGAGACACACACCATCCACATGCCCCATCAAGAAACCACCTTCACCGAGAAACCCATCCAAACCATCAACTCAGAAACCATCAAAAAAATATCCAGACAAAAAACATTGCAAAATACTATAGCCTACCCAATGAACAACCATGAAAAAAGACCAAGCCTCACAACAAGATGCCTAAACCAAATACCATTCAAGGGAATCCCACTCCAACGAGCCTGCATCCAGCACAAGGGCAGCCATAAGACCTGCAAGAAGAAAACATCAACCAAGGAGGAAGAATTCATCTACAATATCCCCTTCCAAACTAGAAGAACACACCTCTATGGGCTGACCACACTAAGATGCATCAGACACAACCTATAATGAGAACCCAACCAAAGATATCTGAGACCAAAACCAGAAAAACAAAACACAAAAACCCACAAAAAACCATCAAATCCACTTCAAGCTGCTCCAAAACTAGGATGCTCCATGCCTCGATGAGAAACCAGTGGAAGGAAAGACAACCAGTAACAACGGAAGCCAGCAACCAGCCCAAGCATCACAACAGCTGCACCACCAACACATCCCCTCTACCTTGCAGAAGACCCATTGCTAGAAGCACCGGTAGCTCCATCCAGAGACCCCAACACCACAAAATCAAGGCTACCTATAACTGGATGAAGCCCTGATAAGAAGAGAATCCCATAACACATGAAACCACACCTGCAAGTACCACAAAGCCACCCGAAACCAACTCCAACCACATGAAACAATATCCAACGACCTCACGAGTCCAGAAACCAAAGACATAAAAATGTAAGTCACAACATCAAACTTCACAAGATCCAAGACACTCCATGTACACACTTCTAAACCCTGCACTAACAAGAGTATCCCAACCCCATCCAACATCACCTCAACAAAACCCCCAAGTCCAACAACCAGAACCCTCACTCAAATCCCAACAACAAACATCTAGCTCCCTCTCAAACCAATAGGGGGAGGGGTGCTGTCTAGGGGAGGCTTTGCAGGGGGGAAGGGGATGCAGGGGGGGTGGGGGATATTTTTTTGGGGGGAGGGGGGCTGTCCAGGAAGGGATTTACAAGGGGGAGGGGGTTGTCCAGGGGGGCTTTGTAGGGGGGAGGGGGGCTGTAGGGGGGTTGTCTACTTCAAGGGGAGTGGGGGGGGGGGGGGGGTTTCCAAGGGGGCTTTACAGGGGGTGGGGGCTGTAGAGGGTAGGGGGGCTGCAAGCAAGGATAGTGGGGGGGGGGGGGTGGGGGGCTGTGCAGTGGGGTTGGGGGGGTATTTTTTTTACGGATTTTAGACCCTATAGCCACAGTTTTAAACCTTGGCTATTGGTTAATTGCCACGGTTAAAAACCGTGGCTATAGGTCTAATGCCACAGTTTTAAACCGTGGAAATAAAGTTTATTTGTCCTCTTGTATAGCCACGGTTCTAAACCGTGGCTACAGTGATATTACCACGGTTTGAACTGTGGATGTATACCTATTGCCACGGTTTGGAACCGTGGCGATAGGTCTAGGCCTATAGCCATTCCAAACTTAGCAAGGGTTCCTCAAACCGTGGCTATAGACCGAATTTCCAGTAGTGTTTATTATATCAATGATGTCTTCCGGATGAGATGGTGTTTCCATTAATAGGTGTCATCAGTGTTAGATGTCATTTGTGGACCATGTGTGTGAGGTCGGGATGTGATTTGGTTGGTTTCCCATGTGTGTTAATCTTGTATGTCTGGTAATTTGTGACATAGGTATTTTTTGAAAGGATTTCATGTTTTTTAAGGCCCAGGTGTGTGTGGACAGGTCGTGATGTGGTATATTCGAAAGAGATGGGAGCACTGAGTGGTTTTTTATTGGGTGTGAGAGCTTGTAATCAATGGGAAATTAGTGTGTGTTACTCTATCCTAAATTTTCATTATGTATATTATATTAATTGACTTTCGTTACTTGGTGAGTGTTCTTTGGTGAGTATATGATTTTTATTATACCTTAATAGGTGTTGTTTTCTTCTGTTATTTTCCCTTAAAGGAATTTGTATGATTGATTCAAATGTGAATTGGGGACTTTGGTTTTCCTAATTAGTATACTTGTATTCTCACCCTATGTGTATAAAATTATACTTAGGTTTTGTGTGGGATTATATGGACTACAATGGGTATTTCTAGATCAGGAATTGGGATAATTTTTATGTCTCTTATCTATTGGTACTGCTAGGTATTTTACATTAGTGACTTTATTGAATTTGTGTCAGTTCTATTGACATACATTGTGTAATGGATTTCTGTTTCCTTATATATATTTCACAGAGTTTTTTCTTGTAGGTAATTTATACTATATCCTGATATTATTTCTTATAAAGGGTAATGGCTCCCCTATATTTATATTTTTACATCCCTTAGTGATAGTATCCAAACTCGGTCTAACTAGAGGTTGAAATCAGGGGGTCAATATCTCCATTTACACTTTACTTGCATAGTAGGGGTTTCATTAGAGGGAGGTAGTCATGAAAACATTCCCAATATTGATGATGAAATCCAGATTAGTGATGTTAAAATATTTCGTTCATTATATAACTGACGAATTAAGATTGATGGTGTTAAAAAATATATAACATTAGTATTTGAGGTTATCAGGATTGAGTTCTATATGAGTAAATATAATCATTAATTCATCATTATCTTTCGACAACACATAAGGATGATAATTCATACTATGTAAATATATTACAACATTTACTTTTTTAATAGCATATAGAAGTTCAAAATAAAAATAATTCTTCTACATAAACCATTGATAAAGCTTAAAATTCGAATCAATCATAGAATATATTTACATGAGCCTTCTATATTGATTATATATAACAAACAACTCTCAAAATAAGTAATTACTCTATCCTTATAAGTAATTTACTATAATATCTTGATATGTGTCATGGGTTGGATAATTTCATACATATGGTAGGAATATCATATAAAGAGAATAAACCATATGATTTTCCTTCATTATCATTAAAAAACACATATAAGAGGTATCAATATAATCCTTTAAAACCTTACATAAATATAGATATATCATAATATAATCCATTATAAACCACATTCTCATCTCTTAAAATGAAGTCACAATTTAATTTTTCAAGATGGAATTCAATCATAAAATGTTTACAATATTTATTAGAGTTTATATTTTAGAACAATATTTAAGAAAGATAAATTGGTTATGACATAGCTTCCATAACTACAATAATTTTATGTCAATGTGACATTCATTGTAATTGTAGTTGGAAATTGGGACATTACCAAAGGTATCATACAAGACATGTTTTCTGATAGGAGGGGAGGTGTTGACTATCAAACAATTCTTATTTGAATTATTTTATAATATAAGACAGTAGTGAAAAATTATAGCATGATAATTAGGCATAACCATTTATGTTAGTAAAATTTATATTAATCCATATAAATGTTGTTTTTTTGATTGAATAATGATATTAAATTTACAATCCTTGTTATTGAGGAACATAGGAGTATAATGACATTAAGGGATACAATTGGTACATATTATTGTTATTAGAACCAATAAATGGGATTCATACACACCCTTTTGATAGTAATAATAGACCATCTATATAGATTCCACTCAACAAAACACATTATAGATTTTTAAATAATATGAAAATTGTTAATTATTTTAGTTTATCACCATTCGATAAGGATTATTTGTTGAATGGTTCCCATCAATGGTCGGTGTTGGTCATTAATCTAAGAAACAAAATCTTGTTAACATAAAAGTGTATACAACCAAATTAAAAAGTGTTACAAGACACCTGAAGGTGATGTGATCCTCCATGTGTGTATTGATTAACAAGCGATATGGACCAATAGAGTGAAATGCCATAGGGATATATCACAATAGAAAATGTGATTATACCTATAGGGAATCTATCCCCTTGATTGTGGAAAATGATATCAAAAAATACACAACATCAAAAAATCATAATGATTATTCTCGGTCTATAACCAAGTAGACTAATTATTTACATGAATGACATATGGGTGATATTTGGATCAATACCCCAAGAGGTATCATATGTTTCATGAATTCTATAAGGTTCATTACCCACATGGTTTTATTGTCATCCATTTCAACATCATGCAACATGGATTTTTTCTATGATAAAACTTCTCTTGATTACACATTAATTCATGATTTATTACATAATTTTTCACATAATACAACTGAGAAAACTGTTAAGTCTAGTTTATTTTGTAATTTGGTAAATTTAATAAAAATATAAGATATGAATTAAATTATATATATTTAAAACATCCTTAACATTCATATATTATTCATTTGTACATAAAACTACATAGAATAACCATGGGACATACAATAAAAAGTGGTGAGCTATAAATCCCTATAAGAGAATAAACATGTCATAACATGAAGGATGTAATATATTCATGACAATAGGTATATCAATGGGACATATAAGGGGATAGAAACATAAACATAAATAATGATACATGATATAGCTTGGTAACATAATGTAAACCTGGAGAATGTGGAAACAAACTAAAACGTTGAATTATATACATCAGATAATGATAAATTACAAGACATCATGATAGAAAAATTCCCGTGATGGATTTGGATAATTCCCTATTCCCTTTAAGGACATATCATGTGACTAATTCATTAACCAATTCACTAGAGAACTATATAATTCTTGGTTCACCCATCACTTTCGTTTCATTATCAAGATTATGTGTTCAATATAGATCATCTAACATGGATTCAATCGTCATCATATTTTATTCCATTATCAAGGAGTGTGGGATAATAAAAATTAAATCCTAATAAAACTTTATAGGTTACTTAAGGTGAACACCCTTGATATAAAATGGGCATGGGTTTTCACTACCTAATTGGTTTGTGTGGATAATTAATTTTAAATTTCAATAGGATAATAGTAGTATATGAATTTTTATGGGAGATACTGTTGAGAGTGAAAGGGGTATATCATCATATATATATAATGGACATTAAATAGGTATTGAAGTTAATATCTTAACATTATGGAAATAATATAAATTAAATATGATAAATAAAATATTTATATAAAGTGTAGGACCAAATCCATTACTAAATTTTTGCAATGTAAACAGTTTATATAATGGTTCATATGATGGCATAATGGGAGTTAGAGGAGAGTATAATAAGTTATACATAAAATGGATAGTAATGGGGTACTTAATAAATTAAGAAAACATGGATAAAAGAACATTTATAGGCATAACATTAAAGATGTACTTGAATGGAAATTTTATGGGATAATCCTTATACCAAATTTCAGCTTGGTAACAAGTGTACATAAAGGTTCATGGGAGGTATTATTAAGAGATAAAGTAGTAGTTTATCAAATATTATTAAAAAAGATATAAGGATGGTTTTATTAAAACATACCCAAACAAACAAAAATATTGAAAAATAAGAGGGATAAAAAATGAATGTGCCTCAATATAAATACAAAAGA
Source organism: Viscum album (assembly GCA_963277665.1). NCBI lineage: Eukaryota > Viridiplantae > Streptophyta > Magnoliopsida > Santalales > Viscaceae > Viscum > Viscum album. Next base: position 603,212,558 of record OY728126.1, read on the forward strand.
ATACCTTACAATGATTGTGTGATTGCAAATTATAGGAAGGATCATGTGGAGAGATTGGGGGAACCTTTTTAAGACTCTATAGTATAGAGGTATGAGTATGGACATCCTACATTGTTTTTTGGTTGAGAGGAATATGATCATGGGTGGGTTTATATAGTAATAGAGTGAGGAATTATTTATTATTTCCAAAACAATTGTTTTGAATCTATATAATAATGTAATAAAATCATAGAGTATTCCCTCAAGTTTTTACAATGGTTTCAGAAAAATATCGGTGGTTTTAATTATATTATATGGATAGTCATCTACTTTATAATAATAATAACTTTTCTTAGATGGAAGTGAGTTTTGTCCATAATGAAATTACATGGATAGCTTAAAATATATTGTAGGTTTTGGAGAATTTATATCATCTTTATAAAATTATTCAAATAAATATAACAATACATTATTTGAAAGGATTAAAATATATTTGTTCGCGTATAACAATTATATTATTTATTACCAAATTATTTTCTCATAATGATTTCATAATACACACTCTATATTTATGTTGTTGTTATTTTTTAGCTAAAAATCGATTTCCATAGAAAATTATGAAAAATTCACTATTGAAAAATTATAACATTTCTAATTCAAAATATAATATTAATTTCAGGTAAATAATTTTCTTAATATGTGAATATTAACTTTTAAAATAAAAATTGGCATTTATATAGAAACTCTAGGTTTTTTTACTAGAACAGTTTTCAAACCATAATGGATATTATATTTTAAATCATAAAAATTATATTATTAATTAGATATATCAATAATTATTTATTAATTAATATTTTATTAAATTATTATTAATTTTAAAATTATATTAATTCATTAGAAACAATTTCTTAATTGAAATTTCTTATTACATAAAAATGTAATTAGTGTTTTATCATCTCAAAATATAATTGTTATCAAAATGATTACTTAATCATTTATAAAGAAAAAATTTTTAGAATAAATATAATCATAATTTTAATGAAAATGAAATATAAATACTCATACTATTTGGTTTAATTTGTATATAATCTTTCATAAATTATTTTTATCCTTAATTAAGATATTTTCCATTTACTACGGTAATTAATATTTACTAAAATTAAACATTATATTGTTGAAAAAATTATGTGACCTGTTAACATGGTATTAATTAATTTTATTCTAAATTTGGAATCATTTTTATTATTATTAATTCATAGAGGGTGCAATATTTAAATTTATATAAAACCCACAAACATGATGTAATGTCGTTTTTTAAGAAATAGATTTTTTTATGGAAAAGATGATTTAATTATAAGTAGTAATATTAATTAAATGAATGTTAATTCATAAATAGAGAAATATTATATATAAATTTAACTAATATTATTTCTCATTTTGGGTTATTATAATAAATTATAATTGATACACATAAAAAATTATAATTTTTTTAATCCAAATAATTTCAGATACTAAAATTCATTATAAATATGATTTAAATGAAATTAATTGAATTAGATATAATTTCATAATACATATTTTTGTTTAAATATAAATAAATTAATAGTTTTAAATTTAAATGATTTATGATTTAAAAATAATAGATTACTTTACTTAAATAAAGTGTTTTCACTATACAATTAAAAATGTATATTATTAGAACAATACCAAATTTTCCATATAAGTATATTTTTATTTGATGGCATAAAAATTGAGTTTATTTTATAAAATAGAATTTTCAAATATTCTATTAAATAATTATAATATATTTTTCATAAAAATAAATAAACATTATTTGTGATGAAAACATATTTGTGAGACCAAAAATACATTAAAAAAAATTTATTTTTTAATTTAATAATTATTTATAAATAAATTTATGACATATATATATTTCATAAAATAGTAAATTATATTCATATCTAAAAATTTAACGTGAAGCTCAAAATGCTTAAATTTAGATAATCGTTGTGTGTTTGGGTTCACTATTGCCTATATTAATGTTTATCAATAATTTTTTTCTCCTATAAAAACACACGATGTTAAATTTTACACATTTTTTAACATCATTCAATGGGGATTTATAATTTGGAAATTATATAATAAAAAATATTATCGTAACCCCTTTTCCCACATGAGAAACACTCTATGTGAGAAACAACAATTTATAGCGAGGAGATTATATAGATTGAGGAATCTATGATTATATGAGTGATTTGGCCTCATGGGGAATATATTTATGGATCCCATAGTTATTTTTTTCCTCTATATGGGTTATAGGATCTAACATGGAATATTTTAATGTGAAATCTATATGGGGTAATATACTAATAATATGGGGAATTCATTATCGTACTCAAAGGGAATATTCCACAAAAAGAGACATGGTATTGAATTATGAGGAATATTGAGATCATTAGATGTATATGAATCTAATATATAATAAAATAATTATAATTAAGAATATATATAGTTCAAATGGTTTATTGAGAAATTGTTACTTTATGGGAAATGGTGGCGTGGTCTGGAAATTTTCTTATTAAGGAGGCTCAAGATAAGAGATGTAATGTAAAAAATGTTATGATCACCATATATATTTAGTCAAATTATATTCAAAATCATTGTGGGAAGAAAGGGATCATGAAATATTAGGAACTTTTCATGTCGATATCATATGTGATATGAATGGGGCTCAAACATAAGGGGTTTTCAATGATTATTCCATCTCCACAGTCTATTGATGATTTTTAATTTATGAAATCATCAACGGGGTTCACATGTGAAAATTTATGAATAAAAAAATTATCCTCATATATTCCTTCCTGTCTATATTTTTGGATGTGGTAAGAGACATGCATACAATATGAGAGTAATATCTAATATGAATGACATGCATCTTACTTACTAAGGGATTAAATAATATGATATTAACCATTAAAAAATGAAATTAATCATGGGACTAGAGAAGTAACATTTTTTATTCCCAATATTTTCACACATTATAAAACCCCACGATTATGATATATATATATGTATGTATGTATTCCTTTGAAATAAACATAAATTATTCAACATAACTCTTTACATATAAACTGGAGTATAAATCAGCCAATATATAGTGTAATATTATAACATGAAAAATAAATTTATTTTATTAATATGAATAAGAAAATTGGAAAAAACATCTATATAATAGATTTTCTAAATTTAAAATTATTTATTATTTCAAAATAAATAAATCACAATTTTCAATTATGGTATTTTATGTTTTAATAATATTTTTTCATCAAATATGATTTTAATTGAATTTTTTTCATTAATATTACAATTAAATTTGGAAAAATTAATAAATTTTAATTTATAAATAGTATTCATCTCTTTAAATATATAAATCATTATTTTCTTATGTATATATTTTGAGATTATTTTGTAAATTTTAGGTTTTTATTTAACTGCGAAGAAATAAAAAATTGTACATTATACAATCTTTTCCATTCATGAATTATAAAAATCACATTTTTATAAATTTATATAAAATGTGTTTATCTAATTGAAGAAAAATTAAATCCATTTATTTTAAATTAAATTGAAAATATAAATAATTTTTGAACAAAACATGGTTTTAGTTGGAAATACATTTTTAAGAAAATCGGTTTTCCTTGAGTTTTGTGGGTATGTTTTTAAATTTACATTCAACACATATGGATATTTAACTATATAAAATGAAAGCAATATTTTTAATAATAATATCTATATTTTTGAATTATGAAATTGTTTTTGTTTGTCATTATAAATTTTATGTAGTTTTTAAAAAGTCAGTTACCATGGAAAGAGTTTAAACATGTTAGAAGGGTTAAAAATAAAAAAGGCATTTATTAATATAACCTATAAACATTTATAAATCCTATTAGATTGAGATATTTCAACCATATCGTATTTAATATTATAATATGAATCATTTTGGGTCGAATTACCTAGAATATGACATTAATACATTTAACAAATTTGAGAAATTTGTAGTTTCTACCCTCCACCACTTCTAAATGGTCATCCCTTCGCATATTTCTCTACAATTCAACATCATAATTTCACATCCAATTCTTAAAAAATAATTTTCATACATCCATTAAAACATCCTATTGGTTATGTTTTTATCATAATACCATTATTTTATATAGTATGTTATAGTCCAAATAATGTTTTTAAAAAAGGGTTATACATCTTGATTGAGAGCATTCATTTTTATATCTTCTTAGACCCTATAAAAATATTTTTTTCATAGAAAATGATGAATATATTTTAATAAATATTATGTGATTGTATTATGTTGATTATTTGACCTTATTCATCTCATATCCCATGAAATTTGAATCCAAATCATCATTCATGCATAGTTTAAAACTACCACATCATGATGAGGAATTTCAATTTTAATCACCAACGCACACATATTGTTATTATCACTAATATACTGTTTTTAAATGGTATTTATGAAATTATAATACTTATAATAAAAGTTCATATATTCCCCCATAACGTTTTATATATTATAATACGATAACATCATATATGTGTATTTTTGGACTACCACCTCTACATGGTTATGTAGTTAATGTTAATCACTACTTTATGGAAATAATTATAACCATGACCATTATAATTAAATATTAAACACATTTAATGATTAATATTTTATTTATTACCATAAAATCACTAGTTTTCATGTATTATAAACATAAAATCTAATCATACACAAAAACTAGACCATCTTTCACCCAAATGATCACACTAAAGAGGAAATTCTTAATAAGATGACAATTTTAAATAATGATGGAATAATAATTATTAATTTATTGATGAATTTTTTTTGGTAATATATTTATAATTAATTAATGTTTATTCAATATGATGTTTGGATGTGTTTGTAGAAGGATATTACTTGAGTAAAGGGTTTATGTTATAATATCATTTCCATTCATGATTTTCTATGCTAAATTACAATCAAGTTGAATTATTTGTATATTATCCTTTTGAACCGATATACTATTTCACTTATAGTTATTATAGAAATTTTTATTTATTAATTCATTGCTCCACTATTTGGTACTAAATATTATTCAGAATATATATTGACTGAATATCCAACCTTATTTACTCTTTCCATTATGTGATTTTTCTCTATGTTTGGGTTCTTCAAAAATATTGAAATAGTTTTTTACCTATGTATGAAATGGTTTTTAAATTTAATTTTGGATACCATTTGATTTATTTATATATTTTTAAAAGGAATATTATTATTGAAATTTTTTTATAAACAACTCATTTTTGAATTTTCTAAAAAGTGTGAAGAGTCAGTTTTTTACTATCTTATATGATCAAAATTTCCACCATTAAGACCTTTATTTTCATTGATTATTACAATATATTTTTCCATTTCTATATTAAAATTATATAATTATCATAATATTATAGTAAATTTTGTGTAAAATTTTATCAAAGAAAATGATATTTTCTCATGTTTTCAATGAAATGATTGAATTATCATTTAATTGAATTTTTCATCAATCTTAAATACTTTATGTATTATTATGGTACAATATGGATATAAACATGTGATACCGTGAACAATAATTATATGGATGGATTATATTGATTCTTATTTACGGTTGAATCTATAAAATCCATTTCATTCCCATATTCCAATTAAGTAATGGTAAATATATTATGAAACCCCTTCTTCAGTAAGTTATGATATTATGAAATATTAAAATATTTTAAAACCATTTTACTTCCCATATGTTAAGGTACAATGATATGTTGTGTTATTTAATATCATGTCAATCCCATATACATTGTTTAATTTATGTGATGTGTATCCCATGATATATATATCCCACCAATGCATTTGGATGTAAAATATTTCTCAGGATATAAAAATTATGTTAATGGGAACTTGAACAAGTTAAGTGATGTAGTCTATATAATATTATAATATTGGTATTTAAACATGACTAATTGAATTTCATAATGGGGAAGTGATTCCAATCCACTTTGATTTTCCAGAATGTGATCATTGACATTGAAAATGACCTTATATGTTTATGTGTATTTCAATAATTTATTATCCTCTATTTTTTATATATCATAATGGATGCTGATTGGTTTTTTATGATTCCAAACATTTATTTATTATTTCATTTGGTAGATAATACCATAGATCATGATTTAGGATTACATTTATATTATTTTCTATGAAAGAAATTGTTATGTTGTGATCATATTTACTCACCCTTGTGTTTATTGTCACATATGACCATTTATTAATAACCCTTTTGTTAACTGTTACTGGGTATCTAGGATCAAACATTAAAATGATTCATTATTTCAATGGTAATGTAGAATGTATATGAATTATAAATATATTTTAAGTGTATTGTGTGAGAAAAAACTTTTGGGATACGTTACAAATATTTCATTAAATATGTTGACTATTTATTTAGTCTCCAATGACACTAAACATTTGTGGATATCATTTGTGTATTTTTATGAAGTTTGTTAAATATTTATCTAAAAATAATTTATATTTAATTTATTTTTATGTGGTTATACATTCTATTATTATACTTTGATTTCATAAGTATTTATAGATTATTAAATGAAATCATGAATAATAACCCTGTGGAAATAACAATTTATATGCCAAAATCATTAACCTTAGCTAAAATTGGTATATTGTGGTTTTGATAGAAAATACCTTCATGGATGGATATGTGAATGTGGATTTATTTATAGTACATATGTACCTAGGGGAAACAATAATAATTGTTGGGGACTGAGTATTAACTGAATCGTCATCGGTGCATGAGGAGTGGGATGAAGCTTATACACTTTGATATAAACTCCAAGATATACATTGGAATATATAGATCTTTTTTCCATAACATTATAAAGTATATAATTAGTTTATGATCATGAATGACCATAGATAAATTTTTTGTTCCATTTATATAAAAGAATTTGTACTTATTTAAACATATTAAGAATTATTATTCCTGATAAAATAATTAATCACTATAATCATTGTGACACCCCCTGTTTTTATCAATATTTTTATGAATAAATTTCTTTTACATTTATGTATTAAAATGTACTATACCAAAACATTTTTGCCACATATAACACCAACTCAGCATACCTTACTCATAAAATCGACATGGCATACGTTACACGAAACAACGATGTTTCTACAAAACATCATTTTGCTATTATAATTATATAAATAAGATAATTATAACCTAACCCACAGACATATTAATATGAACAATATTATGTTCTTTTCAAATATTTTTAACAATTGTTTTATATAAGTTATTCATATTGAAAATGAAATATATGATTTTTGGGTAATGGCCTTATATAAGGAAAAATACAATTTTCTCCAAAAACATTCTTTTAATGCCTATGTTTAAAAAATAATAAAAATATTATAGTCATAATTATAAATTTATTTTGATAATTAGAATAGTATTTCTGAATTTATAATGTCAAAATTATATAATGGTTATTTTTTTTGATTTTTCTGGGAAACTTTGTATTTGGATAAATAATGAAAATACAGAATCTTATGTCAATCTGGTATTTATTTAAAATTATATATAAAGAAAAATTATATTTTAAATTGCTTTTAAAGATTAATTAGATAAATTTTTTATCAATTAATACATGGTGGGTATTTAGGACAAATATTATATTTAAATTAGATATAAAAACATATAAATAATTTGGTTATTTTTACTAACAAACACACATTGTCAAGCCAAGTACATGAATATGTTTAATTAATTTATGCCAATTATATGTTTGGAAATTGGAAAAATGGATTCATTATTTGGAATTATAAAAACATATAATTTATAATAAGGTCATTTTTATTTGGGACCAAAAATATAAGTGAATGTAATTGAAATAAATTACATCGATTAAGATAAAATTAAGCATAACTAACGACTGAACAATTAATTTAAGTCCCAAAAAGAACATTCAAATTCTTCACTTCCCATAGGATTTCCATATTTCAAAAATAGTTTTACTTTTCTCCAAATTTTAGAAATATTGGATACACATGGAAAATGAAAAATGTTGTCAGATTTCGGTCATAAAAAATTTACTACAGTGAAACTCCTCCTCCACTATAAAAAGATATAATTTCCACCCAATTCCTCATACATATAAATTTACATGGATCACCCAAAATCTTATAAAATAAGATCCAAACATCCCTCCAATACTCCTATAATTCTATAATTGGGACAAAATCTATCTAAGCAATACTTTTTTACAAACCAGAAAGAGTTTCCCAATTAAATGGAAACATATTCTCCCAAGTACTTATTTTTTTTTCTTTCTCCACCCAACAAATTATTTTTTACATGATTCTTGAAAAAAAGTATCCTCGATATAATAGGATGTTTATATGCTAATTTTTGTACCTACACATACTCATGACTTCATCTAATGGGTAAAAAACATACTTTTTATGTGTACGATGAACTACCACCTCACTATACGATTATTATTCAATTTTTTTACCACCTCTCATGGTAGAAAATGTGATGGAAACTTTGTTAATATATGTTATGTTTGACATTTATTATGCATGTAGTAATATGTGTTCCTATTATAATAAATATCTTTTTTACTTTCTATTTAGTGTTAATATGACAAATTCGTTTCTGAAAGTGTGGACTACCGCCCCATTAAAGCGATTTGACTCATTAACACACTGTATAGAATTTATTAAGGATGGATTTTATGAAATTATATGATATATATGATATAATAATGATAAGTTAATATATATATATATATATATATAAACATATATATATATATATATATATACATAAGTATTTTACCATATTTATTTCAATACTAAAATAAAAAATGAAATAATGTTCATGGATACGTACGTCTTATCATTTCCATGAAAAGTGTATTCAATTTTCTTATTTATGTACAACATAATTTTTATAATAAAAAATAATGAATATAAATTATATTTATATAATTTTATAAAATACGGACTCATGATATCTGTATATGAACGAAAGACATAACAAATTAAGACACATGCAAAAAACAATGTGAATATTACCGAAAGTGAAAACATCCCAAAAGAATTATAAATAAGAGGGTAATATAAGGGAATAATAAAAAAAATATTTTATTAAAAATAATAATATGGTTCCTCACAATAATAATAAAAAATTAATTTTAATTATAAATGTGTTTTTAATGAGTAAAAAGAGATTCCAAACATAATGGAAGGGAAATTTCATCTCACTATTATATATGTGAGATACATGTTAGGATCGTCACTCATTATATTTGGGGTGGTGAATTTACTAACCATGATTTTAATATATTTATCATATAATAAAATTTATGGGTATTCAAATATCGATTTTATTATATTTCTTTAGTGGGGTTTATATTTCAAAAGTTACCAAATTAATAAAATAGTTTTTTCTCAATTTTACATGGTTGAGACTCATGTTTTGTAATGAACCTAAATTCAATTGAATGGTGAATATACTTCCATTTTACATTTTATATCATGAAATTAATTCTTTTCTTGATATTTTTATCTTTCTATATTTTCCATTTTCTTACATGGAGATAATGATCTATTGTTATAATGTTATAACTTTTTATTGAGATAATCACATCGATTTTCAAAATTGATTTTGTTTATTCTTACATTAATGATATACAATAATCCATATTTAAAGAACACTCACTATATTACATCTAATTGATTTATTGATGTTATACCCACTTATTAGTAACAATGTTATACTCTTTGGTACAGTAGAATTGTTTTAATAAAATCATATCGTCTCTCTCTGGTCGGAAATCTAGAGTATTCAAAATCCATATTTTGAAAAGTGATTTCGAAATTGTTTTAAAAAATTCAAAAGTATTGTTCAAATATATTTGATGCACATTTTTTTAGAAATACCCATTTTGAAAATGCTTTATAGTTTTCAATTCTTCTTTTATATGATTTCAATGCTATTTTCAAAGAAAAAGGGTTTCAAAATTGTATTATGTTTTAAAAACAATTTTTAATGCATAGAGGATTATTTCCACAAGAATGTTTATTAAAAGAAAATTTCAAAATTTTCACCTCTATTATAACATCCATTGGTGTTACTCATTCCTTAAAAGAGAAAATTTTCAGTGTTTCCATTCATATTATTTTGGTCAGAATTCATTTTTTTTGATGGCGTGATGCTTATAAAACTCAAATCTCATTCAAGGGTTATATGATTTTGAAAACCACATCCTTTAATAGGATATGATTTTGATTATGAAACCTATAATTTTCCATATATTATTATCTAATTACATGTTTATAATACCCATTTTAGTTAATGGGTTATGATGTTATTATTTATGATATTGTGGTACATGTATGTATGATTTCATTATGAGATGGGTGATACCTATACCTACCTCCAATTCATTGGGTATATATTTATATCTCATGATATTGAATAAGATAGTCCTACGAATAATCATTAACTACTATGATAGCCATGTTGGTGAACCATGACTACCAATATTTTTTGAGGAGTGAACTCATTCTACCAAGATGTCCATGGGGGTGAACCATGACTAAAAATATGGAATGGGTAGTGAAACTATACTACAAATATGGTCTTGGTAGTGATGGATTGGCTACTATGGAAATCATATTATATTCTTATGTGTCTCTAAAAATTCCCAGTTGTATTCCTATATAATTATTTTATGGATTACGTTATTTAATTACTTATAATTCAAGTATTATGAAATACCAATATTTTTGAAATTATTCATTTTTATGATCTTTGAAATTAATGGTATGATATTATATTCTCATGATAATGTTATCATACACTTATTCTCATGATTATATTATCATATATCCCATGTTTACCCATATTGATCATCTAAGATCACCCCATTTTATGTTTCCATTCCCCTAGTCTATGCATATTGGTATTGTAATTAATTTATCTATGAAGGGTGATATTAATGAATATAATAGTAAGGGATAATGTATCTATCTTATGTACTAGTGTTTATGTTTCCAGGATTCCAAAGGAACTAGAAAAACACGACCGTCAGGCTTCTGTTTGAGTGTTGTTATTTGTATTCTGTAAATGTGATGTAATGTTAATTTATATAAATAATAGGTCACTATAATTATTATCATAAAAAATGTTCAGTTAACCTTTGGAATCTAATATGTGAAAACATCAGTGAGAAACCTAAGCATATGTCTAAGGATATGTCTAATGATACTTAAAAGTAGGGGAAATTGTCTTGAAAATTTGGTAAAGGATAGAGTGAGTTGTTTTCAATAAATCATCCATATCACGATAATACCTGTGGATATGGATCTAAAAAAAGTTAAATTGGGGTAATAACTCAAAAAAATGTTTTACGCCTGATATGGGGTATTATTTTACCCGATAACATGGCTTTCTACACAACTGGTTTGACACTCCTAAGGGATATTCTTTGGAAATTTGAAAAATCATCACAAACCACCATAAAGGATTTATGAATAAGTTGGATAAGAATAAAATATGATAAACATAAGGTTTCATAGATTATTTAATTTTTCATAATATATACATCCTATATGTGAATTTTTAGGATTATGTGGTTGTTCAATATGATAACAATTTATTATTCTATTATTTTGGTTTTAGTAAAATTTTGGAACCCAATTGAACCATGATGATGGTGATTTAGATGGATAATGAAATAGTTTTCCTCAGGAGAAATCTAATTGAATGTGATATTATAAGGCCCCAGCCTTAAACCTTACCTAATATTGAATTAAATGAATAATTCACATTGAGGATCTTTTCAGGTTTAGAGTTTTAGAGAATTAGGACATAACTATTACATCTCAAAAGATTACAAAGTAGTCACTTCTACTAAATTTCCATAAAATAAAAAACTCTTAAAAAGAAACATGTCTAGTTCCATGTTTTAGGTAGCATGACTTTCCCTTGATCCCATCCTTGTCCCTATTCCACGTTAAGTCCTGTGAAAAACATTTCAAAAACATGGGATGAGCATAAAAAGCTCAGTAAGGGATACACAAAGAATGAAAACTGTTAGTTTCTCAAAACAACAAGTAAACCATGTATACTTTATCAAAGTAATACTTTTCACCTTTTCGAAGTAGCAAAAAACTCTTCACTAAAATAAAAGTTCATTACTTACCCTTCTGTAACCAAAAGATTACCATAAAACCCGTATAAAGATCACATAACATATAAAGGTAACATGGGACATAAACATACTTAAGTGGAATAACCATAAGGTCTACTTCCACACATGTCACTTAGTGAAATAGCCATTCGGCCAAATTCCATACATACTTAATGGAATATCCATACGGCCGACTTCCATACCCAATGCATTGGAGGTTATAACGTAACCACCCATCCTGGTATTCACGGCACCACCCGTCATATGGTTTATCATGTAACTACCCGAAAAATGTCCAAGTACCATTATAAAATTATAACACATAAAACCAATATAAAGGAATGATAACATTTCCACATTTCAATCACAATATATCATTTAAATATATTGACAAAATAGAATCCTCTATCAAAAACATTTTCAATACCAAAATACATAAAAGAGTATATGGTATTTATTTTATTTTAAAAACATTACGGATTGTTGAGGAATCCAAAGATCAAATAATACTCGCGGTGGCAGAAAAGGTCGTTATCACCGCGTACGTTAAAAGAAACAATCCTTTTTGTCATTTAGTAAAACGCTTCATAGAAAAAGATTACTTTTGTATAAAAGTAAAAGTAAAAGGGGTTTATACACTGTATAAAAGAAAGTTGTGTATAAAACAAAATATGCCTCAATGAAAGGAGATTGAGACGAAGTCCCCTACAAAGACGGTATCCTTGGTTTAAGGATAAATCAATTACATAATTATGTGTAACAAACGAATACACCAAATATAAGTGGATATTAAGTGTAAAACAATCAGTGGTTATTCACACATATTCATAGAATGACATATTCAAGGAGTATAAGTTTATCCTAGTGAATCAAATTTGGGTTAAGAAGTTCCCTTGCAAAAATTTGACAGCCTAATGGCATCACTACAAAATTCAGAAAATGAGTTGATGAGAGATAAAATGGATATCTCATCACATGGAAATAAAATTTAAATGAATAAGGATATAGAAGAACATATCCCAACATAATAGTATGTGAATTAAAAGACATAACAAAATAAGTCTTTTAAAAAGAGGAGGGTGAAAGGTTCCCTTACCGACATGGGTATCTTTCGAAACATACACCCCGTGAAAGAAGCACAATACAACATTGATGTAAATACTCATAAATGAAAGTATATTACACAATGAGTAAAATAATGGGCTGTACATACACCACTCAAAGGAAATTATGGCAAATTTAGCATAAATCTCACGGGAATAAACGTGAGATGAAAAATCCCTTACGAAAACTCGGCAGCCTAACGACACCACATAAAACTTACAAAAATGGATTGATGAGATCAAATAGGGTATCTCATCATATTAACATAAAGTTTATAGAAAGAGTAATATAAAAGAACATCCCCTAACATAATAAATAGGATCTTAAAAGAAGTGACATAAAGGAGAGTACTCAAAAGGAAAGAGAGAGGTTAGATCTCTTACGAAAATTCAGCAGCCTAACAGCGCCACTCAAAACTTCCAAAATGGATTGATGAGAGAAAATAGGGTCTCTCATCATATGAACATAAAAATTACAGTAAGAGTAATATAAAATAACATCCCAATAACAAGAAATATGATCTTTAAAAGGAATGACATAAAAGAGCGTACTTAAAAAGAAAGAGAGGAGTAGGATCCCTTACCTCGGGTCCGACTTGACTCGATCGTTCTTTAACATCCTGAATAATAAACTTGAGTTAATTTCTACTTGATTAAGAACCGTTTTCAAGTTCATTATTACTTTTATATCAATTATTGACATGTTATAAACATTATGTAATCATTTAAGTTAATAATGTTTGTTTTGTCAATATTTGGTTCTTAAGTCAAAAGTGGACTTCTTACAATTACATGTTGTTCGTGTGGTCAAAGGTTCTTTATATCCAGAATGAAATTCCTAATTTGGATATCATATATATCATATATATCCAGAATATACATGTATTTATAATATTAAATAATCATTTAGAGGTAAGAAATGAAATGCACCGTTCATGGAGACGGTAAGCCGTACGTACGCATGAACGCTACTTTCATTTCTTTGTCGTATTAATGGAATTAAAACTAAATGAGAGGTATGTATATTTTAATTCCAGAATTATATTCATCATTTAGATGTATCATTCATCATATATATCCATTATATACATGTACTTATAATAGTACATTACATTTGGGGATAAGAAATGAAATGCACCGTTCATGGAGACGGTAAGCCGTACGTACGCATGAACGCTACTTTCATTTCTATCGCATACTTTAATGGAAAGAAAACAATAATGATATAAAGGTATATTATAATTCTAGTATAAAATTATATATAATAACTTTAAATCCATCCTTTATACATCCCACATATGGCATTAACGAATCAAATCACTTTGAGGGGGCGGTAGTCCGCACTTCCTAAAATGAAGATATCGCGTATACCCATAATGGAAGCCATAAAGGTATTCCTCAAATGAAAAATATAGAAGCTTAAGTAAAACATAAAAATATTATATATCATATATAAACATAGTGAAATCTTAATGGCCACCTTTGAAGGTGTTATATGAGTGTTGAACAATCATCGTTTCGTGAGGCAGAAATTCGTCATCCACATAAACAGTATGTTCTTTAACCATTAGATGAAGGTGTGTGTAAGTTTAGCAAGAATAATTGTTATAACAAAATCCTAGTATATTTAAGATACTGGATTTGTTACAAAATTAATGAATAAAAAGAGTTTAGGGGGTTGGAGAAGAAAAATAAAACAAAATAGCACAAGTGAAGACGTTACCTTAAAATCGGGTAACTCCCTTTGGTTTGAACCAAAAGGGTTTCTTGAAGAGCTTCCTGCCTAAGTTAAGGATTCTAGGATGAGTATAGGTATGTGTAGAGACAAAATGATCATATATTGGCCGAACCAAAGGCTTGAGAGGTGTGGGTAAGGTGGTAGAGGTGGGGGGCTTTTATAAGAGGAGAGGAGGGGCACTCTTGGTAAAGTATAAAATGTTACTTTATTTTCAAATGGTTTTCGGATTTTAATGGTCCCACATTGATGTGTTTCAAGAATAAGGTTATAAGGGTTAGAAATCCACCCATCCAATAGGTTTTTGACATGTGTAGGTCCTAGAGTTTGCATTATCTTTCCATTTTATTCAAATCGTTAAATAATGAGGTCATCGCTGCATCATCATGATGTCATAAAGCATTTAATTTATTTAATGTCTAAAAATTATAAAAAATACTATGATGTAGGAAATATTTTTAGATTTCCAATGACTATTTATAGTCAAAATCCTAACTTGTATAACCATATGTAAAAATTGTTTTAGTAAAAACAAATCATGTTTGTGACATTTTTATTTTAACTTTAAATAAAAGGCATAAATGTCATTATCAAACCCAAGTGGCCCCATGGGGTACCGAAAATCGACCCATGGGTTGTCTTGGTCGGCCATAACTCATCAAATAGGGTTAAGACATGTGTCAAGATATTTTCATTTTATTATAATATCATTTTTACCTTAAATCACACTAATTACCTTTAATCGCGATTAATAAAACTTAAAAGTTACTTTTCATCAAAAATTATTTTCATCCCATTGAACCAAATTTTACTTAACAATTAAAATCATTTAAATTGGATTTTTTAAATTCAAATCACAGAAGTGGTAAAGTCCCATTTAAATGAAAAATCAAATTTTGTAACCACTACTTTGTGGTTTCACTATTAATCAAAAATTGATGTTTTTCAGAAAAATACCAAAAATTCACCCTAAGCTATATTTGATATTCTGAATTCAAAAATGATGTCAATTTTACCAAATTCATAACATAGAATTTTCATTAATTAATTTTATAATTAAACCCCGCTGTTAAAACAAATAGCATGTTTTTAAGAAACAATATCTTTCAAAAGATTGACACTCGTTTATGTCCAACCTTGAAGTGGTATTAAATACAATGACCACCATTGGATTAAATGGTAAAAATATATTCTATTTACACTTTAAAACCAATTAGAAAGATAATCTAGTCATATAAATAAATTATATTAAAATGAGGGTTTGAATTAAAATACAACATTTTTCACTATTCATTAAAAAATATGAACTTTATCAGAAAAATACCAAAAATTTACACAAAGTAAATTTTGATGTGACGATTCTAAAGAATAATTTTATTTTGTCAAATATAGCACATAAAATGGTCAAAAAGTGGATTTAAAAGAGGTTCGCCATCAAAAGGCGGTTAATCGACCTTTTAAAGAATATTAGACTGTCTACGCTTAAAATTGGATTTATTCGCATTTTTAATCCTCTAACATTTATTGTAAAGAGTAAAAATATTTGACAAACATATATAATAATTTTATAGTTAGTTCTATTCATTCCCACCATTACAACGGCTAGACATTAACTACCATTTAAAATAATATTATTTTATTATTAGAGTGCAACGTAAGATTCCCAAGAAACTCATTGTTGCGTGTTGGGTACGCCATCGAGCATAGCGTCCACTTTAAAGTTATATTAATATTTTATTCACAAATATGGATAAATGTCATACTCTTTATTTACCTGGGGTGTTACAGATATGGAATGAAAACCCTTGTTTCTATTCTCAGACAACATTCTAAAGAAATAAATCATGGTGGACATCCAAACAAGAGGCGGTAACAACATTCTATTGAGTCATTAATGAGGTAATGTCCTATTTATTTTAGAAGTACTTTTGATCCACTATTTTTATTTACATTGGATCAATAATAATGAAAATATATCTTTAATCTTCATTCTTAAGAGCATGATAATGAAGTTCTGGGTGTCTATCAGTTAGAATGTGATGCAGTCCAGTTCTAGACTCTAATCAAAAGTGTATGGTAGTAATATGACATTGAATTAATGGATTAGTACGAGTTCATGTATTTTTTTTCATAATTAAATTCCACATATTCCTTATTCCATGATGGAGAAATAATAACATGAGTTGAATAAATGGGATGATGAATCTGTTGGATCATATAAGGATAATTTCACGAGGCATGCGATGTATGATTTTGTAATTATCATTTAACCCAAAAATACAGTTGATATGCTATTAAGTGTCATAATGCTTTGTATTATAAGGGAGAAATCAATAAGATATATTAGTAGCTATAGATAGATTGTGTTTTTTTAATTGAGGTTGAAATGGATGCTTGATTGACATATCAATCACAAAGGTTTGACATGCATAGAAATATGGAGTTTAATTGAAAATATAAAAACCATGTAGAGATGAATATGAAATTTCCTTAATTCTCTATGTGTGGGAAGAAGCGTGGGAGAAATTACCTTAATGGGTTTATGAATTTTTTTATGCATGGAAGGGAAGGCCATCAATAATCCGATTTCCTAAGTGATTGGAATAAGATAACTAATTTTGAAAATTGGTAAAAAAAATTAGCATATATTGCACCACGCATGACTCAATGCTATAAGTTTAAGTATAGTTAGAATTATGATTACTACTACCCAAACCCAAGGGTCGGTGTTGATGATCGACATAAAAAACCACTTATGCCAATGTACAAGGGAAAATCTCATTGAATCATTGTTTTTGATGAGTGGTACGATAACCACATTATGAAAGGTACAACAACTATCCACTCTAGAACTTCTAATTTCAAATTTCATTCTAGATCAAACCACTATTTCAAATATAAATAATTATCTAAGGGTGTTTGAATTCAAAAAAAACAATTATATGTATAATTAGTAGTGAAAACTCATATTTGTACGATTATTACATCTAATTTTTATTATTAATTTCTGGTTGAAGTTTGTGGAAATATGATTTTTGCAAATCAGTTCATTCATAATTTAGTTGAATTTAATGTCAACTTACGAATGGATTAGATTTATCATCATAAATCCCACATCAATTGTCATGGAAGGGAATTTTATATTGATATTTCCAACCCTATTATGATTATCCATTCTTGTAATTATAAGTATTAATGTCATTTAGAGATTACATCAAATGTATGGGTCTTAATTCCACTTAAAAGGGATTTTTATCTCAAATGGTGGGGGAGATAATCAAAATCTATTAAATTCCTATCACCCAATAATATGTGGATGTATTTCTCGAATATATTACTAGTCATCCAAAAAAAATGTGATGTTTAGTTCTCAATAGAACAGATAACTGGTTTCACACCAATTTTAATATCTATTTATATAATATCACAAATGGAGTTATATTAATTGAAGATGAAACTCCAAGAAAACCATCAAAGGGGATTCATTCATCCACGGTTGTCACCATGGGGTGCATCAGTTCTTTTTTTGAAAAAGATATATTAAACAATGAAACACGTAATTTATTATTGGGAGTTGAAATTTACCACAATCAATAACAACTATCCTCTTCCCCTTATTGATTACTTGTTTGATAAACTGTGTAGTTCTCAATACATTTTCAATATTTCCTTCATTATGGATATCATAAATTAATGGTATAGAAAGTGGATATACCCACGATGGTATTCCATACAATGTATGGACACTATGAATATATATTTATTATTTTTGGACTTACGAATGGACCTATTACCTACATGGATTTAATTAATATTGTCTTTAGAGATTACCTTGATCATTTTGTGGTAGTCATTATAGATGATATTATAATATTTTCAAATAGAAAGAAAGAGCATGGAGATCACTTGGGAATTGTAATAAAGACCATAAGGCTAGAGAATATATATGAAAAATTGAAAAAGTATTTATTTTGGATGAAAAACATTTTATTTTTAGCCACATAATCTCAGGAGATGGTATAGTAGTTGCTAAATTAAATATTGAGGCAACTGAATTTTGTTATAGTCCAACCATGGTGATGGAGATCCTTATATTTCATGGTTTTTCTGGATATTATTGACTATTTGTGGAGAATTTCTCATGACTATCCAATCCATTGACCAAGTTAACTAGGAAGGGTTTAAATTTACCCTTGATAGATGAATGTGGGAAATATTTCATTGATCCGAAGAGAAGGTTAGTTAGTGAAACTATGCATACATTACCCTATAGTAGAGAAGGGTTATTAATATTTAGTGATGCATCCAATAAGGTATTCTTATGTGTTCTTATGTACAATAAATTTATTATTTATTAATCCTCATGGAAGTTGAATATTAATGAGAGAAATTACCTAACTCTTGGTTTGGAGCCAGTAATAATAATTTTTTCATATATATAGAGAGAAATTATTTTTATGGAGAAAATTGTGATATATATTGTCAAGATAAAATCCTATTATATATATTCTAATTTAAGGAGGTGAACATGTATTAGAGAAGATAATAGGATAAAATAAATATTTATGACTTCCCGATACATTACCACAATAGGAAAGAGAAAAGGTAGTTTATTCCTTGAGTCTTAAGGATAGTGATATATTATCCATGATGTGGATACCTAGAGATCAAATATTTATATATTTGTAGAGGATGGAACTGGAAATCCAAAAGGAAGGGGAAAATCATATCTTTCCCATATGAAAGTTCAACCCTCTATCCAAGTGAAAATTAAAGAGGCACAAAAGGAATATTAAGAGATGGAAAAGAATTTTTAGAATTTTCATAAGTTTAACCTTGATTTGGAGAGAATAAAAAGGCTCAAAAATTGAATATGTGTTCCATCCATACCAGATTTGAGGAAGGAACTAACATATGAATCTCATAGTTCTTTATTCTCTATTCGTCATGGAAGAATAAAGATTAATATGCACATGAAAGAATAATTCTAGTTCTATGGTATGAAGTGTGATATCACGTATTTTTTATCTTAGTGCTTTGTATGCCAGAATAATAAATTTCATGAAAAAAATCTAAAGGGATGTTTCAACCATTACCCATACTATAATTTAAATGGGAATACATCACAACGTATTTTTTTGTTGGACTACCCAAACCCACTAAAGGGTTTAATTCTATATTAATTATGGTCGATCAACTTTCTATATCCATAACATCCATCACTATTTAATAACAATTCCATCTAGATAAGATTTCCTAGATACACATTAAGTAAGTGGTAACGTTGAATGGGGTACAACATTACACTATAACAGATCTTCATCTGTGGGTTTCCTCAATGTTTTGGAAAATTCATTAGCAAGAACATTATACAAAATTAGGTTTCATCACTGGTTATCATACTTAGACAGAAATTCAGTCTAAAAGAGTGATTAAAACACGTGAGCATAGGTTGAGATCTAGTACTTTAGATTTTAAAGGTTCAAGGGATCAACACCTACTTCTTGTTGAATTTTCGTAGAATAGTAGCTTTAACTCAATCATTCAGATAACACATTATAAAGACCATTATGGGATGAAATATATATATTAAATGTGTAAGGGTGTTGTTGGAGAAATAGATATATTAAGACATGATATTGTATTAGAAATTGTCAATAACATTAGAATCATTCACTAGAATATCAATACAGATAAAAGTCAGTAAAAAATATTTAATAATAAATGTCAGTGTGATATGATATATAAAGATGGTTAAAATGTTTTTTTAGAAGTCCCACCCTAGAAGATGGTTAATTTATTCTGGAAGAATGGGTAACCAAGCCCTTGTTATGTTGGCACCTTTGAGATTCATGATCATATCAGGACAATAGCCTATTGTTTGGAACTTCATCCAAATTTCTCTCAAATCAATGATGTGTTCCATGTATCTCTTCTAAATAAGTACATACTTGACTATTATCATGTTATAAACTCATAGGGAATATATCTAGATTATGATCTTTTATAGGAGGAGAAACATGTTGGATTTTTGGATCATAGAGAGAATTTTTTATGAATAAATACCAATCACCTTGTCAATTTTCTGAGGATAAATCTCTTGTTGTTGTAATCTACATGGGAACATGATGATATAATGGATAATAATTATCCTCATTTGTTTTTACCCAAGTGAAAAAATTGGAGGGAGAAATTTGTTTTAAGGGGTGTAGAATGTAAGACACCGAGTTTTTATAGAAATTCATCAAAATAATTCAATTTTAATTTATGTATTTAAAT
The DNA here is from genome assembly GCA_963277665.1 of Viscum album. Lineage (NCBI taxonomy): Eukaryota > Viridiplantae > Streptophyta > Magnoliopsida > Santalales > Viscaceae > Viscum > Viscum album. The sequence continues at coordinate 603,233,969 of OY728126.1, forward strand.
GAACAAATTTATACATTCAGTTTACCTGGAACACCAACTCATATTACATTACACAATACATAGACTTGGAATACATTACATGAAACACCAATGATTATATGAAACACAATTTTGTTATAATTATTTAAATGAGATAATTATTACCTAGACAATAAACTTAATAATATGAGTAGTAATAAATATTTTTAATATATTTCTTATAATTTTTTAATATATATAATATATATTGATAGTGAAAAATATAATTTTATTTTAAAGTCTTTCTATGTTTAAAAATATCATTTTCCCAAATAAAATACTTTTAATGACCTTTTGTGAAAAATAAAAGAAAAATTAGAAAAATATAAAATTTTAATATTATAGTAAAAAATGAAATTATTAATTATTAATTTTGAAATTATATTAGGGTGATTTTTTTGGATTTTAATGGAATAGTTTCTTTTTATGTGAATAGTGATAAAAATGAATTTTAATTAAAAAATTATTTTCATCTATGATTATTATAAGGATAATTTATATTTTAAATAGGTTTCAAAGATTAATTAGCTAATATTTTTATCAATTCATAAAATTTGGTTTATTTTAATTAATATAAAAAATAAATTGGATATAAAAACATATAAATCTTTCAGTTATTTTTACTTTGAAAATTCACATTGTTGACCTAACTACGAGATTAATAATAAATTAATTTATGCCACTTCTATGTTTTTAATTTTTTAAAATGGATTATATATTTGTAAAATGAATAATTTATCATTTATAATAAGTTCTACATTGTTTTTGATGGAAAAAATTATTGAATATAATTAAAATTAAATAAATCGATTAAGGTAAAATTATGGTTAACTAAGGACTAAACCAAAAATTTAAGATCCAAAACAACCTAGAAATTTGTAAAATGACCATTGTATGGATATATATCTCCCCTATAATCACATGGATAATATTTTTATGTTTACTAGATCCAATTTAATTATAAATAATGTGGTTGGAATTCAGTCATTAAAAATTTACTAGATTGTCACTCCTCCTCCACTATAAAAGGCGATCCATTCCTCCCAAATCATCACACCTCAAAACCCTCTTGTATTGCCAATAATATAATAAAATATTCTATAAAATTATGTATCTTCCTATTATAATACTCTCATTCAGAGGAACAAAATCCAAGGATTTCATTTGGCACAAACTAAAAGGAGTTATCTGATTAAGAGGTAACGACTTCTCTCGTTTCCTTTATTTTATTTTATTTTGCCACCCCCTCTACATTGATTATTCCATAATTTAACAACAAAATCAGTATAAAAAATATATTATGATGTTATTATGCTAATGTTTTTACCTATAATTAATCACACATCCATGTAATGGGTAATTAACATATTGTTTACTTGTATGGAGAACTATCACCTAACTAAATGATGACTGTTCAATTTTCCATACTGCATCTCATGGTGGAAATTATGATGGGGAAATATGATAATATATGTTATATATTATATTTATTATGTATTTAATCTTATTTATTCCTTTTAAAAACACATATTGTATTAATTTCCTTTTGGTGTTAATAAGACAATTTCTTTTGTGAAAGTGTGGACTACCGCCCCCCTCAAAGCGATGTGACTCATTCACACACTACATGGAATGTATTAAGAATGGATTTAGTTAAATTATTTGATATATATGATATAAAAATGAAACATGATATATATATAAATATTTCATTTACTTTCTTTCTTTTAATATGACCATAAAAATGGAAGCATCGTCTATGCGTACGTACAACTTACCATCTCCATGAAGAGTTTTTTCCATTTTCAAACTTCTATATTTAAAAGTTTATTATAATACTCATATATAGATTACACATAATATTTAATTTTTTTAACATTATTTAATAATTATATAATTATAAGTACCAAATATATAAAAAATATAGACACATGCGTAGAACAAGGTGAATATTACCCGAAGTGAAACCATGACATATGATTGTTAACAAGTCGATAACGTAAGTTTGTAATCTGACCGTATATGGTTTTATATATAAGAATACGTTTTTGTAAAGGATTTTTAATTAATATATATTTATTATAAAATTTTTTAATGAGTATTATGAGTATCAATACATAAGGTAATGTAAATTTCATCTCACTTTTGTTTCTCTATGATGCATGCAATGTTTACCACACATTCCTTTTTGGGTGGAGTATATACATACAATAATGTTTTTCTATGAATTTTTTTAATAAATTTTTGGGTATTAAAATACCATTTTTATGATATTTCATTCATTGGTTTTATGTCTCAAAATTTACTAAATTAGTAAAACAATGTTGTCTTAATTTTTTTTAAGACACATGTTTTTTTATACAGCTAAATCATAATTCAAGATGTATATACTACAATTTTACATGTTATATCATGAACTTGAATACTTTCATGATATTTTAATATTCAACTAATTTTTATTTTCTTACATATATATTATGATCCCATGTTATCAAGATAAATATTTATTGAGATAATATCATCACTTTTTGAGATATTTTATGTTTATTCTTTCTCTTGATGTCATTTGATCCATATGTCAAGAACAATCAGGTGTTTCCTTATTCTATGTTTATTCAAGTTAAATCCATTTTTAGTACCAATTTTCAACACTTTTTTAATTAATATTAATTTTTTATATAAAATATAACTATCCATATCTCTGGTCGTAAATCTAATATATTCAAAATCCATGTTTTATAAAAAATTAAAAAAAAAATTCATTTTTTTTTCAAATTTTTTTTTAAAAATGATCTGTAAAACGTTATTAAATTGTGTTCAAAACATCATTGAATCCCATTTTAATGAAAACATGAATTTAAAAACCTTTTATGGTTTTGAATGATTAATTTATATGTTTTCAAATCTATTTCCAAATAGAAGTGTTTAAAAAAATGTTTTTATGTTTTAATTAATTTTTTTCAATTCAGTAATGATATTTTCCTCATGAAATAGTTTTAAAAGATCGTTCAAAATATTTTATTATCTTTGATAACATCCATTGGTTTTTCTAATGCATTTATGGGAAAAGTAATCAGTGTTTCCATTCATATTTTTCCTCTAAATGGATTTTGTTTTAAAGGCATGATGCTTACTAAACTTGTTTATCTTTCACATGTTATATAAATTTGAAACCCAATTATTTCAAGATTTATGTTAATGGTTATGAAACCTATCTTTTTCGACATGTTATGAAATGAATACATTCTAATAATAAATATTTTATTCCATGGGTTACGATATGTTTATTTATAATTCTTTGGAACATGTATATATGATTTCATTGTGAGATGAGTGGGACCTATATCTCTTACAAATGCATTGGGTAAATATTTATATCTGATGAGAATGGTTCTGTTGGTCTTGGGAATGAACCTTGACTATTAATATGGTAATGGGATTAAACAATTACTACCATGATGATATTATGAGTGAAATAATTCTACCTATATGGCCATGGGAGTGACCCATTCATACCAAGATGGTGTGGGGAGTGAACCAATACTACCAAGATGGTCATGGAATATATTCCTTGGAAACAATAAAAATCATATTACATGATAATATATCTAAAACAATTCCATTTTTTATTTATATGTTATGATTTCATGGTTTAGTTTTTATAATTCCTTATAATTATATTTTTTTTGAACTTCCAATTCTTAATCCATGATTCATTTTTATGATCATTGATATACAAGGAATGATCTGTTATTTTATTTATAAATTTCTCATATTATTATATTCATGAATATGATTACATGTATCCCTTGTTGACCCTTCCTAGGAATTTTATCTAACCCCTTTTTTTGGTTCTTATCCACTGTGTTATGACAATTGGTATTTAGTTTGATGTGTCTAATAACGGTTATAGTAATGAATATCCAAGTGGGAGACAATGTATATCAATTATGTTTTAGTGTTTATGTTAACATGTCTTTAGAGGAACTACATTAGTACAATATGAAATCATCTATTGTGTAATATTTTATGTATTTCGAAAATGTTATGTAATGTTAATGTATTTAAAGACTGAGACTCTATAATTATTCTTCATCACACTGTAATGTTTAGTCTTAGATAATTTCTCTTCTTCAAAGGAATCTTATAAATATTGAATGTGATAGGAATGAAACAACAATCCTAATGAGAAAAATAAAATAAAATTGGTGGTGGAATGGGAATTATAATAGATATGCTCACCAAATTCACTAAATATATCAATAGAAACATGAATCTTATTAAGTATCCAAATTGGTATTTATAGAATTATATAATATTTAGACTTTTATTTATCAATTTACACCTTAAGTGTTAGGTTCCCTTTACCAACTTAATGTTGGTTAGTGTATCAATTTTAAAAATAGATTATTTATATTCTCTGATTCATAAACCATCTAATGGTTATTTTAGTCATGCATAATTAGGAAGGTAATGCTAATCAGTGGATGCCGCTTATCAAGAATATGAGGAAATGTAATAAAATTTACTCAATGAAATTCTAATAGTTTTATAATGTATTTTTCAATGTGAATTTTAAATAATATATTATCATGAAAATTTATTGGGAATTCCTAGATACAAACAAGGAATATTATTAATCCCCTAGTTAATATTATACATCAGGGTAGTGTAAAATGGAAATATTTTGGGTGATATTCCCATTAAAATATGAATGAAAAAAACATATAAACAATCAATTGAAAAAATGTGGGAATCACATTAATATTATTATATATAATTAAATACACATGAAAATAAAAACAATTATTGATTCAAATATAAATATATATTGTTCATACATATATAAAATCCTGAAATATAATTTATTAAAAAATTATTAACAAAATAATAGTTTTTTATCCATGAGATAATCAACAATATAAGAACATAAATTGATAAGTGAATACAATTTAATAAAATAAGACAGAATATTTGTTATGGATGTTGAATAATTTATCAAAAATATCCCTTAAAACTACAACCAAAATCACCTAAGGGTTTAATGTATTGATATTCTATATTTACTATTATCTAAGGCTCAAAAATAATCTCATTATTTTTAGGTCGAAAAATGTAATAAATTTACAACATACACTAACTCTTCATTGGGAAATATTGAAAAATCAAAGAGAATAGTACTTTGTATTTTCAAATTAAATGGTAATAAAACCAATGCCTCTTACATTAATAGTTTTAAACACTAAATTATAAGAATAAGATAGAATACGAGTTTCCTTGTAATTAATTTTTTTATATTATAGAGAGAATCATCTTCAAAAATATTTTGATTTTTATGTGTGAATGGGAATTTTAGAAGATAATGATAATATATTTAACATTTTCACAAAATTAAGAATGCGGGATCAAATTTATAATGAGAGGGAATTGAGAGAAATTTTGTGTTCTTTTGATGGACCAGAGATTAAAAATTTAGATAATGCATATTACCATTCCAAAAGTTCCTATTTATTAATTCTAATGACATTAGTAATATTCTCGATTGTGTTGGAATATTTCTATCAACGAATTCCATGTTTGAATCCATTTTAAAACATTAATTTCTATTCTCGTCTATTTTGGCCCAAAACTTATGGGTACCTATTAACATTCATTGGGTAGATGATGGATCACTAGAACAATTTTCTTGCTACCTTATTCAACTAGTTGACTGGTGCTCCTACAACGACCAGATGTCGGTCTCCCAAAAAGAAAATTTTAAGGGACCATTGACAATATCTATCTAGTGCCCATCCAATTGGTTTCTGATGATGTTTCACGGGAAGGTGTCAGAAACGCAATCGATTGGTCGGTGGACCTGAAATACATGATCGATGCTACCTGTTGTCATGAAATATATGCAATGTCATTCATCCTTAATTTATTGTAAATCCAGTGAATCACTATACTTTCTATATCACTTCAACTAATCCATTAAAACAAGCTCAAGGATACCTAAATGGTATTTATTATGTACTCCTTAGTAATTTTTTATATCAGTAAAATGAAAATATTAATAAAATAATACATATTTTATTTTTGAAATCTATGAATGGTAAGAATGAAAAAAATCTACCCTTATTAATGGTTTAAAAAACATGAATATTAATTAATGTAAAACATGAGTATAATGAGAAAAATATATTGAATTTCTTTGATATTTATATCCAGACCACTGATTTTTTTAAAAAAAATATCCCCCAATCTTCTTAAAAGAGCATATTATAAAGATAAATACATTTCAATGATTTCATTATTTTACCCCCGTTGAAATTATAAAAATGGATTTATAGGATAAGGGAATAAATACATAAAATTTAAAACAAAAATTTTCATTTTTATGGATCCTTCAAGGCATATGAAAATAAGTTTTTGAATATGGTTTAAAAAACTATTATAGAAGGTTTTTTAGAAAACAAATTTCAACAAATTCACATTAAAAAAAATATTTTTTTTTAAATTACTATTTAAAAATTTAAAATAAATTATTATGTAATAATATAAAAAATTATATTTTAATGTTTTATATTTATTTTGGAGGTTAAATTTTCACTTATCAAATTATTTTAGTTCCAAAAAATCATCTTCCCTACAATTAAAGAGTGAGGGGATTTTAAAGGGTTCATTATTCGTAAAAAAATTAAAAAATGAAGCAATAATAATTCATTGAATAATTTTTTGAAATGTTGCAATATAAATAATTTTTTATAAAAATTGTATCTATAAACCATATTAAATTACATAAGAGTGTCAAAATAGATTTTTTAAGGAATACTTTATATTCCTAAGAAAAATAAATGGTTAAAAACACAACTAAATATTTTTATGAAAAAATATATGAGAAATCTATGCGAGAACCAGATCAACTAGTTCATATTCAAATAGAAATTTTTTTAAGATTATCATACTCCCCATAATTTTACAAAATTGTTAAATTATTATAAAATAATTATATTTAATTAAAATCCATGTTGGAGAAAAATTTCATAAAAAATCGATAACTCATATATATTTTTAATTTATTATGAGATATGTATCACAAGATAATCATACAAAAATCTCTATTAATGAAGTAAAATCAATTATGATGAAGGGGGTTTGTTATTATATTGGAATGTTTAATGCCGCAAAAAATAACTCAATCAATGATATCACCATAGTCAATGTGATCTCATAGAAATTGGTGCCTTATATCAATGTGATTACTGTAAGGTTGTTAGATAGAATTTTTAGAAATACTGACCATGCAAGTTTGTCCATAGATTACTAGGATATAATATTATTTCATAACAAATTAAAAAAGTGTATTTTTCATCCATATAGATTGGTAAAAATATTTTTAGTTATATTTTATTCCACCTCAACTATAGAAAGATCTACTAAATTTTACTTTTTACTACTCTTGTATAAGTTTTATATTTATAATAGATTAGAAATGTCACTAGTTATTTTATTTTTAGGTTGAACTATATATCATAAAATTTAAAAAATAAAGACGATTTTTTAATTTAAATTTTCATAGAATAAAATAATTCAAGGAATCTAGTTCCTTTAAAATAATGGGAAATTATTTACATGGATTTTGAAAGTGAGGACTAGGTATTAGATTAAAAATGAGAATAATGAAATAAACGAGACAAAATATCTAGATTGGCAATTGTATGGTAATCTAGAAATTCAATAAAACTTTTATAAATCATGATTTTGACCTCTTGGAAAAAATCATCAAACGTTTTATTATATGTTTTACTCATTTATCTTCTAATTTTCTTAGCATGACCCATGCCGAAACATCTTAGTATTTCATTATAATATTCAAATTGTTTAAATAATATTCATTTGAATATTGGGAAAACTGAAACAATTGATGAATTTATGTTCTCCCATAAAAATAATTTCAAACAAATTAATCATTAATTTATCAAATTTAGTGGAAATAAATTATTTTTTTTGTTGAAAATTTAATCTGTAGAAAAAATTTGAACAATATATAATTCATTTTAAAAAGATTTGTAAAAAATAATGTAATAAAATTTGTTAATTTTGAAATGACATGGTAAAATATATTTTGTTAGACTCACATTCCATGTTCGAGGGGCTAGATAAAACCACATCGTGACTTCTTTCATAAAAATTGAATTTAATATTTTTTTCATTTAAATACTCTGATTTTCGTAGAGAAAATAATCTTTAGAAATAAAAAAAGATATAAATAATTTTTTTTCATAAATTTAAAGTCAATATAAATTTAAATTGATTGGATAAATCCAAATTGATTATAATTGATTCAATTATTGAAACATGATCAAAATATTTATAACACAATAATATTTTTGAATAATGCCATTACATTTGATAGAGTATGTGATACTAAAAACATAGTTAAAACAACTAGTGAAATATATTATTTTAATATGATCGTAATATCCTCAAAAAATTATTAGTTGTTATAAATAAAAATGATTACAATAACATACATATAAATAAAATAATTACTCAATATAAATACATTTCTAAATTCATAATAAATAAAAATCAATCTTTTAGTATTGTTTTTTTATACATTAGAAATATGTTTACTGTCATGACCTGTCCCCTAGGGCCTGTGTCGTAACTACCCCAAACCCACCTTCCATAGGCCAGGTGTTGGAGACTAGCATCAAAGGCGTAAATTCCTAAACTGGGAAGTCATTGCCTTTATAACTGCAAAAAAACACAACCAGAGAACAAATGGAAGCAAACTCTAAGTAAAAACTGAATACAGAAGAAGTGTTGGAAAGTACAAGGGCCAGAAATACAAGACCAAATGTAAAGTACAAGGAAAGGACAAACAAGTACATATAAAAAGAAAAACATCTGGAAGGTTGCTATCATCTCCTGGATCGTCCACCACAGATCCTACCTGAAGGGTAGGTACAGATAGCCTCCTCAGTGCTCCACGTCCATCTGTCTCCTCTGGGTACCGACTCATCCTGAGGTCCACCTCCGGGTACCATCCAGTCCTCATACACTCTGCCTTGTTAGCGCTATACATAATCTACATCTAACACAATGAGGTACGGGAATAGCCCATGCAGAGGTGAGTATAACGATACTTAGAAGGGACCCTGAGACCTTCGAGGTCTCACAAAATTCACAAAGGATAAACCACATTAGAAAGATACAGTCCCAAAGTATCAACCAAGACTAATTAGGTATATTACCATACATATACCTATGTTATAAATCACAGTACGACTCCAACTCTCGAGCCCAAGCACAATCCATTCCACAAAGGAAGTAAAGTCAATCACCACGTTGATAATGGTTGAAAGATATGACTCCGCTCACACAGGTATAAAACTCACAAAGATGGGTAGATATGATTAGATATAGCCTCTGAATCATCTCCTCTATTAAACCCATGTAGGATCCTGAAAAAATATCAGCGTTGTCGAACCCACATAGGATCCTGGCACATAATTCATCACTGTCGAACGCACATAGGATTCCGGTACAGTATTCATCACTGTCGAACCCATGTAGGATCCTGGTACAGAAGTCGTCACTGTCGAACCCACGTTGGATTCTGGTACAGTAGTCATTACTGTCGAATCCACGTAGGATCCTGGTACAGAATTTGTCACTGTCGAACCCACATAGGATTCTGGTACAGTAGTCATCACTGTCGAACCCACGTAGGATTCTGGTACAGTAGTTAACGCTGTCGAACTCACGTAGGATCCTGGTATAGAAGTCATCACTGTCAAACCCACGTAGGATTCCTGTATAGTAGTCATTTCTATCGAACCCATGTAGGATCCTGGTACAGAAGTCATCACTTTCGAACCCATGTAGGTTTCTGGTACAGTAGTCATCGCTGTCGAACCCATGGAGGATTCCGTCATCTCAGTCGTAGCCAGCCCTTGGGTTCATGCACACAACACGCTCAATTCCGGGAGGGTCCATTCCTCGAGCCAAGTGTCGATACATAAACTATCACTAAGTCTTAATATGATGTATCTCGTAGTTCTGTCTCATCATAAGGAACCCAACGCGACAGACGGTGCGTCAATTAGACACCCAATCTGAGAGTTATTGGAATTTCTGTTCCAAGGGGCCGGTAGGATTTCAGGTACAATCCATCCCAACCATACTCCATCCTCATCTTAATCCTGTGTGGAGTATTCCAAATGTACCATCTCATTAAAAGGGATCCAACGTAGTTGACGGAATGTCAATCGGACGTCCGGTCCTTAAGTTATAACTGTTTCTGCTCCGATGGCCCGTTTGGTTTCAGGTTCGAACCAACCCGGCCATACCCAAACTTCTCCAAAACATTGAGTGTGATATACCTAAATGACCTTCTTGATCAAAGGAATCCTACTCAACTGGAAGTGCGTCGATCAGAGGTGCGTAGCTTAATGTATGGGCAAAAAACCAAAAGTGTTCCGAAGAGGGGGGTATGGGTCCGGTCTGACCTGGCCCAACCCGCCCTGGGTCGCTCCGAACAGGGTCAACCTGACCCAGATCCAGGTCCGGCCTTGTAGGGTGCGTCCCGGCCTAGTAGGCGTATCCCGTCCCGCACAGATGGCCACGGCTCGGCCAGTTGGCCGAGCGCGTTACGCGCGAAGCACCGGGTGGGGGGGGGGGGGCTCGGGTCCCGTAACGGCGGTGCCAGCTGGCGCCGCCCGATATTCTCGGAACCCGCATGTGGGTTCAACTTCTCCACTGTAGCTGGTTCCATAGAGTCCTTCCACCAGTGGCACGTGAGGGGCTCCACCGCGCCGGCGACCCGCACCACCGCGCTCCTCCGCGGGCCACCGGAGTCGTTCTGGTGGTCCGTTTTGCCTCTCGTCTGTGCCTACGACCTCCTCGGGTCCCGATCATCACTGAGATTTCTTCAAATCAGGGTTTCCATTCTGTTCAACCATCACCCATCAAACTATACATCAAGAACGAATTGGAGGAGGGTCTGGAATTGTTCGTTAGCCCGTGCCCTCTGTGTTAGAGGCTTAAACAGTAATCCAGTGTATAATTGAACCAGAAGCAAACCCCAGCTTAATCTCTAACCAATCCCACAATCAACATCCATTTTATGAATTGAAATTTTAGGGGGTAGATATGTGGTTCTTTTTTTTATCCAAGGGAAAATATGAATTTAAAAGAATGGAATTCAAACTCGAATTCATAAACCCTACCTCGATTGTTGTTGACCATTGACAAAGTCGCGGAAAACAGACGTCGTGGAAGACAGACGTCATTCCATCTACATCAGAAGGAGTAGAGCCCAGTGTAGTCGAGTCAAGTCGACACAATAGGTGTACTTCGTGGGTGGCAATGCTTCCCTTCCTTGCACCAGTTTAAGAATGTAGAAGGTGTTTCTTCACGTTCTTCGAGACGTGGAGCATTCTTCGTTGAAGAACGACGTTCTTCATTGAGAGAATATTATTTCTCCAAGATTTCCTCCCAATTCTTCTCAAATTTCCACACCCAAAATAAAATAAAAGTCTCTCCTATTATTTTATTGTTGACAAGATTTTCAAAAGATTTCAAAATCCAGAATTAATTAAATTGAATAAGTTCAATTCATTAATTAGATGGTTGGCACACTTAATGAGAGGAGGAAGGTGGAGAGTTAAACCAAAATAAATGAAGTGTGATGGCTCTAATAAATTCAAGGGGAGTTTAATGGGTTCAAGGGAAGTTGAGGGGTTAGGTGCACATGTGGGCCCCACCACATAATATCCTCCCATGGGAGGTTATGTGGGGGTTGGCCCCACCTCCAACTTCCCATTGGAGAAATTAAGCACCAAACATTTTTTAAAAAATATTCTTCACATATTTTGTATTAAATTTAGAAATCCCCCAAAAATTAACTTCTACTTCCTATAAAATGCAACTGCGGTGAAGGTCTCCTTAAGCGAATACTGGCAATACGAGTTCATCGGTGTCCTCAAATTTCAATATCGAACACCGGTTCAAAAGATATAATATCCCTCATGTACATTTGCTGAACGTACCCGAAAAAATTCAGAACTTGACTCCGGGCACACCGGGCCTCAAAATCAAGCGACGTCAGAATCTGCGGACTCGTAAAATTCCCATGTATTTTTGAAAATTTTTTCCATGGGATTTATGAGTCTTTAAATTCTCCCCACCTCAGGGATTTATGTCCCAGCAAGCTACATCACATACTAAGGGAACAAATTAGTGTACTGAGCACGCATATGAGCCTCCCGCTCCCATGTGTTCTCCTGGAGATTCCTGTGCTGCCAGGGAACACGCACCAGAGGAATCGACCGTCCACATAGGACCTGATCCTGTCGATCCTCAATCTCCACTGTAACCTCTGTGAAAGTCGCCCCGTCATCGATATCTAGCTCCATGTGGTCAATGATGTGGAACATATCGTGCACGTATCTTCTCAACTAAGATATGTGGAAGGCGCCGTGCTCCCGGTGCAACTGAGGTGGAAGGGCCAAGTGGTAAGCCACCTCGCCTACCCTTATAAGGACCTGAAAAGGCCTGATTAATCGCAGAGATAACTTTCCACCTCAACTAAACCTTCATATACCTATTCAAGGTGAGACTCGTAGAAAGATGTGGTCATCATCCTCAAATTCTAGAGGTCTCCGTCTCCTAGATGTACCGCTAAAGGAGATCTGTGGAACTCTCTCAAAACTTCCTCCTAAAGTGACATTGGTACCATTGTACGTTCTCTGAAAATGATGACGTTCTCCCCACCTTCAGAAAATCCGTCTGGTGCATGTCATGTAGAAATTTGATCACATCGTGTCTCACAGTTAGCGTTCCCATGCTGCGCCTCCCTGACTTGCTAACGAAGTGGGGGAGTGACTGTAACAGACTGAAAAAAGGATTCTCCATCTCAATCCACAAAGTATATCTGCAACGTGGCTAGCTGCTCCATCTCCTCTCCTAACAACTGAATTCCTGATCTCATTCTAAGAGCATCTGCTATAATTTTCCCCTTCCCAGATGTATAGACTATCTCGAAGTCATAGTCCTAGAGGAACTCAAGCCATTACAACTACCTCAGGTTCAGATCCTTCCGTAAGAAGATATACCTGAGAATCTGGTGGTCAGAGTAGACTGTGAAGCATTTGACCATAAGATAGTGCTGCCACATCTTCAAGGCGAAGACCACTTCTGCTATCTCCAGGTCATAGGTAATGTAGTTTTGCTCGTGCTGCCTCAACTGCCGAGAACTATATGCGATCACTGCTCACTCCTACATCAGGACACACCCGAGTCCGGTCCCTGATGCATTGTAGTAAACTATGTACCCAAAGATCTCTTCTGGAAGCCTCAATATTGGTCACTAATCAGCCTCTGCCTCGACTCCTGAAAGCTCTACTGGCATCTCTCCGACCACACGAAGGGTTTCCCCTTCCTTTCCAAAGCTGATAGTGGTGCTGCAACTCTAGAGAAGTCTGGAACAAAGGTAAGTTTGGCCGACTCATGAGTGTCCAACCACACCCTCTTATGCATGATTCCATCTTGTGCTGCCTGGTTTTTCCTTTTTGCCGACCAAGAAAACCCCCATCCTAACATTATAGATAAACCACAACCTTTTTTCCTAATACATTCAATTTTTGTATGACTCTGGTTGCCCAGTCCATACCCAAACTAACGTCGTAAGGCCTCGACGCTACCACCAAGAGGTTCCAACCGAAACTCTCGCCTCAAGGGTTAGATCACACCCTCGGCGTAAGTGTGGTTATCGAGTCTCCTCCAAAAGGTATCTCCGGACATGAGGGTCAAGTTAAAGGCTTAACTGGAAACTCTAGGTCTGGGACAAGATTCATGGAAGGAAGGAATGATTGGTACTTATGTCTATTGATACAAAATCTAGTAGTAAACATAGACCATACCTCAAATCATTCCTAGAGACCTTGGGTCACACTTCATGACTTCATGCAACTACTCTCTTCCCATTCCCTCCTTCTCTCTGAGCCTAGCGGGTATTACAACAACGGGTGGTTGTAACATGTCGAAATGTTCACCACCTCATGCTACTCTCCTAGCTCAACTTCCATGTCTACTGCTATGCAGATTCATCTGTTTTTAACACTTACTCTTCTAAAAACATTTTACATGCCCAAATATTTGATATTGGTGCCAATTTCATGATTTTAAATTGTTAACATTCACTGGTTGTATCCTCTCATCCAATGAACATTCAACCAAAATGGTTCTCTCTAGCACCCTAACATAAGTAGGAATGCATAGAGGAAAAAGTGATGGCTCAGATATCCTTAAACACACCTCGCTCAGAGTTCCAAGCTCTAAATCACTGATCATATCATATTCATCATGTACTAGGAATGATTGGTATGCCTCGATGAATACTCAGCTACCAACATGTCATCCTACCGAAACTGCATATGCTCTAGAAAACTCTCAACCACATCCCCAAGCTAGTCCTTAGCCGCCTGTGGGTCAGGCTCACCTAGGAACTTGAGGGATATCTGATGATGAAACACGTGTAAGGAACTAAGACTACTAGTGTCCTATACTGGTAATGGTCCACATACTGAGGCCTCATCACTATGCGGACTATCCTCATGGTCAGTCACTGAAAAATTCTAGTATTTAAGACCACCATATGCTCTAATGGTGTCTCAACTAGGAAGAAAACTCTAGAAATAGCCTCTAGCCAGCCCTCAGCTGTGTTGGTATCTGTCTCACCTCGAAACCTTAGAGGCATCTGCTGCTAGAACTCATAAAATGCACTCAGTCGACATGCACTGTCCGCCAATGCGACTGGTGGTATCTGCTGCCCAACGGGTGGTGGTGCTGCTGGTACATCACCCGAAGGTGCCAACGTAGAAAGAGGGCCCTACACCGGAGCCTCATCGCTCGGTGGGCCGTCATCATGTACTCTCTCAGGAACCCTATGAGGTTGTCTATACAGTGGAATCCTGATAAGGAACAGATGCGCCACAGTAAAAAAGTTATACCTGGTGAGCTGACTCAAAGAGACCACAATGGAAACTATTGAAACTCACATGCAATCAGTGTTTTCGTGCACTGAGTTGGAAATCAGATGTTAGGGTCCTAGTGTATGGATACATCGGCCACCTCGCCAACACTGGACTCCCTTGACTGAAAACCACATTCAATACTTATAACACTATTGCTTCATAGTAAAACAGATCAGAGTCCTAAGTTCTGCGGTAGAACCGACTCCTATGATACCAATTTGTCACGACCTATCCGCCAGGGCCTATGTCGTTACTAACCCAAGCCCGCCTTCCATAGGCCAGGGGTTGACGACTATCACCAAATACATAAATTCCTAAACTAGGACAACATTGCCTTTATAACTGCACACAAACACAACCAGAGAACAAGAAAATGATATTTTTAAGTAAAAACTGAATACAGAAGAAGTTCTAGAAAGTACAAGGGCCATAAATACAATCCCAATAGTAAAGTACAAGGAATGGACAAACATGTATTTCTAAAAAGATAAATAGCTGGAAGGTTCGTAGCATCTCTTGGATCGTCCACCACAGATCTTACATGAAGGGTAGGTACAAATAACCTCCTCAGTGCTCCACGTCTGTCCATCTCCTCCGGGTACCGACTCGTTGTGAGATCCACCTCTGGGTACCGTCTAGTCCTCATACACTCCGCCTCGTCAGTGTTGTTCGTCATCTGCATCTAACACAATGAGGTGTAGGCATAGCTCGTGCATGGGTGAGTCTAACGATAATTATTAGGGACCCCGAGATGCTCAAGGTCTCACAAAATACACAAAGAATAAACCACACTAGAGTGATACAATCACAAAGTATCAACCAACCCTATGTAGTTATATTCCCATACATATACCTAAGTTATCAATCATAGTAAGGCTCCAACTCTCGAGCCCAATCACAAGACATTCCAAAAAATAATTAAGTCTATCACCACGTAGATAATGGTTGAAAGACATGACTCAACTCACAGAGGTATACAACTTATGAAGAGGGGGTAGAGATGATTAGATGCAGCCTCTTAATCATCTCCTTTGTCGAACCCACATATGATCCTAGAAAAATATCAGCGCTGTCGAACCCACGTAGGATCCTGGCATAGAAGTCGTCACTGTCGAACCCATCTAGGATTTCGGTACAGTAGTCATCGTTTTCAAACCCATGTAGGATCCTGGTACAGAAGTCGTCACTATCGAACCCACTTAGGATTCTGGTACAATAGTCATTGCTGTCGAACCCACATAGGATCCTGGTACAGAAGTTGTCACTGTCGAACCCATGTAGGATTCCGGTACAGTAGTCATTGCTGTCGAACCCACGTAGGATTTCGGTACAGTAGTCATCGCTGTCTAACCCATGTAGGATCCTGGTACAGAAGTCGTCACTATTGAACCCACGAAGGATTCAGGTACAGTAGTCATCGCTGTCAAACCCACTAAGGATCCTGGTATAGAAGTTGTCATTGTCAAACCCACGTAGGATTCTTGTACTGTAGTCATCGCAGTCGAACCCACGGAGGGTTCTGTCATCTCAGTCGCAACCAACCCTAGGGTTCCCGCACACATCACACTCGATTCCGGGATGGTCAGATCCTTGAGCCAACTGTAGATACATAAACTATCACAAAGTCCTGATTTGATGTATCCCATAGTTCTGTCTCATCACAATGAACCAAATGCAACAGACGGTGTGTCAATCAGACGCTCGGTCTGAGAGTTATTGGCATTTCCGTTCCAAGGGGCCTATTGGATTTCTGGTACAATCCAAACCGGGCATACTCCATCCTCATCTGAATCCTGGTTGGAGTATTACAAAAGGACCGTATCATCAAAAGGGATCCAACGTAGTTTACGGGATTTCAATCGGACGTTAGGTCCTTAGGTTATAAGTGTTTCCGCTCTGAGAGCCCGATTGGTTTTAGGTTCGAAGCAACCAGGATGTACACAAAATTCGCCAAAACCTTGAGTGTGATATACCGAAACGACCGTATCGATCCAAGGAATCCTACACAACTAACGGTACATTGATCAGAGGTTCTTAACTCATGTTATGGGTGAAAAACAAAAATTGGTCTGAAGAGGGGGGTCTCTGTCCGGTCCGACCCGGCCCGACCCGCCCTGGGTCAGCCCGAACCGGTTCAACCCGACCCGGATCTAGGTCCGGCCTAACAGGGCATGGCCCAGCTCGGCGGGCGTGGCCCAGCTTGGAAGCGGTGGCCCAACTCACGTGATGGCAGCCCGACCGGTGCGGCAGGCTGCCCGGCCCGCACTGCCGGCTGCGGCTCGGCCAGCATGCCGAGCGCGTTACGTGCAAGGCACAGAGCGGGGGGGGGGGGGGGGGGTGGGGGGCATGACCCCACGGTGTCCAGTAACGGAGGCACCAGCTGGCGCCACCCGATCTTCCCGGATCCCGCACACGGGTTTTGCTCCGTCGCCGTGACCGGTGCCGTGACGACCTTCCGCCGATGGCGCGCGAGGGGCGTCGCCGCCCCCAGGCGGCCGGCCACCGCCATGCCGGTGCCGGCCGCCATCGTTCCAGTGACCCACACCACCATGCTCCTCCGCGGGCCACCAGAGTCATTTCGGTGGTCTGTTTTGCCTCTCGTATGCGGCTATGACCTCCTCGGGTCTTGATCTTCACTCCGACAATCTCAAATCCGGGTTTCCATTCTGTTCACCCGTCGCCCATCAAGTCGCGAATCAAGAATGAATTGGAAGAGGGTCTGGACTTGTTCGTTAGCGCAGTCCCTCCACGTTAGAGGCTCAAACAGTAATCCAGTGTATAATTGAACCAGAATCAAACCCCATCTTAATCTATAACTCATCACACAATCAACATCTGTTCTACATATTGACATGTTCGGGGGTCGATCCGTGGTTGTTTTTTTTATACAAGGGAAAAAAAGAACTTAAAAGAAAGGAATTCAAACTCAAATTCAAAACCCTACCTCAATTATCATTAACCATTGACAAAGTCATGGAAAACGGACGTCGCAGAAGACGGACGTCGTTCCGTCTACGTCGGAAGGAGTAGAGCCCAGTGTAGTCAAGTCAAGTTGACACCATCGGTGTACATCGTGGGCGGAGGTGCATCCCTTCCATGCTATTGTTGAAGATGGTAGAAGGTGTTGCTTCACGTTCTTTGAGAGGTGGAGCGTTCTTCATTTAAGAATGGCGTTCTTCGTCGAGAGAATATTATTTCTCCAAGAGTTCCTCCCAATTCTTCTCAAAGTTCCACACCCAAAATAAAATAATAGGCTCTCCTATTATTTTATTGTTTACAATCTTTTGAAAATATTTCAAAATCCAGAATTAATTAAATTGAATAAGTTCAATTCATTAATTAGATGGTTGTACCCTTAATGAGAGGAGGAAGGTGGAGAGTTAATCCAAAATAAATGAAGAGTGGTGGCTTTAATAAATTCAAGGGAAGTTTAAGGGGTTCAAGGGAAGTTGAGGGGTTAGGTGATCATGTGGGCACCACCACATAATATCCTCCCCTGTGAGGTTATGTGGGGGTGGGACCCACCTCCAACTTCCCTTTGGAGAAATTAACCACCACACATTTAAAAAAAATATGCTACACATATTTTTTATTAAATTTAGAAATCCCCCAAATATTAACTTCCACTCCCAATAAAACGAATCTTCGATGAAGGTATACTTAAGATAATATTGGCGCTGAGAGTTCATCGGTGTCCTCAGATTTGAATTCCGAGCACTGGTTCAAAAGATATAAAATCTCGCACGTACATTTACTGAACGTACCTAAACAGAACTTAAGAACTTGATTCCGGGCACACCGGGCCTCGGAATCAAGCGCCGTCAGAATTTGCGGACTCGTAAAATTCCCATGTATTAATGAAAAAAATTTCCATGGGATTTCCATGTCTTTACATTTACTTCAAAAATTATTCTTTACTTTATTTTTTCAGATAATATTATATTTTCTTAATTAATATAAATATTATAAAATTAAAATAATTCAATTTATAAAATATGAATTTAAATATTATCATAGGGTGATATTCCTGAATTTTTAGAATATAATGATTGTTTAGTGAATAGTGAAAATTCCGTTTTTGTAAAACATACATTACCTTTCGATATATTATGAAATTTATAAGATTAATTAGGCTCTAATTTGTTTTGATATAAAAATTAATATTCATTATTTATATTTAATAATATTAAAAATATTTAATTTTCTATTTTACATATTTTTGTATGGGTTTATTTTTAGGTAAATTTTTTTATATTTCTAAAAACTAATTTTTTGTGCATAAGGTATCTCAGTTTTAATTAATTAAAGTATATAATAATGAGTGATTATTAAAATAATATTTTTATAAAATAAATCATTATATGATTAATATAATTCCTATAATTATTATCACTATTCATATAGTTAATTTAATATCATGTTAATCATGATAAATTAAACTCTCAATAAACCATTTTTTTATAACTCTTAATGAGATTAGTTTGATTTGAATTTATACCACTTATAGGGAATGAAAATTTTAAAATAGATTCAATAGATGGTATGAGTACAATTTATATTATTTTCTAAAGATAACATAATTTTTTCCTTATTCATTTAAAAAATATAAAAAATATTGACCATAGTATATTTGTACATCAGGTGGAAATATTTTAAAATAATGTGATAAGGCCAGTTGTTTTCATTATAAATACTATTAGAATTAGGTATTTCTAACCTAATACAGTATACCCAATTTTTTAGTTTTTTTATCACTTATATATTAATGAGATGTATAAAATAATTTCGGTAATGAAAAAGAAAAAATATCATCCATTTTTTTAAATAAAATTCAATCGTGTGTTCAAATAGGGAAAAAAGAATGTTGTGAAGGAACTTTTAAAGTCATTTCCAGAATAACAATATTGTCTTCATTTTAATAAAAATTAAATAATTATTTACTAATTACATTAATTTATTAAATGATCAAGAAACCCTCACACTAAAATTATTTAATTATTAAGAAAATATAATAAAAGATACTAAAAATATTAAAAGTAACACTAATTTATTGTATTATAGTATACCAAAAATTTTATAGACTAGTATAATTTTAAATGGGTTTTAATTTAATATATTATATTTACATATTAGTATTGATGTTTCTAAATAATATTTAAATTAATAATTTTAAAATTGACATTCATATTATTTTATGAGAAATAATATTTATTGAACAAAATTAAAATTACGAAAAAAAAATATTTGTCCAATTTATTGTAAAATGTTTTAAAAAATAAACCATATTCCTTTAATGTAATAATTTTCATTTCTTAGTATTTATATTGACCCCTAAATAGTAAAAAATCTATTACCGTGTTTTAAGTTAAAACAAGTTTTTGCGCGTTATGTGGAGTTATGTAAAAATATATTTCCAATACATTACTTTTTTATAAGATGAATTTAATTTAATTATGAAAATATAATGTTCAAAATTATATAATATGAATCATTTTTTTATTAAAGGATAAATTAACTAAGTTAGAAATGAGTTACCATGGTAAATCTAAAATGAACAAAGTTAGTAAACATAGAGGTTAAAAAAATGCATTGTTAAAAAAATAATTCATGTTCTGTAATGAAGGTTTTTATCAACAATAAACTCCCTCCAAAACATTGTTTTCTAAATTTTGTGTCACATATAATGATAGTGAATTCCCACTATTGATTAGATTTTTGTGTTTTTTATAAATTCCCTTCCACATAAATTATAAAAGCGATGTACCTCCCCGAATATCATCACACCTCTCACTCCATTTGGCTCGATGAATCCCATATTAAATAAACTAAAACATACTTACGAATTTATATATGTATTTATTTTACAAAAGTATCATCATTGTGTTCATTAATAAGGGCACCAATAAAGGATATTCTATGCATTGGAATTTTACTCCACCAAGATCATAATTTGTTACCTCATACTTTATCACATTAAATTATGTGTGTAATCTTTTATTATAATAAAACCATTACGATACATATAATGAGATGTTATTTTTTTAGGTAATATTCTTCATCGAATCCTTATCTATCAAATGAAAAAAATAAATCCCCCGTATGAATGGTGGAGTACCTACTTTTGAAATGATGAAATATGATTTCCATCAACAACAATAATTTGTAACAATAATGATGGAAATAGTGAACATATATGATATGTATGAAAAAATATCAATTCTGGAAAATTTATCGGCAACCCACTTTCTTATGATTTCACCCATTATTTGAATGATATTATCACCCATTTGTACATACGACCTACCATCTCAAATAAGTTATATAATTCATTTTTCATTCAAAAAATTCATAAAGAGATTTAAAATTTATATAATGTATAATGATTATTTTATAAAACTATATAATTGTAGATATTATTGATATATATAATGTATATAGTAACTTAAACTATCAAGAAAAACACTAATAATGAAATATGGATATTAACAAATGAATAAATATTAATAATAAACTATTTTTAACAAAAAATTATAATGACTTTATAAGAGGGATATATATGATATTATACATTTGAATATGGTTTTGGTATAAATTAATAACATGTAAAAAACAATTATATAGTTTGTTAAATCACAATCAACTAAAGGAAAGTGGAAGGTAAGGGATTTCACCCCAATTTACCTTCATTGGGGAATATTTTAATGTTTTGCATCGAATTTCTTTTATGTTTTGTATAAAATTCAAATTTTACATGTAATATAATGATTCCTTAATAATTAATTGTATTTTAATTTTCAATTTCTGTTATTTCATCCAAGAGTATTTGATATAGATGTTTCCCGGTGATAAAAGTTTTCAAAACTCAGTTCCTTTTCATCGAGTTATATTACAACATCATTATCATTGATATTATCAGATTATATGTGTAATTAAATTTGATTATATTTAATTTATTTTAATTTTGTATGTATTTAAAATTTATTAATATTATAATTAATTTTTGTAACATATAGAAATGTAATTTTATAAAATGGATTTAATTTTTAGAATAATCATAAAAGAATTATCATATAGAAAAAAAATTCATTATTCCTAACAAAATTATTATTTTTGGAATAGTGAAAAGTAATGTTTTTTCGTAAACTAAAATTACATTTCAGTAAATAATGTAATTTTACTATGACATAATTATTAATTTTTTTAATGAAACATAAATATTAATTACTTATATTTAAACAAATTAAAATATTTTCAATCATCTATATATGAAATAATTGTATTTTTTTTGAATAATAATTGAATTACTGGAATTTTTTTTAAATGAAAAACAGATTTAAATTTTAATTAATTAAAATATACTATAATGAGTAATGATTTAAATGATTTTTGAATATTATATATCAATATATATTATTTCAAATAAATATATTTATTATTACATGTCATATTTTTTATGTATGATCATCCCTGTGTTAGAAAACATATTTCTAGATAAACTTTTTTTCCAAAATTCGTTGTTAGATTATTATTAAAAAAATTTCCTAATCTATTCAGGCTTGATTTTTTTCAAATAGATCCAATATATAGAAACATAATAATTTATATTATTTAATATATCAAACATGTTTTTTTGGCCAATATGAGTAGTAAAAAATGTAAAAATTTATTAACGTGGTAAGTGGGTAAATTGGGTGAACTTGGTTAGAACTATGTAATAAGACCATCATTTTAAATATAAAACATTCTAGAAGAATATTATTTTAATAAAATAACAATATAATTTATTTTATGGTTTTGGACTAGTTTTCTATGAATATGACCTATATAATTATATATGTAATGAAGAATACAAAATATCACCCACGTTAATTAAAATTTCATTAATGGGATAACATAGGGAAAAATAATTTTGTGTAAAAAATTTGATTGTAATATTTAGAAATATGAAATTATTTTTTTGGGGGTAAATTATTTATAACATTTGGAAATAATATAATTGAATTAAATGGTGATTAAATGAATATGTAGTAATTATTTTTTGATATAAGTTAAAAAATGATAATAATAATTTAGTGTATATATAAATTGAATTAATTATTTTATTAAATGGATTAACTGTATATATATATATATATAATATTAGAAAGGTATGAGTATGATATACTCTAATTCAATCATTATGATCATTTTTTTATCATCATTGTATATTAATAGTATAAAAATTAACATTAATATTATTTTACTATAATGAATATTTTATGAAATGAAAAAAAATATAAATCATCCTACATTGGGGAAATTTATTTTTAAATAATTATTAATAAAAAATATATTTCATTAATGGGCCAATTTGTCTTTTATAGTCACTATACTAACCCTAAAATAGAAAAAAAAATTACCATCGTTAAGGATAAAATGTATTTTTTCACGTTACATGTGTTTATGTTAAACATAATTTTCCAAAAAAAATAATTTCTATTTGATAAATTGTACTTTATTTTTATATTATGTTGTTCGAAATTATATATTTATGCTTATTTTATTTCAGTATTAATGGAATATTTACGTAGGTTGAAAATATAATTGTGGTGGTGAAAAAATACAAAAAAGAAAGTAGACACAATGGATATGGTAATTAAATGATTAATAAATTTTTTATAAATATTTTCAAGGTCTGTATCAACAATAAATTCCATTGACTTACTTATGTACCTTTTTTGGAATATGTGGTGAGTGTGACTTCACGTTATTGAAATTTTTTAGATTATTTAACTAATGCCTCTCCATAATTTTAAATGGACACTCCCACCACTCACTTATTAAAACCACTCAAGAATAAATGATAAAAAACCCTTAACTGAGTCCCCCCAACATCCATAAACATTTTATATAGTGTAATTTTATCAAATTTACCAACCAAATGGTTTATAATAAGACATTAAAAGGAGGTTCATCTAAGAATGGTAATTCCCACAACAAAAATACTTTGTTTTAATTATTCGTTTATCACGTTCAATTGTGTTTTATCACATAAAATATAATAAATATAGAATATATCACATACTGATCTATTTTTATGTATATTCAATTACATTTATTCTTATCCTTCCCTGTCAAATGAAAAAAATCCAACACCCATATGTATGGTGGACTAGCTCTTCAAAAACTGATGTAATTTTTCCTTCACGGACTATCATATATAGTCATTATGATAAAATTAATGAATTTATATGCTAAATATGACATTATATTAATTATAGAAAATTAATATACGAGAAAATCATTTACCCTTTCTCACTTTAAGGTAATTATATCATCGCTTATGCGTATATATGATATACCGTCTTCATATAGTGATGTAGTTCATTTTTATTGTAAATCATTGAATTAATGTAATAAAAATGTATCTAATGAGTAAATATTATATTTAATAAATTAATATCATAAATTTTAATATTCATAATTATCTTATGAATAGTTACTAATACTTTAATGACAAAACAGACACGATAAAAAAACGCATTTAACACCAATATCCATTGTAATAATAAATGATTGTTAACGAAGATGTGCTATGATATTATAGTTGTATCATATATGATATTATAAATATTAAAAAGGTAATATTTTATATTTATAAAAATTTTAATACTCTTATAGGATGGTTAATATATTGAAAAACTAAATGTAATCTTGAGGTAATGGACTCTACCTCAATTACCTTTTATAGACGAATATTTTAATGTTTTTCAAAAAACATATTTTATTTCATGTATATAATAATACATTACCATGTGATATCATGATTAATTAATAATTATTAGTATTTTAATTTAAAATTTTATTTATTCTATCCAATGTTTTGTATCTTGAATGTTACCATGTGGTAAAAAAATTTATTACTCAATATATTTTCATTGGGTAATATTAAATCATAAATTTCATTTATATTATATGATTATATATGTATTTAATTTTAAATATCTTATGTAGTATTTCTAGTTGTTTTATGCGGGTTAGAAATTTGATAATGTAGTCAAATAATTGGTTAATTCTCACATTAATGCTATAATCGTTGTATGGGTTTCTCATCTCACATTTACCTCAACAATATATATGATATATTCATAACTTATTTCATTTATTAGGGGTATAGAATTCACAAGATATATGTTATATCATAAATACATTAATCTTTTTGGTATTTAAATTTAAATTTTATTTTGTTTCTTATAGGGTAACTATTATTTATAAAATACCAAAGTGGTAATTATTTGTTTTAAAATCTCATTGTTTGACAGGATTATTGTTGGTTGAGTTTATGATGGTAAACTATTATTATCTATATTTATTCAAATTCAAAAATTTTATTATACTATTATTATTTCTAGAGAATACATTTTTTCCTTTAAATGTTTTCCCTTGAATAATAAAATTGAAATATAGAATGTTTTTTGATAAAAAATTATTTTTTTATCTTTTTATTTGAAAATTTAATTTTTTTCAATATCCTTGATTTATAAATTAATTTAAAATTATTTCAAACATTTTAAAAATTATCTATTATTGAAATTTATATCCATGTTTTAGTTTTAGAAAATGTTTCAAAATGAATGGCCCTATAAACATTTGAATGATGTGTATTTTGGATTTGATGAAAAATGTGAAAGAACTCACTATTTTAAGGTACTCAACATGTATCTAATTTCATATAATTTGGAACATTCAATATTTTAATAATTATTCTAAAAATTTTAAACATTATTTTCAATGAAATGTATTTTAGAAATATTTCCTAATTTTTTTAAAAAAAATTCATTTTAAAAATTGAATGGTTATTTTTCGCTATAATTTTTTTATCAATCATTTAGAGAATATTTATTCAGTAAAATCAAAAAACCTCATTACAGTAATACGCCACTGTGGATATGTTAAAATTATTCCTTTCTTAATAATTTTATAAATGTTTTCTGATTAGTATTAATGGGGGTGTACTATATTAATACAGTTTTTTAGTATCATTATGGATGGTTTTTCATTATGTTAATTGATTTGAGAAATTAATGACAGTTTGTATGAATTGTTTTCAATATTATTCATTAAATTTATATTTTTTCTTACCTTTTATATTATAAAATAATTAGAATAAGTATGTGATTGGAAGGGCTTTCTTTAACTGCTTGACGCGTTGGGGTCTCATAAGAAATACTAGCCAATGTATTTGCCTAAGGCCTTACCCGTTTATATAATATGTCTTAGCGTGAGGACACAATGGTATGGTTGCGATGACTGGAATTGAAAATTACATCATTAAGTGATTATCTTTTAATATCTAGGTGATTATTCAATTTTTAAAAAAATATATGGATATGTTTTAATCTCATTTGGTAATTTATTTGACATTATTTTACCATCATTTAATCTGACCATATTTTTACTCAATTAAAAATAATTAACTAGGTTGATTTTTTTCTATTATTTAACTTGACATATTTACAATTTTCCATATATTAATGATTGATTCGACTATAAAAATACCCTTAATAATATTTTTAGCTCATCACACTCTTTTCTTTCATATCCATAGGATTCCATGATGTTTATTATGGTTGACATACAGAGATATACTAATGGGAATTGTGAGGTTCTGAAAAAAATACTATATTATAATATTTAATTAATTTTTAATTATATATTCAAATAAGTATATTTATTATAATCAATAATAAATTATCCAATCCAAAAGGATGCGATTCAGTGTATTAACATCCACTACAATAATGTATCCCTCAGATTTGGGATACTAGGGTTGGGGTATTTACAAAATTCACAAAAACCAAATCCTTCTTCATTTCTATAGCCTTTAATAACAAGTCAAGAATTATTACAGAAAACATTTCCTTATTCAACATGATTGTTTCAAAAATCCCAACAATTTCAAAAAATAGGATGATAGTTGAGGAATCCAATGATAGTCTAAACATTTTTCATTTGAAATGTCTTCAACTTCACCTGTAAACAATGAATCAAATTCTCATCATAAACAGTTTAATAAATGGTATTTAACTCAATGTGAGAGATAAGATCATAATTCTTTTACCACCCTTATATTTTTATAAAATATTTTTTAAAAATTATTCTATTTCACAAATTACTTGTTTTACAAACAACATTGTTTTACAGTGAAACATCAATTTATTTTAGTAATTATTTCAAAAAAATTATAAAATAGCTATTATAATAGAGGGTACGAGATTGATTAAATTAATTTTAAAAATATTTTCTACATAAGTATATTTAATTAATTATTTGGTGGCTAATTAATTAAAATTAAAAATAAAATCCTTATTAAAAAAATAATAATAGTTGTTCTGAAAAACTATTAAAATGGAGACAAGGGTATATTATACTAATAAATAAACAAATAACACTTGTTAGATTTTATCAATGAAATAGATATTCAATATATGGTTTAGAATTCATCTTATTTTTTATATATAATATATAAGATCAAATTCAATTTGATGCATAAAATTTATGTTTTTTTAAAAAATAATTTTTTCTCATTTTGACTATATAATTGTTTAAATTTAGTTTTTATGCTCTTTTAAATTTTATTTGAAAAAATTATATTTTTATTATAAATTAATATATAAATCTTTACATTGGTTGATTTTTTGTATTTTCGTGATTAGTTTCATATTTTGATGAATAATGCTAAAATATTGTATTATAAATGAAAAAAGTTGGTCTTATTAATAAGTTATTATAGTAAATTATAGTTTTTATTATTTTTAAAGTATAACCAAATCAATTTTATTTCATTTATTACAATTTTTGTCATTGTAAAAAATTTCACGTGGAATTTGGATATAAATAAGTTTTCAAAACATTGAGCTTTTTTAGTTTAAAACCCTATTTTCTCACTCTAAATATGATATTAATTTTAAATTAATTTTACCCATTAATGTGTTATAAAAATTGACAAACGGATTCTATAATTATTAATCAAAATTTATAATTTTATTATATAGGTTCTTTTTATTATTAGTAAAAATGACGAGAAACTTTTTTATATTTTTTATTACCATAGTTAAGGGTTAATCATGTATTTATGTTTAAAAATAATATTATAGATTTATTTAGACGACCAAAACATTTTCACCATTTTAATTGGATGATTAATTTTGGTACATAAGAATTAATTTACCTGTTATGTGACCAATTATGGCCTTTTGGATGATTTTATAAACATTATTCTATATAATTCAATGAAGAATCAAACAATTTTTACTCTGGTTTTTATAAAGGGAAATATTATAATAAGGTGAAATATAGGTTATTTTTTATTATAAATATTAATTTGGGATCTAAAACATTTATATTCAATATGGAATTTAATTTTTTATTTCTAGTGAAGAATTAATAATCATAAATAATTACACAATGATGATGTTGTAATTATTAAATTAATGAAAAAATAAATTTAATGATATTATAAATATTTACATAAAAATAATATTAATTAATATTGGTGGTAAACTAATTTCATAGGTCTATATGACATGATAGGTTTATCTAAAATATTATGTGTAGATTTTATATTACCACATTGATTTTTATAATGTCAATGTAATAAACTATTTCAAAATAGACAATAATGAAGATTTATAGAAATTATTTTTTGTTAAAATATTTAAAAACCATAAAAACATTAAATAAGTAGAAGGGGTTGAGATATGATCTGAAATATCATTAAATGGAAAATTATTCAATAATTTACCCTTATTATGTAAAAACTACATCCTCTTATTATTGAAATTTGTTTAACATTGTTATAAATAAAATGGATTAACTGAGTGTTAATAATAATTATGAGCTTTACAATAACACCACATATTTTCTATAATATATTTTTTAGATTACTAATACCTTATAATATAATATATTATAATCATTTTAATTTTTTAATCTATTTTAATGATATTGAATTTATTATAAAATAATGTTTTGAAAAACTCTGAAAGTGACTATCCACTATCTTATTAAATAGAACCTCTTATTATCATTAATTAACACTATAAATCCTATTTATATCAACCAAAACCTATATGAATATACTAAAACATAACCATGTTAATTATAGAATCATTAATTTGTTCATAAATCCATCCATGGATATTCTTTTGTGTAAATCAAATGGAGATACATGAAGAATATGAAACATTCATTAATACCATTTTGTTGTATTTCTTACATAAACAAAGAAATTTAAATATTTAATTTTTATATAAAAACAAAATTATCAACAATATAGTGAGTTTTGTATTTTATGGTTATTAACATAAACTATACATACTTTGATAAAATGGTATACACAGTCATTGTTTGTGTGTATGGTGCAGTATCGCCTCACAATCATATATCATTCGTACGTCCATTAACACATTTAAAATTTTTTAATAATGGAAGATTAATTTATTATATGTGATATATATTATTTCTATGATTTTATTTGGATTCCATAATAATTATAACACACATAACATAATGGTTTACATTTTGTTGAAATATAACAATATTTTTCATGTGTATTGCTGACTACCGACCCGCGAAGCGATGTGATTCATTCACACACTAAATAAAATGTATTTAGAATTGATTTAATAACAATATTAGATAAATATTACATAAAATTATATTTTTAATATTAATATATCATATATTTTTCTCTTTTTTAACAGGATAAGAAAAATAATAGAGTGTTCAGGAATACAAATGGCCCATCGTCTACATTAACGATTTATTTTATTTTATAACTCTAAATTTAATGGATCACCATAAATATATATATTATTAATATATATGATATTAAAGTCATGTTTATAGTTTTGTAGATTATTAAATCATGATATATGTAATAGGACCAAGAATTAAAAGTCAAAATATGTTTGAAAAAAATGTGTTCAATACCTAAAATATAAATTTAACACTAGAAATTTTAATAAAGTAATAATATAAAGCCAAAAAAATAAATATAGGGTATTATATATATAAATATTTTAATATCACAATTTAATTTAGTTTATTTGTTGATATATTTTTGAAAAGATTATATTATTGATAAATAATAGTAAATGCATAATTTTAATTGAGAAGTGTTTTTTGTCTAATTAATTTATAAGATTAAATTGTATTATTATTTTTTGAAAGTATAATTAGATAAATTTTATGAAATTAAATCTAATTTAGGTCATTGGAATCAATTTAACATTAAATTTTGATATATAAATATTTCAATCATTTGAACATTTTCACTTTAAAACCCCTTCATCCCACCTCACCTACGAAATTATTAAAACTTAATTTTTTACATTTATCTTAATTGAATTGTAAAAAATAAATCCCATATTTTTATTTATAAGGTCCAATTCTATTATATATGTTTCTTTATTTTCCATCTTGTATGAAATGTAACTCTACAATTTTATTTATTACCATGGTTAAGGGTAAATAATGTAATTAAGGGTAAAAATATTATTATATATATTAGTAAAT
The DNA here is from genome assembly GCA_963277665.1 of Viscum album. Classification (NCBI taxonomy): domain Eukaryota; kingdom Viridiplantae; phylum Streptophyta; class Magnoliopsida; order Santalales; family Viscaceae; genus Viscum; species Viscum album. The sequence goes on from OY728126.1 coordinate 603,264,571, forward strand.
GTTAATAAAAATTTTACCATTTATATTGGATGAGTGATTTCGGTCCATAATAATTAAATTATTAATTATGTTACCATTTATGCACTTTTTTATGATACTAAGACCTTTATAATATTTAATTCAAAGAATAATCAAACATAATATAATCATATTTTTAAAAAAGATAAATATTTATATATGTTGTTAAATTTTTCAGGGGGTCAACATTTTCTCTTCGTGACTAGATCATGTCCCCATGTGGTAGGAGCTTTCTTAAACCAATATGATGGATATGTGTAGTAATTAAGACATTCACACCGAGAATGACAACACGACACTTTTACTTGGTTCACCACTAAGGTCCACATCCAATGATCATATACCGATAGGTTTTTAGTCATAAATAATTCCACTAATCTTCACTAGCTTTGGATTTCAATAGTGTGGGAACTATCACCCAATCCTAGGCTCACTGCCTATTGTTTGAGGGATACCTCACTGCATTCCTCAAATCATTTCCTTATACTCCGCAGGCTCATTGCCTTGTGAGATTTCAGAATTAGTTTATCTTCATGAAGGTCTCTTCAACATATTGTCATGAAAGTATTTATCTATTTTCATCACAAGACACTTCCTTCATTGATGTCCCATATTGATGCTCACTTATATTTAGATTTCTCATTTAATTAAATTATGCACTACACTACAATTTCTTCTACTTTTTTTTAGAATCATAAACATCAATTATGAAATATTTACATATGTGAAATGTTCCTAATTATGTGGACTATCTCATAATTGCATACCACACATGCTCCACGTACCACACTTGGTCTGCGAACCACGCTTACTCTACACACTATCCCTATTCTGCATACTGCTCCCGCTCAACATACCGCACATTCTCAGCGTATCGTGCCTACTCCACGTTCGATTCCTGCACTATATAATGCCCCTTCCCTACATACCATGCCTGCTCCACATAATTTGTTTACTCTGTATACAATTCCTACTATGAATACCACACCTTTTTCACATACCGAGAATTCTCTGTGTACTACCTTCATGTACCGCCTTCATATACTACCTCAACATTCCACATTTGTCCACCACTTTTTCATACCACCTCTGTGTACTAACTCCATGTATTGCCTTTGCATGTCACAATGGCATAGCGTTTCTTCTTATAGCTTCCAATTCTGCATATTTCCTTCTTTTGGGGGTTATTCCTTCATTTTCCAAAAACCATTTCTTCCTTGTGCTAATTTCATCTTCAGGTTTTTTGAATCCTAACATCTCTTTCATTCCACTTTTTCCTACATAGAATCTCTTTTGTGAACCTAACCATATAATTCCACTTATTTTTTTAGTACTCCGCATACTACATCTTCCTATGTAGAATCTATCCCATGTACCATATTGGGAAATATATGAGTTCTTCCATAATGATGGTATTTTCTTATCGAATTCACTCTAATTTTATGATTGGATTTGTATACAGAATCACTTTTGTGAACCACACCTTTTAATTCCACTTATTTTTTTAGTACTCTGCATACTACATAATCCTATGTAGAATCCCTCATGTGTACCATATTCGGAAATATATGAGTTCTTCCATAGTGACGATATTTTCTTATTGATTTTTCTCAAATTTAATGATGGTATTATCACTCTTTATATATGCAAATAACTCCTCAAATTTTTCTAATCAGTTTTACCCAAATTTTCAAGGTGGGACAATATTCACAAAAAAATGATCTCCATCCATGTACAAATATCCTCTTCTGCAATCTATTACCATCCTACGAACTTATAATCTTTAGTGTGTACCGTTATGCATCTGTGTACCGTAAGACTGTTGGTCTACGTACTACATCTCATTGACCAATGGGGAGCCACCATGGGTACCACAACTCCTTCTACAGCGAACCCATTTTGGTACTGCGACCCATTCCATGAACCGTACCACATTCCTTTCCTATAACATTGTACACAATCGCGAACCATTCTATGAAATGGTATGTGGTCCATGTTATTAGGTACTCAGTTTTATACCTTTTCTGATTTCCATTGTCATTATACATATCGTTACATCCTATGCTTAAATCCATCAATTTCCAAAAACAAATCATAATTTGGAGGTCCATGAATTTGGAAAACAATGTGAAGCAACACTAACTTAAATATATTCTTTGGGAAGAACACCAATTCTCTTTCATATTCTAATGGATTCTTCAATAGTCAATGGTTTTTATCATGAACTATATCCAACATGATATATACTCTTTGAATGATCAGTTTTAGTATCATCAGATTATCTTGGGAATGTACCACAACATCCTTGCCTTCCAGCAACACTAGTCTTTCTAGTCAACATAGATTATGACTAGAATTATCTTCTCATCTTTATATGACCATTCCTAAATCTACAAATATCAACATGATCCCTCATAAAACAATTTATGTCCTTTCATGTAGGCTCTTTCATGGTCTCTTTGAATAATGAGATGTAGCATGATCAACTTATAACTCCATGCAATTAAACACTATCTGAGATGGTTCCATTGTTGTAGATAATGTATCACCTTTGATACATGTACATTGAACATAATATTAGTTCAACAATCATCTGAATTATACTCTCTATTAACTTTGATGTTCCACTTCACCTCTTTGATTATTTTGACACTTATTGAAAAATATTGTCAAAAAATACAATATCCACACACAAATAGGTTCCATAAATTCCTTCATGAGTCTTATGATTTAAAATGATTCAATGTGATATGGGATACTTTGAGATGTTTAATGACTATTTTACTCAAGAATAATAATTTTGATATTTTAATGGAATTTTGATTAGGGGAAATTAGATAACCATTTTTCAATAAAAACTTACATTATTCTCTACTTAATAATGACCATTTTCAATAATTAGTACCAATTTTACACTCTTGGGTACTCATGTTTTTTAGAAAATAGTTTTTAAAAATAATGTCATTATTTATCTCTTTAGTCAGATAACCTTTTTTCATCTAAAAACCTGTATTATTTAAATGTTTTCAAAAAAAATATATATAATGATTTTGTGAAGACCTTTTTACACTTTTTTCTTTTACTTCTATTTGAAAAATAATAATATTTTCACTTTATGAAAATAGAATGTTTCTATTAATTTAACAATAATAAGGTAATTTTCTTTTTTACATCGTACAACAAGTACAGATTTAATCACCTTAATTTCATTGAAGAATCGATTTCATGTGTGAAAATTTACTTCTTATAGAAAATGTTTTAAAATGTTATATTCAATTAAAATGGGTTTAAAATGTTTTTTTCATAATAAAATGATATTTTTTCTAAATAAAAGTTTTAAAATATCAGTTTATACTATTTTTATTTTTAATCAATAGAAAAAATTTATTTTTACAATAATTTGGATTTGTTTTGTTGATACCATCCTTATTCTTCCTCTTGATGGTTTATTATTTATTTGACCAAGGATAGTACTCATATTCACTTATATTAATCATTTATTATTCCCCTTAAAATATTCAATCTATTATAATCATTGAACATTAAATTTTCCCTAAAAATCCATTTCATTAATCATAGATATTACTATTTCTTAAACCATATTCATTTTTACACACATTGTCTACATTAAATGTTATTTGAATATTTGGTGAAATATTGATAATTCATAATTTTGTATTCAATATAGATATTTTATAGGGTATAATATTTATTTTTATATTCGATATGATGAATTAAATTTACTCGTAATGGCGAGTGGAGCCAAGACATTATATATCTCCTTGATGAATTGATAGGTTCTCATGGGATAAAACAGTTGTCAAAAATTAATGTGTTTTAATCCATGGTTTTAAAATATCATGTTAAAGGTATTGATGGTATAGGTTTTCATATTCCTAAGACATGATTCCCATTTTGAAACAATTACCATCATATTATTTTCAGTTATTTTTCATCCATGAGATTTGTAGTTTACATATCTATGGATAAATTTCATTTTCAGTTCCTTTATAAAATTTAATATGTTTTGGTTTCTCAACATTCAATATTTTTTCATTATAGAGTTATTTTAATAGTATTTATTTTTTTATTTACTACGTTTCCATATTTTTTATTAAATTCCTTCATCGATTATTGTTTATAAGGAACATGAGATCATTTATTTAAAAGCCATAATTATTATTCTCATTGATTCATAATTTATTCCTCTATATGTTTTCTTTTGTGATCATTTGATGTAACCATTTTTATGTTTATTTACCCATGAATCCTCGAAGTGTAATATGTAAGATATTCAGGTATTTTCCAAATAGATTATAATTATTTTTGAAATTATTTAATTCGACTGAAAAAATTACATTTTAATTATTATATTATATTTTAATAAAATTATATTTTATTTATCTATTTATTAATACTACTAAACCTTTATTATTTTGATATTTGATTCCTTGTAATCATGTCAATGTATTAGTATCAGACACTTGCTATTGGGTATCTATGGTTGGGGTGCTATAATTTGTATCTGATGAGGATTAGTAAAATCCTTGGTAACTATATTTATGAAAGAATGGGTTGGAGGACATATCCCTAAGGTATAATTTTAGTTTGAGTATCGAGTAAAATTATAGAATTTGGGTAAGGTAGAGATTATTTGGGTCTTTCTAGATTATATCCTTGTCTATATACTACAAGTGGTTTTGGATCTTCCATAGTTGTACATAAGAGTAATAAGTCTGACATTGTGTTCTATACCTGAATCGAGGTATCCAAGTAAATAAAAATGGGATCTACTACACACCAAGTTTGACACTCCCAAGAGATTTTCATATGATAATACATGATATATTTAGAAACATAAATGACCTGTTTGAATGGATAATGAAATTGAATTACTGAGGATAATCCTATGGTGTTTTATATTTAAAAATACGATATCGTTATTTATAAATAAAATATATAATTATACATTGTTATCACTATGATTTTTGTTTGTCATAAAATTCTTTCATATTTTGGTTTATGTCTATAACAAGAATGATTAATGTTAACATTGGACATGAAGGAAAAGGTAGTAAAAATGGGTAACCTAATGATGTGTTGATAGTAGTTATGGATATCATGATTTTTAAAAATAATTTTTTCCAAAATATGATTAAATATAAATACCTAAACAAACTCTTTAACACACTAAAAAGATATGTATGGAGGTTTTTAAGAGAAATAGTAGTGAAGACTATATAAGAATGAAGGATTGATTTCTGACATTTGATAAGTGTATAAGGATACACCAATTAATGTCTCTCAATGTAACAATAAAAATCATTATGTATGGGAAATAAAGTCATAATGAAAAATATTACTGAGGAAAAATGATGAGTAAAATGGAAAAAAATAAATCTATTCCTAATAAATCTATTACTGTTCTTTTATCATAAGTGTGGGGAACCAAGGCATTAAAAAATTCAATACCCCCATCTAGGGTATAAACTCTATACCATGGAAGGATCTATGTAAAAAATGTGGATGAATAATTTATTTATTGGGTTTGTATTAAATACCCTTGTTAAAATTCATTTTCAAGGATCTACATCATATTTATTTTTGAAGTTATATTAAAAATATATTAAAAAATGGAAACATGTAATACTAGAGTGAAAAAATAAAATCTAGAAGTTTCTCTGGACATGAACCCTTATCTAAAGTACAATAAGCTTTTCATTAAACCCACATACCCACACAATGCCCTGGTTAATTTTTCATTTTTTACATGACAATTTTGATGAATAAATGTTAATGATGAACCAATAGTATTTCATTTGAGGATTATATATTAATATATGAACCATATATGTTTAAAAATATAGTTAAAGACAAATAGTTAGACTTTTCACTCATTTGTGGGCCTTGGGATACTTTAAAATTTTCTTTTAGCACTTTATGAATCAAAATATTATTGGTAATTAGTTTCAAGGAGAAAACGAATGAATGAGAATTTGATCAAAGAACAAGAAAAATTTAATATTCATAATATAAAATATTAAAATAAAAGTCAATTATATTTTCTTATATTCTTAGGCATTACAAGTGTTCATCAACACTAGGAAAAATATCATCAAATTTTTTTTATAATACCTTAATTTATATTGAAATGATGTCTTCGAAATCATCAAATATTTTTTGATTTGTAGCAGTCATATTTTTATTAATCATTCAATTTTTTAGGATTGATAAACTCATTCAACCTCAAAAAATCTTTATTCTCCTCCTCTGAGTATGTATCTCTACTTCCCACAGATGCCCCCCTTATTAGATACCAAATAAAATGTTAGTCCATGTGAACTTTAAACATCCCAGTCTATCATTACTAGAGGATGTTTTAAAAATAATTATCATGATGTGGGATTTCAACATAAGAAATATTAAACAATATATCACCAGGATCATGTTTAAATTGCACAGATGAAATTTTCTTAAGGTGGGGAGTATGTAACACCACACAATTCTAAATTAAGAGCCTTTTATTTGATAGAACATATAGCATGTGACAACAAGTTCCTAAGGGAATATAATATTCAGATACATTATAAAAAAATTTAATATTTAAAATTGATTTTATATATTAAAATTCACAATATATTGAGTTAGTGTGAATTACAAGAACGAGAGACCATCAACGATGGAATGTGTTATACACACAACTCGGTTTTACATAACAATTAAATATTATTAAAATTATTATTTAATATAAAATAATTTAACATAGATATTATGTTAGCAGTAATCAATAGTATTAATAAATAAGGAAAATTTATGGTTTATATATATATAATTAATACATTGGATACCAATTAATGATAGACGGGCAGAAGAATTAATTGGATATAAAAAATATTATCATATTTACATATCCAAAGAGGTTTTGTCTTAATAAAAATAATTAAATAAAATGATTTAATGATTTTAATGCAAATTAGGTTTTATATATTCAATAAATGATTTTTTATATTTATTCACTGTGCTTCTTTGTAGGGACCCGAAGCTTGACGTACATGAACATTACATTACTTTTGCGGAATACTTAATACATAACAAAAAAAGACACACAAGGACCACAATAGTTTAGTGTCTTTGGAAACTTGGAATGTAATCTTCTAATCGCGGTGAAAGATCTTCAACATCTCCCATAAAGATCTTCCCCATTTTTTATTACCTAAAACCTTTATTTATATCCTGGGGAAAAGAAAACATAAAAAGGGTGATCTCAAATGCTCATTAAGGGTAATCATGGATAAAATAAAACATACCATATACATTTGAACTTAAAAACATGAACATAATGTTTAAACATCAAAAGCTTGAGCAATGACATAAAACATAGAAGTACATATGGCATAGATCATAAAGAAACATTAATAATGATAAAATAGAATGGTAATAAAACATGTAATTGTGGAAACCATTAATCACATGATATGATTTCCATATTAGCCAAGGCATTGCTACCAAGACAATCTTAGTGGACAAAGTCCCTTTCTGAATCGAGTTCACTCGTCATTCCAGTCCTGTATTACTGAACCGGTTTAACTTGCCATTTCATCCATGTCTATCTCATGAGATATAAAACTTTACCCAATTAATTGTAGGGAGATATAGATCCCACCAATCTCATAATGAAATCATTCTTACTTGTTCCACAAAATAAACTTAAAACATTCATCATAACCCAAAGAATAAAATGGGTTTCATAAACATCATTCCATCATAACATAATCCTTATAAAACAAATGGATATCATTTCATCATAATAAAAGTAAAACCATGTAAATAAAAGAGACATTATACTTGAAACATACAAATATGAAATAATGTCATCTTAGATGGAAAATGGTTTTGATAAAACACTTGAAATGAATTCTTAAGGAAAATATCATTTCTTCTTCAAAATCATTCCCTTTTTACAAAATGTCATGAAATTTTAAAAGAAAATTATTTTGTTGAAAATAGTCATGAAATATTTTGGAGGAAGTTTCATAAAAATAAGGCTTTATAAAACCGTAAAAATCCATTCATGCCGTATAAGTTAAAAAAAACATTCTTATCGTACTTTTACCGGAAAAGTCAAAAAGTACCTCGTAACGTAAACAAAAGAAAGATTACTTACATACCATGTAGTAAAAGTCAAAATGTGTAAAAAGGACATTAAAAATACATAAAAACACTTTTAGAAAACATGGACATGGATGATAACAATAACCCCAGTAAATACTTATGTATAAGCAATATCGGATAAAAAAAATGAGATTTGAAAAATTATCCCTTACCTTTGGTCTGATATGCTTTGTACATATCCAAACCTGCTGTATAATGATTTAAATAATGTCATTGACTTATTACAGAATCATATTCATTGTTATTATATCAGATATGATTCACTTATGACTTTATATTACCCGTTCTTTTGTAAATTCCATGTTAAAGAGTGTTTTGGGTAAAATCGTTTCATTTGTCGTCCGTGTTTTGACTTTTAATTATTCATATGGTTACTTAGATCATGATTACATAATTCTAGAATATAAAACATGATTTATATATAACATATATTCATAATATACATATATATAATAGATCAATAAATGGAAAGAAATACACCGTTCATGGAGACGGTTGGCCGTACGTACACATGAACGCTGTTTTCGTTTCCTTATTGAATTGAATGGAATTAAGTAGATGACTTAAATATATATATAAATAAATCCAGTAGCATTATTATGTCATATATTCTATGATTACTTATTATATATACTTTATAATCATTCTTGAATGGTTATCATGGAGAGTGAATCTCATCGCGTCGTGGAGACGGTATTCCGTACGTACGCACGAGCGATGATATCATTCCCATGATCGTCGAATTTTATTAAAGTGTATGTATAATATTAAATAATAAATATCAATTTACAATAATCATATATATTCATTAATTTCACCATTATACACATCCATGTAAGGTGGTGGTGGAAAATAGATTACACCACGGCATGGAGATGGTATTCCGTACGTACGCACGCGCGGTGATTTCATTTTCTATAGGATGGATAGATGGTGAAACATGGTTGTTTCATACTTATAATAATATATAAGTATATGATTGATACTGATGTTATTACTTCATAATGAAAAAACTAAATAATAATAAGTTGAAGAAGAAAGAAAATTGAAAGAATCGGTAACGGATATTACCTCTTCTTTGACACGCCTCTTTGAATCCTCATCTTTGGGTACTAAAAGTGGTCTTTTAAGAAGACCAGGACCTCTAGGATGTTTCTAGGTAAGTTGATAAGGGAAATGGGCAGGGTTTGGCCGAGCTTAAATGCTCAAATTGGTGTGAGGAAGAGAGGGAGGAGGTTTCCTTTTATAAGGGAGGAGAGGGGCACCTTTGGAAATCTTAAAAATATAAATTTATAATAAAACTAACCCCACTTAAAAACCTCAAAAAATGACTCACATTAGAATCTAATATGATATAGGGTTTTAATCTCATCAACCAATAAAATTTAGACATGTTAGGAAATTATTTTAAACATTATCAACTTGATTTATCCTTACTTAATCAATTTAACTTTTTTTGTGGTAATAAAATTCTAAATTTTAAATTATAACAAAAAATCACTTATTTGTTGTGAATTTTCCATAATTGGATAATATATAACATTTTATACCATATAAATTTAAGTTTATAATTTTTAAATATTTTTGTGATTTTTAAACAATTTTATAATTTGTTATTTTTATAAAATAACAATAGTGTCAATTTAGACACTATCCATTTATATGAATTTAAATAAAACATATAGATAATATATGTTAGAAATAAAAGCTTTAATAGATTAATAAAAGTCCATATGTATCTAGAAAATTAGTGGAGGACATTAAATAGTTCATATAATATTTATATTTTTATTTTTAAAACCATTTATTTGGTTTATCTCTTAATAAAATAATTACTACAACATTTTTGTATAATTATTTAATATACTTATTTTTTTAATAAAAATTAAAAATAAAATCCTATGATGAAGATAAATCTATTACCTTTCACAATAATACTTTTAATAGAAATTATCATCTTAAATTCACTATATTTAAATTGTTATATTTATTAAATTATGAAGGTGACAACTTTGGCATCATTTAAAATAAAAATATATAAGTGTTATAATCACTTTTATAAGACTCAAAAAGGTTATATATTTGGTCAATTTATGATTATGGTATAGAGATACACTAAAAATAAGTTTTTTTCAGGTTTGTGGGCCTTTTAATGGGTATTATTATTTCAATAAAAACTATATTACTGATTTTTCACTTAATAAATAATTTCTACATCATTAATGTATCACCATTAATGATAATTATTTAATCCCTAAAAAATCTAAATAAATTATCATGATGTAGATAATTTTATTAGATTTTTGGAGACTATTCATGTTCGAAGTTTTATGATGTTTATCACTAAATTAAAATTATTATACTTATAAGATTTAAGAGAGTGACATGTTGTCACTTTCTTTGGTTTTAATAATAATTAAATTATTTTCCTGGTCAAATGTCTATAAAATGAATATAATCAAACCCTTAGGTGATATGGTTTGACTTTTAGTCATCCAATATAATTTCGTAATGTGTTAGGGTAATTTTATAATATTATATTCACCCTTAATTACCCGATTTACCTTTAACTATGGTAAATAAAATTTACCGTAGTTACTATTCATAATTCCCAAAAATAAAAAGTAGCCTATTAACATAATTCGGACCCACTGATTCCAAATATGGAATCCATTTGTTCAAATTCAATACACAGAAGTTGTAGAAATTAAGTTAAAATTAAACCCGTTGTCGAATGAAAATGAGTTTTTGTTTAAAACATTGCAAAAGATTGAATTGATTTAACCTACGAATTCAATGTAAAATCAATGCTAATGACATAAATTATATTAAATGGTAAAAATATATTCTATTTATACTTTAAAACCATTAAATATTATAATTTAACCACATATGTTATTACGATGAAAAAAGTTGTTTTAAATTAAAATATAGCGTGTTTTTACTATTCATTAAAATATGAAAGTTATCAGAATAATATGAAAAATTTATCCAAGGTAAAATTTTATATCCTGATTCCAAAGAATAATTTTATTTTGTAAAATTGAACTTATAAACATGTCAAAAACTAGATTTAATGTGGCTGCTCCATTGAAAGGCGGCAAAACTACATTTTTTGAAAAATACTTATTTTACCCAAATTTTTTTTTTCTTATACCATGTTCTAGAAAATGTGGAAGATGAATAATAATGTTATAAAATTAAAAATTTAGTTAATAATATTCATAACGGCTAGTACATAATAATATTATAATAATATATCGTTGTTTAGTAAAACTCAGTATTGCGTACAACACACGCTATCGAGGAAGGTCGCGATTGCGTGTAATGCAAGCCAAGTCAGGGTTGCATGTAGTGCACGACTCCTTTGTTGCTGCGTATAACAAAATACATTGAATATATATATATACTCAATGTTTCGAAGAATAACTACTATCAAACAAACATGAAATTGTGTGTAACACGATCTATGATTAGTGTTGCGTATACTGCAAGCTAATACAGTGTTGCGTATAGTGCAAGATAATCTTGGTGTATCGTACAACAGAAGATATGAAAGAAATTAAAAAGAATATATCTTATAAAATCTCGGGTTATTACATTCTACCCCCCTTAAAATGAATTTCGCCCTAGAAATTCGTCGGGGTTATAAATGGTTTTCTACTTGAAAGTTTCTTTAATTGAAACCCATATCGTAAAAAGGAATATCAAAACTTATCTTTATAAACTAAAGTACGAAACGTAACAGTTAACCAAATAAACTAATCATTGGGTTTCCACATAGGATAACATATGTGAAAATATGGATATGGAAGAGAAATCTAACCATCATGTTCTGACAGAGAGTGGTAGAGAACAGGCTATGAAAAAGAAAACAATCACAAAGCCATAGATTTGTGATGATCTAAGGTACCATCTGATTCATCAGATATAAGGTCACTAATACAACATTTTTGGTTTTCAAGATCATTTCCCTAAAGTTGATGAATTAAAAGAAATACCTACATGATTTTGGTACAATCTCACTGTTGTTCGTGAATTGAACAATTTCCACTTCATCCCTTAATGAAATGAAGTTGAATTTGTTATTCATGATGTGTTAGCAGATCATGTGATAGAATGATGGGTCATTCCATCTGTTTCAAAAAAAAGGTTAGCAAAAGTTATAAGTCCATCATCTGTTTAGATTAATCGTATATGGTTCCAAAAATGAACTTATACTTCATATATCATACCGCTTAATAAAATAAAACTAGTTCTTACTAACCAGGGACTTCCTGTAGGCTAGTGGTAGGCGATAAAGGAAAGTCGCACTTCGGTTGTGGGTTCGATTCCCATAGCCTTGTCCGATGTGATGGGCTGTCGCGAGTCCTGCAGGTTGTCCTTTTTCTAAAACTACATTACTATAACATCCCATCAATAATATTGAAAAAAGTTATATCCTTAAACAATACTAACTTATGTCCAACATAATCCATTCCAATCTTTAGGCTTATCTAAAATACTTCGGTCCAAGCTCATAGTATAAAGAAAATGATTACTTGAAATGTCACATAACAATCACGTGAATGCCATCATTTATCCCCCATATATCATAAGATAAATCTTGTTGATCAAATTACAAACATGGGAATACCTTAATCATGTATTCTCTTCAAAAATGAATACCCATTTAACCTTAGTGAAAACATGAATGCTGTCAAAAGTTAACTCTTTCCACATACCAAAATCACAAAATTTCTATATAATCAAACCATAATATCACTTAGTCCTTATATCAGTCATGAGCTCATGAATACAATCAAACATCTCATTATCTTCTTATCCCTTCATTATGCACATATCATTTACTTTCCAAAAATATCTGAATAACCTTCCATGGTTACCGGTACTATTCAACATATACTTTCATATACATTAGGAAAAACGATAGTGTAACAATCCTTATATGATTCTTTATTCCATAGTACCATACATTATTCTTTATAAACATACAATCATTCCACTAACTTCTTAAACCACTAGCTGAGCTTCATCATTTATTTCATCTCATATTTCATTTGTAGTCTCTTCATCATCATCCACATAAATACTACCTATATGACCATGCTGATTCTCTTCATGAGATTTTCCCGTAGGGAATTGGTTTGCATAATTCCCATACATTCCACATTTAAAAAATCTAATCATTTTTGATGTCGTAGAAATACCCTTATCCTTGTCCATGGTGTTAACTGAACCGTTTTCTTTTCACTTGCTGGCTTTGTGTCCTTATTTTCCGCACCCAAATCATCTTCCAGTTCCTTTGAAACAATCTCCCTGATGCCTCTTCCCACATGATTTACATGAGGGAAATTGAACTTTCTTTCCTCTATGATCATCATGAAACTCCATCTTTCTCTTATTATCTGAGTCGGGAAACTTACCAAAGTTGAGATTATTGATCATATTATGATATTTCTGATTAGGCATAATAATGATGTTCGGACTTCCAAATCCCGTTTCATTTGGTTTCTCATGAAGAATATTATTCCATTGTCCATCATATCCTCCATTATCGTGAATCTTCCTGTTTCCAGCCATTTCCTAAAACCCAAAAAGAATAGTGTGAGAGGAAAAAATCATGCTAGGGAAAACAACATAGTAAAGGGGAATTACACTCAATATCTAACATATTAGGTTAAATTCTATGATCGTTACCGTAGTTCTAGGACTATATCCTATATGTATACTTATCCTTAGAGATATCCCTAGATATACCTTAGAAATATCTCTAGGTATCTCACTAACGTTTTCGCATCCTAGTTTCCAAAGGTTGAATAAACCTTTCCTATGATACCAAATGTAGGGACCCAAAGCTTGACGTACATGAACATTACATTACTTTTGCGGAATACTTAATACATAACAAAAACAGGAACACAAGGACTGTAATAGTTTAGTGTCTTTGGAAACTTGGAATGTAATCTTCTAATCGTGGTGAAAGATCTTCAACATCTCCCATAAAGATCATCCCTTTTTTTCTTACCTAAAACCATTCTTTATATCCTGGGGAAAACAAAACATAAAAAGGGTGAGCTCAAATTCTCATTAAGGGTAAGCATGGATAAAATAAAGCATACCATATACATTTGAACTTAAAAACATGAACATAATGTTTAAACATCAAAAGCTTGAGAAATGACATAAAACATGGAAGTAAGTATAGAATAGATCATAAAGAAACATTAAGAATGATAAAATATCATGGGAATAAAACATGTAATTGTGGAAACCATTAAGCACATGATATTATTTCCATATTAGCCAAGACATTACTGCCAAGACCATCTTAGTGGACAAAGTCCCTTTCTGAATCGAGTTCACTCCTCGTTCCAGTCCTGTATTACTGAACCAGTTTAACTTGCCATTCCATCCATTTCTATATAATGAGATATAAAACTTTACCAAATGAATTGGAGGGAGATATAGGTCCCACCCATCTCATAATGAAATCATTCTTACTTGTGCCACAAAATAAACTTAAAACATTCATAATAACCCAAAGAATAAAATGGGTTTCATAAACATCATTCCATCATAACATAATCCATATAAAAAAATGGATATCATTTCATCATAAGAAAAGTGAAACCATGTAAATCATAGAGACAAAATACTTGAAACATACACATATGACATAATGTCATCTTAGATGGAAAACGGTTTCGATAAAACACTTGAAATGAATTCTTGAGGAAAATATCCTTTCTTCTTCAAAATCATTCTCTTTTTACAAAATGTCATGCAATTTTAAAAGAAAAAGATTTTTTTGAAAATAGTCATGAAATATTTTGGAGGAGGCTTCATAAAAATAAGGCTTTATAAAACCGTAAAAATCCATTCGTTCCGTATAAGTTAAAAAAACATTCTTCTCGTACTTTTACAGGAAAAGTCAAAAAGTACCTCGTAACGTAAACAAAAGAAAGATTCCTTACATACCATGTAGTAAAAGTAAAAATGGGTAAAAAGGAAATTAAACATACATAAAAACACTTTTAGAAAACATGGACATGGATGATAACAATAACCCCAGTAAATACTTACATAGAATCAATCTCGGATAAAAAAATGAGATTTGAAAAATTATCCCTTACCTTAGGTCCGATATGCTTCGTACGTATCCAAACCTCCTATATAATGATTTAAATAACGTCATTGACTTATTACAGAATAATATTCATTGTTATTATATCACATATGGTTCACTTATGACTTTATATTACCCGTTCTTTTGTAAATTCCATGTTAAAGAGTGTTTTGGGTAAATCGTTTCATTTGTCGTCCGTGTTTTGACTTGTAATTATTCATATGATTACTTAGATCATGATTACTTAATTCCAAAATATAAAACATGATTTATATATAATATATATTTATAATATACATATATATAATAGATCTATAAATGGAAAGAAATACACCATTCATGGAGACGGTAGGTCGTACGTACGCATGAACGTTGTTTTCGTTTCCTTATTGAATTGAATGGAATTAAGTAGATGACATAAATATATATATATATACATAAATCCAGTAGCATTATTATGTAATATATTTTATTATTACTTATTATATATACTTTATAATCACTCTTGAATGATTATCATGGAGAGTGAATCTCATCGTGTCGTGGAGACGGTATTCCGTACGTACGCACGAGCGATGATATCATTCCCATAATCGTCGAATTGTATTAAAGTGCATATATAGTATTACATAATCAATATCAATTTACAATAATCATATATATTCATTACTTTCACCATTATACCCATCCAAGTAAGGTGGTGGTGGAAAATAGATTACACCACGGCGTGGAGACGGTATTCCGTACGTACACACGTGTGGTTATTTCATTTTCCATAGGATGGATAGATGGTGAAATATGGTTGTTTCATAATTATAATAACATATCAGTATATTATTGATACTTATGTTATTACTTCATAAGGAAACAACTAAAGAAGAAGAAGTTTAAGAAGAATGAAATTTGAAAGAATCGGTAACAGATATTACCTCTTCTTTGACACGCCTCTTTGAATCCTCCTCTTAGGGTACTAAAAGTGGTCTTTGAAGAAGACCAGGACCTCTAGGATGATTTTAGGGAAGTTGATAAGGGAAATGTGCAGGTTTTGACCGAGCTTAAAGGCTCAAATTGGTGTGAGGAAGAGAGGGAGGAGGTTCCCTTTTATAAGGGAGGAGAGGGGCACCTTTGGAAATCTTAAAAATATTAATTTATAATAAATCTAACCCCACTTAAAAACCTCAAAAAATTACTCATCTTCGCATATAAGATGAGATAGGGTTGTAATATCATCAAACAATAATATTTAGACATGTTAGGAAATTATTTTAAACATTATCAACTTGATTTATCCTTACTTAATCAATTTAATTTTATTTGTGGTAATAACATTCTAAATTTTAAATTACAACAAAAAATTACTTATTTGTTGTGAATTGTCCATAATTGGATACTTTATAAAATTTTAGACCATATAAATTTAAATTTATAATTTTTAAATATTTTTGTGATTTTTAAACAATTTTATAATATGTTATTTTTATAAAATAACAATAGTGTCAATTTTGACACTATTCATTTATATGAATTTAAATAAAATATATACAGAATATGTGTTCGAAATAAAAGCATTAATAGATTAATAAAATGACATATGTATCTATAAAATTAGTGGGTCACATAAAATAGTTCATATAATATTTATATTTTTATTTTTAAAAATCATTTATTTGGTTTATCTCTTAATAAAATAATTACTACAACATTTTTGTATAATTATTTAATATACTTATTTGTTGCATAAAAATTAAAACTAAAATCATATGATAAATATAAATCTATTAAATTTCACAATAATACTTTTAATCGAATTTATCATCTTAAAATCACAATATTTAAATTTTTATATTTATTAAATTATGAAGGTGATAACTTTGGCATCATTTAAAATAAAATAATATAAGTGTCATAATAACTTTTATAAGACTTAAAACGGTTATATATTAGGTAATTAGATTATTATGGTATACATATACACTAAAAATAAGTTTTGGTCAGGTTTGTGGGCCTTTTAATGGGTATTATTATTTCAATAAAAACTACATTACTGATTTTTCACTTAATAAATAATTTCTGCATCATTAATGTATCACCATTAATGATAATTATTTAATCCCTAAAAAATTTAAATAAATTATCATTATTTAGATAATTTTATTAGATCTTTTGAGAATATTCATGTTTGAAGTTTTATGATGTTTATCACTAAATTAAAATTATTATACTTATAATATTTAAGAGAGTGACATGTTGTCACTTTCTTTGGTTTTAATAATAATTAAATTATTTTCATGGTCAAATGTCCATAAAATGAATCTAATCCGACCCTTAGGTGATATGGGTCTACTTTTAGTCATCCAATAGAATTTTGGCATGTGTTAGGGTAATTTTATATTATTATATTCACCCTTAATTACCTGATTTACCTTTAACTATGGTAAATATAATTTACCGTAGTTACTATTCAAAATTCCAAAAATAAAAAGTAGCCTATTAACATAATTTGGACCCACTGATTCTAAATATAGAATCCATTTTTTAAAATTCAATACACAGAAGTTGCAGAAATTAAATTAAAATTAAACCCATTGTCAAATGAAAACGGGTTTTTGTTTAAAACATTGCAAAAGATTGAATTGATTTAACCTTGGAATTCAATGTAAGATCCATGCTAATGACATACATTATATTAAATGGTAAAAATATATTCTATTTATAATTTAAAACCATTCAATATTATGATTTAACCACATAAGTTATTATGATGAAAAAAGTTGTTTTTAATTAAAATATAGCGTGTTTTTACTATTCATTAAAATATGAAAGTTATCAGAATAATATGAAAATTTTATCCAAGGTAAAATTTTATATCCTGATTCCAAAGAATAATTTTATTTTGTAAAATTGAACTTATAAACATGTCAAAAACTATATTTAAAGTGGGTGCGCCATCAAAAGGCGGCAAAACAACATTTTTTGAAAAATACTTATTTTACCCGAAAAAAATTATTTTGTTCTTATACCGTGTTCTAGAAAATGTGTAAGATGAATAATAATGTTATAAAATTCAAAATTTAGTTAATACTATTCATAACAGCTAGTTCATAATAATATTATAATAATATATCGTTGTTTAGTAAAACTCGATATTGCGTACAACACACGCTATCGAGGAAGGTCGCGATTGGGTGTAATGCAAACCAAGTCAGGGTTGCGTGTAGTGCACGACTCATTTGTTGCTATGTATAACAAAATAAATTGAATATATATGTATATATATATACTCAATGTTTCGTAGAATAACTACTATCAAACAAACATGAAATTGTGTGTAACACGATCCAGGATTAGTGTTGCGTATACTGCAAGCTAATATGGTGTTGCGTATAGTGCAAGATAATCTTGGTGTATCGTAAAACAGAAGATATGAAATAAATTAAAAAGAATATATCCTATAAAATCTCGGGTTATTACATTCATAGTCATAAGATATGAACAAACTCAATTTTACACATAAAAACCAATATTTTTATAAAGGAAATTTTACCATTTTTTAATAGAGAACTCATTTAAAATATTAATTTGGACTCTTTAATTGATATAATATGAAATAATAAAATTAATATACGAATTAAAAAACATTGATTTGGTTTTTGTGACTTTTTGTTATTTTTTGAAGCATTTCTGTGTTTTAATGAATAGTTAAAAATTATGAATTTTATTTCAAATATGTTTTTTCAAATAATTTATGTATAATATTAAATAATATTTTATATAGGTTTGAAATTATAATTATATTTTAGTTTTATAAATTAATAAAATTTATTTCATTGTAATCAATATGAATTTGAAATTTATTATAAAAAAATATCGAAATTTTGGACGTTTAAACTTTAAAAATATAGATTGTCGTCCCCCGTGCAATATTAAATTTAAATTTATTTCTAACAACTAAATGATTGTAATTTTAAAATTAGGATTAATTTTTTTTTATTCATGATAATTTATTACTTGTTAAATGGTTAAATTTATTTTTTACCAAAAAATTTAATGTGTGTAATTAAAAATAATTATAATTACTAAGGAAAAATTAACATTAATAAATGAATACTCAATTAACCTAAGTGCCCAACTGACCTAGAAAATTGTCTAAACCTAGATTTTTAACATGAAATGACTATGATACTTCCATTTGGGAGATTATTATTTTTATATCCTTTTTGTGTTACAAAAGTGGGTACTCTTAAAATATTTTTAGAAATAACTAGTGAGTCCTTTTCCTCCCTTACAAACTAACACCACCTCTACCCATTCCTCAATACTATCAAACCACATAGGATTAGAATCTATCTATCCATATATATTCCCAAAATTCCTCTAATATATATTAAATCCTATATTTTGGAATAAATTCATCCAAATAAGACTTTGGTAAAAACAAAAAGAAGTTACCCAATGAAGACGACACGTCCTTTCTTGGGATCTCTTATTTTATATCCATTCTCCAACCTGTCAAAACAAATAATATTATGGTTGTATAAAAAATGTATTATAAATATTATTTTATTTTGATATTATTTTTTATAACTATACTTATATACCTTTCTATCTAATGGGTAACAAACATATAATTATTTTGTACGGTGAACTACTGTCTCACGAAATGATGATTCTTAAATTTTATTTCACAACATATCATGGTGGCCATAATGATAGGAAATATTTTTTATATGTGATATATATTATATATATTATATTTATAAACTTATTTCATCCTTTTATAACACATCACTTTAATAATTTTCATTTTTATTTGATATGATAAAATAATTTGAAGAAGCGTGGACTAAGGCCCCATCAATGTGATGTGATTGCTTCACACATTACCTAGAACATATAAAGGACAGATTAAATTAATAATATGAAACATAAAAAACACAATATTATACTCATGAAATAATTAAATTTATTAAAATTTACTATATATATATATCATTTTCATTTTTACCCTTTAACACATTTAAAAACTGTTAAAGCTGATCCTGGACATGTGGACTACCACCTCCTCAACATGATATGATTCTTTTTAAATCACAAGAAATATATATATAAGTATGTATTATAAAATAATATCTTATTTAATATATAATTTATATTCTTTAATGATATAATGCTACTTAATTTAATTTCATAACAATCCTTTGAAGATGAGAGCATTAATTAGGCGTACGTACAACCTACCATCTCCTTGATTATAATGTAGATTAATTTTTTATAACAATATTTAATTATTATTTTTAAAAGTATATATTATTTATCTATATGATAATTTTGTAATTATTATTATTTTGTATATGTTATATAATGACTAATTTTATAATAGTTGACATACCAATGTTATTTTTGACACAAAACTCGAATCATGGTCAAAAAACCATATGTAAATGTAATTGAGTATGTAGTTGAATATAATATGGTAATAAGTGAAATATAGGTAATTAAAAACCTGAAAAATTACCTAAATAAATTATATAATAAACATATGTTTATTATATATTAAATTCAAGGATATTCACCCGAAAGGAAACCGGCGGTACTGGACATTCATCTCAATTTACATTCCATTGAGACTTAATTGTTGTTATGCGCATATATTATTTTATATGGTGTATATACTATCATTAACATGATATATTATGACAATATTTATTCTCATGATATTATAATATTATTTTTTTGTTACTCATTCATGAGGCTTATGATTTAAATGTTTTTGTGTTATATAGAACACTTTGGGATGATTATATATTATATTCATTAAGACTAATACTAATGGTGTTTCAATGGAATTCCCATTTGAGGAAATTATATAAACATTTTTCAATAAAAGTTTCATTATCATCTATTAATTCATGAGGATTTTCATTATTCAGTATAAATTTTCCTATCTTTGGAAATCAAGGGTTTTTAGAATTTTTTTTCACAAATACCCAAAATTATCTATCTCTTTATATGAAGAACATGTTTTTCTAAAAATAATGTTTTATTAAAATTATTTTGTAGATAAATGTTTACCCATTATTGATTTGACCTATTTTTTAAAATAATATTAATATAACTTTATGAATAAGGAATTTTTATAACCTTTTTACCGTGAAAAAACAATGTTCATTATACCTTGTATAGAAATGACATTTTTTCTCACCATTATTTCTTTGACGCTTCCTTCACATGATTGGAAAGATAATTTTCTAATAAAATTATTTCCAATGTTATTTTAAAAGAAATATTTTTTCACAATATTTTTCATAACAATTTTTTTTTTTCTCATGAATATTTTGAAAAGGAAATTTTAAAGTATTTATATTAATCAATGATAAAAAACCCTTCATTTTTACTCCACTAAGATTTTTTGTCGATACTATACTTATTCATGATCTTGATGGTTTATTAATTATTTATACAAGGATAATATTCACATTCACTTCCTTTAATAATTTATTATTCCCATTGTAATATTCAATATACTATGACAATGGCACATTGAATTTCCCCCAATTTATCCATTTCATTTATCATTTTATTACTATTACCAAAATGGTATACCATTTTACAAATAGTTTATACATTGAATATTTTTTTTGATAATTTGAGGAAATATTGATGATTATATATTCTATATTCTTTATAGATATTTGATAAGGCATGTTATTTATTTTTATTATTCTATATGAGGAATGCTTTGGATTGGAACTCATTGGTGAGAATGAACATTATGTATATCCTCAATGCATCAATATGTTCTCATGAGACAAACATGTTTCAAAAAATTAATGGTATTATATCATTGTTTTTAACCCATCTTGTGAATGGTCTTGAAAATATATGATTGAATGTGTTTCTAGTTATTAACATTCCATATTGTTTATACACTTCCTTCTTATGTTATTTTTTATATGTAATGTGACATTAGCTACTAATCAATTCATAATTATTATTATCATTGAATCAATATTGCCTCCACAGGATTTTTACCTTACTAAGCATTTGAGACCACCTTTATTATGATTATTTTCCCAGGAATCTAATAAGCATACCATAAAAGATATGTTAGGATTTTCTATATGTAGTATAGTTATTATCGATGTTATTTATTAGGAAATAAATATTTATGTTGTAATTAGTGTTTTATTTTGTTATACAATTCTCATGTATGTTTCTAGTTACCAGGACAACTAAAATGTTTTTATTTTGTGATTTTATTCTTTGTAATCATGCCAAAATAATTACTAGAAGACACCATCACCGGTCTATATGTGGTTGGGGCGCTCCAGTTGTATAATGCATGGAAACAATCCATGTGACCATAAGTGTCTAATAATTCTAGAAATACTACATATTAAAACAAAAAAAATGATAAAATGGAATTTCATCATCGACCTATAATAGTTTTATGAAATAGATTAATAAGATGAGATGCATTAATCTTTATTAGTAGTGTTTGGGGAATTTACCCTTTTGGAATGATTAGAAAACCCATATTCTATGATCCACATGGTCCTCAGATCCCTTAATAAATTCTGGATTGTGGTTTTCTGCTTGTATTCCTTTCATGGAATTTCTATCAAATCAACCCCCCCTTCCATACCCTATCATATGGACATCCAGAATGGATTGTGGGAAAAATTAAATTTCACAAGCAGAGCCATATCATTGTCTTCTTAAACCTATTGAGACTTATGGTAATTACAACCATCACTATTATCAAGTGGATATCAATACCTCATCTAATATTAATGTTGTTTTTATGTTATCATGCCCTCCTGAGGACACATTATATTTACAATGATGGTTGGATGATGTGGTGACCCCTCTGTTTGAGAGTAAACAGAAGAGTTGGTATGAGTCACTACCAATCCTATAGTCTGAACTATCACTTAATAGAGTCCATGGTTATTGTTAATATGATTACTATTTATACCGTATGTAGGATTAAGTATTGTGGAAGAAATTTTCCATCGACTATCTATCTATAGTTTTTTTCCTCCCACATCATGCACATAATTATTCTTGATCTCCTCCTGAGGACCATATAACATGACCCCAACAACATTTATCGAATATGATCAACTGACTTCTACATCATCATGTATCTTATCTAATGACCCTTGAACATCTTAATGATATCCATCACTAGTGTTGGAAGGATGAAATCACCACACACCACCTAGCTCAGTTACCAAACTCGTATGGGTACTAATAGAGTTTTTAGATGAATTTTTGTTTTCAGAATTGCATTACTTCAATATATAAAACAATATATAACTCTTAATGAGAAATAAAATATTTATGGGTAGTATTTTATTATCCAATTAAGTCTCTTTCATTGTGATAGTGGTACTATTAGTCGAATCATCCATTTGACGATAAAAGTTCCTCTCCAACCAGCGATACCATAAATTGAATCAAAATTAATGGTCTAGATGATTAGTGAAATATATTTTATGACCTTGGGTAGGGTGGATAGAATTTACCCAAAGGGGGTATGTAAAAATATATTTATCATTAATTAGGTTCATAAACATATAATTTGAGATAGATAATGGGCCTTAGGTGTCCACTGATGTTTTTCTACCCTCTCGTTGACACCATGAAAAGGGAAACACAATTATCAATCTTTTTAGCCCATTTGAGGCCACATTATTTAAAGAAATATATTCTTGAATAGATTTTTGAATCAAATATATTGAAGGCTACAATAGTTTCACCTCCAAACATATAAATGTGAATAACTAAGACAATGTAAATGTATAAGTATACTTCAACCCTCCTCTAGTCAAACAAATAGTCCTTCTTTTCTAGATGCCTCCGGTTGAAGAGGGAGGTCATGAAAACTGAATTATCGTATAGGCTTTCAGTTAAAAAAACCCTGATATTACAACCTACATTCTAAATAACTATGAATTCCCACATTTGGACCATAATAATTTCAACTCTCAATATATTATAATAGAAAAAGAACTAATCACTACCATCCCTCAAATAGATATTGTCAAGGATGCACTTAATAGATTTTAAGAGGCTTTAGTAAAACAACAATATTTAATCTTTATTAATGGGATGACCAATTTTCCTTGTGTATTTCAACTTCATCCACCTCCATAATTTTGTAATATGATCTTCTTAAACTAAATGTGAACATGATATCCATAAAGGTATCAATAACATTTCTCCTCATGATGTGCCATATTTCAAGGAAAACTAGGGAAGAATGATGCTTTATCATTTTATGATTCATTTAGTCCTTGGGTGACCCTATTTTGTTTGTTATATAAAGCTAACCCAGATATCTATTACTGAATAGGAATATCAATATAGGCACATTCTCTATTAGTTTATCTCCACCTTTCACAAAACCAACATCACATACCTTGCCAAATGTTGGAAGAGAACAAGTGAGTATGTTTCAAAAAAACATTTCATGATAAAATGGGGTTACATACTCCCCCAATGTGATGTTTACAAAGAATAGTTATCAATTATCTTTATAAGGATGTCCTAGATGAGATTTTTCCTATGCCTATTTCCACTTAAAATCGGTTTTTATTTCAAGAATACATAATTATAGTACATAATTTTTATCAATAGTTATCATCAACCAGAAGTCACACACAACATTTACCAATTATAGATTATGTTTGGAATCCCATGAATAAAGAAACAGTTGTCACTATATAGGATCAAGACCCATAAAATTTATGCCTTATTTTATCCAAATAGGATATATTTTTCCAAACCTATCATCACCGTGATAATGCTACCCAACCCCCATTCATGAGAAAGGAATCCATGGTTCAATACCTACATTGGAAAAATATTTTCATCTCATTCTAGGATGTGATGGTCATGAGCTAAATAATATATTAAATTAAAAATAGAATATATAATTTCCCTAAATATAGTTGGTCTAAGAACCCGGACTTTCGTTTTAACTATATTTTCCTTTTTTCTAGAGTTTTTGAGAAAAGAAGAGTATTTTGGAAATTTTTAAAGTAAACGCCGTGTACTTCGATGTTGTGTAATGCCATGTGCTGGCCGTGTCCAGGACACACACAAAGCCATATAGGGGTGATGTGGAGTCCACCTAAAGCGGAGTACGGAAAAGGCGATTACATACCGTGTACTTCAAAAGTACATGCCATGTACTTTTTTTCATTAAACGCACTGGGGTCACGTCTTAACCACAAAAATGTATTATTCTAGGTGTTCTTCAACTGAGAGCATCCTGTACGATCAAGAATCTCCTCCGAGCCCCCGAGCCTTCGTCTATTCTTCGAATCGACCGCCGTCGATTGTGTTGGAACCGCAGCGGTAATCCTTCCCTTCTTCTAGAGCATCATTTTCAATTTCATTCTCTTTTTCTTGTTATTGTGGGTTGAAAGTTTATGTGTTTTATTAGATCTATGATGTTATAAGGAGATTCAAGCCTCTTGGTTCATGTATATCGATCTCCTATCATCAAGGTAGGTGGTTTGTACCTTTCCATTCGAAGTCTTTGAGTTTTATGTGCAATTTCCACCAATACCCTTTAACGGTGTATTGCGTGTTTACTATTTTCCCCCTGTTGTTTTCCTGCCATTCATGTATGATTGTGTAGAGGTAATTTGGTTATTTATGAGGATATTTTTTATGGTTGGAGGTTTTTCCCATGCCTGATTCTATTTACTACCTTTTGGTCTTGTTCTGCCTTTGGCCGTTATACCTATTTTCCATGCCTTGTGACCATAGGATGGAGTACGGTTTCCCTGACATGATTGTTATGCTATAGACTAGTTATCCAAGTAGCTTTGTAGGTTTACTTTGGCCATATAGAATTATTATGAACTAACTGGCATAGGGCTGTGAGAACCTGGTACAGTATAATATATGGGTATAGACCGAGTGAGCTTCCTCATAGAGTCTTGGACATTATAGACTATAGGGGATAGAACAAGTGAGCTTCCCAAAGAGTCTTGGATATTATAGAATACAGGAGGATAGAGCGAGTGAGATTCCTCAGTGAGTATTGATATTTATAGACTATAGGAGGATAGACCGAGTGAGCTTCCTCAAAGAGTCTTTGTTTTGTTTGAATTTACTTAAAACATTCCAGGTTATAGGAGGAATTGACCGAGTGAGCTTCCTCAGAGAGGTTTTGATAGACCTGAGGCTATAGGAGGAATTGAACGAGTGAGAATCCTCAGAGAGTCTCTAGAACATGGAGCTATAAGGGTAATAAACCGCATGATCTTCCTCTAAGAGTCGCTAACTACCTTAGACTATAAGTGGAATTGACTGAGCGTGCATCCTCATAGAGTCTTATAATTTCATATAACCAAACTAGAGGGGTAAGGATGAGTGTACTGCCTAGAGGGTTGTTGGTACTTCTTGGATATGACCAAAGGGGAGGGCTACGAGTACTTCCTAGAGGGATTACTATTTGTGGTTAGCTGTTTTCTTCACTACTAGTTATTGATCTATGGATTATTTACTGTTGTGTATCATCCTATTTACTGATTACTATTTACTGCTTACTGTACTATTACCTACCATATGCTCACTGACTGTTAGCCACATATCTTCAGGTGGTTGCCTATTGGGATTTTTTCTCACACCCTATTTGGGTCATGCTTTTGGGCCCAAACAGATTATATTGCTGCAGGTATAGACAAGGTAAAGTTCCCTTCGACTTCATGTACTTGATTGCATTGGAGTAGGAGAGCATAGGACCAAGTCGAGGCTTGTGATTCTGAGGAGTTTCTTACCTGTTATTCTTTTGTACTTTGGTTTAGTATTTTATTCAGCATTGTGACATCTTTGGATGCGTTCCTAGACATATGTATCATGCATCATATATACATGTGCTCCAGCTATTTATCATATTTAGTCTTCCGATGTTCACTTGTGTATTGATTGTTTACTGCTTCCACTATTGTTTATTGTTTTCTCTTCTGCTGTGTACTTTTCCAATGAGGGAATAGTTTCCCCACTAACACACCCAAGGCCCTCGCTACTAGTTGGAAGCCTTTAGTGTTCAGGGAAATGCTCTTAAGGCCGTGTGACCAAACGGGTACGGGGTGCCTCTGGGTGGCTTCCAGAACCAGGACGTTACAAAGTGGTATCAGAGGAATTATTTTCTCTTGACTTACTGTTTGGATCCTATAGCCCGGGATAGGATAGAATAGGTACTTGGTAATAGGATGTTCCTGGGAGTAGCTAACCTGGGTACAAGAAAAATCCAATCTACCTCGGTTATTGAAATTTATTTACGTTTTTCAATTTTTACAGTTGATATGATTTCACCGTTTGGTGATTCACATGCTTTGTGCTGTTACCATTTTTGTTATTGCAGTTCTATTTCTATCACAACCCAATTAGATGAGGGTATTCCATCTCATGCATCATATAGTCACTTGTTAGAAATCCCATGCCGTGCATTCTTGAAATACCATATAGGATGCATTAGAGATTGCATGTTGTTGTGATAGATGTTGTGTAGATTATGAATGCTGTTGTGATAGATGATTTGATAGAATCTCTATTGTTTGATAGAGAATTTGTTGTATAGTACTTTGCATAAATGGACTCCAAACATTGGTTCTTGAGGTTTTATGGGCTCCCATGGACCAAAATTTGGAGGATCATTACCTGATTGCCTTGTTATGACTGGTATAATATGCCAATCATTGATTTGTGGGGAGTAGGGCCCCTCACAGATCAGAATTTGGCACCTTAACTCTTTTTTTCTGTGTTTTTATGGGATTCGAAGTAGTTTCTAAGCTACTATCCAGAAAAACCCAGAATACACAGCATGTAATTTATTAATACACGCCATTTAGTTTTTAACCGTGTCACCGACTGTGTGGGTAGAAACACGTGGTTGTGAAAAATCTTCAAGAACACGCTGTGTACGGTACATACACGCCATGTTGTAGTGACCGTGTGTCTACCCATGTGACTAACGACACAGATGGATGAATCATTGACTTTACACGCTATGTCCTTTTATCCTATGCCGTTCCTTGTAACCTAATTACCTGGCCTTGTCATGAAAAGCACAGGTCAGGAAAAAGCTTCAAGTATACACCGTGTTCTCAGGGAGCACACCGTGTAAGAGTGAACTGTGTAGCCATCCATTTAACTAACAACACGGGTCGTTGAAACCTTTTCTAGTACACGCCTTATCCTTCGTGAACACGCTATGTATTCTAGGAGAAAGAGGACCATGTGGGTTATCCAAGTAAGGAGACTCAGGAAGGGTAATAGAGTTCAAGTACATGTCGTGTGTAGGGACAACATGCCTTGTGGTTGGGGCGTTACATGACCACTTGTGGCAGGAGTACACGCCCATATGAATTTCTTAAAAGAACACGCCGTGTAGTTTTTATACACACCATGTAGTAATGTTTTTCTAAACACGAATGTTTCCTTCTCCTGTCCCCCTATTGTACTCTTGTGTTCTCAGTCTTTGATTATCTTGATATAAGGTATGCTTTTGAACTTTCAGAGTTATGCCACAGAGACATCCTCCGGTTGTATATCAGCTACCGGACGGTGA
The DNA here is from genome assembly GCA_963277665.1 of Viscum album. Classification (NCBI taxonomy): domain Eukaryota; kingdom Viridiplantae; phylum Streptophyta; class Magnoliopsida; order Santalales; family Viscaceae; genus Viscum; species Viscum album. The sequence goes on from OY728126.1 coordinate 603,293,484, forward strand.
TCAGACACTGGATTTGGCTGATCAGGGACCTCCTGCAGATCCTCCTACTGTGAAAGCCTTGGCACTAGTAGTTATACCAGTTTCAGACGCCGATGAAAAGTTTAGGGAAGACATTCTGAGGTTAATGCAGAACTTCCAGGGAGAACCGCCACCTGCCCCGTCGATGGAAGAGTTGACGTGGGGTTTTTACCATTAGCATCCTCCTACCTTGTTAGGGGATATAGGACCTCAGGCTGGAGGGTCATGGCTAGAGACCACATTGAGAATTTTCGAGCATATGAAGATACCTCCAGAGAATAGGGTGAAGATCTCTACCTATATGATCTGAGCCTCTACCAAGAGGTGGTGGGAGTTTATCTCATAGTCAGGGTGTCGGTAGAGTATGACTTGGGATGAGTTTTGGTGCATCTTCTATGATTAAATCTACCCAGAGACCTTGAGGGCCGATCAAGCCTGGGAGTTTATGAGTCTGGAGCCGGGTACTCTTTCTGTTATGGAGTACTCATCTTGCTTTCCTGAGCTGTAGCTTTTCTTGCCTATTCTAGGAGGAAATGAGTTGTTCCTTGCGGAGATGTTAGAGGATGGTCTGAGGCACGACATCCGCTCATAGGTGAACATCTTCAGGTTTACTTCTATATCATCTATTTTTAATGATGCGTTGATCACAGAGCGGAATATGAGGGATTCTGGAGTAGTGAGCTGGGACGGTTCGACCTCCAGAGCTAGTTTTCCTCCTAATGATAGCAGGAAGCGCCGCAGTGAGTCTTCTCAAGGAAATCGGAGTAGGTGGAATGTGTCTTCGGGAAGCCGTGTAGTATGCTACCAATGCGAGAGGAGTGAGAATACTAGGCCTCGGTGCCAGAGAGACCCGATGGAGTGCCGATCTTGCGGCAAGATGGGAAATCAACAACGTTTTTGTCAGATCTTATCACCTACAGTTGGTGGTAGAGGTTTTTCTATGACCCCGCGTTTAGGAGATGCATCTCCAGTTTCTCACCAGTCTGGGAACTGGAGTTCTTCTAGCAGTGTGGGCCGAGGTGGAGGTTGCGGTCGTGGTGGTCAGTCACAAGGATACCAGTGACAACAGAGTGGATCATCTCAGAGTGGTCAGCCTGGGTCGCAGGGCCGTAGTACAGGCCAGAAATTCGCTATGGAGTAGACCCATTAGGACTAGGATCTCGACCCTTCTACAGTTCGAGGTAAGATCTTAGTAGACTCAATTTTATATTCATCTCTTTTCGATATTGGTGCTACACATATCTTTATCGCTATTGTTGTAGTATAGTGCCTTGGGATATGCATCATTTCCTCTACCGATACCTTGACGCTAGACACACTATTTGAGAATACAACAGTTAGAGTATGTCAGTGTCGAGAGTTCCCTCTTGAGGTTGCAGGGTGTCACTTCTTATGGGAACTCTATTTCATAGAGATGACAAGCGATGATGTCATTCTCGGAATGGAAGGGCTAGTTCCCTTCCGGGAAGTCGTCGATTTCTATCACTTCAGGGTGAGTTTTGTATCACTATAGGTTGGATCATTTCTTCATTGAGGTGAGTTGGATGTCCAGTCAAGTTGAGCAGGACCCGAGCATCATGGGATAGGAGGAGTTACATCACAGATTTCTAGTCTTTTTCTGGATGACCATGGGACTTCACAGTTAGACTTTCCTTTAGTGGTGTATCGTTTTCTGAATGTCTTTCTGGAGGAATTTTTAGGTATTCCTCTGAAGCGTGAGGTAGAATTTTATATTGATCTCGTTACAGGAGAAGCGCTGGTGTCCATTCCTCATTATAGGATGGCTACACCACAGTTACAGGAGCTCAAGAATCAATTGGAGGAGTAGCAGGAAAAGGGTTTCATCTGACCCAGTACTTCTCCTTGGGGTTCAACTGTCCTATTTGCGAAGACAGTAGACGGTACCCTCAGGATGTGTGTGGATTATCGGATGTTGAACCAGTTGACGGTCAAGAACCGATATCCCTTTCCGAGGATCGATGATATCTTTAATCATCTTCGAGGAGCCCGAGTGTTCTCGATGATTTACTAGAGATCCAGTTATCATCAATTGCGCATTAGACCATCTGATATACCTCTTACAGCTTTCCAGAGTAGGTATGGTCAATACGAGTATATGGTTATGCCGTTCGGTCACACAAACACGCCTGCAGTTTTCATAGAACTGATGAACCGAGTGTTCCATCCAAACTTGGATTCCTTCATGGTGGTTTTTGTTGACGACATCTTGGTGTACTCTCACACTCGACACAACCATTACACCCAACTTGATATCATTCTAAGTACACTGAGAGAGCATCATTTATATGCTAATCTATCAAAATTCCACATTTGGATGGATCAAATTCACTTCATGGGTCATGTTATCTTAGAGACAAGAGTATCAGTAGACTTAGAGAATGTGAGAGCTGTAGATTCTTGGGAGTAGTCGGAGAATTTCGTTGAGGTGCAGAGTTTTCTAGGGCTGGTTAGATATTACAGGCATTTAATAAAAGACTTTTCATGCCTAGCAGCACCACTCACAGGTCTGACCAAGAAAGTGGAAAAGTTCTTATGGTCAGACTTCTGTGAGTCCGCCTTTCAGGGGTTGAAAGGGAGGTTGATATCAGCACTAATACTAGTCCTTCCAGAGCTGGGCAAGAGCTATACCATTTATTGTGATGCTTCAGGTATCAGGCTAGGAGCTGTGCTTATGTAGGGAGATGGAGTCGTTGTGTACGAGTCTCGGTAGTTTAGGTCACATGAGAGAAACTACCTAACGCATGATCTAGAGTTGGAAGTCGTTGTTCATACCTTTCTTTGTTGGAGACATTATCTTTTGGGAGAGCATTTTGTGGTCTTCACAGACCACAAATGTGTCAAGTGCATCTTCACTTAGTGTGATCAGAATCTGAGACAGCACAAGTGGGTCGAGTATCTTCAGTCTTTCAACATTGAGCTTGCCTATACACCTAGAAAGGGAAACGCAGTGGCTGACGCGTTGAGTAGGAGAACACAGATACAAGCAGTTCAAGTGGCCAGTAGTGAGTGGAAGCTTATGGACATATTCTCTGAGATGCATATGAAGGTGCACGATAGACAGGGGTAGACTTCTCTATCTTCTGTTGATTTTACCTATACACTTCTTGATCGGGTATGGATAAGGCAGCTATCACACTCAGAAGGCCTAGTCCTATGGGAGAGTGTGTCAGGAGAGGAAACTCTTCCTGGATAGACAGTGTTCTAGGATGAGATCTTTCATTTCTAGGGACGCATATGGGTGCCAGCAGACATACGTGAGGAGCTGATGCAGGAATTTCATTCCTCAATTTAGGCAGTTCATCCTGGCATCACAAAGATGTATCGTGATCAAAACCACCATTATTGGTGGCCAAGTATGGAGAGATATGTTTCTATTTTTGTCCTGAGGTGTTCCACTTGTCAGCAGGTGAAAGCGGAGCATCAGCGACTAGTAGGTCTTTTGCAGCAGTTTACCATTCCGGTGTGGAAGTGGAACGATGTTGCATTGGACTTTGTGACCAGTTTTCTGAGGTCACCTCGAGGGAATGATGTTGTTTGGGTTTTCATCGACATGCTTAGGAAGGTTGCTCACATCGTTCTGATCAAGGAGACGTTTAGTGTTGATGAGCAGGGATGATTGTAAATTGGAGAGATTATACGTCTTCATGGAGTTCCAAACTCCATAGTTTCAGACTGGGATGCACGCTTTACTTCTTAGTTCTGGTAGGGGATTCAGATGGATCTGGGTATACAGGTACTTTTGAGTACATCATACCATCCCCAGATAGATGGAAAGTTCAAGCGCACGTTCCAGGTGCTTGAGGATATGCTTCGAGCTTGCATTCTGGACTTTGGAGGTTCTTGGGAGCATCATATCCCTTTTGTGCAGTTCACCTACAAAAAAAATTTTTAGGTGACTATTCAGATGGCACCGTACGAGTCTTTGTATGGTAGGCCATGCCAATCACCATTCTGTTGGTTGGAGGCAGGAGAGGCAGCTTTGTTGGGACCTCGTTTTGTTCCGGAGACCTCAGAGCCGATGGAGTTGATTCTGAAGAGGATGGCTATGGCATAGTCTTGATAGAAGTCTTATGCTAATCAATGAAGATGACCTCTAGATTTCGATGTCGGAGATCAGGTTTTCCTACGTGTCATACCAAGGTTGGGACACAAGAGGAATCATAGATAGGGTAAGCTTTCACCTAGGTACGTCAGGTCATTTGAGGTATTCGAGAGAGTCGGTCCGGTTGCCTATCGGTTGTTGTTACCTCAGAGGTACCAGGATATGCACGACATCTTCCACATTTCTCAGCTCCAACATTACTTTTCAGACCTGTCTCATGTCTTCCAACCTGAGGAGGTTGAGCTCGAATTGGATGCATCATTTGAGGAGCATCCTATCTGGATTGTCGATCATAGTATGAAGGTTCTCCGTGGCCGGTCTATTCCTCTAGTATGGGTGCTATGGCAGCACGAGCGAGTACATGATGATACTTGGGAGAGGGAGGCTGATTTACGATCACAGTGGCTAGAGATTTTTGGATTTTGTTCTTCTACACCTCGCTAGGGAAATTTGGGGATGAATTTCTTTAAGGGGGGAAGTTTTTATGAACCCGGACCTTCATTTTAGGTATGTTTTTCCTTTTTCTATAGTTTTTGAGAAAATTGGAGTTTCTGGAAATTTTTTAAGTACACATCGTGTACTTTATAAGTATATGCCATGTACATCGATGTCGTGCGAGGATGTGTGCTAGCCGTGTCTAGATCACAGACACGGCCAAGTAGGGGTGATGTGGAGGCCACCTAAAGTGGAGTACGGAAAATGAAAGTACATTCCATGTACTTCAAAATTACATGCCGAGTACTTTGTTTTTTTCATTAAACGCACTGGGGTCGCGTCTTAACCCCAGAACTGCCTTCTTCTATGCGTTCTTCGATCGAGAGTTTCTCATTCGGCTGTGAATCTCCTCCGAGCCCCCGAGCCTCCATCTATTCTTCAGATCGAATGTTGTCGATTGCGTTGGAACCACAATGATAAGCTCTTCCTTATTCTAGAGTATCATTTTCCAATTCCTCCACTATTGGAAGTTATCGTGGGTTGAATTGTATTTGCATTTTTGTAGATCTACAATGATCTATGGAGATTCAAGACTCATGGTTCAAGTATATAGATCTCCTAGCATCAAGGTTGGTGGTTTGAGCCTTTTCATTTGATGTCTTTGAGTTTTATGTGCAATTTCCACTTATACCATTGATCGGGGTATTGTGTGTTTACTATTTTTCCTCTATTGTTTTCCCGCCTTTCCTGTATTCTAGTGTAGAGGTCATTTGGTTATGTATAAGGATAATTGCTATTCTTGGATGTTTTTCCCATGAAATTTTCTGTTTACGACCTTTTGCCCTTATATAGCCTTTGGTCGTTATACCTGTTTTCCATTCCTTGTGACCGTAGGATGGAGTATTGTTTCCCTGACATGATTGTTATTCTATAGACTGGTTAACCAAGTAGCTCTGTAGGTTTACGTTGGCCATATAGAATTATTATCCACCGACAGGCACGGGGCCATGAGAACCTAGTGCTGTAGACTATACGGGGATAGACTGAGTGAGCTTCCTCAGAGAGTCTTGGAAATTATAGACTATAGGGGATAGACCGAGTGAGCTTCCAATAGAGACTTGTATATTATATACTACAAGAGGATAGATAAAGTGAGCTTCCTCAGTGAATCTTGAGCTTTATAGGCTACAGGAGGATAGACCGAGGGAGCTTCCTCATAAAGTCTTTTTTTTGTTTGAATTTCCTTAAACCATTCCAGACTATAGGAGGAATTGACCAAGTGAGCTTCTTCAGAGAGTTTTTGATAGACCTGAGGCTATAGGAGGAATTGACCGAGTGTGCTTCCTCATATATTCTCTAGGCCATGGGGATATAAGGGGAATAAACGTCGTGATCTTCCTCAGAGAGTCCAAGACTACCTAAGGCTATAAGTGGAATTGACTGAGCGTGCTAACTCAGAGAGTATAATAATTTCGTATGACCAAGCCAGAGGGGTTAGGCTGAGTGTACTGCCCAGAGGGTCGTTGGTACTTCTTGGATAAGACCATAGGGGAGGGCTGTGAGTACTTCCCAGATGGATTCATGTTTGTGGTTAGCTGTTTGCTTCACTTCTTCTTGTTGATCTGTCGATTTTTTACTGTTGTGTATCATCCTGTTTACTGGTTACTATTTACTACTTAATATACTATTACCTTCCATATGCACACTGAATGTTAGACACAGATTTTCGGGTGGTTTCCTACTAGGATTTAGTCTCACACCCTGTTTGGGTCATGTTTTTGGGCCCAAACAGATTATATTACTGCAGGTATAGACAAGGGAAAGTGCCCTTGAACTTCAGGTACTTGATTGCATTGAAGTAGGAGAGCATGGGACCAAGCCGAGGCTTGAGATGCTGAGGACTTGCTTATATGTTTTTCTTTTGTACATTGGTTAATTATTGTATTCAACATTGGGAATTTTTTGGATTCTTTCCTAGACATATGTATCATGCATCATATATACATGTTCTCCTATTTTTTATCATATTTAGTCTTCCGTTGTTCACTTTTGTATGGATTATTTACTGCTTCCTCTATTGCTTATTGTTTTCTCTTTCGCTGTGTACTCTGCCAATGAGGGAAAAGTTTCCCCACAAACACACCCAAGGACCTCGATGCAAGTAGGCAGCCTCGGGCGTCTAAAGAAATGTTCTTGAGGCAATGTGACCAACCGGGTATGGGGCGCTTCTGGGTGGCTTTCAGAACCGAGATGTTATAGTTGGGGCCAAAAAGGTGAATTGAAAAATCATACGAAACGCCTCTTATTCATCTAGGCCCTTTGAAATTGAATTTGAGAGTGATTAATATTTAATCATTTTATCAAGGAGTATGTTAAATATTGTATATTCTTTTTGGGATATGTCTTAGGACATGTTGAATATGTTTATGGCGCCTCAAACACTGATGATAAAGATTATAGTGAATATGATAATATTTTTATCATAAACATTCAAATGTTTACTACCTTGTTAGATAGTAAGATAGTATCTCATGCATGTATTGTTATTCACTATAGATCAAGTAGGATGATTCCTCCTCTGATTTCAATGTCCTCTCTATCCACTACATCATTATTCTAACATTCTATGAATCAAATACTATGTGTTGATGATGCAATGACAATCCTCACTATACACAAGTTATTATATAGTATCCTTTATAAAATGGAATGTAAAAAAGGTTTAAATGATCCATTGAGTCAATGTATATAATAATGTTATATATATAATACAAATATACTTTAGATTAATCATAATTATTGTCCATGACTGGGGTTAATGTGAGAACAAATGACATTAGCTTTCCATGGTGTAGTCATTTGTAGTCATGAATGATGATTTTGTAGTTGATTTGTAGGTTTTGGAGATAGTTTTAAGATATTTTTCCAATATAAAAGATCAAATTATATGAATTATAATATGGTTAATATATAATAAGTTTATAATAATCATATTATGAGGATGGGAAATAGTGAAAATTAAAAAGCTTGTTGAATAATGTTTCCTCTTCTTAAGGTAACCTCTATAGGTTCTCACCAATTCCAACCATGGTTGTATTTCATCACAAAATATGGATAATTGGATGATGGGAATGAATTTTGTAAATGATTTAGGTAGTTTTATTCCACACCATGATGGTTTTAAGGTTTGTGTAATAGAAGCGTGTTTGTTGATATTTATAAGATAGGTCATTGTAAGCGTTTTAATTATGGAAAATAAAAAGACGTACCCATATTTTTCAAATTTCACCATTGCAAAAATTAGAGTATTATTTAGAGTTAGACGTGATAGTGTCAAAATATTGACTAAAAATAGTCCTATTCTACAACCACATATCCACTTGTAGTATCTTGGTACTGATGTAGTGATAGTACAAACTATATAATCACTACCATACCAAAACATTAAGATTTTATTATATACTAATCGTCAAAGTAAATAATTGTTTTACAATACACATTCATTAATTTAAAAAAATTATTTCCTATGGTATATAGAAAACATTCTATGATGCCATTTGTAATGACCTGACCCCAACAAACTAGAGTTGATGTTTTCAAAATGAAATTGTAATATTATATATGTAATCTCAAATCGAAGGACTGAACATGTTAGTAGTACTGGAAAAATAGATATTTATTTGATTAATGAATTACATTTGAATACCCAAATTAGATCTTTTTTTTCAAGAATTACATTATTATCTCTAGATTCCCATATCACATCAATAATAGTATACTTCATTAAATCATGGGAACGGAATAAAAACATGACCATGATCAAATTCACAGTAAGAATTAAGTAAAACAAAAGATATCATAAATCAATAAAAATATACTATGTGAAATGGTAAAAAAACATAACATGTATTCAATTTAAAATACTGAAATATTATTATACGATAAAAAATCTATATGAAAATGTCAAATAATTGAAATCACATTCCAATTAATAAATTATCTAGGAATAAAATACTTTAATGGATAATATAATTTTGGATAATATCATTGAAAAAAATATATTAATTCATAATGAATAAAATTATTTGTTATTTTATTTCATGACACAGCTGCATGACAACACTACCATCATGGTCTATCCTCTTAATAATTTAAAATTGATTTTTAGAAACTCATGTATATATGGCTATCTAACTATTTAATCTCATGGGACCTATTGATGCATTAAGATGATAATAATAACATCTCCCCAAACATGTTTTCATGTGAAAATCATTGCTCAAATATTTAATAATCTATTATATTCATGTACAATGTGCCTTGTTAACAAATATCTAGAATGAAGAATAAATACAGATTACCAATATTTCCACAACAAATAATTTATAATTAACATTTTATAAAATGTATGTTAAAAATGAGATATATTTCAATCTATAATGAAATCCATTATAAATCATATGGATATCTAAGAAACATTTAATTTCTTGTGATCACATGAAACAAAATAATTCATGTGAATCTTAATGTGTACAAAATTGAATCATGAATTTGAATATAAACACTTCCCTTGGTAAAAATTATCATATGCCACCCAAAGGAAATATGAAATAAATAAAAAATAACCCCATAGGAGAAATAATAAAAGGGTATTATAATAAATGAATAGAAATACCAAAAAATGATATTTAAAAACATATTGAGTAAAACATCCTTATAATTTTGAAAATATATTTTAAAAATAAGTGTTAATAAAATATAGTTAAAAAAATTTCTAATAAATTTTTCTTTTAAACTTATAATATAATCTTTTAAAAATATTTTTATTATAAATGGTTCAAATTTTTTCATATGGAATGTTAGTAAAAACAATGATTCCATTCAAAATTTCATCAAAAAATAAACATTTCCTAACAAATGACATAAATTAACTATAATATAATTTTGATGGGATGATTTAAAAAATGATGTTTAATTTATAAAATATATTATCTAAAATTTTGGATAAATTATTTTCAATTATGTGAATTATAAATGACCAAACAATCATTTAGGAAAAATACATATTTTCAGAAATCATTACCATTTTCTAAAACGTTTCTCAATTTGTTTCCAATAAATATTTTACTCAAACATTCATAATTTACTTAGTACCAATTAAAAAAACAATTTGTCAAATATATTAAAATTCCAAACAATGTTATGTTTTATTTCGAAATAAAGGTGTGTTTTCCACAAGCCATAAAAATAGAAAATTTAATTAAATGTATTTCAAGGTTGTTTAATATTCATGATGTTTGTCAGAAATGTTATCTAATGAGATATTATTTTTGAAATAATTGGTGTTACATGATGCTTACAAAACATTGTTTCTTTGCGAGGAGTATGTGATGATGTGAAAATTGATCTAAGTACAAGCAAAAGAATAATGTATCATTTCCATTAAAATGAATGTTATCCCATAGTTATATTAATAACTATCAAAATAGTTATTGTATAAAAAAAGTATTATATCAATTTTAACATCCAGAAAATATTTACTAGGTTCATGATGTGTTCCATGCATCTCTTCTAAGTATGTAAATACCTGATCCATCACATGTACTGACCTCAAAAGTCATTCAACTTGGGTATGATATTTATTTTAAGGAATAACTAGTAGATATTGTGTATTGTATATATAGTTGTATTTAAAAAAAATTAAATTCTCAAATATTTGGGTAGAAACACTCAGTTTTAGGAATCTATGTGGTACCTATGGATTTAATGATTGATTAATATCCTCAGTTGTTGGTACCAAGGTGAATATTTTGATGGGTGAAATTAATATTTTGAGTGCTAGATTGAAATACTCATTCATTTTATGGTTATGTTTGAAATAAATTTATATTTATCAATATTTTTCATTAAATTTAATAAAAATTTTATCTTGAGATAATTATAACACTGAGTTTGAATTACGTTAAACATAACATTGAGTTTAAATGAACCATTTCATATTATTAAAATATTATTATATTATAGTTATCAAAAATAAATTTGAATGGTTTGTATGAATATGAATAACTATCTTATGAAAATAAATGGGTTATAAATTTATCAAAAATCATTTATATAGTGGAGAATTATTAAAAAAATAAAAGTTAAAATAATTTGAAAATAAAGGATATGTGTTTCTTAAAAACAATTTTTTTTAAATAAAATACGTTTTAACCCAAATTATTTTCATAATATACACTTTAAAATTGACTTTAATTAAATTTCTATAGTATATATTACATAAACTAATTATCATTTAACTAATAACATTCATAAAAAAGATACATGAATGAATCAAATTATACACCTAAAACAATATTTCTGTAAAAGGCAAGCATGTTATATTTTTAGAACTTATATAAAAAATAAATGCTGAAACATTTTAAAATCATTGATGAAAAATGTAAATTTTAGTTTTTAAATAATCATGTTAAATATATCCATGGTGGAATATTATTTTGTTTTATGAAAATAATAAATTTTTTATGAATACTGAAAAAATAATATTTTTAAATTGAAAATTACCATTTCATTTAAATTAATAATTAAGATAATTTATATTTTTTGATGGGTTTAAATTTCTATTTCATAAATTAAATATTAATTAGTTAAATTTGATTCAATTTAATAATTTTCACATTTAATTTTGATATAATTTTTTTTAAAATTTATGACAATATTGTCATCGAAAAACAAGCATTATCATTATGTCTGTGGGATTAATTATAAATTAAATTTTTTTAAATTGATGTGAATTGAATTTTTAAGAAGGGATTCCATAATTTTAGTTATATTAATTTATATTATCTTCTATGTTTATCATAATTTTTCATGATAATGAATATTAAATAGAGTACAAATTATATATCATGATATGGGAAAAAATTGGTTTACTGGGGGATAATTTAAAAAGATTTGGGTTCAAATGAAATAAAAACATTTCAATTTTTTTCTAGTAATATATAATCAATATTTGTTCTAATTATTTATATTACTCCATATTGGACCCTTTTGGAATGTGAAAAACATTGGTACACCATTTTCATTTCAAAATTACATAGTGCAACTAACCTCACTTATTAAAGATACCCCTATTCCACTCATCGTCACATATTCATTCACATTTGGATAATCCAATAAATATCAATATCACATCCTAAAATCACTCATATAATCATAGAACCTCTATTATTTATTAAATAAATATTATGAGGAATATTAGTGAATACCAAATGAGCTGACCCTAAGAATAAGTAATGTTATTCAATGAGAATTTTAACTCTATTTATTTCCCCACCTCCATTAGTAATTATTAAATCATGATTATAAGAAATTTATCTTACATATAATTAAATTATTATATATTAATTTAATAAAAAAAATAATTACCCACTTCCATTAAATTGGCTACGAATTTCTTGTCCATGTGTAGGGTGGACTACTTTCTTGAGAACTGATGACATTAATTTGTTCATTACCACATCCCATGGTTTGGTATGATAATGGATAATATATATATATATATATGATTTTTATTAACATTATAATAACATAGGATACATTATATCATATATATAACATTTTACATCCCATTTCATATGGGATACATAATGTCTCTCGTGTGTACAATGGACTACCGCCTTGCGAAACAAAGTGATTCATTTGTCACTAACACAATACATTAAACATATTAAGGATAATTTTGATGAATATATGTGGTCTAAAATACATAATTATTATTTTAATGACTTATTTTTCATTCTAAATATAAAATATATTTTTATTTTTTGCAGCAATAATCACTACAATATGATAACGTTTTTCATTTACATGTAAACATCTGCCTTCATGAAGAGGTGGGAATCTTAGTATTTATCACAAAACCACAAGGAAGATATATATATATTTATTTAAAAAATAATATTATAATTATAATTTTTTATTCTTTAATAATCTGATTTTATATTCCTCTATTATATAATGATCATTAGAAAATGGAAGGGTTACACATGTGTATTTACAATCTACCATCGTAATGATTATTATATACACCATTTTTCAAAAAAATATTTCAGGATTGGATAAAAAATTTATTTTGTATAAATATGGAAATTATTTCATGATTTTAAATATATATATTACTTAATCATAATCAAATTTAGAGGAATTAAATTTAATAATCAGAAGATATACGAAGTAAAAAAGTGGTTATTAACTGAAACTTTATTTAATAATGAATTTATAGTAAATGGTAAATAAATGGCCAGAATTAAATTGTATATGTAAATATATATATATATATCTATGATCTAAAATATATTTATAATAAAATTATATTTTTTATAATTGATTTTTGAATGTGTATAATGGATGACTGGACTAATAGTAAGGGATTTCTAGTCTATATTTTTTTCAGGGAGAAATATTTATATTCAAAAAATATTTTTTAAGGTTTTTGTATTTAAATCATTTTTTATTTTTTATTTCAATTTTTTTATTATATGTATTGTTTCAACTTATGTTATTATTTAATGAGTAATATGGTTCAAATTTTTACACTAGTAGAAAGGGATTTCCATCTCACATTTTTCTTATGTGAAACACATGCCATATTCACCACCTATTTATTTATTATAGTTACAATAATTATCCATTTAGTATATTATTATTCTTATTTGGAAATTAATAGTGATATAATTATAAATTTTGAGATGTCTATTTCAACAGGTTCATTATTAAAATGTAAATATTGTGTAACCGATTTTTATCTCAGTTATACTTCATTGAAAAAAATGATATGTTATGCCCCAATATTATTTTATGAGGTGTATATAAATCCATTATATCAAGTAAAATAATGATTTTATTTATTCCAATGATATTATGTGTTTCAAAAAAATTATTCTTGTATGGGTATAATGATTCAATGATTCCAATGTTTTAATGATAATATGAGACCATCTTTCCACTTATTGAGATTGATTACGAATATGATTCCAATTATAAAATAATATGATCTATGTCTTGGAAAAATACGGAATTTCATTATCAAATTTCTATGTCATGATAATAAATTTTTCCCATATTTATTCTATCTTTAAGTACTCAATGGTTGAAAATAATTATATAAATAAAAAATGCCTTCATTTATCTCCACAGATGAAAAGCATTTTTCATCAAAAAACATGTTTTCTTAAGAGGTTTAAGAATTTTTTTAACATTATTAAAATTAATTTTTATATATATTATTTCTCATGATTTTATTTATACAAAAAATGATGGAATGTTATTTTTATTTTTCAAGCATTCCCTATTTTGATTTTAACAAAATATTGGAAAGGAATCATTGTTTTAACGTGTCTCATAGTAATAAAATGTTCATACGCCATTCCCATTATTTTAATTGATGATTCAATTATCTATTTTCCATATTATTTTCCAAAGAATTGACTTTTCAAATTCAATATGAATTTATTTTTGTGAATAATTATTTTTGAGGATGTTTTATTTTCCATACAAAATTCTCCCAATGATCTATCACAATCATTTTTCTTACAATTTGTTTTCCACTTATGAAATTAATTCATTATTTCTAATATGAATCATCCATACCATTCTTATTTTTTATAAGAATTATTTATCCTGAAAGTATTTTTATAAATGTTTTTTTTCCGTCTTTGGTGTATACCATGATAAAATTATTATAAAAAACATCATTTATTATAGGCTATACAATGAATAAATAGTAAAATGATTATGAATTTATTCTCTTTTACAATGGTAATGATAATAATAAATGGTTATTAAACTAAATTCATTTCATGTTTTATGGTATGGTAATCGTTTTATGATCATGTTGGAAAATACATATAATTTTCATTATGTGATAGGTGGGACCGATATCCCCACTCCCAAATACAATGTGTTAGGTTGTACATCTCATGATTTAATATTCTATTCATTAATCTGGTTATATTTTCAAAATGTTGTGCATGAACCTGATTTCATGTTCACAATGTTATTCCTGAACATAATTAAGTATTCAAAATTTCATATGTGGTCATCAGTAGATTTTCATGGTATTATTTGTGTATATGTATTTAATGTCTATAATTTTGTGCTTTGTACTAGTTTAATGTCCATAAGTTTATACAAGGGATTGATTTCATGGTCCTAATTAGAGAGTGATCATATTTATATTTATACATGTTCAAAATGTTTTACGATGTTATATATTCTTAAAATGTAATTCTTCTTCCAATTTTATGCTCTCATAGTTCATGATAATCTATTTACAAATGATTCATATCTTATGATCTGCCAATATTTATGCCATAACTCAAATTTATGATCATTGATATGAATGTTATGGTTTTCCTGATTTGTGAGGTTCTTCTCATTAATATATGTTCATTTTATTCTTACATATCTGGCTAGATTTTTTTAGTTAGCATCTGATTTTACACATATTATATTTCCTTTCACATGGATTTGAAGACAAGTTTTACGTGTTGTATATTTGTGAAATTTATTAAAGGGAATGATTATTATTTGAGTTTTTGTATACCATTAACTATATTAGATGATTTTGTACCTATTAAATAAATTTACAAAACTATTATGTTACAAAAACCGAGTTTTTATACTATAATGAATATTTCTTTAAAAGATGTATTATCTATGATTTAGAAGCACATGAAACTTTATCGATCTCTATAAATTTAATATGGTGGTGACTATGGTCTATAAATCATGTGGATAAAATGTTTTCGTCTTTTTTTAGATATGTTTTCTCAAATATGGACACTCTGAACCAATTTTCAAAATGTTTTTTGTAATCTCATTAATTCCATATAAACATATCTAGAATAAAACACCCTTTTTCTGTGTTATATGAAATCAAACATGAAGTGATACTCTAGGTATGTGATAAATTATCTTAATATAGTATATAGACACTTGATCCAAAACCTTATATTTTTGAATGATGATTCTACCTAGACATAGAATTATAACCTTAAAAATTATGTAACTCATTCCATGGATGTTTTCATTATAAAATTATATATTGGACTTGTTTTCACATTGTATTGAATTATTTTTAACAAAATAAACTCTATAACAGTTCTAATTGGTATGATATCCATTGAAATTATTCTAGTGGTTATAATATTCTAAGAATCATGACAATAAAATATGTGCAACATAACTTGAAGATGTCTTTTTGGAATGGCACTACCTTTTCAATTATTTCTTGTTGGGTTCACACCCCAAAACATGCCATAAAATCTGGGTCCCTATTTTAGACTAATCTCTATGAAAATATATTATTAGAATCATGGTCAAATATAAATGTCATTAAACATTCATAATCACATAGTCTTTGATTTTTTTCATAGTAAATTCCATGAGAATAAATTAGTGTTTTATAAGTCTTTTATATGACCCCTTTATCTGAATCATATTTTTTTATCATTGTTTCTATATTGGATTACATTCTCCCAAATATCTCAGTTAGATAGAATTAAACAACATGTAAATATCCTTATCACAATTTCCTAAAAAATATGACACCTCATACTTACTATATGATTTTAAACAATGTTTCCCACATCCTTTTTGAGTGATGTAAAATAGTCTGGTTCATGTCCCAATTACTAGATATTAAATTTCATGATGCTCTAGACCATTCTTGATAGGAACTCCTACCGATATATATCTCAACCTATGCCTTCATAAAGAACTATATATTTTATGATTTTTTATATTCAATAATATAGTGATACCTATATACCATACCACGTTCCCCTCTCAGACACTAATATATTCAATGACCCTCTCCATGAAAATTGATTTTAATCCCACCTATTGATTAACCTATTCAATGTCCACAGGAACGTGGTGACTTATCCCTCTAATTTTTGATCTCTCCACAAACATCTCTCCATTTACACATACAGACATTATGATTCTTTGATTTTAATCCCATCATCCTTATAGTGTGGAGATGATCCACTACTAATGGTGGTTCCTAGAGCTAATAACTAATTTCATATAATAGGTACAAACATTGAAGGAATTATTCTTATAAGTGATAGTTACCATGAATTGAATATTTTTGATGGCCACTCTGACATTTTTCACCCCCATCCCTTGCATGTGTGGTCATATAGAATTAGTATTTAATCCAATAAACTATAATTTTTTATTCATATGTCACAAAATCTTTTGATTCATATCAAAAAAATATAAATTTATATCACTTACACTATACTTTATTATGGTGGTGTCTTTATCATTCATGGTTTTACCTATATGTTCCCTTAATAATGTTATTTAGTAATTTCCATGTCATTGAGACCCTCCCATTTCAGATTTATAACCATAACATGCCATATTCTCTAATGTGATACTGGATACTCCACCTGAATCCTTCATCCAAAAATCAATGATGACTAATGTGAGGTTTTGAGTCATGGTAGGGTCATCCCCAATATAATCAAGGAACATAAACATTACCAATAATATAATTAATAGGTTTTATACATTATTACCTTAATTATTATTTATTATGTCTTAGATATTTATGTTTGTATTGCGGGATCAATAGAGATCCATTAAAAATGGGTTTCTAAAATATTGTTTTAATTCATACATCTCTCGGATATGCGACTATTCAGTCCATGAAGAATGGCATTAAACATGTAGAAAATTTATCATTATCAACTCAAACTATATAAATATCATTTTGGATATGTTTGTGAATCATGAGCCTCTCTAACTTCTTTTCACATCTTGATAATTATATATCTTATTCCACATGAACTTCTTAAACATATCCCTTTTGGATACATTTGTGAGGCATGGGCTTCTCTAACTTCTATAATTTTCACATGATTTCTTTATCATCCTTGATCTTGTAGATCTAGGATTCAAGTTTCATTTCAATTTAATAAGGGATTTTTGATATGGTTCCCCTTGGATGTTCTTTCTCCTTAGAATGATCATGGAGTTTTTTAGGGTTGATGTTATTTAGGCTCTTGTGGATTGATTTTGGATTCCCTTTTCACATATACCATTAATTAATTAAACAAATATTTATAAATTTTATCACCATATATAGATATTTAATAATGGAATATGTTTTTTAATGTAATTTTTTCATAAGAAATGATGTGGGATTCTTAGTTTATTTGATTTTTATTGATTTTTTTATTCTCCTATGTGCACCATGTCTTTGAAAAATTTCTTGATTAGAAATTTCAATTAAATTATTATTTTAAAAGTATGTTTTATAATTATAAATGTACATGTAGGATCTAAATTTTTTATCATATTTTTTATATTTTTTGACTTAAAAGAGGTGTGTGTTTGGAACCATAAATTATTTTAATAGGTGATGGAATTTTAGGTTTCCATATGGAAACAAATAAATTTTTAAAGGGGTTTTGAGGCCCATTAATCACTTTTGTTAATTTGTTTTCTTGAAAACTCTCATTAAAATATTATAATTACATGGTTTTGTTGAATGTTGTTGGAGGACCACACTAAGATTCTTCCTTATGATTAAATCATTTAAGGGTATGAAAATATTATATGGGGTGACTCTATGGTTACTAATTGTGTGAGTTTCTTGTGTATGATGTATGTGCATGTGACTGAATGATTGTTTTAATTTTTTTGCTCACACAAACTTTATTAATGATGTGGGAAGATCACAAAGATACTATATTCTCAGTGAATGATAACTGTTATAAAATAGAATTTCACTCTGGTTGTTGTCCCTTAGCATGTAAAAATCATAACATTGGGATAGTTCATATTGGTAAAACCATGTGTCGTAAGATTAAGCATGTAGACTAGTTGATGTCATCAGGTGAGTTATGCCATTTGGTTGATTTATATGCAAGTATGTTTTATATTGCTACCCTGAGATCATGGGTTCCCACATATCCATTGGAAGTTATTTATACGTTGTAGATGATTTAGATAAATCTTTGGTTGGTTACATGTGCAAGATATTTTCCTATTTCCCTTATTATGTGATTACTAAAGCTTCACTATTTGAATTTATTATTTTACTGAAATGTGATGTGTTGGTTTTCAAAAAAATGAATTTTTTTTGAGAAAATGTTTTTTAATCAACAACCTTTTTTTTAAAAGTAATAGTCCATTATTAACCAATAAAATGGTAATGTTTATTATTTGGTAAATAATTTTTATTGGAATGAAAATAAACAGTGGACCACATTTTTAAGGAGGAAATGTGTGGAAAACATAGTTTAATAAATTTCATTTTAAACCTAGATTTAATGATTCTCTTATTTAAAGGATATTCTGTAAGAACCTGTTTATTCACTCAAGTATAGATCCTTAACATTTTGGTTTAAATCGTTACTTTCATAAAAATATGGATGCCTAATGGGTTATATGTCATTTTAGGGGTCATAGGGGCTTGTTAAGAGCCGGAAACACCTCTTTTTTGTGAAACTGGAAATGTTGCATGGTTGGAACATGGTTGGCGCAAGGTTTTCTTAACCATACATATGGTGTTTTCTTGACAAATCCACCTTTCATGGTTAGCTCCTAGCTATGTGGCCTATCCCTACATGTTACCCTTCCACATAAGTAAATATGCTTGTTTTTTCACTTGGATAATCATACTTGGTGGACATACCATGAACATTCCATTTTTTTGGGTTATTTTACATATATTCTAATAATGATCTAATTTCCACCTCCTTATTTCCTAATATATAATCTAGTGAGATTATAATCCATTACTCTTATTATGGAGATTTTTAATGACCTAAAAAGGGTTAATAGATATCTTTCATCTGTTATATGATAGAGCTTCCATTTGTCACGTTGGATGCACCACGATAAGTACTCGAGTTGGTATATTCCTTTTCTCTTCTCACATGCTCTTAACCTAGATATCATGGTGTCATAATTTTTCTATTTTTTGTAGATTTAATATGATATGAGACAAATCAATCACCAACATTGGAGGAGGAGATACATAACATCATATCGTGTGTGGCCTATAACTCATCCGTCAAGTTTGTTGATTTTGGATTTTTCATTTGGGGCCCAATTATTTAATCAGGTTCCTTTTTGAGAGTTTATATTCCATTATTATAATCATTAGAATCATAGAGAGATTTTATTTACATATAAGTAATTATTTTTTTTGTGGTTATTCCTAGAACAACATCTATCTTTTATAGGATGTTATTCAATAATTGATTTTTTAGTATTTGGCATGTTTGAGGCACCGTTCTGGTGTGACTTGTCTTTTTTAGGGTACTATTCTCTAGATTATATTTCTTGATTTATATTGGAAATTTCATAATTTCATGTACCATGTATTCTCACAACATTACCCACTTAAGTTATGTTCTTCAATCTGACAATAAAATGTGAAATGTGAATTGGATAGTATACTAAATACATGACTTTTCCTTAAACATAAATTGATACTATGTTTCATATATGTAGCACCTTTGAAACATTAATTTAGGGTAGAAGAATGATCCCTAATTATTTAATATTCTTTTAAACTAATTAATAAAGTTTTCATGATACTTAGCCTTGTCAGACGAATAAATGGAAATGCTTAGACCCAATAATCTTATTGATTAATAATGGTTTCTAGCAACATGACCATATATAAATAATGAAACTAAATTCTTGAACCAAATGAATTATTACATGATTTTAATATCAGACATGAATGGACTGACTCGAGCTTGCCATGATTTCTGATCGGAGAATACCTCAAGCACTCGAGAACCCCATTCCGATTCAAAGTTACATTTTTCATAGGTTGAGACCCACCTAGATATTAATCCTTTTATATACATTGGATGATTGGTATGACACAACATGACCCCTTACATATCATCATATGATCCCTTATATAGACTCCATAAATCTTTCTTTGACAAGTAGGTTACATGGTTATAGCCTATATGACCATGTCTCTACTTATCCTAATTTTACTTTGGGTGATAACCTTGAATTCGGTATGCACCTCATTATGTAATTCCATTTACTATAATCCTTTTATTACAATATTACCCATTCCAAGATATACTTATAATTTAGTTGGTGACCCTTGAGGTCGACGTCGCTTTGGTAATTATCTGGGTACATCACTATTAGATATCATTACATGTTGCCTTGTTATAAATTGGAGCCTTTTAAATTTCTAAGATATGACTTTTTTATAAACTAGTAATAATAATATAATGAATTATCTACATGTTCATACACAGACCAATGGATAATGAAGGTACATGGTAATTTGGTTACGTTTTACAACATTACTTTATATATGATTACTTTCACATTGTTAACTATCCATTTCACGGGTGGATGTTATAGACACCATTGGTGGTGCCCCACTAAGATTCATCTCACATCCTCTCTGAGTGTCGTTGGTACCTAGTGTAGATTACTTGGTTGTAGGTGTTGAAAAAGGGAAGCATACTTCTTTAGAAACAAGGTTGCTTAGTTTTATTATGTACCTTGATAACAGAAGACTGAGTTGGATCTCGATATGCTTGGGATAGTGTTTTGAATTTCTTTATACTTTTTGTGGAACATGTTATGCATGCTATCTCACCTCTACAATTTCTATATTTTTAGATAAATGAAATATAATTTAGAATGCATTGGGTCTTGGTCATAATACTTAAATGGGCATTGAAAAATCAGGTTTGAGGTAAAAAAACAAGTTACTAAAAATTTTAATTGTTGTTCTGCTTTGGAAAATTATAGTTGATATTATTTCAGCATTGGGTGATCCAGATGTTGTGTAGAGTTTTTTTTATTATTTCACTTATTTATGGTATGCATACATCCTTGGCCCGATGATTTGATGGAAATGACCATTGTTACATGCATCATTATATTCACCTAGAAATTGAATGTCATGCATATTTTCAAGCCATATAGTTGAATTTCAATGTTTTTATTTTCCAGATAAGCATGTGATTGTTGAGAGATGTGTTGATAGATGTGTTATGATTAAATTACTTTTGGTTGTGATTGAATGATTTCACGTATCAATTAATCAGGTGTATGGCCCCTAATGGTTTGACATTAGAAATTTACTACGTCGATCCATTATGCTATAAATATACGTGTGTTATTTCTAGTGACATGTGTTTCGGAAACAATTCCTCAGAAAAGCCTATCAGTTATAATGTTAATCATTAAATCTAAAATTTATTGGTTGCCCATCATTATCCTTCCTTTTTATGTTTATAATAGTTAATGGTTTGAACCAAGTAATTAAATATAAAATTAAATGATACTTATACTTGAGAATTTACTAATACCTATCCTTCTATGCGTGTATTTTGGGTAGTATTCATTTTGAGGTGTGTTTTCTTATGTTTAGATTCTTCTGGTGACTCTATCTGTCTTATTATTATTTTTATAATTCATATTATTGGAATTTAAATACCAATGATTTCATGCCATCCTTGTATCATACACCAGGAGGGTGGAATTGAACTGGTTCCAGATGTGGTGGGCCCTGATCTACCAGTCTTTCATACAGGAGTTCCACTTGAGGGACCACCTGCTTTACCAGATTTTGACATGAATTCCCATGTTCTTGATAGTTTCCATCATCTAATACAACATAAACATGGTGCAACATGTCCTCCACCTATGATTGATTATCTAAATCGTGAGTTCCATCAATTTAATACTTCTATCCTTTTGGGGATGAAAGTCCACATGATACTGAGTCTTGGCTAGAAGACAACCTATCTATATTTGATCATCTAGAAACACCTCTATAAAAGTGAGTCAAGATCTCCACATACATGTTTCAGGACTCATACATGAATTTGTGGGATGTGATTACCCAGTATGGTCATCATCAAGGAATCCTACGGGTTGATTTCTAGACTTCCTTCTATGTTCTATTTATTCATCAGACACTGAGAGTTGACCGATCAATAGAGTTCATGCATCTCAAGCACAATTGTATTTTAGTTAATGAATATTCAATATGTTTTATTAAATTTAAATTAATTATTCCTCATTTATTAGGTGATAATATTTCACTTTCTAGATGATTCAAGGATGGGATCCATTACGCCATCTATACATAGGTGAATGTCATTCTCCTGCAAAATTTTTCTTCAATATTCAATAAATATCTTATCACTGAGCATAACAAGAGAGAAAAAATAGCACTGTGTATAGATGATCATTTCGGAGGTAGTCCATTAATTATTATGGTGGCAAGAAATGTTCCCTCGAGGTCCTTAATTAGGGAAATTAAAACCATAATGCATGTTTAGATATATCAATAGAGTTTCATAAATGTGGACTATAGGGGACCATGAAACCTCAACATGTTAGAGGCCCAATGTTGTGATGGTCTTCTATCAATATGGGAAATCTCTAATTTTTCTGTAGGACCATTCAACTAGTCCAGAGTGGAAAATTGATCCTCACAAGCTCCACCTTCATGAGCAAGTTATTTTACAATGCATTAGGTGGTGAGTTGGAATAACACCAGTAGTTATGGATGAGTAGGAGGTTGTGGCTATCGTAGCTAGACCCATGAAAAAAATCAACACCAGCAGAGACATTATGATAGTGGTATAATATCTCTTTCATAGGGCTACAGATTAAGAGAGTATCATGCACTACAGTCGATACTCAAGGATTGGGCTATGGGGCCATAAAGAGTATGAGGTACTATTATAGTAGCCTTTAATATATAATATCTGCTTTCTTTGATACATTTTCTACATACCATTTTGTCTTTTGGAATTCATGGACAGGATTTGTAATATTAATATG
Source organism: Viscum album (assembly GCA_963277665.1). Lineage (NCBI taxonomy): Eukaryota > Viridiplantae > Streptophyta > Magnoliopsida > Santalales > Viscaceae > Viscum > Viscum album. The sequence continues at coordinate 603,316,933 of OY728126.1, forward strand.
GTGTATTGACCCTTGATACGTTGTTAGGGGTATGAATAGAGGGTATACACCAGTGTAGGGACTATCACATTAAGGTAGAAAGTTACCCTTTCTTTTGAATCATCTTTATTATTGTGATGAAATGCCTCAATGAATTTATTTGGATGGACTAATTGGTTAACTATAATTCTTTTTTAGACTGATACTACTACAATATATCATTTACATCACTATATGTTTGAATTTAACTATATAAGGGTGAGTGGTATATTCATGCTGGTAGTGCTGGACCAATGCATCATGGTATACGTAGACTGACTAGCCAGATTAATAATTTATTCATGGAGGATCATGTTTTATGTTATTCTAATTTCCCTCTAGTAGTGGATCATTTCATGGAAATATTTCTCAATGACTTTTCTAGCTTACCAATAGAGAGAGGGGTAGAGTTTATAATTGATCTTGTTTTATGAGCAGCTCTAGTGTCTATTCCTCCTTATATAATGGACCATATGGAGATTCATGAACATATAAAACAATTAAAGGATCTATAGGCCTAACAATTTATATAGACCAATACATCCTCTAGGGGTTCTCCTATGGATTTTCAATGATGGCCGATGGATCCTTATGTCTATGGGTGGTTTATAGATAGTTGGACCTGATTATCATCCAGAACTAGTATCTACTACCTTGAATAGATGATCTCCTTGAAAAGCTCGCAGGATATAGGATATTCTCAATGATCAAGCTGAGATCAGGTTATCATCAGGTACGAGTCAGATTGTCAGACATACCATAAATAGTTTTTCATATAATGTATGGTATGTATGAGTACCTTGTTATTCAAATAAGTCTTACAAATGCACCCTTAATTTTCATCGATTTGAAGAATTTGTTTACTCACCCCTATTTGGATGCTTTTTTTTGTTGTCTTTTTGAACGACTACTTGGAGTATTCTCACACGTGTAGCGACCAAGAAATACATCTTTAGATCGATCTAAGTACACTGAAAGAGCACCATCATTATTCCAAGATTTCTATGTGCCACTTTTAAATTGACAAGGTCCACTTCTTGGGAAATAAATATTGGAATTAAGAGTATATGTTGTCCTAGAAAATGATAGGGCTCTAGTTTTATATGAGCAACCAAATAAAATGTTTGATATAAAGTGTTTCTTCAGACCGTTTGGATATTTTTAGTAGTTCATATAGGAATTGTACCTCCTTGATTAACCTTTTACTAGGTGTACAAATATCTGTAACAATTTCATATAGTCATAAGCATGTGATAAATACTTTTATGAGCTAAAGGGAATGTTGTTTAATCACATTTTTTGAAGCTTACAGAGCTACAAATAGGTTATACTTTCTTCACTGATGAATCAGTCATTGACATAGGAGAAGAACTAATTCATGAGGATAGAGTAGTTGTGTATGAATATCGGCAGTTGAGTTCTTATGAGGTAAATTACCAGATACACGACTTTCAGATAGCAGTAGTTGTCAATGCCTTATATTTATAGATACATAATATGTTGGGTTCCCACTTTGTGGTCAACACAGACCAAAATATCATCAAATATTTATTCTCTTAATGAGAATTCAACCTCAGAAAGTGATTATGGGTCAAATATTTACCATTATTTTATTTTGATCATGCCTATACGCTTGGGTAGGGAAATGTAGTTTTAGATTCATTTTTTTGTAAAACTCAAGAACAATAAGTACATGAAAACATAGATTTATTAAAGTTAATGGCCCATTTATATTATCTACACCTAGAGTTTCATGATAGTCATCAGGAGTAGTATATCTCATATTTGAAAGTTTCATCTTGTCTTCTTGAGAAGGTGATGGTTAAAATATTTTATGATCTTGAAGGATTGGTTCTCTGTGATAATATATTAGGAGATAACCCACTAAAAGATTTTTTCGGGATATTGATGACGTTTTTCATCTATGTGGATGTATTGGGGATTCTATTTATATGATAGACAAGTTGATTAAATATTCACATTCCTCCAATTGGAAAGTTCATCCAATAATCTCCAAGATGTATCCAGATATGAGACACCAATACTAGTGTCCTGGGAAGAAACATCTAATAGCATGATTTATCACTTGGTCTTCTACTACTCAACTTGTAAAGGTGGAGCACTGGGGACCCACAAGCTGGCTAAAGTCACATCCTATCCCAGAATATAAATGGGAAGATGTTCCCATTGAAATTATAGTCAGTTGACCTAGGTCACCAAATGGTCAAAACACATTATTGGTTTTCATTGATAGACTAATGAAATCATCCCACTTCATTCTTGTTCAAGATACATTCAATGTTGATGAGATGATAAAAAATATATTCATGAAATTTTAAAAATTCACAAGGTTCCTCGTGACTTCATTTCAAATAGGGATGATAATTTCACATTATGGTTCGGGTAGGGATTTTAGAAGGTTATGGGAATAGATGTTCTTATAAGAACACCTTTTCACTATTAGAAAAATGGAAAATTCTAGTGGACAAAAAAATATCTAGAGGATAAGATTCTAGTTTGTGTCCTTGATTTTGGAGGTTCATGAGATATGAATATCCATCTCATCAAATTCTCCAATTATAAAATCATTTAAGTGAAAATTTTGATGGATTATTTTGAGGATTTATATGGTTGGAAATGTTATTCCTAGGTTTTCTGTCTGGAGGCAGGTGAGGCAGCCCTACTAGGTCACTGTCTCATTCTGGATACTTCAGAGAAAGTTTGGATGATAAAGAAACATATGAATACTACCCACTCTAGAAAAAAATCTTATGATGATCGTAAATGATGACCTCTATTGTTTTAAGTCAGGGATCATATTTTCATTCAAGTATTGTCGAGTCTAGGACCTATATATTCATAGAATAAAGAGAAGTTTTTGCCTCATTGCATAATTTAATTTTATATTCTCGAGGGAGTTGGGACTATAGCCTATAAAATACTACTAACTCATAGGTATCATGCCATTAATGTCATATTCTCTGATTCAAAACATTTCTAGTATCACAATGTCCCATATAATACATTTGATCTTGAATAAGTTGAGTTATACGCGGATGCATCCTTTGGGGAGTATCTAGTATGCATTATTAATGGGAGAACGAAGGCTCTCTAAATCTTGTATATCCTTCTATTACTTGTGCAATGGTATTATGGAAAAGTATATGAAGTGAAATTGGAGAGGGAAGCATATTTTTTATGCCTAATATCCAGAATTGTTCTTAAAAAGTGTTTCTATACACTTGGAATCTGAACTCAGGGATGAGTTCTTTTAAGGATGAAAGATTGTAAGAACCCATTTTTTCACATAGGTATGGATCCTTTAAATATTTGTCTAAATCATTAATTTTGAAATAATATGGATTTCTAATGGATAAGAAGTGGTTTTATGGGTTTGCAGGGCTTGTTCAGATCCTGAAAAACATCTTTTTGGGGAAACAGGCCAAGTTGCACAGTTGGTACACAATTGACGCACAAATTGCCTAACTGTTCTTACGATGTTTTTTCCAGACAGAAAAACAATGTATGGTTGATGAATAGTTATGCAGAATAACAGTGAATGTGAAACTTCTTTAGAGGAAACCCTACAAATATTTCACTTGATTTTTCAAACTATGTGGACAAACCATAGGCTTTCCATTTTTCTAATAATTTTACAAATTTTCTCATAATGATTTAAATACCCCTCCATTTCTCTGATTTAGAACCTAGTATGTTTATTCTCCATTCATCTAATTTTTGATCTTTTTGAATCCCCAATCATGGGATCATGGTATCTCCTTCAACTGGGATCTGATCAAACTTTCATTTGTCATGTTGGATGTGCAATAATAATTACTCCAGTCTATTTATGCATTTTATATTATCTTTTTCTATCGACCTTTATATCATGGGGTAATCATTTTTTTCGTTTTCTTAGTTCTACTTCGATTTGAGACAAACAAGGGACAATAACAGAGGAGTAGAGTCATACAAGATTTTGGGGGTTGTCTATAACCCATCCCTCAAGTTAGTTGGTTTTGGATTTGTCATGTAAGGACCTCCAATTTCATTGGATTCCATTTATAGAATTTATAGGTCATGCATATAATTATTAGAACCATATGGATACACTTTTTCAATATATGTGATTAGTTTTTTGCAGTTACATCCATAAATCCATCCATACCATATATGATTCTATTACATAATTGGGTTTTCAATATTTGACATGTTTGAGACACTATTCAGGTTTGACTTGGCTTGAACCTTCTAAGGGTAATATTTTTAAAATAAAACGGCTTTATTTATATTGTAAATTTTATAATGGAATGTACCATGTAAGCTCACCACTTTAACCACCTAAGGTAACTGATTCAATTTTTCAATAAAATGTGAAATGTGAATTGGCATGTATACAACAAACATGAATTGTCCTAAAAAATAAATTGACAGTAGGTTTCAAATCAATAGCTCTCCCTAACACATTAATGGTTGGTGTCAAAATGAACCCTCATTATTGAGTATTCTATAAATGAAATTAATAAATATTTCATGCTACTAGTCCATGTCACACTAATGAAATGAAAGTAATTGAAAAAATGGACTTATTAATTAAAAAATGTTTCTTGCTACATGACCATAACACACTAATGAAATTCATGTCTTGAACAAAATGAAATGTTACATGAATTAAATAGATAATAGGAATGGACTAACTCAATATGACCTTGAATTCAGATCATAAAATGCCTTAAGCACTCGAGAATCCCATTCAGAATCAAGGATGCAACATTAATAAGATAAGACCCACCTAGATAATGGTCCTTTTCTATACCTTGGATGCTTGGTATGACACCGTTGGATCCCTTACATTTTATTATATGATGACATATATTAACTCCTTTGATCCCGTAGTGTCAAGTAGGTCCCATGGTTACAGCCCACAAGGACCAATCTCTACATAGCCCCATTTTACCAGGGATTATCACCTATGATTTGATAACCTCCTCATTGTGGAATTCCATAGACTATTAACCTTGTATTATACTCTTAACTGTGCAATGATATAGTTATTACAAAGTAGGAGACACTTGAGGTTGAATTCACCTTGGTTATTACCTAGGTAATTCACTATTATATATCATTACAGGACTCCTTGTTATGACTTGGAACCCCTACAATTGATAACATGTGACTTCTTTATAAACAAGTGACACTATAATAATGAACTGATTACATGTTCAGACACCAGCCATGAGCTGATGTAGTTATTTGTGTATTTAGTTACATAGTAGTAATTTAAATTATATATAAATTATTTCACACTGTGACACTTCCATTTCATGGGATAAATGTTATAGACATCGTTGGTGTTGTCCCAAAGAGATTTATCTCACAACCACTCCAAGAGTTGATTTGTAACTAGAGTAGATTACATGGAAGTAGGTGTTGAAAAATGGAAGCAAACATCTTCGAATAGTTGATTTCTTGTTTTTTAGGATGGAGCATGATGGAAGATGACCTAGTTGGATCATGGGATGATTGGGAGAGTCTTTTTATTTTCATTATTCTTTTTTGGAACATCTAATTATTGTTTTCATGTCACCATGTTTTTCTGTTTTCCTGTGACATGAAATATCATTAATTGTTGAATACTATAAAAGTGTTCCGGTTATGTTATTTTGGTGTCTATTTTCTTTTATGCCTTTAATTTAATTATATTTCATCATCTTTTTACCTCTTTCTATAATCATCCAATGAACTAAACTTTGGTAAAGAGTTCATACTCCCCCCAACGATAAACCCTTGGACCTCATTGGTAGTTGAAAGCCTTTAGCACTTGGGGAGAAGTGCTTGAGGCCATGTGTCCCATTAGTCTTGAGGAACCTATTATGTGGTATCCGAGTCTGGGATTCCACAAGTACATTCAGAATATATAGTTCGGGAACTCATACTAAGATTCAATAATCACGCCTAGAGTAATTTCTTGTTTTTTGGATTCTTTTTCAGGTTCTAGCATGGGTTTGATAATCTTGTAAGATGGTTGATGGAAGAAATTGATGATTTTCTAGATTATCATGGGAAAATATGGGTGTGAGCTCTATGGAATACCATTTATGAGACTTTAAATTTTATAGTGTGAATATATATTAAAACGTGTTCTTATGAGGAAAATATATGATGTTTTAAAAACCATTTATTATGTGGTTTGATTAATTTTGATTTGGGAATATTTTTATTCTATTTTTTATGATGAGGATTCTTGTTGACCAATATGTTTTTATTCATTTAATGGTTATATTTTTTCTTTTTGTATGCACCCACAAAGGATTAGATGGATATTTGAGGTACATCTATGAGTGGTTAAACATTATCAAATCATATAATTGATAAACCTTTGGACATCCATATTGAATTTTTGATATTGTTTATTATTCATCATTTCCCATTTTAATGAATTTGTATTGTTTGTGCATTCTAAAATACTTACAACTCGAGTTGATGCATGTTCTGCTTTGTGATAGGTTTTTTATTCCTCTTGTTTTTGGTGAAATAGGAGGACGGTGTATCTTATAAATCCATATCTTGGTGACATTATGTTATTGTAGAAAATTTAGTGACATGGTGTTTCATGTTTGTTTGGTTCTATATTAGGTATATTTTGGAAACTCGTGACATTTTGAGAATGTGTTCTGATTGGTGATTTTAAACTCATTAATGGGAGGTAGTGTATTTCTAATGAAATTTGGGATCTAGTTGTTGGACCTATAGTAAATCCTGAACAAAATCTTGAATCACTAGGGATTGGAGGAACATGTTCAAGAATTTATAATTAGTGATATTATAGTGATACATTAATCCTCTCTATTGTATATTCATTTCCTTGGAAGGTCCCATTTTTTTGATAAATGGAATAGAAGACTCATTTAATTTCAAATTTCTTTATGGGTTGCAATCTCTTATTTGGTTGTTATATTGTGTGGTGCTTTATTTTTCTTGAAATAGTTGTAGTTGTTAATTTTTGGATGAAAATATATGATTGGTTATCCTTTCGTGGTTATCATTTTTGAGTTGGTTTTGGATTTGGTTTGTGATCATATAGAGTTCATTCTATATTATGAAGATGATGAAGTGTGGATTGGTTTTCTTCTTGGTTTGGTATTTCATTACTCTCCACTCCCTTATGGAGGAGGTTTGGACTATGTGGGGGAGTACCGAGATCAATCAGTGCTAATTGGATTCTAATGATGGGGAGTCTATTATGGCCTTTCATTTTTTTAATCTGTTTTTGTATCCAGTGTATAATGGAAATGGGTTATATCATTTGGGTTGTCAGTTATATTTGTTTCCTTCTGATTGAATTTTTAGATTTTAAAGGATTCCCACTAGTCTTATCTTAAGTAAGTTTATAGAAGATATATCTCATGCTTTCTATCCTTTTCAAGAAGTGGTTTTGTGTTATTGAGTCATTCCAGAAAACATGCATTAGTTATGTTTTTTGGTATTGGATATGTTCTTCTATTTGTAGGTTTCAATCTATTGAAGATGTGAAATGTTTCATTTAAATCAAACAACTAGAGATTTTGTGTATTTCTATGGTAAAAATGTATCATAGTGAGGAAAATTTTCACATCAATGTTTTTTATTTTTAGGTATTACATAGGTTATTTTTGGTCTGTGGATAATTATATAGTTTTCCGTAGAGTTTTTATTTAAATGTGGATATTTTGGTCTTATTATCATGTGACACATGTTTGGGGAATAGTTAGGAAAATTCGTGAAATCTTCTTTATGAAATCATGAGGCTGATTTCTACATGGGTGGAGGTCACAAAACTATTTCCACAAAATTTGGACACCATATAGGATAACAAAGTGACATTCTTCTCTTGGATAATGAGGGATGCATGGCTACCACAATATTTTAAATACAATGCATGAAAACCATGTGAATTTTCAATCTCATTAAAAATGTTATTTGTATCTTCTACCCATATTAATATTTTATAAAATAACTATATTCTTTCTCCATTTGATTTATAAGACCCCAGTAGGATCCTCCACTCTTCCCCATACATCCCTCATTTTCTATGAATATTCTCATTTTATTTATTCATGAGTTACTCATATATCTTCAAGGTATTATCCTCTATTATTCTTCATCTTATGCCTTTATCCATTTTCTATTAATTCCATCTTATTTATTAGTCAAGAGGTTTTAGGGTTTAGGTTTTTTGGGTGTCAATTATCGGTTTTGTTTGGTTATGGTTCCACTCCGTCATTCCTACTTCTTGTAACCCTCATGAGGTTATTTCAGGTGGGTTCTGTTGAAGCACTTATGCTTTTGGTAGTGTTCCATTTTCACATCTCAATTAAATTTATCAATAATTGATTTCATTATTTTCAGAACATATATGGATTTTAAATATTGAATAATTATTTTTTAAATTTATTTTCATGGTAAATGATGTTTTTTGCATAATTTTTTTAAGTACATATTATTTTTCAATGTTATTCACACCAAGTGTTTGAAAATTTTCCTGATTGGCCTTTGTAAGATTATTATGATTTTTAATGAATGGGATGGATTTCTAAATGTACTTGAGGAATCTACAATTGGGTTTTTAATTTCTCAAATGGATTAATATATGGTTTGGGAAATTAAATATGGGTCTGTTTGGCACTTGAAAATTATTGACCTGTGAGAGAAATGTGTTGGTTTCCTTTTGAAAACATGATATTTCATAAATTGTATTTGAATCATACTTCGAACTTTCTGAAATTTGTTTCCAGGAAAACTATCCTTGAATATTTTTATTTCGTTTTATTTGTAGAAGGTTTTGAGAGGTCCCATTATAAGAGTCTCCCTAGTTATTAAAGGGTTGAAATTTAATAACTTTTTCCTTGGGTGACCTAAGGGTGACATGTGGTGTGAGTTTATTATGTATAATAAATGTTCATGTAATTAGATAACATTATATAATTTTTTGTTCACCCGAAATTTATCCTAAATATGGGAACCTGGCCTAACTACTATCATTTTTGTGAATGGTTTCTTCACTTGTATTTTATATCTCTCTAGATATTGGACCTTAACATAGATATTTCATCACATTCGGATAGTACTTCTCAACCAAACTAGTTATGGTGAGGTCAAGATTAGTCGGATATATGTCTGTTCTAGATTATTTCCTTGAGATCCTAGGTTCTCCCACATTCATCATAACATAGTTATCTATAGTGGTTGATTGTGATTCATTTTTGGTTGGTTACCTATGTGTGATATATTTTCATTTCCATTATTAAATGATTATTGTTTCTTCTATGTTTCATGGTGTAATTTAATAAAAAATGGTGTTTTTGTGTTCAATGGTTCATCAATAGTGTAAAAAAAATTTAATACTCAAATTACCTCTTTTTATAATGAACATTGGATCATTACCGTTTAAAATTTTAAAATATCTTATTTTGTTAAAAATTCACCACTTGAAAGAATAACATAAATGGGAAATATTTTCAATAAAATTGGAAATATGTGGAAAAAATGTTTTTTAATATTTTATTTAAATCATGGAATTGATGTTTCATTAAATTAACATAATTTATTAGGGAATAGAAAATTTAGGCTTTCATTTGGAGTTTTTATTCTAACATATATAATTAATTCTTAATTTTATCTTCTTTTGTATGATCATTCATATTTTCAATATCTATGGGTGATGGATGTTTTTTTATCAAAGAGTGGCCCTTAGGGTCATGTGTAGATTTTTTTCATCAGGTTCAATTTGGGTTTTTAGGTCTTTTTTTGTATTTTATACTTTTTTATAAACAATATTCCATATTTTAATTTTATTTTTTATGGGTCTCTCTATTAATATTTTGATGTTCAATTATTTTGATTGTGGGAAATCATTCTCATTCATTCCATCTTGATGCCTTGGAACTAGTTTCATGATCCAAATGATCGATAATCCCTCTTGGGACATGTCTCAAGCTGACTCGGGTAACTGATTATTGGTCGAAATAGGAGGGTTCATGAAAAACCAAACCATGTTCACAGTTATGCTCATCCACTATGGTTTCCACTACATTAATCTCAACCCAACCACCAAACATAATTCTCATAGAAAACTAATCATCTATCCCATAAAATTGAAGATGACATGATATATCTATACCAACCCTTATAGCTGACTCAACTCAGGTTTTTCCATCTAGAGTACCTCGGGGATTTTGTAGGTATGTACATACGTGATGGGTTCAAACTCCCAGTATTCTTCACATAATATCTCACTGAGGATGTCCTAGAACCAAGCGTAGAGAGCAAAAGACTCAACACCACTGATCCTTATGTTCAACAACTAGTAGTGGATGAATCTTGTCTAGAACATGAGGTCCTCACATAGGGTGTGGGTGATTATCTTCCACACACTCCTCTATTTCATCTTTTGAATGAAATTGTTTTCATCATTGAAATTTGACCGAGAATCATATAAGTGTTCACGTTCCAATAGTTGGTAACTGGATAAGGCTATATGTATATCAGTATGTCAATATTCATTTGGTATCCTCTTCTATGCTTTGGGATCCATATCAAATGGAACAATATCCCCATTTGACTAATATATAATAGATATTTCTTCTCAAGTCTCAAGATCCACTAGAAAAATCATTCACATTAATTGATGCATGATTCTACTCACCTTAGATTGTTGTAGGATCCTCCAAAATGCATTGCTCCTCCGGGATGACCTGACCACCAATATATGTTCCTAAACATTGATAACATTTTCTATGATTGACTACTAAGGGGGAATGTGTTCTAACACTATTATTGATAAAATAAAACGTTTTGATGAATCCACATTAATGAAATGGATGAAAATATCAAATATGATAAGAGAGTAACATTGCATGAAACCATAGATGAATTAAATCTCAAATACCCCTTCTATTTACCCCTAACCAGTTTTTCTCTTCTAGATCAATAATACAATTATATAGGTCTCAATGGAGAGGTCCATACTCAGAAAACCTTCTACCCTGTTATGTACCTCTACAACTATGGTATGGTCCTAAAATTTTACATTCATATGAACTATAAAAAATATAAACATGTTAATGAAAACAAATTTTACTATCCATCGGATATGAAAATGATCTATGGTAAATGAAAATAAATTTTTATCTCAAAGATGCAATAAAAATCTGATGAGTAGGCATCACAGGTAGAAAACACCGTGGATGTAAGGTTATAAATCTCAATCTCAATGAAGGGGAAACCTATTGATGAATTTGAGGGCTGAAGACTCCTATCCAGTATCATTAAGGGTCACTTATCATGCTAATAATTTTATATGATATTATTTTTTGATCACATAGAACCCACGGTCATATTTCCCACATGTAATAGAGGCCTCCTAGCCCTATTGTGATGACCACTGTATTGAATGAAGTAATGGGTTATATATTTTAATTTGAATAGAAGGCCCAATTGATAAATAAAACTAATGATATGGAATCATAAATCAGAAAATATGAACTCGAATAGATCATAATTCGTTGTGGTGAATTCTTGATCTCTTGATGGAATGGTTTCTCAGGAATGTACCCCCATGATTCTGCGCCACTTTAATCCTATAATATGGAGTTGGAATTCGATGCATTCATTGTTGGTGCATCATATATAGCTTCTTTATCATTATTTTCACAAATTATAACATGTAACCTTTAATAATATGGATTACCTCCCTATACAAGCACACTAGGGCATCTATATCTGGGATGTAGGTGATCCACTCCTAGTAGTCAACCTGATAGATAATTCTAGTGAGGTTAAGCTATAAATGATAAATATTATCCTTATCGGGACTCTACTTTGTTTTATATTCTTTTCAGGATATATATATTTTATCTCATTCCTCATAGGGATCGTGATAGATAGTTTCTTCAGCTACCACACTAGATAGAACTACTCATCCCTAGAGACTGTACAGACCCACTTGCTCATACTTTGGACAGTTTTACAAATTGACATGATGTATTTTTGAAGGATCCAAATATAATTATATGCTCTTAATCTAAGGTCCGTACTAAAACATGGAGATATAATTAGCCATAAGTCCCAATATCCATCTTCCAACTAGAAAACTCTACTTGCTCTTTATTTCTAGATCTAAAGTGATGTATTTATATTTCGTTGTCTCTTCAAGGGCTCATAAAAGGAACCAAATTTCTCACAATTTAAAAAATATATTTATGGGTCTATTAGAACTGATTTGATGTCATACCATTGGGTGAAGGTAATGTTAGAGTTGGCTGGATATAATAACATCACATCTCTAGTGCCCTCAGATAAAAACAACTCCTACAGTTTTCTAAGGACTCAATGGTTACATATTGATAACTATATGAAGTAAACATATCTTTTTAGTTTATATATTTACTCTATCATAAAGGAAAAATAAGATGGTGTTGATGGTTCATGATTTGTTTTTCCATAAACTCATGAAACCAAAACTCATCCTCTAGAATCCTATTTTTATAACCACTACTCTAGTATCCCCAAAATGATATCGATCACCTTTCTAGTCTAGGTGGGGGAAATCCTAAAATATAAATCAACAAATTTTTTGATGATATACACCACCAAAGATTCACTGAGAATCACTGATTGGACCCCTAAAATGTTAATAAGAGGTGGGTTAACACCATTGTTTAGAGGGGTGATGTAATTTGAATATTCATGCTACAAAAAGTGAAATATTATTGACCCATGTAAAAACTAGAATATTTAGAAAAAATGAATAGGAATTCCCCCCACATTATGTCACCTAGTTAAATTTATAACCATGCAATGTGTATGATTCCAAGGTTGACCGATATCTAGGATTCATTGATCACTTCAATCATCATGTTCCTCGAGAAGAGGTCCTTTCATGTGTCTTTGAATTGATTTATCCACCCACATAAAATGGATTCCATAATTTCCAAATATCATAATTTCATATTCTAGTAGCACATGTTTTATCCCCACTCCGAGTAATGAGTCTTCCCCAAAATTATTTGTATGGACTCATCAAACACTTTTTCCATTGATCATTATACTACATTGGCTACCTCAGCATCATCACCAATGATATGTATAGAAATTGGCCATCACCCATCATTAATAAAATTTATTAGTGTAAGAGTATAGGATGTCTCATGTACATTGGCATCTATTCTTACAGAACCTTTTCTCATAGTAGGGTATGTTCAAATCCCTGAATAATTTGGGATATATAATTATTTCATTATAATGTAATCCATTTAGTGGGATCCCACTGATGTGCTCAAGATCCCATCAACCCATTCATAACAGAATGTGATGATGTGTAAATGTATTTTTGGTTTTTTATAATTAGCATTGAATATATAATAACATTTTTATTTGTTTATATATTTGAAATTATGATATCCAAACTAACTCATATAGTCTATTATGACACAAATTTATTCCAATATCATCATAGATGGGGTAAATCTAATTCCCTAATGACCAATTACTTGTAATGTTTTCTACTAACTACTTTTCATATTGTTTTTACGAATAAATTTGGTTGATATAGAATCATCATTGTATAATTATTACCTTAAGGGAGGAAAACACCTTATTTGTTGGCTACTAACCAGAAAGAAATATTATATTATCACTATGGATATAGACAGAAAACCCATCATACACCATGAATGAGTGTCCAGTAGTAGTAATTCTCTATAGTTAGATCTCTCTATGCATGTGGGACTGAAATACTATTATGTTATTTTTTATAATTCTAATAGCCACATCCTCAATTAGTATAAAATTATAAATACTACAACTATTCGTACCAAGATATAAAATTTTTCCTTATATAAAAAAGATTAGTACACCTAATTATAAAATAATAAATACCTTTCTTAAAGAATGTTAGGGGTTATATCTATTTACCACTCCAAGAAAAAAGTTTTTGTAAAAAGTAGTATATTTTTAGCTTGGTAAGCTATTTATGAGATGTTTTAAGGGTTTTTAAATTTGTGATGATATAACCAAAGTATTTCTATCCCAATTCACTCTTTTTCTTTGTAATCGGACAATATTATAATTATTATAACATATGTGATGAAACTATAGTTTCTAAACAAGATGTATGATGAAATAATACTTGTGAGAATATTTGGGCTATATGTATTGGTATTTCATGCATGTTATTTGAGTTTGACCCTGAGATATGGATAATCATGTGGAAATTTATGGTGATCATAGCTAACCTCCACTATATTTATTGTTGTGGAACACTGTGAGATTCATGCATGTGAAATACAATTTTTTGACCAAACTTCGTTGTTTTTTTTAAATAAAAAAATACCCAAGGTTCGGTAGTTCCTTTGAAATTTGATAATCTACATCACCACTATCTCTAATTTGGAGGGGGTGTAATTTTTTCCTAATAAAATATACATGGTCTTAAAATATATGATTTTATAAAATTAAGGGAAATTCATTTTAGAGGACAATTCTTGAGTAATTGGAATTTGTGCATGCAAAAATATATATGGTTTCACAAGTCCAAATACTAGCACCCAACTGACATTCCTGATATAGGAAATATAAAATTTCTCAAGTTATTACAATGAAATAAAGTATATAATTAAAAAAAATTAACACAAAAAAATACCTGAGTTTTCTTGAAAAATGTTGAGGGTGTCATTTTTGTGATAATGGAGACTTTAATTTCATCCTTACATGATATTACCCAAATATAGAAGTAATGAATGTATTACAACCAAGATTTGTGAGAGAATAATATATGTTTTTTGACACTAATTATTTCTTATATCCCAAAACCTATCTTTATAGGTTTTCAATAAATCGATAATAAAGACACTCCTTTTTGGGGAAGGAACTTTAGATGTTTAATTTCCAGTCTCTCTTTCTTGTAAACCTACCTTTTTCAAACACATGTATCATGGGAATTTTAGATTTTATTCAAATAGTTTGAGAAAATCTATGAAAAACCTCCCTCAGTCCATAAAACACAAAGGATTATTTTATATATGAATTTTCATAACTTGAATTAATTCTATAATGATTTTGCACATGTTGGAATCCCTTTGTGCAGATCTAGTGGTTGTGTGACACCAAAGGATGTGTGAAACTATGTCTTGATCACTTATTCACAATCCTTATTCTATATATCAGGGATCTCACATTATCAATGTTTCTCAAAGATAAATTATATGTGGAAAAATATTTGGTTCTCTTCCCCAATGCTTCCTTCTGCTTATCATATTTTCATGCAAGTCTTGTTTTCCGGTTTCCTATACCCATTCAAACTATGATTTTTATGCAACATGTACCTGTATGAATGGTAATAGAAACCCATTAGACTAATTTTTTTTCCAATATTGGTATAAGATTCATTGTTTCCTTTTACTCATAATAATATGGACTATACCTTTGTATCCCTATATAATAAATAAATGGGCAATGTATATGGCTTCTTCTATTCAAAATCACATGTATAGTGGAAACGCAATCCCCAATGGATTCATCATCAATAAAACCTAGACAATTTTCCCATCACGGTGTACACACATGACTCCAATATCCTCCCTAAATAATACAGTAATACTTAATGGCCTTCCACATGTTAAATATCTAATATATAAGATCTTTTAGACATTAATATGCATAAAAATAATGTCCTAGTTTCATGATATTAAACATCATTACATCATCCAAAAATTATGATGTCAATCTATAGCCTTAACATATGTGATGAGAAAAGGATGCCTCTTGTGGAAGAATGAGATGCACCCCTCAACACTTGGGAATCTTCCACAGGTTGGGACCACATTATTCCCCATTATCTCTCATTTCAAAATCCAAACCTTCTTAATGTAAAATGTCAAACATGATGATCTTGTCCTATCAAATCATAGTGAAATTTATAGTTGAACTTAATGGGTTTCAATCAGTGTCTCCTATTATAGATTTTATGATATGGTACTGAGGTTTAAACCTCACAACCATTTCAAATCCACATTTCCTTAGGAGTACTCAACTCCAGACCTTGAAGGTGGATAAAGAAACCTCTAACTATAAAATCTCATGGCCCCCTCTTTAAATCAGTTCATTCATGGGATATTCATCTATTTTTCACATAGTACATGAAAAATATTTATGGTAATAATCCCTATATAAAATTTAACTTCTAACTCACCCATATATAATGAGTTTATATAGTATGGTGTCCACCTGAAACTGAATATGTAATCTTCCCTAATATAGCATTAATCTTGTGAACCCTACCGATGCATCATAATATATAAGTAATGAGTTGAGATATCGATAACTTCGCTGTTTAGAATATGAATACTTATGAAATGATCATATAATTTATTCTGCGATTAGTGTTGGATATATCAAAAAACACATAATAATCATGAAATACCTTATCTAAAATGTAATGTATTCCCTAGAAAACAAGAGTTGTATTCCTATTCCCCTTTTGTACTTAAACATGTATCTACAAAGGGATGCATTATGTTTTACACATAAAATGTCTCATAAATGATATTCTATCATCTCTAAAGTGGTAAAATTTGAATGATTCACAACACAACCAATATTTATTGATTCAATACATTTCCAATATCATCATCATATAAATTCATTGGTAACATCTCTATCATGACAGTTGAAAGTGTTATAAACTAGTGACCACTTTGACAGGGAATTTGTAACAAGATTCGTGAACATGTTTTAGATCTATGAGGAAAACACAAACTATAAAACATGTTGGAATCGTCATGTGTTAATAATGTTTTAATGATCACAAATCCTATTACTGTTAATTAATATCAATCTTCATTGAACATATTTCTAATTCTCTTCAATCTCAATAATAACTACACATCATGTTTTAATGATAACAAATCTTATGGATGTTAATTACTCTCTTTATTATTTACAAGTCTTATTCATGATCACAAATCTCACATATATTATCAAGAATTTATATTTATGATTCATGTTCTCTTACTCTCCAATGAATAAAATTAATCCATATTCTACATATTACTGTCTAAGTCCAAATATAGATATTTTTCTAAGTATGGACACACCGTGAAGGACTCACCGTGACCCATACACCGTGACCCAGACATCGTGACCCAGACACCGTGAACTAGACACCGTGAAGGACAAACCGTGATCCAAACACCGTGAGCTACACACCGTGACATGGACATACCGTGAACCTCATACCGTGAAGACTATACCGTGAAGAAGACATTGTTTACTTAATCATTGTGACACCGTTTCTTAACTTTTTGTCAATATTTTTTAAATAATGCTAACTGTTATATTTGATGTTTTTAATGCAATTAATGTTATTTAATGATAGTTGTTGGAATGTCAGGAAACCGTATCTCGTACCTATGAAAAGGGAATCATTCCTAATTACAGAACTTGTGGAATATAAGGAAGTTTGAGATGCAATACACGTCTGGCATGCAGGTTTGAATATAAAACGAGAAGAAAAATCCTGAGCAAGAAATAGATTTCAGGACTTTCAAAGAACTCTTATGAATGAAATCAAACACCACTGAAGAACACACGACGAATCAAGAGATCATTTTCATTCTTGTAGAATACAAGCTGAACTACGACACTCTGTTCTTCAACAGAAAAACAAGAGAAGGACTCAGAAGCATTCTTGCTGAATCCAACGAGTCCAGAGCTGCATTGATAATCACTAGAGCTTTCTAAAATCTTATCTTTTCTCTCTAAGTGATTTATTTATTAACTTTCATGAAGTGTAGTGTACTCTATATTTATTATACACACACTATCTCCTGCACAGAACTGGAGGATATCAAAATCCTCACTCCAAATCTCTTAACTCTTGTTTACCCATGTCAACTGTGGAAGAGGTCCTTGTGTGGCATGGTCTTTGTTTTGTTTCCCATGAAGAACAGTGGTAGTGGTACCTGAGTGGCCTAGATAGTTTTGTAAATTGTTTTTAACCCCGATCCAGGGTGTTGATCAAATTTATATAAATTTTAGAGGACTATGTCTCGGCTTGAGACTGAACCTCTTGTTATATCTGCTATGCATCTTTAGTTTAAGTTCAAAGTATACTATATATATCTTATTTATTGCACTGCTATTACTTTGAAATAAAAAACTATTTTAAAGCCACTTTTATAGTTAAATTAGCAAGTGTTTACACTTATTGTAAATCAGTAGGTTAGTTTCAAAAGTTAGTTTGATCTTGTGGTTAAATTAACTGAGACCTAATCAATCTTTGAGAAGCTAAGTGAACATATACAATCTGTATAAGTTCACTACATTTTAACTTATTTTATAAATTGTGGGATTTTAAATAGACAATAATTTAACAGAAATTTTAATTGGAACTCAATTCACCCCCCCTCTTGAGTATCCACTCCGACCAACATTTGGTATCAAAGGTTTTGTTTTTGTTTAAGGACTTTTGAAATACTCTGTTTTTCAACTATGTTTTTAGTTGCATCTTAAAAGATCTTAAATTTCTGTTAGTTCTAAATTTTATCTCTTTAAATTATCTTTCTAAAATCTAGTTATGGATAATAGACTAGAGGTTGCAGCTACTAACATGCCACCTTTCTTAAATGGTACAAACTATGCTCAGTGGAAACTTAAAAAAAATTCATTTAGAAAGCATGGGTTTTGATATCTAGACCGCTATAGAGTCATAATATAAAATTCCAGAAACTGAAAGAGTAAATTGGGATGAACCTACAAAGAATGCCTACAATAATAATTGTAAATCCATGAATTCCATGTACTGTGCACTAGGAGATGAGGAGTTTAACAGAATTTCTGCTTGCAAAAATGCTTTTGAAATTTGGGATATTTGGGTGTTTCTCATGAGGTAACAACCAATGTTAATGAAATGAGATTAAATACTTACTATTAAATTTGATAATTTTAAAATGAAGACTGATGAACATATTTCTGATATGTATCTCAGGTTTAAGGAAATAGTCAATACAATGAATTCACTCGGAAAGGCCGTTCCAGCAAAGGAACAAATTATGAGAATCTTGAGATGTTTACCAGACCGATGGAGAGGCACATCTGTTTCAATTAAAGAGTCACATGACATTGCTGCTCTACCTATCAATAAACTAATTGGTAAGCATATTATGTATGAGGAAGAACTAAAGGTGAATAAAGAGGAAGATGATGAACCTAAGAGAAAATTTGTGGCTTTCAAAACTACTGCTTCAAAGAATAAGGACAAAGAAAAAGCTCAAATACAAACTAACTGTTCAACCAGTGAAAATTCAGACTCTGATAGTGATGCTGAAATGGCTCAGATATCCAGAATGTTTATGAAATTTTATAGGATGAAGAAATTTTTCATAAAATCAAATTACAAATGAAAGTATGACAATAAGGGACATTGGAAGAAGGATTGGAAAAAGCCAGATAAAAGTGATGAAGTTGTTTGCTATGAGTGCAAAAGGAAAGGACACAATAAAGAAGACTGCCCAAAGCTAAAATTCAAGAAGAAATATGATTAC
The DNA here is from genome assembly GCA_963277665.1 of Viscum album. Classification (NCBI taxonomy): domain Eukaryota; kingdom Viridiplantae; phylum Streptophyta; class Magnoliopsida; order Santalales; family Viscaceae; genus Viscum; species Viscum album. Next base: position 603,336,531 of record OY728126.1, read on the forward strand.
AAGGATAGTAAGTACAAAAAGGCTATGAAGGCTACCTGGAGTGCTTTTGAAGACAACACAATTGAATCTGAAATGTCTGATTCTGAAAGGAATCATGCCAACATGTGTTTCATGACAAACACATCTGAGTTAACCTCAGATACTCCTGTTTTAAATTATTATTATTCTGGAGATGATGCAGAATCTGATTCTGATTCTGAAAACATGACAAGTGAAGTATTATTGGAATACTATAATATGCTGGAAGAGACATGCAATGAACTTATGGATAAATACAAATCATTGAAGAAACAACATGCTCTCACTACTACTGTTAAAACCGAACTTACTATTGAAAAAGAGAAAAATGCTCAACTGTTAAAGGAGAACACTGAACTGAAAATGTCTAATGAGAAACTTAGGAAGGACTTAGAGAAGTTCACAAATGGAAAAGATACACTAACTCAAATTCTAGGAAATAAGGTTATGCCAAAATACACTACTGGAATAGGCTACAAACCTGGACATGGACAGCTTACTAAGAATAGATTTATTCCTAAATCTGGACAGAATACTGCTAGTTCTAGTTCTGAAAATTCATATGGTTCAACTAGTTATTCACATAGTTATGAATCAAATAGTGTTTATCTTTCAAAATATTTTGATTCTGTAAATTATATGAGACCCATAAGACAAATGTGGGTACCAAAAGCATTTATTTCTAAACTTTCTGGACCCAATAAGATTTGGGTACCAAAATCATTTCCTATCTAAATCTTTTTTGTAGGAAACCTTCTTGAAGAGTTCCCACAAGAAGACATGGTACTTGGATAGTGGATGTTCAAGCCATATGTATGGGGATTACTCATGCTTCAAGAGTTTAATAAAGGTTGATGGAGGTCATGTCACCTTTGGTGATAATTCTAAAGGAAAGATCATCGGCCTAGGCCAAATTGGTAACACTGATTCAGTTTTAATTTCTAAAGTTTTATTTTTTGATGGACTTAAATATAATCTGTTAAGTATTTCTCAATTATGTGATGATAGTTTTAATGTCAAATTTGAAAATGATTCTTGTAATGTTTTTAATTCTAAAAAGGTTTTAGTATTTTCTGCTCTAAGAAATGAAAATGTTTATGCTGTTGATTTAAATTCCTTAGCTAAGAAAAATGTTACCTCTTTAAATGATTTTCATAAAGAGTCCTGGTTATGGCATAGAAGATTAGGACACTACAGTATACACTCACTTAGAAAACTAACTAGGAAGAACTTAGTTAGAGACCTACCTAAACTTGAGTTTCCTAATGACAAAGTTTGTAATCCCTATTAAAAGGGAATGCAACATAAAGTTTCTTTTAAATTAAAGAAATAAGTTTCAACTTCTCAACCTCTTGAGTTGGTTCGCATGGATTTGTTTGGACCATCTAGAGTTTCTATCTTAAATGGGAAGCACTATGTTTATGCACTAGTAAATGACTTTTCTAGATATACTTGGGTATAATTCTTAGCTCACAAAAGTGAAGCTTGTTCTTACTTTGTTAAGTACTCCAAATCTGTAGAAAATCATAGTGGACTTAAGATTAAAACCCTAAGAAGTGATCATGGCTGTGAGTTTGAGAATCATGAGTTTGAATCCTACTGCTCGCATAATGGCTATATTCATAATTTTTCTTCTCCTAGGACACCTCAGCAAAATGGTGTAGTAGAAAGAAGAAATAGAACCCTGCAAGAAATTGCTAGAACTATGATTAATGAATATGACCTGCCTATTTACTATTGGGTTGAAGCTGTGAATACAACTTGTTATATTATTAATAGAGTCTTAATTAGACCTGTTCTTAAGAATACCCCATATGAGTTGTGGAACAATAGAAAATCTAAAGTTAGTTACTTTAGAGTATTCGGCTGCAAAGTCTTTATTCTAAATAAAAAATATAATATTGATAAGTTTACTTCTAAGAGTGATGAAGGAATATTTTTAGGATATTCTTTAACCAGCAAGGCTTATAGAGTTTTCAATAAAAGAAACAAGTGTGGGGAAGAATCTTTTCACATCAAATTTGATGAAACTGATCCACATGATCCTAAAACCTCTCTTGAAAATCTTGAAGAGGATTTATCTGTTCTGGACCTTCATGAAAAATCTAATGAACCTGCTATTAAGACAACCAGTTATGGACTTATTCCAGAATTTGCTCCTAATGAACCTGAACCTAGAGAAGAACCTGATATTTCTAGTCCTACCTTTACTAGATCAACTAGAATTCTATAGAATAATCCTTTAGATGCTATTGTAGGAAATCTTGATAGAGGGACACAGACTAGAGATTCTCTTAGAAATCAGTTTGAACATCAAGCCTTCTTGTCACGGCTTGAACCTAAAAACATTGATGATGCTATTAATGTAGAATTTTGGGTAATTTCTATACAAGAAGAACTCAATAAATTTGAAAGAAATAAAGTTTGGAATCTTATTGAAAGGCCTAAGGACACTTTCACAATAGGCACTAAATGGGTGTTTAGAAATAAGGTAGATTAATCTGGAAACATAGTTAGAAATAAATCTAGGCTAGTTGCACAAGGTTATAGTCAAGAAGAAGGTATTGAATATGAGGAGACTTTTTCTCCAGTAGCCAGATTAGATTCTATTAGGATTTTACTTTCTTATGCTGCACATCAAAATTTCAAACTATATCAAATGGATGTTAATAGTGCATTCTTGAATGAATATATTGCTGAGGATGTTTTTGTTGAACAACCACCTGGATTTTCAAACCCTCATTTTCCAAATCATATTTTCAAATTATCAAAAGCTTTATATGGATTAAAGCAAGCTCCAAGAGCTTGGTATGATAGATTAAGTACATTTCTAATTTCCAAAGGTTTACAAAAGGAATAGTTGATCCTAATCTATTTATAAAACGAATTTCTATAGATGTTTTAGTAGTACAAATTTATGTAGATGATATTATTTTTGGATCTTCAAGAAATTCCCTATGTTCTGATTTTTCTAAAATGATGCAAAATGAATTTGAAATGAGTTTAATGGGTGAACTTAAATTCTTTATTGGATTCCAAATCTTTCAAAATGATGATGAAATTATTTTAACTCAAAGAAAATATACTAGAGATCTTTTAAAACATTTTGTATTGGATAGCACAAAATGTAGTGACACTCCCATGAGTACCACCTGTAAGATGGATCTTGATGAAAATGGTAAATCTTTTGATCAAACCACTTATAGAGGAATGATTGGAAGTCTACTCTACCTGACTTCTAGTCGTCCTCATATTATGTTTAGTGTGTGTATGTGTGATCGTTTTCAAGAAAACCCTAAAGAGTCACATTTAAATGATGTGAAGAGAATTTTCAAATACCTCAAGCATACTCCCAATTTAGGACTGTTCTATCCCAAAGGATAATCATTTGAATTAGTTAGTTATTATGATGCTGATTTTGCTGGATGTAAGTTAGATAGAAAAAGAACCTCTGGAACATGTCATATTTTAGGCAAGTCACTAGTATCATGGTGTAGTAAGAAACAAAATTCTTTTTCATTATATATTTCAGAAGTTGAATACATAGCTGCTGGAAGTTGTTGTGCACAAATATTGAAGATGAAACACACATTAATAGACTATGGATATCAATTCAGACATGTCCTAATAAATTGTGACAACACAAGTGCTATTAATATTTCTAAGAATCATGTTTCTCATTCTAGGAAAAAACATATTGATGTAAGACATCAATTTTGGAGGGATCATTATCAAAAAGGTGATATCACTTTGGAATTCATTGGTACTGAATGTCTTCTTGCTGATATATTCACTAAACCATTAAATTATGAGAGATTAGACAACATCATACATAATATTGGTATGATTAATCATTAGTAAATATCTTACTGATATTAATGTTTAATGATTTACTGTATTTTACTTTATGGTTTCATGATCACTATTTCTAAGTCATTGTTTTATGCTCAGGGTCTCACCGTCAAGACTTTATGCTCACAGTCTGTCAACTCACTGTCTCACCGTGACTACACAGAATGATCACTGTCTCACCGTGACGACTACCAACTGTCTCACCGTGATGACTAGTTTTCATCACACCGTAATGCCTACTCACGGTCTCACTGTGAAGATTATTTATATTCTTATTTTAACCCGTATAGCGGTAATTTTTATTTCACCGCTATTAGATTTCCTGAGTTTTTGTTTTTATGACGTTTGACATTCCCAAATGATAAAACTTAAGGGTTTCATTTGATTCCTTACCCGAACTCTCTCCTGAACCTTCTCTTCCCTCTCGCCCGAACCTTCAGTGAATGCAAAGGATGAAGATCCCATCTTCACCTTCGTCTGAGAAGTGCCGCTCTAAGAAACAGAAGAGGATACCGAGGATAGCTCCCGAATGACCTCTAAACCCAAACTTGGTAAGCCGTACAGTTGTACCTGAAAAAGAAGTTTTCCCAGAGTGGTTTCTGTCTAGAAGATATTTGGTTTTGAATGTTTGAAGAGAACAAGGATGGCTTGAATGGTTCACTGGACAGAATAGAACAATTTACCCTAGATTGGTATCTCAATTCTATCAGTATGTGAAGTTTTACTTTGAGTTTGGAGAAAGATTTATGGTGACAAGCAGGATAAATGGTCAGAAGTTCTCTTTCTCTTCGAGGATGTGGGCTTCATGCATAGGGATTCCACATGAAGGAGTTTGTGAGGATTACCAGAGAGACCCTCCTCCAACAGCTGACATCTTTGACCTGGAGAATGCTTTGGAAATCCTGACTGGAAATGGAAACAAGAGAAGGGCCATAGATGCTGAATTTGATGGGGATACTAGACTTCTGTTCATGTTTGTTCAGAATTTGATTAGTCTGAGAAAAGGATATTTTGCTATGATAAAGTATCAGGATGTGTTCCTGATTCACCTGTTGAAGAATGGCCATAAGATCAACCTTTGTAAGTATGTTATTAACTATATCTGCGAGCTGATCAAAGTCACTTCCAAATCCACCTCCTTGTTTTAATCAAGGATGATTTCAGCTATGATAGTTGAAAAAGGGATGGTTGGACCAAATGAAGAAAAGTTAGAGGAATTTGATTTATGCCTATCCTTTCCTATCATCAGAAGGATGAAGATTAGTTGGAACCCCTGGAAGAAGCAGTGGGCTGAGGATAATGATTAACTCTATTTAAAGTTTAATCCTGTTTACTATCTAAGAACTCCTAAAAATATATATGATCCTAGTTTGGAACCAGATGAAGTGGATGAGTATTTAGAAGAAGAAGAAGAAGATTAAGTAACAGATTAAGTATCTCCTAAAGAAGAATCTAGAAGACCTCCAATGGAAACAAATCCTGTTGAAAAAGAAAGGACCGTTGTCCCTGCTGTTATCCCTGCTGAAATACCTCAAGGAGATGAAGTTGTTGTTAGTTTGAGAGAAGAGGAAGCTCCTGCTTCTAGTGTGGATGTCAATTGAGAAGCTCATCCTAATGCTGCGAGAAAATTGGTTTTTCCTGATTCAGAACAGCAAGCAACCTTAGAGGCAGATCCTATTGAAGAGGATCTTTCTGTTGAGAAAGAAGCAAGTCTGGAAGCTCAACAAGTAGAACAATTGGTTCCTGAGATAATTCCCTCTACTAAAGAGAGGATGGAAACTGCCTTTCAGTTGACAAGGCAAGAGTTTTCTGAAGAGATTAGGGATGATCCTTTGGATCTTGATCATGGTGATCCTATAGTCTCTGAAATGGAAGCACAATTTGAGGGGGAGGAACCTCAAAACTTTGAGATTATAGAAGATGGATCTGCTAAATCTTCTCAACCTTCTGTCACATATTCTGTGTACACTTGGTATGAATTTCCAAGCTGTTATGATGTAAATGAGTCACAACAAGTGACTACAACTGGAATGGTTCTTTCTTCTCTGTTTCAACTGAAGTATATAGCTCATCCAGAACCAGAATGAGAGCCCCAACCTCAATCTGAATCAGAATCTGAGTCTGAAGATGACTCTAAACCTCAACCAGAATCTGAACCTCTGTCTTTACCTGCACCCTTACCCAAGCATCACTCCTTTGTGACCAAATATGATTTGAAATTTTTTGGAGATACTTTGTTAGCTGGAGTTGAGAAAATTGTCTCCACTCAACCTTGTCCAGTGACTTAGTTAAGTCAAGAAGATACATCAATTCTCTTGGAAAATATTATCTTGCATATTCAACCAATGATGATTCGAGAAATTCAAGAAGTTAGAGTTGAGAATAAGCTGCTGAGTACTGATGTTGAAAATCTGAAAAATATGATAGCAAACTTGAAGAATGATTTATATTTGAGATCAGTGCCTGCTCCTGTTTCTACCCCTGCACTAGTTGCTACTTCTCCTAATCTATCTGATTCCCTCCTTGATAGGGAAATTGTGTCTCAAGTTCATCCATATCTACTTTATTTTGATGAGAAGATTGGAAAAAGACACACCAAAATACTGTAACGCATGAGGGAGCTTGTAGAAAATCTGAATAAGCTTACAAATGAATACACTGGATTCCTATAACAAGTTATGAAACAGACCAAAGTTCTAACTGAAGCTGTCAAGGCTTCACCTTCTTCTAGTCAGACCTCCACATCTTATTTGGATGATTCTATGCTGAGATCCATAATCAAGGAATAACTTCAGAGTGCCTTCAGTGGCTTGGATCTATCTTCTTTATCAGAAAGAATAGTGATAGAGCATTGGACTTGGTTAGGATTCATTCTAAGATAGCCAATGATACTCAACAAGAGATAACCAAGAAAATAGATTTGTATCTCTCCCATATTTTCTCTTAAATTGATATAACATATCACTTTAGATATCTTGTGGAAAATTTGATAATACCTCCGGTGACTCAAGCTTTTAAAGCTCAAGTTTAGAAACATACAGAGTTCAACATATTGTTGGACAGATTTATGGAGAATAAAGATGATTTTAAAAAGGCTATACAATATGGTGGTGAAATCATTACTGATTTAATCAATCTTTTGAAGTCGTATCTTTATGTGAAGAGTACTTCTATAGTTTCTCTAGCTGTTGTACCCCTTATACCTGGTCTACCTACCTTAGCCTCAACTACCATGACAGTTAGCGAAGCTCTTTCTCAGATCAGGATAGTCATTCTTGACCAACCACAACCTATATCTTCTACTGCTCCTACTTTGGCTCCATTTGTTTTTGAAGGTCTACCCTTACCCTCTTTGTCGACTACATCTATGACTTCTTCTAATTCAACAACAAATCCTACTGCGGATAAAGGCAAGGAAAATATGGATCCCTGAAGAGTCCAGGGACTGTTTTCTTTTTGATGGGATGCCATTTCTTGTTTACTATTTGTACTTCTACTGTATGTTCTATTCTGAACACTTTTTTAATGAAAAACTGCAGGGTTTCATTTCATTTTCTCTACTTTTTGATAATCCCAAAAGGGTGAAAAACTACAAGTAAAAAAAACTACAAGTATCAGTACTATAATGATTTTTGTTGTTCTAATATGCTAGTTTCTTTAATGTTACATTTCATTTATATTTTTACTATATATGATTTGTGATAATCAAAAAGGGGGAGATTGTTGGACTCCTCATGTATTAATCATGTTTTATGATCACAAATCCTATTAATATTAATTAATCTCAATCTTCATTCCACATCTTGCTAATTCTCTTCAATCTCAATAATAACTACACATCATGTTTTAATGATAACAAATCTTGTGGATGTTAATTACTCTCTTTATTATTTACAAGTCTTATGCATGATCACAAATCTCACATATATTATCAAACCTTTATATTTATGATTCAAGTTCTCTTACTCTCTAATGATTAAACTTAATCCATATTCTGCATATTACTGTCTAAGTCCAAATACAGATATTTGTCTAAGTATGGACACACCGTGAAGGACTCACCATGACCCAGACACCGTGACCCAGACACCGTGTCCCAGACACTGTGAACCAGACACCGTGAAGGACAAACCATGATCCAGACACCGTGAGCTACACACTGTGACATGGACATACCGTGAAGCTCATACCGTGAACATCATACCGTGAAGACTATACCGTGAAGAAGACACCGTTTACTTAACCACTGTGACACCGTTTCTTAACTTTTTGTCAATATTATTTAAATAATGCTAATGGTCATATTTGATGTTTTTGATGCAATTAATGTTATTTAATGATAGTTTTTGGAATGTCAGGAAATCATATCTCTTACCTATGAAAAGGGAATCATTCCTACTTCCAGAACTTGTAGAATATTAGGATGTTTTAGATGTAGTACACGTGTGGCATGCAAGTGTGAATATACAATGAGAAGAACAATCCTGAGCAAGAAAGATATTGCAAGACTTTAAAATAACTCTTATGAATGCAATCCAACACCACTGAAGAACACACGACGAATAAAGAGATCATTTTCATTCCTGTAGAATACAAGATGAACTACGACACTCTGTTTTTCAACAGAAAAACCAGAGAAGGACTCAGAATCATTCCTGCTGAATCCAATGAGTCTAGAGTTGCATTGATAATCACTAGAGATTTCTAAAATCTTATCTTTTCTCTCTAAGTGATTTATTTATTAACTTTCGAGCAATGTGGTGTGCTCTGTATTTATTATACACACACTATCTCCTACACTAAACTGGAGGATATCAAAATCCTCACTCCAGATCTCTTAACTCTTGTTTACCCACGTCAACTGTGGAAGAGGTCCTTATGTGGCCTGGTCTTTGTTTTGTTTCCCACGAATAATAGTGGTAGAGGTCCATGTGTGGTCTGTATAGTTTTGTAAATTATTGTTAACCTCAATCCAGGGTGTGGATGAAATTGATATAAATTTGAGAGAACTAAGTCTCGACTTGATACTGAACCTCTTGTTATATCTGTTGTGCATCTTTAGTTTAAGTTCAAAGTATACTACATATATCTTATTTATTCCACTGCTATTACTTTAAAATACAAAACTATTTTAAAGCTACTTTGATAGTTAAATTATCAAGTGTTTACACTTATTGTAAATCAGTAGTTTAGTTTCAAAAGTTTGTTTGATCTTGTGGTTAAATTAACTGAGACCTAATAAATCTTTGAGAAACTAAGTGAACATTTACAATCTGCATAAATTCACTACAGTTTAAATTATTTTATAAATCGAGGGATTTTAAATAGACAATATTTTAACAGAATTTTTAATTGGAACTCAATTCACCCCCCTCTTGAGTATCCACTCCGACCAACAAAACATACTATAAGGATGAAGAAATGAAATTAGAAGATATCATCCCATTATAACATTTTGATAAAATATCCAACATCATAAAACATAGTGATAGAGGTCAATTACCTTTGGAAAATGAAACAACACGGTAGAAACAACTTAGTTGAAGTCTGTAGAGACCTCCAAGAAAGGACACAAGAAAGGGAGCCATTGAGAAAGAATTAGAAAATAATGACATAAAATATATATTTTGAATCCATTTTTATGTTAAAAATTTTATGAAATGTTAATAAAGACCTTACAATATTCATTCCTACGAGTAACTAAATACCTGTGAAAATAAACCAATTTACCGTATAACTAAAGAGGTTTAATTATTACCATTGTTACTAGAAATGTTAATATGATCAAAAAAATCATAGAAAACTAGATATAAGACTTTATAAGGGTATAGAAGGTTTTTTAGTTTGGAAAATGATTCTTTTTTCATGATATATTGAAAATTATCTTATATAATTTTTTCATTAAAATTAACTTTCATTAAATCTCATAAAAGATTAATAGGGTTAAGCTTGAATAGAAAGTGAATATTATGATGTTATATGTATTGATTCCATATAAAGTGTTAATTTTCTTGTAAACATATACGCATAAATTGTGGAATTTCAAGAGATTATAAAACAGTAATATAAACATTTTGAAAATTATATGCGTTAAATTAGATTAATATTTTTGATTTATTAAAAAAAATTAAAAGTTGTTTTTAAATTGCAAACACATAATGGAAAAATAGGTAATAAATAGTCTTTATAGATATAATAAAAAACTATATCTAATTAGGGATGAATTTTATAATATTTTCACACCCATACCATGAATTTTTAATTTTCAATTATCTACAATGTTGAGATGTCTACCATAAAAATTTTCTGGTGACTGAAAATGGAAGGGTCATCCCACATATTCCATGAGAACCACCATCCATATACCATTTATCTTATATAAATTTTTAACATTTCATCAAAAAATATATAATATATTTATTTTGGTATCTATATATTCGACCCAAAAAATTTATATAATAATTATTTAAGAATCCACACATTTTTAGTGTGTTATTTTTAATTTGTAATATAAAAAAATTATTTCTTCCAAACATATTAATTATTATTGTAATTTAATTCATAAACAAGATGAATGAAAATCATGAAATTATCATACTATTTATTTTGATAAATTCCCTTATAAATTAATAGTTTTAGAATTTTTGGGAAAATATGATTATTTATTGAAATGAAAAACGATTTTTAATAGGTTTTTAACAACCTAATATCATACTAAAAATTTCATACACTTGGATATATCTATAAATAATGTTTTTTGATCATTACTTTTTTACACATAATTTTTAATTTTTTGATTTTATATAATAATTAAAACTATTTCTTATTTTTTTAGATGTTTATATTTGTAGGAAAAAAATAAATTGTTTCCATTTGGGGTAATTGAATTTTGAAATTAAATAAAAAATACCATTTTGATGTTCATATTTTAAATTTATATTATCTTTATTATTTAAATAAGTGGGAGAGAAATAATATTTTTAAGAAGTGGAATAAAAGAGAGAATGGGTAAATATATAACTAACAACATTTTCATAATCAACATGGGTCACGAGGCATGTGGGGATTTTATAACGTCATTTTTTATTATGTAATTTAATCAATTATATCCCTAAATGTCAAATCATTAGTTTTTATTTACCATATTTCTTGTCTTTTAACAAATTCTTATTTAGGGGACAATTTGGTTTGATGTGGCCCCTCTTATTGAAAACTATAAAACATACCATGAATTTTTTATTTATCATTTTGAAGTAATGAGTGGATATATTGTTTTACCTGTATGTTTACATCATCATGGAAATTTTTTTAATGTTTTAATAACTCTTGGATTATTCTTTATTTTCTTCCTTGTGGTCTACTATTTTGTTATCTTCCCTGACCTATTTAGGCTCTTTCAAAACATGTGCCTTAAGGGTCACATTGATACAAATGATATAATATCTGAGTTCATAAACTAACGTTATTTTTAAATCCTTATATACATATATTGTGGAGTAATTATGCAACCTATTATATGGAGACACACAATGTATTGCCTCAATAATTGTTTTTATAAAAAATGAATCACCTATATATTTTTACCCATTACAAATATCTATAAAATGAGTAAAATTTTTAGTAATAGATTCATTAGGATTCATAGAGAATCTATAAATACATTGTCTAAATATATCTATATTTGGTTCTTTGAATTTTTTATTTATTTTATGAGTTACAAAAAATCCACCAATTTCTTGAAAAAATTTCCATGAATAAATTCTGATAAATTATATTTTATTCTAAAACAAAATTATAAGGAATTCATAACATTACCATTTAATTCAAAATCATGAATATCATTACTTTCCCATTTATCACCTATTTTGTTATTATTATTATATAAATTATTTAAAATATTAACAATATGATATACAATAGATATTAGAACAGTATACACATTATTTTTAATATTAGAAAATTTATGGCCATTAAAAAATGGGTAATTACACATAGATTGTCCATCAAGACCACCATGAGTGTATGAAACATCCATTTTGAAAAAAATATATATTTTAGAAATTTGAAAAACTATATAAAAATTAAAAATGAAATTTGATTAATTTTGTATGAAAAATTAGTTTAAAATCAACAAACCATTTATTTCCAAATTTAGTTCTTAGTAATGTAAAATAAAAAGTGTAGGTGAATGTCCATAGAAAAAATTAGAGGGAAATAATAAATTAAAATAAATTATAAATGTTTAAATAATAATGATATGATTATATAAAATAATTGAATATGTAGAATTAAATAAAATAATGATTCAAATAAAATAATGATTATTCTATTTGAATAAAAAATGGATAATCTATTTAAATATAAAAAATATTTACATATTATGTGATAATTGATCAAACAAAATAAATAAATTTTCATTTAATTAAAATAATACATAGTTTAAATTTTATAAATCTAATTGGGTATAATATCTCCAAATTAATTATGATAATATATTTAATATATCCACATACATGTGCCAACTTAATTTTAGTATGATTTAATGTATTAATCATATTTTTTTATTTGTAGAGATGGAATAAAAACGACCCATTTCTTTTTAGATTGTTTTAAAAAACTAATACATCAATAGAAACATTAAATTTATTGATAAATAATGAAACACAAATTATGATTTTACCTGTCCTTTATAAAGTGAATTAAAAAAACCATGATCCCATACTTTAATGTTAGTAAACACAAAATTTAGGAGAAATAGGAAGATGCTGATATTTATTTGAAGTAATCACATTGTAATTTGGTGAAACATATCTCAATTAATATTATGAAATCAAGGGATGTATAAAAATATTATATAAGAGAGAAAATATATTTATTTTCTTAATACATCCTATATAGATAGCTAAGATTTAAAAATAATACACTGATGGAAATAAAGTGTGTGCGACTTGGACATCAGATGAGAATATTAGTTTTTATAGATTACCAAGGCCCTCGATGGTCACTATTTTTAGACTCTGAAAGATTTATTAATGTTAAAAAATCCTTTGTGTGTCATTAATATGATTATTTCCTAGTCTAAGAACATTTTCCACTTTAATTATTAGTCATGGTAAAATCAGAATATTATTAGTAGGTACTTGGAAACCATAAAATATTAGCAACTGTGATGATTATAACATGATTATTACCACCTACTACCATTGGGTAATCGATTTAAATCTACTAGATTATCGATGGTATCATAGATATAACATTCTCACTTCCCTTCCATTGTGGCTATCTAGTTCTTCTTTACTAGGTAGCCGATGGTGTTCTGCTACTTGGGAGTTTCAAGGGCCATGCCACTGGTTGGCCAGTGGCACTACACTAGTTTTCTATTGTTTATTTTTATCATATATTCCCTCTCTTCCTTGAAAATTATTCCAAGGATACAATAATATTATATAATTACTTTTTAACTTCCTCTAACCCATGTTCATGATTTATTTAGTATAAATATAATGATATCATCCATCTATATGTGTCCCACTTAATAATCATTATGAACTTTATAAATTTTTTCATTCATTAAAATCATTGAATGTGGATATAAGCAACTCCATTGCGTTGTATTTCAGTTGAAATTCAATGCATTCTTTTTGTTTTATTATTTATACTGAATAAAAATTGAATGATTCCTTACTATCATGAGACAAGGTCTCTAAAATTTAATATCTATATGATTTTTTAGAATAGTAATAAAACAGTGTTGTGAGATCTCAAGACGAAAATAAAATATGGAAACTCCTAGTGTTCTCATATTTTTTGGGGGAAATAATAGTAAGATTGTATTTCATGTAAATTCTGATAATATAACTATTGGATGGAAGGGAATTAATATGCATTCATATAATAACTGTGGAAGGAATCATAATTGAAATAGACTTATGGGGGATGGTAAATATTTTATTTTTGTAATAGATTGAGATCAAGTAATTTAATGTTTATGGGATGAAAAGAGGAATATTATTTTAAGGAGTATTGAAAAAAATCAAAAAAAAGTTTTACTCACACTCCAATTTTAAAATTTAAAGGATTATATCCGTTTTTCATGTCATTCAATGAATATAATAGTTAATTTGTAAAATAATATTCATCATTTTAATTATCGTTCTATCAATGTTGATGATGGGTTTCATGATAATGACATGTTAAAAGATATAATTAATATATTATCTAGAACTATAAATATTTTCTGATTCATGATCTACCCCCAATATTATATCATAACAGTTTTCTATGTTTATCATATCACCACCACAATAATAATATATTAAATTAATTTTGAAATGTATAAATGGCATGATAATAGACTTACAATTCTATATTTCCCCAATGATATAATTTCGTATGAATTATATTCCTAAAAATTATGTGAGTCTCCCATTAGTGGTATTTTATTTTATTTAAACCACAAATTGTCTCTATCGATATAGAACCAAGATAAATTTATAGAGAAATAAAGAAACATTTCAAATTGTGAATAAACATATGATTATATTATAATGTCATAATGTATATGAATATCAATTAGAATATACTATTTATGTAAAGTTATTAATTCATATAAAATATTATTATTTATCATGAATGGTTAGAGAAAAACTAAATATCAATAGTATGCCAATTTCAAGGGATTATGATGAAATTTTCCCTATATATATCCCAAATACTCCCCATAACTATTATTATTTTTTTATAATTAAACATGTACATGTTGAAACATATATTTCAGTGACTCCATAAATATCAGATACAACTAAGTTTTAAGAATTTATGAGGAAACTCTTTGATAATTTTGATGAGGGATTCTTATTCCCAAATGAGTCCCTATAGGGTTTACTTTTTGTTTTTTTAAGAAGAATCATTATTCCAAAAATCTATAAATATATTATTAAGAGGATAAGTAGATAATAATAATAAAAAGTATCCACCAAACTATATTGACTATTTTATTTGATAAATTACAACAAGATAAATATACTACCAAAATTGTTTTTTATTCTTCATAAAATTAAATTTAGTTCAATAATGGGTATATATTCAATAAATCCTTACATATTTGTTATGTTAATTATGTATTAATAATGATTCAATTTTATATTACCACATAATACATTATCTTTATGGATATAATGAATAATGTCAATAGAGATTATGTTGATCGGGTTTTTGTAGTCTATACACGTGATATTGTAATATATTAATGTATTACATAATAACATAATGATCATTAAATGAGTTGGTTGAAGACATTCAGGATTAAAAAATTTTATGAAAGAATCATCAAGATTGAATTATGGTTTTAGGAAGATTCATTCCAATGAAATTAAATCTCAAGAATGGGTATATCAGTGGATTCATTAATTATATAATGGATTCATAGTTTTCCTAGAATGAACACAATGATCGAGATCAATTGTTTTCTTAGGATGGATGGATTTTTTATGTCCTCAATGAAGGATTTATCATTAATATAAACTCTAAAAACCATGTTAAATATGAGGGAAATATCTTAAATAGATGAATATGTAGAACATTTCGAGGATATGAAATGAGGTATAATTAATGACCCTATTCTAACACACAAAAATTATTGAGAAGGATTTTTGATCTATAATGAAGAATCAATGAAATAACATTGATGATTCCACAATAATAATGATAAGGTGATAAGATTTTTTTTATTTAGGGAAAAAATTACCAAAATATTAATACATAGTCATAAGTTGTAATTTTTTAATTAAGATATATTGTCCTTATATATCACCAAATATTCATTTTATATTCATTATGATTAAAACTAAGGGGTTATAAAATGATTTAGATTAAGGGAATATCTACATATAATGATGTAACAGTCGCATTCTATGGTGGTATTACAATGATATAAAATGATCCGCTAACTAGTAATACAATTACTGGTCAATTCATTAGCAATAATGTTACTTTGGTAATGACCCAATGATTTATCAAGTGAAATTAATTTCTTATAATTATGTCATATAATAACATGAAATCACAACAAAATGAACATCTATGTACTAGGATACCATTAATCATAAAATAATCACACCTATGATTTGAATTTCAAAAATTTAACAAACACTATTACGGTCAGTAAGATGTTTGGAGTTTGATAGGAAAAACAAAATTTTTTGTGAATAGAAACTGACCCTTATGAATAGTAATGTTTCCCTTATAGAGAGTAATCTAAAATAAGAAATGCAACCTCACCCATCAATGTATAAATAAAATTTAAGTATCTTATAGGTGAAAATATAAACATAAGAAAATTATTGGTATTTTTTATAAGTCAGAAATAGTTAAATAAAATTAAATAAGTAATTTAAAAGAAAATATATTTTCATAAAAGTTTTTCATAAATTAAATTTTTTATTTCTTCTAGTTATATTATAATTTTATAGGACCTTATGAAATTTTTGAAACAATTATAAAATCAGTTATCATTTTAAAATTTGTATTTTTTATGTAAATTATGAATATTATTTAAAACTAAATTAATCATATTTATAAAATTATTTTTTATAATTTGAGTTTTTTGTTTAATTCAACACATTGAGAAAAGGGTTTGGGTGAATTTTTGGGATTTTTCTGAAAAACATGAATTTTTAGTAATTAGTAAAATACCTTAATTTACCGTATAAATACATTATAATTTAGATCCATTATTACAAACATCATATGTGATGTAATCACCTAAATATCTAACTCAAATGAACTTATTACTATTTTTGGTCATGGATTCTTCACTATTGATTGTCTTATGGAAAAAATAATGAAATAATGATTAAAGTATAATGAAAACCCTCATCCACTACATTATTAAAACTTCCCACACTCCAATATTCTTTTCAATCCTCTCAAGCCTTGTGACTTGTCTAAATTTAAGGAAAATCTCTCTCCCAATATCATCATCCACGTCCAATATCTAATAGTATCTTTAAAAGAACAAATCCCATCCCCTTAAGAGGCTCTCAAGAAAGACTGATTCAAGATGTAAATTCCTCTTTTCTATTCTTTTACATTCATTTCAAGTCCATCTTTTTCTTTTATATTGTTACCTCTCCTCTTACAAATTTTATAAAAACCCCATTATCTTAAATTTAATGGAATCCTTTATTCTTCTTTTGTACTAGTAGTAAAGACCCCATCTGACATGTTTTAATTTACCACATTCAAGGACAATGGGTTTTCAATTTATGTTACCAACTTCAATTCTGGTAATTAAAACATTTTCATTGTTAAAAAAGATCATAAAATATTTATTATATCTAATTTATTCTTATGGAATCTTTTTTACCCATGGTTTTGATTTATAAAACAAAACGTGTTAATTCTGGTCAAATACCACCAAATAACCCAAAATGTTGCCGGTGAAATTTTATAAAATGAGTCAACATCACACCAAGAAATCAAATTAAATTTAAAACCATGTAACCATTTCGATATTCATAAAGAAAACAAAATACCTATTCTAGACAACCAATCTCATCATACATGTGTGTTCGAACATGAATAAGTGAACTGATCATTAAAAATATGGGAGAAAATGGAACTGAACAATGAAATCGAACCTCAAAATAAATCAAAATGGTTATGAATGAACAAAAAAGGGAGTAAAAAATATTTATCATATAGAAGAATTTATGGAATTATTAATTAAGGAACCTAATTTTTCTATTCTGTTGATTCAAATCATGTGGAGAACACCACCACACTTAAGATAATGGATCCTATCTATTTTAATTTTATTCAAGAATGTTCCCAATGTAATTCCATTTTATGTGTAATCCCTAATGTGGGGATATAATTTTGTGCCTCCCACATGGTGACCTCATGATTTATATGTGACTATAAACTCATTTCTCTCTCTTTTAGACCGCCTATGTACACTCGATAACATGCCGATAATCCGTAAGGGATTCTACTCGAACCTCTGTTATTCCTTCAGGGTGCATCATCATTCATATTAAAAAAATGAATTTATCTTAACTTTTTTATGTGAATCTTATAAAATCTATATACACGTTCTGAATTCATTTATCAAGACCCTTCACCATTCTCTTTGGGGTATATTCATGTTTTTAAGTGATTCCCTCCTCAATACTTCCGGACAAGAAGACTTGTTTTAAGTGAACTTCTTGAATTCTTACCCAATTTCATGTGAAAATTATCTACTATTTTAATCCTCAATTTTCTTAAAATTATCATAATTTTTTTTTGTGAAAACCTTATTGGTTCAATTTTGGTAATATATAAAATATTTTCCCTTTTCTATTTTTAAGCCTCTATAGTATATCAATAAAACCGCTCAAAAATGTGTTAATGCTGAAATTTCATAAATAATCTTCTAATATGTTTTATTTTTTGATTGAAAACGTATACCATGATATATTATTATTTTAACTTATTAGTTTCCATTTATCTTTTAATTCCTTTCTTTCATGGACAATTATATAATAAACCCATCTATTATGTTTTTTGACATGATTACAGTACCCATTTCCTTCTATGGTCACAATTATGTTTTTGTATGATTGATTATGTATGATTAAAATGTGGAAAAAATATTCATTAAAATATAATACGAGTGATCCTAGATAGCACTCCAATTCATTGGGTAAATTTGACTCTCATGAGATGTTATGTGTGACAGTCATGGTTGTAGGCCTTGGCATGTGATACCTTGTGTGACAGTCTTTTCGGTTAGCCATGGATTGTGGTACCGTGTGTAATGACCTTGGTGATTATCTATGAATCATTCTGAAGTCAAATTTTATGTTTCTTCCACATTACTATGTCTCAATGTTCATATGATTCCATTTTTGTTTGTTATGATTCCATAGGTTACATGCCTTTTGTATGTCATCATGTTATGCCTTCTAACCCATGTTCTAATGCTTTATTCTTATATCTATTACCTTGATGGTCTTTTTAGATCTTCCTTTTTTTCAAGATATCCCCATGAAATCCAATTAATATTTATGATCACAATGGATGTTAGGGGATATTTTTGAAGATTAAATAATAATGTGTTTTTTGAGTACCATGTTTTCAAATTTATGTGCTTGGTATTCAAAGACACTAGACTTCACGATCATTGGCTTGTACTCTGATGTATAATTAGTAATAAAATCATGTAATGTTTTTTATAAATGGATAGGGGTGATATTTTTGGTATCAAAGTTTCTTCTAGTTATTTTTTGAGATTAGGAATATGGAACATTAGTAAGAACCTAAAAGATTAGACTAAGTATAAGAAACCACCCATAAATTTTGGAATGTATAGTGTAAGTGGTTTATAATGAAAATACATACCTATTTCGATAAAAAATAGGTAGAAGTGTCTCTATAATTAGTCAATCTAGGAGTAAATCCCAAAGACACTACTTTGAGATACCCTCGAAGGAGAACCGGTCCATGGAAATTGGCCTTTCCACACTCTTGGTTTGACGGTCTTGGGGTTATGCTTTTGTGAATTCATGGTCTTAGTACAAACCATTATTAATGAAATAAAAAATAATATATGAATATATGTTATTAAATAGGTCAATGATAACCCATATTGAAACATAAGGAATCACATGTTTGGATATAGTTCTCCATAACAAGTTTATCCTCTTATGTTAAATGATTCTCTTTTATTCTAAATAGTTAGGTATTACATCCCTCAAATTGTACACTATTTTTCATAGTAGATGGTGGGAAATAGAAAGAAAAAGGAAAACAATAAATTTGATTGGTAATGTGAATATTTCCCAAATGATATTCATGATATTATGGGAAAGGGTGGTAAAAACATCATGAAAATACTTGCTCTACTGGCTCAAGTTATGAATAATAAATTGAATCATGTGTAACACCCTCCTACTCCAAATAAATATAATGTTTTAATTGAATACTTCATAAGGAAAAGGCATCACATGTTTAGTTGAGCTTTTGACCCCACCTCACAGAATAGTTGATTAACTCCATTGAGATGATATCCTATCTCCTCCAGTTCTCTGAAAAAGTGAAAGTTGTTCTTGAGGAATGTCATTTTGATGGGGATGCTGATGAGTAGTGGACACTGATCAAGAATACAAATACCTTTGAAGAAATTTATTCCATGGATTGGGATAAATTCAAGATAATGTTTTCCAATAAATATTTTCCCCAAATACTCTATTTAAAGATGAAAAGAGAGATCCTCAGACTTAAGAAAAAGGAAGATGTGTCAATCGGGGTGTATGAAGCAAAATTCACAAGGATTTTAAGGCCACCTCTGGAATTGATGAGAACACTAAAAGAAAGGTGGATTTCTTCATTAATAGACTAAATCTGACTCTATGAAAATTATTGGGGATTTAGGATTTTTACATTTAGGAGGATATTATACATTCTGTCATCACTGTTTAAATTGATATTGGAGACTCTCAGTGGTTTCATGGGCCCAATAGAAGGATGTGGAAAATAGAATAATGTGGGTGCTCCTGGAAATAAATTCCATGATTGAAAGATACTCGACCAACCCATATATAAATTTTTTTTAGGAAGAAGCATCCTGGGGACTGTCTACAATGAACTAGGAATATCTTAAAATGTAGAAATCTAGGACATCTAGATATAAACATTAGAAAAGATATGGAAAATTGTGCTAATGTGGAAGAAGAAATTAAGGTTCAAATAAATACTCATCCTATAGTGTAGTGTTACAACTGCAAGGATCATTGTAATTATTTGTACAATTTCCCTATACCAAGGGTTGTTGTTGGAAATCAACAACAACCCCCAAGGAAACAAAGAAGTTCTTATGCTATCACAATCGGTGAGGTGGAGCCGAAAAATGATGCGATGATCGGTACAATAACAATTCACACAAGAATAGAGAATAAACTATTTGATTTTGGTTCTATGTGTTATTTCAAATATTGAATGTTTAATAGAACTATTCAAAATCCACCTCAAAATATTGAGGATATGTTATTTTGAGTAATAGAAAATGATTAATTAATGCATAATTAGTTTATAACTCCTACTTTGTTAATGTTTGGGGGCTGAACCTCCCAAAAAATCTCATCATACTTCCTTTAGTCTATTTTGATGTTATCTTGGCCATGGATGGTATACATTTATATAAATCCAACATCAGCTGTCGTTAAAGGGAGATTACCCTTCACATCCCAAAGAATCCTCCAATTCATTTCAATTATATAGAGTAAGTTGATTCTCCTTTAAAATAATCATCTCATGTGTTGATATAGTTTCCTTATGAGAAATCATATATATCTCAATTGATTGAGATAATGGAGAGAATCATGCTTGAAGACATGACCATCATGAGGGATTGCACTGATGTATTTCCAAAAGACTTGCATAGTATTCATCCCGACTGAGAGGTTGAGTTCTCAATTGAACATATTCATATAACTTTCCCTATGTCAAATAAACCTTATAGAATGTCCACCATATAGTTGGGGGAGCTGGAGAAGTAGTTACAGGAGAATATGGATAAGGGTTGTATCTTCCTAAGTGTTTCGACGTGGGGTTCTCTAGTCCACTTTGTTGAGAAGAAGGATAGATCAATGATCCTTGACAGTGATTATCGCGTGATCAGTAAAATAACTATAATGAAAAAGTATCACCTTTCATAGATAGATTTCTTGTTCTATCAGCTTCATGGGGGCAATTATTTCACTAAGGTGAAACATTGGTCAGGGTATCACCAATTAATGGTTTGGAATAGGGATATTCCCAAGACTACCTTTCAAATGAGGAATGGCCACTATGAGTTCATAGTGATTCCCATTGGACTCACTAATGATCCAGATATTTTCATTGATTTGCTGAAAATAGTTTTTTGAGAATACAACAACAAATTTTTGTAGTATTTATCGATGATATTATGATATTCTCATAGAGTGATGAGGAACATGATGAGTATTTGAATAATATGTTATAGAAATTTAGAAGGGAGAATCTATATGAAATGTAATGTAAAAGTGAGTTTCGGATGGAGGAAGAGTCATTATTAGGTAATGTTATCACCATCAATGTGATATATGCGGATCCTTCCAAGAAAAAGGTGATTATAGAGTGTCCCAGGACAGCATCTCTAGTGGAGATTCGTAGCTCTCTGGGTCTATTCGGGTATCACTGATGATTTTTGAATAATTTCACATGATGTTCAAAACCAATGAACAAGCTTACACAGAAGGGAGTAATATTTTACAAGAATTAGAAATGTGAAGACTATTTTAAGGAGTTAAAAAAGAAGATAATCACTATTCCAGAACTCACACTCCCAACAAGTAGTGAACTCTTTGTGGTGTATTTTGATGATTCAATGAAAGGATCAGGATGTGTGCTGATAAAAAATGATAAAGTGATATCCTACGTCTCAAGGCAGTTGAAAATCACTAAGCAATACTTTCCTATTAATTATTTAGAGTTGACAGGTCTGATCATTGTATTAAAAATATAGTGGTGTTATCTCTATGGGGGGAAGAGTGAGATATATACAGATCACATTAGTATCAAATATATATTTACACAAAAATAGATTAATATACGCCAATGAATATGGATAGATCTCATCATTTATTATGACTTCTCAATCCACTACCATCCTGGTAAGGCAAACAAAGAGGTGTATGCTCTAAGTAGAAATAATCCTTCATCATTATCAATAATGGGTATTGAATAGGATTTAATCTTCTAATATTTGTAGAGGATGGACATGAAAATCATTTTGGGAGTAACATGATCAATACTTTCTAAAATTATTTCTCAACTATCCCTTGTAGAGAAAATATAAGATACTCAAAGAATTGATGTGGAAATATTGAAAAGGGTGTAAGACATTAAAAATAGTATATCATCAGAGTTCATGATTGATGATGAATGAGTTGTAATATTTTTTCCAAATTATGTGTAAAATATGATCTAGAGATAATGTACGAGATTCTGAATGATTCTCATAGCTCAACCATCTCTATCGACAAAGGGACCAATAAGATTTATCGATATCTCTGAAAGATCTTTTGGTGAGACAATATGAAGAAGGAGATTGATGAGTATACATCAAAGTGTTTGGTAGGTCAAAAAGTGAATACTGAAAGATATAAGTCTAAGGGGATGATTCAACCACTACCCATGCCAATATAGAACTGGGGGAACATCACTATGGAATTTTTCACTAGACATCCAATGACAACTAGTAGAAATAATGGTATATGGGTCATTGTGGATTATAATACAATGAAAAATCACATATTCTCAATTTGAGAGGAAATCACATTGGTTAAAAATGCACATATTTATAAATCAAAGAAGTGGTAAAACTTCATGGTGAACAGTTATCTATTGTATCAAATATATATCTGATATTCACTTCAATGTTATGGAAAAGTATCCATCAATCTATAAGCACTAAAATGAACATTAGTATGGCCTATCATCATCAAACTGATTCCAAATCATAGAAAACTATTCATAAACTAGAATATATGTTGAGATCATGTTATATGAACATCAAAGTATGATGCCACCAAATATTTCCACTAGTTGAATTCTCCTACAATAACAATTTCCACACAAGTATTTTAAGGGAACCATACAAATACGATTACAGGGAAAGGTTCAGAACACAGACGTGTTGGGAGGATGTTTGTGAGAATAAGCTTTTAGGACCCGTAGTGGTCGAAGGAATGGTGGAGATAGTGAAAACCACTTAGTAGAACATCAAGGAAGCCCAAATTCGACAACAGAGTTTTGAAGAAAATCATCTAAGAGACTTTTATTTCAAAGTTTTAGACATGGAATTTCTTCATATATATCTATGGAATATGACGATGAGGTGTGGGATGAAAGGAATGTTAAGTCCTAGGTACATCATCCCATACGATATTCTTGATCATATTGGGGTTGTGGCGTATCAACAAGAAAATCCACCTACCCTATCCAAAGTAGATGACGTTTTTCTTGAATCCCTCTTAAGGAAGTACATATTAGATCCTTCACATGTACTCTCTTTAGAGGCGGTACAATTGGAAGATAGTCTTTCTTATGAGGAGCATCAAATGATGATATTGTATCGTAGAGATAAATCACTACGTAACAATACTACTCACCTGGTCAAAGTGCATTGCAAGAACCATAAGTATGAAGAGGAAACATGGGAACTGGCTGAGGCCATGAAAGAAAATTACTCGCACCTGTTTATGGATTAACAAAATATTGGGGGAAAATTCATAAGGGTGGAATAATGTAACGTCCCAATGTTTAATAAATGGAAATTTCATTATAATTATTTCATATAATCATATGAAATCACAAAAAAATAATCTACTATGTACTAGGAGGCATTTAATCAAAATATTGTCACTTTTATTATTTTAATTTTAAAAATCATACTTACACAATTGCGATCAGTAAGATGTTTGGTGTCCTATTGGAAAAACTTTATTTTTGGTGAATCTTAACTGAACCTTATGAATATTAATCTTACACTTAGGAATAGTATTATTACTATTATGAAAATTAATCTTCCATAATAATAGTATCCTCTCCCTTTAATGTATAAATATAAAAAAGGTATCTTATAGGTGATAATATGAAAATAGTAATAGTATTGATATTTTTTGTAAGTGACATATAATTAAATAGAATTAATTAATTAATTTAAAAGATAATATATTTTCTTAAAAGGTGTTTATAAATTTCCAATTTTATGTCTTCTAGTTTTACATAAATTTTATTAGACCTTATGTAATTTTTTCAAGCATTATAAAATCATTAATAGTTTTAAAATATCTATTTTGAAAGAAAATTATAGTTTAATTAAAAATTTAAATAATCATATTTAGATTATTATTTATTAAAAATGGAGTTCATTTTTTAATTCTATATGTTGTTAAATAGTTACTGTTTATTTTTGTGATTTTTCTGGAAAACATGAATTTTTGGTGAATAGTAAAATTCATTAATTTACCTTATAAATACATTATATTGTAAATTAACTATTCATGACATTATAAGTGATCTAAGAACCAAAATAGTGAACACAAGAACACTTATTACAATTTCTGGTCAAGGAATAATCACTATTTTTTGTCCAGTGAGAGAATAATAAAATAATGAATAAAATATTATGAAAACCCTCCCCTCCACAATAAACACCACCCACACTCCCCTATTATCTTCACTCCTATCATTCCTTGTAACGTGACTATATTCTTCCTAGATCTATCCCCATTATCCTACCCCATGTCCTACATATCATAGTTTCCTAAAAAGACCAAATTATATACCCTTAAGAGGCTCTCAAGGAATATTAATTCAAGAGGTAAATTTCAATTTTCTATTATTTTACTTCCTTTTTAAGTTAATTTGTTTTATTTTATATCCATACCTCTATTAATCTATATTTTTTACAAATCTAGTACCTTACATGTATTTTAAGGTTTTTTGATAATGGAATTGATTATTATCATCGCTCATTTACACTTCATTTATACTATAAGTGAAGACACCATTTGGGATGTGTTAATTACCACATTCAAGGGTGATGGGTTTTTAATTTCTATTATCGTCTTCAATTAGGATCATGAAACCATTTTCACTGTTGAAACAGACCATACAATATGTATTATTTCTCATTTATGGTTATGGTATATTTGTTATTCCTGGTTTTGATTTATAAAACAAAATAGTTTTATTGTGGTTAAAAACCTCTAATTTACCCAATATGTTGTCAACAATGTTTTATATAATGACTCAATTTCAATCAAAGTAACTGAATTAAATTTACAAACATGTCACCAAATAGATGTTCAAAAATAAAATATAACTCCATTTTTGGAAAAACAGTATCATCATACATGTATGTCTGAACATTAATAAGTGAACATATCATTAAAACCAAGGAAGGAAACATACCCGAACAATGAAATTGAACCTCCTAACAAATAAAAAAGTTCATTAATGAACATAAATTTTTTATAATAAATCATGTACATAGATATTAGGATGTTTAATTATATTTAATGAACCTAAATTTATTATTCAGGTCATTAATATAATGTTGAGATCACCATCAGACTTAAGGTAAGAGATCCTCTCTATTTCACTTTTATTAAAGAGTGTTCACAATTTTATGACCCTTTATGTGTAATAACTATTGATGAGGTATGATTTAACACCCCCCCCCCATAATTCTCTCATGATTAATATGTGATTATAAACCCCTTTATCCCTACTTAATCCCTCAAATGTACACTTGATACCATGCTGAAAATTAGTAATGGATTCTACCCGAACCTCTTTTATTCCATCGGGTTCCTTCATTATATTATTACCAAAATAAAGTTCTCATATCATTTTAGGTGAATATTATAAATGATTTTTATATGTAAAAAATTCATTTATTGGTACACTTCATCATTTTCTTTCTAGGAAAAACATGTTTTATGTGATTCCCTCATCAATACATTCAGATAAGAAAACTTGTTTTAAGGGAAATTCATGAATTATTACCCAATTTAATGTGAAATCTATCTTATGGTTTATGACACCATTGTCTTTATAAATTTATTATTTTTATAAGTTAAAACTCATTCATTCATTTCTGGTTATATATAAAATATTGATCCCTTCTATATTTTAATGGATCTATAGTATTTTCCTTAAAACGACCCAAATTTTTTTAATGATAACATTTCATAAATACCCATCATTCATGTTTTAAATTATATTTTGAATCACTTAACATGATTTATGATTATTTTACCTCATTAATTTTCTTGTATTTTTTAATTCCTTTCTTTTATTAACACTTGCATGATTCACCCATTCATTAGGATTTATGACAAGACTTTGATACCCATTTCATTCCATGAGTGCCCTTATATTTATGTACAATTGATTAGGAATGAATGTTAATGTGGAAAACATATTCATGAAATGTTAACATGAATTATTCTTGATATCACTCCAATTAATTGGGTTAATTTTTGTCTCATGAAACGTTATGTGTGACGGTCTTGGCAGTTATCCTTGTCTTGTGATACCATGTGTGACGGTCATGGTGGTTAGCCATGGATTGTGATACCTTGCGAAATAGTTTTGGATGTTATCCTTGAATCATTCTAAATACATGTTTTATGTTTCTCCCACATTAATATGAATCCATGTTTATATGATTCCACGTTTATATATGTTATGATTCCATAAGTTACAAGGATTTTTATGTCATTATGTTATTCCTTCTAACCCATGTTCTATAGATTTATTCTTATTATTATTTCCTTGTTGGGATATTTAGATCATCCCACTGTTCATGTTATCTAAATGTTCTCATATGAATATTTATAAACACAATGGATGTTAGAGGATCATTTTGATAATTAATTAAATAAGTGTTTTTAGTCTAATGTTTTTATATTTATGTACCTTATCTTTAAAGACACTAGACATCACGATCCTTGGCATGTAATCTAATGTATAATTATGATTAAATTCATGTAATGATATATTTACAAGTCTTGGGTTGATATATCTTTCAATCCACATGTGAAAAATATAAATTACTTGATCAATTAACATCCATCATTTTCTAATGAATTAAGAAATATCCCATAGCGATCCATCCTTTTATAAGATTATCAAAACCATATATATGGATTATAATTCAACCATTAAGATGTTTATATTATAGATAATATGGGAAGTATGGGAAAAATATATCAAACATTCCCCCCACCAAATAATTTATTTGTGATATATTATGTTATAAATTCAAAAACATGAAACCCTTGTTATCATGTACCTTCACACAACTCTCAATTCCCCTCACAAAAATACCCATAAATAATATTCATTATCCCTATACTGATTTTTCTCTAGTTAATACAAACCAATTTTCAAATAGGATCCCCCTCATAATAGAAGCTACATTCAGAATAACCCCTATCAGAAAATAGAAGACCACTTTTATTAATGAGGACTTTGAACTCGAACAAATTTTTTTTATGTGAACTAGAATTACTAATGAATAAGAGAACCTGCGTTATCTCATGTTTTTTAAATCCCCCCAAACCACCTATATCTTCACTAATAAAATAATTCTATAAATATTATCTTCTTTAACATAATGGACAAAAACTAGGAAACATGAAAGAGTGAAATATGACACAAAATTCCCATTTCTGGAATAATCTATAGATTTTACTATATAATACCACATGTTGAAATCCCAATCTTGTTTTAAGAATATATTCAAAATAATGTCTGAGCTCAGTGAATCAAAATAATAAGAATGTTCTACTATAAACAAACCATTCGTTTTTTACATTTTAATCAATGTAAATATCATGATTACTCTGAATCTACACTAGAGAACTCAGATTTAATGGGATCTCTTTAATCCATATCATAGTCTCCCAATATCAAATATTATTTTTTGAATTCATTTTCTCTGAAAAGATATTAATTTAAGAACAAAGACATTTAATTGGATAAAACACACTTGTTTGTTTCATTTTCTAGATAAATGTTTCCAAGAAGATGATTCTTATCAACATCTTTGACTATAATAATGAATATATGGAAATGGATACCCTCTTTCCTTGACCGGATCAACTATTCACCTCCGTGATAGCCATTGACATCTAGCACCCTTGATGGAATCCTAAATAAAGTTCATCATTATAATTAATAGTTTTCAATGGTTCACTTATGTTTATCAATTCATGGGGGATTTCATTAGTATCATGGTGGTAAAACTATTAACAAGTGTGAAATAATGTAATTCATTCATTTGGAAATGGACCTGATGATTTGGTTGTTGATTCGTTCAATAAAATACTCATTATTTTCCCATATGATAATGGAGTGATAAAGTACTACATCACTATATTTGAAATTTGGATAATAATATAGTCATGAATGGTCTGATATATATATGTATAATATAATTTTGAATAAAATATCAACATATAAATAGTCAAATAAGATCCAAAGAGTACTACTAAATTAATTAATTATTTTTCCAACTCAATAAATAAACAATTTTTTAGGGATAAAAAGGTGGATAATACTCTTTCATAAAAATAATATAGAATATTCTCATGGATGATGATGGAATGATAACCAAAATTTATGTATTTAATGATGATGGATATAGAAAATATAAAAAGGGAACATATTGTATCTTCATTATATGAATGTTTAATCATCCATTCATATAAAAATAAATGATGAATAGAAGGAGTTTGTGGAAATGTTGTTGAAGGTTATAATTGTTCATTAGATAAACCCATAATTTTAGGGAATGATATGTTTCTGGAATAGAGTATGTTTTCAATCAATACCATATCTATAGAAGGAGTTCTTATAGGAAGCCCATTGTTCAACATTTTGTAATAATTCTAGATTAATAATGATATGTTGAAATCAAAAAGATAATTTTTGTTGGGATAATATGAAATAGGAAATGATTGATTATGTATCCTCAATTTTGATGTGTTCGTAGTTTAGAGCTAGGTTATTGGAATCTTAATGGGTTTTAACAACATAAATAATATTATAATTAAAATGGGAAAATATCACACTTGATTTTTTTATTGGTATCCCCAAAAGGCCGAATGGGAATAATTCTAATTGGGTTGTAGTTGATCTCATTTTCATATTAAAACATTTTATTTCATTAGATATGATTAGTATCTTGATCAAATATCCATGATATATATCAAGGATGTGTAATACTTGTATAGAGTGACACATTCTAATGTTTCATCTCAAAATCCAATTTTTAAAATAATTATAAAGGGATGCCTTCAATAATATTTTAATATATAGTTGAGCATTAATACTATATATAATTCATTGAATGATTTAATGTGTAAGTGATCCATTAATAACCTTGAGGATGTATTGATATAATTCTATATGGATTCTGAAGGTGATTTGCATCAACACCATTTTATGGTTTAATTTTCATTTATTAATTTATTTCACATGATATTTCTGATGGATCATTATTTTTAAGCATGGTGTTTAATTTTTTTGTCAATATTATGTCAATAAGGTGTCAATTTCCAATATGTTTATTAAAAAGTGGTGGTGATGATTATTGAAGAGGAGAAAGTTGTTACAAGAAAAATGCACCAAATATTTTCATTATTTGACAATGAATGTAATGATCGATCATTCTCTTCACAATTCAGATGATTGTATAACAGATCATATTTTCCAAATAAATTTTCAAATAAAGAAAAATTATTACAAAATTTAAAGAACCCCATTAAATTCTATATTTTATGAGGAACGTAGACGATCCATCCAATGGATTCTAATTTAATGAAGTATGTGAATCAAATAATATGATTGTTTGTGCAGAACTTCAAAGAAGAAGATGTGTGTTTAAAAAATAACACATCACTCACAACAATGATTCCATTCATTATTAATTAATGAATTTGGTTAATAAGAGTTCCTTGCATTATCTATTAGTGAATCAAAATATGAATATTGAAGATCATGGATATGTAATTCCAGAAAAAATTAGGATGATGTTTGCAGATGAAGAATGAGAACGGAAGCTGGCATGACCTTAATATGGAATCTTCTAAGTGCATTTCCCAGACATGGGATTTATAGGAAGAATGTTTCCATGCAATTTTTTACACATTTTAATTAATAAAGTATGCATTACATTAAAACATATAAGACAACAAAGAAAGAAAACTGAGGACATAAACCCCAGGCACATGTGGGACCCGAGGGTCAACTGCACCTAGTGGAAGCCACAAATCTACCCCTACATTAGGTAGGATTGTGGGCCATGTATAACCCAAAAGAGCATGTGTGATGATCAACCCATGCGGCAAGGGTGCAATGTGGGTGCTAGGAGCGCGCTCGAGGAGTAGATAGTGGGTGCAGAGCATGCGTGCATGGTGAACATGATAATATGTGGTACTGTGAGGGGAGGGGGAAAATTCTGAGTGAAGGCTCCCGCAACATGACACTTGAACCAGGATGATCCTGAAACCACATTTCGATGTAGGATAGTTTTAAAAAATGTACAATATATCTGAGTTGTTAATATTATCTCACATGAGATCTCAACTGCTTGTTCCATCATGTGTCCAGCAAATCTAAATGCCACCAACTGTGACATATTTAAGCTGGTCTAATGATAACCGATATTCACAGTTATCATCATTAACCTGGAATCATCCCAATGCTACAACTCACCATGAAATCCATGAAACCTTCCTGATAATGAATCTGGCTTCCATTGAAGTTCAAACATGATGCCTGATAATTTCCCCAAAAAAATGATACCATGCATGCAACTATGTTTTCATGCATGCATCAAAATAAAGGAGGTCCTATATGGATTAAGAAAACAGAGTTGTGAGTCCACATCATGAAGCTCAAAGATTTTGTGATGATTCGTTTCCTATGTTCCTCTTCGCATGCACATGAGGATTATATTCACAATGAAATAAGTACCCACATTGAATTGAAAAAAACTGAGAGACTCTGTGGAACAATTATCCCATGTTTAAAGATTTCAAAATGATTTATATCTCATTCATTAAAACTGTGCATCTCATAGAATATCTCAAGGATTTTGAATGAAGCAAGAGGAGTCACTCTCTCCTATAAAAAGAGGACCCCGATATGAGAAAATATGATTCCATTCACATACTTGAAATACCTTGTTTTTTAAAAATAGAGTATGTCCATTATTGATGTGTGAAGGACGGACCGAAAATTCCATACATCCTTGCTACACGAAGGATAAGAAGACCAACATGTGTTAAAAAAGTTTTACACACTCTTGAAATGTCCTTAGGAACAAGGAGAGCATCCACACCCTCTCCAAGGAAGTGAAATCACTGAAATGTGATAGGTTTCTCAAAAATGTACATCTATTTTGTGAAGAATATTCTGCAGACACAAAATTGGTTCATACAGACCCTTGTTGTGCACTTGCGAAGACTAAACCTAGGACCTCCTTATATCTGTGATTGAGATCCACACGAACCTTTTGCATGATGTGGGAAAAACCCATGCAATCCATGAAAGAAGAAGAAGATCCCAATAATTTGGTTGTTGCATACATGACACATAAACCCCCCACATGAGAAGAAGGAGGAGCAAGGTATTACACATTGGCATGCACCTTTGTGAAGTGTATCCAACACACACCCTGGTTATACCCATTCGTTTTGTTTGTGAAAGAAGAAGAAAAGGGAGGGTTAATGCATGGTAGAGTTCATGTTCATAGAGATAACATTAAATATAGTGTGTGTTCACATGAAAAGAATAATATGGAAGAAGGAAAAAAGAACACACAAAAGATCCCACGCATTCAAGTTTGATGGAACACACACTTATATTAAAGAAAAACTAGATAATATGTGTCTCTGTGTTCACTGAACCATAAAAAAGAAATTGTGTGTAATATTACATGAGAAAATGGAAATGAAAAGGATGATTTGTGTGTGATCATGAAATTATACCCATTAGGGTTTTCAAAAAATAAAGATGAAAGGATTTTTGCAAGCATGCATGCATGCACATGAACATGTAAAGAAACTCAAAGGAAGAGATCATGTGTCGGAATATTAAGAAAGATGAAACCAAGAATGAATACATGCCAAGTGAAAAAGCATGGGAATTATGCATGAAATTATGTGTATTCACATTCACATGGTAGATGTTATTGAGGCATCCAAATAAAATAGGTATTGGATGCCATGATATCCATGCATGATGTGAATGAGAAATTATATAGATGCCTGATAGAATAAAAATAATACCATTTATATGAGCTAACACTACTTGAGAATCCAAGAAGACAGAAAATGACAAAATTGTGAAAGATCACAATTTTGTATTAATATTATTGAAGAAGTTGTGTTCACCACATTCACACAACTATGGGAAGCTAGGACTTAATAAAGAGAAAAAATAATTTCTTTTGCATTGTTGAAGTGATGGCTAATCAAAAAAGTGATCAGAGTTATTGAGCAAGACGAACAAACCATATAAAAGTCTATTGAATATTCCTAAATATATTCATATGCAAGTGTGATTCAAAATGACTATGTGGGTATAGCATAAGATCTCTCTATAATTCAATGAAGAAAGCTTCTCATGTGACTCAGGATCATGAAGAACCATGTGAGATTAAAAGAGGAGAAGAAGACATCAGTGAGATTGTAGAGATGGCCAATGGGACTTTGGTAACACTGTGGAAATTAGTGTAAAAAACCTCCTATGGGACTCATGAGAGATATAGTGGGACTCTATATCGACCATTTTAATTGATAATAATATTATAGTGTAGAATTTGTGTTGGGGAGAATAATCAACACATCAAAGAGAATATCTTTGAAACAAACCTTGTAAATACTTGTGTTCAGGGGCTTTACATTTATAACATAGTTCGAGGTAAGGCTGAGAGGCACAAAGAGAGTGGATCGAGGCATTATCCAACTATAGAGTCTAAATTTAAAATAATCAATTAGTTAAAAAATTAAAAGGGATCACTAATTAACCCCTCCCCCTCTCAATGATTGACACTGATATGGGTAATTCAATCGGTATCAGAGTAAAGGTTACCTATATAAAGATCAAAGGGAGTAATTATGAATTATAGATTTTAGGAAATGAGTTAGAAACCTCAAATAAAGATATATTTGAATTCTCAATAAATTGAAAGATGATTCTGACATGGAAGATGAAGAATAATCTTACCTCTAATGGGGAGGCACCTTTTACTCAAGACAATATAAAAGGTACAACATGTGATAACTACTCTTCTAATGAATTCTATTCATACTATGACGATGATAGATCAATCAGCGATCCTCAGCATGTACTCAAAGAAAAATTTAAGAATATACCTAGAGAAGTGGAATGAAATATTTCTACAAGTATCAAATTTCTTCATGATGAAAAATTATAGCTTGAAAAAGAAGCTAATTAAATGGAATAATCACTGGATAAAAGAGTTTGGATATCCAACACTCTAAAAAAACTTATGATGTCAAATGATTAAACAATTTCTCCTTGAAATGAAATTCATCCTCACATTACTGATTAATTTTAGGGATGTATTTGTGAGAAATATTTCTTTTACATTTTGTTTGTATAAGATTTCCATTCATTTTAAATGTTTCATAATGTATCTATGGTTGTAAAATCTGCTAATATAAATGACAAGGACAACAAGGTAAAGGATCATGAAATCTATTTTCAAAAATTAAGAAATTTGCATGAAGAACAAATGACATAGCTGAAAGAGAATTGGGAAAGAAATTTTAGATTTTTTGAGGATGATAGAAACTCCCTCAACATGAACCATATAGAGCTTGAGGTAAAATTGAATAATAAACAATCACTCTATGTTGGAACATCCCAAACCCCTAAAAAATAGTTTTTGTAACTCAAGTTTGCATTGAATAGAATGATTCCAAATGGATTACTAAATCAGCCTTTAATCCAATGGAAACATCCTCTATGAAAAATGTACCATCCATACCATATTGAACTCATGTTTCCAAATAATTTTCCATAAAAATTGGAGGTAGGAAGAATGATTATAAAAAATTATGGAGTGGGAAATATGATAATAAACCTACTACCATGAATAGGGTGGATAGGGAGAAGAAGTTTGAAGATGAATCCTCATAGAGAGAAAAACATCATGAAAGAGATCCAAAAATATAATGTTGAATATATCAAGAATCCATTATTTGTGGGTCAATGTTTGTGTTAGAACATGTTTGGGAATTTTTTTTAGATTTTTGTTATAATACTCAAAATGACAAAGCACAAAGGAATCCCATCACAAGGGGGAGAAATCCAGAGAGGAAGAGGCCACATCCACAGATCCAGAAGCTTATGTATACTGCAAAAAATATTTGGAATGCTTGATAATATATGTGATGTATGCAATGTAAGTGGTCACAATGTTGGTACATGTTCATCTCAACATGTATTCAAAGAAGAAAAGAAAATAATATCAATGAAAGTGGCTAAGAAAGAAGAAGAATCCATGGTATGTATGTAGAATAATGGTGCAAAAGACAATTCTCCCAAGATTTTTTCAAGAAGTAAAAGTGCAAAGACCATGTATTCTAAATACAATATGTTGATGGTTTCCAGATCCAAAACCACTAATAAAAAAATATTCTTCTACTATGTAAATAAAGTTCATTCGATGGATCATTGCAAAAAATATATGGAAATGAATGGAAGTAAGATGAATATAAAATGACTTTAAATCCAAGAGAAGACATGCTTGATTGAAGATAATTTTTCAATGAATGGTAACATGGAAACAATAAAAAAGCCATAGAGAAAAATTAAACCATAAAATGGTAATAAATAGTGTCAATCTTTCTAGCCAAATCAATTGAAAATTTCTTGGGAAATATAAATAGATAAAGATAAACTACTAGATAATGCAATAGAAAAGAGGAAACAAGTGATTCCACATAAATAAATCATAGAATCTCATCAGAGGTTGTCATCACATGAGAACCCATGTTTCATATAACTTTTTTTTGGATTGTTAAAGAAGTCCATACATCATTCAAAAAATGTATAAATGTTTTAACATGTAAAATGGAGATGTTGAAAATTATAAAACATGCACCAGTTGAAGCTACATCAGTACATGTGGATGTAATGAAAAAGAATCCACACAAGTTGAAGGTACATGTAAGTAAAGGATCCATGCTGAAAATTAAAGATAATAATGTCAAATCCAGAAGAGACACAAGCATGGAGAGTAACAGACATATTAGAGATACAACAAAAAGAGTTATAATGTTGATCGGAAAGCCTCAGCCCTATTAATCTTATTAAGAAGCTCACATATGTTCCATATTATTCGCTTATATTTTTTGTATCTATGTGATTAAATTGTAGGTAATTGAAGGCAATGGTTATTATCAATATTAAAATTGGATGAAAAAAGAGGAGAACAACAAGATGGATTCATTATAATGATTTGATAATTTCATGATGTGTTCCATAGTGGAAGATTATCAATATGAATATCATGAAGAATATTTGATGATATTTTCAACCAGGGTAAATCAAATAGATTGTACTCCTTGAGGGGGAGAAAATATGAATGAGATTATATCAAGGATTATGTCATGAAAAATCATGAAATTCATATCATCTAAGGAAGCTGAAACTAAGGATTTATCATATCACTGATAAATCTAACAATTTCCAATCCCTTGGTCAAGAATTGTTCCTTTATGAGCATGATTTCACATATATGGTTTCGTAGGGAATGAATTGAATTCCTTGGTAATATCTCTCTTGTTTTCTAGATTGGGATAACCCAATTAGATTTAGAGTAGATTTACTAAAGGCACATTTCTATGTGAACCGTGTGACATCATCCCACTCTCAGAAATAATCAAAAATATATTCCTTAAAGGGAGAATGAAATGTTTTTGAATATACCCCACTACACCTTTTCCTTTGGTTTCCAATATGGGGGATAAAATATTGGCACACAATATTACCCATTAAAAGTGTGCTTAAGTGATTTTAACAACAGAATACAAATGGAATGATTTTTGAGCATGGGGTTGCATTTGTTGTCAATAAAATGTCAATAAGGTGTCAATTTTCAATATTTCTATGGAAAACAAGTTCTGATGATGATTGAAGAGGGTAAGTTGTTCAAAATAAAACTCCCATGATATTTTCATTATTTGACATTGGATGTAATGCATGATAATTCTCAACATATTTTAAAAAAATTTAGAACTAATATTATGTTAAAAATCATGAGTCAAATAATGACATATTGTTACATCCATTGAATAACCCCATGCAAAAAACTATTTCATGATGAAAGTGGATTATCCATACAACATATTCTAGTTGTATTAATGTTGTGAATCATAGTAGATGATTTTTTTGCTGATGTCAAATGAATAAGACATGTGTTAAAAATAGATCAAAAAACACACAACAATGATACCATGCATTATAATTTAATGAATTATGTGAATAAGAGTTCCACGCATCATCTATTATTGAATAAAATGAGGAATACTATCACGAACCGAATCTGGTCGCCACCAAACCGGCACCCGACACAACCCATGGCAAGTCCCGAAGGGCGTTCCCGATCCCCACGGCCTGAGACAAGTTCATGGGTATCAAAAACTGAAAATTGGGAATGATTTACCCAAGTTTGTATACTTAAAACAACAAATGAATCCAAGAAATCAAATCTGGATTTTTCAAACCAAAACATCTTTTACTAAAATTCAGAACTGAATTAAACAATTTTAAACAATGTTTTAAGACCATTACAAAGGTACAAACTCATGAAATGACATCCTAAGAACCTCCACATGGAAAGAGGCACCACCCTCAAGCCATCTTCATGACACTGCATCACAATAGACCACTAAAAACCCGAACCAATGGCATAAAACCTGTACCCAAACCTGTGACACAAAATAAGAAAGTATACTTACACCCAATGGTGTAAGTATGGTGTGAGACAAAGCCTAGTAGGATACCACCACTAAGAGATTCCATATGATAAACATTTAAAGATGAAAAGCATGTAAGTTTTCAAAAACATGAAAAGATAGTTACAATTTCTAAAAGATGCAACTTTGAATAAGAACAATTTTCAAGTGGGCTATTTTAAAGGATTAACACTTTTAAAACAAACACCAAAGCTACTAAATTTTCCAGCCAAACTTACCGTATGACGACTATAAGTATAAAGTAACTAATGAGCACAACCAATATGAAATAACCCCTAGGCACTGGCTAGTTGTGGGTCCCAGGGACCACGTATCTCGATGAGAGTAACCATCATAAATATCCATTCTCGTGCACGAAAAACTAATAGGGAGAATACCCATAACCTAGTGGTCCCTAATCATCATCATCATAGTTTAGTTAGAGTTGTAAGCGTCAATCTTGCTAAGTGAAACTGAGGCCAAACCCCACGGATTCACTAGCATACTAGTACACATCCACCCACCTAGATACCCAGGTTTTCCCCTTGTGCTCAAACAAGTTCAACAAGTCAATAAATATACATTGAACATGAAAATATCATTTCCACATCACAAATTCAGCCAAAAAACCATATGTATACCACACAAGTCACAAAAGTCCATTTTTCATTCAAAATGATTTTGAAATCCGACTCACACAAAAATAACCCACAACACATTTCACATTTCTTAAACACTTACACAAAACCATTAATAAATTTTATAAAATAATTATTAGATATTTCAACTCATATAACAGCCCAAAAACATGGCACATAACACTTCTTTCAAAATAAAAATATCAATT
The DNA here is from genome assembly GCA_963277665.1 of Viscum album. Taxonomy (NCBI): domain Eukaryota; kingdom Viridiplantae; phylum Streptophyta; class Magnoliopsida; order Santalales; family Viscaceae; genus Viscum; species Viscum album. The sequence goes on from OY728126.1 coordinate 603,374,826, forward strand.
TTTCACATCACACTCACACAAAACAGTCCACATCACATTCACATCACTTTAACACCTCAATATCTCCTTAAAAAAATTTAATAAAATATTTCCAAGATAATAAATATGAAATAACAGCCTTTTCAAAAATTAAATGGACATTTTAAAAATATACTCCTACCAAAACAGTTTTCTTATATAGTTTCACCACTTACAAATATCAATAAACCATTCAAAACTTTCATAAAACAATTATAAGGATTATACCCAAGATTTTCACATAAAACCCATTTCAAAAACCTATTTTTAAGCCAAAATCACAACAATCCCCTACCAAAATAAAATTGGCATCCCAATAAACATGTAATAATCTACTTTCAAATGTTATATAATTCCCTTGAACAATATCAGAAAAGATACCCCTGAGAACACACAAATCCATAAACACTTTCAAGACGTATAACAAGGTTATACACATAAAACTCATTCAAATACCCCCCCTTTTTAGGACCACAAGACACTATATCATTACCCAAAAAAAATTGGAATCCCCTTTCAACAACTAATAAATCACTTCCATATTTTACAAAACTACCATAAGAGATAACACATGAAATGCATTTGAAAAATATACACTTCAAACAAAAAAGTAACTTTAATACCAAATGATTTACTATTACCACCAAAAATGGTTTTAGAATAATTTAAATCATATAAGAAACATGAAAAATTATTTAATCAAGCAAAATAACTCATCATTAAATGGTTACCAACGTAATCACCTACCGAAATTGTCGAATCCCTCAAAACATGGTGCAAAACATCAACCACACCAACTCAGCACCACAAGGATGATAAATCCAGTGCTATACCAAATATTTTTACCAAAAGGACTCATGGTTAAACCCTAGGTACTAACCCTAGGTTATGGACACTTTGGGACATCAAGAAAGAGGGATGAAACCCTAAGAAAAAAGGAGAAATCAAATAGAGAAATACTTATTTGCAGAAATATGGAAGAGATCGACCTAAATCCACAAAAATATGAATCTCCAAGTACCCAAAACTGTTATTGAGGTTCTAAGGAGTAATATTAGGTCATGTGGGGACTGAAATGGAGGAAGAAAGATGAAAATTGAAGGAGTTATGAAAGATTAATTTTACTACGTCAAATCTGGTCGATTTGAGAAAGAGGATTAAATATTTCCCTAATTATCGTTTCAAATGAGCTCCAAAATTGTGAAAACGATACTGGGGGTGATCCTAGGGATATTGGATTTGAGAGGGAGGTGGAATCATAGGAATAAAATAAAAAATTAATGAGATATGGAAAATTTAAAACAATAATTTAAAGTAGGAAATGAGCTTACGGGCAGACCTATTACCTCAATCAAAGACCAAAATCCATCATGATTTTGGATTTTTATGTGGTCCAAAGGGATATGGTTATTTTGATATATCAGGGTATTACAATTGGGAAGTGGAATGAGAATAAAATAGTAAAAATTGAAGTAGTTATAGAAGAAACTAAATTTGTTTTTAAATCTGGAATTGGGCTCACGGTTTGGCCCAAATTTTCAAAACCCACCATTTTCACCAAAATGAGTGTTAAACCACCAAAAAAATCAGGAATGTAAATTAAATGAATAATAAATTTAAAAAAATATCATGTATGTGAAAATTCTCCCCAAAATAAAACTTTCCACCCTCATAAAGCTAAATCAAGGACCAAGCAGAAAACAAACCCAATCGAAAGGCAGAAATGCACTTCTTTGCTAAACTTTTTCCCCAAAGGCCTAAACACCTCCAGTGATCAATTGAAGAAGGAATACCTCACAACCAAAACATACAATTCTTTACTAAAATGATCAATCATGTTTAGGATTTATCCTAAATGAAAACTCCTCAAAGACTATCTGAACAAGGCTCAAGCAATTTACCCAAACAAACAAGAACATCAAACAAGGTTACACTTACCTTGATATAACTAAACCATTGGGAACTCTCCAATCCCAACATTTACCCAAGGAAGATATAGGTGTTTATATTTCTCAAAAAGAGACTACCCGCTTCCATGACAAGACCAAGTACAAAAGTGAGTTACTAGTATAAGGATACACAAATGAGCTCCCCAACCATAAGAGACAACTTAAATTTTTCCGAGACAGAATCAAGAAACTAACATGGGATCCCCGAACAAACTCCTTGGTACAAGGGGTAGAATCCCATTAGAAATTTTCAAAATAATATACATGATACTCATAGTGGGTCCCCCAACCATAAGAACCAACCATCTTAACTGACCAATATGGTTCGACACAGAAAGATTCCAAAACATAAAGAGTTGGGATGGCCGCACGGTTAGCCAACACAGTTTGTGAAACTGTGCGCTAACCATGTGGATACATATACATACATGGTTTTCTAGGGAATGGTTACTACTAAATGTTCACTCAACATGTTTAGAAAAATCTAAAACCTTTCCCCCAAACCCAAAAGAAACCAAAGGGGAAAAGAAAGTCATTGGGAGATAACATGGGGATGAGGCCCTCCACCTCTTTCCACCAAATGGGATCAACAAAAGCAAGACAAAAACACAAAATGTTTAAACTATTACCATCTCTCATACTAAGAACCATTATTTGTACAAGGTTAAAAACGACACTGGGATTTCCTCTGACTACGTGTCAGCTTCTCTCTAGGACCTATGGCTGGAGCTGGAATGATTGAAGCATCTTCAGCCTAGCAGTTAGGATTCGGAAACCCCAGAATAGAATTTCTTCTTTCAATGCTACAAAAAACTACACACAATCCCAGATGGGTTCACCAAGACATAACACTTTCTAGAAATAACTTTACCCTAACTTGGAATTTCACTGAAAGAAGGGTTTAGAGGATGCACTCACATCACACCTTGTTTCTTCTGGTGAGAAACAATAGAAATAAAGGACACATATAAACACCTTCCTCTAAAACAGAGGATGTCGAGATCTCTAGAAAGGAGAAACACTTATGAAAAATATAGACTCAAAAAATATTGTACAATTTCACCATTACAATCTAATGATCACACGACATCACAATGCATCACCGAACATGACCAAAGCGAGTGATAGAAATAATAAAATGAAGGGGTCTTATACAACATCCCCAAATATCACAACATTCCAGAAAGTGTCCATAATAGCCCCTCGTGGCCAGATTTCCCACACAGGTGGTTTAACATAAACCCCTTCTTCGAAGAGACTACGAAGGACTCAGAGGCCCTCTTATACACTATCCATACTGACAACCCCAAAAAACTTCCACCTTTGACGAATCAGGTATCTTAAGAAACTAAGGTCTCTTTCAACCATCCACGGGAACTCTTCCACAATAAGAGGATCTGAAAAAAACCAAGAATGTAAATGGTGTAGACTCATTCTACAAATCTCAAGAAAAGATTCCTTACTTTGATCAATTGTATGATTTTCCAACGGTGAAATAATCCTGGTTGCACTTCGGTTGTGCACTAACCCTTAATGGGGGTGTACCTTATCCAACGGGGGAACCCAAGGACCCAACCAAGCTGGTCCATTGGTAAAACAATGCCACAAAACATATCCAAACACATTAATGGAACCACCGTAAAGGTATCTATAAACATATCTCATAGGAGACTAATAACTAGTCCTTATACCCTGCTTACCAACCAAACACAAACCCAAAACACAGTTCGAACAAGAGGGGTTCTTGGACTCAAAACATCCCACAACATCAAAATTTTCCAAAAAAACACAATATACACCGTCCCAAACAATTCATTAAGACTTCTTGTTTTTCTATAAAAATATCTCTTTGAAAACCAACGGTTCAACGGTTAGAGTATCCACCAATGGTACCACATGGGCCTCACACATGCATGTTTTTTGTGCCACACCGGGCACCCTCCTCATATTCATCCCGAAACTCATCTATCCATGCCATCAAACATCCATAATCCCATATAACCCCATGCATGTGGTCTCTAATTGAAATACCAAAGGATAAATCTAAAATTCTTTCCACTTTTCAAAAAAAAAACGGTCAACCAACCCATCCTTTTTCTCAAAACTCCTAACAATGAGATCAAAATCCCAATTCACATCTTACAAAAATTTTCATAAGGACACAACCATTTAGAAAAGAAGTCACTTTCAAGTTATTCACATCAAATTGAAAACATCTCAACCCATTAAAAAACCCTTTAATTGTTTAGAAAAAAATATTGGAAACACTTTTGAAAACCAACTTCAATATGGTTCTTGATTTCAAAAGAGGTGTAAGCACAATATTTTCCATTTCAAAAAAATTCTGAAAATTCAGTTCCACCATTTCATAAATAAAATAATTCCCTCTTTATTTGAAAATCATTTCACAAAAACTTTATGCTTCGTAAAACCAAGTCACTTTAAAACCAAAGTTCCATGATTTCAAAACTAAACACAAAACAATGCAAGAGGAAATTAGTTTCAGTGGGTGACTTGGACATATGGTTGGCAGTCATATCCCAATCACTTCACCATCCCTGAGAGTGTTCTAAGGAATATCCCTGGCTCCACATGGCTTGCCAGACCCTGCGAGCTTAGTGAGACCATTAACCCAACTCTCTTTTCATTTCCCCTAACCATCATCAGACCAAGAAAACCAAAAGACATAGATGAATCCTGACTTACCCTGGTGACTTGAATCCCGACATGAGGTTTGGTGATCAATAACACTACCAATAACCGGAATTTCATGTCCCGATAATCTTAACTCTAAACTATCCTGACTATTTCCCAAATAACATGACTCAAATAGAGCGAACCTGCACTGATACCATTTTGTCACGAACCGAATCTGGTCTCCACCAAAACTGGCACTCGACCCAACCCGTGGCAAGACCCGAAGGGAGTTCCCGATCCCCATGGGCTAGAACAAGTTCCTGGGTATCAAAAATTGAAAATCAGGAATGATTTACCTGATTTTGTATACTTAAAACAATAAATGAATCCAAGAAATCGAATCTGGATTTTTCAAACCAAAACGTATTTTACTAACATCCAGAACTGAATTACACTATTTTAAACAATGTTTGAAGAACATTAAAAAGGTAAAAACTCATGAAATGAAAGCCCAAGAACCTCCACATGGAAAGAGGCACCACCCTCAAGCCATCTCTACAACACTGCATCATAATGGACCGCTAAAAACCCGAACCAATGGCATAAAACCTGTACCCAAACCAGTGACACAAAATAAGAAAGTATACTTACACCCAATGGTGTATGTAGGGTGTGAGCCAAAGCCTAGTATGATACCACCACTAAGAGATTCCATATGATAAACATTTAAAGACGAAAAGCATGCAAGTTTTCAAAAACATGAGAAGATAGTTACAATTTCTAAAAGATGCAACTTTGAATAAGAACAGTTTTCAAGTGGGATATTTTATAGGATTAACAATTTTAAAACAATCACCAAAGCTACTGAATTTTCAAGCCAAATTTACCATATGCCGATGGTAATTATAAAGTAACTAATGAGCACAAGAAATAGGAAATAACCCCTAGGCACTAGCTACCTGTGGGTCCCAGGTAACTCGTATCACAGTGAGTGTAACCATAAAAAATATCCATTCCCGTGCACGAGCCACTAGTAGGGAACATACCCATAACCTATTGGTTTCCAATCATCGCCATAATAGTTTAGTTATTGTTGTAAGTTCTAATCTTTCTAAGTGAAACTGAGGCCAAACCCCACGGATTCACTAGCATACTAGTACACGTCCATCCACCTAGATACCCAGGTTTCCCCCCTCTGCTCAAATGAGTTCAACAAGTCAAGAAATATACATTGAACATTAAAATATCATTTCCACATCAAAAATTCACCCAAAATCCCATATTTATTCCACACAAGTCACAAAAGTCCATTTTTCATTCAAAATGATTTTGAAATCCGACTCACACCAAAATAACCCACAACACTTTTCACATTTCTTCAACACTTCCACAAAACCATGAAACTATTTTATAAAACAATTACGAGATATTACAACTCATATAACATCCCACACACATGGCACATAACACTCTTTTCATAATAAAAATTTCAATTTTTCACATCACACTCACACAAAACAGTCCACATCACATTCACATCACTTTAACACCTCAATATCCCCTTCAAAAAATTTAATAAAATATTTCCAAGATGATACATATGACATAAAAGCCTTTTAAAAAATGAAATGGACCTTTTAAAAATATACTCCTACCAAAATAGTTTTCTGATATAGTTTCACCACTTACACAACTCAATAAACCATTCAAAACTTTCATAAAACAATTATAAGGAGTATACCCAAGATTTGCACAAAAAACCCATTTCAAAAACATCTTTTTAAGCCAAAAACACAACAAGCCCCTACCATAACAGAATTTTCAGCCCAATCAACATGTAATAATCTACTTTCATATGTTATATAACCACCTTGAACAATATTACAAAAGATACCCATGAGAACACACAAATCCATAAAACACTTTCAAGGAGTATAACAAGGTTATACACATAACAATCATTCAAAGACCGCCCCTTTTTAGGACCACATGACACTATATCATTTCCCAACCAAAATTGGAAGCCCCTTTCAAAAACTAATAAATCACTTCCACATTTTTCAAAACTACCACAAGAGATAACACATGAAATGCATTTGAAAAATACACACTTCAAACAAAAATGTAAATTTAATACCAAATGCTTTACTATTTCTACCAAAAATAGTTTTTGAATAATTCACAGCATATAAGGAACATGAAAAATTATTTAATCAAGAAAAATAACTCATCATTAAATGTTTACCCACAGAATTACCTACCGAAATTGTCAAATCCCTCAAAACATGGTGCGAAACATCAACCGCACCAACCCGTCACCACAGGAATGATAAATCCATCCCTAGATGACAAATTTTCACCAAAAAGAATCAGGATTAAACCCTAGGTACGAACCCTTGGTTCTGGACACTTTGGAACATCAAGAAAGAGGGATGAAACCCTAAGAAAATATGAGAAATCAAATAGAAAATACTTACTTGCAGAAATATTGAAGAGATCGCCCTAAATCTACAAAAATATGAATCTACAAGTACCCAAACTGGTATGGAGGCTAGAATGAGTCATATTAGGTCATGTGGGGACTGAAATGGGGGAAAATGGATGAAAATTGAATGAGTTATGAAAGATTCATTTTACTTCATCAAATCTGGTCTATTTGAGAAAGAGTATGAAAGATCGCCCTAATTAGCGGTTCAACTGAGCTCCAAAATTGCTAAAACGATATTGGGGGTAATATTAGGGACATTTTATTTGCGAGAGAAGTGGGATCATGAGAAAAAAATGAAAAATGAATGCGATATAGAAAATTTTAAAAAATAATTTAAAGTAGGAAATGAGCTTACGGGAAGGCCCATTACCTTAATCAAAGACCAAAATTTTCAAAACCCACCATTTTCACCAAAATGAGTTGTAAACCCCCCAAAAAAATCAGGAATGGAAATTAAATGAATAATGAATTTAGAAAAAGGTCATGGGTGTGACAAATACTGATTATATTGAATTTTTTATTCCCAAAAAATAGGATGGTGTTTAAAGATGAAGAACCAGAAAGAAAACATGCATGGGAATAATATGGAATGTTCTACGTGCATTTACCATGAATGGGATTTGTAGGAAGAAGATTTTTTAGCATTCTTTTACACGTGGTATTTAATCATGTAGGACATACATTAAAAAAATATGCTAACCAAGATGGATAGTCGAGGACCTCAACCTCAGGCACATGCGGTACCCAAGGGTCAACCACACCTTAAGGAAGCCTCAAAGCCATCCCTACTTTAGGCAGGAATATGGGTCGTGTATATGCCCATAGGATCATGCATGGTGATAAACCATTGTGGAAAGGGTTTATAGTGGGTGGTAGGAGTGTGCTCAAGGAGCATAGAGTAGGTGCAGAGCGCATTAACATGGTGAACACCATACGGGGCGGTAATGTGAGTGAGAGGGAGAATTCTGAGCGATGTCTGTCACAACATGATACTTAAATCGCGGGGATCCCGTATTCATGTTTTGTTGTGGAAAAGTTTCTGAAAAACATGGAATCCATCTAAGCTATTAATTTGATATTGTGTGAGATCTCGGTCGCACGCTCCATCCCACTTCACGTGATGTAATCATCGCTATATGTGACCTATCTGATCTGATTTAACAATCATTGATCATCCCTATCATCATATTCAACTTTGGATCATCATGACACTACAGAACTCCACAGAATTAATAAATCCTCCTAGATAATGTCATCATCCACCATTGAATCTCAAACCTACTGCATGATCATTGTTCAGATGAAATGATACCATGCATGCCACTACATTTTCATGCATGCATTGAAATAATGGAGGTTGTATGTGGCCGAAGAAATCAGAGTTGTGAGCCCAAGTCTTGAAGTATGAATCATTCTAGATGATTCATTGAATGTGTTCCTATTCTCATTCGTGTGGGGATTATAATCATCAAGAAAGAGAGACATGCACTGAATAGAAAAAAACTGAGAGACTCGGTGTACCAATTATACTGCATTTGAATATTTCAAAACTTTGTATTTATTATGCATTAAAATAGTTAATCCCACACCATATGTCAAGGATTTTGAAAGTGGAAAGATGAGTCACCCTCAACTCTAAAAGGATGAGCCCAAGAAATGAAAAGTTGTTTCCCTTCCCATACCCAAGAGCCCTTGTTTCTCAAAAACAGATCATCTCCATTCCGGATTTACAATGGATGGGAAAATGAATTCAAAAAGTTATACACACTCTTAAACTATCCTTGTAATGAAATAAATCATCTACACCCTTTGTTCAAAAGAAAATTTTGAACATGTGAAAGGTTTCTGAAACCCACACCATTGTTTAGTAAAGAAGATAATGTAGACACATTTTCGGTGCCTACGCACCATTCTATGCTCTTGAGGAGAGTGAACCAAGAACCTCCATCGATCTTTGAAAGTGATCCATGCGAATCGTGTGCGTGATGGAGAATAACCCTTGCACTCCTTTAGAGAAGATGAAGAACCCTGCTATTGGGTGCTGCATAAATGAAACATACATTGTCCTCTTAGTAAGAAGTAAGAGGAGGGAACTACACATTGGAACCCACCTTTGAGAAAGGTAACCCTTTCATTACCTTGTTATACCCAGTCATGTTGTGTTTGAATGAACGTGAAAAGGGAGGGTTCATTCCTAGTTGAGTTCATGTGCATGAAAATAACATAAAATATTGTGCGTGTTCACATGTGAAGAAGAATGAAGAATAAAGAAATATGAAAACACACCTTATCGTACCAATTCGAGATGGAATAAACACGCAATTCTATTAAAAAACATGATAACAAGTGTGTTTTTAAGGAACTAAAGAGATGAAATTGTCTGCTATATTGAATGAGAAAAATGTAAAACAGAAGTATGAAGTGTGTGCGATCAATGAATTATTCCCATTAGGATTTTCACACAATATAGATGAAAATATTTTTGTATTAATTCATGCATGCACATACACATGTGAAGAAACCTAGAGGATTATATTGTGTGTGGGAATATTTAGAAAGAAGAAACCAAGAAGGAATATAGTTCATATGATAAAGAATGAGGCACATGCACACAATCATGTGTAATCTCATGCACATGTGAAAAGTTATTGAGATATCCAAATAAAAGATTTATTGTATTCCATGAAATACATGCGTGTAGTGAATGTGAATTGACACTAAAGCTTGATATAATTAAAATAATACCTTCTATATGAGTTGAATGTATATGAGAATCCAAGAAGACAGAAAGTGAAAATATTGTGAAATATCACCCTTGAATATTAATATCTTTGAAGAAGTTGTGTGCCCCACATTCACATATCTAATTGTGGCTAGGTATTCATTAAAATAAGAAATAATTTTCTGGGCATTATTGATTTGAGGACTGATCCAGAAAGTTATTATAGTTATTGAAATAGGCCAACAAACATTAGCAAAGGCTATTGAAAATTATTGAAGAGATACATCGGAAAGTGTTATTCAAAAATCCTTTATGGGAAGGGAATAAGATCAATCTATAGTGAATCAAGATATCTGAAATAATAAAGGTGATCGTGTGAGTTGAGAGCTAGAAGAACCTTGTGAGATTCATGGAGGAGAGGAAGACTTCAGTAAGACTCATGTGTAGGCCAATGGGACTGTGGTAGCACTATGGGAAGCAGTATAAAGAACCTCATGTGGGACTCAAGAGGTATAAAATGGGAATCAATATCGACCATTGAAATTTATAATAATATTGTAGTGGAAAATCTATGTTGGGGAGAATAACCAACAAAGAAAGGAGCAGGTCTTTGAACTGAACATTGTAAATCCTGGTGTTCAGTGGCTTTACATTTAATAAATCATTCAAGGTAAGGCTGAGATACAGTATAAGAGTAGTTCAAATCTTTAATAAGACATGGAAGTTTAATATAAAGGTCTAAATTAGTAAAAAATTTTAAAGGGATCACTAATTCACCCCCCCCTCTCAGTGATTCACACCAATCTGGGTACTTCAATTATAAAGACCATTATAGAAGGAAGTACATAATTCTGACTTGTAGAGATGAATATGGATATAAAATGTTATCGAAACATATGATTACTGATGATATAGATGATATGGTTAGATCCATTCATCAAAATATATGGGGTCTTTTAATCAACATAAGAGTTCTGCTGATAATTATTGGTTTAATATATAGGTTTATTATTTTAAAAGGTATTCCTATGTACAAAACCAAGGAATTAGATTATGATATTTTTAAATAGGGAATATTTATCCTTAAATATATCTATCCATTAAAAATTCATGATCATGTTAGGATGTTTACTTATCTCTTTTTCCTTTAATTTTATCTCTCACATGATTTGAATGTGGTACATGTATGTATTGTATGAAATTATATACCTGATACTTCACATGTGAGGCCCTAAACCTACTCTTATGAATTCATTACATTATAGAGATTTTTATTTTTTAAAACTTATTTGAATAAATAAATAACACTTGAAAAATTACAACAATTTTTCTGATCTGTATTTTATAGAATTATACAAACTATACAATTTATCATAGATAATTTTATTCATAAAATTATATTTTTATTTTCCTATGCTAACATCAATGGAGTGTCAATACATTATAAAATATTAAAAAAATATTTGAAAATAGTTTAATGATGTTATGTGCATAAAATATTAATGTGGTTAAAAAATATGTGAACAAAATTTTAGGAAATATCTTTTGAAAATAACTATTGGGAAATTATTTTGAACATTACATTGATAATACCATCAAAAATAAATTCAAACATACCTTTTGAATATATAATAGAAATTATTTACTAAATGAAAATACTACAAAACTTAGAAAATATTAGTTCTAAAATACTTATTTGAAATTAATTTATTTATTTTTTTAAATCAACATGTATAATTTTTTTAAAAAAAAATCTACCGACTTGAAAATTTTAATTTTGTCTTCTTCTTACCCACATTCTAATTGATCGTATCATTCACTATTTTTCTCTCATATTTATAATGATAATATTCTATATTTTATAAAAAAAATTAATATTTCGTTTTATATATACATATAATTGTGTTATCTATTTATTAACATGAAATCATATTTATAAAACATTTAAAATGTATTTAAATTTATTTATAAATTCCTGAGAAAATGTCATCTAGATTAGAGCAACTAAATATCATAACTAATATTTAGTTTAGAAATACAAAAAAAAATTAAAGAATAAATAATTAATATTAATATATTATAAATTAATTAAATAAACTCATAAAATAAATTTCCAATGTAGTTTGGTAAAAGTTATAATTTACTCAATTAATATGTTCATAAATTAGAAACACATTAAAATTCAATAGTCTATGCATGAAACTTCACATTATATAGTAAATTTTCATACATCAAAATATGTATGATATTAAATTTTTTCATTTACATATACCTGAGATGTTTTTATTGTTATTTAAAACATTCTGTAAATAATAAAAACCACAATATATCAAAATATTAAAAATTTTATATATTAAAATGATATAAAATGATATATTTTCATATTAAAATTTTAACATTTCATGTTGGATAAAAATACCTCTAAAATTTATAGTTAAATAATAATAATAAGAGATTTTTTAATATTTTGTGAAATTATTTAATCATATAAATTCTTGGGGTTTTAAATATCATGGTTAGTATGAATTCTTAAAATTCCAAAAAATAATTCCTATTTTCTATAAATATTTCCCTTATTAAATTGTATTAAAAATACAAATTCAAATTAAATTAAGCTTTTATATAGTAATAAAATTTATTTCAAAAATATAATTTCTTTCTAAATATCAGTAACTACATTTCCATAGACATATATTGTTGTAAATCATAAATATATTCAGTATCAATAAAATAATTTTTATTTAGCATACTAATTAGTTGAATATAAATATTTAAAAATGATATTGAAATAATTTGGAACTAATATACAAACATTTTAAATAATAAAATAATACTTTATATCAAAAAATAAATTTACTCGCAAAAATAAATAAATAAATAATCATTTAAGAATAAATTTTTATCATAAAATTAATAATTCTACAAATATATGAAGAATAATATCAATATCCCAGATATTAAAATTTAGCTAAATGAGATTACTATCATAGTTAAGCACAACCTATGAAATCATCATCTTGTACTTGAGAATGCTTAATAGAAGAGGTAAAAGATTTATTCCTCCCATATTTTATCTCATCCTCCATTGAATGGAAAAAAAATATCAAAGGAATAGAACTAAAATTCCAAAACTCTCTTTAAAATATATACACAAAGACTTTCGCATCACACTCTTCTTCTTATAGACTCAACGATATGAAATTTTGTGTATATTTTTTTCAACTTGTGATGGTATTTTAAATGCTATTAAGTGATTGAATTGAATGTTTATTGAAGTCTAAGATATTTTTTTAAATGATATAATAATATATATTTATAAATAAATATATATGTGTGTGTGTGTGGGAAATTAGATTATCTGAATAATTAAAACGATGAGAGAAATTTAATTTCCAAGCGAGTGATCAATAATGTGATTTAGATCACAACAAATTGAAATAGTTTTTTTGAAATTTGGTTTTCATATATATATATATATATTCAAATTTTTTTAAAGACGTTCATCCTTGAATTAAGGCCAAAAACAAAACATGGATATTCTTCACAAATCTAGAATATAAAAAATTATTGATAATAAAGACAAAATTTATTTTACAAACAATATATTTATACTTTATTATAAATGATTTTACAATAAGAAAAAATAAAATTCATCAGTGAATATCAGACAACCTGTAAACAATATTTGAATAAAATTTAGACTAAAAAAATTGAAATACACACCTACATTGAATGAAGTCAGGCATTTGACAATCCTTGTCTTTCATTCATTTGTCAATCCAAATAAATATGTTGGTTGAAAAATAGACTCCAATGTTCCCAGATTTATTTAATCAAATCCTAACCATAGTCAATTTCACAATCGATCCTGATATCTACTCATGATCCCATATAATATGCTTGATCCCATCACCTGACGCTCAAAATCATGCAATTCCATGCTCACCCTATATATCCATTATTTCAGGCTCTACAATGACCTCCACCTACAACTAATCCCCCACATTGAAGACCTTAGTACTAGGCTCATCATTATATTCTTTCTCTTGGATGACTATCAAATAGATTCTACAAATAAATAATGTAAAACTACCATCATGGGTTTCTCATCATTTAAATTTATTTTTTATAATTTTATATTATTATAACATCTATTCATTTTTTTTTTCAAATGTTGTTTATATTTTTTATTATTTTCATTTATATAAAAAAAGTAGAAATATTCAAATTTAAAAAAAATTCAGAATTTAATATACATATAATTTTCATTATTATTAAACTACTTATATGCATATTTAAAAACAATTATTCTAAAAAATTATATATTTTCTTATAAAATAATTATTGAAAGTATATGATAATTATATTTCAATTAATGAAAACCTAATTTTTAAAATTAGGTTTAGTTTACAAATATTTTAGTTATAAATAATTATATTAACTTATGTATTTATTGGAAAAAATAATTTTTAAGTGTTACATTAAAAACATAAATAATTATAAAATAGTATATAATAATTTAAAAATATAACAAAATGATCAAACAACCTTGAAAATCATTTTAGGATTTAGTAGAATTTCATTATAATAAAAAATAAATTGTTTTTTAAATTATTTTTTGAAATAATTTTATAATACACTAAAATAAAATTATCATTTTTTATAAAGAACAATAAAAAATAAATCAAATTATAATATTAGATTAAATAAGTTAAAACCACATTTATTGAAAATATTTACATTTTACGAGATGTTTTTTTAACTAGTTTAGTAATATTATAACATATGATTCGAAAATAATAAATTTCACAAAAAATAGTCGAGATATAATTTTATGATCAATTATATAATATTAAATATAAAATTAAATAATAAATAAATGTTTGTTATTATAATAATATAATCAACTATAAAAAAATAAAATAATCCTATAATTTATAGATTTTTAAATTCCTCCCTTAATTCAATTATTCCCTCACAATTCATTCATTGTATATTAGAATATCATGAATTTCCATGATCATAATTAAAATGAATGGACGACTAAGGGATTTTTTATAACAACTCTTCTCTTTTGATCACACATAAACACGATTTATTACATAAAATATTCACTTGATACAACATCTAATATTGTGATTTCTAGTGTCTCTAGGACTTATGAACATTAAAAAATGACTTAAAACATGAAATACAAAATCTTTATTGAAAAAATCCTTTACATGACCACTATATTCCTTCATACATAGCATTAGATGGGATCACCTGAGGAAATGTATAAGAAAGGGGAGAGTTATTAAGCTCAGAAAGGGATTAAAAAAGTCATAACATGAAGAATAAAATACATTTTAGGCAATAGGAATATCAATTGATCATAAGGGAAATATTAAATTAAAGGCATGATATAACATGATTATCATAACATGGAAATGTGGCAATAATACAGAACATGCTATTATCATTATCCAAGTGACATTTAAAATGGATAATGAGTAAACAATCATTTAACATGAATTAAAATTAATAAATCCTCTTTTCACTTGACGTATCATTATACTAATCGTTACCTAATGCATAGGAGCGCTATCAGGGCGCACCCTCATTAGTCATTTCATTTCATGCATAAGTGTGCCACATGGATCATATAACATGTAATCATTAAAAATCATCATTTATAACATGATAAAAGAATATAAAATTCATAAATGATACTATATAATAAATAAGTAAATGTTCATAATGTTTAATACCCTTGATAGCGAAATGGTCATGGTATTCACTACACAATGACCATGGCTTGGAAAATCGCAGGGCAATTTTAGCAGCATAACGATGTGACATAAGAATTCATAAAAATGTTTTATGATAGATAAATGGGTAAATCATAATATTTACATGAAATGTACTATATGGGATGTCATATAGATACATTTCCCATCATGTTTAATGGAATTTATATTCATAATAGAAAATTATCATTTGAAACTAAATGAGAAGAGAGAAATTCTTTATGGAATTTTACCATTATAACGAGTGTACATGGGAGGATATAATGACTGTTAAAGGGGTATCTAATCATTAAAATATAAGGAGGGATGTATGGGGGACGTTAAAAATAATACCCCTACATTTTTAATTAAAAATATTGGTATAAATACATAATGGAAATTGGACAAAAGTCAGCAAGAATGAAATCTATTAGTTACAGATGTGATCCCAAAGGCTTGGGAGGGTCTTGAAAGAGGAATCTTGAGAGCTTGAGGTGCCTTGGGAGGATTTTATAGAGATGAGGGCAGAGGTTGGTCAAGCTCTAAAGGATTTGAGTAAAGAGGATGTGGTATCTTGGTTGGGTTTATATAGGAAAGGGGATGTAATTGTTTATTATTTAGGTTTTGGTCACCACAAAGTAAACTAAACAAAACCATGAACCTAACAAAGATTTATTCGCAAGGATTTTTTAAAATGGTTGTGGGAAAAATATTTTATAAGGACAATGGCTAAACCTCTTAAAATTTTAGCCCTACATATGTGATGGTGAGTCACACTCTCAAAGAAATATTTTTAAAAAGATCAAATGTTTTATATGTATTGAAGAGTCCACCTAATATTTGGAAAATAAATCAAAAAAATCAAAAGTTATATTATTTTAAAGGTAAAACATATATTGGCAGAACATAATGTCTATTGTATTTTATTAGAACACTATTGGGCCATTATGATAACATAAAACTCATTATATATTTCAACGATATTTAATATTTACCCAAAAATTCGAGTGTCACATACAATAATGAAAAATTCACTATTGGAAAATTTTTACACCCTGATTCCAAAAATAAAATTCATTTTATCGATAATTTTTTTTTCTTCTAAATATGTGAATTTTTTTTTAAATAAAACCGGGCATTTATCAAAAATTCATGTTTTTTGAAAGATATACCTTCCAAACCATAATAAAAATCACAATTGTATTAATAATAATTATACTATCATTTGTATTTAATAAAAATTAATTTACTGAAAAAATTTCATTAGAATATTTTAATTGAAAAATTGATTAATTCATCAAAATAGACTGAAATTTCTATATTTGATTTAAAAACTATTTAAAAAAAAACTATAATAAAATTAATGTATATTCTCTATAAAAAAATATTGCACATAATCATAGTACAAGTTTCTCATTTGATAAACCATTATAACACATGTATAATACTGAAGGGTATGGTGTAAGACGGTGACTAGCTCTTGGGGTGGCTTAGATAACATCGCTCTGGTAGTAATCTCTATTAACTTCCACTTCTCCTGTAAGTTGTTACCCTAGAGCATAATGAGTTGATGCTCGACATGGGATTGGTTATGAGTGAATCCTAGTGAAACCACCTCCTTTCTGAAATCCGAAAAATGGGATTTGTATTGATAAATTCTACAGGATGATGCCATCGCTTCCTTTGTCTGAGTAAATTGAATTTTTAAAGCCCTATATTTATACTAATCACGTTATCACTGTTTAACTACTATATTAGAAATGGTCACATTTATTAAATGTATTTTAAAATCAAAAAACATAAATCTATGTAAGTTCATGTGTTATATAAACATATTACATAATAACACATTTAATTATATTAAGAGGAATTTTGATTAATAAATGATCAGGTCGTTAAAATCTTCCCCCCTTATGAAATTTCACCTTTGAAATTACCATTTTCCACACTAAAATCGATGCAGGTAACACTTCACCATCACATCCTCTAATTTTTATATTTCTTTTTAAAATTTTGTTTTTACCACAACACCTTGACAAGAGGAACTGTCTTATTTCATAGAACATTTTAGCTGTGATCTAATATCTTCATCGGCTTCTCTTTATAGGAGAGGTTATTCACCAATGGTACCACCTCTAGATTTAGTACATGAAATTGTCCAGGTATGTACTTCCTCAAGAGTGATACATGGAATACATCATGTACTTGATATAGGTTCAGTGGGAGTGCTAGTTGATATGCCACAACTCCATTGCGGTCAAGGATCTCAAAAGGGACAATGTACCTTGGACTATGCTTTACCTTCTTACCAAATCTCATAACTCTCTTCCACAATGAAATGTGGAATAATAACATGTCTCTTACATCAAAATCTAGGCCAAATTGACAATTATCAGCATAGCTCTTTTTTCGACTCTGAGTAGTTTTTATATGCAACTGGATAATCATAACCTTCTCCACTATTTCTTTGACCATTTATGAACCTAGGAGTTTTACCTCCACAACATCATCCCAACATGTCGGTGTGACACACCTATTCCCATATAGGGATTAATAAGGATACATTTTGATTCTTGAGTGGAAATTTTTATCGTATGAGAACTCAATAAGAGGAAGATGTTGATCCCATCCTCCTTTGATGTTTATTTAGCATGCTCTCAAAAAGTCCTCAAGTTTTTCAATAGTCTGCTTGGATTTTCCATTAGTTTGATGATGATATTCCATACTGAAGTTTAGCTCAGTATCCAGAGAATATTGAAGAATCATCCAAAACATAGACATGAATCTTGGATCTCGATCTGATAAAATAGGTAGTGGTACTTCATGTATCCTTACCACCTATCAAATGTATATATGTTATAGTAGATCTAGTGAGAAATCCCACTTAATTGTATTGAAGTGTGCAGTCTTTGTAAGGTGATTAAAAAAAACTAAAGAGAATTTTTTACATTGTATGTATTTGGATTTCTGGTGACCAATTAAATGCTGGTGTTCTCCCATTTCTATGCTGGCATGGGTAATGTTTTCATCATCCCCTCAGTCTTGTAACTCACATCCTTCACTTTCGGTCATACGAGTAACAACGATGTATAATCAATAATTTCCTTCTTCATTTTATGCCACCAATAAAGCTCTCAGATATCTCGTTACATATTTGTGTTTCCTGGGTGAATTGAGAAATTAAAACTACGTGCATCATCCAAAAGTTCATTCTTTAACTCCAGATTTGATGTAACACATAGTCTTGACCCAAATGTTACATTTATGTCTTCATTAACATTGATATCCAAGGACTTCCATTTTTTGATAATTTGCACCATTTTTTTAATTCTCACATTATCCTTTTTATCATCCTATAACCATTGAAAAAGAGACGATTGAGAAAATATTTGTGAAAGTATTGATGATGTTTCATTTTTTATGATTTCCTTGTCTATCTTTATCAAATCTGTAATGATTAGACCTTTTTTAATTCTCATCTATGATATAATTTCTTGGTCCTTTCTACATAGAGCATGTACCTCCTTGTTTGCTTTCCCAGGTTGGTAATGGATTGAGCAGTCATAGTCTTTTATCAGATCTAACAATCATCATTAGCGCATGTTCAACACTATATTTGTGAGTATATACTTGAGGATTTTGTGGTCCGTATATATTTCACACATCTCCCAGAAGATTTAATTCCTCCAAATATTTAATGTGAATATCACTATATCCAACTCTAGGACATTTTTTGGATTTTTTTTCACATGAAAATTCAATTTCATTGATGTTTATTAAAAAAAATTCATTTTTCATCAACACACAACCCTGGACCTTCATTGAAGCTTCACTAAATACCACCAAAAGTATTCCACATATGGGAAGTGTGAGAATGGGCGTAGTGATAAGACACCTTTTCACATACTTGAATCTATCTTCACATTCATCACTCCATGAAAAACACAACTCCCTTCTGTGATAGCTAGGAAATTAGGTTGGACAATCGTGATATATTTCTCAAAAATCAGAGATAATATACAGTTAACCCTAGGAAGCTATGAATAAGTGTCAAATATGTTAGCCTAAATCATCCCTTATTTGCAGCTTTCTTAGAGGGATAAAATGATATTCCGTTTCTTGTGATGATATGACCCAGTAATGAGAGCTCCTTTAACCCGAACTCACACTTGCTATACATTTCCTAGTGCTCATTTCCCAAGGTCTCAAGTATAGTTATTAGAATCTCATGATGCTCCTCCTTGGTTTTGGATCATATTAGAATATCATATATAAAGACTACCAAAAACTTATCGAGCTAATATATAAAGACTATATTCATAAATTCCATGATAATTCCTGATGATTTAGTGAGTTCGTAAAGTTTTACAATGAATTCATGGTGCCCGTATCTTGTACAAAAAGTATTCTTGGGGATATCCTCCATCTTCACCCATACATGGTAAGATCCTGACCGCAAATCCTCCTTGGAGAAGTTTTGTGCTCCACGTAGCAGATTGAACATTTCATCAATCCGAGGAAGAAGATTATTGTTCTTTATCATGATTTTTTTGAGATCATGATAATCAACGAAGAGGCACATTGACCAATACTTTTTTTTGATAAATAGGACAGATGTACTCCATGGTAATGCACTTAGACTTATAAACCCTTTATCCATATTCTCCTGTAGTAGTTTTTTTCAGCTTCTTAAGCTCCAAAAAACCATTCTATATGGAGTCTTGGATATTCGAAATGCCCCAAGTATATATTCGATTGAGAATTCACCATCTCTTCTAAGTGGAAGACCAGGAAATTCCTTAGGAAACAATTCAGCTAATTCCCTCACAATAGGAATTTCGTCAAAGATGGTTTCATACATATACTCAATCATTTGATCTACATACTCATGCTTATAGGGTCTTAATATCCATGCTTGAGATTATGGTGATAAAGAAGATTAATCTCCCTCCTTTCACTTGTATAGAATCGGGGGTCAATTATCTATATAGAGAGTGATCTCCCACTAACGGGAATTTATGTTTTTTCTATTTAAGGATAGAAAATCTATGCCATGAATTGCATAAAATTAAACCAAAGGAAGTATGAAGTGGTTTTTCGGAAATTTCATACAACAAATTCTGATAGGTGTGGAGTTATATTGATAGGTTTTATTGATTACCCAATTTTTCGTACTCACTAACATCATTACTTCCATTATTTTTTTGGTGTTGGAATTGTTTTACTAATCAATCGAGATAAAAAAGAATGCGCAGTACTGTAATAAAAAAGTATGTTCGATATTCTTGAATGAATAACTTGCATAGCTATCGTAACATTTTTTTAGGGTTCAGTTCATTGTTAGTGATGGAAAAAAGTTTCCCTTTCTTTCTTGGAGGTTGTTGGATGCCTCTAAAAATACATGGCTTAGGGAACTAGTTTTCCAGGTTGCCTAGTTCATTTTAGTGGAACCAATGAATAACACATTGAGATTCTAATAGAGTGTTCCTCTCCTCTATCGCAGTCGCAGGTTATTATTGTTGGCAATTAACAACTAGGTTACCTTATCTTCCACACCAAAATTATTTCCTCATCCCCATACAACAATTTTTGGGGTGCTTCATTCCACAAAATTGGACTTTGGGGTGCTAGATTTTATTAGTAGCGTTTGATTTATCCATTGGACCTTTAGTATTGAAGTCCAACTTACGATTCATATACCCATGATTCCCATGAGATTCTTCAATCTCCATTTTGATCTAGAGGGAACATCATACAATTTCCTCATTACTATCAAAGTCACAGATCTCCAGGGCTTTCCATATGATAGGTTTCATCCCACAAAAGAAACAGTCATCCTTGCATTAGGGGGTAATGAAAAAGTTGGAGGCATACCATGAAAGCGTTGTGAATTTTTACTCGTACGCTCTGACTAATTCGTCAAATTTTTTCTTAAGGGAATGTATGTCTATTTCCATTTTAAGTCATTATGTTCGAGGAAAATATTTATCAATTTTTTTCGGAAATCCATTCATTCCAATGACTTGATCTCCTCCTTGAGAATTTTATTTTGTATAAATATCCACAATTGATATGTTTCACCCTCTATATGATAAGCAGCCAGAAGAACCTTTTCTAGAAGTGAATTTTGAAGTATGGGTAAGATCATTTCAATGGAGTTAATCCATTGTTCTATAATTGATGGGTCGAATGATCCATTAAATATATGAGGCATTTTTCTCATGAATCTCTTGATTGCAACATGTTCATTCTTAGGAGGTTGAACATTCCTCTTAACCCATGTTTCAATTCAGTGCTTATGTTAACTGAGATAGTATAGTGAAAGAGTTCGTGATTCCCTCTCCCATTGGATTGGGCATATCATTTCAAAAATTATAAAATTATCTTCACATCATTGTTATCCTGAGTCCTCCTATTACCATCCGTTGTCTGGAATAAAAGTAATGTTAGTGGTAACACATAAAGAGTATTCCAAGGATAAAATGGATGACTTATAAATAACATTTATTTCCTTAACTTATGAATCTATAGGCTTCAATATATGTTATCCATGATCTGCATCCCAACATATATTCTTATGTAAATAGTTTTTATTCCCATAACAATGGTTCATACTAAGCTTGTGAATTTACCAAATAATAACTCCTGGGAGTTTTGTAACCAAGTGTGTAGTAAGACCCGTGGTCTTGTTCTAGGATACCCTAGGTCAAGTCCGAAACTCCATGTCAGAGTTTTCACTACTTGGTACATCAGGGCCAGAGACACCTATACCTACTCGTATCCAGACATGGATTTATTTTAATAATAAACAACATAAACAATACTCACCAAAATTTAGGGATTTTTTTAAAATACTAATTCTTATATCTAATGCTACACAAGGGTTTTATAATCGTAATACCAAAAATAACTAAACCTATCATCTAATACCAACTAGAACAACCCTAATCATTATTTCACACTAAAACATGATTTATTACCAAAAATATTCACATAATACAACATAAAATATCAATAGGTGTAGTGTCATTGGTGATTAGGAAAAATACATAATGACATAAATCATGAAACACAACATTTTTATTGAATACTTCTTTTACAAGTTCACTAAATTCCTTCTTTTTAAGCATTGCATGGGATATCCCAAGGATATAAATAAGAAAATTGTGAGATATAAATTCCAGTAAGGGAGTAAACATGTCACAACATAAATAATACAATACATGTTAGGAAAAAGGCATGTCAATTGAGTATTAGAGAAACATGTACATAAAGGAATTATAATGCATGATTATCATATCATAGAAATGTGGAAACTACACCTAACATGGTATTAGCATGACCCAAGGCTCATTGAACATGAAAAATGCGTAAAACCACACTGCACTTGAATTAGAATTAGTAAAACATCATCACACTTGATGTATCATGATAATAATCTTTACCAATTTCATTGAAGTGCTATTATGGCACACCCTTCTTAATTATTTCATTTCATGCATAAGTGTGACACATGGAATATACAACATGGATTAATTACACATCATCATTTATTACATGATAAAGGAATGTGGAATTCATACATGAAACTCTATAATCAATAATTATATGTGAATAAAGGTGAATACCCTTGATATATAAATGGTCTTGGTATTCACTACACAATGACCTTGGCTTGGAAAATCGCAATTCAATTTGGACAACATAACGATGTGGCTTAACAATTCATAAAAATGGTTGATGAGTGAGAAGGGGTATCTCTTCATATGTACATGAAATGGACTGTACTGTGGGTCATATAGATACATTTTCCACATGCTAAATGGAATTTAGATTCATAATACAAAATAATTACTATAATGTAAATGATAAAAGAGAAATTTTATATGGAATTTCGGCATAGTAAAATGAATACATGGGGGGAATTAATGGGAGAGGAAGGGGTCTCTCATAATTAAAAAATAAGGAGGAAATAATGGGGGAGGTGGAAAATTATACCCCAACATTTTAAATTGATAAAAAAATGTATAAAAACATAATGAAATTTGGACGAAAGTGAGAATGGATGAAATCCTTTACTTGGAAGTGGGATCTCAATGGCTTGGGAGGGGCTTGAGAGAGGCTTATTAAGAGCTTGGGGCTCCATGGGAGGATTATAGAGAGATAAGGACATGTTTGGTTGGGATTCAAATGCTTTTAGGGAAGAGAAAGTGGACTCTTTGGTTTGTTTATATAGGCAAAGGCATTGGATTACTTATTATTTAGTTTTTGGCCACCACACATTAAACTAGAAAAAAACAAACCAAACCATGGATTTTTCCCATGGTTTTTTACATAGTTGAGAGGAAAACATTATTTTATATGGCCAATGGCCGATCTTCTTAAAATATTAGGCTTTGCTTATGTGTAGGTGAATCACACTTAAAATGAAATAATTATAAAAAGTTTAAAAGTTTTATAAGTCTAGAATGGTCCACTAAAGCTTTGTAAAAAATATAAATCAAACCTAAATTCACATTATTTTAATGTTAAAACATATATTGGACGAGAATAATGTTTATAGTATTTTATTATATTAAAACTGGCTCATTATGATGTCATAAATTACATTAAAAATCAAAACGGTATTTAATTTTTTCTAATAAATTCAACAATCTCAGAAAATTCTGAAAAAGTCAATGTTGGATAATTTCGATGTCCTGATTCCAAAAATAATATTAATTTTATCTAAATAATTTTATTTATAAATGAATTTTTAATTTTAAAATAAAAACCGTCATTTATAAAAAATTAACGGGTTTTGAAAAAAATATCTTTCAAACCATAATAAAAATAAAAAATTTTCATAATAATTATAATGTAATTTATATTTAATATAACATAATTTAGTGAAAATAATTTTATTAAAATATTATTTTACTCAAATATCCATTAATTCATCAAAATTTACAAAAATTCATTTTTTTAAAAACTATTTACAAAGTAAAAACAATAAAATGAATGTATATTATATATAGAAAAATAATGTACATAATAATAGTATTGGGGTATCACTAAATAACCCCTTATAACACCAACATAAGACTGAAGGGTAAGGTGTGCAATGGTGACAGACTCTTCTGGTGGATCAGATAACATCTCTCAGGTGGTAATCTCTATCAACATCCACTTCACCCCTTGGCAGTTTCACTCGAGCTTAACACGTTGAACCTTGGTTTGTGTTTTTTTCAAGAAAAAATCCAAGTGACACAACCTCCTACCCGAGCTCCGATAAATGGGCTTCGTATGGAGCAATTCAATCGGATGAGTCCATCACATACTTTATCTGAGTAAATTGTATTTGTTAATGTTGTATATTCATACTAATCATGTGATCACTATTTGACGACAATATTATCAACAATCAAAATTTTTAATGGTATTTTAAAATTTGAAAACATAAAACCATGAAAGTTTATATGTTATATAACCATCATACATAATAAGACAATTAATTAGAGCTTGAGGAATTTTCATGAAAAAATGTTAGGTTCATTACATATTAATTATATAAAAGATCATAGAATGTTTTATCATTAAATTTTCTTCCTTAAAATACAACCCATAATATCTATTGTTGTCGATAATTTTTCTCTGATAATGAAGGTGATGCCCTAAAAATGCAATTCAAAAGTTTGGACATAAAAATGTTGAGTATTTTTTTATAAAAATCACTAAACAATTAAACAAAAAATATGACATTCCATGAAATTTTTTTGTCATTATTATTGAAAATTTAAATTGTATACAATTTATCATAGATTTAAAAATTAAATTAAGAATAAATGTTTCTATTTCCATGTTATATGTCCAATATTATGTCATACAATAAATAATTTCAAAATCACATGTCAAAAATATTTTAAATAAGGTATGAAGGTTTGATTTCCTAATTATGGGATTTAAAATTATTGATAAAATAATTTATGAACTATCCATTCAATATTAATTTTGTGAAATATTTGTGAGAATAATTTTTTTAATACCTACAAAAATAATTTTAATCAAAAATTTTGAAGATATCATTGAAACACTTTATGACTTGAAAATAGTAAAAAAATTGAAAATATTTTAACTCAAAATTTCATTGAAAATAATAAATTGATTTTTCTAAAAACAATATGAAATATTAATAAATTAAATCGGGACACTAGAAACATATAAGTCTATCATGGGCCTACCTTCATTATGGGAGATTGGTAAATATTCCGAGTCCAACCAATTTTTTGATGTCCATGTGTCAGATTTTATTAAATCATTTTACAATTTCTCGACATATTTACATACACTGTATTTTTTGACATTAACAACATGACAACATAATTTAAAAACATTTACAGATTTATATATCATTTTTATACATTAATTAGAAATATTCAAAAATATTTTTGAATCTAAATCTCATCACTTTTAGTAAGTGAATACATTAATAGAATGTTATATTTAGAATAATTTAATGTCTTGTTTTGAAATTTCATTCATTAAACTCACAAAATTTGTTTACAAATTAGTTTCCTATAAAGGAATAATTTATTCAATACTCATGTTCATAAATTAAAAAAATCCTAAATATTAAACTACATATGCATGACATGTAACATGTTATAAATCATGTCCATATCTCATAATATATGTGAAAATCATGTGTTCTTTTTTACATTCAGATATAAAATGATATTTATTATTTTTTAAAATGTACTATAAATATTAAACATAAACTAATAATATAAAAGAATAAAATTTATTGATTCTAAAGGCCTAAAATATTTTGTTTTTCATATTATAAATTTTAACATTTAGTCTATAATGAAATAAAAATCCCATTAGAATCAAGATTCAAATAATAACAAGTATAATTTTGTTATAGTTTTATGAAATAATTTAAAAAAAGTAACAATTTGAATGATAAATATCATGGTTCATAAAAAATCATATATTTCATTAAAATAATTCCTATTTTATATAAACGTAATTCCATTTTTAAATGGTCTAAAAAATATAATCTTAAATGAAATTAAATCCTCATATATTACTAAATATGAAAAATTAAAATTTCTTTCAATATATCAATAACATTTTTATCAAACTGTTATATTTATTTGAAAAAAAATTATATTCCATATGATAAATAAATGAATGATGATATTCCTATAATAATGTTTTAAAATAAAACCATTTTAATGATATTAACATAAATTGGATCAAATATATAAATGTATGAAACAAAAAATAATAATTTTATTTACTAAATAAATTGAATTATTCAAATAATTAAATAAGTAACCCATTAAAAAATAATTCGAACATAAAAATAATAATTCTGTATAATTAGGTTGAATATTAAAAATATCTATTACATTAAAATTATCATAAATCAGTTGACTTCTAGATCTATGCACAACCTAGGAAGTAATTTTCCAATTTTTGAGAATGATAAATAAGAGAGGTATATGTTTTATTCTATGGATATTTTCTATCATTATCCCCATAATAGAGAACACATAACAAAGGAAGGGAACTACTTTAATAAAACTCTATTTCAAATCTCTATTTATATATTGCATCTTCGATCATAACATTGTATACATGAAAAAATTACATGTATATTTGTTTCAAATCGTGATGATATTTTAAATGATCAGATTGTATTTTAGTGAAATATTATCTAAGTTCAGCAGATGAGATGGTTTATTTTTAAAATTATAATAATAATATATATATAATTCAACAGCAGACTTATTTGGGGAAAAAAGGAAGAGTAAAATTTAATATCTATGTTCATGTTATACCAGCTTATTTTGTTCACATTAATTTTAAAAAATAAATATTCAATTTTATTTCTAGGTATATATATATATATATTCTATTCAGTGTATTTATTAGATTCATTAGATTAGGAAATAAAACATATCATCAAGATTCTTTAGGAAGAAATAATATCCAAAATTGGTAACAAATTGGATGAAATAAATTTAATAATCATTAAATATCTACTATAACTAGAAAATTATTTTATAATAATACAAAAAGTATCAAATTATGGAACATAAAAAAATACGATGACTAGATTTTACAATGATTAAAATAATAAAAATTAAAATAAAAACCAAATTTGAGACATATCTGGCATTCGATGGTAATTGTCGTTTGATCCCGACTGAATCTGATGCCATATGTTATTCCAAAATCTGACACCATCTTGCTTGTATCTATCAAATTGATTCCCTAACCATGGTCAATCTCACACTCTGGCCTCATATCCACACATTATCCCACCATTTGTGCTCGATCCCATCACACGATGATCAAAATCATGCACTTTTGGCCTCGTCCTTGACATATTTTGTTCTTATATCTCCCTCGACCTCAGCCTACATCTAGTCCCTTTGTAGAATACCTTATGACTATGCTCATATTCTACTTAACTCTATTGGAATAATCTTGATGATATTCTACAAAAAATGAATGAAACCCCTCTATTTGATTTTATATTCATTGAAATTTCTTTTCTATCATTTTATTTTATTATTACATCGTTTAATTAATTTTAAAAATGAAAATTATATTACTTTTTATTATCATTAATGTATTATTTTAATATTAATTTCATTTATAAAAATAAATATATATTCTAAATTATTATAATTTTATAATTATAACAATAATTATAACTATTTTCAATATATTTATTTTCAAAAAATATTTTTTGTTATAAAAATATTTACTTAAATTATGTTATAATTAAATTACCATTAATGATAAAAAAATTTATAATGATCTGATTAGTTGAAAAATATTGTTTTCATAATTAATTTATATCAATTTATTTATTTATATTACTACAAACATTTTTACGTATTAAATATAAATTCAATTAATAACTCAATAAAATGTTTTCCAAATTTGGTATTAATATTAGCTTTTAGCACGATTTTATTATAATATAAAATATTTATATAG